>JAALGY010000053.1:0-2862860 GCA_032358165.1 Diplosphaera chodatii | reverse complement strand
CAAATACGAGCCTGTGTGGATCACGTGCGATGACATCGCATCGGAGGGCATCCCGGTGAGCCGGACAGCCGCTCTTGCCAGCCCGTCGACATGTGCCAGCTGTCACTACAGCTGTCATGTCCAACGTCCACTGGCACCTGACCGCAGATCTCGTCGCGCATGATGGCGGAGCACACACCGGGCAGCCTGCTGCGCGTGCTGCAGGACCTCGCCACCCAGCGCGCCGGGGACCCTCAGGTGCATAGTGCATCGCATCCACGTGTCCGGTTGCTGAGCGCTGCAGCGCCATCTGCACACCCCAGGCATGTTGATAAACCGCATCCCTGAAGCGCGCACAGCCGAACAGCATTTGAGCCCTGCTGCTTATGTGTTGTAGGCCCGGCCGCTCCCGGCCATGCGCACAGCCATGCGGCGGATGTGCCGCCGCCTCAGGCTGCCGCAGACTGCCGATGGGCGCCGCAGAGGGACAATGGCGGGACAGCCGTGCTGCAACAGAGCCCGTCTGCACTCAAGAACAGCAAAAGCAGGAAGCCGAATACGTCCTCTGGTGTGCCAGGCTGGCGGTCGGTCATTCCGGCCTAGCGGCTGGGCGGGCTGGGCTTCAACGATGGCAGCCACCAAGAATGATGTGAAACTAGAGCGGCATGAAGTCACGAACAGAGAGCAGCGGCAGCACCAGAGTGGCGTAATGAGGACAGTGTCTCGAAACAAAAAGGAGTGACAACATGCAGCAGGGCCCCAACAGCTGCTGGCGTGGATCCATGTGCTTGGCATAAAGCGCCAGTGCACTGGGGATTGCTCGGGCTATGTGCACTTCCTTTCATTGGTGAAAGTCCAAGTCTACATTGAAGAATGAAACTGAGGAGTGAAGTCGGGAGTCTGTAGCAGCAGCTGGCTATGGTGCCGCCTTTGATGTTCTATGCTGAAGCAGGTGATCAGCTGCAAGCAGACCTTGTTGTGTCTAGCAGCTTAGTGATGGGTATCTGGGAAGGAACTGCTCTGCGGCACGAAATACGGTACCCGACTGTATAGCACATTGGTATAATGATATTATTTCATGCGTGTATGTGTTTCAACGTATGTTGATCTATTGACTTTGTGGGGCAAGACAGCACAGCACCCTGTTGCAAGTTGTGGCAGCTTATCTGCTGACCCAGCAATCAATGCATTGTGAGCAAGACAGATACACAAATACAAGTAAGGCCGTAGATACATGTCAATACATGAACAATGTGCCGCCCGAGTTGCAGCTTGACGCGCAGCAGAGACCTGCTGATCGACTGGGCTACGGATTGTTCATGTGGCAGTGGAACTACAATGTGCGCATTCGGCGGCTAGTGTGCCGCGCCAGCTGCTGCAATTCGATCCGTCCCGTCGGCTGCCCGAGCATCGTCGCCTGCCATCGAGTCCAGCGCACCCGCTCTTGCGTCAGCATCCCACTTCGTGTTGAGCAGGCTGGCCACATCCCTGCAGCGCAGCCACCAGTGCTCGTCAGCATCAAGCGGCCCACCTGTCAGAACAGCGGCTTCATCGTGGTGTCTGCCCAACGCTGCACTCACCCGATGGTCAGCTGCGAGGCGTCTCCTTTGTTGGCGTTGGTCGCGACAGCGGCGCCGGTGTTGAGGGCAGCACGCCGGCTGGAGCACAGCCGGTGCACGTTTTGTTCGACCTGCGGACAGCATCATGCAGGGTACCAAGCCGGTATGTGCAGGAGCCCGCTGGCACCCAAGGGCACCGTGTCTGAAAGCTGCAGGCAGGCAGAACGTACCGAAGCCTGGACGACAAAGCGGTGGACGAAAGTCTCCTGGGTCTGCCCGATGCGGTCCACCCGCCCCACCGCCTGCGCCTGTGTCAGTCAACAACAGGGGATTCAATCGACTAGACCTTGTAGAGACAACCATCGACTGCAAATGTGGACTCAACGCTGGACGCAATGAAGCCGCAAAATGCAGCACAGCACCAGCTGGGTCGTGCAGCCAAGTCGAGCATGTTGGCAAGGGCACCTCTTGGGCGGGGTCCAGCAGCGGCTCCACCAGCACCACGTGCCGCGCCTCAGTCAGGTTCAGGCCATTCGCGCCCTGCACAGAGCAGCACGCCGGAGACTACATCACAGTAGCAGCTCCACCCGGCAGCTGTTGGTCTACTGCCACGCACTAGAAAAGCTGCAAGCCTGGCACCCACCTGCTTGATCAGCATCAGCAGCACTTGGATGTGCTCGCCCTCGCTGCTGTCGTTTGGTGCACGCCTGTGCATGGACGTAGCATAGTCATCAGCTTACATTACTGCCGTCAGCCGAATGTCAGATGCCAGGCTGGACAATGGGACAAGCTGGCAAGGAGAGGCATGCAAAGACTCCCGCACTTGAAGCGGCGCAGCTCCGCGTGAAAGTGCTTGGCCTGCCTGGCGTACGCGTACGGCAGCCCATTGCTGCACGGCGGGAGCCGACTGGAAGTCAGCAGTGCCGTCTAGGTGTAACACCAAAATGCAACAAGGTGTACATATGCTTGCCCACCTTCGCAGCGCATGTGCCACCAGCTCCAGCACGTCCACCCACGTGGAGAAGACCAGCACCTGCAGCAGGGCACCCGGCTGCATGAGCCAGCTGCTTGCGGCGTGAGCACCAAGCACAGCAGCACATACGCGGTGGTTGCAGCGGCTGCAGCAAGCAGTCACCTTGGCGCCTGGGTCCTGCCGCGTCAGGAACAGCAGCCGGCGCACCACCGCCTCCAGCTGCGTTGTGCGAACGAGACTTGTAACCGAAGCTGGTGATGGCTTCCAGCCGCCATACGTAGAAGCAGAGCAACGGATGGCGGTGGCATGGCAGCCAGCTGCAGGTACCGAACCTTGGTGCTGGAGGAGCCGCTGAGGGAAACAGCGGCTTCCTCATCCGCGCCGGCATCCTGGCCGTCCGCCTGTTGCGGGCGGCCGTCCACGTGCGCGATCTCCGCCGCCGTGAACGGCGAGCGGCAGGTCGGGCACATCAGCCGCGCCGGCCCCTGAAAGCAGTGCAAAGACCAAGGGTTCAGTAGCCAAAATGGTCAAGCTAGACCGTGGGGCCACAGCTGCCGTAGACCGTGGGGCCACAGCTGCCGCTGCTTCCCGCGAACAGTACAGCAACCCGCAGGATGGCGCCAATAGTGCCAATAGCTCACCCGCGGGCCGGCCCCCCGGTCGACCAGGCGCAGGCAGCAGGCGTGGCACAGCGGGTGGCCACACGGCAGCACCGCCAGCTCCGCCGGCAGCGCGTCCTGGCACACTGGGCACACCTCCGCCTCCCCATCTGCACATTCGGCAGCATACTCTTATCGGGGTCTTTAGCTCGCTGTCAGACCACATGTCACTCCAGCCACGACACCAAAGCTGCAGCCAGCCGGCCGCTCGGCGGTCAGCAGCACACCAGCCTTGTGCGCAACCTGCAGCAAACACAAACGCACGGCTGACCTTTGCTGTAGACGAAGGGCGGCGGCTGCTGGGCGCCGGGCGTGGCGGCGGCCAGGGCGCGCCGCCGCGCCGCCTGCAGCCCCTTCAGGTAGCGCAGCGTGCCCAGCTTGCGCGCCAGGTCCGCGTCGCCCACCGCCCGCTCCGCCGACAGCTCCTGCGTGCAGCTTATTGCGAGTTCGGTGTCCTCAAGTTGTGCAGCCCGCACTGGTTGGAAGCTGCAGACTGGCGGAAGGCCTCATGAAGCAGCTCCTGAATCCCCACCACTGAAATGACGATGCACAGACGCAGGAGGCGGCGTCGCAGACCATGGCCCGGCAGAAGCGCACCGCATTGCGCACGGGCAGCTGGGCGGGCAGCAGGCGGTAGCGCTCCTCCTCCTCCGACACCCGCTCCCCCGGCGCCCGCAGCTGCAGCCGCATCGCCGCCATGCCCAGCTCGTCGTGCGCGTACCTGCACCACCATCGGCAGTCGGGCTTGCCGTTGTCAACAAGTACCAAATGTCTGTTCCTGTTCTGCGTCACACAGCTGCATGATGATGGCGATGATGTTTGAAGCAATCATCAAAACCTGCGTTGAGCTGCTACAGTGGGCGCTTCCAACGAAAACCCTTCATATCTAACCTCAGGGCTGCTGCCCACTGACTCTGTGTCATGAGCTGCATCACAACGGGCTGCTCGCCCAGGCACACTCACAGGAAGGCGCGCTGCACGGTGCCCAGGGCGCGGGCGCGCCAGCACAGCCGCTTGTCCGCCTCCAGGCGCTCGAAGTGCTCCTTGGCCGCCGCCAGCAGCGCATCCCGCTCCGCGCCTGCAGTCTCAGGTCCATGTTCAAGCAGCTGGCTTCACAGTCCTTGGTGCCAGCACGCTTGGGCTGCACATGCAGCATCGGGCCTGCTGATCACAGCGGAATCCTACAGCCTGAACACAGCGACTGCAATTCATTGCTGGCCAGCACGGATTTGGACAGTAGCAGCAGCGTGCTGCGGCAGCAGCAGCCCTAGTTCCCAGGGACCACACCTACAGCGGCGCCCAGGCCGCGCAGGCCGCGCAGGCGGGTCGCCAGGCAGCGCAGCGCCACCTCCGCGTCCGACGGCTTGTGCACCACCTCGCTGGTGCCCACCGCCGCGTCGCCCCGCCGCTCCCCCTCCTGGATGATCGCCTGTGTCACGCAAGGAGGGGCTGTTGTCAGACCTTCCTGCAAGACGGCCGCACGTCACCCAATGTGCTGCACCTGGTGTCTCTGACTCTGACACTAACTCATGTCATTGAAGCCACTGTTCTGAGGCAATAGAGCTTGCAGTCCAAGGTGATATTGGGTTTGCAGCCAACACCATGCTGAGACTGACAGCTGAGTCGAGCAGATCCTGTGCCGCACGTCAGGGGAAAGGCAGGAGCCCTTACCGCATTGCCGGCCTCCTCGTTGAGGCCGCCGCGCCCCACGACGCGCTGCCGGGCGGCCAGCTGCGCGCGCTGCACGGCATCCTCGGCAGAGATGTGGCCGCCGCCGCGGCCCACCGCCGTGAGCTGGAACAGCCGCAGCTCCCATGCGGTGATGAGGTCGTCCAGGTGGCAGTGGCGGCAGTGGCGGCCCGCGACGCCCATGCCCAGCCCCCGGCACCTGCAGATGCGAACGACGGCAGACGTGGCCCGTGTTCCAGTGTCTGCAGACCTAGTGCTTTGCCCGGCCATTTTGCCAGCTTCCAGCACCCGTTGATGAGTGCGCAGCACCGCAGGATACTGACGCTGCTGAGGATGATCAGGTGCCGGATGTTTTGTCAGAACATGAGATGCTCTGCACGGCCACTCACGTGCCGCAGTGCGCCGCCTGCTCGATGAAGGCGGGCGCCGGGTCAGTGCAGTCCGCCTGCAGCGCCGCTGCTTCTGCCAGTGCCGCTTCCTCCGCGTCTGCCAGCGCCCCCAGCTCCCGTGTCAGCACGTAGCGCAGCCCCGCCAGGTCGCGGAAGCGCCGCGCCAGCGACGTCGCGTTCTTGCTGGACACGTAGCGGTACCTGCAGCATGGCAACTAGAGACTCTGGCTTGAACCGGTTTTAAACAGCAAGCATGTGGCCAGATATCGACCCCGACGTAAGTCCTGAAGTCAGACACCAGGACGCCCAGCAGTTGATCAGCTGGGCAAAGCAGCTGCACAGTCAGATCAAAGTACCTGTCGCTCTCGGACAGGGTGTCGCGAACGTACGCTGCGACCTCGCCGCCGGCGTTTGGCGTCTGCCGCTCCAGCAGCTGCGTGGCGGCCGCCCACCAGGCGCCGCTGCTGGCCTGCATGACATTCACAGACTCGCTGTCAGCACCGCAGCAGCTCTGAGGCATGCGAAGGCAAAGGTGCACCAGCAACGGCCGCCCAGAACATCGTTAGGCGTGGCTGGAACATAGAAGGATGCCAGGGCGCGCCAGTGTACCTCCTGCGGCAGGCCGTGGGGCGCGTCCAACGCCTCCTGCAGCTCCGCCTGCGACGCCCCCAGCTTGGCGGTGGGCTCCGCCAGGTACGCGCCCCTGATCTCCGCCGCCTCCGCCTGCAGCCTCAGGACCAATGATCACAACAGCACAGCTTGCCACACTCAGTGCCTTTTGTTACACCTAACAAACGTCGACCCATGTCTGCACAGCGGCGCAACGCGGGTGCAGTGCTCAGCTAGCACTAAGAGATGACAGCAGCCGGGCGGCAGCATACAGCACCTGCAGGCGGTCGTCGCGCAGGGTGCGGGGCGCGCCCGGCGGCGGCGCCGCCAGCAGCTCCGCCAGGTTGTCCAGCGTGTGCAGGCGCTGCAAGGGGTCCACCCGCACCTCCCCCTCCTGCCGCGCCGCTGCAGCCGCATGCGCACAGCAGCCCCATCGGTGTGCAAGGTGACGGTTGACTCGCCCAGCAGTATGCGTGGCTGGTGACGAAGCAGACCCCAGGCTGCAGGGACCGCCTGTCAGTGGGAGAAAACAGGTTGGGGCGATGCGCTTTGCTCCTTGCTGGAAAGGGTAGCTCCTTGAATACGAGCGGCGCCAGCAGGACCCCGCACCGATGGCGAGGACCTCCCGGAAGGTCGCGACGGCCTCGGCGCGCTGGCCGCCCAGCAGCATGAGCCCCGCCAGCCCGTTCAGCGCGCCCAGCAGCACCCGCTGCGCGTCCTCCGCCTCCAGCCGCGCCCGCACCAGCAGGTTGTCCTGCCGGAGGCGGGGTTGGACGTTGGGAACAGTAGTCAGGTGCGTGACTGTAGACATGGAGCTCCCGAGTCCCTGGCCGGGACGCCGAGTCCGCTGCTGCCCGCAGCCTGCAAGGAGCTCAGGGCGCGCTGCCTGCTTTTCCTGCCATCCATGGACTTGTTGGTATGCTGGCGAGCAGCAGTCTCGTTGGCAATGGCAGCAGGAGCTGACTGCCAGCAGCTACCTCAAGTGCACAGCAAAAGAGCGGCAGTCGATTGTGGCGATGCCCGAGCGACATTCCAAATGGTGGTGCCAGCAAGCGCACCAGAATCTCGTCCATGCTGAGCGGCGTCCGCGAGCTGGCCAGGGCCTTGATGCCGCCGCCGCCAACCTGCAGGTCGGCAGATTGTTTGCGATGTCATCTTGTGAACTGAAAATGAAAGCCGCAGCCACCACGAGCGTGCAGGGTGCACACCTGCAGGACACCTCCTGCTGGACAGCCCTTCACCCAGCTGCTGCACGGGCAGGTGAGTGCAACAAGGGCACCGCTGCAGCACCTGCGGGTGGCAGCAGGCCTGGCGCAGGCGCAGCAGCGGCGCCAGCAGCCTGGCCTCCTCGCGCGGCGTCAGCCGCCTGTCCCGGCCGCCCGCCGCCTCGCCCGCCGCCGACGCGGTCAGCGCCGCCGCTGGCAGCATCGACGCACTGGCCACGCACTCCTGCGCAGGTGCCGCCCAAGCACTCACGCTGTGCTTGACGGGCATGCCCGGTCAGCTCCGGTACACAGGGAAGGCGCTGTCTACGAGCTGTCTATAGGCATCCCACTGCTGCTGCATGAGGGTTTGGCCCCATGCCGACGAGCCCCCTGCCGACCCCATGCGCACCTGGTGCTGGCGGTTGTAGAAGTGGCGCTCCACGGCGGACAGCTGCAGCGGCGTCGTCCGCTCGCGCTGCGGCGGCAGGCCCAGCTCGGCGGCCACGTCCGCCTTGGACGACCGCCACATCAGCCCGCCGCCCGCCGGCCGCAGCACGCCCACCAGCAGCGCCCAGGCTGCAGCGGGGCGCACATCACGACCCCGTTCACCTCCCGGCAGCCATGTGAAGGGGCCTCGCGTTATCAGCACAGGCACGAGCGTGCTTGATCAGATGGTTCAGCCTCCATGAAGCCGAGGAGGTGTTGCAACACCGCTGGGTAGCTTGCCGTGTCTAAATGGGTTTGAGAGGCTGCGACAGTGGCATTCGGAGCACGATGCACCAGATGACAGCTGCCCTTGCAACAGCGTCCGACAACGCAGCCGGCAGCACCTGCGGCGTCGCCGCGCATGCACGGGTCCTGCACGGCGTGTTTCCAGTGGCGGCGGACGTCCCAGGGCGCCGCCCGCAGAAACGCGAGCAGCCCGAACAGGTCCTCCAGCCCCCGGCTGATGGGCGTGCCGCTGACCGCCCACCGGTGCACCGCCTGCCCAGCGTGCATTGCATGTTGCCGCCATACCAACGGTGCACCATGAGCAGGTTGTGCTGCCACCACTCACGCCGTCCTCCTTCTCACCAGGGTCAGGCAGCAAAGCAGGTCGTTTTCAAGGGGAGGACACCGGATGGGTTAGCAGGTAGGTTCGCACCGACAGCTTGCCGGCCATTTCCGCGGCCTTGGCGGTGCTGGACTCCACCATCTGCGCCTCGTCCAGGCAGACGCGCCACCACCGCAGCCGCGTCAGCGGCGTCGGCACCACCTGCAACAGGTAAGTCAACCGATGAAGACAGACACGCTGCCAGTGCCTTGGATGGCAGAGAGCCACGAGCCCTGAGCTGGGTCAGCAGTATTAAACTACCGCTTCACAGCAAACACTGCATCGTAGCAGCCTGGTAACAGGCTATAACAAGGTTTGCATACACCCTGGACAAGCAGGTGGCAGCTGGAGCCAGAGTGACGCACCTCATACTTCTTGCGGCGGCGCATGGCGTAATCGGCGCCCGCCCCCGCCGCCGGCTGCTGGTGCACGTCCCGCCGCAGCACCTCGTACGTCGTCAGCACCACGTCCGCCGCCGCCAGCTCCGCCGCCGTCACGACCGCCGTCGTCTTCCCGGCCTGCCGCTGCGCCTGGCCCCCGTACACCACCACCCGCATCGCCCCTGCAGCATTCAGAGCTGTCGGTGATCTCTGGCCTCGTAGAAACCTACAGTCGAAGACTGGCGGGCCTTCAAGCGGTGTCTGCAGGGTACATCGTGTTAACCACATCTACAGCTGTGTCACCACCATGTGAGATTGGAGGACAGCTGTATGCGCACCAGAGGGTGTGCAACACAGGTGCAGCACGGCGAGGTGCCAGCGGCGCCTACATATATATCAGCAGCGCAAGCCGCACGCAGCACGCCGGCCCACCTTCGTGCAGGTGCCTCGCGGCCTCCTCGCGCCACTGCTCCAGGATGGGGGTGGGGCACACGATGAGCGTCGCGCCGCAGTCGGCCGTGACCTCCGCCAGGCCCCGCGCCCGCGCGCAGCTGTTGCACTCGAACTCGCCTGCCACAGTCAGGATGCACACACCTAGCTAAAGATCATTGCAAACATGGACAAAGCCAACATCAGCTGCTGGAGCGACACGCGCCAACTTACATCTGCGCCATGCCTCCATTCGTTGCATACGCCAGGATGCCGGATTACACAGCCATACTCCCACGATGCATCACCTGCGGGCGGCCGCGACAGGCCCAGGCACGCGGCGTGCTGCCAGGCGGCGCACGAGTCGCACTGCAGCCACAGCCCCGCGTAGCCGGCCTCGCTGACCGCGCCGCACACGCAGTCCACGCGCTCGTGTCTCTCGATGCTGGGCGCCTTTGGCTCCTGGTGGTGTACGTGGGAAACGGTGTGTGTGGCACTGTTTCCGCAGCAGGGGCTGAAGCGGTGCAGTAGCTCAGCCGTGACCGCAGGCTTTAGGTTATCTGTCAACGACTCGGCAGCTGCGCTCTGTCAACACAACAATGTTCCAGCCATATCGCAGAGCTGACATCCGAGGCTGCTCACAGTGAACAAATCGCATTGTAAACAGAGTGTGGCTCAAGGGTCTGAACCTGGTATGTGCCGGGGAAGCGGTTGGCCGACACCAGCGCCAGCAGCTCCACCGTCTTGCCCAGGCCCTGCAGTGAACATGACGGGACACTATATGTACGTATATCTGATCATATATACATCGGATCCAGCTGACTGGCACCTGGCCGAGTGATCAGTCACAATGACGATTGTGGTATGAGTCCTGGGGTTTGACTGAAAGGAACGCAATTCATGTCGCGGCATTCCAGCACTTCCCCACCATTTCCTCCGCCAGCATGCCGCCGGCGATGGGCGGCGGCGGCGGGAAGCGCTGCAGGCTGACCAGCCCGAACACCGGCTGCAGGTAAAAGGGGCCTTTGCTGGTCGGCACCTCCCGCCACAGGGGGTGCAGCTGGCTGCCGGCAGACGCCTCCTCCTTCACCTGTCACAGGAATACAATGCCATGACGCCACCGTGGAAGCGGGCAGTCGGCATGTTAAACGGTGTGCTGAAACACAGGAGGTCGCTGCAGAAGCTGCCGGCGCCATCTCGCGCCCCCAGACCTCGCGAAAGCAGGAATCCGGCCACAGACGATTCATCCTACAGGGTTGGCTACATGCTACAGCACCTGCGCGGCGCGCTCCCGCCGCACCATCCACGCCAGCGCGCGGCTCTGGTACGGCCGCAGCGTGGGGCGCAGCTCGGGGGTCTCCCCGCCCCACGCCGCCTCGTCCCCCTCGGGCCGGACCGCGGCGTACACCTCGGTCGCCTCGCGCTCGACGCGCTCCGCCGCCTTCTCCTCCGCCTGCAGAAAACAGGGACATCTCAGTGCTGACAGGCAGTGTGGTGAGCAACTGTCGAGCCCAGGATTCACAGATGCACTACGTGTAACAGCCAGTGCTTCGGCAGACGATTGTGCAGAGCGCAGCATAGCAACATAGCAGCTGCATCGGTGAGTCACCTTGCGCCGGGCGAGGGGCGACTGCGGCGGGCTGCAGGGCTCGCTGCCGCCGCCGCCCTGGAGGCTGCCGCGAGACCTGAACCCGTTGCGGCGCGGTGACACTGGCGTTTCAACACCCGCGGACGGTGCCGTGGCGGCGTGCTGCGGCGCCAGCCACGGCAGCAGCGCCGCCAGCTGGCGGTTCCAGGGGCGTTGCGCCGCCTCGTCCGCCGTCACCGGCTCAGCAAACGCCGCCGCCGTGAGGCACACCGCCACGCTGCCGGGGTCTGGCGCTGCCTGCTGCTTTGAGCCCGCTGCTTTGCTGCTGTCGCCGTCAGCGACCTGGTGATGTGCCTCCAGGCGGCCGCTGTGCAGCAGTGCTGTGAGCGCAGCCGCAGCTGCCTCGTCTGGAGCGTACAGCACAGCCTGCATGTTGAAGCCATCCTTCACCATGCATGCTGCCGGCACGGTCAGTGGTGTCAAAACACAGTCCCCAGGCATGGACCACTGTACTCACGTCGCACTGTGCTGCAGACAGCTGCTCGGCATCTTGTCCCTGCCACACGCTGCCTGCCCGGCCGTCTGCATGGTCTGTGCCGCCCAGCGTGACGCACAGCATGCTGCTGTCAAGCTCGTCGCCGCCCTCAGGCGGCGGCCCCAGCTGGAGCGTCGCCAGCGGCCGGGACGACGCCGGCATGGAGCCCGCGAGCAGCGGCTGGAGCTGGGGCGGCTGCTCCGCTGCCGGCTGCCGCAGCCGCCGCCGCTTTGCCGGTGGCGGCGTGATGGGCTCATATGTGTCCGCGTGTGCCGCGTCGCCGACCGCCGCCGTGCCAGCTGCAGCATCCGCAGGCTGCCGCCCGGCGTCACCGCTTGCGGTGCCGAGCGTGTGATGCTCGCCCGTGAACCTGCGCGGCGCCTGCGCGGCCTTGCGGCGCGCCATCAGTGGGTGCTGACCGGCCGCTGTCAGGCGCGGTCAGGCCGCCCTGCGGCTGACAAGCTGCGGCAAGTGGACCTCACGCGTTTGAGACGACGGTAAATGGACAAAGGTGCCATTGCTGCACTCGCAATGACATTGCACATGGCTGCACGTGACAGGGTTGCAGTCAGCACAGCAGAATGAGCATGGTAGGTGCCGGTCACAACAGCAACCAGCGGATTCGAGCTGAGTTCCCACGTGCGTTTGCCTATTTGACTGTGGCCGCCGTGTTGTCAGGCACTATTATACTTGCAGTGTGGATTGGCATGCATGATAAGTGCAGATGCTCATGTTAGGGCAGCTCACTGGCAGCCTGCGTGCGCTTGAGGGCCTGGCATGCTTGCCCTTGGTGTCGTGTGCATACCAGTTCACACCGGCGCACCCAAAGCTATGCAACTCCAAGCTTGCATGTTGCGGCATGTGGCTGTGCCCCTTACCGATGCGCTGATAGGAGCCACACGGATCGGAGGCTGCCCCATCGACTAGCCTGCTCGGAATCAGCCAGCCCCCCTGCCGGAGTTGAGTCCCATCACAGCTGTGAGGTTCACATACATGGCGTGCGCCGGCCATGTTTCAGCTGGGGACGTGCGGCGGCAGCGTTCACCGCTGCGCCGCCACCTTGGCTGCAAGGTGGTCGCTGCGCTGGTCCTGCAACCAGCGACGCTGTGCCACCTCAGCGACTCACACATGTAGACATCGCCGACGGCTTCGGCGCGGCAGTCGCGCAATGCAACAACAGCGCAATGACAGGCAGCGCAGCGCAGCAAGTGTGCTTCCGCCCTACATGGCGAGCATTGACACCCGGATTGCAGCCAGGCACATCCCTTGAAACAAAACCCTAAACCCACCAGCAGGTCGAGCGCGGCGCTGAGGCTGTCCAGCTGGCGCTCCATGTCGCCAAAGGCTGATGCTACAGGGTCGTCAGCACTGCCGCCATTCTGCGACGCCACATCGACGCTGGTCAGGAGCTGCGACCGCCCAGTGCTACAGCCTGCTTGTGATAAGCATGATGCACGTGGAACATGCATGTGTGCTATCACATCGCGGAAAGCACCTGCGCTGGTGCTTCGACAGGCAGCGCAGGCAGCGGCTGCTGACCGCTGCCGCCGCCGCCCCACTGGAACTGCCCCGACAGCATCGCCTCCGCTGCCGCCGCGCTGCCGCCTGCCGGCAGCCGCTGCTGTTCATGGGGCTCACCCTGCTGCGCTGGCAGCCCTGTGCCGGGAAAGCCGCCAGCCCAGTCGAACTGCCCGCTGGCGATGGCGTCTGCTGCTGACGAGCCGCCGCTGCGCCGGGCATGGTCCGGAATGCCATTCGCGCCCGGCGCTGGGTGGCTGTCGGTCTGCTGATCGTGAGTACGTTGCGCCCCTGATTCGTGCGCTGAGAGCCTGTGCAGCACATCCGCGATTGCAGCCACCTGGTCCTGCTCAGCACCCGTGCCGCCGGTCCCGCTGCTGCCAGGCTGTGCAGGCTGCAACCCCGCAGCAGCGCCAGCGCGTACGGCCACCTGTGCAGGCGCTGCATCTGCGTGCGGCAGACTGCCATCGCTGTGCTGGCTGCCCGGGTGTGGCGCTGCTGCACGACCATCCGCAGAGTCCCAAGCACCGCTGCCGCCGCACATGAAGGCTGCGATGAACTGCATGATGGCGGCGTCGTCGGCACCGCCCTGCTCCAGGGCCGCCTTCGACGCCGCCACCTCCTCATCCGTCATCTTGCTGCAGAACATACATGACACCCTCACATTGAAGTGTGCAGGTCAGCAGGGAGTGCTGCCGTTGATGAGTGTTCGTCAGCGGGAACCGTGACTTGTAACCAGGGTGCCTGCTGATCTGAATTGCTGCAAAACTGTAGCCACAGCGTGACTTTCTCAGAGTTACAAACCATCAAGCTCAGCCGACAGACCCAGCCGCTGACCTGGCGACGGCGGGCAGGATCTTGTCGAGGGCGGTGGCGCACGCCATCTCGGGGTGGCCCTGGATCCCCAGCACCCGACCGGCCGCCGCGCCCCACATGTCGTTCTCCGCAGTTGGCGAAGCCGCCAGCCGCGCCGCCCCGGGCGGCAGCCGCAGCACCTACGCTGTGCAGGCTGTCCATGGACACAGCCACCTCTCGCTTCTGCCGCAACCGTGTCCACCCGACAGGAGCAAGGCTGCAGCAGACCGTCCGCAGACGCACCGATGTCTGTCCTTTGCGCAGCATCAGCGTCGGCCTGATCACATTGAAGATGCCCGATGGGAGCTCCGTCGTGCTGCACCTGGTCGCCGTGGCTTTCCAGCACGCGGCAGCCGCTCGCGGCCGCCAGAGCCTCCGGGAGCGCCCGGCGGTAGGCGCCGCCGCGCCGCAGCGCCTCCTCAAAGCGCAGCTGCTCCACTGCAGCAGGTGTGCGTGAGGAGGTCCGTCAGATTCGTGCGCGAAGGGGTTGCCCTGAACGCGTTGCGGCGTCACATTGTACGGGCAGACCGCAGGTGCGCACTTCATGGGAAGCGCACCCGTCAGCACAAATCGCCCGGATGGGTTCTTGCCGACAGCGCCGCCGAGAGCCCGTGCCAGAATCTGCACGGCGGTCAATTGGATCTCGTCAGCCATCCGGACGTCAAACCTAGCGTGGTGGTGTCATGTGTCTCATGCGCGACGCATTACAGCATGCGCAGCGCATGTTTGCATTTGCTGGCATGGCGCATTCCGCAGCCAGCCTCGTCCTTTCTCCAACACACCTGGCTCCCGAAGCAGAGGCCCACAATGCGCAGGTGTGGCGGCCCGTGCGCCACCACATCCGCCAGCCAGGCGGCCAGCTGCGGGATCCACGGGGTGTCGTCGTCCGCCGCGGAGTGGTGGCTGCCGCTCAGGGCCAGCGCGTCGAGGCCGCTGAGCTGGCTGACGGGCGGCAGAGCGCCGTCGTAGCACCGGATGACGGTCCAGCGAACGTCTAGCCCCGGGAACAGCTTGCCGAATGCCTATGCAGGCGCATCGCATGCGGTCGCACCCTGGCAGATGCGTATGTGGCCGAAGGTTTGTGCGCACGGTGAGCATACGTTGCTGCGTATCCTCAAGATGATACAGTCACGGACCACACCGCACCTCGGCATGCCCCTTCCACTTGGCCGCGTCCTCGCAATCCAGGAATGCAAAGTGGTGCATCCTAATGCTGCAGCCCCTGGCTGCCGGGCAGTCAGCGCCTCAGCACTGCCTATGCAGTAGTGCTGGTCCACGGGGGCTCAGTTGAAATGTTGTGCAACACCAAATCTGTTATGGCGGTCAAATGCGCACGCGCTGTCCAACATGCACCTTCAAGCTGATCCTTCACTGGATGCGCGAATGCAGCATGTAGGATGCGCTGTGATCCAGCACACGGCACTTGCAACATCTAGCATGCGTGCGACGACAGTGCAAAGTGGTTTGTGTTGGCTTGCTGGCGCAGCTGTGAGGAAGTGGGAGGGGCAAAATGATGACAGATGCTGCGCATGGCCTGCTTCAACCTTCTCACAAGCTTCGCAGCTTCAGCAGTGCAGTGCAGTGCACCAAATGAACCCGCTGGCAAAGAATATGGTGCGAAAACACATTGCGAACAAGGGCCGAGCACCCGCAGCCGGCCATGTGCAGGCCCGTCGCAAATCGCCTCCAAATGTACACGCAGCAAATGCTGCCAAGGCTGCCAGTCTGCACTCGGTGCATCTGCGAGATGCCGACCGCCACGTGATATAGCCGTACCCTAGTATCGTATCCTACTACGGGTGATCTTCTCGCTCGGAGTGGACGTCGCCGTTGCCAGTGGCAGCACCGCCGGCACGACTGCCGGCGTCGGCCACACTGTTGTCACCTGCTGGCCGGGCGCCATCGCTGCCGCCGCTGACACTGCCGCGGGCGTCAGGATGGTCTGCCGCCGACCGCAGGGCAGCGTCAGACTCCGCAACACCCCCGCCGTTTGCGGCGCTGTCCTCACCGCCCGCCAGCAGCTGCTGCTTCTCGGTGGCGTCGCCGCGGGGGCCGCGCCGCAGCAGCGCCGGCAGCTGCCGCCGGGACGGCTGCAGCTCCACGTCCCCAGGCTGCTGCTGCTGCTGCTTCCTGCCGCCGTGCAGGCTGCCGTCGGGGCTGCCGCCGCTCAGAGACCCCGTCTCCTCGTCGATGTCGCTGAGCTGTGGCCGCTCGGACGCTGCAAGGCACGCGCACATCGCACCAGTCAGCAAGGAGGCATCTGGTGGCATTGGATACCTGAGCAATTGATGTCAGGTACTGGTGCAGATTGAGCTGTCCCAGGTCGGCGGAGCGTGCTAGTGCTGCCAGACCTGTGGCGGCGCTGGGGGCGCGGCTGCGCTGGCGGCTGCGCACCAGCCGCTTCTGCATGTTGTCCTCGTCCTCCTCCAGCGAGAAGTACGCGCCCACTGCAGGGTGGGAGGCATTGCCGTTACCATCGAACCAGGTCACAACCTGATCAGATCACGCCAAGCTAAGCAGCTCAGGCCGAGCGGCAGGGAAGCGCCGGACGCTCACTGCAGGGCGCACAGCAGGCGTGCAGCAGCAGCGGCGGGACTCACGGATCAGCAGGCCGCAGGGGATCCAGCCGGCGATGGACAGGGAGAAGGCCAGCTGGCGGCCCAGGGCGGTGATCAGCACCGCCACCAGCGCGGGCCCCACGCCCTTGCCCAGGTCGTCCAACACCACGTGCAGCGCGAGCGCCACGCCGCGCGTCTCCGGCTCGTTGACGTTCATGATCATGGCCCTGCAAACATTTTGAACTGTTGTTTCATGAAAATAGACTTACCTTTTGGTACAAGATTATCTGTACGCATTTTTAAAAAGAAGAAAAAACACGTGTTTGCGGCGCAGCAGGACGCGGGGCTCAGCCGTCTGGGGGCCCGTGTGCGATGAGCGGAGGCCACAGCTCGTGAGACATTGCGCGCAGTACGGTCAACATTGCTCCTGCGAGGTTCAGGGTCCCCGGGACGCACTGCACACCGGAGGCTGAGTCTGCTGCGCACCGGATGCTGGGGCCGCAGGCGGAGGAGGAGAAGCCGCCCATGAACACCGCGATGCAGGCGAAGAACACGGCGGCGGGCTCCTTCAGCGGGTCGTTCACCAGCCACATCATGGGCGGCGTGGATGTGATGACCACCAGGCCTGCGTGCAGGCGTGGCCTCTGTCGGTGATGGGTCACATGAACAGCAAGCGCGTTTGTTGCGCTGGTGACGACAGTGCTATCAAAGGCGTGGCGCGTCTCGAACCAGCAAGACACGGCGCAGTTCCACCGCACCCGTGAACAGGGGCATGTAGCGCCGCCGCTTGTTGTACAGGTACTGCCCGATCATGCCGCCCACGATGACGCCGATGCCGCCGCCGATGCCAAACACGGCGACCACCTGCACGCCAGTTTTCGATGTTCAGCTCAGTGGGCATCAGAGCAGCCTTCATGTGCAGCGCAAACCCGGCATACAGGCTGATCCATCCGCGAAGTGCGCTATGTATAGCAAGTAGGAATCAAAGTCTTCGAATCAGGCGCACCAGGGTGGCGGCGGGCACCGAGAAGCCCTTCTGCTGCGCCAGGAAGTCGTTGAAAAACACCAGCAGCATGCCCCACGGCAGGCACCCCGGGAGCCCCTGCAGAAGTATCATCTACCTCAGCCTGATGCCGCACTGACATACAGCAGCTCAGCCACGAAGCGTTTGCAAAACTGTTCACGGTGCATGTGTGCGAATGGCTGCACAGAAGTCAGTGCCCTGGTCAGGCGCGCACCTGCAGGATGACGCACAGGTTGGTGCGGATCTTGGCCAGCTTCTTGGTCTTCTCCCAGTCGATCTTCTCCTCGTACTCGAAGTCGCCCGACTCATAGTTGTCCTGCGAGCCCAGGCAGACCGCAGGTGAATGCCAGGGACGTACATAATCCGGTCTGGGTCAACGACCAGCTGATCAAAAGCTGCAGGATCTCAATCTGCTTCCTGTCAGAGGGAAAGTCTTGGCTGAGCCCGCATCTCAGAGCCTGCAACTCGTGCAACTCGACCGCGGCCAGCAGCCGCTGACAGAGAACTCCTACACCGTAAAACCCTGAACCCTGACCTGCAGAGCGGCCTCGCTGATGCCGCGCTGGGGCTCCTCCACGGTGTACCAGGTGATGAGCGCCAGCAGCACCGTGGGCACCGCAACCACCACGAACGGCCAGCGCCACCCCCACGACGGGCCTGCGCAGACAGCAATGCTGGAATCAGGGGCTCGTGAGGGGGCCGGGGAAGTTACCCCAGACGAGCTGCGTGATGGCCGGTCATGGCCTGCTGTGCAGCGCAGCGTGCGAGCCCGAGTCGGGGCAGCCGGTCAGCACAGCAGACCGTGTGGCAGGTGGTGGAACTGGGTCTACAGCTGTAGGGTTTAGGGTTATGGCACGGTGCCGCTCACCCAGCACGCCCGCGATGAGCTGGCCCAGGGACATGCCGAAGCCCATGGCGATCTGCACCAGCGCCGCCACGAACGCGCGCTGGTGCGGGCTGAAGAAGTCGCCTATCAGGCTGAACACCTGCATAGATAGAAGCAGAGTGACTGTGACCTTGGCGCACAGTTGACCATCCAATGGACAGCGGCTCGCGGCTGCAGCAGTACATCGCAAGCGCGATGGCTGGCAGTGTTTTGCGTAGGGTCGGCATACAGGCCTACCAGCGGAAAGATGCCGCCGAGGGAGATGCCCGTCAGCAGGCGCAGCAGCAGCAGCTCCCAGTACTTGCGCACAAAGATCGTCATGATGCACGGCGCCTCCCCTGCAGCACATGGAACTCGCATGCAGCTGTGAAGTGACGGCAGAAATGCACAGAATGCTGGCCGTGAGCTGATACGCCAATGTTGCAGGCACAGTCTGGCACCAAGGGGCAGTGCCAAGGAGAGGCAGAGTGTACAACATATCCGCGCGCACCCAGGATGACGACCCAGAAGAACATGGTGCAGCGGTTGTACCCGTGGCTGAAGTAGCCCATGAGGATGGCGGCGGGCGCGCCGACCAGAAAGAACGCTGCCCCGATCCAGCCACCTAGGTACTGGTCCTTCTCCTGTGCAGGTGTTGGAACGGACCATATGGAGTCGGGCGCCCTGGACCTTGCAGCCCATGCTGAGGGCGGGACGCGCCCGGCGCAGCACCTTGCGCTGCAGCTTGCGTCGGTGGGGGCTGCTCAATACCACATGGAAACCCAGACTCACCACGTCGTTGAAGCCAAACTCGGCGGCCATCTGCGTGAGGTTGGGCGCCATGAGGTTCTGGTCCGCATACAGCAGCGCCGCGACGATGCAGAACATGCCGACCGCGTAGTAGCGCTGCCCCGGGGGTATGGGGTGCACGAACTCCTTGTGCGGCGCCGCCAGCGGCGGAGGGCCGTCTTCGTCATCCGGGCTGCCGTGCTCCCCGTGCTCCAATGCGAGGTGCTCTGCTGCACAATGGGACAACATGCACACCCTCAATGCTGCTGGCAGCAGCTACCACATCCGGGGCTGCGCTACTGAGTCAACGTTTAGAGCCTCTGCACAGCCTTGCAGAGCAATCGCCCCGTTGCTTGCAGTGCATGAGGCAAATGCTCGTCGCGTGCCCCTGCGCCACGCTGCCACCACGACACCTGCTTGGATGCAGCACTGCCAGTGACGCACCTCCTGCGTCCGAAGACAGCGGCTGTCCCTTCAGCAGGCCGGCCTGCTCCTCTGCTTTGCGCTCCTTCCGCGTGTAGCCCTGATCCTGGTGGGCGGTGGCGCCCAGCGCAACATCGATGGCCGTGTGCTGCTGGCCGTTCTGCTGTGGCGCCGCCTCTGGCGCGCGCGGCGAGTCGATCTCGAGCGCCTCGAATTCGCCGCTGCGGTGCTCTGCTGCTGCATGGGGCTGGGCCTCTGGGCCAGATGCCGAGGCCATCTGTTGCAGCAGGCCGCCGCGGCTGGCTGCCCGCCTTCAGACCATCACAGCTGCATTGTCAGACGCCAGGGTGGAGTCTGCAGATCGGCTGCTGCGCGCCTGCTCGCTGTGTTGGGACGAAGCTGGCACCAGTGGCCAAGATCACAACAGCACTCTCAAGTACAGAGGGCAGCGGTCACCAGCAGCGTTTGCGATGGGGTTGCAATGCAATGCAAACTGAATGCATTCAAGAGATACTTGTGAGTTAGACATCCGTAACAGGGGAAGTCTGGCAATTTGCACTTGTCTTCCCTGGCCAGCCACAGGTCTTTGAGGTGATCGCACCAGGGGCAGCTTCCGCTGTGTTGCGCCTGCGATTGCTCAACTCGCAGAAACCCGGCTTTGCGTGTCGTGCGTGATGTCGATCAATGATCTGCGCATGCAGCACACCGTGAGCGCGTGAGCAGCTTGCTGCAGCATCGCCCCATGCAACGTCACAGCATGTCAGCAAGCTGATCGCCGGTCAGCGGGTCCGTCGAGCGCTCGATCGACCCGTGGTCGCTTCTGATTGCTCGTTTGAAACTGTAAACAAGCTGACAGTAAGGCCCTATTCCCCGGCCTCTCGGGGCGGCGGTAGCGGCGCCTGCGGCGGCGCCGTTGATCGATGACCGCTGCCGGGAGCACGGCCGCCATGGACGGCGGCGATCACAAGGCGGACGGCGTGCTGGAGTACTGGCGTTTCCTGGCGGGCAACCGCCCCTACCGCCTCCTGGTCATCGGCGAGGTGTGAGTCAGAAGATGCTGGTGGCGGGAATCTGCCGGTGCAGTGAACAATGCCTGAAACGGCCCACATGCTGCATCAGTGTGCAACATCATAGACATGCCGTACTCCGCAGGTCGTCAACTCGCTGGGCGGCTGGGCGAACTTCGTGGCGACGCTGAACCTCGTGGAGCGCCTCGGCGGCGGCTCCGCCGTGCTCGTCTCCTTTGCCGTCACCGTCCGCGTGCTGCCGTCGCTGCTGATGTTCCCCGCAGCCGGCGTCGTGGCAGACAGGTGTGTGCTTCCTCTGGCACGCTGCGTGGCGGGCGCCTATGCTGGCAGGCCTCAACGATGCTGCGAGTCGTCGCCTGATTGGATGCACCATGCAGTGGCGAGGAGCGCGCCATGCATGCGGTTGCACTCAGCTGGGTGTCCTGGCATCATGTACCAGGTTCAACCGGGTGATGGTGCTGACCGCTGCCAACCTGGCGTCGGCGGCGACGGTGTTGTTCCTGCCGCTCGTGCGGACGCCCAGCACCCTGTGGTGAGGTTCCCGTCACTCGGCGGCACATGCAGACATCAGGTTGCGCACACCCGCCACGAGTCGCAGGTCTGCGACGCAGCCAAGACCGACCTCAGCAGCGGGGCTGCTGCTGCAGGCTGATGTACGTGCTGCTGGCGGCGCTGTTCAGCGTGGGCTCTTTCACGGACCCCGCGCGCAAGGCGCTCACCCAGCAGCTGGTGCCGCAGCACGAGCTGCACCTGGCGGCCACGCTGGACGCCTTCACCTGGAGCCTCATGGTGCGGCGGCCAGCTGCCTGCCTGCGCCACTGTCTTTGGCATGACCTAGGGGACCATCGGCAGCAACGCCGCACGGCTCCTGCTGTGTGCCAGTCTTAACCATGAACTGCCACGGGAGCGCAGTGCTTAATTTGCAATGTGTGTGAGTCATCAATTATGTTGAGCGTTGCAAATGACGTCTGGCAAGCAATTGCATGCAGGCCGCAGTCGGTGCCAGCGCAGGCGGCATGCTGGTCTCGGCTTTCGGTGAGTCGCAAATCCGATCTGCAATGTTTTCCTAGCATGGCAGAGGCAGGCTGAGAGTTACCGGCTACGTGTGTGTGCGCAGTTTCGAGCCTGCCAACATGTGCACTCATGCTGCTGCAGGCACGACAGCGTGCTTTCTGATTGACGCGGCATCCTACCTCGTGGCAGCCGGCTGCTCTGCCCTGGTCCTCAGCATCATGCCCGCCGCAGCGACGGGTATTGAGGCATCCAGGCAGCCGTCCCTGCAGCAGCGGCTCAGGTGATTGTCTCATCATGGCGAATGTGCGATCACGCTCGGGTTGTTTGCAAAGCGTGCGATACCTGTGCTCACGCTGCGGCAAGCTGACGTGCATGAGCAGTGTGCCGACGCAGGTTCGACAGCGCCAGCAGCCAGTCCGAGGTGTTCAAGCTGCTGGACGCCGGGGATCTGGATCTGGATCCGGATCTGGAGGCGGCTGCGCTGCAGCAGGCCGGCGGCGGCGTGTCGCTCAGCAAGCCGCAGCACCGGCACGTCGCGTCTCCTGCTGGAGGCGACGGCACAGGCAGCCCGATACCCGCGGCCAGGGGCGCCGAGGGCGCCGCGGCTGGTGGCGTAGCGGCGGCCCCAGAGGCTGCAGCAGGGGATGCAGCTGGGCCGTGGCAGCAGGTGTGGAATGCAATGCAGCGCCTGCCATTCGTCCCGGCAACATCGGCAGATGTGTTCGCTGCGCACGCTGATTTCACGGCCAGGTGTCCAGCCGGTGCGTCGTGTCTCAAGCCAGATGGCTGATGAACATCCATACGACACCCCATGCATCATGCAGGCTGTGGCCGATCTGCGGGAGGGGTGGGCCTACATGGCGGCCCCCGGCAACCGGGACATCGCGGCGTTCACGCTGATCAAGGCGTCTGGCGCCTTGGTGTGGGGGGCGTCCGATGTGCTGTACGTCAAGTGCGTGCCTGGGCTCGTCTGTCCCTTTCGCAAACATGGACTTTGGTCTGCGCTGCCACTTTGCGCCCCTGCAGCGAGCATGCCATCGGATGCGGCGCTGCATGACGATCACCCACCGCACCCATCCAGCATGCGGCATGCCGGTCGTGTCCTGTCAAAGGGCGCACCGCGATCCTGCTGCAGGTTCTCTGACGCGCCAGAGTTCCAGATCCGCGACTCCGCGTTCACCATGGGGCTGCTGTTTGGCGCGATGGGCGTCGGCGCATTCCTGGGGCCAGCCATCTTCAACCACTTCACGCCCAACCTGTGAGCTGCAAACCCGCTGGAGCGCAACATGCTGTCCACAGAGTCCACCACTGTTGCCTGCAACATACCCGGTGCAGCGAGCAGACTGTATGCCAGACATGGCACCTCCTGCCTGGCAGCTCTTGTCCTGCACTCATGCCGCCTTTTGCACTATGGCTGGCGCAGCCAGCGGCTGGCGCCATGCAGCCTGCAAGTGCATGCTATGTCGCTGGCTGCACAAGCGGACACCGCTGGCTGCGTCAGTCCCAACGCCACCTTCTGAATGGTGCACAGGCCTGGATCTGTGACGTGACAACATGCGCAGATGCTGCACATCATACGCTTGACAAACTACTCGTCGGCCCTGCAGCGAGCCGTACCTGCTGCGCTCGTGCGCCCTGGCGACCAGCAGCCTGGCGTTCGGCTACGTGTGCATGACGGCCGCGAGCAACGCGTGGCTACTGCTGCCGAGCGTGGTGCTGCGGTCGCTGGGCAGCGCGGCGCTGTGGATCTACTCCACCCTCATCCTGCAGTTCCGGGTGCCCAACGAGATCCAGGGTGCGCACAGATTTCTTGGGCGGTCTGCGTGCATTTGGAGGCATGCTGCAACCCGCCTGACCCTACCGGGATCCGCACCCCAGGCCAGCAACTTCCAGCGTCAGATCGAAGACAGTCTTTTAACATGCTGCGCCTTCGCACGAGGCTGCTTGCACCTCAAGACCTGGTCGCATGTCTTGCTGCAGGGCGGGTGTTTGCGCTGGAGATGGCGTTCTACGTGTCCACCGAGATGGTCAGCCTGCTGCTGTGCGGCGTCATGTTCGACCGGCTGCACCTCAGCACCCGCGGCGTCGCGACCGTCATGGCCGCCATCGGCGCCTGCTGCGCGGTGAGACTGATCCGCACCCTGGCCTGTCTGTGGGGTCCGCGTGGCGACCGCAGCATATGCAGAAGCTGGCAGATGCCAGTGCGTACCTGCCTGCTGTCAGGGTCGAAGGACCATTTGTTGAAATGTCCCAGGTAACTGCAACATGATAATCCTCTGACACCAACAGCGCTCTTGCATGCAGACGCCGTGGTGCATACTTGCCGCCAGGCGGTGGCGCCGCTTCAGAGCGCAGACAGGCAGCGGGAAGCAGCAGCAGTCAGAAGCTGCTGCGCAGTACAGCATCGTGCCGCAGGACACCACAGACGAGGAGGCAGCCTCGGAAGGGCCCACCAGCAGCGTGAAGAGCTTCAGCATAGCGGGAGCACAGCTGTGAGAGCTATAGCCAGCCGCAGCTAGCTACTGTGGGTCAGAAGCAGCAGCTAGATGCCAACCATGTGCTTGCAAACATATGTATGTACAGGAGCCGTTGCGGTACGTTTGAGACACCAGCCTTGCGGCAGTAATGTGTGCAATAAGGTTTGCCTGTATGTGTATCAATCGTTGTCTATGCTAGACATGCTGTATACAGCACCGTATGGTAAATCTGAATGAATTTGATTGATGGTCGTATGCGTTGTCGCAAAGATTGTAACAACGTCAACACATCACCCATCCCCATGTTGCAAACACCTTGCTAAACACTCGTGCAAACGGCCCTTCTCCTAAAGCCCTCCAATGCACGCAATGACAGCGGCACAAATGAACAAGAAACAATGCAACGATGGTGTACCAACAACCTCTTCAGTACACAGCTTGAAGCATAACAATCGGTAACCCTTCAGATAGATATCCATCCAGTGTGACATAGCGCCCAGAATGCCAGCACGCACAGTACTATCGATTGCTCGAGTCTACTTGGGACAGTGGCGGCGCTGCCTGTTATGCAGCTGCCTGCTGCTGGTCCACCGCTGTCCAGTCACCAGCGCTCATGGCGCTGCAGACCTGCAGCAGTCGGGCACGGATCAGTTGTGCCGCCAGAAAAGTGGCTGCGGCGGCGCCGGCTTCGCTGCTGCTGTCGTCGTTGCTTCACTCGCTGGGCTTGATGGCGATGAGGGTGCTGGCGATGGCGGACAGGCCCCAGGTGCCCAGCAGCGCCAGGGTGCCCGGGCCGCTGTTCTCGCTGCTCAGCAGCGGCACCAGGATGGCGGTGTGCCTGCAGAGACATATCCTTCTGTCAGCCATGCCATCAGACGACATTGCAGCAGACATGGACAATAGCCAAAACGGCAGCCTGGCTCCGACGTCATAGGCAGGGCTGCTGCACTAGTGCAGCACAGTAGGCATCGAGGTGATATGAGGGCGTTTGCATCTGTATTCTGGCTGACGGGAGCAGAGCGGCTCACACAATGGAGGCGATGGCGAGGCCGGCCATCAGCGTGCGCTTGTCGGGGCGGCTGAAGTTGTTCTGCAGCGCGGCGTCCTGCAGAGAACGCCCCACTTGACATTGTCAGGATGCTGAGGGCTCCAAGTTGAACCTCTGCCACAGGATGGATGCGCAGTGGAAAGGCAGCAAGCAGGGCGTTCGCCAGACACAGGCCGCTGCAGACGCGGACGGTTGCAAGGGGTCTGGCATGTGGTGCAGGGTGGGGTGCAGCGGAAACCCTGCCCGCTGGGTGAGCGCGATGGGGCCCACGAGCGTGGAGACGCCCGCGCCGATCAGCTGCCACAGGTACACGTCCCGCGGCGTCTTGGGCAGCGCCGCGCCGAACACAAAGTCCAGCGTCTGCAGCAGGCGGCACGCGTGTCAGCTGTCTCGACAGGAGCCCAACGTGTGTCTGGCGAGCGCGCAATGCCCACGCAGTCCACGGGACTGCTGCATGACAGCCGGGGTCAACTACACGTGATGGCGCGACTGCAAGCAGCTAAAAAAAGGCGGGCGGGTCACCTGCGCCGGGGCAAAGATGTAGCCGAGGCCGGCGCCGACAAAGGCCGCGGTCAGCAGGCTGTAGATGCCGGAGTTGAGGCCGTCCACCTCGCCGAGCGAGCGCAGGTCCCGCAGGTACGACTGCAGCACAGGCACACCTCGCTATGTGAGGCTTTTCCCCTAGTATGATCCAGGACCATGGCACTGTCACACCCCAGATGCGGGCACGGCTTGATGCAGGTTGTCAGACTGTTGCTTCAACAGTATGTGCTGCATTCCGAGTCCAGCATACAGGTTGTGGCCAACAGTACCACTGAAGCAAGTCTCAGCTCGAAACGAAGTCCAAAGGCTGCAGCCGCACCTTGATGATGGCGATAGGGCGGGGGCCCTCGGGTGAATACTTGGCGTAATTCCGGCCGGACACCCACCACTGCGTCGCAGCAGGCCAGCAGATGATGATGATGCTCAGATTATGAGGGTGGCTCTCATGCGCTGAAATGACAACAGCAATTCGCTGCACCATTTCAGGCTCGAGCAGCACAATGATGATGCGTGCTAGCATGCAAAGCACACGCATCGATCATGCGATTACCTGCGTCAGGGCGACAGCGCCCAGCGCGGCCGCCGCGTATCCCTGCACCGGCGGCTCCGGGTACAGGTTGGGGTTTGGCACAAAAGAGATGCTCGTGAGGAACCTGCAGGTGCATGGGTGGAACCTCCTGAGCATTGCCTGATGTGACGCACAACCTGCAGGCAAGCAGCTCACATGGCATGTGCTAAGCCGAAACATGCGCCAGGATCTCGCCAGCTGTCGCACATGAGCCAATCAAGCACAGGTGCACCCGTGCAGCAAGCAGCCATCGATCTGATCAGAACCCTAAACTGCGCACAGGTTGGCGGCGGCGAAGAAGGAGAGCGAGCCATCAAGGCGTCGGTGCACGTCGTCGTTCAGCACCTCAGCATTGGCCGCCGCCTGCACACCACACTCTGGTAGCTGGAGTATGCGGTGCATGTACAGCCCCTGTCGTTTGGCGGGGGCGTGAGCAAGGCTCATCATGCATTAGAAGCACTGAAGCTGAGCAACATTGAAAGCACCGCTGGTCTCACACAGTTGACGACCCATTCTGCTAGGCAGTCAGCATAGAACAGACACAGATGCTAAGGGCCCAAGACGCATGGCCGTGTGAGTGACGCACCGCCTGCACGGAGTTGACGGTGGCGGCGGACAGGAAGCCCAGCGACAGGATGGGGAACAGGATCGTGGGGTACGACAGGCTCTGGGTGCCGAACAGGAACTCCGCCGCCTGCCCAACACAGTAGTACACACATCAGCAGGGGTGGGACTCTCCATGCTGGGGGAAGCGTGGCATGGTGGTCAGTTGTGCAGCAGGCGCAGCAGCTGCTGTGGCAGTCGACAAGCATGGTAGGACGGCTGCATGCTGGCGCCGTGCACGTACTATTACCAGCAACCAACCCCTGACACGAACGTCAAAGTACATGTTCAGTGAAGATTCACCGCATTGGGCGCCAGCCCGAAGAAGCCGGCCGCGGCGGCGCTGATCACCGCCTGCAGGCTGTAGAAGGTGGAGTTGCCGCCGCCGCTGTCGTTGCCGTAGGCGTCGCCCTCCGCCACTGCAGGCGCACCGGAACAGGTGTCAGACCGCCCGACTTTTTGTATTGAGGATTCCCTGAGCCGCCCAAGGCGCTGTCAGGGCAAAAGTCTCACTCATCATCAGCACATGCTCACAGCTAACCAGTGGTGCCTGGAAGATCGTTCTTGATCCCAGGTACATTGTGGAGATCCAGACCTTTCTGCATATACTCGACTGTCCGGCGCTGGTCACCCACGCGCGCCTCGACCCGCACCGCCCCCTGCTGCCGCGCCTGCCGCTGCCCCTGCCAGCACGAAGCTTGCACGTTTCACACGCTTTGTAATTGCTGAGCATCCTTGCAAGCCATCTGTGCGTTACAAGCGGTGGCACCGCTGCTGCACATCCTGCGCGGCGCTGCTGGTGGCGGTAGCAATCAGCCACGTCATCGAGCAATGCACGAGCGCTGCTTCTGGTGTATCGAAATCACTGACCTTGAAGCTGCGGCTGATCAGCTGCTGGCCGCAGAGACTGGAACTGTGCAGCTTGCATGGCGCATGCGTGGACCGACCGACAGTGGCGGTGGTTCCAACCGTTGGGAGCTGGCGCGACATGATCGACATGATTGCTGACGGAGTAGACACAGTATACCGAAGCGATCGCTGATTTGGGCGGCAAAATGTTGGCGTGGCAGCGTGCATTCGTTGGCTTTTGTGCACGTGCAGTTGTTGGCAGCTTCTTGGACGATGCCATGAACGGCATGCTGGGTTGGTGTTGACCTAATCGAGCCTGCCAACTGCCCACCGAGTTCCTTGATCAGATGCAGCTCGCAGGGCAGGTTGGACCCCAGATGATGCTGTTGGGCTACCTTTGCTACTCACAGTTGAAGAATGCTCCCTGTCTATACCGCCAGCGGTCATAGGGTGGCTGCATAGAGAAGATGTCCACCCACCGGCATGCCGATGGCGAAGGCGGGGCTCTGTAACTTGCTGAAGTTTTTGCCTACAGCCGACTTCACATTTCATCGTGTACGGCAAACACCACGTATAATTTGGGCGTCGTGCGCTGCCCACTGGCGGCCGCCGCCGCCGTCACAAGTCGACCATCGCATCGTCCTTCGCCAGGTCCGACAGGCTCCTGGCGGCGGTCTTGCGGCCGGCGCCCGCCATCAGCGACCGCAGCCGCTTCACGCTGCCGTGCTGCTGCAGCTCCCCCTCCCACATCTGCGCGGCGCACCACATAAGGGTTTAGGGCTTCCCAAACCACCACGGAAAGCTGTCGCCAAGCAGCAGCAGCTCTCACGACAGCCCTCATCAGGATGCATGGGTACTGCTGGCTACGGAGGCGGCGCAGACGGGCTGCTGCAGTCTGCGGTGCACCGGACGCAGCCCGGGCCAGGGCCGCACCTTGCGGTGCTTGTGGTACAGGTACAGCGCGGCGCGTGCGTCATCCACCGGCGAGTGCTCCCCTTCCTGCAGCGCACCAACAGGAAGCCTCATCTGCAACTGGCCAGACGCCACGCGCATTTCTGACACAGCGCTCTCGGGGGTCCTGCACACCTGAGGAACCTTGCACCTGCTTGCAGTATCCCCACAGCGCCGCTGCCAGTCTCACCTGGATGGTGAGCCCCAGCTGCTCGGCGGCCAGCGCGCGCAGCGCGCGCGGCCGCGACTTGCCGCCCGCCCGCCGCGGCAGCATCAGCGGCGGGTAGCGCGAGGTGTCCCGGATCGCCTTCGCCGGGTGCCCCAGCAGCAGCGCCTGCAGGGGCAGTGTAGAGACCTCCATTGCTCTGATACGTTGGGAAGCCGCACGCTGGCGACAGGCAGGCTCCGCATTGTACGAACGCTCATCAGGAGGTCCTGCTATACCCCGGTGAATGAAAGTCATGTGCTCAAGGGCGTCGGACCTTCAGGTCGTTGGAGATGGCGTGGCCCACGATGATGCGGCCCTGCAGCAGCGCCGCCGCCTCCCGCTGCACCTCCTCAAACGGCGGTGCGTGCTTGATGTCCACCGGCCTGCAGCAATTAGTGTAACGCACTGTTGTGCACCGCCGTCGGCACTACCAGTGCAAAAGTGTGTTGGATGAAAGGTCACCAGCATGTGCCTGCTGCAGGGAGGAGGTGCTTAAAGACGTGTTCAGGATCTTTCACCTGCACAATTGGATCATCTGACATCCAGCAGGCGCAGCAATACACAGCAGCACCTGATGCCAGAGTAGCGCGTCCGGAAGTCGGTGACCCGCTCCTTGGGCCGCGCGAACTTGTCCATCAGCACCGCGCCGTGGTTGTTCACGACGCACACCCTGGAGCGGCATGCCGATCGCTCACAGCAGCCCGTCGTGCCGTGCAAACTCATTGCTAAGAGCCTGGGACTGTCTGAGATCTGCCAGCAAACTGCCCAGCATGCACAGCAGCGCCTGCTCCTGCAGGCAACTAACCTGGCCAGCTGGCTGCGGGCGCCGTCTGGACCGACCCCCACCATTTCACAGTCCACCGCCACAACCTGCGGGGTACACCACCGCTGCCTCGACTCATGCCTGCACACCCCACGTTGCCCGCCGCACATGAGCATCGGCAACCCGAGCAAACCCTTTGCAAATGTCCTACTGACAACATCCACCCCTGAGCGCACCCCCTCACCGGCGTGGGGCTGGCATCCTGGCTGAGCGCCTGCGGCAGCTGCGCGCGCGCGTCCTCCGGGGCATTTTCTGCTGCTTCCTGCTGCTCCTCCAGCCGCCGCTTCCGGCGCCGGCGCTGCGGCGGCTGCGCTGCCAGCTGCGCCTTGAGCGCCGCCCAGTTGGAGCCGACCCCGACTGCTCCGGTCGCGCCTGCACTCAGGACACGCGGTCTTCGCAACAACTTTGCCAAGTTCAGATGCTGCCTGCTGCAGATGACGCAGTGCAACGCAACGTGTTGGACGGTGCACCGGCCAGACACCTGCTGGGGACGGGAAGCTTGTCACTGCAGGGGGCCTCGGCGCGGCCCGCTGCTCAGCCTGTGCAGCGGCGGCGCCGGCAGTGCTCTGCACAGCCGCCGAGTCTGGCCTGTCTCCAGGAAGGTCCACGGCCTGGCTGTTGGCTGGCTGCCGATTGGACGCACGCTGCGCAGCCGCCGCATGCTTCGGACCGTGCCCATTGACGGCTGGCTGCTGCGTCTCCACACCTTGTTGTGCTGCACCCTGTGCCCGGTGTGCTCGCCTGGACCTCTTGTGCCGCTTGCCGCTAGGTGCAGGCCGTGACGCGCTGCTGCCTGGATCGTTTGCTGCTTGCGCAGATGCTGCTGGTGCGTCGCTGGCGGCTGTCGCAGGGAGCTGTGGCTGCTGCCGTTTCCGCTTGTTTGGCCTCTGCGCTTGTGAAAAGCCATTTTGCGATGCTGTGCTAGGTGCAGCTGAAGGAACAGCGCCCTGCCTGGCTGTTGCAGAGGCTGCTGCAGGCAGCGGATGCGCCGGCGCCGCCTGCTGCTTGAACTTGTTGCCCTTCACCATGTCAGCCGGCCATGCAGGATTCGCCTGGCACTTCAATGTGCACTCTATGCACAGCCTTGACCCTTGGTGATGCCAACATATGACTGCGGTAAAGACCTGCACTGTCAGACGCAGGAACTGGATCTTCTACATGTCGTGCGAGCACTGGGTCATTTCTGAACTTCACTTGCACCAGCGGCCGCGGCCGGCTGCTCGTAGCGGCGAGGCTCAGCTGGCCTTGCACACAAGCTGCATGCCGGTTCGTTTGACTGCAAAGAATCATGTTCTTCAAGCAAGTGGCGAACAAGCTGCGCCACGAGCAAACCTTCACCGAGTTTGCAAACTCCAGCCCCATCACGGAGCAGTACGCCGAGTCACTGCCTGCATTCAGCTTCCCCACACGCTTCAGCACCGAGCCCACCGCGCAGGCGATCGTGTCGCCGCTCGAACCGGACTACATCCACAGATTAGTCACCGCCCATGGTGCGCTCGGACGGCTGCATGCATGACAACACGACAATCATGAGCATGCTTGAACGCACTGCAGTACACTCTGTGTAGCCGGCGCCGCTGGTCGAGCTGTGACCGACATCCCAATGCTGCCGCAGGTCAGCCGGTGCAGCCGCCCCCGCTGCAGCCGCTGGCGCAGCTGGCAGAGCGAGCTGGTGCCGGCTACGCCAACATGGCGGGCGTGCTGACGGCGACGTACCCTGACATGTGGCGGGAGGACCTGGGGCGCAAAGTGTGCGTGCGCTACCCCAATGGCGGTAAGCCACCATGCACAAGTCCGTGCATGTGCGCTGCCGCAGGCCAATAGGAAACAATGGCACCTGTCATGTCGTACTACTGTTCCTGGTCCTCCTCATGCATCAAAAGTCCTGTTCGATGCTGCCGCTGCATGCAGACGGTTGGTTCAACGTCGTGGCCGGCCACTGCATGTTCGGCGGGACAGTGGATGGCATGGGCGGCGACGGTGATGACGAGGCGAGTGCCCTCAGGCCTCTGGGACTGAGGAATCTGTTGTCTGCGGTTGTACCACCACGCACAGTCCGGCGACACTGGCGCGAGCTGAAGAATGCGATCAGCCTAATGCCGCACCTCGTCTTGGCCGCCTGCTGTGGTGGATGGTGCTGGGTGTGCCATGCAGGCCTGGCTGGCGGCGCACATGACACTGGCGGTGGCGCTGCGGATGATGCGGGAAGAGCTGCCGAAGGTCACCAACTCGCGGGAGGCGGCGGCGTTGCTGCAGCGGATAGTGTTCCAGGCGCACAGCGAGATCATGCAGGTGAAGCAGGCGCATGCTTGCATGGGTGCATGAGCGATCTTCCATACCAGAACCACAGTCGAAAATGGCACACCATGGTGCGGGGGTTTCCTCTGCTGCATGAGGGCGCTGTGCGTTACCTAATGTCGCCCAGGGCGTTGCACGGCAGACCGGCTGTGCTGGTTCTGAAGTGTTCGGAGATTGCTCGAAGGCTGACGCTTCTTGGTTCACTGCAGCTGGACGTGCGCGGCAGCACAGCGCTGCTGCTGCACACCTGCTTCCACCTCAAGGAGGACCAGTACGTCTTCGTGTTCGCCTGCACCGGCGACACTGAGGTAGGGCCATCCGCATCCAGTCTCGGCGCCTGACACTCACACCCGCAGTACTGAGTGAACCCGATCATCTGTTGAGCGTCAGCAGTATCGACCAGAACAGATGTCCGACCACCAGCCGATATGGGAGGGAGCGCTCTGGCCTGAGTCACAGCCCGATGAGGTGTGCCAATCTGTAGGCATACTGGTTCGACTCGAGGCGCGGGGAGTGGAGGTACCTCGTTGAGCCGCTGGGCCCTGCAGCGGACACGCTGCGCCTGGACAGCAAGCACGTCCCGGGTGAGCCCTGTGCAGTGTGACACGGGCTCGACGCACAGTCCGTCACTTAGGGAGCATGGGATGCGGCTGCATGTATCAGCAGCAGACGAGAACGCACCCTGCCCACTGCCAGGTTGCCGACGTACGCAGCATACCTGTCAGAGGGTGGCAGCCTTCGTGATGTTGTCGCTCAGCCCAGTACCTTGGGTGCACGCCAGACGATCAATGTGCCCCGGGCCGTTACAGGTGCCATCGGCAACAGCGCGGCGGATGAGGAGGGGCGGCTGCGGCGGCGCACCAACCTGCAGTACGGCGTGGTCGCCTGCCGCGGCGCGGACATGTTCCTGATCGGGTGGGTGCGCTGCTTTGCAGGCTGCAGTGTCGGCGATCGCAAGGCTGTGTGGCATTGCGCAATGCGCTTGATACCTGCATGAAGCAGGGTGATGCTGAAGACCCTCCAGCAAGGGCAAGGGCATGCCGGTATTTCCCTCCGGCCCTGGTGTCGAGTTGCACATGCCCCTTGCAGGTCGGACGGCGTGTGGGACACGCTGGACGCTGTGCAGAACGGCACGCCGCGGCACTTCGGCCTGCCGCACGACACCTGGGCCCACCTGACCCCGGCTGAAGTCAGGCGCACGGTGCCGCTGGTGAGCCGCCTCGGAGCGAAGCGACACCCTGAGGCTTCACACAGATGGAAACGACCTTCATGTGGCAGCCTGAGCTGCGAGGTCCAGCCTCCACCAGAGGCAGTGAATGCATGGGGCGTGCACTGCTGCCGTCACGTGTATGAGCCGCGCACAGCACGCCCGCAGGTGCCCATCTTCAAGCAGCGGCGGCTGGGGGAGGCGACGAAGGAGGCGGTCGCCACGGGGTCGCCCCAGGCGGTGGTCGACGCCGTGGTGGGCCACGCGATGCAGGCGACGCGCGGCGAGCGGGAGCTGTTCGAGATCGTCGACGTGGAGTCACATGTGCGCCCGCGCCCCTCTCAGCATTGCCCAGCAATGTGGCCTCCCGCGCGGCCCGCTGCTGCTGCAGCGATGCAGTGACCGACCCACAACCGTTCACTGTTTGGCATCTGCCCGATGATCCCATACTGGTATGTGCACGAGTCGGCGGGCCTTGAGCGGTGCAAGGGCTGTGCGTGCAGGGGGCCGCCTCAATCTATGCTGACACCGTGGAGGCCAAGGGCATGCGCGACTCGCTGTACGCTAACGCCAAGGTGTGATCCCTATACTTTCTGCGCCTGTGCAGCCGCCTGATGCGGGCTTGCGCTATGCTGCAGCTGCGCTGCTGATGGGCACAGCCAGTTGGTGCTGCTGCCAGCGCACACAAGCCGTCACGTGCGCCTGCATGACAACACCCATGCATGACGGCACATGGCAGCCTGAAAGTACATTGCTTGACGTGCAGCGGGCCTCGGAGGCGATGGGCGAGCTCATCTTCGCGAAGCCGGACCACGTGGGCGTGCAGGCCTTCAGGCCGTGCGCCATCCTGGATGCGCCCGACAGCTCAGCTGGCCTCGGCTCGGATGCGCGCCCTGACGGCCAGACGACGTCGCCGCCGCTCTCGAGGCGGAGCATCTTCAAGTTCCGAGAGAAGGACTAGGGTCGCGGGGGACTGCTCTGTGTGGCGGTAAGTATGATAATGACAATAAGCCAGCCAGCAGGACCTTTGGCGCCGGGTGAAACAGCGGCGCCGTCCTGAAGTCTGTGCAGGCGATGTGGGCTGCTGGCTCGTGAGGCAGCGGCAGTGTGGGTATGTGCTTCCGTTTCCATTCCACCTTCGCTCTTCCCCTGGGTGTGCAGCAGGTATCTGGTACAGCGCCGTCTGTAGGCGACACATACAACCGTGGATCTTGTGAGGAAGGGCGGCTCGGTGAAACACTGGGTATGTTTTGGTGTAGGGATGTATGCGTAGCACACGGCTGCAGTCGAGTCCTGTACATACCGGCAAACATACAGACTGCTCTTCACGAGCATGCCCAGCACCCGCCGCCACTGTGCCGCCGCACCAGGGGGCCAAAGCATGGTCGCCCCGCTCTGCCAAAATCTGGATGAGATCGGAGATGCATGCAGAGGCACCAATTCTTTCGTGGACCTTCTGCAGCCAGGTTGTCGGCTGCAAGCACTGGGAAACCGTTACAAAAGACAACCTGATCAAGCAGCGCCTGGGCAGCTGTGTCGACGCTGCAGATTCGTTTCCTTTTGCACCCAGCACCTGTGACAAGGTGCAGCAAGCGCAGCATGGGCAAAAAGAGCAAATCGGCGCCCTCAGCCACTGGCATGGCCGGTTCTGGCCTAGGCACTGCGCCGAGGAACGGCACCAGCAACGGCAACGCAAACGGCAGCAGAGCAAATGGCAGCAGCAGGAGGCCCAGGGAGGCCAGGTCTGAGGCTGGACCCGAGACGATCACCCTTCCCAACGGCGACAAGGTGATCAGCTGGCACCTTGCAGCATTGCATGGCTGCAGGGAGGCGCACCATCAAGCGAAGCACAGATCCAGTCTGTCAGATCGCATGCTTGAGCGGAGCATGTGGGTGGTAATATGTTGGGATCAGAACCGCGCCTGTGCATCGACGATGACACGCGCGTGTCATGGAGTGGGGCAGTCACAGCTGCTGCAGGTGAAGTGCTGTCAGCGCCGCCATATGACGCCGCCCACATGCCCCGATCTCGCACCTTGCTGCATGCAGATCCCGGTGGCGCCGCCGCCGGGCATCGACGCCGGCATGTACCAGCAGGCGCTGGCGTATCTGAAAGCCAACCCCGAGGTGGCGCTGCAGACCCAGGAGCAGGTGGGCTGCCGTCTTCTTATCAGCGGCTAGCGGCTGGCGTCGAGACCCACCCTGCGTCACACTGGCGGCATGCCGTCTCAGTGCTGGAGACTTTGTCACCTGGCATGCGCAGGTGCGGCGGATGGGCAGTCCGATGCTGGCGCAGGCAGCGACCCAGCAGCTGGCAGACCCCGACTACAGGTGCTCCATCGCGACACACCGTCAGCACCTACAACGAAGCGCAGGGCTCCACGTGTCTGCTGGCCACCGTCCCGGCTCTGCAAACAGTGTTGATATCGACGCTGCTGACCCGCCCCAACGTTGCGAATGTTGTCACCATGTCAGCAAAGTTGCATGACGGCGCTGCTGCACCCTGACGGGGACCCTGCGCCGGATGCAGGAAGAAGATGGAGCGGCTGCGGGGCGACCCCGAGCTGAAGCAGGTGTTCGACGACATCGCGGCGTCGGGGACGGCGGGCATGGAGCGGCACTGGAACGACGCGGAGCTCATGTCCAAGATCAGCCGCAAGATGGCGGACATGGGCATCGCGCCCGACCCCGCGCCGCAGCCCCCGGGCAAGACCCTGCCGGTGGGCCGCACCTGCACTATGCGTTCACGCGCAGCGGGTGTACACGGTGCCAGCAGCTGCAGCCGTCACACGCGTATGCTCAGCACCTGCAGCATCACGCTCTGCAACTGCACGGGTTGCAGGTGCGGCCGACCAACCTCCATGATGCGGCGAAGGCGGGCGACGCAGATGCGACAGCCTCACTACTCGAGGTGGGTTCGCCATGCTGTAGCGGCAGAGGATGCGCCGCGGCAGTGCACACTCTTCATCAACCAACACACCAGCAACGCTTTGCAGTCAGGTCACCGGTTGTGGATTCTGTGCAGGAGGGGTGCGACCCGAACAGCAGGGACAGCCGCGGCATCACGCCGCTGGGCGTCGCGGTGGGCTTCAACCGCCTGGGGGTCGTCAAGGTGACGAACTGCTGGTGCTTGCAGACCAGCGAGGCAGCGTGAGCTACAGGCATTCACGCCCAGAGGCACTTGAGCCGGCTGGAACTGAACACACGAACGCCAGCAGAGCTGCGGCGCCGACGAAACCAACATGCCACATGCTCGGCGGCATGCAGCCCTGCATGGCATATCCATGACCACCAGTCCTGTCCTGCAGGCGCTGCTGGAGGCGGGCGCCGACGTCGAGCTGACCGACGGCAAGGGCAACACAGCGCTCCACTATGCAGCAGGTGCGATATACGCCCTGCAATATAGGCCCTGCGTTGAGTCGCAGTACCAAATGCGACGGCAGACCAGCACACCATGCTGTGCACGCCCTTCTGGGCTTGAATAGCCGGGAGACGTGTACGGCGTTGCCAGAGCCCCAGCGGCTGTCGCGCTGCCGCGCCGTGGCATGCCGCGCTCCTGGCCAGTCCTGGCCCCCGTCGCTGCGCAGGCTACGGGCGCAAGGAGGCGGCGGAGCTGCTGCTGGGCGCCGGCGCGGCGACAGGCCCCGTCAACAGCGACGGGCAGACGCCCCTGCAGGTGAGCGCGGTGCTTTCCCATACTGAATACACTGTTGTACCAGCCGCAAACCATTTCAGAACAGTAGATCAACAAGAAGTTGGGCTTCGTGCACAGCCGGGACAGCCGACAGCGTGCTGATGCTGCCACACATTTGCAGCTGCGCTGCACCCTTACACTCTCCCAACAGGCTTGCTATTCTGTCGTGTCTGATAAGCACATGAACTGGCGAGGAGGCGACTTCGTTGTGCTGACGTCGTCTGCAGATTGCGGAGCTAAAGCGGGAGGCGCACATGGTCGACTTCCTCAGCAGCGCAGCAAATGGCGGTGCCACCAGCAAGGGCAGCCCTGCAGGCGCCGAGGCGCCCCAGAAAGGCGTCTCAGATTCAGACAAGTACCTCTGAGCGAAAAGTCCCAATACCAGCTGCCGCACGGTGCAGCGGCAGCGGCGTTGCCATGTGGCCGCTGGCGGCGGTGCATCACAGAATCGCAGATGTGCAGTGCCCGAGGTGCTGCAGGCGCTTCGGGACGAGGTGTGCACGAGCACAAGTTTTGGCTGCAGCCGTTTGTTCTTGACAGCGCAGCAGCATCCTATTGTTTGTTGTGATGCGGGAGCGCGTTCCCTCCTGGATTGTATGTGGTGCGGATTGCACTGGCGCTGGCTGTGAGCAGCTTGTGGTGACAGCAGCATCATGTTATACCCTTACACGCACGCCGGGAGGGCAAACCTGGTACAATTGATTTGCTGCGTCTGACAGCTGATCAAGTCGAGAAGTCGATGCATGGACCTGCATGCATCGCCGGTCAAAAGGCTGTAAACCATGTACACCGACCGACCCTTCTACCCTGAACTACACTGACGTCTGCATCCATGTGCGCCATGCAATCCACATTGTTCAAGCGCTGCGGTGGCTGCTCTACATGATCCCTGAAGCCACCGCTCAGCTCACGCCGCGCCCCATGCTGTCTTGTCCCCTGCTGTCAAACAGCCTACAGCTGCATCCCACATGCCTGCACAAAACCCGTGTCCTAATGCGCCGCCGCACCAGTCCACACACGTGTGCGGCTGCGTGCATCCACAGCAGGCACCCTTTGCAGGGCACCGGCAGCTGCGGCCGGGGGCTGCTCCCGACCGCCGCCGTGGCTCACCGCTTCTGCTTCCGCTTGGCGCTGCCTGCAGGGTGACCTGACGAGGTTTTAGTGAGAATTCATGTGCAGTAACCCCGGCCTGCCAATCTATGACACACTGGCCCTGCACATGGGGAAGGACTTGCGCAGCGGCCGCTGTGACGGGGTCGCTCAGCTGCCAGGCGCCAAGCCTTGATGCCACATGTGCAGCAAACTGGCCACTGCCCCGCAGCCTCGTCAGACAGACTGGTATCATTGGGCAGGCTGGCGGTGCTGCTGAGATTACAAGATCAGCCTCAGATCACTCAGCGGAGGTGCCCCACCCTTCTTAGCAGACTTGGGCAGCGGCGGCGGCGGCTTGCCGGCCCCCTGCGGCGAGGAACATGACCAGGCGTTCAGGTGCAGAACTTCATGAGAGCCGCTGGACTCTAAGTTGGTGTTGGAGGCACGGCACAGAGCCTCTCGTCTGTTCCTCCTGCTATGTGATGTGACCGCAAGCGCTTGGTCATCGCATAGCGGCCACAGGCGCGCCCGTGTGTCAAGCGTTCTGTCTGCGAGGCGACGGTCCAGGCGGCATTGAATTTAGGGTTTAACACAGCCGCACCTGGGGCGGGGGGCGCGCCCGCTCCCAGGCGTCCAGGGCCTTGGTCTCCGCCAGGTCCGCGTACGCGCTCCAGTCCCCCGGGTCCAGCTCGTAGTTGCGCCACTTCACCAGGTACTGCGGCGGGAGATGGGAGTAATTGTTGCTGTTTAATAGCATAGCGACCCTTTGCTATTAATAGTGGCTTTGTTGTGGCTGTTGTATCTGTTGTTGTGAGTATCTATTGTTCGGTATCTGCTGTTGTCCTTAAAAAGTCGTTGTTGTCCCGGGGATCCTGGACTAGCGGCGGATCGTTGCGGGTGGCCATGATGCAGGTGGTGACGACGCACTTCACGGCTCGCATGCCACCAGCTGCAGCGATCAAGCAATCACGCCAGCCGTCGGCATTCGGCGCACGCCGGCTGCTGCCGCGGGTGCCTGTGCTGCTTCAGCCAGCATCGAAGCCAGCGGTGACTCATCAGCAGGGATCAATTTGAAAAATAGAATGACACGCACCTCCCGGGGCTGCCCCGCGGGGCGCTGCGCCACGATGTGCTCCGGCTCGAACTCCTCGTCCGAGGCGAACAGCTGGTCCTTGTATTCCTGCACCAGCCTGCAGCGGCAGCGCGAGGCAAGGTCTAGGAGGGATTCGCGCATTGAGCTGACCTCTGGTCGTCAGCTGAAAAGCTGGCGTGCTCGGTACAGAACACCGCCAGCAGCTGCGGCCGAGCTCTTGAAATTCTCCTGTGCTATGTTGTGTTCAAGTTTTTGACCCAAAACTGCTTGTTTGACGGTGACCTGCTTCACTCGTGAGCGTGCGCACCTGTCGCCGGCGCTGAGGGTGAGGCGCGTCGGCACCGCCGGCGGGTCGGAGCCGGCCGGAAGCTCAATCAGGTCGTTCAGGGCTGAGGGCCCCGGCTGCAGAGGCACAGCAAGGGGCTTCAGCTGCAGATCCCTGGCGACTATTGTCCTGATGCGCTGCGGCCGTGTGCACCTGGCAGGGAGCCCAGCAGCACGGAAGGAGCTGCACCCACATTACATTTTGGGGCGCCGCCGGCGGCCTTGGTGGCGGCGGCAGCGCCGTTTGCTGCGGCGGCGCCAGCGCCGTGACCTCCGCCGTCGGCTTTGCCGTCGGAGGCGGGCGTGCCCACGGCAGGCGCCGGCTGCTGCCCGGGCGGCCGCCGGCGGGGAGGGAGCTCAGGTGGCGGCCGCCCGGTGGGGGTGAAGTCCGCCAGCGGGTCCTCCTCAGCTTCAGTTGATGACGCATCCTGTGCAGGCCACTGATAGACCTGTTCAATCCAGTTCAGAAGGTTCAAAACGGCAGCAGAGTCAACTACGCTCACCACCACTTCCTCGCACGCTGTTGTGACACATGAAGCTCGAAACATGGATGCGGCACAGCAGGCTTGTCGCTACCCAATCCTGACAGCACAGGGCTGCCAGCAACCTCGCAAGCGTCTGCAAGCAATGCATCATCTGAGGCAGCTGCTGCAAGAACAGCCGACACCCTGCGCATGCATGCTCGATGCGAGCTCGCCACCCTGGCAACGCCTCACCTCCCGCGCGTCAGCAAAGCTGCCGGAGCTGCCTGACACGTCGTCCGGCGCCGCCCCGTCGCTGTGGCCCTTCACCTGAGAGCCCTCGTCCGTTGGCGACTCCCCCCGCTTCTGCCGCTTCTGCCCCTCGGCGCGCTTCTGAGCCGGCGACGCCACGTTGGCCGGGCGATTCCTGCCGCTGGCCACATCCCGGCGTGGGCCGCACGCCCTGCCGGCCGCCGCCTCCTCCGCATCGCGCTTCGCGACCATCTGCCAGCAGGCACACAGCACGCTCACGATGATGGAGCACTTTGCGGACGAGCGCCACCTGATGGCGATAACACTAGATGAGGCCAGGCTGCCCCTGGGGAAAGCCCTGCCGCCATGCTGGGGGCCACATCTCAGGATCAAGAGGTGCGGCTGTGGCAGTGTGCAAGGCTGGACAACGGTCCCACGCTGACTTGCTCGTTGAGAGGTGGTGTGCCTCACGTTGGCAATCGTCGCGTCGCCAAGTTCTCTGGCACGCTTCTGCCGCGCGGCGTGCTCGTCCATGGGCGTCCACTCCAGCAGCAGCCGCTGCTGCGCCGCCGCCATCGACTTCCAGCGCCACTGGTGCTGCGGAACGTCAAAACTTTACACTTGGGCTAGGCCAGGTGCAGCCCGGCTATCGATAGGGTTCCATGCGCAGCCGCATGCTTGAGCGCAAGCAGATATGGGGTTGCATGTGTGACGCCGTGGTTCAGCCTGGCTGTTGGTACTTGGCATGCACCATGCTGGAGCGCTTGCACACATGCAGCTGCATGTGTGACGCACCTCCTGGAGCATCTTCCACGGCAGCATCAGCTCCGGGTGGCTGAACCAGGAGCGCAGCGAGTACATGGAGCCATTCTGCAGCTGCTCACCCGACGCGATCTCCTGTTCCACGCCGGCCTCGCCCGGGAGCAGGTTCTGCAGGGCAGCACAGCGTCACTTGAACCAAGTATAAAGGCAGCCACATCACGATGCGTGCACCATGTCTGGACCAAGATGTTGCCGTGCACCACACCGCGCGATGCCAGAGAGCCTCTAACACGTGCATGCGAGCGTGTCCCAGCGGCTGCTGCATGCAGGTCCGCGTGCAGGGCCTGCGACACATTACATTGCTGCCACTGCTGGCGCAGAGGTGTGAGGGTTCAAGGTAGCAAGTCACAAACGCCGCCGGCGCACCGACAGCGGGCGCGGGTTCCTCTTGGAGCGGTTCAGGCCAGCCTGGTCCCACAGGATGACGTAGGTGCTGGTCAGCCTGGCTGGCGGCCCCTGCAGCTTGTCCTGATCCACACTGAACACGATGCCCTCCACCTGCAGCACAACGGCTGTGCAGCTCTACGACTGTGCCCTGTCTGCAGGCGCATGCACGCCTCAGCTTCTGACGGTTTCACTCAGAGCGTGCACACGCACGCTGCAGCGGCTGGCAGGGCACGGCGCTCACCGTGCCCTTGCCGACCTTCTTCACGACCTCCCGGCCGATGAGGAACTTCTTCCACCTGTGCACCTGCTCCTCGAGCTCCTTAAGCTCGGCTGCGCTCAGCTTGTCTGCCGACGCCCCCCGCGGCATGCTGACGCACCGGATCTGCGGCGGCCTGCAAAGAGAGACTCAGTACATCGTCAACGCATATCGAGCAGACCGTGCCCTGCTACCCATACACATCCAGAAGATCTGTATAGACAACAGCAGGTAGACGCCATGACATGTCTCGGAGGGGCATGCACGCATTTGATTCGGGCGCAGTCGCTGTTGGCGTGCAGGAAAGGGTCTGAGGTGCCAGCGCTGGCGCCGTTTATGCGGACTGGACCGTTTCGTGCGCCTTGCTGTGCACAGCATGCGACCATGCTGTGCCCACAGGTGAGCTTTCCGGCCGCATATGCTGCACACTGCTCATATTGCCTGCCTTTACCGACATTCAACACTACGTACCTGCTCAGGCTCCCATTGGACGGCTTGTAGACGTGTATTGTCCAGTCACGGAAGTCCTGATCACCTCTCAGTTGTCTACGTCCAGCAACAAGGCTGCCTGGACATGCGTGTCCTGGTGCCTGCGGTCTTTCCAGCTGCAATCAGAGTCGGGCAGCAGTCTTTGAGAACCAGCTGTGCGCTCGCATCAATTGCTGCGCCAATCAGTGCAGCTCTGCAGCAGGCCGGTTCGAATGCAGCCTGATAGGCAGAGGCCTGTCGGTGGCAGAAGGGCGGAATGACATCAGCAAGGGCGGTCAGCAGATCTTGCCTTGTGATCTCCGCAGGTGCAGCATGTGCAGTTTGGAGCATTGCATCTGCGGATGTAAGTGGTGGTTTTGTGAGCGTGCTGACCGCCAGCTGTCGAGCAACTGTCCAGATCAGCGAGGCGGCCTGCTTTGACAGTTGTGATTTGGCGAGCTAAACGCATGATGACGGTGCGATTGCAGTGCCGGGCAGCATATGCCCAACTGGTCACGTCTTCCTCTGCTCCCGAGCTTTTACGCTACGTCTCTTGCTGCACTTCCTTGCACGTTATTGGCCCAGTGCCTAAAATGGTGGCTCGAGTTGGTCCACGACCAAGCCGTTCGCTGGCAACTGCAGGGCCTGTTCGAGACAGCAATCGCTCGTCTGGAGGCCGTGGCGTCGCGCCTGGAGGTAGCTGAGGTGCGCAGCAGCTCAATGCACTCGACTGGCCTGCCTGCCGCTCCGCACTTTGAACCTCTTGATCTTGATCACTCGCACGAACCTGGCTGAGGACGAGTCAACAGACTGACCTGGTGCAAATCGCAGTCGCGGCTGAGCGGCCACCCAGCCGACAGCATCGCATCCGCAGCCACACCTGCTCCTGCGCAGCCGGCAGCCGGTGCAACGCTCGCAGCTGGCCCCCCCTCAGCGCAGCCCACCGCCAGCCGCGCAGTGGCCGGCTGCAGCATCACGGCGCCGGCGGCCGGCGGCGGCGGTGCAGGCGTGGCGGCGTACGACGCCGACGTGGTGCCGGTGTTGGAGCGCTTCATGGCCGCCGCATCTTCTCTTGGTGATGACGTCGCGAAGCCCAGCGCCGTCGTGCGCGACGCCTTTGCAGGTGCCCGGCCCTGTAGCATCTCCGCTCCATCCTGCAGATACATTGGACAGCACAGCTGTGCTCAATGCCTTGCGCGCCAGTCTCAGTCTCTTATCAGGAGGAGGGGCATGAAGAGCCAGTTGTCAACTGGGATTCAGCAGGGACACTCCTGATCGTGTGCTGGGTGTGCAGGCCAGCGGCGCATAGTGGCGGCGATAGCGGCGTGCAGCAAGCCGGACGCCTCGGGCCTGCAGGAACTGGTGGGCCCAGTGGGCGAGCAGATGCAGAAGGTCAGCCATGTTGCTCTCTGGCTCACCCCGTTCGACCTGCGCAGCACACGAGTATGACTTCCTGCCTGATGGCATTAAAGCAAGCACTCGGGCGCTGTAGCAGGGTATCAGCAAGCACATTTCTGTGCACGTTTGCACTTGTCGGGGCAGCCGGCAGCAGCTGCATGTTGTGTGGGGCCATGGCGCTCAAATGCACACCAATCCAGGGCGCCACCCGTGAGTCGGTCTGCTGCAGGCGAGCGCGCTGACAGAGGGCCGCCGCAGCTCGGCGTTTAACCACTGCAAGGCGGTGGCGGAGTCGCTGCAGGGCCTGTCGTGGGTGGTGTACACGGGGCCGTCCTGCGGTGGGCGGCACCTCACATCATATAGCTTCAACTGCCTCATGCGTGCAGCGGCCTGCGAGCGGTTGCAACTCCCTGGGGCACGGCGGCAGAGGGCAGATTTGCTCCAGCTGTCAGTCCCCAAATGCGGCTCTGCCGGCGTGTACTGGTCAAAAGCGTCTGCTCGCAGATGGTGCTGAGGTCTATCTCATGCCTGTCGTCATGCTGAGAGTATGCGCACCTCGCATCCCGCAGTGACGTGGCTAGCACAGCAGCTCCGACCTGTCAGCAGCAGTCGATGGTTTAATAGAGCTCAGATGTCCATCTGAGCCTCACATGCTGAAATCAATAGGGTCTGACCAGTGTTGCGATGTTTCTGCGCCCCGGCTGCAGGCATGAACGTGCCGGCGCAGCATGTGGCGGACGCGTGGCAGTCTGCCGAGTTCTACGCCAACAAGGTGCTGATGGAGCACCGCAACTCCCCCAGGTGCTGCAGGAGCTGGTGCAGATTCTGTGGTTTGACCTTCACATCTTGCCTTGCGTTATTCGTGTGCTTTGCCTGCAACGGCTATTGCTATGACCGGGGTGCGCTGCCGCTGGCATGTGCCAATGACAATCCTGACCACCCTGCAGCGGGTCAGGCCATGTGGACTGGGTGAAGACGCTGAAGGAGCTGGTGCTGGCGCTGTCGGGTTACGTCCGCGCGCACCACGCCGCCGGCCCCGCCTGGAACCCCGCGGGCCGGCCGCTGTCCCAGTTCAAGGGTGCGGCTCTTTCGACATGTCCGTCCTGCGCCTGCAGGGCATGCTCCAGCACACGTTCCCTGCAGATGCGTTGCCACTGGCTTGCCTCATGTCGGCAAGAGACACTGCGAGGCATCTTACAAAGCCACCCAGCGCACGCATTACCACATACGTAGCATTCCTTTCGAGTTCAGGGAAGCGTGGCAGGTCATCTGCCAAGTGTTGCAGCCACCAAATGCCTGCAGCCCTGACTGCGCAGGGGATGTGGGGAGTTCCAGCGCTGCGGCGCCGCCGCCGTCAGCCCCAGCGGCAGCCCCGCCACGGCCGCCGGGCGGTCCGCCGCCCCCACCGCCGCCGCCGGCAGCCGGCAGCATGCTGAAGGTCCGCTGCGCTGCTGACGATCTGATGACTGCCGGCGGCAACTTCATCCTTTGCTATTTGCCATTATGTTACCAGGACCACATGAGAGCGTTGCTGCACCAGGAGAAGCGCCACGGAAGCGCTCATCCTGCCGTCCGGTGTGTGATGCAGGAACGGGGGGCAGGCGGCGGTGCGGCCAGTGACGGCAGCGGCGGCGGCGGAGCCAACTCCAGGGGGGCACTCCTGGCAGCCCTGAACAAGGTGCAGCCTTGCTCGTCAGGTTGTCAGCTCCTGGCGTGACCTGCATCGCCATGACATAGCCACTGCCCTGAGCGGCTGCGCAGAGGCGCTGCCTGCCTGGATATCGCAAAGCGTAAAGCGGCCTCACACGGACATCATGAGACTTGCCAAATGCACCCCGCGCAGGGCGGCTCGGTGACCACAGGGCTGCGCAAGGTCACGGACGACATGAAGACGAAGAACCGGGGCGACCGCAGCGGCGCGGTGCCAGCTGGCGCCGCCGCGTCGCCCGCCAAGCCCGGCGCCTCAGCGGCGAGGGGCGCGGGCGCGGCGGCGAGGGGGCCGCCCCGCCTGGAGCTGGAGGGCGGCCGCAAGTGGGTTGTCGAGAACCAGGTGCGCGCAGGGGGCCTGGCGGCCGCCCCACATCGGGACTGGCCTCGCAGTGGGTGGTGCAGCAATGTTGCATTGCCCTGAATCGAGTTGCCGCGGAACTGTCCTGTGAAGTATGATCCCAATGGTTTGCCGGTGCTCCAGGTCGACAACCGGGAGGTGGTGGTGGAGATCACGGACGTGAAGCAGACCGTCTACATCTACGGCTGCCAGGGGTCCACCATCCAGGTGTGCAGCAGATGATCTGTTGTTCCAGGCGGACAACTCCGCGATGAGCCAGCCGGCAAAGCTCGTCAGGGGTCGTCCCCCACTACTCCCAGTGCAGCACCCCATCACCTGGCGGCAGGACGCTCCTCCAACAGCATGTGCCAAGATGCATCAGTACGGTGCAGGTGAAGGGCAAGCTCAATGCGATCACGCTGGACCAGTGCGCCAAGTGCGGCCTGGTGTTCGAGCAGGTCGTCGCCTCCTGCGAGGTCGTCAACAGCAGATCCGTGCAGGTGCGCACCGGCTGGTCAAGATCTGGCAGATGTGTGTGGTCTCTCCTGATGCGTCTGTAGCACAGCAGCAGGGACACTCGATTCATGACAAACAGCTGCTTATCCTCTCCGTTTGTTGAGGGAAGTGCATGAAGTCCAATTTGGTGCACGCTCCGATCCTGCAGGTGCAGTGCACTGGCGTGGTGCCAACAGTCGCAATTGACAAGGTGGACGGCTGCCAGGTGAGCGGCCAACTCCGGTTGATGTCACCATCGGCACTGCAAATCAAAGCGTCTGTGTCTGCCGCACGGCTTCAGGTGATGACAGCACACGTCTGCCGGCACAGTCAAGCCGCAGAAGCCGCGAGTTTGCCTCAGCTGATGCACTTGCTGCGTTGCAGCTGTACCTGTCGAGGGAGTCGATGGGGGCTGCGCTGACGACCGCCAAGTCGAGCGAGGTCAACGTCATCACGCCGGGTGAGCCGACAAGCCTTAGCTGGGCGTCACGGCTTCTGCACACGCGCCCCTGCTCCCACGCATGGCCGCCCACGAACGATATGCAGACAATACGATAGCGCATTGACGTGCTGCGCACGCCTGCGTTACGGCCAAGACCCTGCCATGCGACGTTCCTTCTTGCCACACACTGGTTCTGCAACCTGGCGTGAGCAGGCGCAACTGAGGACGACGACTTTGTGGAGTCGCCCATCCCGGAGCAGTTTGTCAGCACCTTCCGCGGCGGCCGCTGGGTCACGGAGCCTGTCAGCCACAGCGGCGGCTGATTCTGGAGGATTCTGAGCTTGCAGATTTCGGCCACCCTGGAGCAGCTTGTCAGCATCCTCCAGCGGGCCGCAGAGCCAGTCGGCCACAAGTGGCTGAGCTTCTGCTTGCAGAACTGCCAGCAGCGAGTCACTTCGGGCATCGGTGGAGCGTTGATCACAAGTGATCAGTCCGTTATGCGCACGGGCGCTGATGCCTTCGCTAGCTATGCGGTGTGGCAGCTCGACACAGCCAAAGCAGCAGACATTTGCAGCGCCACTGTATCAGAGCACAGTCAGACTCCCTGCCGTGAAGGGCGTGACCTGCTGAAGTTTCGAAGCAGGCTGTGCGCTGATGACTGTTGGGCTTTACTGCCTGTTGCAGTGCGATGCTTTGGTCTGCGCTGCGCCGCTGCCTGCGAACTGTTGAACCCCACGAGATGTGATCTACCATGTGTCATCAGGAGCAGACACGATGGTGACCTAGTACTGAGTTCTCGATCAGCAGAACAGCCTAGGCTGCACAAAACAGCAAGCCATACCAAGGAAACGATTGAACGGGCACTGAAGCTCGAGTGTCATGTGATGTAGCAGTGTTGATATCAAACACAGCACCGCTGCTGCTGCAGCTAGACAAGCAGATGACACAGCTGACGAGGTAAGGCTCATCAGATGAGGCCGGGGGTCTTGCGCACTTCCTGCGCCCGGCCCAGCATGGGCCTTAGGCTTAGCAGGCAGTGCGATGCTTCAAGGCCTGCCACGTATGCGACCTGACAGCTCGGTGGCTTGTTGCAACGTTGATCACCTCGGCAAAGCAAAGGCGCAGCACGGACCACAAAACCCATCAATCCAACGATGCACACCGACACCTGCCGTACGATTGCAGGACGTGCAGATCTGCAGCAGTACAACATGTCGCCATCTACTGCAGGATCTGCGACGGGGACGACGGTGCGTTCGCCCTCCAAGTACGCCCAGTCCATCGAGCGCCGCATCAAAGCGCCAACCAGCGCACACTCTGCCGGCCGTAGTACGTTTTGAACACCAGGTAGGCATGCTCTCTGTGATGCGCAAAATGCAGGTGCAGGCTCAGTGTGCCCATGCGCGTCCGTCTGTCGACTGATCAACGGGCAAACCTCTGTAGAGATTTGCCCTCTACAGAACTCTTGCAGAAGCGTGCTGACACCAGGTTCCCACTCCGGTCGTGACATGCATCTGTATGCTGCGCCGCCAGCGCAGTCGTTGCTCGCTATGTACGGCACATGCAGACTTCGCCGCGTCTTTCCGATATACCATGATCTAGAGTTGCGTATGAATCCTGCTTAGGGCCTGCTGCTGTGTTGAGCAGCAGCAGGAGGGCGATCCATACGACTCGGGGTCTCATCTGTAGATCTGTCCTTTCGTAGCATGGTGTGCAGCCTGCAATTCGGCCACAACGGCGCCTCCACCGTGCTCTCATGCACTGTGCATATAGCTTTGCGTGCTTGGAAACACCTTCCGGCTGCAGTATTCCGGGGTTTACACTTCGGGCATTCAGAGCCGTTTTGCAGCCGCAAGTAGTGAGCAGGCTGCACGCACGTTTTGCAGCATGTACACGGTGGACGGCCGCTGCATTGAGGCTATCCGCTACACTACCCCGGTCCATTTGAGCGTCATTAGCGGTCGGATCGGCTGCAGGTGCATGCCGTGACCTTCGCATCCTGCCGTCACATGAGGTACACGCAGGCGCATGTCTCTCTGCAGGAGCAGCTGCTGACGCAAAAGGCCGGATGCGAGTCTCCACGATGTCTGCTATGAGTCCTCATTCTGCTGTGGCGGTGCTCGCGCTGCTGGCGGTCGCCTGCGCGGCTAGCGCGGCGGATGCAGCCATGACAAAGGGTACGCTGCAGTGGGAACTAACCTCGGTCTCTCGTACTGCACCCCCAGCTCGACGAGTCAGTGTTGTCCAGCTGTTGCAGTCCATGTTGACCATCGGACGATGCCTTCGATATGTTCACACCAGTGCCTGGTGGCGCACACATGTCACTGCCAGCTCAACAGCGCATGCATGTCGCACAGGCCCCGGGCCGGGGCGCCAGTACGGCAAGGGCGGCAGGATCGAGAAGTGCCCGCCCGGCACAGCCAAGAGCGGACCCGGCGCCTTCAAGTAAGCTGCTGCTGCTGCTGCTGGGCAATGGCCAGGTCTTGAGCTTCTGCTGTGCTGTGTGCCCTGCGTTTGTGCATCGGCCCTGCAGATACTCGGCATCACATGCACATACATAGGTGCCGGAAGTGTGCGGGCAAGAACGCCTACCAGGATCTGGCGGGCCAGACGCGGTGCGCGTGGAGTCTGCTCCCGCTGGACACGGCTTCAGGCTCTGCTGCATGGTTCTACTACTGTGCATGGCCCGCTGCTCGTACCCGTGTTGGCGTGTTGAATTCGTGCCCTCGCACTTGCAGGTGCAAACAGTGCCCGCCGGGGCCCGGGCACGTCATCAGCGACGACCGCATCAGGTGGCCATGCCAGCAGCATTGTCACATCTCCTTCCTGGCTTCCTGGCTGTGTTGCTGCTATGCCCTTCGAGTACCCTACGGACAGCATTGAATGTGTTCGCGACATTGTGCCTGCCACCGTCTCCAGGTGCACCTACTACGCGCCCGGCATGACCACCTCGAAGAGCGGCAAGCCCACCAAGTGCGCCAAGGGTGAGAACCACTCGGCGCCAAACATGTGCATCCCAGATACGTCTCACCGTGAGGTACACCGGCGCTGCTGCGGCGATGCTCACGCAACAGCAGGAGCCTCCAGCTGCTGCGGCGCCGGCCACTGCCTGACGCCTGGGTTGCAAGGAGCGGCGCGCCCATGCATGGAGCATTGAGAGCGTCGAGAGCAGTGCGTGTCAGTAATGTTGATGTATATTTTGTGCACCGCGGCGCGCAGGCTTTGCCAAGGACGGCGCCGGGCCCTTCCGCTGCACCGCCTGCAAGGGGACTACCAAGGCGGGCGGCCAGCGCTACTCGGACACCCTCGGCGCCACCGCCTGGTGAGTGACCCTAAACCCTATGTGTTGGTGCCATGCATGCTGGGGTGCTCCCAGCCACAGGACTGACATGCGAGGCGAGGGGATGGCAGCGTGCGCTGGACCTGGCACGAGTGCGTGCCACAGCACGCAGATCTGCAGTTGCGTTTGGACTGGCCTGCAACGAGGCGCTCAGAGAGCAGCGGATGTGTGAGGGATGATGTGGCATGTTGCTGCCCGCAGCAAGGTGTGCCCCGGCGGCGGCGCCGTGAACTCCAAGCGCACCACCTGCAGTGAGTCGAGTCCCCCGCCTGCGCATATCACAGCAATGGAAAGCCTTTTGTTGCTCACAGTCAGCCATGCAATGCGTGCCAGCTAGCGCCTGACGGGCAGAGTCTGAGCGCTGTGGCTTCCACCCTGCAGCACCGCCCACACCGGCGCCGACAGTTCCCACCAGTGCGCACTTCAACCGACATTTTGCCTTGCAGAATTGTTCACGAACACTGTCTTCAATGTGCTGAATATCATGCCTTGCTGGGCGTGTGCTTGGCTCAGGCACCACTTCGTTGCTGCGCAGCATGCAGTCGCAGCATGCGCACAGCAGGTTGTGCATCAACCGCTTGCGAGTCCACATTGCGTGTGATGTGTGTGAAGCAATGATGTCGGGTGTTGGCACCCGCAGACTCCTGCGGTATCCCGCGTTTCCCGGGGGAGTTTTGCGCCGACTGCCCCTCCGAGTGCGTCGTCGGCACGACCTGCAGCAGCATCTCACTGATGTGTGGTGCGTGGCTGTGCCTCTGGCTGCCTTGCCACGAATCTTGTGCCATGACCCACAGCAACTATGTTAGTTACTCAGAGCTCGTGCAGCACCATGTGTGCCGGGCTGCAGTCCTTCTGCCAGGGCCGGTACATGGGCAGGGTTGTGACCAGTGCTTGCCCTGCCTGATACACATGGTTGCTGCATGCATGGCGTGCAATGTGCACAATGTTATGAACCATCGGCATGATTAACATAGCACACAAGCTATATATCTCGGCACACTGCTCGTGCTGATATGTGCGCCTTTGCTCTGCAGAGGTCGACAACCCCGATCCTTGCCCCCTTCCTATGTCCGTCGGAGATGACTGCTCCAGTTGCCCTTGCGATACTCTGCTGACATGCGAGCCTAGCAGCAACGTCTGCGGTGAGCCACCTGCCGTCCTGCCTCCTGTGCTACCTGCGTCCCTCGCACAACCCTTGCATACAGCCTGCGCAGCCAGTGTATGCACTGCTGTGTCACGGCAACGCATTGGTCCCTAACGATCGATGGTGTGCTCTTGCGGCCAACCCTGCCCCAGCTACAAAGTTGGCACTGCTCGTGCCCAGTGCGGTGCATACCTTGCGCTTATGGTTGTGACACCCATGCCAGGGCACACATGTCCACATGTGTCTGCCCTGCAGTGCCACCTCCGCCGTAGTATCAGCGATGGCAACGAAAGAACGAAGACCCAGAAAACAAGCAGAAGCAAAAGGCGCCCAGGACAGCAGACATGCATCAGTACAGCAGCAGCTCTTCCATCGATGACAGCAATAGCTTCCAGCGGCACACTTGAATACAATTTGAACACAATGACAGGTTATGAATTCGAAGCATGTGCGTGGGTGGGTGAAGACACCGAAGACAGCTGACTTGGAACGTGTGAGGAGACCAGATGGATTGGATGACGTTTGCACAGCTTTGCACATGTAGCAGCAGGCAAACTCTCGACTCTGATATGTGACCAGCATGCGAAGCAAGCAGGCAAGACCCTTATTGCATCATCAAGCGTCAGCAGCTGGCATGCCGTCTTCCCCCGGTGGCCCTGCCCCCGCTGCTGCAGGGCTGCCGTCTGCTGCGGCGGCAGCCAGCGGCCCAGCCGGTGACGCCGCCGCTGCCACCGCTGGCATGGACGGGCCAGACGCCACGGCAGGGGGTGTGTCAGGCGCCGAGCTGGGGGGCGGCGCCGCTGCTGCTGGCGCTGCGGCCGACGGCGCGGGCGACCGCCCATGCGATGGCATCGGAGAGGCCGCAGCAGCGGAGGCGGCGCCCTCAGCCGGCTCGGCTGCGCGGTACAGCTCGATCTCCTGCTGCTTGAAGTACCGCCGGTCCTCCTGTGACAAGATGCAAAAGCAGCAGTTAGGATTGGGGTGGTGCTGGCTGTCAAGCCTCGGACGCATCATGCTCTCTACGAACCGAACCCTCCAGCGGCCAAGCCTGCACAGCTTTGCCAGATATTGCCGCTCCCACCTGGTCGACCAGCACCAGGTTGAGGCTGTAGCGCACGGAGAACTTGTTGTGGATGTTGCGGTACGTGGGTGTCAGGTCGTAGGGCGTCAGATACATCCTGCGGTGGAGAGCATGAGTTGTGAGAGGGATGTCGAGCACGATCAAAGAAATCAGGCCCTGTAAAGAAAGACATCTGGCGGTGAACATGTGGCATTGAACGTTTGGCACGACGCTGACCTGATGGGGATGTTCTCGCCGCGGACGGGGGCGCCATCCATGATCTCGAATTTCGCGAGCGTCTCCATCTCGTGGTGCGACGCCGTGCCGCTGCCTGCATTGCCATGACAGCTCATCCTTGCTACAAGAGCGGCAGGACTGACGGTGCGTGTCCCTCAGCACGTACAAAGTGTTGCTGGGGGCGCTGGCAGTGGTATGGGCAGAAGTTCGAATCCTGTGCCATGCCAACACATCAGATGTGTGGTCGCATGCAAAGGCGCAAGCGCCAGGGCGCTGCAGCTGATGTGTCTCAGTACCGCAGGCTGACCACGCAAGAGCTGTCTGCCCGAGCTGTGAGTCATGTGCACAAGGAACTACAGGGCATACGCACCTGTCGTCTCCCGCCGCCGGATCTCGATCTCCATGTGCTTCAGGCGGATGCGCACCAGCAGGAAGTAGATCTTGCCGACCACGGTGTCCGCCAGGTGGTACTTCCCCTTGGAGTACTCGAACTCTATGTGCAGGCAGTCCTCGATGCCCACCTCCATCTGCAAACACACCAAGCGCTTGACTACAAGCTGGCAGGGTAGCCGTGCCCCTGTGTATCTAGCGCTTGCACATCTCTCCATCCACCGGTGGAGCATGACTGCATGCAGCATGAACGCAATCGCTGGGTGTGATTGCAACACCCCGCCATTGTGTTCAAGCTGCACGCAGTCATGCTGCTTTTGATTTGCAGGCGACCCATTTGGAGGCAAACCTTACCTTTACTGGCGGCAGGGAGACCTGCGGCTCTGGTTGCCGGTAGTTGCGCACCCAGAAGGGGAAGTCCCTCACCACGCTCGCACCGTACGGCCGGGAGATCGTCACCCGCAGCAGATATCTGCATGAGAGCACCGAGAACAGGTTTGCGAACACACACAGGTAGCCAGCTATCAGTGTGCAGGAGAACAAAGTGTCATGCAGATGGCGTTTACCTCAGAAGCGAGTGGTTGCAACTTGCCATCGAATTGGCAATGTACGACACACTTGCAGGATACAGTTCAGCGTGGACAGCCGCCCTTCCTGCCCCAGCCGCACCTGAGCCGCACTTGCAGGCCGCGGTAGGAGTCGTGCTCCATCTCCACGCTGTTGAACTCAAAGGGCAGCAGCTGCTGGCTGGTCAGCTCCCCCGGGGGCGCCAGGTCCCGCGCTGCACGCAGCACCATGTTCAGGCTTGCATGGCACCCTTACGTTGTGCTGTACAGTCTCACGGGCACTGGCCGCCCACATGGCGCGAATGTCAGCGCTGCATGCATTGTGAAAACACAGAGGTGCAAAGCAGCAGCTTGGGCATGTGCTCAGACCTGGCCGGATGTCCTGTTGTTGAATGCTTGACACAGAGGCTCTGCATGTCAGCCTGGCAATAGCATGCCTGCAAGGGGAATGATCTCAGGACTGCTAGCCGGCTTCACCTAACGACACGAAGTCGTGGGGGTGGCCGCGCTCCGACGCCAGCTCAATCTGCCCGATCAGCTGCACGCGGATGCCCTGGTGGTCCGCCCGCTTCCCGGGGATGGGCGTCGCCTTCACCTGCAGGTGGTTTGCACGGCCGCACGGTTAAAGCTGAGCAGCAGCTGAGATCAGATGCACATGCGAAGTGTTGCTTCAGCTCAGGCCACCTCAGCATGCAGCTTGCGACAGGCGACTCGCTGCATGCAGCACCGAAGGGCTGGTAGAAGTGAACGTTAACGGGACACTCACATCGCCGACGATGCTGTCCTTGTTGCTGAAGACCGGCAGGGTGTCCATCTCGCCTGCCCGCCCCCGCACCGTCGCGGTCGCGACCGGCTTGCCATCTGAGCGCCGCCACTCCAGCTGCACCTGCGCCACGCTGCCGCCCAGCCCGGGGAGGCCGCCGAAGATGTTCTGCAGCCATCAGGTCCTCACCAAGCTCAACAGCATTGGCGCACTTAGGTTGCCAAGCTACCGAGCGCATGCTGATGCAGGTCATGCTGCAACCCTCACAGCAGGTGACTTGCAAAGACAAAAGGTGAGAGGACTGTCAACACTGACGAGTGGCAAGGTTCAGCGTTGCTTACCATGGTGTCGGCACTGTCTGGTGACCTGCATGCAGTTGTCTTCACAAGAGCTGCATGCTGCAGCTGTGTACCTCACATGCTGCGCGCTACATGAATGCAGGCTGACCAAGGTCCGACCACAGCCTTCTGGAAATATCGCGAGGCAGACACGAGAGCTGATCACTTCCAGGAACCGATCTCAAATCACAAATCACTCCTGCTCAGTATTGTGGGAGCTCCCTGCAACTCGCCACCAGCTGATATAGAAGTCCCGAGCACGCAATGGCAGCAAGAGCACTTCTGCAGTTCTCCCGAGCTCGGCTGAGTTCTTGCACCTTGCTGGGAAGCAGCAAGTCGGGAGGCAGCAGCACCGCTGACGTGGCGGGGCGTCAGGTGCACATCGACTGCCCGCCCTGCTTTCAGACCGTACGTGCTGATCAGCATTACTCTTGGACTTTAGCACTGCAAGCTCCTTGCGAGATAGAGGCGCGGCATACACCAGCAGCAGCACCAGTTGTTTGTGGTGCAGTCTATATACATCTGTGTTACCTTCTGCCGTCCCAAAAAGTGCTCCTGAGGGCAGCACGATGAATCTGGGCAGTCTGCATGGGCAGGTTGCCGGACAAAAGATTGTTCATAAGCCTTTGTCGCCCAGAGGCGGGCGCTCGCCCCAGGTCGGGCCCCTCTGCATGCACGCGCTGGCATGCCGCATGCAATCACGCAGACGTGCATGCATGTGCGCCTGGTGCGTGCACGGTTCAGGTGCCGCTCACGTGGCATCAGCATCTCCCGCAGATCACGCGGGCGCGGCAGCAGCAGGTCAATGAGCAGCTGACCCTCACGGGGCCGCCTCCCCAGCGCTTTGCGATCGGACCCGGCCAATTCCTCAACGTGAGCACCGGCAGCGCTGCGTCTATAGCTGTGCATGGTCATGCTAGTCTGCTTCCGTTCACCCCCTCAGCACCCTTTGGATGTTTACTGTCATGTGCATCGGTGTGTGATGGTGGCGCTCAGGTGGCATCATCAGCTTTCATCGCCCTGACGCGGCTCGGCTGCGGCGGCTTCATCAGCGGCTACAGGTCCGGCTTGCCGAAGGACGACGGCAGCTATGGCGTCCTCAAGCTGGCAGGCAAGGATCGGGCCTTCTGCACAGCACTGATGGCGGCATAGCAACCTCTTGCAATTGCAGAACATCGTTCCAAGGGTGTGCCGGACGTCCGCAGGCAGGAAGGTCGAGGAGTCGTCAGCCAATATTGCCAGCTTCCCACGACCAGACAAGTCGCTCGAGCTATACGAATTCGAGGTGCGTCATCAACCTCGTGCATGCAACGCTGTATCCGAATGGCTGTGACACTGTGCACTCCACTCGGTGACGGCGGAAGCTCCAGGTCAGCATGAGCTGCGTCTGTGATGTCACTGCAGGGCTGCCCATTCTGCCGCAAGGTGCGGGAGGCGATCAACATCCTCGACCTGGACGTCCTCATGTACCCCACCCCAGCGGTACCGTACATTCTACCTCAGCTGTATTGCATCAAAGGTATCAGACCAGCTGAGAACACCAGACGATGTTCTCATCTTTGACACGGGTCCCGCTGCAACAACTATGGTTGCCAACACGCAGGCTGGCCCGAACTTCAGGGCGAAGGCGGTCGAGCTGGGCGGCAAGTCTAGGTTCCCATTCCTGGTGGACCCCAACACGGGGCGCAGCATGTACGAGTCCGCCGACATCATCCAGTACCTCTTCGAGACGTGAGCACGTTCGGACAGCAGCATCGCTGTAGACTCGGCGACAAGCGGGCTGCCCAATGCAGGACGCCAGCACTTTCTTGCATGCTGCCGCCCGGCCAGCTGTTGCAAGAGGTGCAGGGTGGGGCAGCGACCACAGCACATGCAGATCGCAGCGCGTGACGAGGGCAGTCTCCATCATGCGCGCAGGTATGGAGACGGCAACGTGCCGCTGGGGCTGCGGCTGGGCCTGCTCACCACCCTGAGTGCCGGGATCGGAATGCTGCCTCGGTGAGGCCTGCTGCGGATGGCATGTCAGGAGATCTCGTCTCACAACTTGCAAACTGCCACCGGTGTACCAGCGCACTGCGTGAACGTCACGGCTGAGTGGTTAACAGGCGCTCACATCACCTCTGGCTGCGTTCTGCAGGGCGCTGAAGGGCAGCCGGTACAAGGGCAACGGCAAGCTGCCCGAGAAGCCGCTGGTGTACTACGGGTGGGCCTCCTGGCGTTGTGCAGCCATTGCTAGCATTGCATCTACAGGCTGCCTGTTGCTGAGTGAGGCTGCATCGAATATTGCATCAGGCACAGGCTGTGCATTGCCGTGTAGGTATGAGATCTCGCCCTTCTGCAAGGTCGCGCGGGAGGCGCTGTCAGAGCTGGAGGTGCGCCCACCCTGTATGCATGTGACAGGCCCGCATTGCACAGCAGTACAGCGTGCACAGCTGTGTGCGCCGCCACTGCTGCTGTCTACCCCTCCTGCTTCTGCTGCTGCTGTCACATGTCACCCTGTCAGAACCTGGACAGCCGCAAAGGCAAGCTGGGACTCCCAACATGTTGTGGCGCTGCACAGATCCCGCACCTGTACCGGACCGTCGCGCGGGGCAGCCCCAAGCGCCAGGAGCTGTTCGAGAAGCGCGGCCACTTCCAGGCGCCCTACCTGGAGGTGTGCGGTCGGTACTTCACAGTGACAGCCCTCGTGCCGGTGTCATGGTGGCTTGCAGCCTGCCGCTTGCCAAGGGTCGTGGCTGTGTACTTTCAGAGGAGACAACCTAAGCACGTGACCCGGCAGGCTGCACGAAGCGTGCTCTTCCTGTTGACGCCTACATGCGAGCTAAACACTGTCTGGTCGTCCTACAGGACCCCAACACAGGCGTGGCGATGTTTGAGAGCGGATATATTGGTGCGCCCCTCTCGTAGTTCTACTGATCAGTTGCCACTGGGCATGTTCCCTGCTTCCAGCCGTTGTCTGCACGTCACCTGACTGTCGAAGTACTGTGGCAGTCAGCTCAATCTGTGCCTTGCAGTGGACTACCTGAATAAGACCTATGGGATGCCAGCTTCATCCCTGTGAGCGGCACAACGCAAGTGGCATGGGGCGGGGCACAGCTGAGCGGCAGTGACTGCTTGGATCCACACAGACACGGGCTGCTGCTACTGTTGCGGCATGACGTCGAGCCAGCTTCGAGCAGGAGTCTTTTACACTGACATCATCATGCAGAATTGGTGTTAGAACCGAACATTACATTGCGGGCAGGTGAAGAGTGCGAGCCCCTGACATTGTCTGATCCTGTACATTTGTTGCACGACCATTTGGACCTGTCTGAGTGCTTGATACATGCCATCTGTGTGCACAAATCAACCAGTCAACGGACAACAGCACGGCAAAGCAGCATGGCATGTTGTGGACCTCTGCAGGAATGAGCATGCAGTCCAGGGACCCACCCTGTGGTGCTGACTCGCCGGCAGGCAGCCCACGTCAGCACAGTTTGGATGGCTCGAGGCGTGGACGAACATGCCGGGACATAACCCATTTCAGCATTGCCAGACTCAAGCCTTCACGTCATTTGGTATCTGAGACTGTCAGCCAGGTATACCGATAGCTGAACTGCAGCGGCGTCCTGCGTGAGACACTTGCTGACTCGGTGTTTCAGTTGTGCGACTTTTGAACAGCTTCGTCCCAAATCCTGCGCCACAGCAGCGTGTGAGCATAGCCACACGGCAAGCATGTCTACCTCGAGCAACGACAGCATGCACGCGCCGGCGGTCGATGCCGGAGACGCCTCGCCGCCCCAGTCTGTCTCGGCCGCGACCTTCGCCCGCCGCGTGCCCGCCGACGGGCGCCGCGACCTGCAGCGGCGCTCGAGCTGGGAGGTCGCAGCCGACTACAACCAGCGCCTGTGGCTCCGCCAGGCCGGAGGAGACGCCGCGCTGGCGGAGAAGCTGCGCCAGGAGGATGAGGAGCGCATCCGCCGCATCGTGCAGGGCTGAGCGCCGCCCGCAACACTTCTGCTGCCCTGCTGCTCTGAGGCTGCAGCCGGCAGCATCAGCTCTCTGGTCAGCTTCCAACGTCAGCGCGTGGCGATAGCGCTGGTGCGTGCCGTCGCGCTGCCGATGCAGCGTCGTAGTAGCGTCGCAGCCTGCAGGCACAGCCTGCAAATACAGCTTCCAGGAACACCCTCGGCTGACGCTGCAGCAGGCAGCATCTGCGAACTGTTGAACCCCCTGCCCTCGGGCCTTCTGTGACCACGAAGCCCTGATTGACTTGTTTCGTTCCCGTTAGGCTTCGTTGGGCTGGTCTGCAGCCCACGAGTTTTGGTGTCAAGACCGTTGCGGAGCCTTGTGGTTCCGCATGCTGTGTTCCTGTGTAGCTAGCTGTAGTATAGACCTGTTGCAGCTTGCGCCTCCAGCTGCCCTTTTGCGGAAAGCACAGGCCATTGTAGGTTGTAGCTGGCGTTCGGTCGGACCTGTTGCTCAGTTGGACCTGTTACTGTGTAAGCAATCATGTCAATGGGGCAACATCACCGGAAAGCTAGGCATGCCGACAGGCATCAGTTGCACACCAACCAGCAGATGCCGCAGGCTCATACAGTACAGTCGAGCAACCCCGAGAGCGCAGCATGGCCATCTGCTATAGGTCTTCAACATCAGCTACACAAGGCAACTCTGCTTGTCAGCTTGACCGTAGCCTTGGGAAGCAGGGAGCGCTCATGTGTACAAATGTAGAGCTAGAGAACCACACGGCCGTCAGTGCAGCCCGGCCAGCAGCACGTCCACGTGCTCAGCCACCGCCCGCGTGTCCGCCTCCAGCTGCTGGGCCGCCACGTCCGATGCTGGCGTGCCGAGGCCGGGCCCCGCTGCAGCGCCAGCATGCAGCAGGGGCGGCTGCCCCTGGTAGCCCGGCTGCGATCGCTCCAGGGCTGCCAGGGCGCTCACGATATCCTGCACGTGTAAAGATAAAGCATGCATGCGCTTGGCTACCAGATGACTGCCAGGGCGCTGTCCCGGCGACAGGCGGAGGACACCCAATGATGCACGCAGCCGGCCGCCGTCATCCCGGCATTGCCGCGCCGCCGCGACTGCGGCGGCTGCAAGGTGAGCTGGGTGCCCACTGCCAATGAGAGGATTGGGCGACGCATCCAGCAGGAGAATAAACATTCCTTTTAAAGTAAAGCTCCAAACTTGTTTTTATCTTACTGCAGGCTTGCTTTGCGAGTACTTCAAAGTTATCAACAAAAAAAATGCTTCTAAGATCCAAACCTGCTGCCGCGCCTCCGGCAGCCGCAGGAACGCCGCCAGGAGGTCGCCATCCGCCATGCGGGCCGCGGGCGGCGCGGCCGCGGCGGCGGCGGCCGGCGGCACGGCGCTGAACCCCCGGAAGGCCGCGTGGCCTGTGCCTGCGAGATGCACCCACCCAGCGTGGCGTGTGCTGCATGGTGATTTGGTCTGCAGTCTGCAACCCAGTTTGTGTGAGCAAGCCTTTGCTGCCCAGGCGCCTGGTGTGGCTCAGCCTGACACAACTGCAATGCATCAACTCGGCCTGCAAGTGCTGCTCATCAAACTGAGACCGTTGCCGACAGGGGCACCGGCCTGAGCCCTGCACAACCTCCGCAGGCCAGGCCTGGTCTGCCGCTAGCTGATAGGAGCAGAGCAGACAACCCCGGAGTTGCCACCTGGCAGGGGGCTGGCAGGCGGGCGGTCGTCGGCGGCCATCGCCGCCTCCAGCGCCAGCAGCAGCCGGTGGATGCGCCGCGGCACCGGCGCCACCGTGGCGATGGCGCCGTCCGCCGACGCCGCCAGGAACCCGAGCCGCTGCGCCTGCGGGGACAGACACGCTGCATGGCTCTATGCTGACAGGAAGGTGAATAGCACCCACCCCCTTGTGCCCTCCCGCGGCAACCGACTGGCTGCCAGGCACTTTGCTGTAGGTACATGCTCGTGCTGGCTGTGAGTGGCCACGTGCCCACCAGCTTGGCTTTTCGCACCCGCGGGTGCGCGGCGTCCTGCGGCGGGCCGGCCGCAGCAGCCGCGGCGTGGCTCGCTGCCGCTGACGGCTGCGCATCTGGCGTCGGCCACAGGCCCCGCCCTGGCGGCTGCTCCGGCTGCTCCTGGGCCGCCAGCGACGCCGGCGCCAGGCTTCCTGCGGGGATCGAAGACGCGCGTCGCTCCACTGGCAATCCGTGCGTGCATGTGTCACCACAAGCGCTCAGCTGCGCGATTATGCCATGGCCCTTGACGATTCGGCCAATGCACAAGTAGGACTCTCTGCTCGCCCGGCACGACGGCGGCCGCCGCGCAGCCCAGGTTGAACATCGCGACGGCCCGCAGGTTGGCTTCCGGGCCGCGGTGCGTCGCGTCCGGCGCCAGCACCGCCAGGCCGCCGGCGGCGTCGGCCGCCGCCACGCACACGGCGTCGGGAGGGGCGACCCGGCACCTGCACGACGTCGGCAGGCGCAGCCTCAGCCGCCAGAGCAGGCATCATTCAGCATGAGTCACCCCCCCGCTGGCACTCAGTTTCACAAGGGAAGAGTAGCAGCAGCGTCCGGCTGCCGTGATGCGTGCAGCTCAGGTTCAGCACAACAGCTGACTGAGCGCGTCACCCGCAGTCGACGCAGACGGGCGGCGGCTGCCCATCGGCGCCCTCGGCTGCGGGCGGCGGCGGCGGCGGCAGCGCCGCCGCCGCGACAACAGCGCGGGCTGCCCCATCTGCCCGCAGCACCTGCACATGCAGGGCGTCATGAGCAGTCGCAACGACGCCGCTATACGGGGTGAGCCACATGAGCCAGCACTGCTGTAATGCAAGGTTAGCAAAAGCATGCCGCACTACATAACCGTCCACAACGACAGCTGCTTTGTTGGCGGTCATCTATCAGGGCCTGCACTCCGCTCGCTGCCACCACAACACCTCACATGCGAGGCCGTGGCTGCCAGCTGCTGTCGTAGCTCCGATTCCGGTGGCTCAGCGTTCAGCCCACCCACCGTGAAGGGCGGGACCCCGAGGGGGTCGAACTCCAGGACGCGCGCCGAGTCACGGCCGTCCGCCACGACCACGGCGCCGGTGGCGGGGTCCACGTGCAGCGCCGCCGCGGGCGCCGGCAGCCGCCGCCAGCAGTGCCGCGCCAGGCCCCAGTGCATCAGCCACTGCTCCGGCGCCGCCTGCGCTCGGGTCTCTGGCCGCTGAGGGCGGTGCAACGCCTGTCCACATTGCATGCTGGGAGCCGGCCAACTCTGGTCGCACTGTGCTGCATGGCAGACAGCCCCAGCAGCAGCGATCTGTCGGCAGCAGCCGCCACCGTTCCTGACAGCTCGTGTCACGTACCCACTGCACATGCAAGGTTTGCTGAGCAGGGGTGTGCAAGCAGCACCCTGCTCAAATGCCTGCAGCATGCAGAGGGCACCGCGGCTGGAAAACTTCAGGGTTCACTTTTCAGGGCTCCCTTGCTGCGACCTCTTCAGTGGTGGTCGACATTCCTCCGACTGTCCTCCAAGACACCCTCAAAAGGAGCTGCAGCCTGAGAACCGCATCTACAGCAGACACATGCAGTCAAATCGAAATCCAAATGCCGCACCTCCTCGGTGGTGGTGGACCCGCCGCCGCCGCCGGCGTCCTCCGAGATGCCGTCGAACGACCCGGAGCCGCCCGGCAGCCTGCGCACCGCCCGCCGCCGCGCCTCGAACGCCCACCCCGCCTCCCGCTCCCCTGCGTTTGCAGACCCAGACAGAATTTATTACATTATTGATAACAAGACTCCTTTTCCCTGCCTACGTGTCGTGTGAGCCCGTCTTGCTGGCAGCGTGGTCCCGTGGCTGCCGCTGCATGCTGTGCCAGCTGCGCGTCAGCGACCTCCATTGCGGGGCAATAAGGTGTGGCCAGGGCAATAAGGTGTGGCCAGACTATGTGTCTATGCAGCTCGATCACGGTAGTCAGAGTTGGCGACGAATGGTTTGGGGAGGATCAGCTGTGCCCAGACCTGCTGGGATGGCGGCGGCGATCGCCGCTGCCGCGAGGTGCTCCGGCAGCGGCCGCCGCCGCTGGCGCTGCTGCTGCTGGCCCTGCTGCTGCTGCTGCGCCGGGTGCTGGGGCGGCGGCGGGTGCTGCGCAGGCAGCGGGGGCGCGTGCTGCCGCCACCGCCGCCGGCTGGCTGTGTCGGCGTCCGCGCTGTGCCGCTGGCGGGGACCTGCAGCACAACGCCGGTATGAACACCAGAGACTGCATCACGCTCGTGATGCTGGTGATGGAGACTTTCGGCGCCTTGAATGACAGTGACCCAAATCGACGAATGCACTGCACACCATCATCTTCTGTGGCACTGTCCAACCCAGAATGGCAGTAGAAGTTTCGGATTGACCCGACACCACGGAGGTAAACCAGAGCTGCGCAGAAACCATTACCCGTGCGGCGGCTGGACACGTCGTCGTCGTCGCTGCGGCCGGCGGCGGCGCTGCCACGGTGCGCCGCCGCATCCACGCTGCCGCCCGCGTGCCGGTCCGCCCGCACCCGCCGCCGCACCTGCACGACCAGGAGGCACTCAGTGGCACTCTGCGTCAGCACACCTGCAGAGATCGGCACCTGGTGGTGCTGCGTCTCGTGGGTCATCGAATGCGCTGAATGCAGACAGGGCTTGCAGCCCCTCAAGCTGCAAGCAGTACCAACCTTGCGGCAGCAGACAGGCGGTGTACAGGGGCAAAGCCTCAGAGGAGTTCTTCCGTGGTCAGCCCAGCCGCTGCCAGCACCATTGTCAACCTGCCACAATCTCTTGGGGTGGGCGAGGCTGTTGGTGCAAGCAGCTGGAAGCCAGGCAGCTGCATCAAGCCTTGAACAGCAGGGCCGCAGGGCCGCGCTGTTCAGGGGCATTGCATCCTGCCTGGCTGCCTGGCTGCCCACTACCCGCTGTCTCACATTGGCTTCCAATTATGCGTTGTCACATGACACCAACACTCGACCATCAAGAGCCCAGCTGAGGGTTATCAACAGTATGCGGGGCGCACCAGGCGGTAGGCGGCGAGGCCGCTGCCGACGGCGGCCAGCAGCATGCCCGGGACGGCGGCGGGCGCCAGCCGCGCGACCGGCTCGCCCAGCTGCAGCACCTCCTCCACCAGCAGCCGCCACCCTGCAGCGAACCAGGGCAGCCGCACAGTCTGAGCCGCAGTTTCAGAGTGGAGTCAGTGCACCCTCGCTCAGCCGGCGACGGAGCATTCAAGGGCCGGATGCAAGCTCGGCCGACTGTTGGCCAGCACAGCCTTCCACAAGTTCAGCAGCATTGACCGTAGCATGCATGCAGGCGACCGCTGCCGGCACACCACAGGCTTATGTGCACACCCTGCACTCCTGCCAGCCACAGAACTCACCTGAGAGAGTGGGCAATTACCTTGGGAGGACGAAAGGTCAGCGGGCGGCTGCAGGCGCAGCAGCAGCAGCCGCCCGCGGCGCGAGGCCTGCGCGTGCCACGGCAGCGGCGGCGGCGCCGTGCAGGACGTCCCGACCGCAGCGAACGCGACCTCGGCAACGGGCCGCCCCGCCGCGGCGCCGCTGCCTCCCGCCGCCGCCGGCTGCCGGGGCGGCAGCGGCGCCGGCCCGCCCAGCAGCGCCTGCGCGGCCGCCGCGGCGGCGGCGGCGGAGCCGCCGCCCGCCGCCGCCGCCTGCCCGGGGCCGCATGCGGGGTGCGCCGCCGGGGGGCCGCCGCCGCTGCGCCCCGCGGCGGGCCGCGCCGGGCCGCCGGCCACGGCCGCCTGCCACTGCGCCGGGGTCAGGGCCGCCATGGGGTCCAAGCCTGGTACTCGCACGTGCAACCGACCGTCAGTTGCCGCTGTTTCCATTACATCATGCACGCTGCCGCGCGCCCGCCAGCCGCCAGCCGGGCTTGCAGGGTGATTCATACATGATGCAAAACCAGTCTTGTTGCCAGATGAAACAAACTGCACAAACAAGTCTTGCTTTCCAGGTTCGATTCGGCCAGCGGCGCGTGCCTCGGTGCGCGGGAGGCATGCGGGGCACGCCCGGCAGCGGGAAGGGCAGCCCCGGCGTCGGCCACGCCGCCAGCGCGGTCACCTCCTCATCGCTCCCCAGGTCGCACCGCGCCAGCACCTCGCCTGGCGCACGGCACAGCGTCAGTGAGGGGGCCACAACCCAGGAGTTGGGCCTTGCGCTCACGTCTGCAGCAAATGCTGCTCTCAAGGCGCCGCCCAGCCTGATCCACAGCGGCCAGGCATGGTAAAGCACCCCACCGTTTGGCGGCTGAGGGATGCTTCAACAACGTGGACAGCAGATGAGAAAGTTACAAGCATGTAACAAAGCAGCCGTCTGCTGCCACCAGGAACCTCGGCACCTGTCGTGGGCCGCACGGCGACGACGGATGGCGCGCCGCCGCCGCTCTCGGGCACGCAGGCGACGAGCAGCAGGCCCAGCAGCGGCTGCGCCGCCAGCAGGGTCGGCGATGCGGGCGGCCGCAGCGGCGCCAGCTGCCCGGCCTCCGCCTCGGGGCCGGGCGCCGCCTTGGCAGGGCCGCGCCGGCGGCCACCCTGCAGCACAAAGCGCCCGTGCCATGAGCGCCCTTGCTACCGCAACCATGCGTCGCGAGCGCCCGAGGCCCCACAGGCTGCACCGTACAAAGCATCAGCAGTCTGACTGCACCGCCACGCGCAGTGTGCGGTTCATGATTTGGCGCCGGACTGGACTATACCATCATGCTAGTAATTTGAAGTATACTATGTTATTCAGTTTAGTTCGTAATTTTTGTAATTGAAGCCCGGGTCGCACCTCGTCAGAGTGCATATGCCCCTGCGCGCCGCCCGGCTTGCGCTGCTGCGCGCCGCCACCGCCGGGCCGCTGCATGAGGGGCAGCAGCCGTGTCTGCACCGCGCCCGCCACATCCAGCAGCCGCAGCCGCCCGTCGCCGCCCGCCCCCAGCACCAGCGTCCTGCAAGTGGCAGCACGCGTCACGCGATGGCGGGCCTCTGTCAGATCAGGGCCGGCCGTGTTGGCAGCCGGCTGACCTGTTTCACACCACTGAGCGACATCACAGCAGCCAACTGCGTATGTTGCGATGTGATCGGTTTCTCATGAACACTGCACGAGCGACGCACATCTACTCATTTTGCGACACAACAGCAACATCAGCAGTCAACAACGTCACCATAAGACAGGTTCAGCATTGCTCGCCAGGGCATGTCAACAGCCCTCGTTTCCCAAACGCGTCACCATGCAGACACGACTCAGCCAGGAGCGCACTCAAAAGGCCGACATGGCATCATACCAGCCGCAGCAAACCCTGGGTGGCATGGGGGAGGCGTGCAGGTGTCCAACGGAGGCACGCCAGCACCCATCATCAACGCAGGGCCTCAGCAGCAAGTAATGACCGTTTCGCCCTGCTGAGCGAAAACACTGGCCAAGCATAGTGGAGGGTGGCAGTCGCACAATGAGTCTGGAGCACACCCAGCACGGAGCTCCTGACATGGCTGCGGTTGTAGTGGCCTCATGTCTGGTGTGATTAGGAGTAGGCCCTTCCAGCAGATCAACAGTCCAAACATCACCTGGGCTCCTCCCCCGGCAGCGTCAGCGCCACCGCCCGCGCCAGCCGCGGCGCGCACACCGCCTCCGCCGCCGGCAGGCCCTGCGCTGGTATTCCGCCGCCGCCGCCGCCGCCGCTCCCGCCGCTGTCGCCGCCATTGCTGTTGTCGCCGGCTGACGCGGTCGCGTTATCGGCGCCGCGCTCATCCACGCCGCTGCCAGCTGCGTTCTGCTGGCGGCCGTCGGCGCCAGAGGCGGCGCCGGGCTGCCGGCGCACCAGGCAGAGGCGCTCGGCGAGCGCCAGCGCGAGAGGCGGAGGTTGGCCGCTGCTGGAAGCTGGAAGCTTGTGCTGGGAAGCTGGAAGCGGCACCAGGCCCACCGGCAGCGAGCCCAGCCGCTGCGCGTGGCCGACCTGCATGCGACCCGCACAGGTTGCTGCAGCCAGCTCACGCACCGTCTGCCATACAATGATGACGCACATGGATATATGTATACATACATAGTACCCTTTCTGCACAACTAAGGTAGCCAGACCTGTTTCAGCTGGAGGCGGCCCGCAGCGGTGCCCGGCTGCGGTGGCGGCTGCTGCGCGTCCGCGTCTGCATCCGCCATGTCGGCGTCGCCGCCTCCGGCCGCCGCCGCCGCTGCGCCGCCGCTGAGCCCGCACAGCTGCCCTGCACCGTGCGCCGGCTGCAGCGCCGCGCGCAGCAGCGCGCCGCTGCGCAGCCCCACCAGCACCTGCAGTGGCGGGGAGCGGTGTAATAAAACAGTACGGCCACGGCCATGACTTGGTGAGAGGCATATTCTTAGGGTTTAGGGGTTAGGCAGCGGGAGTCCCGATCACTTTCTTCCTGCTATAGCTGCATGGCCGTGGCCGCAGTGTTGTGCCTCACTACCCGGGAGCTGCGCCTGACGCCGCCGACCTCAACGCTCGGCAGGTGTCATCACACATTTGTTGCGCTTCCAGCCCCGTATTAGCTGCCAGCCATCTGCTTCACACTCATCGACACGGTACTCTATGGAATGGTGACAGGAGCACACACCAAAATCCAGCCTCAAGCTCAGCATCAGCCAACTATTGATGCTGGCTGCGGCCTGCGCTCTTGCCTGGTCGACTGGCGCCTTGCAGAGTAGTCTCCGGCAGCGCTAGCTGCTGTTCTCGCAGTACCCATCAGCTGTGAGTACGAAGCTTCAATTCTACCTCTGCGGGGCGGCCGGGGGCGGGCGGCGGCAGCAGCAGCACGGACTCGGGGAGGCCGCAGTTCGGCGGCGCGTCGCCGCTTCCGCCCTCCTCGGATTCTGCGCCCAGCGCCGCCGCCAGCAGCTCCCGCCGGCGCCGGCTGACGCCGCTGCTGACCGCAGAAGCACGTTGTCAGTCACCTTGGTAGTGTTGCACACATCCTTGCCACACACTGGGGCTACCTGCCGCTGGCCAGAGGCCACGTTCATCCTACAGATCCAGCAGGCTGCTGTGGCTGACAAGCGCTTTGAAAGGCACCGCGCTTGAGGAGGCTCAGGGCAAGCAACATAGCAGGTAAACGTGCACCTCACAGGCGGGCGCTGCGGCGGCAGCAGGTCCAGGCGGCTGATCGCCGCCAGCGTCGGCGCCGCCGCCGCCGCCGCCGCCCCCGGCCGCAGCAGCAGCAGCTCCACCGCGGGCTCGTGCGTGCCGACCGCCACCAGCAGCCCGCCAGCCACACCTGCGGTGCTGGCCACATGCAGCCTCTCCGCCAGCGTGTACAGCCTCTTGGACCATCAAACTGTACGATACCCTGTACAAGCCTGCTAGTCGTACAGCTTGAGCTGTATCATGCTCCTGCGCCCGCTGCTGGGCAGCAAACTAGCAGGAGGCGCAGGCGCCATATTTAATTCTGCAGGACACCCTAAACCCTACACACCCGGTGCTGGCGTGGCGTGGATGCAAGACAGCTCGGACGCCACGGATGCGGCGGCGACGGCCGCCAGCCGCCAGCCGCCCTCCGCCGACCGCTTCCGCTTCCCGCTGCCGCTGCCGCCGTCGCTGTTGCCGGCCCGCCGCCGCGCCGCGACCGCATGCACCACCTGCCAAACGAACGGCACGCTTGTTTCTGGCAACGAGTGAGGGCCTGACGCGCACGCCATGCTGCCTATGACATGCAGCAGGCAATGCACGGTAGCTCGTCATCCACACAACTGCCTGTACCGTCCCAGTGCAGATCAGGGTCCAGCGTACCTTGCCGCCGGCGCAGGAGAAGAACACGAAGCCCGGGACCACGGCCGCCACGCTGATGGCGGCGGCGCCCGGCGGGTGCCAGACATCCTCCAGACCCCTGCAGGAGATGCCGCAGGTGTGTTACTTGCGCACTTGCATGCAGTTCTTCACGCTGCCGCAAATGATGGATGTGCCACATGAGCAGAGCGGGGCAGCTTTCTGGCAACATAGCTTTCCTGGGTAGCTCTCTGGCATAGCCAGAAGCTACACCGCTGGCACGTCCGGACAGGCAGCGAACGCACTGGGTTGTTTAACAGGCACACGTGGGTGCAAGGGACTGACCTGCTGCTGTAGTCGCCAGGGGCGCCGGCAAACAGCTCGGCGGCGATGCCGTGGCCGCCGCCGCTGCCGCCGCTGCTGTAGTCCCCGCCGCCCGGAGTCCCGCCAGACATCGCGCCCATCAGGGATGGTGACGCGGCGTCCCGCCGCCAGCTGGGCGACGGCTGCGGCGACGCGCTGCTGCTCTCGTCACTGCCGCGAAGAGTGCGAACCTGGTCAGCTCCGTCCACACCCATGCGATCGCAAGCAACGGGCGGCGCAGGCGGCATGGCGCATGTGCAAAGCCGTCAGACGTAGGGGCAAGGCACAGCAGCGGGACTCGGCAGAAGCAGGGCATGGCCCTGCCTGGCAGCTCAGCGCTCGCATGCCTGCATCTGTCACTCTGTGCAACCCACCTCTGCCCAATACTGGTCGACATCAAGCTCTGAAGCAACTTTCAGCTCCACAGGTGAAAGCAGCGGTGTTTTGGCAGAGATGACACAGGCGAAAGCACCGGTGCTTTGGCAGAGATGACACCCTCCTATCGGTTTCCCAGTCGTCTTGTCCCTGGAACGGCTTCTGTCTCCGCACAAGCGGCAGTGCGCCAACCTGGTGCGCATGCTGCAGTGCTGCTGGGAACTTACTTCCAGGGTGATGGAGGAGGAGACCCAAGTGAGCGGCCCACCTGAAGGGCACCAGCCGCGAGGCGAAGGTGTCGGCGATGCCCTCCATGGTCGCCCAGCTCGCGTGGCGCTTGCCCATGCCCGGGCGCGGGCTGTCGCCTGCGCCGTCGGCGCCCCACCCCGCGTCGAAATCCAGGCTGCCGCCGCTGCGGCCGCCGGGGCGCGCGGCGCCGCCGCCGGCCAGGGCCGCCAGGCTGCACAGCCGGATGTGCGTCGCGGTCACCTGCACCACAGGAAGTGTGGTGACGACCATCCGGTTCAAGAAACACCAGATAAGGTTGTTGCTAAGACGAAACGCGCAAGGCTCACAGGTCTGTAGGCCGTGTGACCTTCAAGCACCCGATGAGCAGCGCCTGAGGAGACTGCTTGTCAAGCTGCTCAGCTGTCACATGGCCTGACGCACGCATCGACCTCAAGCAGGGCATGCAAAAGCAGGGCGTGAAGCGTCTGTGCAGCGCCAAGATGCTGAGCTTCATAATTCCATGTCCAGGGTGGCACCCGGGCGGCCACCTCCTGGAGCGTCCTGCACGCTGTCGATGTCACAGAGCAGGGCCAGCAGCCCCCATGCGTGTTCTGCTGCCTCAGCCCGCACCTGAGCAGCGAGCAGGTCGCCGACGCAGCCGGCGGCGACGGTGCACTCGTCCGAGGCGAGCGCCACCGTCTCGGTCGCATCTGTGAGCTCGGCGCCTGCAGCTGACAGACACGGCTCAGTCATCAGACCACAGCCCCTTGTCCTAAACGGACCTGCTGCAGATGCGCATTGCATGAGGATATAACCTGTAGGCATGTCTTGCCACCAGCCGCAGGAGCAGCAGAAACCCGTAGCACCCACATCTGTGGGTGCAGCGGTGTTTGCTACACTGCGGATGGCGGCGGGCGCATGCACAATACGGCAACTGATACCTTGCTACCTGAACTTGACGCAAAGCCGTTTTGAAGTAAATGTCTAACACACAGAGAGGGCTGTTGCATGTATGATTTGTTGAGCCGGCATTGTGTAATGGCCCCTGCTGTCAGGTAGTCCAGCGATCATAAACGGATACCACTGCATGCAGATCGCGCATCAATCACATCAACATGAGGCCTGTCAGCGCACACGCTGCAGGCGCACCCACCGGCGATGGACAGCGCGCGGCTGCCGGACACAAAGGACAGCACCACCGCGGCGTGGGCGCCCGCCCCCGGCCGCGCCGCCAGCGCCCACAGCCCCGTGACGCCGCCGTAGTCGGGGCCGCTCTCGAACACGAGCTCCGGCGCCGGCCGCGGGTAGGCGACCCGGAGCCACCCTGCAACAAAGTTGGTGCAGGCGGCGTCTCAAGCGTGAGTAGGGTCTGTGTAGCCGAATGCACAAGCTGGCCAACATGCGTCGGAGGGTGGCAGTGTGTAGGGAGCGGACAATGCCGCCGGGTAGGGTACCACAGGGACGGCTAGGGAGGCAGGCAGAAGACAAGAGGTGCGTCATTACCAGCACCCCTGAACTCCTGCCGCATGCTCTCTAGCCCCCGAGTGGACCATCAGCCCAAAAGCAGTGTTCCAGAGCGCTGGGCTTCTTGGATGTCTATTCACACTGTACAGCATCTACGCTAAGGGACGTCAAGGACTGGCATTGCTCCGCTCACCGGAGCCCTGTTCGCGCCCCTTGCACACCGCGTACACCTGCGGCTGCCCGAGGCCCGCGAGGTCCGCCAGCAGCATGCCGCCGGCCGCGCCGCCGCCGCCCTGCAGCAGCTGCTGCCTGTTTGTGCTGGCATCCCTGCGTGCAGCATGAACACATTTCGTTGCCCTGTTTGTACATATGTTGTACATTCCGCAGACTTCTGAGGCTGACGGCTATGTGCTACCACCAGCTGCCCTGCATATGAGATGCTTTCGCGGATGCGCTGGTGGGGTGTGAAACGGCTGCGCAGCAGGACCGTTTTTGTGGCAGTGCACAGCGTCCAGGGGCGGAAGTCTAGGGTTCAGGGCGCACGTGGAGTGGCGCCGGGTCAGCAGGTCGGCGCCGCCGTCACGGGACGACACAAGCAGCGCGCCACCCTGTAGCGCCAGTAGCCACCACGGCCGGCCCTCCTGGACAGCAGGCGGCATGCCAACAAGTCTTTATCTTTATCTCTCAGCTGGGCATTTCAGGGTACCATTTGTGGCCAGGCAGGGCCTGTAATGTTGCAGACTGTGGGGCACCAAAGCCCAAGTGTGACCTGCAGAGGCTGCAATGTGAAGACAGAGTGACATGGGCACAGCAAAAACCTCCTTGACATGCGAGTATGACCTAGACTGACACATCGAGCAGCGTGCTGCCTCACCACGCGGCTGACGAGGTCCAGAGCGCCGCCGGGGCCGCAGCTGCGCACCCAGCCCTCTGACCCCGCCACCAGCAGCTGCGGCAGCGGCGGCGGCCGGCCGGGCGGTCCCGCTTCCTGCTGCCGGCCTGACTGTCCGCCTGCTGCCCCGCTGCCTCCTGCTTCCTGCTGCGTCCCGGGCCTCGCGTCACCTCCGGAGCCGGCCGCGGCCACCGCGGGAATGCCTGCGGCAGCCAGGTCTGCGGTGGGAATATCCACCGCCATCCAGACGCCGCCGCCGCCGCTGACGGCGCTGCTTCCGGCATCCTGCTGCCGTCGCGGCGCTGCAGGGGGGCCGCGGCTGCCCCAGGCCCAGGCCGCGCACAGGCCCCGGGGCGGCTGGTGCCGCGCGGCTCGCCTGGCTTCCGCGAAACCCACCTCACCTGCGCCACCGGAGGTCTCGAGTTGACCGTATGACATGAGCAACTGTACCATCCAGAGCAATTGCACGGCCCCTGCTGCACGTCATGTCAGCACACCCTGCAGCTGCTGTTCCAGCTTTGCGGGACATCAGGTCATACAGCGGCGTGGACAGGCGCACACCAGCATCTCCAGCGTCCAGGCGCCAGCGGGCCAGCAGGCGCAGGCTCAGCGCCCGCACGGCGCCGCCAGCAGCTCCGCTAGCGCCGCCGCCCGGTTTGTCAGCCTCCGGCATGCTCCAGCTGATGGCCCGCGCCTCGAAGGGCGTCAGCAGCAGCACTCCTGCAGGGTGCAGCTGCGATGTTTCCAGCTGGCAACGCAAGATGGCTATAGTCGACGGCATTCTGAGGTCGCTATTTGCAGAGTGGAAACGACCTGCCGATCAGCAGCAGACCTAAAGGTTTTGCTGCTCAAGCACAGGATCATTGAGCACACTGCCACGACCGACAGCACCTCCAGTACATGAGGCAAAGAAACGGCACTGATGGCAGCTGCAAATGCCGGAAGCTACTTGCTTTCATGCTCTGCAGAACCCGAAGTCCATGCCATTGCATGTGTTGCATACGGCAGGGTGCTGCCGGCGCACCGTTGGGCACGCCGGGGACGGCTTCGATGGCGAAGGGCGCCGCTGGGAGCACGTGCGGCGGCACGCACCGCATACGGGCGCTGGGCCAGCTGCCCACCACCACCAGCTCCACAATCTGCCAATGAATGCACGACCTGACATTACTTGACGAGTGAAGTGGCAACTGTGGATCTGGAAAGCGGCAGACAACCTGGTATCAACGGGCCTGTCAGGCAACCAGATGTGGGATGACGATACACCAGAGTACCTGACAAAGGGTGTTGAGAACAGTGGCACTCGTGAACACCAGAAAACCAGCAGAGGTTCTATCGTTGACAGATGTTGTTAAATGCAACCTACAAGACCAAACTACCACTTGCACAGCGAGGGCTGACTCAGAAGCATCACCAGGGAGCATGTTGGCGCGGAGCCTGCCAGCAAGCAGCGCCACAAGCGGAGCGGAGAGCCGTTGACGCGGCCCAGCACCAGCAGCGTCGGCTCAGCACAGTCTGCAGATGCATGCGCTTCACTTCACCAGCAATACAGGAACGGTTTTTCGACCGGACACAAGTTCACGGCAGGCAGTGAGCTGCCTCGGTGCATGTTTGATGTGCAAGACCTGAACAGACACACTGTCCACGACGAGGCAGCTGCTGTGCATGCCTGCGAAGCCCGCACCGGCAAAGCACATGCTGAGGATTTCCGGCGGCTTTGGCGGCGCCGGCGCCAGATCGCACTGCTCCCGCAGCTGCGCCACCGCCGGGTCGGGGTTTGGCGCACCAACCGCACTGATGAGCAATGCTGCAGGCGCCGAGAAGCCCCCATCCAGCCTCGGCAGCAGCACCTGAGATGTTTCCGGAAGCAAGCTGACACATGCATCCCTTGCCTGTCTGCAGTGAGGCTGATGCGACACCTATTTTTCTTTAAGAGCAAACACCAGCAGAGTGAGCGCTGTACTGCCAGCGAATGTGCAGGAGGTGGCGACCGATAGAACTGATCAGCAGCACTGTTGTGACCATTCCCCGGCCCAGAGCAGCAGACTGCATGTTGCTGCGTGACGCACTCAACAGGCACCGGGGGACATGCTGGTGCCGATCAAGCGCTCGAGCTGCCGCATGCAGCATGCGAAATCACTCTACATCCAACGGTGACAGACCGCCAACTCACCACAGGGTTGCCGAGGCGGGGCGCGATGGCGAGCGCCGCGCCGCCCGGCGCCGCCGCCAGGCTGGCGGGCCCAGCCCTCGGGTCCCCCTGACCCAGGTGGGAGTCCCCGCCCAGCCCGCAGCCGACGCGCGCCGCCGACACAAACCTGCACAGGGCGGATGCGAGTGACTCCTTGGGGCAGGGCGTGCCCGGATGGCAGGCGTCGGCGCATGCTGTCTTTTGCCAACGCCCACGACAGGTCCACAGCAGCATTTGCTTCCATGTCACGGCAGGCAAGCACCGCAGCTGGCAAGCGGCAGGCGGTGAGCGAGGGAGGCGAGGTGAGCCACCTGCCGCAGCTGGCGTCGAAGCGCAGCGCCAGCAGCTGCGGGCTGTGCGCCAGCAGCACCAGCAGCAGGTCCCGCCCAGAGCCCTGGGACCAGCGACGGTGAAGGTGAGTGCATGCAACTGCCACACAGCGATGTCGCAGCGGCGCACTCTCAATGTTACTGTGCCGAGGAGTACAGATGCCTCAGCCAGCACCGCGATCAGCATGCACTGGTGGGTCCACGAGGCCCTTGAACAACGTCTGTCCATCTCATGTGTATCACGCAGCAAGCACGTCCCGAAGTAGGAGTGTAGCAGCAGCGACAGCCACCTGGGCTGCGGCAGGAGAGGGGTGGCGGAAGGCCGCGACGGCCATGATCGCGCCAAACGCCGGCTGCTCGCACAAGACCTCGTGCGCCCCCTGCCCGGTGCCCAGGCCGCTGCCGTCACCGGGGGCGGCGCCTGCTGCATCCTCGGCGTCTGCCGTTGCCATTGCGGCAGGCTCGGCTGCAGCGTCGGCGACGCTGGCCCTGCCTGCCGCTGGCGCCGCCGGCCAAACGCGCATCAGCAGCAGGCTGGTGGCGCTTGCGAGCACGACCTCCGTCGGCGCCGGCCCTCTGGCAGCCGCCTCTGCCGCTGCGGCCGTGGCGGCAGCGGCACACGGTGCTGCCGCGCCCGCTGCCGCGCCCGCTGCAGCAGAGGGCGCCGCCGCCGCCGCAGGGCAGCGGCCGGTGAAGCTGCCGGCGGCCGCGCGGGTGAACACGCTGGGCGGCAGCACCGTGCGCGCCAGCATGTGCGGCCCGGGCGGCGGCTCCGCGTGCTGCGCCTGCGCCTGGCCCTGCAGTGAATCGCGCCACGCCGCATGGCCAGCCGCTCCCATGCGGAGTGCAGTGACGGACTGCGCAGACGGCATTTGGCACAGCAGACGTGCCTTGGAGGCCACAGCGGCTTTTCCAGCCCTGCGGCAAGAGGTCATAGGCAGTACCTGGGAAGCCGCCTCGGCATCGTCCGCCCCTACTGGTGCCGCGGCCATCAGCGCGACCCCGGTGGCGTCACAGCATCCGCTGCCGCTGCACCGTCAGGCCGCGCCGTACCTCACCACACCTGCAAGACAGGGAAGATATAGACTTATATATCATGCAGCTGCCGAGGCTATCTGTGGCACGGTGTCAACTGTCTCAAACATGCCCAGAAGGCACTCCGGAAAGTGACCAGAGCTCGAGGCAAGGCCTCGGCTTTGCAAGAAGCAAGAACAGCCTTGCACGTTCACCTGACATGGAGATCACAAGCCGCGATCTTCTTGCTGCAGGATGCAACGCATCGTGTCAGCTAAAGCTGCCTGGGTTGGGTTGGCAAGTATGTGAAGTAAAGATCAGCACTGAGATTCTACAAGCGTGCGCGCAAAGTGTGCTTACAACTCCAAAATGTCTACATGCAATCCTGTATAATGCTGCAAGTGAGGTGAGTGGGTGCAGGTGTGCGCCTGCAGTGGTGCATCTCTAGCTGTCCTAGCTGGCATTGCGTCAGCACATCAATCTGGCGGGAAGCCCGATCCAGCGTCCGTCCTTACGAGTGCGGGTGCAGCGCTAGCGTATGGTGCTGACAAACGCAGTCTACATGTACATAGGTTGACACCGTGTATGCGGTCCTTTGGGTTGCCAACGCGTTGTATTGCAGCGCCAGTTGACGGGCAGTGTGAACGTTCTTCTGGTAGCTCTAGCTGCAGGAGACTAACAGAAGCTTGGTCAAGGACCGTAACACACGCCATGTCAGCTCTCAGCCGCCCAGGCTGGTCGCGTGGCAATATGCTCGCGGCGGTAGTGCCTCTGGTGTACTACAGAAATGGGCCGTTGGCACCATGATTATTTGGAACCCGCAGGTCCGCCGGTGTTCGAATGTTTGCCCTGGGAGAAATCCCCTGTATACAGCGACACGGCGGTCTGTTCCTGGGTTCCGCAAGGTGTTGATCACGCCGCCGTGCATTGTCAGCGCGTCAGCAATCATTTCGTGCAGGCGAGTGTCAGCAAAGGGCCTGGCCGCTGGGCTACTATAGTCATACTCTCCAACAGCCATGATCGTGCTGATCTCAGCCGACGGGCAGCCCGCGCGGCAGCTGCTGGTGACGAAACGGACCGCAATCGGCGCAGTGGAGAGCCTTCTAGGCCTGCAGGCTGCAGAATTCGCAGTAGTGGAGTGGCTGATCGAGGACGGAACCTGGGCTGCCGCTGACCCGGAGGCCCGCCTCTACGAGCTGGCGGGCGACCTGAAGGGAGACGGCTCATCAGCGAAGAAGGCCTTCAGGGTCCGCAGCCTGCCGCTGGCTGGCGAGCAAGCAGGTGGGCCGATTTTGCACGTGTGGCATGCATGGCTGCCATGCATGGCTACCATGCATGCTCCTTTCGACCTATGCCATCGCTTCTCGGCTGCTGTTGCCACCACTGTGATGTTTGAAGCTCGTGAATGATAACAGTGCGTCACACACAAGCTGCACCTGTGGCAGATGTGGCACACATGCTACCCTCGACCTATGTGCGTGTTACCAGCACAGCTGGCAGTTGTGTTCCTGAACTCCCCGGCGATCAGGACCCACTTGTTGGCCCGAGCCAGCAAGGCAACCTCCTGGACGCAGGCGAAGGCGAGGCGCAGGAAGCCGCGGCGGCAGGCGCAGCTGCCCATGCTGCGCCCGCAGCCGCTGCCGCCGGCAGGCCACCCCGGAGCACCGCCGACGCGGCATACGGCCCCGCCTCGCCCAAGCAGCTGTCCGAGGCGCCGGCGCCCACGGACGCCGCAGCGCTGCCGCCGCCGCCGGCGGGCAGGGCTGCCACAGCTTCAGCGCCCGCCGCCGCTGGACATGCTGCCGCGGGATCCGCTGAGCAGCACCTGCCATCAGCTGTCGCCAGGACCGACGGCCTGCAGCCGGCGAGCGGCCTGCGGCACAGCAGATCGCACGGCAGCCTGGCATCTCCGACAGGGAGCGAGGCCCCGCCGAACGGCTGCGGCCCCGCCAGCGGCGGCGGCGGCGGCAGCGCCGAGGCTGACGCCTTCGACGCCGTGAGCCGCACGCGGCTGGAGGCCACGCTGCCGCTGCTGGCCGCCGGCTCCCACATCGCGGTGAGCGCCGCAGCCCCGCCTGCGCCTGCCTGACGCTGCGTGCCCCCAGCCTTGCTACATGTGCCACCACGACCCACCTGCTAGCCGGGCACTGATACCGGATGTCAATCAGACGCTACAATGTAGCACGTGCGGCCTGCCACACGTGCAACCTCGCCATGCTGCAGAGAGCTCAGCCACCATGTGCAGGACGACTGACGCCATGCCACATGTGATGCTTGCCACAAGCGAATGCTCCAATGCAACCCCCTCTGACCGTCGGGATGGAGCGCTAGACCCTGAATGCTGCGATGTGCGCAGGTGGTGGACCCGCGGCGGGCGGCGCGCGAGGCGATGGCGGCGGCGCTGCTGCGCGCGCTGCCGGCGCTGCGGGACGCCTCCTGCGCCGCCCCCCGCGCCTTCCGCCCCCTGCGCCTCACCTTCGACAGCGCGGCGCCCTTCCAGGCGGTGCGCGGCCCGCCCTGTAGTGCCCTTACGTGCATGATGGCCAACCGGATCACCAAGCATTTGTGCTATACACCAATCGTCAACCTTGCTCAGGCCATACCTGACACCTCGGCCAGCAATATGACTGCACATCGCCCTTGCTTCTGGTGCACAGTGTCTTTTGAATGCAATCACGCTCCAACACCTGGGCCGCTGCAGGGCCTGGACGGCTTCTGGCGGTGGGTGCTGGAGGGGCTGCACGCGGGCGCGCCCGACCTGTTCCCCGCTACAGGGCTGCCGGGCGACGCCTCCGGCTTCGAGGAGGCCTTCTCAGCGGTGAGGGGCCGAGCCGCGCCACCTGCTCCGTGTAGCTTCCGCGGACATCACAGCGTCGTCTCACGTTGACGTTGTCAGGCGTGCGCTCCAGCCGGCGAGCCCACAGTGCGTCCCATTTGTTTTGTGTCCTGCGGTGAGGGGGCAGACAGCACAGAACCCTGACAAGCCCCCCTGGGGTACCCACCCTGCAGGACCGGGTGCGCACGGCGCCGCCGGTGGTGCTCATCTGCAGCGAGGCCTGCGCCCTGGCCGACGCCTCCTCCTGGTTCGTGTCCCGGTGCGCGCGGCAGGATTTCTAGGGTTTAGGGTTTAGGGGGCCCCTGCTGCCTGCTTGCCCCGCGCTGCTGCTCAGCCGCATGCAGCTGAAGAGGCTCATGGAAGACCCTCCGATCAAAACAGCAGCTGCGACGCTTCTCATCCACCGCACACCCGATGTGCTCGGATCGACTGCCGGCGAGTGCCCCGCTGCTGCCGGCACTTTATTTACTGCGCAGAATGCCGTGCGTCATGTTTAGTGCGGACCGCGTCCCTGCAGGTTCCTGGGCACGCTGCGGGACATGGGCAACGAGCAGCACCGCTTCTTCCTGCACGCGGTCGCCATGATCGGCGGCGAGCCGCTCGCCCGCGTCGACATGGAGGCCTACATGTGCGGCCTGGTTGTTGTGTGGACTCGGTGGTCATGAAGTGGTCGTGTTCCGTGAACAAGTGCTTGTCTCCCGGCATGGTGGTGGCCGCAGCGCCCCCGCTGCCCGTCTGCCGGCCATGCCCATGGTTCGCCGGCAGCAAGTGCCAGGGGCAGTGTGGCCCTCCTCAGCATGGCAGAGACCCAAAGCATCCTCAGATGCTCGTCCAACTGGTCAACTCGCAACTGGCGACACATCTTGCGGTGCAGGTGCAAGATGAGCACCAGCCTGTCGTCCACCCTGGAGTCTACCCAGCAGCTGCGCCAGTCCTCCCGCAGCAGCGGCAGGTGCGGCGCCACACCACCACTCTGTTCTTGCTGTCCTGTGTTGTGCTTGTACAGATGCGCCCCGCACAGTACTGTCGTCTCCCCAGCAGCGGGCGCCCACAGATGTGATCACCTGCGTCTTTGCATTGCTCTTTGGGGTGGCAGCACAATGGATGCTGATGCACCCTGTCCATTCAGGGACTCATCTGAAAAGTGTGTGCCACTCCCGCAGGTCCCGCTCCGGCAGCACTCAGGACATTGATGCCCCATGTCTGATCGGGACTCTAACAACACACGTGCCATCCCGCAGGTCCCGCTCCGGCAGCGTCTCGCGCCGCTCCGCCTCCAGCGCCCTGTCCAAGCGCAGCGCCCCCAGCGGAAGCAGGAAGCACGGGGAGCTGGCGCGCGGCTCCGCCAACAGCGGCGCCACGGGCGTCAGCAGCGGCAGCAGCGGCAGGTCGGGCGCCTCCGCCCCCGCCGCCGCCGCCGCCGGCGTCCGGCGCTCGGTGCGACGCAGACCCTCGGGACATATATCACCTCTAAACCCCGACACACGAGGCTGCAGCACCGCGCAGCCTGTTCACTTGCTGCACCACGACCGCTGCCCGAGCTGGCTTGTAAAGACGCTGCGGCAGGCAGCGCCCCTCCTGCAGTGAGCGGGGGCTGGCGGCTGCAGAACCGGGGACGTGGGCAGAAACGGGCCACTGCCTCGGCGTCCTCCCTGGAGCGTTTTGCCGCGGCGCTGCGCGGCCTGTCCTCAGCAGGCTAAAGCGCCTCATCCACAGCTGTAATTTTGTCGTTTCATTACGGAACTATTATCTTGTTGCACCCCGCAGGTGTCCAGCAGCGCGGCGCTGGGCCCCGCGGGCGCGCGGCCGGGCCGCCACCCCGAGGGCCGCCTGGAGACGCTGCACAGCGGCGGGCCCGGCTTCGAGGCGCCGCCGCCGCAGCAGGCGCAGCCGCGCCGCCGGTCCGCCGACAGCGGCAGCATGGCGGCCGCGGAGGCGGTGCGCACGGGCTTTGAGGGTTTAGGACATTATGCCCTGATCATGGTTCCAGCCTTCAACTTCCAGCCTTTGACATTGACAACATGTGCGGCATGCCATATGAGACCGGTGGTGCTGATCCATGTCATGTGGTTAGCTGGGTACACATGTTCCTGGCAGCTCACAGGATCTTGGCAGGGTCTCTCCTGCCGGGCCGTCTCAGAGCCCAGCAACCCCTGTTTACCTCACCTGGCCCAATATGCATGGCAGAAAGCAGCACTGACCGATGCTGCACATGCACTATACTGACCATTGCCCGTCGATGCGCATCACAGGCGATCCTGGCGGTGCGGCTGCGCCGCGGGGGCTCCGCCGCCGGCAGCGCCAGCGGCAGCGGCAGCAGCCACCACGGCGGCGGCAGCACCGCGTTCGCGACCATGGCATCCACCCCGGAGTCCTTGGCGGAGCCGCTGCAGCCGCGCAGCCCGGGCAAGCCGCTGTCGGAGCGGGTGAAGCGGCTGGCGGCGGCCTTCACGCGGGGCGACCCCGGCGGTGACGCCGGCGGCGCTGCCGACGGCGTCGCGGCCGGCGCCTGACCGGGTCGCGCCGGCTGAAACGGAGCGCAGCAGCGGTGGCGCACCCGCAGATGCGGGCGGCGCCTGGCAACGCAGGTTTGCTGGCCATGCGATGGGCGTTGGTAAAAACGATGGCCAGGGCTCACGCACTGCCGCGAGCCGCGGCTGTGACAGCAGCCAGTCGTGGAGGTGGGGTGGCGGCTGGTGGTTTGCGACGAGCTGCTTGCAAAATTTGATATTGTATGTGTACACTGCGCAAGGCATCCAGTCAAAAAGTCTGGGTGGAGCTGGTGGTTCCTTCAAGCAATGGCAGATGGGACAACAAACATGCGATACACAGCGCAACATTCATCGTTGATCGTTTGCAACCAAGGTACTCGAGATTGCTTCCCCAAACCTGGCTGGCAGCACTCAGGGATACGACACGGACGCTACAATGCTTTCATTGGTTGTGAACATGAACTGCAGCGGCGCTCATCAGGAGTTGCTGAGGCGAGCCGAACCAGACATCATTGGTTGCTTTAGTATGGGCGCAGCTTTCCTAGCTGGGTCAGGGAAGGGTCTTTTCTTGGTTTTACACGGCCTGCCCTGTATTGAATCTCACCACACTTGTGTATACGGACTTGCACGACGCTGCCGTAATAGCTTTGTAACAGGCAGAAGAGATGAGATCTCATGTCCGCCAATGATAATCGCCTGACAGCCGCAACACCGCAGCCGCCACAAAAGGCCCACACGGATCGTCAGGCTTGCGCGGTCATCAAGTTCTCACATTCCTTACCCCCAAACTTCATACATTGTCATCGTCCCATGCCTTGTTCAGCAACACAGAGTTGCATCTCTGATCAGTGGCTGTGGCAGGGGCCACGGTGGCTGGCCGCCGCGGCGCATGTCTGCTGCACCGCAGCGTTCACTTTTTGGCGCCACGATCTTTCAAACTGCGGGCCGCCGGTCCTCACACCTGGGGCCGCGTCTGCACCACCCACACCCGCCCGTCGGCCGCCACCACGCCCTCCACGTCCTGCGCCGCGCCGCCGCACGCGGCCTCCACCGCCGCCGCCGCCGCGGCAATGCGGCCCAGCGTCTCCTGCAGGCCCCGGCAACGGAGTCAGCAATGACCACAGCGACGTCCCGTGAGCGGGCGATGCAAACAATGCCGCATGCCACCCTGTGCACCGCCAGCCGCTGCGGCGCAGTCACAGCCTTGCCTCTGAGGCTGTAAGGCCAACCAAAGATGATGCGATGGATCAGTGAAGTAATGTCTTTGGCTACGACCTTGTTTTCGTCTTGGTAGACGAGGAGAACATTGTTCATGTCATCTCCTATGATCAGTGTGTCTTCATCCAAAAAGTTCACACCAAACTTGTTCATGTATTCCTTGTCGGGGTCTTCGGGGCAGACTGGAGTGGCCTACGCCACCAGGGCGGCACCGCACCTGCTGGAACGCGGCGTCGGTCAGCAGCGGGTCCGCGCTCGCGTCCAGCCGCAGCGCCTCCAGCGGCCGCGCCGTGACCGAGTCGAACAGCCCCGCGCCGGCGAACCTGCACGACGACCGGATCACGTCATTCCGTTCTCGTCGGGAGCAGGTCACGGTGAATGGTCTCTGTCACGCCCTCCGCAGCATCCGCCACTGCTGCTTAGCAGAGTGTGATTCACCGCGCGTCAAGGGTCATGACTTTGCTGCTTGCTGCTGCTGCTGCTTCCTGATGCTGGCTGCCGCCCCTGCCATGGCAGTCCGCCTGCAGCTCGCGTCGCTCTTGACAATGCAAGCCCTTGCAGGGTGCCAGAAAGCCAAACAGGGCTGCGCACCCTTCGAGGTCCTCGCCGTTCGAGTCCGACCTGAAGATGACGTCATCCCCGTCTCCGCCGACCACCAGCGCGACGGACTTGCTGGGGTACCGGCTGACCCTGTAGCACGGGCAGGGCGCATGTGACATGTGATGCGGTCGCCTCTGCCATGGTGTGCCGCGGCCCACGTGCTCCAGCTGCAACGCTCAGGCGTCAGCCGGGCGCCCCACCGGATGCAGCCCGGCGGCAGGTCCGCAGCGTCGGGCGCCGCGTCGGCGGCCGCCGGCAGCAGCCGCTTCGCCGCGGCGGCCGACAGCGCTGCTCCAGGGTGGTTCCCCACAAGCGCCTCGCCCATGCCGCGCACCACCTCCAGCAGGATGGTGCCCTCATCGCCTGCAGGTCACAGCCCATACGTATTCTTCGGCCTGCGAAGCTCTTTGAGCAGCACCATAGACTCACTGGTCACCTGTCTGCGTTCGGTGCGCCTGGCCGGTCGTGCAGGCCATGCCCACCGCCATTGTCCCTTGGTGCAATGACAGTCTACTGGCAACAAATAAGTACCAAAAACCCTCAACAGCTGCAAGTTTGCGCACCTGTCACGGGGTGCCGGGTGTGCGCGACCCAGGCATACTCCGCGGCCACCACCGGCTGCACCAGCACCGCCATCTGCAGGGCCGCGGCCCCGGCGCCGGGCGCCGCCAGCGCTTTGTGGGCGCGGTCGTTCCAGCGGGACGCCCACACTTGCGTGACGCCGCTCCACGCTGCTTCCGAGCCGCCTGCTGGCACATGCATTCATGTAGATTTGATGCCCATTTGACCTGGTGCAGCAGGAGGGGGAGCAGGTTTCCCATGTCGCGACAGCACTGTGTGCAGGACTCGGGACGACACTCACCTAGCAGGGTAATGCCCGCTGCTGAGCACGCCGCCGCCAGCACCTCTGCAAAGCCCGCCGGCGGCCGCAGCGACAGGACTGCACCCCTGCGTGCAAGCCATTGCGGTGACGCAAAAGCATTCGAACGAATGCATTGCTTGCAGGCACGGTCCAAAGGAGTGCACAGACCCAGGAGTCGTGCTGCTGAGGATTAGCAGCATGTGGTCAGCAGTGACACTCAACGCAGCGCCCAGTGTGAACCCTGCTGTCGACCATGTGCTGGCATCCCCTCGCACAGCCCACACCTGGCGCGCATGGCGCAACGGGGCAGCGAAACTGGGCACCTGGCGGCCGCGCGGTGCTCCGGGCCCGCTGCGCCTGTCGGCCGTGATGCTTCCAGCTTCCGCAGCTCCTCAGCGACGTCAGCGTTGGCCGCGTCAGCCAGTGCCGCCTCGCACGCGCCGAAAGGCACCGCAGCTGCCGGCGGCACCCCGATCCAAGCCGGCAGCTGGCCCTGTAGGAGGCGCCATGCAAGGTTACCGGACGTGAACCAGGTTTGTCAAGATGGCGGGATTGTGCAGGCTGGAAAAATACACGGTTGTTGTCTGCCCAGGGTGGCAGGGTGGCAATATTTCCTTGTGCTGTGTCGGAGAGCCTCATAAACTAAGCCTCTGTCAGCAGCGTCGCACGAAGTCACGTGTTATGCTCTGGTACTCGGATCCGCCAGCAGCTGTGGGGTTTCAAGGTAGCTCACCTGCAGCTTCACGGTGTTGAGCGACTTGGCGCCGACGGCGGCGGCGCTGAAGTCTGCCCCAGGGAGGGCCCACTGGCCGCACCAATCGCGCCGCTGCAGCTGTAAACTTTGACGCGGCGCCTGGCTCCTGAACCTGTCTGCAGCGCTGACCGCAGCGCCATCCGCGGCCGTCACTGCCACGCTGCCGTTGACCTGCAGAAGGCCCAGCATGTGCAGATATTTAGCGTGGCTTTCCTGCACTGGTGCAATACATGTCCCAACTGTCGTCCGCAGGTTGATGCTGTGCTCGCAAGCAGCCCGTGCATGTCTGCATGCGACTGCACCGCACAAGCAGAGCACATGACCCAACAGCGGACTGCAGCTCACCGCTTCCACGGCGACGAGCTGGCCCTCCCAGTCGGCCAATGCGGCGAGCTGCGCGGCGCTGCGGCACGCCGCCAGCAGCGCGCCGGTGTTGCGCGCGCGGACAGCGGCATGGCACAGCACGTCGACGGTGCCGCCGGTCAGCATCACGGTCACACCCTGCGGTGACAGGGGTGTGCGAATGCTGAGGATGAAGGTGGAAGGCGAGGGGCTGCGAGGGACCGCAGCACAGCAGGGTCGCGATGTGCGCCATGGGGTCATGTGGTCACCTGCGGTATGTCTGCCTCGCCGCCCACGGCGTTCACCACCAGCACGGTGGGCTCGTCGAAAGGCGGCAGGTCCTGCGAGTGCAGCGGCAGACACCATTACGCAGTGGCACAGGCGCACAAGAACTTCGTGTCGCAAGTAGTGCTGCACTGCCCTGAGTTTGGAGAAATTTGGGGAAAACTCGAACGAGAAAAATCACTCAAAACCACAGAATTAGGAAGCAGCGAGCACTTGTTGCGAGCAGCGCACCAGGCTGGGCGCGAAGTGCAGGCGGCCCGCTACGGGGCCGGCACCGGGGCCGGCGCTGACGAGGGACCAGGGCGGCAGCCCGGCGGCGGCCGCGGCCGCCGGCTCCAGCGCCGCCAGCAGCTGCGCCAGCGGGGCGGCCGCGCCCCCGCGCACCACCTGCAATAAGGAGTTAGTAGTTAGTAGTTAGTAAAAAGAATATAAATTTTGTTTTCAGTTCACGACGTGGAGGATCCATGGGTTGCCTGTTTCAGGACGGCTGAGCGGCCACCGCAGCAGAAGCTGAGAGAGCCAAAGTCACAACTTTTGCAGCAACGCTGCGCGCTGTGCAGCCGGTGGCGGCGCCGCGAGTCGCTGCAAGCTGTGGCGCTGGGAGTGCTGAGCGGCTGCTGCTGTGTGCGCCTAGCGGCAGATCTGCAAGCGGTACATTGCCACCTGCGAACTGTGAACTCCTGTGTCCGCCATTGTCGTGCACAACCCCAAAACACTTGCCTCCTCAGCAAACAGCGCCGTGTCGGCCGCGGCGAGGCCCAGCGCGCGCCCCAGCGCCTCCGCGGGCGGCTGCAGCGCCGCAGCAGCGACAGCAGAGGCGTCGCCGAGGGCGCGCCCCAGCCGCTCCAGGGCCGCCGCCGAAGCCGCCCACCCGCCGCAGCCGGGCCCCTCGTCAGACGCCCAGTACTGCAGCCCGCACCAGGGTTCAGGTCTACATGTTTCATGGACGTATGTGCTGGAGGAAGCTGTTGAGGGCAGTCATGGCCCACGTTCGAGATGCTGCCAGCTGCCCATATTCATCGGCAGACATCCAGCTGCAGCATACGCACTGTGGTGCCCCTACGGGTGTCACACCGCCGACAAGCGGCCCCTGAGCCAGATTCGTTGGAGCAGCCACTGCATAGCTCGGACAGAAGAGTCCAGCGGAGCAAGCCTGACAGGCGGCACCTGCACGCCCCGCACAGCCAGCGCAAGCTCAGCGTCGCCGGCGGCGGACTGCGCGGCGCACGCCGCCGCCGCCGCCGCGACCCGCAGCAGCCGCCGCAGCTGCCCCTCTGGTGCGGCGGCGCCGCTGCCATCGCGTTCGCCGCTGCCGCTTCTCGCGCTTCCGGCTTCCGCCGCAGCGCGCAGCGCGGGGAGCGTGGCCTCCACGGCGCGGCGGGCAGTCCCCTCCAGGGCAAGGTCCAGGAACAATGCGTCGCTGCAGGGCAGGTGCATGCCGCTCACACAGGGTTGTGCAGTGCACTGCGGGACAGTGCTGCCTGCGCTCAGGCAGCGAATGTGACAGTCCATGTAAAACACTATGTGACATTGCTGGCCAGCCTCTTTGCAGTGTGATACTGTAGTCGCAGGGGCTCAACGTCAGACGTGGTCACCTGAGACGGTCTTCCGGCACGCTCGGCAGGGCCGCCGCCAGGTCGGCGCGCGCCGCGGCCGCCGCCGCCAGCACAGCCTCGACTGCCGCCACGGCAGCGCCATCGTTCGCGGCGGGATCATGCTGTGCCGGCGCAACATCAGCGGCCTGCAGCGCGGCCAGCAGCGCGCGCAGCCGCGGCGTTGCGAGCTGCGGGATGGGCGCCACACTCACCTCCTTCCCCTTGCGGCCGCGGCTGCTGAAGCCCAGCACCCGCTGCGCCGCCGAGGCCAGGTCGTCCCCAGAGTGCACCGCCTGCAGCGTAAATGGAAAACCTAGTTGTGGGCACATGACACTGGCCAGCTGACAAAGCAGCTGCTGCTGAGGATTGAACAGCGATCTAACCCTCAGCCACCCTTCTAGACTGAGCTCCACCAACGCAGGTCCAGGCATGTTGCCGGCCATTTGCACAGCAGCCGGCGCGCATCAGCCCTTGAAACGAGCATCTCGACAGAGCTGTGCGGCCTGCGTCGGCTGCGCTGCTGCAGGGACCAACCCAGCAGCTGGCGGCGCGCCTTGAGGGTTGTCAAGTACTCGGCCAGGTCGCGCCGCAGCCCCGGCGCCTGCGCCGCCGAGAAGCTGGGCTCGTCGCGGATCGCGCGGTCGTAGCCCGCCAGCCGCTCCCGCGTCACCCCCTCTGCCTGAAAGCGCACATGAAGATACTTCTCATTCGGTACAGTGACAGCGGAGACCATTTGAATCATGTGGGAGTGCAGGGAAGCAGACCTAGTCTACCTTGCAGTCTCTGCCCTTATGGCTGTGCCATTACCACGCATGAGAATGATGCATGTAGGTGCATTTTCGCAGGCTGCGTGCCAATGATGTGTCGCTCACTGCGTCGTTCCGACAACAGGACGACAGATCATGGCCATGCAGCTTGCAGTGATGCACTAAATGTTGAACTTCATATAGGAAAAGGGTTGCCAGAATCCAAAAAGGCTGCACACCTCGAGCGTTTCCCAGTATGCCGTGACATCGAGCCCTGCGTCGATGTACGCCAGCAGCGCCTGGCAGATGACCACGTCGTCGGGGCTGGTGTTGTTGTGCAGCTTCTGGTGCCACTGCTCCATCATGCCCCCCTGCAGTATATATGATGAAATGCATAATTATATATAAATATATATATATATATATAATTTTCTTGCACGCAGCACCTGGCGTGGGGTGCGTGGCCATGCTTGGAGCGCGGGCCGGCGGTGTGCACTCGGTCGCGATGCTGTGACACCGGCTTCAATGCTTGACAGACCTCCAGGAAGCAGGACAGATCAGCATGCCGTTTCTAGCTGTCTGCTTTGCCAGCTGGTGCAGCAGCCGTGAGATAGGCTCGCAGATCGCATTGATGTACCACCTTGGCGCCGTTGGCGGACTGGATGGCCAGGATGTCGTCCCGGATGCGCTGGCCCAGGTCGCCGGGCCCGCCCCGGCCCACCGCCGCCATCGCCACCCGCGCCGCCGGCCGCAGCGCCGGCCGCGCCCGCCAGACGGCGGCCAGTCGCGCGTTCAGCCACTCCTGCAGGAAAGTAGGGCACCTTTCTTGCAAGCGGCCAGGTGAATGCTGGCCACAGATGTGGCCGCCAGTTAGCCTGTGCTGCCTCCAGGTATAATTGCTGGTGAACACATTGCACCCTGCCGTGCGAACCCACTGTGCATGGACATCAAGCACCAGCTCCCACCCAATGGTCTATGCATCAGCGTGCGGCCATTGGGTGTGTAGCCTGCCAAGATGGCGATGCCGAGTGCATCCTGATGTGCTGCCCCGCTGGGCTGGAATCGATGTTGGTACCACACCTCGAGCTTCGCTTAGCTGTTGGAAAACCTCGAGGTCGGCCATTGGTGCGGTGGCGGGGCGTTTCAGCCATCGCACCTGGGCCGCGCTGATCTCGCGCGGCTTGACGTTGTAGTTGACGTTCCAGCGCAGCTTGCGCATCGCCGCCAGCCGCAGCCAGGTCGCCAGTGCCGCAACGCCGGCGGCGGCGCCCTCCGGGGCCGCCAGCGCCGCCTCCAGCAGCTCCTATGCGGGGCCAGGACTCACAGCTTATGGGGTTGAGCAACGACATCTGGTCGCATCGATATTGAAGGAACTCCCGCATCTCGGGTGTGATATGGCGGCAGCTGCTGCAGGATGCCCACTTTGATCAAGTAACGACATCTGGCAGTCTTATATTTCGAGCAGAACTCCTGGCAACCCAGACAGCTGCCAGTTCATGATTGATGCTGTGGCAGGCGGCTTGCCAACAAGCCACAAGCACCAAACAAACAGCTCCCACCGTGCCAGCGTTGTAGCGGTGCATCAGCGAGCGCTCCGCCTGGGGCTCCCGCTCGGCGATGGCCGCCACCACCGACGCCGCTACAGGGTGCGCCGCCCAGCCGTACTCCGTCTCCGGCAGCGGCAGCAGGCCTGTGCTGGTGTCAACTGATGAAACGCTCTGCAACAGCTGATCCGTGGCCGTAGCCGCATCTGCTTCCGGCTGCGCCCCCGCTGCCGTTGCTGCAGAGGCTGCGCTTTCGTTCCAGCTGCTGCCCAAGTCATGCGTGCTGCCTGCTGCGTCAACGTGCCATTCCCCACCCTGATTCCTGTCGCCGTGAGTGTCCCCGCCCGCGCCGTTTGCCGCCCCCGGCTGGGGATCCGGGGGCGGCGTCAAAAACCCTGGGCCTGCAGGTGCAGCGCCGCCTGCAGCATCGCAAGGCTATGTTGCTTCACCTGCATCCTTTCCTGGTTGCTTGAGCACTTGATGTACCGGCATCTGCAGGGTAAGCAATGTTTCGGTGCATCAGTGACAGAACATGATGGCAACCTGCGCTGCTGTGAATGGCTGTCACGACTGATGTGATCTCTCCAAGTGTTGCACATGATGGTTGCCACGATGCATGAGTGATACTACTAGTGTTGTGTCAGCCAGGAGGCTCCATCAGTCAAGCGGGCGCGCCTGGCGGGTGGGCAGGAAGAAGTCGGAGCGGGGCTCGCCGACCTCCTGGCGCCCGTGCCACGCGTCTCCACCCGTCTTCAGCACGGCGGCCACCCCGCCCCGCTGCAGGGGCCCCTCCAGCGGCACCTGCCAACAGGCAGCAACGCTGTTGAGGTCCTGTCACGTCTGTAAAGCTGCAAGACTGCTGACGCACCGTGAATGGAACAGATCACCCTGGGCGCATGGTCTCAGAGCGTCAGGTGTCCGGGGGTAAGACGAAGCACCGCGTGCTGCGAGCAGCTGCAGCTGAGCAGTGATGATGTGCCAAGGCCCATCATCACGTTCAGCACTGCAAGCTGCTTGCAGCAGCGGCAGCCCGGTGCAGCGGGCACTGCCCGTGTCAGGTGACCGGCGGTATCTCGGCAACTGCAGAGGTGTGCCATGCAGCTGCTGTATCCCGGGTTGCTGCAGGTCACATCTGCCAAGCCTGATATTGGTGTGTGCCTCCAGGGTCCCAACTGCTGCGCTCAGGGCGCGACATCAGCTCAATCAGTGTCGCCGTTCTGCGATGAGGCATGCACAGACCCTGCACCTGCAGCGTCGCGGCCAGCACCCCTCCGCCCCGCCGATGCAGCCGCGGCTGCAGCGACGCGAGCGGCACGGTCTCCATCGGCGTCTGCAGCGCGGGGTGCCCTGCGAGCAGTGGCACTGTGCATGGCTGCTGTTCCACTGAGTCGTATCTACCTTCTTACGAAGGTGCAGTTTGCTGCTTTTCTTGGGGTACACCAATCACGATAAACGTCAGCATGGCTCACGATGCCAGCCAGTTCCTGGTGCAGCGATGGCAGCCGAGGCTGGGGTCGCAGAGATAGAATATATACAAACCCTACAGTATGTATCTTATATGAAACTGGGCGTCGAGGTTGCACATCGTAGGGCACCTGCGTCGCGGGTCTCGGACGGCTCCGTCTGCCAGCCGCCCGGCACGCCGGCCCAGCCTCGGTGCTGCCCGGGGGCCGCCGCCCAGTGCAGCACTGTGCCCTCCAGCGCGCCTGCAGCGATCACCCAAGGCTGAGACTGGCTTCAAGCATTGCGCCGTGCGGGAGCCAGGGCCAGGGCTCGGGCGGCCTGACTGTCTGCAGACCAGTAAACTGCTCCTTTACAGCAGATGCCGCACTGAAACATGCGCAGACAGAGACCATGCCTGGAGCGCCAGCGAATGCATGTGGCGGCACCTGTGGGGAAGGACTCTGCCGCGGCAATGGTGATGACGGCAGTCGACTTGCCGCCCTCCTGGCACGGCGCGACCAGCGCCACCAGCTGCCCGTCGAGCGCCTCGATGTTTGCCACCACCGCCGTCGCAGGCGCCTGCAGCGCCAGCAACATTACTGGTGGAGCTGCGCAGGTTGGGGGCATGAAACCATGCCCTCGCTTTGTGCGTGATGCTCATGCAGGTCTAGCTCGGCAACGGTTTCGACTTTGACTTCAACGAAGCTTTCGGCTTTCGAAAACCCAGTTCAAAGTGTCTACAACAGCCACCGCAGGCAGAATCGCTCCTGCTGCTGCTGCTGCTGCTGCTTCTCAGTGGCGTCACCTGTGCATTGGAGCCTGTGCGCCCGGCCGCCTCCTCCCGTGAGTCCGCCCACTGCAGCCAGCCCCGCAGCCGGTCCTCTGCCACCTGGCCATGTCAGCACACAACAGCTTGTCAGTTCATTGACTACGAGTGCCTCAGGAAGTGTCGATCACATCTTATTGAGAGTCAAGCCACTGAAAGAACTGTCTTGTCGATATACACACCATCCTGTATAAGTACTTTCAGGTGGGTGCCTGTGAGGAATTGTGGGCACTTGTGCTTGCACTCAGCAGCAGCTGGGAAAGCAGCTTGTGCTGCTCACGCTCATGTGAGCAGGGCTTTCGGAAGCGGACAGCTGCCACGGTGTCGCAGGGTTGGAGCAGCCCTACAAGTCTCCACCTGGTACAGCAGCGCGGTGGTAACCTCTGCCTCCTCCCCCTGCAGGCGCGCGGCCGCCGCCCGGGCCGCCAGCGCTGCGCTCGCCACCGACTGCGCTGCGTCTGATGCGCCGCCCGCCGCCCGGTTCGCCGCCCTGCAGGATCACCGCAGAACGTACCGTGCAGAGTTTCAGGATGCAGAATAGACAGTTGACAAAAAGGCTCCTGCTAGGTGGCGCAAGGCGCTCGAATGGACAGCTGTCGTCAAGGCATCACAGGGATGGCAGAAGCTAGATAGTAAATTTGCTGACTGTGGCCCCTGCAGTGCGAATTCACTGCTTGCTCCGTCAAGTTGCGCACTGAGCCACGGCGAACATGCCTCTGTCCGCAAGCGTACGGCTCAGAATGCTGCAAGAACAATGACCTGGCCAGTGCGTCAGCCTCCTGCCGGAGTGCCGCCGCCACTTCCGCCGCCTCCGCCTTCCTGTCGAGCGCCTGCCGCGCTTCTGCGACCGCAGCCTCCGCAGCCGCCGCCGCCGCCCTGGCCGTGTCCGACTCCGCGGCTGGAGCCGATTGCAGCAGCCTGCCCAGCGCCGCCACACGCCCCTGTGATCGGATGCTCAGCGTCTCATTGTCTTATCACCAATTGAGCGTCGACAGCGCACAATTTGCACAAGCGTGCGGGCTCGAGCTGGACGCAGGGAAGGCTTGATGGCCAATCTGTGCAGCGCCTGCCAGCAGCTCGAGACTGCACGCCCGGCTCACCTCTGGGCTGCCGTCGGAGCTGCCGTTCGTGCTCGCAACCTGCAGCGGCGCCGACGCTGCTGCCGCCCCGCCATCTGCTGGCGCCCAGGTATGCTCGGCAGCGACATCAACAGCAGTTGCTGCCTCATTTGCCGCCCCGTCCAGTGCCTGAGCAGCCTGCGAACACAGCGCGTCTTGCACAGTGTATCACGGACATATTTTGTCTATCACACACCAAGCACCAGGCATCTGCACCTAGGCACACAACCTCTCAGGTGTCCAAACACCTTGCGCGCATTGCAGTCTGACGGTGATCAGCAAGCAAGCCTTTGCCCAACATGCGGTGCTGAGCTGCTACTCAGCTAAGGGCTGTGGGCCAGCACCTCGCTGAAGTCGATGAACAGGTCGCTGCCGTCAGCTGTCTTCAGCCAGTCGGGGCCGCGCGTCAGCACCGCCGCCACTCCCCCACCCTGCAGCAGCACCCCAGCACGGTATCGCCGGCAGGAGGAGAACAAGGCCATGAGCAACATATGCAGCCTGCCTCCTAACATCCGTGCTTCCTGAGCGCTTGTGCCTGGATACTGCAGTGCCAGCTGGGCATGCCCCATGTGGCGAACCCGGCATGTTGTGGAAACTGCAACAGAAACCTCTTGCTTGCGCAAAAGGTCTGCAGCTCAGTCGTCACATCCTGGCGCCTCAGCGGCTGCGCACCTGCAGCGGCCCGTCCAACGGCAGCTGCAGGACCACCGCGTGCGCTGCAGGGCCGCCCTGAGCACCGTCGCTGCCGCGCTGCTGGTAGTCGCCAAATGGCGTGCGCCACGCGCGGCCTGCGGCCCGTTGCGACGAACATCGTTTCAGCGTTGCCTCAGCTTTGCAACCCGGTTTAAAAGATTGCATGGCTACACGGTGAAGGCCACGGGGATACGACCTGCCCCCGGAGCCCTGGACTTTGGCAAGGACAGTGTGAAGCCGGCCTAGCAGCTGCCATCAGCCTGGTAATATGGTCTCGGCTCAGCGCACGCCTTCGACCAGATTACCTGGCCAATCAGCGCAGCTAGGCCGATTGTTCCAGTTCAATGGGTGCCGAGGATCGATACAACACGCTGGCGTATAGTCAGCGCCGTTGACCCTACTAGCAATGCATGCTGCCCTGTGGGGCTTGAAGCCGGTGCTTTCTGCCGCAGGCAGGCGCAGGCCGTTTGCCGTGCCGCAACAGCCAGTGCACTCATTTACGCAGTGTGTACCAGTGCTTGAAGGCAAGAGCAGGGCTACATGCAGGTCGGTCCGCAGCTTGCAAGCAGGCGGCCAGATGCGACTTCCCGGCACGCTGAGTGCCTTGACTGGAGTGCCACAGGCCCAGCCACGACCCAAAGAATCTAGCGGGGCTATTCCCAGACAGCATGCAACCAGCTTCTGCACACACCTGCCGGGTGCGAGACGCCAGGGTCGGTGTGCCACCCCGCGGGCGGCGGCAGCCACTTCTGCCCCTTGCGCTGCACGCACCCCCAGTACAGCTCCGCCCCCCGCAGCGCCAACGCCGCGCCGCCTTCGGACACGGCGCCATCACCTGCGGCGCAATTTATGAGCCTTCCCACACCATACACAACGGCTCAGACCACAGGGTGTTGGCAGATAGAGGCAGAACAGGCAGAACAGGCGAAGCGCATGAGAGTCCTGGATTCATTGTTGGGTCAATGACAGCAGTGCCAATGGGTCTGGCACACCTTTGCCGGAGGCGGCGGCGTCACACGCAGCGACCGCTGCTATGCCGTACCGCCGGCCCTGCACCTTGGCAGCGGCCAGCACCACCGACAGCAGGCCGCCGCCGCCGTTGAGCCCGCAGCTGGCAGCGGACACCAGCTGCATACCATGAACCGCTGGTCTGGTGGCTGGATGCAGGCACAGACTTTGCCAGCGCCTTGTTGACAGTGCCCGTTTGACAGCACCCCAGACTTGGAAGGTGTTTCAGATGCACCTGGTTCAAGCGTACCTTGAAGCTGGCCGCCTGCGGGTTGCGCTCGCGCCAGGCCGCCAGCCGCGCGGAGGCCAGGCCCGTCAGGTCGGCGTCCCGCAGCGCGGCGCCGCCGGCCCCCCCTGCAGCGCCGCCGCCCGCCGCCAGCAGCGCGCCCCGCACCGCCGCCGCCGCATCTGCGTCAGCAGGCAAGCGCTCTCAGATGCGTGGCACGCGTCGCCATGGTAGCACCCGAAAATACCCGGCTCGATGCCCGCGTGCTGGCGATCACGAGACACCGACATGCAGCGTCCCATCTGAATGCAGCGGCTGCTCGCATCCCCGACGGCGCCCTGGTTCTGCCGTGCGGACAATGCAGAGAGGCCCGCCAAGCCCACCGGACAGCGCCTTGTCCGCGACGCTGGCAGCCGCCGCCGCCGCATGCGCGGCCTCCGCCGCCACGCCGCCCGCGGCGTCGGCGGCGGCGCGGCCCGCGGCCGCCCCCGCGGCGGCGGCCTCCGCGTCCGCCAGCCGCCGGCGGGCCGCCTCCAGCTCGCCAGCGGCCCGGCTCTGCAGCAAACACTCAGTGTGTTGGTATTACGCAAAGCAAATCGTGATGGACGTCAAGGGTACACCAGCATGCACAGTGCCTGCACACCAGAGACCCTGCAGTGTGCAAACGCGGCCATGACGCTGCACGTCATGGTGCTGATGACGGCCCAAGCAGCACGTCGCATACCGAAGCGAAACGTTGTTGTCGTTTCAAGAACCACTTTGAAGTGTGTAAAACACAGCTGATAACAATCAAAGCAAATCGGCCCGCACCCGCAGCGACTCCCAAGTCGGCGCATCTGCCGTGCTGGTCGCCGCCGCTTCAGCGCGGCACACCAGCGGCGCCCGCGCAGGCCCCACGAGGCGGTGATGTAGCCCCACTGCAGCGAGTATCGAGGGTCAGGCGGGTCTGACACGCTGTGGCGGACACTGGTGAATCAGGTTCGGCATCATACCGCTCTGCTGGCAAAATGCATTGCGTCAGAACACCGCTCGCATGTTGGTTGCAGCGCTCCAGCAACCTACATGACACTCCCACTGCATGTAATTATCCTGATGTGGCAGTGATCACACCGGGGGCGATGCCGCTGGCATTCCCCATGCGCGCCTGACGCGGCATGCGCATCGGTGCAGGCGAGTGCTTGGCAGCGGTTGCTGGCCTCGGGCATCTGCACCGAGTGCCAAGCAATGGTTTTGCTGAGAGGTGAAGCACCAGTGGACTCTGGCAGCCGATGCACACAGCCATTATGATAGTCTCATGCACCGATCATGGAGGTCTGTCTGCACGCGATTCCGCTTTGAGAGCGACCGGTCAAGCGCGCGTCGGCTGTAAGTGCTGCAAGTGGTGGGTGCTGTTGCAAGTGATCTACACAGCGGGATCAAGCTTTGGTTCGGCGACCTCCTGCCGAGCACCTGCTGCTGCCAATATTGCATCCAGCTGGCTGCACGCCACTCTTGCTGTCTACGAGTGCACTGGGTGTGCAAGCTCGACCTCCGCTCCCTGGGTGTCAGCACATTGGGTGTAATAACTTCAATGCCGGGTTATTGGCTGCCGCAGCATCACTGGCACACACAGACATTGGTTGGCACAATGCGGTGCACCGCATGCATGTGTGCATGCCGGCGTTGGGTAATCCGACCCATATGCCAGGTGTGCACTGCCGATACTGGTGGCTTGCTCCGTCCACAACAAGTCATATATGCGGCACTGTGACTCTCTCACCTTGTGTAGTGCGTGAGATTGGCCTACAGTACTCAGGTCTTGTCGGGAAAATGTTTTCCTTGAACAACAGCATCAGTCCATCCACCAGCAAGATGCTGCATGTGCGTGGCATACACCGATCTTTCCTTAAAGCCCACCAGGGACACACCGCCTCAGTGCACGGCTGACACACATAAACCTGCCAACTCTTGTCTTGCGGACCGACAACAATAATAATGCAGACACACCAGCCACCATGCATTCAACAGCACACAGTCTTGCTTGGCATGCTCCCCTACTACGTGGGCCGCACATGCCTCTGGACGCTGGGATGATGAAAACGGTGCCGTCGCTGGCCGGGTCGGGCTTGCTGGTGTGCAAGCACCACCCTACTTCCAGACCCGCACGCTGCCGTCCACGCCCGCCGTCAGCAGCAGCGCGCCCTCCGGGTGCATCGCGATCGAGCACACCGCGCCCTTGTGCGCCTGGAAGGACTTCGCCGCGGCAGCCTCCACCAGCTCCCAGTAAAACACCCTGCCTGCATTTGTGGGCACTCGAGAAGCGTGGACGCCAAGCCTTGAGGCAACTGGCCTGCAGCGCATCCTCTGGCATGCATGCGCCCGTGTGCACCTCAAACTGCCCGGCAACAGCCGTGCAAGTGTGCGTGCGGCAATGGAGCAAACATGTGGTGCAGCTGCACTTGGGTGTTGTCATCAACTCACCGTCCTCAGAGCCCGACAGCACGTGGGCGTCTGTTGGTGTCAGGCAGCTGTCCAGCTTGTAGGACGTGTGCTTGTGGCCTGCAGGGCCGAGCAACCCAGCACTCAGCGGTCGTCCCCGTGCCACAGCGTTTTCAGTGTCACGATGTATTGGGATTCGTAAACTGCAGGGTACCGTCAGCCAGTTGCTCTACGCACGTTTGCCCTGGTATGCGCGCATTGCAGGGTCAGGCCTTCCTCGCCGTGCAGTGACAAAGGCCTCATGTAGGAGCCTGCTGCAGCGGGGGCAGCATGAGAGGCGCACCCCGGTAGGTGGCCAGCAGGTCGCCGCCCTCCTTGTCCAGCAGCCGCGCGGCGCCGTCCATGCAGCTGGCCAGCAGGCAGTGGCCATCGTGGGAGACGCTCACGCTGGTTACCGCAGCGCCTGCAGCGCACCGCCAGATGAGTTCAGGTGTCTTTGCCGCCAGACACTGCGGTTCAGGAGTCGCCAGCTGGGCAGCAGGCGCCCCATTCCTGCGGGGTGGGACCACCCAGGCACCAGGCACATGCAGCTGCCCCGTAGGTGAGTCGGCAGCAGTCTGCAGCCCGACACAGGGGGCCGCCTGTTGCGCTCCTGCACTACTGCCATTTTGTGAACACAAACAGCAGGGTCGCACCCAAGTCGTCAGCGGTCTCCAGCCCGGCGCGCACGTCGAACCGCCGCACGGTGCCGTCCACGCTGCCCGCCACGATCTCCGCGCTGCGGCCAGCAGCACATGATCTTGAGCTCGCATTAGCGTGCTGCATAGCCCCCAGCTTGGGTGTGAACCAAACAAGAGATGACAGGGCTGTGGCGCAGTCTGATCTGATGAATAGTGTGTCTCCCAGCTCACGGGCATGCATGTAGGGCCCCACCACCTCGAACTCTGCCTGGCAGATTGCACAGCATAGGATGGCCCTTCAGAACGTCATGCTGCATGCCTCATTTGCAGTGCCAGCCTCGACAGCAGCAGCAGTTTGCCATATACAGCATTGTTCACTGTGCACGCCCCACAAAACTGCTCACTCTGCGGTGATGGTGACGGAGGTGACGCTGTCGGCAAAGGGCCGCATGACCTGCAGCGCCTGGTGCGCCCGGCTGCGCGTGTCCCAGACCTTCACCGCCTGGTCGTACCCGCCCGTCGCCAGCACCTCGTTGTTCGGCGAGTACGCCACCTGCAGCCCGACAGGATGCTAGCAGTCAGTTTGACGTCTGCAGCAGAGAATGTGTTATCGGAAGCGGTCTGCAGTTGGCTGCATGTCGAGGAAAGTGCTGGGGCCTGTTGCTCAGGAAGGCAGCGCAGCCAATGAGGCCATTGAATGCTCACCGAGTTGATGACGCCATCGTGGCCGGCGAACTTGCGGATGGTCTGCCCCGTGGCGACGTCCCACAGGAACAGCTGCCGGTCGCCGCCCGCGGAGGCGAACTTGGAGTTGTCCGCCGACACCGTGACGTCCCGCACATCGTACCCATGGCCTGCTGCTCAGAGTTGCATTCAGTGCCCAGACCGGTGTTTGCGGTTTACGATACGGTTGCTGACTCAGGGCGGCGCTCATGACCACAGGCAGGCAGGCGCACGCATGCAAGGTGCAGCAGAATCTCTGGTGTCAGCAGCCATCACGGCATCCCACCTGTGTAGGTCTTGATGGGCACGCCGCGGTGCGGATTCCACAGCCTGATCAAACGGTCCTGCACCCATGCAGACAATAGGGCAATTTGTAAGAGCTGCATGCAGCGGCGCTCACAGCTGCCCGCTGGATAGCATACCATGCCGCACCCGCTGCGCAAAGCGGCAAGACGCAGCCGCACGAAAGGACCCTTATGCACCAGGCCGCTGCCAGCTGCAGATACGGCCGGCGGGCGCACAGGCAGTAGATGCCGATGCGATTGGAGCGCACCGCCAGACCCGGCGGCAGGCAATTCTGGACAACCCAAGTCACTCTCAGAACGCACCCGGCCGGCGGACAGGCAGTAGGTGCCGGCGCGGTTGAAGCGCACCGCCAGCACCGGCCCGTCGTGCGCCTTGATGTCGTGCTGCAGCTCCCCGGGCAGCTTCTCGCCGGCGTCCTGCGCCCGAATGACCCGTGAACAGGCGGTGACGCAGTGTCGGAACCCCTGCTGCAAGCTCGCCGTCAGGGCTACTAGCCTCGGCAGCGCCCAGTGGTTCGGACGCGCCGTCTGGATCAGGTGGCATCCGACTCTGGATGCTTGTAACAGCATGTATCATTTCCTTGGCCCCTCACCTGCTCCTGGCCAGGCAGCTGCGGTCCGAGCACCGGCATGCTGGTGCTGCTGCCGCTGAACTCCTTCCGTCACATGCACGCCCGGCAGAGTCGCCCAAGTCGGACAGGCGTCATGCTACGCGCTGGCCCCAGCAGCGGCGCGCTGCGGCAAGCGCCGCGGCAGGGTGTCGCCTCAGACTGTGCGGCAGATGAGGTTTATGACCAGAATCCGCCGGGGCAGCCTCCGCTTGCTGCCCTGCGGAAGCCGCTGGTGTTGCACCCGGAGCGCAGTGCCTGATCAACCTGCAGGTTCAACGACGCTGCCAGTCAGCAGCCACTGTGCCGGTGCTTCTGACCTGCTGGGCATGCAGCATGGCGTGAAGATCGTGCCAAAAGCATTCGGACAGCGATCATGCAGCGCGTTTCCTACAGGATTCTGTGTCAAGGGGCGTGTCGTCTACTGCCGGACGCAAGGCAACCACCCAGGGGACCACCTGAGTGAGCGCTGGCGCCGCAGGATTGCACCAGCACCCGGATCCCTTTCTCGCTGGCCAGCTGCGCTGGCGTCAAAACGCCCCAGCTACGAAGGTGGAGTGTGTTTGGCTCATTCAGCGAAGATGGCTGCTGCAAGCTTTGCCTGGTTCAGTGGCAGTTGGCGGCGCTGGAAAGGGCTGGCAGCGGCAGCTTGCTGCAGCTCAGGGTGTCATCAGCAGACGGCAACGTTGCTGACTCGGAGTTCACCACGAACCCACTATCACTAAAATGGATTTTTCTTTGTCTTTGAAAGGTGGAAACTGTAGAATGTGGCTCTGAGTTGGTAGCTGCATGTGGCCGTACATGATCATTGTACCGCACAGTGCCGACGTTGCAATGAGCACAGCAAACCTGTTGTGGGACGACCATCATGTTGTAAGGCTGGCACTACGCTCACAATGCAACCTCAGCAGGAGGCAAATGATCTGCTTCCAGCCACAGTCCTTTTCTACACCCCATACTTCAATCCATCCCGCCGCTCACACTCTGCCCCTGCCGCTGCGCGCCACCGCTGCTCAACATCACAGCTGGATGGCCAGGTCCTTCACGCGCCGCGCCAGCAGGTGCACCGAGTCCACGTCGCCCGTCAGCAGCCCGTCGCCGGGCGCAAGCCGCGTGAGCGCCTCCAGCGGCGGCCCCAGCAGCCGCCGCAGCTGGTCCAGCTCCTGCGGCAGAGCTGGATACGATATTAGCTTGTGTGTGACATCACAGTTGCTATAATCGTGACGTGTTCTCCTGCGAAGTCGGCAGGCACTGTAAAGTCTACAGCGTCCTTCTCTGTTATTTGGAAGTTCATGCACCAATGCGGCAGGCTAACGAGCTGAGCAGGCTGGTGGTCAGGCTAGTCTTGCACGCACCCGCTCATCGCCCAGCTTGGTGGCTGGCTGGTTGCGCTGCAGCACCGCCAGCATGGCCGCCAGCACATTCTGAACAAGCAGCAGCCCCCGTGCCACCTGGGCATACGTCAGCAACGCATGCCTGAGGTCGGTACTTCGTGCAGCTGCAGAGCAATCTTGCACATCTAGGCAGCAGGTCATGCAGTCTCAGAAGCGCGTGACATGACGCAGGCGCAGCATCAGGGGCAGCACACACATCTGCCTCTGCCGCCGCCGCCGCCGCCAGGACGTCGCTGCTGGGCGTGGGCTGCGCCAGCAGCTGCTGCCGCGCGTCCAAGGCTGCATACAGGTCCTCAGTAGCCTGCGCGTGAAGCCACAGTCAAGCCTCTGATACATGAATCTGCTGCACTTGCAGGCGCATCCGGTGTGGCAGTCACATGTCGTGACCCATGCTTGAGGGTCCAGAGTCAGCACACTGGTACTATGGCAGTGCTGAGCATCTGCCACAGTGCCTGTCTGCAGCTCGGTCCATCAAGCAGTGTGGCTCAGAACATGGCTTTGGTGGCACAGCAGCGTCAACATTTGCTTTCCATTTGCACGCAGTTGGGGTTCAGGCAGCAGCAAGCACAGGGCAGCTCGCGGGACCCGCAAACCTGGCTGAGAGTCTCCCGCAGCAGCGGCAGCGTCGGCGGCCGGGCCGCGGGGGGCGCGTCCGCGGCGTGGGGCCTGGCGCTGTACTCCAGGGGGGGCTCGGCGTCCGACGCCAGCTGGCGCAGCACGTCCGCCAGCACGCCCCGCAGCCGCCGCACCCTGCAGTACAGTAACCAATATAAACAACTCGTGGTGCAGTCTGCGATACTGCACACAGCTCAGATGGAGAGCCATCCTTGTGCGCATCCGTGTTGCGGTTACTGCACCCTTTCACAGGATATGCAACAGGCATACTAATGTAGTGCAATGCTATATCAGGCAGGAAACCCACCCGCTGCGCACGGCGCGGGCCTCCGCCTGCAGCTCGCGGCTCGGCGGCGGCGGCGGCCGGTCCCCACCGCCGCCAAAGGGCACCAGCGCCCCGGCCAGCTGCGGCTGCGACGCCGCCGCCGCGCCCCGCTGCATGGCCACCGCCAGCGCCGGGTCCCGTATCTGCAGCGGCAGCAGCCCGTCGGAGTTGCTGTGCGTGTGCTGAGGTGGCGCGGGCTCGCAGGCATGCAGCTGCCGCAGCTGAAGGTCAAGCGCAGCGGGCAAAGCGTCAGGGGAACGAGTGGCGCTGCACGGCAGCGCGCTTGCCGACGGCAATTCCTTTCTGAACAAACCCCTATGCGATGTGACTCCGGGGACCCACCGGGGCGTCCAGCCGGCACAACAGCCAGGCGAGGCGGAGCGTGGCAGCATCATTGAACCCTGCGAACCCCACATGTATGTGGTGGCATGCAACACTTGAATGCAGCACCCACCCGGGCGTCCAGCCGGCAGAACAGCCAGGCGAGGCGGAAGACGGACGCCTGCAGGCGGCCCCAGGCCGGCGTCTGGGCCAGCGGCTTCAGCAGCCGAGAGATGAGCGCCAGCACCAGGGCAGCCTCCTCCAGCGCGATCGTCACCACCCCGGACATCCTGCATCAAACAGCAGGAACGCGGTCGTTTAGTTGTTGGGGTCCAGTTGCCACATGCAGCTGCCGTGCAGACCTCATGTGCACAAAGAGGTGACAATGTACAAGCTGTGTTCCATCGTCACTATCCCGGAGCTGCGCCAAAACTGACGCAGCTACGCGGTCGATGCACTGGTGAACACAGCTTGCAAGCGAGAGTGTGGGTGCTTCCATAAGACTACTGACACAGCCATACAGGTGCATGGTTGCATGCACTCCAACCAACGAGACATGACTGGAACAGGTTGTACGGTAGAATTGCGTTTCTGACTGTGAGTTGAAACTGCCTCTAACTCGAACACAACACACATTCGTAAGCCTGACCTGCGGCCGTCGGAAGCATCGTCCAGGATGCGCGCCAGGCCGGCGACGTGGCGCTCCACGAAGGCGACCGCCTGCCCGCGCACCGGCGCCGGCTCGGGCAGCTGCGACGCAACCGCCAGCACCAGCTGCAGCGCGGGCGCCGCCACCTGCCAACGGCAGCCGCAACCATCAACGGCGCCAGGTGTTGCTCGCACGTCACAACGGCTGCTCCCCACGGTGCGTTCCTGCGTACCAGCGGCAAGCAGGTGCCGCGCAGCCTTGCTGTCCAGCTGCGCCGCACACCGGGCTGCGTTTGTGCAGGGAGCACGACAGGGCTGCAGGTGCGGGGGTGGGAGACGGCACCTGGTGCAGGCGGGTGCGCAGCTCGGCCGGCGCCACGTCCAGCGCCTCAAACTCCACGTCCAGCAGCCGGCACTGCAGGGCAGCAGCCCCGCACTCCTCAGCTGGCAGATGTGCATGAGGAGGAAGCGCATTGGCCTCCATGTGTGTGCAGCTCCGGGTATCCGGGTTACACCGTCAGCTGGCCGTCTCGTCAATTTTGAACGACACACGAGACGAAGTATGTGCGATCCTGTTGAACCTGCGCCATCTGGGGTTTGACTGCTGTCATGGCCGGCAGGCAGATGATCCACCAGGCAGATGGGTCACAACAACCAGATCATGGGCACAGCAAGCTGTGCCCATAAGTCCGAGTGTCCATGCAATCATCTGCCTGGATTGCAGGCTGGACCCAGCGTCCATGCCTTGCAGCGTCGTGTCATCGCGTGAAAAGCCGTCTTTGTGACCGTCTCACTCCATCCATGCTCTGGCCATGACAACCGCGGTAATGAAGAACAGCATACAGCATGACATGACCGCGCGGCTCTTAGATTGTACTTTCTGAAAGCATTGGTGGTGCACCTGTGCGAGGCGGGGCACGGCGTTGAGGACGAACAGGCGGTGCGCGGCGGCGGGGCTGCCGTCGGCGGCGGGCGCCGCCAGCCGCAGCAGCAGCCGCAGCCCCGCCTCCAGCACCGGCAGCGCCGGCCCCGCGCCCCGCTGGTGCTGCAGGGCAGGCCGTGCAGCATGTTGGAAAGGCTCACGTGCTTCAACGCGCATGGTGGGGCCACCGAAAGGCCGCTCACTAACATGAATCAAGTGAGCAAGCACATTGCGTCCCTAGGAGTTCAGGCTTGCCGGCGCAGGGAGAGGGTTGCCACATCCCAGCAGCAACGGTCCCGTGCCTGACTCCTACAACTAACATGTCGCCACAGCTGCCAAGACCGACCCAACGGCACAGCCTGCAGCACAAGCAGAAGCAGCAGTGAAACCTTTTCACGCACCTGGCGCAGCACAACGGACGGCGGCGTGTCGGCCAGCTCCTGCAGCAGGCGCCCCGGCAGCGAGGCCGCGTGCACGCGCTCCAGCACCGCGCCGCCGCCCGCGTCCGCCGCCACCAGCGCCCCGAGCGCCGTCAGCGCGGTGGCGCGGCCCACCTGTTGTTGCAATGATCAGTGCTAGTCATTGGTGATACATCGGCTGCCATGCATGACACCGGCGGCTGCTCAGCACACAGCACTTTCAAGCAGTGTTGGCAATGGCTCAGCCTGTGCGACGCTGCAGGGACAGCCTCAAGCACAGCTCAGCATATCCAACAGCTGTCTGGTCCTGTCACCAATGCAAGTTGAGCAGCGTTAAGAACAGCTCATCTTGCACATCGTATCACACTGCATTTCCCGGCATGCACAACACGCCATACAGCGGCCCAGACGACGCACATGAAATGACATGACGTGCCTGGTGGGCAAGGCCCCGTCATGGCATGGCGCTGCGACATCGCCTGGGCTGCTGCCACAATCATTCAACATCTCATAGTTTGTGCCGTCACAGGCCACACTTGCTCTGCACACTCCAAAACAGAAACTGCGCGCCTGGCCGGCCGCGCCGCTGGACATGGCGTCGGCCGCCAGCACGTCGACCAGCCCCAGGTGGCGCGCCAGCAGCGGCGGCAGCCCCGCCTCCAGCGCCGCCCGCAGCGCGTCCAGCGCCCGGGCCGGCGCCACCGCCGCCGCCTTGTCCGCGCCCGGGCCTGGACAGTCGCCAAGCGACGGGGTCATAAGAGATCGTCACCAACACTAACCAGAGGCGAGCGTGTACGACTGGCACACGGTGTGATCGGACATCCGTCTGGTGCCGTGTGTGAAACCGTGGAAGGCCGCCCTTGCAAGGGGCGCCAGCCTCCACCAGGCCGCTGCCTCGGCACCAGCGGACAGAACCAGGGGACAGTGCAGCCAGCAGTTTATTCGCAGCTGCCCGTTTGTCGCGGGTCCAAGGCGGGCCCACCTTCAATCACCGACTCTTCCAACAGTCTGCGCAGGAAAACATCTTAGCATGCGGGCTGGTGTTGTATTCCAAGGCCTGCGCATGAGGGCCCTGAAATCATAGAGCTTTGGCACCGACCCTCCAGCAGCGCCGCGACCGACGCCGGCGACAGCCCGCCCTGCGCCCCGCCCGCCGCCAGCGCCAGCAGCTGCAGCAGGGCGCCCACCAGCGGGAGGCGCGCCCCCGGCTGCCGCCGCGCCGCCGTCGCGGCCCTGAGCAGGGAGTCGCCGACCTGCAGCAGCCGCTGCGCCATCGCCTCCGCCCCTGCATGCGCGGCAAGGATCGCGGCCGCTGTCATCCGAAAGGGCATACCCTGGCACTTACAGCCCTCCTGTGTGTCACACCACACTGGCAGGTGAAAGCACCTGGGCTATGTTCACAGGTGCGTTGCAACCAGCCGTCAGTCAATCTGTGAAGCTAACGCACCGTCAGCGGAGTCCAGCAGCGTGAAGCTGGCGGCCTGCTGCCGCACGCACGACAGCAGCGTGCGCACCACCTGCGCAGGAGCACACAACGGGTGTTGGATGACCGCCACAGTCTTGGGGCATGTTGTTGCACCCGCATGCCCGACACACTCGCCTCTGTGCATGGACTGCATCGCTGGTCGGTATAAGCCAATCACAGCAGCAGGTGTAAGCTTTGCTCTACTCATATCTATGGCTGCAGAGTAGCATGCCCAGCGTTCGTTGGTGGCTACGGCAAGTGGCTTCACTAACACTTTACACGCAGGGAACAGGGTTCTGTCGCCAGACTGAAATCTGCTCCGGGACATTCCACATATCGGCACATGGCCCGGTGCGGCTTCTCGTCCCCTTCAGGACCCTGCCGTTCGACTGTCAGCGGGCAATCTCGAATTACAGCCATACGTTTGCATGCAGCAGGTGTAACCACGCCGCACCCTGAAACCCCGCTTGATTTGCGTGTTGAGCTGGCGCGCCATCTGGGCATTGGAAGAGCGCCCAATCACCTGGCACAGGGGGGGCGCGAGGGCGGCGTCCCCACCCTGCAGCACCCAGTCCAGCGCCGCCAGCGCCTCCTCCGCCGTGCTGAGCAGCAGCCCCACGGCGCCGCCGGGCCACCCTGGAGCGGATCCCGGTTCCCCGCCGCCGCCATCGCCAGCATCCCCGCTGGCTGCCTGCCCGCCGTCTCCAGCGCGGTCTTCACCGGCGGCGGCGGAGCCGAGCATCGGGGTGTCTGCGTCCTCCAGCACGCTCCGCAGCAGCTCGAACCTGCGCACCGCAACAGCGTGCTGGCTGCAAGCCGACCGTGGAGGGATCGCTGTTTGTGATGGCCTCTTTCAGGCAGTGCATGTCAGGCACGTGCGACCATGGGACAGCCTGTGCCGCAGCCACACGAGCAGCACGCAGCAGCAGCGGGGGACGATGGTTCGTGGGTTGGGATGGAGCAGTCGCGATGGAGCAGTTCTGATGGAGCAGTAGCTGAAAAGTGAGTCATGGCTGACGCACCGCTTGGTGAAGGCGACTTCGACGGTGGCCTGCCAGGCGCGGGTGAGCGCGACCAGCGCGCCGCCCGACAGCGCGAACGCGTTGAAGCGCGCCGCGAACTGCAGCGCGGCGCGGCAGGCGTCCTGCATCACGGGCGCGGGGGCCGCCGCCGACGTCGCCGCCGCGGCGTTGTACCTGCGATGCCAGGACAGCGTCTGCAGGTGCCTAGCAATACAGCCAGCAGTTGGGAGCATGCCGAGGTTGGCTGATGGCCGCGCAGCAAGATGGCACCCGTACAGTATGGCCGCAGCACAGCAGCAACGCCGCCGCACACCCCCGGTGGCAGCATTCCATTTTGTACATGCAACACCGCCGTGCAGCTAGCATGGCCTGACAGCACGTCTCCAGCTTAGGTCGGCAATGATGGCTGGACAACGGCATTGGACTCCATGAAAGAGACGAAATGCAAGTCGTCTCTATCATAAAGCCGACCATGCTTGGCCAGCTGCATTGGACACCACATGCACGTCACAAGCACACACATGCAAATTTGCTGATCTGCGCAACGCTGCACATGCAAACCCCAACATCACTGCGCGGTGTCTGCTTATGCCCGGTGCCAAACGCGCACCCGACCATCCTGTTGAGCTCCTCCGAGGCGCTGGCAGGGCACAGCGTTCTGCGACTTGCAGGCACTCGATTGGTCTGCAGTGCAGTCGCATCCACACACCTGTCGCGCAGCGACGCCGCGAGCGCGGGCACGTCGAACAGGGAGGCGCCGCTGTCGGCGCGCGTGCGCACGCCGCCCGCCGCCACGCCGGCGGGGCTGCCCAGCAGGTCCATGATGCCCATCGCCTGGCAAGGCAAAGTTGGCACACAGCTCGCAGGGTGCTCGACGGTGTTGCAACATTATGGATTGATGGGCTTTCTGGCTCTCACATGTGCACTCGCAGAACACTGTCACATGTGGTGCATCCCGTCGGTTCCCGCAGCAGCTGCTGACGAGCAGCAGCTGCTGCAGCACTGGCAGGGAAAGCAGCACATGCTGAGCATGCCCGCAAGAAGGGCATCTCCTGCGCTAAGCACTGCATGCTAGACTGTAACGCTGATAACCTCACGCTGCGCTTGTGCTGTTGTGCTACATGCGACTGAGCTCCTAGCAAAGCCAGCACCAGCTCCAACCCAATGAGCAGCATTGCCGTTTGGCCCCAGACCCGAGTCCACCAACGACCAGTGCTGCAGGGTCTCCAAAGCCACCACATCACACCATGAGCACCAATCATCGCACAGCCGGCAGGCTCACCAGCTGCACCCGCCGCACTTCCGGCGGCACGCTCGTCGCCATCTCGGGCGTGTCCGCCGCCGCCGCCAGGCCCCGCAGCAGCACCAGCGCCGCATTGCGCGGCGGCTCGTCCGCCGCCCCGTTCTCTGCGCAGCCAGAACAACCGGCTGAAGCACTTGGCCTGAGACCGCGTCAACACATGCCAGGTTGTGCCCGGCATGTGAGGGCAAAGTCGCGGGCAGCCAATGTTCATCCAGAGGACTTTGCCAGCAGGCTTCCAGTCCTGAAACCTGCTAACTTCTCGTTACAACAGCGCAAGGGCCGAAGTCACCTGCGTCGTCGGCCGGCCGGCAGAACAGCGCCGCCAGCAGCTCGCGCGTCGACCGCCGCTGCAGCGGCACCGCGGCGTCCGCCTCGTGCAGCTGCAGCGCCAGCAGCCGCAGCGCGCTGCCCCGCTGCTGCAGCGACGCCGTCCTCGCCGCGTCCTGCAGTGATAAGGTGGGAGAAGTTTCAGACCTCACAGATAGATGGTGCGATGGTGCACAGCCACAGGTCGCCTGATGAACAAGAAAACCGGCTGGATGCAGGACAGCGCTGCCTGGCTACACTGCATCGGCTGCTACCTTGCAACACACTTGCAGACTGTATGGTTACAAGCTCAGGTCGCGCTGCCTTCCGGGGTGAGCACTGCCTAACATACCGTCTCCACCCCAAACCCTGCTGAGACGACATCGCACCGGCTCTGGCAGCGGCGCGCACACGACGGACGGCACCAGCGCCGCCATGCCGCCGTACTGCGAGCGCAGCAGGTGCAGCGTCGGCTCCGCCGTCGCCGCGTCGCTCGCGAGCGCCACCAGCAGCCTGCGTAACGGTACCAAGGGCGCGTGTTTGCAGCAGGCACAGGCTTGACGCGTTGCATGCTGTCTGTTGCAGCGTCTGATGACATGTATGCAGCGCCCTTCCGGAGGCAGCCGGACACTGCCGCCTTTGGGCACGACAGGCCCTGACAACAGCCTTGTGCGGCCTGACAAGCGGTTTGTGACTGTGTCACCTGAGCATGGCGTCGTACAACGCCGGGCGGCGGGTGGCCAGCGGCTCGGGGTTCGAGACGGCCGCCAGCACCACCGACAGGCAGGAGAACTGCTGCCGCGGGTCCAGCATCGAGGCCGTCAGCCCTAAGTGAGGCAGATGAAGGATGCATTTCATGCAAGTCCCTGTATGATAATGCGAGAAAGGTGCGCAGTGAAACAGAGATGCAACAGATGACGCGTCAACAGCCAGGCCTGTGCACTGCCTAACGGGGCACTACAGCATTGTGTAGGAGACGTGTGGCACCTGCGGGCCCGTCCGCAACGTCGAAGCCGAGCAGCAGGTGCCCCAGCGTCGGCCCTGCAGCGGCTCCGCTCTGCATTGAAAACAACATAAGCCGAATTACAAAGTCCATGCAAGTTGCGGTGTGAAAGTCCATGCACGTTGCGGTGTGTGGAAGTATCTAGAAATGTCATCTGGTTGGTATATGTTGGCATGCACCAAGCTGCACAGCTACAATCTGTACTGCAGAGAACATCCCGCTTCCGGCCGCCGCCGCGTACCTGCACGCTGTCCAGCAGCAGCTGCAGCACCAGGCCGGCGCGCGCGTCGCCGTCCGCGTCTCCAGGCGCCGGAGACCCGCCGGAGTCTCCACCGCCCGCCCCGTCGTCTTCGTCCGCCGGCAGGTAGGGGCTCGCGGGGTCCAGCGCATCCGCCAGGCAGCCGGCAAAGCCGTCGACCAGCTCCTGGGCCGAGGCGCCTGCGGGTTGTGTACCGTCAAAGCTTTGCGTGTGGCTTCTATGGCCAGAAGGCAGACTGTGTTCTGATGCGCAGCGCTTGTGTCCAGCCCAGGACTTGGCGACGGCCCTTGACGCCCTGTTCAAGAGGGTCAGCCACGATGACTCTCTCGCGGAGGCAGTTGATGAGCTGTTGCCAAGCGCTGAAAGCACGGACGGACTGCAATACTGGGGCCTCGCTTGCTGATGCTATGCAGCGAGCACTGCTGCACATCATGACTTTCAACCCGACAATTACTTGCCTGCGCCCGCCAGCAGAGGAATCAGGTCCGGCAGCCGCGCCGACAGGTGGGCCGTGACGCGCAGCGCCGCCGCCTGCACCCCCGGATTGAACAGGTACCGCACGTAGCCCAGCAGCTGCGCGACCAGCCGCGGGTCCGCCGCCAGCACCGCGTCCAGCGTCTGGTACAGGCCTGCACGACGCATGAAGTTTTTGGACATACATGTGTGACATCGCCAAAAGCACGGCATGGTGGCCGCAGTGATTTTCGCACCGTTGCGGCTCAGCAAGTCGTCGCAGCACCCTCAGATAGCTGTCAGTCTCATAGCCATGCCTGATGCAATACTGCATGGCGAGACACCAAAACATGCATTCGAGCGTCCTCTGCAGCAAGCATGGGACGACTTGTGCAGCTGGCAGCAACAGGTGCCAGCTGCACAGCAGTGCTCCAGCACTCGCAGCAGAGCAGCCACGGCATCAGTATGTTTCCCGCTTCCGCACCCAGCTCGGCGGATCGCAGGCGCTGCACCAGCGGCACGTCGACGCCGAAGCCGGCGCCCAGCAGCCGCAGGCACTCCAGGGCCGCCTGTTCCCGGGCCGCGCCGTCGGGGGAGTCCCGCCGCGCCGCCGCCAGCGCCGCCGCCCCCGGCGCCAGCGCCTGCAGCACCGCGCGCATGCCGCCGCCCGGCGCTGCAGCAGGGTTGAATGGTATATAAAACCGCACTTGCAGACACAGGCACTGCAAAGACCATTGTGGAACGACCAGCCGAGTCATCAGCTGCAGTGCCATGCAGCCATCAATAGCGCCTGCACAGGGTGCGGTGCAATCGCTGACCATCCCAGCACTGCAGCCCCAGATGCTTTGAGCTGCCCCATGGATCTCTCCAGAGCAGGCATGGCCAATGTGTGTGCACAACAGATGCCCTCGCACTTGCACCTGTTTCTTCATCAAGAACACGAAGTCGACCTGCGACTTATTTTGTAAACCCTGAATAACCAGCAAACCCTACCTAGCATGTCGAGCAGGGCCTCGGTGCCGGGGGCATCGGCCGTGTCGGGCCCGCCAGCGGGTGACAGCCGCGGCGGCTGGCGCAGCTCCAGGGGCACCCGCCGCAGGCCCAGGCGCAGGTGCCGCGCGCACTCCGCCACCAGCTCCCACTTCTGGGTGGCGCTCCTGTGTGTACAGGACATGCCCGTAAGCTGAAGGACGTCGTGTTGTTGCTGACGAGGTTGAGCGGCAGCACAGCTGCTGTCGTATTGCATCACAACACCTTATCATGCTTTGCCGTGAAGGCAGACGGTGTTTGGGATGCTGTGGCCTCATTTGTGTGCGCTGTCCAACTGAGGCCGGTCCCGCGCACATGACGCGCAAAGCGTTGACGTCTATGTTGTAGCCTTGGCAACCTAAACCGTCACTCACTTGTGGGCGCGCTGCCCTATGGCCGCCAGCACGTCCTGCCGCACGTGGCGCGCGAAGACCGCGGCGGAGCGGCCGCCGTCGGGCAGCGGCCCCTCGCCCGTCGCCACCAGCAGCACGTTCAGCAGCCGCACGAATGCCAGCGTCTCGGTGTAGTCCTCCGCGCGGGCCTGTAGGGTTTAGATCGAGTTTCCTTGCGTGTAGGGGTTTTGCAGTATGAGATCTGTCTCGATGAGGAATACGGCTGGACATGGTGTTGGTGGTTCTGAGGTAGTGTCTTCATCTCAGTGCTGAGATGTGGTGCAGCCGCTGGCAATAGAAAATGCTGCGTGTGCATGCTTGCGCCTCAAAGCTTGTGATGCATGGGAGCAACACGCGACACAACCGTGGTATTGCTGCTGTGCTGCTGCACGATGGCAGCAAAACCAACAGCGCATCCACACGCTGCTCCCATCACATCATAAATTTGGGTCCTTCAGAGAGCGGCGGCTTGCCCCGTAACACTGATCTCTCAGCCTTGACACGTTCCCTGACAGTGTCAGCCAGGGCAGCAGGCCCCGCACCTCGATCTCGTTCAGCTGGTACGTCATGTCGTAGCTGGGGATGGCCACGGTCAGCGCCGCCTCGGTCCCCGGCGCCGCCAGCACCGTCTCCTGCAGCAGGCGCTCCCAGGCGGCGGCCGCCGCTTCCGGCCGCGCCGCGCACGCCGCGATCGCGCCCCACGCCGCCCCCTTCACCTCCTGCAGCCACCGCGACTACTTTCTGAGCCGCTGTAGATGTTTGACACTCTTCAAGGCAAGGAGATAAGGTGATTGCTCCCCGACCCGGTCCTCAATAATCCCTGCAGAATGTAAAGGTCACATTCGCATGTGTTGCTCACACCACCCGCGCGAGAAGGCGGCACATGGAGAAGCGGGGCAGGTTGTTGGGACGATCAAGGCTGCGGCCTGCACGGCCACCTGCTGCAAGCATGAAGGGCTGGCTGCTCAGCTGGAGCAGCGACGTGCACTCAGCTGAGCAGCAGCACCACAGCCGGGGCAGCGCTCGACACTGGCAGTGCATCAGACACTCATCAGGTGTGGTGCGCTTGCTGCTCTTTCAGTTCTGCCAGCACCCCCTGCTGAAATAGGCTGCCTGTAGGCAGGGCCAGCAGACTGGCTCGGCCGGCCCGCCCTGAACCCTGAATGCCAGCCCACCTGCGGCACGGGGTGCGCCGCCAGCTGGAACAGGATCTCCCACAGCGGCTCGATGCCGGTGTCCGCCTCCAGCTGCCGCGCCCAGCCGACCGCCGCGTCGCCACCCTCCCCCATCACGTTGCTGTTGCACACGAAGTGCACACAAATTGCAAGTTTGGCATGTTTTGCTGGATTCAAACACTTCACGCTGCTGCAGATGCTGTGCCCAACCCAATGTATGCACAACTCATCGTTCACTGTGATTATGGAGTGGACTGCTGGAGCCCCGCAGCCCAGTGCCAGCCGATGGGCCACGCCCATCAGCTGCAAAGGCCCGCGGGAAGCCTCGGGCAGGCTGCATGATGCTGCATGCGAGTTGGTTAGTGCTCGCACCGCCCGCACATGCCCTTGCTTCAAGGCAGCCCGTCAAGTTGCCCTGTTGCCATAGCGTGCGCACCTGAAGACGCGCAGGTAGGCCATGACGGCCTGCGTGTCCGCCTCCGACAGCACCTTGACATCCCGCTGGATGACAGCCTGCAGGCCCACACCCTGCAGCCAGCATGCTCAGATCAGCGCCAGATGAACCAGGATTCACGAGTCCAACGAACCAAGCGAGCACAGCACACAACGCAAGCGCCAAGCGGCTTCGTGAGCTCAGGCAATGTTGGGAACAAGAAATGTGCTTTAGCCTGATGCAGGTCATGCATGCTTCACACGGGAAGTAGCACGCTGACTGTATTCAAGTGTGACAACCAGCCCATCTGATAGCAACGTCTGATGCGGTCATGTTTGCCAAGAGGTCTAGACGTCAACACCCTTGGACTCAGCAGCAACCGCGCCTACCCGGGTGTCCGCCTCGATGTCGGAGTACAGCTGGCAGATGGACAGCAGGAAGTCGAACATGCGGCGCCAGGACACCATGCCGCCCGCCGCGCCCCCCTGCCGCAGCTGCGCATACATGTTCTGCGCAGCGCACAGTGCAGGGTGTCAGCAGCATGCGAGAACAACGTTTTCTGAGAACTCAGCATGCGAGATCCAAGTTGCCTTGGCAATGTCCACATGATCTCAACCCGAAGGTCACCTGTTGCTGGGCACTCAACACCACACTACACCAGCACAGCGAATGCAGCTTGTGGGTATCGCAGCGCTGGTGCAAGATTCAGCAGTCTGGCTGCCTGAAACTGTGGCACAGCATCCCACAATGCAGCAAGCTCCCTGGAAGCTGGCCGCACCTGGGCGCCGGCCTCGGTAGTCGCCAGCGCGGCCAGGACGCCCATGTAGGCGCAGAACACCGGCGGCGCGGCGTTCACCACATCGCCCCCCGCCACGTACCCCATGAACTCCCCCAGAATCGGGTACCTACGGGTGAAAACATGCAAGGGTGACACCACTGTCTAGTTGAGGAGGTTCAGTCGAGGGAAGTCCGTGAGCTCTCTGCATGCTCTAGCATGCAGAGGCTGCCGCTACACAACCAGCTCTGCAATAGGCCTGCAAAAGGACACCAGCTGCTGCCGGTGCTAGACCTCTGACTCATCAACCCTGCGGCAGTCCAGCCGAGATGCCGGCCGAGCAGCAGGCTGCCACCAAACGAGCGCCAAGACCTCTCGGCTGGACTGCATCAGGGTATTACGCAGCGACGCAGTAGCACTGCTCAAACACACATCCGCATCCCGCCAATAATGCAGGAGCACTGAGCTCGCGGTCAGCATTGGCGAATGCTTTGCAGCAACACGAATGATTTTGTTTTCGTCAAGCACCTGAGCTCGGGGTCGAGCCACAGCTGCGGCGCGGCCTCGTACACCGCCGCCAGCGCCGCCAGCAGCGCCGCCAGGTCGTCCCGTTTCGCCTCGGGGCCGCCCGCCGCCGGCGCCTCGGGCTGCTCCGCCCGCCGCATGGATGTGCTGATCAGCTCCTCGATCTCCTCCCTGCGGACGCATAAACCCCTTGCTGTGACCTCGCAACGTCTGCGTCATGGCGTTGTACCGAAGCGTGTTCATGCGAGCAGGAGGCCGCGAGGATGTCAACGTGAACTTTCCCATGACCCTGATATATACATGAGCTGCTCCGCTGCCACCACTCATCAGCTGCACCAGCTGCAACATCATGGCGGCTGTCATGCGTGATGAGGTGTGTTTGCGGTCCGGAAGCAGGAAGCAGGCAGCACGGCGACACGGCAGCACCTGCCAGCGGCCGCGTCCAGCAGCAGCATCAGCAGCTGGTGGATGGTGGCGGCGTACAGCTCCCGCTGCGCCGCGTCGTCGTCCGCAAACGCCACGGACCTCAGAACTCCCGCGTCCAGCCACCCCAGCGCGCCCGCCTCGGTCGCCTGGCGCACCGCCCTGGCCGCCCGATCTGCATCACACAACAGCTTTTAGAACTCGACACATCCGGTAGGCACGTTTGCCGGGCAGCAGAGGGCCTGCAGGGCTAAGCGTACCGTGGCGCTGGAGGCAGGGCGCTCTGGTGCGCTTCGACGTGCCAGCAACCGCAGCACCGGGCAGGCAAGACTGGGTCCGGGAGCCCAACGATCAAGCCGCGGCACCTTGCGCGGTCTCGGCGCCGCTCTGCGCGAGGAGCAGCCCCCAGGCGAGGCGCGCCGCCGCCGCGGGGCCGCCCAGCCCCTCCGCCGGCGGCGCCCCCTCCAGCCGCCGCGCCAGCTCGGCATTGCCCGCCAGCTCCGCTGCAGGGTTGGTCAGCCGATGTTGAGTTGGATCTTGTAGATCTTGCGGCGGTATCGCTCAGAACGGCGGGCTTCAACGGATAAATGCCAGTGATCTACTCTGTCGAGTGTTGCTGCGCTTTGGAGCAGTGTAGTCCACAGCTGCATGCTGCAGAACAGGAGCTTCTGACCGTTCAGCGTCGAACAAGTCGGGAGCTGGTAGGGTTTAGGGGAGCGGGGACTCACCGAGCGCCCGCTCGTCGGCATCCATGGCGGCGCCCTCCGCATTCTCCACCGGCAGCAGCGCCGCCAGCAGCGCGGTGGTCGCCACGTACGCGTGCTGCTGCGCCGTCACGTCGCCCCGCGCCGCCGCCGCCTGCCCCGCCTGCGGACAGTTGGAGTCAGAAGCTGACCATGCATGGCGGGTGCAACCAGCTTACGACATCGCTATCGCGCAATTGCTACTCTGCGTCTGCACCTCTGGACTCAACAGAGGCTGTTGCACTATTGACCATGCTGCCATTGCTTTCCTTGCCGGCAAGCAGGCTTTGCCCATGAGGCTGTGGGTTGGGGTGTTTCAGGATTTATGAATGGTCGAGGTCGCTGACAACTGCCAGATGGTCGGAACATCGCAACCGACATGCTGGCAGGAGGCCATAGCATGTCGAGGCGGGCAGCCACGGTCGGGCAGCTGCAGCTGAACATACAAGCTCACACACAGCAGGCACGACCAGCGGCTTACCAGTCCCGCCGCCAGATCGGCAAGCGTGGCGACATCTGCAGCCGCCAGCCCGCGCGGCTGCAGCGCTACCGCCAGCGCCAGGCACTGCAGGGACCGCAAGCAAAACCGCCTAGCGGCCGTGTGACATGACCCCCTAGTCTGCAACGTACACTGCAGTTGCATCGCCTATACAGGCTCCTGATCACAAAGCGGACTCATGACATTCGAGGTTGCCATGTCATAATCAACCCACCTCCAGCAGCAGCGTCCGCTCCCGCGCGGCGACATCCGCCCGCGACGCCGAGGCGCCGTGCTCGTCCACCACGGTCTGCAGCCGGCTGCTCGGGTCCACCTGGGCGCTTGCGCTTTCCTGCAAGCCGCTGGCACGCATTCTAAAGGACGAATCACATCGACCAACTTGAGGCGAGCAACCACCCTGGTTAACTCCGGTGCACTGCTCGCACTTCCAAACGTATGCACGTCCCTGCATCAATATTGACCCTCAGCGCTGGTGACATTGCAGTCCTGAGGTAAGTCCTGCACCTGAATGAGAGTCATCAGCCGGGTGACGACCGCGGGCCGCCCCTCGCGCCGCTGCTGCAGCAGCTTCTCCACGAACGCCGCGACCGCTTCCGTGACGTCCTGTGACGCCGCATGTGCCGCCGGCGCCGTCACCGCGGCCTGCAGCAGCCGCCGCAGCGCCGCCAGCAGCGCGCGGCGCTCCAGGAAGTAGATGCCTGCCGCCACTTCCGCCGACACCTCGCCCCTCTGCACCGTGTGAGCAACGAGCCCTTGGGACCCCGGCAGCGGTCGTGATCTGATTTGGGAGGCAGCAGGCCGGTTGTGACCGCCGCCCAGTGGCCCCAGGAAAAGGGTGTCAAATTGCTATCTGACCTGGCAATTTCCACGCGATGCAGTTGACTACACACAAACACCAAATGCATCTGTATGATCGAGGAATCTCTGCACACCTCCTCATGGCCGACCAGGAGGCACAGCAGGCAGTCCATCTCGTCCACCCTCAGCTCGTCGCTCATCAGCAGCACCTGGGCAGGCAGGACGACCATTTCTCAGCAAGTGCGGCGGTTCCGATGGGCCGCGGAAGTTGAGGCTGAGCGGCGGCGCTGGATGCGCACAGTATGATGCTAGACAGGCACGCCATCACCTCACGGACGTCAGGCTCGTCATCCAGCTGGATGCGGCCGCGCGGCGGCGGCAGCTGCGGCGTGCGCGACTGCACCTGCTGCCGTGACGCCGCATTTGGCGCCTGCCACAAACACGCATGCAAGTACGTGATCATGATGGGTTGGCCACCTCGTCTACCGCACCCACTTGATTATCTTTTGACTTGATGTGCCGACATTGCTTTGCAAGTGGCTGTTGTTTTTGTGAGTACCCCAAGGTCCTTTCAAGGCGCATTTGCAGCGGTCACCTTCTGCTGCAGCAGGCTCAGGAAGTCGGGCGTGGCATCGTCCAGCCTGCCCTGCACTTCTGCTGCGTTTACTTCCGTGTCTGGCAGCAAGATCGCATCCACGAAGCCCAGCAGCTCCCGGAAGGACTGGGACTGGCCCTCGGCCATCCTTGCTGCCGAGGACACGATTGTTGATCAGCGCATCTGGCGAGGAACCCCTCTCACCGTCATCCTGCTACCAACGAGATCAAGCAGAGCTGCGATCGTGGTTTATGACGCTTGCATGCAGGCGCACATCAGGTGCCCGATGGAAACCACGTCCAGCAGCCACCGCCGCGCGGCCGCCGTCAGTACACACAGTCGCCAGCCTGTCTTCAGGAACAAGCGCACAAAGCTGCAGTTTGCGCGATGGCTGCTCGCGCGTTCAACAACACTTTCAGGACGGCGTACTCGCCATCGATCGCAAATTCGCCGGGTACTCTGCGCACCCGAGGTCGGTGTCAGGCCGAACACAGCCCAGATTCAAGTGAGGCCCGGATACTGTGATAGCATCGCCCGGCGGGACCTCCTACAATCCGGCAGGTGAGCTGCCCGTCAAACGGCCAGCCCGTGCTCTACATCCCTTGGTGATCAGATGACGTCTACATACCTCCACGGCTGCGCAAGGGTCTTGCGTTCGACAGCGCTGTCCGTCAACCACTACTTCGACTCGGTCGGTCTGTCCGGTGTGGTCGGCTGAAGCAAAGCCGACGCGTAGGTTCCTACCCACGCAGTACCATAGCACGATGCTAACACAGCTACCACTAGGCCGGCTTGCAGATATGCGTATGCCTGCGAACCATACGGAGTGCTGGCGTGGCCCGGACGGAACACATTTGTAACAGCCGGCACTGAAAGCCGGTGCCAAAACGACGCGTGCGCTTGTGAACTACTGCTGCGATAGCATGCGGATACGTGCTCATGTGCATCGCTCATTCTTTCGGTCTGACATGGTCCCATGCGTGGTGCTGACCTTTCCATCAGTGCCATGTCCCTGATCATATTGCTGGTATGCGCGTTGCATGCAGCGATGCCTGCTCCACCCTACAGTTAACGTTTCAAACACGTCATCACGTACCAGCGTCTTGTGTCCTCGGCCATCACCGCAGGCAGAAGTGCAACCGCTGCACGTCCGCAGACGGTCTCAGCAGCAGTCCTCAGTCGCTCAGTGTTCCCTGCAGGGGCCGCAGCCCAGGCATGGTGGCGGCAGAGCGGCGGCGCTCGGCAGGCCAGCTGGCGGCTGCGTGCCGCATGGCCGCTGCTGCAGCGCTCCTGCTGGCGGTTGCGGAGGTGCCCCCTGCGGCTGCGCACGGCCGCTCGACCCTCACAGCACCCACCAGCCACACAGCCCTGGCGTGAGCAGTTGATCACCTCCCCTGCACTACCCTCAAAACTGCAGGAACTTGCCGACGATTGGCACGGTGCACAGCGCCGCCGTCCAAACGCCACGAATTGCAGCACCCAGAACACCACCCTTCATGACCAAGCGGCAGGGAGCACATGCTTGGCTGGTCTGCCCCTGCCTTTCGAGCTGATAGGAAAAGTCCCTTTCCTACCCGACCGCAGGTGCGGGCAGCGCGCGCTGCCACGGGCGCAGCAGGCCGCCAGCCAGGCGGACCTGCGGCTGTTCGACACGCGGCTGGCGGCGGCGACAGCAAACCAGCGCACGGCGGCGGTGGCGAAGACCATCTCCGTCACCGTCTACTGGCACATCTTCAGGTGTGGCCGGCGTTGCTCGTGGGCAGCTCTGAAGCTGTGCTGCATGCCTTAAGCTCAGCAGTGATCCGCCTTCCCTCTGGAGCCTGCAATGTGCATGGAAGAACGTGGTTGGATCGTAGCACAGCACACCTCTTCCAAACATGTGGGGCGCTTGCCACGGGCCTCAGCAGGCTTGACGGTGTCTGCTGCGCTGCTGCGCTGCTGCAGGGCCGGCAGCGCGGTCTCAGCCGGCAATGTCCCCAAGGCGCGGGTGACGGCCCAGATGAAGAACCTCAACAGATACTTTGCGCCGGTGCGTCTGCTGGCACAGAGTCTGTTGTCTTGCAGCTCTTTTTGGACCCAAAGGCCTCTGCAGCGCAGGTTGTTGCCAAGTTGTGTTGTGAGCATTTGGCAAGCAGCAGGACGCCCTGGAAAGCTTGCTCATGACTGTAGTTGTGCTCATGACCGTGTTGCGTTTTTTCTTCTGCGCAGGCGAAGTTCGTGTTCAAGGTGGGCAAGGTGCAGTACTACACAAACAGGAGCTGGTTCCGCATGTGTCCGGGTGGCGCAGTTGAGCTGGCGGTGAGCGTTATCAGCTGTTTTGCTGAGCTGCTGGGATGATAACACGGGGGAGCGGGTATATTCGTGTTGTCTTCCCGGCAGCTCAATGATCACTGCTCCCTTGTTTGCTTCTGAAGACGTGTGCCTATGACCAGCGCATGTGGGCATCAATTGGATGTATGTATGGTGTGCTGACGGTCTCCAGCGAGGCAAGACATGAAGACCCTCAAGTATTATGCACCTGCTCACAAAACCAGCTGCTTCGGCAGGCAAAGCACAAGGTCAAGAAGGGCGGCCTGACGACGCTGAACATATACACCGGGCAGTGCGACCCCTCGCTGGGAGGGTGCGTTGCTTCCCTGCAGTATTCCAGGGTTCACGATCCTCCTTCATGGCCTTTCGTGGCGTGCTCTGCAGCAGCTGCAGGCCGGTTAGCGAGTGTGCTGCACGTCGCAGTGCATGCCACTCTCGGCATGGCATACAGCTGCACTTTGCTGAAAGCTACCTGCTCTAGGACCTTGCTCGTGCTCTGTCATCTGGAACATTTGCAGATGTCCGCACACTAACTGTGATGCCAGGCTCAGCAGTGTGCACTGACGTGATTGCTTCGTCATACAGCAGCTGGCAGCCTGCGTGTCATGCTGCTGTGAAGTCATCGTCGACCGTCTACATGTCCCGCATCTCACAGGTGGTCCTTCACGCCGGACTCCTTCCGCTACATCCCCTCGGCCCTGGACGGCGTCGTGATCTCCTACGATACGCTGCCCGGAGGCCCCTTGCGCTACTACAGCACGGGCAAGACGCTGGTGCACGAGGTGGGCCACTGGCTGGGGCTGCTGCACACCTTCAATCCGGCGTACACCGCCACAGGGAGCAACCTGGGCGGGTGCGTGGGACCCGGGGACTACGTGAATGACACGCCGCCGGAGAAGTCCGCCAACTTCGGCGGCTGCTCCGCCTCAAAGCCGAGGAACTCGTGCCCGGAGGCCAGGGGCGTGAGAGCGGCGTACGACCCAGTCCACAACTTCATGGACTACTCGGTGGACCAGTGCCGGTTCAGCTTCAGCAAAGGACAGATCACGCGGATGCGGTCGATGTACGCCCGCTACCGAGCCAGCGGCACCGGATATGGGCGACAGGGCAACAACAGTGGACGCCTCGCCCCCAGCGACAAGCCGGCAGGAGGCACACCAGCGGGCTGCTCCGGCTGCAAGTGCTACACAGAGGGCTACTGCATCTGCACGTGCGGCGCAGACACTCGGGTCGTCGCCGCAGCATCAGCGACAACCAGCCGGCCATCAGAGTAGTAGCGCGGCAGGCGCCACAGCTGCGCACTTGCAGCCTAGCACCGGTTGCATGTGGGTGTAGCGCGGAATCCCCTTCGGAAGTTTTGCACAGCGACACGCGTAGTGTTCAGCAGTTGTTCGGTCAGTGCTCGTGCCTTCTGCATGTGGCGCCAGCGCAGCTGGCGGTGGCTGGCTGCCATGCCACGATGCAGTCAGCATCATTCCAGTGGCACCAGGCGAGCAGCAGAGTGAGCCGATCCCTATAGCGCGAGATAGCAATGACGTGACCGTGGTAGCTAAAGTCTTGTAGACTAGCAGGTACCGAATCGTGGGGGTGCGGCGGGTGCACTTCAGTACTGTCCTCGCTGGGGTGCCGCCATGATTCCATGCACCAGGTAGGATGTCACCGACCTAGGTAATTTGCGGTAGGAGCGGCACAAACGTACAGCGTGTGCATCTGTTGCAGCTAGTGCGTATATCTTTGTGAACTGACGTGCAACGCTGTGCTGGCAGCACTGGCTGTTTTGGTGTGTATCATGCATGCACTGCAGTGCTGCTTTTTGTTGGTTTTGGTCATTGAGTGTGGGACTGGCGCGTGACACCGAGATAACGATCTAGTCACGGGATCACGTGCTGTATGCGTTCATTAAGTATGACGTTGATGTGGTGCTGCACACGTTTGAGTATGACGCAGGTTGGTAACCCGCGTGTATGAGGGGAATACTTGTGGCACCAAATCTAAATCAACAGAAGAGGAACGTATCCGTGCCGACATAAGTGGTGTACGATTGTGGGTGACAATCCACAGCAATCTCAATCCACAGTACCGTGACGTTGTGCTGTCAATCATCCAGTCTATCGCAGTATCACAGTGTTGGCCTCTGCAACACGGCTGCCTCGTGCATGCCTGGAAGCATCAGGCGCTGGTGCTCCTCAGTCCTTCTTCTTCAGCCGCTGCTGTCCGACCGCAGGGCCGCCAGCGGGCGCACGTTGGCGGCGTACTCTTCGGCGCTCTGTACGTTGCCCGGCGGCGCGTACCTGCACACGTACAGCGCCCGCGCCCACCCTGCAGCGAGGCCGGCGGCCGCCGCGCAGCCGTCCGCCCGGGCGCACCCCACCGCCGTTGTCGCCGCCCAGACGACCTGCAGATTGAAAAGGTGAAATTGCCGCAGACAGGATGGCAACGTCTCAGACTTTCGGAATCCTGCTGGAGCCCACTTCACCTGCGCGGTCCACCATTGCCAAGCACAGCAAGCATCTGTGCCACTCTCATTCGAACACACCACTCCCATCCTGCAGTGTACGGCAGCAGGGCGCGCCTGCGTGAAGTGGCCGACTGCGTTGCCATAAGACGGCGCCGCATAGTCGTAATGGGGCGCCTCAGCACCCACCCACGCTGCCATTGCATCTCGCCAGCCATCCTGTTTGTGCAGCATATGCCTGTCAGCCTTGAGGGATGGTACAAGCAGGTAGACACGTACGCAGAGGGGAGGCGAAGCGTGCATCGAAGCAGCAGCACAGATAAAGTGAGCTCTGCAGTTTAAATAGTGCGACATGTGTGTGTGGCTTCAATGTTGGACTGCGCACACGGTGGACGGGTCAATGATGACGAACCTCAGGCCCTGGTGCGGAGTCAGCGAGGAAGTTCGCCGCTTCATACAGATTCTCACCGACGCCTGGCATGCCAGAGTGCTGCAAGAGCACATGGTGCACGGCAATCAGCGCCCAAGCCACTGGTGACAGGCTGAAATAGGAGCCTGCCATGCACTCGAACGCTGACATACCCTCACAGTAGTCAGACTCTTTTGACTGCAGGGGCTGCTGTGAACGACCGTCACCTGGAACTGGCAGCGCTGTGCCCAGCCGAGAGCGCCCGCCTGCAGGGCGGGGCTCCAGCTGAGCGGCGGCGTGTCCTGGTGATGCGCGCGTGCGTCATTGTGCAGCCACAGCACCATGTCGTCGACGCTGGAGACCGCTGACGGCGCAGCTGCTGCTGGTGGCGGCGGGGACTGTGGCAGCGCCACCGCCGGTGGCTGCTGGTCAGCTTGGCCTGCTGCTGGTAGCAGTGCTACAGGGTGAGCATGCGGCGGCAGTGACAACGGCACGGGTTGCAGCAATGGCAATGGCAGCAGCCCAGTGCTGCAGCAGGCGGTACCACCACACCACTGCTTCTCGAGGGCGGTGGCGGCGGTGGTGGCGGCGGCGGTGATGGCGATGGAGATGTGCCTGGCGCATCCTGCTGGAGTCGCCTGAAGTTCATGCTTTTATCTAGTGCAGTGTGCGCAACCTGCAGCTGCAGACCATCACCATTGGTGCCCTCACTGCCCTGGGGTGCCGTAGTAGGCGTGACAGCACTCAGACACACCAGCAGGCCCGCAATGAGGGACCATGCTGACATGCTGCGAATGCTTCCAATCTTGCTGCTGCATATCAGGAGGAGAAACCATCGCACAGAGACGCACCAGCCACATGACTGGGCCGATCAGTTCGGTCAGACCGGCCCAGGGCAGGCCGGGTCCACACGCTGCAACGCGGGGTCAAACTTGGGGATGTGTGCTGTCCAATGAGCCGGAGCTGCTGATGTCTTCAGACACATAAAGAAGTGCGTGATTGGCGGCCTACAACTTGCACACAGACACCATTTGATTGGAGCTGACATGCCGCCGCTGATGCCGCCGATCCTCGCCAGATCACAGGCTGAGACCCAACGCCTGCCGTTCACATCCGGTGCAACAATATGCACCTCTAGTCGTTGTTTACGCATACTGCAACGACGACACTGCTGCAGCCGCTTGCCCCTCTGCATCCTGCGTTCCAAATCAGCATTTTTCCGGAAGTGATCTGACAGCATCTAGAGCATTGCCGCAATGGCAGAGCCTGTTGAAGGCAATGGCGTCATGCAGAAGGTGGTGCTCCGCAGTCCTAAGGTACGTGTTGATCTCATCACGATGTGCAGCGGGGGCTGGTCATACTCAATCAAGCACTCCCGATCCAGCTTCGTGATGAGTCTCCTTGGGGTGCAGCTCCCATCGCAACACATTGAAGCTGCAGTAGCATGATCCGCCTGCGTGTCTGATGTCAATACTGCCGCAGGGCAGCACTGCGGAGGTTTACCTGTACGGTGCGCATGTCACATCCTGGACGGTGGATGGCAAGGTGCCGCACCACTTTGCTCCAGAGCTTATAATGCTGTGGATGGTCCAAACCTTGCGTCAACGCCTTGAATGTAGCTGCAGCACAATTGTAACGTTCTGCACGTGCTGCGACCGCAGGAGCTGATCTTCGTCAGCAAGCAGGCGGTCTTCAAGCCGCCCAAGGCCATCAGGTGAGCAGGCTCGTCAGCTGGGTGTGAACGTCGTTGCACGCGGAAGCATGTCACCAGCAGTGATCAGTGGTATGACCAGCTCTGGTACTCCCGCTTGTCACTGCAGGGGCGGCATCCCGGTGTGCTGGCCGCAGTTCAGCGACTTTGGGCAGCTGCAGGTGACTGGCAAGCACCGTGCTTGTGCTGCTGCTCCTGGCCAGCACAGGTTCTGGACGCGATTGTATCTACCTGCAAAGCTTCAAACTGCAATGCTGAGCCGCGCAGCCTTCTGGCTACTGAGCACCGAGCTGGCAGGGGCCACAGACAGTGTGCCACGCTGTGCAGAGCCACGGCTTTGCGCGCAACACGGCGTTCCAGCTGCTGGACGCCACCGCGGACTCGGCCACGCTGTCGCTGCGGCCGCCGAAGGATGCGCCCGCGGACTGGCCGCCCGCCTTCGAGCTGCAAGTCACGGTGCGTCGGGTTGCACACGGCACAAAAGCAACACTGGTGCTGTGACAGTCAGGGATGCCTCGCTTTCCTCCTGCTCCACCTGGTGTGCAGAAAGATAATACAATGCAGTACCCACGACGTCATCAGGCGTGCTTGCGTCCACGTGCCGGCGCTCTTCGCAGATCAGCCTGGGCGACGGTGGATTGCAGACAGATGCAGAGGGAGCTGCGGGCGGCGGTTGCAGGCAAGCATGTACTTTGCCTGCTGGCGATCGTATGGTGTGGATGTCGAGCTGTCTGCTGCGCAGGTGACGGTACGTGACGCAGAGCTGCAGCAGGAGGTGCGGGTGGTGAACTCGGGGGAGCGGGACCTCAGCTTCACGGCGGCGCTGCACTCCTACTTCCTCGTCGGCGACATCGCGCAGGTGTGCAGCCACGTGCTGAAAGGCTGGCTGCTGGTGTTGTGCCAAAGCCATTGGGGATGCGGCCTGCACGCCAACAGCATGCGCAAACACGGCGGCCGTGGCAGATGCGAGCAAGAGCAAGGGGACTGACAGCATGCTGGCCGCAACGTACATAGCAATAGGCTGCTGACCATGCAGCACCTTGTGCCGTCAATGCCACAACATCTACAGCTGCTGCTCTGCCGTCAGGCTCCAATGGTCGCACGCAGGCCGCTGTGGAGAACCTAGGGGAGCGGCCGTACCTAGACAACCTGGACGGCCGAACCCGTAAGTCGCAGCCGGCGGGCTCGCTCACATTCGACCGCGAGGTTGACCGCATCTATGTGGAGGCCCCAGCAGATATAAAGGTGCTGCTGCTGTTTCCCCGCTGATCAGCTCGTGCATATGAGACGTAAAAGGGTACATCTGGATGATGAAACGACAGGGGTTTTGCACAGTTCGTAAAACCGAGTGCCTGTAGCCCAGCGCGCCAAAGACAGGCCGCAAGCTGCAGTGGATACCACGCTGCAGCTTGCCAGTTGGTCATACGCCGCTGGGTGCTCGAACACCGCAGCTTTGTGTTCGGAAACACTTACGGACAACTCGGTCCCCATCAAAGTGCAGTGGCTGCTTCGGCAGGGTTGGCTGGTCAGCAGATGCCGTGGGCTGTTTGTCTGAGGAGGCAAGCATGCAACTGCTCAGAACGTTTCAGGGACGACCTGCACAGGAGCCGGGTGTAGCACTGCCTGACAGGGTTTACTTTCAAAACCCTGGTGCAGGTGGTGGACGGGGCGCGGGGCCATTCGGTGACGGTGCGGCGGCGGGGCTGGCCGGACGCCGTCGTCTGGAACCCCTGGATCGAAAAGGCGAAGGCCACCGGCGACTTTGGCGATGAGGAGTACCAGGTGCGGGCCGCGCTGATGGGTGGTATGATTTCAGGCACACAGTGGTCTTTGGTTTCAAGCAGGCGGGGCTGTGCTGCCTGTGCTACTTGCAGGCTTGCATCTATGCTCCTCTGCAAAGGGGCCATATATGCTGCTGCAGGCATGGGCAGGGCACACACAGCGTGATCACACCTACTGAACAGCATGCTGCAGGGCCGTGTCCTCTGCAGATGGGGCAGTGACTCAGGCACAGCCACAGTTGTGCATGCACTGCAACATCCCTTGCCTCTGTAACTCTTGTGCAACAGGAGATGGTTTGCGTGGAGGCGGCGGTGGCGCCCAGCGGCCCTGTAGTGGTGAAGCCTGGCGCGGACGCAGCGTGGCAGGCGACCCAGACGCTCGTCTATGAGCCGAGTTCATGAACCGAGCGGCAGCCAGTCTTTACTTCGGGACGGCCGCTGGCGGCCCTGTAGTGATCGGCAGGGCAGCTGCCAAGAGCTCGGATCGCAGCTCGCGAGCTGGAAGATCACCAGCAACACATCAAGATTCTCTGTAGGCGCAGGCAACGAGCTCATAATGTGCGTATGTAGCAAACAACCTGAGAACCTTCACTGCAGCTTGCATTGATATCCTTCCACTGCTGCGTTGCATAACTTCACTGCAGGTGTGTTGCAGGATGCTGTGATTGACTGTGTGCCTGAGTCCTGTGGTGTGAGGGTTGCATGCCACCTGCGGTGTGCGAGGCAAACTGCAAGCTCTGCTCGTGTCTTCTGGTGCTGGCTCCGGTATCAGGGACGTCGTCCGACACCAGGTGTCAGATGATCATGCTGTTTCATTCCAAGCGCCTGCCAACCTTACCACGAGGCGCATGCACATACTGCGAAACATGTCTGGCAACCGACTTGAGAGCTCGCAATGCTAACATACATTGTAGCTTGGAACAAACCCTGGACAGTCGGTGGCAATGCCTGCACTCACTGCACCGAATGCAGGCCCGCTGCAACCCCACGCACACAGCAGAAAAGCACAGCACCTGTTCATGCGTCTGGTATCAGCAAATCAGACCAGCCAAACACGTAATGCTCTGCCATCCTTTGCACACAGGCAACGAGTTGCAATCCGACATACATGCATGGCATGTGGTTGCTCAATGCCTCAACACTTGCTGTGCGGGTAGCTGGCTGAGCATGACATCACTTCAGCATACTACTGTTCACTGCAACAAACAAAGGGGGTGCTGGGCTACAGCACACATTACCTATCTGTGCTGCTGCATTGCGAACGCTACCCTCTGACAGCCATGAACTCATCTTGTGCCAGACCCATGCCAGACTGCAAGGTGGCCAGCGACGATGAGGCAGTGGCCGCCGCCGCCGCCGCCTTGTAGCCTGACGTGGCTAGCCATGGCAGCTGGCGGCGACCCCATACCTCCACATTCTCATGAAAACTACTGTACAGGCCTGCCCACCCAGCCAGGCTGGAGCGCTACAGCCGTGCCGCTGCCGCCGCTGCCACCGCTGCTGCCGCTTCCAGCTGCAACAGCCCTCCCGCTTTGTTGGCGCCTCAGACCGTGGCGGTCTGGACGGTGGTCTCCACCCGGGCGGTGCCAACACCGCCGCCGTCGCCGCCGCCGGCGGTGTCGGTGCCGATGGGGGTGGTCCTGGCCCCCTTGCGGCCGCGCTTCTCCCCCTTGCCGCCCTCGCCCGGCACCGTGGACGCAGCGCCCACCTGAGAAACACCAGCAAGACCACGAGGTTCTACAGTGTGTGCCTCTCAGTGGCGCACTGATGTAGCTGGCCTGGTTTTGCACCGCCTGGTGTGCCATGGGTCTCATGCTGCCATTCTGTGGGAGTCTGCCAGCCGTCGCATGCCACGCTGATGATGATGTGAGCGCCTGGCTCCACTGCCATGCCAGCTGTATGTCATTGCCTCAAAATTGATCCACAGGGCTGGTCTGCACCGGCAGTGCAGCTTGCAGTGACCCCGCATGCATGCCATGGACACGGCAACAGCCACGAACACATGTGAGTGCACATGCAGCAGCCAGCAAACAGTGCTCCGGGCTTACCACGCCTGCAGCGTGCGCTGCTGCTGGCGTGTATAGGACCAAGGAGCTCAGCTTGCTGACAATTCCTCTGCCAGAGATGCGCATAACGAGACTGTTGCTGGATCCACTGCATACATGTACCGACATGTCGGGTGGCTGCTTCAGCTGCACCCAGTGTCAAAGCCACAGGTGTCCAGCAAGTTGCCAGTATGGCCAGCTGTGTGACAGCTCAAGAAGCGTGCATCAGCCTTGCGCACATCAGCAGCAGCAGCAGCGTGCCGTTTCCGACATGCCGGAAAGCAACCAGCCTATGCACTGGCGCCGCAGCTGTCACAGTCAAGCAGGGCCTGCCCGCTGACGAAACGACATCGGCGCGTCGCTGAAGAGAGTCCCGCACCGTGTCGCCGGCGCCGGCGCCGTGCTCGGGGTCCACTGCCCGGTCCATGCCCAGCGTGATGAGCAGCCAGTAGGCGGAGAAGGCGGAGATGATCCAGCCCGCGACGGCGGTGCGCGCCGAGGGGACGGCCCCGTAGTGGAAGTGGTTTGCCGACAGCTGCGGGGCAGAACGCATTGATGTGTCAGCAACTCCGGTTGTTGTGCAGGTATATAAGAATGCACAAGCGTTTTAGAGCTGGTTCATGCTGAGAAATGGGGGCTGGGAGGGCGAGCCCAGGGCGGGCAAGCATGTGACCTGCGCTTGCCACGCTGGTGTCATTTAAGAGGTTGTAGTGCTTTGCCTTGCAGCGTCAGTGAGACCTGGGCATCGATATGCCAGCCTGGCCGTGACCGTGGAAGCCATTACAGTTCCATGATATCGTGCAGGTGCTGTGCTAGTTTCACCAGACAATAGTACCTTGCGGGACAGCGTCAGGAAGTCGTGGGCGTACTCTTGGTCGGCCATTGCCGTGATTGCCATGAAGCCGATGGCGCCGCCGCGGAAGTAGCGGGGCCGGAACAGCTCGAACGCCGCCGCTGCAGGACATTGGTACGGCGTCAGGCCTCTAAGGCTGCTCGCAGGTTCCCACGGTGGTCGCTCGGACTGACGCTCAAAATATGAGCAAGGGTGGGTCGTCAGACAATGATGCGATGCTGCACGGCATGGCCTGCAGCGTCCATTCGCTTGGTCATACTGTAATGTCTACACTGCCTGCCATTGACCATGCATGCATGCCTGCGTGTGACATGCGCAGGTGTAAGATCACGCAAGCATATGCTGGCTGCCGAGATCGCAATGCTTTCGTCAGTCGTGCTGCAAGCGCAGCACAACTGACGGCACAACCTGGTCGGCAGCCAGCAGCAGAGTGCGTGCAGCTTGTGTGTCAACGAGGTGCAGCAGCTGCAGCGCGCGGCCAGCAGCTGCTCCACAAGAGCTGGGAGGCACAACAGGCAAGGGATTGAAAGCGCGCACCGCACCAGGCGAGGAAGTTGAGGCAGAAGATCCACCAGTAGTAGCCGTAGATGAAGCCGCAGTCGGAGTTGGGGTTAATGTTTGACTCCTCGTGCACCCGCAGCCTGCATCACATACTACACAGTATTCAGGGGCCAAGGCACCAGTCGCAGGTGAGCTGCCTGGCATTGCTTTGACATGGCATGTACAATAAGCAGGGGTTTTGGTCGTGAAGGCCGTCAGCATTGCACCGCAGGGATCAGGCAAGCACATGCATGCGTGCGAGCCTGCATCATAGTGTGTGTGTGCCTAGCACCCTGAATGGTACGAGGCAGCTGCAATGCTGGCATCGCAGCTGATACATTCGTCACATCAAGGGCGCTAGGCATGCAACATCGTGACTCTACAACTGTGTGTGTGACCCTATCATAGTGGGCAACCTCATCTACAACCTGGGCACAAGGGGCACAGGCGAGCGCACCACTGCAGGAAGGTCACGTAATGCCCCGCATTCTCCGGCAGATCGGTGGGGATGTCATAGCAAGCGTCGGTCAGGCCTGCATGGCATGCATGCGGCAATGCTGTGGAGCAAGTGTGATGCTTCATACGGCACACATCACCGGCTGGAGGTTGCTTGCAGAGTGACCTTATTGCTGGACAGGCCAGCTGCATGGTTCATCGCGGAAACTGCAAGCAGACAGGAGCGCCAGCTCAGACCTGCCAGAGCGCCGAGCAGGATGCAGTAGCCGCAGAACAGCAGCGTCAGCCCGGTCAGCAGCGACAGTCTCCACGTCAGCTTCGCCATGGCTGCTCACAACACCTGCAACCGGCATGCGTGCTGCGGTGAGCTGTGATTGCAGCTCTGCATGCTGACAAGCAGACATGGTGCTTTGCGATGGCAGCCTACCTTGCAATGCACACACGCAGTTGCGGGGTTCATTGCGACGCTGCCGATTGTCACAAGTTCCTCAGCAGGCGGTAGCACACATCGCACCTGCCGCGCAGTTTCTGAGGATGTTTCGAATCCAGAAGCCAGGTACTCCTGGTTGCTCTGGGCGTTTGCAGCGCGTGCTTCCTCAGCGGACTTGGCTGATGGGCCTGGAGTGCAGCAGCATGACGACGCCTGAGACTGACAGCAGGTGACACGCGTCATCAGCAGCGTGCTGCAGGCAGTAGCACCGCACAACACCACATGCGCCGAAGCTCATGCTTTGCAGATAACAAGTCGTTGTGCATCCGTCCAGGCAGCAGGCATGTTGGCTTGCCAACATGCAAGCATGCTGCCAGAATCGATGAGCAACCTGGTGCTGTGTGTGCCTCAGTCAGCAGGCCCTATCCTGTGCAAGCGTGTGGCACCCCAGAGTTGCGACGTACACACAGCTGCAGCCTCAAAACTATCAAAGCTTGTACACGTCTACAGAGCGTGCACCTTCAGTTGCAGGGGCAGGTTTGCTTCCGCAAGGCAGCCGGCCCCACCCAAAACACACCACTGCTTTTGTGTCACTCTGCCTTGGCAGGCAGGGCCGCACGTCAGTAGTGTTCTGACCGGTGAAAGCAGCTCCCTGCAACGTCAGCAGCGCGCTTCTGTGTGCACCATTCCGCCGTGCAAGCTGCACTGCACCAACTCGGATGGGCCGCCGATATTTCTGATCTGCCGACATCCTGTGCTTCCAGATGCATGCCTTTGACAACAACATGTGTACTCTTGTGCATTTCTGTATGAGCCTGAGCTGTTTGCTGTGGTCCAAATAACAGCGCAGTTGTGGGTTTGGCAGCCGCACGTGCTTTGGTGCTCAGTGTCCTGTGCGCCTGCGCTGCATTTCAATCCCTGCGCCGGTCCAGCGGCATTGCTTCTGCACACAGCCTGCTGCACTAGCTCAGCAGCCTATCAGCACGCTGCAAGTACATGACGTTGTAAACTGAGACGGGCGCTGCTGTTGCCGAGGCAGTGAGTGCCTCGGCAGACTGGCAGGCGTCGCAGCTCCCGACGCCTGGCTCGCGCCCGACAAAGCGCAGCACTTTGCCTTCTGCGCGGTCGTCGCGCTCGCGGCGTACGCACTGACAGCACGCGGTCGTCGATTGCACCGCCAGCGCTTCCTGACCGCCGCAGCCGCTGCCGCAGCCGCCGGCCTGCTGAAAGAAGCGGGCGACGCATTGGAGGTGGGCAGCATTGCACGATGAATGCAAGCATTCTAGAGGCGTTTTAAGTGAAGCAATGACCCAGACATCAGAATTTGACTGGGGGCACATGACTCGTCTCGTTTCTGCCAGTGGTGGCCGGGAGTCTGGTCAAATCGGGATCTGGCAGCGGACGCAGCGGGCGGCGCGGCAGCCCTCCTGGTGGCATCGGCAGCGGAGCAGTGGGCCACCTGGCGGCGCCTGACAACAGCGCAGCCCCGGCCAGGCGACGAGCTCGTGTGACGGCGCTGTGAGGCATGCGCTGAGGACAGAGCGCAGGACGGGACACTGTTGTACAACCCAGAGCCGCAGCGCAGCCACTGTCAGGCAGCCGTGCTGTGCGGCACCCTCAGCATGCCGCCGCTCTAGCCCGGAGGCTGCACAGCTCCAGCTGCAGGCAAGCGCCTCGGCTGTCAGTGCCCGGCACCACCGAATGCCATGTCGGCACACGTGTGTAAGAAGTCCACATTTTGAAGGTCGGCGCCGAGCTTCACACCCAGCTGAACGACCCTCGGACGGATCGTACTGCAGGCTGCGGCATCATGGCTCTCGTGCCCTTCCGGGTGTCGGGCGCCGCGGCGGACCAGGGGGCGGAGGAACGCCTGTTCGTGGTGGGGCACCTGACGGATGCATGCGCTGCAGCCTGCACCAGCACGCAAGCATGCCCTGCGGCTGTGCGGTGCCAGGCATGGCGGCCATGTGCGCGACTGCGCCTGCCTTCTGGTGCCAGGGCAATGTCAGCTCAGCAGGCAGTTGCACGCTCAGCGGCTGCCACTCCCGGCTGCAGATCGGCGGCGACGCGATCACCATCCGGCAGCGGCCCGCGGCGGCGCGGGCGATGCGGGACCAGGCGCTGCGCTCCGTGCTGCAGGTGCAAAACCTACCCCGCTAATATACCTAAGCTCACTCAGGATATCTTGGAATCCACGGCATCTGCAGCTTGACGTCTGCACGGCTGCCACTACAAATTGAGCAGCACCCTCTGCCGTAATCGACTGTGCGCGCTCCTGGCATGCCTGCTCTTCCATCTGGTGTGCACGGGCTGCCACAATATGTGAAACCCTTTTGTACTCAGTGCTATCATGCACAGGCCGCCGGCCAGGAGCCTCCGGCAGCAGAGGGTCAGAAGGAGGACCTGAGCCACGTGGGGCTGGTGGTGTGGCAGTCCGCGTTCCTGCTGGCGGAGCTGCTGGCGCGCGCCCCGCCCTTCGGCGCCTGGGGCGACGTGCGGGTGGTGGACCTGGGCACCGGCACAGGCGCGGCCAGTTCCCATGGCACATGCAGTAGAGTACTGCGGGGTTTGGTTCCTGCATGTCATGTTGCGTCAAGTCGACTGCACGCCTTCTGTGTCGCAGTCTGCGGTCTCTGGCAGCGTGCCACGGTGCGCGCCTCTGTCCTGCCTGCTGTCCCATTGGGAATGCTGCTGCTGATCCTCCCTCCTCCAGCCGCTGACACATCCAGACCAGCCAACCCCTGAGCAGCCGGGATTCGTGTTGAGTCGTCCACCATTCGGCGGATGCAGGCGTGGTTGCCATCGCTCTGGCGCGTGCCGCGGCGGACGTCGTGGCGACCGACCTGCCGCACGTGACGCCGCTGACGCGCGAGAACGTGGGCGCCAACTGCGGCGGCCCACTGCACCGCTGCCAGGTAGGATTTGATTAACCCACTTCTTTTGTCATTCTTGCAGTCTGTGGATGTGTCACTTTGGGCTGCCGAGCAGTGTCTGTACGGTGACCACCAGTCACACATCACACGGTGTGCAACGGACGTCAGGCACGCCTGTACGGAAGTGACCCCATGTGCAGCCACGCTGCCATAAAGCTGCCAGCTGGTGGCACCGAGTGCTCTGTCTGAATTCCAAGCTCTGTTGGATGACGTTTGTGCTCTGTGTCGCCGTCGGCAGGTGGTCGACTATGCGTGGGGGGAGGGCGCCGCCGCGCTTTCGCCCCAGGGCCGCCCGCCCGACGTCATCACCGGCGCCGACATCATCTACGAGGAGCAGCACTACCCGGCGCTGCTGGCCACGCTGCAGGTTGGGTTGTGCGCCTGAGAGAACAACCCACAGCAGGCTTCAAGCTGTGCATGCTGGTTGCGCCAGCATGTAGTTACTTTCGTAGCCGGGACGACACACGTGATCGTGGCAGCAATGTGTCGATAGCGTGGCTGAATGCAAATGTTTGTTGACGTCGCAGGCGCTGGCGGCGCCCCACACGCTCATCTACCTGGCGTCGAGGCTGCGAGGTACACTGTGATCTTTGAAAAGCATCTGCAAGAGCATGCGCCTGTGTCAGTTGCGTCATCGAGTGGTCGGCAGTCAGAGCAGACATGCAGCGGCCGGGCCAGCTCAGGCATGCCGCTCCTGTTTGCAGCGGCACACGTTGCTGTCTCTGTCAACACCTGCAGCCTGCACCCAGCAGCTGGATCAGGCAGGGCTGGCAGGGACTTCGACCCTGAGGATGCAGAAGGATACATCCAGCGCAGCGAGCTGCTTGGTGCCTGCCCGCAGGCCGCAGAGAGGAGCGGTTTGAGGACATGCTGGGCGGGGCGGGCTTTGCGGTGGAGCGCGTGCCGCTGGGCCAGCTGCATGAGGAGTACCGGGACGGGGAGTACCGGGTGCTGCGAGCCACCAAGCGGGATGTGGGGCCCGGCTGACAGCATTTGCCCCCATACACTTCATGTCTGACACCACTGTGCGTACTGCTGGCCATGAAGCGAGACGCGGGCCCTGACTCCGGGCACCCGACTTGTGTTTTCTGCGTGACATTGGGCAGTCGTGCGCCGGCCAAGAAATTGAGCACAGTGTAACAGGCTGCTTGGCATCGACACCCTTGTACTCAGCCTGGTCAAGTCATGTCTTTCATCGGGACACAACTGTAAGGTTAAAGAGAGTCTCGGTGCGTCCCAAGCCATGCCACAACCCTCAGCACGAACCGCACCAGTGAAGAGGCTCAGCCAGCCGCTGCACAACATCATGGTTACTAGGCTTCGAGATACACTAGTGACAGCACGCACACCATTACAGCGTCTGCTGCCCACGCTCATGCTTCTTGCGCTTGGGCGCCCGCAGTGGCACCACATCTCCTTCCTGCTGCCCCTGCTGCTGCGACTGCTGGCCCTGCTTCTTCTTCTTCTTCCGCTTCTTGCTCCCCTGCTGCTGAATGTCCTGAAGCTGACGTCAAAGGTAGTGAGCATCAGTCCCGTAGCATCAGGTGCATTACGAAAATGCTTCAGATGAAGACGATCTGCAACACAGTGAATGGCTGAAGACACGACCCTGCCAGTTGCACGTCATGCCACACTGCAACGCAATGTGCTTGCCTGCTCTGCGTCAGCGTCAAAGCGGAGGATGCCATCGCCGTCGTGCTGGATGTGCGGCTGACCGTCCTCCTGCTTGATGGCGGTGCCTGCTGCACCGCCTGCTGGGGCTGCTGCTGCGGCGCTGTCTGCGGCCCGCACTCCAGGGCTGACGCCTGCCGCTGTGGGCTTCCCAGCGGATGTTCCGCCAAAGTGGACTGCAGGCATTGCAGCCGGACGTTGGAAGCTGGAGGCGGCTTTCACGCTGCCGTCCTCCGCTGCCCGCTGCTGCGCGCGCGCCAGGGCCGCCGCCATGGCCTCGTCTGAGATGACGGCGCCGGTATTGCTGTCTGGCGGCGGCTCGCGCTTTGCTGCTGCCGCGGCGCGTGCCGCCTCTGCCTCAGCCTGTGTCAGCATGTTGACACCTGTGCACGTTGATGTGCAGACATACGGTGCAGGCCACAGCTGAACACGGCCATCTGCGCAGCAGGTTGCTTGCAAATGCCCCGCTGGATGTCTGAGCTTGTGTCAGCTCCTGTGATGCAGGCATATGGCAAGGTCGCAGCAGCCATAACTGCAGCGTCTGCTGCAACAACTTCTGCGACAACTCCTGTGTGTGGGCCATCGGAGCGCCAGCACTCAACACCGAACAATCCAGGATGGCTGGCGCTTTGGTGCTGCATGCACAGAAGTTGCCGCAGGTGCGTGGCGCAGTTTTGGGTGACATGGGATGAGCACTTCTGACTTTAGGCCTTGATGCTCCCCGCATCACACCTGCAACGACTCCAGGGCGGGGCTGAAGCCGCCGAAGCTCATGTGCCCCGACGCCGCCCCCGGCAGCGGGGCGTCCTCAATGATAACTACACATCCGCCCCCTGCGCCGCCGGCGCCGTCAGCAGCTGCCTCCCAGCGCATTGGGTCCTGCTCGGCTGGCGGCTGCGACGCAAACACCGAAGCGCTTCTACGCTATGCATGCTGGTTGTGAAGGTGTGCGGACAGTTGAAAGCAATGAGCCCACATGCGCACTGATGCACCACGCGCACAAGTCGCTGCGGCACCTGGGCCTGCGCGGCCGTGGCGGCGGCCTTCTGCGCGGCGCGCTGCATGAAGCGCATCTGGCCCAGCTTGCTGCCGGCCCGCCGCTTTCCGGCGCTGCCGCCGGCAGCGGGGCTGGACACCGCCCCCGGCGCTGCGCCATTGGCGCCCGGAACGCTGCTCATTGCGGACCACGCAAGCACCTCTGTCCCGAAGGTAGTGCAGCGTGCTCGCAGCGCGTACTTCACCCAGCTCTGCTGCAGCTGACAGCTTGCAAGCGGCCGCCGTGGCGCAGTCGGTAAGCCACTGTGTGTAGGCCGACGCAGCCAGTCGGCAGTGGTTCGACTTTTATAAAAGCCTCAGTGTGACCTTGACCGAGAAGGCATCGAGCTGCAGTACAGCGTGCATCATCCCACAACGCTGTCGGATGCTGTCATGTCAATGCGACTGCAAGGTGACGGCAATCTTCGGTCCCAATGGCCGCGCATCAAATGCTGATGGATCTACTTGTCGCGAAGAAGCACGTTGGTGTGCCTCAGGTTTCTGGCGATGCGCATATACAGGCGCTCAAGGTGCAGGTGGTCACATGTCCTGCCCTGTGTCGGAATGCAGCCCTCAGTGGGAGTAGGATGACACTTTCCCTGGCCACCCGGCAAAATGGTGTGCGCATTCGTATGCTTTGAGTGACAGACGTAGCCGCTACATTAAGTCGATCATGCACAGCTCTGCTATCTATCTACAGTCTCACTGGCGCATAGACGGTAACTCCGTCATGAAGCATCTCTAAGACGCATCAAAACCTGGCGCTTGTCTGCTGAGGCCCGACAGGCAGTTGGTGCTGCCGAGCATCCTGAAACTGTTATGCTGCAAGCTCAATGTCATCCGAGTTATCTGTGCTAGGATACATGGCTTCATGCTGCCCTACTCGGTACTTCGCCGCAGTTTTGCAGTTCACAATGCTGGTCCGAATTTGATGTTCCCCCGCAAAGCGTGATGCATCATCACGCACCAGCGCCACAACCTACAGCGGCCGGGTTGCCACCCACCACAGCGTGTTCGTTCTGGAGTTGCCATCATCGAATGCCGTCAGCGTTTGTACCTGTGCCCACGCTGCCGCCTTTGCGATGACCGCGTGTTCCATGTAAATGAACCCCTGCATTCCAGGAAGCAACTAGGTTTCTCACTGCAGTCATGTTCAGGATAGCACGATGTTGCAGCAGGACTGACCATTTTGCATTGGAACGTGGGGATTGCAGCTGTGAACAGGTCTGCAACCGTGAGCGTCCACAGCCTTGCTGATCACACACCTTCCAGCCCTGGGCTGCGGTTGGAAGCGCTTTTGCAACGATGGGGTACTCTGTCGCCACCCAGTCCCGCGTCAGCAGCTGCTCTGAGATGGGCGTGAACGGCAGCATCTGCAGCGGTCGGAAACGCAACATCATATGAGCACATGGGTGGCGGTACGATGCTTAAGACAGCACCCATGCTTTCCGACCTGCGGTGCCACTTCGCTGAAAAAGGTCCACGGCAGTGACTCGATCAGTCGGCAATGCCAGAGCCCAACCTGGATGCCGTGGATGAACTCAACATTCGCCCCAAACCAGGTGCCGTAGCTGACCTGCAAAAGGGAGATGTCCAGGGTGGTGGGGCTGCTAGTACCTGCTGGCGAAACGCCACCACTCCTGGTGGCTGATGTGCCGCTGTCGCATCCGCTCATGTACAACTGAGCCATATGGACAGCAGCAGCGGGTGTTGCCTCACGAAGCCCAGCACACCATTAGCAGGTGCGTCAACGACTGCCGTGTGCAGCCAGGCCCACCTGCGTGCTCCACAGCACGCCCACGACGCCGTTGGCGGCGAAGGGCTTGGGGTAGATCTGCGGCCCGGTGGGCTTGATGTGCCAGTACTTTTTGGCGGCCCGCAGCTCCATTGCCAGCAGCAGGCGCCCCCAGTCGGCCAGCGCAGCGTCGCCCCTCGCCACCCCCAGCAGGTACACCGCATAGTACGAGTTCACGGCCTCGCTGCTCGACTCCTGTAGATGTTTGGAAACAAATCGTCGGTGGGTCAACGTTCAGCGACATAACTGTTACTGGTTGGCAACGCCGCGTGTCTGCTGACACCGGGACACAAGTGCACGGCGCGCACAGCTAGCCACGAAGACAGTGCACATGCAACGGAATTGGAAAACCCTGTGGCCTGGCTACCACACCTATCAAATAAATAATCATAAATAAACAATATTACCTTACCTGGTTCTTGCCGGCAGCGAAGGCGGTGTACCCGGACGCCCAGCTGTGGCCGTCGAACCAGTCCATGTGGCGGGCGAAGGGGAAGTAGCGGTCGTTCTCACGCGGGTTGGCGAAGTCCCGCAGCAGGTCGTCCAGCGGCGCCTGCGGGTTGCGGCAGATCTCAGGTTGCGGACGCTGGCAGGGAGGTCAAGGTTGATTTATCTAATGTAACCAGCAGCTGTTGCCTGATGCGGCGTGCTTGGGATGCTCAGACCAGAATGTACGGAACACAGCAGATCAGAAAGCCCCTGAAAGGTTGATGGCCGAGCCTACCTTCGCAGCTGCCAGCCAGGCCTTGTCCTTGCGCCCGAGCGTCGCGGCCGCGTATGCAAAGTAGCCGTAGTGGAAGTGGTGGTCGTTGTACTGCCCATTGCCGAAGTCCGCACCACCTGTGGATGCGGAAACTATCATGAAACGCCATGAAACGCCTCAAAACGAGAGGACAGACCCCGGCACCTGTGGCTTCGAAACCCGCAGGACACAGGGCAGCTCAACCTGTAGAACCAGCGGCTTGTGACACTACCTTTCAGTCGGCGCAGGTTGGAAACGCAGAGCGCGTATCAAAGTCTCACCGTCCTTCAGGCCATTGGCCGAGCAGGTGCCGCCCCAGACGGCGTCGTACCGCAGCGGGTCCCCGTTCTGCCCCGCCAGCCAGGGCGCCAGCCCGGCCTTCATGCGGCTGCGCACCGCCGCCGCCGTCGCCGCCTGCCCCAGCTCGTCCGCGATCAGCGCCAGCCGCCCCATGGCCGCCAGCTGTATCAGACATGGCCATCCGTGGGAGTTTGCCCAGGTCTACTGACAACATGGCACCTACGTGGGCCATTGCCGACGCCTGAATAGCTGAAGACTGCCTTCGTGAGCAGGCAGAGCAGGACCACTTCCAAGCAGCGAGTCATTTGCCCAAAGAGGCAGGGCGTATGTAGCACGTACGACATGACCAGCCCTGACAGCACCGATGTGCAGCTGGCGACTTTGCATGTATGTTGCGCTGAGTGCGCAACGCGGATTCACCACAGGACTGGGGATCGGATCCTGTTGCAAATCGCCTGTTGACTCGCACAGCGCAGCATCTGTTTTGATCACACACTGCAGCCCAAGCCAGGGCGCAGACCGAGAGCGTTCAGCATGCCAGCAGGGTGCAGCAGGCATTGTCGCCTCAGTCCTTGAACCTGACATAACTGTAGTTTTCAAGGAGCGCACCTGCTTGCCGAAGAAGTAGGGGTCGGGCGCGACCGGCACCCTGCCCGCGTCCGCCTGCAGCGCCGCCAGCACCGCTGTCCTCTTCTCCGCGTCGACGCCCCTGGGCGCCCCCCACCCGACCGTCGTCAGCGCCTCCGTGATCGCGAAGCCGCGCTGCGACCCCAGCACGGCGGCCGCCGACACGCAGCTCATGCGGCCCTTCACCGTGCCGTAGGCATTCTGCATTGGAAAGCAAACATGCTTGTCACTCCCGCAGGCGACTCACCACCTGCCGGGCCGGCAGCGTTCCTTGCTTTCTGGACACCCAGCGATGGCGCCTGAAGCCTTGCTGCTGCTCGCTGCTCATGTTTGCGTCGCCGACACCGTCGCCGCGCCGCAGCCGGCAGACTGACTCCCCGATCGTGACGCACCGCCAGGACGGTCGGCGCGGTGCAGCCCGCGTCCAGGTGGTGCGGCAGCACGCACGTCAGCAGCCGGGCCGCGGCTGGCACGGCGCCGCCGGCCGTGGCGCGGCACACGTAGCCGAACGTGACCTTCGCTGTGTTCGCTGCGGTTTTCTGCAGTCGACGGACGGAGCGAGCTTGGTGTGGTGGTTGTGGAGCTGCCAGCAGCACAGCGAGTTCAAGCAACGACTCCAGAGACTTCGGGAAGGAAGAGTAGACTCTTCAGCAGCATCTCTGGGCCAGCTGGCACTTGCGGCCACGCCAGCACAGGCGCTGCGCTTCAGGGTGCGCGCTGCAGGGCGCTGAAGACCGCGTCAACAAACGCACCTGGTGGCTGACGTCGCCGTTCGCGGGCCACACCCCCGCGTGCTGGTCCAGCACGCTGGCCGCCGCGGCGCCCGGCGCCAGCGCCAGCCGCAGCGCCCCGCTGTGGGGCGCCGCCGCCGTGAGCCTGCCGGTGCCCGCCAGCGTGAAGGTCACCGCCTTGCCGGTGTACACGATCCAGGTCTGGACCAAAAAGAGAGATCAATGTGTGATCTGTCGTGTGTAGCCTCCGAAAAGATGGACTCTGCTTCCGAGGAAACAGAGGATCCACAAGCAGCATTGTACGCCACTGAATAGTGCTTGCCGTCTGTACACTGCCATTTGTAAAACTTTGTCTCTGGCACGGAGTTTGTCAATGAAGGGTCCCAATATTGTCACGAAGGGAAAACCTGTAATAAGGTGCCCACCAAGCAGAACAGCATTGATACGACATACAATTTCCTTGCGCGTGGTTGATTCTTGCACCAGTCAGCGCTTGAGCACCTCGACAATGACTCTGTTCAGATGCTGCAGGTCACTTGCTTCATAATTACTGACACACAGACCTGCTTGCGTTCTGCTTCTGTGAACGTAGCCAAGTTACGCACCTCGCCGCTGTTGAGCGCCAGCGCAAAGCGCCTGCCGGTGACGGGCGCGCCGGCGGCCGCCGGCTTGCCGTTGATGCTGAGCACCGCGTGGACGGTGGACACCACGGGGGTCAGCCCGGCGTACACCACCGTCTGGTACGGCGACCCTGCAGCAGGTCGCAGCGGCGTTTGCAGGTTTGCCTGGAAGATATATGGTTCGTTTTGAACGACGATGTGTGCAGGCTGCAGGCGCGGCAGACATTACGAGGCCAGCCTAAAGACCAGACATGGCAACCCTGCGGCAGCCCTGCGCTTGCATGGTGCAGCCGCAGCTGGCAGCATCTGCTGGCATCTGGACCATGCTGTCGCTGGGATTTTGCATCATATCTCGGGCTCAACACCAAGCAGGCAGTGTTACCAGAGGTGCTCACCCCGCACAAAGGCCGCGTCAAACATTTTGGGGCTCCCCGCCGCCCGCCAGCGCATGGCCGCCACCAGGGGGTCGAAATGCGACAGGTACCTGCACAACCGGAGCCATATGAGCAGTGCGCAAACCGATCAAGGCTATGAGTATGTTTCTGCCAGCACACAATCCTAGCAAGCGCTGGTTCATCTGGTAGGTTTAGGGTTTGAAGATCAAGCCTCTGCAGATGTGCTGGTCTCAGCAACGCATCGGACACGCTCCTGACGATGCAATTTGCTCGTCCCACTCACCGTGGCCCCGGCGCCTCTGCGAACCCGAGGCTCACGTCCGCCACAAAGGGGTAGATCACGTCCTTCGCCGTGGCCGTCGGCTGCGAGTAGCCCACATCCACGCCCCTGGCTGTGGCGCGGACCTGGTGAGGAAGTTTCAAACCGCGTCAAGTCGACCAGACCGCCCTCACCACTGATGACAACTCATTCCAGGCGAAGCTGAGTGTCCAGGTTGCGGGTATGTGAGCGGCGAAGTGTTGACCTGGTACGGCAGCGGCGCCACCGGCTGGTCGCCCTTGCCCGTCACCAGGTTGGTCCACCAGGCGCCCGTCGGCAGCGGCGGCCTGGAAGGAAGGCAGACTCTGGTGACACTGGCAGGCACCATCTAGGTCATGTGCATGCGTATGGGCACAAGCCGGCACGCAATCGGATAGGGAGCAGCGCTGCAGATGTAGCAAGCGTTGCACGAGACCCCAGATGCGCCAGTGGCCAGAGCACAACACAGCCGGAGCTGCAGAGTGCGCGTGGCTGCCGATGCCACGGTGGCGCGAACACAAGTGCAGATACAAGAGTGGTGATGAAAACATGGAAACGAGCAGGGGTGGCATTGAGCTCACCTGAAGGCGCCCCACAGCGGCCCGGGCTTCACGCTCTGCACCTTGCTGGCAGCAAAGTGGGGCTCCCCCGCCGGCAGCAGCGCCCCGCCCAGGGGCACCGGCTTCGGCGCCAGCACTGGACCGCATACAGTGCGCTTCATCAGTGTGGCCACATGTGCGGCTGTGCAGCCTGCAGGGCTCTGCCAGATGCCGTCCGGATGCATGATGAACTCCCAATACGGAACAGGCACGCGGACGCTCACTCGGTGGCTGCCACTGGAAGAGATGTAGCAGCTGGCAAACGACACTGCCAGCACCAGAATGGTCATTGCCCGTTGCATGCTGCATGATCACTGCTGCGGCATGCATGCAGAGTGCTCGCGAGCAGAGGTGAGACTTCATGTGTCCAGCAGAGGCTCCTCAAACTCGACCAAGCGTCTGTTGTACCAGTGAGCTAGCCACACGCCCAGCTGACGACGGCCAGTGTTATGAGCTGCACCTGCTGAATGCCGGCAAACATCCAGATCTGTAGCTGCCAGATGTTGCTGCGCATCCGAGCTGACACACCTCGTCGTGCTCAAGACGTAAGCAGTTATAGATGATCCGTGATGTTCGTGTGTGCATGCTGTTCGCATGAGGTACTCGGGGCACGCTGCACTCCTGGCGCTCGACTCACCGCCTGCCTGGCGCGCGGTGGTCGGGCAACGGCAGTCGCACACGGGCGCCTGCTGCGTGTTGTCCATCTGCAGCAGTATCACCAGCGCCAGCACCAGTGCCCGGTGCACGCCTGCCGGCATCGCGACGCCTGGCCTGCACGCGGCACCCCCAACCTCCGACACCCCAGTTGCGCTGCTCGAATCGGCAACCCGCACGTGCAAAACCAAGAAGGGTTCTACATGTCGATTATTGTGCCTGGCCAACGCCGCAGGCTGACTGGCAGTACAGCTTTTGTGGCACCATGGCTCTGGTGATGCACTTTGTGTGCGTCACCGCCGTTTCTGGTTCGGCGGTCTGGGTCGGCGTCCTGTGCTTCCAGAGGGAGAGAGGGTGATCGGACACAGCAGTGCGCTGGCGAGAGCCTGGCCGAAGATGGTACCAGCACATCGTCGACCACAGCTCCTTGAGCGGGATGCACGTGTATGCCTTTGGCGGTGTCCTGTTGTTCCAAACTGCTACTTCTGACCTCAATAAAAGGTGGCAATGGCCAGCGTCGCTGCCAGCAGGAGCACGGTTCCGCAATCTGCTGCGCACTGCCACTGCAGTGGCCGACGCTGCAGTGACCAGCCCAGCCCATCGCGCCTGCTGTGGTCCCCGTGCCTCCGTGCATGATGCGCATTTGACGCCTGGCCTACTGCTATGAATGCCCTGCTTAGTCGCCGCCGGTGGCCTGCTTCAGCTGCGAGATGGCCTCGTCACCTGACAACAAGCGGAGACCGTCTCAGCCGCAGTGGATGGTACAGACCACAATGTGCAGGGAGCGTCTGACGTTGCCACGGAAAAGCATGCAATGTAGTGGAGACGACCAGGCGACCTGACATCCAGCTGCACGATGGCGCAGCTCATGCACAGCACATTCGTGATGTCTGCTGCCAGCGGCGCAGCTCACCCATGGCCTTCAGCACCACGACGGTGAGCTCCTTGCCGGCGGCAAACTCGGCCTGGATGGTGTCCGCCAGCTTCTCCGCCTCGTCGGTGCCGCCCGGCAGCTTCAGGTCGTCCTTCGTGTTGCCGTCGGCGTCCATCAGCGACACCTGCACGCAGGAGGAGTGGGACGCCGGTGAGATGTGCACATGATGCAGAGCGCGACGTTGCAGCGCCCCGCCTGATGATCGGTGCTTGGACACACGGCCGATGCAGCAGGCCCCATACAGGTTTCCGGAAGCAGACTTCAACATCGTAGTGTTCTGGGCATGGCATGGCAGGGTGGCCGAGAGAGTCAGGAGTGTGCAACGACTCACGAAGCCGTCCTCGGAGATGTCCAGCACGCTGAACTCCTGGCGGCTCACATTCGGCACCTGGGCAGCATCAAAATGTGTGTCAGCCGCTAAGCCTGTAACTTGCTCAAGGTGCCATTGCACGAGGGCTTGCATTGCATGGCACCCCGCCTAGGATGCAGCCAGCGCTGCAGCATGGGGAGCATGAAGGGCTGCAGATGTCCAAACCGTAGCAGAAAGTACGTGACCCTCAGACTCACATCGGAGTTGTGGGAGGAGGGCTGCAGGTCCTCCAGCTTCTTGCCCGTGAAGATGTCCAGCGCGACGAAGTGGCACTTGGCGTGGCCGTGCTTGCCCGTCTTCGAGGTCGACACATCCACCACCTGTTTGCGTTGCAGTGCCATATATGTTTTGCACCCCGGGACGAATTCGGAAGGTGCTGGTGCCAGGCTTGTTAGGTCATTTCAGCGGCAAAACCTGTGTCTGTCTCAGTGCGCAGCAGAGGCGGACGCGCTGTAGCCGGTCAAGCAAGTACAGCACCCACTGCTACAAGGCTGACCTTGCAGGGGCGGTTCTTGATGACAATGAAGCCGTTCTTGCGGATGGTGCCGGCCTGCTGCGGGTACGTCAGCGAGGCGCCGGCGTCCGCCGACTCGAAGTGGACATCGTGGTCGTCGGCCATCCTGCGCATTCGTGAAGCTTTCGCATTAGTTGCTTGGCCCGGCCTCTGATTGGCATGATAGTACGGGAGAATACAGCCTCTGTTTTACTCTGGGTGCAGTAGGTTAGGGACCATGTGGAATGGTGCGAACCATCCGACTGCACAATAAACGCTCCTTCAGCTGTTACTGAGCACAGCACATGGTGTTTCAATTTCACGAACCAAAACTGCTGTCGATCCCAGTCGGGCTGCCAGGTGCAGCTGGAACACTGGAGCTGAGGAGCGCCTCAACATATATGCACACATGCTGCTACTCCAACACGGAATGAGATTGGCACTGCCACCAACATGCAGAGCCAAAAGGCTTGCAGAATCCCATGGACGTGCTGCACAGCAAAACTTGGGCCACTCTGGTGCCCAGGCCAAGCTGATCAGGGCTGCTCCCAGCCCCAGCCACACTGCTATATGTAGGTACTCTAGCTTGGCATTCGCGGCTGCCGCAGCAGGGCGCAGCATGCAAATGCTGGGCTGCCACACAAGCTGCAGCAATCACCCTCGCAAGGGACCCTCTGTCCCTCCCGCCCAGCGCTTGTGAACACCTTGCAACATCAGCTTATGCTTCAGCAGAGCCTTGCAGACCGAAGACAGCATGCTGACCTGGCGGCTGTTGGTGTTTCGCCTGCTGCTGGGGGGTGCCCTGTGGTCGCGATTTGTTCCGTCTGCGGCGGCGGTGCGGGCCTGTGGCGTCGGAGAGCAACTGGAAGCAGCGCTCAGCTGTGCTTTCGGATCACCTGGCCGCTGTGAGCGACCGTCAACGCGCCAAGAGGCCCGCGCACAGGCGACTGCGCCGTCGACATGCAACAACTGTGTTGCAGGGAAGTGAACACAGCGGGGGCGGACAAGCTGGCAGGAGACATCCCCCGCTCGTGCGATGGCTAGCTGCCTGCTAAGAACTTTGACCATTTTGCGTGCAGCAAATCAGCTGTTTCGCCCTCAGCAGCATCCAAAGGGTACCACTGGATAGTATCAGATCAGTTTGCAGGGCTGGCGAGCTCGCAGGGCCAACACCTTTGGTTTCGACGACTGCCATCTTGACGTCCCTGCTGAGCACCTGAGGGCGGTACTTGTGGGTCCCTGTGCTGCCGGCTTTGCAGCAACGCCTCGGACAGATTGTCCAGACTTGCGGACTGTGAAGGCTGGCTGCCTTCAGCCAGGTAAGTACTCATGTCATTGTGCCGTGTGCGCTCCTTGCGGGTGCAATGCGCATATGCGACAACACCTCTGCGCCGGCCACAAGCTCATGCCGCAACTTGCGCTCACTGTGCAGGCCCGGCGTCAGAAGCGCCCTGCTGCGGCTGTATCGCCGGCGGCAGGCGTCACAGCGCCGCGCCCCGGCGCGGGCAGCGCCATGATGAAGCGCGCCCGCAAGGCGGTGGGCGGGGGCTCCGCTAAGGTTTGCCTGTCATCCTAGCTGGGCCTCCTTCCCTCAGGAATCGGACCTGCTCCGTTGGACACATACAACGACGCTCAATGTGATCTGTGCTCCGCTGAGCACGCTTTGATCATGCTTTGCAGCGGATGTGCATGCCGCCGCAAGCATGCAGCTAGTGCAGCTCACCATGGCTGTGGCATTCAGTAGCCACAGCAACCACTGCATGCATGCAGGCCGACGGCATCTTTGACAAGTATGCCGAGACCTCCGCCGACACCATCGGTCCGGAAGGTGATGCATGGTATCTGTGTGCCATGGCCTGCATGCACATCTCATGTAGCAATGAGACGGCATGGTATTCACATGCTTTTAGCGCATGCAGCAAGGTGACGACCCACATTCTGCTGGTATCTGCAGGCATTGAGCGCTTCTGCACAGATCTGGGCCTGGACCCCTCAGACAAGCGGGTAGGACCTCATTCATCTGCGCCCATCGCGCGCTGCACCCAACATGGCGGCACCCTGCCTGCGGGTTTGCAAGCGTGTATGATCCTGCGTGCACAGCGCCTGCACGCGTGACCACAGCAGTGGGTGTGCCGGCCCTGCAGGTGCTGCTGCTCGCCTGGAAGATGCGGGCAAAGCGCATGGGGTATTTCAGCAGGGAGGAGTTCCAGACAGGTGCGCCGGTGGTCGACGCCATAAGCGCACGACAGACAGCAGAGTCGATTTGCCATGGTGTGATGCAGCAAGATTGTGCGGCAGCTGGACTATTGGGACACGGTGTGAAGCCACCACTTCCCTTGGACCCGTGGCTGGCATGCTGATGTGGCTCGCCCGGGATCCGCCTGCAAGCCACAGCCTGATGAAGCCAGTGTGGAAGCGGACGCAGCAGATGTGCCTCACCGCCCTCCAAGGGTGAAGAACATTAACACCGATAGCAATAGGTGTCCCCCCCACTCCCGCTGCAGGTATGGGCGCCCTCAAGGCCACAACGGTGGCGCAGGTAAAGCGCGCTCTGCCGGGCTTGGAGGAGCAGGTCGACATGGACCCGGAGGCCTTCCACGACTTCTGCAGCTTCGCGTTCAAGTTCTGCCTGACGGTGCGCCCGGCCGCCGCACCGTCGGTCGGCCGCCCTCAGGGGGCGCCCGTCGCACGGCGCTCCCGCACCCTGTGGCAATGCCTTTGTAGTGATGAATTTGTACAGGCGCCAGTGCAGAAGCCGGTTGGCGCCTGGACGGCTTGCAGCATGCATGACGCTCGAAAGTCCGCAACCCAGCTTGCGGCTGCGTGCAGGAGCCGTCGCAGAAGCTGATCGACATCCCGACGGCGTGCCAGATGCTGCAGATCGTGATGCCGCACGAGCCGCTGCAGCCGCTGTTCGTGGACTTCCTGCAGCAGCAGGCCGAGTACAAGGTCGTCAACTTCGACCAGTGGACCAGCTTCCTGCGCTTCACCCAGGACGTGCGCTGTTGCGGGTCCCTCCCAACTTGCCTCCTGCTGCTGCTGCTGCTGCTGCTGCTGCTGCTGCTGCTGCTGCTGCTGCTGCTGCTGCTTGGTAGCGGCCCTGTTAGTTGTAGCATGTCCTGCGGTCAGTGTGCACTTGGCCTGCGCATGTATGTCCTGAGCACGAACGACAGTAAATTTCATTCATAGAAGTACGGGCACGCCACAGATATGACGCATGGAGAGCTTTTGCAGCCCACCTGCGCTTATGATGTTGTCGGCGTGCGGGTCTGCAGGTGAAGCCGGACCTCAGCAACTATGACGAGTCGCAGGCGTGGCCGCTGCTGCTGGACAACTTTGTGGAGTGGGGCCGGGTGCGCGTTTCCCACCTCCAGATGCCCTGTAGTGCAGCAACTGACTAGCAGACACGGGGTTGCTTTGGTCCTGGTGACCGCAGACATGGCCACAGCTGCACCTCATGCAGCGGAGCACTCTGCAGACAGTGCGAGGCAGCACGCGGTTGGCATGCAGCTGACCGCTGTATGTGCTCTTCGATGGTGCAGGAACGGCTATCACAACCGATCGACCTGACATGAGGCAACTAAGACCGGTGCGTGAGGGCAGCGTCTGGACAGTTGGCATGCTGCGGCGCAATGGCACAGCGACTATGGCAGGGTTGCCAACCTGTTGCACTGGGTGGCCAGACCGATGTCTTAGCAACGACGTGGAGCAGTGTATGTGCCGCACGCATGGCGTGGTGTGAGGGAACAGGCAAATGCGCTTGGTCCAAATGGCAGGAGGATAGATCACGAAGCCCAGCAAACTTGTTCCCGAAGCCAGCACGCGTCCAAACACATCCCAAAGCTGAGGTGCTTCACGCACGACAGCATCAGTCCACCATGGCGTCATGAGCTGGCATAGAGCTCCGGCTTGAGCACCCCCACATACGGCAGCGACCGATACACCTGTTACACAGCACCGTGTCTCGTCAAACCATGCCACAACGGCAGCAAGCGGCGCACAGCATTGACTGTGTATTGACACAGTGCCAGTGCAGACGGTTGATGCATACTCACCTCATTGAAATCCAGCCCATATCCCACCACAAACTCATCTGGACACTGCAGGCGGAGCAACAAGTCACCATGGGCCAGGGGCGCCGCCGTGTTGCAGGCTGTCATGAGGACGTGTGGTTCTGGCGCAATGCCACAAGCTGCCAACCATCTCAATGCTGGCTCCCGACCAGGACTGCAGTCCTACAGCCATGTCCTACCGGCAGTGCGCAGTAGTCCGGCTGGATGTCCACTTTTCGGCGAGCGGCCTTGTCCAGCAGCACCACCACCTGCGAAGTCCAGCAAGCACAACACCGTTACGAATAGCGGCATGCTGTCAGCAGTGTGCTGCGTCCTGGTAACGCAGCCATAAAAACCTCCTTATTGCTTGAACCTGACAATGCCATGGGCTGTCTCAGCGCCAGCAGTACCTTGACGGACGCCGCTCCTGCTTCCTGCAGCCGGGCGACCACGCGCTTCAGGGTGGCGCCCGTGTCAATGATGTCCTCCACCTGCGTCACAAGCATGAAGTCAGGGTTTAGACATCCGTCAGGGCACCTATGCCATGACACAGCGTCGCTGGGCTGGGGGTTGGTCTGCCCACACGACAGCTGGCCGAACAGGCTGCAGCAAACTGTCGACGCATGCGCCAGCGGTGCTCAACACGTTCTAGGGCCCACCACTAGCACGTGCCGCCCTGAGACGTCGATCTTCGCTGCGAGCATGTTGACATTCACGTCGCCCGATGCCACCGTGGCTGCACCGTAGCTGGACGCCGCGAAAAAGTCCACCGTCTGCATGAGGACGGCACAGGGATGAGTACGTACCGACAGCGGAGCTGTGTGGACTGGTGCCATGCAACCGTTTGCGTCTAGTTTGCCATTCTCTGGGTAGACTGTGCCTACCAAGCCGGCAGGCACTGGCGTTATGGCACGGGCCAGGTCCGCACAGAACACAAAAGCTCCTGTGAGCGCCTGTGCGAGTACAACCAGAGTCTCAGACGCCACGCATAGCAGGGGATGGATGACAGGAACGCTGGCTACCCATCATGCCGCAGTGTGCTGTGCTTCAGCGGCAAGGCATGGCCGAGGCCGGCATGTGCAGCACGCACGCACCCCGAGCAGCAGCGGCTGCCTGTCTGCATAGTCGTCTGCCAGCTGCCTGGCGGCATGCACCGTCAAAGCAGTGACTTGGATGGCATGTAAGGAAGTGTGTCTGTGCCAGTGCATGTAGGTCAATTTGGACATGCCCATCAGAACATGGCATTGCACGCCGACCCTCCCACCTGCCCAGCTTCGACACGGCATCGCCTAGCTGCTGCTCATTGTACACGATGGACAGTATGTCTGGGTGAGCATCTGAGGCGGCCGTAGAGGGCACTGGCGGCGTTGCCGCTGCGATCGTCATCCGCTGCCGGTGCTGCCTGGCTACTGCGCGAAAGACGTGCTGGCTGTGATGCTGCTGACAGGTAGGCCTGCTGATGGGGCAGCCTGGTATACTGCGGGCACTTCGTGTCAAGCCTAGCTCGTGCCGGCGCAGCAGTTGCGCTTGGCAGCACGATGTTTGCCTCACATGGTGAGCTCCGCGATGACAGGTGAGTTGCGACGCAGAATGCATATCTACAGCATCGAATATCATGTGCAGTGGATCACGACGCAATGCACTTGTGCAATTGAGTATGCTTCGGACCTTCCAACGACTGCTGGGCAGCAGATCCCAGGACAGAACGCACTGCCTGCCTCACGCCTACATTGCTCAGTTGCGTTGAAGCTTTGTGTCTGACTTCAAGCTGCATCGCTCCAGCGATCCTGCGGATCAATCATCATTGCTACAGCGTCTGCTCTGCATGGACGCACGCTGCCAGCACCGATATGCGCTCACAATTTGCTGGATATAGGGGGCCAGATGCATGACTTGCGGGTTGCAGCAGTCTGTCCAGCCAAAAGGCTGCCAAGCAGAGCGCGGTCCCCGCTCCACGATTCGGAGCAGGCAATATGTGCAGCGGCAGCGGAACCTGGGTCGCTCAGGCACTGCAGCTCTATTGCAGCATCGCCATGCGTCGGGCGCCCACACCACATCTATCCCAGTGATTCATGCTGCTGGCCAGAGCACGTCCAGCGATCCTGCAGGCGCTGCCGGATGCCGTGATGGCTGCGCAGACTGGATGGCATCACCGCTGCAGGTCAGCTGCTGCACGTTGACCTCAGTCAGCAGTGTGCGCAATGGGTTGCGACCACACCTGACTGCAAGCATCGCTGTCCACTACCGGGGGGGGGGGGGGGGGGGGGGGGGGGGGGGGGGGGGGGGGTGGACTGGGACCGGTCCCCGGAGTTCCGCTGATGCTGCAGCCGCTGCGCGCCCTGAACCAAAACATGGTTGTGCTGGATATGGACGCCACGCTCGCAGCTGAGCGGGTGGCCTCAGGTGATGAGAGCGCATGGATAGCTACGTTCTTCTCTCTAAAGTCATCTGACAGTATGGACTCCCAGTCGCTGCAGCAGGTGTTCAACAACGCCCCCTCGCTGCAACCTGATCGGCTCTCCATCGCTGCGCCGCAGGGCGGGAGGCATGCGACTCAGTGTGAGCGGCTCTGGCCTCCGGCCACGGTGTTGGCGGCGATGCGCCGTGGGGCGGCGATGCTAGTGTGGCGAGCCGGCGGCGCCGTTGCTGCTGAGCTCTGCGCGAGTGCCACGCCTCTTCTGGGCCTGCCACAGCGCGGGCAGGTGGGGTCAAGTGCTGATGCTGCATGATATGATGAGGTGGCTGCTGGCTCGCAAGCCTCTGTAGCAGCGGGGGCCAGGGAGGGGCTGCAGAAGCAGGCAGGCTGCAGAAGCAGGCAGCCAGTCTGCAGAGTGCTTCCACTCATGTCAACACATCGCCTTCGGTGGTCGCAGCCTGCACAATGAGTTTATGTGCACTGCAGGGCTGCCGTTGTGTTGCCGGTGGGCCGTGCCAGGGCCAGCAGCGGCAGCAGCAGCAGGATGCGATCGCACAGCGGGCAACGCTTCCGCTGGGCAGCCCCGCAGGCAGCGGCAGCTGCAAGTGGATGCGCTTGGAGCACGGCGGCAGGGGCGGCACTGCGGGAAGGGCGGCAGCATTGTGCAGCGACAGCAGGGGACGGCAGTGACAGCAGCGCTGTCGGCGGGGATGCCGTGCTGCGAGGCGCTTCAGCAGCCGCGAGCAGCCAGGAGCAGCAGCCGCCCGCATGCTGGGGTGGGTTCCTCAATACCCACCAGACACTGCAGACATCGTATTAAAGTGCTTCGTATGATAGTAGATGCCGCTGAACGTAGGTCACACTCGGTAGGCATCGCATCGTAGTCGCCTGACTCAGCCGCCGGCGTGCTCACGCCTTGCTGGTCCCCAGGGAGAGACCCTACATCGGCATGCGAAGCACCTGCTTGCCGCCAGCGATCATTCCCGATGGGCTGCTGACTAGATGCGATCTCCTCTCATCTCACGTGCCCTGTGCACTTGAACCGGCGACACCCGCTGAACCGCACCATCAGGACAGTCGCTCACTCGTTCGGATCCACCTCGTGCTCAGGCGATCCCCGCTCTCAGGCGCGCTGCTCCATCGCTGTATAGACTCCTCTGCCCCTGCCGCCTCTGAATGATTGGGCCGTCTTGCCGCGGGTCCAGCGCGTATGCACCGCCCGATGCAGAGGCATAGAATCTTGATGAGGCGGAAGAGCCCTGATGGGAAGTGGGCGTAGCCGAGTACAGACGTACAGGCCAATGCATGCTCTACTGTCTTGTGCGTGTGGTCCGGCTGAGATGAATACTTTCAAAGGTGCCCCCGACCGTCAGTGCCTCCTGCTGGCCTCCTTGTCCAGGATTTGGCAGAGGAGAGAGAAACAGACGCATACTGTGTTGCGCGCATAGTGACGTGCGGTCGTGCGCCGCCTCAGATCAGTGCCCGCTACGCAGACGACTTGTACTGCAGCGACGATTATCGTCCAGGCGGTCCACTGAGGGAGCCGCAGCGCTGCGGTAGAGCGGTTGTGCTCGAGTCGTGGTGAATGCAAGCGCTAGTGGCTTGCAGCGGTGGTATAGCAGCACTCAGCCGTGCAGGCCGGCTCGCACACGAGCTTGCACGACTGCGTGTGCGTGCACAGAGCTCAATCAGGCGGGCCCCGCCGCGGCCTCCGCGGCGAAATTAAAGCTCATACACCACCACGTTGCGGCCAGCTAGCCTCTTCCCATGAAGCGTGACGTGCGGCGCTGTGGTTCCAGGTAGCTGCCGAAGGTCGTCATCCTGATGGCGGTACACTTGATGAAGCGGCGGGCTGCCGGCGGACAGGCGGCGCTGGCGCTGCTGCTCGCCTGCTGCGCCTGCTGGGCGCAGCTGGCTGCAGCGGCGGAGGAGTTCACCTACGGCCATCTTTCGGGCCCCGCAGAGTGGGGCGAAACTTGCAGCGCCGGCAAAACGCAGGTGATGCCTGCCTTGCGTTAGTTTCCTCCGTAGTTCACGAACCAGCATGTCATGGCGCAGTTGCCATGATAGTCGCCATCGACAGTCGTGCCTGATCATGTGCTGGCGCCATGTCTGCTGCTCTCATCATCAGCGCTCATTTGGATGGTCACTCAAAACGGCGACTGAATGCTGGCTACAGTTGTAAGTTGTGACCGTCGTCGCTTCGCCTCAAGATGCCTGCGGCACGTGTGCCGCATCACGCTGTCGGCAGCTGCGTGCATGCCATGCTCACATCAGCGGCCGTCTGCACCACCCGCAGTCGCCCATCGACATCTCGACGGCCGGCGCGGTGGAGGCGGTGCACAGCGCCAAGGGCGGGCTGGCGTTCGACTACGGCCGCCTGCGCAACGTGACGGTGTACAACACCGGCTACGGGCCCCAGGCGAGCTGCCAATAGGCAACCCCGACCACGGATGCCCCGTTTTCAGATTTGAACCTGAAGGCCGGAATGGTTGGGACATGACCATGCCTGGCCGCCGCCTGCATGCTGGGCCGCTGATGGACAAACAAGCATCGGGGATGGATCGACTGCTCACTGTGCATGACGCACGCCAGTAGAGCCTCGGCATTTTTTCATTTTTTTAATACCGTTGTCGTGAAGTCAGGCCCTGCTGCGACTGGGCACTTCCGGGCTGCGTAGGTGAGGATGCCAAAGGGCAACGTCCTGACGACGGCCGAGGGGCAGCGGTGGGAGCTGTTGCAGTGGCACTTCCACACGCCCAGCGAGAACGCGCTGGACGGCCGCCACGCCGCCATGGAGGCGCACCTGGTGCACAAGAACGTGGAGACCGGTGCGCTTCGATGCAGCACACCCGTCATGCAGTCGACATTCGAGAGCACTTTCAGGGTTGCACCCCGCCTGCACTCTTTGTGCGGAGGTGCACAGTGCAGTGCTGGTGAGGACACAGAATGCCCGTCTGTTCAGGACTAGTTTGCGGACGCCTTTACAGTAGGTCTGTCCACTAAACCCCTGCCGGCAGTGGGAAGTTGATGGGAGGCCGTGCTGAGCTGCCCGTCCACTGACAACCCGCCCCTGCAGCAGGCCTGGATCGAGCTCCAGCGGTCATGATGACATGCAGGCAAGCTGGCGGTAGTAGGCGTGCTGCTGGTGGACCGCAGGAAAGTGGATCACCAGCCTTGTAGTGAGAAACAGCATTTTATATTCTACATGCAGGCGAGCTGGCGGTGGTGGGCGTGCTGCTGGAGGACCATTCCCCGCCCGCCGCCAGCGGCCGGCTGTGGCAGCAGCACAGCGACGCGCTGCAGCAGGCCATGGACCTGATGCCGGCCGACGCCGGCGACGAGTCCGGTGCGCCTGTGTTTGCGCCTGGGCCCCAGATTGCGCCGGGGTCTATAGGGCTTGTATGGGGATCACGACGGAGTGTCCTACAAGATCTGTGCTCAGATTGGACATGGCGCACAGCTGACCTACTCATGATGCCAGCACCCACCTGTTGCATGCAATTGCTTCCTGCTTTCTTGTGTGTGTGTCTAGCCAATACCCTAAACCCTGCAACGTGCAGGGCCGCACGCGCTGCAGCCGGCCACCTTCTCGTCGCTGCTGGACGACGGCGGGCGCGCGGCAGCCGCTACAACCTGGGCGGCCAGTCCCGCCGCCACTCGCACCCGTACGCCAAGTTCGACGGCTCCCTGACCACGCCGCCCTGCACCGAGGGCCTCGTCTGGTGCGCTCAGTTACCCAAGTCAACAGCAAACGTCAAGGGGTCTCTGGGCTAGTGCTGATGTGCCCTCATGCAGGCGGCGCGCTTGTATCACCGCAGCCATGTGCCCGGCGTGCTTGGACGCTGCAGCAGTGCTGTCTATTCCCATGGTAGTGCTCAGCAGCCTGGCCGGCCGTGAAGCATGTCAATCTGAAGCTCCTTAAGCGCCTCCGGGAGGGCGACGGCACTCGGCCCTGCTGGAGGCACACGCTGTGAGCGGTCAGTACACCCTGCCGCAGGTACGTGCTGCTGGAGCCGTCGCCGGTGGGGGAAGCGCAGGTGGTGCGCTTCCAGCGGCTCGTGGGGCAGGGCCTGACGCACGCCTCCAACGCGCGCCCCGTGCAGCCGCTCAACGGCCGGGCCGTCACCTTTGGCGGAGGCGCCCTGTTCGGAGGCTGACGGCGGCGGCGCGGCGTGACGCTGCGCGGACGCTGGGGCGGCAGCCAGCAAGCTGTGCTGCCGGGTGTCGGGGCCCTGGTCGCCAGACCTGGGACCTCTCGACATGGTCAGAGCCACGCTGTGTCCTGTGGTGGCGGCGCCCTGTTCGGAGGCTGGCCAGGGGGACCAGCCAGCGCTGGCGGGGGTCAGGCTCCTGGTAGCTACATGAGAAACTCACTACCGCCAATGCGGTGGCAAAGGAAACTGCAGCGTGCCCATCGGCGGGGACGCACTGTTGGGGCACTGGCGGCGGCGGCGCCGTGCCGTGCCGACAGCAGGCGGAGCTGTGGTCATTGGGGGGAGCTCGTAAGGGTACGACTGCCAGCACCTCAGGTAGCCCAGCGGATGATGCAGCTGCTGCTGTGCACGCAAATGAGCGGTCAGTCGTGGCGCTGCACCGGCTGCTGGCGGCAGCATGCATGCGTCCCTCGGCCCAACAGTTCGGTGCCGGGACGCAAGTTGCATCTTTGCAGCACTCCAGACACGAAGCACAGACGCTGCAGACCATAATGCAAAGCAGATGTCGAACAGTGGAAGTTGCCACCATGGCTTGGACCTTCCGACTGCATTGGGCGGCCATTGGTCAGCATCTGCATGGCGCTACAATCCTGCATTGCGACTGCACATGTGTCGCTTCATATACACATTCTCAAGCTTGAACTGAGCCTTCTTTGGGCAATTGGCCAGTGCTGCGCTGCAGTCTGCAGTGTGAAGGCCCCTGCGGCAACTGCAACTGGTTGTGTCTGCGGCAGTACTGCGTGTTGCCAGCGCTGAATTGTCGCTAGTCTGCCAGATCCTCGAAAGCGTTGGACGTGCTCCCAGCAGTGTGACAGGCGCCCGTCGGATCAGTGCCAGGGCTCTCTCTGCTTGCAGCACCATCGCATGCTGCCGCCACTGCGGCATGCGCTGCTGACATGCCGGACGCCGGGCGTCAGATGCCTAGCGGGCAGCCGGCACCAGCCTCACAAAGCCTGCAGCCTGCTGGGCGCGGCGCACGATCGCTGCGCCAGCCATCCCCGAACAGCAGCGGCCACGACGGCATGCGGCCATCACAAACCGACTCAGCCTGCTGTGCGATGGCCTGCTGCGCGTCCGAGATGCGGTGAACCGGCCCACACACGTCGCCCGCATCACTATAGACGACAGAAGCGCTGCCCTTCACGGCTGCTGACGGCGGCGGCGCACGCGTCGCCAGATGCGCCTGCCCTGCAGCAGCGGCAGCCGGGCGGCGCAGCCACCGCAGAGGAGCTGCTGCACGTCGACCTCAGGTCAGGCGTTGACGGCTGCGCCTCACGATCACTGCAGCCTTGCATCCGCCCCAAATCGAAGCACAGGCAGGCCAGCCCCAGCACCAGGCCCGATGCGTCTGCTGCGGCACGCATGATCGCGGCTGCTTGGTGAGCTAGGCAGCTCGCAGCCAACGATCGGCAACTCTGCTGGAGGTTTCCCCTACAGGGAGGACCGAGGGGTGGACCTGGGGCTGGACCTGGTCCCCGGCGTCGCGCTGATGCTGCAACCGCTGCGCATCCTGGGCACGGACTTCAATTTGATCGTCCCGGATGTGGACGCCGTGATGGACGCCTACATCTCAGCAGGTTTGTGGGTTCATGATGCTCAGCCTGCTCGAATACCGCAATGCTGCCAGCAGCCAGCACGGGCAGCCCTGCATCGCATGCGCATTGACCTTGGCAGCCACCATCCACGGCGCCCTCACTGTCGCGCAGAACCGCACCCGCTGCCGCCTGGCGTCAGGCCCCCACCCTTGTACTGCTGCAGGGCAGGCGGACTGGGACCCGTACTGGGCGCGCCCCTGGCCCTCGGCGGCGGCGCTGGCGGCGCGGCTGCTGCGGGGCGGCGATCCCGAGGCGGCCGTCGCGGGCGCTGCCGTCGCGGAGCTGGGCGCGGGGCTGGGCCTCGCGGGGCTGGCGGCGGCGCTGGCAGGTGCCTACGTGTCAGAGCCCTGTCCACAGCGCCACGCGCGGCAGCAGTCAGACACCCGAGCTGCGCCTGTCTGGGCGCTGGCAGCATCCCCGTCTGGACGATCCACGCGGACAGGTGGTCGCGCATGTGACTGTGGCCAGATGCCTCATCTGGCGTCATCCGCCGTCAGCATGGCGGTCGTGTGGGCGCTTGTGCAGGCGCGCGGCGGGTGGTGCTGCTGGACCGGGAGCCGCTGGCGCTGGTGTGCGCCGGCCTCAGCGCCGCGGCGTCAGGCGTCGGGCTGGAGGGTTCAGGAGGCGCACCTGCGTCTGCGCCTGCAAGCGGCGGCGGCGGCACCAGCTGCGGCGGCGGCGGCGGCGGCGGCAGCAGCGGCGGCGGCAGCGCTGCTCAGCAGCAGCAGCAGCAGCAGCAGCAGCAGCAGCAGCAGCAGCAGCAGCAGCAGCAGCGGCAGCAGGCGTTTGACAGACACCAGGGCAGCCGTGATGTTGAGGTGGCCGGCGGCGGCGGCGGTGGCCAGCCTCACAGCCAGGGCGCCGTCGAAACGAGGCCGTCGCTGCTGCCGGCGTGGCCCAGCCGCATCCCGGAGCTGGGGCCCGCGGTGGCGGTGCTGCTGCGACACATGCGGCAGCGCGGCCTGTCGCCACCTGCAGACAGGTGAGCGCTGCTGCAAGTAAGCACTGGCGGTGCAGGCGGCAAGCACGTGTCCCCGGTGTGTCCTGCTGCTGGCGTGGCGTGGCAGGACAGCGCATGCTGTCCACCTTCAGCAGCAGGGCAGCGGCAGCGCGACGTCAGGCCGGCAGGCCCTTGCTGGTGGTGGCAGCGCTCGGCTTGCAGCTTTTACTGCGCTGTGACCAGGGGGATGCAACTGCATATGGACTCCCACTGCAGGTCTGGCGCTGCCGCCGTGGCGCTGCAGACGCTGGACTGGAGCGATGCCGGCGGCTGCGGACCGGCGCGCTATGACGTGCTGCTGGTGAGGACTTGCTGGCGGGCGTCGAAGCAATAGATGACCGCTGCGCATGCTTGTCACCCTGTGCCGGCCCCTGTACCTCACACATGCTGCAGGCCTTATGCCACGGACAAGCGGCAGGAGCTGGCACATCCGCAGGCGTGCGACGTGCTGTACGAGGCGTACGCGGTGGCGCCCATCGCCGAGCTGGCGCCGCGGCTGCTGTTCAGCTCGGGCGGCCGGCTGCTGCTGGCGGACCCGGCCGAGCGCACCGTGCAGAACAGGTGAAATTAACACGATGAAGTATGAAAATTTAGCATGGCGTAGTTTAGTTCAGCTCGGGCGGCCGGTTGCTGCTGGCGGACCCGGCCGAGCGCGCCGTGCAGAACAGGTGAAAATTACACGATGAAGTATGAAAATTTAGCATGGCGTAGTTTAGTTCAGCTCGGGCGGCCGGCTGCTGCTGGCGGACCCGGCCGAGCGCGCCGCGCACAACAGGCAGGGCTAGGGCTTAGGGTCAGGGCGCTGAAAGTGATGGCGAGCGGTCAGCCATGCTGCGTCGGTGACTGGTGCCAGGGGTTCTGATCACCCGTTCCTCGTCATCACACACTGTTTCTTGTGAGTGGTGCGCAACACCAATGCGTGCCTTCAGTGTTGGCCAAGTACACAACTGCAGCTGCAACGCGTCAGCCGCAGCTGCTCCCATCATGGCACTACACAGGACCTCCACACTACAAGCCTCGGTACCTAGGTCACCGCGTGCCAGTTAGCTGCCTAGCAGCAGGGTGCAAGGTGGCCGGCGCTGGTATCCGCTGCAGGGCGGAGTTCGTGGAGCTGGTGGGCCGCGGCAAGGTGGGGCTGGCGCTGCAGGATGAGGCGCAGCAGCTGGTGGCCATCGACGGGCAGCAGCCCATGATGGGCGGCCCCGCAGCAGCTGCGGCAGCCGGAAGCGGCAGCACCCCCAGCACAGCAGCACGAGCGGCACCCTTACCCCAGGAGGGACGGGACAGAGTAGCGCAGGGCAGCAGCAGCGGCGGCACCGACGGCACCGACCGCAGCGATGTCCTGCAAAGCCTCGCAGCAGAGGGGAGCGCCCAGGAGCAGCGGGGCCCCGGCAGCGTGGTGGCGGTGCGGCTCATGACCCTCGCCCGGGGCTGGGATGCAGGCACTTTTAAAGGACAAGCCTGGTCGGGCAGTAATAAAGCTATGATGCCGTAGACTTGGCGATATCTTACGGATACAGATGGCCAGCAAGCGCTGCTGTGTCAGCATTTGCTTGACGGATGCGGCAGTGTCAGCAGAGCAGACATACCAGAACGGTTCCTCGTGTCAATACTCTGATGATCAGCTTTGCTCGACGCTGGTGAAGCCTCAAACATGTATATTGATAGACCAGGTGCTTGACATACCATTTGTGACCTACTCAGGTTGCACCCGAAGTACTTAGCATGTGGACGACGCTGCACATTGCACAGTGCGCCCTCTCAGCCGCTAGCATGCAGGCGTGTGACATATGGTGAAGCTGCACGCAGAAACCTGCATAGGGACATACCTAAAGTGTCGTAACAGGGAAAGACACCGAGCTCTGCCAAACCAAGCTGTTGAACGAATCGAGCTAAACGCATGGCATACTGCCGTGACTCCTCTGCAGCTGAGATGCGAGGCTACGGTGCCTCATTCACCATCAAAAACCAAAAATCATGACCGTCAGACCCTTGTCGCAGGCGACATGCAAATAAGGCAGCAGTCAGCTTTCCTCGTGCAAGCCTGGCTGCTGCGGCATGCATGTGGCAGCACATCGGAGCCACGACTGTACACGGTTGACTGGCCGCCTCATGCAAGTCAGCTGGGAATGCGGCTACATGCCGTCAAACTCCTGCATTGACCATCCCCTATCAGTAGGTGGAGAGCAGCGGGTGTGAGGAACAGTGCTGCTTTCACAATCGCGTTGAACCCTGTCTTGCGCCTGAGCAAATGCACAGGACGCTAATGAACACCGCACCTCTGAGGGAGATGTGCCACCCTGGCCCTGCCTCCTGGCCGCCTCGTTCGAGGTCTGCGCGGTGGGTAGCGTGCAACGAAGCTGCCTTGTCAGATACAGCCTTCTGACTGGCCTGCTAGTGTCCACTCTTATCATTTTTGCGCTATAGCTGGCTTGGATGACATTGCGTATGCCATCCGTGACGTTTTAGCCTGTGTAGTTGGCTGTGGACCAAGCGTGGCAACCCCCGCATTGATGTTGGACACCATGATCCGTAGCATCTGAACAGTATACTGGTAGTCGTAGGTGTTGGGGTCAACAAACCCTGCAGATTGGCACAACTTGACGTGAGCATAGGATGACGACACAAGAAGCGGACATGCCTGTTGTGCATGTATGGGTGACATCAGGGTTGTTGGCAACCATCTCTGCGGCTGTCGAACACAGCCACATGCTCACCCCAGTACTGAGGCAAACAGCAACCGGTGTGCAGGTCATCCAACCAGCTCAGAGCTTTGTCCATGTCAGCCACCTGCTGCAAAAAGTGCCGCTCGTGCATCCGCCGCATGGCACCCAGCACCGGCACTGCGCGCAGACCGCAGTCAGCAAGTTCAACTGGTGCCACATTGCAGGACTCAGAAGATTTGGTAAGCATGCCGCTTCCATCGCGGTCAGGCAGGCAAAGTTGAATACCAAGAAGCTGGTCATCTACTGACCTTTGTACAGGATGAGGCGTGTCTCCAAACGTCGTTCCGTCACCACGGTCATTCTGTGTATTGCTTTGTGGCAACTGTCGAACACTGCTTGCACCCTAAGACGCTGATTTTCACGCAACACCCCACCTGGGCGGGCCAGCATCGCAGATCAACTCAACCACCAGATCCATGCACAGCCTACATGTGCAGGATGCCAGGCGTGACACGATAGCCGTGACCAGCTCACATGCTTTGGGGTTGATCTGTGAGTCCCAGTCCACCTCTTCTGGCCACAGCAGCAGCTCGCGAGCTTCAGCACGGTTCAGGCTGGACCAGAGGCCTACATCGTGCGAGGCAGATGGGACCAAAGCCCATTAGCATCAGCATTGTATTATTGAACGGTGTGTCTGCGCATGCAGCGCAGCAATAGATGATGCCTTTACCTCCCATCGCACAACAGCGGGTCGGCTCTGGGGTGTCAGCTCAGGAGCCCGCAGGCGCCAGGTCGTCGAGAGCGAAGAGCGTTGCATTACATTGGCCAGGTGTGCCTGGGACAGGGCAAGTGCTGTCACGGGACGGATTGACACTTGATGACAACTGTGGACGCAGCAGCGTTCAAGGTTTTGGCAGGCGGGTCTACTTGTGACTTGTTGATCGCAAACTGCACAGATGGTATGCGCTACACCTCAGTTCTGTGATGGTACAATGTGTTTGGACTCCCAGTGAACCCTCCAAGGTTGACGACTGCCCGGAAGCCGGTCATGTTACCACGACTGAAACATATTTGGCAATATGATCTCAACTTTCTTCACTTTGACCTGCCAAAGTGTTCTCTGTGTGCTGACGATGCAGCAGCATGTTGCCATGCTGACGGCGCTGCCTCATGCACAGATGGCATGCTCAATGCCGGACGCCAGATGGCATGAGCACAGTCTGCGAGAGGCCTGGCCAGCTTGCATTCTGGAGAACGCAGCGCTTGATGCCATCCCATGCAGTCACTACACGACTGATGATCGCGGGCAGGGTTGCACCGTTGTACCTTGCACTGCTGCGCAGCGGCAAACAGGCGGCACCCACAGCACAGATTCAACAGAAAGCTTACCTCTGGCAAGAGTCGGGCGGCAAGCGTGCATGCGCCGCCATGACCTGAGACAGCGGTGCCGCAGTGGCAGTTTGATGGTCCAGCCGTGCGGGGGCTGCTGCGCGTCGACCTCAGGTCAGGAGTCCAGAGTGTTGGAACCCTGGCTTGGCGTGCTGCCTTCAACTGGGAAGCAGAGCCAGGGCGGCGCGGTCATCTGCTGCTTGCGACAGTGCAATGCTGCGCGAGCGCATCGTACGCGCAGCAAGGCGTTGCTGTCCCACTACAGGGAGGGCCGAGGGGTGGACCTGGGGCTGGACCTGGTTCCCGGCGTCGCGCTGATGCTGCAGCCGCTGCGCATCCTGGGCACAGACTTCAATTTGATCGTCCCAGAAGTGGAGGCTGTCATGGACACCTACACCTCTGCAGGTGCCACTCGGGATGTTCAGCCAGCGAGACTGGTACTGCGGCCAGTGCCCACTGTAATCACGGTGCTCATGTGGACACTTTCAGAGCCGCCGTGCCACTGCCGCAGATGTGGCCCCGCCGCTTCATGTGGTTCATGTCTCTTTCCGCTGCAGGGCAGGCGGACTGGGACCTGTACTGGGCGCGCCCCTGGCCCTCGGCGGCGGCGCTGGCGGCGCGGCTGCTGCAGGGCGGCGGCCCCGAGTCCGGCGTCGCGGGTGCCGCCGTCGCGGAGCTGGGCGCGGGGCTGGGCCTCGCGGGACTGGCGGCGGCGCTGGCCGGTGCGCACTTGGCTGCTGGTTTCTCATTGTTGCAGTCGTAGACACACTGAACACACAGGTGCTCTCGCATCGGCGCCGCCTCTTTCTGGGTGGCGGCTGCACCCGCGTGCTTGGCACACGTCGGAAGCAGCTGACCATGCAGCCTGACCTGTTGAGCGACATGCGTTCGCCCTTTTGAACGCATCGGCGCTGACCTGCAGGCGCTCAGCGGGTGGTGCTGCTGGACCGGGAGCCGCTGGCGCTGGTGTGCGCCGGCCTCAGCGCCGCGGCGTCAGGCATCGCGCAGGAGGGGGTTGTAGGGCGGACGCGGCGATGGCAGCAGTCGCGGCAGCGGGAATGGCGGCGGCGGCGGCGCCGGCGCCGGCGCTGCCCAGGGCATGGCGCAGCAGCAGCAGCAGCAGCAGGCGGCTGACAGACATTGGAGCTGCCATGCCGCAGAAACGATCAGCGGCAGCAGGCAGCCTGACAGCCAGGGCACTGTCACAACGAGGCCGTCGCTGCTGCCGGCCTGGCCCAGCCGCATCCCGGAGCTGGGGCCCGCGGCGGCGGTGCTGCTGCGACACATGCGGCGGCACGGCCTGTCGCCCCCTGCGGGACGGTGAGTGTTTCTTGCCAGCCATAACAGTCATGGCAGGCAGCAAGCGCATGTCGCCAGTGTGTTCTGCTGCTGGCGTGGCACGGCAGGCAGGCACACACTCTGCGGCTGGAGCAGATGGGCAGTGGCAGCAGACTGTTCAGGCAGGCAGGCCTGTCCAACTGGAGGCGGCGGTCAGCTCCACTGTGGCATGGCCTCGGCACATCATCAGTGTCAACTATGGCTCCTGCTGCAGGTCTGGCGCTGCTGCTGTGGCGCTGCAGACGCTGGACTGGAGCGATGCCGGCGTCTGCGGAGCTGCGCGTCACGACGTGCCGCTGGTGAGGGCTTGCCGTCAATACAGGCACTCACCAAGCAGTCTGCGCATGGTTGTCACCCAGTTCTGTCCTCTGCATCCCACACACCCCTCCAGGCCTGGTGCAGCAGATGCGCGACAAACGTGGCACATCTGCAGGCGTGCGACGTGCTGCACGAGGCGTACGCGGTGGCGCCCATCGCCGAGCTGGCGCCGCGGCTGCTGTTCAGCTCGGGCGGCCGGCTGCTGCTGGCGGACCCGGCCGAGCGCGCCGTGCAGAACAGGTAAGAATATACATTGAAGTACTGAAACTTTAGCTTTAAATAGTTCAGTTCAGCTCGGGCGGCCGGCTGCTGCTGGCGGACCCGGCCGAGCGCGCCGCGCACAACAGGCAGGGCTAGGGTTTTGAATTAGGGCGCTGAAAGTCATGGCGAGCGGTCAGCCATGCTGCGTCGGTGACTGGTGCCAGGGGTTCTGATCACCCGTTCCTCGTCATCACACACTGTTTGTTGTGAGTGCTGTGCAGCACCACTGCGTGCCTGTCATTTTGGCCGAGTACATAACTGCACCTGCAGCGCGTCAGACTGAGCTGCCCCCACCATGGCACTACACCGGACCTTCCAGTACTAGCCGCGGTACCTAGGTCACCGCATGCGACGGAAGCTGCCTAGCAGCAGGGTGCGAGGTGGCCGGCGCTGGTATCCGCTGCAGGGCAGAGTTCGTGGGGCTGGTGGGCCGCGGCAAGGTGGGCCTGGCGCTGCGGGATGAGGCGCAGCAGCTGGTGGCCATCGACGGGCAGCAGCCCATGATGGGCGGCCCCGCAGCAGCTGCGGCAGCCGGCAGCGGCAGCAACCATTCCGACACGATGGCAGGAGCGGCAGCCTTACCCCAGGGGCAGGACAGAGCAGCGCAGGGCAGCAGCAGCGGCGGCGCCGACGGCACCGACCGCAGCAATGTGCTGCAAAGCCTTGCAGCAGAGGGGAGCGGCCAGGAGCAGCAGGGCCCCGGCAGCAGCGTGGTGGCGGTGCGGCTCATGACCCTCGCCCGGGGCTGGGCGGCGGGCACGGTCTCGCCGGGCACCTTTGCGGCGGGCCAGGGGTGACGCACAATTGCAAAATTTCTGCGGGACAGACCAGGCAGTTCACATCAGCGGCGTGCAGCGGGAGGTGTGTATCCGGCTGGCATGCCGGGGTGAAGCCTAGTTGCCACATCATTTCCGCAAACCTGCCGCAACGCGCATTGGTGTTGACTGGTACTCTCGGCGTCGTTCGAGTGCGTCGTCAGGCCTACATGTCAGGACAGGCAGCCGTCATGGCGCAGGAGGGGTCGTAGTTTTGTGCATGGTGCTCTTTGTACAAGCAGCACAGTGTGCCAAGCACACCTGGTACAGTTGTACCGAAGATCTGCAGGGTGCAGTCTCCAGGTCCAAGAACAAATGACCTGCCCATGTTGCTAGGAATAGCAGCGCACAGTGATGCAAGAGGTAGTTGCAAATCATACGGCACCCACGCGGCGTAACAAGACGCAGACTATGCTGGAACTTTGAACCCATGGTCCTGCCGCTTCCCCCTCAAATTGTAACATGTTGAAGGCGGCGGCGGCGGCGGCGGCGCATGCCATCAGATGTGGCGCAGCAGCAGCGCTGCTGATGAGCAGGCACCATGTTACACATCAGCAAGCTGGAAGAGTTGCAGCAGGGGCTGACAGGGGGACCCCATCAGGGGGCCGCTGGACTCCCCGTGAGCCTCACGGGGGTGGACTGTAGTACAGGACACAAAAATTTGATTGTGTACGGCGCGCCTTATCCGCGTCGCCGCCAGAGGTTTGGGCAGCCGCTACTTCATCAGAACCCCTTTTTTCACCAGGCATACCTGCGCCCAGGTGCGCGCTGGGCCGTGGGCTCACCTGCGATGCAGCCTGCAGTCTGTCTTGCACCCTGCTGCTAGAAGTGATTGCACGCATGCATGTCGTGCGAAATGACCCCGCGCACTGCCCGCTGCGCAGGCTACGGCATCCAAGACCCCTTCTGCATTCGTGGTTGCACGTAAGGTGCGTGAGGATGCCCTTTCGGAGGTTGGTTGATCTATCTGGCCCAGCGAAAATCGTTGGCCAAGTTCTTGTCCACATGTCCGGTCAGCACAATTCGTGCGACGGGCGCCGAGGCGCTGGCAGCTTTGATACTGAGCAGCGCTGTGGAAAGTGTTCTGTATGTTTATGCGACATGTGTAATGGAGTACGCCTGCTGTTTCGAACCCGTTGTGATCGAGAACGACGGTGCGATGGCTGCTGGCCACCGGATGGGCCACGATGCGTGATCTTGCTGCGCGCGGGCTTTCCAGCTTGTCAAACAGCTACGCTGCCTCTCAGCAGCCCCGTGGGCGGTTTCAGCACGTCGTGGCTGCGGCTGTGTGACAGTGCTGGATGCGGGCTGCCCTACACAAATTGTGCTCGCCAGCCCACCGTGTGCAATGGTTCCTTAGCTGTGAATACAAGGTTTAGAACCAATCAGGCATAATAGATCTAAATATAGCATCATCTGACGTGTGGAGCGCCTCCTACAGGTGTCGGAGTGCAGTGGCAGCGAACATGGCGCGACAAGCCGGCATGCGCAGCGGCGGCGGCCTCACCCTGGCGCTGCTGCTCCTCGGCTGCTGCGCCTGCTGGGTGCGGACCGCCGCAGCGGCGGAGGAATTCTCCTACGGCGAGCTGTCGGGCCCCGCCGAGTGGGAGGGCACCTGCGCCGCCGGCACACAGCAGGTGGTGACTCAACCCCGAAGCGGCCTGTGACACACCAGCGTGACGTCACACTCAACCTCAACTGTGTGCCGTGGGGCATACCACGGCCACCCCTGACTGACGTGGACCGCTGGTCCGCTGCAGTGCACAACCTCGTTGCGTGCTGAGCCCGCAACACTGGCATTTCATGACGGCGTCACTTTTGGGTTTTGGCCACATGACCGATGTGACGGATTGCACTGCTCGCAGTCCCCCATCGACATCTCCACGGCAGGCAAGGGCAAGGGCCCCGCCGGCGGGCTGGAGTTTGACTACGGCCGCCTGCGCAACGTCACCGTGTACAACACCGGCTTTGGGCCCCAGGTACCCTCCGCCACCTAAAACCAGTCCTTTTCATTCAACAATTATTTCCGGTGCACTCAAAACCAGTGAAGCAGCTTCCATGGTATGGCTGCTGCGGGGCAGGCCTGTTCAACACCGGTGTCACAGCTGCAAAGCTGGAGCACGCACAGCTGTGGCGCTGCTGGCCATGTGGCATGCCATCTGTACTGTACTCTGAATCTTGGCAGGTCCCCCATCCCTTGTATGAACTCGCCAGATCACGCATATAGGGCAGTTTGTCCTTGTCGTCCTACGCATGCTGACACCATTGGGCAGAGGTGGGACCTCCCACCAGACGCTGCCAGCCACCAATTCCAGCCGGCAAAGCAACCTGTTTCCCTGAAAGGCACTTGCTCTCACGTCCTGCTCCGCAGGTGCGCGTGCCCGACGGCAACATCCTGACGACCGACAGCGGCAAGTGGCGCCTGCTGCAGCTGCACTTCCACACGCCCAGCGAAAACGCGCTCGACGGGCGCCACGCCGCCATGGAGGCGCACCTGGTGCACCAAAACATCAAGACGGGTGCGGTGCTGCTGTTGTGCCAGGCGCAATAAAAGCAGTAGTTACTGTGCCGTACGTACCCCAGCACGGCTATATATGCACCACAGCTGCACAGCACGCCACGGCACGCAGCTGGTTGCAGTGGCTCATCAGCCCCCACACCACCTGCGCTTTCTTGTTAGGGGCCAAGGGCTGCTGTGCCATGCTGCTGAGGATCGAGAGTGCCCAGTTTGTCAGAGCCTGAACAGCGGCTCCAGTCGCAGCACCCTACCGGCGGTCTGGCAGCATCCGGCAGTCCCGCCACACACCCAACCTCCATCTGCCCATCCGCTGCAGCAGCCCTGCTCACATGCTGATTCTGTGTGCCCTGTTGCAGGCGGGCTGGCGGTGGTGGGCGTGCTGCTGGAGGACGGTCGCCACCCCTTAAAACTGCACTTCCTGTTGAGCTCCGTTTTTATCTGAACACTGAAACCTGATGTCACGTCGTGCGGCAGGCGAGCTGGCGGTGGTGGGCGTGCTGCTGGAGGACGAGTGCCCGCCCGCGAGCAGCGGCCGCCGCCGGCAGCAGTGGTGCTCCGCGCTGCAGCAGGCCATGGACGCGATGCCCAAGGAGGCCGGCAAAGAGTCCAGTGCGCTCTGCGTTCTGCTGTTCACAGCCTGTGTGCCAGCATACCAGCAACAGCGCATGATCACAGCTAACGACACGAGATGTGCCTAAATCATTTGCTCAGCAGCAGCAGCAGCAGCAGTCCCTGGTAGCACATGCTGATTGAGCATGCCCTGTCCCGTCGTGCAGAGCCGCGCACCCTGCACCCGGACACCTTCTCGTCGCTGCTCCCGGGCGACGGCGGCCGCAGGAGCCACCACGGCAAGGGGGGCCACAGCCACCGCCACTCCTACCCGCACGCCGCGTTCGACGGCTCCCTGACGACGCCGCCCTGCACCGAGGGCCTCTCCTGGTGCGCAGCTGACTGCATCCTGCACCCTTGCCCCTTCCGCTGTACTCACGCTGGACCGAAGCTGCGGCGGGCGCTGATAGCCTTCGATCAGATGCGGCCTATGCCTACGGACAGCCCAATCTGGAACGTCTGCTCGGTACAGTTCTACTGACAATGACAGGCACTCAACCCCTGCTGCAGGTACGTGCTCCTGGAGCCGTCGCCGGTGGGCGCGTCCCAGGTGCTGCGCTTCCAGCGCATCATCGGGCAGGGCAAGACGCTGGCATCCAACGCGCGCCCCGTGCAGCCGCTCAACGGCCGCGCCGTGACCTTTGGCCGTTGACGGGTGGGTGAATGCAGCGGCAGCGGTGCTGTCGTGACATGGGGTCAGTAGTTCCACAGCCCGCTGGAGGCTCGAATTTGCTTGGGCACCGCCGCAGCATTATTGGGCACAGCGGGTAGCAGTGGACAGCAGGCAGCCCTGCTTGCTGAGAACACCCACAAAAGTCGCTGAGCCGCCTTTGGAGGGATTATACTGCGGTAGACTGTGTGGAGAGTGGGAATTGCACAGCAGTTTGTAGATGAGAAGTGCATCTGCATTTTGGAGCATGGCAGCATGCAGGCAGTTATCCTATAATATGAATTGGTGACACCCTTGCATTGCTGCACAGCAGCAAGGGGAATTGGGAAGTGCTGCAATGCAAGCGCGTGAGAGACAAGAAGTACAGCTTGTGAAATGTCTTGCTGCATGAAGTCGTGCTGATGGGCTTGACTTGCTGAGCAGTAGCTGAACGACTGCTGAAGTTGCACCGATTTGCGTATTTTGTTGGTCAGAGCAGTTGCTTGAAGAGCACCGAGACCCTTCACTTGGTACCAGCGCTGGCGGCCGCCTTTCGCTGCTCATGCACCGACAACACCACTGGCCTCGCTCATCAAGCAAGCAAGTCTATAGCCTCCATGCACGAAGCAGGCCGGATGCAAAACATCCGCCGGCGGGCACATGAGCAGAAAGAGGAAAGCACAGCACAGCAGAGTCATTGCCAAAATGTTAAGCGTGGGCCAATATATAAGGCGTCAAGAGCAGGTTGCATGCGTACCACACACGGGAACAGTGGCTTCTGGCGTTGCATGACGCCACCGCCAGTGGCCACCCATGTTATCCCAATGTAGTTGCGAGTGGTGCTGCCAAAGGAATTCGAGTGCTGCTGCGTGATGAGGCCTGCGGTGCTGCAGAGTGGCCGTGAAGGGCATGCGTGCTAGTGCAGACCATTCGGCCTGGGCAGCCTGCTGCATGTGCCGTATGGCACATTATAACATGTAAGAGAGATATCCTGCAGCACGTGTCTCGTAAACTGCGCGCGAAGTCGTACATTACCTTCCGCCTCACGTTGCCGTCCCAGGTCGGTGATCCTCGGGACGTGAGAATCTTGACGGATCTGCCACACCAGATTAAAGTCGATCGGAGGCCCACGACGGACCCTATCTCGCTCCGCAACCGGCAGCGAAGCCACTCATCCACCCGCAACCATCCGTCAGCGGCCGCAGCATCCAGGTGCGCGCTCGGCTGCTCGTGTCCCTTGCGCTGCTGCCGTCGTTTGCTGCAAAACGCGCTGCATGCGTACGTGCCGCGAGAGCACCTGCTGACGCGAGGTGCATAGGAAGACCTTCAACGCTTCTACTACCAACACTTGCACGTGCGAGCGACAGCGCGTGTCCGCTGTAAGCCGGTTGCCGTGTCTGCCATTCTCTGCCTTGTTTGATTTGCATGGATGATGCATCACCTGACGGCCGGTGAATGATGACGCAGCCATCATTTGAGGCACTATAGCAGCAGAGCCCGCGCGATCGTCCGTGTGTTCTGTATCAGTATTGAGGCGCATGTGTCACGCACAAATGGTGCTACTTGCAGAATGATTGGGCTCGCACGACTGTGCCTGCACAATCGTGCTCGCATCGCACACCGATTAGGTCTTCAAAGCAGGCCATTTGCCGGCTACTGCCAGAGACGCACGCAGTCTCGGATCCTCAAATCATTACAAAGCTTGCTGAGCCGACCGTGATAAGTTTCAACCGCGCAATCGTCGCAGGTGCCGGTGACTGCAACCATGGGGACACACAATGCACGGCGGGCGGCGAATCTGACGCTGGCGGCGCTGCTCGCCTGCGGCTGCTGGATGCGGCTGTCTGCCGCGCAGGAGGCCTTTTCCTACGGCAATCTGTCCGGCCCGTCCGAGTGGGGCGGCACCTGCAACTCCGGCACGATGCAGGTGACTTCTGGTGTGGCTTCTCACGAGGTGACTAAGCCTGACCGTGTGGCTCTGCACGGCGTCAAGTCCCTCTACACTGGTTGTACATGCTGCTGAGGCAGCCGTTTGACGCTCTACGACACTCATGCTTGCCACCTTGGGGCTTGCACCCAGGCCTAGGTGGCCTTGCGCTGCCGCGCCGCACTGCTTGCGCCACCAGCTGATCGCTGTTGACCCCAACAGCGGCCAACCTGCGGTTGTGCTGGCTCTCGGAAAGACTAGCAGCCTGCACCTGCATGCTGCTTCATTAGATGCCGTCGCATGCAGTCTCTGAGGCTGCAGCTGCGCAGCTCATCAGCGCGGGCGGGCCCAGCTGCGATGGGGCACTGAGGCATGCATGCTTGCCTGCAGTCGCGAGCTGTGGCTCGCCTGCTGTGACGATCGCGGTGTCATACATACATAGATGGCATGCTGCATGCGGCTGGTCCGTTGCTTGATCAGCGTTTCTGCTGGTACAGCCGCTGGTCCAGCAGCCGGCGGCAATCTCAGCACAACAGAGTTCATATTGGCCCAGCACAGCGCTTCTTGAGGATTGGGCTTGTGGTTCAGTGATGTGCTCAGATGCCACAACAAGTCGTGCTGCACATATCTGACACCTTGATCTGCTGGCAGGCGCCCATTGACATATCTACTGCCGGCGCCGCTGCGGTCAAGGAGAGCGGCAAGACCTCCGGGCTGGAGGTCGACTACGGCCACCTGCGCAACGTCACCGTCTTCAACACCGGCTTCGGGCCCCAGGCGTGCTGCTACTCTGCCTGATATCGTCAGGCAGCGGCGGCTGCAATGATGGCAGCCCAGCCGTCAGGGCTTGCCGGACATGCCCGTGCCAGACATGCAGCTGACCATTGTCCTTGAGATTCCTCACCACTGCCTGTGGACTTTCGTTGACCGTCTGCACCTGTGGCACAGGGGCAGCACCTGACATCGGTGTTGCCTCCCCATTGCCGCAGCCCCTGCGATGCAGCTGCCCCAGCAATATCGATCGCGAGGCTGATGGTGTACATGACACGGGGGACTTGACCAGCGAGTGCGGGGTGGCAGCATTTCTTAGAGGTCAGGATGGTGCCATCGTTGTGTTGCATGACCGATGTGGAAGCTATCTGTCGGACGTGGTCGCAGGTGCGGCCGACGTCAAAGAGCAACCTGCTGACGACGGCGGACGGCGGGAAGTGGCAGCTGACGCAGTTCCACTTCCACACGCCCAGCGAGAACGCCTTTGACGGGCGCCACGCCGCCATGGAGGCGCACCTGGTGCACACCAACGTGGCGACAGGTGCGTCTTCTAGGACTGTGGAAACAGCAGATAGACGGCTGTGGTGTTGGCTGTGATGTGCTATTGCCCACTCTAGCGCGCTTGTCAGAGTGGAGGTCTGCATGCCATAGCGGCACCGATGACTGTGGTCACTAGTGCCATGCTGCAGTGTCTGCAACAGCCTGTTGCAACGGTGTGTCTGTAGCACCTGGTGTTGCCTCCAGCTATGCTGATCATCCAGGCAGGGAGCCCATGACAGGTGCCACAGTGGTGGTCAGCCAGCCGCCATCCAACAGCAGTCCGCCACCACCCCCAGCCTGACGCCCTCACAACTGCCACACACATGACAGGGGAGCTGGCGGTGGTGGGGGTGCTGCTGGACGAGGCGTGCCCGCCCACCTCCAGCGGCCGCCACCGGGAGCAGTGGTGCTCCGCGCTGCAGCAGGCCATGGACCTGCTGCCGGCGAAGGTCGGCGACGAGGCCGGTGCGTGCACTCCTTGGCGACTGAATAGGCGTCCTTTTCCAATATCCAGGGCTTGGAGCTCCATTCTCAGCATGTTTGAACGCTTTGTTGGTGCAGGAGCAGCTATGAATTCCACCCAATGTCGCCAATGTTTCCACATGCATGCTGACGCCCATGCTAATAGAGGGAGACGCTTAGACTCACCAGCCTGATGGTTATGCCACAATGCAGGGCCATACAACCTGGACCCAGACACGCTGTCCTCGCTCCTCCCGGACGACGGCAGCGGCCCCAAGGAGCGGCGCAGCGGCGGCGGCCACCGCCACCGCCACTCGTACCCGTACGCCAACTTCAACGGCTCCCTGACGACGCCACCCTGCACTGAGGGCGTCTCCTGGTGCGCCTCATGAGCGCCTCCGTGTGTGTTTCATGCCTCTGTCTAACTCACCGCAGGTGTCTTTCATGACGATGCCTATCACTTGCAGTGCCTCTGGACAACATAGCCCAACCTTCAATGCTCGTGCACATGCTCGCCCTGGCCGGTTTGAGCGCGCTGCGCTAGTGAGCCGCGAGCATGCCAAAGCTCATTCAGCGGGTGCTCGACCTTGCTCAGCGGACTGGCTGACTTGGCGCTAGCTGCTGCAGGTACGTGCTGCTGGAGCCGTCGCCGGTTGGCGCAGACCAGGTGTTGCGCTTCCAGCGCATCATTGGCGAGGGCTTGACGCTGGCATCCAACGCCCGCCCCCTGCAGCCGCTGAACGGCCGTACCATCAGCTTCGGACGCGGGGTGTATGCTGGTGGTGCCGGTGTCATGGGGTAGCCGTCAGCCCGACATCCTTGCGTCGGCTTCTGTTGGACATTGAAAGGCACCGGAGTAGCCCCTCAAAGAATCGATCTGCAAGGCGTTGTTAAGAATATCATGCGCATGGCACTCCAGATTCAAAGGGGTTAGTTGTAGGCACGTGAAAACGTGATTCATTGCACAAGAGTTTTTTTTGCAGCAGTGCAAGAGCTTGCAGGTTGGTCTTTCATCGGGTTTTGTGGCTGCCCGCGCCATAGACGTGGCCTCTCAGTCGCCTAGTGCGTGTGTGATGTGAGGAAATGAAATTGCGTGCCACGGGATGGAGCGGGGGTTCATTCTTTTCGTGTTGCACTAGAGCCTGGCTGGCTGCGATACTCTGCGAAGTCGTTGTGACGCCATGCGATGTCGTCGCTGCAAACAACGAGCGGAAGGTGTCGTTGTCATCGTGACCGCCTGCTGGTGCAGTTGAAACTGATGGCGCCACACCGATGCAAGCACTTAGGAGCGTGGTTGCGCTTCGCCGATGGTTCGCTCATGCGGGATCCTGACTGGCCACGAGTTCATGAGCATGATAAGTGAGGTGCATGTCGTGGCCGGCGCGAAGCGCCGGCCATGTAGTGCAGCTCCGCTGCACAGTCAAACCATACACAAACTACTACAGTACAAACAACTGCACACCACTGTATGTGGCAACAACGCCTGGCAAAATGCTGCACTTGAGCCCAAGACACCGCGCATGGCCAATGGGCTGCTTGGCTCGGCGCTGGCGGGCGGACGTCATGTGTACTGCGTGCAGGGACAAACACCACGCGGACGGGGCGGGCCAGACTTCGGACAACATCAAACACCCTCGGCTGTGGACGTGCCGGGCGATGGTGCACCGGCCCCCACACACAGCTCAGGAGCTTCTTCCTTACCTGCCGCCGCCACCGCCGCCGATACACACTTGGCATGTGCCAGGCTCATGCTTATTTGAGCAGCGGTCTAAACGGTATATACTTTTTTAAACCACGAACAGACCATCGCGTACAACCAGGGGGTGTAGATCACATGGTAGATCGTCTGCTTCGCATAACGAAACATGCGCTCGAACCTGCAGAAGGTACGGGGATCGATACCCCGCACCTCCAATTTTGGACGGGACAGCCACACAGGACATAGCATCCTGCACCATACGTGGTTGGAGGCGTGGAGGCACTAGTGTACTTCATCATGCGGTGGGTCAGCCCAGTGGCATGGGCAGCCCAGTCGCACTGCCAGCGCAACCATGGGGTGGCCGCGCCGGCCCCGAGGCGCGCGAGATGGTAGCGGTTTGTGGCAGTCATAGGCAGAATCAACGGGTGGGGAGCGCAGACCCACTACCCTTCTGGCTGGTGGGTTCCCAGTGTTTGCCGGCGGCAGCAGCGACAGTGGGGCAGGGCATCGTATCGTGTACGCATTATGTACTCTTGCTGCGGTGTTGGAGCTGCTGTCACTACTGCTTGGGGTTGCGCACAGCCAGCGCTGCGCGCTGGCTGCTGTATTGCCTCTTGACGCCCAACGCTGGTAGGTGGGTAACGCTTGGTACAGCTCGCGTGTGGCCAGTGCCACTGTTGTGCCCAGTGGCACCATCACCAACCGGGAGCATTGCTTCTTTGCATGATGGCGATGCAAGTCCCAGATCTCAAGGGGCACAAACATGCAGTGCGGCAGGTAGCATCGCAGCAGCTTCACCCTTGCCTCAGAATGTTGCCCAAGGCAGTGGCACAGGATATGCACGCAGACGGTGCACCGTGTCGCCTGCACTCGGGTTTAGTTGCTGCTGGCTGGCTCTCGTCTTATGCTGCCATGCACATCACGCAGGCAGTTCCGTCACCTTGAGCGACTGCCGATTTTCTGGCTTCAGCACACGTGCTCTGGGACCGCCTGGGATGCGAGGCAATGATGTGCGAATCGCAGCAGCATATTATCGGCTGTGTCAGCAGGATCCTGCCCCGGCGGCCTGGCAGGCCGCCAGAGCCGCATCCCGCCACTCGACAAACTGGCGGCACGGCCAGACCTTGCAAGCAGTTGCACAATGAGGCTCGCACTACTCGCTTTGGCGCTCCTGTCGGCGGTCGCCACAGCGCGCGCCGTCTCCCAAGCCGTGGGCCACGGTCGCCAGGTGAGTGAGATAGCCATGGACCGCCGTGTAGGCCGGCATTTTCGGAAGAAGATGCATGGCCTACCGTTTCAGCATTCAGCAGCTAGCTCCAACAGGGATGGATGCGAATGGCTGCTGCCGACAGCTCGCACGCACGCGTCGTTGATACCAGCAAGCACAGAGGATCCACGTGCGACGCCTAGCATGCAGGATGCTCCGCTTGCAGCCGTCAACACACTTCAGGCTGAGCTATCTTCAGCAGTAGTGCCCATCTGCTGAGTGGGATGCGGCGTGTGCGTCATGTTTTCAGAGTGCATGTTGTATGGCAGTTGCTGATGGTCACAGCATCGAGCAGCAAAATAGACGTTTGATCAGCCAGTAGAGAGCCACAGCAGCTGCACGCACGCCAGAATTGCAAGCGTGTTGGAACAGATGATGCCAGCTAGCCGCACAGCGCCGCCGCGTCATGTCCTTTATGCAATGAATGGTGGCTGCACACAGCAACCGATATACGATCTGCACGTTGCAGCCAACTGCTTCAAGCCACATACGCAGCTTGCTTATGTCCACTGCTGGTGTCAGCGTCAACTGATGCAGGGCAGCTGAACGCTCATGTGCCTGCTGTACATGCGGACATCTGCGCATGACACTGTTTCCATGTTGCCTATACTTGATGGCAATTAGCATGGAGCATCCAGACCCCACCGCATCCATTGAATTTGCGAGCACTAGCCACGATGCTCTTCACATGCCGCCATATGCTGTGCAGCTCACCACCACCCCGCTGGTGACGCAACAGCAACAGCCGGACGTCTTCAGCCTGCCGAAGACAGTGCTCTTCAACAAGGTGCAGCTGGCCTGCCGCCGCACTGCCAGCACTCTCTGAGAGCATCGCTTCACCTGGACTAGCATGCCACAAACACATAAACACCGTGGCGCTGACATCACCGTGGGGTGCCCTGCAGACGGCATTTGGCAACAGAAAGGTGCGTGAGGGTGCATCACATGAATTGAAGCTTCGAAGCTCCCTGCCTCCGGTCGTCTCTGCATGTGTACAATCACTTGAAGCTGCTGAGTGCCAGGCTGCATTATTTTGTGATGCGCCAGGGAACCAGTTCTCTGCCGCTGTCCGACCCGCGGCTGACGCGCAGCACGCCTCCAGATGAGCCTGAGCAGGTGAGCGGTACTATCAGACGTTGGACACCCTCAAGTAGAGTGCCTGGTGAAGGCCGCCTGCCTGCTGCCACAGTGAAGTACTGCTGCTCTCCTACTCCAAACCCTGCATTGCTACCATGTGGAGGTGCCCATTGCTTGTCTGCTGTCGTGCCTGTGCATGTTGATGCCTGTGTTCGGAGATGTGCACATTCTGCGGGCTGCAGGTGCACATCACGTATGCGGATCCCTCCACGCTGCTGGTGACATGGGTCACAGGGAACCCTGACGTCGGCCACGACCCGCAGCTGCCCGACACCAGCACCGCTGACAGCCAGGCGCAGTTTGAGGCTTGGTGTCCTAGCCTCGCTGCAGCATCAGCACAGCAGCCTGCAGTGCGAGCAGCCTGCTGCAGCATTCCAGTAGCTGATGCAGGCTTGTGGAGTGCAGGTACGCTACAGGCCAACTGCAGCTGCTGGAAAGGGCCGCAGCCAGCCCTACCAGACCAATGGTGGATCCGCATCGGTGGGCAGATGTTTTTGATGGATTCATGTAAACGCTGCTATGGCATACAGATCCTGATCAGCTGCCTGCTTATGCGCAACCGACTGAGGTGATCATTCGTATCTGCAGTAAGCGTGCCACGACTGCCATTCTGAGCTGTGCCTGCAACAAGTTGCAGGCGTACAGGCAGTTCTACTATGGGAGCCTGGACTACAATGGTACCTCTCCGGTATGACGGCCTGCTGCCGACGTGCATCTGCACCCTACAGTCACCTGCATGTGGGCTTGGCCTTGATGACACCAGGTTGCACTGCGTGATCTCAACTTGGCTGAGCACAGCATTGCCTTTACAGTGGGTGTCGCGCCGGTTGCTATAATGCAGGCTCAGAATTACACCTCCGGCATCATCAGCACCGCGTACATGCCCGGCCTCGAGCCCGACACCGAGTACGACTACCAGGCGAGGCCCCAGGATCTGGTCTGTCTAGTAGCGAGCCTGCTTGCTTGCGTCGGTCACGCTGCCCTGTCTGGCATTTTCGCTGCACTTTGCAAACGGAACTAGCCCATTGGCCTGCGCCGGCCATGCTACCAAGAACTGCACACATGGCCCCAACAGTAGGTGTGGACATCAGCGGCTGCCAAATGTGGCCAGGTATGACATCCCGGCCAAGCCGTTGCAGGCCTGTGGTGCAGGTCGGGGACGCCACCACCGGCATCTTCAGCAGCAAGGTGTACCATGTCAAGACCCTGCCGCTCGCTGGACCGTCGACGTTTCCCTTTCCCATCGGCCTGGTATGACTACTGTGCTCTATTTTGTCTGCTGAATGGTATCTAAGCAGGAGTTTACATAGGGCAGGGGCATGCTGCAGGACTTTCCTGATGCTAGGTGACACTGGGGTGGGTCGGACCAACGCTGGAAGGTAGCGGGGTTGACCGATGTGTCAATGTGTACGTGCAGATAGCAGACTTGGGCGACACCGCAAACTCTTCGACCACCCTGGACCATCTGGCAGCGTCAAAGCCCATTGTCATCCTGAACATTGGTAATGCATGCAACTAGTTGCCACAGCTGGGGGCTGCATCTACGTGGTAATACACTTGTGCAATGCGAGCATCAACACTTGACTGATCTTGCTCGCAGGTGACCTGGTGTACGCTGATGAGCACTACACCAATGTGGGTCCCCTACGCCACCCCTGCCGAGCAGAACTATCGACCAGTGCTGGTCCAGCCCATGTGCATATCTGCCCTTGGTCACGTTGCTGCCCGTGGTGCAGCTGACAAGGTACCCTCCTGTCTCAAAAGCATATCACATGCGTGTCGTATCTGTGCAGGACTCGCTGCTGCTGTACACTGCGGACCTGAATGTGACCAACCAGCAGCGGTGGGACGCCTGGGGCCGCTTCACCGAGCCCGTGTTTTCCAAGGTCCATACCCACCGCCCTGCCCAGCGGCACCTGCACAGTGTGCAGAGGCGCAGGGCCGTTGCTCCTGCATGTCAGGTCAAGTGGCCGTTTGGAGCACTTGATGATGACAGCAGGACCCCATGTGGCATCAGCGTCGCAGGTGCCGCATGTGTCGGTGCCCGGCAACCATGAGATTGGTGCGCAGTTGCACACAGCCGCCATTGTTCTCTGCTTGCAAGTCGGCAGTGCCGACGTACATGAAATCCTGCTTTTGCACGCCCTCTAATGACTTGTCCACGATGGGCAGCGTGACGGCTGTTTGTCCACGTTCTCAGGGCTGCCCTCTCCTTGCAGATTATCAGTCAGATGGTACCAAGTTTGCCTCATACTCGCATCGCTACCCAATGGGCAACACAGTGTCAGGTGAGCGAGCTGTTCAGGAGTTGCCAGGTCTGCCTAGACTATAACTTGGTCTCGCACACCTGCACCATCATCAGATGCTGCGTAGTGCTGGTCCATGCTAGAGTGTACAGACGGCAAAGCTGGTGCATGGCTGCAGGATCACCGACAAACCAGTACTTCAGCCTGGATGTAAGCTTCCATCCCTATTCGAGAGTTGCAGTTGGTCCAAAGTTGGGGTGTGTGAACACGTGCAGCAATGTTTGCAACACTATTGTGTGCACACTCACCGCTGGCTGATGTTCGTGCAATGCGACAGATGGGCCCTGCGCACGTGCTGGTGCTGAGCAGCTACATCCGTGAGCTCACGAACTCGAAGTGCTGCGCGCTGTGTCGCATGAACTGACAGCCTTCAGGCTCTCCCTGTTGTCATCTCTCAAAACACGCATACAACAACCCTGACGGATGTTGTTGTCTGCCTGCCACCCTGCAGCCTTCTTCCAGGACAGCCCACAGGTTGGCAGCACTGTACACAAGCATCTGCACAATGCACCCTGCCCGCATGTGTAGCTTCGTGGCGGACGTGGCTGGCACCTGTCTGTGTGCTGCTTGCCCCAGAGCACTCATGAGACATGCTGTGTGTATGGCTGTATGCAGTACGCCTGGCTGCTGAACGACCTAAAGAACAACTTCGACCGCCAGCGCACACCCTGGCTCATTGCAAGTGAGTCCAGCAGTGGCTTCATCTCACTATCAGTGCTGGCCACGCATCAGCCTAAAAACTGCGGGTCTCCTTTAACCTGTGCCTGCCATGCCCTCCTATGTCTACCTCTGCAACCAGGGCATGCATCAGTCGCACAGACAGCACCCCTGAAATATGTGTACTTACCAGTCGATGCTGATTGCTATGCTGTTGCGCTTCTGCAGCTTTCCATGCCCCAGTGTTCAACACCTATCTGACGCACTACAAGGTGTTGTGGAGGCTGTTGCCCAGAGAGGCATCCACTAGATTGCACATGCTGTGATCCATTCACCTCGCACACACTCCCATGTCTCTCAAGCTGCTCAAGATGTTACTATATCCAGCAGAGTCCTGCAGCACAATGGCAGTGCAGAACCCCTGATGATTCCTGCTGCATAGGAGAACGAGTGCTTCCGGCAAATGTACGAGCCGCTGTTCTTCGAGTACGGTGTGGACGCCGCCTTCAGCGGCCATGTGCACGGTGCGCCCTTGGCTCCTACTATCCAAGAAGTCAAGAGTCAAATCAGCAAACTGGATTGTCACACACACACTTCGTTGTCAGCAGCACTGCAAGATGAGACCGCTCTCCACCTGAGAGTGCAGTCTGTATTAAAGACAACACAGCCGCTGCTTGTTGGCAGCTCAGCTCGAGCACGACACCATTGCGGGTTTGATGAAGGGTCATGGACACTGCAACAGCCCCGGGCCTTGTGCCGAAGATGACCTGCTAGCAGGCTGTGCTCGTGCCTGTGGAACCAGCATTGCAGTGTACACATGTTGACCGAATAATGGAGTTATACATGGCACAAGTGTGGTGTCTCCTGTCCTGCAGCGTACGAGCGCAGCCAGCCGGTGTACAACTACCAGCTGAATGGCTGTGGCACCACCTACATCACCATCGGCGATGGAGGTGCGGTACTGCAGAATCTCACCAGACCCAGGGAGACAGAATGCAGACAGACATGTGTGAGGCGCATCTGTTGCATCCCGCAGCCTGGCGCGGCGGCGCTGCAGAAGGTTTGTCGTGAGATGCCCATGCGACTCACCCGAGTGTGCCTTGCAGGGAACACAGAGCAGCTCAACACGACCTTCGTCAACTACACCGCTGCGGTGCGCAGGAGTTTCCGCATGACTCCTGCGCCCGGCCAGCATATCGAGATCTTGCCCTCTTCACTTGGTTGCAGCGGTGCCTGTGCAAGCATGTCGTGCTGCTGCGATGTATACGATGCGCATCGCCCTGTGGAGACGTCTGGACCATGATCGACTAGGGTCAACACTGTTATAGGCGTGCCCTGTGCCCGGCGGCACCCACAAGCAGCCGTGGTACCAGCCAGATGAGCAGCTGTCGGTGTACAGCCAGCTGTAGTTTCCCATGCACGGTCCCATGCCATCGTGTGCTGGCGCCGCCACCTCCGGCCTTTGATACACGTTGCTGCAGCCTGCAGTTCTGCTGCTGAGCATGTTTGAACAGCACCCACCCTGGTGCGCAGAGTTCTGTCCGTCCTTCTTCGACCGTCGAGGGTAACGAGACGTACTGCCCACCCGACCAGCCGGAATGGTCCGCCTACAGGTGCGCTGCCCTTTGTCCAGAGGAACAGCGTGATCATGACTGCACGAACTGCACTTCTGATCCTATGCCCCTTGCATTGTTGTGATGTCTCCAATCTATATCTCTCGGTGCTGTCAGTGCATGGATCCAAACTTCCAGAGCACCTGCAGATTTGGCTGCTGCCAGTCCCTGCCAAACATGACGCGCTTCTGCTTGCTGCTGAGCATAGGGAGCCCAGCTTCGGGCACGGCGTGCTGGACATCCTGAACCAGACGCACGCGCGGTGGTCCTGGAACCGCAACCAGGACGGCGTCTCCACCTACGCCGACGCCTATTTCATCGAGCGCCTGATTGACGAGTGCGCAGCGTTGATCGTGTGCGCATATGTGTGCATAGGACAACTGCGCATCCGCCACATGTGTAGGACCACTCAAGCTCAGGCTCCATTACATATGGGCACAGCACTCTGCGTCCACACAGCTTCAGCCTGTCATCCTGACACTCTCCCATGGCCACGGCATGCTGCTGCAGCTGCCCCAACAAGCGGCAGCAGCCCCGCCGCTGGCGCCGTCCGCCAGGTCCGTCGGCGCCGGCCGCGCCAAGTAGCCGCCCGTGTACCCCGCGCCCGCCGCGTCCCCTGCCAGGGCGCCGGCGAAGGCCGCCAGCACCGCGCCCGCGCCCGCCAAGCAGCCGCGCTACGACGCCGGGGAGACCGCCGCCGCCTCCGCCGCCGCCGGCTGAGGCTGCCCCTGGCACACCCGCTGCAAGCCGACGACGAGACCCATGGTTCCACCAATGCAAATTTGTGGCGTGCCCTCATGCGCCGGAGCGCTCGCAGCTGACGGAGAAGCCGGTCAGCAGTGCTGCAGGAGGACGTAATTTACGCATGTCCATCTTCGCCTAGGTTCAAGCTACACTGGCACAAATGCAACATCTTGCTGTATGTGCTCTGTTTTTGTGGGTGGTCTGAACAAAGACTGTACCGCACATCTTAAACAAATGCTGTGATGCTGGCATGATGCAAGCAGGACTATAAGACTACCTCGGTACACATGCAGATGGTGTTCTGCTGTATCCAAACGAGGCACACGCCATGCAGATAAAAGGCAAACTCGGCTGGCAGTTTGCAGTTTGCGCAGCAAAACCCCAGCCTCGGACCTGCTGACGTGGACCAACTCTGCATTCTGCAGGTGCAGCGCCTGTGCGTGGCTGCAAAACATGTTCTGCGTCGATACAAGGCACTGCACTGATCCCAAGCTGCGTTGCGTCACGGGCTTGCCTGTTGCAGCTCGCAAAACAACTTGGGGTGACCTGGAAGCAGACCGATGGCCATGCTCTTCAGCGCGGGACGCCTGCTGCAGATCTGCAGGGCGCCCCGTCTGCAGATGCAGCACGTCAGAACATGCACGCATGGTGTAGACGGCGCAAACCTGCGGGACGTTGACGCAGTGCAGTCCAACCTGGTGCGGCGCCACTGACTGCACATTGATCACCCTCTTCAACATCAGCTGCATTACCTGCGAACTGCAAGTTCCAGGACGCACGATCGATGTCAGGGCACTCACTTGTTGTTGATTATCGATAATGCCATTTTGCAGGAGGAGGCGCTGGACAATGCCAGCTACATCCGCGACTCAGCCCAGCAGGTGTGCGGCAGCTGACCCTGATGATCAGTACAACGGCCGGCTCGCGCTGACATCGCAGCTAGTCAGCCAGCTGCGCATGGACGAGGACGGTTGAAACGTTGTGCAACTGCTCGAGGTACTACAGGATCAGCACAGCGTGCGTGATGACAAGTCAGAGCGCATGGCGCCTGTACACCAACCGTGAGCGACTGCGCAGGCGATGCTGGAGGCGGACCCCACGATGCGGGAGCCGCGGGACAGCTACCTGGCGCGGTACCAGACGTACGCCCGCGACGAGCTCGACCGGGCGCTTTCGGCGTACGACCAGCTCCGCAGCAGGCTCGGTGAGATTTTGTTGTGTTGCATGCCCCCTTGCGGTTCATGGACTGAGGTGGGGTTCAGCTCCTGCCACGCTGTAACAGCAGCGCATGTGCTTCGTCGGTGCCGCGCGACCCCGGGTTGCGGTCGTTCGCTGCAGGGCAGGACGAGCTGCAGCGGGCGGAGCGGCGGGACGGCATGCGGCTGCTGCGCGCGGCGGCGCAGTCCATGCTGCTGCGCGACAACCTGAACGACGCGCTGCGGTGCGCCTTCCTGCTTCCAGTGCGGCTGCCGCTGACGCGGGTTCATGTTTTACCCCGCACCGGCGGCGCCACCTGTCGCCCCCCGGTCACAATCGGCGCACGGCCTGGCGCTTGCCGTGTTCACATGGCGCTCTGGACGTTGTGCTCTCCTGCCGCCGGCACAACACCCACTGAGGTGGTGCAGGCAGCATCCTGTGGCCTGCTGACACAGCAAGTGATGCTGGCTGCAGGAAGACGTCGGACAAGCTGCGGTTGAACCAGGCGACGTGTGCGGACTGATGCCATGGCGAGGGGGCCGGCAGCACAGTTTTGGAGCCCTGCAGGCTGTCGAGCTGGCAGTGGCACGATGCAGAGGCTTACTGAGCAAGGCACCGCCGCTGATGTACACTGTTGGTTATCTTTGTGTACACTGCTACGCTGCCCCAGAGCAGCACCCCTGTAGCTGATCGCAGCAGGTGTCCTGAGAACTGGTTATGGTTTGTGTTGTGTGCGCTACATTGAATTGACCTTACTGGACACACATTTTGCTGTGTGCCATCGCTAATCATTTGCAAGTGCGAGGTGTGGATGCGATTCATGAGGATGGTGATGTGGGTCATCTGTAACAGAGCTGCTCTACTTCGTGCATTACCATCACGCGATATGCGGAAAAGACAGGGCAGCAGTGCTGGGACGTTCCAAAAGAATTTGTCACTGATGAACGGCACCCCAAAATCCAGGTAGGGGCTGAACGACACCCGTGACTAGTGCGTGCAGCATATTTCAGGATCGCGACCCGCTGCGCGCTGGCCTCCATCACCCCCGTCAACATGATTTATAGTATTGGGCTGCCCTCTGCAGCGTGTGCCGTGAGACCGGCTGTGCATGCCATGCAATGGGGTGCTCCTCTAGCTGGCTACCCAGCGCAGAAATCGGGGCCCGGCTGTCTGTTCTGCCGCCCGCGCTGCCCCCTTCCGACAGCGGCGCCAGTGCACAGGCTCCCAAACCCAGAGGGCGGGGCTCCTGCAAGTTGGTTCCCCTTCCTCCTCTGAGGGAGCGGTGCCGCCTAAGCCAGCAGCAGGGTGGCGCCGGCGGCGGCGGCGGCGAACAGCGCGGCCGCGGACATGCTGGCGCCCAGGACGCTGCTCTGGGGGGCGGGCGCGGGGGCTGATCCAGGGGAACCGGCGCCGCCGGCAGCGCTCCCAGGGGAGCCCGCAGGGGAGCCGTCCTCAGACGGGGAGCCAGATGGTGAACCGTCAGGCGAGTCGCCGCCTGCAGCCAGTCGCGAAGCGCATCAGGTGTTTGCCATCACACTGCAGGCCCCCAACTCACGACAGCTCTGGTTCGGCAGAGCAGCGGCACGCGCCAGCAGCTGATGGCAGAGGCCATGCGCTGGTGTCAGCATTTGAAAGCCGGCGCACTGGAGCTCTGCCATCATGCTTCGTGCCTCCCCTCATGCAGCACGACACGAACACGGGGTGACCTGCGCCAAGCAGGTTTGCAGGGGTGGTGAGCAGGCGCGCACTGGGGGAGGACGCGGGGGCGGCGGCGCCGGTGCCGACGTTGATGGGCGTCATGCCCGACGGCGTGGAGTCGCCCACCGTCACCGAGTCGCTGGACGCCAGCGTGGCGCTGCAGGGTGGTGGAAAAAACAGCTCAGCGCTTGTCCAGTGTGGGAGTCCTGGGGCATTGGGATATTTGTGAGGTGCAAAAAACTTGGGTTCGCAGGTGCGTCCGCCGCCCATCGTTTGGTGCGCTGGCGGCGCGCTCAGCCGCATACTGGCTGCTTGATGCCTCGTGCCAGGACATGCTGGCACAAGCATCCGGCGGGAAGCACATCTCGTATGGGTTGAGGTCACAAGACAGAGCAGCCCGCCAGTGGCATTTGCATGGAGCTCAGGCCGCACTTGATGTTGCCGTTGAGGCCGTTGGGGTAGAAGCCGCCGGTGCCGTTCGCGCCGCCCAGCGTGACGATGGACACCACCTGGGCCGGGGTGCGGCTGTACACGATGCCGTTCGCGTCGGTGGGCACCTGCGGCGGTGGGTGTTTGCAAATTAGCACGAGGGCAAACCTGAGCCATCGGCGGAGGGTCTGGGGCGGGTGACATGCTGCAGCCGGGCCAAAGGCGGCAGGCTTCCGACAGTGCTGGCCCCGCCCACAGAGTTGACAGCAGCAGGGCTTGAGGCTGCGCTGCGCGTTGAGCGGCCTCACCACAGTGGCGGCCGATGCATCATGTTCTGACATGTGGAAGCACAGCATTGCATTGTGTAGGGTGGAGGGTGCAGCTCACCAGGCGGGAGGTGCCGTTGACGATCACGCCGAAGTCATTTGGCATGTCTGCGGGCAGGCCGGACGCCGCTGAGCGCAGCTTCGCGATGTTCTGCATTCGAAGAGACAGGGTAGGAGACAGGGTAAAGGGGTGACTCAGAGTTTGCCGGCTAGCAGCAGCAGTGCTGCCTGCTGTTGCTGCTGCAGCAGAATAATTCCACATGCAGCAGCACAACTGGCGGCCCTGCTGCTGGGGTGCCGACTCGCCAAGCTGCTACAGAGCGGCATGCATGTGCTGCACATGTGCTGCGACAGCGGGTTTCAAGGGGGTGGGCCGCGCTGGGGCGGGGTGCGGGGACTCTCACGTCGACGATGGTGGACACATTGACGCCGTACACCTCCACCGTCACGTTGGCGTTCTGGTACAGGTAGTTGCGTACCAGGCCTGCGGGACGGACCAGGGCTCAGCTTTGGCACGTCCGACTGAGCCGGAGCGCGCTGGAAGCGCGCCCCACCTGCTGCCCTGTGATCTCCGCATGCCAGCGCTGCAGGCAGTGCGCACAGGCGCTGCCACGGGCCTGCTGCAGGGTCATCACGTCATCCCCGCAAGGTGGGGTCCACAACAACGGGCCTCACCAGCGTGGTAGGCCTCCACAGCCAGGATGCCCGCGGCGGCGGTCAGGTAGGCGGGGGTGGTGATGAGGGCGGCCGCGCCCTGCGAATGGGGCACAGGACGACAGCTCAGCGCCCCGCCTCGGCTGGAAACACCCAACCATGCTGTTTGCAGTTTGCACTCCCATCATGCATCACTGTGCCAGCAGTCGTGACCAGGACTAGGGCGGGCGCCTGTCACGTTTGCATACAGGGTGGGCTCGGCAGCCCTGCCGCATGCGCACCTTGTAGGCGGTCACGCCGACGTCCTCAAAGATGAAGGCGCCGTGCATGAAGAACAGGTCGTTGGCGTAGCTGCAGCAGCGCAGAGAGGCGTCTCATTAGTCGCACAGCTAGACCACCACGATGTTGATTGCGTTCAAGACCACTGGTGGCCAGCTGGCAACACCAGTGTGCCTGGCACGCCACCCTTACATGGGATCTTAGGGATCTTAGGGACGTTGAGAAGGATCTGCACGGACTGCGGGTGTGATCAGCGCTTGAACATGTGCATGTCCAGCTGGAGCAGCAGGGGCGCACGGGTTGAAGGGCGCGGGCAGCGTGGTGTTGAAGGCGGCGTTGGCAGCGGTGGCGAAGGAGCTGCCGATGTTGAGCTGGGGCATCTGCGGGCGCCACAGGGGGGCTTGAGCACGGCAGCTGCAGCAGCTTAGGTCCATCACAGCAGCAGCCAGGTGAGCAGCAGAGGTACAACGATGCCGAGCTGTGCAGTATAGGGGAGCAGTTGGCTGCAAAGATATTGAGACTACACGCACCGCCACGGCGGCGGATCCCAGCGCCGCGCGCAGGAACCTGACGTGGTTGACCTCATCGGTCGCGATCTCCGTAGCGTAAGCCTGCGGTAAGCGGGCACAAGATGTCAGTTCTGTTTGTCAGCCAACGATGGTCACATGGCCGACGCCACTGCGGGGTCATTCTGTGCAGAATCTGTAGTCAATCAGAGTGTTGCGTCTGATGACTGGCTGTAAGTCCTGCCCAAACGTGCTCGACTCACTGCACTGCATGAGCTCCGTGCATCCGCCGTCAGAAAGCTGCTGCAGCACTCACCAGCACTTCGCCGGTCAGGTTGGCCTTCTGGCCGCCGATGGCGCGGCCGCCGCCGCTGCCGCGCAGCGAGGCCGGCAGGTTGGTGCCGTTCACCGCCCTGTAGGAGGCACCAGACTCGCTCAGCAGGGTACGTGCAGCAGACGCTCTTACTCGCAGCTCGCTCTGTGTACTGGTTGTCAGAGCTGCACCGCCGTGACTACGCCGTACCACACTACTGGGCTGGCTTCGGCATTGTGCCGCCCTTCAAGCAGATCAGTGGGCTATAGGAAACGCACTGTCTGTGGTAAAAGAGTCAAAGTGGGGATTTCTGTCTGAAGGGGGTGCTGCAGGGTGGGGCGCACCAGTTGTAGAAGGACGCCTCCAGGTACTCCAGGTTCAGCGCGAAGTTGAGGATGTCCACATCCGTGATGTTTTGCGCTTGCTGCGGAAAAAGGGGCGAAAGGTATGAGGAAGGCATGAGCGCTGGCCAGGGCTCTGTGTAGAACTGCCTTTCAGGCCGCCTGAAACCACTCATGTGGCAGATGGCGGCATGGCCGGTGCAACAGCCGCCTGCCAGTTAGACTGACGTTTGCTGGCAGGCCAGCACAGCGGAGACATCTCCCTTTCGGAGTCACGCAACAGGGCTCACCGCCGGTGCAGCTGAGAAGGCTGCCAGCAGCGCGACAACCGCCACGGCGGCGGTTCCGACCTGCACAGCAGCGCACATCCACTGTTTGATGCTGATCTGGACCGCCTCAATTCATACCGCCTGTGACCACGACTCTCCGACTGGCGCTGCTGGCTAGGCAGCCTCCTGCTGCTGCCAGGCTGCCCACTGTGGCTCTGATCTCTAACCAAACGGCCCACCGCCTGAGGCCTACGGTCCCAGTCAACACCCTGCAGGCGTGTCTGCAAGCAGCGACGAGCACCAAAATGACGACCGACTCGTCTCGGGTGAGCCCGGCTGACTCACACTAAACAGCTGTGGCTCTGCACCCGAATCGGCTCTCCTGTGAGGGCCTCGGCTGCAGCCCAGCTTCGCTGTTGCCAGACGACGCTGCCACCTGGTGCCGGCCAGACTGTGTGACACTGAATGTCGACACGCAGGCGTCCTGCAGCGGAGGGCGGCTGCAGGTGCTGCCTGGCTCACAACCGTGAAGTCTGTCACCCAGGCATCAGCACCCCCCGGCAGCTGTCGCCGGCCCGGGGCCAGCAGATCCAGCCACGTCCGCCGTCTCGATCGGCGCAGTTGATGTAATCAAGCCCAATGCATGCGGTAGAGGCAGGGCTTGGACCGAAGGGCGCTGCCACAAGCGAAAACGATCCGCCATCATTGCACACGTCACTCGGCGGCCCGCTGACGCAAGGGCGGCCTCGGATGGGGCTGCCTGCCGCGGTCAGCAGCTGGCTCTGGCGGCTCCGAGGTCGTTTGCTGCTCCGCACAGCTGCGCCGGCGGCCTGCCGCCGACTGAGCCCCCCAAGCCGCGATTATACACAGCCACACAGCAGGGCCCCAGCGCCCTCTCGCTGCCAACAACGCCGCCGCTCAACGCCCGACTATGGCTAAAACAGAACAAACGCCTCACAAAGTCTGTGTACCTTCATGGCGGGCGTCTGGTGCGTGGCTGCTAGACGACCAAGCCTGCAATTTGAAGCATCGGAAAGCTTCAGCGCCGGCACCAGAAGTTTGCGGCTCAGCACACCGCAGGGAGGCAGATCCGATGCTGCCAATCAGTTCATGTGCCGTGTACATGCGGCTGAGCTGCTCGCATAGGCAGGGCGCCGCTGTACACTCAACCACAGGCGGACTGTCATAGGCAACCGCTCACCGGCAACCAACTCGCTTCGCAGCACAGCTCCCGCACCCACTCAGACTGCTTCAGACTCACTGGCAATTAATTTCTTTGGCGTCGGCTGGCGTTCTGCTGGTCGACGGGGCCCCGCATGCGGTGCAGCAGTGCGGTGGCATTAACAGAGGCAATCTACATGAGGCTCGATCACGATAGTCGCAGGCAATCCTTTCGACCGCCCTGGAGCAAGGGGGCACAGCTGACAGATCAGCGACAAGCTGATGTGCTTCTTGTCAAAGTTGACATGCGATGGACTGTCACGCCCTTGATGTATCTCACCCTGCAAGTGGCGTGACGAGTATGCGCTTGCGACACTAGATCGCCAGCCCGGCACTCGTCGGAGTCAAATGCGCCACACCAGGACCGGCGCATGCAGCGCTGCTGGACGTGCACAGAACAGGCATCACATCTCGTGATGTCCGTGAGTTAGCGCGCTGATGGCGTTGACTGTGCCGCAGCGGCTGCTGCTGCTGCTGCTGATCCTCAGTGCTGCGTCATTTGGCGGCGCCATCCCAGTCAGCGCATCGAAAGCAAAGCCTCGGGCAGACCAGGCGTCCAGCAGCGGCAGCGCCAGCTTGCCACAGCTACAGCAGCTAGTGCAGCAGGTCAGCGCGAAAACAGCCTCCAGTCCCCGGCTGACGTTCCCACATGTCGGCCGCAGCATGCAGGGTGCGTGTTCACTGTCGCATGTGCCGATGCCGCTGACACCAGTCTCCTGGCTCGTCCTTCAGTAGAATAGGAAACTGTCCTCATGATTGCCTCTAACCTCTCGAAGAGTGACAGCTTCCAAGGTGCCACCAGTATCTCAGGGACGGCAGATGGTTGACAGATCCATGCCCCGTGCTGCGCAGAACTGGTGCAGCCGTACGGCTACCCGCTGGAGGCGCACACGGTGCAGACGGCGGACGGGTACCTGCTGGGCGTGTTCCGCATGCCGCGGGGCGTCCGCAGCGAGGCGCCGCTCACCCGCAGGTGGGTGCACGACCCACTCGAGACTGGGCCAGGCTTGCGATGCGCATCACTGCCGTATATGCCGCTCGCAGCCCTGCGGTCCTTGCTGCAGGCTTGTCGTGGCGCTCACCCTGCACAAAGCGGTGCGTCTGCAGCGCAGCCTAGGGTCGAACAAGCTCCTTTTTCAATGATTTGGGCTGCCACATCCCGTCCACAACTCTCCACTCCGATCACAGGAGGGTGTCACTATGTGTCAGTGATCACCGCTGCAGGCCGCCGGTGCTGCTGCAGCACGGGCTGCTGGAGTCGTCGGCGGTGTTTGTGGACAGCGGGCCGCGCCGCAGCCTCGCCTTCGCGCTCGCCGACGCCGGCTTCGACGTGTGGCTGAGCAACACGTGCGCCATTGGAGCATGAACGACGCAGCACCTGCTGTCGCCAACACTGCCAGTGCTGCAGTGCTGCATGGGCGCGGAGGATCCACCACATTGCTTGCTCAGGCTGCCATGCCCCTGATCGAGCACTGGAACAAGTTTGGTGCAGTCTCAAGGCTCCCAAGCGCAGCGTGCAGCCGGAGAGTAGATTTCCAGAGGCTGGCTAGCACCAGGACTGAGGCGCTGTGCGCTGCCCCACCCCGCAGGCGTGGCAACATGTTCAGCCGGGCGCACGTCGCGCTGGACCCCGCCGAGCCCGCGTTCTGGGACTTCTCCTGGGACGAGATGGCGGCGGGCGACCTGCCGGCGCTGACGGCGTACGTGCTGGCGGCCACGGGGCACCGGAAGCTGGGCTATGTCGGTGAGCAACCTCTCCTACGAATTACATTTACACATCTTCTCCATCTGACTTGAGACTTCTGCTGAGCATCCACCCCTACCAGTTCCCCCTGTGGTATTAACCGACGTAGTGAGTGTTTGTTGCTGAGCTGCGATTGGATGCTCCACCAGGTAGTCAGAACACCAGAGCACGTCCGTCTGCTGACACATGCCGGGTCTCTCGGCCAAGCTGACGCGCGGATCCTGGCTGCAGGCCACTCGCAGGGGACGACCATGGCGCTGGCGGCGTTTGCGGGGGACCCGGCGCTGGCGGCGCGCTTCACCGCGGCGGCGCTGCTGGCGCCTGTTGCCTTCCTGCAGCACCTGCAGAGCCCGCCGCTCAGGGCCCTGGCCGCGCTGGACACCGACACGGTGAGACGCTGTGACGGCGTGGCTGTCCGGCCTGCTGAGCTGCCCGGGAGCCATGGCCGGCAGTCCGTTCAGCTGCCTCAAAGGCACAGATGTCAGTCGCCATGTACAGCAGAACAGGCGGAGACAGCCTGGAGCTGCATGAACATGTCCCCGGTTGCGAGCTGTCTCGTGCTGTGCTGACGTGTGCATGTCACATCGCGTGCAATACACACTTAGCCACAGCCGTGGCAACCTGTGCATGGCGGACCCCTTACACTGAAGATCTTCAGCCACAGCTCAGACCGAACTGCCGCAGGTCTTCGACGAACTGGGACTCATGGAGCTGCTGCCGGGGGACCCCAAAACTGCGGCGGTGTTTTCGGCAGTGTGCGGGGCGCAGCCGGCGCGCTGCCTCGCCGTCATCGACGCCATCTGCGGCGCCAACCCCGCCAACCTGAACGCCACGCGGCTGCCGCTGTACCTGCAGTACACCCCCGCAGGTTGGCCCCTCCTCATCTGCACATGCCGCCAGGCTGTGTCGGGTGTTGCTCAGCTGGCATGACCAGCATCTGCACACCGTGCAAAGGGTTTGGCACCATGTCGTCATGCCACGCAGGATGTGAATGGTGTTAGCTGCACGCAGACAGCTGCCCATCAGGCGGTGCCTGTAGTGGGCAACAGTAAACGTTGTCAACCCCCGAACTCTCAGCACAGAACCTTCCATACAGGCACAAGCGTGCGGAACGTGGTGCACTGGGCGCAGGGCGTGCGGCTCACGAAGCCCACATTCCAGGTGTGCTGCCACCCACCTTGGCTCGAGTTGAGAGCCACCTCACGGAGTTGGTTGTCAGGCTCTGGCCCATGCAACAGTACAAAGCACCTGATGTTCACTTACTCCCGCGCGTCTCCGTTTTCCCTGCACTGTATGTCCAGATGTGCATACGCTTGAGCGTACACGATGCTGCTGCAGAAGTACGATTGGGGCGGCTGGTGCTGGGGCCCTTGGCTGCGGCCGCAGCGCTGCAACTGGCGCGTGTACGGCCGGGCGACGCCACCGGAGTACGCCCTGCACCGTATCGTCACCCCGATCGCGCTGTTTTCGGGTGAGGGGCCCGGACTGGCAGCTGGCTGCAGGGTCTCCAGGCTGTCGTGAAGGTGTTTTGCCTGCCGGGGCGCAAGCCGCGATCCGTGATCCTGTCCCGGGGCTGGCATCTGCCATGGGGTCCGGCTGCGGTGCCCAGGCATCGGTGCTGGTTCCAGCCGCTCTGCAATGAGTTGTGCAGCATGTCCCCTGGTGGATCGTAAGCTGCCTCTGATGTGACTGGGTCAGGGCTGCTATAGAGTCGAAACCTGCAGGAAGCTAGGCTGCTTCAGAACGCTCTGTTCCTGCGAACAGCATCATTCCACCTGTTTTCCTGTTTTGGCGGTTTGGTGAACAGTGTGGCACCACTCGTCAACGGTTCCAGCATGCTGTCCTGCCCCGCAGGCGGCCGGGACAAGATGGCGATGCCGCAGGACGTGGCGGCGCTGGTGGCCGCGCTGCCCAGCCACACCCTCATCCTACACCACGTGGAGCCAGAGTACCAGCACCTGGACTACACCTGGGGCCTGGACGCCCATCAGCGAATCTACCCCACCGTGATAAGGGTGCTGAAGGAGGCAGCGGCGAATGTATCCAGCGGCGCGGACAGCGGTAGCGCGGGCGGCGACAGCAGCAGCGGCCAGGCGCTGTCAGCGGAGGCATAGGGTTCAGCCGGGAGCAGCTCATCGGGAGCAAGCTTGACACATCAGCGCTTGTCAGCCCGATGAGGGCATGTACCGTTGCGACAGCAGTGTGCACCCGAAGGAACAGCAGCGTGTGTGAGGCGGCGGAGCGTGAAGAATGAGGTGATAGCACGTGCCAATTGAACAGGCAACTGTGCCGATCGAACGTGTATGTATATTAGGCAGGTCGGATGGTGGATCAGGCCCTGCAGCGGTATTGCATGCCCCTGCAGTTTTGCGAGTGCAACCCATACCGGGGTAGAACTGCGCCATGCAACTCCCACGGCATGAAGCGCTGTACGTCTGGAAGCTGTTCTGGAAGGGTACTGGCCCATGGTGTAAAGTAGTCACGTACCACAAGTCGCGTCCACACGCAGTTGACACACGACAGCCCGACAGCAGTTCACTGCTGTCAGCTCTGCTGTTCCGCTGGTCGGCACTGCCGGTAAGCCGTTTGCAGGTCCACAGCTTCTGTCCACGTCTGGCGCGCCGCATAGATGCGTTTTGCTCGCTGCCGCTCTGCAGTGGCGTCGCAGCGCCGCGGCACGTTGCTGTCACTCTCCACAGCCGCATGCGCCGCAGCCTGCATCAACAGCAAGGGCTTGCTTCGAATCAGGCTCACTGCTGAGAAGCGTTTGTGCAGTCCGACGCATGATGCACGCTGAAGAGTTGCAGAACTGCAGGTGGTGGACTGAGGCAGTCGCTGACTGCAGCTCAAGGGCAGTGGGTCCCAGCCTCGCTACAGGGTCTAGAGACTGGCGTACCATGCCGTGCGCCAGGGCCTCCTCGGGCGGGCAGCCCTGTAGCAGCGCCGCCGCCGCCCCGGCCACCAGGCAGTCGCCGGCGCCGCTGGTCGTCGCAACCGCTGCGGGCTCCGCCTGCAGGGTGGATGGCGGTGACTGAGAGGGTCTATGTTGCCGTCAGTTCTTGATGCTCTCTGCTGGCAAGTGTACGAGTGCGACATGTGCATCGCGTCCCAGGTGTGTCAGCTTGCCACACTGGAAGGAGCGACAGTGGGCACCACGGTTCGCGGTTGCCACCTGTTCCCCATGCGCTCTGCTGGCAAGCGTACAGATGCGTAGTGTGCGTCGCGTCAAAGGTGTGTCAGCTTGGCAATCTGGGGGCGTCCATGGCGTTGGCCCCTTGCATGTTCTCGGTATATAGCCCGCTGCCATCAGGAAAGCAGGTGGTCCAAATTCATGTCCGCACCGGCATGTGCGTGACCCTGATGGTGCATTGGCCGTCTGAAATATCAAGACTGCTGCCTGGGCCGCCGCCGCCGGCTGTGCATGTGCCGCCGCCGCTGCTGCTGGCGCCGGCGGTCCGCTCCAGGGTGGCCAGCGCTGCGCCGGCCGCGCCGAGCGTCAGCGCCACGTGCTGCACCCCTGCCTGCACTCCAAGGCCGCTTCAGGTGATGAATTCCTACATAGATAGCTGTCCGTTGGGTGCTTTGCTGCAGCGTGGGGCCAGGTAGCAGCGATGCAGCAACTTCCGGCTGCTTCCGACATGCCTGCTGGAAGGGGTGCCCCTGACGAAAGCGCCCAGCCAGCACAGACTACTACCAGGTGCAAAAACTGCGACACCCTCTCGAGAGCGACACCCTGCAGTACTGCCCACCTGCAGCAGCACCGCCAGGTGCGGCGCGAGCGGCCGCACCAGCCGCCGCGCCCCGCCACCTGCCTCCGCCCCCTGTTGCCGCTGATCCCGCTGCAGCGGCTCGTTTCTCAGCTGCCGCAGCCCCTGTGCCTGCTGGTCACACTGCTGTGCTGGCGACAGCGGCTGCTGGGTGCCGTCGCTACGCTGCCAAGGCTGCTGCTGCTGCGCCTCGCACGCTGCCCGCGCCATGGACACCAGCTCGGCGGCGTTTGGCGACACGAAGGCCAGGTGCCGCAGGACCGAGGCCGCCCTGGCACACGGAAGGGCACCCTGGCTCAGAGGGACTGTAGCTGTCAAGCTGCACAACCTGCTCATTTCACAGTCGCAATTGCCATCGTTGCAAACATGCGACATTCTCGTAACCTTGTGTTGGTTGCTGGCACAGAAGTGGCTACGCCAGCCATGGTCTTCGAAGCATTTGTGATCTACTAGCAGATCAGGAGCATGCAGGCTCTGCAGCACCGCAACTGCAGCTTGCCTGACGGCCTTGGGCGCCGACACCGGCTCCAGCCACACCGCCACGCCCGCCGCACCAGCCGTCGAGCACACCTCCTGCGAAAGATCGCACTGTCAACATGCTGGCTGACACGGTTCCGCCCCCAGAGCTGGTTGCGGCCACTCGCCAAACCCCCAACTCAGGGCGTCCAGCAAGTGCAGTGCTTGGGTGCTGCAGTAGAGCGCAGCCGAGCAGGGGCGACCCCACACCTCAGCCAGATCTGCAGCCGCACCTGCAGCGCCGCCGGCGACAGGTTGGCATCCACTATCAGCAGCGGCGCGGCGGCGACGTCGTGCGGGAACTCGCTGGCCAGCACCGCGGGCGTGAGCGCCCGCTCCAGCGCCGACACGTCCGCCACCGCAGCAGCCACCTGCAGGCAGAAGAGCCAGCAGCGCATGATGCTGAGAGCTCCTGAACTGCTGAACTCGGCTGTAGCACGCTTTGAGCTCTGCGTGCAAGTCATACGTCAGCTTGCCCTGAGCACAGCCTTTCAGCTGGCGGCCAGGACAGCCAAGCGCACCTCTCCAGCGGCATCGAAGACGATGGAGACTGTGGCCGTCGCCGCGCCGGGCGGCCGCAGGACGCCCCGCAGCGGCAGCCCGCGCCGGCTCAGGTCGTCCACCAGCGCCCCCCCTGCAGCGTCCCGCCCCACGCAGCTGACCAGCAGCGGGCGCGGCTGCTGCGGCCTGCGCAGGATGGTGCAAAACGACCGCTCAAATGGAGGCTCATACTTTTGGCCATCGCCAGTCGGCTTGCAGCGCCTGCATGCCTCGCCTGCTGCAGTCTCCCGATGCAATACTGTCTGTGTTTGCTGCCGCCGCTCCGGTATGGATGATCAGCGCCTGACATCCTGCTGCGCTGCCCGTGTAGCGCCGCATCACCCCAGCCACGGGTCAGCACGCTCACCCACATACCAGCTGGGTTTCGCTAGGGGCGGCAGTGCTCACCCTAGGCGCTGGGCCAGGCTGACCGCGATGTTCCGCGCCACCCCGCCGGGCGTGTGCGTCACCGTCCCCGGCACCGAGCCGCCCGCCTGGAGCCCCGCGCCGCCCGCCTGCGGACGCGCCTGCAGCGCGTGGCCCCGGGTCGCGTGTCACATCCTGCTTCGACCCCATGCAAATGTGCCGCAGTCAACTGATACCCGAAAGGCGTCCCTTGCAGAGCAGCACGGGGATGGGCTGCTGCTGCATCCTCTCCTGGCTCCCTATATCAATCCAGGTAGTGGACTACGTTACCTGCACGTCCATCACGATGCCGCCGATGACCACAGCCGGCGCTGCGGCAGATGCAGGCCGCAACGCATCCGGCGCAACGTCTGATACTGACTGCGGCTTAAGGTGCTGCGCCAGGACATCCAGTCTGCGGCGCGGTGGCGGGTCCGGATGCATGAAAACCTGGTGCGATGCGTGTAGAGGTGTTTTGAAGTGTGTGCAAGCTGGTGTTGACCAAGATTTTGGATGCAATGGCACTAACCCAGTCACGGTGCGGCCATTCGGCGCTGTGTCACTAAGAGATGCAAGCTACAGTGTCTGCTGCAGGCTGCGGAAGAGTGAGCGGGTCTGTCGCCACGAGCTCTCGAGCTGTCTGCAAAGGTCTGCAACGCGACTCATCAATTGGAAGCTGGAAGTGGGGCAGCTTGCTTACAGCGGTCTGTGCACAGCCGTGCATGTTGCGTTTGACCCGTCCCAAGAACGGTACTGACTTCATCTATGCAATGAGTGTTTGACCTCTGCGCTGTTTGCCCAAATCACCGTGCCTGCGCATGCCATCTGTATTTGCATGCGGTACAGACCTGTGCACGCAGCGCAGCAGGCTCGCCGCACGCTGCACAGGCACTGATGCACTCGCTGCGCAGGCTGCCTGCAGCACTGTCACTACAAGCGTCACTTCAGCTGCAAGTTTGCAAGCTCCGCTGACACATTCCGCAGCGCCACAGCATGCCAGAGGGCTGTGAAATTGTGTACTGTCAGTCAACGTGCACATATACAAGACAGTTTAATTTTCGTGTTCCAAGTCGAGGGACATCAGTCATGGCACTCGCACGCTGCGCAGAGCGCCCTGCTTCAGTTAGCACATCTGCCAGCTGTAACGATGTGGTGGGGCAGTCGTGTCATGTTACCCAGTCACCCTGATTGGGTAGTTCGTTCTACACTAGATGTTTACAGATGCACTGATGCTACACCTCTCACAACAACAGCAACCAAACCGAGCAGAGCGTGTTGACTGTGCTGTAAGTTGTGACAAAGAGCCATTCTACCACACTACCATGTATTGCAGGTTCCAATGCTACACTGCCGTTAAACTATTCGGGCTGTCAGAGTTGACGCCGGCTGCGAAAACGCAGTCCTATGCTGCAGCAGCCGCAATGATCGGAGTTGCCATGCGGCTGCTGCAGATGAAACCTCCGGATATTGCAAAACGGTGCACTATTGCTACACTGCGTCGACCCGCCTGCTGCCACTAATCTGCTGCTGTTCCATCACTGGTTGCGGGGCCATCACTCGATCTGCACATTGTGGGTGCGTGTCTTCTCCTCGGACTTCGGCACCTCCATCTGCAGCACGCCGTCGGTGTACTTGGCGGAGATCTTGGACAGGTCGGCGGACTCCGGCAGCCGAAGCGACCGCTGCACGAACATCGACGAGCGCTCCGTGCGATGGTACTTCACGCCGCCCTTCTCATCCTGCTTCTTGTCCTGCGGGTAACAGGAAGTAGAAGAGATCAGGCCTGCTGTCATCATAGTGCGCGAGTTCTGCCTGCAAACGTTGCAGTGGTGTGTCTGCTGCGTGCTGCGTTCCCTGCAGCGCACGCGAGCCCGCAGCACCTGTGCCACGCCGCAGGCGGCTGGGAGTTTCCTAGGAGCTGCCAGCGCAGCAAGCGAACAAACTTTGACAGCAACAACACTGCCCTGACACCTGCGGGGCCACCGCTGGTTCTAGAAATTTCTGTGCGAACCTGGCAGGCACTGCACCGCCAGCACAGGCAGCCAGCAGACAGAGGTTCCAGCATGATTCTGCCTAGATCACAGTCGAGCACACACCTCCTTGTTCTGCGTCTTCTGCACTGACAGCGACAGCACGTCGCCCTCTACGTTGAGCTTGATGTCCTTCTTGTCGACGCCCGGGACGTCCGCCTTGATCTCGAACGTCTTGTCCTTCTGCGGCACATGAGAATCACTGTTGGTCAGGTGTTGTATACAGAGACGACGCACGCACAAGCTGCAGGACCTCAGGCAGCAGGATATATAGGAGCGGCTGCAGGTTCACCACAGCTCGGGCTGCTACATGGCGTGTGCATGCTGGGGATCTGCCGAAGAGTGTGCGACAAGGATATAGCAGCCGAATAGTGCGATTGGAACGCTGATAGGACAGCAGCGATACCATAAAGGCACATTTGCGGTAGCAGGGCTGCATGCACTCGCTGTCAAGTGGCAGGCTGCATGCATGCGCGCTGAGGGCTGACTCGAGAAGCTTCCCATGCTGCCCGGCTGGGCAAGAAGGTGCAGCAAGAACAAGTTCATCTGCTCACACGTTACTGCAAATAACGTCTGCACACACAGTTCTGCTCTGGAAAGCTGCTGCAAAAGCTGGTCGCTGGTGCCATCTGCAGCATTTGCGTGGTGCAACCCCGGCTACAACGGTCGCAGTAGAGCACGTGCACGCCGGAGCGACTCAGAGACGCACCTCAACCACGTCCAGGGGGATGTTGCGCAGGCTGAGGCCGTTCTCGCCGCGCTGGCTCAGCGCCCCAGCTGTCGCCGGCCAGTTGTTGAAGAGTGGGCTCCACAGGTCGTCGCTGAACCCCACGAGCGCCATTGATGCTCAGGCTTCTGCTGTGATTGATTGCGACAGAAGATGGGTTGTGTTCTTTCTGCGGTTTGCGAGCACGCTACAGAGAGTGTTGAGTGCTGAGTGCGCAAGAATGACTGTTACAACGTCTGGGAGTTTTGCTGGCTTGAAATTGGCGTGTCACACTGCTAGGATGCTGATGTAGGCTGCACGTCGAAGGTTCTAGCGCCCGCTGATCCGCATCACTGATGCATCATGGCTGCGCGTGGCCAGAAGGCGCGCGATGCATCTGGAAATCTCTAGATCCGAGATCCGCAAGATCCTTCTGGAGCCTCGAGACCCTTCCAGCGCCCGGCCTCATAACGCTGCACAGCGCACCGCAGCCAGTCACAATCCTTTTCTCAGCTCACTTTGTCGTCGTTTGTGACCCCCAAGCGCAATCAATACTGTGATAGCATCACCTGCACCTCGCCTCTGCAGCTCAACGCTCCCTGCAAAGCCCGGCACTACCATCTGCAGCACAATCTTGCCTGCTGCAGCAGTCAGTAACCCACACAAGCAAGCAGATGGCTCTGTCGCAGCACTTCCACGAAGCCGACCCCTTCTGGCCGGCAGCGCTGCTGGCGGGCAGCCTGCCGACCGGGCACCCGGAGCAGCGGCAGGCGCAGCCGTCCGTGCGGGGCATCCCCATCGACGTCGTGGAGGTATGACACATGTATCTCACCTGAGAACACCCTTTGCGTACCAATAGGACCCATGTACTGCTTTGGCGCTTTCTAGGCTGCGCCTTTCCTCGCTTCGTGACACCTCCTGCTTGCTGCTGGTTGACATCACGGGCGCTAGGCGGTGACTGCGGTGACAGCCCGTGGTGCGCTTGAGCCTGTTCATACCAGCGTGCCGACCTTGCCGCACTGACAGCCCCACTCTGGGTGGCCTGTTTTAGCAGATCCTTGTTGTTGGGCTCATACGAGGTGCAGCGGTGCCATCTTGGCCTGATTCTAGGTCTGACCACTGCGTCCGTGTCAGAAACCTCATATGAGCTCAGTCATGACCGCGCTGGCGGATGACCAGCGGCTGCACCAGCTGCATCGAACGTGCTGCGGCCGCTGCCGCCGCACATAACAGCGCATCACCTCAACCGGCAACGGCCGACCTGCAGCTGGTCATCGGTCGAACACAGTCAGCCAGGCTGCTGCGTGCATATGTTTCGTGACGCTGGCGGCTGACCGCATGTGGTGCTGTGCCGCAGACGGCGGACAAGTTCCAGATCAAGGCGGACATCCCGGGCGTCGCCAAGTCCGACATCAAGCTCAACGTGGACGGCGACGTGCTGTCGCTGAGCGTGCAGAAGGCGGAGGAGAAGAAGGTGAGAAGTGCTCTGCGCCCATGCTTGTACAGTTACCCTGTAGGGGAACCCCTGCGCTATGCACTCTGCTGTCTTTGAGGCCGCTGCCGCTGCCGTCAAGCTGGCAGGTGGTGTGCTCTGTGTGTACACCTGCGTGGCTGCAGCGCACGCCTGCTGCACAGCACGGCTGCCCGCTGGCTGTCTTCAGTCTGCATATCATCAGCGTGGCGGCTGCTGCACAGTGTGGTGTTGCCACTGTGGCGCATCGCTGACAGTGCTTCCTGCTGCCACTGGTGCAGGACAGGAAGGAGGAGGCGGCGTGGAAGTATCACCGCACCGAGCGGTCCCACACCTTCGTGCGGCGGTCGCTGCGGCTGCCGGAGCACGCCGACCTGTCCAAGATCTCCGCCAAGTGCGCCCGCGAAACCCCTTCCTTGCCGCCCGTTGCTTTGCTTGTGCTGCCACATAGAACCTGGCTGCATCAGACCTGGCTGCAGGGCACCACACATGTGCCCTGTGATCTTGCATCACACACTGGTTGCAAGCTTGCTGCAGAGCTCTTGAGCGCCTGCTGAGGCGTCAGGTTTGCTCCCATGCAGGTACACCGACGGCGTGCTGGCGGTGGACGTGCCCAAGTCGACAGAGGAGCGCACCCGCACCGTGCAGATCCAGTAGTAGGCACGCCAGACTCCAGCTGGCGGGACACAGGACGCTTGCAGCATCAAGGCGGGTCCTGTTCGTCAGGCCTGCGGTGGCGCGTGCACAGACAGGCGGCAGCGGCACTGCTAGATGATTCAGACAACTTGTGAGCGCCGGAGGTGGCGATGTGTGAACTTGTCACATCGTAGGCAAACCCCGGGACTGAGACACCGATGTTCATACCAGGCTGGTGTCGTTTCAGAGCTGATGTTCAGCAGCTAGTACACTGTTGCACGGTCGATTCTCACGTGTAAGATGTGATACTCTGGGAACGTCGCAATGCGGTCATCTGCATATATACCTGGCCACTTGCAAGTCTGCACAAGTGTCTCCGCCTACCAGCAACCAACAGCAACACGCAGCAGCAGGGTTCGTTAGCTCGCAGCTGTGTCTCCATGCTGCTGTCCGGACTATGGTCCGTGCCCATCTCAGCTGGCTTCCAAACTTCGTTGGCATCTGCTGACCTTGGTCCCATAGCATCACCATGCCCCAGTTTGCATGGGTCCCGAAGCAATTTACTGACGCCGCACCGTACCTGCTAGAGTCTTCCTTGATAGATGTGCGTGTCGGTTCCAGGTGGTGTTGATCGGCACGACTCTCCTTCACAGGGCAACTAACCTCAATCGGTTGGACCCAACCTCGCTTGGTCGACACGAAGGGGGAGAACCGCCTGCGAAGCTAGCGAGGTCACTCTTCAGCAGCACTGCATCTGCGCCAGCATCTCACGCCAAGCTGCTGGATACGAGCGTCCGTCCGTCACAACCTGCAGGTTGATGAGCTACGCCGGCCGCCGAGCTGATTAATTGGCGGTTTGGGATTGAGGATTGCAGACAACATCGAGGCAGCGAGCTACCATGGATGGTACCATGGATGCACATTCGCAAATACCACGAGCACTCACACTGCTGGATCTGCCCGAGACGGTACTGACAGACATCCTGGCGCGCTGTGGGCCCGCCAACACCAGGTGGCTGCATCATGTGTGGTTCATACATGGTAAACATGGAAGGCGGCGCCTTCTGCCAGAGCAGTCTTCGGCAAATGAGCAACAGCATATTTGCGGACAGCACAGGCACTTTTGGCTGCTCTACCACCTCACGATGATCATGACGCCACGATCGCCGTGCAGGACGGGCATTCGCCTGCCCCTTGTGTGCAAAGCTTTCCGCGGCGCGCTGCGGGATGTGCAGCATGCGCGGTTGTGGGCTTCGGTTGCTCCCCTGAGCTGCATACCACGGCGTGCAATGCCCCCTCCGGAGCGGTGGCCCGCCCTGCAGGAATGGCTGCAGCTGCGCGGGTCAGTCATCCGCACCCTGCACATCAGGTGAGTACGCATACAACAGCACCCTCTATGATGCGAGAGATGGCTGTCTTCTGACAGAGCACGCATGCAGTCGTGCAGCCAGGCGTCAACCGAGTTGACAGCAGCATACTGACACGCAGCCCACATGTCTGCTGCCGCAGGCATCCCTGTGACTATGGGCTCCTCCAAGCGAAAGCTCCTTTCCCGTGGCTGGCCTCAATGCCCAAATTGACTGAGCTGGTCGTGGACCTGCCAGGTGCGCAGCAGGGAAATGTATCTGCTGATGTCAAGGTACAGCATCCTGCACGCTGATCCGTGCACATGGAACCTGGCATACGAGCAGTGGCAAGCCAGATGCCCAAGCAACCTTCCAGAGGGCACATTTGAGGTCCGTACGCAGGGCCACGACTACACATGACGCATCAGGTGACGGCTCCGCTGGCCGGCCTCAGCCACCTGCAGTGCTTGCAGCTGAGCATGCCGGTTTGGGAGAGCAGCTGGCAGTGGCTGCGGCAGCTGCGGCGTCTCACAAGCATACAACTCAGCAACTGTGGTATGCTTAGTTCCCCTGCTTCGGGTTGTGTGCTTACCAGCGGCTGCGGAGAAATGGCCAGCGGCATGACCCCTGCCAAGCATACCAGTGGCCGCAGGCTGATGAGGTCCATGTGCCCGTAAAACAGGAGATGGGTCGGTGCACTTCGATTTTGGGGTGCTGGAGCATCTAACAACGTTGGCGGAAGTCAGCATCAGGTGCACATCTGTGCATGCATATGCCACCAGGCCACTCACAATCACTGGAATATATGGCGATAGCTGGTGGCACACCTTGTGTGGCTCTTTAACCATGCAGCTGTCAGGTACGCTCATTGCTGCAGGGTGTATCATAACGGGGATGTATCACAGCTTTCAGGCCTGCCAACATTGTGCAGGTGCACGTTGATAGCTTCTTGCGTTTCTTCTGTGTACAGAAATTGCATGCCGCCATGCCAGCTGATGTGCCGGGTCTGCATGGGCCAAAATATCGATATGCCTGCATGGTGTTGACGATAATGGATGCTGCGTCTGTAAGCCGGGCTGCCCACCGTGTACATGTGCAGTCTGACCTTGACGATTCCAGACGCTAAGGAGCTTGCCGAGGAGCAGGGAGAGCGTCTGGAGAGCCTTGGCGGTGAAGCAGCTGGACGGCATGTGCATGGCAACCCATTCGTGATGCCTACAAGGCTTGCATGAGCTTCAGCCTGCTGCAGCCTTCAGCAAATACACTGAGCAGAGTGATTTCACGACCCCGCAAGTATGTGGGGGCAGAATTTATGTATAATGTCGGCGATGCACTGCAGGCCTGACCTCGTTGGGAGAAGCTCTGGCTGGTACAGCCACACGATAGCTGCAACTATGACAGGAGGTACCTGACTCTGCCGTCAGACCTGGCGCTGAGACGCCTCACCAGACTGACGTGCTTGTACCTCCATGTGCGCAATTAGCTGGCCCTGTGGCAGAACATGCATAGATGCTGTTGCATGCAGGACGCATGCGCATGCCCCCGTGCACCTGCTGGCACGTCCTCGATCCTGATTGACCTGTGCAAGCACGTCGTGCTCCCTTGCACAGGTTTCAGGGAGGGCGCCAGCTGATGGATCACTGCAGTCCAGCATCACCGAACTTCGGCGCCTAGCTCAGCTGCGTATCGGGGGCAACCCTGATGCCATGCTGTGTGACCTCCCGCCAGGGTTTGGCGGCATGTCTGCACTCACCTCCCTCGTTTTCTGCAAGGTAGGTGTGAACAGCCAAGCATGCTTCCATGCCCCCATCAGCTTCATGGCTTGAGAGCACAGCTGTCTGGACTTCCACTCACAGCATATGCATCCAGTACTGCAGTGCTGGCATCAAACATCTCAGCAAACAGCTTCATGCAGCCTGCAGCACTCGTGATGCAGTGGCAGTGCACCTGAACAGCTGTTGCTCATGCTCGCACACATGCCCGGCTGCACAGGTGCGCTTTGGTGTCGGGGTGCCACTGCAGGGTGGTCTCGAAAAGCTGCAGGTCTCGAGCTTGTAGACTGCTCGGCTGGGGGCCATTGTGCAACGGCTGTGCCCTGCCGGCGCTTCAGGCAAGCGACAGCTTATACTATACGTCTTATGGGAAGCCAGCACCTTGCATGGCATAAGTTCTGCATGCGTGAAGGGCGAAGACAGGATGCTCTCCAGGGTCGTCTCCGGATGCTCTGGCGCTGCCTGCAGCTTGTCCTGCGACGTCAGATGACAGATGCTGAGGGGTCTGCTGTCATACGCATGTGCAGCGCATTGGCATCACAAAAGCCGACAACCTGAAGCTGCTGCCTGGCTTCTTATCGGTTCTGGGCTCACAGCTGGACACACGTTGCGAGCTTGCGGAGGTGTGCTGCTTGCAGCAATTCTGGAAGGCATTTGCTTCGTTTGTTGCTTGCGAATGTCCAGCATGTATGCCATCAGCACGTGCATATTACATCTGCACAACTGTTGTCAGCACTACATACAGACAATGTCCTTAAATGCAATTATGCGTGTAGATCATTGATGATGCACGGCTTTTGGACAGCCTTCCAGTCATTGTGCAACAGCTGCCACGCCTGCACAGTGTTACTGTCATCGTCGACATTCCTCCGGAACACGCGCATATGCGCAATAGGCTGCTCTCTCACGAGCTGCCTGCAGTGCCTTTGGATCACCTGGAGGAACTGGACTTACAGGTACCATACCATCACCACTGACTGCATGCATGGCCGGCAGCAGTGACCTGAGCAGGTGTTAGCATGTGCAAACTAATGACTGCTGAAGTCCACATGGTGTTGTCAGAATGCACTCGGTAGCAAGAGTGCAAGCTGGCTCGGCACTTTGCCGTGCACGTCAATAAGGCCCTGTGATCATGTCAGCATGCAGCGCGGTGCTGAGAATGACATCCTGGGATCCTGACGACCCTGCAGGACTGCGGCCTATACGGCATTCCGCCTGAGCTGAGGGCTGCCTCACATCTGCGGCGGTTGCGCATAGTCGACGAAACCCATGCCTTGTCCTTCAAGCTCGATGACCTGGAGACGTTCTCGGGCATGCACTGCCTGACGTCCCTCAGTGCAGTGCAAGTAGTACAGGCAGTGCAGGTGATGATGTCACTGTGCATCATTGTCAATCCTTTTGTGCAAACTCCTGAGCATGCAAGTGAAACATCGCATCACACAAATGCATGTTTCATGCTGCAGACTACCCGAGCTGATGAGGAATCTGAAGAATCAGATGAGCCATGGGATGATGATCATGCACTGGGCGAGCCGTCTTGCGGACAGCCTTGGTCCCGGCAGTCGCTGCAGAGTCTGTGCTGCATCCTGTGGGAGCTCCAGGTGCGATGCATGGACTATAGAGCACAGCCTGCTGCTTGCCCGGCTTCACACCTGCCCAGATTGGCATGTATCATGCATGGTGAGAATGCTCACATCGTGGACAGCTGCCTGTGCGAGCCGTCGGATGAAGGGTCGCTTTGCTGCAATGCAGGCTCGCAGCCTCAGCGTCGTGCTCCGGGAGCCGTCCGACGTGGTGGTCCCGCTGGCGGTGGCGGCCGCGTTCACCGCAGACGCCCCGGGGCGCTGCACGCTGACCACGGGCGCCGTGACAGACAGGTTCCGGGATGCGGCGCGGGAGCCCAGCTGCGGCGGTGATGGAGACGATGCGGGAACGGAGCAGTGGGCCTGGCTGGAAGCGCTCTGCCGGCAGCACAGCGAGGCTCGCCCAGCAGACATTGTGGAGGTGGACGGCGCTGCGGCGATGTGGGCGGCTGTGCCAGAACATGTGTCTGACTGGCTGCAGCTGCAGGCAGATGCCAGGTGGTAGTCCAAAGGCTACCAAGTAACCCTTTCGAATGTGCAGACTGTTTAGCACTGAGGCAGCCAATGCACACATGCGGCGCCCTGCGGCTCATGCTCATAAGCGAATTTGCACATCCTGCGTTGACTGGTCAAGGGAAGCATCTACGAGGGACGGCCACCTGCAGCTGCTTCAGTAACTGGCAGGTGCTGGTCGCGACCAGGAAGGTGGATGTTGTTGCTGTTCGATGTTGGGGTACGTGACTGTGTCTTCAGCACCGTTTGCGCTGCTGCCGTTGAGGTACGCCACGCTGTTGAGAAGCAGATACAGGACCGTGTCGTGCATCGCTGCTACATCCATGAGTTTCACGCCTGCAGCTGGGTCGTGGGTGTGTGTGCGGGGCATGCAAGGCACTGGCTGTGATGCAGCGGCAGTTGACCTCAGGCCGAAACATGCTCAAACGCCCACAGCATTTGAGAAACTCTGCTGTGCAGAGCAGCAGCCGTAGCCTGCTGAAACGTCTCACGCACAACCTGCGTGCCGAAAGGCCGCGCATCCCTGCACCCTGCCATGCAGCGGCTGAGGCGGACACAACCAGATGCGACTGGAGCGACTGCAGGCTTGCACTAAACGTGCTGCCGGCGTTCGAGGAGGGCGACGTGCACAGGATCGACAAGACGTACACCCTGTTTGCGGCTGCGTACCGCCTGCGCGAGGGCGGCGGCAGCGTGCGGGGCAGGCCAGCGCTCATCAAGTCAGCTGTGCTGGAGTCTGGCACCGATGCAGCAGACGACATCCTGAACGAGGTGCCCCAACAGCTTCCCTCCTGATTGCAGCAGGCTGCTGATGCTGGCACGTGTGATGGTTGAAGCGGTTCTGCGACTGGAATACGGCATGACGGTTGTGGGTGCATGCCTGCTGCCAGGTGCGCGCATACCAGCGCCTGGCGCACCTGCAGGGCGACTGCATTCCCGTGCTGCTGGGCGCGGGCAAGCTGGGCAACGTAGAGCAGGACGGGAGGCGGAACGACAAGTCGGTGTTTCTGGCCACCAGCGGCAGCCAGCGGCTCGGGAAGACGGCGGCCCTGGACCCGGCGCTGCGGCAGTATGCAGATCTGCGAAGTGTCTCTCGCGATGTGAAGTGGGCTGCTCTCGACAGCCTGCGCCAGCTGCACGACAGCGGAGTGCTGCACGGCAGCGCCAGCAGTCGGAGCTTGTTCATCCAGTCCCACCATGTAAGCGTAGTTTACCGAGCTGCGCCGCTTCTCTGTGCTGCAACAACACCTGCGCCCAAAGGTCCTTTGGACCATCATGTATGTTGCTGCATTGGCCCTGGTCCTGAGTACAGTGCAGCCAGTGAGATCATGAGTTGACCCTGCGCCTTCGCTGCAGGCTCACGAGGGGCTGCCCCGCCTGTTGTGGGGTGACTTTGCTAGCAGCAGCATCATACCGGCATGGACAGGCACTGGCGTGCCGCACAGGCAAGGCGCACAACTCCCACCTGATGCTGCTGCTGGCCGTGCTCCCCTCGGCAAAGACGGACTGCAGTCTGAGTCCCGCATGCGCACATGCCTGCCTGCCAGCTCATGTTGCACCGACAGCTCGGACCATGCTCCCTGCTGTTGCCAGGAGGAGGCGTTCCTGGCGGCATTAGAGTTTGGCCTGCCAGAGTGGAACCATAAAAACCTGCTGACGCCCCCGGATGCCTCCGCCACAACCGACGGCCGCCCCGCCCACAGCAGCTTCCTCCCCCACGAGCTGCCCGTCTTCGAGCTGCTGCCAGCCTTCGACGCGGCAGACGTCCGGTTCTCCGGCCAGGCCATCAGCCTGCGCTCCGACGAGGGTGGCGGCTGGGAGCTTGCAACAGGCACGATACATGGGCAGCCCGTGCATATCAAAGTGGCCCACTTGAGCCACTGCCCAACTGCAGCAGCAGAGCTTCTCACAGAGGTGAGCACCGTGCATCGAGTTGGCGCATGTTGCACGCATGGCTAGAAAACTGTACCCATGCAGGAGATGTGCGTGTTCTGGTGGTGTGGTGCAGGTGAGAGCGTACCAGAAGCTGACGCACCTGCAGGGTGACTGCATTCCCGCCGTCATCGCCGCCGGCTGCCTGGACGAGGGCAGCACGGGGTTCATCGCCATGGCGGATGCTGGCGTCTCCCTGAACGATCTTGCACGGCGTGGCGACTCCTTGCTGCATACTAACGCCATTACAAGCAAGGTAGCAGACTGTGAGCGTGCTGTGTCTTAGCTGTGTGCACATCTGGCACGACTTGAGCATCAATGCGCGGTATGCAAATGTGGTGACCCGTGTAGGTGGGTCGCGCTTGAGCTATGGCTGAACAGCAGAGTCGCCAGCTACTTGCAGGAGGAAGCTGAGGCGCTGGAGGCCCTGGCACGCATCCATGACAGCGGGGTTGTGCACGGCGACCCGAGCGCCAGCAACCTGATGATCCGGCGCATCGAGGTGGGCCATGCCCACCTGGGTCGCTGGTGTCGCCATGCCTACTATGCCACACATACACTGACTTCCAGATGCGTGCAGTCATGCGCACTGCTCAGCTCCTGCGCTGTAGGCTGTGCTTGCCCGTTTCCTCGCAACCATGCATGCATTCCTGGCCTGCAGGATGGTCACGCGACGAATCGGGTGATGTGGGTCGATTTTGGCAGCAGTCAGATCGTGCCGGGGCTGTCGAGAGCCTCGCCGGCTGCCCAGCACGACAAGGGATGCGCGCTGGAGCACCTAGAGTATGCAGCCGTGGTGCACCAGGAGGTCAGCCGCAAGCGTGCGCTTGCACGGAAGCAGCAAGTGAGCAGCCAGTTTGACCGACATGCGCCAGAGACAGACATCTGCTAGTCTCAATGCTACCGTACTGTTGCCTGTCCATGGCGCTCAGCCTCTATTGTAGTCAGGAACATCCATTAGGACGCATCCTTTGAAACTGCGCCAGGTCATGTCCAGTCTGAAGCGGTGGCTATTGTACGGGCCTCGTAGGCGATGAATTGTCTGACAGACGATCACACATTGCCCCCTGCTTTCAGAGATGTGCTGCCGTCCACTGCTGTTTTCGCTCTTGCGTCAAGGCGCTGCCATGGACCAGGCGCTGCAGCTCTTTCTGGCCGAAAAACCGCACGCTGGCTGCTGCAAGGCATTGCCTCAAATGATATGTCTCCTTGAAGATCTCCGTCATGCTGCTACTAAAAGATTTTTTCCTGTGCCAGCATGGGGCTGCCGCCCAAAAGCACGGCCCAGCTGATCCTGTTTCACTCCCACTGGAGCTCATCCTGCACATGACTACCGCTCCTGATGGCCCTCGTTCCTGACGCCCCTTGCTGGCTGTGCCCCCTCACTCCTGCATGGGGACGCTGCCAGGCGGCGAGGCGCTGCGGCCCGCGAACTTGAGCCGAACCTTCAGCGGCGCCAGCAGCTTGCGGTCGTTCACCTGTGCAGGGGGATTGCAAGGATGTCAGCATCTGACCCGATGATGGACTGCTCAGTGGATCTTGTCCTGGTGCGCACTTTGGTTGAAGGCTCGCACATTGAACGTTTGTCACCCGATTTGAGCTGACACTCGGAAAATCGAGTCAGCAGGGCAGCTCACCTGCAGCTGGGCGCCGTCGCCACTGACGAGCTGCGCGATGGGGCGGCTCAGGTTTGGCCGCGTCTCCTCTTCCAGCACTCCTGCGCAAAGTGCAGTCCAGGACCTTGTGTGACTTGCACATCTCAGACCATATCTCACACGCTTGTGCTGTGAGGGTCCATTGTAGCAGCGCAGCCAAGGTCGGCTGCAGGTTCAGGCCACGCCGTGCAGCTAGGGCGTTGGGTGGCGGTGAGCTCACCTCGCATGTACAGGTTGTTGGGGCCGGCGCTGACGCTGGGCGCCGTGAGGTTCCGCCCCAGCCGCGGGTCTGCCATGAGCAAATCAATCACCTGCAGACGATATTTGAGCAGCAGTGACCAGCAGCGTCCAAATGCTGAGCCTATGATATGATGTAGGCTGGCCGGGCTCGGCACCTGGTAGCTACGCACCACTGCGGCAGACAGTCGACACAGTGCTGTCAAAGTCACCGCAAACAGCGACAGGAATGCTTGGAGGAGCAGTAGGAGGCGCTCACACCAGGCCCGACCAAAAGCCTACAGCCACCCTCAGCCTTGGGCAGCAAGGTGACCGTGCATGGTGAGCAGGGATGCACCTGCTGCAGGGTGGCGTCGTGGGGCACCTCCAGCGGCGCCGCTGGGGAGCACTCTAAGCAGGCCGGGTCCCGCTCATACGCCACCGTGTGCGTGTACACGCCTTCTGCTCCTGTGTACCTGCGGCAGCACGGAGAAACGGTCTTCACTCCGAAGGCTCCCAGACTATCGAAGGGCCGATGTGCGTCGCTTGAGTCCTACTGTGTGTGTGTGTGTGTCCAATATTGCTGCTCTGGACGGCGGCTTGCTGTACAGGGCAGGAGACATGGGCTCGGGGCGTGCACACTTGCGAACAAGGCGCACATCATGTAGTTGTTCATGCCGGTGGAGGCGAGCGTGATGAGCTTGAGCGCCTCCAGGGTGCACACGGCGGCCACGATGGCGTTGGTGGACGGGATCGCGGGGATGATGTTCTTGGTCACGCCCTGCGTCAGCTGGTACGTCACCCCCTGCAGCGCAGCCCCAAACCCTGGTCTGCACTGTGCTGCATGTGCCGGTATGTGAGAAACTGGACTGTGAACCTCATGCTGCGGTGCATGTGCTGCCCGGACCCGTATGTCTTTGCAAGCTTACCAGAAGCAAGATCATGGCCACCAACAAGACGCGTCCCATCCATTATGAGCTCTTGCCTACTCGGCAACACACTGTGCCCATTCTGGGGTGTCAGTGTCCCACACACCTGGATGCCAAACTGCTCGGCGCGCGCCAGCGCCTGGTCGTACACCCAGCGCATGTGCTCCTCGGCGTCGGCGTCAAAGTCCTCGCCCGCCCGCTGCGACGTCCACGCGATCAGCTTCGCCCACTCTATGCAGTGCGCCGGCGACCTGCGTTTAGGACGACACATCGTTGAGCCCAGTGTGAGTGGCCAGCTCCAGATAGCAAGGCAGGCGCCAACGGCAGCTTACCTACCACTGCCAGCCTAGACTACTTTAGGCGATGGAACGGCGGTACACGCATTGGCAGGATGCCTGGGCAGCACAGCCCTTGAAGCTTGGGGGCCCACGGCGTGCTGCCAGGTGCAAGGTGCTGACAGCATGCCACGGCGATCCGCGGCAGGGCGGTGGTGGCAGAACCCTCCGCCTCCGCGCACCACGCGGCCACTTTGCAATCATATGCTCATATGCTGATATGCAGTCTCTTGGGTCCGCTACAGCCTCACCGGGGCGTCTCCGCCAGCGTGCACAGCGGGAACTTGGTCTGCGGCGGGAACAGCCACAGCGTGCACTCGAAGCAGGGCGTGACGCCCGGCACGATCACGCGCGCATGGCCCTTGAAGCCCTCCGTCCCGCCGTCCACCAGCGGCTTGACCGTCTCCAGCTTGGGGCTGCCGTCGTCCCCGTACTCTGCCATCCAGGCGCGACACAGGCTCAGAAGCCCTTACCACCAGTGACAAGCTGCCCTGACACTCCCAAAGCCCTTGCAGTGATGCTCAGATCACCGCCAGCACTGTGTTCACATACACAGAGGAGCATTATTGATGTCTTGACAATGAACTGCTGGATGCTGTACGCCTGAGTGTTCGATTGGCTCGTAGGCCAGGCCAAGCCAATCGTCAACAGCAGGTGAATGGCATCCAGCATCAAACATACAATGCTCCACAGACAGCCGGACAGGCAGAGGGAGCACATCAAGGGTATATGATAGCAAGCGAATGGCAGCTCAACAGGCACTCAGTGCACATGTGCGTCCCTCAGCATGCCCTTCAATGTGTCAACTACGCATACAGGCCATATGCTGTGATGACCAAATTTCCCCATAGTCTGATACAATCTGATCACCGCCACGCTATGTCACACTTGCGCCACAGCATATCCCTGCCGGAGCCCTCACGCCAGATGCTCACCACTGCAACGACGCTAACTATGGGGTGCCCACCCAGCAGGCTGCAGGCGACGGAGTTCATGTGGCGGCGCGCCTCCAGGGAGTCCAGGCCCAGGATGATGACGTGGAACTGCTCATAGAAGTCCAGCGGCTTCTCCTCGATGCGGGCGTGGTGCGGGGTGACCGTCACCCCCGGCACCCGGCTCATGATCTGCATTTGGAGGGGTTGGCATTTGTCCAAGACTGGCGCTGGAGCGACTGCATCTTGATGAACGCGCCTGTCTCCAGGGGTGTGCACGTTTTGGCATGGTCTGATGTGGCGTGCATGGTGTGCTTGCACACTGCAGGTGCACCTTCTCTGCTGCGACCTCCGCCTTCGACCGCCCCACATCCTTCATCCTGTCGAACACCCAACGAAAGACACTCAGAAAGCACACAAGCGAGCTGCACCAGGCACCCGCAGAACAGCATGCAGCACCGGCTGTTGCAGAAGGTCCAGATGGCGGCGGTCCTGCAGCATTGCAAGCCAGCGCACCGGAAGAGGAACTGGCGATTGAGGTTGGACACGTCGATGGTGTCCATGTCGATGACGTCGATGTTGCCGAAGCCGGACAGCGCCAGGTCCTTCAGCAGCTCGCAGCCCAGGCCGCCCGCGCCCACGCACAGCACCCGGGCGGACGTCTGCAGCATGCGCATGATGACGCTGATGCAGCCGACCACGGAGGCACTGTGCTGGAACACGTGATGCTCCTAGGCAATAGCCTGTCAGAGCAGGCAAAGAAGCTGTGGCCAGCATGAGCCATGGCTTTGCATTGCACGAACACGTCCTGCACGGCCACCTGCAGGAAGTCCAACAGATGCTCGCCAGGCTCGAAGTCGGGGCCGGCCAGGTTGCTGGAGCGGTTTAGGATGGTCTCCTGGTCCCTCCAGCGCCCGGGAAGCTCCATCATGGCGCTGACTGCTGCGATTGCGGGTGCGTGTGTGCAGATGTCACATGTTAAGCGACTCAGACGTGCTCGTAGCGATGCTCCCGACGGTCCAAGCTTGCATCTGATTCCCGATACGATCAGATGTTCAATATATTTGCAATATGGCAGGTAGCTAGTCTGAGGGAGAACTTCTTGGACCTGCAAATAAGCACTCCATGCAATGTAAGTGGACGCTGCTGCCGGAATTGATAGCGTTCTGGGAGTCTGAGCTCACTCGAATGTGTAAGCAATAGATATGCGCCGCATTCCCTGCCGGGCGCAGGCAGCATGCAAGTTGGCACTGAAATGCCTTGCCAGTCCCAGTGGGAAATTTGGACGCATGTGTCGCCGGGTCGAATGTGGTCCTCGACCACCATCGCCGCTCCGATTGCAATCGTAAAGCTCACGCTCGTGTCTGTGGTGTGACGATCCTGATTGCTGTTCACAGTCTGGTAGGCTGCAAGCCTTGAAGGTGTTGCACTGCATGGTCTGACTAGCCAACTCTTGAACGCAATCTCCTATGCAGACCACAATTTCACTGCTGCTGTCCCGCCATGCGCACTCTACGCGTGCCTTTGTGGAGGACAATTTGGGTAGAATGTCACTATCATCGAAGACCTCGCGGCCGGATTGCAATGGCTCGCAGTTGCTGGGTGTGCTTTGGACGTCAGGCAGCATCGCACCTGCCTTGACAGCGATTGCACTGAGCTGAACAACTGAAGGTGCTGCAGCGGCACCACGGCGACGACGTGCTATGCGACGCATGATGGCAGACAGCAGGTGCCCTGCGGCAGAGTGCTGTCGCCGCCAATTGCCGTCGGCTGCGGCAAATCTGCAGCGCAGCATGCCGGTCAGGGAGAGCAAGTACAGGGAGTTGGTGCTCCAGACGGTGGCGCTGGCGGGTGGCGGCACCGCCTACCGTGATGCCAGCCGCCTACGCAAAGAGGACAACATGGTGATCTACTTCTTCTTGCAGCTTTCGGTCCTTTGGTACTACATTGGCTGTGCATTCCCCTGTCCCCATGCTTCCTTCGGAACCCTGTCCACCGAACCAGAGCAATGTTGCATCCTTGTTCTGCACCTCCTGCTGCTCGCGGCACATGAAGTACCATGCACTCAGCAGGATGGACGTGATGTGCGTCACATGATCCTCGCCGCAGGTGCATCGTGAATGACATCTGCAGCATCAGCTACGGAGCAGGTCACCTAGGCTGGTCGCTCAGGAGGGCGCAGGGCAGCGTGCGGGACCACCCGATGCTGGTGTACGATGCCCAGCAGCCTGGACTCCGTGGGGCCCTCCATCCAGGAGGTGGGGCACTCCTCTGTTCGTGACTGCTTCTCCACTTATGTCATCGATTCATGCACTTGATCGCACAAGAAGCTGATGCGCTGCCGCACGGGTGGTCAAGGGGATGGTGGCTGTCATCACCTCTTGTCAACGGCAGTTTCGCTGGCAGCCGGGCGCAATCATTGCTGAGAGTCAGCAAGCGCACTGCAAGCACCTCATATGGCCGTGCCCATTCTTACAGCTTAGCGTTGATAGTTCTGCTTGCTGACACCTGACTGGTCTGCTCTGCGCAGATGGTCAGGTGGCAACTGTGGGAGCACATACCAGATGGAGCCGCGGACTGCGGAGGAGGATCTGCTGGAGCAGCAGCTGGAAGCAGTGGATGCCACCAAGAAGGTGAGCCCCTGCTGTCGTTCCAGCGACACCTAGGCTTGGACAAATGTGGATCTTTGTTCTCGGAAGTAGGACTTGGTTGAGGTTCGTCGCGGGGTGATTAGTGCAACCCAAGGCTGCATCCGCTTGCTGCAGAAAGGCGTTGCTCAGGCACACCTGCATGCTTCTGAGTTTAGAGCAAGGATCACAGGAGCATGCTGACATTTCCAGGATGCCAAGGGCAAAGATCACGGGCGCCAGAGGGGCAGCACTGCCATCCAGGTACAATACGCTCCATCTCAACGGTCAATATAAATACCCTGCGACACCTGCTGTGCAGGCCTTGGAGAAGAAGCAAAAGGTTGAGCAACGGAAGGCGGACAGGGCTGCCGCAACAGCTGCAGAGACCTCACTCCAGGGTGCAGCCAGTCCTCCTTGCAGCGGCGGCGCCGCTGCCACTGCAGCAGGCGGTTTGCAGCAGCTGTGGTGGGACAACTGCGGCATTGCCGGCTGCAGCCCAGGCTCATGATGGGCATCCCCATGCTGCAAGCAGCTCAGGTTTACATGTTGACCTCCTTCACGCAAGGGTCCAGGAATTTGCCCTTGGCAGGTCAAAGCTCAACCGAGTTGCTTGCAGTCGGGTTGTCGATGCTTGTATTGGCCAAAGCCCTGCAATGAATGGTGCGCAGCACAGTTGCGAACATGTCCTGACCTAGGTCCTAGACCTCACTCCAGATGCAGCCGCTGATTGCAGGCTGCTGCTGGGCGATGCATACGGCGTGACGGCCACATTTGCGGCTGCAGATTCCATCATACGTACGGCCCTTCTACTATGGCGGGCGAGACTGGCTGTGAGTGGGATGTCGCATAGGTGAAGCAGTGGCCAGCGTTTGCATGTTCATGGCGGCGTGCTGCAGCTGGTCAGCCCCTGACTGCACTTCAGGTTGGTGGCAATGGTGCTGATGATATTCGTATGAAGATGTCCCATGAAGTTTTAAATCTGAATGCATTGCGAGGTTTGCGAGGCGCTACAGGCACGGCTGTGTGATGCGTAGATGGCAGTTTTGGCGACTTTGGCGGACGACGCTGTGGCCAGCAGCGACAGTAAGGGTTTGCACAGGCTGTGCTCCAGTTGCACTTGTGTATGGTATGTGCAGTATTCGACCTCATCAGATAGGTGACACATACAGGGCCCCTGCTTTGTTCCGCCTGTGTCATCCTCATCATCGCTTCACTCATTTTGCATACCCTCAAAGTCTATCAGGGTCAGTTACATCTTTGACATGCCTGTTTCATCCAATGCAGGTTGGCAGCAAGGCAGAGAAGGTTCGTGCAGTGAGCAAGGTCAAGCAGCATTGCAGCAGCAATCAGCGGTACTGCCAGCTATCCTGGTCAATCTGCCGTTCATCTCAGTGGGCAGTGACAGTGGACTTATGACGCAAAGCCCATGTCTTCAGGCGTCCATTGTGTTTCGTGCTTTCCGTGCTACTGTTGGATCCGGATGTGCACCATGTGGCGGCGGCAGATCCAACTGCAAGCGTTGGTATTCAGAACGCTGAGACAAGCAAGCGGCGTCAGCATAGGCAGCAGTCCACAGCTTATTGGCTGCGTGGTAGCATTACGGTATTTGCGAATCTTATTTGAGTGCATGAACACATTGGTGATATGTGCTGATCAGCATATGTCTCCTACTATACGACATTCCCTGGTACGTACCCTGCAGCCTGGCAAACGAGTGTGGCTTCAGCGCTCGAACAGCGTTTGTTCACAAGTCTGTGACCTCCCCGTCAATCCTTGTTGAAGAGAACATACACCGTCGCCGCCACAAGAGCCACGACACGACAGAGCTGGCATCAGCGGGCGCCCCTCTTCAATCGACGAACAGCGGCCATCAACTGCGCAGCGCTTACTGCCCACCAAAACAAGCATCTGACAGGTGAGCGAGTCTCCGAGCCGTGCTGCGCGATGGTCGCCGATCGCGCCATTCAGACCACGACCAGGTGTGCGTGATTTCACGTGAGAAGACGCTGGGGGTCACTGCAGGTTCTGACCAGCCTCTCGCGTGTATGTCCTCCGTCTCCTACCTAGGCTTGATCGCAGCGTCTCATCATCTCATTGATCAGAAGCGGCACTTCAGGTGGCCACGCACGTGCTTTGCAGCGGGTCGTCCGTCCCCGAGTTCTGCCTTTGTTCTCACTAAGGCTTAAAGCAGCTTTGATGCGTTCAGACCGTGTTTTCGAGTGCTGGTTTGTTGGGAATGCTGCGTCTCACGTTCGGCACCGGCATGACGAGTGAGCATCGTTGGTGCACCGCATGTTCCCGCCATGCTTGCTTGCCACGGAGGTACGTATGCCTGCTAGGGCGTGCAGCTCCGTAGGCACTTCCAGGCAGGTTGAACGACCTACAGGCGGCACGCTAACCTTTGCAGCTGGCTGGATGCGCGAGGTGCTTTGCTCGTACCGCCACTGATTCTCATCAGTGGACACCCCACATGCGGCATGCTGCCACTTGCAGCTCGATGGTTGTGCACAGTGCTATGCGATGCGCTGGTTCTGATCGACGCCGTCGCCATTTTTGCTTCTCACCGTGATCTAGCGGCTCGGCTCTCATACTACGCTGCGCGCATGCATGCAGCAGCATGCATGCAGGTGCGCAGTGCACACTCTGTACCTGCGCTGCCATGCTAGCTGCAACATGTAGCTGTAGATACAACGGTGCAAACGAACAAGCCTCATGTTGCAACCTCAGACGCGGGAGACATCGCTATACATGCTGCCGATGCGCCGGTTTTGACTACTTTCCACCTCGACTTGCTTGCAGGTCGTTCGGACAACGTACACCATGATGAGGCAGGCATTACAGAACTGTGAGGCACCTTGTGTCCTGTCCAACGTCGCTGTTCCACGTTTGCATTGGGCTCGAGGCAACAACAAATCCAAATTGTATCACTGTCACAACCATTCACAAGCACTGGTGGCCTGTGCTTGATTGCTTACTAATCTTTCAACTGACTGCAGGGTTTGGTCGGTCTGCACGCCCTGCATCCGACCACAACGGCGGCGCGGACATTGAAGACCAGCAACCCCAACTTCAGTGTCCGCAACCTGAGTTGCTCAAGAGACCTCAGCTGCAACACCCTCCTAAAGGCATGCACCATTGAGCCGTGTGGCCAGCATGTGTATGTGCTTGCTCGAATCAGTTGAATGACTGTGGCGCTGATGGGCTCTTTCAGTATGCATACTCACGGTACTGCACGGTGTTGCTGGCTTCTGCATGCAAGACACTCGCATCCAGAAGCAAGGCTGACTCAGTCAACGACAGGCTGTCGTTGTTGAGTGTGTGCAGACTATCTGGACTTGGGCGACTCAGATGCTGCGCTCATACTTGCTGCAACGGCAGACGATGATCAGCAGAAGAAGATCAATTTGCGGCAGGAATTCAGCGGCGCCTTCCCAGGCTTGACTCCACCAGAGCGGCCGAGCAGCAGCCAGACCACACAGGCAAGCGGCAGCTGCCCTGACAGCGAAGCCTCGCCATCAGCAGCCGGCAGCTGCCCTGACGGCGACGCCGCGCCGTCAGCAAATGGCGGCGGCATCGCCGCGCCATCAGCAGCGTCTGCTCCTGACCGGAATGGCACGGGCAGCAGCAACAACACTGGCAGGACCACCACCAGCCAGCAGGAGCCTGTGCACATGTCGCTACGCCAGTGGCTGCTGACCTGCGGCGACATGGCGCAGGCGTGCTATGATGCCACTGATTGCGATTCAGCGTCAGAGGGCCTGGGCACAAGTATCTACGCATCTGATGGCCAAACCAAGGTGTGATGCTGAGCGTGGCTGCTGAAATGACTGCGCATGACTTCGGATGACCCCCACCATGTGTATCATATTGCACAAGCCTTTCAGGCTGGCGCCCTGCGCATGTGCTGTTGACAAACACAACAGCCATGGTTCCTGCTTGTGCGGAAGGGCAAGAGCCTGTCTACACACTCTGCTGAGCTGACAACCCTCTGTGCAGGTGAAGGAACTTCAACGAATACTGATGGACTCTGTTCCTGCCAACTCCCCGGCTGCAAAGGAATGGAAGGTCAGGGGGGAGTTTTTTGGCACCGCTGGTGCCTACAACTTATCTGGCACCAACCCTTCCTGGGTGTTCAGACAGGTTTGTACCAAACCTGCTTGCCAGATGCACGTCATTCTGACTGCGTCTGCTGCTTTCAGCTGCACATGCTTGGGCATACAACTTGCTGTCACTACACGTATGTGTTCTTACACGGTCTGGTGCAGATTGCAAAAGTGTGGCATCACAACAATTTGAAGACAAAGAAACAGAACTTCATTGGTTTCTGGGCCACACGCGAGGTGGGCGACCAAGCCGTCGATGTTGTCTTCGCCTGGCGGGGTACAGCGGTGAGGGGCGGAATCAATTGTCATTGTTTCTAGCACCATGATCCATCTGCTGAGTTGTTGCATTTCCGCTGTTCGACATGTCGCACAGCATATGCGTGTCGGTCATGAAACCGTGCGTTGCTTGTTGTTGATCCAGATTATTCTGGTCTGTGCAGCTTGGGGAGGAGTGGACGAGCAATTGGCTCTATGCGCTGGTGCCCTGGCTGTCCGACATGGACGGGCAGCCACCTTCCGCAGCATCAGGATGGTGGGCTCGGATGTGGCCCTTCTTCCACTGGCTGCCGTACTTGAGCCTGTATCTGCCCTGCCGGAGGGTGCCAAGGGTGCACTGCGGCTTCCAGCAGATGTACAGCGAGATGGCTGCAGCTCGGAAGGATGGCGCAGCACATGCTGATGACAGTCCGCACCCCTTGCCCGACCAGCCGTCTTTCGCTGCACGTCCGTCACCATCATCAGACGGGGCCAGCAGCATGTCAAGCTCATCAGCACAGCAGCTTGCTGACAGCTCACAGCGGCACTTGAGCCGCAGCCCAACTCTGCACGAAGCAGCATGCAGTGCCGCAGCGCAGCAGGCAGAGAGGGAGGCAGCTGAGCGGGATGCTGAGGCCAGACAGGCTGAGGATTTCGAGAAGGCAGAGATCACCCGCGAACAGCTCCTTGCCGATCGACCTGGACTTACGGTGAGGGCAAGGCTGTTGATTCCACAGGTGCTTATGACGAGCAGGCATGCTCTACAGATGCTATCCACACTGCAGCTGCAGTTGCTGAGACCTGATACCCTGTTTGTGTCATGCAGTGGCAGCAAGCTAGTGGATGCTCCTGCTGCGGCAGCACACCAGATGGGGCTGCCGGCAGCAGCTGCAGGCCTTTTGAAGCTTGTAGCGGCCATGGCTCAGGGGCCAACAGCGGCGCAGCCTGCATGGAGAATCAGGTGATCTCATATGCACCATATTTTTCTGCTGTTTCAGTTGGACCGCTATGACCTGCGTGACGGCGTGGAAGAATTTACTTTTGCAAACACTGTCGTTACTTTGCGCAGTTGCAAGACGACTTCAATCACCGCTCTCCAATGCGCCGTTGCAGGGCGACCTCAGACACCCATTCATGCATTGCATGCAGGCCAGCAGTGGCTGCTGCTGTGGCGTAAAGTGCTGCTGGAGCAACGGTGCAGCAGCGGCTGGCGCAGCAGCCCAACCGGAGCCTCACGAGCCTCAGCCAGAACCCCGCAAGGTGAGCAACAGCTAGATAACAGATCAGGCACCACAAGTCAACAGCAGTTTGACTCAAGTCTGCGCCACAAATCATTTCCACGAGCCTGTCACAGCTATCAGACATGTGGATTCAGAAGTCCGAAAATCAATCAAGAAGTTGTGTGCTGCTTGCAGCAAGTGCATCGTGTGCTGAAGCGGCTGGCCACCGGGCCAGGGTTCCAGGGCAGGACCATACGAAAAATCACAGTCACGGGTCACTCGCTGGGCGGGGCACTTGCCGTGTTGGCGGGCTGCGATATTGCCGAGTGGATCCGCAGCAACAGAGATGCGTCTGACGCAGTATGCTGCCAGCTCAGCCGAGAAGGCACTGTTGAAGAGGAGGCTGCAGAACAAGCGAGCCGCAGCACCAGTGCTGGCGGCGGCAGCAGCAGCGCCGGGGTCGGCACCAGCGGCAGCAGCAGCAGCCGCCGCGAAGGCAACATCAGCAGCGGCAACAGCAGCAGCAGCAACCGCAGCAGCCAGCAGCAGCACATGCGACGGCAGCCCAGCCCCCCAGGCAGCAAGTGGAAGTTCACCACGGTTGGCGTCATCACATTTGCCGCACCCCGTGTTGGGGTGCGTCCTCCGCTCCCTTGTGCACGACATGCGTGCAGAATTCCGATTCCAGGCCTCGCGGCTGATGACACGTTAGTGTATGGACAAATAAACCACTGTACGTAAATCTATTCCTCCGTCTCTGACATATGAGATGGGCTGCCTTTGTATACTTTGAGCTATGATGGTCCTGATCCTTGCAGTGTGGCACAAGCGTGTGATGCATCTGTTGCGGTCGAAAGATACACATCTATATGATGCAGTTGTGTATTTTGCTGCTGCAGGACTGGCTGTTCAGCAAGAAGCTGCAGAAGTTAGGGGTGGATGTGCTGCGCGTGGTCAACAAGCGTGACCTCGTTCCAGTCTCGTCAAGTGCGTCTGACCATAGCACATCTATGCGCGTGATGCACACCTAACGTCTGAAGACTGCTGCTTGACCAGTGCTGGACACACAAGTGTGCATGTCACTGCATACCTGCAGGCCTCCTCACGGCGGTTATGAACAGCTGCATCATTCTTCTGCTCAAGATGGACCCTACACGCTGGGCTGCATGGCTCTGCCGCTGGCTCGTGCAAGTCTGCACCCTCTTTCTCTTCCCGTGGTGCGCACATGGTTATGTGTATATACATTTGCATTGGCAGCTGACCTTCTGCAATTTCGATTGCAGCACATGCAACGTTTTCTGACACTGCAGCGATGCACGCAGGTTTGCCTACGCCGACGCTGGGCTGGAGCTCCTCCTGGACTCACGACTGAACACTTACCTGAATCCACAGGCGGGCGCGATCATTGTGGCTCACACCCTCGAGGTGAGCACGCCGTGTATGAGTGGGAGTCCTGTATGCAAACTCCACGGTGTTCTCCTTGGGATCGTCCTCGACAGCACCCTGACACATCGACTTCGCTTGTGCCCAGAACTACTTGTGGTGCGTCGCGGCACAGTTCCGGCCTGGGTTCACGTCCTGGCAGCGCGCACACACCCGAGTCCGCATCGAGCTGTGGCCCATCTTCTGGGGTGTGGTGGGAGCTCTCGCGGCTGCATTGGTTGGCCCCTACCTTTCCTGGGGCCAGATGCTTCACGACCTCGAGGCTGCAGCTTCCACGCTGGGCTTTGCACTCGGGGGCGCTGCGATGGGGCTAGCAGTCGGCTGCTGCTCTATCGTTGGCTTCGTCCTCGGAGCGGAATCGCCGCATGTGAAGTGTGGCCACTGCTGCAACGTCTGCTGCGGCATTGCATTGGCGGCGCTCTTTGTGCTGGCGAGTCCTGCCTTTGCTGCGCTCGGAGTCGTGGTGATCATTGTGCCGCTGGCCTGGGCCTGCTGCATCACGATGCCCTGCTGGCTGGTTGTTCGGCTCTGGAAGCTGCGGCCATGGCTGCGGGTACAGCGTGGTGATAGAGAGCAACCGCAGCAGCCTACAGTGTACGAGGTGCGGACACTGGAAGCATCTGAAATGATGAGTGGTGAGGACCAGACACAGGTGTAGTGCACGCAAGTGCAATCACACTCATCAGGGTAGTGCTGGCACGGGCTCCGTGGCAGCTTGCTGCACGTGCCAACTTGGTCTGCGACTTCCTTGTAGTCTAATTGAATCGCCTTCCTGCGCACATGCAGGAACGTCGCAAAGCCTTCAGAATTACAGGCCGCGACTTTGCGCTGCTGAACAAGCGCGACGCACTCCTGCACCCAGAACTCTGCATTCCCAGCAGCTTCTGGATGAAGCCTGCGCGCGCCATGGTCGAAAAGGGAGCCGGGAGCATGCGCCTGCATCCTGGAGCTGAGGATGTACGTATGTCAGCAGCTCCTCCTTTGCATCAAATTGCAGTATGCTGGGATGCTGATGCCTGTAAGGCGTAATTGTCAATGGCTGTTGAACCCTTTGCGATGCCACTCGCTTGTTGCAAGATCAGGCATGCTTTGCTGCAGGCTATGGATCCAGGGGAGCAGCGCGACGGGCGGCTCTGCCAGCTATTCAACCATCACGAGGACCGGCGCCTGCGGCGCAGCCATAGCGCCAATGGACGCACCCTCAGGCCGCATCCGTATGCGCCTGTCATCTTCACTGCCTACCGCCCCCCAGGTATACGAGGCAAGCCCGGTCTGGCAAGCTCATGACGTCGATGCAGGTCGCTGATGGCATGCATGTCGACGCTGCCACCAAGTATTCGACTCATTAGACTTGGCGGCGTGTGCCACCCTTGCCACATGTGTGTTGCCCAACGGTTGCTACGATTTGTGTGCAGGAAGGGACGAGGAAGCCGAAGATCGCGGCGAGATGACATCATACTGGGGCGAGTGCCCTCCCGGGTGCCAAGTGTTCAGCATCCCACACTGCGGCTTTGAGTGCGTGCATGCAGCGCGCGATGCCCTCATCCAGATGGCGCTGGAGATCAAGAACGAATGGAATGGGGGGCAGACAGGCTGGATCATGCCATACTACCGCCAGGTGAAGAGTCGCCGACTTGTTGTGACTACATCCTGGCTTGCCCTTCAACATGTGTCCCTGAAGATCGCACTCAAACCTTGTGCAGGCAATCTCGGCTGCAAGACGCCTGGACTACCTGGAGCCTGATGTCACCATCTGGTGTGTTGTATGCGTGGCAGGACGCGCACGTAGGTGCTGTAGCAGACAGACGCCAAGCTGTTGGGTTATCACCATCACATGTCTCCAGCTGTCATACTCCTCCTGCATGCAGGTGGCCTATGAACGGTGTCTTCTATGTACACAGATCCTCTATGCAGCAGCATCAGGTACATGTTTGGGGCCCTACTCCGAAACACCAGCATGCGGCGGTGCTGTTGATGTCTCTGTCGCGGAGCAGTCCTGGTCGCTGCTGCCTGCTGACTGTCCAGTGCAGCATGCATCCGAGCTACCCCTGCTGCATGATATACTGGTTGCTGATCAGGAGGCTTTCGTGAAATGCTCCACTGTCAGCAGGTCCAAGGCTTGCAGGGCCCCCTGGAATAGGAATAGCCGTACTGCTGACTGATAGACTGTGTTGACATACAAGTAGTTTCTTAGACAGCGCCAGCCCATGCATGCGCCACGTAGGCGCAGCAAGTCTTGCCAACAATATGAGGTCAGCTGTCCTGGCTGGACAGCACGTTTATGTGTGGACTTGTGTTGCTGCAGTCAGGCAATGGTGTGACGGAGAACGGCGATGCAGTGACACAGTCGGAGCCGCCTGGCGGTGGCGGCGCCGAACAGCCGTCCTGTTCCAGCTGATGGTGCCTCCCAGCAGCTGCTGCAGCGGCTGCCACCCAGGGCGCCATCCCAGCAGCGGGAAGCAGCAGCCCTGAGAAGCTGACAGTGCTGCGGACCAGATACTTTCATCACCCAGGCATGCTGTGCGCATCTGGTGCAATGGGAACACCGAAAGGCTGTGCAGCTTTGTGCATCTTGAACTTGCTGTGAGACCTGGTTCTGCCCGGCACACCAGCCAGCGCCTGGGCGTGCTTGGCACGTCTGTACACTATTTGGCATTGCTTCGGGCAAGCATATGTGCAGCATGCAACCAGCCTCTGAGCTTGCTGAGCTTGCCATGCCAGGCTGCGTATTATAGGGATGCTTCAGAGCTGAACAATGGGGTTTACATCTTTTGACGACGTTTGCTGGACGTGTACTCAGCAGGAGATGCAAGGGGATATCCGCTCCGTGTGCATTTCAGGCTATGCATGTCTGCCATGCCAGGTCAAGTTGCGCCCTGACACCAGTGTTGTCAGAAGGGTCTGCTGACACGGCATACATCACGTACCAGCCACACTTCCGCTACCTCCTGCTGCCACTGCTACTCTTCCCTGTCCAACTCCAGCATGCCCAAGAGGACAGCACTGCAGCTCACAGCACTCGTTGCTATGGACAGTCGCCTGAAGTGTAGCCTCGGTCCTGACATCAGCAGATTAGTGCGCCCCCATCTGCTCACACCGCCCACTCCTGCATGGCGCCGTGTGAGTTTGCCCCTTCGCTTCGTCTGTACACACACCCCCTCATGCCCGCTGCTGAGCGACCAGGCGCTCCGGCCTAGGCCGCACCTCCAGCGTCGCCAGCAGCTTGCGGTCGTTGATCTGTGCAGGGCAACATAGCCATCGACGAGGTTCACATGCCGTCAGGTCACATTGCAGCATCGGACAATGTCACAGGGTGTGGCTGTAGACTTGGCAGGGAAGTGCCAGCATGTCAGGCAGCACAGCCGCTGCATCGTAGTCAACAGTGCGACCAGTGATGGGTAGATACTAAAGAGCACGATCGGACCTGCAGCTGTTCGGCATGACCGCTCACGAGCTGGGCAATGAGGCGCATGAGGTGGGGCCGCATCTCCTCCTGAAAGGCAGCAGGTCATGTGAACGCAGTGGCACGACTTTGTAACGCACCAAACCAGATCCCCTACATGCCGGCAGGGTAGAATTCTGCAGCTGGAGCTATATGATGTGGAATCCCAAAGCATACCTGAAGTCCATTCTCACTGGAAGTACCCACCTAGCAGGCTGCTCGCTGTGACATTCTGTGGCGGCGCGCGTCCAGGGAGTCCAGCCTCAAAATGATGACGCGGAATTGCTCGTGAAAGTCCAGCGCCTTCTCCTCAGTGCGGGCATGGTGTGGGGTGAACGTCACGCCCAGCACCCGGCTCATGATCTGCAACACCACGAACCATGTAGGCACCCAACCAGTTCATCTTTCACCAGATGGGGCTGCATGCATTCACAGGCACAACTACAGGCGACCTGACCATGGCCACACGGAAACTCGCCACCACCCTCCTCCAATGTATGCGCACCTTCCAATTTGCAATCTCCGCCTATGACCGCCCCACATCCTTCATCCTGCCAGGAGCAATGCATCATGCTCGATGACCACAGCAGCAGCATGCATCCGCTGCAAGGATATTGCCACTACATGTCAAGCATACGCACAGGGCAGTGCAGATGGTTGCGGTGCTGTGCTTGAAGGAGAGGGTGCACCGGAAGAGGAACTGCCGGTTCAGGTTGGACACGTCGATGGTGTCCATGTCGATGACGTCGATGTTGCCGAAGCCGGACAGCGCCAGGTCCTCGCAGCCCAGGCCGCCCGCGCCCATGCACAGCACCCGGGCGGACGTCTGCAGCATGCACACAATTTTGTTGCGGCCAATCACATGAGGCCTGATGCTGAAGTACATGATGCTGGCAGGCACCAGCCTGTTTGGAGCAGGCAAGAAGCTGTGGCTAGCATGAGCATGCCTTTGCATGCATCAACATGTCCTGCATGGCCACCTGCAGGAGTTCCAGTAGATGCTCGCCAGGCTCGAAGTCGGGGCCGGCCAGGTTGCTGGATCGGTTCGGGATGGTCTCCAGGTCCCGCCAGCGACCGGGCAGCTCCATCATGGCGCTGCCGCTGGCTGCTGAGATTGCAGGTGCATGCGCGCCAATCTCACATGCTGACTGCCATGTCCTCACCGGCTGCCGACGTCACTGACTTGGATCTGAGTTCCTCAGCACACGCAGATGCTGTGCAAACCTGTAGCCAAGCGTATGTCGCAGGAACTTTGTGAGAAGTGAGCAACTTCTTGGACCTGCAGACAAGCAGGACTTCAATGCGGTGTGACCAGGCGCTGCTGCTGAAATAGATACCGTTCTGTTACACAAAGCTCAGTGGGATGTGTATGCTGCAACAGCATGTGCGGCGCAGCATCCGCTGAGCGCAAGTAGCATGTTTGGAGCAAAATCCTGCATCCCCAGTGGGGATTTTGAACGCATGACTCACAGGTCGGCTGAAGCGTCACCTCTGAAGTTGCAAGCGCAGAGCCGCACGTGCATATCTGTTCCGTGAACATCCTGCTGGCTAGTCACGGTCTGTCGGGCGGCAGCCGTTGCACGTGTGCTGAGATACATGGTCTGACCAACCATCTCTGACTGCAGAATGGATTGCCGGTGATAAACACATCGTGTTAAGCGCACCACACACAGGCGCTTGCGGAAAAAGATGTGTAAATGCTGCCACTCGCATGGAAGATCGCGCGCCTAGATCAAGGCAACATGTCGGTCACAGCTGTCGAGCATGCTTCGTGCATCAAGCAGCGTTGCATCTACTTCATCGGCAACCAACAGCTGAAGCACAGGAGACGCAGCTGCCGTGGCACCACGGTGACAATGCTGTCCAGGGACGCGTGATGGCACGTAGCTGATAGCCTTCTGGCAGAGCATCGCCACCGCTCTCAAAACTCTGCCGCCGCCGGCGGCAGCAGCACGGCAGCGCAGCATGCCGGTCAGGGAGAGCAAGTACAGGGAGCTGGCGCTGCAGGCGGTGGCGCTGGCGGAGGGCGACACCGCACACCGCGACGCCGGCCGCCTGCGCAACAAGGACAACACGGCCATCTACTTCTTCCTGGGGTGCGCCTTCACGCTTGCGATGCCCGTGACTGCCCGAGTGTCATGTTCCCTGAGAAATCCTGCCTGCTAGTCTGAGCGCCGCTGTCAGCATGGCCCCACGTCATCCTGCTGTCATCAGCACGTGCCATGCAGCGCGTGTAATGGTGCATGTGCTGCATCATTATCTGGCCCTCTGCAGGTGCATCCTGGATGACGTGAGGAGCACCAGCTACGAGGAGCAGGCCAACTGGGCGGGGACGCTGGCGAAGGCAAAGGGCAGCGTGCGGGACCACCCGATGCGGATCTACGATGTGCGGTCCCTGGGCAGCCTGAAGTTCATTGGGCCCGCCGTTCAGGAGGTGAGGCATTTCTTCAGTCGTGTTTTTCCTTCCGTCAACATGTGTGCGCATGACCCTCGCACCCAAGCCGACAGCTGAGATCGCCCCTGATCGGTGGCGGAATACAGTGACGGCAGCCATGATCAGTGTTGCTGCGGAGAGTCAGCACGCCGCAAGCACCCCTAATGGCTCTGCCCACTCCGACATGTTAATAGTAGTGATGGAAGCACAATGCTTGCTGGCGCCTGCCCTCCGCAGATCGTCAGGTCGCACCTGTGGAGCATCTACCCGCCAGAGCCGCGCACCGAGGAGGAGGAAGTCCTGGAGCAGCAAATGGAAGCAGGGGAGGCCGACAGAAAGGTGAGCACTACCCTGGGTTATAGACAGCGTCACCAATGCTGCACGCCACAGGATGTTACCTTCTGAGGCATCAGGCAACGTCATGTGAGCTTTCTCATGGGATACATCAGCGCACCCAGTGCAGCGTCCGCTTGCTGCAGAGAGGCTTGCCCAGAAACAGCTTGCCCAAAAACAGCTGCTTGCCTCCCTGTCCGGGCACAGCAGCAAAGCCACTGCTGAGTTCCTGCATTGGGCCGCGCCATTTGAAGCGGCTGACGTGCGTCAGAGGTGCAGCACAGCCATCCGCATCTGCAGCTTTCCACCTTCATTTCCAATGTGAACACCCTGCAACACCCTGCTGCCCAGGCCCGGGAGAAGCAGCGCAAGGCGGAGCAGCGGAAGGCGAACAAGGCCGCCGCGAAGGCTGCGGTGAACTCGCTCCAGGGTGTGGGCAGCCCCCCTGCAGCGGCGCTGCCGCTGCCGCTGCCTCAGGGGGCCCGCGGCAGCCGCGGTGGCGCGACCGCATCGTCAACCCCAGCTGCGTCGGCCAATGGCGGGGCTTCCATGCTGGCTGCCAGCCCGCCAGGTCACCGTCTTCTGGCACCCTGAAGTTGTGGATGCGTGCATTGCGTCGTGTATTTCGGCGGCAGGTAGAGACTCATTCAGGCTGGCTATGACCATGCCTCAAGCGCCTTGCATAGGGCGCCATGCAATGTAATGTTAGCTGCACAGCAAGGACATGTGATGACACAAAGCAAGATACAGGTACTGCCGAACAGGCTGCGCGCAGCGTGCGCGGCGGCTGCCCCGGCAGCTGCTGCCCCCGCCTGACGTGCGGCCGGCATGTCGAGACACCGCACATGGGTTCTGATGTCCCGCACTCCGAGCGTTCAGGATCCTAGACAGTCTGGCTGTTGAACTCTGGCGACTTCAGCAGGACTGCGCACCACATCGGGGGCTGACTCACGCACTCATGTTCATCCTGAGGGCCTGCCGCCTGCCATGTGCGTTCCAGTCAGCAGGGCCAAATTCAAGCTAGATGTCAAGATACAGCGACGCTGGTGCAGCAGGGGAGTATATAACACATGGCATGATGTCGCTACAGAGGCAGCAGGCGAGGTGGCGGCGCCGGGCGGCCGGAAGCGCAAGAAGCCCAAAAAGGCGTATGTGCCCAACCTGGGCACCGCCAACTACGCCTTCCTCATCTCCCTGTACCAGGCAAGTATCGTGAATAGCACGAGCAGATGCCAATGCAGGAGTAAAACTTGCAAGAGGTGTTGCTGATATCTGTCATTATCGGTCAGCAAATGTCCAGAACAGCCCTGTGGACAGTTTTCGACACGCTTGCTGTCTCTGTCCCAAACCATAATTCCGCCAGCAGTCCCTGCCACACTGTGGCTGAGCATGCTGGTTCTGCTGGACAGGCGCACATGGGCGGCGAGGCGTTCCTGACCAAGGCCGAGCTGATGCGGCGGGCGGACGCGAGCGGCCTGGCCTCCCGCCCGGGCGCCATCTACGGTGCGCCCAGGGCTTAGTGCTCAGGGTTTAGCACCCTGTGTTGCTTAGGTTTAGGACGCCACCCGTCTTGACCCCGCTTTCGGGTGGTATGGGCGTGTGCCATGACGGCGGCCACAAGTATGCATATGGGATGGCAGCCGTAGGATGTTGGCATATTTCAGGCAAGGCACCTGAGTTGCAGGGCTGTGAGGTGGCTCGCAAGGGGTATGACCCTAAGCTGTATGATGGTGGATGCTGCAGGCAACCAGCAGGCGGCGGCGCAGGGTGGCCCCCGGCCGCAGTACACCTACGACGGCTGGTCCGGGGTCCCGAGGCTGGAGAACAACGAGCCGCCGCTGCTGCAGCTGTACAGCAACCCCAAGAAGGCCCGGCTCACGGTCGAGGTGGGTCTTGGCTGTTCATGGCAATCTTCTTTGGCAGAAACACTCCGCACACCACTTTGTCTTGCGATCAATATATGAATCCATGCTCTTAGCAAATCTTTTGAAGCATGGGGTCTCATATCAGCTTGATGGCGCCAGCAAACTGTGCACGATCATCCGCTGGTGCTGGCAGCATGGCTTGCGTCATGCTTTCTGACATCTGCCAGGCACATCCGTCATCTCGCACTGCATGCTGGCTGACAGGCAGTCTGACCGCCATGGCTTGAACTGCTTCCAGCAGGGCTTCCAGATGGCGGCGGCGCTGCACGAGGACGCGGTGGGCCGCGGCACGGTGCAGCCGCTGCCGCCGGGCGCTTGCCCACCGCCGGCGTACGCTGCGGCGGCGGCCGCCGGTGGTGGCGGCGGCGGGGCCACTGCGATTTCCGAGCCCTCGCCGACTGCGGCTTTGCCAAAACAGGTACCTGCTTTGAGTGTCATCCACAGGTTCTCGAATTGAGAAGCCCTGAAGGCAGGAACAAAGCTGCTGCCAGCTGCAGCAACAGGTCACAATTTCTCAATTGCACCTGGATCTGGTATTCTGAAAGGTGAAATGGATGGCTCTCATCGCAGCCACGGAAGCGGAGGAAGGCCCCGGTCTCCAGCGACAATCACGATGCCGAGATGGACGCCCTGCACAGCGCGCACCCCCAGAACGGCTACGGCAGCAGCGCAGCTGCAGCATCAGCTGCAGCAGCAGCGGCTGCACTGCCACGATACACGGTGCCGGGCGCTGGACATGCGAATGGTGCAGCAGCTGCGGCGGCGTTTGAGCTGGAGATGGAGATTCTGAGCCTCGCCAGCCAGGGGGCCAGCCAGCCGGCGAGCCAGGCCAGCCAGGACGAGAACGTGGCGCGGCTCATGGAGATGGGGTACTCCCCCTCCAAGGCAGACAAGGTGCGCGACACCCTCCTGAAGATGTTACATTTCTGAAATAAAGATCGAAATGAGGACCCCATTTGGGTACCTGGCGGCAAATCTGGCAGAGCAGCAAAGTATAGCGGCCGCACAGGAGGCCACCTGGGGAACTTGTTTCAGAGTGTTCAGTGGCAGCGTGGCGTTGGGTGAGTGGTCATGTCCGACGGGGGCGGCTGTGCTGCAGGCGCTGCGGGCGAGCGGGAACTGCGTGGAGGCGGCGCTGGACGTCATCGACCTGTCGGACTCGGATGACGACACAGGTGCGCCGTAGATTGGTCGCCCTAAGGCTGCCACTGTTGTGACAGCATCACTGCGCTTGGTCAGCTGGTTCCTGAGCCTGCCCCTTCGCTTTGATTTCTGACAACGGCAGTGACCATGTCAGCATGTAACGACCTTCAAAACCTGGCAGTGGCAATTACCACTGCAGGTCCTGCCGAGATGCTGCCGCCGCAGCCAGTCAGCCGCGCGCGAGTCGCCGAGCCGCCGCGGCCTGTGCGGAGGCAGCCGGCTGCGGGCGCCCAGCCGCCAGCCCACCCCGCAGCGCAGCCGGCGGCCTGCAGTGGAAAGCAGCCAGTTCCAGTGCCGAGCGACTCGGCGTCGTCCGACTGCGAGGTCATCGACTGCGACGATTTTGCCGCCTCGCAGCCGGCCGCCGCAGGGCCTGGCAGGCAATCAGCGTACAGCCGGCAGCCGCAGCAACCCGCAGCTGTGCAGCAGCCGCGTCGGGAAGGCAGTGGTGCCGCTGCCGCTACACCACCATTACCAGCAGCAGCAGCAGCAGCAGCGGCATCAGGCGCCGCATCAGCAGGTACGGCCTCGTCTGCTGTGCCGCAGCAGCAGGCGCTGCCGGCAGCGGCCGCCGCTGGGGGCGTTGCAGCGGTGGCGGCGGCGGCAGTCGCGCAGCCGGGGCGCTCCCGCAGCGGCGTGCTGCCTGCCGGGCGGCCGCTGCTTCCGCCCCTCGTCGATGCCGCTACAGGTAAGGCACTGCAGGCATCTTTGCAACGCACATACAATGTAGACATGTGGTAATCTGCACCCATAGCCCAGTGCTCACACCTGTACCCTGCTGCTGTCTTGCTGCTCATCCAGCTGAACATGCACAGCCGAGCAGTCCTGTAGTTCATCCACAGCTCATGTCTGTTGCACACGCATGCAGGGGCCATCACAGATGCGACGGTGCGGCTGCCGCCGCTGCCGCCCGGGGCGTGCTTTGCGGACGTGTACGACATCGTGCTGCTCATAGACAACCGGGAGCAGGTGCGCACTTGAGCTCCTCATCGTTCTTGCGTGCAGACGATGCACGAAGCCGTACAACACCATGTGTCGGACTTGTGTGAAGCACTGGTCTGTGTGCTTGTCTCCATCTGTCAGCTGCGGTGGTCCCAGACCCACACGAAGTGTGTCACAGCTCAAGTGTCTTCGATCCATGCTGTGTTGTCGCACGCACGCAGTTCCGGCAGTCGGCGGCGGGGCGCTCCTTTGCGGGCCGCAACGAGGGCTTAGCGCACCACCTGGACCTCATCCGCCGCAAGGGCGTCGATGCGGAAACGGCGCACCTGGCGACGGGCGACGCCGCCTGGGTCGCGCGGCCGAAGTGAGTGCCGCAGATCCTCGGGGTGCAGCACATGCCAATGGACGCTCTGTCTCTGGACTTGTTGATGAGCAGGCGTGGGCATGTCCGCAAACCACTCGTGCAGTGGGCGGCACCGCGACAGGGGCGGCCGTGGCGACTCACATGGACTTTCTGCTCAGGCGCAAGGCGGTGAACAACCTGGCATCATGTCGTGTTTGCTGAGTCTTCCATGCCGCTGCTCCCGCTGCAGGGCCGGCGGCGGCGAGTCGTACGTGCTGGACTGCATGCTGGAGCGCAAGGCGCTGAGCGACCTGGCGTCGTGTACTCTACCGTGTCTGAAGCACTGGGCGCTCTCCCGCTGCAGGGCCGGCGGCGGCGAGTCGTACGTGCTGGACTTCATGCTGGAGCGCAAGGCGGTGGGCGACCTGGCGTCGTCGATAAAAGACGGGCGGTACGGGCGGCAGAAGGCGGCGATGCGCGCGACCGGGCTGCGGCGGCTGCTGTACATCGTGGAGGGGGAGCCCGCCTCCATCCCCAGTGCGTGCCGGCAGTCCGCCGCACAGTCGTGCTGCAGGAGCTGCGAGCAATCAAGTAGTCGACTGTTGATGCTGGCCATGGCGCAACGGGTTGCATTTTCACGGTGGTTCGGGTACTTCTACAGCAGAGGTGCCCTGCAAACTGAGCCTGTGAGTGGGGCTCAGGAGGGCACTGAGATGTGGGGCCAGTGTCTGACTGGTTGACGCGAAACCCACGTGCTGCGCCCGGCGTGCAGGCGCGGCGGAGTGCCAGAGCGTGAAGACGGCGGCGGTGGAGACGGAGGTGTGGGCGGGCTTCGAGGTGCTGCACACCGCGGGCATCGGCCACACCGTGGCGCTGTTCGCGGAGCTGACCGCGGCGCTCCAGGTGCACCGTTTTGTCGCACTTGGACAGATACCATCCCAGTCATTCTGACCACGGCGCTCCAGGTACAGTGCCCTGGCACTTGGGTTGCCGCGATGGAGCCCGCGGATGGCCGGTGTCGGGGCGAACGCCCCTGCTGCAGCTGCTGTTCATGCTGCGCTGGATATCCGGAATCTGAACGTGTCAAGATTCCATTTTGGTGTGACTCGGCAGATTTGCAGCTGCACGGCACTGCCGCAGGCGACATGCCTTGCTGTGCATCCGTCATGGCAACTCTTGCAGCGCCGCCAGAACGTGCTGCGTTGATCATCTAAGCATGCCTGTGACGCATGTGCAGGCCAAGTATGGGCCGCTGCGGAGCGGTGATGTCGCTGCAGGGCAGCCGCCGCTGCCGACGCCCGCGCAGCTGCGCGCCGGCGTCATGCTCCAGGGCCGCCAGTCTGTGCGCGACTGATGGGGCCTCGCGATCGCGTCCCTGAGAGGTGGGCCTGTCTTTGCCACACACAGCTGGTGGCTGGTCCTGTACTCAAGAGAGACACCCGTTCAGCTACAATGACCCAACTGCACTGTTGACCAGCCATGCATCGTTGTTGCAGCTCAGCATGCAGGCCTGGTGTGGGACATTGACAAAGGATCTGGGCTCACTGTGCGCTGCAGACCTTTCGGACACAAGCATCAGTATTTCTGCGCCAGCCTCGTACATCCCATGCTGCACCGCTGACAATGCTTCCTGCTGCCACATCAGGGGTGGGACCCGAGACGGCGGAGGCGGTGCTGCGGGTGTACCCCACGCCGCGCTCGCTGTACGAGGCGTGGCTGCGGGCCAGCGGCGGGCTGGCGCCGTCCAGCGGCTTCCAGTGCCGCCAAGCCAGCGCCCCTGCCGCCCCGCCCTTGCGCCTGCTGGAGGGCATCGAGGCACGCGCAGCTTTGCAGCCAACACGAGCTTGGATGCACTGCATCGCAGCCATTGTCCCGTCGCATCGCATGCACCAGGCTAACCCCTCCCTCCAGTGGTGCACGGATGGTGGCGTGGTCTGACGCAGTGCTCGGCTGCGTCGCAGGTGTTTGCGGGCGGCACGAAGATCTCGCAGGCGCTGAGCCAGAAGATCATAGAGGCCCTGTTCGGCTCGTGATCATGTGTTCTTCTGTTGCGCTGTCTCAGGTGTCAGCTGTGTATGTTAGTCACTTCAGCTGTCGGGTGTGTACAGGACTCGTTGCTGATGCGCCGGGTGCTCGGCATGATAGGCTTCTGTAGATCGTACATGTACATATTAGGGTACTGCAACGGAGCTCGTAATGAAGTTTGTAGTCTATTTGGGGCAGCCAGCCTTAGCCGCAGACCAGGCCTGCATGAATGTCGAACCTCCTCCAAACTGATGGTGAACCGCTATCGACCTCTAGTACAACCGCGACCGACAGACTTTTGCAGTATAGATGTGCCCACTAGCCTATACTGTACACGGGAGCTGAGGAAAACTAACTGCGCCGCATCACCGCTCGATCTTGTTCTCGCATGTGAAGCGGAAGGGCCGCCCCTCAAACTGCCCCAGCGTCACATAATGCTCCCAGAGCTGCCCTGGGTCCCTGCAACAGTTGCAGACTCGTCGTGTAAGTGCTGTTACATGGCAGTTGCAGCCTTGACCAAGTGCCGGCAGGGCAGACGGGACTGTCACGGTGAGGAAGCGAGCAACAGTGCACCATACAGGCCGCGCAGCAATGCTTCCATACACGACCCCAGCGGCACCTGATGTGCTTCAGGTCTGCGTTGTGGATGCGGTACAGCTCGTGGTCGAAGCACCGCGCGCCCCGCGCCCGGCTGCAGGCAGCACGGGCAACACTTGCGAAGATGGTAGTGGGAGCCAGCCCGGAATCTCGGCATACTGCCTGAACTGCATGGCCATCTCAGCGACTACATGTGCACAGGGCGTCACACTGACGTGAAATGGACCTGCGCTTGCACCTGACCATAGAGTGGCATACAACTGCCAGCATCGGTTTAAACACTACACGACAGTCGCACCTGTATGCCACCTTGGCCACCTTGAGCGGCCAGGGATTCGACTTCCACACGTTGCTCACAACATCAGCATGCCCCTTCTCCGCCTGCGACAAGACTCACAGCCACATGATTATCCTCCAACGCGAGCCGTGGCTTAGCACACCAGCATCAGACCCTGGTTGTCAGCATGCGGCTCGCTGCAATGCAACTGGGATGCTTGAGAGCGCGCTGAGCTCCAGGCTGCTGGAGGTCCGTGCAATGGCGGCCCTGCAGCGGCGGCACACCTGTTCCCGGTACCAGCGGGCGTACTTCACGGCGATGCGCGCGTACGACCAGTCGTTGGCCAGCAGCACGCCCTTGACCTGCAGAAGGCGGCATTGGTGATGGGCCTGGGCGGCCTGGTCTAGGGTTCATTGCCATGCTTGGTGGGGCTGTCGTCACACGCGGGACACGCATGCAGCGCCTTTGGACGCCGCTGTGCATCGCCGCATATGTGTGCGGTCGCCAGGATGCAGGACTGTGTCAGCGTGTGGCCCACCTTCACAAACATGACCTCAAAGGGCGTCAGGCTGATGCCGTCATAGTAGCTCTCCCCATACGGATTGACCCTGCGGCAAGGGGCCCACCCAGCAGTGGATACTACAGAGACACACAACAGTTCAACGTTCAAGTTCAAAGGCCGCCGCACGCTGAGGTGACCACAACCTCACAGGCTGCCCGTACAGCTGACAACCCTGCGGCCCTGATGCGTTCCCAGCAGACATGATACGATGCTCAGTGACCAGCTCAGTCCCGTGCACAGTCTGACCTGGGGTTGCGCTCAGCGGTCTCACCAGAGCAGCGTATATCACAGGGCGACTGGGCATGTTGTACCTGGAGTTGCACTCCCAGTTGGCCTCGTTGGTCCAGTCCACCCCCTGGTACCGCACCATGAAGCTGTCCAGGTTGTACCCCGCCCGCAGGATCGCCAGCGAGCTGCACGGCGAGTACATGATAGCCATCGAGCGTCCAGATGACGCAGGTCTGGGTCTTCACCAGGGTGTGAACTGTTGCTCATACAGATACGCGCCAAAGACTACAGGCACTGATGAGCAGTTGAGCAGTTTGACAAGGTGCGCTGCACACCTGCCCAGCTCGCTGTAGAATATCGTGTCCCACATGTTGCTGTAGCAGGAGAAGACCTTGCCGTCGTCCTGCATCAGCTTCAGCCCCACCTGCAGGTGACGGTGCAAGCGTGGCTGTAGGATTGCCCTCCGAGCGCTCTGCATGACTCGTGCCCCAACCGCAGACAAGACAGTCACATCGCACAGGCTGGCATGCCAACAACATCACACGCGCTGGACCTCCTGGAGCTGTGCCCAGAGCCATGGAGCTTTCAGCTTACCTGATCTGTGGCCAGCACGTAGGACTGCACATGCGGGTTTGTGCGCCACTCCCCGTCTATGTTGCCATCCTGGGTTGAGTGGCAGCACACAGATTCACATTTGTGGACGCTTTGCTGGCCAATACTGACCTAACAGCATGTGCGGTAGGTTTGGTCAGGCCATGCGTCCGACGAAACTTGACAAAGTACATGATTTGGAACTTTACGGCAGCCAGACAGGTGCACTACATCGGCTGACGTCGAAGTTGTGCTCTCGCAAGCCAGTGTGACTGACATCCTGCTGGAAAACAGATACTACATCTGGCCCCACCTTGGGGCTGCCTTCGCAACTGATGGTGGGCCCCACCAGCTTGATGGTGTCTGTGATGCGGCCCGTGATCTGCTCATGCCACCGCTTCTGCCCCTGCAAGCCCACAACATAGTTCCTGATGCATAAAGGTACCAGCACCGGATGGCGGATACCGGGTGGACACTCCCAGGTGTACACCCCGCGCATGGGCTGCATGCAGCATCTACATGCATGCAGGCACGCCAGCTGCGGCTGCTGCCTGCCTGGCTGTACGGCGGGATGAAGGGTCCCCGCACGGAGCTGTTCATGAAGATGAAGTGCTTGTACTTGCTGGTGTCCACCTTGCCCGCATCCAGCAGCCACCCTGCAGCAAGACGGGCAAACTGCGTCCACACTCCATCTGCATGGTGTTGCACGACAACCTTGCTGCTGATAACAGCGGCGTGTTGCGATAGGAGGTACGCAGTAGCATATGATGTACTGCAGCAGGTGTACCGATGGTGCCCCAGTCGTAGCAGCCGTTCGGGTGCGTCTCAACCCGTGCATTGGGCGGCAGCTTCCCTTGCAGGTCCGGCATCTGCATGGGCATCAAGCGACCTTGTTGACGTTGTGGCAGACCATCGTCCAAGGTGATGCATTGCGTAGGCACATGCCCCGGTCGTAGCATGGTGGTGTTGCCAGTAGGTTGCAGTAGTCCTGCTGATGCATGCAACCGCTAAAGTAGGCTCACCTTCACGCCCTGAATCTCCTGCAGAATGAAAATGTAGTCGCAGCCGTCATCAGCCTTGACGCCGAACTTCAAGAAGAACAGCAGGTTGTTCTCGTACTCGGTGTCTGTCTTCGAGAAGATGTAGATCACGAGCGTGTGCGCTGCCGTGGGCACGCCTGCTGCCGCTGCTGCCGCTGTTGCTGCCCGTTGCGCCGCATCCGGCAGCGCTGTCGTCGCCGTGGAGGCACTGCTGCCTGATCTGCCATACAGTGTGCCGAGGAAGAAGGCCAGCCCCAGCAGCGCTGCTCCCGTGGCCAACATGCGGTAGCGCTGCACCCTGCCGCTGGCGTAGCTCTTGCGCGGCGTGCGGATGCTGGTGGACGGTAGCATCCTTTGGTCAGTCTTTTGCAAGCTGTTGTCTGTATCATGCTGTCAGTAGCAATCGATCCCAGCTGAAGTCACTCTTGATGAGACTCATGGTTACAAGTCAAGGTGACTTACGGGACCTTCCTCTGACAGCTGCAGCAGACCGCTGATAGCGGTAAGTCCTGACAGATGTTGTACTCTAGTGCTTCAGGTTGGCGAAGTGTGGAAGCGCAGTGTGTCGGAGGTTCGCACATGCAAATGGCTTAGTGACAGCCTGCTCCTTTTAGGGACGGAGTGGCTGTCCGAACGAGTGGATCAAAGGGGTTGACTGGCAGCCTTTCATGCCAGTAAGCTGATGTAATGTACCCATGGGTATGGCATGTCGAACGCCGACTTACAGTACGTAAAACCACTTGCAAAAAGGTATGGAGTGTGCAATTCAGATGGCACTGCAGTCTGCCGCTCCTATTCGTACAGGTTCACTTGGGAAAGCCCAACAATTTTGGCGACAGAGGCCACTTAGCTGTCTTACATGCCCGTCAAGCTGTTGCAACCTCCTGCTCGTGCAGCGTGTTGGTGAAGGCCAGCGGGTCGCAGTGGAACGGGTACGTCATCGTCATGTACTTTGCGCCCTGCGGACAATGCGACCGGCATCAGCGAAAACATGCAACGCCAGCATCCGGATTCTACCAGCAGGACCTCCCCACGCCAGTCAGCAGGACAATCTGCAGGCGGCTGCAAGAGCAGGCTGGCAGTTGTCAATGAGACCAAGGGCCATGCGATGCAGCCGTCTGCGGCTGGCCGTGCACGCTGCACGCCGCAGCGCCGGCGCATGCCAAACTCCTGCGGTGTGCGACCAGAGCACCTGCAGGGGCGTGAGCATGCCCATGAACTGGCGGTCCTGGCGGCACCACGTCCGCATCTCCTCGTGCAGGTTGTCGTCCAGCCGCCGCACCAGGGCGGCCGTCGCCTCGTCATCCCCCGGCTGCGCCTGCGGGAATCAGGCAGGCATGGCGGACTGCTAACAACCACACAGGTATGGAACGTCAGAGACGGTCATCAGGATGAGGAAGCCACGTTGCCGGTCGCGTATGGGGGCCACGAGCCCACAGGCTACTGCACAGGAAGCCCCCCACTGACACGCGAATCAGAGAGTGGTGTCCAGCACGAGGCGGCACCTGCAGCACGGCGGCGTCTCCGGCGCTCTGCGACACCACCGGCGGCAGCAGCACCCCGATCAGCTGCAGGTTGATCGCCTGCCGGGCAGCGATGAGGCTGCGGGGGAGGCGCCACATGTCGCACACTTCCACACGTTCGAGGAATCCCACGACGTGCAATGTGGCGGTGCAAGCCCCCAGCCGACTGACATCACACTGGTCATGGCAAGCAATGGACTGGCCATGCGAGGTTGGCTGCTGAGGACGCTGCTCTGGGAGCGCTGCACGCTTCCGATTCAGGTTCAGCAGGAGTCGGAAGGCGTGATGGCAGCGCACCGCTCCCACTCGAGCAGCCAGCGCTCCCGCGCCTGCAGCAGGGCCGAGCGCTGCTCCGGGCTGAGCCCCACAGCGGCGGCGGCATCGCGAAAGAGCGCGACCTGCTCCCCCTCCCTCGGGCCGATGTTCCTGCAGCGAGCCCAGAGTGAGCTGGCTGACCAGCCGTCGATCGGCCGCAAGACCGTTGTGCAGCCTCTGAATGCCGCGTCCGCATACTGTGAGGGTCTCGGGCACACACCCATTGCTGAGTAGCGCTGCGGCAGTGTCGACCGAGGCTCAACATGCACCGCTCACTCCTGCATGTCGGCGGTGGTGACCAGCTCGTGCATGTCGATGCCCTCGAGCCGCGCCAGCATGAAGCACGTCTGCATCGTCTCCGCCATGCCGCGCCGCAGCTCTGCCACCTGCACCGAGGCATGGTCACGGGGTCGAGGGTCCATGATCCCCGATGCGCAGCCTGCAGCACACCCGCTACTGTCGCCCACTGCTGCGCAGCATCCTGAACCGCCACACATTGAGCCGCTCTGCCAGCCTGAACACCCTCGAGCTTGGCCGCAGGCATTAACGACGTCACTGAGCAAAGGCAACAACCATGGTCCAACAGATGGTCCAACAGCTTTGCAACAGCCAAAGCGAATCTGTGCGCCACGCCGGCCGGCAAGCGCTGCACGCTGGCCCTGCCTCACGTGTGCTCTGCTAAGGGACGGGATCCGGACCCACGATGAACCGGGGTCTGACGACAGCAGCTCATGCCTACTTGCCCCACCTGATCCGGCGCGGCGGCGGCCTCCACCTCGGGGGCGTACACCGCGTCGGGGCCCTGCCCCAGGCGCCGCTGCATCTCCTTCAGGGCATCCACCTGCGCCCCCGTGCGTCCACATATGTCACGGTGTTGTAATAAAAGCCGTCATGCAGTGTGTTACTCTTGCTGTGGTCACTGCCTGCATGCAATGCCAGCACCCTGCATGGATGCAGCGGGGTGGGTCACACATATGCCGGGGCGCTGCACCTTGGCCTTGAACTCCTTTGCCAGCCGCTGCTTCATCGCATCGTAGCTGGCCTCCCCGGCGTACTCGGCCCTGAACGTCCCGTCGTCCTCCGTCAGCGTGGTGTACTGGTTTGCCGGGATGTTGTGGCGGCCGGCTGCGGCGCCGCTGGGCGCGGCGGCAGTGCTGCTGCCGTTCTGCGGGGCGGTGCGGAGCTGCGCCAGCTGCGCTCCTGCCTCCGCGACCTGCTGCTCCAGGAAGCTGTTGCTGTCCCGCAGCGTCGTGTTTGTCGCCTACACGTACAGCCGACCTGTATGCAGTGGGGTTCAAGGAAGACCACAGCGACAGGGTGGTTGATCATGCAGGACACCGCCATGTCAGATGCGTGGCATATCCTCCAAAGTCTTGGGCACCCTACTAGCTGTCTGGGTCACAGCCCGACTGGTTGCACCTGCAATTGTGCCAGCTCTGCGGTCTGATCCTTCAGCTGCTGCGCAGACTGCTGCAGGTTGTCCACCTTCGCCTTCTTTTTCTCCCTGGCAGCATGACGTCAGGTTGATCAGCGGGTTACACCACATCCCTTTTCAGACGGAGGCCAACCAACGCTGTTGGCGCGAGCATGATCCTGCAAACCTGTTCAAGTGAGCCAGTTCTCGACACTGACAGCCCCAACCTAGACAGCATCAGTCGTAGGCAGTCCTGCACACACCTGTAGCGTAACTGCGCCAGCTTGTGCACTGCTTCCTGCTGCTCGGTGCGGTTCTTCCACCGCTTGCGCTTCTGTGGCATGACGCCGGCATCTGCACCAACAGGCATGTGTACATGTTGCCCTAGAGCTGCTTCGACGCTGCTCCAGGCTACTCTTGCGCCTGACAGCAGGCCCCAGCTGGCTAGCGGTGTGGCTGCCTTATGTACTCAGTGCAGCGCATGCATGCTGCCTGGCGTTGTTTCTGTGCTGGAGACCAGTCAAGCCAAGCTAATTACCGCTGTGGTTTCCGGCGTTGTCGTCAGACGGCGAACTGCGGCTTGGCGTGGCAGATGTTGCGGCACAAGGCGTATCACTGCACAGCACAGCTGGCGCTGCGGTCTGCAGCGGCAGGTGCATCTGCTCCGAGGCTCCGCTGCTGGTGGTGCCGCTGCCTGCCCCTGGTTCTGTACAGGTACATGCACCACTGTTATAAGTGCCACCAGTGGCTGCGGCGGGCATGCGGCAACAGAGGCAAGGTGCTACGGTGACGGCAAGCTGATCAAACTATTAAGCATGCATGCACTCGGCACTTCAGGACGGTTAAATGAACACTGTTCGACGTCCGACTGCAACATGCAGGTGACCGCAGCCTGCTACCTGCTGCAGTGTCATCCAGCGCCAGCAGATAGCTCATGAACATCTTTTCGTCCACATCCAGGAACTGCGCGTCCGATCCATCCGCTGAAAGCAGCAGCGAGTCCAAGAAGCTTGTGTCGCTGACTTGTGGCAGACCGGCCAGATCCGTCGCCATGCTGCCAGCCGTGCACGACACAGGGATGCAGGTCTTTCCGCTACGCTGAGCACGGCAGCAGGGCTTTTGGGCTTCACCGCCGGCGTGCCTCTCGACCGGTTGAATTGTGTCGAGTCCACTTTTCGAGTGTGTAATGCCAGGCATGCCACCTGGCTGCACAGTTTGGCGGGGTCCGACTCGCGTTATGTTATGGTGCAGGGTGGGGTGGCAGCTTTCTCGGTCTGTCTCAGGCTTCATCGATGCTCAGCAAGCATATTTGCCACAGCATGTGCATACAGTCTCTGTCCTGCCGTCAAACATGACGCAGCAGCCTCAAGTTCACTGCAACCATCTGCTTATCACACCATCTGTGCGCCGCTTGCCATGCCATGGTTAACACTCGAGAAGCCTGACAAACCCGAAAGAATACATGCTCTCATCACTCGCAAAATTGTCATTCGGCCCTGCAATGCTGATGTCATGCAGGTGCCGCGAGCAGCTCACGTCTGAACAGGCCTGCTGACACCAATTGCGCCCAAATGCATCATATGGCTAAGTTCCGCGCAGAACTTGGGCACATCAGGCTCACGGCGGCCCGCTGATGATCAGCAGCAGTAGCAGCACCACCACAGCGCCGCCCGCAAACTTGAAGAAGCTCTCCTGCGGTGGCAAACCTTGTCGACATAAGCGCGCTGGCGACCAGCTACTGCCAAGTACTCTCACAAGGTTCACCCACCCTGCAAACCAGCCAGTGGCGAGCAGACAGGCTGCGGTACAAGCGTGCCTGGTTCCAGGCGTCTAGCACGGCGTTCTCCTGCCGCCGGATCTGGTCCTGCCGACTGTTGCCTGACGGCCGCGGTGCTGCGCTGCGCTTGCCGGGCTCCACCTTTGGTATGTTGTCTTTTATGCCGGCCTGGAACCGGGACCACTTCTCCTCCCAGTCGACGCCGTCGCCTTCTGAGTCCGAGTCGCCGGACGCACGGCAGCGCATCCGGCGGCGGTGCTGCCGCTGTGCAGGATGTGGTGGTGCGCATGGGAGCTGTGTGCTGCACCTCGGTCGCTGTGATGAGAAAGCTGTCTGTTGGGGAGGTGCTGTCGGGATTGCAGCGCCGCATGCACAGCGGCTGAGCTGCATTGTGGTTGTGACTGCACACTGACTGGAACAGTGCTCAACGTCCAGCGGCGACACTATGTATCCATGCGATGCTCCAGGCAGCGTTGTGCGATCATATCCTACGCGTCACAGCATCAAGAGGTAGAACGGGCTCTGCAGACCGTTTGCTCGTTGCACGCGCACTGTTGGCAGCTGCTGAGGTGGCATCAGATATTGCCAGAGCAGATTGCCCTGGTGCAGGTTCACAGGCCAGCTTGCAGCTATTCTTTTGTGATCGTCTCCTGACCGTGACTCCGTCGCCCTCCTACTCGCGAAGCTCCGAGCGCGTCGAGGTTCCTCCCAGAGCTTGCTTGCCTGCAATCACTCCTGGACACCTGGTGCATTCAGCCGTCAGCATGCCGGCTGTGGCAGCGATGCAGCACTGCAGAACGGCAGCTCCTACCGCGGTCATCACGCGGCAGCGACCCAGCGCAGCACTCAGCGGCAGGCCCCTGCAGCCACGTTTTGCAGCGCACAGCCGGCAGCGGCGCGCAGCCAGGGGCAGCCAGGCAGTGGTGGCGGTGCTGGACATCACTGCAGAGAACTTCGACACCGAAGTGGCACAGGCGGAGCTGCCAGTGCTGATGGACTTCTGGGCGCACTGGTGCGGGCCGTGCAAGCTGGTGCTGCCCAGCGTGGAGTGGGCGGAGAAGCAGTACGACGGCCAGCTGAAGGTGGTCAAGGTGGAGGCCGACAGCAACAAGGACCTAGTGGAGAAGTTCAAGGTGTACGGGCTGCCGACCATCATCCTGGTGAAGGACGGCAAAAAGGTGTCCGGCAGCCACCACGAGGGGGCCATCACGCAGGCCAAGCTGGTGGCGTACCTGGAGAAGCACGGCTTCAGCAAGTCGAGCTGATGTGTGGAGGCCGGTGGTCGGCGGTACAGGGACACGCTCCATCAGTGGATGCAGTGCTGTACCAGATGGGCTGCGAGCTGGCAGCCGGCAGCGGCAGTCTGGCGCAGGCTGTGACTTGTGGGTTGTGTACGTGCATGGGTGCACCTTAGCGGCAGCATGCTGCAGCAGGCTCCAGTATTGAGCGGCGAGGACATGTGCTGCATGCCATCTCCAGTGTCGACTGATGCATGCTGGTCACATCGGTATTGAAGGGGACGGGTTACAACTGACAGCAGACACTTCGTATATTCTTTTGGGCTTCCTTACTTACTCTAAACTGAAGATCATCACTGCGCCTAGACCACCTTCTTGGAAGCACCTGCTGTCTCCACGTGTCGACCTCTGGACCGGCACGAACTGACGGCTCGATGCCTCCAATGGTGCTGTCGCGCTCGAGATGGGACCCGCTGCACATGAAGTCGGGCCCTGCGGTCATTTTGCTGCACTTTCGTCGCCAGCCTCCTCCCCGCCACACTTTCCGCCGCTGCCTCGTCATCCAGCTGGCTGCTGAACACAGCTGCAGCAGCCGCTGACCACCATGGCGTCGAACGGCACCAAGCTCGTCGTCGTGCTCCTGGTCGCCTGCTTGGCAGGTGCGTGCAGCACGTTCGCTTTGGCACGGATTCCATGCATGTCAGCATTCGAATGCACCATTCCAGCAGTCCATCTGCATCTGCATGCGCCGTGTGCACGTCTATGTGACGATGTCGTTGTTTCCATTGGCCCTGTCTGGTCACGAATGCCAAGCTGGCTGCAAGTGCTTCCGTTGCGTGTGGCCTTACTGCAACCAGAACTCCATTCTGACGAGCGCTATACAAAGTGTTGCTGCACATGGCGTGCGCAGGCCAGGCGTGTGCCGAAGCCTCCCTGGGGCGCCGCGCGCTGCAGGGCGTGAAGCACGACCCGCCGGCCGTGCCAACATCGGACCCCGGCTCGTCCACCAGCTCTTCAGGTGCCTCCCACCCTGCTTTCATGTTGGCGTCAGATTCCTGCTGCCAGAAGGACACCCCGCGTCTGCACATCCAAGCCATGCCGCCTGTCACATCAGTGCTGGAATCCTTGGACATGCCACCCGTGCAGACGTGAGAGTCCTGTGCTGGTGTGTGCAGCGGTGGTGGGTGACGGCAGCGCCGCTGCAAGCGGCGGCGCAGCCGGCGAGGACTCTTCAACATCCTGTACGGTTCCCTGTTTCACACCCACCTTCAAGTGCAATGGACCATGATACGCTCCCAAACCTGTGCAGCGCCTGACCACCCTGCTCAGCAGGACATATAGCACAGTAATCAGCGCTAAGCTCGATGCTTGGTACACGAAAGTCCATCGGGTCGCTTGGTAAACGAAAGGTTATCGGTTTGCTGACTTGCTATCCTCCGTTGCAGCATCGGCTGCCGTGGGCGGCGGCGGTGCGGCAGCTGGCAGCAGCGCCGCAGGCGGCGACTCAACCTCGACAACAAGCGCCGCTGCCGGCGGCGGCGGCGCCGCGGCCTCGGGAAGCGCTGCCGGCCTCGACTCGGCCACGACCAGTGCGAGCACCAGACATGCCACACGTTGTCATCATAACATACAGACACCCGAATGGCGGCCTTGATATGCTGCACTCACACCAGCATGCAATGGCGTGCATCAGTGGAATTTCTGGTCTTGCGACTGCAGACGCTGTGGCTGCCACTGAGGACAGTGCAGCGGCGGGCAGCTCAGCAGCCGGCGGCGACAGCAGCACCACCTCAAGTGTGTGCTCAATCGCTGGCGGCAGGTTCACATGAGTACACCAGCAACTTTCACAGTGACACTGTGGCGAGAGGTTCTAACTCGAGCATGCAAGGGAAATCTGCAAAACAACCTCTGTCTGGTTATTGCGCAGGTGCTGCTGCAGCTGATGATGCAGCAGCTGCGGGCAGCAGCGCGGCTGGCGGCAACGGCACGAGCACATCCAGTGCGTAGTTGTTGCCACTGTCACTGGACGTCCTGGGTATTATGTGCAGTGGCGTCACACTTGCACTCTGCTATCGATCACTGCTGCATTGCGCGCCTCTGGCAGAGCCTGGTGCTCTGCCGGCTGCCCTACTGTCTGGATGCCTCTGGTATCTGCGGATGCTCAGACAACACCCTCAGCGTTGCCCAACACCGTTACATCGCTTTGCAGCCACCGCCGCCGCCGCTGGTGGCAGTGGCGGCTCTGGCGCGGCCGGTGCATCTGCTGCACCCGGAGCGACGAGTAGCACCGCTGCCGCTGCCGGTGGGGATGGCGGGTCAGGCGCTGCGGGCGCAGCCGCAGCCCCGAGGTCCACGAGCACCACCGCCGCCGCAGCCGGCGGCTCCACCCCGGCACGTGAGCCGGCCATGGCGGATGGGCTGAGATGCCGGCATGGCAGTTGACGCTGTCACCTGCCCTGCAGCTGTGGTGCAGGCATCTGGTGGTGGCTGCTGGTCAATTATTCACATCCCAAGTGTCCGCACCTACAGTGGCACAGGAGCTTGGTCGCGGAGTATCAGTTCAGCATGGCATATGTTGCTCACATCTCGGACGTGTGTGCTGGGCCCGTCTGCTGCAGGGGTGATGCCAGCCGTCCCGGCCGATCCGGTCATCTTCCCCGTCACCAAGGCCGTCATCCCCGTCATGCCCCAGAAGGTGTGCTGCCACCGCCACTGCCGCTGCTGACGTGAGCAGGCACAACGCAACGCAAGCTCTCAGCAGCTTGCAGGCCGGCTGACAGTTGCGTGTGTGGGGAAGCACGCTAATCAGCAGCAGCAATTCCAGTCAGAACATGGACGCCTAGACACGCACTGGCCCTATGTATCTCTTCATTTGCCAGTGTCTGTCAGCGTGGGTGCGTGAAAAACTGTAGGAGATCGGGTCCCATGCGCAGGTGCTGGTCGAGCCTGCCGCCCCCGCGCCGCCGCCGCCGGTGCTGCCGGTGTTTGTGAGCGGCGCGCGCGTCGTGCCACGCACCATCATCGTGGAGCCCACGCCGCCGCCCCCTGCTGTGTTCCTGAAGCAGGTGCGACCTGCAGAGCACACTCTGCACTTTGCCTTTGTGTCTGCAGCCGCCACACAGCCTGTGGTTCAGCAGCCATGTCGTTTGCTGCCAAGTGCAGGTGCCCAGCAAGTTCATCAGCTCCAGAAGGATTGTTGCCCTGGTGATGCTACCCAATGTGGCGACTGGCTGAGATCTTTTGCATGTTGCTGCAAACCAGGTCCTGGAGCCGGTGGCCCAGAAGACCATCCTCCCCTGGTTTGTGGCTGACCCGGTGGCGGCCCCTGCGCACATCGCAATGCCCGCGAGCGCGGCGGCAGCGAGCGCTGCGGCTGCCGGCGGCGTCAGCAGCACCACGGCCGCGGCGAGCAGCGGCGGAGCCGCCGGCTCTGGCGCATCCAGCGCCGGCGACTCGACGACAGCGGGTGTTGCGGCCAGCGGCAAGTAGGCATGGACACGCGTGATGTGATGATGGCAGAAACGGCACGTGAAAGGTGCAGCACATCCGACAGCGAAAAGTGCCAGCTGGGTTACTAATGACTGAGCATTGTTCCCTGTTCACTGGATCAGATACTGACAACTGAACTGCAACACTGTTGCGCGATGTGGTCCCTTGGTTTTGACGATGCATTGTGAGTTTGCAAAGCACAGGCTGCCCTGGCTTTGTGCGCCGCTCAGACTGCCCGGCGGTATTGCATCAACACAGCTCACCAAGCATACATTTCACATGGTTATAGACTACTACATTGTAATGGAAGAGGAAGGTTCGAATTGCAGCCATCAAAAGCAGATGCCCTTCAGTTCACCTACGAAATGTCAGTCTGCTGCATGCTGCCACCCTGAACCCATCAGGAGAACTCTGCACCGACATGATCCACTCCAGATCCTTTAGTTTTGTGGGTGTGTCTGACCACTGTTCCACCATCTTCCTGCTGCACACAGCAGCAGCCCTGTTCACCTTCCGCCTGGCGCAGTGCGCCCGGTAATGCTGACCAGCAGCCTTGCTCTGCCGGGGCGCAGTCCCCGTGCGGCCACTGGGTGCACTGGCAGCCTGCCAGCCTTCCTCCAGCCCATCTGGCCGTCAGTGCTGGTCGGCAGCCCGTTTGATGCCAGGCGGGAGCTCCCCGCCGGCCGCCGGGTACAGCGGCAGCCCGGCCGCCTTCCAAGCGCCCAGGTCCTCGATGACGGACGCGCTGCTGTCCGCCGGCGGCTTGCCGAGGTCCTCTGCGTGTGTGCGGCCTGCGCTCCCAGCAACTTTGACGGTCAGCATTTGGTCAACACCATGAACCGGCCCTGGCGGTGACACACATGCACATTGCACAGCAGCGTCGGAGCTGGTGCAGTCCTACGCCGCAGCCTTGCGGGTGAGGATATATGATCACCTGCGATGTGGACGCACAGCTTGCGGCGGCGCACCCCCCCTGGGGCGATGCTGGCGGCGTACCACGCCGCCAGGTCCGCCTGCTTCAGGGCCTCCAGGGCGGCAACTTCTTTCTGGCGCGCCTGGAAGTCGTACCTGCGAGGCATGCAGGTCTGCTGAGAGTGGAGCCGGCATAAACGGATTTGCTCTCATTTCACAGCTAGCAAACCGGGATGATATTTGCAGGTGCAATCACGACATGGTGTCGAAGGCTCATGCACCAATAGCTGCTACCAGGGACCAGCTGACAGACATCCAGCCTCCAGCATCGAGACCTGGCACCTAGCGCCCGGGTCGCTGGAGGCTGCAGTTGGCAGTTCGGGCCCCTGGCAGCAGAAGCCCATTCCTGAACAAAGTGCTCCCCCAGCCAAGCGAAGGGAGCTGCCTGACTGCTACCGTGAACAACACCCGGGCCCCCCATCCCTGATCTCCATACTACGCCCCAATTGCGGGCCGCCCCCTTGTCTGGCGATGCAACTGTGTGAGGTTGACAGGCGTTTGATCTTTTCCTATCGACCCCCAACACCTCCTGTCAAAGATGGCGGCCCAGTGGCGGTCGGCCTCCTCCGCCAGCGACCGGTCCTTCTCTATCTGAAAGGCATTTGATCAATTTCCTATCGGCCCCCCACACCTCCTGTCGAAGATGGCGGCCCAGTGGCGGTCGGCCTCCTCCGCCAGCAACCGGTCCTTCTCTATCTGAAAGGCATTTGATCAATTTCCTATCGGCCCCCCACACCTCCTGTCGAAGATGGCGGCCCAGTGGCGGTCGGCCTCCTCCGCCAGCGACCGGTCCTTCTGCAGCTTGGCCGCGAGCAGCGAGGCGCGGTGCTTCTCGAACTCCGCCGCCGGCATGTCAGCCAGCGTCGGCGCGAAGCCGGCGAGGAAGGCCTCGATGCGCGCCTCCAGCTGCGACGGCGCATGCGTGCCTGCGACGCACAGCGGACTCGGGGTTTCGGGTTTCGGCCGATGGACCGCCTCATGGCACTGCATCATGGTCGTGCAGTGACGTGTCAGACAGGTGCGCCCTGGCGGCGAGGCCTGCTGAAGAAGGCAGCGCTGCCGCCTGCTGCGAGACCTGCTGATGGCGCCGTGTGCGCCTCGACAAGACTGGAGGACAGCATCACCGGCACTCAAGCGCCGTATGTGATGCCTACATTGCAGTCCTGGCAGCCCTCGAGCACCTGAGGCGACGGTGACGCAGAAGCCCAGGGCGCCGTGCGTCAGCCGCGTGCCAACGTGCACCGAGTAGCCCAGCTGCTGCTTTGTGCGCAGCGTGTCATACGCCGGCTCCCCCGCAACCTGCATCTCCAAGCAGGATGCTGTCAAGCAATGCCGTGGATGTGCATGCTGGTGTGGGGTTGTGCTACCGCAGTTTGTCGGCGATTGCACAAGCTGGAGAACATGAAGGTCGCTGCCGCGCATGCTGCTCACAGTGCAACACAGAACAACGACGGAAGACTGGCACACCTGCTCCAGCAGGTCGACCTTGGCGCGCAGCTCTGCTGTGTCGGGGCCCGCCTGCAGGTACAGCTCCGTCACCGAATTGCCCTCCTCCGCATTCTTGGCGCGCTCCCTGCCAGTGCAGCATTGGCAGAGTGCGCCCAGTGACGGTTGTGGAGCATCAGGGCTGTGGCCAGGACGCGTCAGCATGTGTCGTCGTGGCCTGGACGCTGCCATAGGAAGGCATGGGGCTTCCTGCGATGCGGGTGGCTCCGCAGCTCTGCTGGTCTATCTGCAAGCACGATGCCATGATCCATGCCCTGTGCACTGGCCTGCCCTGATTTGGCCCTGCCCATAGGATCGCTCAACGGGATGCGGACACTTGCTATGCAAGTCTCCTCACAGGCAGGCAGCATGCATCAGCGCCAGCCCTACGATGCGTTCTTCGACCACTGGAGCTCAGTTTCACAGTATCAGGTGGAAAAGGCAAGGTCGCACAGCTGGCGCCAAAGCGGGGGAACCACGGAGTCAGCAGCGCATACCCACTCAAATCCCAGCATCTGCAGGCGGATGCCCACCGGTACAGGGTGGAGCCCAGGGGCAGCTGCACCGCCTGGTCCGACGGCCGGTCCCCCGGCGGCAGCGGCTCGCCCCGCAGCGCCGCGCGCGCCTGGTCCAGAACGGCGCGCGCCCCCGCCGCGCTGATGTTCCCGTGCAGCAGCGCCTCCAGGTGCGTCCGGGCCAGCAGCTCCTTCAGGTGGGCCTGCCAGGAAGCAGACAGGGAGATGAGCATCTGAACGGCGGGCAGCGCTGTCTGCCAACCAGTAGCTGGCATCGTGTGGTGCTGCAGTGCACTTCCGTGCGCACACACGCTTGTAGTATCCTTGAAAGCGAGACAGAAGATGCTGCCGTGCCCTTCACTTGCCCCAATTGCAGGCAGAACCCTTGCCATCTCAATACTACGCCCAAGCCCCTCAGAAACCCTGCCTGCACGTCCGCCGGCGCCGCGGCCTCCACGTGCGGCAGCACCGCGTCGACGTGCCACATCGCGGCCCGCAGCGCGTACAGCCGCGCGTAGTTGGCCGCCTGCTCGGGGCGCATGTTGGCGTTGCGGTAGCGCCGCGCGAGCGCCTCCCGCACCCGCTGGAACGCCGGCGCCTCCACCTGGGGGCGCAACGAGGTGCGGTCGGTGCCTGTGGCTCGAGTTGCGAAGGCCCAACCACCAAGGAAAGTGTCCTGCTGCTGCCGGACTGAGCTGCCGTAGCTGTAGCGTGGGTAGGTAAGCTGTGGTGAACCGCACAAAGAGAGTTCAAGAGGGCATCCCGCTGCGTCGTTCTGACGGGATGGTGAGCCGGCTGGACCGCACGGCTGAACGCAGGCAGTGGGCATCATCGCTCCGCAGCATTGACACCTGCATGGTGGCCAGCGTGGCGAAGACGGCGGCGGCCAGCGCGGGCAGCTTGTGGCTGAAGCCGTCCAGGCGGACCGCCAGCCCCGCCGCGCCCTCGGGCGACACCTCGCACGTGAGCGCCGCCACCTCCGCCTGGTACGCCGTCTCGCACAGCGCGTCCTGCAGTCACAGGTTGTGGGTTGCGCATCAGGTGTACGGTGAGAGCTGCAGCGTCATGCCGGACAGCGGTCGCCGCACGCCGCACAGGAGTGCGAAACTGTGTTGCAGGACGCATGCAGCTACAGGTGCTGTGATCCGTCAGCAACTTGTGGCCAAAGCACTGCGGCGTGCCTGGGCTCACATGCACACGGAACACATCCTAAGCGAAGACACTGCTGAAAATAGACTGCCCGCACAGATTCAATGCGCCCGCACCTCCAGCAGCTTGGCGGCCAGGTGGGTGAGCGCCGCCGCGCGGGGCGAGCCGTACGCCGCGGGCGACGCCAGCATGAAGGCCGCCGCGCAGCGCGGCACCCGGAACGCCGCGTCCGCCTTGTGCCACAGCCGCAGGCCGTCCCGCTCCGCCGCGAGCGCCGGCGGCTCCGGGAAGGCCGAGGGCGCCGTCTGCGCAGGCAAGGCTTCTCAGAATCCAGGGTTCAGATGATGTTTGTAAACTGGCTGACTTGGCGTGGGAAAAAACTCGAGGCTCTGCCGCTGTAGTCAATGCGGCTTGCCAACAGCCACACTGATCCAGATATGCCGGACATCCAGTCTGTGCACCTGCAAGCGTATCATCGAGTGTTCGCATTGCGGCGCGTTGACAGGGCAGCACCTGCAGGTGGACTGTGCCATTCGCCTTGGCGCCGTCCCTGCCGCCGTTCGCCGCACCCGCCGCCGCGCCGCCGGCCGCGTCGCACACCAGGCCGAAGTCGGACGCGATGAAGGCGTTGGGCTGCGGCAGGGCCAGCTCGGGCGCGGGCGCCGCCTCGGACCAGCCCCGCAGCACATCCGCCGGCAGCGGCGCCTCGGCGTAGTCGAAGCCAAACCAGGGTTCCGTGCCCGTCGCTGCGCCCTCCATCTGCAGGGGAAGGATTGGGGGGTTGAAGAAGGTTGAGGAAGGTTGAAGACATACTGAGCGCACCGTAAATGCTGTCGTGCAGCCTTGTTGCGCACCAGGCTGGATCGGGGGCAAGACGACATGAACAGCATGGGTGGCAGTAGCTGGAGCAGCCATGAGCGCGAATGGCAGCGGCGGCAAAGCCCCACTGCCAGCGCGGCCACTTCACGATCCAGAACGATGAGCTCACCTTGCCGATGGCTGCGCTGATTGCGTCCCAGCTGGCGCTCTGCACGTCGACGCGCGCGTTCCGGGGCGTCATCCGCTGCAGCAGCGCGGCCGCCAGCTGCGGGTCCCACTCGCCAAACACCCACGCGCCCTGCGTGCACACCAAACGATGCGGATGGTTGAAAGTTCAGTCCAACGCACCTTCATCACGACATCAGGCGCCTCACCAAGCACTCAAAGGCGCCAGCTCCGTCGCTGGACCGACAACAGCGCTGCAGGGATGGCCAGGCGCCCACCTTGAGCATGTGCGCGGGCGCGTACTGGTGCATCTCCCCGACGACCCGCGTCACATACTCGCACGCGTCCTCCTCCTCCGAAAACCGGAACTTCATCTCCGCAATGTCCCGCAGCTCCTTGAACGCCCACCTACGGTTGCAGCATACACACAGGGCTGGCAGCTTGCTCGGATGGTCTGCTTGCCACTGGCTGCTTCGCTGTGAGGCATTTGCCGCAACTGAGGACGCTCAACTGGGCAGGATGTGCAAGAACTGGGCAGGATGTGCAAGGAACGCGGCACGCTCACTCCTGCGGCCCCTCCCGCCGCAGCAGGCCCAGGAACTGGAAGAGCAGGCCCACGGGGCCGAGGCCCGCGCCCGGCGCCGCCGCCAGCCCCGCGTCGGTCAGCGTCAGCGCCACGTCGAACAGCCACGCCGCCGACGACCGCTCGTGCCCGCCCTCCGCCACGCCCGCCGACAGTCCCGTCGCCCAGCCGCGCGCCTGTTTGAACGGCGAAGCACGCCCTGAGTTCTGGAGCGGTGCCGAGTGACGGAAGCATCCGTGGGGAGAGCTGAGCCTGCCAGTTGGGGGGTGCCACAAGATGCGACCGGGGACTTCGCCGGCCCCGCTGATGTGCCACGGTGCGGTGAAGAGAGCGGGCTTGCTGGGTGTGCGGCGGCGCATGCGCAGGGCGCGAGCATGCAGGCTGAATCGCGTCGCTCAAAACCCAGAAAGCTTTGCCACATCCAGAAACGGTTTTTGTCAACAACAAACAACAAAGCACCTTGAGAGCGGACAGCAGCGAGCCGGAGCCCTCATGGCCCACCAGGTGCGCCAGGTACTCGTCTGCCTGCGGTCCAATTCCAATTCCAATTCCAATCCCAATTCTCATGTGTTACTGTTGCACATCTGGCGCCACAGCTGGCGCCCCCGCCGCACGGGTGCAGGGCCAGGTGCGGCATGCTGCGCCTGCTGCAGCGTGTCGGCAAGCCATAGTTTAGGGTTCGCGCAGCGACGGCACCTTGGCGGCGTATGCGGCCTGCAGGCTGGGCAGCTGGAAGGTGACGGTCACGCTGTGGGCGTCCTTGACCGCCGGCAGCGCGTACACGCGCCCACCCTGGACCAGGACAGCGGCAGCTGGTCAGCACCGTGGCACCAAGGGTCCATTACGAAAGCTTTTTCTTGTTCGCCTGAATTGGCGCTGCAGTGCTGCGCCCGTCTTCACATGGGTGGTTGCAAGGGTGACAAGCGCGGGCATGCCGCAGCATGCAGGCAACGCTACATGGACGTACTGTCGAAGTACTGGAAGGCACAGACTGCACCTGGAACGGCGGGCCGGCGTGGGCGAAGTCGGGGCGCGGCCCCCGCCCGGCTGGCACCTTTGCAAAGGCCGCCGCCACCCACTGCTGCAGGGTGTCCAGGCTGTGGCCGCCCAGCACGACCAGGCACATGCGCTCCGCGCTGTACTGCTGCCTGTACCGCAAAACCGAAGTGAATGGTCTCTTGACGCAATATCGAGTGCTGTACGCACCTGGCACGACAACTGTTCTGCAGGACATGCTGATGTGGCTACTGAACTCACCGAGGTGCCCTGCTACATACTGGCGGGCAGACACGCAGGGATGGGCTGTGACATGGCAGCAGGCGTAGCACAGAGGTCAGGAGCAGCGCGCCGGCTGTGCATGCAGAGTCACAATAGCACCTGTAGTACTGCACGATGCGGTCGCGGATGGCGATGCCCGCGGCGGCGGGCTCCTCCCACAGGCTGCGCCGGTTGCCCCAGGAGAACAGGCGGAAGGGGTGGCCGTGGCGCGCGGTGTGGCACCGCAGCTGCGCCAGCCGGCACGAGTCGCTCTGCAGCACGCCTGCGCGCGTCAACAGCAGTCGTTGATGCAGGGTTCGTGCCCGGGATCCGGGAGGATGAGCAGCAGTGATTGCAAGAGCACCATGCCGGCGGCCGCCGGCAACACGACTTGGCGGTTGCGGCTGCTGCACGGCAAGGGCCTGCATGAATGGATACCGGCTTTGGAAGCACTCGCCTGCAAACTCGTTGTCCACGGCGGACACCTCCCGCTCCAGGGCGTCCGCCTTGCACAGGGGCGCCAGGAAGAACTGCGCGAAGCGGTCCAGCGCGCCGTGCAGCGCGCGCGGCTCGCAGTCGAACTGGTAGTTGGTCAGCTCCTGCGCGGCAGACGACGCCAAGCATCACATATCAGGGTTTAGGTTTCGGGATGTAGGCAGCATGGCAGCACAGGCACCCGAGCACTGCTTCACACTGGCGCCTTGAACTGGGTGTGCTCGTTCAGACTCGTGGCAGATCAGGTCACACTTTTGGACAGCGGTTTCAGCAGCAAGCAGCCAGCAGTCTGCCTATCCATGCACCAGCTCGGTGTAGGCGTTGGAGGCGCCGCCGCTGGACGCCAGGTAGGCGTCGTAGTCGTTCTCGTCCGGGAACTTCTCGCTGCCCATGAACAGCATGTGCTCCAGGTAGTGGCTCAGCCCCTGCAGTGGTGTTGCGCCACTGGTACCACTGCAGAGACGCTCAAGCCGGAGCACCTCAAAGCAATCCAACATGTGCCCACATGGGTCTATCTGCAGTCAGGAGCGCATGCTACTGGCGACACACCTGCAGGTCTGCTGGGTCGCTGAAGCTGCCGACGCCCACTGCCATCGCTGCCGCTGCCTGTGGACCAGTCAGAGGCGGTTTGCCTGGGATCAAACACTCCAGCACAGGCCATCTGGTCAGCTTGGACACAATCACAGGCTCAGCCGGACTGGTGCCTCCGTTGCTTGACACCTTCTTTGCTGCACGCTGTGGCTTGCCGGCCTTGGCAGCCGTGCCGTCAGCATCCATGTCGCTGCCGACGTCGCTGCCGCTGTCCACCCCGCTGTCATCCTGCAGCAAGCTGACGACTCAGCACCGCTGGTTTACAACCGACACAAGCTGCAGCAGCTCCAAGGAACACTGTGCAACTAGGACCCTCTACTCATGACAGCACCACCATCAGCACGGGCTGCAGTATGGGACTGTTCCCAGAGGCCTACCTCCTCGCTGCCTGCCGCATCGTCATCTGCCTCGCCATCATCATCATCGGCTGCTGCCACAGCGTCCGCCATCTCGGGGTCGCTGATCAGCAGCGCCGTGAGACCGTTCGCCAGAACAACACGCCTGCAGGACACATGCGCCAGTCGACAGCCACGCTCATGGTGGACGCAGATGCAGCATGCAACTTGTGCATGCGCGATGCTGTGGCTGACAGCATCGGTTCGATGCGGTCATGTTGGGATTTGTGCGGTTGCGCACCTGTAGAGTCGCTGGTCTTGAGGTGACTTCATGATGTCGGCATCCGGCGGCGCCGGCTGCTTCCGGGCGGCCGCCGCCACAGCTTCAGCCATTGCGCTGTCCTGCTGCGGATCCTGTGGGGACAGCTTCTGCCGCACACGCCGCTGCGGTGCGGCGTCCGGTGAGGTCCCCAGTCTGCGGTGCTGGCGCTGACTCTGCAGATGTGCCGTCTGTTGCGGCAAGGCACACTTGATTGGTTTCTTGTGAAGGATTCTGGCCGCAGTGTGTCGCTTGCACTACTATTCAACGGCTATGATTGCACTAATAACAGTGGTTCTCTGTCTGTACGACAGCCGAGCAGCGCAACGGAAGTTCCTCGCTTGCAATGTTGCTGTTGTAACTAACTGCAATGGTGCTGGTGTACTAAATGGTCGGTGCCAGCAGTTCGCGTATGCTTGTATATCAAGCTGAGCGCTGCTTTGGGGCGTGATCAATGACATTCGCAGCAGTGCGCATGATGCTGTTGCTCCAAGAATCTAGTCTCCGTGCTGTCTCCATATCGATGACATCGGCGGCATCTGGCGGCAGATGTCGGTGGCAGTCAACACCATCAACAGTATGGCTGAGTAACAGTCATACTGCCTTGCCACCGTTGCTCGTCTCGTGGTTCAAACGATGGCCTACAGCAGGCTCTTACAGTGCTGCATTGGCATGTCGCCTGGTTTGTTGGTGTTGGCGGTGCGCGAAGCAGGCGAATGCCGCAGCTGCATTTGAGGATGAGCTGATGTAGACTAGCAACGCTGAGTATGTGAGGGGGTACATCAGTCGTGCGAATTGGACTGCAACAGTACAATCGCAGCAGATGCAGATGACTGCCAAGGATGCTGGAAGGCGGCCACTGCTGCCGCCAGCATCTGTCGATGCACCCGAGAGCCGACACCACTGCTTGCATGACCATGCTCAGCTCCGGCGGCAGCATACATGTGATGCACCTGGATAGCTCAGTAGCAGGATCAAAAGCACAACGAGGCCTTTTCCGCTGGCCTGCGGAGCGTTTGACCAGTTCCGACACCCACAGCCCTCGGACACCTACAAACCAACTGCTGCACACCGCTGACCGCTCTTGAGGGTAAAACGGGGCTCTGAAACATGGCTCTGACCAACTGGGGCGGCACCGATGCCGACATCTTCGCGCCGTTCTTTGGCGGCGGCTTCCCCTCGGGCGCGCTCACCACGCAGCGCAGCGGCGGCAACACCCTGCGGGGCGTTCCGTTGGACGTGGTGGAGGTGAGATCTACGAGAATCTCGTTTGAGCGTGCTGCGGCGATTCCAGTCATGGAAAGGATGCAGCTGCAGGCAGCAGGCGCCCATGCAGCTTAGGTGCACAAGGTTGGCACGCGGCGGAAAGCACGGGGTTCCCTGCTGATCAACATGCAGCCTGTGTGCACTTCAGATAAAAGAAGCAGTGCCTGCTGCTGCGCTGCAGAAGCCGGATAAGTTCGAGATCAAGGCCGACATCCCAGGTGAGGTCCCAGCCCCGCCCCCACAGCATGGACATGCTCACTGCATTCGCATGTCACCCATCTCGCGCACTCTTCTTTGCGACTCTGTCAGCAATGTACTCTGCTACCTCATGTACAATGCGAGCAGCCCCAGCGCTAGTGGCTGTGTAACATGATAGAGTGATTCCACTCTTCCACAGCCTCACTGGAAAGCGATGTTTCTATACCAGAGCAGTCCCAGCCTGATATACTGCATCGTCTTGACAGTATGAGGCTGTGTGTGGCCAGGAACTCAGGACGCCGCTGTGAAGACAACAGTGTAAAGGGGACTACCATCTATTGTCAATATCAGGTCTATTTCCGCAATAGGGTGACGAGGTCGCAGGGTCTTGAGACCACTGAGACAGACCTTGCCTATTAAAGTAGGTCTGTCCCCAGCCTCGTTTACCAGTGCTGCTGCAGGGGTGGACAAGAAGGACATCAAGCTCAGCGTAGACGGCGATGTGCTGTCGCTGTCCGTCCAGAAGTCCGAATCGAAGGAGGTGTGCACAGCCTGGCCGGCACACGCCTGCTGCACTCGCCACTGTTGGCAGTCATGGGTAGGACTGCCCAGAGCAGCACGGAGACATGCCTGGCATCCAGTGTTGGCCTGCTGGCAGCATGTCTCGGGGCCGCACTGAGCCATCCAGCTCAGTGTCAGGCCCCACAGCTGCTCTACCTGCAGGCACAAATACGCCCAGCATTAGTAACCCTTACAGCAAGGGGTTTTCTCGGCGTGGAGAGCTGATGATGCAGATGTGCAACAGGGACATACGATACCAGACGAGCTGTGTATATGGGCCGCTACACACAAGATGTAAAGCGTGCTGTGCAATTGCAGGACGACCAAGACCAGCAGGGGGTGAAAGTGCACCGCGTAGAGCGCTCGCAGACCTTCGTGCGCCGATCGCTGCGCCTGCCTGAACATGCCGACCTGTCCAAAGTCCAGGTTGGCAAGCAAACGTGTGCTTCGGGCTGTCCTGATGACCTCGTGGGCAACGAAGTAACGTGGACCATGCTCAGCGACATGAGCACTGCTTGCAGGGAGCATAATGCGATGTGAGTAAAGAGTACAGTAGTGTAGATGTGCAGTGATATGACACACCCTGCATACTGCATGATGCAGGCCAAGTATGAGAACGGCACGCTCAAGATCGAGGTGATGCCCTGAAGCGCTTTGAAATGGCGAGTTGGACGTGCTCTTAAGACTGCTGAGAACCTAGTGTCCAGCCACTAACAATTCTTTTGCTCTCCCTCTTCCAGATCCCAAAAGCAGACCAGAAGGAGCGCACCCGCAACGTGCAGATCGAGTGACAGCGCCACTGCACAGGGGCGCATCAGATCCAGTGTCCAGGTGCAGCCGTGCTGCAGTCTCGCCCAGTAACATCGTCTATGAAGCGCGTCAGGATGCTGTGACAGTTTGGGGCATGCCAGCTGAAGCCACTGGATGGAGCATGTCACTTGTTCAGTGGAATTCCCATATACAGAACGTGTTTAGGCTATGTTGGCAGGTCTGCAGGTGCGCATGTGTAGCCATTGGTCCGCGACAATTGTGATGGACGTTTGCAGCAGTTCATTGCCTCCGTCACAGCTTGCACAGTAGTGTCCAAAATCAGAAGGGGTTGAAACGCTGTTGTGCACTGTCTAGTCTATCACCCAAGCAGAAAATGGCAACAGGTCCTCCCAACGCTGATCACAACATCTGGTGCCACTGTGTTGCACCGCACAGAGCCTACGCTAAGCAACCACCCACATGCTGTAAAGCAGTCTCCAGTGATCGCCTCCGCACGTCCTCAGATATATGACGTGGGCGGGCGGCAGTGATCCGCATCAATGAGGTCACACTGCGCACATCAGCAGCTGCGTCATCAGCACGTACAGATGCATGTGGAAGGACTGTTTGTTGTGTGCGGCGTGCGCATAGCAGCAGGTAACTGCAGCATCACAACTGAATGAGCGCAGCTGGGCGAACGTGCGCCAGCCACGAGCTAGACACCACCACAGCTCACCGGGAAGACGTCGGCGGGCTCAGGGTACAGCAGCTGCGCCTTGCCCTCCAGGTACTGCGGTGAGAATTACAGACAGGCTCACGTCGTAGATACAACATGGGGCTGATGAAGCTGCTGGATGTGCAAATGAAAACAACACTGCTAAATAGCAGGTGCACCGCAGGCTGCTGGGTTGCAAGCACTTCAGGGGGGGTTGGCGCACCTTGGCCATGAGGCGGGTGGTGGAGTAGTTGAAGCCGTCCTGGGGGGACACGCTGCGGTGCTTGGTGCGGCAGGTGTTGATGGTCGTCCGCACCTGCGGCCAGGGTGCCCACCCTTCAGTGACGCCGCCAAAGGGACATGCGGGCCCGGACCAGGGTCGCGTGGCGGCGTGGACGCAGCAGCGGCGCAGCGGGTGCTGCTGTCGCGTCGTCGTGTACAGCGAGACTGTGCGCCGACTGCGACGGGCACATGCAGCGACAGCAGTGGCGCTGCCCGTGTCGCTGCATGCCAGGCGCTCCTTCCGGCTGTCACAACTGGACTCTCACCTTGGAGGCGAGGACCTTGCCCAGCTCCACGCCCCACTGGTCAAAGCTGTTGATGCCCCACACAAAGCCCTGCACACCAGCGATGCAGCAGCTCAGGCGCAGCCCTGCCACAGCCGCCGGCACCTGGAGCGCCCGCCACTGTGATTGCGTGTTGGGTCCATCGTCTATACACTAGCTGACACTAGTTTGCAGGAAAAGGAATAGACGCACCATGGCGGCGGTCACGTGCTCGTACAGCGCCAGGATCTGCCCGGTGGTGTACGCCGACAGGTCGGGCAGCATGATGCTGGACGACGGCCGGTTGCCCGTGAACGTCTTGTGCGGGATCAGCGCGTCCGGCACCTGCGGGTGGGGTTGGCCAGGTTTCAGTTTGGGGTTGGCCCTGTTCAGTTTGGGGCCGAGCGTGCATCCTGGGTCAACAGGGAATTCTGTGTGGTGTGGTCTGTGAGTCAGGGGCAGCATCCCATATCATTGACAGCCGTCGTCGAACGGTGAAAGATAAGACGCCCAGTACAGGCGTTGGGCAGTGGGAGGCGCTGCTCACGTTCTCCGAGCGCAGCTCAATGGGCGTCTTGCCGAGCGCCAGCGCATCGGCTTGCGCGAAGAAGTTGGACATCAGCTCGTCATGGTTGGACACCACCTCGCCCTGCGGCACCGAGCAACAGGCGTTGGAGATGCCACAGTCTAGCCTTGCAGGAAGCTGTGCCTGGGCAGCCCAGGACCGCGGCATCCTGCGTTGTCATCTCAGACAGCGCACTTGTCATGCGCACAGCATCGACAACATTCGTGGCAAAGGATGGTACTGATTCAGACGGTCAGGCGGACCTTCAGGTACACGCTCTGCTGGCTCTTCACCAGGCCGATGAAGTCGCAGGGGATGACGCGGCCCTGCAGCAAGACATTCGAGTGGATCACATGGTGTGTTTGGAACCCGCGGTGCTGGATGGTGTTCCATGGTCTGGGGGCAGGCCACTGCCACCCCTTGCCTTGCCCAGCTGGCAGCCAGAGGGATCGCATGGTGGGTGCCAGCGTGCAGCGCAGGTCGCACACCTGGTGGATGAGCTGGTAGAAGGAGTGCTGGCCGTTGGTGCCCGGCTCGCCAAAGTCGATCTGGCCGGCCTCGAAGGGCAGCGCCTTGCCGTCGATCGACACGCCCTTGCCGTTGCTCTCCATCGACACCTGCACAGCCGCAGCGCGATGTCGTCAGAGAGTTGCACCCGGTGGGTTGGCACTTGCACACGCCTGTCAGTGACAACACCCTACGTGGCTGGCAACATCAGCAGTGCCAGCATCTGTGGTGGTTGCATTGGGCATTCAGTGCCTTCTGACACAACTCGTAAGAGAGGGACCGATAGCAACGACTGTGATCCACAGCGTGTGTAGCATCTGCAAGCCCAAACCTGCTGGATGTGCGGCGCCAGCTTGGACAGCGCCTGCGCGTAGGGCAGGATCGCGCGGCAGGGGTAGCCCAGGAAGGAGATGTTCCACACGCCCAGCAGCCCCATCAGCACCGGCAGGTTGCTCTCAAAGGGCGCCGTGCGGAAGTGCTCGTCGATATCGTGGGCGCCTGCACGGTGAGGTACTCACGTTATGATCCTGATTAGTTGCAACGTCTCGCCAGTGATGCGCGCTAAAAAAAACATGCGAGGTGCATGAACGCGGCGGGAGCTGCTGCAAGCAGGCAGGACACGGTTTGCGACCAGCAGACGAGAAGCGCTGCAGCCCGCAGCGGCTCTGGTGCGCGCACCCTTGAGGAACTGCTCGGTGGTGTCGAAGCCGTACTGCAGCGCGAGCGGCAGGACGCCGACGGCGGAGGTGACGGAGTAGCGGCCACCCACCTAACAAAGAAACTTTCAATTCGGCTTCAGTAGAACATTCAGAATTTCGTTTGCACACAGCCAGAACCTCTCGACGATGAAGCTTACCCAGTCCCAGAAGCCAAATGCGTTCTGCGGGTCGATGCCGAACTCCTTGACCAGCTTCAGGTTGGTGGAGACCGCCACCATGTGCTTGGACACCGCGTCCTCGCCCAGCTCCGCCTTGAGCCACGTCCTGCCCGCAGCACGGTTTGGAGGGTGAGGTGCTTGTGGTGCCCTTCGTGTCTGACAGCCATTGCTGCGCATGCCGCCCTGCTGTTGCTGAGCGGTGTCCCTGCCTCAACGACTGTGCTGCGGCAGAAGCAGCTGCCGTGTGATCTGCGCGACAGGCATCAAATGTAGCTCCCAAAGCGTTCAGTCCTCACCGGACCGTCCGCGCGTTGAGCATCGTCTCCGCCGTGGTGAAGGTCTTGGACACCACCACCGCCATGGTGGTCGCCGGGTCCAGGCCGTTGAGCGCCCGCGCCACGTCCACCGGATCCACGTTCGCCAGGAAGCGCAGCGTGCGGCCCTTCGACTCGTTTGCGGAGTTCTGCGCGACGCCAGCTGATAATGTCTCAGAGACCGCCGCTGCGCAGGTCCACAGAACAGGCGGCCTGCCTTCACCTGGGCCTGCGACGGCTGCATGCAGCAGTCGGACGCCGCCGGGAGGGTACCTGGTCTGTGCGCAGCGCGGTGTGCACGAACAGGGGGCCCAGGAAGGAGCCGCCGATGCCGATCGCCACCACGTTCTGGATGTTCTGCCCTGTGGCGCCCTTCCACTCGCCGCTGCGGACCTGCATTACCGCGGGCGGGTTGTCCTGGAGGGACTGGTGTCATTTGGTGCAACTGGCTTGCAAAAGGCACCTGGTTTGCCTACCATCAGCCACGCTGCACACCACATCAGCAGCGTCGCAGACGCATGGACCCTACTCAGACTGCCGCCCCGCGTTCTCATATCCTGCCCACCTTCTCACTGAAGGCCTTGATCTTGTCCAGCACCTCCCACACATCCGGCACCACGTTCCTGCCGTCTGCGTTGATGGTCTGCAACATGACCCACGCCACACTCAGGCGGAGCATTGCTGTGACTGGCGCATGACATGGTGCAGGCAAGCTGCCACGCAGCACACAGAGGGAGCAACCTCGATGCTAGACTGTGTGTAATGTCCCTCACACTGGTGCTAGTGTGGTGCACCACGCGTCGATGACAACCATGCAGGTCTCACGGACTGGTGGTGTGCAACAGACGCAGCCACACTGGTGCATGCAACAAGCTCCTGCCGCGTCCGAGCGCAGCGTGCAGCCACAGACGGATGTAGACCCTAAACCCTAAGACTCACCGCGCCGCGGGGCGCGCGCAGCGCGGCGTGCAGCACCGAGCGGTCCTCCGTGGTGTTGATGTGCACCCCGCCAAACATCTTGTCAATCTTGCCGCGCATGTCCACCTGCGATGGAGCGGTGTTGCTCATAGCTCCCGGCGGAGTGCACTCGGCTACAGTGAGCCACATGCTGTTCAAGAAGTGTCTGCACTTCAGTACATCACAGTGGAACACAACCCCAAGTGAAGGTGCACCTTGTTTGCTAGGTCGATGAGCAGCCGGAGCGTCTCATCGGTGACGCGTTGCCGCGAGAAGTCGGCGATGAGCGTGCCGTGCTCGCTGGTGTGCTCCTTGTACAGCAGGTCCGACCGCTTCTGGTCCTGCAGCAGGTCGCGCAGGTGCCTGCATACATGGTCAGGATCCTTGTCAGGACGTTGAACCAGGTGGCCGTGCTTGCCCCGACTTGAAACGCACCACCAATGGCGGCTGCCACAGTATCATCCTGGCAGCGTCATGTGCCGCGCCGCTGGTAGGCTGGTGTGATATGAGCGTCAGCGTGCCTGCGCTGCCAGCACGCAGCGTAGAGCTGCACAGGCTGGACATCCAGCCAAGCATGTGGTGATGTTCAGCCCCAGTGCTCACGTCTTCTCAATGTCGGCGCGGTGCGCGGCAAGCGCCTTCCACTCTGGGGTGCTGGACACGCCTGTCGCCAGCTCCTCCGCCACCTGCTCCGGCTGCAGGAGCATACACAGGCATGTCAACTGCGATCAGCAACCCCATACTGCAAGAGCACCATGTGCTGCGCTGACGCCTGCAGAAGTTTCCTCTGCACGGCACTGCTGTTTTGAGACTTCGACCACATGTTCTGCAGAAGTGAAAGCGTGGCTGACGCCAGCAGATGTCTCGTGGCAGCTTACCGACTTGGCTGGTGGGGCTGTGACGGCGGTTGCCATGACGACGTTGCGGTCACACCGCCTGCTGCTGCTGGGCCTGCAGGGTACGGCCTTGCACTGTGTGACAACATCGGCTGCGATGCCGAACAAGGTGCACGGCTTGTGCAATCTGCTGCTGTTTCATGAACTGTACCAACCAAACATGCACACGATATTCCACGGCAGGCAGGCTTGATCTGCCGAGCCCATGCCGGAGCTGCAATCGTCTACGGCGTTCGTGGATGCATGAGGCGACCAGCAGGTACAACGCACTCGGACCTCAGATCGAAACTGCAATCTGCTACATCTTGATATGTTCGATCAGGATCGCTGAGACCTAGGTAGACTGCGCTGAAGCCGCACACCACACCCACGCCATCGCACCATGCTCACCTTTGGATCCTGTGTTGCAAGCTGCGCTGCAGGGCGGCAGGTTGCCGCCCGAGGCTGAGCTGCGCGACAGGCGAGTGGCAGTGCTGCTGGGCGACTGGGCCTGTCTGGTGATTAGCAGCTAACATCGCTCAGACGCAACGCACGAGGTGCATCCCCAACGACCGGACGATGATGCCCTGCAGCCTGAACTGATGCTGGCCGTGCCCAAAGCTTAGTAGATGCTTGGTTGTCGTGCTGCGCTGGTGCTCGGCGATCCGCGTCGCTGCAGGGGTGGGCCAGAGGAAGATGGCAAACCCTAGTGTCCCAGCTGCCTCGAACTCCAGCTCGACAGTCGCTCACAACGCCGAACGAAGCGCGACGAGTATAGATCCTAAGCAAGCTGAAGCACGATCAGCCTTGCTGCAGCTGTCATGTTCTGAGCGGAGGTGCCTGAGTGCTTCAGGCCCAGGGAAGCATGGCGGATGCAGCGCCCGAGTGGGAGACATCGAAGGAGAATTACCAGCCCAGCAGGGCCGGGCGCGCCGGGAAAGGCTTGGCAACCCCCAAGAAGGAAGTACCACGAGCATTGCTGGCAGACACGGAGGACCGTCGCAGGTGGGGCGTGCAATACCAACAAGTTGTCTGAGCAGGAGACGAGCCAAGCATGATGTAGTCATCCCCACTTGCGCTGCAAAGGATCCCCGTTCATGGTTTGTCTTTGCAGAGCGTTTGAGAAGGAACTCGCAGAGTATGCCGGGGACGACCCCCTGGACGTATGGATCAGGTGTGGCTGGTCACACTGCATTCCGCGCATAGCACATCTCGGCCAGCAGCTGGGATCTCGGTCATGGCAAGTCAGCAGGACGGTTCAGATGATCCTTTGATGCCTGTACGCAGACGAAATGCATGTCACAATGGGGCAGGCGTGCTTGATTTGTAACCGGGCTTGAGCATGTTGCCCCTGTGCTGATCGCGCAGATACGTCAAGTGGGTGCAGCAGGCATACCCCAGCGGCGGCGCCAAGGCGCAGCTGGTGCCGCTGCTGGAGCGGTGCACCCGCGAGCTGGAGGGCGTTCACCGCTACCGCAGCGACAAGCGCTACCTTCGCCTGTGGATCCTATATGTGCGCCACGCCTGCGCAGCTCACGACATGCTGCACTTCATTGAGTGTGATGCTCGCACATTTAATGCACACACCCCGATCAACGCTGATTTGTGACGAATCTTGTCATCTCTGCAGGCGGATCATCTGCCGGAGCCGCAGGATGTGTTTACCTACCTGCGGGTGCGTGTGCTGTTGGATTGCCTGCCGTGGAGCAAACACCCTGAAGCACGTTCACCGGTGCAGAGCTTCGCAAGCTCACCTTACAGCTGCATACCACCAAACCATGAAGGGGATCTTATGCTTCTGTGCAGGACAAAGGTATCGGACAGGATCAGACGCTGTACTACACCGCATATGCAACATTCCTGGAGATGCGCGGGGCGCACACGCGTGCTCGCGAGGTCTACAAGGACGGCCTGGCCAAGTGCGCCAGTCGTGAATGTGGCTATTGGTGTTGACGCCTGGTCGCCCATGTCGCACTGATAGCAAAATTGGCTTGGCTGAATGTGGCATGCGCCCCTGATGGTGACAGCCGGGAGGACTGCTATGCGGCCGGATTGCCTTCTTGGTCGGAGTTACCATAGGCCAGGAATCGATGAGGGCTTCGAAAGTGATGGCTGACTCACGACTCCCACCCGCAGTTACGCTGCACCGCCGGATCAGCTGCAGCGGAAGACAGAGGAGTTTGAAGCGCGCATGGTGAGCATGCCTCATAGCACCGTGTCGACTCCCAAGTATGCTGCCCCTTTTGGCTTTCAAGCCCAGGCAGACGGTCCCTGAGCTGGCCTACCAGCAGGCGGACACCGGCGGCCCTGTGCACCCGATCCCAACCTTGATGGTACACAGCTGCACCTGCCACAATTGAGTTCATTTGCCGCAGGTAGCACGGGAGCAGCGACGGGCTCGGGGCGAGGCGCTCGCAGCCGACGCGGAGGCTGCCCCCCGCGCAACCTTCGGGGAGCTGCCGACCAGGGCGCGGGCCCGCGCACGAGCGGGTGCTTTCCGGAACCATTCTCACTGCACAACCATAGGTTGAACGTTTGATTCTGCATTAGCTGCTCTGGAGCAGGAGTTGGAACACCTGCACGACTGAGCCGTGTACGTGGGTGAAACATGGCTGCTTGCCTGTCTGTTTGAGGCGCTTCAGGTGAGCCTGCCAGGGGGCCACGTCTGCCATCATCGCACTCCAGGAACTTTAATGTACGACTTGCTGATGTGTTGTCACGTGCTGGCTGCTCAGGCCCCGCTGCACGGCCACCCCGGAGCGGCCTGGCTGCGTCACGGCGGCCGGCTGCAGCAGAGGACGCGGAGAACGCTGATCCGCCCAGCAACACCGGCTGCGAGCTGGCCGTCTTCACGGACGCAGAGTTTGGTGAGCCCTGGCACCAGCGCTTCCGACCACCCTGCCTCAGCAGGAGCCAGTCGTGGGACCTGTTGGAAGAGTGGTAGCGACCAAGGACGCGAGTGCATCACAGAGCATTTTGAGTTGTGACACAGCTAACCGATTGCGTGTTGGGTTGCACTCATGAGTCAGCACTGGGCTCAGGCGGCGCTGAGGATGGGCCGGCGTACGCAGCCCCGCGATCCACCCTGGAGCGCCTGCCCACGTATGACGCCGGGCGCAAGGAGAACGCGCTGGCAGCCACGCCCTGGGCAGGTGCTGTGCTATCTTGTTTGCGCGTGAACCTGCGTGACTAATCTGCCTGCTGATCTACTCGAGGCGTCTTGCATGCTACCATGGGGCAGGGGCAACAACGAGGGGCGTGATGTTGCGGGTTGGAACATTTGTCACGGTGTCGACCGCGGCTGCAGGTGCGCAGCTGCCGCGGCGGCGGGGCGGCACCGCAGGCGCCGCAGCGGCTGCCCCGGCGCTGGACATCCCCGTGGACGAGGAGCTCGCGGATGCGCAGCCGCTGCCGCTGGACGCACAGCAGGTGACCCCAGAATCGAATCCGACGTGTGCCTAAGCTAGGGCCGATGAGCCAGGCCGCATGGGGGCCTTAAACAGCAGGGCTTGCGCCCCAGGCGTTGGGCGCTGCACAGCAGCCTGCATGGCCAGGGTCTGGGATGTGAGGACGCCAAGGTCAAGCAGCCGGCGTGCTCGACTGCGGTGTTCCCTGCTGTGCTCGCAGAAGCCGCTGCGGAAGCGCTTGGGTGGCGGTGCCGACCTGCAGCGCACCCTGGAGCACGACCCCCTCCGGCTGCGCACGGTGCGTTAGCTCGAGAGCTGCCCACAGTGTGCATCCACTTTCGAGAGATGTTTACAAATGTTTACGATGTTGGCGCTCAGTCTGCGCTGCTTGCTTAGCTGCAGGCGCCGCCGCCGCCTGCTGCTGCCGCACCGCCGCCGCAGCAGCTGCAGCCGCCGCCTCGCAGGCGCGAGGCGCGCGAGACGGTGTACGCGTACGACGCAGCTGCGCTGAACCAGCCTGGCGTCAGCGACAGCGGGGACGCTGGCGGCACGAATGCAGAGGAGGTATGCTTCGAGGAGCTGCGGGCCAGGCACACGCGGCGGCAGCAGGCGGCGGCTACGGCAGCAGGGAGCGACGACACCCAGGCCGCAGCCGTAGTGTCGGTGCCTGCAGCGCAGCCTGCGCCTCAGCGACAGCCTGCCCCGCAGCAGCTGCCACAGCCAGCGGCGCCAGCATCGTCACCGCAGCCACCACCGCTGCAGGCAGAGCAGCCAGGCGCGGGGCGGCAGCCGGCGACATCGGCCTTTGCGTCGGCTCCGCCACCCGCAGAGGTGCTGGCATCGGCATTTGTGCCTCGTGTCGATGTGCTGGGTGGCCTGGCAGTGGCGCAGCGGGCAGCACCCGTCTCACAGCCAGCGCCTGCCGTCAGCCCAGCCAGTGGCCAACCCGGCAGCCCCGCTGCGGCTGACGTGCCGCCAGTTGCTGGGGCTGCTGCAGCTGCTGAGAGCAGCGATGCATCAGGGCAAGCTGCAGCCCTGCAGACAGCACAGCCCTTGGCACAACATGTGGCAGCCTCGACTCTCACAGAGCAGTCACCGGCGATTCCTGCTGCCGTATCACCAGCACAGCAGCCCACTGCCACACATGCAGCAGGTACAGAGAACGTCGCAGCAGCACCTGCTACAAGGTCGCCGAGTGGCAAGCGGAAGCGCGGCGGGGGCCTCGCACTTCGGCCCACCCCACAGCAGGCTGAGGTCCCCGGCCGACAGCAGCCAGAGGCGGCGCCAGCGGCTGCATCTCCGATGGCAGTTGCTCCAGCTGCAGCTGCGGGTGCATCACCCCCCGGCGCCGGCGCAGGGGGCGGGGACGACATGGACGACGTCTTTGCCAGCGCCTTTGCCGGCCCTGTGCTGGACCAGGTGAACCGCTCATCAAACACAACAAACCCCTCCTACTGGCTGCTGTCAGTACACAATTGTTGTTTATTGACCTGTTGACACGGCGGACGCCAGCAGGACGCTCCCACCTGGCTGCGGCCTGCCATGGTAAAGGCCAGACACCGCGATTGTGATCACACGTTAGTGAATCGCTGTGCAGGCGCACTCAGCAGCCGCGCTGGAGCCGACGCTGACCATCAACACGCGGGCGGCCTGGGCGGAAGTCAATGGCTGGTTCAGCGCCGACCTGCCGCACGAGGACACGCCCCACGAGTGCATGCCCCACGAGGACGCGGATTTTATGGGGGCGTCGGACTTCATGGCGCTGGAGGCAGCTGCGGCGGCGGCTAGGCGGGAGAGGGCCGCCGCGGCTGCGCAGCGGCCGCCGCTGCCGAGGCGTGCCAGCATGGGCACAGGTGGGGCACATGACCTATCTTTTTCTTTTTGCTCCGATGCTAGCACTCGTTTTTGGGTGCTGTTGTCCGATGTGGCATGCGGCCACACGAAGAGCGCTTGACTGGACGTGGCAGCGGCTCCAGATGGTATGGCATCAGAGCAGGACATGGACAGAGGCTTTTTGCAAGCGTGCAGCTTGCTCGCATGTGCTGCAGGGCCGGGCAGCCGCCGCGGCCTCGGGGGTGACGGCGCCGCCACCGCCGGCCTGGCCGCCGCTCGCGCCCGCCGCAGCCGCAGGTGCGACACGTCAGACAGCAGCCTGTTGCGCCTTTTGGAGCATCTGTGTGTTCATGTGGCCCGTTGGGGCAGCATGCAGCTGCGATGTGTGTTGCTGCCTGAACAGCCTACCTGGACTCATGCAAATGGCCTGTGTGCCACCCCTTCGTGAGGCCATGATCCTGCAGCGCAGACAGGTCTGCAACAGCCGCAAGCACAGACATCCCCTGGTCGACCGCAGGTCGTCCATCCTGCCGTCCGCCTTCACGCAGCCGATTATGATCCGGGAGGACACCGAGTACCTGAGCCTGAGCGACGGCAGTCTGGCCCCCGCTTCTGGGGCGACTGCCCTGCCTGGAACCAGCGGCGGCGGCGGCAGCGGCAGCCGTGAGGCAGCTGCCGCCACACCAGCGGCGGATGACACCGGCCCGCTGCCGATGTACGAGGACACGCAGTTCCTGACCGGCCCTGCAGCCGGCAGCGGCGGCCAGCTCTCAGGCACCAGGGGCAGAACCGGCAGCCTCGGCGGCGGCGATGACACTGCAGGGCTGCTGGTGCGGGAGGACACATGCTTCCTGCCGGATGCCCCGGTCGCAGGTGAGACAGAGCAACATTACCGGCTGCATCCGCTGTCTCAGACCCGCAAATCCATGCCCAGACCGTGTATGCACGAGGAGAACACACCTGGCATATTTGCATCGGCATCAGCCTGACTTGTGCCGAAACAGTGGTATGGTCCGCTCGGGTAGCACTTGCACAGATTTTATAAAGTCTGTGGTGTCCGTCCTGCAGCTGCCTCAGCAGCCCTGGAGCAGACCGGCGGCCTGCAACTGTATGAGGACACTGGGTTCCTCTCGGAGAACCTGGCGCCGCAGCCGGCCGGCCCGCAGGCGGTGTCCTCCCACCCTGCGGCAGCTGCCTCCGCGGCCCTGGAGCAGACCGGCGGCCTGCAGCTGTACGAGGACACCGGCTTGCTGACGGAGAACCTGGGTCTGGAGCCAGCGGGCCCGCAGGCGGCGTCCTCTCACCCTGCAGCAGCTGCATCCCCAGCATCGGCGCCTGCCAAAGGCCTGCAGCTGCATGAGGATACCGTGTTCCTGTCGGAGAATGTCGCGCCGCAGCTGGCAGGGCCCCAGGCGGTGTCCTCCCACCCTGCATCGGCTGCCGCAGCAGCCCTGCACCAGACCGGCGGCCTGCAGCTGCGCGAGGACACCGGGTGGTTGACAGAGAATGTGGCGCCGCAGCCTCTGGTTCCATCGGCAGCACCAGATCAGCACAGTAGCAGCCAGCAGGTGCGTGAGCATGCTTTCCTGCTAAATCAATTTCACTGCAGCAGGCCACCGGATGTGGGCAGCTGTTGCGGCATATACAGAATATCGCAGTGCAAACATTTGCCACAACTTGATCCATTATCCTTGTATGTCAGGAATTTGACGAGGAGGCAGAGAACCAGCCGCCCGCAGGGGCGGCATCGCAGCCGCTGCTGGGCCTGGCCAACGGCCACACTGCCAAGCCGCCGCTTGAGGTATATCACTCGGCGGCGCTCTGGTTGCCTACTGCATGATGTTTTGCCGTCACGCATGCCGCGTGCAGATGCCTACACAGCAAAGCAATCACCAGTGGCTCGGAGCCTGGACTCGGGGCATGGAATCGTCGTCATGGCGCGCTGTGCAGGCACTGACTGAAATGGAGGCGGCGGCGCGGGGCATCAGCATCGGCACCGGCGTCCCCGAGGGCGCCGAGCTCGACGAGCAGTGGGCCATGCTGCCTGCGGCGGCGCTTGCGCAGGTGCTGTCTGCCCGGCACTGCAGTCTTACCAGTTACGGCCACATCCCTGCTGGGCTGTGGGCAGTGCACAAGCCAATGACGCTCTCCAGGCTCTGTCAGTGTGTGTCATTATGAGTGGGGTCCACATCTGCGTGGTTGCCCAAGCTCGACCAGGTGACGTGCTGTGTTGCCGCAGGCTGGGAGCACCGAGCAGGATGACTTTGAGGTGTTTCGGGATGCTTGAGCACCTCCAGCAGCCGGAAAGTGCATGTTGGGCATCAGGCAGACGCAAACAGCAGTGTGTACGATATGGTTCGTGAACAGAGTTGCAGTTGCACCCCTGGGGCCTGCGGAAACAGGCCCGCAAGCGCCAGGCTTGGGAGCGTGATGATGGCGCTGCATGTTGCTGCCGGCGATTCTGGTGCTGCTGTTGCCATGCAGCGGTGCATACGTTTGTGGCTTGGCACTGCATTGCAGGACCTTGTGTGGTTGTGTGCCAGCACACAGTCAGGGTCAGTCGTAGAGCCCTTGTAGAGTTCAACAAGCCGCTGGTGCACGTTCTCACCGCCAGGTGGACCGCCACATGCTGGCGTGGCACTGCGGCTGGCTCCCCACCTCGTGCACAGGTGCAAGTCGCGCACAGCACAGATGTGCATTGCTGTGACGAACAGTAGCATTCCAGGACCACCATGGTTGCCTCCAGATTGTGAACAGCCGGATCAATCGTCAGCACGCCCAGGCACATCCAGCGACTGCATACTGGCATGTCATGTTGGCCTAGCTTGCAGTCCCTTTCTGACAAACTTCCTGGCCATGCGTTGCCACATGCACCGTTAATCATCTGCGGGCAGTGCCAGTCGCTAACTTGCCCACTGGGAGCTCTGCAGCTGCGGCACAAGCGTGAACCGGCGCCGCAGATGCGCCAATCCACAGCTGGGTCGTAGCAAAGCTGCAGCAGTGCTGCGTTGGTTAACGCAGAAGGTCTGCATGGCGAAAGACAGCAGTCAGGGCTTCAAATGGTGCGCGGCGTGCGTCACAAGCCGCTCGCATCCCACCGTCGCGGCATGTGCATGGCCCATGCGTCTCTATCTCTAACCTATCTTTGTCAAGCCGCATGCCACGTGCACGTCCTCATCCTCATGCAGGCGCAACGCGGTGGCGGGCTGCACGGCGGGGCTGGTCCCGGTGCTGGCGCTGCACCCGCTGGACGTCATCAAAACCCGGCTGCAGGGTGGGCTCTTATGCGATCCAACCATGCGCTTTATGTTATGCGACATCGGTCAAGCCGAAATCCCGCAATCTGGAGAGCAGACCAAGACGAACAAGTACTTTGCACCCGCAATCAGCGCACTCAGCGCACATCAGCTGGTGGGGAGTGATCGGGTGTGGCGCGGCTGGCAACATCAGCAGGCTCGACGCTAGGCTCTGGCATCGCTGCTGGCCGCAGTCCAGGACGGCGTGAGGGGCGCGCTGCCGCTGTACCGCGGCGTGAGCGACGCGGTGAGCAGCATCGTGCGGCAGGAGGGCTGGCGGTCGCTGTACGCCGGGCTGACGCCCGCGCTCATCGGCGCGAGTGGGTCGCCACTCCGTCAACAACCCAGCTCCTGTCAGCTGTATCGATCCGTACTGTATCGCTGTCATTGACTCGTTCGCACGAGCATGCCTGAGGTGATTGTGCACGGGAGGTGGCAGTACCCTTTGAAAGACACATGTGCCAATCCGCTGCAGCGGCGGTGAACGAACACACAAGTCATGGCTACGATGTGCAGCCTGCAACCCTGCGCTGCAGGCGCGTCCTGGGGCGTGTTCTTCTCGGCGTACAACCGGGCGCGGGCGCGGTACCAGCGGCGCGCCGGCACCGCGCAGCTCAGCCCAGCCGTCAACCTGGCGGCGGCCGCGGAGGCCGGGGCCCTGGTGAGGGTTGCCAGTCGTAATTCAAAGGGTGCTGAGGATTGATCAGTTGGAGTCCCCCGACTCAGAGGCCTCCTCATGTCCAGACACCAGTTTGACCGCACCTGAACTTGCTGTGACGCTCCAGCCCTGCAGCAGCTGTGGCAGCAGTGGAGGGCGCCTATATGGGTTTCCACTCTGTATACGAAGCTCAGGACTAAGCGTGGGCAACCTCTCAGATGCTCTGAGTTTCAATGGCTGCACTCAGCGCGGCTGCCCAGTGTCAGCAGTTGCGACGCATCCCGAGTGTCCGCCGCCAATGCCGCACCCTGTGGCCCTGTCTGTTTGGAGACATCCAAGACTGGCAACTCTGACCTGCCGCTACAGGTGTCGTTGGTCACCAACCCCATCTGGGTGGTGAAGACGCGGCTGGAGCTGCAGCGCGGGGTGCGGTCGGCCTCGTCGGCGGCGGGGGCTGCGGCTTCGGGGGCGACAGCCGCAGCCGGGCACAAGGTGCGTCTCGGGAGGCATTGGATGGTTGCAGGCCTGCCATACCTGCCGAAAGCGTGGCACAGCTCATCAGCCGGCCAGTGCCCTGACTTGGCGACAGGATTCATGCTCTCGTGTGTGTCATCCATCCAGCAGCAAAGCACCTGTGGCGGCTGCATTCAAGCTTCTCGGATGAGCTTGAGTGCATGGGTTGCACCATTGCAACCAATCAGGTGCAGCGTTCAATCCGCAGGTCAGACAGGCGCTGCCGCCGTACCGGGGCATGGTGGACGCGGTGAAGCAGATTGCCCGGGAGGAGGGCTTGGCGGGCTTTTACCGCGGCCTGGGCCCCTCGTTGCTCCTGGTGCGCAGGCCAGCATCGGCATGGCAGTTCAGACTGCATGCTTGAAATGTACCTGTTACAATGGCCTCATGCTTCGCACTCACCTTGGCCACGGTCTGCTCACCTGCTGTCGGCCGATTGGCTGCATCAATCGCCAAGTGGTAAAGACGTCAGCGCAGCCAGGAGCTCGTGCGCCCAAGGGGGGTGGCCTGAAGCGCAGGTGTCACATGGCGCAATCCAGCTGATGGTGTACGAGGAGCTGAAGTCATTAGCAGTGCACCACGGCGGGACGGCGGCGGAGCAGCGGCGGCAGCAGGCGCACGTGGCGGCGTGGCGGCGGCGGCAGCAGGAAGGCGGAAGCGGGGACGGCGGCGGCGGCGGGGCGGCCGACGATGCGCAGGGGCCCTGGGGCTACCGGCGGGACGCAGAGGATGCAGTGAGCTGCCCAACAGCACGACCACAGAGCACAGTCCGCTTTGCTTGCTCATTTGCCGGCAGGCAAGGCACATGCACATGCGGCGGGACACGCGCCAGCGGCTAGCAGCATGCGCCAGTCATATCAGCAGGCCACCTCGTCAGAAGCATGGAGGAGACCAGTTCACACCTTCGATGCCGGCCTGCAGGCTGCCAGGGGCGGGCCTCCGCTGCGCAAGCCCAGCAATGCGGAGGTGCTGGGCATGGGCGCGCTCAGCAAGCTGGCCGCCTCCGTCATCACCTACCCCCCGCAGGCGAGCGCGCTGATGGCACCTGTGTGTTGACCAGGCGCCGCTGCATGTCTCATGCATGGCAGCTGGGTAGCAGTACACACAGAAAAGTCCCATAGCCCATGAGCATCAGGTCAATTCTCTCCCCGCAGCTTTCCAAGTCTTCAATGATACTCGGCACGAGAAGAAGTGACAGTGGACGCCGTTTCGTGCGCCAGGTGGTGCGCTCGCGGCTGCAGCAGCGCATGGCGCGGCGGGCGATCCGCTACAGGTCGGGCGTGGACGTGTTGCGCATCACGTTGCGCCGCGAGGGCGTGGGCGGCCTGTATAAGGGGCTGCTGCCCAACGTGCTGCGCGTCATGCCCCAGGTGCGTGAGCTGCTAGACATTAAGTGAGCATTACTTCTGTCGGTCTTTCCCTGTGGCTGTGTGCTCCTTTCGCAGCCAGCCCGTCATCAGGAGTGTCCTGGGTGGCCGTGAAGTGGCAGCTGCCGGTGTGGCTGGCAGCCTGTGCAGTCATTGAGGCAGGTTGTTGTTGCATGCCCTCATCACGGACAACTGGACCCAACTGACCCCTATCACGTCAGATTTTGTTGTCCTGCTACCCTGCAGTCAGCGCTGACGTTCCTGGTGTACGAGACGGTCATGAAGCTGCTAGAGGAGAGGTCTGTGGTAGCCGAGCAGCGGTGACCATTACCAGTTGTGGGTGCTGCGGCACAATATATGCTTGGTATTGGGAACCCAAACACGTTGTAATGCACAAGTACATCGCATGGGCAAAGTTCAGGGCCATATCTTGCGAAAGTTCGATGCACAGCATGCTACAAACTGCAAAGTTTGTCCGCCGCCGCCGCCGCTGGGAAAAGTGGTTTATAGAGTATATATATGGCTTTTCCAGGCCCAAGGGCATCCACGCCTCTATAGCTCAGTGGTAGAGCATAACTTTCGTAAGGTTGGGGTCCTGTGTTCGATCCACAGTGGAGGCATTTTTGCTCGCGATGTCCAAAGCGCAGGCCACAATATACATTTTGCAGCACACCTTGCGTCAACAGACGCAACCTTCATGCTTGCACCCATCTGCTGATGTTCCACCACAACACGTTGCTGTTGCGACGTAGCCAAACCTGGACACCATGTAACTGATCCCACTGAAACCGGACACTCCGGCGGAACAATGTACAAGCGGGACCTGGGCATCCTGCTGGTGGCCGCCTTTGCGGTGTACTTCTCCCTGCAGGACGAGGGCACCTTCTCCTTCCGCAAGGCCTGGTGGGTGCTGTGTGCATCACACCGCAGAACCATGCCATGCGGCCTTCCCGGCTTAGGGCCTGCAATGTAACGTGGTCGGCGTCGTCGCAGGTACCACCATCTCGATGAAGACGCCGGCTCGCTCACAGCCGCTGACGTGTTGCCCCAGCCCGTCGTGGTGAGCCGCATGATGCGGGAATGCCATCACCGATGCATGGACTACTTACCATGGTGCTGCTATTGTGCGCCATCTCAAGCCTGTGTGTTTGCGTAGGGTGACCTGAATGGCGATGGCGAGCCGGAGATCATTGTGGCCACACATGAGGCCAAGCTGAGGGTGAGGCATGCCGACACACTCACAGCTTGTTTGCAGCTGTGGCGCTGTCGTGGGGCAGCACCCTTGCAGCTTGCACGGCGAAGCGCCGTTCGAACATAAGCTGCTCACACCAGCGACTGGCGGAGTGCGCCGCTTCATATGGCCAACACCGCAAAGGACTCAACTCCCTTGTCAGGTGCTGGCGCCACGGCCGCCGGGACGTGCAGGCGATGGCTTCGCCCCCGCCAAGAAACTGGCAGAGATCTCCCTGGCGCAGGTTGCTCTGGTTCCAGCACTCAGCCTGCAGCTACTCGACCCAATTCCTGGGCTGCTTTCTGTGCGCTGTCAGCAGAGTATGTATTGGTGACGCTCATTTCATGCGCCTCCTTGAGCAAGCTTCAAAGCTTGGAGGTCAACTGCTGCACTGCAGTCGGGCGCCGCCTTTAGCGGCTCTGCCAAGGCAGCCGCCATCGCCGTCGGCGCGCTGGACACACCTGCCAAGGAGTTTGTGCGGCCCTTCCCCAAGCAGGTGCTGCTGTGTACCACACAGCCTGTTCAAGCCCCTGTTTGAGGACTGTGTCAGAGGCCCGATCGATACCGGCAGATTGCACACGCTGCCAGCTACCATGGAGCACATGTGCAGCTAGGCCCATCCTTGTGTTGAACCCGCCAGAGCTTGACTGTCCAGGTGATCGTGGTGGTGACGCATGGCTGGCACGTGCTGTGCTTCGACCACAACCTGCAGCTGCTGTGGGACCGCAGCATCAAGGTGCGGCCGCTGGCCCCAGCCCTGAACCCTAAACCCTTGCAGAGCCGGGTGACTCGGCGCCGCGCAGGCGTGCGCCACCCCTGAGGGGAGATGCCCAGCATTCGGACCATTCACAAGCGCGTCTGAGAGGCGGACTGTGGCATGGTGGCAGGAGGACCTGCCGCACCACGCGGCCATGGGGGAGGTGGCGATCCACATCTCCAACCACACCATCCACAAGGGCGACCGCGGGCTGGTGGTGGTCGGCGCCTCGGCGCACCTGGGCGAGCTGGGCGACGGCCTGGGTGCGCAGCCCCCCCCCCCCGAGTCGTCTAGATTCCCTCAGCCCCACACCTGCTCTGCCGGGCTCAGCCTCCGAGGAGGAGGCCAGAGCAGGTTGCGGAGGGCGTGGACTGCAGGCCACACGGTGCTGTTCATGCGGAACACGCACGGCTGCTGACAGCCCCGGCTCAAGGACGGCCACAGGGACGCTGGTGCATGCATGTGGAGCTGCCGCTCACCGCGAAACCCTAAACCCTGCGCCGTGCCGCAGGCGACGGTCTGGATGACGCGGACCCGCTGGACGCTGAGCTGGCGGCGGAGCGGGCGGAGGCGCGGCGGCGGCGCTCCGCCCGGCTCGCCGGCTTCGAGGAGCTCAAGGTGCGGTTTGGAGCAGCAGCGCGGCCGCGTCCGGCTCGCACGCATCCACCTAAAATCCTTTCGTTGTGTACCCAAGCTGAGCGTCTTCCAGAGTCTGTGCGGCAACCCCTGGCGAGGCCGTCACCAGTGTTTGAGCATGTGCGCAGGATGCCAAGGGCGGCGTCGATGTGAGTCGCCACTTCTCCTACTACGCCTGGGAGGGCGGCGCGGGCTCCCTGCGCTGGAAGCACGAGGTGCGCCCCGGCACAGCGGGACATCCCAGCCGTTGCTGCAGACCCAGACTCTGACAGACCTCATGCAGACCTGGCCGCGGAAGTCAGAGCGTCACGATCGCTTCATGGAGCACCACAAAGCACGATGGCGCAACCACCTTCTGATGCACATGACCTTATCTGCTGCAGGGCAAGGACTTCCACCGGGACACCGCCGAGCTGGCGGAGCAGCTCATCCCACAGCACAACTACCGACTGGACGCGGCGTCGCTGGCGGGGCGGCACTACGGGCAGGCCTCCTGCCGCGACTTCCGGGGCTCCGTGCTCCGCTCCATGCCCCACCGGTGGGCAGCCCGCCAAGCCGGGGTCGGAGCGCAAATGCAGAATCTGGCAATGTTCTGCTGTTGTGCCCCCTTTGGTGTGCCGGCATGCCGTCGTGTGATGCCTGAATGATTGTACAAGGGCGGCGGACATTGCTTTTGGGCACCTGATCGTCCTATGGGCGTCCCAAGCGTCACCTTGCGCGCTCACGCCGCAGCAGACCATGCGGGGTATGCTCAGGGTTTGGGGCTTGTGCCCCGCAGGTGGGCGCGGCGGTCGGACACGCGGCTGGCGCTGTCGCACTTCCACCACCACAAGGCGGGGCGCGGGCCGCAGCGCCACCGCCTGGGCGCGCCCCCCGGTGCGCACATGACCCATCGTGCCAGACTGCAGCGTGTGTAGGGTTTTGAGGGGTTGGCTGACTGCACTCATCCTTGCAGTTAATCCCAGCCGCGCCTCACAGCAGCCGTGCCTGACGGCGGCCTGTCCCAGCATGTCATGCGTGTCAATAGGCAACGCACAAGAGAAAGGACCAAACTGCATACCAGAGTATGAGTGCGTGCCACCGGACGCCATTGCTGAGGTGTCCCGCTGGCTGCGCCTGCAGAGAAGCTGGGGGTGGCGCACAGGGGCCGCACGCCCAGCACCCGGGGCCAGCACGGCAAGGTGGCCGACAACAAGGTCGCCGCCACCATTGGCAAGGTGGAGCGCGCACCTACTGCTGCCGTTCTGATACCTGCGTCTTTGCTCTAGATCGCTCCAAAATGTGTTACTGCTGAGTGGACTTCCAGCACGCACTGATCATAAGGCACCGACGGCAGCGGCGCCGCTGGCGAGCTGTCCCTCTGATCGGCAGTGCCAGGCTCGTGAAGCAGCAGCCGAGGGTGTTTCGTCTGGGTGCTGTGGCACCTGACCCTTCGGACCGTTGGCTCTGGCCATCCACACCCCAGCTTCTGGCTGAGCCCCGGCGCTGGTGTGGCTGCAGCTGGCCAGCGGCGCGGTGAGCGGCGCCAAGGGCCGCCCCACGGCGCCCCACGCGGCGCCCACGGCGGCGGCGCAGCACTTCGGCCACGCCAACGTGCTGGTGGCGCACCTGCGGGAGGGCATCGAGGCCATCCACCTGTACACGGGTGCGCTTTTTGTGCTGGAGTTCTGTAGTGTGACGGCGGCCACATTTGTGCACCAGTGCTGCTGCCTCTTGAAACGCGTCTGCTTGCGATGCAAAGACCGCGTGCTGCGGTTTTGACCCTTGCAGCGCCACGAATGCCGCGCCTGCCGATGTTCTCGCTGTAATAGTACAGCGATCATGTGCTGCAGGGCGCACCATCTGCAAGCTGCACCTGCCGGCGCCGGGGCTGCATGCCGACATCAATGGCGATGGGGTGATGGACCACATCCAGGCGCACGGTGAGTGCTCACACCACCTTCTCTGTAGTACGTCACATACCGCCGAGGACGAGTGTTCCCTTTGGCAGATGGCGGCATTGGGCGGCATCTGATATCAGGCTTTGTATCATCGTGCTTGACATGTGTTGGCACGAGAGAGCAGCAGCTGCCACCCTGACTGGTGCATCACTCTGTACTTCACGGTGAGCAGCAGATGCAGCTGCATTACAGTCGATCAATGAGATGTGCAGAGATGCTGCGCCTTCATGGTTGCAGGCGGGCACCGGGAGGACCTGTCGGAGACGGGGCACCGGCAGCTGCCGGCCTGCTGGGGCACGGTGCACAGCGGGCTGCCGCCCAAGACGCCGCTCTTCAACGGCACCATCTGCCGCGGCAACTCGGCCTTCGCGCAGCACGGTGGGGCTCTTGCACATAGCTGATCTTGTCGTTGTGCGAGTGTCAGGCGCGGAATGAGCCCGAAGCTGAGCTGCGGGGGTGGTGCAGCAGCGGACCGTGCAGTGGGCTGTAGCTGGGGATGGTTTTGTCCAAAGGCCGAACATGCCGGTTTTCCAGCAGCCCCTGTAGCGATGTTTCAGTCAAACTGCAGCTGCTTTGGGACCCAGGAGCCCTGTATTGCAGTGGCGGGCAGCAGCACCCGCCAAAATGACACCTGCACGTAATGCAGACTTCACGGAGCGAGCGATTGCGCGGGAGCTGCTGGCGGCGCTGGACTTTTGATGTGACCAATTTAAAAGAATTTAGTTGCAACTGAAACCTAAACATCTGCGCGCTGCAGACTTCACGGAGCGGGCCTTTGGGCGGGAGCTGCTGGCGGCGCTGGAGGTGGCGCCGCCGGCGGCGCTGCCGGTGGTGGGCGCCAAGGGCCGCGTCCGCCGCTCGCGCGCGTACCCCGTGTTCGCCAACAGCCGCGGCGAGGTCACCGCGTACGACGCGCACGGCAAGCTGCAGTGGCAGGTGTGGTCTTGGGTGCCTGCCATGCAGCAAACCCCCACACCCACTCGTGACCTGCAAGATGCTGACCAGCAGGTTCTCACACCACCTGGCAGATGTGTGCTGCGATAGCAGCCACAGCTGACAGGTGCTGCATCCTGTTCAGGCGGCAGAGCACCCTGCTGCAGGCTGGCGGCTAAGCTGTTGTCGCCCCCCACACTGTGCTTGCGACATGGTGCTGCGAGGTGGTCCACCCGAGCAGTCCAGGACCTCATCGGGTGTTGCACCGCGACGCAGCTCACGGCGGGCACGTCCTGGACGAATGCGGTGGGCGACGCCGAGGGCCACAGCGTGGCGCCCACCCTGGAGGCGATCCCGCTGCGGTCGGGCGGCGCGGCGGTCGCGGTGCTGGCCGCCGGCGCGCACACGGCGGCCGTCATCTCCGAGCACGGCCGCCTGCTGGACAGCCTGGAGCTGCCGGTGGGTCGTCATGCTCAAGGCCCCGCCATGTCAGGGCCAAACTCTGATAGCGACTGACAGCCGTCAAGCACTTGGTTGCAGCTTTCAGCTGCCATCTGAAATCGGCGCTGCCATGGCAGGGCCGTATGCACTTGGCTGCGGCTGTCCGCTTGTGCACTCTGGTCCGGAGCCAAGCATACTATGATCACTTCACGTGTCGGGTCCTCTTCTGCCCATGTGGATGCTGATCCTGCTGGTGCTGCCCCAGGCGCCGCCGCTGCTGCCGCTGCTGGTGGTGGACTACAGCTTCGACCGCTTCACCGACATCATCCTGACCACCCGGGACGGCTACTACGGCTTCACCCAGGTGCGCCGTAAAGCGCAAGCCATCCACACCTCGGCTGATATCGTGCAGCTGCTTGTGGCGTATGCGTGGTGTCAGGCTCAAATACCCTCGTAAGCAGTCGAACAGGTGGTGCCACCAGTTCCGTCAGCTGCAGACTCGATCATGCGATCCGAACCTGCAGGTGCGGACCATTGGCGGCGTGCCGTTCGGGGCGCTGGTGGCGTTCGTGATAGTGGGCATGGTGGCGGTTTATGCGTCCCAGCAGTCCGGCGGCAGCCGGAAGCGCAAGGGGCGCTCCACTGACCGCACCGATTGATTTAGGGTTTCTCAGAGGTGCATACGAGGGGATGCCGGTGCTTTTGCAGTACAGAATAGTTTCACCGAGTGTACAGAGCGTGCTGCACGATGATGTCTCCCACTGCGTCGCCAGACTTCACCGCCGCCGAAACTGCCACCGCCACTCCCACTCCTCAGGATCCAGCTTCATCCCAGCTTCACCGGCTGGTTGATCCACGTGAACTGGGCCATCACATGCCCACACTCGGTCTTGCGCGCACAGCTGACGTCGGCGAAGCCCCTCGAACCCGTCTCGACTTCCCGCAAGCAATCGCACGGCGCTACATCGCTTGGATCCCACCGAAAAGGACATCCTTTGCAAACCACAGCAACGGATCCCAGTCTCGAGGGCAAATATCGCGGGCTCATTGCGATCCACTGAGGCAGACATCCCTAGGGGAGTCAAGCAGGTTCAGTCCCCAGCATGTCCACCGCTGCGAACAGACGCGACACTGAGCGGCGGCGCTCAATGAGCCAGCGGCGGCCTGGTGCGGGGACTCCTCTCCTTGCGAACCTACAAGATAGGCGGTTCTTGCATGAGTGTTGTGCCACCAGGAATCCCGCGCGTGCTACCGTGCGCTGCCGCAGCGTGTCAAGTATATCTGGAAGCAGGCATCGTCATACCATTATTTTGGCAGCCCTCGGCACCGCGCATGCCACTGCTTGCAGTCCTGTCGTGATGGGTGCCGTCCTCATGAGCCACGCAGCAAGCTTCAGCACCATGTGATGCCGCTTGCAGGCGCAACGTGGCATGGGGTTTCGGAGTTGCTCCTGACCGCTTGCTCGACTGCTCGCATAGAAGCTGGCGCTGACGCTCATTGCATGCTTCCGTGCCAGGCTCGCAGCCCGCCAGCCGCACGGGGTCGCTGGAGGAGCCGCTGTTCGCGCCGGGCGCACACGAGGCGGAGCGCGGCGGGCAGCAGGGCGTCATCGCCGATGGGGAGTTCGTCACCATGGAGCACTTCTCGCAGCGCGCGCAGTGGCTGCGGGCGGGTGAGGCCTTATTCATGAGAGTTGTAAACGACACGGTTCACCCAGCAGTGCCATGGTGTCGAGTGCCGTCTGTGCAGACTGCAGCGGCAACAAAACCTGACATGGAGGTACAGCCTTACTGGCTGTTCTTACCATCACATCCTGGTCGCGACATCAGTCGCTCAGCATTTCAGAGGGTCGAGACTCAGCCGTGGCCGCTGTGTGTGCCAGGGGTGCTGGGCGCCAACGACGGCCTGGTCAGCGTGGCGTCGCTGATGATGGGGGTGGGCGGCGGCACGCAGGACGTGCGCACGCTGGTGCTGTCCGGGCTGTCGGGCCTGGTGGGCGGCGCGCTGTCCATGGCAGGTGACGACCACTGATAATGATGAAGTAGGGACGCTTCTACTCCATTGCAGCGCAGCTCATTAGCAAGGCTCAAGTTGTGTATGTGGAATCGTGCAGCACATACATCTCTTCACGAAGCCAGCAGTGTGCCGCACAGCCTGCAGTCCAACATGCACCCCCGACCCTTAACCAACAATGGTTGGTCATGGTCGACCAATCAAAAACACCGGCTGATTTTGTGATGTATGCCGCGCTGCAGCCGGCGAGTACATCTCGGTGTACAGCCAGAAGGACTCGCAGGAAGCCGACATGGAGAAGGAGAAGGCAGCGCAGCAGCATGTGCGGCGTCCTCCCTTTGCTCCCGTACTCTTGTCGAAGGCTTTCCACCACCCAGTGACGCTGGTGTCCGGCCGCTGCAGTGCACCGCAACTGTCGGAATATGTGCCGGTCAGCCGTACGGCTTCGGATCAAGTGCACATCCGACACTGTGCCTGCATTTCCTACATGTCCTCGCCTACTCAGCAAGGCCTGCACACATTTCAGCTGTGTACTTTGTAACCACACAGGGGCCGCAGATGCGGCAATACGAGCTGGACGAGCTGACCAAGATCTACGAGGACCGCGGCCTGCCGTCCGGCCTGGCCAAGGAGGTGGCCATGCACCTCACGAAGAATGACGGTGAGAGGCCCATCTGCCAATGCCACCCAACCGGTGCTTACATGCCAGCCAGCGTAGATATCTGCAAGGCCAACAGCACGGGAGCAGTCCAGCATGGATCACCGCTGGTGGACCGTTGCAGGCTATCAGCATGCAGTCATCTGTTGCATCATGCTGCGCTTGCCTCAGACATGCCTTTCCACTTCTGCAGTGCTTGCGGCCCACGCGCGCGATGAGCTGGGCATCGACCCTGATGACTTGGCGAACCCAGTGCAGGTGAGCAAATGCAGCAGATTTTGCGTGCATTGCCAGGGTAGCAACACCTTGCTTTACTGCCAATGAGCATGGCTGATACCTGCACTGCAAAGCAACTGTCAGCATGTGTTCAGGGGTGCAAGTGGTACCTGTCGTCCTGTGCAGGCGTCAGTAGCATCAGCAATCAGCTTCTCCATAGGCGCCGCCATCCCGCTGCTGAGCGCCGCCTTCATCAAGGACCCCATGATCAGGTGGGCGGGCCACCCTGCAGCAGGGGCCTCGGCAGCACCCAGAACTCACCACACTGCCAAGCTCCAGATGGTGAACGTTGCTGGGGGCGTATATGGGCCGCACAAAGTTATACTGATCGGCTCGATAACAGCGAGCAACATGATGTGCGACATGATGGTCGGAGCCTGTGCCTGCAGGCTGTACGTGGTGCTGGCGGCGTCGACGGTGGGGCTGGCCATCTTCGGGGCGGTGGGCGCGGCTCTGGGCGGAGCCAGCATCCTGCGCGGGTCGACCCGCGTCGTGCTGGGCGGAGTGCTCGCCATGGCGGTGAGTGCCTCATGAACCCACTGAATCTGCTCAGTGGGCTTGACTCTTAAGAAGCGTGGTCTTGGTCCTGCATACGTTTTAAGGTGCTTCTGATTGGCTTGCGCCTGTATCAAATGCCCCCACTGCCTGCAATGCAGGTCACATATGGCGTGGGGCGCCTGTTTGGCGAGTGAGTGCCGCTGACGCAAGAGCCAGGCGATGCAGCGATGCTGAATACGCAGCAAGGTGGTGATGGAGCTGGGAGTGCAGCATGCAAACAGGGATGAAAGCGGGCCGAGGGGCGCTATGGGGTCCAAGTACTGGTGGGATGATGACTTTCATTTTGGCACCGGAAGGGTGTATGCAGGGCTTTTATACAATAGCGCTAACGTGCACACCCCACGCCAAGGTAGCTATCTGGGGCTCATGTTGCCTCTGGACACTGCCCGGACTTTTCTGTTTAGAAACGTCGAGCTGGACATTGTTCCTGTGGATTGGGCCACATTGATGGGCGTGGACTTGAGCAGCAAGACCATGTGTACTGAACCTTGTCCCTTTCACTCGAAATGGTTGCGACGACTCGGACATGCAGCAAGAGCTACTCAGCGCCACAAAACATGTACGCTGATATCGCAAACCTTTGGCAGCACATATGAGCTAAACTACCTACCAGCTGCCCAATGGGACTGACAACAGGCAGGATTGGCACTGACTGAAAGCCTGCCCTGGGCGCAAGGGCGCTGCACTGCCTACCAACCGATGCGCACTGCCGCCACCGCCACCTACACAGCAACAAGCGGAAAAGCCATGACATACCTTCAGTGACCATGGATAGGCGGCTGCGCTCCTAACAAGAGTACTCGAGTGCAGGCTGAGTTGAGGAATATGGACGCCGCCTTGGGCCGCCAAAGGTATGCTGACCCCACCTTGTACTCGTCAGCTGCTGTGACCGGCTCCTCGTCGTCGCTGGACGCGTCTGGCGCGTCATCTGGCTCAGGGTCGCCTGCAACACACATGTGCAGCACTTGGCAGCGTGCGCAGCGCACCGCTTCACAACACTGCATGAGATACAGCGGCCAGCCTGACATGGGCAGGATCGGGTTGCCAGGACTTTGTCAGCAGGATCCACTCAGCAGCCGTGACAGTGCTCAGTGAAGACCAAGTGACACCCGCCTTGCTCCTTTTGCGCACCTAGCTTGGGCAAGATGATGCCGGAGTTCCAGCTCATGCCGCCACGCACCACCTACATCAGGATACTGAGTGGTATCAGCTTGCTTGCTCGCACAATGGCATCAGTTCTTATCTCAATGACAAGGGGCAACATGGTGTGCACTGTTGCCGTAATTCGCCGGCGTCTGCTGAGGCATCACACCTTGAGCTGAGCTGAGCTCCACGTGCTTGAAGGGCACCACCGCTTCCACCTTCGAGTGGTCCACGCCTTTCTGCACAATGATGGGGATATCAGCTGTTCGTCTAGTGGCACTCGAAAAGGTGTACAAGACATTCGTGAGCGCATAACGACGTGCACAACTTTGAAATGCGAGGACTCACAGGGTATGGCACCGCAACCTTGATTTTGGTGCGAGCTGCAAGCACATGCAGCACCAGCTCGGTCTTCCACAGGCACAGATGCATGTCAAGGGCAAGCAGACCTCCAGCTTACATAGCCCAGCTCGAGGGCAGGAGCCACATCAACCATCGTGGCATCGCCTGAATGCGACAGCTCTCAACAGCAGGCGCACCCTGATCGACGCCGCCGGGCACGAGGTCGATGACGGACGGCAGCGAGATGGTTTCGAATGCCTGCCGCACCGCCTTGACTGCAGCCACCGTATCGTCCTGCCCTGCAGCAGCCACCCAAAGGTCTACATCAGACACTCAGGCTGTGCACGTCACTGCAGGGCGCATCCTGTTCAGGCCCTGGCCAGTTCACCAAAAAGGGAAAAACCACACACACACAGAACCAAAGTGCTGCGGTCGTTGATTACGGACCGTGCAGCTCGACACCAAGCGCGGCTGTGTTGACGGCAAGCACCTGCAGGCAAGCAGGAGTAGTGCCTCACTGTGCCAGGGTGCTCAGCGGAGGGACCGCTGGCGGTGCAGCATCCTTGAAAGCTGGTACGGGTGGGACCACCGCGGGTCGCATATCCTTTCTGTGGTAGCAGCAATGCATTAAACGCACCTTCGTCCAGCCCTGCGCAGACACCCAGGCGCTTGAGCGCATTCACTGTGGGCGTCCGCTTCTCGAGGTCATCGTATAAAAGGCGTTGCATTGACACAAAGGGGTAACAGAGGGCAGCGCACCTTTGGCGTGCGGACCTTCGCATTGTCAAAGACATCTGGAGTGACCTGCCAAAACCAATGCGATATCAATGCACCCATGCATACACACTTTGCTTGTGTGTACTTTGTTTGTGTACAGGGCCTTGGTCATCAGGCGCATGTCATGTATACGTATGCAGGGTAGACCACAGTGTGCGTGCGCAGACCACAGTGTGCGTGCGCAGGCAGCACCATGCAACCGACATGTTGCAATGGACAGAGCCGCACCTGGTCTGTCACCGTGCTGCGGGACGCGGACATGAAGCCCCAGTTGGGCGGGCGCTCCGGGGCCAGCGTGGCGGCGCGCAGGGAGCCCAGGCCGGGCAGCAGGGCGTGCCTGCTGCGCAGGCTGCGTGCCGCGGCGACGGGGTGCAGCGTGGCGCGGCCGCCCAGCAGCATCTTGGCTGTCACGCCTGCCATTGCTGCACAGTGTCTGCTGCAGTGGTACACCTTGGGTTGCAGATGGAGTTGATGTTGCTGTGAAGCGAGTTCCTCGTGCAACTGCAAAGGACTGTTCAGCACTCGTTGTGGCGACGTTCGCTGCGGATGCAGTGTGTCGGAGCATGCAGAACTGACGTCCTGGCAGGATGCAAGCACTTGCCGGTGTCGAGCTGCCGCCAGTTATCTTGGAGCGGCAAAACCCTGTGCATGTGCCTGCACCGTGGAGATGTGCAGGCTTGCCTCGAGAGCATAGCGTGTTTTCGGCAGGCTCGGTGCGTGTCGCAGTCTAGGATATGCCTGCAGCGGCTTGCTGCTTGCAGAGCAGCTTTTGCTGTGCGAACTCTCGTCTTGCTTTCCGACACAATCCTGCAGGTCGATCAGCATGTGCAGCATCCAGACATGATCAGATAGCTTGGAGCAAGTCGATAGATTTGCTGAAGTCTAGTGCTGCCTTTGCATCAAGCAGATATCCAGTATACAGCGGCAGCGGTGCATCTAGCTTTCTCTGCCGCGGCATCGGACACCACTCACACGTCAAACCGCTGCATCGGCAGCACAACAGCCGCGCAGGCGGGCCGCGCAGGGCAGCGATGCCCGTCGAGGCGGCTGCAGCGGGCGGAGAGACTGCATCCGCACCACCGTCAGCAACCGCAAGTCCGCCTGCTGGCGGTGCCGCGAGCTTCGGCGGTGCCATGCCGAAGGCAGAGATCGGCGCCCTGGACTTTCTGAAGGCAAGAGAGACGGTTATGCTTACATGCTCATTCTTATAGAGCCACATTCGTCACTGTAGCATGCATGGGACCACCATGCATTGTGGGGCACCATATGTGGTGCCGAATGTGGTGCCATGCGCCGGCATGTGTCAGGCACATCAGGTTTAAGGTCGTGGTACACAGGCGCACCCGGAGTACGATGGTCGTGGGGTGGTGGTGGCCATTTTCGACACAGGGGTGGATCCTGGCGCTGCAGGCCTGCAGACGACGCCGGACGGCCGCCCGAAGATCATCGACATCCTTGTGCGTATCAGCCTTGCGTCTGCGGTCGTCAACACCGTCCGCATGTGCATTCCATGACACAGAGCAGCTAGCACCATGTGTGAGCAGCAGTCATCAACAGACCCATGCTTGGATGGTCGTCAAGACCATAGCGGGGGACATGCTGTGGCCCAGGCGCTGGTTGTGCAATGCACCCGGAAAAGCATGCTGCAACCCTTGCTAGCATTCCTGTTTGCGCTGTCCAGGACGGCACGGGCAGCGGAGACGTGGACACCTCCGAGGTACAGCAGCTGGGCGAGGACGGCACGCTCGCAGGTGTCAAGGGCTCCGGCAAGACGCGGGTCAACCCTAATTGGAAGAACCCCTCAGGTACACGGTGCCAGTCTAGCTGCAGCAACGACCAACGTCTCGCACATGCCGTCAATCCAAGCAGTAGGCATTGGCAACCTGAGCCACTGCTTGTATATCACGCCATTCGCGAGCCGTTGGTCATATTGTCTTTGCAAACACGTCTGCGAACACAGCAGTTCTTTCAGCTAAGTGTTGCATTGCGCCTAGCATGACAAGCGCAGTGCCACTGCCATCAGATAAGGGTCGATGGCAGGAGGTGCATCCTTTCCTATCACAGGCGACTGGCACGTGGGCGCCAAGCGCGCCTTTGAGCTGTTCCCGGGCGGCCTGGAGAAGCGCATCAAGGGGGAGCGCAAGAAGCGGTTCGCCGAGGAACAGCGGGCCGCGCTCACGGCCGCCACCGCTGCCGTCGCCGCAGCACCAAAGGCAAGCAGCTTTGCACGACAGCTGTTCAGGAGCACCTGTGCTCCGGACCCCGACCCGCAAAAGCTCCTACCCTGCAACACCCGCAGTTGCTCGCATGGCTATCGCAAATGCCTGCCGACATGGCGCCCCCTGCCAGGCTCGACTCTGACTCACTATCAATACAGGGCAGCGCGGAGGCGGACAAGAAGCAGCGGAAGGAGCTGGAGGAGCGCGCCGCCCTGCTGCGGGAGCTGGACGAGAAGCCCGAGGACCTGGGTGCGCGGTGACTCCATGCGACGCTCAACTTGACTCCTGTGGTTGCCTACACGATTTCCTGGATGCACCTTTGATAGGCAGCAGTCGCAGCGGGTGGCATGTGACCCGATCATGGCAGGCGCCGGCTTCCAATGGCACGCCACTGGCGGTGGTCACCTGTACCATGTTCAGTGTCCACTGCTGGACAACGTCAATGCTGATTTGGCGATGGTGCAGGCCCCTGGCTGGAGTGTGTTGTCTGGCATGACGGCGAGCACTGGCGCGCGGCGATCGACAGCAGCGACCTGTACGCCCCGGGCGATGGCCGCGGCCTGCTGGCGGACTTCCAGCCACTGACCGACTTCGATGTCGAGCGGCAGTACGCCACGCTGAGGTGGGCGCCCTTGTGCAGCAAAGCACAGCAGCACATCCTTGCTCCTGGCCTTTGCAGCCTGCACATCACACTGATGCTGCTTGCACACCAGCCAGGCTGCTTGCAAGAGTACCCGTTGTGATCCAGTCCCCATTCACAGCAGCTTTGGTCGAGTCCTACACCAAGTGGCTGCCATGCCCTGCAGCGACGAGGACGCGCTCAACTTCGGCGTGCACATCTACGACGAGGGCAGGGTGCTGTCCATCGTCGCCGACGCCGGCAGCCACGGCACGCACGTCGCGGGCATCACCGCGGCATACCATGAAGACGAGCCCGAGCTCAATGGCATGGCCCCAGGTGGGCCTCTTATAAAGCACCCTTTGCTGCAATCAACCTTCCGTCTGTGGGACACCACCCCGCGACAGCTGCAGCTGGTGGCCTGCGCCTGAGGTCCCCTTGTCCAAGCCCGAGAGTGTGTTCTAAATAGGTTGTGTATTGTAACTTCCTGCGGTGTATGCTGCAACCCAAGTGTGACAGACAATGTTAAACGGCAGCAGCAGACATTGGCTCTGCCGTGAAAGTTTGGCGTGACCTTGGGCTGCACACACTCTATTCGGTATGGTTGTCTCGAAACACACCTCTTGCGTGCACGACCATGCACTGGTGCATTGCAAGTCGTGGTCTCACAGACCTGTGCTGGTCACAGCGCAGGCGCGCAGATCATCAGCTGCAAGATCGGCGACAGCCGGCTGGGCAGCATGGAGACGATCACGGGGCTGTCGCGCGCCACCGCCGCCGTCATCGCGCACAAGGCGGACCTCATCAACATGAGCTACGGCGAGGTGCGCTGCTTGGCTTCTACTGGGGTCGATGGTAAGAAGTCACATAGCATAGACTTTGACGAAACGCAAATTGGTACACGAGCAGGGCCTGAACTCTGCAACCCCTAGCATTGACTGCTGGGGTTTGTGAGTTCGCTCAGCTCCTGTACGGGATCATCATTAGGTCTTCATCTGCACATTGTGCACAGCTGGCTTTTCACCTCGACACTGTACATCTGTCGCTCTACTGGCCTGTAACATGCAAAAGTGTTTTAAGGCGTTTCACATGCAAGAAGTTTGCGCTCAAGTGACTCTTGTCAACGGGGAATCTTGCAAAAAATTATTCTAAAAACATCTACCTGAGTCATATCCACGTGTACGCAGGCGACCGCGACGCCCAACGTGGGCCGCTTCATGGACCTGGCGGCGGAGGTGGTGCACCGCCAGGGCGTCATCTTCATCTCCTCCGCCGGTGAGGAGACCTGCCTGTGCACGCAACCTGAAGATCCTGTCAACTACATGTCATACCGCATCTGTTGCAACATGTACTGAGCGGTAGCTCGACGGTTTGCCCACATTTCGATCATCTGTACAGGCAATGCGGGCCCGGCGCTGAGCACGGCCGGCGCGCCCGGCGGCACCGGCGGGCCCCTGATCTCCATCGGCGCCTACGTCAGCACCGACATGGCGACGTCCGCGCACTCCGTCAGGTACACACTGGCAGCAGGAGCGGGCCCCCGGAACATAGCGAATGCAGATACCAGCGCTGGCAGGGCAATGTCTTGCTTCAGCGGGGCACGCCGGCTGTGATGTCGGATGTGTTTGTTCAGAAGTGTTGCCAGCTGCAGGCCTGGCCCTGTGATGGCATGATCTGAGACCGTGGAACTGCCAGTCCTGGGATAACCGGCAGAACGGGTGGCCTTTTTGAATACCAGGGACGCGGCGGGGGCGGGGCGCAACTACAACTGGAGCAGCAGGGGGCCCACAAACGACGGGGAGCGCGGCGTGGCGCTGTCCGCCCCCGGCGGCGCGATCGCCCCGGTGCCCCAGGTGCTTCCAGCCGTCTCTCATGTAAGGACAGCGACCAGACCAGAAAATTCATCCGAGACAGGCTCCGCGGCGAGTAGGGTCAGTGTTGTGACAGGTCACCTGCACTTGGGTTCGCCGCATGCACATGCTGCAGAGATCTGCAGCGTGTGCAGACTGTGGCTCCGGGCAGGTGGGGAAGCCGCCATGCCCTACTAGCACGGGCTGAGATAGCCAGTGCTGTAGTAGTGAGCGGCCTGAACACGCATCTGAAGATTACATGTGCTGGCTCAGCAGACTGTGACCTTCGATAGATAGCGCATGTATCGTCAGTGGCCTGCAGCGCAGCTGCACACCCACTGACGCGCCGTGTGTAGTGTGCCTATGGTCATTTACGAGGACCACAGATGGGGCCCAGTCATCATTCAGGGCTTGGGTGTCATGTATGCCTGCACTGCGCACACCTGTGCAATCACCAAGTGGCAAAATTGCACCCAGTCGTCATTGGTCACACAGCACTGGCCGCATGGCGCGGCACATGAAAATATGCCACGTCGTTTCCTACAGCGCCCGACGGTCCTGCACCAATCCTTGGCACTGGCACTGTTCATCTGCTGTTGTCACCCACCTCGAATGCCCGCCCTGCAGTGGACGATGGCGGCGCGGCAGCTGATGAACGGCACGTCCATGGCGTCGCCCTGCGCCGCGGGCGGCGTGGCGCTGCTGCTCTCCGGCCTCAAGGCCACCGGCCAGGCGCGCAGCCCCAACAGGTGCGCTGACCAGCCCTGCAACAACCATGGGAGCTACAGGCAGCACCAGTCACTCAGCATACATCTACTCGGCGTGCGGCCATTGCATTGCTGAGCTCAGACCCCAGCAGAAATGCGGCTCATGATTGCTGCCACACTGAAACACTGTAATGCTCAATACTATGACCACTGTCGCTGTGAGCACGATCGTCGCACACCCTGCACGTCAAACCGAAGCAGATGCCTGTTTGGGTTGGCTGGGGTACGGATGACGATACTGCTCATGAAAGCATGAGTTGCCATGAAGGCAGGGCATCATGCCCTGGAAAAGTTGGACATTGCCTTGTTTTATTTGGCAGCATGCGCATGTTTTGGGCCCTGAACCCTGAGGCCCTGAACCCTGGTGCAGGGTGCGACGGGCCCTGGAGAACACGGCCAGGCCGCTGGGCGGCGACGCGCCCGACGCCAAGCTCACCTACGGCTGCGGCCTGCTGCAGGTGCTGATCCGACCGTTTCAGGGAGGCCATCTGCAGTGCATCAGCACCTGTGCGGGCAGTACAATACCACTTGCTCTTGCAGTGCAGAGCAAACCCATTGGTGCGTGTGTCTAAAGGCTTCCGACTGCTCCATGCGCATCAGCATGACGCAACAGAACTCACATGGACATGGTGGAACGAAACTGCTGGTCAGTAGGACGCTCGAACGTCACATATGCCGCGTCGCAGGTGCACAAGGCGTTCGATTACCTGGAGAAGTCGCAGCAGGCGGACCGGCCGGATGTGCGGTATGAGGTGCGGGTGCGGCGGCCGGACGGCTCCACCACCGGCCGCGGCATCTACCTGCGGGAGCCGCTGGACACGCTGCACCGCCTAACGTTCATGGCGGACGTTCGGCCCACCTTCCATGAGGTAAGTGCTCAGCCTAACCCAGACACTGTACGCTCATTGCAGAGAGCCATTTGAGATGCACAGACTGACCAGTGGGACAGTGTCTGGCGATTCACAGAGTGCTGGTCAGGACCTCGATTGCTGCAACACTTGGAATATGGCCATGAAAGACATCACAGAGATGCATTCCAAACTTTGATGCTACAGACTCATGCGTTGGCATTCATCCGGCTCCTGCCAGCCACCAGAGGAACTCTGAGGGTTGTCAGAAGCTGGGGGTATGCCATCGCAGGCTATGCATGTCTGATGTCCTGCTCTGCTGCGTTGAGCTCCGACGTCAGGCTATCGAGCTGATGCGTGATGCTGTATCACCTTACGTCCAGGATGCGGACGTGAAGAGCGAGAAGGTGGCAATGGAGGACCGTCTGACGCTCAGGGCGACCGCGCCGTGGCTGTCGGTGCCGTCAGCGCTGATGCTCGCCTCCAACGGCCGCAACTTCGAGATCGAGGTGCGCTCATGACATCGTAAGATACCGGCACCACCACTGCAACAGTGCATAACCGTTTGCAAGGCTGCACTGCCCCCAGCACTTGTGCAGCTTAACATGCCAGGCCAGTGCTTGCATTGGCACAGCAGTTTGGATTGCCTCGGCTTGACAGCGAGTGGCTCCAGCACCTGCTGATGGTGTACACTGTTGTTGACGCAGGTGAACGCTGCACAGCTGCCGGAGGGGCTGCACTATGCGGAGGTAACCGGCGAGGACGCGTCAGCGCCGTGGCGCGGCCCGCTGTTCAGGCATGCGTCAGCCAGCCGCTGTCTACGAGCCCTCAGCACTTTCCGACTCTGAACACCGAGGGTCCTATCTGAAGTTTCGAGTTTCGAGTTTCGAGCTAGCAATATGCGACATGGTGCACATGCCTACTCCGCAGGGTGCCCGTCACTGTGGTGCGGCCGCAGTCCGTGCCGACGGCAGCGGATGGCGGCGATGCAATTGCGCGCCTCGGCAAGCAGGCCTACTCCCCAGGTCCGTCTACAGTGTAGGGAGAGCTCCAGGAATTTACAAACAGTTTCTTGAGGCTGTACAGCAGTACATAAAGGCAGGGGGTGCATGCGACTTCTCCCAATGCACTTGGCAGGGAACATGAAGACGAGAGCGGGTGCGGGCAGCACTGACGGTGTGCTGATGCACCTAGCTCTATGCCAGGCAACATCGGACTATATGATGCGATGCAGGCAGTGAGTCTCGGCGGTTTATTGCGGTGCCGGAGGGCGCGACGTGGGCGGAGCTGCGCACCTTTGCCGGCGACCACCCCACGCCGCGGGTGAGCAGAGTGGTTGAATTGTCTGCTTTTCGCTCTTGCAGATGTGCAGGGCAGCTCGGCATGCCTGTTGGCAACAGATGTGTGCACCAGCAGCTGGATCAGCATATTCCCAGGTCAGGACGGCTGCCTAACAGATGCCAAGCTACGGATGACTGAAGTGCGGGAACTGACGGCCATCTGGCTGGGGCGACTGTATGACATGCAACATAAGTGTGTCTGTGCTCTGCTCGTTGCAGATGTTTATGCTGCGGGCGACCCAGCTGCTGCCGCACACCCGGCACACGTCCCTGGAGAAGACGGCGCATGCGGTGCTGACTGGGCACGCCCGGCACACCACCACCTTCAAGGTGTGCTGCATTCTGATGAACTCCCAAAGTCGTAGGTCATCAAGGTATTTGTCTTTAAAGCAGCTGAAATCCTTGAGCGCCACTGTCCTATCACAGCCCCAACTTAGTCATGACACTGGTGTCGCACACACACGCAGAGTGATGTGTTGAACCCACTGCGCCCAGGTGGTGGCGGGCGCCACGCTGGAAATCACCGCCGCGCAGTTCTGGAGCGCCGCCGGGGACTCGGTTCTGGAGCAGGAGGTGGAGTTCCACGGGGTGGCCGCCGACCCCGCGTCGGCCTTCATCGACGGCTCCGCAGGTGCGGCACCATGCTTCCTGCAGCGCTCGTGACGGGGGCTCGGACAGGAGCTGGACGCGGCACCAGGGCTGGTCCCCGGGCTGAACTTGTGTGGGTGCCGCCAGCATCTGAATGGCTGCAGTCCCGCAGTTCGAGCTGTGTATGGGCTGTGGTTGCGTGGCCGTAGGTCCGGGCCTGGCGATGTTGCGGGTGCCTGATGACGTGTTGATTGGCTGTCTGCAGGCAACGCGCAGCTGCAGGTGCGGGCGGCGGTGCGGCCCGAGAAGCTGAAGCCCAGCGCCAAGCTGGAGGCGCTGCTCATCCCCCTGCGCCCCGTGTCCGCTGAGCTGGCGCCCCTGCAGGTGAACTTTGCAGATGCAACCCTCGTCAGAACGAGAGGCCAGGGAGTTGCAGGCAAACTCGTGCCTCAGTATTGATGTCAGAGCACGAACAGAATAGATGGCATGGTCTGCAGTGCTCAAGCAGGGGTCAACGGTGAGCAGCATATGGCAAGCACTGATATGCTGGCAATACGAGTGCTGCAGGGTGCGCGGGATGCGCTGCCGCGGGGGCGCACGCCGCACGCGCTGACGCTGACGTACAAGCTCAGCCTGGCGGAGGGCGGCAAGATCACGCCACGGCTGCCCATGATGAACGGGTGGGCTGCCGCAACACTGCAATGCTCCGTCACAATTGCAGTCCTGCGGCGGCTAGCAGTGACGACAACCTCAACGCATTGTGCGCACCTCTCAGCCTGCCGCCAGCAGCATGAATGAACTGTTTTACTCAGCACAGCAATACACAAAAGAGAAGGGCACACACACGTCTGCAGGTATGTGTATGACGGGGTGCTGGAGGCGCAGTTCATCATGGTGCACGACGCCAACAAGCAGCTGCTGGGCGTGGCGGACATCTACCCAGGTGTGTGAACCATCTCACACAACTGACATCTCAGGACTGGTGCAAGACATGCCGCTCGCTGGCAATCACATGATCGGCCGGCAGGCACGTTGTTTGCTGCTGCACTTTTGCACAGTATCTTCAACTGCACGCTATCACAATCGCGCTTTGTTATGCTCACCAGAAAATAATTTGTTCTTGGCCCGGTATGTAGAGGCGATTGATGCAAAGAAAGAGGATCTGACGATCCGAGCGATGCTGCGGCACGACGATCCGGCGCTGCTGGAGAAGCTGCGCCACCAGCCGCTGGTGCGCCTTGCAGGGCTCAGCTTGTGCAAGCTCAGGCAACAGAGGACCTTCCAGCCATCGTCGCAGCGTCATTGCGAACGGACAACTGCATGCTCTGCTGGCACTGGAGCAATGTCGGCATCATGTTCACCAGATCAGATTTGGCAGCCTTGCATTCAGCAGCCCTGCGTCCTCGGTTGGTCACAAATCTGAAGCACCAATCATCTGCAGGAGGTGGAGAAGAAGGTGGAAGCCATCACGGTGCCCGTGTACGGCAGCAACAGCGACTCGCTGACCGGCTCCAGCGCTTTGAAGGACAAGACCCTGGCGCCGGGTGAGCCGCCAACGAGAGCCGCTCAGGGACCTGCCTCACATGGCAGACTTGATTCATCCATGCATCAGCGCCAGCGGCTCTGGCATCGACGTGATAGGGCACTGGAGTCAGTGGCTGTGTCGGTACTGGGTCAGCATCCTTATCCAGCCTGCGACGCTGACAGCCGGTGTTTTGTACACGTCTGGCCCGGCCCCTACGAACCATGCATGGCAGGGTCGTAGGCGAGCAGGTGAAGTGCAAACACCGGCTGACACCTATGCACAACAAATTGGCTGAACATCACACGGCGCCAGAACACTCACAGCTGCCGCTCTGTGCAGGGGAGCGGCTGGCGCTGTTCGTGGGCCCGGTGCCGGAGGACAAGCTGCCGAAGGACGCCACTGCTGGGCGGCTGCTGGCGGGCTCCGTCACGCTCGCCAAGCCGGACAACGGCGGCGACGGCGCCGGCGGCCGGCCGGGTGCCGTGTACGACGCCAGCAGCATCGCGCCTGGGTGCGTGCAACATGCCCACTTTGTGTCTTGTACAATTGAACTGGCAGCAGCATTTGAGCTGATGTCAAGCCTACAGTGCATATGCGCCGTCCATGTGACATATTGTGCCTGGCCTGCCGCCGTGCAACCCGGTGTGGGGCGCTCGGCAGCAGTCCTGCCCTGTCGACACAATATACTGAGGCCTCGCCTCAATATGTTCTGTACTGACGGACTGCTGCCGGGCACCTGGCATGGGGACCTCGGCAATAGTCCTGCACCACCGACTTGACACCTTGATCCTAGCACCGTGCACACAGTGGTTGGACTCTCAAAACAACAAGGGATAGCAGTGCATTTGGTAGTTCCAAACCCTGGGCGTGCCTGCCCTCTGCAGGTCGATTCCGCTCACGTATGTGGTGCCCGCCAAGAAGGAGGAGCACGACAAGGAGGGCAAGGAGGGTGAGGAGGATGCCAATGACGAGGGGAAGCCGGACGTGAAGACGCGTGTGGACGAGGCGGTGCGGGACGCCAAGGTGGCGCTGCTCAAGGTGAGGTCGTCATTCGTGCTGACGAGAGTACGAGGTAGTGTGTGCAAGCCGGCCTCTGTGCACCTGTGCCTCTATGCCTCAGACGGTCTGCTTGAGCTCTTCAGCTCAAGTGTGATGCAGTCTCATATCTGCTTGCTTGTGGGAAGAACAGCACACATCCTGACTTGAAGAGAGTCGGGATGGTTGCGGTCCAACATGAATCAAGCAGACATGCTGTGTAAGATGCACGATCCCTAGCAAAGTGCGATGTGCACCTGGCGCTGCAGTACTCTTGTCGAGTGCCAACTGCAGGTAGCGTGTGCACGAGCTGCTGTCCTGCAGGTCCTAAAACTTGACACGAAGTGCAGTGCGTCGAGCAGGAGGCAATCATGCTGATCGCGAGGTGCTGCAGCACTGCAGGCGCAGCTGCTGGATCAGTCCCTGCTATAGATACCTGCATGCAAGCTGCGTCGCCTGCACCACTTGCAGGAGCTGAAGGCTGACGATGATGCTGAGCGTGAGGCGCACGCGGCGCTGCAGGCAAAGCTGCTGGAGCAGTACCCGAAGCACCTGCCGCTGCTGAGCGAGCGCCTGGCGAGGCTGGAAAAGCAGGCCGCCAAGGTCGGCGCCGGGCCCCGCTGTGATGCAACCGCCACTGCAGCATATGGTGGCATCTGGTTGTCACGAAAGTGCCATAGCCTGCTGACAACTAGGTGAAGCGCCCACAATTGTTCGGGGGCCTGCACGCAGTGCCAAGCTCAGGCTCTGCTGAGCGCACCCTGCAGCAGGCAGCTCCTGGCAGTTTGCAGACATGGCTGTGGTGCTCATGCTGCGGCTGCTGCTGCATGCAGGATGACGGCGCTTCCCATGCGGACATCGTGCCGGCCGCCGACGCCCTCGCTGCCGCGATCGACACTGACGCGCTTGCCAAGTGCGTCACTGCCAATACCACAGAATTTTGCCATCTGTCTCCACGAATTGCAAGCGTTGATAGCTGGCTGTCTGACTTCGAGAACTGTGTTTGCGACCATCATGTCTGGCGGTAGCAGCGCATGTGTAGCACATGCTCCGCTGTTTCAGGTACCTGGCGCAGAAGTGCCCAGAGGAGGGGCCGGGCAGTGCCAAGCGGAAGAAGGAGTTTGAGGAGCAGAAGACCGCGCTCGTGGCGGCGCTGGCGGCGAAGGTGAAGGCGCTGCTGGACGCGGAGGAAGCTGCCGCTGGGGCGTCAGACGCATCAGGCACTGCTGGGCCGACGCCGGCGGCTGCGCAAGCAGCGGATGCAGCTGGCGATGCAGCAGATGGCGGCAGCGGTGCTGCAGAGCCCGCATCGCAGGCAGAGTCTGCAGCTGGCGACACTGCGGCGGAGTCGCCGGCGCAGCAGCCGCGGCCGGAGGCAGCCGCCCCTGAGCCGAAGCAGCCGGCTGAGGATGACGCCATCGAGCAGGCCTTCAGGTGAGCCATCATGAGAGGAACATGTGAGCGCTAACACATCTGCTTTGCTCCTACTCCTACGTCAGCCCCTACGAACCGTCTCGTGATCACGCTAGCACACGCCTGTGCCGGTGTTGGGTTGGAGCTGCAGCGTCAGACAACCCTGCCTGAGCTGTGGTGCCCTCAACTGCTGCATGTGAGGTCCAAAGGTACGGCTGTCCTTCCAGACTGCTGTCTCACGGCCGGCCGACCTGCGCACATTGCAGGGAGCTGCGCAAGTGGGCGGACACCACGGAGAAGGCGCACGCGACGCTGCACGCGCGGCGGGAGGCGCGCGCCGGCCGCCTCGCCTCCGCGCTCCGCGCTCTGGAGAAGGTGTGATCTTGTCAGGAGCATCTGTTTGATCACGAAACGGTGCAGGAATGGACTGCCACCAAGTGTGCGCCTGCACCATTGCAGGTGCCAGACTGACCGTCGCTTTGGCTCATCGACAACAGGATGCAGTATGGCAGCGGAAAGGGTCTGCCTGTATCAAGATGTGTTTGAACACATCCGACCCGTTTGGTGACCCTGATGCATCGCTGCTGCTTGCAGGCGGCGCCGGCGGAGGAGGCGCCAAAGAAGGAGGTGGCGGAGCTGCGGGCCACCCTGTACCAGCGCCTGGGCTGGGGCCACTGGGCCCGCGCTGAGCGCAGCCGCATGCGCCACAGCTTCCCGAACAGCTACCCGCTGTTCTAGGGGGCTCTGGCAAACAGTGTAACATGTGGCGGACACCCTGCGGTGCAGCTGCATGCATGGCTGCTGTTTCAGCGCAGCGTCAGGTCGCCAGCTTTGCCCTCAAACGAATTCATTGTATGACAGCGGCATCAGTATCAGCAATCGCATGTTTCCGGCCGCATTTGGCACAACACTGGCTGTAATTTGCTTGACCACTCAAGCTCACGAACTGTAGTCGGCAACAATGGCCGACGGAGGACCAGCCATGGTGGCAGTGCCGCAGCCTTTACAATGCATGTGGTCCGCGTGTCACCAGTGTGTGAAGAGTGCGGTCAGGCGGCGCCGTCGTGTATCGGTGACGCAGGGCGGCTCGTGGGTGTGCAACCCCAAGGCCGTGTGATTTGGGAATTTCTGATGTTCCCGCGTCTTTCCTGTTGCCAGCCAGGCTGTGGCCAGGTTATCTTGCACGTGATAATCTGGTGACCGTTACGGAGTACGGCGAAAAGGGTGCCGATGGGAGATCCAACCAGCGGAAGATAGTCAAGTCGCGCAAAGACCGCAGCGCCGTCGCGGGTCGCGCAGATTGACTGATCTGTGGACTCCGGCCCAGTCGATCAGCTGCGGGTGCGCATTGACACCGGGCAACCCACACCACTCGCTGTGCTGAAAGGCGCCTCTGCACGTTTCCAATGGTGCGCAAGCATGTCTGGCGTGCGGGCTGGGATTCTGTGCACCATGAATTGGGTTGGGAACAGAGTGGCTCATTTGGCCCGCTGGCCGCTGTTGGCCAAGACACACATGCATAAAGATGTGCTCTGCATGAGCACCTCGCTCCCCCTCTGCTTGGCAGCAGCGGACACCACGCCGATCTCCATGTCGACGACCCGAGCTGCTTATGTGACCGCATGTATGTTTGTCCTCCGCAGGGGCACGTTGAGCACAGCTGCTTGTCCAGCATGTGCGCCGCACCCTCCTCCTAAGCTCCAGGTGAGTCTGCAGCGGGCACGCACATTGCTCAAGCTCATGCTGTGAGGTTGAATACGCTTTTGGGGCGGCAGGGGGCCAGAGGATATTGCGATGGCAAAGCTGTGACTCCTTTACCACTCCGCCCCAGCCTGGCTAGCGCCTTCCAATATAATGTAGCAGGCTCACAGGATATGCTAGTGACCATGCAGGTGGCCTTGGCATGGCAGCAGGCAGCACAACAGCACGGTGTCGTTGCGTCTCCACACAGCTTGCCGCCCGCAGCGCACAAACGACATAGTAGCACTTGCGACAGGAGAGCAGCCACTGCGCCGACGGCGGCCGGGCGTGCGGCTCTTGCTCTCAGCGAGCAGCAGCATCGATGGCGCTCGCCCAGCTATCCGCAGAGCGTGACGACATCCAGAAGCGCATTCTGGCCGTGCTGCTGGTCCCCATTGAGGACGCTAGGGACACCAGGACACCAGTGATCGTACAGGCGCGCAAGTTGCAAGGGCAACCCGTGCCACACCGGCGAGCAAAGGTCTTAGCCTAGCGAAAGCAGACCTGGTACGAGATGTCACGCATCACGCGCCACCTCGCCTGCAGTCTGCCGTAGGTGACAGCCAGCAGGCTCGCAAGGCAACACTGGCATCTTACATCGCCAAAGCATTCATGTTGTTTGCGTGCGCAGGGCAACGAATCGGACCTCTACCATGTCCTCAAGAAGCACCTGAGCTATGAATTAATCTGTGATCCCGTGCGCTTCACACGGTGTGTATCCTGCCATGGATGCCTCTCCTGTAGAAAAGCCACCTGCTGGCCACAAGCTGCCTTTGCAGGGCACTGATCTATCAACTCCAGCACTGTTGACGAATGCTTGCAGACATGCATTGCATGCAGGCTGGCAAACGGCCAGCGGGCGCCAACGCTCAGCCGCTGGCGAACCCACGACGGTGGTGTACAATTTAGTATTCTGCAAGTGCGTGCCTTCTACCCTACAAAACAACAACAAAACAATGGGCACTCTGGTTGCTGTGCACTCTCATGCCGGCCATGCAGGTTTCACACCAGGGTATCGACGTGTGTTTGATCAGTCCTTGCGGCTGCTGCACACCTCTCACATGTGTGTTAAATGGCATCGCGTCCGCTAGACACCATTGATGGGGCTGGCTGCTGCTAGAAGTCCATGACACGTTCTCTTGGTGTGCGGAAAAAGCCATGCCAGATTTCATGTCGCTGCTTGACCAGCAGAACATTCATTGCCGCAGGGAGTGCGATTGCCGGACAGCAGCTTGGAGTGGGATGCTGTGCAAGCAACACTGGAGGGACTGAGATCCACCGCGTTCAAGCCTGACAGCAGCCCAGCAGCGCTGCTGCGTGACCTGCTGGCATTTGCTGAAACGTGCGCTACCTGGTGGGCGTCCCGCCAAAGCTTTTCAGGTGTGGCACTGCAGCCACTGCAGCGCACTGCTTGCCAAACCTGGAGGTCTCGTCTTACACTGGCTTGCATTCATCCTGCTCTGACGGCGTCGTTCGTGCTGTGAAGCACACAACCATATGCTAGCAGTAAGGGCTGCATATTGCTTGGTTGCAGGCTCCAACAGGCTGGCTTCCTTACGCTGGGCTTTCCAGCCTAGCCCACCCATCGAGCTGTTGCATCCGTATCCGTCCGAACCGCCAACAGGCTATTTGGCAGTGGACGAGCACAAGATTGCAAGATACGAGCAGCCGCTAGATTCGCTGAGCTTGTTCACGGATACCCGCAAGCGTCAAGACTGCGAGCGTTCACATTCAGTGCCGGACATAGCCACCAGTGCTGCGGCAGCGCGACACTTCGAGCATCACAGGGGCTTCAGGCGCGCAGAATCAGCGCCCGGCCTGGCAAGCAATCTCACATCGCATCGCCATCGCGTACTCGGCTCCCAAAGGCACGAGCTGCTGTTCCAAGGAGGCTTGCGCAGGAGTCCGAGCAATGCTGGTGCAGGCGATGAATCAGGTGCTTTGCTTCAGCTCCCTAACATGATCCTGTTCGAGTACTTGACAATGCAGTTGATGATCTTGAAGAACTCCTCGCACATTCTCAACGTCGTTTGTGCACAGATGTTGCCCCATCAGGCGTCATGCGGAACACTTTGTTGGCATTGCCTCCGCCTTCACTGCCACGGCAAGTGGATTGGCGGACGGACCTTCTTGGCCTCTGGCATGCCGAAGCCATGATAGCACCCCTCACGCCTAACCCTGATCTGGAACGTTCGTCAGGTGCGGTGGTGTATTAATCTCCAATTCCCCAATATCCAAGGCTCTTTGGAGCCAATGTAGATGCCTCAGGCGTACCTGTCGGTTGTGAGTGCATGCTCATGCCTCGTGATGCTCACACACTTGCAACACTGACATCTAACCAGAGCTGCTCGTTGTCACCAATGCATCTGCCCCTGCCCACTTGACACCTGCATACTGCGCAGGCCCGCCGGAACAGCACCCTGGGCTGGCAGATGCAAGTGGGTGGGACGGGCAGCAGCTTTCTGCAGCTGGCCAGACTGTGCAGCGTCAACATCAGCACCTGCAAAGCCCGCTGCAGCAGGTGCACACACACATTAGCGAAATTCTGAATAAGCTGCCCTCCTGCGCATTATGCAGGAATGGCAGGAATGAAGTTTATACAAAGCCACACGTACCACAATATGAGCAAATGCCATGTTGTTGTCACACTGTGCCGGTGTTTCCTTCCCCACGCAAGGAGATTTCCTATAGGCCCTGCTAACATGCTCCTGCGTTTGTGCTTCCTTGTGAGACATGCACGGGCATGACTCCTGGCACTGAATGCCTCCTGTTCGTGACTGCAACAGGCGGATGACGTGTCGCCGCCAGACGTGCTGGATTCTCCGTGTGCACCAGATACACCGTTTCTGATGCACACGGCAGGAGATGGCCAGTTGGCAGAAGCTGCAGCATGGCTTGCGCCATTGCTGGCAAACGCGCAGCCAGGCATCACCGCGTTTACGCTGTGTCCTGGAGCGCAAGCCCGCGCTCTGGTGGAGCAATTGCGCGCACTGCTGCTGGCTGGCGGGTGCCTGTGCAGCCTGGACACGCCTGAGCTGCTTGTGTTCGACTACGTCGGCATCGTCGGTGAGTCACGAGGACCTGCCATCTTACCAATACAGGCAGCCGAGCGCCTACATGCAGACTCGCAGGCCATGTTGTATGTTGCTCACCTGCTGATCGGCCAGCCTGATAGCTGAGAAATTGTGTGCTCCGTTTCAAGAGGAGGAGGTTGCCTGCAAGCTGTTGCGTCTCCGGGGTGGCGGCAGCACTGTCGACCCAGCAGGTGGTGCGCTTGCTGACACACTCACAAGCTCAAGCAGCCCGATACAGTGTGTGCTATAGTCACACATGCATGCCGAAACAGATGACAGAAGATGAGATAGGCTGTGCTCATGCTGCAGGCAGCTCCGGGCAACCTCAGCAGTGTGGAGATGCTTGCACCGCCGTGCACCTGCAGCCGAGTCCGCGGCCCTCTGACAGCCGCTGCGTCAGCTACCACTCCATTCAAGGCAGGGAAAGCCGGCTGCAGGTCACGTTCGTGCAGGACTTGGTCACGTTCGATCGCAGCAGGCTGCAGCGTAAGCTGCCAGCCAAGGCAACCGTAGCGCTGCAGCTGGCGGCATGCAGCGAGGCAGGCCAGGCCTGCGTCAAGCTGCAGATGCTGCAGGCATGCCTGCGGGACGCCGAGGCTTCTGCAGCCCACAGCGCAGCAGCCAACCGAGTCGTCAGCACAGCAGGGCTGGTGGCCGGCAGCGCCCTGCTGCGCGACTTCACGGTGGAGTTCCGCGCCGCGGCCAGCCCGGCACAGGTCAATGGCAGCAACGTGCAGGTGTGGCGCAGCTTGTCGTCCATCAACCCACCAGTGCTCGGCAGCCGCGCCGTTGTCAGTCGCCCAGCGGTTGGCAACTTTTACAGGTGACGAGGCATTGCTCTGCCTCTTCATGGAGCGCCACGGTTCTACCCTTGTACTGATCACCCATGCAGCTGCAATGCTTCTGATGCAGCATGTCAAACATGTGCCTGGGCATCAACGTCAACAATGTCGTGCAGGGTCATCGACACTACCACAGCCAGCGCAGAACTCCGCCCGGAGGTCTCAGTTGCTCCTCCTGCTCTGACGGCAAACTTGGGAAGCCTCGGCTACAGCAGGACCAGGGTCGACAGCGAGCAGCCCAGCTACAGGCGCGACGAGCAGCTGGAGCTGGTGAGGATAGAGTCGGGGGCGGCGCCGCTGACCGATGCTGACGGCGTGCTGCCCACGACGCTGAAGGCGACGCGCAACATCTTGAACACGCTGGTGGCCGGCCAGCGGGGCACAGACCTCCTGAGCATCACGTGCGGCCCTGGCACAGTGCTGGTGTTGGACGGCTGCGACCCTGCGCAGCTGCCGGGCACCACCATCTCCTGCTCCGTCGGCGCCACGGCAATGCTGCTGCCGCCGGACGTGAGGGACCTGCTGGCGAGGCGGCGTGAGCCCAAAGACGTCCAAATTGGCAAGGGGGAGCGCGCAAGCGTGCCCATCACCTTCGCCAACTCAGCTGAGATGGTGCGCGGTTGACCCAGGGCCGTACGCGGGCTGTGGGGTGGCACCGCCTGCGGTGTGTATTGGGGTGACGATGCTGTCATACGCACAACCTGGATCACATCTGTGTGCAGCTGTCGTGTGACTTGGCTTCCATCTGCGTACACCTCAGAGTCGATGCACAGGAGGATCTGACTGTGCATCCCGGTTTGGGGCAGGTGATCAGGGGGTCGGGCCAGTCACAGCCTGCTGCCGTGGCACCACAGGCGGTGCAGGGACCACCTACACCCACAGCGCACGCGCCCCTTACGCAGGTGCTGCCACGCACCGAGCTGGCCGGCCTCCGCACTGCAGTGGCTCATGTTGGCTGAACTAGTGTCTGGCTGGTTGCCTCGTCTTTGTGGTCAGATTGGCCAACGCGTGAACATAGTGTGCAGTCAAGCACCTGCTGCAGGGCCATGAGCCGGTTGCCAGTGCAGCAGGCTGCGAACCTGGTAGTGACACTCAGTTACTTCCATAGTAGTCGGTAGGTCAGCAAGTATGCATCGCTCAAAACATGGTGAAACTGACCTGTAGTTTGCATCTTGCTGCAGGGTGCCACCTTTTGAGCGCTGACACAGCCCAGAACACTGCCGCATGGCATCCCTGTAAACCATCGCGCAACACTAGCAGGACAGCTGACTTGAAGGCAGCTGGCCGAAAAAGCGTGAGATTTCTGTGACTGCACCGGCTGCGGACTGGATCATTCTGTATGGGCAGCAGGGATTCTTGCATGCATATGATTGTTGGGCTGCTTGGCTGTGGGGGCGTGACGAACAGTTTTAGACGCTGTGATCAATGCAGATTCGGATCTGTGTCAGGAATGTAAACTGCGCAGCAGACAGCGGGGCCCATCCCCAAGCCCTACGACAAGACCTAAAGGTGTTGCACCCCGCAAAGTATGATGACAACACATTGCGCTACTGATGCGACCCTGCTGTAGAAGCTGTTGAGGAGCGCCCGATGGTGCGGCGAGCTACTAGAGTACCATAAGTCTACGTGGTCCGTGGTGCAACAAAGCAAGCTGGCCAGCATGTGTACTGCTAACTAGCCTCATGTGCTGGAAGACAGCCTTCGCTGATGTGCCCATGAGCACCCTGGCTTGACCTGCTAATGCTGACTCACGACTTTGGGGGCTTGACTTCCTGGCTGCAGATCGGGCACACCTACAAGAGCACAGATCCTGGTGATGTGGTCTCCACTTACGCCCCACATGTGTACAACCATACACAGTGTGCAGCAAGCCCGCGCAGCATCCTGGCCATGACTGGTCAAGCACGAGTCAGCCGCACCTTCTGGTGCTGCAGCCACGCTGCAATGCAGTCGGGGTGGTAGAAGTGGCTGCACGGCAGCGACGCCACCTCCTGGCCCTGCAGGTACTCCTCGCGGCACACCGCGCACCTGCAGGGTGTTGACCACGTTATGCTTTCAGCTGCACAAGCTGAGCATCCTGAGATGTGCAGCACAGGATCGTGTATGGGAGCTTGTGGAATGGCCAGCCACAATGCAGCTTGCGGCAATGGCTCATCTCTGATTCTGCGGCCACAGCAGTTGAGGCGCAACATCAGCCCGCTGCTGTGTAGTGTTGGTACTCACTGCTCGTCGTTTGGTGCTCCATCATGGCGCAGCTGGCTGTACTGGCTGCGTGGCAGCGCTGCTGCAGTGGCTGCCGGCAGGCCCCGAGAAACGGTGCCCACCGCCTCCCCGAGGGCTTGCAGCTCCTGCAGGGACGGAATAATGACATCATGCTGAAGAATGTCTGGTGCGCCTCTGCTCGAGGCAGACCATCAAACGTGCAGCAGACGGCTGCCACCGATGGCTCTCACTGCTTTTCATGATGGACGACACAGCCGCGCAGTGTCAAAGCGACCGGAATACCTCATACGTCATCTCGTCAGGGTCTACAGAGTCTTCTGATAGGTAGCCCTCCTCGTCCTCCTCTGAGTAGTTCTCCTCCCCTGCACCGCCTGCAAGACAGTGGTCAGGATGTCAGAATATACCGGACACACATCCGCACACCCATCAATGTTGAGGGTGAATCCCCATCGACGGTGCTTGTCCTCCGTGTGCTGCTGATGGGGAGACAGCGGATAGCAAACTAGCCAAATCTTTGAGGACATGCAGCTGCACGCACAATACGCACCATAGCCCGCAAGCTCCAGGAGGTGCGCCTGCTGCTCCTCGTGCTGCAGCATCAGCGCCAGCTCGGCGTCTGACAATCCCTCCGCCGCCGCCGCATCCGCTCCTGCGCCGCCACCACTGCCGCTGCCGCTGCCCTGCTGGCCTGTGCTGCCTGCAGCTTCCCCGCCTGCAGGGAAGCCAGCAAGCGGGCTCTGTCACAGCTGCACGTCACACCTGGCCTGGGGTTACACGCATGCATCAACTCGCTGAGATGCGCACACCGTCCTGTGCACACTGATCTCAAGCTCAGACCAGGGAGCATTTGTGCAGGGTAGGATGGAGCGCCATGCACGAAGCAGTGCGCCCCAAGAAGTGTCACCTTCATGCTGTTGGTGCGGCGGCGGCGCAGTGTTCTCCTCGCCACCTTCGCTGAGCTGGCCGCTGGGCTGCGCTTGCGGCTGTGCTCCCTGCTGCTGCACCTCGGCATCCGGCCCGTCATGTCCTGGCCTGCTGCGGCAGACAGCAGGTTCGTGACTGGCTTGCACTGGCCTGCAGCGACATGCCGAAGCAGCGGCTTGGATGGCAGGCAGAGCAGCCGTCTGGCGCATGCCATCTGCATGCGCGGGCGGTCGATGAGGCACTCGCTGCAGCGGAGTGGCAGCAGCAGGTGCTCACGCTGTGCCACGCTGCACGTCCGGCTGCGCGGGCTGCGCCCGCGTGCTGAGCCAGTGGAAGGCGCGCTCCTGCTCCTGCATCGCCTTGGCCAGCGCCAGGTCGTCGGCCTGCAGCGCCAAAACGACCAACCTGGGGCCTGCCGTCTGTAATTGGCACATGTACCCCGGAACCTGCTGGGTCGGTATCACTTGTTGTGTGCGTTGTTTAGGGCAGTGTAAAACGCGAGGTTTCGCTGAGCAATCGTCGCAATGATGAAACGCCATTTCCGTGCGCTAGACGTTGAATACAGAGCACTACACAGGCTGCGGTAACAACGAGGCAGCATCTATGTGTGCGGTCGAATGCATTTTGCATGTGCGTTCAGCACGCTGAGAGCCCCTGAGCATGCTGTGCAGATGCTTGCAGCAAGTGCACACTGTCCAGGCTACTGAACTGAAACCAAGCAGATGCGGACTGTCATGTATGAGCGAAACTGCCGGGTAGAGAAAACCACCTCTGTATCTCGCTGAGCTCCTGCGTTGGGTGCTATGGTCTGCAGCACTCCGTTGTCAACGCTGCTTGGACTGTTGTCTCCCATCTCAACCCTGAAGCTTGCTAATGCCAAGCAATGCACCCTTGCAGCGGTTGCTGAACGTTGCCTTCTATGACGAAGGTGGCGATGCTCCAGTCTGCTCCAGTGCTGGGCGTCAACGCGCTTCTGATGAAGTGGTAGGGTCGGTGTTGTCCTGCTCACCTGCTGCTGCGCATGATGCGAAGGCTGACAGCTAGGGTTTGGCAGGTTCAGTACTCGTGTGCTCCACTCCTGACTAGAAACGCAGCCTGCCGCAGACTGATGTGCATGCATGATGTCTGATGATGTCGCTGACACGCACAAGCTTCACATCGCTACCTATTGCATCACAGCATCAGAACCCGCCAACAGAAGCAGCAGACAGACCAGAAGCGGATACGGTACATTTATTGCAAACGCTATATGTATCACAGAAGGGCAAACCAGCATGTCAGTGTTCAGTTCTAGGTGGACACGTGCCAGACCGGGGGAGGCGTGGCTGACAGCAACAACCCCAGCACCAGTGCTGCTGTCTAGTATGGCGACCCCGCCTCTTGCTACACCTTGTGGCCGCCGCCTGCTGCGAGCAGCGGAGCGTTCTCCGGCGATGCCACTATGACCTTCGCCTTCCGCTTGGGCGCCTGCTGATACAGCGCGCCCAGCGATAGACACAGCACCAATGCTGCCGTGCCCTTCGCATCTGCAGGACACAAGGAGCTGCAAGTGCTTGGCATATATAATTCAGACTGGCAGCCATGCACATACAGCAGACCTGCTGCTCTCTTAGTGTAGCACACAAGGTTGCACTGTGCACTTTCACGTTGTGACGCACCCGAGTGCTGGTCCCAGATCAGGATATTGGCCAGGATGGTGATGAACTTGCAGATGTTGCCGATCACGGTCACGGTGGTCGCCGACACCGCCTCGCGCAGCTTCCAGGAGAAGTAGTTCATGGCGAGGCCCACCGCGCAGCCAACGCCAAGCGCCCACAGCCCCGGCACCGTCAGCTGCGGGCCACAGGGGCAACCAGAGTTTCAGACGCATGGGCAGCGGTGCTGAGAGGCTGCCTGGCCAACCGTGGAGTTGGCACTGCGCATGGAGACCCATTGGTCGGCATGTGACCCCCTGACTGGCAACTGCCCTTCGGCAGACTGCACACGAGATGGTGTGCGCGCTCCACCTAGACAGGTCTGGCAACAGCTTCGGCGTTGTGCTTTGTGGCGCTTTAGCGTCCCATGTCGAAAGTCTGTTGCAGCAGGATTTCATCATCAAACAGCGGAATGGCAGCGAGAGGGTTGCCCACCCACTGCGCGGAGAAGATGACCTCGGACTCGCCGGACAGCAGGCTGATGGGCAGGATGAGCGGGACCGCCATGGCGTTCTGCATAGGCACGGCATGCGTCGAGCACTGTGGCCGATGATCAAACACACTCTGCCTTGCAAACACACTGGCTGGCCGATGAAGTTCAGGGCCCAAGACGAGGTACACAAGCAGGTGGGCATGCGTGCAGCAGCAGCAGAAGCAGATGTCTGGTCCCAAGAGAGAGGGCGGCCGGACTCTCACGTTGTAGAAGGTGCGGGACCAGGTGGTCATGGGCACTGTGTCCGCGACGTGCTTCATGATGACGCTGTCGACGACGCACAGCGTGTACCACATCCCCACCCAGACGTAGCCCTGTGGGCTGAAGAATATGTCGTTGTACGTGTACATGACTGCGCCCACCAGCACACCTGCGCAGCACGGACACGTACTGGATGTGAGACAAGTCAGCAATGGCGTGTAATCTTCCGAGCCGGTAAGCAGGTGCTGCAAAGGTCTTCTGACCAGCAGTTCACCTCATTCCAAATTCCTCAGCTTTCATGCATACAAGCTGGGTCATGGAGCACAACATAACGGGGAGCTACTGTTGTGAAAATTAAACATGCACAGCAGTTCCGCAGCGACCGCTTCCCAAGGGCTTGATGGACACACCTGACAGCGAGATCCAGGAGCGCAGCGTGGGCAGCTCGCGCCCCAGAAAGATGTACTCAATGATGGCCACCACCAGCGGGATGCTCGCGCGGAAGCAGATGATGGTGTCTACAGGCACATACTGCAGGCCAAGGGCTGTGGGAATCAGGGGCCTGGCTCGTCCACCCACAGTACCAGTAACCCAGCTGACAGATGCGATATGATGTGACGGCACATGCGCTAGAGTGCGCCAGGATGCGTTGTGATAAACTGGGAGCCAGCAGATCTCCGAGGGCGGTGTCTCGCAACCTACCTGCAGCGCCTTGACGTTGCAGTACAGGAAGCCGGCGAAGCAGCACACCACCGCGACATACTTCCTGCCCTTCTCCCATCTGCGCATGGGCGCTGCCACTGTCAGCAGCTGCTGCACGTCAGGAAAAGCAGGCAGGAGGACTGCACAGGACACATCTGCAGGAGCCATGCTGACAGGCACACGCACGACAACTCCTGAGAGTGCAACTAAGCCGACAGCAGTAGCTCACTGGAAGTGCTCTGCGTCCACAATGTTTGCAGATGCCATGATCTTGACCATGACCGCCGAGGACAGCAGCTGCGTGAACAGCACGAAGGATGGCGCAGGCACAATCGTCACGCACACCTGTCACAAGCACCAGAAAACCTGTTCACTGGTGTGTGCGTGCCACATGTGTCATGTGTAGGAGACCGGTGCCGAGGTTGATGCAGCATGCATACAATGCTGCTGGTTGGGGTCCACCGCACCTTGTTGATGATGAGCAGCGAGCTGCTGCACAGACTGTATATGACTATCAATGTCACCATCTTGGTGGTTGTCCTCGCCTTTTCTGCAAACATGCAGATGCAAAACCCCTGAGGCGTTGCATTGTCATCAGCAACCGTGTGCTCCTATTGGCAGTGGGCACAGCAGGGCTCAAGCGATGGAGATAGCTTCACGTTGTAGGTGGCAACATGTGGACATACACAGCGCGCAGCGCACTCGCCTTTGTCCACTGCATAGTGCTGGTAGACCAGGGATGCAACCAGCAGCAGGATGCCGACGCCGCCCAGCCTGCAGTATGCAACAGATGCTCGAGTCATTTGCACCCCGGCAGCGCTTGCAGCACAGCAGCTCAGTACCACCGCTCCAGCAGTCAGGGCACCCAGCCACGGTCTTGTCCAGCTGTGTGGCCAGACACTCACGCCGCTGCTGATGTGACTGCTGCGGTCGAGATGCCGTTGAAGCTCTGCGCCGGGGGCGCAATCGCCGCTGTGACATCGGACAGGCTGGTGGCACCAGCACTCGTGACGTTGCCCACCAGCTCCGCCGACTCCTCCGCCATGCTGCTTACTCTCCCTGCTGCTTCGGGCCCGCTGCCTCCCACTTCCGCACTGTACCCCGCACCCGCTGCTGGTCAGAGGTTCTCACGCCAGAGGGCATCCTGTGTGATCGAAGTCAAGACGTCAAGTGGGCCCAGGGATCGCAGCATGCCCCATTATGTGTGATGGTACTTTAATGGTACGCTTTTGCCAACAGGAGGTGGAAAGCCTGCGGCGGTGACTTTGGCAGGTCATGTGCTGTCGGAGCCTGCAGCGGGGATGGCGATCAACCGAAGCATGCGGTACCTGACGCTTGTGGTGTCGACATCATCTCCTTGCGCTGAATTATGCTGTGCCCGATGCTTTTTCGGATCGTCTGTGCGATCGGGGACCCCCGGCAGCGATGCTGTCGCCTATGGAACGCTAGGCGCCCTCGCGCGCTCAATGACAGACTGGCAAGCTGATAGGAATCTGCACTGTCGTTGATGTGCAATGACCCGGGCAGTATCAAGACCCAGATGTGGGCATCGATCAGCGTGGTTGGCGGTGCACTGTCGTTGTACAATGGCGTGGGAGACCTGTGCCAACTACACCAGTCCCGCTGCAAGTTTCACACACAGTCTCCCAGAGGGTGATGCGAGAACCGTCGTCTGCAGGGCTGCACATGGGCGCAGGGCGCAAGGCGGGCATCTCTCACGTGACTGCCGGTCGCACAAATGTTGTTCCGATTGACCGGCAGGCACCGACCGGGGCGGCCTATCAACCGTACAGTTGTGGACTTGTTGGTACGCTTCCCCGCACGTGGACGCTGAGGTGGCAGAACGAAGCTATGGCGTAGGACGCTCCCGGGTACCCAACATTCGCAACACTGCGCAAAACCGCAAGAAGTCACGAAATACCTGTTTCGAAAGGTGGATGTGAAGTGGTGACGGGCGGCGAGACGCGCGCTGCTCACCGTCCGCGATTATCAACACCACCCATTTCAGGGTAACAACACCTGCGGTCCGCAACTTTGCACAAGACAAGTTGACACTTGAGCCTTTTACATCAACGCTCAATGTGATAGTTGGAAACATCATTAGCAATACTGACAAGCAGCTGAGGCAGAACATATCGAGGCTGAAGCTGACCTGTCCGCGGTCAAGGTCCGTTGCGATCCGGCAGATGCGTGTGATCGAAATCCAGATGTCTCAACACCGCACGCTTGTGTGATTCACTGTTGTCATACGGAACGGCATGCGCGGATCGTGCTTTGCGTGGCATATGAACGTATAGACCGGACTAGGGTCGACGTGGTCTGGTCGGTACACCAACTTCGCCACAAGCAGTGCGCTTTGCTATGTGCAATTCGTGTTGTAGATGGCTGAGGTTCTGCTATGTGCGGTCGGACTGGATGACTCGTGTTTCTCAACGGAGTTCACTGTCCAGATCCCAGCCAGATCAGGCACGTATCTGGTGTCCCCGCGTTGTATCATGCAGTGGACATGGTTAGCAGGTGCTGTGACCATCCAGGCGTCACAATCCATCTGAAACCGAGCGTTGACCAGCTGTCAGACGTCCGAATATTCCATACCTGGCGCTACACCGCATGCTGTAGCTGTTGCAGTAGAATTTGGTGTGCCCAGATGCTGGCTGGTAGTTCGCTCCCGCGACCCCTTAGGCTCATGCCATACACATGCATTCAAAGATGGATCCACCTCGAAGCCTGGTCCCACGCAGGCTGGTGGCGAGCCAAGCAGCTCTGTCAGAATGCCTGCGCTCATGGATTCGGCGGTGCTGCTGGGTGGGAACGTCGCAGCGGCCGCGCCGGCGACCAAGGCGCTGCACCAGCTGGAGGCCAGTGGCCAGCTGGACACCGCTGCGCCCACGCCGACAGCGAGCGGCGCCCTTGACGACTGGCAGGTGCTTGCTGCTGGTGCTACCTACGTGCCACCCGGTCTTCTGGCAGGGTGGTACAGCATACAGGGCGGCGCATCGCGGTTCTGCATGAAGTACACCTAGCTGCTCAGAATCTGTTGCGACTCCATCCGCCTGCAGCAACACCTGGACACAGCACAGGGGACGTGCAGCTCCTTGAGGTGTGGTACTGTCGACCTGACAGGTCCTGACGATGGCGGAGATCCGGACGGCGCTGGCGGGCACCCTCAAGGACGCACCCGACTCGCCCTGCAGCACTGACAGCGGCAGCGCAGAGTCCCCCTCGCCTGTCAGCCCTGGGAAGGTGAGGGCGAAGCACCCCAGTGGGTCTACTTGATGTATGCAGCTACATCACACCACTGCCAAACCGTCAGCCTGTCTGCCTAGCATGAGTCAGTTTCCCCGACGAGCCTGCTTGGACTCCCCTTTGTGCATGTCGCACATTGGTACGTCACCAAAAGCGTGCCAGCCTTCACTCGCACGTTCGACCATCGTGATCAACAGGCCTGCAGGGTTAGACATGGGTGTGTGTTGTGCAGGCACGCAAAGAGCGCAGCCGCCGCGGCCGCCCAAGGAGCGGCGACCGTACGTCAGGGCCAATGGGTCCGGCAGATGGCGCTGAGGGCGATGTCGAGGCGCCACCCAAGGGCCCTGAGAAAGGGCTCGCGGCCGGAACGCTGCCGGGGCGCAAACCCACAGGCATCTGCGCCTGGAACCCTTTTGCCGGCCTGGGCCCCAAGCTGATGGTGCGACCATCACTATCCCCACGATGATGTACATGACGTGCTCAACGTTGCTCGCATGTGGACAATCTGCCGTCCTCCTGGTCTTTTGGCAGGGACTGGCCTGCTTGGTGCATTTCGCTTACAGCAAAGCGAACGGTGCTGATATAGGTCATGTCATTGGACCTCTTGTGCCAGCAGGGGCCACGGCAGAAGGCTGGCGCCCACATCCTGGACCTTGCGGCTCCGCCACAGGCTGCCGCAGCTGGTGTTGACGCCACCAAGTCGCTCTCGAATGGTGTGGCGGCTATTGTGGCCAGCATCGAAGGCAGTGCCCCCTCTGCAAAGGCAGCAGTGACGAAAGGTGGCGGCGGCAGCGGTGGCGACGCAGCGCAAAAAGCCACAGCAGGCCTGGCAGACAGCACGCCGGACATTGACACTGCCGCTGCAGACGCAGGTAGGCTATGGATCTGTGGTTGACCTGCGACGCGTCCACTTGTGCGAAGCAGCATGCTGGCACGGCGTGGTAGCTGAGGTTCTGCGCAAGGCGCTGCAGGCGTGACGAGCCCGGCAAGTGGTGCTGGGTCTGAGGACGCCACAGTCCTGGCTCCGGACTACGATACCGCCAAGGAGTGCGGTGGCGGCACTGGTGGGTCTCAACGTGCAATACATGAGAACTTTGTCTGCTACTCTGCACACACAATTAATTTCGAGGGGTTCTGCTTGCTCATGCCGCTTTGTGCTGCTCCGGTAATGAGCAGAGGTGTCTCCTAGGCTGCTACACCTTTGCTGTCGATGCATGCTGTCCGAAACAGCGGCGTGTTTATGCAGGCAAGGGTGCATCAGCGGGTCGAAGCATGCTCGGCGCCAAGGCTCAGGACGCTGGCGCAGCAGGCACTGGCATCAAACCGTCCGCTGATGCAGACACCAAGGCCATCGCCATCACCGCATCTGCGGCTGAGACAGGCGCGGTGCCAGCAGCTGCGAGCAACTACAGCTTGCCCAAGGGCAAGGCGAAGAAGGGGAAGAAGAAGCGCGCCAAGAAGTGAGTTTGGTCATGGCGGCCATGAGTTTGGCTTTTTGAGATGGGCGTGTCACGCCCCGTGAGGGCGTCATCAGGAACCGAAAGGCACCTCGGATAGCGGGCAGCTGCCAATGGTGATGTGCACAGCATTGCAGCGGCTCTTGCCATGGGCACATCCTTGGCGGGTTGCAACAAAAGGACAGGTAGGGACATCATGATCGGGGCTGACTGCGGCGAATGGGGCAAAGGGGTGTGGGCAGTCAACCTGCTGTCGGGTGACGGTCGTTCTATGGGAGAGCACCGGCTAGTAGCGACACACACAACCAAACTTGTGCAAAAGTTTGACGGCTGACGATAGGCATCTGCATGTACAAAAGTCATCTGTGTGCAGCTAGTGTACGAGAGGCAAGCCCTGCTACGCCAGCGTTTGCATGTGTAGAAGAGTGTGTGTGCCATATTATTAGCTTGGGCTGTAGATCATCACAGCAGGCAGAAGCACTTTGGTGATACAGCACTGTTGGTCAGCTGACATGGGTTGAGCCTTGGGATGCATGTCTGTAGTTCTGCATCATTGTTTGTTGACGTTGTTGGACAGATGGTGACGCATGCAATTTTGAAGCACTGTGTAACGGCGATGCAGCAGCAGACTTGTTCCCACTGGTGCCGACCCGAGCTTCAGTGGTTACTGGACGGTGCCAGGCGGCCACCTTTCTCATGATCATGCTCTTCCCAACTTTCCAAGGGAAGAGGCCCTCGCACAACTTGTTAAGTGCCAAGCATCAGCATCTGATGCGTGCAAACCACTCTGTCACAACCCACCCCTGACCACACCCTTGTTCCAACAGCGCAGCGCATCAACCCAAGTTGTTCTTGCGAGCACTCCGGATGTCGTGCACAACAAATCAACAGCACATGTCCGTGGTGCTGCATCTCAGACCGCACGCAGATTCCCCAAGCTCATGCATGCGCAGCACAGCTCTTTACCCGTCAGCATACCGCTGACATACGCGCTTCAGTCCGTCTGTCAGCCCCACTGTGCCAGCCCCTGTGTGCATCCCCATGGCAGCAGCCGTCAACTGAGGGCGCCGTGCGGGCTGAAGTAACACATTCCATCGCCCGCCACCCCCCGAGCTCCGCTGCTCACACGCCCAGCTCCGACATCAGGCGCTCAGCCGCGGCCGCCTGGTCGTCGTGGCCCTCCGCTGCGGGTGAGGACGCCTTTGCGGGCGCCGCTGATTCAGCGGCTTCGTCCGGCGGCGCATCATGGTCCGGCGCAGCATGGTCCGGCGCTTCAGCAGCAGCAGCCTCCCCACCTGCACATCACAGCCGAGCAACTTTGCTGCACGCTCGGGCTCTGGGGTCCGTGGGGTCGCCAGCAGGCTGCAGTGAGGCAAGAGCCCCTGCAGTGCACACGGACACTGCAGCACACATGGCCCCGAGGCCGGCTTCAAGAGATTCATGCAGGCCGTCACAAGAGAACCCTGCAGGAGTTTTCTCCTGACACAAGGCATGCGACTGTCCATAATCCGTACCGCCTCCGCCGGCGCTGCCGTTGGGGCGCGGGCCCCGGTTGCGCGGGCGGCGGCGGGCGGGCGGCGCCAGCCATATCTCCCGCACCCCCAGCACCTCCCTGCACAGGACGGATTTGCATGCATGTGAATATCAGGTTAGGCGAGAGGGCTCGGCAGCGTCTATTATGGTGTGCACCTGCTGCATTGTTGCCCATCAAAGGTCTCAGTCGGAAACCCCGACACTTTTGCAGACAGTTTGGGATGTTGAGCAGCTTGATGACAGCTAGGCTGGCCCGCCATGCACACGTAGGGCCAGCAGCATGACCCCCAGCCCGGAAGCTGCAAGCATTTACTGCCAGTGAACTGCCGCAGCAACCACCACCAGTCAAGCTAGAGCTTGGCTGAGCTTGCAGCTGATCTGAAGGAGTGCAGCAGCAGCATCAGGCTCCGAAATTCTGACCACCAACCGATAAACCACTGTAACGCACTGCACTTGGTAGGGGAGCATACACTATGGCGTGTCAGACCCACACCAATAGCTGTGACTCGGCAATGCAAAGCTTTCCAGCGCATAAAAGACAGACGTGGCCATGCTTCATGTTGTAGAGGTACCAACTAGAGTCTTGCGCGGCTGCATTGCAGACACATGACTGATTGAAGAGCGACATCAGCCCACCCTGAGCGCGGGTCACGAGCAATCTCCAGGATGTGGCCCGCCTCGAAGGTGTACGCGTCCGGGCCCCCTGGCGCCTCCGGCTGGCCACCCTGGGGCGGCTGCGCCCCGCCGCCGGCGCTGTCCTCCGCCCCCTCGCCCGCGCCGGCCTCCTGCCCCGCGGCGGCCTTGGCGGCCCCCGCCTCCGCTGCGCTGGCCGCTGCCGACCACAGCTGCTCCCGCGTCAGCGGCTGCCTGCAGACAGCAGGGACATGCCATTTGAGTGCCTAAACCCCAAGCCCTGATTGTGCACAACAAGCAGTGGCCACATGTTAATTGTTGATGCATCCTTGTGTACCTACGCAGTCCTGGGGCACTGCCACAGCCAGGTGCAGCAGGCAGGACAGTGCAGCTCACAGGCATGCACTGCTATGTGCTGAATCGCAATCGCAAAGTTGGTGCTGGTATTGCAACACGCTGGTGTTGTGGCTGTGCTGCTCACCCGCTGGCCTCGTCCACGGCGGCGTGCCACGCGAGGCGCATGGCGCCGCCCCCTCCCCGGCCCCCGCCCCCCTCCCCGCGCCCACGGCCGCGGCCTGCAGCACGCATCATGGGATTGGACGTGGCTCGTGCTGCACGTGGGCCGCCACAGTGATGGTGTGGCAGAAGCACGAAGGCCTTCATGCTTCTGAGGGTGCCCCGATCTGAGTCTTCACATATAGTCTAAAGCATGCTGGAGTACGAGCATATGTTGATATGTGTGAATAGTCAAGTGAACAGCGTGATACAGTTCGCACCACGGCCGCGGCCATCTCGTCCGCCCCGCCGGTCACCGCCATGGTGCCCCTCCGCAGCAGACCCCGCGGCCTCCGCAGCGCCTGACGCCCCGGGCTCCAGCGCCGCGTCCGCCGCGCCGTCCTGCGGCGGCCCGCCCTCCGCCTGGCCGTTGCCGCCCTGCAGCGCGCAGCAGCCGTTGCAGCGGGGTGCGAGGGCAAGTCGCCGCCGAAAGTATATAAGGGGTTTGGAACGTGGCCTCAGCAGCCCCATCAGTGCAGGGCCGCTGATCCGGCGTGTTCAACAGCAACACATAGCCGTTGGGCACGTTTGCTCGGTCTGGGGCCCTTGCGCTGCGCGCTTGCTGCTGTGAGACCTGCCCCCATCAGCAGCACAAGCCACATTGGCACCCTCACCTGCTGCCGCTCGCGGCGCTCCTTCTTCTCGCGGCGCTCCCTTTCGCGGGCTCCACCCCGGGGCCGCGGCCGCCCCCGCCGCCGGGCCCGCTGATTCTCGCCTTCACTGTGTTGCTGATGTTGGGACTCGAAGCCAGGGGGCGCCTGCTGCTGCGCCTCAGACGCCGGGGGAGGCGTCGGAATGCCCAGCTCGTGGCCCTCAGACATGATAGGCGCTTCTGTGGTGGCAGGCGGTGCGCTGCAGGTGTCAGAATCAAGCCTTGCACTCAAGATGGCACGTCAGATCAGTTGGCTGGCAGCTGAGCGATCGCTACTGCAGATGGCGCAGTCACTGCAGCAGGACGCGTGGGCGCAGGAAGAGGGTGTACAATACGCCAAACTTGGTGCAGAACAGGCAACGCAAACGATCAACTGCCGCGCAGCAGTTTCGGAGATTTGCTGACAAGGGGCTGCCCAGGTCGCCATGTCATCAGCAGACTCGGCAAAGATGCACACCCATGGCTGGCTTGTAATATCGTTCGACAACGTTAGAATAGAGGTCTAGGACCAGCCGCATGCATGGTCAGATTCAAGAACAGGCAAGCAACCTTGATCCACACTTCGTGCACTGAGGACGTGTGCAACACTTCCGGACCTGCATATGTGCATCGATGTGCCGTGCCCTGACGTGCATTGTAGTCTTTCTCAGGTACCTGTTGTTCGAGATCCTGTGGAAAGACGGCAAGATCGATGAAACAATAAGTGCGCAGCGGACATGCACCAGCGCTTGGCATGCCCAATGCAGACATGCACACCTGCTAATGCACAGCAGCTCCAGACGGTTCTGATGCACGTACTGTTGGTCTGCAGATGAGCCTGCCCTGATTGGTGCATTCCGAGACAGTGTGGCCGAGAACTTTGGCGACTATGGCGCCGGCACAAATGCAACCTCCCTGCAAGGTGCGAATGTGCGTCTGACTGTGCCTTGCATACAGTCTTGCTATCAACAATGCAGCAAGCACATCGTGCTCGGGTTTCACCCGGCGTCATCAAATCAATACGTTGTTGAGGGCACACCGCTTCCTTTCGGGCGCAGTGAAGTGCTACAACCCATACACCGGCCTGTGCGTGGTGCGCTGTAGCAAGGATCAGCATCAGCAGGTACATGTTGTCAGCTTCCAGGTGTGCAGGCCATGTACGGCTTAATCTGCACGATGCTGGGCAGGGTGCACACATCATGGGACTGCCTATTGGATGGTCGAGTACCCAGGACTGATGGTACCGCAGGTGTGGTGTGCCATCACCATGATCACAGCCGTCAGGCGGCGCACGGTGGCGATCCACCTGATCCACCTGGCAGGTATGGCACTTCTACGCCTGAACCCAGCGTGACATGCAAGACAGCAATATATGATACGCCGCCGCTCAGCTGGTGTCGTGTCAGACTCTGGGATGTCATGTGGCGCGCAGGCACGGTGCAGTCGTGCCGGGCAAAAGCGATCGAGTTCAACAGCATCCTGATGCGGCAGGCCCGCCTGGGGCCGAAGGTGTGCCTTCGAGTGCAACACAGACGATGTGAAAACTGCCTACAACCCAACTCCATTGGGCGCTTGGACTGATGTGTGTAGTCAGGCATCATGTGGATGTGCATCGTCCCTGAACCTCATCATGGTTTTCCCGTGCTGCAGCAAAAGGTGGCAGCACAGGAGACAGCGGCTAGGCTAGCAGCCCTGGAGATGTGAGGCACATCTGGCGGTGCCGGGGAAAGCCCAAGCCCCTGTGGCAATGGAGCGCCGCCTGCCTGATCAGGGATGGGTTGAGCGCCAGGTGATCTGTCTGACATAGATCTGTGACTTGGTGTCACGAGTGGGCAGCGTATCACTGCCTGTCAGGCTGATCCCATCGAGGTGATGCACCTGCACGCCTCCGATCCTGCCGCTTGGCGTGCACAGCACGAATAGAAGGTGTAATGGTGCAGGCCTCATAACGTGCGACCACCTGTGGATCCCCGCAGGAGTGGAGGGCGCTGCGCTACAGGCGGCGGCAGCAGGCGGTGTCGGTGGACGCAGCAGAGGCGTACCTGCGGCTGGACGTCGGCTGCGGCGCCGCCGCCTGCCGGAGGTGCCCGCCCCGGCGCCCCTGCATACCAGCGTGAGTGCCTTTCATTCTCCATCAGGCAAGCGTCTGCATGCATGTGGAACCATCCATTGCTTCAGAGGATCGCCACCATATGCGCTTAGACGTAATGATCTGCGCCCACACATGTGTTGGTCACTTCCAATCAAGGCATTGAGCTGCTGGAACGCTCGGAGGGTGACTGCAGGGAGGCCAGCCACGTCGTCATCCCCGACGTGGAGGCGCTGGTGGCGCTGCTGGAGGTGTGGGAGCTGCCGGCGGCCGCCAACTTCCTGCTGCTGTCCAGCGTCCTGCGGCAGGTGCGCTGGTGTCCCAGTGTCCTGTGTGAGGGCTCACAACAGGATTGCCTCATGAGATGCGGGTTTAGAAGGACTGAGCCGCTGGCAGGTGCCACTTCCTGCTGGCATTCGCAGCCCTGCGGCCGACTGTGCAGGGTGAGCGTGGTTCAAATCCACCTGCATAATATGGGCGCATATGGGCACAAGACTGTCCCGTTGGCTGCAGGCGGCAGATGCCAAAGGGAACATGCGGCGCAGCACGCGCATCAGGGCGCTGTATGCCGACCCCCGCCGCCGGGGCGCCGCCTTCGACAACCTGCACTTCCTGCCCACCGCTCCGCCGGCCGCCGAGCTGTGCGTATTTTCAGCCTGAACCACTCACTTCAGGGGCACAGTGATGTCATGTTCTCCTCTGCCATTGAGGAGCAAGTGTTGGCCATGGTACCTTGGGTCAGATATGTCTATTAAAGGAGGAGAGCCGGTAGCACAAGAGTCCCTGTGGTTTCAGGACAACAGGCAGAAGTAAATCAGGATGCGGATGTGCATTCCGCCTTTAAACTTATGACATGGGCGTTGACACCCAGCGGGCATGGGCCCATGCCAAAAGTTTTTTGCCAAACGCACTGCTGCCTGCTTGTCCGGTGTGTGCGTGGCTGACTGCACATTCATAGCACTTTTGGAATAGTCAAACGTCGATGCTGCAAGTGTTGCATTCCACTCAGAGTGGGAGGCTGTTTTCAGCAGGTTCGCTGACATACTTTTCAGGCAGCAGGCACTATAGGGCGCCCTGGTGTAGGCAGGCCAGCGTTCGAGACACGGTGCAGCTACAATTCTGCAACAGACCATTCAAAGCTGCCACACAACTTTTGGCTGGGCTCGCGTACGAGTCAGGCAAGACGTTCCTGCCGTCCTGCGTGCAGGCGGCGGCAGGGCGACCTGGTGCGCGCCGGCCAGTGGCTGGCGGAGCACCTGAGAGTCCCCGTGGTGCTGCTGTCCGGCGCGCTGTTCCGCACCCTGGGCGGCGGCGCCGCCGCAGCATCCCCAGACGGCCCTGCAGTGCAGCGAACAGCGTCGGCAAAATGTGATGGCCCAGCACACAATACGGATGTCGGCAGCAGTGCAGGCCCTCCTGAGCGCAGCAGCACCCACAGCAGCGGCGGCAGCAGCAGCGGCCAAGCAGCAAATGGTGGTGCCGAGCCTGCACGCAGCTCAGCCGCTATCGAGCAGCAGGCACCAGCAGAGACACCTGCGCCAGGATCTGCCTCAGCCAGCACGGCTGCCATGTCCCTGGCAGATGACGACGGTGATGATCTGTTGGACGACCTGTTGGCTGGTGGCGGCAGCGTTGGCAGCGGAATCAGCAAGCCTGGCAGCAGGCCAGCAGCACAGCAGCAGCCAGGCAGCAACAGCAGCATCAGCATCGGCACATTCATTCCGCAGCGACCAGCAGCACGCAGCACAGCAGTTGGCCGTCCTCAACAGTGTGCTGTGCCGCCTCAGCCGGCAGTCAAAGGCAGCAACGGCCTTGGAGACGACTTGCTTGACGACCTGCTCGACAGCAGCGAGGACGAGTCGAAGCCGCTGCGTGCAGGGCCTCCCAAAGCAGCCCACCCTGCAGCGGTGCCCAGGGCTTCTGCAGCCACAGCTGCGCTCCCTGGCAAGCCGACACAGCTGCGGGCAACAGCAACCAGCACAGCACCCATGCAGCCGGCTGCGCAGGATGACCAGCAGTCCTCAGACGGTGACGACCTGCTCGACGAGCTGTTCGGCACTGGGCTGTCTCTGAACGGTGGCAGCAAGCCAGCAGCGGCAGCGTCCCGCACCACGCCTGGCAGGGCGCCTCAGGCTGCTGCACTACCACAGCGGCCACCTGCGGGTGCCGCGGCGGCCAAGGCACATACTCAGCCTGCAACCGCAATCGAGCACCAGCCAGCACAGCCAGCCAACAGTCGTCCAGCTGGTGCAGCAGCGCAACCGAAGACATTGCAGCCACGGCCGCCTCCTCGTGCAGAGGCAAGCCAAGCGCCCGACCTGCTGAGCGAGCTCATGGCGGACGACGAGCAGCACCTGGAGCAGCAGCGGCGTAGCGGAGCACTCAACAGCAGGCAGCCGCAGCCGGCACCGGGCTCCGATGAGGGCATCGAGATTGCTGAGGTGACAAGCGTGCAACGCAGAACTGAACGCACGACGCCAGGCAACCACGTGAACACGTGCCACAAGAAAAGTCCAGCATCCAGCCTTGGAGCAGCTGCCGCTGCTCCGTTGCGGCTGCGGGATAGACCTTCTGGCATGCCTGGGACTCCCAAAGCCTGATAACCTGGTTGTGACCATCCTGGCGCATCATCCCGCCCCGTCAAATTTTGAGTCCATGTCACCACACGAGCTGACGACCTGTGGCCACGTCTGCAGGGCGTCACAGTAATGGATGCGGCCCTGTACTTCCGCACCTACTGGCAGCACTGCGCGGAGGTGGCCGACCTGTTCGAGGCGCTGACGGCCGTGGCGACAGGCGAAGATGCTGCGGCCGGCAGCAGCAAGGAAGCAGGAAGCGGACGCAGGGGCTTCAAGCCGCACCTGGGCACTGCAGCGCTCGAGGCGGAGCTGGACAGCGGCGCTCTCCTGCAGGTATGCCTTTGCGGTTCCTGCCATAGCCCCGTGCTGTTGGCGTTGTTGCGCGTTGTGTCATGCTGTACATCACTTCGTTTGTGGACACTCACTAAGCATCGGCTAGCAAGCAACTGAGCAATTCTAGCCAGCTCGGCGCCAAGTTGCTGCAGATGAGCATGGCTCGCAGCAGCTCAACCTGCACTTTTGATGGATTGCTCACACTAGGAGACACACTTTTGCTGTGACATCACCGGCTTTGGGACGCAGTGCAGCTTGGGTGTTGGCAAAAGCAACAGCAACAGCCTCCAGCATCGCTGAAAATGTCCGAGCAGCTCAACTTGCCAGAATCCTGCACAGAGCTTGCATCTGCACTGGCGGATGTTTGCAATGCAAGCCTCCAGAAGCCTTTCGTTATGCTACAGAACCTCCAGCAAAGTCATGCTGATGTGCACTGCTCTGAACACCGCAGGGCGTCATCCACATGAGCCGGCGCGGGCCGTGGGAGGCGGTGGTGCAGGTCGGCAGCGGCAGCGACACCGTCAGGCGGCGCATCACCGTGTCAGGGCGCGCCGCCATCAACCGCGCGGTGCACGGGGACACCGTGGCCGTCCGCCTGCTGCCCAGGTGGGTCCGACTGAGAGCCTGGCATGACCACCCTCGTCCTTATGAGAGCTGAATCTCGTTGGAAACAGAGCATAGTGCTTCCATTTCACGTCTGGTCGGCCTCGTCCATCACACTGCTGCTGTCCATTGCAAAGGGCTTGCGTTGCTACAACACCTCACTGGATGTTGCAGCATCTCGAGCTTTGACCTGGACTGCAGCATGTCACTGAAATGCTATGAATGAGCAGCCCTTGGCCTGCCACACATGGTACTGCACATGCGACTTCGTTTGTGCTTGCCCTCCAGCAGCAACCTCCATCTACAGTTCCCACCTGCTTGTATCACATCGGCTGCCAATGTCGCTCAGCACTCGACCGTCCGTTCGCACAGCTGTGCACTCTTGTTGGCAGAAATCTGCACTTGGCAAGCTCAGTGCAGCTGCACAGCAGGCATCATAAGGCGCACTGTAGCACTTGCGCAGGTCCCAGTGGCAGCCGATGAAGCCCGGGCAGCTGCCAGCAGCGGATGGCGACGACTCCACGCTGGAGGCAGCCGATGACGCTGAGCAGGAGAACACAGACCCAAACGCCGAGCCTGCGTCAGAGGCAGCCGAGGCCTCAGCCACACCAAAGCCCGGGCACGGCCTGCAGCCGACAGGCGAGTGCTGAAGCCATCAGCTAGTGCAGGCAACACAGAAGAGCTGGTGGTTGCAGTCCTGCTACACACAATCCATCCATACCTACGTTGCATCGTCGATCTGATGTCAGAACGTCGTGTGAGTGCTGGTCGCAGGCGAGGTGGTGGGCATCCTGCAGCGGAGGGCCGCGGACATCGTGGCGTGCCTCACGGAGCAGGACGAGGCGGCGCTCTCAGGCCGCGCCGGCTCCAGGCGGCAGGCACGCCCCGACCCCAGCTCGCACCTCATTTGCTTCGCTCCGACTTGCTTCACACCGCACATCATCAACCGCCTGCAGGCCTCGACATGTAACCGTCTCCACGCACCCTGACCAAATGGAGTATATGCTAAATTAGCATGTCAGGTAGCCTGAAAACGTGATGTGTCAGCATGCAGGAGGCGGTGATCGTGACGCCCTTCGACAGGCGGCTGCCCCGGGCGCGGCTGCGCACCCGGCGGGCCGCCGAGCTGGCGGGCCAGCGCTTCGTGGTGCGCCTGGACGCCTGGCCGCCCGACTCGCAGTACCCCGCCGCGCACCTGGTCCGCGCCCTGGGCGCCCTGGGCGACCTGCAGTGAGTCTGCATTGCCAGAACCTCGGACTTCAGGTCCTGACGTCGTCACAGGGCTGCGCCAGCGTCGGCGCCGCTGACTTCTTCCATGCATGTCAGCTCCTCACAGTTGCAAAGACGCATAATAATGTTGCCCTCTCAATGCTGCTAAGACCGCGCTTCAAAATGGTGCCAAGGACCTAGCCTCTGGAAACGCTGGCAGCAGTCTGATGCTGTCTATTTTTCCAAGAATTGGAGCTTGGCAACAAATGTCTGCCGAACCACTGCAAAGTCCCCGCTGCGTGCCATTGCAGCCACCACAACCTCCTCAGCCACCATGCAGGGCTGAGAAGGAGGCCATACTGATCGGCGCCGGCATCACCCGGGCGCCCTTCCCGCTGGATGCCCTGGCGGAGCTGCCGCCGCCCGGTGAGTGGGCCGCGTCGCCAGCGGACCTGGCGGCCCGGCGGGACCTGCGCGACCAGCTCATTGCCTCCATCGACCCGCCAGGTGCAGCAGCAATCATCCGCTTATGTCAACCGTGCTGCCAGTCCAAAACCGTCTGGTCACTTGCTGATGATGCCTGCACGGTGCCGCTGCCACATCCCATCGTGCAGGCACCAGCCAGCTCTGAGCATTGCAAAATTGCATAGTTGTGAAACAGTGCAAGTTCGTGCTCATGTCGCTGACAGACCCCTCATGATTGCATGCAGGCTGCACGGATGTGGATGATGCGCTCAGCGCATGGCGGCTGCCGGACGGCCGGCTGCAGCTGGGCGTGCACATCGCGGATGTGTCCGCCTTCGTGCAGCAGGTGCACTGCGTCATCCACATCAATAACGCCCATTGCACTGCAAACACGATTGCTTTGCAAACGTAGTGACCAGTTTGCTTGCAGTGCTGCCTGCACCGCTGGCATGCTTCCATCCGCATGACCAGTGCGGCAGCAGTGAAAGTGCCGACTCCTGCACCCTCGACTGCAACTGCAGGGTGGGGCGCTGGACCGGGAGGCGGCCGCGCGGGGCACGACCGTGTACCTGACGGACGAGCGGCTGGACATGCTGCCGGGGAGGCTGTCGGCGGGGCTGGCGTCGCTGCTGCAGGGGCGCGACCGGCCCGCGGTGTCGGTGCTGTGGACGCTGCGGGGTGGGGACTGCGCCGTGGAGGATGCCTGGTTCGGGCGCACCATCATCCGGTGGGCACAATCCCCCTCTGCTTGCTGTGAAGCTGCGACGTCGCGATGCATTGGCACTGGTGTAGGCAAGCCGGACGCCGCTGTGGGTCTGCGGCTTAGTTGGCACCAGGCGCGTAATGCATCGCATTATGTCTACTGAACTTTGCAGCTTGCAGCTTTGTGCTTGCTGGCTTGTCAGTCCGAAGGTATGTGCAACTCCAACGCTGGCTCACTGATGCAGACCTCATTGATGCAAACCTTACCAGACGTTCTCTCAGTGCAGGTCGCGCCACCAGCTGAGCTACCAGCAGGCGCAGGACGTCGCGGACCGGCGGCCGGTGCCGGCAGCTTTCACCACAGGGCAGGTCACGGAGCTGCGCACCATGCTGGACCTGCTGGTCAGCGTGACGGACGCCTGGCGGCAGCGGCGGCTTGAGGTGACCCGCATCCCACATGCTGCCTGTGATCGTAACATGAGGGTCTTGATCATAAGCGCTGTTGCAGATGTTGCCACAGCTGATGCACTGTGGTCGCACTCTGCAACCGTCTGTGCTGCGGCCCAGCGCGCTGAGGGCGTGTCGACCAGGTTCATGCTGGAGAGCAGTGTGCCCTCCTGTTTATAGCCGGTAGACATGTTGCCTGAGCGCATGTCTGGCCGTTTTCGACATGTACGCCTTCATGCCAAAGCGTAACTGCATTCTCCTGAAGACAACAAACCGCCCGAGGATGTGCGTGTGTTCTGGTGTTCTTGTTTGCATGTTGTCTGGTAGGATTGTGGCTCATGTTCTTATCACAACCCCGCGCTGCAGGCGGGAGCGCTGGAGCTGGAGTCGGCAGAGCTGCGCTTCGAGACGTCCGCCGACGGCCGCGACGCCGAGGTCGCCCGCAAGCAGGAGCTGCCCATGATGCGCACGGTGGCGGAGGCCATGATCGGCGCCAATTCGGCGGTGGCGGAGCGGATCGGTGACGCCTTCCCGGCAGCCGCGCTGCTGCGGCGGCACCCGCCCCCGCGGGCGGAGGCCTTCGCCGAGGTGACCAGCTGCCCTGTGGGGTCACCCGCTGCGCAGTCAGCACCCGATGGGCGGCTCTGGTGCAGCTTGCTGGCTGAAGCGTGCAAGTGTGCATATAGGTGGTGCGATGTGCTGTGCCACCTGGATGCATACTTGCCAAGAGGCCTTCAAGCAGCCACTGACTGGTACCTTGGATGAGGCACGGGCATCACCTGAACGACCGTGGCACTCGAGCCCGGGTTGGCATCCACAACCGGCAGCATGTTGCAGGTGGCGGGCATCGTGGAGGCGGCGGGGCTGCGGCTGGACACCAGCACCAACGCCGCGCTGGCCGCTTCGCTGTCGGCCGTGGTCGCCGCCGCGCCGGACACCGCGCGGCTCGTGCGCGCCCTGGCGACGCGCGCGATGTCCGAGGCGCAGTACATTTCCACAGGTGATGGTGAACCGGCAGCCGTTGCTTAGTGGCAATGCACAGCTGTGCTTGTCGGGGTCATGTGCGGGCTGCGCGCGAAAGTGCTGGCCACTCCACAAGCTGCCAGCATTTTCGTTGGACAGCTTCTACATGACCCCGACCTACAGTGAACCTGGACCCGCATGCCTATGTACCAGACCCGTGAGCTGCCAGCCTGCTGTCGCCCTGCAGTCTGCATGACATCTGCTGAGGAATTTGACTCGGCATACTGAGTAATTGACTCGGCATACTGAGTAACTTGACTTGGCATACTGGATGTCTCGCAGGTGATGCCACGCGGTTGGGCTTGGGCGGCGCCGCGCACTTCGGCCTGGCGCTGCGGCACTACACACACTTCACCTCCCCCATCCGCCGCTACGCCGACCTGCTGGTCCACCGCCAGCTGCTGGCGGCCGTGGCGGCCACTACGACGGGTGTGCTGCTGGTCAAATTCAGCATGGTCATCGACCAGCAGGATTCCATGCAATTCGTCGAATAGCAGAGCTTGATGGCTTGTGACGCCACTGCAGCGGGTGGACTGCTGACTGATGAGCGCCGCAAGATAGCGGTGCTGGCAGTTGTGGCAAGTCTCCAGCTGCAGTCGTGTTACACAGCACCCACTAGCGTCTGAGCACCAGAGATGTGCTGCTTGGACTAACAACCATCATTCTCACATGCCCTGAGCTTGGCCTACACGTGCGCTACCTTGCAAAGCCTGAAAAGAACCCCCGCTGAACTGCCATGTACGGCCACATGCTGCAGCGGCCAAGCCGCCACTGGAGGGTGGGGCGCTGGCGGCGGAGGCGGCGCACCTCAACGAGATGACCCGCGCGGCAAAGCGTGCGCAGCGCGACTGCTCCGACCTGTACCTGCTGCTGTCGCTGCACAGGTGCATACTTTTTGCCAGATGGCAATGTTTCTGTGAGTATCCAAATGCACCGATTTTGCTGTGAGACGCTACCGACGATGCCATACTGGGGTCCTCATGCATCGAGTGGACCAATCCAACCACCAACTGCTAAGCACAAGTAACGAGTGCTGCTGCTGCTGCGGCTGCAGGAAGCCGCATGTGGAGGCCGCTGTGGTGTACGGCGTGCAGCCCGACCGCCTGCTGGTGTTCGTGCCCGAGTACCACATCCGCGGCGCCATCTGGCTGTCCGACGCCAGGGGGCTGCCGCTGCCGCCGGCTGCGGGCGCGGAAGCCGAGGCGGCCAGAAGCGGCGACGCCTTTGCGCTCGCCGCGCGCCGCAAGCTGCGGCTCGAGACAGGTGCCGTCCGTCAGTCCCATGAAAAACCATCTGTACTTGCAACAACATCACCTGATTGTGCAGAATACTGCTGCACCGGACACGCTGTTGCACCCAGCCAAGAGCTGTGTACAGGAACAAGCAAGTGCTGGTTTGAGCAGGTGAGGGCTGGGCACGCATCACGGACGACGGCGGCAGAGCCCTGCTGGAGGTGCGGGCGCCGCAGCGGGTGTGGCTGCGGCTGTCGGCCGACGCCTCCCGGGCGCACGGCCCCACCCTGAAGCTGCGGCTGCTGGCGGACGCCCACCCCGCAGCGGTGGCGGCGGCGAAGGATGCGGCTGCCGCGGAGCAGCAGGCCGGCAGCAGCTCGGGGACTGCTGCAGCAGGCGCCAAGAGCAAGACCGGCAGCGCCGGGTCTGCTGCAGCGCCGGCAGCAGTGCAGGGTGGTAGCAGTGTTCAGCGGGAGGCGCCGGCAGCATCAATGGAGGATGTGTTCCCCTGGCTTGCTGATGAGAGTATTGACCCCCAATCAGCGCCACCAGGCGGTGCTGCCAGCGCAGCCGAAGGTGCAGCGCTTCACCAGGCAAACCGGCAAGCGCCCGCCGCCAGCAGTAGGAAGGCTCGCAGCAAGCAATCGCACGGGCGGCCGGGCGCCCACCCTGCAGCGGCCGCCAGCCTGGCGGAGGCCCTGCAGCGTGCGCTTGCCGCAGCGCAGGCTGCTGCCACTACTCGTACGCATGTTGCTATTGCGGCTCTGCCCGAGAGCCAGACGCGCCTGCCGCTGCAGGCGGCCGAGCTGTGGGTAGCCCAGGTGTGCTGCGCCGTTGAAGCGCCCCAAATTTGCAGCCTGATCTGCTTAATTTCAAGGCCATGCGCCATCTGCAGTTCGCACTCGGCTTCAGCGCCAGGCGTCGTGCTGTGCTTCAGTTGCCAGCTGTTTCCGCCTCCGCTGCAGAGGGAGCTTCGAGCTGTTCAGGCGCTCAAACACCGATAGCATGGGACATGTGCATGCAGGCAAGGTGCAGCCGGCAGGCTGCGCTGCTGGCGCGCGGGTGCGCCCAGGGGCCAGTGGCGGAAGCGCGGCGGCGAGCGCTGCAAGCCGAGCAGCAGCTGGCTCAGCTAGGCCTTGCAACTGGCCGCAGTTGCTAACATGTCTCAACCAATGGAGCTTCCTGATCTCAGCTGCTGCACAGCTCCTTGACATGGCAGCGACGGTGGACTAGCAAACTGAAATTGTTGCACGGACATAAGGGAACATGCCGAAGCAGTGCCCTGGGTAGTAATCTGGCATGTTGGAACTCGAGCTTCCAGGACTGCAGGACTGCAGAAACTGACAATCCTACGGATTGTAAGGGGTCTCAGGGTTTGTATCTTTTACTTGGGCTATGATTACGGCAGTTGCAGATAGCTTCCTCCTGGCTTCGTGGCACCCAGAATGAATTCGGCAGCGCTGTCTGCGGCCCGCACACACTGCTTTCAAGTCTACCTTGCTCACTGAAATCTCTTGCAACCACCAAACTTCCTTACTACTCCTCTCAGCACACAGCAGCAGCAATGGCCGGCGGCGACAACAAGCCGATTGGACAGCAGGCACAGGACGCCGCAGGCGCCGTGCAGCAGAAGGCGGGCGAGACCGCAAACTACATCGGTGACAAGGCCAACGAGGCCAAGGACGCCGTGGTGGGCGAGTCCAAGAAGCAGACCGGCAACCAGAACGCTGGCGACAAGGCGAAGGACGCCGCGGGCTCTGCTGGTGATGCCGCCAAGGATGCCGGCAACACCGCACAGAAGAAGGCCGGCGAGGCCAAGGACCAGCTGACGAACTAGATTCTTTGCACCGCGCATTGAGCAGCAGCACATCGCGGCAGCTTGGGTCGTGTCCGTATTGTTCGTCAACTGATTTGTAACGCGGTCGATTGATATACTACACTGTACAGCCTCCCCCTCTCACAACCATATCCGCGACTTGATGTCACTCGATTTCTCCTCCTTGCCTTCAAAACAGCCCTGCACACACATACACCATATGGCACATTACACTCATAACACATGCTTGCTATAGTACACACCATACAGCACTTGCTCCTTCCGTCAATCTAGTGCTCAGCACTTAATGACATTGCTGCACTTTTGTAGTCTACAGCTGACGGTGCTTCGCACACGTTGCATGGAATCTGACCTAGAAGCGCAGCCAATGCAACAGCGGCGCTGCAGCTGGCTCCCTGATCATCCGTTGCCGCATGCCACGGTCCACGTACAGCTCCCTGAGCTGTGGCAGCTGCGCCAGTGCAGCGAACGGCAGTGACAAGTGCTCGTTGTTGCCCGTCAGTCTGAGTTCCTGCAAACAAGCACGCTTACCAAGTCGAATCGTGCACCAAACAAAACCGTTGTCCAAACAATGGCACACTGCGCAACATGTTAGCAGGAACAGCGTGAATCGCGATGTCGAGGGAACATGCCTGCAGCTGCTGCAGTTGCACAACCTCAGGCGGCAACGCTGAGAGCTGGTTGTCTGACAGGTCCAGGAGCCGCAACGAGGGCAGCTGCCACATGGTCGCTGGCAGCTCCGTCAGAGCATTGCCACGCAATATCAGCTCCTGCACGCCTGTCAGCTGCTCAAACACCCTACAAGCACACAGCACCTTGTCTCGCTGGCCCTGCCTCACGCACAAGTTCTGGGTAGCAGCGCAAATTGGATGGCTGCTTGATGCATTATGTACTGTTTGTCTGATACTATCAGCGACTACAGGGACTGCACGATCAGTTGCGTGCTGTGTCTTGTGTTCAAGGCCAGCACTACTTGTCAAGCCACCAACACCGGGTTTCATAGCACCGCCACTAAGCATGTTTGCTGTGGTAAGAACATGGTCTTCCTTCTCATTCGCACCTGCTGATGCGGCAGATGCAGGGCTCGCCGACCTTGTCGCACAGCAGGTTGCTGCAGCGCAGCTGCGGGGACGCCGTCAGGTCCAGCCTCCGGACCGCTGCCGGGCTGCGGGCCGCGTCATGCAGGCTGACGAAAGCGCCGCCGCCGTCTGCGACATCGGCGGCAGGCTGTGCGCCTGACTCCGCGGGCGTAGCTGCTGTGCGGAAGGCTGTGGAGCCGGCAGCTCCGGCTGCATCGGCGCATCTGCATGCCGCATCGCTGCAATGCAAGGCAGCCAGCCGCTGTACTGCGCTGCTGAAGACGGCAGCAAAGGCCGCAGGTGGCCTCAAGGGCAGGGCTGACAGCATCCAAGCCTGGCGCTGTCGCCTTGACGATGTCAGGGGAGCGTCGTGCCTCGCGACAACCGTAAGATGTGTTGCTGGCAGCACTTCAGAAACTGTGAAGCCTTCGTCAGATGTCAGTCTTACTCATGGCCTGATCAGACACACCGTGCGATGAAGGGAATGGGGCGTAGCGCACGCAGTCTGGGCAATTCTTTTCCGGCTGCAAAGATCGCGGGAGATCCTGCGCGCGACCAAACACCGGAAGCCTCAGCTGCCTTCGTGCACGGCCTGCAAACCCTGACTGAACGAATCAAGCTCAGCAGTAGGTCACAGAACCATTGTCTGATTGCGATTGTGAGCGGGGACCGCCTGGCACCGCAATCGCAGAGCTGCTCACTTCAGCTGGCTGGCAGAGCCATTGCATTGCTTCAAGGTGATTCTGCACACCTGGCGCGGCGATTGTCATCCTGATACGGTGCCTCAGGCCTGATCTTGCGGAGCGCGGGCGCTGCAGCAGAGGGCTGGCGGTGTTCAGCAGCGGCCCGCGTGCGGCATGGCGCCTGTGGGGCCCATTGGCGATGAGGCCGCCATCCTGGAGCTAATGCGCAGAAGCATCCCCTTGACCATCTACTGCACCAAGTACGCACGAATGAGCGTGTTGGGTTCAGTGCTACAGTGTATGTGTCCCAATCGGTGCAGCGCCATGCAGGCTTGACTTGAGTCCCAGGTGTGCTATGCATGTCGGTACACTGACCATACATCCCTGTAGTTTTGTCAGCATGCGTCATGAGTGCCGATGGTTCTATGTATTGAGGATTCGGAATGGCACGCAGGTGGGTGCCCGGGAGCGCCCGCATCGTGGTGCTGGGGGCGCACACCAAGGGCAGCGGCGCGCTGCAGGTGGGTGCCGGAGGACGGGTCGACAGTCACGGACGGCCCTGAGTGCTTACTTCAGCCGCAATGCCAAGACTCAAGCTGCTCCGCTTCATATAGTCTCGTGGATATGTCGCCTCGGCAGGTGCTGGAGCTAGGGGAGGGGCTGGTGGAGGTCGCGACGACCGAGGTGGAGCAGCCCATCAAGTGCGGCACCTTCGGCGCGTCAGGTGCTGAGCCACTGATCCTCATGCACGCTGCGCATCGGCAGCCTTGGGACCTGCGCCCTTCGTGCTTTCCTGGACGCTGGTGCTCTGAAGGCTCGCCCCAGTCACGGCATTCGCATGGCATCCTCTCATCTGCACACTCGCTTGTGCGCCAGAAGCAGAATGGCCTGATATAGCTTGGCGCCTGGTGCAGACTCCGTCGAGCGGAAGCTGGCGACGGGCGACTTCAGGGGGCGGCTGCAGACGTGGGACCTGGAGCGCTGCGACGAGCCGGTCACATCCACATCGGCGCACGTGGGGCTGATCAACGCCATCGACGGCGCCGGCGGCAAGGCGAGCAGCCCGCTCCACAAGACGTGGCGACCTGCTGCGTGATCATGGTGCCACCAGTGCTGGTGCATAGTCCCAGGCACCCAATAACACCGCAGTCGGCAGGGGCCATGCTCCTGGATGACATCGCCTCCCATCTGCTATCGCCATGTGCGCCAGCAACACCTCGTGGAATGCCACCTCCAGCCTCCGAAGTGCCAAATTCAAACCCTGGATCCTGAACCTGAGCGTACCATGCAGTCCAGCAGCGGGCCGCCGGAGGTGGCAACCGCGGGGCGCGACGGCGCCGTGAGGGTGTGGGACACCCGGCAGCACGACGCCCCCGTCGCCGCCTTCCTGCCCAAGGCCGCCTCCAAGGTCAGCTGCCTGGTGCACTTTGCTGTGCTCCGGGGGTGATGCTATGAGGGCATCGATCCTGCAGCAGCGAGCATGCCGCGAGCAGCGTGCCCCCTAACTGATGCCTGGTTGAGAAGGGCCGGTTCTGCAATCTCAAGTCGTGGGCAGTGCATGAGGCCATACATGAAGGGTGTACGGCCATAACTGAACTACCTTTTGTGTGGTATGTCCTCTGCAGGCAAGGGACTGCTGGGCGGTGGCCTTCGGCGACATGTACAACGACGAGGAGCGCGCGCTGCTGGCGGGCTACGACAACGGCGACATCAAGATGTTCGACCTGCGCACCAACAAGTGCGCCTGCAGACCAGCCGACATTCACATCCACCAGAAGTGTCACGAGCCAAGGCCGCCTCTGAGTGCTCCCCGCAGCTGCTGAACCTAGTGCTACAGAATAAGCAACTCAACACAGAGCCTGCGGCTAAATATGCTGCGGAGGCAGTCTCACTAAGCCATCAGCGACTTCATGGTGCATCACGGCCACTGCGGATGGTGGCTGACGGACTGCGCCGCTGTGCAACAGGGTGCGGTGGCAGGACAACCTGGGAAACGGCGTCTGCGGGCTGGCCTTCGACCGCGCCACCATCCCCATGAACAAGTTCCTGGCGACCACGCTGGAGGCGCAGTGGCACTCCTTCGACGCCCGCACGCTGCACCGGAAGTCAGGTGCGCGCTTGCTGTCGTGCGTTGTCCGCTGGGCCACAGCCGAAAACGGCAGCATCGACAGCATGTTGGAGCAGTGGGTGCATGTGTGAGGGCATGACAACCGTGCGCCGTACGCTCATGCGCAACCTGCCCACGCACACGACATCCGTGAGCAGCCGGTCATCGCCCTCATCACAGCAGCGGCTGGCGCCTCGCAGGCTTTGCCAAGGTGACGACGCGCCTGGAGGGGGGCACCACGGCCTGGGGGTGCGCGCCCCTGCCGCAGAACCGGGACCTGCTGATGGTCGCCGGCGGCGACGGGAAGCTGGGCCTGTACAAGTGCGTCATGTTCAGGGCTCATAATAGGATCAGTGCGCTGTGCACGTGCAAATGTAGCATATACACATTGTGATGTTCAGCAAGGCATGATCACATCATCTGAGCAGCATGCTGCCAGGCAAATGACATGCCCGCAGCTGAGACGAAGGTGTTTTTCCTTTCATGTCTAGGTACAACTACCCCGACCAGCGGTGGCGGAACTGCTTTGGCGAGAAGAAGGAGAAGGAAGGGGTGGCCGGCACCACGACCCTCATCACAGACCTGCAGCTGACAGGTGGCTTTTAACCTGACGACTGCATGTGTGAGCTGATGCTTGCCGTGTTGCTTAAGGGTGTGACTGCTGGCTGCACCTTCCAGCGAGTCTGCGATGTGGCAGTGTGTCCATGCACTGAACGTACTCACTTGGGCTGACGGCAGATCAGCCAGTCACCGGGTTCGACTGGCACCCGGACAAGCAGGGGCTATTCTGCTGCGGGGCCTTCGACCAGTGCGTGCGCGTCGGAACCGTCACACGCCTAAATCGCTACTGAGCTCCGCCGCTTGCAGCACAGCAATGCATGCTCATGCTTGGGTAGTCATGCTTTCCTGGCGGCGACATAGTGCTGGTGTGGTACTGTTAATGGGCTGACCTGGTCCCTGAAGTCGGAGTCGTTAGGAGGGTTCCTGCTGTCAACATGTCCTGGCCGCTTGCAACAATCTCAGAACGCAGCATCAGTATTCCTTGTAAACTTCATGCACTCACTACTGTACATACTTCTGTCTGTCCTCCCTCTGCTACAGCCACAGTTGTTCTCAGACAGGCGTACGGCGTCCGCTGTGAGAGCCACGGTCGTCAACTGCCACTGTCAACACCGAAAGTGCGGCCACGAGCGCCTGCCTGCTGTCAGCTGCCCTGCAGCAGCCGCAGCGTATCGGGCATCGACCCCCTGCCGCCCGCCAGCGACCGCTCCACCTCTTTTCGCGTCGCCCTGCAGTTGGCAACATCAAAGTTGGCAGATGCACAACCAGCGACTGGGGGCTGCATTAATGGCAAAGCGACACAGATTGTCAGCGCTGTTGTTTCAGCAAATGCATGTTCTGCAGCTGCATGGCAGCAGCAGTCAGCTGATCAGCTCGCCCCGCGCTGTTGCGACGCCTGTACATTTGTCTGGCAAATGCAACAGACATGCCAGGATCCGCTGTGAGGTGCTCACTTCATGACAGCCGGGAACTCCATGTAGGTGGCTTTCTGTGCGAGCCACTGCCGGTCCAGCACTGCAAATGCGCTGCAAAACAGCTCCTCGAACGGAGCTGATGAAGCTGCTGCGCCATCGGCTGTGGGCGGCCGTGACCTGGGCTGCTCATCCTGCAGCCACGAAGAATGCTCAGAACGTTGGGCAGCTCCTGCGCTCAGCGTGCTGGCGGCTGGAAGCCATACAAGTCCAGGACTGGGGCCTGTGACACATCATGCAGCCTCTGCTGCCCATTCACATCTGCATTGCACTGTGGGGTCATAATGGAGGAGCTCCACAGGGCGCCAGGGGTCTGGACCGTCCTGTGCATCGCGACCGGTCATGTGAAACGACAGTGCCTTGACAGATGCCATATGCTGTCAGCAAGCCCGGGCATACCCTTGCGCCCCCTAAAGATGACGTAAGCCACAACGTGTTCAGCACATTGTTATCTGTCTGAAGCAGCTTGCTCACCAGCAGCAGCAGGAACTGCCGACCGGCGGGCGTCTTCGGCAGTCTGCCGGCATCCCGCAGGTCCAGTGCCTCTGCACGTCACAGCACACCATGAGCCAAACACAGGCAAAGGGGGTTTAAACTGATCCTGGGGGGGGCATGTTGCTCAACACTATACATGCCTGTGCATCGTGAAGCTCAGGCGCGATGCATGCCCGACAGGTGCAGGTCTGCAGGCAGCCTTGAGCTAAGGCCAAGTGAGCCCTTTCGGCTGCGGCTGCTGTACCAGAGGCGCACCCAGCAGCATGAACGTCAAGTTGACGCCCGCCACGGCAAAGGGGTACTCCCACTGCGAGCGCGCCCCGTCGCGCTTGTGGCGCAGCCTGTCAAACTGCGCCGGCTGCCGCTGCGCCAGGAACAGCAGGCACTCCAGCGCCAGCAGGCCCGCCCCCCTGAAGTCCGTCCCGGGGTCTGTCCCCTGCAACGACGGTTTGCACCATTCAGTGTCAGCATAGCTTAGAGACCTTGGTGACTTTGCACGCAGGATGCCTCTCGATATGCTTGGAGAAGTTGGGAGACCAACTTCCCGAGCATGCCAGCCACACACCTGCCAGCCCATGTCCTTCCAGCGCTCTGTCTTCAGGCTGTCGCACGGCTCCCCCGGGAACGCCGCCGCCCACAGCTGCCGCAGCATCTCCTGCAGGAGGTGCAGATGCTGTTGGTGTGTGGAGCGTATAGATACATGTGCTTGTCATAACAGTCAGACATCCCAGCCCGCGCAGTGCTTCTTTAGACTGGGGTACCAGCCATAGTGTATCGGAGCAGCAGCAGGACGGTGTGCCATGGCAGTCCAGAGCCGTCCATGCGCTAGAGTCGAAAGTCACCTGATGCTCTGGGTTGGCGCCGTCGAATGGCACCGCTATGCGCCGGCGCAGGGTCTCCAGCCGCGCCGCCGCTGTCACGCTGAGCTGCACACGCGGCTGCCGCAGCCACGCCACGCACCCGCTGATGGTCGCTGCAGATTGCCCGCATATTTGGCCGTCAGCAAGCATGTTTGTTGGCAGATCAGCAATAGTTGTCAGGAGCAGAGGCACGACCGTGGCTGGATGCAGCATATATTCCAGCGTGTACGGGCCCCAAGGCTGTGTCTTCTCGGTAGTGTTTCAACCACAGTTGACACAAGCAGCCACATGAGTGTTGTGCTTGACGGTGTTCCTTCGACATCGTCAAGAAGATGCGCTCACTGGCGAGGCCGCGCAGGCCGGTGACGGCGTTGCTGACGAGGCCGCGCAGCAGGTCCGCCCAGTCGTAGGCGTTGATGGAGTAGGGGACCAGGGCCCGGCTGCCGCCGCCGCCGCCATGGGAGTCCCGGCGGGTGGGGCCCCGCCCCGCGGCGGTGCGGTGCGCCTCCGACTCCGCGTCGAAGCCCAGCAGCGGCTCATCCAGGTCGCCCGCATCTGCAGGAAAATGCGCATCTCTTTGGTTCGGCAAGCCCTCAGAGCGATCTCAAGCACCGGCGGCGGACGTGCGGCAAGAGCGTGCAGCATGGCAGCTCAAACCGAGGCCTTCAGCGGCAGGGTGGTCGCGCCACGAGCACGTGCCGAAGAAAGCGGTGAAGCAGGTGTGAAGGACGACACAGTCCTTCACCTGCAGCCTGATGTCGGCGCCGCAGGACTGGCTCTGTCATGCTACCAGGCCTGGGCAGCGCAAACCCCGCGTGCGAGGCAGGCCCACGTTGATTATTTACCACAGGAAGTTATTCTGATGTGCTGGCTGGCACACGGGGTGTGCCCGCAGGGCCCCCCGAAGCTGGCTCCACAGGAGGATCTGGGACCTGGCCCCCGGACTACAGAGCGGTTTTCAGCTGTCAGACTGTCTGTTGTTACGAGCAGGACGCCAGGACGACTCTAGAAACGTTGCCTGCCTCAGCGCACAGCGCACGCTGACTTCACCCACTTACAAGAGCTGACCAACTCAGCACATGACTTCAATGGCAGAAGATTGTCAGGCCCGCAGAGCAAACCTGCACAAATGAATCCCTCTGTACTAGCGTGAAATGGGCACGGTGGACATCTGGAAGTGGCGCGGATCCTTGACGCACGGTGCTTGACTGGCATGACTGGGCCATGGCTGCAGGAAGCACCTCTGGCCAGCAGAAGCAACCTTGCTGCTGTCAAGGTCCACCTGCGTTGCTGACCGTTGCGCAGGCGGTGACTTGTCAACCTGCTGCTGGCATCAGTGCACTTTCTGTGCTGCTGCGGCTGCGGACGGCACCTTCTATCAGTGCCATGCCCTTTGGCGGCGCGGTGGAGAGCCCCTTTCATTTGGCGGCATGGTGGTCCCCTTACAGCGCGCCGTGTCGTTGACTGTAATGTGCCGTTGATTGAGAGGGCAGCATGAGTGTGTGTGATGAAACGTTGTCGGATGCTGTGGACGATAAGTGCATGTCCGTCTTGTGGCTGCCAGTGAGGTGTGCACTTGGCGCAGCTGTATGTCGGCTTCATCGGCTGCATTGTGCACCTGCCCTCGCTGGCATATGCCAGGGCATATGGACGTGCAGTATATGTAGTCAGCGAGGTGAGAGCAAGGTGTAAGCTACAGCTGAGTGGCACATGATTTGGGCCCAACAGCCAAAGCGCTGCAGGATCGGCGCGGGGTACACCACAGGCCTGTGACCAAACGGAGAGCATCTGCCAGTTGTGCTCTGCAGACAGCTAGCAGCCGGCAGGACAACGCCAACAAGTGGTGGCACAGTACAGACCTATAGATAGAGGGTGGTGGCGCTTGCATGGAAGGGCCATGCGCAGTGTGTGTTCAACAGAACTGCTGATGGAGTGGCGTGGGGTGTGGCCCCACCGGCCGTTATCAGGCAGATTCTGTGTGCATGGCCGTGCAGTGGTGTTTGAGGCAGCGAAGCAGTCCAGCTTGGCACTACACCTGGTCGATTCCCGCCACCTGGGGGGAAAACGTGGATGGTTCACTGTCCTGCCTGTTGTTCTGGAGCTCGGCCCGAGTCGAAGTTACCCATGCAACCCAACAGCGCAGAGCACCCAGACCATCGTTCCTCCGATCGGCGGTCAGCTGGACACGCGGTTCTGCCTCAGACGCAGCCAGGCCTCGACACCGCCGCCGGTCAGCGAGCAGGCGGCCCAGAGCTGCGGGCGCTGCATCATCCAGGGAGCCTCCCAGGTGTGCAGCTTCCCAGCCATGTCTCGCACCCACAGCCGACAGGTACGTATGAAAGATTTTAAGGTATGGTTGTGAGCATTGCGGCAGCCCGCCGGTGAGCATTAGTCGGGCGCAGGTGTTCTCCGATGTCTGGAGACACCGGAGCTGCACCGAAGGAGGGTGGCGACTAGACTGCCTGAGATAGCTTTGAATGGTACCTTTAGTGCTTCACGCATCTTACCGGAACAGCGCTGGTCTCCTGCAAGCTCTGCACCTCTTGATGACATTTGACCGTGAGGTCCTCGGACGGCAGCTTCTGTCTGACAAGTCGTCTCCCAGCTCGAAGCGCAGCCTAAGCATGTTGCTGTGCCGCAGCATTGATTTATGATTGCCTGTAGGATCGTGGTCATGTGTCTGAGGCTTCGCGCTGCACGTGCTGCCTCACGTTGCCCAGCGCAAGCTGATGGGTTGCACGAGGGTTGGAGGCTGGCTGGGGCCGCGGTGTCAGAACATACCATCTTGGAGTGCTCGGAAACGGTGATCATCGCGTCTGAAAGCCTTAAGACTGCCTTGCAAGCGGGCACTATGTTCCGCACGCAGGGCCGCGTCTGCACACATATGCTGTCTGACAGATAAAGCTACCACGGTGCTCAGTGCGCTCAGTCGCAGTGTTGAGATGGCGCCGCGCTCGCAGAGTCCATCAAACTGATCTTCTGTATATACATGCTGATGCTGGTACGGCGCCAGCCGCTAGCCGACGCTTGATCTCCGTGCAAGACAGCCTTGCATGAACCTGCACGACTCCGTCACCTGACACATGCCCTCGCCGTGTGAGCAGGCAGTAAACCTTTGTGTTGACCACTTGTGGCGTCCGTGTGCCATCAAAATCGAGCAATAGAGGCCAGTAACTTGGGGTTCGAGATTGGGGTGCACTGGTCGAGATGTACATATGTCGCCAGGAATGTCAGGCCTTGCTCCGGCAGGGCGAGGCTGGCGAGCAGACTTCGCATGCAGCGTGACAATGTGGTGCCTCTACAGCCACTGGCAGATTTGCAGCTGCATTCGCGTGCATCGGCGGTGCCAGGGCTGCAGGCTTGTCATCATCATGTGACGCGCACGGTGCCCGATCAGTGTGGGACCCAGATCTTGCGATCGCAGGCCGCGACATGTCGGCCAAGGCGGAGACGCCGCTGCTGCTGGCGCCGCTGCTGCCGCTGCACTGCGCGACGGCGGAGCTGGAGGCGGAGGCGCTCAACAACCGGCTTTGCTTGGCGCCCTGCATCGGCGGCCTCGGCGGCGGGTGGCTCGGGTTGACACACCACGCAACGCCACAGCACCCTCCTGTGAGCGTGAGTACCCGACACAGCGCCGGCCAGGCGTGTCTTGTGCCCCGCAGCAGCCATCGGGGGCCACCCCCACATGCTGCCTATCTGCCGAAACGTGGCAAACACCAACACTGTACTGCCGTGCTCAGATCCGCGCATCTGGCGCTGCCGCAGCCACTCCTGCGCTCTGTGCTCGCGTGTTTGTTGCCTAGCAGGGCGCGGCCTCCCCTCCCGCAGGCTGCCGACCTGCCGTGTGCTAGAGCATGACATGTGCGGCGTGCGCAGGTGATGCAGTATTGCGGGTCGCCTGCGAAGGGCGGCTGCGGCGGCCCCTCTCAGGCGGTTGAGCCGCAGCACTCCTCGCGCTCGAATGCGAGCACGGCGGACGGCATGCCCGATCGGGCCTGCGCATCCCCGCTGTGCGTCACATCGCCATTCACAGGTACATCCCTCCAGACGTCCTGCGCACTCTGCTTCGTGCGTGCATGTGACTGTTGGGACGTGCATGATACCAGCAAATCGGCAGCCCACCCTGGCCGAGCGTGCGACTGGTCCCCTTAACCTGCTGGTACACATCCTGCATGGCCGCTGCGCGTCACACATACTGGACGCCTATTCCGACGCAACGCACCTTCTGGTGGCTGAACTTGTTGTGTGCATGCTCAGGTGGTCTCCTGCATGAGCGCGGCGCTGGCGCCCCGCACGGCTACTCTGCGCCAGCCGCCAATGCGTCGACGCAGTGCACCGCCATCCCAGACGTGCCGGTAAGCGCCCTGTGTGCTTGCTGGTGCTGGCTGCTGCCCCTTCCATCGCACTACTGGGCTGCACTGCGTGAATGCGCAATGCTGCGCCCCTCACCAGCAGCGTCAGCTGCCCCTTGAGACGATCACCGGCAGCCGCCCTGCCTCTGCCAGTACCACCTCAATATACCGCACAACTATATTGGGTCTTGGTCAGGGAGTCGACAACGGCATCAGCAGGGTGAGCTGCGGGCCAGGTTGTTTCAGCATGTATTGGGGTTTGACTGGTGGAGTCCCAGTATCTTCACATGGGCCGATCCAGGCCTGCGGTGGTCACATTCTGCAGGTGGGGGACCTGGATCTGGCGGCGTTCATCGCCTGCGGCGGCCTGGCGGCAGGTGCGGAGCTGTCGCTGCCGCCCCAGCAGGCTGCGGGCCGCGAACCGCAGCCCCACAGCCGTGGCGGCAGCGCTCATCATGGCTACGGCGCCGACCACGTCCGCACCTGGTCGGCCAGCCGCCACATGCACAGCCCGCCGCTGACGGCCTCGCTGTCGTGCTCCGGCGGCAGCGACACGGGGCAGCACGCCTTCGACCTGCAGGGCAGCCGCTACGGGGTGGGCGGCGGCGCCGCCAACCCCCAATCCCCGTCGACCCGTGCGCTACGCCAGTGCGTGGAGGCGCTCGGGTCCGGCCACCCTGGGGCGACTCCGAGCCTCTGCCATGGCTTCGGCGCCGCGGACGGCCTGGCGGTGGACATCGGCATTGTGACGGACGGCGGGCTCGAGGACGGCTTGGGCATCAGCCGCGCCATCAGTTGCATGAGCGGCATCAACATCGCTGCCAACGACGGTGAGCTGCCCCGCGGCCTTGCACCCAGAGTGAGGTGTCGGTTACGGCTTTCATGCATCGACTTGAAACCTCACTTGCCTCACACGGCGGCCAGGCTGGCCTACTGCAACACTTGCCGCTGCAGCCCTCAGAAGTATGGATGACCACGTTCACCAGGCGCTTTCGCACTGATATGCGCTTCCGTGTGCAGGCGCGGGTGGCGAGGGGCTGCCGAGCATGGAGGCGCTGCTGGCGGAGCACAGCTGCGCGGGGAGCGCGACCGGGGCGGCCGCTGCTGCGGCGGCGCCTGCTGCTTCCGCCGGCACCTCCTCCCGCCGCATCATCCCAGGCCGCACCATGGTCGTGGTGAGCAGGAAGCTTTGTGAGCGTTGATGCTCTGTTGTCTCGCTAAGTGCGGCTGTCCGCTGAGGCTTTCAGCATCAAAGCGGCAGTGCTTTGCACGGCTCGATGACCGCCCGAAGTGTGAGTGACTCTGGAACGCCAAGCTGTATGGCCTGTGCCGAAAAGTGCAGCATGGCTGCGGCTCGCAGCTGCAAGCACTATGGGGTGCCCTGCTGACCTGCCAGCCATGACGCTTGTACTGTGCTGTGTATGAGTACAACAGCTGTGTCGTTCACATTCGTACGACCTGCATGCATCGTCATGCTGCTAATACGACATGTCACCATCGCCGTGGTACACCTCAAGGCAGCCTGCACTCAGCATGCAGCCTCCTGCGCACCGCTCAGCAGCCCAGGGCTGTCTTCTCAGCGGGACTGACGTCGCTGGTGTGCTCCAATGTACGCAGCTGGGCAAGCCGCGCGGCCTGAGCCATGGGTCCGCCGACATGCACAGCCGGCTGTCGGCCGGCAGCCTGACGGACGTGTTCTGCGGCGAGGGCGGCGGCAACGCGGGTCCCTGGGCGCACCCGGCCAAGCGCCGCCGCTGCAGCCGCTCCAACTCCGCCATGTCATCCCAGGGTGAGCTGGCACTGCTCCCGCCGTGCTGACACACCATCGCTGAGAGGACTTGACCACCAGCAGTCATGCTGTGCGTCAGTGGCACCTACTTCAACAGAGGTGTATGTATATGTGACGGACGCCGGCATGTGCATCTTGCTCCTGCCTTGACTGCACGTCTGTGTGCCATCCTCGGACCCGCTTCAAACCTTGCTGCACGACTTGCAGACGGCTTCCATGAGGCGGAGTCCCTGTTCCTGGATGTGGCGGAGCTAGTGCCGGAGGCCGAGCTGGGGCTGCCCTGCGGCTTCCGCCACGGTGTGGGCGTCAGCGGCCGGGAGGGCGCGCCGCCCCGGCGGGCCGCCGCGCTCAACCGCCGCCCCGCCTCGGTGTGCAAGAACTCTGAAGGGTATTGTCGCCAAGTGATGTGCTTTGCAGAGGTGATGAGGTTGAACGTCTAGGAGACTTGTGGTGTTCCAACATGATGTCTGGCTGAGTTGTCCGCACGTGCTCACCATACTGCCTACCTTCCTCGCACAATTGACTGGGCCGAAGAGTCGAGGGCATCACATGATGCTTTGCTGCCATCCTGTCAGCAGTGTCAGCAAAGGCATGACAATATGAAGTGTATGACTGTGCCTTTGGTCCACCGTTTCCTGTCAAAATCATGGAGTGCTGTTCCCGCAGGCGCTGCTTGCGGCGGATGACGCTGCGGCCGCTGCCAGGCGGGCGGGTCGGCGGGCGGGGGAGTATGCCCACATCACGCAGGACATGCTGAAGGACGGCGGCTACTTCGACATGCCCATCCAGGTCGTTCACACTCGTCAGCTTCATGTGGTGGCAGTGTCGGGTGTCATGCTACATCATTCAGCAGGACGTAGTAGGACTAGTCGACGACCGCAACATGCTGTGCTGCATGTGCCAGGTTTCTCACAAGCCAGAAGCCCGACACGTGCACGGTGCCCGCACACTTATGTGTTGCAGGACGTCTTGATTCCTGACTAACCCCAGTTGCCATTGACGCAGGAGGCGGCGGCGCAGCTGGGCATCGGGCTGAGCGTGCTGAAGCGGGTGTGCCGCACGATCGGCCTTGCCCGCTGGCCGTACCGCAAGCGCCAGTCCCTGCGCAACGTGGTGGAGCAGACCAAGCTGTACCTCAATGTACGTGGCAGCTGACCTCCACATCTGAGCAGATGCCGAGCGGATGCTGCCATGTGCTCACCATGATGCAGCAGTCGAGCGTGCATCAAGCCATTGGCACCGAGCACAGTCTGTGTCGTGGGCTGACCCCTTGCCGCCAGCACACTTGAGCGCCGCGCTGCTCGACATGCTGCTTGGCACATTGAGACGGATGTGGGCGTGATGAGCCATGCTTGGGTGCGCAATGCCTGCAGACGTGCAACCGTCAACCCACGCCTGACCAAAAGAAATTTCCTGTTCGCAGGACATGGACTTCACGTCCAAGGACAAGGTGCTGCGGCTGCTGGAGCAGGCGGCCGCCTCGCTGGACGGCTCAACAGGGGAGGACCTGGGCCCCGCGTTCAAGCGCTACCGGCAGGCGGTCTTCAAGCTCAACTACAAGATCAACAAGCTCAACGCCGCCAAGCGCGGCGCCGCCAAGGTGCACTAGTGGTCTTGGTAGTGCAGATCTTCCTGGAGCAGCTGCGTGAATTTACACATTGTTGATGTTGGAACCGCTTGCATCTGCTGAAGCACTGATTTGCCTGCTTTACCATCTGTGGTGATGACAGATGCATCCGGTGCTCGCTGCACAGGACTGTAGTGACTATAGACAGCAGCTTGAATGGCACATTCATGTTGCCATCGTGCAGGCTGGCGGCGTGAAGTGCAAGGTGGCGATCCCCAAGTCGGCCGCCGCCTCTCTGGAGGCGCTCGCCAACTTTGCACTGGATGGCGACGAGGCGTCAGCGGCTGCTCTGGCTCCGGAGGACATGGACCTGGTCCGCGGCGAGGACGGTGCGTGCCGACTCTATGCATGCACATACATGAGTACAAGGCTGCGTTGCCTCCGTGTGCTGTCATAGGCATTCGCAGCGGGTGCATGAATGGTGCGTGTGCCTCTGGCCGCTGGTGGCATGTTGTGCTGCAAGATCCTCTGCTTGCCAGACATCCACCTGTAGCCTCCAGGTTTCGAGCGTACAGGTGTGGGTGGCCCTGTGCCAGCTCACACCCAAGTTTGTGTCGTGACAAGTATCCACATATGCTGCTCAAACATGCTGCTGCTGCTGCGCAGATGGCCCCATGAACGAGCTGGGCATGTTTGGCGCCTTCAAGCCGTCGACGCCGCTGGGTGCCTTCACCGCGGCGGTGGGCAGCCTCCCGTCAGCGTGCATCGCTGGGCGGGGCCCTGCCGCTGCAGCAGCCGCTGCCGCGCGCGCTGCAGCGAACAAGGCGGCAGCTGCCTCCGCTGCTGCGTCCACTGGCGGCAGCTGCAGCCTCACTGCATCCGACAATGGCGGGGTGAGTCTGAGAGACTGGACAATGTCGTCCACATATCATGCACATGCCCAGTTGCCTTTTCCTCCTTCTCGCAATGACAGTGTCAACATTCGGCCACTACAGTGACAACGGTAACACTGCCAACACTGCAGGGGGGGACCGATGCGCCTGAGGTCGGCCGAGATCACAGTGAGCCACCCATGACGGCGCCAGCTGCAATCCAGCTGCAGCACATCCCCCGCAACTGAGCGGCTGCCCGCTGGAGCTTGCGCAGCCGCAGCTAGTGGCAGCTGCAGCGCACTTGCCCTGTGCGCAAGTGCGCTGCAATAGTCAGCAGTTATAAGCAGTGGCGTGCCAGCAGCTAGTAGCATCCGCGCCCGACTGATGCCGGCAGCCTTCAGCGGAGTGTCAGATCGGGCGCCGCTACACCCCATGCTCAGGCCGTCTCCTGTCCGCATGTGGCGTGCACTCTGGTGTCGCAGCGGACAGGAGACGGTATGCTAGATGACAAGGAGTTCCCCAGATTCCACCTGGCCAGTAGTGACAAAGGCGTGTGGCAGCAAGAGCGGTGGTAGCTGGGGTCCAACTGTCGGGAACAGATTGACAGCAATGGGAGTATTCATGCGCAGCCGCCCCTGTAGCAGTGGTCTCCCTGCAGCGGGGGTGGCAGCAGGCAGCGGCGGCAGTGCAACACCGAGTGGGCCAGCAGCAACCATGCAGCAGCAGAGTCGGCTGCGAAGCAGCATCAAGCTTAGAGATAGATCATCACGTGGCGGCAAGATCAATGCACCAGGCAAGCGACCGGGACAATCATGATGTTGTTTACAGCAGCGGCCAGCACCTATCTGGCGGCAAACCTGGAAGTATACAGACGCAGCAGGCAGACTGGCTCCCGCGGCACTTGCAGCCTGGAAGGCCCCCAGTATGTGGCGGGCATCACCTCGAAGTAATTTGCAGAAAGCGCAGCAATTGACCTCGGCATTGCGCTTTGCGTGCCACATGTACAGCAGTACATGGGGTGCACCTGCAGAACTCCTGGCTCGAGGCCTTCCACCTCTTCACGGAGATCCAAGCAGCACCGCGCTGGCGCTCATCGGAATGGCAACCTTGGCCAACAACTGAAGCACCATTGTGGGATTCAGATCTTGACGCTGCCCGATCAGGGAGAGCATGTCTTGTCAGTCACGGTGACAGCATCCTGAATATGGAGAGGGCAAGATCACGCCGCACCATGTCTTGGGGCGGTGGCAGATTGTTTGTACTTGCGATGGAGTCTGGTTGGTTTGGTCGGGGGTTTTGGGGCTGCCAACAGGGGTTGCAGGCCCGGGGAAAGCATCTGTATGTATACTTTGCATGGCATACTTGCAGTCTTGGGATGAGGTTTTCACGTTGGTTGCTGGCGGCGCTATATTTGTGATGGGATGACTTGCACATGCACATCTGCCTGTCATTGCCGCTGTCCCTTCAGCGGATTGTGTGGTGGCTGTACGTGGACTCGGATTGCTGTATATCGTTTGGACTCAGAACGGGCTCAAACCAACATCAGGCCTCTGGAGCCACTCGTAGCCTGGTGTCGATTTGGGTTGGTTCGTTTTGCTTACCTACATGCCTGCTGTATGGTGCTTGCCTGCCTATGTACCTGCCTGACATGTGCATGCTTGCCGGTCCAGCATTCTTGAAGTTTGGTTTACAATTGCCGTGATTGGTTCCTGTGTCTGATGCAATTGTAAGCATGAGTTGTTGGACTACGGCTAAACGACAATGCCGCAACTTTCGTGTCACACCGTACCCTGAACACCACAACCAGACTCGCATGCTCAAGATGGTTCCGCATCCCGAATGGCGCTGCCTGACGCTGCTGCTCACCCCGTGCCACAGCTGGAATGTAAACAGCAGCGACCTCACATCCACCTCAGCAGTGCCTGCGGGGCTGCCGTGGCACAGCTGAGCATGCTGCTGGCCGGCGGGGGCATGCCTCCTCCTGTACACGGCCCCTCCTGGCCAGCAGGCGCCCGCCGATCCGGTCGAGCCGTGCCGGCTCAGAAGCGCTTCATGTCGACCAACAGGCGCCCGCCGATCCAGTTGAGTGGCGCCAGCTCAGAAGCGCTTGATGATGTCGCGCGGGGGGCGGAAGTTGATGGGGTGCGTCTCGGGCGTCGCCTCCTCGTCCTCCCGCCACATCTTCACCGTCTTGTCCGCCTCGGCAGACGCCAGCCTTGAGCCGGACCTGCATGCGAGGCACGATGCCGGCTTTGCAACACACACTGAAGGGTGCTTGGCACCGGAAACTGCTTGCACACACCTGGGCAAGCCTCAGCAAGTGCAGGCTGGCTGTGTGTACGGCCAACATGCGCAAGTGTTGATGATGTTGCTGATGATCCCAGAGCGCACTTGTCAAAAGTCAGCGCAAAGATGCCGGACTCCGACTCCAGGGAGCCCGGCTGCACCGGCGATGTGTACTGCTGGAAGCGGTTGCCACTCTTCCAGTCGTATGCCCTGTGGCAGCACCGCACGCCTCAGAGATGAGTCACAGTATGACACCAGGTGAAGCATATGTGGACAGTAGACATGCAGACAAAGCCGAATCAACACAAGGCCATAAGATGACCAATGCGCTTTGCAGGAAGGGGAAGCAGTGACTGCAAGTTGGCAAAAGTCTGGAGTGCGATGAGAAGTTTCAGAGATGAGACGGGCGCACCAGAGGGCGCCGTTGTCGCCGCCTGTCACCATGACATTGTCCTCGTTGATGGCGCAGGCGTTGACGATGGTGCGCGGCTCCTGCAGCATGTTGTGCAGGAACTCGCCCTGCAGAAGGACAGATCAGAATGGTCAGCATATTTTGCCGCTGTCACAAAGCTCAAGATGTCACGGCTGCGGCCGACAGGAGCGAGCAACTGGTGCAGACACAAACGCAACTGCTCTAACATTACGAGGGATGGCAGCCCTGCCGACTGTCATGCAGGTATGCCTGACCTTCCACGACATCACGCACCTGCGGCAGGCGGTACTTCTTGATATTGTCGGCGGACGCGGCGGCGAAGGCGAAGTCCTGCGGGTGCGCCGCCATCGCGCGGATGGACTTCTTGTGGTACGTCAGCGTGGACATGGTCTTGCCCTTGCGCAGGTCCCACATCTTGACCGTCTTGTCGTGGCTGCCCGTGATGATCTGTGACAGAAAGACGGCTTGACGTCTCGTCTGAGGGCCAGCATCAGAGGTCGCACAGCAGCGTCTCGAGGCCCACAATGTCATGTGTCAGGTGCGTCTGCTCATGCTTGAGCCAGACAGTATGCATAGGCGCAAGCTGCAGGGTGGGGTGCACCTGTGGGTCCACGCCCTGGGTGAGGATGGATGCCACCGTCTCGTCGTGCCCGCTCAGGCAGTGCACCTGCGCTCATGGCATGATGAGTGATACTGGTGCTACAACTGGAAAAAGGTAGCAAACCGTTACTGCTGCTGCTTGCCCTGCTGTCCTTCAGGACACATATCAGGCAGCACCATCAACGTCCGAGTCATGTACAGCTGACCATGCACTGCCTGCTGTACATGCATAGACCTAGATGGTGCCGCCTGTCATGGTTGCACACTACTCGATGCTTGTGGCGTCATGTGCCCTGTCCATATGGGGAGGTCATTTGGATGGTGCAGGGTGGAGACCCACCTGCACTTTGGTGCGCATGTCCCACACGCGGGCAACCGAATCCCGGCCGCCGCTGATCAGCACGTCCAGCGTCGGGTGCAGCGCCAGGGCGTAGATGCCGCTCAGGTGGCCGTGGTACTGCCGGATGACCTGCAGGATCATGGATGCGACGGTCATATGTTCGCTACCTATGCTGGTGCTGCTGTGGCACCTGGTGCTGCCAACAGGGGCTCCTGCTGCAGTGACACGGAGTTGTGATCATGTGTGTGTGGAGGCTGGTGTGCACATTGCCGCTGTAGAAGCAGTTGGTAACAATAAAGAGCATGCAGCTCTGCTGTCGTGCCTTGTTGTACTCCAGGTCCCAGCACTTGACCTCCTTGTCCAGCGAGCCTGAGAACATGTATGGGTGGCGGTCCGACACCGCAATCCCAGTCACCTGAGGCAGGAAAACCGCAGACCTCAATTGCTTGCACTGCTATATCACTGTACATCTTTACCAGCGCTGGAGACAGCTAGGGTGCGTACGGAGTCTCAGCATGGTGTCAGCAAGGGCAGCCCGACACGCACCTGCTCAATATGCCCTGTGAGCGTCAGCTTGAGCTGCCCGCTGGCTGTGTCCCACACCTGCGTATGTGACGACATGCATCAGCACAACTCCAGGGTCTATATAGTTGACTGGACACCTGCACATAGGTTGATGTGCACATCTGGCAGTTGTTACTGGCATTGACGGTGTACAATATGCCTAGCTTCTGTTGTTTCTAGCACTGACGGCATATGAGCTGCCTGGAACCCACCTTGATGGTGCGGTCTGCCGAGCCGGTCACGAACCACTCGTTGCCGTGGTCAAAGGCCAGGCACCGCACCCACCTGCAGACCATTGGCCAGCACAGTCAGTCCTGGGGACCCCCGTCGTCACCCATGGTGGTGGCTGTGTGCTGCCTGAATTCGTGGTGGATCTATGAGGGCAGCAGATGGCATGCCCGAAGGCACGGATGAGGGGCACAGCTGCCCGTCAGTCTGGCCGGCTCGCCCAGACACAGACCCACACCCATCCCTATAAGTGCCTGAACAGGCTGTGTGGACGCTGCAACAGGCCTCACCCAAGGTGGCCGCTGATGACGCGGTATAGCTTCCAGGGCGCGTGCCACACGGGGCGGGGCCACTTGCTGGGCATCCGCCGCGCCACCGCCGCCGACGGCTTGTACTCATCGTGCCCGCCGCCCGCCTGTGGTAACACTTATCTAACCCTGAGTTCAAGTTGCAGTAACCTGCAATATAGCAGCTCGGGCCAGCGAGAGCTTGCAGCGCGAGTCCGGTCGTCATGGCACCCCATCAAATGGTCTGGCAAAAGCTGGTGCCCGTGTTCATGCTGTGTTGTGAGGGACAGGCCACGACTGCAGCGTGCCTTGGGCACAAGCGCCGCGCCGCCGCTGTGGAGCACCATCGCCTGCGCCTTCTGCCTCGCTGCAGCTGCCGCCCTGCAGGATGCAAAGGAGCACAGCCCCTGAACCCAGACTTTTGCTGGCCTCTCCGAGTCACATGAGGTTGCTCATGGTTGTTCGTCCAAAACCGTATTGGTGAAGACACAAGCGGAACAGAATCGCAAACATTGCTCACCCGTCCGAGACCTTCGGCATGGCATCAATGAGCTTTGCTGTGGCGGACCGCGACTCGGCCTTGGCGCCCGCCGGCACCGCACCGTCCTCCGCTGCTGCTGACGTGCCGTTCACCGCTGGCTCGGCCGCTGCTGCTGCTGCTGGTGCCCCAGCACGCGGTGCGCCGGGCTCTGGGAGATTGATCTCGTCCAAGACGGCATACTCGTCACGGATCTGCGAGGGGTGGGCAGATGGGCTTTGCCCGCGCGCAACCGCTAAGAGTGCAGGCACTGTGGAAATGAGTGCAACACCGCCTGTACGACTGCCACCACAGGCGCCAGCAGCTCACCTTCGTGTGGATCTTGATCTTTTGGCTGCACAACAACAAGCCACATAATCTTAGCATGTGCATGGGCGTCTGCCACTGCTAGGTAGCAGAGCATGCATGACCAAGCCAGAGCGACGCCGAACGTGAAGACCTTATCAGTGCGCGTATTATGCTCTCTGACGGACCCACCTCTCCTCGTCTGTTGGTATCCGCTGCCCGTGATTGCCAACAAACATCTCCCGCGTGCGCTTCTGCGACAGCAGTATGAGCGCCTTCAGCGGCTTCACCTCCGGCGGCGGCTCATCCTGCGGCGCCGCGGCTGGGGCGGCCGCCGGCGCCATGCCGGCTGCCTGCCGGTCAAACTGTGACTGGCCGCTGCCACAGAGCGCGCCGTCGGCGGCAAACGGCTTGTCAAGATCGTTCCTATGACAGCAGCTGAGACAAAACGCCCACTGATGTACGTTACGCTCTTAACAACCAAATAATATATCAGCACGGGCTATGGCTGCCACGCTACGACAACAGCAGCCTGGCAGGCTCCAATCAGGCCTGTGCAATGTGAATTGTACCAAGCGGCGAGCTCCTCGTCAAACTGCGCCTACGCTCAGGCGGCTCTTCTGCACTTTGCTCGAGGTTGCAACTGCTGTATATGGTCAGTTGTGCACACACAGTCCTGTGCAAAGTTGCCAAACTGTATTGGCGACTGCTGACGACTCTGCTGTTCTTGCAGGCACAACAATTCGCTGATGTTGCAGACTTGCACTTGCGCATATGCCCATCATGGTGATGATCGTTGACACTGTAGGTGCTACTGGCGCTGGAAAATCGCAACATCGACAGGAATAGATCATCAATCTTGCGATCAAGCAACCTGTGACATTCGATCGTGCTTCTGCTGCGGTGGTCCTGACGTGTTTTGTAGCGATAGCTTCGAATCTGCGAAGCTGCTCCATATGGCGCCGCGCACACGATCCAGCGTCGGTGCGCAGCTGCAGCGCGGCTCAATTGCCCATAGCGCTGCATGCGATGAATATGGAAACGTACCGGTGATCACCAAAGGCTCGAGCAGAACACGTCTTTGTCATTGCTGATTTACGATCTGTATGTCATGCAGGGCGAGGCACAACAGGCGCTGCTGATGCACAGGCAGCGCCCACGCAGACAGGCAATGCGGATCCGCCAGCATCGGCCACAGCAGCTGCCGCCACGAGGGAGGCCTTCCGGCTGCTGGACGACGCCTGCCTGCGTGGCAGCGGCACCGGGCAGCTGGCGGCGCAGCTGCGAGCCGCCGGCGCCCTGGACAGCAGCGCTGAGAACCCTGTGGCGCTGTACAGCCAGAGGTGGGCACCATTTGCTGAAAGTGAGTGGAGAGGCACCAAGCTTTCCTGGCCTCTGACCACTAGAGAGCAGGAGTGGAGGCTCCGTGACATAGTACTTGCAATATCCATGCTTGATGTCGTACGCGATGGGGCCATCACTTCTGCACAAGGACAAGCGAGGTAGCTTGCAACACGACAGGATCAATCAGATTTGCACCAACTGTCACAACCTTGATTCGAGGCCAGAACGACCCACTCCTGATATCATGTAGCCACCCCTCACACACCAGCCGAGCACCACTCAGCCTGCCAAAGCATAAAGCAAATCTGCTGCAGGGTGGTGGACACGCTGCCGAAGCACTGGGGCGGGCGCGGCCCGGCCGCCATCCCGGAGCAGCTGTCGGCCAAGGCCAACAGCGCCGCGGTGTTGCTGGACACCCTGCAGCACGCGGGGGTGCTGGACCAGCTGCCGGCAGCGGCGCTAAGGTCAGGGCTTGGCACACGTTTCACAATGTTGGGTGTACAATTGGAGACTGGCTCCGGACTCATGCATGCAGCGCTTGCTGCCCGTAAGTGCTGCATTGCACAGCTCCGACATACAGCCTCCACACTCTACTGCAGCAGCGTCACACTGTCATGATGCCGTGGATTGCAGGAGACTTCATGACTTCAGCCTTGTGGACTTCTGCTGTACAGGGCGCTGTTTGAGGCCGCAGAGAAGTTGCACGCGGTGGCTGCGGTGCGGGAGGTGGAGACCAAGGCCGCAGCAGCTGCGCAGGCGCGCCCCGATGCCGCGGGGTCGACCTCGCTGCTCGACGCCGCCATTCGCCATGCCGGCACCGCCTGCACCCCACAGGTGGAGTATGGCAAGACACCACGCAACAGGAGTTGTGTGCATCCGCTGGCCTTGGTGTGTGTGCTGTGCATTGCGGCCCGCCTGCTTCCCTGCAGCTTACACTACCTAGCAACAGGATCAGGTCGCACACCTTCCTCCAGCCACTGGCAGCAAGGCTGTTGGTGCTGACTGTCATTCTTCCATCGTGCCAGGTGTCTGCGGAGGTGGGCGGCCGCCCACCCTGGGAGGTGTTCTACGCGTGCCCCACCGCCACGGCGCCCGCGTTCCTGGAGGCCGCAGAGGCGCTGGCGCGCTTGGCGGCTGCGACGGACGGGGCGGCAGCGGTGGGGGATGCAGCGGAAGCGGCGGAAGCGGTGCCCCAGCCGGCGGCGGAGCGCCTGGCCTCGCTCGCCGTGCTGGCCCGTGCAGTGCAGGTGTGCATGTGAAATTCAGCCCAGCTCTGATGTGCTATAGGTGGGACGCAGGAGGAGTGCTGACACATCGACATGCTCTAGGCTGAGCTGCTGTTCGAGCCGTGACAAATGCAAGCTGTCCTGCTCCTGCACTCGCAGCATGTGCTGCATAAACCGGGCGGATGTGCACTCTACAGAGGTCATCAGCAGCACGATGTGCAAGCATGCTCCCAACATCAACGCAGCTTCCACCGCCCGTCCCCCCCGATTGCCTGCAGCACGCGCTGGCGGCGGGGCAGGCGCAGCGGCAGTGGCACCTGGGTGCCGCCCCGGCGGCGGCCAACACGGCGCTCGGCGGCGTGCCCGGCCCCGACTGGCTGGCGCAGCCGCCCGCCCGCGGCGCGCTGCTCGCCGTCGCCCAGGCCGCCCTGCAGTACGCACCTTGAGCCTCGCTGCTACCCGCCAGACCCCTTGCTCCTGACACCACTGGCTGGTCTGGGCAGCGGCCTGGCGGATGGTCAGCCGCTGCTGGACGGCTGCCAGCCCGGCTGCCTGGCCAGGCGCATGCGCGGTCTGTTTCCAAGCGGAAGCTGATTGCCAAAGTGCTATTGCTGAAGAAGCAGCCGGTGAGCAGACGGTGCTCGTGCCCGTTGCTGCGCAGGCTGCAGGCGAGGCTGCGGGAGGAGGCGCCCGGCCGGGCGGCCGAGGCGACGGCGCTGGCGGCAGATGCCACGGACCGCGCACTCAACGCCGAGGCCGCCGCGCTCGCCGCGTCCGAGCCCGCCGACGTGCCGGCGGTGCAGGTGTGCAAGTGCTGCCCTGCTGCCCGGGCGGTCGACATTGGCACGGCATTGTACAGGGCTGCAGTGTACTGGACCTGGTCTGGAGCGAGTCTGGACGCCAGCGGACACTTTTCAGGCTAGCAGCTGCTGTGCAGAGGTGGTCCAGGACCACCGTGTAATCTGCGCTGCAGGGCTGATTTGCGGTGTTGCTATTGCAGGCGGAGTACGGCGCGGCGCGGGAAGCGCTGCTGGGGGCCCTGCTGCAGGAGGCCGAGCGCCTGCTGCGCTCTGGTGCGCCCCCTGACAGGCTCCCACAAGCGACCCTGGCACGCTGAGCAGCGAAGTACACTCACCTGGCAGCCGCTTTGATGGCGGGATGTGCATGATGCTTTGCCCGGCTGCTCAGCCTCCATCAAACTTGTCCTGAAGTCACAGCAAGTCCACAGTTATGCATTCGAGTTCCCAGGGGATGAGGCGGCCGGCGGCGCCCTGCTGCAGCGGGTGGAGTCGGCGGCGGAGGCGCACGCGGCCTTCGGGCCGCTGTTCGACGTCGCGACGCTGCTGGGCGATGCGAACCGGCTGTACACGCACATGGCCGCCTTCCCGGGCAGCGTCGAGCCGGGGTGGGACCAGTCCTGTTCAGCATACGTGTTTGACAGGTCCGTCTGGTTGAGGTCCCTCCCCCCGATGTCGTTTGGTCCGCTGCGATGCATGCCACCAGCTGTGCAGCGGGAGATGCCTTGGTCCAGTGCTCCACATGAGCACAACTCGTCTCTGGTAGCAACTCAATACGACACATGCTTCTGTGCTCATCCTTGTGCTCTAGTGTGACAGCACACATGCTGCCAGCTCAAGCTGAAGACTTGTGCAAGCAATACTGACACTGATGAGTCCACTACGCATGCCGCCCCTGAGCACATCTCCAACATGTGGTTCAGCAAGCGCTGCGCGCGTGCAGGCTGGAGGCCGAGGGCCGCTGCTCCGAGCTGCTGGACGTCCCGCAGCACTTCGACGCCGACCTGACCGCCTGGCTGGCGTCGCCGCCGGCCGCAGCCCGCCGGGCCCCCCTGCGGTGGCTGCACCAGCTGCGGGTGCGGGACTACACGCAGGCGTCCGGGACCCTCAGCCAGCTGCCGCAGGTCGCTCTCCGGTTTCTCTTCTCTGTATCTGGCTGTGCGTGTTCCAGCTGCAGGCTGGGGACTACATTAGCCAGCCTGATCTGATGTTTTCAAAATTTCGGTGTGCCGATGACACGATGTGCAGCGCTCACACTGCCAGCTGCTGCTTGCTTGACGGTTTAAAAGCGGTGGCATTAGGGTACACAATAGGTGCCTGATGCTTGAGCCTGTCCTGCGCCGCAGAGCGATGTCGCTGCCGCCACGCGCGCCCTGGCGCTCGCAAAGCTGGCGGCGCTCGCGGCCGGGGGCGAGCCGCCGGCTGGCGAGGCACCGGAGGCGGCCGCCGCAGCAGTCGCCGAGATCGACGCCCGGCTGTCGCTGCTCGCCCTGCAGGTGGGAAACCCCCACACTCACAAACACGCGCCCGCACAGTCTGGGGTTCTGGGCGCCGATGCCTGCATTCTCACCCAAGCCGACTCAATGCCAGGCTGCCGAGGGTGCACCAGACTGCAGGTGCATCAGTGGCGCCCCGCTCGGCTCCCAAAGTCCTTTCAAAGTCCCCAGAACCAGCCAAATGGTACCGAAAACGCCCGCAGGAGGCGCTCGGGCTAGGGGACCGGCCGCCAATGGAGGCGCCCGACCTCGCGGCGGCGGCGCTGGCGGAGGGCCGCGACAAGCGCGACGCTGAGCTGGCGCTGGAGGTTTTTGCCGCCGCCGGCCCGCGCTTCGCCGAGTCCTACAGGTGTGGGGTGCCTCAGAGTGGCTGCGGTATACTGGGGTGTTGCTGCGTGTTTCAGCAGTGTGCCGGACGTGATGGAGTGTGCGGTGTTTGGAGTCAGCCCCTACACCATATGCATCACCCAAAGGAAGTTCGCAGGGCCAGCCGCCTGCACGGTGTGTCCTTGAAGTGCCACCATCGCCATGGTGGGCACCGCTGCGGCAGTGTCCAAGCACCCTGGACTGGTGGCACGTCCCAATGCACATAGGGATCATAAGAAAGTTCTTTGACCACCCCTGATGCGCAGGCACGCTCATGGTCACCTGCTCAGCCGATGTACTGGGTGTGTTCCTGCTGAGCAGGCCGATGCTGGAGGCGGCTTACGCGCAGCTCGCCGAGGCCCTGCAGCTGCCTTCGCGCGAGTACCTGTGACACGCAGCAACATGCGGCAGCAGCTGTGGCGTCGCATCGCGAGGCAGCGGCAGCGGCAGCCGGGACGACGGCACCACCGTGTGGACAGCAGGCATCTCCGGAGAACCCGGAAAGGCGGTCTGCCGGTGCCCTGCCAGGCGCTGGTGCCACTTGGATTCATGCTGTGTTGTGGGATGTTATCAACATGCATCAGGGTGTAGTGTGGTCTCACGTGCGTTCTCGATTTACACACATAGCGACCGTGGCGTTGTTTATATCCGACGCTCAAAAACCCCATGCACAAAGGGAGCCAACTGCCAGACGCTCCCACCATTTATGCCAATGACACAGGCTGCCAATTGCTGACAAGGGCTATTGTGCAGCTCAAAACTCTGCAATACCTTCAGTGTCACAGCTCCTGAGGGGATGGCAGAATGCCCCTGCTGACGCATGTCATTCATCAGAAACAATCTAGAAGGCTGCAGCGCACATGCATGCCTGACATTATTGTGAACCCCTCGACATCCAGTCAACACATACATGCCGGTATGCCACGCTCCCCTGACAAAAGGTATCGTTGTGTTGGAAGAACAAAAGTCGCCTACGTGTGAGGATGCTGCGGCACCATGGCACAGCGTGCGCTCTCTCGCCGGATATTTATTGAAGTGCGCACATGGTGCATGCGCCCACCTCCCTGCAGACGTGTGCTGCAGCTGCCTACAGCTGGGTGCTACACATCACGCCTTGCTACTATGCTGAGGCCAGCAAGATTCTGAAGGCTGCGCCACTGAAACGTGTCCTCATTGGCCATGTGCCACTACGTGCCATCCGTCCCTGTTGCGCGTCCGAATGTGTAACACGCCCCCAGGCAGCTGGCGTCACCGACGGCTGGGCCCGGCGTCCATCGGCGATGCCGCCGCCGCCGGAGGGGGGGCCGGCTGCCGGGACTGCAGCGGGGACGCGTCCCCGCGGCGGCGGCCGGGGCGCTGCGGGGAGCGCGGGACTGCCCGCTCGTCCGCCGAGGGACCTGCGCCCCCCGGCGGCGGGGCGGCCGCCGCCGAGCCGGCCGCCCGTGCGTCCGGCCCCGCGCCCAAGTCCGCTGCCGCCACTGGAGCCGCGGCGGTCGCTGCGGCGTCGCCGCCGCCGCCGCCGGCGGGCGCCGCCTGGCCGCCCTGCTCGGCCCAGTGCAGCGCGGCGCCCAGCCGCTGCCACGGCGAAGGCAGCAGGGCCTGCGACGGCACACAGCACGCATGAAGCTGCCTCCCATAAGCTCGAAGCACCGCAGCTCAGCAGCTTGTTCTTCCAGCACGAGCACCAGCCTGACCTCGACACGCAGCAACTGCTGCAACACAGTCATCAGGGCAACCTCCTGCCACACACAGCCTCACATTCTTACAGTAGTGTAGCCTCGAGTCCTCATGTAGACTAGCAGCAAGCGTCAATCAGGGGCCTCACCTGCGGGTCCTCCAGGTGCGTGTGCAGCGACAGGAAGCGCATGCGGGCACGCCCCTCCAGGAGCGCCAGCGCCGCGAGCGGCGCGACCACGCCGAACACCACCGTGTTCAGCGACTCGCGGGCGACCTCGCGGCTCGTCGCGCCCGCCGTCGAGTTCGCCACCTGCGGCACCAGCAGCCAAGCCTTGCACGGGCTGCTCAGGAATGGGATATGGGCGTGTCCAGCTGCGTGCGCACGCCTCTGGCCTCGAGTGCGTGCCATCCACTAGACTGGATGGACACATGGTGGGCATCAGCTGAGGGAGTGTGCAAGACTCGGGCGTAGCCGCTGTTGCTCAAGTTTCGAGTGCTGCAGGCCGGACCTCCATGATGACGAAGGTGAGGAAGTTGAACGCCGACAGCAGCAGCGCCTGGCTGAGGCGGAAGCGGTCGAACACCAGGCTGGCGCCCCCGATGATGGCCCGCACCTGCACAGCACGCGCATCGGGTGAGACGATACAGCAAGGAGCTCGGGAGTGAAGATACAACAATCAGTTGGTCGCCAATCATTTTCTCAGCCGCAAGGCTGCACAGCACCACTTTAAGACCCTAGCAAATGCTGCCGCTGCACTCATAGATTCCCAGCTTTGCGACAAGCAGCAGCCAACTGCAAGCTTGTAGTGATCCAGGTGTTCTGGGCACACACCTGCGGCGTGCTGACGGCGTGCTTGCGCACGAAGATGCCGGTGCCGCACATCTTGAGCACCATCATGATGAGGCTGTTCTGCGCCTTGAGCATCTCGTGGCGCACGAAGCGGTGCTCGCCCCGCAGCTGCCGCAGCGACGTGCACTCTGCAGCGACAGCGGAGCGCGGGCTCAGATCGCATGCTGGCGTACGTCAGGGAGCCTGAACCCCAATATACTTCCAGGCCCCCTGCTGATACACACCGGCGGTTACAGTGTGTATGTGCTGTGCGCCAGCGGCACCTGCTGTACAGGGTGACGATGCAGTCCCCCACCTGCCACGACGACCAGGAACACTAGGGTCCCACCGGCCGCCCACTCCAGGACCGTCTGCGAGGCGTAGGGGTGCCCCGTGGCGGAGTGGTAGAACCACTTCAGCAGCGCGGTGAGCCACGCCGCCAGCTGCAGCCAGCGCACCAGCTGCGCAGACACCGAGGACGCCCGCCCCAGGTACGCGCAGAAGGCTGCCTCCATCTGCGGGGGGGAGGGGCGAGTGGGATACCCAGCAAATGCGAGGAGCATGACGCAAGGAGGGTCTTGGAAGCGAAGGGCAATGGGCAGCCGCACGCGGAGGAGCTGCGCGTGGGCCGTGCGCACGCTGCTCGGCTGCCCCGGGGAGCACTGCCTCCACATGCATTGGCGACGGCAGGCAAGACCGATGAGTGACCTGCCCAGCGGCAACCTGACCAACGGTCATTGCGCCTCGGCAGCTGTGAGGTTGCTGCCTGTTGGCAGTACGTGGGACTAGGTGCCACGACATCTACGCGCGCCTCACGTCGTGTTCGCAGTGATTTGCGGGACGCTGCCTTGAATCTGCTTGGCATCCATCCCAGCCCCAACATGCGAGCTGCGACAAATATGCGGCACAGCCTGCTGCTGGCATGTCTGACGCTGTTCAAGAGGAGGAGCGGCTGCGGCAGCATGGGGCGGGCAGTGGTGCTCACTCTGCTGCTGGTGAAGGCCAGCGGGTCGCCTCCCCTGCGCCTGCCGCCGGCGATGCCATAGGGCGCAGATGCGGCGCTGCCGCTGCCGCTGCTGCTGGGGCTGTCTGGAGCCGCATCCGGCATGGACTGGTAGCCAGGCTTCCTGCAGGTGTACGACACCCAGTCAGGCCCGGGTGCGGCTGGGGTGCTGCCTTGTGCATCAGTTTAGTTGGAGGGTGCATGCACTGTCTATCTGGCACAGGTCATGGGCTGATGGAAGCTGGCACGCCGGCGGCGTTGACCTAGTTGTGGCGCTGCGGCTGGGGCCGTTGCCAGAGCGGGCGCCGGGCCGATCCCCTGAGCAGGTGTCCGGTGCAGCAGCCTGGTCCTTGAGCGGCACCTGCGGCCGGGAGCCGGACATGGGCCCCCAAATTCGCCAGGCAGGCCCCGATCCGGCGGACAGGGGCTGCAGCAGGATGTCTGGATGCAACTGGGAGTCGCGCTGCAGTGGCTGGCTGGCTGACAGTGCAGTAGTGCCGGCTCAGCGGCGTCAAACAGTACGGTCACTGCACGGGCGGGTCACTGCACTCGGCAACAACTTTGCGCGCGGATCTCACGGCAGCTGCAGCTGCAGGACCTTCAGTACGCTGCAAGTGGTTGCGGTAACGTAGCTTGGGGTTGAGTTTGTGCTGCTACCTCTCCGTTCACCCTACGTCACAAGCGCACCACCGAGTGCGTCTTCTGCTGAGAGTCTTTGGAGACGGGTGTGTAGACAGCTGAAGGGGGTGTGCAAAAGCCGGACTCAGGGCATACGCCATGGAAGCAGGACGTCAGAGAAACACACAACAACCTCTGCTGTTTGCAGTCACCAACACTGTGATCCCAGCTCACTGCTGATGAAGCTCCGGATGTCGTGCGTTACGCTAGCTAGCTCATCCAGCCGCAGGGCACTGCGTTGAAACGCCCCAAACATCAACCCCAGGCTATAGCACCAGAGTAGCGCAGACCTAATGGTAGGCACATTTCCAAACCAATGACATTTCCTGCAATGAACCTGATCTGCATCCAAAAGCAATATCAGCCCCAACTCAAGAAGTACAGCGGCAATGCCAAATCAGCATTGGCTGGCGGCCAGCACCGCGCGGGCAGCAAGCCTCTACACGCGGAGGGCGCAGCCAGAGTCAAGTGCTGCTAATACCGAAGGCCTGTCACAGACTCACGAACGCTGCGTCGCCAAAGGCGCGGCAACATCCGCTGCACCACTTCAACGCTTGCTTCAGGCGACCTTGGCACGCAATTGCCACGGTTCCCGGTGTGCATGCAGCCCCCGGTTGACATCATCAAGTGCTGTGCCTATCCCTCAACTTCGTTTTATAGAGTGCTCATAGAGCTCGTTATCATTGGACCCGAACCGAACGCTGTGGTATATCTGATGCTCGGGCTGGCGCCATCTGCTCCATGCAGGGAGGCGCACCATAGTGCGGCAGCCTGGTACTGCAGCCTGCTGAAGCGGCCGCTGCTGCTTCTGAACGTGGGCGCTCCTGCAACGCTCGCCAGCCAGTGTGAAGCTGGACGTGGCAAGCGGCATGCTAACCTCAGTGCTGCTGCAGCAGGCTGCTGGCGCAGCAGCCCAGTCCGTGAGCCGCCACCGCCACAGAGGCTGCGCCGCCGGCGGAACAGGCCATAGTTGTGAGACGCTGATCCCAAGTTGTGAGTGCTGCCCATGCCAGGCGCCCCACGGAAGGGCAACCCCACCCAGTCCGACCGCCATGCCCCAGCTGACGGTCCCAAATTCCCTGCCGTGGCCGCGACCCCCCAGGCCCCCTGAGCAGCAAGCCGTCATATGGGCTGCCCTGCGGCTGCTCCTGCGTCATGGCCCCCGTAGCTGCGGCGCTGGTACCCATCCAGACAGCGCCTTCCAGAACGGGGGCAGCGGCTGCCGGCGCTCCGAAGGGTGCAGCTGCAGCAGGCACATCCCGCTGGTGTCAGACACAACGTGACCTGATCGGGATGCAATGGCAGCACTGTGCTCCATGTGGTTCACTTGGCCGAACCCCACGCACCTGCAGGAAGCCCAGCCGCCCTCGCAGCTCCCTGACCGCCGTCAGCGCCAGCAGCATGGCCTGCCCAGCCAGCAGGCTGCACAGGCACCAGCACTCAGCGCCTAGATCCCGCTGTGCTGGATGATCCAGCCACTGCACCGCCTGCACTCGCAAGGTTCGTGTCTAGAGTGCCTGGCGTCCTCTAAGCAGATCGTAGGCGTGCATCATTCACACAGAACGGCAGCCAGCGAAGCAAGACGCATCCAACAGATGTGCTTGAGCTGCTCGAGAGCAGCTGTTCAGCCCCACGCACCTGAGTGATGGTGTAGCTGACCAGTGACAGACCATACAATCGCAGCGCCACTGGCATACGTACCCTGTGATTGCCAACAGGAAGTGCAGGGTCAGCCACAAGCCCATATGGAGGACCAGACTTCCCACTTGCCATGACCCACATCAACTGCTGCTGTATTTGAGATGCGCAGCTAGCAGTGCCCCACCTGTCGAAGCACACGACGATGCTGAAGAAGAACGTCATCACAGCCGCTGCCTGCTGCAGCTTGCCGAGGCGCGACAGGCCAATGAGCTTCACCATTGCGAGAGTGAGGTACCTGCGAGGCATTGGGCCTAGCTCAGCAGAAGCTCCGGCGCCGTCTGAGGTTGCCAGCAGCAGCGATAAGGACTGCAAGCCCTGAAGTCGATCTCTGCATTGCAGTGTTAGTACTGCTTTTCAGCTGTCACTTGGACGAGATGGCAATTGGCGTCCGCACCAGATGTGGCTGCGGGACTTGATCCATTCGTGCAGAACAAACCGCTGGTCTGTTGCGAGCTGCATGATGGTCTTCAGTACTGCACAACAAGAGATGTGAGAGCATGGTCAGCTTTGAGGCTGCTGCGAGATATGCTACTGGCATGACATCAGCATGGTCAACATCAGCTGGACGAGGCACTTTTAGACCCTTTTGCGGGCGCTTTATTGATGTTCCTTTTTGACAATATTCAGTACATGACACGAGACCTTGAGATGTGAGGCACCCACCAACTGCCAGGCAGGCGCAGATGGCGGCAACGATGATCAGGGACCCGCCGAGGTTGGGTGTGTCGTGCGGTGACAGCGCCCATGTGACCAGGCGCACCGCCCAGGCAGCGAGCAGCACGATCCGGACCACGACGGCCGTCCTGCGGCTGCTGCGACCCAGAAACGCCACGAAAGCTGCTTCCACCTGCAGGGCGCGAAGCAAGAGCACGGGGTCAAAGCTGAGGCTTGGCCTCTTCCGCTGCAGTGGTGTTTGCGGACATGAGCGCTTGGGCGACGGCTCTCAGAGTGTGAAGAATTCGGCGTGATTGGGCACACGCACAGTCTCCACAGAGAGGACGACAGCTTGTGTCTCTCACCACGCTGTCACGGAAGGCATACGACGCTCCGCAGACCTCCGGTGCCGCCGGCCGCATCTCCGTCTGGCAGCGCAGCGGCGGCGGGCTGCAGGCTCAAGCCCCTCCTGATGCCTCGCCTCTGCACTGCGCCAAGTTGCGGATCGTGGCAGCCAAGCGGCGTACAGTGCAGATGTAGAATACGACTCATCAATAACCTGGTGGGAAAGGGGTGGGCTGGTCCGCTGCCGCGACACAGATGGCGCAGCTACCTAGCCCCTATCTCCTAGCCCCAGCCCCGTCCGACCGACGACGCAGGGCTCGCCAGAAGTGAGGAGCGCTCTCAAACACTTGATTTGCAGAAAGGCGCGTCGAGAGGGGCCGGACCGCCCTGCTGTACGCAGGGCAGATCATCGGACACCTGCCGAAACGTGGCAAGGAGCCCCACAGCAGGCCGACGAGGCCGCGGCGGCAGCAATACGCTGCGACACCGTAGACTATGCAAACATTGGCACTGTTTCAACCCATTCGTGCCGAGGGAGAAGGTCAAGGACGGTCAGCGGAGCCCAGCTGTCCCGTCGGAGATTGGCCTTAGTAAAACTGGCGGTCTACAACATGGCCGCCGCAGGTTCGCAGCCGAAGCGACCACGCATGTGCTGGCGCTTGAGAGACAGGATCGTATGATTGCGCTGCGCGCGCGCGACGATACATTGGGTGCAGGCATGCGATCGGCCGGCAGTGCCGTCGACTCAGGTCCCCTGGCTGAGGGCACCCGATGCTGCGAGATCGGGCCCACGCGATGGCCCGCAGGACACATGCTACCCGGGAAGCAACTCACAGCCTGCACAGCTGCAGGCTGCTACCAGCTGCAGGCACTCCCCGTCACTCCTCGACCGTGTTGGCCGCATACGTCCCACGCACATGGCCAAACACGGCACTACAGTTCCGGTGGCCATCTCCATGATGTGAGCACCGCAGTGGGTCGATCTCTACCACCTATGCAGCTAGAAACAGCGCGCGCACCTGGATCACGGAGTGTCAGCAGTCAGCCGCCGCTCCGGCTGACGCCTTGTCCGAATGTTTGCCGTGCATCGCTGTCGGTGGGCATCAGCTGCGGCCGGAATGACCTTGCCTCCGTCCTGTGCTCCTGAAGATCAACGGTTCACACAGTATCGTTCCCGCATGTGCTCACGAGCGCCGCAAATGCTTTGTGACCCTACGCACACGCTAGACCTGGCACGCTCAAGGGCCCTCTGATCAGTGTGCCACTTGGCATGTCTGACCACTGGACCATCCATGCTCGGTAGCCACACGCAGGACACGGCACGACACGGCGGCTTTATGACGTACTGCACCTGTTACATGGAAGGAGATGCAGGGCGACCGGCTGCATGCCTGCAGCCTGCCTCTGGTGCGCCCTGATGACGGGTGGCTAGGCGGCATGCCATTGCTGCATGTGTGGCAGCTGTGCACCATTGGGCAGCCTGCACCACGCATGACCGATTCCAGACAAAAACAAACAGCAGATGCATGCTGTCAATGCCTCGCTCATTACTGAGCGATCATCCAGTCACCATGCTGTTCCAGCCATGTGCTGCACCTCAACTGTGCGCTTCCTTCGCGGGAAGGTCCCCTCTCGCTTGATGCGGCATATGTTAGGCTACTCCTGCCGTAGGACAGCCACTTCCCTGGACGGGCGACATCGCAGGGCACTTGTCAGAGCCAAGCACCCATGGACTGCATTGACTGCTTGCTGCGGCAGTGTGCAAGATAGAGGTCATCATACACGACATGCGTACGTACTGGCATGCATCGCATGAGACCATGCGGTGTGGTATGCATCAGGGCAGCCACGTACCTACCTTTGACGACTGCACTGTTACTACCCACATGCCAGGCCAATGGGGCTGGAGGCAGCTTGTAAGTAGCACAGTAGTGCCTGCATCCAACCACGGAGCCCACAGCATGCATGTCTGCTGCCGCCGCACGACATACAGTAGCACACATCATGGCATGGCAAGCGAGTGGAGCAGTAGCATGCTTGTGTACACGTGCTAGCATAGCAAGCCAGCTGGTGTCAGAGTTTGCAGGCACCATGCGTCAAGGCACTCACTTGAAGACTGCCACCCCAGATCAAGGTCGTCATCACTTGCTTGTTCTGAGTGCCACGCCACCCGCCAAGGCACATGCTGCTGAAGGTGCAAGCTCCACTGCTGCATGAAGTGTGCAATGTATGGTTGGCACGGCTGATGTGCAGTGGGCCCATAGCATATCTATGCATGCTGCCGCGCTTGCTGCATTGCGATCTTGCAGCACAAAACTAACCGATCATAAATAAAATCAATCATTTATACCCTGGTGCACTCTTCGATCTGTGATGTGTCTGGCTGCACTCAGCGCGGGAGTTTACGGCTCGTTCGCCAAGCAGGTGCACCTTCCCGCTGCAGGCAGTACGGAACAGTGCATTGGCTTGTCACGGCGGTGCTCCGCCCAAAGGCAGCATGCCTGCTGCTGTACTTGGGTGGCTGGTCAGCTACCCAAGTACGGCAGCATGCTGCCTTTGGATGAGCTACACTGGCAGTGTGACCCACCCGGCAACGAAAGCACGCACATCTGCAGCTTGCGGCATGCTGATGATGCTTGGCTAGATCAGACATGCCCCGCTGATGCCTGTGCATGCTGCCTGACCACGTGGCACCACAGCAGTCGGTGCTGCTGCCTGCATTGAGGAAGACATGACTGGTCTGATATATGGGCTGTAGGTGCATGTACATGCAGATCTGCACTCTGCGGATTGGCAGCGGCGTTGTCATGCATCATGCACAGCGCATGTGCGCATGCAACCGACGTGCCAAGCCAGTGCTCAGCTTCGAGGCTGCCAGCAGACAGCTGAGAGCCTTTGACAGCAGCTATAACAGTGCGCAGCCAGAAGCTGCGTGTGATGTGCAGATGCTGGTACAAGGCAGCATGTTCCCTGGCTGATGAGGGTGTGTCAGCAGGGACTGTCCTTTGCAGTATGTACCAAATCAGCGGCGGAGGGCCACGACTCGCCGGTGGACGCGGACGTTACCAGACACGAGTGAACGGCACAATTGTGCAGCATTGTCAAAAAGCACCTGCGATTTACCTTGGCAGGATCGCCTGCATCGTGGCAATCCACGGCCAGGGCCAGCGCTGGGAGTCCGGAGGACCGTCCCCGCTGCAAATATGCACGCTCAAGCTGTATCGGCTGCTCCTGTGCTGCGGGCTGGGCCTTACCGCCACAGGAAGTGCCTCAGCAAACCGCAACGTAGTGCCGAGTGTAGTGGACGCTGGTGCACTGTCAGCGCTGTTGCGTCTCAACTTGCGCAAAGTGCCGTCAACTCCCTACCTGAGCCATGTTCTGGTCTCTTACACATCCGGAAGTGCGCACGGGTCCAGCGAGAGCAGATCTGGGCACCTGCACCTCCGGTGTGCGATGTAGTGTGCCAGCAGGGCCTGATGTCAAGGCCCACGTGACGATCTGATCTCTCCACCTGTGCGCGCGCTGTTGCGATACACGGCGGAGACCTGGCGTCGCAGCAGGCCTTGGATGTAAGCTTCGATACAGTCACTGTCAGAGCTGGGCATTGGTGTATCAAAGGGTTGCCGCTCGGCGCCATCATCACGGTCAACGCCAACAAAGGTCAAAATCGCGCGTTACGATGTGCAGCTGCAGCGTCATCATGTGAGCTGGCGACATGGCGCCAAGCTGAGACGTGCCAGGCATCAGCTGCATGACGGTGCCTGAGCCCGCCGGCAGCCGGTCGCCATGGACTGGCTCACCGCTGATGTGGCGTCGCTCGCGGCGGCACTGGGATCACCAGGCACGCCGGGCAACCCTGTCCTGCACGGCGCCAGGGCTGCTGAGCACCGCCAGGCGTCGGCGGAGAGGCGCAGCATGGGCTCCAGCGGGCACCCCTCGACGTCGATGCTGCCGTCGGTCTCTGCGCTTCTTGGCTCGCAGCTCGCCAGCAGGCATGACGTTACCTGCTCGACGTGTGTTGCCCCTGCAACTGAGCTGTTTCCCATAGCTTTACGATCTGATGCCCTGAGCTGGATGATCCAGAGACCGTCCTGGTGCCGCTGCCATCAGCTTCTGCCTAAAAGACGGTTGGGGGCAAGTGCGGACATGATGAGGATGGTTAAACACTGCAAAGAATCCCAGGGCACCTCATCTTCGTTCGGAAGCTGCACACAGGAGCGCCAACGACGAGCTCGCAGCCAGCCTCAGCAACTTCAGCCCGCGGGAGTGGGGACTGGACCTCGCGGAGCCCCTGCCGCACGAGGAGGACGCAGCGCAGCCCCAGCAGGTAGCGAGGTTGCTGACCACATCAGAACTAGTTTGCCAGGAACCGTGCGGTGCTGGCCCGTCTGCAGCTGTTAGTGCAGCACTGTGATGTGCAAGGTCGTGAGGGTTACATGGTCTGACCGCCAGCAGGTGCCGGAATCACCAGGGCGCAGCGGGCAGGCTGGTGCTGCTGACCTGACGACGGCAGCGCGCGGGCCGCAGCTCAGCGGCGCGCTTGACTCGTCGCCGCAGCGTGGGCAGGTGCGATGAGACAGCACTAACAACAGGTGTCAGTGCCCTTGCTGGGCAAGGGTGTGAGGGTGGATGCCAGGCAACCTTGATGACATGAAGTGCATCAGTCCCGCCAATCGGACGCGTCATATGCAGGCCTGCACTGCTGCACGCTATGAGCTGTGCAGATTGCAGCCATCAGTACTACCTGATGTGACTGCTTCACAATACCTTACGCTGCAGCCGCTGCGCTTTGTCGGCGGCAGCAGCGGCGACGCGTCAGGACAGCAGCAGCACCAGCAGTGGCAGTACCGGCAGGATGCGGATGGGCATCCACTGCCAGCGCCGCAGCCGCAGAAGCGGAAGCCTGGGCGGCCGCGGGGTCTTGCACAGTGGCGACCTGCTGCAGCCGGCCCCGATTCCGGAGGCTACAGCAGGTAGTCACAGCTACAGTGTATGCAGCCCCTGAATGTACCGTCATGTACATTTGGAAGAACCTCTTTGGCGCCTTGCAGAGCGGCACCCCAACGGCTGCTGTCCATTACAGGCTGCCAAACGCAGCAGAGCAGGACCCAGACCTGTGGAACAACGTGCGGCGCACCATGTCATCCGTGAACTTCGGGCAGCTCAGCAGCAGGTGGAGCGACCAAATGTCCGATGGTGTTCAGCACCGCATGTGTACAATAGCAGTACCTACTAGTTGGTGCGGCATGCAGTACCTTGCTGCAGACTGACAGGATGAAGCATGGTGCTATCAATGTGCAGGAGCTTCGACAGCCATGATGACAGACCCGCCAAGCGCTCTCGGCGCTCTACCGCCCGGGCCATGGAGTCTGCTGAGCTGGAGGCCATGGACGTGTTTGGTGACAAAGAGGACGAGGAAGACAGGTGACGGCAAGGGGACCGTTTGGGACGCAAGCTGCCCCATGCAGTGCTGCCAGATGCGGTGTGTTGCAGCTGCCAAGCCCCTGTATGGACACGCCAAAGTTGGCCCTCGAAACCAGTGGGCACGACAAGGCACACGAAAGCATGCTCCAACCAGGTGGCGGGCCGCAAAGGGCCGCAGCAGCGTTGCCCACGGCCAGCGGCTCAGCAGCACCAGCTTCAGCGGCAGCATCGGCGGCAGCGGCAGGACGGAGTCGCTGCCAGTCGACGCAGGTCCGGCTGCGGAGCCAGCGGCGGCAGCAGCAGCAGCGCCGGCGGTGTTCACAGCTGGCGCCGACCCCGCTCCGCCAAAACGACGGGGCCGCCCACCACGGGATGTCAGCAAGCAGGTGCTGCCTGATGCATGCTTGTGAGACAGCTGCATGCCAAACCAGCGCAGCTCATGGGAATGTGCGGGAATCATTAGAGCTCGCAACATGCCTTGGGGTGTGACCGTGAGGGTCGACCGTGAACACCATCTGCTGTAGGTGCATGGTCCGCAGCAGGAGATGGAGCGACTCAGAGATGAGCTGGTGCGAGCGCACTCGATCAATGGGCGCCTGCAACTACAGGTGTGCGGCTTGCTCGGCGTGCGGTGGTAGGTGGTAGGTGCAGTCCTCAAAGAAGGGCGGGCATCTACATGATGAAGTGTAGTGCATTCTATTACTGGTTCTTGCTGTGCAGGTGCAAACGCTCAGTAGAGAAGTCTTGCGGCTGCAGCGAGCAGCCAGTAATGCCTGAAGTCAGTAGAGACTGGAAACTGAAGGTACAGAGAGCACTTGAAGCCTGAAGTTGAGGGCGCGACAGCAGCAGCAGCTCAAGGCCTTTCAGGCTGAGTTTGCAGCCGTCATTGGATGCCACCCAGGTTTACTGCCTCTCTGATATTGTCTAATGACCGCTCGGCGTATTGTTGAAACCTCCCACTGAATGGCCATCAGATGTAGCCTTGCTCCCTCAGCAAGTCTGTGTATAGCACGTCGCCCTGCGCCTGCACATTCTCTGTGCGTTTGACGCTGCACAGAGCAACCTCATGATCGCCTGCGCAGCAAGTGGGCCCCCTGCTGGCACGCTGCAATAGTTTCCAGGATAAGCATGGTGACACCATCTACTGGGAGCTGACGCTAGACTTACCAGCATCCACAAGCTCCCCCATCTGCTGCAGCTCCATAACACCAGCGCAGTCTGCAGCACATCACACAGTTTGTGAGCACAAACTTATTCGCGCAAGCTGTGTGCCAGCAGTGCAGATCATGATCCACACAGATGTGGGCAGGCACCTGCCAGTGAGCTGTAGCCAAGTCGATCGACCGTCTGGAACCCCATCTGCGCCAGGGCTGCCATCTTGTCAATGTCTCGTGCACTCGACTTCCCCAGCAGCTGCACCAACTCAGCGTGCTGCCGCCGCAGGATCTGCCAGTGGAGCAGGCCTCACCATCAGATCAGTGCTCACAAGCAAGGTGGTCCATGAAGACTGGCAAAGCCTGGCAAGCTTCAGACCATCATGCTGTGCAAGTCACCAGGTTGCAAAATTGCTGTCCGGGAGCGGCTTGGAGTGCCGTTCGATCACCCACAGCAGTCAGGAAGCCCGTTGCAGTTTTGACCTGACCGAGCAACCCGCTGCACCTGCCTGCAGGAGCCCACGGCTGTGCGCTCGCCAATTTGCCCACGATTGGGTGCCCTTGTACAAGCCAACTGCGTACATCGGCGGCTGCAGCGCCACCGGTGACGCGTACGTCACGATGTTCATCGTTGCTCTGGAGGAGGCGTCTGCAGCACATGGCCGATGTGCCCATGACCATGAGTGTCACTCGATATGCGCCTGCACACTGTCCTCATCATGCAGCGTGCGGACGTCGTTGTTCTGCAGCAGCAGGATTACACTGTACCCGCTGGATGCGTGCTGAGGCTGTACACAGGCATGCTGAGCTGCCTGTAGGGCGGCGGTTCCAATCCCGCCGCTGCTCCTGCAGCCGATTGCGAACGATAAAGGTAGCGATCGACCACCAATGGAATTGAGAAGCTGCTGCCTCATATCCACGTGAAATGGTTTGATATAAGGTGTTCTCACCTGCTTTGCATCTGAGCTGACTCTGCCGCTGGGCTCCCCTGGAGCAAGCGGCATCGTGCATGATCCGGTGCGCTGCAGTGGTCCCACGCCACTGCTTAGTTATCAATGACACTTGCTGGTGTTGATCTGCTGTTCACAGCTGCATGGCGCAGCCTACACATGGGCTGCACATCCAACATTCGCAGTACAGCTGTCAAGTCGCAGAACAGTGGAGCGCAAGTTTGGCGAAACTTCAGCACATGATGGATGTCATGGTTGCCGGACTAGATGCCAGGGTCACGCTGCAGTAAGCAGCAAACATTGCAGGTTTGCAATTCAAGAAGGACACCAGATGTGCAGATGGCCACTGCAGCTGCCAGACGCACTGGAAGTAGCGCGGAAGCCACCCATCCTGGGCTCCGCGAAGTCATTCTGCATTTGCCGACGCGCAATTGTGATATCGATCGTCAGCCAGCCTCAAGGTCTCTAAGGTGCGCTGCCCCTGATGCTGTGCGTTGCGGCGCCATCCAGCGGACAGCTGCAGATGCTTCTCCGTCTGGAGTTGCACGGCAGATTTGATGGGAAGCATGATCTGAGCTCCAGTGTCCGTTGCCTGCAGGCAAGCAAATACCTACAACCAAACTACATCGGGCATCATGGACGTGAGTCGGCAGTGCATAAGCGTTCGAAGATACGGGTGCTTGTGAAGCAAGACCCCTGTTGTGTGCATTGCTCATCCCTGGTGAAGCAGGAGGTTGACAAGTGCAGTCTTCTGCGCAGTTCATCAAGGACCAGGCGGAGAAGTACATGAATAAGGTGCTTTGGGAACCCGTGTGCATACGAAGCACCCGCAACTGCATTGCGCTTATAGCAGATCCGCCACAGCTGGCACCGCCCACTACCCGACATTGCTGCTGCAGGGAAACCAGCAGCAGGGCGGCGAGTACGGCCAGCAGGGTGGTGGCTACGACCAGCAGCAGGGTGGCGGCTATGCCCCGCAGCAGGGTGGCATGGGCGGAGGCATGGGCGGCGGCATGCAGCAGGGCGGCATGGGCGGCGGCATGCAGCAGGGGGGCATGGGCGGTGAGATGCCCCAGGGTGGCTTCAACAACCCACAGCAGGGCGGCATGGGTGGCATGGGCGGCGGCATGATGGGCGGCGGCATGGGCGGCGGCATGCCCCAACAGGGTACGACGGGGCGCACGTTGCACGACCTATCACCTGATCCTCGTACAGTGACGGTCAGCAGCTGCCAGTCGCTTGACTCGAAAACGCTTCGCCTTCCCTGCCGAGACGCTTTGGTTCTGCTAATTCCAGGCGGCCAGGGCCGTGTCAACTTCTCGGACGGCGTCCAGGCATCTGACATCATGGGACTCATGGGCAAGGGCGGCTCTGGTGAGCCCCTCGCTCGCAACGCAAACCCAGCACGCATCTGTTACGTCGAATGTCACACGCTCGGGGTGGCAGCTGCTGCAAACGACCGCAGTTGATGTTCATGCACTTTCAGACTGCAGGCGCATGAGATACAGCTCGTGCGCTGTATCCTCTGCGCTGACGGTGTGCCCTGGCAGGTGTTCAACCTGTGACCTGCTGACGTGTCGCCGTCGTCTGTCCAGGCATCAACCTGATGGACGGCATCCAGATGGGAGACCTCAAGGGCCTGGCCGGCGCGTTCTCCAAGGTCAAGCAGGACCCGAACATGGACTCCAACAACCCCGACCATGTCGTGCAGTCGTGAGTAGAACACTCGCAGCCTTGGTAGACCTGGCCGCTCTGCCGTTCCTGAAGCTCGCTGCACATGCTGCATCTGGGCATTGCTGGCCTGTTCCCTGTCGCACATGGCGTTACGGAAGTCTGCGAGTTCATTAGCAGACAAGCCTGTGGCTCGCTGTTGCAGGATGGGCGGCCCGCAGCAGGCCGCAATGCGGTGAGATTGTGCACTGCGAATGGTTGCTGCGGTCTGAGCGGACCCGATGTTGCCAAGCCATGCCCTTCTTGTTGATGCACAATATCCACCGCACCGTACAATGCCGTGTGCAGATGGGCGGCCTGCTCAGCGCGTTCAAGAAGCAGACCGGCCAGGACTACACCGGCGACGAGCAGCAGACCAACATGCTGTCCTCGCTGGCGCACCAGGTAACGAGTGTCAAACTTGGCGTTCTGCCACCTGACCTCGCCCAGTTGCCGGTGCCTGCGCTCCGCCCGTTGTTGCCCACCCTGAGCTGTCCTCCATGCAGGTGACCGGCACCAACATCCCGCCGTCTGTTCTGGGCAAGCTGGCCAAGTCTCAGCTGTCGGGCATGTTCTAGGGATTCCTGGATCTGTCGGATATTGACCGATTGTCTGCCTGGAGGTAGCTCTGCCGCTGCTTGTAAGCATCAAGCGCTCAAGCCGTGGCCGTGACAACGTGGAAGTCAGCACAGCGCACCTCGCATTCGTTGATACTGAAGTACACGCCGCACATGCAAGCACGGGGTCTACCTGCGGCTCCGGCGTTCGATTCATACACTTATGGGATCTGCAAGCCAACGTCAAGCACGAGTGGTATTGCAAACGCCGAATCGGCCTGCAAATGTGAATGTCCATGCATGCCCTGGGTGACATGCTAGATAATGTCATCCTAGGGTTTCGGGTCCGCTCCAGACAGTGCGTGCAGCGGGGCGGTCACACTTGTCACCTGAACCTCGGCAGGTGGCAAGAGAGTGGCCGTCGACGGCTGTTTGCCTCAGCAAGCGCTCAAGGACTCCCTCTCCCACTTGATCAGAGTGCCGCACCACTTTGGATTACTATTGTGCTAGGTCAGCAGCTTCTCTGCTCAACCCCTGTCAGCCGGTGCGGGCGTCCCTGGCGTCCCTTGTGGCGCAGAGAGACAGCCACCTCGGCCTCACCCGCGGCTGCACCCTGTAACATCAGCGGGCGGGGGTGTCAGCAGGTTCGAAGAGGCCTCCTCAGGCCCGTGCAAGCAACCTGGCGCCCGCTGCCGCCGCGTGATGGACGGCCGGCCACCGCTGCACCACAAGGAGAGCGGCACCTTTGACAAGGTTAGCACTGGCCCCGCCGGCGCTGTGTTCTGGCGCCTGCAGCCCTGACTCCGCACAGCAAGCCCCTTCGCAAAGCCGGCGCTTTCCAGCTGGCAACCCGGTTGAACGCCGCAGATCATGCTCCCCATGGCCTTTGTAGCACTTTTCAGCAGCCTTGAGGGGCACTGCCCGGACCACGCCGTCCGTGTGTGGGTCTGTTCCCCGCTGGGAAGGTTGCAGTGGCCCAAGCGCAGGGCATGGGGCCCGTCGCGCGCCCGCAAGCCTGCATGTTCGGGCAGATTTGCCACCAGTTAGCCTGCTAGGGCGGATCTGTGGCCAGGTCTGCTGCGCCCGTGACCTCGGCAGGGCACGTGGGCTTTCGAAGCATCAGCAGCTTGCAACGGGTTGCGGACGTCAGTCAGACCACGGCGTGGCAGGCCAGCACACAAGCGCGTTTCTGGTGCCATGTAACCAGCAGGGGTCAACGTCGCTTCAGCGGCGAGCCTGATCGCTTCGGCATGCTGAGTCGTCCCGGGGTGTCCTGCCATCCTATCTTTGCAAAGTACTTTCTGCTGCTGGCGACCTGGCGTGCCAGCCTTCACTCATGCGGCCCACATGCAGCCGCGTAACAGAAGCGGCTTGGCCCACCGGTCAGACACCGCGGGTGGTGGCCAAAGGTAGCTGATGATGGTGCTGCTTTCGCTGCTGTGCATAGGTACTTGCCCTCACAAGTTTCTCCCCTCCTGCTGCAGCTGGTCCTGGACCCCAACTCGCCCTTCGACGAGCTCATTCCCGTGGACGACGACTTCCTGCAGAACTACGTGTCGCAGTTGTCTGGCATGAACGTGGACACCGTGCGTTGTTACTGCTGCCAACTGTGCCCTCGTGTGACGGCCGAAATTCATCTGCCATAGCTGCACAGCTGCACAGGGGTCGAGAGGGGCTGCTTGCAACCTGCGTGCATTTCTCGCTGCTGCAGCAAGGCGGGCAGCCGGTAGACCAGCAGATGGGTGGCGGACTGCACCACGAGACGAGCCTGTCCCGCCACCAGCAGCTCCTGGTGCAGCAGCAACAGCAGCAGATGCAGCGTGGGCCCACACCCGCGGGGCTCACATCTGACCCCTACGGCAGCGGCGCCTACAGCGCTGGCCTCGCGGGCAGCGGCGGCAGCTCGCAGTTGTACCCCACTGGCGATGGCGACTTCACGGTACAAAGCATGTCCCATATTTTGTGCCCATGGCATGCCCGCCCCGAGTCACTCACGAGCTATGTTGGCTGGACATGTAGAGGAATGGCATGCAGCGATGGCCACTGCACACTGCATGATGCCGCTTGCCCCTGCTCCTCAGGGTCGCCCAAACTTTCCTGCGGGCATGCAAGGCAACGATGTCAACTCCGGGCTGCGTTCCGACAGCGCACCCGCTAACTACGCCGAGCAGCAGCAGCAGGTGCATACGTGCAAGGACACAACACGCACGTGCCGGCCCCCAGGCGGGCTTGACCGATGCACTTGGCATAGCAATTGGCAGTCGGGCTGAGCTCATGCCTTCGTGTCGCAGGCGATCTCATCCATGCTGCAGCAGTATGGTCGGCCGGCGGCAGGGTACGACATGGGCGCCCCGGCCGGTCTCGACTTTGGCGGTGGCGGCACCACAGGCGGAGGAGACCTGCGAGCTGTGTCTGCGGGCTCTGCCTTTGGCGGCGGCGTGTCGCAGGGCTTCCAGCCGGTGCGTGCTGTGCATATGTACACTTCTGGCCGTGCAGGCTTGTGTTTTGCGTCCTCCGTTGACCCTGGCCTGTGGGTACAAAGTTTAGGGTGAAGTATCCCACCAAGAAGCACCAGGCCACCATGCTTGCATTGAGGAGCTCCCCCAGCTGTCAGTCGCAAAGCCGGTGCATCCATAGCGCCTGCAGTTCTGTGCTCTCTTATAAGAGCAGTGTGAGGGTCAGGGCCTCATGTAATGCCATCCCAGTCCGCCAGGTTGCACACCGTTCCCTAGCAGGGCATGCAGGTTGACTGAGTTAAAAGCTAACATGTGCATAATGAACAGTGGCTAATGTGCTGCAGGGCTTCTCACAGCCGATGGGCGGGTCGAACGTGCCATCAGGGTTTGCTGGCGGCGACCAGTCCCTCCCTCAGGTACTGCAGTGCTCAGTTTCATGCAGCACAAATGACCGCGCTGACTACAATCTCTGCTGCTTGACAAGGGATACTTGCAACTGTGCATGCCCCTCTTCGCTCACCGTGCACGTGAGCGCTGCTGATCCGGGCCCTGTGCACATGCAGCTGGTGGTTGCCGGCCAGCAGCCGCAGCAGCAGCCGCCTCCGAACCTGGTGCTCTCGGGCGCGCCGCTGCAGCCGGAGTTCGGCGGCGGCACAACCGGCACCGCGGGCCGCATGGCCAACCACCCCATCGTGGTTGCCGGCAACACCCCGCCAGACCCTACGCAATTTGGACTGGTCAGCGCACCGCATGGGTTCATGCTTGCAGACTCCATCATGTTGGGCAGACTTGGGATGCATGCCCATGTTGCCGGCAAGGTTTTGGTGATGTACCCTCGAACTGCAGTTTGACAGTCGTGCAATCTTGCGACAGGAGCAGCGCAACGGCACACCGACTGCGGCAGCGTATGGCGGCATGCCGCCGCCCGCCGCCCGTCGCAACAACAACACCGGCACCTACGACCGCCTTGCAGGTGCCACTTCATACAGGCCGCTGCGTGACTGTGCACTGCCGTGCTGCTGCGCTGCTGTGCTGTTGCACTGCCGTGCTTGCAGCTTAGCTGTCTGCATCGCACCTTCCTGCAAAGAAGAGACTCCAGCACCACGCTCAACATGCTGCTGTTTGTTGATGCTGCCTTGCGCACATGCTGCAGGGCAGGTAAACTCTCCCAGCGTCGGCGGCCAGGCAGCCGGCAGCGGCGGCAGCGATGAGCTGCCCGACCAGTACCAGGCACGCCCCGCCAAGCTAGATGGACTCCCATTCTGCACGTCTGCATGGCCGGCCTCCACTACAATGCTCACAGCCTTGTGACAGTGCCCGAGCATGTCGAGAATGGTGCGCAGGGTGAGTACGATGGCGATGACATGGATGGGGCGGATGGGGAGCCTATGACCAAGAACCGGCGGCATCGCACGCTGCGCCAGCAGATGCTGAATAAGCAGGCGCAGCAGCGCTACAGGTGCGAGTCTGCAGCTGATCGGACGGTTTGCATATCGTCTCGTGCCAAATGCCACCTTCGAGCCGTCCGATTCACCTATGAGGCAGGCACACTTGCAGCAACACCCTTTACACCTGACAAGATGCATAGTGGCTCGCTGCATGCTCCTCTGGCGCGCTGACACCCACGAGCTGCCGCCGCGCAGGGAGCGCAAGAAGCAGAAGGCGTCGGAGCTGGAGCACACGGTCGCGGCGCTCACGACGCAGCTGGAGGCGATGCAGGGGGTGCGGTCGGAGAACACGGAGCTGCAGGACAAGAACCTGGCGCTGGTGGGGCAGCTGCGGGCGCGGGAGGAGGAGCTGGAGCGCCTGCTGCGGGAGCAGGTGCTCATTCAAACTTTGGACAATAGGGTCCAGATGTAGAATTATGCCAGTACGGCCAGGTCACATGGCTGCAAGCATGGGAGGAGCTGGAGCGAGCAGGTGGTGGATTCAGAGTGTGTCAGAGTGTAGGGTCTCCGTGCATACGACTGCAATGAAGAGGTACTCCTCGTGTGCACTCAGCAGACCAATGTACAAGCTCAGCAACCTCTGCGCTTGTACATAGGCCTTGAGTTTTGCCTGCGATGAGCTGCGGACTGACGCTCTAGCCGCCATGCCTATGTGCTCTGAGAAGCTCGTGTCATGGCACCACCCGCACTCTGCTTCCAGGTCGGATACTGACAGAGGTTCGGGCTTTACCTGGCTGCCTTGGCGACTGGCACATTGCTTGTACATGGCCGGGTTGCGAAGCCGTGGCACGACATCCCAGTGATCACATGTGCCGCGCTCCCGCCCCGCAGGCCGCGCAGCCGGCGTACATGAAGACGAACAGCGGGCGGGTGCTGGAGATGCCCAAGACGGAGGAGGGCCCCACCTCCCAGCAGGAGCTGCAGGAGCTGACCACCACATACGAGGCCACGGTGCGGGAGCTGCGGGAGATCGTGCAGAAGCACGGCCTGGAGAACCGGGACGGCGCGGACATCAACGGGGTCAAGGCGCCCGAGGCGCAGCTGGCGCGGCTGGGGGAGCTGGTGGAGACGGTGAACAGCATCCACAGCCGCGCGCTGCGCATGGAGGGCGGCACCGCCGCGGGGCTGGTGTCCGCCTCCGTGGAGAGGTCAAGTGGGCGGCATGACACCAATCGCCGCTGGGCGGAGGCCGCACGCTCCATGCGCTTCACAGCTGAGCAGGCCCAGAAGCTGCTGGACGTGCGGCGGGAGCACCTGCGCCGGCTGCACCGCATCTACGAGGACCGCCGCCAAGTCAACCTCGAGGCCATCTCCGTGCTGCTGCCGCAAGAGCGGGGCGGCAGCGCGCCCAGCATGAGCGTGGAGCGCTCCAAGAGCTGGCTGCCGTCCATGTTCCACCGCTCCAAGCACGCCTCCCGCCAGAAGGACGTCATGAAGAAGCTGAAGGACAACCTCAGCGAGGAGCAGCGCTTGGCGAGTGAGCTGGACTACCTCGTGTTCCGCCGTATCCTGACGCCCCTGCAGGGCGCCTGGTTCGTGCTCCTGAAGTACCCGGCCTACTGCGACAGCCTGAGCCTGTGCAATGGCGTGGCAGAGATCCATGGCCAAGTGGATGTGGACATCTGATTGAGTGACTGCTGCTAGATGTGCATGGCCGGCAGCGGCAGCCAGGATGCATGCCTGCTTTGGCGGCTGCCTTTGCATGTGCTGAGGTGGACATTGGAAAGTGACTGCTAAGATGTCCAGTTGTGCATCTTGGTGGCATGACAATTTTACAGTTTAGCGTGCTGGCCTGCGCCCAGAGCTTGACATACCAATGCGGTGGATGCCCAAGGGCTGCTCCTTGTGTTTCAACAGCCACTGCCAGCAGTTGACAAGTCTTGTGACCCTGCATGTGCCAGCTGGTTTACTTCTGATTACCTCTTGCTTCCATCCCGTCTTACTCAGAGAGTATTCACCTGCCTTTAACTACAGATACAAGAATGCAAGGCAGCCTCTGCACATCAGGGCGCCAGATCCAAAACAACAGCACAACAGCTGCAACACAAGCACAGCATTGCACACACTGGTCTCACACAACACAAAGTGGACATTCAATGCTCTGCAGCCACACCAGGCCAAAATATTCAATGCCTGCACCCTGCTGTGCCAGCTCAGGCACATATATGTCTTGCTGCAAACACACGGTACAAGGGCGACGACCCAGAAAGAGTGGTGTGTTGGTACATGCTGTGCCCGCTGCAACCTCCTGCCCCAGACTCGCTCTGCGCCTGCAGCTGCTGCTGAGCAACGCTGCTGAATCAGTCTGCTCGGAAGGACTCGTTCTTTGCCATTTCGACAATCCGCATGTTGTTGCTGATGTATGTACTATACACATGTTTGTCGCCCTTTATAGCTGGCGGTCCTCCACTAGCAGTGGCTCGGTGCGCGTGTTGACGACTGCAGACACCTCCGCCACGACGCTCGCCATTGCTGGGCCCAGCTCCACATACCTGTCCGGGTGGTACTCTGCCCGCAGAAGCCGCACTCGCCGGCTGCAGGGTACAGGATACTGAGGCATGACTACTACATGTCACTATTGTAGGCACTACATTGCTCACGTTATGAGGCTGGGCCTTATCCTGACATGATTGGATTTGTGCGTGTCGACTCGTACGCAGACTCTGCCAACCAGCGTTAGGATGCACGCATGCACAGTGACAGGCCGCTTGACATCTGGTGTGGCGCGCACCTGCGGTCTGGGCCCGGCGGCAGGCCGCGGAGGTGGCGCAGCTTGGCCTCCACCGAAGTCAGCAGCTGCTCAATCAGCCTGCACAGTTTGCAGGCTCCACACATGATATGCTACTCTTCTGCTGACTCTTCTGCTGACTCAACCCATGTGCGCATACATGGCTTGTTACGAAAATTGGTGGTGGTGCCGGTCTCGTTTTCGATATTATGTTCTCTGACGCGGTGACTACGGCATGGGATGCCTTCATGCCATCATATGCCTGTTGTAGAGCACCTGGGCTGGACAGGTGCTGAGGCAGGCACCGTCCGCCGGAACGGTGCCCAATACTGCTGCTCCTGCTCGCGCAGCTGCATCTGCTGGTAGAACGCCACGCCCGCCACCACCACCACGGTCAGCACAGGTGGCAGCACGAGCACTGCCCAGTGCATGATGCTGGCCGCGTGCGCACGCAGTGGCAGAGCAGCCTCAATTTCAGAGCAGATCACTACAAACCTCTAGAGGTGCACCGAGACGATGTCCCGACTCAAGCCGTGGGACCCTGCGCACAAAGTGCAGCCCCTGCGGCCGCTGCTTCGAGTGTATCGGTCCAAGGCGAACTGGATCCCAGCACCGAGAGCTGTCAAAGCAGCGGCGTATGTGTTGTTTGCAGCCTAACCTCGCACGAACGCATCAGACGTGTGCTCAGCGATAGCGTGAGAGTGCGAATTAGCACGGATGACACCCAGCAAACAGCAGCAGGTGAAACCGCTGGCTGCCCTGCAGCGCAAAGAGGCTCCAACAAGCCGCCCTGGGCTGATGAAGCTGCCAGGAACCCGTTCTGACTGGGCTCGTCTCGACACCCAGCCGCCTCCTCACTCACAACTCCGCTTCCTATACTCTCTGCTACCTTTGTGTGAATACAACACGCCCCGACGCTTCAGCCCACAAAGCGCGAACCCGCAAAACAAACGCAAGATGAGCTCAGACAAGTCCTACGTGCAGCAGGCAAAGGAGACGGCACAGGGCGCCGTCGACTACACGACCGAGAAGGCGAGCCAGGTCACGCAGGCGGTGGCAGATGCCACCAAGAGCGTCCAGGACACAGTCAGTGACACGAACGCTGCCCAGAAGGCCGGAGAGCTGAAGGACCAGGCAGCCCAGAAGGCAGGCGAGACAAAGGAAGCTGCCAAGGACAAGGCAGGCCAGGCTCAGGACGCAACACAGGACACCATCGAGCAGGGCAAGCAAAAGGCATCAGAGACTGCAGGCTACGTCCAGGACAAGGCGGGCGAGGCCAAGGAGCAAACAAAGGAGACTGCTGAGCAGGGCAAGCAGAAGGCGCAGGAGGTGGCTGGGTCCGCTCAGGAGAAGGGCGGCCAGGCGGCCGACCAGGCATCGAAGAAGGCTGGCGAGGCCAAGGAGCAAACCAAGGACGCCGCCGGCTCGGCGTACGACACCGCTGCGAAGAAGGGCGAGGAGGCCAAGGGTGCTGCGCAGGACACCAAGGAGCAGGCCAAGGGCGCTGCAAAGGACACAAAGAACCAGGCCCAGGGCAAGGCCGAGGAGACCAAGCACAAGGCCCAGCAGTGAGCACGCCTGCAACGAGCGCCAGCAGTCGGCTGGGCCGCTCTATCTTAGGGTCGATGCAAGGGTGTGGTACAATAGGGTGCTCATTCGGAGAGGGGGATTCTTGCCGGTTGCAGGAGAGTGATTTGTGCGTCTCTTGACATTGCAGCTTTGCACTTGCCGTCGCAGCTTGGCAGGACTATGCACCTGTCAACTTCCAGCTTTCGGGGACGAGAGTGTGTCTCCGGCAGTGTCAGCAATTGATGTTAGTGTGTGAGTGTGCCAGGCGCCAATGTTTTTGAAAGCGCAAAAGTGCGATGTATCCTGATCACAAGAGGCCATCTACTAGACCTGTGCACAGCCTCCCCAACCAAGTACTCAGCGGCTCAATCGAATTGCAGGTCAATCACTGCGGACGTGCTGCCATGGCTGAGTGCACATTGCTACATGTTTTCGCCTCAAACTCGAGCAGAACCGGTAGACTAGTGTGCAGCATTGCCTTCAAGTCCACCTGGGCCTGCATGCGTCAAAAGAGCGTACGACGACAGGTTGTGGAAAAACCGTTCTCCACAGTGTGGCATATCCGAAAACACCAAATGCTTACCAGCCAGATCTTGTTTGCAGCAGGCGCAGCCAGGGAGGCAAGACATCACAATGTCGCCCCGGCTCACCGTACTCTGAGACGATTGCGAGCGCATGCAGCGGCGTGTTGGGCAGCTTCTTGCGGCCCTCGAGCTCCTGCAGCTCCAAGATGGCCACCGCCTCCACCACCTCTGCCTTCAGCTGGTCCATCAGCTTCACGCCTGTGAACAGGGGAACACCGCCGGCTGTAAGCGCCTGGATCATGCCGAGGATCCACCATACAGCGGCCATGCACACAGTGCAGGGTTTGCTGCGAAAGGCCACTGAGCGTCACTGATGCCCTGCAACCCTGCCACTGACCTGCTGCAAGGGTGCCGCCTGTGGCAATCAGGTCGTCCACCAGCACGACCCGCTGGCCCTCGCTGATGGCGTCTGCATGCACCTCGATCGCGTCCGAGCCGTACTCCAGGTCGTATGACGCCTTCAGCGTCTTGCCTGCGAAGTGAAAACAACAGCTGAGGTGCGTCTGCCGTAGGCAGTTGTGCCGTCATGCGCACCAGATGGGATGCACATGACACGGCGTGTCGTGCCATCGAGCTTGTGACTGACGCACCTGGCAGCTTGCCGGGCTTCCGCAGCGGCACAAAGGGCACGTTCAGCCGCAGCGCAAGTGGCGGCCCAAAGATGAAGCCCCTCGCCTCAAAGCCTGCAGATGCCATACTTGTGTATATGTTGCCTTGACATCAGCCACATCAGATAGGCACGATCATGCTCAGGTAAGACCATCTCCCGCATGCATTCTATGGGGTTGACAAGTCCACACCTGCGACGACCTGCACATCGCGGCCCTCATAGCGCTCCACGAGCATGTCGATGACGTGACGGAACGCCTCAACATTCAAGAGCAGCGTGGTGATGTCATAGAAGTAGATGCCCTGCGATCAGCAGTTGGCCACGGTCTAGGTTGAATGCCTGATGGCAGATGCTGCAAAGCATGGCCGCCTCGCCGAAGATGCTGCATTCGGTTGGAGCCACTTGCAGCATCGATCGCCTGACTGTCCTCGTGTTGTTAGTCACTTCATTCTCTCCAGTTGGTTGCAGGCTGCGGTGAGCACCTTCTTTGGGAAGTCTGGGATTCCCCTGATGGCTGCCAGCACTGACTTGACCCTGGGGTCGGAGTCTGCGGCGAGGGTGCCGTTGTCTGCATTGGTTTCAGCTGTCATGACCACTGATGCACGCACTGGCAATGCAGCGGCACGAAGCTGAGCTGCACCGTTGAATGTGCTGGCGACTGGTGTTGATCTGTATCGCAGGTGCAGCAAGCGGATCGCCTGCAGGGTGCGAGCACGGCTGATCTCCGTTCGACAGCCTGAAGATATACTACGCATGGGCAGGAGAGCACCTGTCTCGTGGGTGACGCAAGTGGCTTCTGCGTTGGTCCGTTGGAGGATGTCTCGGCCTCAGGTTTGCTGCTTCCCAGATGGGTACGTCACTTGCAGCTTTCACGTTGGGTCGCAGACGACCGTGGCAAACAACACCTCGGTCATATGTCGTCCTGACTACAGCGTCATGGAGTTGCAGATGCTGCGCGCAAGCGCCAGTGTCCCATTCTGCAGCCAGCATCAAACACATCCAGCAGTGCACCCCTTTCGAGGCAGACTACCCAGCAGCACTGCACGATGCAGTCCATCAAGCCACTCGCGGCAGCTCAGACAGTGTGTCGTAGCAGCAGCCGGCAAGGGCGACAAGCCTGATCAGCCTGCAGCGCAGCAGCAGGCTGGACCCGCAGCGCAGCAGCAGGATGGCGCCGCAGAGCCCAAGCCGAGTGGGAAGCGAAAGGGCAAGAAGCGCAGCACAGCCGGCAAGACCGTCAGCCTGACGCTTCGGAGGTCGCAGGAGGAGGCTGAGGAGGTGGCGGAGGCCTTCACCCTCGACGACTTCAACCCTGTGGCCATTGGCAAGCGTTCGCGGCAGGTACACATGCGCTCAGCAAAAGATGTATACCTTGATCATTGTCGTGTTATGGAGTGCGTCGTCGATCACATGGTCCCTGTGCTCCTTACGAAACATGTGCCAGGCTGCATGTTTGCTAAGCCGCAGTCACATCTGGCTGAGTCCAATGTCGCCTCAAATGACGTCTGGATGTCTCTTCATAATCGCAGGTGTTTGACGACGTCTGGCAGCAGTTCGCGCGGCTGGCCAGCCCGTCGCGCGGCAGCATGGCCGGCAGCCTCGGCTTCTCCTCGCCAGCGGAGGAGTTTTCCAGCCCAGCGGCCACCAACACGACGGTGCTGGTGGCAGGAGCCACCGGCCGCGTGGGCCGCATCCTGGTCCGCAAGCTGCTGTTGCGAGGCTACAAGGTGGGGCATGTGGGCGGGTCTTTCTATGGTTGCATCGCTATGAGCTGCGAAACAAGGGTACAGTCCGCAGCTGCTGACAGTTGATGTGGAAGCGCTCGGCCACATCATCTCACTGGTGCGGCTGCTGACCCTTTGCAAAAGGGCTGTACCAGTATTGCTGGTGCTCACAGCAGCCAGCACCGCGCTGCAGCACGTCAAGCACTCCGACTGCAAGCTGCTGCTGTCACAGTGGAACATGTTGAAAAGGGGGGGTCATTGAATACAAACACCCTGCGCCCCTGCTGACAACAGGTGCGGGCGCTGGTGCGGGGGCGGGACCAGGCGGCGCTGGAGGCCATCCCGCAGTCCGTGGCCGTCGTGAAGGGCGACATCGGCGACTACGACGACTGCCTGAAGGCCATGCAGGTACCCGCCACACGCCATAGGCCAAAGACCATCAGCTTTTGTGTGCCACTGCGGGTGTGCAGCACATGTCGGCCGGCAGGTGTCATAGTAGCACACTCAAAATCCCAGGCAAGCTAATGTACAGAGCTTCAGTGGTGGCGTTGCAGGGGTGTGATAAGATCATATCCTGCGTCTCGGCGCGATCAGACCTCACGGTGGACCTGAAGCGAGTGGAGGAGCAGGGGATCCAGAACCTGGCCCGCGCCTACATGGTGAGTATCGCATGTAAAGATTGTGAGCTGCGCATGTTTGCAACATGTGGAGCAGCAGGTCGCAAGTCATGTGAGGCACATTGCTGGTGATGTAGTCATGCCGGTCGTGGCCCAGACGTGCCGCCTTTTAGATGCATGGTAAGAGGCAGCTGGCTCGTGCCAATGCATGTCACCTGCTCGGACAACAGGACTTGGAGAACCAGAAGTCCCTGCAGCAGCACCCGATGCAGAAGTCGCCTGTCAGCAAGATCCGCATCGTGGATTTTGACAGCGAGGCAATGCGGGACTCGTGGCAGGTCACCCAGGTCGGCCTCCCCAGGGTGAGCAGCAGGTCATTGTGCTGGCAAGTGTGCTATGATGCCTGCTTTCTGTATGTCAGCAATTACACGGCACCATGTGACAGGCCAAAGAGAGAGCCAGCGCCCTGCGGCTGTTGCTCCAAGCTTGTTCCGAGTGCTGCATCGATCTGAAGTGTAGGTCCACTGCTTATATGTCAGCTAAGCAAAACATACCCTGGCTCCACTTTGACGACATCGTCCCGACGCGACCAAGGGGTGCTCCGATGGCCTTCTTTTGGCGGCCTGCCTGGTGTTCTGAGCAGTGTCTGGTTGCCATTGTGCAGGACAGCAGCGGCCTCTCGCGGCGGGCCTTCGACCGCGGCCAGGACATCGCAGACCTGTACAAGAACGAGTGGCGGGACACCATGATCTTTGCAGGTGCCCTGAGGCAGACATGGGCTGAACTACGCATGCACGACCATGTGTCCTTCATCCCCCAGCCGCCAGTTCGACCCCGTTGACACGCGCAATATGCGCAAGCGAAGCAGTCCCAACGGCGACACACGGAGCCCTCTGGTGTGCAGGCTCCATCTACTCGCGCGGTGGGCGGGCGGAGATCGGCGGCCCTGTGGCGGTGCCGCCCAACCTGACGCTGCGGGGCACCGAGGGCATCGTCCTGCGGCTGGGCGCCGACGGCAACGCCTACACCTTCCTGCTGTTCACGGGTGTGCCGATGGTGGTAGCACCGTCGCTGGTGGCGTCCGTGCGCTCGCAGTTTGGGAGGATTGCGTATGCACCCCACAGTCTGCACATGCCCATCATGCAAGTGGTCCTGCTGCGCAGAGCTATGCGCTACCATGGTCACAGGGCATCGGAGTCACTGACTGTTGGTACCTGCTGCACTGAGCTCAGTGCATGATGTCCAGTGGCTCACGCTGCTGCTGCCACTGCGCCTGCAGAGGAGGGCCACAGCTACAGCGCGCGCATCACCACGCGGCAGGGCTTCATGACGGCGCGCCTGCCATTCAGCGTCTTCCGGCCCGAGAAGTCGTCGTCCCCTATCGACCTGGACCCGGCGCAGATCGTGTCCATGGGCCTGCGCTTCGAGCGGCCCCAGCGGTCCAGCAGCGTGGTCGTCAGCGAGGAGGAGGCCCCCATGTGGGTCGCCGACATCACCCTGTGCTCACGCCCTTTTGGTCATCCTCGTCCGTGCTCTGACGGCAGCAGCAACGTATCTATCGTGATGTGTAGCGCAGTGCTCGCACCAAATCTAGATCTACGACACTGGCGCATTTGAGCTGCACATGACTTGATCTATTGCATTTGGCAATGCAGCAACGACTTCCGGGTGGAGCTGGACTGGGTGAAGGCGCTGCCGGGGGGCCAGGAGGCCAACTTCGTGATGGTGTCGTGCGTGGGCGCGGGGCTGACTGGGCAGACCCGCCGCAAGATGGTCGCCGCCAAGCGGTGCGACCCCAACCCCATGTGATGGTCCCGGGGTGCAGCAGACTGCACGCAACTGACTGACTGTCTGCATGCGCGACTGCAAGTGTCGTGCCAAACTGTGTGCGACGCATCGCTGCAGCACCTCAGGATCGCACCAGGTTTGTAGCCCCCAAGGGCTTTCTTTTGAAATCCTGAGCTCCAGACTGACTTGCCTGGGTTGACGCAACGGCTGCACACATGCGCAGGCGGGGCGAGGATGTGCTGCGGGCGAGCGGGCTGGGGTACACGATCGTGCGGCCAGGCCCGCTGCAGGAGGAGCCCGGGGGGTACAAGGCGCTGGTGTTCGACCAGGGCAACCGCATCTCCCACGCCATCTCCTGCGCCGACGTCGCCGATGTGGCGCTCAAGGTGCGGGAGCAACCGGGACATGGACTCCTGCATGTAGTGGGGGCAATGTTGAAGCCGCCGCACCTAGTCAATTAGGGCCGAGGGTTGTGCCCCGCATGATTGTTGGCTGCCTCACGGTGGCGTGATCAGCTGTACAGATCATTCCTATGCACAGTGCAAGCATGCTGCGGTGGAAGCTGCGGGTTCTTCAAGAGAGTGATGCATGGCATTCCTGCATTCCCTTCGCAGGCGCTGCACGATGGCGCTGCACGCAACAAGACGTTTGAGGTGTGCTCCGAGATTGCTGCCGAGCCGGGGCAGGCGGCGTATGAGCTGGTGGCGCACCTGCCCGACCGGTCCAACAACTATCTGACGCCCGCGCTGGTCGGCCTAGAGAAGAACACCTGAGAACTGCAATTTGACGTTGCCAGGATCAGCGGCAAGTCCTGCAGCAGCATTCTAGCAGCACGGCTGTCCTGCTGCTACCATGGGGTGGTCTGCAACCGGTCTGCAAATGTTGCTGTGTGATCATACTGCAGTCTAAATGTAGGGCAGCGTCTGCAGCGTGCCTTTGTGTGCAGCTGAGCGAGATCGATCTGGCAGGATGGCTGTACTTCAGTGTTGCTTGATCAGCATGCACGACGTTACGCTATATTGGTAATGCTTCTGTGCTACTGAGAAACCTCGACTGCACTTTCAAATCGTGCTCGAAAGCAAGGCTTGTGACCCAGCTATTGACATGTGAATGTGTACCAGTCCAGCGCAAACACCAGAGCCACAGTCCTTTGCTTTTCATCACAGTGGTGATCTGCAAAAGCCATATGTAGCAAGTTGCTGCGTGCATCATCGAAGCTTGCATACCAAGCGATTGCACACGGGAAGCATGCATGTTAAGGTTGCCAACTCTTACCTGATGTAACTGTGATTTTGAAGAGGCTGCCCGAGGTGCGCACAGTATAACGACTGCAGTTCGGGTGTGATCAATCCACGGTTCCCTCCTGTTGCGGTTCCCTCCTGTTGTGTAAACATATATCAGGGGTCCAGCGGTGGCTTTCATAATGCCAGTCAATATGCTTGTCGACACAGCTTCGAACGCATATATCAGGGGTTCAGCGGTGTTTTGCCTAGTGCCAGTGAACATAGGCAGTCGACATGGCTTGGAACCAGCAGTCGGAAAACAGGGTGAGCATGCGCACCTCAAACTACCTGGAAGCCACGGGTGGCCCGGTTGGCGGTGGAAAATGTGAACCCTGCCAGGCCAGATACCTCATCCGCCGCGCCCTGGAGCCGTGTCACCGTCTCATAGGCCTGCAGCCCTGCAGTCGCAGCACGAAAGCACGTGAATGATGAGGCGAAGCAACCACAGAATGCAGAGCGCACCATCAGAGGCCGGTGCCAGATCGCATCGGTGAGCGGGTGTCATATGGATGCACCAGGCATGAGGGGCCAGCTTTGCAGCCGACGGACCTGAGGCGGTGCCTGGTCGCACCGCCCGGCTGACCACAGCGATGATGTTGTGCTGGCTGGCGGCGCTGATGGTGTAGGCGATGCCGCCCGACGGCCCGCCGGGCTTGTGTGGCGGCACCAACGCATCCCTGCAGGAGTTGGACAGAATGAGGTGGCGCTTCCCGGGCATCTGTTTGACAGCAGTGACAAGCAGTTCCACTGTGAATTCTGCCCTGTATCCACATCATGTGCCAAACGAGTGTGTATAAATGTAAACATGCGCTGTGCAGGTTTTTCAGCACCCCACCTGTAGGCGCGAGATATCGTCTCCACTGCAGCGCCGGCGGGGTTATCCGTCCTGTATCCAGGCCCACTCTGCCCACGCCCTAGCAGGCGCCCCAGGCTGGATACCGCCCCAGGGCCGCCGCCGTGCAGGTTGATCACAACGCTGCCGTGGTCTGGGTGCAGGGCTGCCGCCAAGTTGCTCAGGAACTCTGCACCGGGACGCTTGGTGTTAGAGGACGCTGCTCTGATGTACTTGTTGATCTTGATGACCAGGCCTGTTGCCGCCTGGCAGCCAACAGCTATCGTCGGATGGAACAGGCGAATGGCTTCAAATTCTCCATACATTTGCTGGCCGGAAGTGAGCCCTGGGCACCTGGAGAGGAGACCGCTGGCGGTGTGACGTCCATGCCATCGAACACATCAATGACCGCCAAGTCCACTCTGCCTGGAGACATTGCCGCCAGGTGTGCCACACGGGCAACCGCGTCTGCTTGCACGGCGTGAAGGCGCTCGCTGCGGCAGCACGGCATGATCTCAGGCTTGCCCAAGCATGACGTCAGACTTGCTATGCAGATGGACACCAGGATGAAAAGCACGCCAGGCAATGGGAGCGTACACCGAGCAACCACCTGTCTGCTGGGAACCCCATGGCCTCGCGGGCTGCTGAGATAACCACTGGATCCAAATCTACCGCCTCGACCTGCAGCGTATGAAACCGTTCCGGGTGACAATGGGGTTCGTTCTAAAAACAGCCCACAACGACGATCAGACTCGGTTCCGAGCCACCCGGATGCTCTAGCAGAGAGCGGGTGGCATGGAAGCCCCTTACATTGGGATGCGAGAGGAGCAGGATAGCATGAACATGGGTGCCCACTGCAGATTCAGTAGCAGCCTGTGGGCGCCAATTGCGTTTTCAAGCAAGTGTTTTGCGGGCCGTGCACCTGCATCTGGGGGAAGTGGTGGGACAGGAACAGCGGCACGCTGCCGCCGCCCATGCCAATGCACACGACCTTGGACCGCGCGCTGTTGCCAAGCGGCTGCGCCCGCGTCCAGTGGTGCATGCCCGCCACGCCGACGATGGATGCAACTGCATGCGAAGGAACTAACAGCGACTCTGCTCGACTGCTGTGTGCGAAGGGGCTTCATCGGCTGGTTCCCTGGATGCCCAGTATGGCCCGGAGCGCTGTCATGCTGGCCTTGCACGAGATCACCTGCCGCTGCGATCGTCTTCGTGTATTCGAAGGCCAGGCAGCGCGCGTCAGCTGCCCAGCTGCTGCCGCCGTCCGCTAAGTCCTGGTGCACCCGCGCCACGCTCTGCCGCGTGGACTCGTTGAAGCGCAGCACGCGCCACTGCTCCTCTCCCGGGACGCAGCTGCCCTTGACATTTGATGCCGGGTGCGCTGTCACCACAACCTGCAGCAAGATTGTCATGCAATTGGCACGGCGCCAGGAATCTCGCTGCAACAATTGACAACATAGGCTGCTCAAAAGCAGCACGAAGCCGCGCATCAGACCCTGCATGCTTGCCACCCGTGATGATCGCAGGCGCCTACCTTGCCATTGCCGAGCTCCGACTGCTGCTGGAACACGGCCTCCCCGGCGCCGCGGCCCCAGCCGCCGGCCTGCGTGCCGAACCACTCGGGCGACAGGTCCCAGTGGCCCACGTCGGCGTGGCGGCTCAGCGCGTAGGCGGGCTGCCAGCGGGGCGGCCGCCCAACGCTGCGGCCCCGCAGGCTGGCCAGGCTCCATTGGTGCGCAGCCTCCCGGGCGGCGATCTGAACATCTCGCAGACGGCTGTAAGACTTGCCGCTTTGTATATATCTTGTGCAAAGATCCCCTGTTCCGATCATTGCAGCATGGGCACGGAGTGTGCTTGGAGCGGTGGCGCTGTGGATGCGATGACGCACCTGACGTGGAGTCCTGTCGACGCTTTGCAGGATTGACCTGCATCCAGAACAACTTGTGTGGAAAATGCAGTGCCACTCATATCGAGCACGCTTTATCGAGCATGACACGCTGCATGCACATGCAGTGCGCAGTGCTCTATGCATCGCCAACTCGCTGGAATGCCCAGCTCTTTGGGCACCTTAGCTTGTCGGAAGGGACACTGCAATGGTTCCTGAGCTGATGCTGCCGGAAGCCTGCTGTTTGCAATCGAAGGCACCATCTGTGGGTTGCCACTTCAACATGCATGGGACCGATCTACACAACCGTGCAGCTACCCCAAGCAGCAGATGACACCAACGAGCGCCGTGCGTTGAATAATGATATCATGCACATCCCAGCACATGCATACTCCGCTGAGCAATGGGACCGGATCTACAGCCCAGATGACTCTGCTGCTCTGCGCAGGAAGCGCAGGAAGCAGCGTTACGAGCAGTTGCAGACTTGCAGTGCATGTGATTCGTGGAGGAGTTGCTGTAGATGCAACACGCTCGTTCCTGAACGTTGGGGTCGCTTACATACATCACGGCCCGCAACAGCTGTGGCGGCAGGCGTGCGAAGGGCAACAGCAACATGCGCCAATCACTGCTTGCCACCACTCGGTTTTGTAGGCCCATAAACAGGCCTGATCCTGCTTGCGCATGCACCAGCCTGCTGCATGCAGTGGACAGCATAGTCCAGCTGCCGCATGAAGGCCGTCTGCTGCATGCGCCTCCTGGGCCCTCTTCAGTAGAAGAAGCCCAGCACCTTGCCTCCGACCTTCTTCCTCCTGGCCTCCTCGTGATCCTGTGGAACAGCAGGTTCCAGTGAGCAGAGGACAAGCAGGCAACCCAGGTGAAATCCTTACAACTGGGCATGGCGCAGGCCAAGGGGTGATGACAGGGTGCAACGCTCACCATGATGCCTGCGCTGGTTGTGAGCACGATGACGCCAAACTGCAGGGCATGAACAGCAGGTTCACCATGATGTCTCAATGTCACAACGTCTGCATGCGATGAATGCCCTGAAGCAGCATCGATGGGCGACAAACAGTGACCTTTCAGATGCGACAGTGACCGCCAGACAAGCTCACCAGACGAGATGGCAGCAGCTTTGCAATCCAGGTCTCGATGTCACCGTGGCGCAAGTCGTAGCGTGGCGAGATGACGCCGCACTTGTTCAGCCTGCACAGGAGGATGTATCTTCACTTGAGGCCATGCTTGTGGGATCATCTGGCTGCAAGCCAATCGCCGAGCATCCCTGAACGGTGCTTGCGCTGCCAATCTGACACAGCCACGCCATTGCTGCTTTTGAATGCTGCAAGCACAGGCTGGACGTGCTGCCTGCTGAACTCGGCACATCTCGGCATGCTGCTGCTGCAGCTGCTGCCCCGGCTGCCATGGCCAGCTTTGGTGCAGCGCCTTGCGCCGCCGCATCATTCACTACCCACATCTCGCTGTAGACAGTGCCAGCTGTCCCCCTAAGGATTCAGTGTGGCCGCCGGATCTCACCTGCCGTTCAGCTCCACGACCAGCTTGCCGCCACGGTGGTCGTCCACAAACTCGAACTCGCCGATGTACCCTGCAGCATGCCAGAACACATTAAGACTTGAAAGCTTGACGCACAGATGTATCTTAAACTGCTGTTTACCAGCGCATGATATGCGTATGATGCGCTCGCATGAGTGCTCCCTCCGCAGTCGCAACATGCAGAACAAGGTTACGGTCTCAAGATATTGCGGTCTCTTGTTGCCGGCAGGTGCAGCATGCATGACATAGCAATCTATCTCGCGTTGCCGGGTCACTCCTCCCATTCAACGAGCCGAAGCATCAATGTGCTCACGGAATGTGGGGAAAATGGCTGTGATGCTGCTCGTGACTGCGACCAAGGCCTGCCGGCTGCCCAGAGGTGATGCTGGCAGTCTGCACTGCAAAGTGGCCTCAAAGGCCCAAGCTGACGCTCAGCGCCAGTGAAAGGCTTTAAGCTGCACCCACGGCTGCCGGGCCCCGGTGCCACAGCCCAGCCCTCACTTCACTTGGCCAGACCACCCATCCCGTGGGTGTGCAGATCCGGGAGCAGAGGAGCAAAGGCTCACCGTGCCGCATCATGACCTGCAGGAACTTGATGACGACCTTGCTGGACGGCCGCAGCAGCACCTGCCGCTTGCCCCGCTTCTCAGCGTTGTACATGGTCTTGAGCGCATCGTTGAGCACGCTGACGCGAACCATGGCTGCCAACAGCTGGCGGCCGGTCCGCTGTCTGCGTCTGCCCTGTCAGGCACGCCTGCCGGCCTGGTCCGCAACCACAACCCAAAAGGGCTGCTCCCTGCAACTGCCGCCGGCTTGTAGCACTGCAGGCCTGCCGGTGTGGAATGTCAAATGGCAAACCCTGCTGCAGTTATTCCTCAAGCATTTCAGGTCGCGCCTTCTGCCTCGATCACGTACAGCCTCGTTGCACGCTACCCAGCTTTGCATCGTGCAATTGCTATCTGATCCGTTGGCCCTGCAAGTTACGTCAGGCTCGAAGTCTGGGGCACGGAGAATGAGCCACACCGTGCCTGTCTCCATTCTGTGCTGATTATCCTGTGTGACAACATGGGGGACGTTGAAGCAGGCAGCAGAAAGCGTGGCCGGGATGATCAGGACACTGCAGGTGAGAGCTTGCGATGTCGCAGTGCGTGAGACGCGCTGCTCACAGTGGCCAGCCGAGATCCCAGGCACCAGGCGTGTTACAACGGAACGTCGTTTGCCATCGCCGACGGGCTTGGGTAGATGTAATGGTGGTCCAAGACATGCATGTGATCACGGCGAGAGCGCATACTGTGGATGACGCCGCGCATGCAACGCAGTCACCAGTGCTGCACCAAGTGCCACGCTTGCGCACTTCCTCACACATAACCCCGCGCTCGCCGAGTGCCGGCCTCTGTCAAGGCAGTGCTCACAGGGCAGACATTCGAAGGCTTGCAGCAGTACTGACTCGTGCTGCTGCCGCTGCCGTCGCGACAGATCCGTTCGCACGGTTCCAGGGGCAGCCCGCGTACCAGATGCTGCACGACTTCGTGAAAGACGGACTGGTGCGCCCGCTGCAGGCAGAAGAAAACCTACACGAATGCATGTACATCCGCATGCATGCTATCCTACTCAGTCGGTTCTCCCATTCCGCCGCGGATATCCTCATGCGGTGGGAGATGTTATACCCGAGCCAAGGGGCTGTGCAGGTCTGCACAGCCCATATGTGTGCAAGCAGCGCATCATGTATCACCCATGGCCAGTGGAAGGCCGACAAACGCATAGTCCCTTGCTTTCTCGCACTGTGTTTAACTTCATGTCGCCCGAAGAGGTGTAGACCGGAGCAGTGGCAAAACTGTTTGCCGGCCCACGCAGATCAAGCTGCACGACTTCGACGAGGGCGCCCTCAATGGCCTGGAGGAGCGCAGCCCTGCGGATGCGATGCGCATCCTGGACGTCTTCCGCACCAGCAACCCCCAGGAGAAGGACAACAAATGTGAGGGGCACAGCACTCGAGCAGCTCCCACTGATGAGCTCGATGCTGATGCAATAGACACTGTGGAGAGTGGCGGTTTGCTCAGGGATCTTCAGCGTGAGCTCTGCACCCATGCCCAGGCTGCTCATTGCGTTCTGTGTGCGCTTGCAGCTGCCTACCTCTGCAGCCTGCTGAAGCACAAGAAGCGGCCGGACGGGCGCGTGTGTCCAGCAGCCGACCGCATCCTACAGGTACTGGTCCCTCGCATGCCGGGCGCGCAGAGGACCCAATGCACGCGTCCACATGATCGCTGGTGACCCTGCATCAGGCGCGCCATTTGGCTCCCATATTTACTAAAATGATGCATGGTGAGCCCTGCCCTTCCTTATAACACCTGCAATGCATGCTGGGCAGGAGCTGCAGCGGGCTGGCCGCGTGCGGCCGGGCGCCCTGGACGAGCGCTGCATGGACAACCTCGCCCGCCTGCCGGACCAAGTGCAGGTGCGGCAGGCCCACACTGTTGTGTGTTTTTCGTCATCTAACTCCGCCATGGTGCGGCCGTCATACCTGAAGCTGGTGCTCAGGAGCATCGTGACCGGTCCGGCAGGTGGCAGCGTGTGAGGAATTCGCCAGCAAGGACCTCAGCCAGGCGCGCAACATGGCCGCCCTGTTCACCAGCGTCATCAAGGTGATCATGACCACCCACCATTGCTGGGCACTTGTTCCCGGACTTCTTGCAATGCCTCGCAAGCCTATGGTCGTGTAGCTGGTCCACAGGTAGCACCTGGACGCTGACGCAATGCTGACACTGCGTGCAGACAGTGGACGGGCGCATGGGCAGCATGCCAGACCGTGGCGGCCCGCGCGGCGGCGGCCATGGCGGCGGCGGCGGCGGCGCAGGCCGCTACGTCAACATCGGCAGCTTCGGCGGCAGCATGGGCGGCCCGCCGGGCGGCGGTGCTTATGGCCCCCCACCGCAGCACGGTGGCCCCGCCATGAGCATGCCCCCCGGCGGCGGCGGCGGCGGCGGCTATGGCATGGGCGGCTCACAGGTGAGGCAGCAGCTAATGCTGCTCTACCAATATTGAATCATGTCAGGAACCGTTCAGCCGCCTTGCTTACACCTAAGCCCTTTGTGTGTAAATGCGGTTGCCCAGATGTACTGCGGGAGCTGCAGGTGATGGCAGCTGGCCACTGTGTGCAGGGTCCTGGCGGCATGGGCGGCCTGCCGCCAGCAGGGCAGCCGGCCTTCGGCGGCAGCATGGCCGGCGGCCCCGCAGCACCAGGCGTCATGGGCGCGCCGCCGCCGGCAGAACCCCCCAAGCGGCGCCACTATGGCGTGGACCAGGTGCGATGCTCTCACCTGCTGGCAGCGTGCACACGGACTACTGGGCATGGCTGCCTGGCCTAGACTAAACTTCCTCACCCTGGGATGACGTGGCATGTATCCTTGCAAAACTTGCTGTCCGAAGCCTCTGCTACTATCAAAAGTGCATTCAAAGCGACACCTGCTGCATCTGCACGTGCAGATTGAGTGGGGCGTGCGGGTGGATGAGCTGCACCAGGTGTCCCCCTCGGCAGCGTACATCCACCAGGGCATCGCCAAACGCCTCCAGGACCTGTGGGACGAGGGCAGCAATCTGCTCAGCCTGCTGGACGACAGGTGCGCTGAATTTCGGGATGGTGATCCACTTTTCCGCTATCAGACGGCAGAGCCCTGCAGTCTCTGCGTCCTGGCTGCTTGCTGCGGCTGCTCCTCCCACGATCATCCGTATGATCCTCAGCATACCTGAAATTGGTTGCGTGAAGTGCCACGTTCAGCTCAATCTCATCGCAGCAACCGCCAGAAACTTGACAACGCCCTGCACACAGAACCGGAATGGTCTAGGGTAGGTCACCAACGCCAGTTGTTGTGCATTAGACTTCTGTATTTCTACATTCCAGGTCGTGGGAGCTGCTCACGACGGTGCAGCCCACGCAGCTGCAGCTGGGCATGGCGGTGGTCAAGGAGACGGAGGCCGCGCGGGTGGCACGGCAGCAGGCGGTGGCGGCCGGCATGGCGCCCCCGGGCGTCGAGCTCGACGTGGAGACCGTAAACGCAGCGCTGCAGGTGGCGATTTTCCGTCTTCACGGTCATGGGGCCCGCTGGGCTGCACGACCTGTGCCTCACGCCATGTTGCGTGCACAACCCGGTCCTGCCGCACGGGTTTGGGCTTGCCCAACGGTGGTGCTCATGCCCTGCTGTAGAAAGCCTTGGCGGAGCGGCTGAGCCCTGGGGCAGCGGCGCCGCCGTCGATGTCGCGCATGGGCGGCGGCCTTGGTGCCGACCAGGGACCGGGCTTCGGCATGGCGCGGGGGCTGCCGGACCCTGGGTACTCCAACAGCCCGGTGCACGTGCCGTCGCAGGTATGTCTAAGGTCAGGCAGCATTTGTAGTGCTAACCCGTTGTGTCATCGTGTCATGGATGCGGGTTTCAGGCCAGCCTGCTGCTTTCCGCTGGTCAAGTCGTCACTATCTGACAGCTGCCGTCACCTTGATGTCTGTGGCCGCAGAATGGGGCTGGTGCCTACGGTGCGCCCCGCGGGCCGGCCCCGCCTCAGGGCCCCTACCACCAGCAGCCGCAGCCGCCGTACCAGCCGCCGCCACCACAGGCACGGCACCTCACAGACCTCTCCCCTTTCTGCAAGTCTGTCAACTACCCTGTCAGCCGCTAGTCGCTTGGTTGCCTGCAAAGAGCAAGCCTGCACTGTCTGCCCACAACATGAGACAAATAAACTCCTGTCAGCAGGGTCCATATGGTGGCGGTCCCAGAGGCGGCGGCGGCGGCGGCGGCGGCGGCAGCGACCTGGAGCGCAAGCTGCAGGCTGCGGTGGCGTCGAACCACAAGGGGCTGCGGATGGACGTCTTTGACGGCGGCATCATGGACGCGCTGTCGCAGCTGCCGCCGCAGGCGCTGCAGATCGCGCTGTCCGAGATCTCCTCGTCGGACTTCAGCACAGTACGCAAGCCGGGCGGCTACATCATGGGCATCATCAAGCGCCACCGCCGCAGCTGAAGGCCTGGCTTCGCAGCCAAGAACGACCTCGACAGCTTTCAGCGTGGAACAATCACTTCGTCTGACAGAGCTGGCTTTGGTGTGTGAAAAGGGATTTCGTGCTAGTGTTAGCCGAAGCAGAACATCGGTGCAGGGTTCTAGCTAGTGTCCTTGAGACAGCATGGTCTGTGATTGCACGTGCAAAGACAGGACTGGCATCACGACCACACACGGACTCGACAGTGGCACAAACCATGGTGGCAACTGATTGCCTGGACGGCAACTGCTGTGCAATGCACGTCAGCCACGTGTTTGTACAACAGAGGCTGCGAGAGGCAACCCATACTACTCGCTGTCCTCGAACACCACTTTGGTGCCCGCCGGCGCCGGCAGCCGCTCCATCTGCTTCCGCAGCTTGGCCTTCGCCTCCCAGGACGGGTGCAGCTTCGCGGCCGGCCTCCTGCCGCCGCCGCCAGGCGCGCCGTCTGCTGCTGGAGCCCGCTGCTGGTCCCGGTGCCGCGGCACGCCCGGCACTCTGCTGGGCGCCTGGGGCGCCACCCGAGGCTGCAGGGTGTTCCCTACACGAGCTGCCGCCTCAGCCGCCGCCCCGGTACGCGGCACCACTCCCTCTGCTGCGCGCAGCTGTCTGGCGCCACTGGCAGCGGGCTCGGCGGCGGGTACAGCGTCGCCGTCGTCCGAGAACACCACCTTCCGGCCGGCGGGCCTGGCGGCCAGCTGCGCCTTGGCCGCGGCCTTGGCGGCCCAGGAGGGGTGCAGCCCCGCCGCTGCGCCTGCTGGTGGAAGTCCGTCGGTGCCGCGAGCCGATGCTGCGGCCCGGCGAGGCGGTGGCGGGAGGCTCTGAGGGCGGGCGTCGCCCCTGGCAAGGGTGTCCAGCGCTGCTGCTGCGGCTGCGGGCCGGGCGGGGCCGCGAGAGGGGGCTATGTGCTTGGCGCTGCTGCCGAAGGCCTGCTCCGCCATCTTGCGCCGCGCCCGCTGCCCCAACCTGCAAAGGATGCCAACCATGATGTGTAGGACCGCGTGAAGCAGAAGAATGGCATCACCTTGGATCGCATCTTGGCACTGCATGAAGAACTTTGCTGGCTGGACGCGATTCCACGACCCACCTGTTCTTTGGCTTCTTCGGTGTCGGCTTCTGTGCCTTCGGCTGCTTGCTGCTGCCGGCAGTGCCAGCCTGCTGCTGCTGCTGAGCATCTGCTGCACCGTTCGCACCGGCATCCGGCCCTGGACTCCCCAACAGCAGCTGCCGCTTGCGCGCCTGCGCCGTGTCGTCATCCGACCCGCTGTCGGAGCCCAGCATGCCGTCCCCGTTCTCGTCGTCCGATGGCTGCTGGGCTGCCTGCTCGCCGCTGCGACCGCCAGCGGCACTGGGTGCTGCAGCGCACGCACAGATGCTGGTGCAGGAATGGTTTCACACACTGGATGACATTCATGCAGTACGGGAGCATCTGCAGACTGATGATGTCTGTCCAGAATTGGAGGCATGCAAAGACTGCCCAGACTGTGTCCTCCAAATCCTCCGCAGATGTCACTGCTCTCAAGCTGTGCCTCAAAAAACACCTTTTGCTGCCTCCTGCTTCCACTGCGCGCGCTCCGCCTGCCGCTGCGCAATCTGCTGCTGCCGCCGCTCCTGTGCTGCTGCGGCTGCATCCAGCGCTGCCAGGCTCTGCTGCGCTGCTTCCACCTCGTCCCTGCATGGTCCATGGCCCATATGCACGTCGCATTGCACCTCGGTCACACTGGTTGGGTTGCTAGCCATCTGACAGCCTTGAGTTGGCATGGTCTGTCAATTATGCACCCAGCAGCCGGATCATGCACCTGACGCATTTGGCGGCCAGCAGCCGGGCGGAGAGCACCCTGAGGGCGGGCTGCAGGTCCTCGGTGGGCGACACAGCACCTGCCACGGCACCCACTTTCGTGCTGGGTGGCGGCTCTGCTACTCCGCATGCTGCGGCTGCCTGCAGCAGCAGGGTTGAGAAGCCACTTCGGTCCTCAGAGCATCACCACAGCATCTATGGTGCTTGATCAGGCATTGACCGTGACTGCTCAGCCAAGTCGCAGAGGCGACACAACCTCCGATGCCTGCACCTGCTGTGCTGTTCCGTCTAGGTCGACTTTGCCCAGCGCCACCAGCTGCGTCTCAAGCTTCCCCCTGTCTGCTGCTGGCGCCGCCTTCAGCCGCCGCTTGAGCTTGCCGACCTCGAACTGCCGGGCCTTCTTGAGCGCCTGTGAGCAGTGCGTCAAGACGAATGGACGCGCGGACCAGCGCCCGTGCTGATAACGGTAAGGGTGCTCCGACGGCGACTGCCATGTGTGGTGTGCATCGTGTGAACAAAGCACGGCTGATAAGGTTCCACGCTCACCTTGTGGATCAGCTTCAAGTGGTGGTGGCACTTCTTCTGTCGCACTGTGTCCCTGCAACATGCACCGGCGTCTCCTCATGCCTACACTGATGCTGGCACGCCTGCCGCATGGTGCCAGCGTTTCGACATCAACCTGCTCACCTGTCCTGGTGTCTGAGCTTCGCTGGCACTCTGTTGTGCTGAGTTCCCTTCACAGCCTGCACCAGGATGTTACGAGTCATCACAGCGGTACGACGGCAAGCGTGCTCCCAGGCCAAGGCGGCAATTCCACAGCACACACCTTAGAGGAACGCCTACCGCCGGCTCTGTCCTTGACCATATGCACTGACAAATATGCACATGTGACTGATTGTGCTGGTATTACCGTCACTCCACATGCAATAACTTCCGCAGCAAATGACGGTGACGCCTGATGCAATGCGTTGTGCAGCAGTTTGTACAAGAGGAGAGCGTCAACGACAAGGTAGATAGATTGCGGAATGACGTGCTTGGCATGCTGGAAGCGTTGAATGAATTGAAGTATGCGGCATGCACTGCCGACATGGCCCTCGCTCCTGCATATGTTGCCATCCTGCCCTGCGCGCAGGGGTGCCGCCGCAGAAAGCTTGCGCTAATCATCATTGCACTGCGCGCGTGTGCCACTCATTTCAGACAGTGTCGGCTGCACGTACAATTGCCCGCCCGTCACAACTTGTCTGCTGTACCAAGTTGGCATAGACTTTGCTGAGCCCATTCAGTTTCGAAAGTACGTGCAGCGGACAATCGGCTTCAATTGGTGCCTGGCGTCGCGTTTGCCACTGCGGTGCTTGTCATACGTGCTTGCATCACATTTGTGCCCAGAAAGTAGGCCCTTGAAAAGGGTATCCAGTCAAAGGAGCGGCAGTGGCCTGAGTATCTGGAAGGGCGCACCAGATCGGCCAAGTAAGATTAGACGGCTTCTCAAGTGTGTATGGTTGAACGTGCACCTCTTGCAGCGTTGTAGGCAAGGGTTTGCCAGCTATGATGGACTCCCGGATGCCATGCGGGTGGTGTGGTCACAGAACGCAATGCATGAAGCGCGGCAGCACTCTCCGCCCTGCACGACCTCAGAGTCTGTACCTCTCTGTGCAGCCGCCATGGCGAAGGCGAAGGCTACGAAGCACACGGCGGCGGAGCTCGCTGCAAAGGCCAAGGCGGCGCTGCAGAACAAGGGCGGCGGCAATGCGGGCAAGGCCGGTGCGTGTGTGCAGAGCTGATAGCGTGTTGTGCGTCCGAAAGCCATAGGACCACTGCGACACGCTGCTCATGGTCCTTTTCAGCGTTGTGCGTGTGCGCCACACCACATCGCGGACTTTGTGGTGGGTGTCACACTGCCACCATCCTGCACTGCCCGCTGCAACTGCTGCTATCTGTCTGCTTTGCAGATCGCATGGGTGGCAAGGTTGGGCACGCCAAGTACAAATGCTTCGTCTGCTCGGTCCAGGTTTGCTTCATGCGCTTCTCACACAGTGTCACACACAAATTTGCAGCATGTTGCAGCCTGGCGGCCGCATGCTAGTCCCATCACGAGATCGTGACTTGACAGCTTTGCAGGTCTGTCTTGTGACGGTCACTCTGCCGGTCTTGGTGCTGCAGGTTCCGGACTTGAAGAGCATGAAGGATCACTTCGAGTCGAAGCACCCAAAGGTATGCCAGATGGGTCCAGATTGCGTCACACTGTCAGCATTGGACACACGCTAATGGTATTGAAGCATCTAACAGTTAGCCTGCATGATGTCATATGTCATATGATGCGCCGCCCCAGGCTCATGCTAGCCCGCGCATGCGCAGATGGAGTTTGACGAGAAGCGGTGCGAGAACGTGCACGAGGCGGTGGGCGGCAAGACGGTGCAGGGCGTCGCTGTCCGCGGGTCGACGAAGAAGAAGGGCCCCTAGAAGGAGAGGTTCCACCCATCTCAGTCTTCGGTCATGACTCTTGGGGACGGCGCTGCAAGGACTGCTGTGCTGTGGGACTCTAGCTCAGCACGCCGAGCGCCACCTCCTGCTTCGCAACAACCAGCGGGCTGCCTGGCGAGGACTGCCGGCTGTCAGTGTCCAGCAGCTGGACGAGGCGCTGCTCCAGCTGCCATGCCACTCCTCCCTGAGCAGCCTCAGCTGGATAGTGTCGCACAGCTGGTTGAGACCATACATGGGCCACATCTTGGGGTATCGGTTCAAGTTGATCAGCGCAGTTTCCTCGGGGCAACAGAAAGAGGGTGTAGGTGCTTCAGCTCCGTATTTGTCTTTGGTGAAACGCTGAACATGTCAGAGTCTGTCCCTGATCATCAGCTGCCCTGCATGACAAGTTACATTGCACATGCAGCGCCATGCTGCTGGCTATATTGGCTACATCGTCACCACATTCCCTAGGACATGGCCAGCATACCATCAGGCTGGACCTGGCGTACAGATGCCACATCTTGTGAGCTGACTTCTGCGCGCTGCTGTGGCTAGTCATATCTGCAGTACTGCTACAGGCCGCTTTCCGAACCATAAGAGGCATATCGTCAGGATCTGGTGCACAAGCCGCGCCAGTGTGGACATGCTGGTGTGCCTCAGTCAGCTGCCCAAGCCTGTGTGGCTGCATCAGGCGAAGGTTACTTTGCGGCCCAGCTCTCCGGGGTTTTGCTGACTGCTAGTGCCATTGCCTGCCTCCCGTCGCAGGGGGTGCCACAGCCCTCGCAGCCCGCAGCAGTGCAGCAGCACCGTCTGCGCCGCCAGCATGCGGTTCTCCGCCTGGTCGGCAACCTGAGTGCATGCACAACGTGAGGTTGACTGCAATTGCAGTACCGTGTGCACTGGCTGCTTGCTGTGCTGCACTGAGGCAGCTGCAGCTGAGGGGTGCAGGGCAGCAACATTTACATGGCATCACTCGTAACTTCATTGTCAGGTGCCACCGAGCACGCAGGGGTCATGTCCAGCATAGGGTCTTACCACGCAGCGGTCAGAGTCCAGGAGAGCGTTGATGGCGCCGGCACCGCCGCGCCGGAGCGGCAGGCTGTGCAGTACGATGGCATCTGGCGCCGCTGTGAGCATGTCGACGCCCATCTGCCTGCAAGTGAAGTGTGGGGGAGCAGCATATGCATCTGGCCTGCTTGTGGGTTTGGTTGCCCTGCTCACATGGGTCGACTCAAGAGCCTCGGTGGCATGATAACCATACATGGGGGGGCAACAGATAGTGGTGAGGCAAAATGCAGGTCAGACTTCTGGGGCGTGGGGTGTAGCAGATGGCAAGACTGCAGAGCAAGATGGCAAATGCAGACCAGCCCAGCGCCTCAGCATGTGCTGGATCGCTGTTCGGTGGCTTTAAAGCTTATCTTGCTCCGCAACACCACAGTGTCTGTCTGCAGCGATCCATTGCAGGTGGACGGCAGGCAAGTTTGCCTGGCTCACCGTGTAAGATCATGAGACACTCACTGACAAGCTGATTTTCGTATGCAACAGGATGCAGTGTCTGCAATGCTTACGAGATCCAGGAGTGCAGGAAGGCGGACGTCTCCTGCTCGTTGCCGGCCGCGCTGGAGTCATCGACACAGATCACGTCCGCGTCTGAGATGGCAGCTGGGTCGGCTGTGACGCCCACATTTGCGCCGGCTGCCCTCGCCACGTTCAGCTGCAGGTTGCGACTTGAGTGTCAACGTCTGTGGACCGCTTCCCTGTGGAGCTCGGTAAGCTTCATGACAGCTGTCACTGTGGCGTTGCATTTCTTGCTTGCACAGTAGAATGTCATGCGATTTGCGCGAGCAATCGCCATACGCAGTACACGGTTGCATTGCTCGCGGCCACCACAGGCAAGACAAAGCTGTATGCGATAGATAAGGCTCCCACCGTGGTGGTGTCAGGCTCGTGGCCGGGCGGGCAGATGCAGGTGAGGTCCAGCTGCAGCACGCGCGCCGCCCGCAGCCAGGACGCAGTCACAGGGCCGCCAGCGGAGAGCAGCGCCACCCGCAGCCCCGCCAGCTGGCGCTTGTGGTCCTGCACCGTTGCTAGGTCCCCCAGGACCTGTGCAAGCGTCTCATCAAACAGTTGTGCTCATTGTACGCTCTTGTGCATCGTCAACGTTCTCTTGGGTCAAAGGGGAAAGGGATCCTAAGCAGGTGCTGCTGTTGGCAGAGAGGGGGATGCGCAGGATTCCCTGCTTGAACATCCGATGCAGCATGTGCACACTGAAGCATGCAGCCGGCAATGACATGCCCATGCTCCTGCGATGGCGAGCCTCAGTTCGGCAGCTGTCATGCCGTCGTGGTGCCGCTGCTGCCTGCTGCACCTGGCAGGGCGCATTGCAGTCGGTGCCGGCGTTGATGATGGGAACCCCCGCCCGCTCCGCAATGTCGACCAGCTCCGCATGCGCGCCAGGCCTGACCTACATACACTGTATCCGACTTATCACCAAGCCCTGAAAGGTGCGTGCGGAAGTTATGATGATTGTGGAGTTGTGAAGCGGAACAATCTGAGTGATCTTGCACTCATGGTCAGCTCTGTTGTGAAAAGAGATGTATAATGTGACCCAACCATGATGTCATGAACATATGCAGTGACAGAACGCACCAGCTGGCCAAGTGGTACCTGTATTTGGGACATACACAAGGGTCACAGGAACATACGCTCAGCTGGGTTGGAACAGGCCTCATATCTCAGAAGTTCCCCCCACCAATGCCCAGTCAGGGGAGCGAGTACTACAGACGCCCATCTTGGACGATTGTAGTGCACGTCTATCATCGATGGCACAGGTGGGTTCTTGGCAGATGTATACGGTGTATGAACCTACTCTTCGGTGTATGGACCTGCTCTTCATGATTGTTGATTAGCTGAAGTGTAGGGTGCTTACCACGATGCAGTCGACCACATGCGACAGCAGGCGGGCCGTGTCGGCAAGGTCCTCTCCCGCATTGGCCGCCAGATCCTCGGGGCCCAGGTTTGTGAAGCTGCTGCCGCCCAGCAGCCGGAAGCCCTGGAGCAGTGCGTGCCGTCGGGTGCAAAGGGACAGATCCCACTGGTGTGTCCACCACTGACAGTGCCAGACAGCTTGGCAGTGATCTAGGACAGGCACCTCTAGCCAGGTGCACTTCGACAGCCTCTGGCCACAGAACACTTGCACAGCAGCAAACAAGGCCTTTTTGATACTGCCCGGATCTACAGGAAAAGAGGGTGGTGAAGTCACCGTCTCGAAGGCGACACGTGTGTGCAGGCAGGGCCGCGGCGCCAGCAGCACGGCTGCCCTGCCGGCCAGGGGGCGGGCTGCGTCGGGGTTGCCCCGCAGCCGGGCGCGCGCCGCCCTCAGCTCCAGCACCGACTCCAACAGCGCCTCCAGCTGCACGGGACATTACCTTGTACACGGGACATTACCTTGTACACAGAGTCGCATACCATATTGTTTTGATCATGCTACACCTGTCAAGCATGAAACACTGCGTAGAATGGTGCCATGCTCACTGGGCAGCAGGCTGGCCAGTAACTACCTGAGGCTGACGTTGCACTGTTCACCTGCTCAGCATCAAGGTCGTCCAAGTGGAGGAAGTGGCACCGCCTCTGCGCGGCATGCAAAAGGTCGTAAGATGCATAGTTCTGCGCCAAATTGGTGGGTGTTGCACTTTTGCAGCAAGAAGCCTAGCTGATGATCTGCTAAGCTGAGCCACATGAACCACAACTTCGTTGCTTTGCTCATGAGAAAGATGCTTCCATGCTCAAACCGTGCATATGCAGGAATCCAGACAATTGCACAGCTCACCCCTGGCAGCTGTGCAACCGCAGCTCCCGTCCAGTAGGCCGTCCGCTGGCTGTGCCGCCGCTGTGTCGAGCCCGTGGACGCGTCAGACATGTCGTCGCCATGCTTTGGTCGTCGCCACTCTGAAGGGCTGTCGAAGACCATTGTTGGAGACGGGGATGTCAGCTGCACCTCAGCCCGCACAGACTGCAAGTGCACGCCAAAGGCGGCCGCTGCACGCCTCGCTGGCGACGACATGGGCATGCATTCTGTGTTCAAACGCAGCAATCGCTAACACCGGGACTTTTGAATGGCCGCCATCAGATTTTGTGGCGGACGACACGTCAGCAAGGCTTCGCTCTCTTCCAGCCTCTCCGCCGCACGTGCATGATCGGCAGAATACTACTGAGACCGACTCCAGCTGGACAGTTTTACGACTTCGTGCAACACAACCTGATGACATCGACGGTGTACCTTAGAGCTGTATGAGACGTCACAACTACAGCAAAACCACATGCATGGGTGCGGCTCATCATGCAGCAAAGTTCACCACCGCTGTCAGTGCTTTACAGTGCAAAAGCAGAGGCCACGTGTCGTTCGGGTGCAGAGCTCAACGAAGCGCTGCTCCGAGGCCGTGTCCCAGGGCGGCAGGCCGTCCAGCCGCGCATGCCGCCGGTACTTCTCCTTCTGCAGCCGCCGGCACTCCGCTGTGTCACCCTGCGCACCAGCCAACCATTCGCTATCATGATCCCTTCTTTCGGTGCAACTGACCGCAGCCGCACAGCCGTACAGCCGCCTGTAGATCTAAATTTTCTGCCCGAGCATCTGCTTCGTGGCAATTGGAAACACGAGTTGCAGGGCAGCCGGAGGCAAACTGCACAGTGTCGAGTATGTGCAGGATGAGCAATGAGGCGGGGCTGTGTACATAAGGCTTGCTTGGTTTGATGCACAGCAGGAAAGGCTTGCCTGGCCGGTGTGCAGGATGAGGAGGGTGTCTGACGGCAGCGCAGCGTGCATCTGGCCCACCAGGCCGTCCAGTCGCTGCAGGGTGGCATCCAGTGGCGCCTGCAGGCATGGAAGGTGATTGAACCTCATCAGCAGGCTCTGGTAAAACAGATGCATCATCACTGTTGAGTAGGTCTGAGATATGCCAAGGAGGCCAGATGCAGCCTCTCAACCGTAGCTGGAGCCACCCCACGCCTTGCGTTCATACACAAAATTACGTCAGTCAAAAGACACTTCGCAGTGCACCTGCAGGCCTGCGCCTGGGGGCCGCGCCGCTGCCGCCGCCTCCAGCGCCTGCGCGCCGAGCGACTTGATGGAGCGCTTGCTGCGCTGCGCCTTCCCCGGCGGGGAGGCCGTCGGCGCTGCGGGGCTGGCCAGCAGCGCAGCCACAGCTGGCGGCGGCGCAGGCGGTTTTCGCGCCCCTGGAGTCGCAGCCGGACCCAAGCCTGTAGCGTAGGGAGCTTCCATACTGCAAGTTTGCGGGTGCATAGGATGAGCAGCGGTGTGGTGTTTCAACACCCTCCTCATTGCATGGAATGCAGGTCATGGAAGGTCAAGCATGTACCGTTCCGACACATGCTTATGCAGCAGCATGCAGAGTATCATTACATATGTAGTCCTGCAGGGCACTCCGTTATCAGCATGTTGTTGATGAGCCTGCAGTCCGTTTGCCTGGAGTGCTCCACACCTGCAGACGGTACTGGTGCGCTGCCATTGGTGTCTGCAGGTGCGGGCTGGCCCCCAGACAGCCGCGCTGCCGCCCTCTCACGCAGGTCGCCCAGATCCGGGCGCCCTGGGGCGTCCTCGGCTGGTGCCGCCGGCTCTGCCTTCACGCGGGCCCTGCAGCACAGCAGTGCCGGGGGTCAGGCAGCGCTCAAGATGATGGACGCACTCCGTCCTGGGCCCAGCATCACCGCTATATCCTGAAACTGTTGCAACAGCCACCACAGCAGACACCGCAAGGCGGCTAGCTGATGAAATGGCGCAGAGCGCTGGAGCGCAGCGCCCACCTGCGCTCGAACATGTCGGCCAGCTGCGTGAGCTGCGTCCACACAAAGTGCGTGCCCGGCTGCTTGATGGCCTTGCCCGCCCGGGTAGCGGCCTCCGAGTCGCCGCTCGCACGGATCGCGCTGGCTGTGCCGGTCGTGTGCCGGTTGAGTACCTCGATCCGATCCACCTGCTCATGTGGATGTGTCAGTCCAATCAAAGTATGCAGTCTACCAACAAGGTACATTTGCACATGTGAACTGCATTGGCCATGTTTATGCAAGGCATAGGCCAGATGAGACCCTGCTGAGTGTGGCGCACAAGAATCTGTACAAGTGGGCCCGACACCTGTGCATAAAGAAACACGCACCAGGGCTGCTGACTTGCCGGCGGCGGCCAGCACGTCCATGAGTCTGTCGCCGGTGGTGAGCGGCTCCACGCCGAACGCCGGCCCGTGGCGGAACTTCAGCTGCGCGAGGTCCAGGGCCGCACGGGCGTCCTGCAGCGCAAGGCGGCAGCTTCCCAGCCGTGGTACGTGACAGCAGTCTGCACTTACTTGCGTGTTACAGCAGCGTAGACATGCTGCATCACGATGGCTCAGCCACTGACCTGCACGCTGTCGTGCTCGCCCATCTGGATGCGCCGCTTCAGGTACTTCTCCGTCAGCACCCGCAGCGCAAACTTGAAGGGCGGCCCCTGCAATGCGCACCTTAACATCGTATGTGCACCATCCACTAGTGAGGATGATTGTAATCGTGACTATCCATGCACATGTCGTCCTGATGAACAAGGCAATGCTACAGTAATGTGCTGGGGCATTGCCTGGATGACACAGGCCCACAAATGCAGAATACAGGTGTACGATCAATATCAGAGCGCTCCAGCAGCAACCCGTCAGCACGGTAGAACTCAGCAGTTGCAAGGCATTGAGCGCTGGTGCATGTCTGCTTGTCTCAGCCCGTAAGGTACAGCATAGCGATGTTGGCGACATCGTTGCACCACAGTGCACCCTGTGTGTCACCTTGGGGTGGGGAAAGAGCGCGGCAGTGTCGATGCAGCGGGAGTGCAGCACGCGCAGCGCCGCCAAGTCGTTCTCCAGGGCATGCCCAACCTGCATCGAGCGAACCACGTCCATGGCCTTGAGGCCGGTGTCGCAGTAACTCTGCATTGAGCATCCTACACAGGCCTCGGGGTGCGGATGCACTCTGTCAAAAGGATGCTAATGCCGCAATGAATCACACGCACGATGCAGTGCGCTGTGCAGGTTGGCTGCCATCATGAACCGGCTCAGGCCAGCGAGCATGGTGCACCAGCAGGGTGTCGACAGGGTTGCACACTGGCAAACTGCTCGTAGCTAGAGTCTCAAGCGTGTCTCACCAGCAGGGTGTCGGGGCCCATGAAGGAGAACAGCGAGCGCTGCGCGTCGCGCAGGGTGCGCGTCACGCCCGCCATCATCTCCGCGGTGATGCCGCTGTACCGGGTGTTGTAGTCCGTGATGGGCGTGTCCGGCAGCACCAGGTCGTCCATCAGCACCTGCTTTGTACGAGCTTCTTCAACAAGATGTGACACGACTGGTGAAGCAATTTGTGTCGATGTCAACAGCTTCGTGGGTGTCAAGAGTGCACGGCGGCACCAACCCCTGCGCCTGCACATGATCGGCTGTTTGTAGAAGCCGTTCCAGATGACCCCGTCATGGGTATCAGGGCCCTGCTGCAGGCGTACATACTGTGCGAAGCTGGCTCCATTCCGTACCTCTCCTTCACTGTCGAGCAGGGTGATGCGCGTGACCTCCAGCGCCTCCCCGCAGTAGCACATCTCGCAGTCAAGCGCCACCATATCCCGCATCTGACTTTGGCCATCTGCTGCCGTCCCATCTGCTGCTGCACCGCCCACAGCCTCTGCAGACACGACCAGCAGCCACGTTGAGCCTGCTGTAACCAGGCCCTACCCCAGTACTGCTTGCCATGGTGTCTATATGGAGTGCCTTGCAACTGGGGACAGCTTGTCCCGCCAGATCCTGTCGACCACGTCATGCCAGAGGTCATCACCACCTTCGAGTCAAGCTTTGGAGTCACCTGGGTCGGCACTGGACACGAAGCCAGGCGGGCACTCTGTGCTGCCGTCATCATCAAGGAATGGAAGCGGGAAGTTGTATGCTTCCATGTCCTGCACAACGAGCCGCGGTCAGCTCGCCTCTCGGCAACACAATTTGCATTGCGAATGATACCATCAAGGATGCCGACGTTCTGGACATGATGACGCTGATGCTTGCACAAGAATGACTGGGTCTGCCGTGTGACAATGAGGCTACCAATATGACACGATAGTCAGCAGGTTGGCCAAGTGCTAGGCCAGAGGCGGACCTATTTCACCTTGTAGGACAGCACATAGTGCAAGATTGGGAACTGAGCAGCGGGCCCTGGTGGCGACGGGTCGCCCGCTACAGGGCTGCTGCCGGGCCGCCCGCCGCTGCCATCCGGCTGCTGCTGTGTCGCTGCCGCTTCCTCGCGCTTGCGCTTTCGGTCGTGCGGCACGGTGAAGAGCTGCGACACTGTGGCGCCTGCAATGCATTGGACAGGAGTGCCATCAGCAATCGGGGCGTTGGCTGGCACAAACAAACGCTGCATGTGCTCGCTGATTGTTCAACAGCCTCAAGTAAGATCTTCCTGTGGGATGTCGAACCAAACTCCTTGCAGAAGAGGTCCCAAACCTGGGGATACTGTTGGGCTCTTGGCCGCCACCGTGGTCGGCTCGCCCAGCAGGCGGTGCATGTTGGGCAGCAGGTGGCCCGAGGCCTCGAACAGGTCACGGTCGATGCCGGGGACGAACACCAGCAACACCCGCTGCAGCAGCAGCTTGTTCTGCGGCAGGAGCAAGTGGAACCGTCATGTCAGGGCAGTTGCTGACTGTGCTTGCGGCGGTGCTTCCACCGGCAGGGCCTTGCACGGTTCCATGCACCCAGCGACATGTCCACATCCATGTGTCAGCGTACCCTGACGAACGCCCATTTCGGGTTGTTCCCGTCCGCCAGCACCCACAGCAGCAGCGCCTGCACATCTGCCACCGTGATGGTTCCGCCACGCTGCATGACCTGCACCTCTGGGCGCGCCTATGAGGATAACACAGTTGTTTTACACACCGTGCACACCGGACAGTGATCCTCTCTGCTTAGCTCCGTCTCCTTGGAAGGCTCACGCTGGCCAGTCAGCATTGCCATCAGGCAGCGGCTTGGGCAAAGCGCCCCGGCAGCAGAGGCAGTCGACCAACCCTCTCGTGCATAGTCAAACATGAGTGCGGAATGACAGATCTTACGTCTGAGCCGTACAGGTTGACGAAGCCGCCTGCGCTGGGAGCGGCGGCGCTGGCATCAGCTGCGGCCGCAGTGCCGTAGCTGCCGCCCTTGGTCTTCTTTCGCTTCGCCTCCTCCCGATCGAGGGGCATAGGCACCGGCACCGGCGGCGGGGAAGGCACGCGCAGGCGCGGCTTGGCCTTGGGGATGTCCCGAGGCGGCGACGGAACGCTCAGCTTCTGCCGCTTGTGCTGCATGCCCGAACGGCGCCATGTTGGCCAACTGCAGATGACATTGAACTCTGACAGCACTCAGGGGCGTCCGCCTTGGCAAATGATCGCATCAGGACGCACCTGTGGCTCCAGCGTTGCACTGTCATTGATCTCGCCGTCCTCCAAGGCCTCATTTGTGGCATGCATCCTGTCAATACATGGCTGCCATGCAGTGCTGGCTTGTCTCCTCTACTTTTATGTCTCCCATATGAGGAGTGAACTTCACAATGTTACCAGAAACATATGCTTTGGCGGATTGAGCAAAGTTAACTGCTGCAAGACGCTGCCTTGTGCCAGTGGGCAACATGCTGCAGGGTGGTCCCACCTATGGCTGAGAATGGCAACCACACTGAGCCAGCTGCTGACACCGCTCGAAACAAAACATTGCACCAAACGACAGGCTCATCTAATGTACAACAGCTGTATAGTTATGCTCCGAGTGCCCTTTCCAGTGGCCCGGTACATGGCGCTGATGCTATCACTGCCGTCAGCTTCCGCCTAACATGTCTGATGCATCTGATACACCCTCTGTTAGTGACTCCCCCTCATGATTCACCCCCCGCTCCAGCTGCTGTGGGTGCAGCTGCGGTCGCTGAAGCGCCTCGTACCGCCGCAGCACGTCGGACAGCAGCGCAGGTGGCAGCCCCATCTCAGCAGCGGCCGCAAACACAGCCCTCACATCCATCGGTACAGCGGCCAGCTGGGATGCCAGAGCATCCAGGGTCTCCTCCCGCCGCTGCGCCACGGCGGACACTGGCAGCCCGGGCGGCGCCTTGAACTTGTGCAGACTGCAACAAAGGGTCGCAAACAGTTGATTGAGAACATGCCAATGCCTGCTTTGTGGAATGCAATCTGGGGGCCGGTGCAGCGGGGTCACTGCCCTGCAAACTTCATGAGGCATCATCACCTATGAGGCCAGTTGCACGCTTCACGCCGCCCTGTGGTGCCAGTGAGTACTCCTGTCTCACCTGCCGTAGCGGCTGGGGTGCGCGGGGTCCTCGTACCAGAACGTGGTGCCGCTGGTGACGCCGCCGCGCTTCGGGACGCAGTACAGGTTGCGCGGCACCCGCGGCGGCTGCCGCCTCCAGCCAGCGCCCTCTGCACCGTGTGATGTGACATCCGTCACCAATCAGGCCTGCGTCAAGCACGGCATCAACGAGCCTGCGGCCCGGACAGCTGAACCTCCCATGTGGAGCAACGCATGGTGACGAGTCCCATGGCGATCAATGCATGGTAATGTCACAGGGGATCAAGTGTTTGAGCATGCCGACATGATGCTCAAAATTGTCCAGTCACGCCAGATTCTCTGGGCAATCATCTCATGCCAAGGAGTGCACCAAGCATCGGAGTGCAATACGGCTCCTTGCATACATTCCTGATGCAGCGCAAGTGACACAAAAAGTTTACCATGAGCTGGCCTGGGCGGCGGCTGGCCCCGGGCGCCAGTAGCCGTGAACGCGCTCCGCTGGCTGCCTCGCTGCCAGTCTGCAGCATCGGAGGCGCCCTCTGCGGGGCGCTCGGACGCCTGAGACTGCTGCGGGTGGTTGCCGTCGGGCAAGGATGTGCCAGCCGCACCTGCAGCACCAGCTGCCCGCAAGGATGCTGTGCCATCCTCTGCGTTGCGCCCAGCCTCCCGCTTGGTGGGGGACCTGCAGCAAACCCCGCACCATGAAGGTCATCCCAATGCCAGCGCGCTGCTCAGCTTCAACAACCGAGCAGCGAGTCTGTTGCTATCCAGGATATCAGATCGCAAAGAGCGTCAGATCGCGAATAGCTGACCGCACCTCGGCAGCTCGTCGAGCCGGCCGTGGTAGTGCGGCAGCCCGCTGAGCAGGGCGTCCAGCGTGGAGGCTGGGAGCGTGCGGGCCGCGGGCTGCGGAGCCGCTTCCTCGCCATACGGCCAGGGGTTCAGCAGCAGCGGCGGGCGGGCCGCGTCAGACGATGCCTTGGTGCTCCTCAGCCCGTGCAGCGTCGCAGCGGCGACGGCGGTGCAGTGCGCAGCGGCCCTGGCGGCCTGCGCTGTGGTGTCTCCTTCGTCCGAAGCTGGATCCGGCTCAGTGGCACCGGCAGCCACAGGCACGCCCATGAACTTCCTGCAGACCACTGGCCTCTTTTGAAGTCACGCGCCCCCAGCAGCATGGCCTTCCACATGAAATCACCATGCATATACGGATCAGTGCGGTCACATGCGCATGCATGGAATTGGTGCATGCCATGCTCGGCACCTGTCTGGCGGCAGGTGCAGCATCACCAGGGGCGTCATGCTGGGCGCCGGGCTGCACTTGCGGTGCAGTATGGTCTCTGCATGCACGTATGCACAACAATTTCAGCCAACGTGCAAGCATGAGGCTTGCGGTGCCAAGCTCCCTTCAGTTCGTTGGACCTGATCATTGCGTGAGGCGTTTAGCGGCATGTGTGTTGTTGATGTGTCAAGGCAGCGCCTCACCCAGCAGCGTCACCGCGAAGTTGCAGCCGTGCTGCGTCGCCGCGTGCAGCTGCGGAGGATCTGCCTCCTGCTCTGGGCAAGCTGCATCGTCATCTGCCGCCTGCCCAGCTGCCGCTGCGTCCCCACCCTGCAGCACCGTGGGGATGCCAGCAAGGCCCGGGCCCCGGTCCCAGTCCCCCGCCACATCCACAGCCTCGTCCTGGCTCGCCCTGCCCCCTGCTTCGTCTGGAATGTTGGGCCAGGGCTGCAGCTCGTCCAGCCCGGGCGCGGCTGCAACATCCGCTGCTGCCGCCGCACCCGCACCCCCTCCTGCATTTGGACCCTGCTGCCGGCCTGCACCAGCTGCTTCCCCGGCGGCGCCTGCGGCCGCCGGGCGGCCGGGCAGAGCGCTCGCCAAGGCCCGCCGCCGCAGCGCCAGGCTGCTGGCCTGCTGCGCCGCCAGCAGCGCGATGCTGTCATGCAGCTGCGCCGCCGCTTGGGCCACCATCGACTCTGCGTGGATGGGAACGCTGTCATGTGACTGGTGGGCAGCCATGTGGTGTGGCTTGCAGGTCAGTGCAGGCAATACTGGGATGCGCACCATCCGGTGGCTGAGTCTGCTGTGGCGCAGAAGCAGGTGGCGCCCTGCCCTCGGCTGCTCTTTGGGCGGGGCCCGCTTGAGCACACTGGGCCCCTGTCGATACGGTGGGATGTCATCAGCACCACAAGTAGGCAGGCTGCACCCCCGGTGAAACCCGTCAGCAGATGCTGGGTACATGCTCCGCAGCACAGCCAGGCGGCGCGCAATAGCTCAGATAGCGCAAGGCGCCAAGAGACATCCATCACTAGTTGGGTATCTTTTGACGCACTGAGGCTGAGCTGGCGGTCGACCTCCGTCTTGACGTCCGCCCGAGCAAACTGCAGGCCGGCGCCGGCCGCGCTGCCGCTCTCCGCCTCCAGCCGCTGCAGCACGCCGCTGAGCGTGAGGGTGGCGAGGTCCGACGTCTGCAGCCGGAGCGGACACAGCACCTTAACGTCCGCATGCACACCAGCACGCCAGGCTGTGCAGGCTGTGGGCCAAGTCTGCTGGCTGCTGGGCCGGCGGGGCTGTCGCCGGCTCTCAGAGCGATATAGCGGCGACTGCCTGCTGCGTGACGGTCGCACCTGCAGGACCGCCGCCATCCGGGCGGCCAGCTGCCCGCCAGCCCCATCCCAGCGGGCTGCGCCGCACGCCTTGCAGTTGAAGTCCGCCGCCGTGTTTTCTCGTGCGCACTGCACAAACCTGAGGGCACGGGGTCGAAGAGTAAGTGTGCGCTCTGTTGCAGACCAGAGCTCAGGTGCACAATGGCAATGGGCACGGCTGCCTTCAGCCGCGTACCTGTCAGAATGGGCTGCCAGCTGGGAGGCTGAGTCTGCGGGCGTGCGGTGCATGTTGATGCAGGTCCAGGTGCCCTGAGGTGGAGGCGGCCGCGGCGGCAGTCCCAGTGCCTCTCTCTTTCGGTCTGTGATGCATTGTCATTGAGATCAGGACGCTCACAACACTGCCTTGCGCTTGTTCATCGTATGTAAGAGGCACCGGCATAGCAGAAGCTACAACAGAGGCAGATGCCATGCCAGATGCAAGCACATACCAGCGGGTGTGATCCTGATGCGCTTGCGCGGCTGCTGAACAGTGTGCGTGCTGTCTGAGTCGGCGTCACTGGTTGACTCTGCGCCTGCTGCCGATGATGCTGCAACATCGTGTGCGTCCAGAGCCATGCCAGTGAGCTGCGTGCCATTTGCCTGATTGGCTTCGGACGAAACTGCTTTGCTGTACAGCAGCTTGTCGAATGTGCCGCGGCGTGCATGCTGGACTGCAGACACCGTTCGATCAGGCCGGGGGTCGAAGGGCCACTGTCGCTTGAGCTGCGCCAGCCTGGACAACGACAATTTTTTTGTTGCGCACTGTGCATGATGCGCTGTACATGCAGCATGGTGCTAACTTATACGTACAGAGAACACCGGCTTGCACTACTGCAGCCGTGCAAGCGAGTTGTCATGCACCTGCGGTCATTGCTGCGCCACTGCCGGGTTGCTGCAGCGGTGATACGCCTGCACACCACAACCAATGTCAACCTCACACCCAGATCGGCTGCACCTTGCGCAGGGCGTGACACCTGATGATCACTCGCTACCTTGCATCCTGCAGCTCATCGTAGGTAAGCGCCTGGTCCTGCGTCTCCAAGTGAGGCCCATCATGGTGCTGGGTCAGCAGCGGCTGCGGGTATCCTTGTGTCGTGTCAATCGGCTGCTGGTCGTCAGTCTCCTCGTCATCTGACTGAGCTGCCCATGCGGCTCTGTTGTGCGCCGCAGCGGATGTCGCTAGGCGGGCTGCGCTGACATGTGCCTGCTGACTCCGCAGCCGCATCGAGGACTACATTGCATCAATGGCAGGCAAGGCCCGCCTGAAAGCTGTCTGCAGCCTTCACAAAGATGATGTCAACACACTCAGGGCGCTGCAGCTTGCTTGCACTGTGTGATGTTGTGCTGCTGAACCGCAGGGTGGAACTGTCCAGCTCTACTACGCGTGCGCATGCAGATGACAACGGTAGTTCAAATGGGTCACGATCCTTGTGATAGTCCTCTGCAAACTCGCAAGCAGTATTTGCAGGCGCTCTCGCGTCTGGTCTCAGTTTGAGATCTGGGCTGCATGAGTGCATGTGCAAAGCATGTGGCATGACATCCGCTGCGACCAAGTCAGCATTGCATTTCCGGTTTAGTGTGTGTTCTCAACGCAGCAATCATCCATCAGAAATCAGTGTGCATCTTCAGCAGCTGCCGACGCACCGTGATACACCCGGGATCTGACAGCATCAGCCAAGCGTTCTGCAACTACAAGCCCCTCACCTGATGTCTATGTGAGGTCGAGAGCTGGACATGGGTCGGATGCGTGTAGCGCTGGTGCTTGCGCTGCTGCTGTCGGCTGCATTGGCAGGCAGGGCGCAGGACGCTGCGGCTGGGGAAGCGCAGCCAGCGGACCAGCCGCAGCAGGCAGATGCGGCCGCGGCAGCGGCATCAGATCAGCCTGCCGCTGGCCAGCAGCCCGAACAGCAGCCTGCAGACGCGGCTGCCGAGCCCGCTGTCGAGGAGTTTGCATCCAGTGGCAATGGCGACGCAGACCAGCCGCAGGCAGACACAAATCTACCTGCAGCAGACAGCACGCCCGAATCGACGGGCCAGGCGGTCGATGCGAAGCGGGTGTTTACGGCAGAACAGCTGGCTGAGCTGCAGCAGCAGATTCAGGAAGCTATCGACTTGCAGAGGCAGCACAAGCAGGTTTGCGCCATGACCGTGAACATGACCATGCATGCGCAATCAAGTGGGTTCTCCATACGGCATGAGTGACTCTAGAGGCGCCTCGTCTGCAGGTCTCCGAGCCGCTGGTTGCACAACTAATCGCCGAGGCCCCAGCGGCTGAGCTTGCAAGCGGTGTTGCCGATGTGTCCACAACAGGTCGGTGTCCGCACCGAGTGCCGTTGATGTCCTGCCCATTGCGGAGCCCAAGTACGACATACTGCTGCCGGGCACAACATTCTCCCCTCCCCTTCCCACTGCAGGCGCCTGTTCAGCAGCATACGACATCTTTTGCAACACCGTGACGGTGGGCGAGGGGCGCTTTGCAGAGTGTCTGACGGAGCAGCTGCACCAGGAGCAACTAGGCAATGTCCCAGGTAGACAGGCATCACTGGCAGCTGCGGTGCAGTCTTTAGAAGCCTTCCTAGTGGAGCTGCTACCAAGAGCAAGCTTGTCACTTTCAATGCACACGCATGCAGGTGTCAACATCAGCCCGACGTGCATTGCCGAGCTGGAGGCCTTCAAGGTCGACAGGGCCACAAACATCAACAAGGATATCCCCCTGGGTGCGATGCTTTGACAACGAAACACGACTCCAGTACACTATGGTTGTGCTTGCTGCTGTTGCCTGCCTGCTATGATTTGCGGTACTTGTTCCCTGCAACTGACCACCATGTATATGCTAAATATAGCGAGGGCGTGCACACGAGACGCAAGACGGTTTTGCAGAAAACATGGCAGGAATTACGGCGCAGTGTTGGCATGCCTCAGGTGATACCGGGCGCTGGCAGTGCAAGCCGAGTTTGCACCAGCTGCAAGTGCAGACTAGTGAGGCAGCAGTAGGGCGGCCCAGCCAGATGGTCCTGTGCTTCACTGCAGGACCGTCAGCGACCAGCTCAGCGAGCGCTGCCAGGCAGAGGTGTTTCGTACCCAGCAGGATGTGAGCTTCCTGCTGACAGTCGGGAACCAGCATGGCCACCCGTGCAGCGACCTTGTGCTGCAGTGTAGCATCTGCGATCTGCAGACACTCATTTATGGTGCTTCCGCATCCGCCCTGCAGGCTGCAGAGGACTTCCGCGTGGATGCACAACTGGACCAGTACTGCAGGGGCGACGCTGACAAGTACTGCGCGGATGTGTTGCCTGGCGAGGGCCGCACCCAGGATTGCCTGGTGCGCTGCGTGCGTCCTCGGCAGGGCCTGTGTTGCCTGTCCACAGCTGCTGCTGCTCAACGCGTTTTGGCAGTCATTGGACTGTCGGGAAAAGCAATGGTTGCTGAGTGATGGCGCACTAGGCATCAAACACTTGGTAGAGGGTTATGGACGGCGCAGGGATTGCCAGCTGCAGACACCAGCCGCAAAACCCACTGGCTGACATGTGCGAGTGGTTAAGAGTGCTTGAGTAATGTCCCCGTGTCATCTGCATCTGCAGCGGGAGAACGCGGGGAGGGTGTCCTTCGACTGCAAGCAGGAGCTGTTCCGGCAGGACGTCGAAAATGCGGGTGATGTACGGCTGTCAGTGCAGCTGATGCGCCTGTGTGCGGGCGAGATGCAGGTCTTCTGCGCTCAAGCAGAGCCAGGTGTGGTTACGACATTGCAGAACTGACAAGCGTCATGTCTGACACTTTTCATGCTGCCTTGTGTGCCTGAGAGCAGGCTATTGAGATCATAACGCGGCCATGAGAGCCATCAGAACGTCAGGCCATGCTCAACAATGGGTGTCAGCTCACAGTAAAGAGCTTCCGCCTGGTGCGCAGGCCATTCGCACATGATGGACTGCCTGGAGGGACACCGCTACACGGATGGCTTTGGCCCAGATTGCCGTTCAACCCTGGAGACCGCCATGGAAGCTCGTGCGATGGATTTCCGACTGGACGCGCCCCTGCGGCAGGCAAGCACATCACAAATAGGACCCTCGTTCCTGTGTATTGAGATTATTCAGGACCGGAACATGGTGCTGTGGGGTGGTGTGTGGCTGCGCACAAGGTTGTGAAGGGGTAAAGCTGCCGGACAGTAAGGCCACAGTACAAGTGACATTTTTGGTCTGCAGCATTTTGTTGTAGTGAACGCTGAGCAGCCGATCAGGGCTGCGTCTAAATGGCTTGCATTGCTTCACGCTAGGTTGCAAGGTCATGTAATGACACATCTTGTTTTGTGGAGCAGGCGTGCGAGCAGGACATCCAGAAGCTGTGTGGGCTGCCGCTCAGCCGTCTGGACAGCGTGCAGGGCTTCGACGGCAAGGTGGTGCGCTGCCTGCAGGACTTCCGCGACGACCTGATGGTGAGCTGCACGCTCTCGTGCTGCTTGTTGCGCCTGGGTGCAGGCAACGAGATTGCTGTTGTAGCTTGTCAGCATCACAGGTTGCAAAATAACCTCACCAACATTCAATGGGAATGCAATGTATCCATACGCCGATGTGGCCGGCAATAACTGGATTAGGTGCCGGAGTTTGCATACCCAGCGTAGGCACAGTCTGCATTCCATACAGTGTGCAAGCCATCAGCTGCGCTGCAGGCACTGCTGGGCACATGCGGGCCACACAGCCAGATGACCAGGCTCTCCTGTTGTCCCTTGCTGCAGACCGCGCACTTCCTGCCCGCCGCAGGTGCCGGAGTGCCAGGCGCAGGTGCACCGCACCCTGGAGCGGGCCTCGGAGGACGTGCGCTTCAACTTCCCGCTCGCCAACGACTGCGCCGACGACCGCAAGCGGCTGTGCCCCGACGCCCAGCCGGTGCGTCAGGCTGAAAACGGATAAAGATGGCAGCTCGACCTGCGCATAGCCTACAGCAGGGATTGTAGACGCGGGCAGCGGCCGCTGCTTGCCTGGCCGCCACCAGTCCTCTGTGTCGGGTGGGTGCTGTCACTCAGCCCTGACCTGCTCAGCTACACCAGCATGCTAGGCAACCACCTGTGCTGCAGCAACTGTGCAGCGTCAGGCACGTTGAGGCCCTGCATGCATACCATACGCAACCAGGTACCCTGCCACAAATTTTTTCTTCCGTATCGAACTCCTGCTCACCCTGTCTTCCACATCCTGCAGGGCTCGGCGCGGGTGATCCAGTGCCTGCAGGATGGGCGGGACCAGCTGGGGGTGTACTGCCGCGCGGCGCTGTTCGACTTCGAGCAAGACATGGCGGAGGACATCGACTTCAAGGCGCCATTGAAGGTAGTCATTAGCTGTTCTGGCTGGGCGAAAAGTGGGAATTTTGGTGTTGAGTGGTGTACATGCATTGGAGACGTGAGCCGAACCACATCTGACACTGCAGTTTGCACTCATCTTGGCGAGTGGCGCGGTTGAAAAATGATGCTTTAGGAAGCTGCTATTGCCTTGACCAGGCAGCATGCGCTGGGGAGATCTCGGCACTCTGTGCAGGCGTGCCGCATGGCCATGCCCGCATCATCCGCTGCCTGCAGGTGCTACTGATGTCTGGACCCTATAGTCACATCAGTACCTTAGCACAATTGTTGATTCAGAGCGCTTGTGACCTCAATTTCATTCGTCAAATCTCGCACAACCCCTGTCTGCACTGAGCACCCGAAAGGTTGGGTGGTGATCAGCGATGCATGTTCTGGCCGGACAGGACAAACTGGACGATGCAGCCATGGGAGGAGAGTGCCGAGACAAGGTTGTCGCCGACACAGAGCGATCTTCAACAGACTACAGGTGAGACAGGACCTGGCCCCATGCACCCAATTGCATGCAAGACTGCAAGCCATGTCATTGAGCGCCAAGCTGCATGCGTACAGGCTGAACTTCCGGCTGCGGGACTCCTGCAAGGACGACCTGGCCACCCTGTGCCCGGATGTGTGCAAAGACGCGACCAAGCACGCATGCGGGGGCCGCGCGCTGCGCTGCCTCACAGACAACTCCGAGCAAATCCGCAGCAAGGCGTGCCGCAATGAGGTCTTCTACTTCGAGAAGATGGAGGTGAGGCCCCAAAGACCAGGAAGCTCGACATCTACCTTGTGCGATACATACATGGTGCATCGCAACAACAGCATTAGGGATTTCCTGCCTGACAGCAGCATTGGAACCTGCCACAATGCGCTGCAGGTGTTTGACTACCGGAATGACGTGATCCTGGCTGAGACGTGCCGAGAGGACGTGAACAAGTTTTGCAAGAAGGTCTTGAAAGGTGGCTAGCAATATCGGCAGTTGTGAACAGCACGTCGACAGGGCAGCATGCTGTGTATGCAAATCAAAGCTGCATCCGTTTTCGTACGGAGAAGGTTGCAGTTGATTCGATTGCACGTGCAGGCGAGGGGCGGGTGCACGAGTGCCTGCGGCAGCACACAGCGCAGCTGTCGCCCGACTGCCGGAAGGAGGAGCTGCACCTCACCATCATGCAGGCTCAGGTAGGCTTCCTAATGCAACCAGGACTTGCACAGGAAAACCACCCGGATTCCCATCTGATCGATCATGGGCACATGCATGCAGAGCAACATCCACCTGCTCAACAACATTTGCACAAAAAGTGCCACCCTGTACTTTCAGATGCTTCTGGAGGGAATGAGTATTGCATTAACTATGCCGTGGGCTCCCACTGCAGGATGTGCGGCTGCGGCCCAAGCTGCGAAAGCTGTGCTCCCAGGAGATTGCAGTGTACTGCGGCAATGTCAAGCCAGGTACAGCCAGTCTGGCCTCCTGCACCCTCGGTACATCGACTTGTGTGGTACTGACTGCAAGACTACGGGGTGCATGTTGCGTTTGCATTGTACAACAATGTCCCAATCCCAGCTGGCTTGCGGCAATTATGCTGGTACACATGTTGAAAACACACGACACATGTTCAACCCGTCCTGCAGGTCGGGGCCGCATCATGCAGTGCCTGCAGGAGAACCTGATGCAGCCAGACTTTGGACAGGAGTGCCTGGCGCAAGTGGGCATGCGTGAGGCAGCGATGCAGTCCGACTGGCATGAGGACTACGGCATCGCGTCCTCCTGCGGCGAGGACATCGACATGTTGTGCAAAGACGCTCAGGTATGGAGCTTTGTGCTTTGCTGGCCAACATCGATATCATAGCACGAGTGGCAGCTGCCTTGTAGAGCAGGCCATTGCACTGTCTGCAGCGAGCCGCACATGTAGGCTTAGCTCAGTCTGTATCTGGCAAATTGGTGTGTGACTGCAAGCCTAGGCACATAGCTGGAATCAACACTGGTTGCCCCTCCTTGAAGCCCCTCCTCGGAGGCAGACAAGATCACCCAGGCACAGCGACAGTGACAGTCGAGATGGATGTGCTGCTGCAGGGCCAGGTGCACAGGCGAGCTGCGGTGATGAAGTGCCTGCTGTCGCAGCTGGACGACCTGGGCGGCGTGTGCGAGACGGAGGTCAGCCGGGCAGCGCGCATGGCGCTGTGGGAGTACACGCCAGGTGCTGATAGGCCCTACCATGTGTCGCATCGCGGTCAGGCAGGCAACCTGCATTGGCCCCTGTAGTTGGAGGCACCATGTAAAGAGTAATCCAGAGCCATGTCGGACCACATGGCCTTAGATGGAGGTCAGTGCCAGTCCTCTTCTTGAAGTTGTATGACAGGCCAGCTCATGAGTCCCTTGCTGCCCACACACTGAGTTTCCTCACATGCAGGGGCTGCGCTCACTGAGGCGTGCGACTCGACCGTCGGCCAGCTGTGCGGCGCGGAGGCCAGCCGCCACAAGCGCGGCGTGTTCAGCATCGGCGCCGTGGGCCGCTGCCTGGCCCAGAGCCTGGCTAAGGGCTCGCCCCTGGAAGCCCAGTGCCGGGAGCTCGTCATGGCGGCGGCCCCCCTGGTGCACATCACCATCCTATTTCACCTGCTGCCTGTTCGCAAGTGACCCGCGAACCAGGCCTTACGCCTCAGCGCAGCATCGGCCAAGTCCGTTCAGCTGGAGAAAGATGCTATCGCAGGACGCGAGGTCGGAGCTCACGGCGGGCACAGCGCAGCGGGCGGTGCAGGTGAAGATCGCGGAGCTGCAGGCAAAGGCGCGTGCTGCCGTCGCCGCCAACGCAGCGCTTGTGAAGGCCAGGATGGTCAACCCCGAGGTGCGTCACCTTTGTCAACCGCATTGCTGCACACAAAGCAGTGGTCTGCGCCCCGGGGAACACTGGTTCCAATGGTACCAAAGCCATACGTTTTGGCAATGCATGGATCAAGTCCCGTGATGCGGTTGTCAGGGTGAACGACACAGCTCGCATGCTGGAGGGACACTTGGGTTTGTTGCAGGTACTGAGAGCTCCTTTGCTGTCAACTGCAGGCACAGGGCGCTGCCGTCATCACGCTCAGCGGGTGGGTCGCTGCAGCTGCAATGGCGGCAATGGCGATGGTGGCGATCATTGGGGCATATGCCGGGGTGCGGAGGCTGCTGATGCCCCGGCGGCCGTACACAGTGGTAGCCTCCCGTGATGCGGATGACTGAACAGGGTTTGTGCGGTGTTCAGCACTTGAGGACTGACGTGCTGCAAGGGTGATTGCCACCAGATACAAGGGGTGATAAGTTTCTGTAATGGATGAGGCTGAGGACCCGAGCAAGGGAGGGTAGTAAGTGTGTTCAGAGCCACGCCTACAATGATAGCGGCTTCCTCGTTGTCGCTGTAGATCCACAGCAGCCACCAGCCAAGCACAGTCACATGCTGTGGCATGACGTGTTTCAGGGGCATGCATGTAAGCAACTGCTGTGGCCGTCACAGCATGTGCTGTCCTGTGCCTTGTAAGGCCCAGTGCCAGGCTACCCGTTCTTGGACACATGATGCCAGAAGCAGTACTGGAGGCACGTGGGTGCACCAGGTCCACCTTTAGGTTATGCATCTTGCAATGACGATCTGGTCAGGCCATGCAGCCGCACTTCTGCGCAATTTGCTGCATTTCGGTCTCAAACCCACTCAGATGCACTGGGCGAGGTGCCGCAGGTGCCATCTGTTGCACACAATCAGAGACGCACAAGCACCAAGGTTGTCTTGCCAGCCTGTCTGAAGCATTTCGGAACACTTCTCTACACGCTGGTTTTGACCCGACAGCGTGTAGCTTGCAACTCGGCTGTATTCTGTCGCTTCACAGTGGTGCGCGATATAGGTGCATGGAGAGCCAGTCTGCAATGTCGAGGCAACCTCCCAGTGCACACTTCATGGCTGTCAACAGGAGTTCAGCTGCCAGCGTCAGCATCTAATAGACCGTCTCGATGTCGGGCAACGATGGTGCTGCTCCGGCTGAGGGTGCCACGGCGCCCGAAGCGGTACCTGGTGTGGAGACAAGCATAGACGCTGCACCACAGCACGCGACCACACCTGACGACTTCCCAGCACTGGAGCGGCCACGCGAGCATGTGGTCACGCCGCTGCGCATCGTGCAGTGGCTGCTGTGCCCTGCGCTGTTCGTTGGCGGATGCTGGCTGGCAGCGGCAGCGCCACAGCAGTTCGCAGCGGCGCTGCCTAGACCCCGCTACCCCTGGCTGCTTGGCGGACCTGCCGCTACAGGGTGAGATCATCCTATCAACCCCTCGACCACACGCTTCGCTTGCCTACTACAGAATCATGCATGCTTGTGGTACTTGAGCAGGGTGTACTTGGTCCTGGTGCTGGCATCTGGGATGCAGGCAGTGCATGCATTGATGGAAGGTCCTTGAGCCCTTACGCCAGGCCCCTGCGCCGTGTTGGTGCAGGGTACAAACACTACTGCACAAGCTGCCGAAATCAATGTCGGCAGCCTGGCAGCTTGGCCGGCTTGCCAGCCGCATTGAAGCCTCCCAGGGTGCGCAGCTGGACATGCCACCTCACCACATCCTCTTGCTGAGCTCCTCAGGCACTGTGTTGCTATAAAAAACAGGGCTAGTCCCTCAATGCACTTTGTGCATCGACACCACCATAACAACCACGATCTGACTGCCGCCTGCGTCCTCACATGTCACAGTTGTGATATATGCAGCGCGTCCATGTGTGCAGTCAGCCAAGGTGGCGCGGTGGCGGCGGAAGGCGCGCTGCGGGAGGCGGCAGCGATCCTGCGGATGCCCGCACAGCAGCTGAACGCCGACGACCTGCTGCAGCTGGGCAGCCGCCTCACGGTCGGTCCTCTCGAAGCATGTGCACTTGAGGCACTGCTGCATGGCGAGGTCCACACTTCTTGGCATGCTGTCCAAGTGCTACATAGGCACCCGCGATGAGCACTTGAAGGCCAGCTGACTTATACCTGCAGTGCAGATACTTGGGCTTGTAAAGCTTTTCATCAGGAGTGCTGAGGCGCACCAGTGGCCACAGCATGCGACACACCGCTCGTGCGCATCAGATACCGCGCCATCAGAGCAGGGCAGCAGACTGACTTCGACCTGACAGCGCTGCTCCGAGTCCTGTGCAGGAGTTCGAGGCGCGCCGCGGGGTGGCCTCCCGCCTCGCGGGCGCGCTCAGCTTCGTGAACCTCATGTGGGCGGGCGCCATCGTCGGCCTCACCATCTCCGTCGGCCCCGTCATCGCCATCGTCTGCCAGCCAGCTGTTGCCGTGAGTAGACGGCCGGCTGCCTCCTGCAAGCATAACCGTGAACTCCAGTTGAGTCAGCTGGGCATGCTTGACCGTCTGACATATCGCCCCTGAGTGATCGTTGGGATGGACGACAACCAGCATGTCCAGGCATGATCAGTCGGCTGGTGTGCTGCACTCAGATCGCGGCCCGTCTGCTGTGGCGAGCAGCGGCAGTGGCAGCGCGCCTGGCAAAGGCAGCCGAGCCACTGTGGGAGGCGCTCGCCTACGGCTGCTGCTTGTACATCGTAGGTGCGACCGCATGTTTGTTGTTACACATTAAGAGCTGCCATGTGTGCAGGACAGCGGCTTGCGTGGTGCACAGCTGGCTGCGCAGGGTTGTTGCCAGTGTAAAATGGCAATATCCTATTTTCATCCCAGCGAAAATGCCAAGGGACTCTGGTGTCGCTGACGCCAGGCGCAGCGCAGCGGTACCCGGCAGACAGCGCCGGCTTGATCGCCGCTACAGGGTGCGCGCTTGCGCTGCCGGCGTTCTTCTACAGCACCCGGCGCCACATGGGGGACGCCTCCGGCTACGCCACCACCTTCTCGGCAGTCCTCAACGCCTACCTGTGCCTGGTGGGCATGCCTAGCGACCTGATGCATGGCTGTGAAAGACGTAAATGTCACGTCAGCGTCCGTCAAGCAGCTACCTGCAGCCACGTCCTCCGGCTGCTGTCCCAGGTGCTGGCACCCGCGGCGGTGACGTACCAGAGCGGGCTCCTGGGCTTTGGCGCAGCGGCCTCACTGTACTCCGCAGTCGGCTTCAGCATCCTCCCTACCGGCCTGTGCTGGTACGCCATCGTGGCGCGAGAACTGCAGCAAGCTTGCTTGACTACAACACAAGTGCCTGCAGTCCCAACGTGCACTGGTCGTAAACCTCCCGGCAGAAACCCTCCCAGCTTTTAGACAGGGTCATGCAGCATGACCCTATATATGTGATATGATTAGGTGATATGTGATATGATTAGGTACATTGGCTTCGACGGCAAGGACAGCATGGCCCGCGCCGCTGCAACCGCAGCAGTTGTGCTGTCAGCTCTCATCGGCATGCGGGTGCGTTCAATCTGACTGCTGGGCGTGTGGGTGTCCGTACGCCGTGCTCACACGCTGTACTTGCACATCAAAGCGGCGACGCTGTCCTGTGTGCCAGTAGCTGCTGTGCACGGCACGCGTTTGCAGAACATGTTCATCGCCCTGCATGGTGCTGCATGTTGCACGATCCATGCGGTTGGTGGTCAACATAGAACTTGCAACTGCAGGCCGGCAATGTGGACAGCGTGTACATCGACCCCTTCCGGCTGGGCCTGTCGTGCCTGGGCGGCATCACGCTGTTCCTGGCGGGCCTCATCCGCTGCAGCCTCTACTACGACCAGTGGGACAGCCGCCACGACAGGTGTGATATTGCAACGCTGTCAGCAAGAGGCAGTGGTCAGTCATCACACGTTGTGCGTGAGGAGTCCGTCAGCAATGCCCAGGCTACTGGTGTTGCTTTGCTGTCGTGCTGTGCGGTTGCTCCCAAATGGGACTCGCATGACGACATTGACAATGTTGCAGCTAGGGTTTGACCGCTATCTGCAGCATATGCTATGTCGAGGTTTCTGTCAATGCTGTGTTCGCAGCTTGCATCAGGTTGCTTCCTCAGTTACCCTTCAGATGTCCTGCCCCAACATACTGCTGCTGGTCTATGCAGCGAGGCAGCAGCCCGCGCTGCATACCGCCGCTGGCTCGCCACCAACGGAGGCTACCTCGCTCTGCTGGTGGCCTCTGCCGGCGCCGGCTCCATTTACGGGTGCGGCCACGCTGCTGCTGGCCTTTCTGCTTGCTCCTGCTGCTGGGGAGAACCCTTCCTGTCACATGTGTTTGGTGCAATTCTGCAGCTTGTGGCAGGCATGCTGCCTATGTGTGCCGACCCACGGGAGACAACTAGGCAAGCGCAAACAGCAGAGTCAAAGTACTCGCTGTGGACGTCACAGGATGCCGGCGCTCTCCAACACAGCGGCCACCTTCTTTGCGCTCTGGGTCGGCGAGAAGAGCGCCGAGTTCCTCAAGGGCCGCTTCATCTGGCTCGGCATCTTCGGTGGCTCCATAACGCTCTGGCAGGTGCATAGCATTTCCGCTGGACATCAGCTCAGAACTTTGCCCCTTCAAGAAGGCATGTTTACGACATGCTTGGACTGCCTGCCTTTCCAGCTAAGAACTTCGGCTTGCGACACGTGCAAAGTCCATGGACTGACGCAAGTCTCCTTTGCATGCATGTGCATGCAGGCGGCGCTGTTCCTGCGCTCGCGCCCCGACTTCCTGGCTGCTATGCTGGCATGGTAGACGTGCTACTGAGTCTTCAGGAAGAAGATGCAAAGGACGCAGTGCGGGGGTGTTGTCTGCTATCAGGGTGCTAGGTGTACCATGAGCGCTCTGTGCTGGTTTGTCCAATGTCACTGTATAGGTATATGGTGAGTTGATGCATCAGGGGAAGGCAGAACGGAAGTGACTTCGCTGCAGTACTTGAAGTTCACATTGTCTTCAGCAAGTTGACAATAGTTGTGTACAACGAAGAGGATTCTGGCCAATGGTCGACTTGCATCCGACATCTGTCATATTGCACACCCAGCCAGCGGGTGTGCATTTGACTTGCCGCACAACATATGCGCACAGTCGCATGGGTCCCTACTTTACAGAACGTCGATGGCTGGGTGTGCATGATTGTTCGAAATGCCGTGACTATCTTCACTCCACCACTGCCTCTGCCCGCGGTACTCGCCATGACTTCCACTTGGCGACGGTGGTACTTGTGACGCCGCTCAGATCCAGCCGACTTGCTTCGCCACGTTGTACCCGCTCACGACCCAGCCGATGACAAGGCCGCTGGCGACCCCTTTCGTGATCTGCTGCGTCTGTTTGAACAGCCCACCTGCGAGACACAATACCACGATACTACGCAGCAAGGCATGCTGCCAACATTATGCGACCCATTGAGCACTTGAGAGCATGCCTGCATTCTTTCGCCAACTCTTCAGCCAACCGAACAGTGAGCCAAGCAAAAGGATCGCAGCCATGCTTCAGACCTTCCAAAAACAAACAGGGTCAAGACAGGTAGGAATGGTCACCAAGGCCACGCTCGCCCAGGGCAGTGATGAGGTTCTCGATGTCGTGCCCTGCTGACGTGATGGCCCGGCAGAAGAAGCCAGCCGCCACAAACAGCAGCGCTGCACGCCATGCCTGCAAGCCAAAAGTGTAGCTTGCAAGAAGCACGACGATGCATTGAATATGGGCAGGACACGCGTTGTTGTCTTGGTCTTGAGTCCGTGCCCACGATATGTTCTGCCTGTAGATGCCAACCTCCACAGCAGGGGCACCTGGTCTGTCAGGTGGAAGCCGAAGTTCCAGGCGTCCCAGCCCAGCTCCAGCCAGCCGCCCGCATGCACCAGCGTCGCCACCGCTGCACATCAAAGCCAGGAGGAGACTGAGTGGCATGCCTTACGGTACCAATTCGTCATGTAGTCCACTCCAGGTGTCCCCTGGTGGAGGGTGCAAAGCCCCTGGGCTGACATTTAGGTTGCCACAGGCAGCCCAATCATCTCAGATCCCAGATCTCTCTATACAGTCGTAAGTCTAGTTGCACACTTACCTAGGGCAACTGTTGACAGCGCCTGCAGCGCGAGCGCGATGCCGGCCACCCGCATGCCGTTCATCACCAGCTCCAGCAGCTGCTCCTCCTGCAAGCAGGTAGGACATGGTGCTGAGCACACAGATTGGTCAAAGGCAGGTGCAATCCTCCTCGTATCGCCAGCTGCATGGAAGATGACAGCTTTTCGGCTGCATTCATGCACACAGCATGCAGCACATTGTGTGGACATCTGCTGCCTGATGCACAGCCGCGGCTGAGCGGTGCACATCCCACAGTGGCTGCCGTGAGCCGTCAGTGCACCATCTGGCGGCACCCCGATCGTGCGCTTGCCTGCGGCTGGAACTCGTACTCGTGCGCGGGGGCGGCCGCCTCCTCGACTGTGTCCACCTTTGGGGTGCGGCCCTCCCGCTTGGCCTGCTTCACCCCCTCGGGCTCCCGCTGGACCCCCTCCTCCTCCCTCGACCCCGGGAACTGCAGAGACCAGGGCGAGTAACATTCAAATTGTTGCACGTGGCCTGGACAGCAGCCGGTCGGGGCCTTAAGCGCCACTTGCTGACCTATGGCTTTCAAATGAATAGCCTGAAACCCCTCTTCACGGTTTCGGTTGCTCGCCGGCAGCCAGTTGCAATCTTGGGACGCCGGCAGCGCCGACTGCCAAGCAGACTGCCCAGCGTACCCTAACATCAGCCTTACAGTTTGTTGCCTCAGAGCCAGGGGCCCGGCGATGCACAGCACACCTTCTGCTCCTCGCCGGCCACGGTGAGGGGCAGCACCAGGCCGCCGACCACGTTGAGCGCCAGGCGGTCGGCCCAGTGCATGCGGCGGCGGATGTTGTCCGCCATGCCGCCCCGCATCGCCAGCACCACCGCCAGTGCCTTCCCGCTGCCTGGCGTGTACCTGTTCGTGCAACAGCAAGGGTTGCTGTGTACTGAACGGAAGACGCTCGTCTGCTGTTGCCACTACCCCGCTGTGTATGCTGCGACGCTGCAGATGGGTTAGCGCAGTCTTGCACACAAGAGAGGCAGACTGCAAGAAGAACAAACAGACGTGCTAAGCGTGCAAGCAGGCACCCAGGGATTCGTAGCTCTGACTTGTCTTACCTGCTTAACACACGCGCAAGGGCAACCGCACGCACGCCGGCGGCCATGGCTGAGATGCCAGTCACCCACGTGACGAGCGGCGGCCACCTGAGTGCATGCATCGACAGCTAGGTGGCCACCAATGAGGGAAGATTGTACGCCCTAGTGCGTGTTGGTCCAACCCTACGGCGGCTACATTTGTATGCTTTGTCACAGTGGCAGCGCGACTGTGCCATGCGGGCGTGCAACTCCACACAGAATTCTTCAGGGCTGGCACCATCTTGTAGAATGCAACCTCTAGCAGCACACCGGCGGGCGGCCTGCAGCAGCTGGATGACGCCCATGGACGCGGTGATGGTGGACGCCTGCATGAACACGAAGCCCAGCTGCAGCAGCCCCTGCGCCAAGAGAAGCGAGGGTTTTGCTGAGTGATCAGTTCCCCTGGTGTAGAGTCGGTGCTGGCCCCAGATTGCACTGGCATTCGGCAGCCTCAGCGGGCACCAGTGTGTCATGCAGTGTAACGCTGCGTCCATCCTGCAAACCATATACCGCCATACGCCCCGGATGACATCTCGGATGTCAGGCACCTGCATGACGAACTGCAGCTGGTGCTCGCTGCCCCTGAGCACGCGCTTGAAGGACTTGGCGGCCATGAACAGCAGCACGCTCGTCAGCCCGTAGTCCAGAATGACCGCAAAGTTGTTGATGTGCACGCCGCCCACGATCAGCACCGCGTCCTGGGTGTTCCCGCCGTACAGCGCCTGCAGCCACAAGTAGAGCTCGAGTGCCCGCGACCTTGCTGGCAGGCAAATGAAGGATTGCAAAACATACTGCGTGATGGCCACAGCTCAGAAGCCCGCTGCACTGTCGCTAACAGTCTGCAATCCTGCTCACCTTGCCAAGGGTGGTGAGGATCTCCAGAACAGCCACGGCGCCTGATGCGACTGCGCAGCCGCGGATTCCTGTCACCAGCCTGTCGATCACCTGCGTCACCAATCACTGCTGTTGCAGCAGTCTGCTGAACCTGCTTTCTGACGATCATGCCGCCTGCAAGCAATGACGCCGTGACCCTGCACGGTTGCAGGGTCAGGGGCTGGTTGGCGCTCAGAGAGATGGAGAGCAGCTCCAGGAGATGCCACCCTCGAGCTGAACGCTACAGAGCACACCTGGAGCTGCGCATCATCGAAGTCATACTCGCCAAACTCGCCCTGGATTGCCGACCGCAGCTTCCCGCCCCCCTTGTCATCTTCAGTCGCCTGCTCATCGAGCGAGTCCGCAATGGCCTCCACCGGCGATGCAACTGCTTCTCTGGCTTCCTCCTGCAGGCCGGTGCGTGCGCTTGATCAGTACACACTCAGCAACTGTACCATCGAGCCAGGTTGGCTTTGAGCGCGGCATGCCTCAGGGGTGGAGGCAGGAAGGGTGTACCTCCTTCCTGATAGCTTGCACATACGCGTGACAGTCCAACACTACAGTGCAGTACTACGACGATATGAAACAGTGCACCTGCGCATGCTCGAAGCTGTCCTGGACCTCCTCCACCTTCTCCGTCACGGAGCTCAGGCCATTGTCGGGGTGCCGAACCTCGTCCACCGCCTCCCGCACCTTGTCGCCCGTGTGCCTGCAGGAGGTTTAGGGCTGAGGGACGCTGGCACTGGATGCGCAGCGACCGCGGCGCCTTGCTGCTGCTCAGCAAACACACTGATGTCGCTGTGAACGGCGGACACCTGTTGCCACCCTCGTGCTTTCGAATGATGAGATGACATGACGATGGGGTCCTGACTCAGGTACATGTGGACAACACATGCCTGACGTCCTCGCCAGCGCTGTTGATGTGCTCCCGCGCCCGCTGTGCAGTTTGCCTGGCCCGCGCGTTCGCGTCATGCTTTGCAGGACCGCTGCCGTCGTCGTTGCTGGATGCGACCCTGCCCCTGCGCTGCCTGCGGACAGCCAGCAGGGTCATACGGGGTACACGCACGCACCACCTCAACAGGCACCATGAAGTCTTGATGGTTCCAACTTCGCTGGCCACACTTCTGATGGTGAATCATGCCTTTCCAAAAACGTGAACGCTGGCAGATTGGCATCCGCACACGCCAGGTTTTGAGAGATCGCCGCACCTGACGGACGGCTTCTGCAGCGGGTTGCTGATGGCGCACTGCTTCGACATCCTTCTGTGCAGCCTGACAAAGGCTGCCTGTGATACGATCTTGATTGGTGCCGAGATGGTCGCCTGGCCTGTGCACCACATGCCGCGCTCGCTTAGTCAGTTGCCCTAGCGGCGACCGTGTTGCAGGTGCAAGCCACTGCGGGCGCGCCGAAAAGATGCAGCTCACAGCAATTGTACAGCATAGGCCATTTGATTTGCAAGTCTGCTGAATAGGTTCCCCACTTGCTATGCCTGCAGTGCAGTGCTCCTAGCTGGTCGCACAGCAAATGGTATTGTTCCAATGCTCATCTCATATTTCGATCAGCGCTCGTGAGGGTTGCAACATAATGTCTGCGACACACGTAGCGCAAGGTTGTCCCTCAGAGAACAGTAGATGGCATTCTGCAGTCCGCAAATTCCTTGTTGGACCTTGCCGGGGTGCTGACTGGTCAATGCAGCCAAGGGAGTACAGCCACTGGTGAAGTTGACCAAGGCAGCACGAAAATGACCACCTTCTGTGGTCATGGTGAAAGAGGAGATCTGTCCCATCTAAGGCAGCCGTACAATGCATGTCATTTCAGCGTTTGCATGCACCAAACGCCAGTTCACAGCAAACCTGTCTACCCAAAGTAGTCTATTGTGCGTACGAGCATCGTCCGCGCTGTTGCCAGTGCCTCAGTGGCCGCCACCCTTGGGTGATACGGGGATGCCCAAGGTCGTTCCGGAAACATCACGCATGTCGGTGGGCGTCTCAAAGAAAAGGAAGGCAGGGAAGGCGAAGACGGTCAGGCAGAATGCACAGGAGCAGACAGTAAACCGCGGTGGTGAAGCAGGCAGCAGCGTGGCAGCGGAGGCAACGGGTGATGAATTGAGCGGCATCCTGTACATCGGGTGCGCCGGCGGTTTGGCAACGTCACATTCAGCAAGCAACAGTGCAGATGACTGGCAGAAGTCCCTACTTTGTGTATATCTTTGCAAGGCCATCCTCATCGCACCCGCCGCTCACAAGCATCAGCTGCCGTCTCACTGCATATCTCTCTGATACAGGCACCTCCCTCATGGTTTCTACGAGAAGGAAATGAAAGGCATGCTTGGGCGACAGCATGAAGAGCGCCTGTCGTATCATGGTGCAAGGGAGCCCTTGCTTCAAGCAGCAAGGACGCTCAAGTCGGTGCTGAGATTTTCACATGGCTCTTGGCACACTGTGCAGGCTTCTTCTCGCAGTTCGGGGATGTGAAGCACGTGCGGATGTCACGCAGCAAGAAAACAGCCCAGTCCAAAGGCTATGCCTTCCTGGAGTTCAAGCACCCCGAGGTGCAGAGACGCAAGTGACTCAGGATGTCGCACGGTGCATGCTGCAGCAGCACTGCACAGTAACTTCTGCGTCTGCAATCCGCGACTCGGCAAAAGATGCGCGTCCAGACCTATGCAGCTGGTTTTGTTCACCTGGTGACGGTGAATGCCACCGGAAAACTTTGCACACACAGGTGGCGCCAATCGCGGCTCAGGCTATGGACGGCTACATGATGTTTGCGCAGAAGCTGAAGGTCCACGTCGTGAAGCAGAAGGACGTGCACCCCGAGCTCATGAAGGGTGAGCGGTGCTCGCAGTCCCAGGTCTGCCGCATATACGGGGAGCAGTGCCGCTGCATGAGCACAAACGACCACATGAGAAGCAGCTGGTGATGATGAGTGGCGTTCCTCCTGATTCAGGCGCGAACCAGGTGTTCAAGCAGAAGCCATGGCGGTCGATGGCGGCTGCCAAGCACAACAAAGACCGCAGCGGCAGCGAATCAGATGCGCGTGTAGCACGTGCCCTTAAGCGGGACAAGGTCTGCTTCGCTGCACTCTCCAGTGTCACGCAGCATACATGTTGCGAATGATGTGCTTTTTCCTCACTCTTCACCCTGGCACTGCTGTGAGCCGGACCTGAGGGGCTCACGCAGGCCACACCAGCAGGCCCTTGACTAATGTCGGGTTCAATGCTCACAGGTGCGACAAAAAGCGATCGCCGCGGCGGGCATCGACTACGCGTATGACAGCTTGGCAGACGCGCTGCCCAAGAAGGCAAAGCGCACGGTCTTTGATGACGCATGATGATAGTGACGTGGATCTGGCTGGTGTGCGTGACAGCTGATGATCTGGAAGCCCCTGGCAGCAGGCGTTCACCTTTTGCGTCTGGTGTTACATCATAGTTGCTGTATTGTTTTCCAGACATACTTCTGTGCAGGAAGTGCGCCACTGCACACATTAGCTAGATATCAGGATGTTGCGCATAGGTTTGTCAAGATGGTGATTTACACACCAGTGACATCAGCCAGCTTCTTACGAAAGCCCGGGTGCAGGAACACGTGTGACTCGGGGTACGGCCACCTCGTGTCCTCCTTATAGCCCTGTACAGGAACGAGACAGTGAAGTGTGCCAACTGCGAGCATGTGCTTGGCGCAGTCGCTCCCTCAACACTTTTGCACAAGTGTGGCCACCAGCAGCTGGTCCAGACCTCTCACCTTGCCCTGGAGGAATGCCGTGACACCCTCACGGTCCATCTTGGAGTGTATGGCAACCTCGATAACATCAACAGAGACCTGATCCCACTGCATGCTCCGCAACACCTGCAGGTCACAGTGCGCACGGGAATGGTGCATGACAGCGTACAACACCCATCGTCATGGCCAGGACATCCTGATCGGTGGTTTTCTGCAGTGAGGCTGGCGCCACTGCGAGCACCCTGATGCCGACCAACCGCACCGGCAGCTCATGGCCCTCCACAGACACCGTCATATAGTTGACGTGCCGGCGCTGCTCCATGTCCAAAAGCGTCTGCAACCTGCATGTTGCAGTGCTTCAAGCTCACCAACCAGCTTGGTCATGCCTTCGCACGTGCACCTTCCACAGCGTATCAAGATGGCTTCCACTGGGATCTCTCACATCCAACATGTAATTCGTCTGTCTCTTTTATGTCGCACCTGAAGCAATGCACCTTGTAGTCGTTAGCTGCCCAGCCCTTGTTGACGCGCACATTGGCGTCCACCTACAGAGTGCAGACGACGATCAACGACGACGTGACAGCAACAGCTCTGCCGACTGACATGTTTGCCCAAACTGCTACAACCCTTCAACGCATTCGCCTTGTGTCCCTCCCAACGGTAGGCTCAGAAGTACAGGTGATGGCATTGATACAACATGAGCTGCCGGCCACCTGATGAGCGTGGTGCTCGTCAAAGGTGTCCCTGAAGCCGCTCCACCCGGTCCACAAGCCATTCACCGTCACATCCTGGAACAGCTTCCAACCGTCCTGTTCGCACACCGCGCCGTGTACCTATGCAATCGCAAGCGCAGGTCACACAGCAGGTTGAGGACCCTGCACCGCTACACCAGTGAGGCAGCCACTGCCATGAGAATTGGTGCTGGTACTTCCTGACCGCTCACACCCCTGGGCATTCCTGACCATCAAGATACACTCAGGGTCTTGTGAGGCTTTGTATTGCCATACAGTACGCCACCCTACAGCTAAGCTGCAGCACAGAAGCGGGGAGCAAACAAGCCGGGCTGCTCACCACGGTGGACCCAGGGCGCTGGCGCTCCAGCTTAGGGTATTCGTTGCTGGTGGGCTCAACGGCGATGCCCTTCCAGCAGCGCTGCCGCTCCAGGAAGAAGGTGTTCGACGTGAAGACGCCGTCTCCAGCGCCGACATCCACAAAGTATCCCTGCAGCACGCAATAGGGTCCCTTGAGTTGAGCTGCACAACATCCCGGGCGCCGACGACTGCAGACCAGGCGTGAGGGGTGCAGCATCCTGTTTGGCAGTTGATTCTCACACCGGCTCCATGGCAGCTTTCAATGGCTCGAAGTAGTGGTGCCAGGCTGCAGGGGTGTCGCCCTCCCACTTGATCCTCCCCTGCAGCAGAGGTGAATGGACTCGACTGGCCAACCAAGGTCGCCGTACACAGTGAAGGATGCACCAAGGCCCTTCAGCAGAAAGGGGCTTCCTGCAAAAATGTGCGCGTTCACACTCTTGACGCTGTTGACTCACAGGCACACATTGGCCGGGTGGCCAGGCCTGCAGTGCCGCAGCGCCGCCTGAGCTGCCGTGGCTGCTGTGCTCCTCCTCGCCCTTGCTTCCCTTGCTGCCGCCTCCGCTGCCTATATACGCAGTGGCTCTGCTGCCCTGACTGCTGCTGCTTGCCTGCTGGCTGCCCGTGCCACTGCCGGATGCAGGGTCGCCACTGTGGCCCCATGGCAGCGCCAGCTTCTTGGCAGCCCAGTCCTGTTCGGGTGCATCCAGCAGCTCAGTTTCACAGCATGAGCTCGACCCTTTGGCCAAGCGTGGGCATGCCAAGACTTGTGTGTCCAATTGTACAACAGGTCGGCGAAATTCATGGCCGGTGGCCGGCGGGATCGGGCTCAGGAGTGCGCAAGAGTCAAGGGCGAGCACCTCAGCAGCCCAGAGGCTGCTCGCCATGGCACCAGCGGCCGCACTAATCTCCCCCAGCGTGCCGCCCCCTGCACAGCATGCCACATACGCTGCTTCACAGACAACACAGACGGGAAATGTGAATGCTGCGCACTCCCTCCGAGGCTCACATTGCCTCTGCGCAGTGCATGCTCGAGGCTCCTACCGTCATGTGCGCCGGCCGCTGCGCGGCCGCGCTTCTCGTATGTCGCGCTGCCTGCTGAGCGCTCCTGGACCCTGGTGTCGTAGATGTGCTGCGCCGTGACGTCCCGCAGCAGGTCCACGCTGAAGCTGAGCGTGTCACGGATGTCAGCAAACTGCGCCACATCAGCACGCAGCCTGGACACCTGCACACAGTGATCGCACGTTATAGAGCTGCCCTACGCCTTCTCAGCGCAACAGTGGCTCGACGTAGGTGTGTTGTGCACCAGCTGCTACATGCAGCAGCTTACCTCAGTGGCCTGCTGTGCCAGGGTATCTGCCAGCTGCTCATAGCGTGTGACCAGGCTGCGGTGCAGGAAGAAGTACGATCCCGCTGGGAGCGCTGCCACCAGCAGGAAGAACACCACTACCGCCGCACAGTCGGCCACCTCCTCCTGCACCCGCACCTGGTCCAAGGACACAGCAACTGATGGGATGGCCAAGTCGTAGCATGCGAGGTGGGCGTCTTTTAGCACAATTGCCGGCACCTCAACACGACACCACCGCTCACTTGAGCCACTTAAAGGAATGCTCAAACACATGACGCACATCACAAGCGCTCGACGTTGCAGCGCTGGCCAGATATACCATGGGCATTGTCAACAGTTGCCGTGCCGCAATTATACGCACCTGCGGACGGCGGGGCGGCGCACGTCCGTTCATGGAAGCTTGTGTGACGGGTGCGCCGCTGAGTCCACTACATGTCGTGCGTACCAGCCAGCCTCCAGCACACGCTCTGCCTCTGTTGGAAGCTCCCGCTTACTACATTTTAGACCTCAAGCAGTTGGTATGTGGGACTGGCACGACGGTAGTGCTGCGAGCCGTACTCGCACCATGTGGTTTAAAACCTATTGTTTAGCTGTCGCATTCGATAAACTGCGTTCTTCAACACACAATCAATGCCAGGCTGGCACGCATGATGTCGATCATCCAACACAACAGGAGTCAACAGTCACGCTGAACATACCGCAAACACTGCCTCTGTCCGCGTAGCCAGCGAATCCAGTGCAAGCAGGTGGTCTTACAAGTGGCACATGCCATGAGTTTCATGAGTACTACTAGTCGACAACCCCGTCGTTCCGACGGCCCGGTGCTGAAAGGAGAGGCTGTAGAAGGGCATGTGATTAGGTAGTTATTAGTGCTGAGTTAGCCCGTCATTAGCGCCCGTCAGAAACAGGCCCATGACGCCGCGCGGCAAACACGCCCGGGGCGTGCGCCCGTCAACAGGAACGCGCACTCTGATTTATCATGCGTCCTGAGGGCCGCGCCGGCCCGGAGAAACGTCCACGCGCGACGGAAAGTCCCAAAAATGAGGTCGTAGTAGAGTCCCGTGAGGCTTCACCACATGGAAATTATTATTATTGATATGGCACCCCTCCAGCCGCCCCAGGGCGGCAATTCATTCTTCTGGGACTCCGGCCATCCTGTGGACTCTACAACTTTCACCGCCGACCCTGCAGAAAACCATTGCAACTTTGAGCTCCTCCGCAGCGACCCTCGCGGCTGTTGGTACCAGCTTGCGCTCGGCCGGCGACAGCATCGACAGAGTGTGTTCGCAACTGCGCGTTCTTGAGGGCAAACTGACATTGCTCCGTTTCCTGGGCCATACTTCTTCCGCTCGTCACGGTTGTTTGCGCTCCCCGGCTATCCTGCCCTCTCGGTGCAGCCACGGCGAGGGCCGACGGCGGGCTGCCCCTCCTGCTTAGCGTGTCATCGCTTCTTCTGCACCATGGAGGAGACATTGGACCAAATCCGGTACCTCGACCACCAGCTGCAGATGAATGAGCTCACCGATGCACAGCAGGAGCTCGTCAGCAACCACAGACTGGCTGCAAACCTGCGGCGAACGGTGCGTATGTAGGCTCAATTTCAGCACGACTGTTTCAGGAGTGGTGGCGGGTGACCCCGACTCGCCATCTGTGTGTGTCCCACCGTTTGGCCCTCACTGCTGCACCGCTGCCAAGAGCTCAAACTCAAGGATGGATAACCACGTCGTCAGCCCCTGCCTCGTGTCTGTCTGAATCGACACACTTGTCAGCAGTAAGAGTGTTGCATCGGTGAGATCACAGCATGACCACCGTCATCTTTGCAGCACCCTGACAGCGCATGCCCACGATGCGCGATGCACACCCAGGCCTCACTGCTGCCGGTCTACGCTTGCTACAGGAGGCGCTGAATGACATGGGCCTCAGGCCCGGTGATTTGGAGGGCGCGGCTGCGTGGGAGCAGCGCCGTGCGCAGACAGAGGAGTCGCTGGCGCTGCAGGACCAGACCGAGCGTCTGCAAACTGCCGGCCTGGAGAATGCCTGGTAAGGGTTCTGACGTTGATGTCGTAACAGAACGGCACTACTGCTGCTCGGCGCACGCCATGCGTGCCACGCAGCTCTGCAGGCAGTGGCACGATGTGACCGCATGCAGCGTGGCGCGATGGTGGCAGCAACGCACACAGCGGTCGAGCATGCTGTCATGTGCCGCAGGGAGATATACCAGGAACGGGAGCGTCTCAAGCAGTCCCGCAACCTGCTACTGACTGCCGCAGCATCACAGCCGAGCGTAGCCCAGCCGATGACCGGTGCGGCCCCGGGCGATGGTGTGCTGCAGCAAGAGGCACAACACCTGCAGCAGCCAGGTGTGGCGAGACTGTGCGCTGTCAGGCACACACCAGCAGGCGTCCTTCCAGCATGCACAGTGCGTGTTGGCACACTCACGCATGCCGTCAGATATCTGTATTGTTGTTCCGAGTCAAGCAACTCCACCCTGATACACTGGGATCTTGCATGAATGGCAGATGGGGCGGCCCCTGAGGCAGAGCAGCAGCAGCAGTGGCAGGTGCCCGCATGGGACCCCACAGACGCGGCCACCGCCGAGCATGACCCCGACCATGTGGAGGTACCGAGTGTCGACAGCCGCAATTGTCGTCACACGATGCTAGCTATGAGTGTGCAAAGACATGTGAATCTTACAGTCACCACCTTCCAGCACGACTTCTCATGCTGTTTGTCCTGTGCAGGTCATGGCGCTGGACATGCATGTTGCAGCTGGGTTCGGGCAGGGATATGCGACCGCTGAGGCGCCTGCCACACAGCCAGAGGGCCTCGGCAGCATTCCACCAGAGCACAAGCTTTGCCGCCGCTGCCATGTGCGCGCATATCCTGCAAACCAATCGCATGATCCTGCGATGCATTGACTCATACGACCCTCAACTCCTCTGCGTTACATCCTCTAGTTCACCCCGTTCATGCAATGCAAGAAGCTGGGGCATGCTTGTATGTTGATGGGGTGCTGTGGACATGCAGACCGTGAAGCCGCTCACAGAGTTCTACAAGAGCAAGGCCAATGCGGATGGCTATGATGGCCGCTGCAAGGTGCTACGCTGGCATGCGGACACCCTGTTGATAACCTACGTGGCTGATTTCTTGGGAATTTGCTGCCTGACGCTCGGTAATCGTATACTGCTGTGCAGGTCTGCGATGCCAAGCAGTGCGTGGAGCGCCGTAAGAAGAAGCAACGCATTGATAGCCCCACCGTGACACATAAGGTGAGCCTTTGACCGCAAACCCAACACTCGGCAAAGCCACCGTGCACGTGCACATCGTACAGGCGTCTGTTGGTCGCAGGACCTGCAGTTTGGAGGCCATTCTGACAATGTGCCACTGTGCCGTTGTGCTGCTAACTCTGCACCTCGTATGTGCGCAGGAGTGCCACAAGTGCAAGGTGATGAAGCCGGCGACGGACTTCTACCGCAACCGCACCAACAACGACGGGCTATACAACAACTGCAAGGCGTGCTTCTCCCAGAACAGCCAGCGGCGGCAGCAGACGCTGCCGCCCATGGAGCAGCGCATGGCCGACTCCAAGGTACCTTCTGCTGCTACTCGTGAAAGATGCTCAACTAGGGGTTACCCAAGGCAGCTTCATCCGCAGACTCCTGCGCTACAGCTGAACCTCAATAGCATCATTGTCTGACATGCAGAAGTGCCGGCGATGTGGGGCTATCAAGCCCGCCAACGAGTTTTACAAGAACCGGCTGATGCTGGACGGGCTGTACAGCCACTGCAAGACCTGCTACCAGGCGTCTGCCGCAGCGCGCTCTGAAGCCCGCAACCCCGTGGCTGCCAAGGCCTGCCGCCGGTGCGTTGAAGTGTGCAATGCGTACAATGCGTACAGTGCGTGTGGACCGTGACAAGGCCGTTACAAGGCCGAAAGTTCAGAATGTAGGTTGCTGCCAGCATGGAGCAGAAGCTCGATGCATTTGAAGCAGGCCAGGGCAATGCAGCAACACTCACAACCGCCATTTCTGAGCTGCTCGGCTGTGAGACAATGCTGGGCGCCGACGATCTAGTGTTGAGAGCCGCAGGTGTGGCATCAGCAAGCCCAGCAGCGAGTTCTACAAGAGCAAGATGACGAGCGACGGGCTGCAGTCGTACTGCAAGTACTGCTACAAGATCACGGCGGCGCAGTCACGTGTCAAGAAGCTGGAGGAGGAGCAGGCCTCCGTCGCCGCCGCCACGTGCGCTTTGTGCCAGCAGAGCCAACTGTGCATGCACTAGACCGTGCTTGTGAGTGGCACAGCACTGCCCGAGGACATATGAGACTGGACCCACCTGCGTATCTGTAAAGTAGAAGTCCTGCATAGGCCTTCGTGTCTGGCAAGTTGAGCATCATTCACATCATATGTGCTGTCGCAGCTTGCTGTATGGTAGTGTGCGAGCTGTGGCTTTGGTTGGTCTGCAGGCAGAACGCAGCGCTCTTTCAGGCGGTGCCGGGGCAGCTGCTGGCGCCACAGGAGGCACAGCAGGCAGTGGAGCAGCCGCCGGGCATGGCAATGCAGCAGGAGCCGGGCGCTGGTATGCCTGCAGCTGATGCCGCCGCAGCCGTGGCGGAGGCGCCGGCCATGGGCATGCAGCACCCAGACACCCTGCAGCAGGGTGGGTGATATGCCAGTAGTGCATTGTTGAGAGTCCAGCGTCCGTGCACCACTGGCATACTGTGGGTGGAGACCTGTCGAAGAGGCCTCTGACTGCATGCTACTGGATGATGACTTTGTTGGGCTTTCAACACTGTGGTGCATGTCCTATAGCATGATGCGGAGTCTGTGGGACATGCATGAGTCGGAGCAGGCACACTTTGCTCAGACCACCCAGGCTGTGTAGTCAGCCGACCAGCTCTGCGTGTTGCTGACAGGCACGGCCTCCTGACCTACAGGAGCAGAGGCCGTGGGTGGGGAGTTAGCAGAGCCGCAGGAGCAGCTGCGCGGCTTGCTGGACACCTCAGACAGTGGCCAGCCGCAGCCCACGCCGCTGCAACCGGCGCCAACGCAGCTGGAGCAGCCGCTGCTGACATGACGAAGGTGTCGTCACATCCTCACGTGTCCACTGCTGTGTTCATATGTGGAAGCGCCGCTGTAAGACATCTGGTTTCTGCGAGGGGGGGAGGATTTCAACGGTTTACAGCAGCGGATTGCTGTGACTTGTATACCACAAGTGCTTAGGCTAGCGATAATGCAGCTGCAATATGCGGCCGTGTAGAGTACAGCGTTGGAGAGTGCCGCATTTCTCAGCATGGCATTAGCAGTCGTCTGACATAAGTTTGCTACACAGTGCCCGTACAATTCAGTACAACATTGGTCTCTACAGACGCTCAATCTGCAGAGTCTGCAGACTCAATCACATGCAACCACACGAATTGTCTCACACTCTTGCATTCATCAAGGAATGCACGCCTGTTGCGCGTGTTGTTGGGAAGGACTGACATAAAATGGAGTTATCAGCGTCGGCATTAGCGCTAACGCGCGCATGTGCCCGTGATTCCTGAGCGGACCTCCCGAACAGGTCGGACATCCAGGCCATCGGTTACCATGTTGGACTCCAGCGAGCTTGAGCAGGTCAGTGCAGGGTGTAGATGGCATATCATGGTGTGGCGCAGTTCCTACATGCACTCTCAAACATCACAGTCGAGCTAAATGCTGAGGAACGTCCTACTGCACAGGCGTTACAGCACCACAAAACCGCAGGCTGGCGTTTTGCGTCTGGGTGAGCATGCATATCAGGACGAAAGCCAGCATGTTGGCGCATGCACCGTGGCACATGCTTTCCTGCATGGTAGCTGATCGGCTGATGTCGTCATAGCTTTTTGGTAAACAGGAAGCGCAAGCATGATGCTGGGCAACAGTACACCGTGTCGGCTCCCAAAGCAGACGCTACACCAGCAGCCATCAGGAATGGCAGCCCCGCCGCAGCGGCCAGGCAGGCCGCCGCACTGGGGCTGGGAACAGCACCAGATGCCTGCGCACTGTGGTGCGTGTCAGGCTGCGCCAGCCTGGCGGCCGTGGACAAGACGCTGGCGGCACGGGCTCGGGAGCTGGCGCATGCAATGGCGGCAGTCAGCGCAGCTCGATTGGCGGCGTCAGTCGCGGCTGACGCCGGCTGGACCCTGGCAGCATTGGCAGCAGTCAACCAGGTGGACAAGCTCGCATGTCCACCCAAGACGAGTTGTGCGTCTGCGTCGAATGGACACGGCTCTGGTTGCAGAAGCTGGCTGCGGAGGGTAGCAATCGAAGTACATAAGGATCTGCAATGGCCTCGTCGCAGCTTGAGATGGTAGCCGGCCTACATGCAGGCAGTCCAGCGGCTGGAGGGCGCCAGCCTGGGGGGCCTGGGCAAAGTCTCACGCAGGTCTGCTTTGTTGCTGCACATCCTGTGGGCATCGCTGTGCTGCTCTCTGGCCTAACTGCAGGGCTGCAATTTTGATGATCTACCCAATGTGTCCTGGTGCTGCGCAGGGCAGCTGCAGACCTGCACACGACGCTGAAAGGCCACGCTGGCGTCGCCAGCTCCTGGACGCAGCCACATGCAGCCGCAGGTGGTCACTGCAGGCACGCAACGCACTGCTTGCCTGCGCCTGCACCAGTGCACCGAGCGTACGATGCTGTGCTCCGTTGCGGCTGCCTTTCGTGCACACCCATGCGCTCTGCTGTGCGCAGGTGCCGGTGGGATGCCCGCAGAGGCTGTGGTGCATGTGGCGGCCTCACTTGACGGCTGCTACTACTCGCTGCTGGAGCACCTCCTGACCTGCGGCTGGCGGGCGCCCGCAGTCCCGCCGCCACACGACTACTTCCCGGCAGTCACAGCATCAGCCACAGGCAGGGTTGACAAACCAAATGCTGGCAAACCACTTTTTCGGGCACTGCTTCTTGCTGATGTGCACAGGGTCTGCAGGACGCTCCTCCGCATGGAACCTGTGCCTATCTGGAACCAGGGATACCCTCCACTGTCTGCGTTGAACATGGTCTGCGTTGAACATGGTCTGCTGTCTGGTGCAGGCAATGCCACAGCCTGCCAGGCGCTCCTGCAGCGGCACCCCGCAGCTCGGCAGCTGCTGCTGGACACATGGGGCCTGGAAGCAGATGCAGGCTCGCCGGCGGGCTGCAGCCTGCGCTTGGCAGAGGGGGAGTCGGCACGCAACCCGCTGCTCGCAGTGATGTGGGCACGCTTCCAGGAGGGCTGCCGGCTGCTGGCAGGTGGCACTTCACATCAGCACTTCACTTGTTGGCGGTGCCCTGATACGATTAGACTGCAGCCTTCTCTAGACTCTTGCCTGCGGGAACCCACGATGCGCTTGCTTACCAGGAAGCTGCAGGAGGCAGAAGTCTAGAGCGCAGCGGTCTTTCGCTCGTGCAGGCCTGGACACCATGGGAAGCCAGGAGGATGCAGACGACGGGAGCAGCGGCGGAGTCGACCCCGAGGCACCCAAGGGTGGGCGGTGGGGCGCGGCCCCTGCGTCTGATGTCCTCAGGGCGTGGCGCGCCGCCACCCGTGAGGTGGCCACCGCTCCCTTCGCGACACGCACGTCCGGCATTACTTTCGCACATCTCTGTTGATCTTGATCATTTTGTGTTGCCCGTTGGTGATAGGCGCCAGGAGCTACACGGTGTGCATGCCTCCCTGAGATAGTTCACCAGTGCTGGGGATGCTCTGGCTGCGCTGCTGCAGCATCCAAGCATGCAACTCACACTGCCACTCCCACTCCGGCAGGTGCACGTGTACGCATATGCGCCGCCGAGTGCCGCGGCAATCAAGGCGCTCACTATGCGCTCCCCGCTGCTGGAGCTGGGCGCCGGCACTGGCTACTGGGCGAGGGTCCTGCGGGGCGCGGGCGCCGATGTGCTGGCGCTGGACATTGCTCCGCCCGGCCCTGCAGCGACCGCCGTCAACACCTACCACGGGCGCATCCCAACCGTCACCGAGGTCGGCATGGCAGTGCTCTGACCGCGGGTGCTGAGGCACACGCCGCCAGGGTTGCGACGGCATCGCCACCCTCGTGCAGGTGCAGCATGGCGGAGTGGCGGCTGCGGGACGGCTGCAGAAGCGCGCGCTGCTGCTGTGCTACCCGCCGCCTGACAGCGACATGGCGGCGCAAGCCCTCAGAAAGTACAGGTGCTGCTCTGCCAGTTCCCGACAGGACGCACCTCAGGTGTACTGGACCGCGGTGCAATGGAGCCTATCAGGGACCAGGTGTGGGGCCCCACAAGTGCATCCAACTGGGATGGCTGAGGTGCCCACACCCCATCTTCTCCGACACCAATGGCCCATGCTGGCAGGGGCCGCTGTGTGTGCGTTGTCGGCGAATGGGATGGCGACACAGCGAATCGCGGCTTCACGGCAGCGCTGCTGGCAGGCTGGCGCCTTGTGCAGGTGTGGAGCAGGAACATGCGAGCCCTGTCTGACTGGGCATGACCAAGAGCAGAGCCTATACATGTGCAGTTAGGCAGTGCAAGTTGCAGACCATGTGCCTGCTGTAGTCGTCAGTGTTAAGAGCCTGTCACCGAACTGGTGTGCGCCTGCACTGCAGCGGGTGGCGCTGCCAAACTGGAGCGACTCGGCGCATGAGCTGACGATCTGGGAGCGGGCTCCGCAGCATGCAGCGAGCGCCTCTGCAGCGGCACCAGCGCAGCACAATGGAAGCGACGACACCAGTGGGCAACCCCAAAGCGATACTGCAGAGGGTCGGGGGGCAGCCGGCGGGTCCAAAGCGCACAGCGCAGCACTTCCGACAGACCTGCCGCTCGTGCAGTGCGCGGCGTGCGGCACGCCAGCTGTCACTGGCAGCGCAGCCGACCCGTCCCACGCAAAGCCGCTCCGGCGGTGCCGCCACTGCCGGGAGGTGGCGTTCTGCAGCAAGGCGTGCCGGAAGGCGGGCGGGAAGCACCACGCCGCTGTGCATGCGCTGCGGCTGCTGTTCTCAGACCGCAAGCTGCGCTTCAGCTCTGACGACGACTTTGAGCCGCTGCAGTTGTGCTGAGCAGGTTGAGTACCGCCACAAATGTTGTAACCATCACCAGACCATGAATCATCGATCGCCCCGATCTCCCCTGATTGCCTCGCCTTTCAGACGTTGCGCCGCCTGTCAGGGAAGTTGGCTTGTCCCTTCCGAGTTTTGCCCACTGCCGATGAAGGTGTCCGGTACACAGTTCATGACTCACACTGGGTTATGCCCGATAGCCACACAGTTTCGTTGCAGCCGCAGGCCTGTGTGTCCCGCACAACACCACCTGCGTCACCCCATCGCACAAGCCAGGCTTGCTGCTTGCTGCCCCGGATTTGGAGCGTTACTAAGGCATAGCAGCTGCGGGCACGATGGGTATGCTCAGCCGTGGCAAGACGGCGGAACAGCCGGCCATTGAGGGCGGCGTGCGCGATGCGCACCCGCTGGCCGGCGACGACACGTGCAAGATCGTGAACAACACGGTGAGGAGGAGAACGGCGCCATGTCTCACGTCGTCATCCACCAAACTGACTCAGCCGAGCGACAGTCGTGGCCAATCGCGGTGTCTCCCATGATTTGTCCACATCGCGCAGCGGCAAAGGCTCGCCTGACGTAGCTCATGCTGTCCGCAATGGATCGTATCGCTGCTGCGTCCGGTGCGTCTGTTGGTCCCACGGTACCTGCGCGCGGCTTCGGCCTGGCTGCCCCGACTCAGTAGGCCGTTGCATCGCTGGTGTTGCGTGGTTGCTCAGCTCGTGCAGTTCTCTCTGGCGTCGTGGACCATCCGATTGGGGGCTGTGGTGCCCGTGCTTGCCTGGTCCAACAGGTTCAAATTGGCAAGGGCCACCAATACGCAGGCTGCTGCGTCAGCAACGCATGACATGTCGGGCGCATGCTCTGTAGGTCAATGCAACATACGGCAATGCTACACAGCGATTAACAGCACACGTATATCGACCAGTTGGCCTCGGTTTCACTCGCTGATGTTGCCTGCATGTCGTGCATCGTCGTGCATGCTCCCGTGGTATACAATTGAGGGAGTGCAGGGGCGCAAAAGCCTGCAAGCAGAGGAAGTGCTCCATGCTCAGCTCTCCGATGTGAAGTGTCTCACCGTTTGCTCGTGGGTCGGTGCGCGCAGGATGCCGAGACGGCCCGCCACCACTTCCATGCGCGGGGCCGCGCCTCCACCCCCTTCTATGTGGTGTCCCAAGTGCAGTCCTGCAACATGTCCCCGCTGGGCCTGTGGGGCTTCGGCCTCACCACCGCCCTGCTGCAGGTGAGCATGCATAGTACGTGCTTTGGTTCCCAACCCTCAGGTGCTGGTCACAAGCCTGCCGGCGGCTGCATGTGGTCTGAGTTGACGCTGTGACACCATCGGTCGCAGGGCGCCACCACGACCATCACTGAGGCGGGCACCAGCAGCCTCACATACTGCTATGCCATCGGCTTCGGTGCGCGTCTGCCCCTGCATGCTGTTCATGTTACAGATCTGTGCATGCAGCGCTCCTGGCACGTGCGTCAACAGCAGCCACATGACAACCAGTTTGCTGTGTACAGGCGGCATTGCACAGCTGCTGGCGGGCATGTGGGAGGCGCGCCGTGGCAAGATCTTTGGCGCCACCGCCTTCTCGTCCTACGGCGCATTCTGGATCAGCTTCGGACTCTTTGGCATCCTGTCCACTGTGAGTGTCCTGCTGCTGCGACGTGGTGTGGCACTACGTGGTGCTTGCCATGCATGCGCGGCGACACGCACGCACAGTTCGGGCCCGACAAGCCTCCAAGTTTGGCGGCTGGTGCAGTAGGAGCACAATTTGTTTGTGCTCACCATGTGTCGGTCTCGCTGCAGCCCGGAGTGATCGAGGGCGGAACGGCATCGCCCATCCCCCAGGGCCTGCAGATGGTGAGTCACCCTCATAGTGGACATCTGCTGGTGCCAGGACGTGCAAACTCTCCGTTTCCACCATGGATGTTTGTCAGCGTCACATCTAACTGCAGTCTGTGTGCCTCTACGCAGATGCTGTGCCTTTGGGGTATCCTGACCTTCCTGTTCTTCCTGGCGTCCTTGTCGCTGAACCTGGGCCTGCAGGTGACCACCGTCAGTCGTAACGAGTTCGACTGCCGCTTGCTGCCCGACACGCATTTGCTGAGTGCGCACGTTGCCTATAGTAGGAGTGATTTGCAAGGGTACGCACGGCTGCTGACGCGTCCACTGCTTGCATGCAGCTCCTCTTCTTCCTGCTGACCATCACGTTCTTCCTGCTGGGCCGCGGCGAGAGGAACACTGGCGTCGGGGAGGTCAGTCTACGTGCTCTGCTGGTGTATATCACGACTCCCATCAGTTCTTCAAGCTGTATCACGCTGGTAGTTGAACCATCAGTGAGGCTCATTGGTGGTCCGCCGACATCAACTCACTATCACTTGCAGGTTGGCGGCTGGTTCGGCATCGTCACTGCCGCTGTGGCCATCTACATCGGCTTCGCCGAGCTGTTCAATGAGACCGCGCAGCGGGTGCGTTCCTCAAACTCAGGCTTTTCTGCGCACGGTGCTGCAAACCCCAAGTTAGCCATGTCCAGCACCATATCATGTCACTGCACACTTATGAGCGACATGCGTGCTGCTGCAGAACGTGTTCCCGCTCTTCCCGTGCAACTGGCTCGCGCTCCTGTTCCCCAAGTTGTACCACGGACGCAAGCCAGTGAGCCACACCGTTGTTCTGTGTCAGTGGTCCAACGAAGTTTCGTGGATTCTGCTAATCCGCATCCAGTGCTGCACCTCACTGCAAGCATGTCCTGCTCAATCTCACCTGTTGTTGTTCAGGCACCCTATGATGTCGCACGGACGGAGGCACGCACTTTCCAGAGCGGCGGCGGGGATGGCAATGCTGGCCGCGGGGTGAGGAGCTTTTGTAGTATGTTGTTGCACCCGCCATTTAGTGCCTGGCAAGCCTCACCTCCAGCACCGCAGGACACTACACCTGAGCAGTGCTGCACATCACCCCCTTGTCGTGGCTCCGACAGCTGTTATCCTTCACACTTGGAGTTTGTTATGTGGTGACCTGCCTGTGCAGACATACGATGAGGAGAGCTTCGGTGGGGCGCCCAGGATGCACCCTGGCCCGGTGCGCATTTGCTCTGCGTGCACTTCCTCTGCTTGTTGATGCCTGAGGAACCCCATCGATCTGTGGTGCTGAGAGCCCTATTCTGTCAATATGCCAAGGACCGTCATGGTTGCCTCCTGTTTCATATGTCAGCTGCGTGCATGTAGTGATGACCCCGCCTTCTGCTCTCAGGCACCGGGGGATGCGCATGCGCATGTGTAAGAAGCTTTTGGCAACCCAGGGCAGCCGACCATCCACACATGTACTTTTGTCAAGAGCAGCGACATGGCGTAGCTTGCGCAGTCTGCCGCTGTCATCGAGCGGCTGGCTGCAACGACTGAGAGGCGCTGCTGCAACGAGCAAGTGATGCAAGGCGACCCGGCGACCGCTGCTGCAGCAGCAGCGGCAGCGCGGTGTTGTCACGACGGCTCAGCAGTGGGCCTGGCTGTGGGATTTTTCGTGTGCCCTCGCACACGGTTTTGGTATGCCAGCCAGTCACTGGGCGGCATCACTCAAGGGGCCCACTGCTGTAGCTGCAGCAGCAGGATGGTAGCTTTGTGGTTGCAAGTGGGTACTGATAGATCATTCTCGTCCGGTGGCTGAAGCTTGCACTACTGCTGTCCTGATCTGCCATTCTGCATTGCTCAGCAATGCCGTTCAGAGTGCAGTAGTTGGGGGGTCCACGTCTTTGGTTACCTGCTGTTACTGACATGTAATGACACTGATCACTGTTGTGGCAGGCATACAGTGCCGCAGTGACTTCAAGCAGCAAAGCGTTCCTGCCCCACCCTGCAGCATGCTGACTGCAATTCACTGCAACTCCAACGTTTGTTGCTCGGCATCTTCGCGTTTTGCATGTAGCATAAGTTCACTATCACTAACCCACTGTTGTGTTATGCCGACACAACGGACGTGCAATGCTTCCGCAGTAGCTTACTAATCAAATCGACACCAGATCATTCACACCTGCGCCTCGTTCTGCATGCAGCGTGTGCATGGCACCACAGATGACAGATGCATCTGCTTCAGAGAGTAGGTAGGTGCACTAGGTGTGCCTCCTCTCAGCAGGAACATGCCACCGCAGCAGCACTTCAGCCCAACAAACAGCGCGGCAGCAGCCGGTGCTGCTCATGTTATAGAAGCCGCATATGCAAGTTGCCTGTGATGCGGTGGTACCAGCCACCGGAACGACTGCAGCGAAAGCGATCGATAACCGCGGCTGCGGCAGCAGGTGTACCTGGACATGATGGACTGGTGAGCACTGCCGGGTTGATGATGGCGTGTGTGAAGGCTGGTTCACCACAGCAGGCCCCGTATGGTTGAGGGTCCGACCACTGTGCCTATGCACCGAGCACTCCCCAATATGTAATTGTGCAGGGCATCGTAGACACTGATCCGCAGCTGGCAGAGCATGCGGATCACCTCAGGTACCGCTATGCACAGTACCGCCGCACGCGAGACGCCATTGACGGTGCTGAAGGCTCGCTGGCAGACTTTGCAAAGGTGCTCCAGAACCTCCTTGTGCAACTTGACTGGAAGAGCCCAGCCGAGCTGCTGCAGGCCAAGGATGGCTTCACTTGTTTGTCTCCGCATCAGGGTCCAACACAGGTTTGGCACATGGTTGTGAACGTGGGTGTTTACAGGGATACGAGGTCTTTGGCCTTGTACAAGGGGAGGACGCAATCACATATCGAGAGTGGGCGCCCGCCGTTACGGCTGTACACCTCATAGGTGTGCGCTGCTTTCCTGAACGGCTGGAAAGGGCTCCTGCACGTGGGTAGATCAAGCAAGCTGTGACATGGACCACCTGGTTCACGGCGCCAGAGGGCTACGCGTAATGACATGGTGTCACTGGCAAACAGGGGACTTCAATGGCTGGAGATGGGACACGCCGCTGGAGCGTGGCGAGTACGGCGTCTGGAGCGTGCGGCTCCCGCACGGTGCCCGCTGCTGCCAACCATTCGTTTAATGGATCAGCAGCGGCTTACATGACTTCGTGCTATCTATGCTTGCCGGTTGTCGTGCGACATATCACGGGATCAGCTCCCATGGAAGCTGCTGGTGCTGCTGATGCTGATGCTGGCCAATGACCATGTCTGCTGTGGGCCGGCACGCAGGCCCCGACGGCCCGGCGGTCCCGCACGGCTCGCGGGTCAAGGTGCGGCTGACGCTGCACGACGGGCACGCGGTGGACCGGCTGCCCGCATGGGCGCGCCGCGCGGTCGCGCCGCCGGGGCAAATGGGCGCCCGCTTTGACGGCGTGCACTGGGCGCCGCCGCAGCACGAGCAACACCGCTGGTGCGGCCCTGTCAGAGCAGCAGTGCCACCAGCTGAACTCACTGTGAGGCATGCCCACTCCATGCACATGTTGGCCACCCGCTGCACTGAGAAGCCTATGCGTGGCGTCTAGAGCTGTGTAGCCCTGCTCCTGGTGGTGCAACTGGCGATGCTCACCGGCACGGCGTGATGTGCAAACGCAGGCTTCTGCTTGCAGGCAGCACGACCGTCCGCCGCGGCCCGCATCGCTCCGCATCTACGAGGCGCACGTGGGCATGTCCTCGGAGCAGCCCAAGGTCGCCTCCTACCTGGAGTTCCGCGGTGCGGTCATGTCTCTCGCTGGGGTGGGCGGGTGCAGGCGGCGTGAGGCAGACACTGCCTCACGCCGCCCGCCTGTGTGCACCCCCAGACCCCTGGTTCCAGCACTACCTCCCAGGTCATGAGTGCCCCTCGAGCGCCACCTCCCTCTTAGGTTATGTGGCCTCACTCATCCGGGTGCACACACTGCTGCAGACGCGGTGCTGCCGCGCATCAAGGCGGCGGGGTACACCGCCGTGCAGCTCATGGCGGTGCAGGAGCACGCCTACTACGGCTCCTTCGGCTACCACGTCACCAACCCCTTTGCCGTCGCCTCGCGCTGCGGCACGCCCGAGGAACTGAAGGCGAGCCCTGAGCTGAGGGTTTGGGTCTGTAGATCCTGTACAACATATTGCACAGCGGTCTGGAGCTGCGCAGTGTTCCCTTGCTCCGCTTGCACATGCTGTTTGGCACGGCAGGCAAGCGCAGCTGCACGTTCAGTGACGGACGTGCGCAGGCCCTGGTGGACACTGCGCATGGCATGGGCCTGGTCGTGCTGCTGGACGTGGTGCACTCGCACATCTCCAGCAACGCGGATGATGGGCTGGCAGGGTTTGACATGGGCCAGGGCGGCGAGGACGGCTACTTCTGCTCAGGTCAGCTTTCGCAGGCAGCATGACGTACCGCAGTGACAGATGTGATGCTCATCCGGCCACTGTCAGGCAGGTGGGCCGAAGCCCGAGCAACACTCCTGTCGCAGGAGAAGCGGGCTACCACCGCCAGTGGGACAGCCGGTTATTCAACTACGCAAACTGGGAGGTGAGCAGCAACATATTTGACACCATTGGTCTGCTGACTGCCTGCGGCTGCCCAGGCTACATGTGCAGAGGCGGTCCAAGATCCAACCCTGTCCTGTGCGCAGCCCAGGTGCTGCGGTACCTGCTGTCCAACCTGCGCTGGTGGCTCGAGGAGTTCAGGTGCCCACGCCATCCACTTGACGACCGCAATACATGCTGCTCATGCTGCTGGGCGCGGCAATGCTGTACACACCACCTGGGTGCGGTAGAAGACATGCAGCTTCGCATGCCGCAGGTTTGACGGCTTCCGGTTTGACGGCGTGACATCGATGCTGTACCACCACCACGGCATCGACACCACCTTCAGCGGCGGCTACTCTGACTACTTCTCCCCAGCTGCCAACGTGGACGCCATCGTGTACCTGATGCTCGCCAACGAGCTGGTGTGTCACTCACTGCATCCATGACGGCTACCTGCACATGTCTCACAGTTCGTGTGTACCACTCGAGCCTACCCGGCCGCATAACTTCTCTTGACCGCTGTCATGACTCTGATGTGCGGGATGTGCAGGTGCACCAGGTGCTGCCGTCGGCGGTCACCATCGCGGAAGACGTCAGCGGCATGCCCGCGCTGTGCCGTCCGGTTGCCGAGGGCGGCGTTGGCTTCGACGCGCGCCTCGCGATGGGTCTGCCCGACTTCTGGGTCCAGCTGCTGAAGCACACGCGCGACGAGCACTGGCGCATGTCGGTATGTGCCCTTGCCCCCGAGTCACGAGTCAGCTTCAGTCGTTCATGGGCATGATGCGTGCAAGAGTGTGAGTGCGTGGCCTACTGCAGCAGCACTGCATCTTGAATTATTGGGGCGACAACAGGGTGACTGGCTCCCTGCTGCAGGACTTGGTGGGCACGTTGTGCAACCGCCGGTACACGGAGAAGAGCGTCGCATATGCCGAGTGCCATGACCAGGCGATTGTCGGCGACCAGACCATTGGTGAGGGCAGTTCTAATTCATATCAGATGTTCTTGTGCCAGCTGATGCTGCAAGCATGGTGTCAGAGTGCCAGGCCTCTGTTTCTGGACACACAGCTTGCAAGGAGCGCAGGGTATACACTGCTGACAGTGACAGCACATGATGGGACGCAGTGCAGCCTTTGAGGATATAGCCCAGGCCCCATGGGTGCCCTTAACGCCCTTGTACGTTGTCCCTGCAGCCTGGCGGCTGATGGGTGCGGAGATGTATGACGGGATGTCCAACCTGCAGGCGCCCTCCCCAGCCATCGAGCGCGGCAATGCGCTGCACAAGATGATTCGTGCGGTGAGCAGCTGTCCTTTCAGCGGCTAGCGCCCTTTGGTCACAAAAGGCTGCTTGAGAGCTGCCGTTACCTCGAACGCATCAGTTGTTGCACCTCAGGTTGCGCTGCCCTGGGTAAACATGACCTGCCAGCCTGCCCGAGTGCACACCAGCACCAGCAGCCGCAGGAGCCCTCGCATGGCACACAACCTCAACTTGCGTGTGCTCCGTCCACACCGCAGGTGACGATGGCGATTGGTGGGGATGCATGGCTGGGCTTCATGGGCAACGAGTTTGGCCACCCCGAGTGGATCGACTTCCCCAGGTGCCCTTTCGCAGCTATCGAAGTTCAGAACACAAGACTCACTCCCCTTTGGCATGCGTCGCTGCAGACAGGCACATCCACTCACCAATTGAAGTTAGGATGATGCCTAACCTACACCACGACCTCGCGGCATGTCCAGCATGGCGATGGGTGATGCCTTTCCATACAGGGAGGGCAACGGCTGGAGCCACGAGTATGCGCGCCGCCAGTGGGGCCTGGCCGACAGCGGGCACCTGCGCTACGGCGACCTGCTGGCGTTCGAGGTCCGGGCTGCAGCATGTCGCACGTTCTTTGCTGGATGTAAACCAGCAGCATGTCATACCTGAGATGCTTCGCCAAATCCTGGCGTCATGCCTGCAACCCACAGGTGGCATTGCACGCAGCAGACGATGAGTACAGCTTCCTGACATCAGCCCACCAGATTGCACACGCCGATGATGACCGGCAGGTGACTGGACATGTGAAATGACAGTCTGCATCCGGGCTGCGGGGTGGGTGCAAGTAGGCGATGCTGGCTATGTAGTTTGGTAGACTGCTGGCACATCAGCCAGCCATCTTCCAGCCCTGTCTTCGTGTGAGACTTGTTGCTCGCTCGCCAAGGTGATCGTGGCAGAGCGCGGGCCACTGGTCTGGGTCTTCAACTTCAGCCCCACCCAGGATTATGAGGGCCTGAAGGTGTGCTCCCGCCTACCTTGCCTTGCCTTGCCACAGTCGTCTTGCAGGTGCCAAACCCCGACATCGGCGTATTATGACAACAACCAGTGGGTCCACTCATGCTGCACCTGCAGGTGGGTGCAGGAGAGGGTGGCAAGTACAGGGTGGTGCTGGACTCTGACGAAGAGCGCTTTGGCGGGCGGGGCCGCCTGGGCCACGGCGTCGACCACTTCACGCAGCCTGAGGGCGTCCCAGGTGTGGGTGTCGGCCGCAGCAAGGGCGGCAGTAATGCACTGCGCCTTGTCTGATGCATCTAGGTGTGGGTGGTGAGCGCAGCAAATGGCAATCATGCAATGCCCTCTCCTGATGCATGATGGACACCTCCTAGCACAGTCGAGACGCTGGCGGACTAGCACTACAGAATGCAGTGTAGACCGACCCGCTCGGTGCCTGTGTCCAGCAGACGGTGCTGGGCTCGACCAGTGCACAAGCCACCATGCCCATGGTGCTGCAGGCCAGCCGGAGACGAACTTCAACAACCGCCCGCACTCCATGCAAGTGCTGTCGCCAGCGCGCACTGTGGTCGCCTACGCCCGGGTGCCAGAGTAGCTGCCTGCCGTCTCCGTCGCATTGTTCACAAGCACGTACACGCCTGAGCAGGCCAGGCATTGGCCACGTATAAAGCAGCGGTGTGACGTCCGTCGGACTTTGGGGTTTGCTTCATGCTGCACATAATTGATTGCAGGCTACTTCGTTCGGAACCGTTGGTCAAACCAGAAAGCAAACTGCGATACTTGATGGACTACGCTGCCTAAAAAGTGTACTCGCTAGTGGTGAGTCTGGTCAGCTAGCTGGTGAAAGACTGTCATTCGTTTGACGCATCTGAGGAGCCCATCACAGTGCATCGCTGATGCTGTGCGCCAGCTTTGAGAGCGCCTCCAACCCCTCCTCCTGCAACATCCCGGCAGAACGTCAGATAGCCTCAGCGACAGCGCTTCGGTCATGTGCACAGCGGTAGGTGGAGGTCTGGACGACCAAGGTGCATTGAGTGCTGCAAGGCTCGGCACTAGTGGCTTTGGATGGCACATGGGCGGTCATATGGCGGCAACGGTGGGGCTGCACCTTTGAGGATGCCTCGCCCAGGGCCCTAACGAGCGCGCTGCCAACGATGACGCCATCTGCGCCCCACGACTTGAGCTCCCTGGCCTGCATGGCACATGACACAAGCTTAATGGACACACTTGTCCGCTGACACATGACACCCGCTGTGGACCAGGTTGCGGATGTCAAGTCCAGCCTGCTGCTGGGCAATGATGGCAAACACTAATCCGCAGCTCCACCGCAGCTCCACAAACAACTCCGAGTCCCAGCTCCCATTCCTCCAGGATAGGAGGCCGCAAAACTCGCTGCCACCGCACACGGACCCATGACCAATATGTCGTACACTTGTATTGCCTACGCTGTCTGCTGGCTTGTGCCCGCACCTGGTCGGGTCCGGATACGCCAAAGCCGACGCAGATGGCCTTGTCGGTCGCCTCCCGCAGCGAGGAGATGAGGCCCTCCACCCGCGCCTCCGTCTTCACCCGCGTTCCCGTCACGCCTGCGCGTTGGGGCAAAGCTTGGCTGATACGATGATCCTTCGATCCGGTTGCATGCGGCAGAACCCGGTCGGTTGATTTGATGTGCTGCTGGGTGCGCCTTGTGTGCTCAGACAGTGCTCTGAAAATACTGTGTCTCGTCATAGTGTGGCCCGCCTGTCACAGCGAGGCCTCGTTCGTTGGTCTGCTTCATCGCACACGCTTGCAACCCGTTGCCTCCAACGGGTTTTGATTAAGCTGCCCAGCACTGTTTTTGCTGCCAAGCTACCGTCAGACTGCTGCGCCACACACTTGAACCGCACCTGCGACGGACACCAGGTACACGAAGCCCTGGCTGGCGGCGGCGATGCGCTTCGCACGGTCCAGCGGCGTGGTGGGCGTCGTGAGCAGCACCAGCTCCAGGTCGGCCGCCTCCGCTGCAGACCGGATGACATCCGTCTCCTCCAGCGGCAGGTCCGGCACCAGCAGCCCTGTGACATAGCGGTGCAGAGTGTGTGGAACTTTGCAGGCACCTCATACGGCCCTCACGGAGTGCAGCTGACAGAAGGCGCCGCCTCACAGCTTCAAGAAACCCCTCCCAGGTGAAGCATCGGACAGGAGGCCTGCGCCTGCAGCTGTGGCCGCCGGGCACACCCCGCAGGTACCCTGCTCTGTCCGAGGCTCGGCCAGGTGGCATGTCCCTCCTGTCTTTGGCACCTGCGTTCACATGCGCAGGCTGGGCCTCCCACCTGAGGCGCCAGCGTCGCGGGCCTGCTGGCAGAACACCTCCGGGGTGCGCGCCATGATGGGGTTGTAGTAGGTGAACATGACAACGGGCGCCGTCAGCTGCCCCGACACCCCCCGCAGCATGCCCAGCACCCCGTCCAGCGTCGTGTCGCCGTCCAGCGCCCGCGTGGAGGCCGACTGGATGACGGGGCCGTCCGCCAGCGGGTCCTGTGCCCAAGCACAGGAGCGTGCTGTTGGCCCGGGGCGGGTGCCGACACGTGCATGCGCGATGTTGCGTCTGCGTCACAGCTGGCCGCGACAAGGCAAAGATGCGCAGCGCTCGTTGGCGCAGCAGTGAGGCGCACCGAGTAGGGCACCCCCAGCTCAATGACCGTGGCGCCGGCGCGGTCTAGCCGCAGCATCGCCTCGGCTGTGGTGTCCAGGTCGGGATCGCCCGCTGTGATGAAGGGGATGAACGCCACCCTGCAGCATGGATTGGTGTCATGCGCGTCGATGTTGCGTGTCAGGCTGCGCAGCAATGCCAGGAGTCCGCTGACTGTGCGGCACAATCTGCAACGCGAGCAGTGCACATGCAGAGGGAGCGCATGTCAAGGCGAGGGAGCACTTTTGCAAGCCAGTCACTGATGGCGCACTTGCGTTGTTGCCGCAGTTCATCCAATCGCCCACTGATCGAGGCCCTCCCAGCTGCAACAGCCGCCATGACAGCCGGCCGTCTTTGGCAGAAGACAGAGGCTGATCGCCTGCTGCAAAATTGTCGAAGCAACCGTCGAGCTGAGCTACCTGCTGCCGGGCCCGCGTTGCTGGTGTTTGGCCGTGCTGTGGTGAGGGATGCAGGCTGCAGTGTGTCGGACCACCTTGCGCAGGCGGCCAACGATGCCTCGCAGCACGGTGTCGCCAGCACAGCCGCCATCAGATAGTCAGTTTGTCTCCTATGCTGCGCAGACCCAATTGCAGTGCGTGTGCATCCGTTTCGGGCTTTCGGGGCTCGTGGCAACTAAGTTTTGCCACAGGGTGGCCCAGCGCCGCAGTTTCACTTTCACTTTGTGTTGCGCCCTGAGACTGCGCTACTCCTCTATGTGCCCCGGTGGGAAGTAGCAACAAAGCTTTAAGCCTTGCTGGCAGACGTTGCATAGCCCTCGTGTGTGGGTCTCAGATGTAGCAGGACGATGCCGTTGATGCGTGCCCCTTGCCGGCGTGTAAATCAGAGATTGATACATTGCGACCTGCCGTCGAGACCTGTGACATGCATTCCTGGATGCTCTGCGCAGTGGCCACCCTAGTGACGAGGCTGTTGGCGGGCCTGTACATGCTGTAGAGCGGCCGAAGGCCTCTGGCACATGCGGCCAGCCAGCCGCCGGGCGTAGTCCGTCTTCGAGCCGAGGGCGCTGTCGCAGATGGGGACATGGTCACCCTGCAGGCGAAGCATGATAGGATCACCAGGGTCCTGGCCGCAATCAAGGCACACCGGCGGCACTACCGCGAATATCCATTGCTGAATGTGGTAAGCTGCAGCCCTTTGTGCCTTGCGATGCAAGCTGCACTGACATCCAAGAACAATGCTCGGTTCTGTCGCCCGCTGACGAGTGTGAAGCTGTTGCACAGGTCACAGGCCGCGGGAAGCAAGTGGTGCAGGTGCTGAGGGGCGACGATGGCCAAGACGTCCGCGTGTATGGGAGGCAGCTGGCACCCGAGTACGCGGACAGAGAGCGCTGCATCCTCTCGAAGGGCGCGTACAGGAGAGCGCTGCTCGTGCTCATCCGGAGGCAGCACGTGTGCACTGCTCGCGCTGCTGCCTTGCTGTCTCATGCAGCCTGCCCCGGCATGCCACATGACTTCCAGCTGCACATTGTGTCCGGGCAGACAGCACAGTGCCACCTTGAGCTTGGCTGCTGATGACACCTCCTGTGTGCTGGTGCGCAGCACTTCAAGCAGTGCCTCGCCCGTGGTGTCGAGGTGTGGACCACGCATCGCTCGGAGGAGTACGCATGGGAGAACATCGAGGACTTCTCCAAGAGGTGGGGAGTTGGCACCGCCTCTTGTGATGACACTTGTCCTTTGCTTTGCGGCTCTTCGACCGCTGTGTTTGCTCCATGGCAGCATGGCGATGTGTCAACACTGGGTGCTGTTGTGTGTGCCATCCAGGAACCTGCAGGAGGCGATGTGGGACGCGGCACAGCTTCTGGATCGCACCTTCACACCGCGCGACATCTACTTCCGCAAGTTCACCCCCGGCACGACCATCGCCGCGGCCGCCCGCATCACCGTGACAACGGCGGATGGGGCCGTGCGCAGCGATATGCAGTACTCCCAGGACCTGTGTGAGTTGGCCGGCGGCGGCGCTGACCTGCGGTACATGCAACGCTGTGTCATCTAGGGCCGCAGCACCATACAGCACCTGTGCAGGGCCAGCAGCCGAACAGTTGCGGTGTTGTGTTGCAGTGAGGACCCTGGGCTACGAGGAGGGCGACACCATCCAGGTCAGCTGGGATGGGGAGCCGCCCGCATGCATCCTCGTGGTGGAGAACGACGCAGCGGCCAGCGTGGGTGGTGTAGTGCACCCTGGTTGCTGTCCAGCCGCAGTTGACAGGGCATGGTGGTCGGCATTGTTGCTCACCGAGTCACAAGTTGCTCATGTCGTGTGCAGGAGCTGGTGGGCTGGCTCATTGCCAAGCGGTGCAACCTGCTGGTCGTGGGCGTGCACGGCTGGGTGGAGCGCCAGGAGAACTACCTGGTGTGGACCCTGGCTGGGCTGCCTGAGCTGCAGGACGTGGATGTGCTGGGTAAGCCTCCACTTGCAGTAGCTGCTGCTCGAAAGCGTGTCACGTGTGCAGCACACTGCGGGTGTTGCACGAGCTCCTAAAACTGCGAGGTCCTGCGAAGCTGGCGGTCACATCTATGCATCTGCATGCAGTCATCTCGGACCTGGACATGGGCGGCCTCCGCATCAACAAGTCCATCAGGGTCGGCGACCTGTCCGGCAGGTGACTGCGAGCGCACTGGGGGTTGCACCAGCCGCACATGCATTGCCATGGGTGCCTTTCCCACAGATGCGCATTGCTGAGGTGTACATTACCCATGTGTGCAGCCATGATGCGCCCAGCTACGGCGTGCCGCGCGCCAAGCGCATCGGCATCACCGCCGAGCAGTTTGTGCAGGGGTGTGACGGCTGCCTGCAGCGCCGCCTTGGCGCGACATCGGTCAAGGAGGCGAAGAACATGGTGGCCCGCTCCAAGGACCCTCAATTTGCGGACGAGCTGGACGAGCAGACGCTCAGGGTAGGCATTGCTCTATTGTGCAATGACGGTTGTGCATTGCCAGCTGACAGGGCGTCTCGTGCTTGCCGATTCACCTGTGGAGACTGTGCACCATCCTAAGCCCCTGACCATCGACCTGCACCAGGATGCCCGGTGGATCGCGGAGAGCGGGTGCGGCGCGCACTTCGAGAGCCTGCAGTTCCCGGCGCCAGATGCCGACCGCCCCGCTGGCAGGTTCGGGGCGGCAATGTTCATGGAGAAGTCGATAATGCAGCGTTTGAACCTGCCTCTGTAAGAGGTGCTGCTCATAGGGGTGTTTGCGGCGGTGCACGCATCCGCCACATGCCCTGAATCTGGCTTCTGCAGCCGCCCTGTGATTGAGTGCAATCGGTTGGCCGGCGTGGCTGTGTGAGCTCCAGCTCCCAAGGGTTGAAGCCAGCTCTGTGGGCTGCACTGCGGCATTTTGGGACGTCAGACTGTTAGCCAGGGTATGCGAGTGTGCTGTGCGCCCGTGCACTGCTGGCCAGCCAGGACTTTGGGCCACCGCGGGTGAGGTGTCGTCACGGAGTGAACCTTGTGTGGCACAAGGCCTTGCGTCTCCCATGTGAGGTTGAGCATTGTAACGGGGCCAGGGCAACAGTGTCAATTACAGCACAAACACAATAAAGCAGCCTGACACCGCGCACATATGTTGGACGTCCTGCCGACATGCCCGCTGCATCCCAAGTGCAGTAGTATCACCGTGGCAAGCAAAACCCCATCACCTGCGGCCTCAATCACACACCAGCCCATGTTGCCGCTGCTGTCAGCTGTCGAGCTGATGTATCTGCAGCGCGGTTGGCACTGCCGCACGCCTCAGCCCTGCGCGTGTCGGCTGTCCCCTGTAAGTTTTTGCGGCTCAAGCGTCAGCATGGTATACCCTCGCATCCACAGAGCCTGCGGCGGCACCCACATCTTCTCTTCCTCCTCTCCACCCTCCCGCAAGTGCTCCTGCTTGCCGAGTCATTCTGCATGTACAATACCGATCTGGTGACCATGTCGTGCATTCGTCGTCCTGGGTTGTTGCTGTGTTTGGCCGCGTGTTTCATAACATGATATGGATACCAGGGCTGGACAAGATGTCGGACATCGCCTCGCCCACCTCGGTGCGCTGGGCAGGCACGGCTTCACATTCTCAGGGGTGGCCCCCATTGCTGAGGCACTCACATCCTCTGTGCCCTGCAGCAGAGCCCTGAGACATCAGCGGTTGTAGCTACACAAGCCGCCCCATAATTGGTAGCACAGCAGCCGAGGAACGGCACTCCGTCTCTAACGGGCAATGTCCAGCACTCCAGCGCCACACGTGAAAATGGAAGCCTCACCTACGGTGAGATGATACTGGGGTACATAGCGGTATGTGCCAGGCACAGGGTTGACGCAGGCGTCGCAGCCAAATCCTTTGGTCCTCCTCCTCTTGCTCCACCGCTGCTGCCGCCGTCACTGCCGCTGAAGCCGCCGCTGCGGCTAAAACAGCGAGTGCACTGCTCATGTGCCCCTGAGTGCCACCACATCAGCAGGTGCAGTGCAGCTACGTGTTTGCTTGAAGGGCACTGCCGAGGACAAGCGCTGCAACACATGCCAGACCAGACCTGCAAGGTGATGATGCCGGGTGTAGCGTCTGTGCGGCGCTGCACAGACTCCAGCACCCGCTCCTCAGCACCTAGCAAGCCCAGACGGGCTTCAAATCAAACCACCCTGCCATCACATTCTACTGCTGCTGTACGGTGCTGCTGTGGGCATCGCAAGTGACATCAGCGCCAGCAGATGGCGGGCCTGAACCGTGATGACGAGGGAGGCGCGGCAGCGCTCAGTGTGGCCAAGGGCGCCGCGGTGCTCGGCCAACCAGGCATTCAAGCCGTTCAGCGCCTCGCCGCTGTGACGAATGGCGGACACCTGGGCCCTGCAGCGGATGAACAGCGATTGAGCGGCCTTGTGCCACGCCATGCCCATGCTGAGATTGTATACACATGTCACCGGCCCACGGTGCTCGTGCTGCAGGCCGCGCAGTCTAGCAGCGCTGCTGCCCGACTGCAGCCGGCAACCGGCAGCCTACCGGCAGCTCGCTCTGCAAGTTGCTACCGCTCGTGATGACGGCGGCGTTGATGCTGGTCCCGCCATGGTCTCCCGTAGTCCCAGGTCCACCCAGCAGGTGTGGGCGTTCCGAGCTAGCTGCCCGAGGCGGCGCCGCAGGTTCTGATGCGCCACAGGGCGGCGAGCTGGGCGCAGCCGATGCAACCGGGCTGCTGCTGCGTGTCGGCCGGAGCATCTGGGGCTGCCGTTCGTGCTGCTGAGGCACGGGTGCGGCTGTGTGGGGTTACCAGCACGCTCTGCAGCAGTACGAAGCAAGGTTTACCGATCAGCACGCCATGCAGGAGGTTGGTCAGCAAGCTCGTGTGAGTGCGGCTGCGCGCTGCAGCAGGACACGCACGTCTGGATGTCTAGCCCTGCTACTGGCGGCCCACGTGCTGCTGGCGCTGCTGAAGGGTGTGCAGGGGCGACAGTGCGCATGGACACACTCGCTGCAGCGCGGCAGTGGTAGCTCGTGCCGATGACAGCAGGTGCCTGTGCTAGCTTGCGGTGCCGCCCGGTGCGCTGCTGGCTGGTGCATGCTCGCTGCATCGGACGGCGGCGTAAGCAGAACTACAGCAATAATGCAACTGTCAACGTAAGATCAGCTGATGGCACAGTCGGTCGAGTCGGCAGCAGAGTAGTGCTGTCGTAACTGTGCAGACTGGCAAAGGTGGGTTGCATTGCGAGGGCCTGTTGGCCGTTGCACATCAGCCAAAGCTGTACAACGCTGAAGCAGACGGCCATGTTGGCTTAGCAGGCGTCCATGTAACCAGAGCGATCCGACAGCAACAGTGTGAAGGTTGGCTACAGGGTGCAGGCAGCTGTTTCCAGCCATGCTCGCATATATACAACCCTCCAAAATGAGCATGGTTCACTCTGTTCTTTGTTTGTTACATCCTGGGTACTGGATAGTTCCAAGGTGTTTGACATCTACCCCAGTACCATGCCATCCGTCCTACTCCAACCAGTCCGAAGCTGCAGCGATGCTCTGGCAAGTAGGTCTGAGCACCTACTACCCATCATTGTGAGATGAGCTCTGCCAGCAATGCTGCCTGGTTCGGCAGCGGCTCCCCTGGCACAGCCAATGAGGACGCAGGCAGGGCCGCCAGTGCGTCCGCGAACGGCGCGCCGGTTACCAGGCTGCATACGTCTCGGCGAGCTGCTCCGCCCTCTGTGGCGTCTGCTGTGGGTGGGGCCGCTGCAGCGGCGGCTGATGCAGCGGGGACTCCACCGAGGGCTGCAGCTGCTGCTGCTGCTGCAGCCCGCATGTCCATGCCTGCGGCGCTACCAGCGGCCGCCTGTGCATGCTCTGTCAGGCCGCACGATGCAGCGGGCTGCGCAGCTGTGGCATCCTTGCCCTTGGCCCGCCATGCGCCCAACGTCTGCATGGGCTTGCCGCTTGGACCGAGTACTTCAATCCGTTCAAACGGACGTTTATCCTGCCATCCTGCAAAGCGAGCGAACTCCGTCGCGGCGATCCGTTCCTACAACGCATTGAGCAGCCTGAGTCAGTACATCAGCAGCAAGCGGCTGCGTCCGAGATGACAGCATCCACGGTGGCGTTGGCGTACGCGTGGTTCACAACAGGGTGACATAGCAGGTCCGACCTCATGGTGACGGTCGCGTGAGGCTCTGCTGACGGCTATGTGCCATGTCCCCAGCACTGGCTTCCCACCAGACTTCTTCCGGCACATGATCGGAAGGGACTCTGGCGAGGGCGTCGGTGCGCCAGGAGCACGGTCTGCCTCTGGACCTGCACGTCCGGGTCATCGTCAAAATGCAGATCTGGTACTGATAAGCTGTGCGCAGCAGCCAAGCAGGCTGCCTGATGCAAGCTGCTGAATCGCAGGTGCAGTCCGAATAGCCACAAGTGACATACTGTGGGTGGCCTCACTGGGCGAAGGCGCCCCAAGGTCCCCGACAAACTGCGCAAGGCCAGAGCCCAGGCTGCCGGCCTCTGTGTGGACGGCAATCCACTCGTCAGTATACATTCAGGTGCGTGTGTGATCACATTGCCAGGATGCACAAATCATGGACAACGCTACAGGTAAGGCTGGGAGCAACTCAATGCCATCCGGCAGTCCTCTGGTTGGTAGCACACCCGAAGTTGCAGGGCTGCCGCCGGTAGCCAGAAAGTCGCGCTCCCACAGCGCCTGACCCTCTTCAGCCGCCAGGTCACCACCACCTGGATGAGTCAACGAGGGCACTCATGGGCAGTACCGTTGGCGCCATGCAGCGTGGCCATCGGCGCATTGCCTGGCCGCATCTAGCCAGCGCTGCACACGGTTTCCTATGCGGGGATGCATTGGGACACGGGTCACCATTGTGGTCACAGCAGCCATAGTGGTGTGCCAACACTTTGGCGTGGTACCTAAGGGCTGCGGGGTTGGCTGGCGGGTTTCACCGGTGTCTGCTCCGCCGTCCGTGGGTGGCGACGGCGACAATTGCTCCTGTGGGGCCGCAGCACCTTCTGCTGGGAACGCCCGCTGCTGCTGCTGTTGCGCGGATCTCTGCTGGGGCTGCTGTGCCTGTGGCTGTGCCTGTGGCTGCTGTGCCTGCTGCTGCTGGGGGCCAGGGGCTGGCAGCGCCGCGCCTGCGCCCCGCGAGGGCTGCAGCGGCCCCTGCTGCTGGGCGCTCGCGGCGCCGTCTGTGGACGGGCGCGTGCGCTCCTGGGCAGCTGCAGTGCCTGCCGTCGGCGGCTGTGCCTGTGGCTGCTGTGCCTGTGGCTGTGCCTGTGGCTGCTGTGCCTGCTGCTGCTGGGGGCCAGGGGCTGGCAGCGCCGCGCCTGCGCCCCGCGAGGGCTGCAGCGGCCGCTGCTGCTGGGCGCTCGCGGCGCCGTCTGTGGACGGGCGCGTGCGCTCCTGGGCAGCTGCAGTGCCTGCCGTCGGCGGCTGTGCCTGTGGCTGCTGTGCCTGTGGCTGTGCAGCGGCTGCTGGAGGGGCCGCCGCTCTGGTGGCGTTGCCCTGCGGCCCCTGCAGCGAGCATGCCAGTGACGATGAGGCCCACCCTCTACAACTTGAGCAGGCGCTGTGTATCGACATCGAGAGCTGTGCGGCCCGCGAGACGTGTGCAGCCCAAAGGAGTCCAAGCTTGCGGCTCCACCAACATGCGGCTTGGATGAGGGGGTATTGCCGAGGCGTTGCACACCTCGGCGCTCGACGTGGGCGGCTCCACTGGCCGCGGGGCCGCGCCGTCCTCGCGTCCGCCCGCACCGTCACCTGGCGCTGGCGATGCTGCCGGTGCCTGCCGCTGCTGCGCCGGCGTGCTGCGCCTCCCGCCAGCATTTCCCTACAGTGTGGCAGGATTGTAGCAGTCACTGTTGCAAGGGCAGACCCTCCTGAAGCTGTTGGGTCAGTGCTTGCTTGATGCGGCTTCATCACCACCACGCCTACGACTCGGCTTACTGCAGGCTGCACACTGACAGGGTGTTGTCGGCCACACACTCGGCACATATCTGTTCGAAATGTCGACACCTTCATAGAGGTGAGTTTCCTTAGGAGACTCTGCGCACCTGGGCCTGCGGCGGGCCTGCCGAGGCCAGTGGGGGCCGCGGCGCCAGGTGTGTAGCTGCAGTCAGCGCCGGCCGCTGGAAGCCACGTCCCCGGGGCCCATACTGTTGCTGCTGCGGCGGCAGCGGCGGCGGCCGCGGCGGGGGGATGTGGGGTGCCCACGGCCCTTGAGCCGGCCGCTGGGCGCCATATCCTGGGGGCCCGTAATGCTGCTGCGGCGGCTGCGGCGGCGGCCGCGGCGGGAAGATGAGGGGGGGCCGTGGCCCAGGCGCTGGCGGTCGGGCGCCACGTCCCCGGGGCCCGTACTGCTGCGGCGGCGGCAGCGGCGGCGGCCGCGGCGGGGGGATGAGGGGTGCCCGTGGCCCTCGAGCCGGCTGCTGGACGCCATATCCCAGGGGCCCATACTGCTGCTGCGGCGGCTGCGGCGGGTAGCCGGGTGGGCGCCACTGCCCAGGCGCCGGCGGCCGGGCGCCATACCCCTGCTGCAGGTACGCCTGCTGCGGCACGTCAAAATGCTGCTGCGGCGTGTGCGCCTGCAACAGCAAGTGCAGACTGATCATGGCTCGCTTGCGCAAATGTTGGGGTCGGGGTCCAGCAAGTGTATGTACACACAATCCCGTTGACAGCAGCCACTGGTGCGTGTGTATCCTGCAACGCCTTTGCCCCAGTCGCCTTTTCGGTGTGTACATCTACATGACAATCCAGTTGTACCTCGAGGCCAGTGGACTGCCGGGTGACCCAAGTTGCCTGCCAACCCTCCGCATCCAATTTCGCCCGGAATGCCACAATCTCGCCCTTGACGAGGAAATACCCTCTAGATATGTTTTCCTGCACATTAGTGGCACCAAGAGGTACAGTGCATTCGGACAGAATGAAATGCATACATATGCTACAGATATGAATCATACACATATGTGTACATCGATGTCGAGTGCACAAAAATCTTACTCCTGGACTGTGCTCACATGATACACATAGACGTCCTCAGTGATGTGAGGTGCATCCACGGGCGTCACGTGCCCATAACCCCTGCACACGCATGCACAACACAGCGGTGGCTGCAATGTCGAAAGCCGGCTGTGATGTTGCATCTTGCGCTTACACCCTTCAGAAAGCGGCGCTTCTTGACATGTGACGGAGAAGAGAGCGCGCACCGGGCCCAGTCGGCAACCACCCTGCATGCGGTAGATGAGCAGCTGAAAACGAAACCTTCCTGAACATGAGTGCTGACATACCCACAGCAGTCTGATGCTGCCATGGTGACCAGCACTTGGTTGGCAGCTCTAGATGGTGCAAGGTGCTGTACAAATCGTTGCATGCATATTCTTACCCCTTGTGCGGTCCTGAATACATGATCACTGGCCACTGCTGCATGGCGGCCTGCTGCTGGTGGGGTCTGAGCGCCGCCGGCGGCGGCGGGCGCTGCTGGCCGGCGGCCTGCTGCTGGTGGGGTCCGAGCGCCGCCGGCGGCGGCGGGCGCTGCTGGCCGGCGGCCTCCTCTGGGATTACAGGCAGAGATGGCATGGTTTGCTGCTGGTTGGGCGCCTGCTGCGCAAAAGTACCATCCAACTGGCGGTGCACTGCCTCGCCTGCATGCAAACTTATAGAATAAGTGCCGAGAAACCATGGAGACTACGGCTGCAGGAGGTGAGCTGTGTGTGCGCGATGCCCGGCAGATTTGCATTCATCATCATCCTGCTCATCAGCCGGCAGTGTATGGCGGGGTGGCAGCAACCGCCGTGATGCTACCTGACATGGCCGGCAGGTTGCCGACAGAGCGAGCCTCGTCTCTGGCTGTGCGCTTGGCTGCCGGTGACGCCATCGAAGGCGACCTCATGGCTGGACCCGCAGGAGACCGCTCTGTGAAGTATGGCAGGCAACCTCTTGCTCCCCAGCACAACGCATGCATGGCAGGTCAGCATTACAGCCAGCCATGCCTGTACTCAGAACTCACGACTTCGGTCGCGGACTCGTCCAGTCGAAGATGGAGGTGGCTGCGCACCTGCATGGGCAAGCCGTCGTCACGTCAATGGCAACGACAAGCTGGTGACCAGCAGTCGATGTCACCTGTTCCTTGCGCATCACAGGTCAGAGATGCACGGTATCAGGTGATCGTGCACGATCTAAATGGCCACATCTATCGTATCATTGCATCACGCCCAGCTGCCGTTGTCAGCAAATTCCATTGCGTCAATGGAGCTCAGTTGGGCCCATCGACAACGAACTCAATCAACTTTCGTTGTGTTCCATCAGGGCCATCGCACCCATCAGTAGACTCCATCCTACCAATGAACCAATGATCCAACGTACCAGCAGGTGGGTCCACAAACGCCGTGGCTGCATGCGCTGGCTGCGGTGCTGGAGCTGGCACCGGCGGAACACTGCTGCATGGTGGAGGCGCTGTCTCTGCCTCAGCGGCAGCACCGGCCTCGGCTGCAGCCCGCTCGACGTCGCTCCTGGCCAGCTCGAGGTGTTGGATGACCGTCAGACGTTGGGCAGCTGCTGGTTGGGTGGGAGGCTGGTCGCTACCACCATCTGCTGCTGTAGCCATGCTGCGATATCGCTGCTGGCGCCAGCCACGACGCGCTGCAAGCAAATTGGGTGTTTTGACGGCGCAGCAAACTAGCATATGTGGCGTGGTGACGTGAGCACCATGGACATAATCATGCCGCGGGACGTCTCTTTTGGCTGAAAGGCATCCGGTCAGAGGATAGGCCGCTGTCGATGGGCTTTGCGCATGACAACGTTTAGAACAGATCGGAGACGGTCGCTGTTCTGAGCCTGTTCGCGCCCGGTATGTTGCGTAGCAACTGTCTGTAGGCATTCTCCATGGCGGGAGGCTCCACCTCACCGCGTTGTTGGGCAGCAGGACCAATGTCTTCGTGCCGGATCACCGAGCCGGGGCAGCGGCGACTGCATGCTGTCTAGAGGCACGATCACGGCACAGCCGTCAGCTGTGCGCGCCGCGTAGGCGACGCGAGCGCCCGCTACTCCCGCACCAGCCGGCGAGCAACCGGCAACCGTTGCCAGCAGATTACAGCATTTCGATGCGCCAAACTGGTGCGCCTCCCACTGTCCGCTGCCCGGCAGCACGGTCAGCGGGCTATTACATGTCGGCAAGCCGTTGTGGTCAGCAGGAGCGTCGGCGGGCTGTCTGTTTGATGCTGTGCATGTGTGCCCAGTTACCGCGCAGCGGGGGACACCAGGTTACCCCCCAGAGCGTGCTCAGAGCGCTTGCCGAGAGCTGCTGCGTTGAGTTGCAGGGCCGGCGGCAGTCCCTGAAGGCCCCCAACCGCAGCGAAGATTTCGAGCGATGCACCCATCGGTATGCCCGTACGCCTCCCGCTCTATACAAGCAATGGTCAGCAGGGCCGCCATGGCGGGCAGCAGTGGTCAGCAAGCCATCTATATTGCATGTGCTGCGTGCAGGACTGCCCAGCAGACAGCTGGCTGCTGTGCCGGTCAGCAGGGCGTCTTGCGCGCATGTTTTGGGCGCTCCCCGCAGGGGGCTGACCACCTCCTTGACAGCAGGCTGCTTGTGTGGTGATGGCACATGTGATCAGCAGGCCCTGCATTTCCTGAGCATGTACCCTGGTGTGACAGCAGGCTGCTTGTGTGGTGATGGCACATGTGATCGAGGCCCTGCATTTCCTGAGCATGTACCCTGGTGTGACAGCAGGCTGCTTGTCGGTGATGGCACATGTGATCAGCAGGCCCTGCATTTCCTGAGCATGTACCCTGGTGACAGCAGGCTGCTTGTGTGGTGATGGCACATGTGATCAGCAGGCCCTGCATTTCCTGAGCATGTACCCTGGTGACAGCAGGCTGCTTGTTGGTGATGGCACATGTGATCAGCAGGCCCTGCATTTCCTGAGCATGTACCGCAGGGCGCTGACCACCTCCTTGACAGCAGGCTGCTTGTGTGGTGATGGCACATGTGATCAGCAGGCCCTGCATTTCCTGAGCATGTACCCTGGTGACAGCAGGCTGCTTGTGTGGTGATGGCACATGTGATCAGCAGGCCCTGCATTTCCTGAGCATGTACCCTGGTGACAGCAGGCTGCTTGTGTGGTGATGGCACATGTGATCAGCAGGCCCTGCATTTCCTGAGCATGTACCCTGGTGACAGCAGGCTGCTTGTGTGGTGATGGCACATGTGATCAGCAGGCCCTGCATTTCCTGAGCATGTACCCTGGTGTGACAGCAGGCTGCTTGTTGGTGATGGCACATGTGATCAGCAGGCCCTGCATTTCCTGAGCATGTACCCTGGTGTGACAGCAGGCTGCTTGTCGGTGATGGCACATGTGATCAGCAGGCCCTGCATTTCCTGAGCATGTACCCTGGTGTGACAGCAGGCTGCTTGTCGGTGATGGCACATGTGATCAGCAGGCCCTGCATTTCCTGAGCATGTACCCTGGTGACAGCAGGCTGCTTGTGTGGTGATGGCACATGTGATCAGCAGGCCCTGCATTTCCTGAGCATGTACCCTGGTGTGACAGCAGGCTGCTTGTCGGTGATGGCACATGTGATCAGCAGGCCCTGCATTTCCTGAGCATGTACCCTGGTGTGACAGCAGGCTGCTTGTCGGTGATGGCACATGTGATCAGCAGGCCCTGCATTTCCTGAGCATGTACCCTGGTGTGACAGCAGGCTGCTTGTCGGTGATGGCACATGTGATCAGCAGGCCCTGCATTTCCTGAGCATGTACCCTGGTGTGACAGCAGGCTGCTTGTCGGTGTGGAATCGTAGGTATCTGTGCTGTCGCAGTATGCCAAGAGCACCGCTGCAGGTGCAACACTGGCGCAGATGTGTCCTCGTCCTTGCAGGCGCCATGCCGGCAGTAGCGGCGGCAGCAGCTACAAACGCTACACCTGCGCCAGGCGCAGCCGCAGCTGCAGTCACAGGGCAGGTGGGGCGGCTGCTGCGCCCGCATATCCGCCAAACGACGTGTGCACATCCACGCATGCGGGCACAGGCACCCTGGACAGCAAAGGGTTTCGAGGGGCAGCGCCCGCGGCAGGGAGCGGCCGCGGCTGTTGCCAGCGCAGGCACCGGATCGGTCCAGGGCTTGCAGCGCTTGCGCAGCAAGTGCCATGCTGCCATCAGGCTATAGCCTAAACTCTGCAGTCGTGATTATTTTCGTAGTGCAGCATGCAACTCGAAGAGCAGGCTGTGCTCAGATTGTGCTCTGAGGTTTAAGGGCGGACGGGTGACAGTGAGTGCAGAGGGGTGGCGGGCCACTTGTGTCGGTTCTGGCTGTCGTGCTGTCGTGCTGCATATCAACGAGCTTGCAAGGTGACATATCCTGCCTTTGGAAACAGCTGCATATGTAAGGTGCCTCGGGGTTACACGACCCGGCCCCGCTTCTGCTGCACTTGACAAGTTGCATCGTGGCATTGATGCTGTTGACGCCTACAACAAGTGCACAGCAAGAAGCCTGTGTGCTATTCCCATCTAGTGGCATACCATTGCGCCTAGTGTATTGCCATTGTGCCTGCTGTGACCCTGCTGATCTGCTTGCTGCCTGACGAGCAGCACATCCATCTGCAGCACTGGGCGGCTGAAACAAAATTGCAATTCCTGCCGATCCGCGGCCGCAGAGGGCGTCTGGCTGTACATCGTGCAGCTTTGGCGGCGTTGGCGGAGCCTTGGGAGCCAGCAGCCTGTGCATTTGCCAGCGGGAGCAGCCACCCCGCCCAGCCGCGGACGATGCTGTCGCGTACCTGCTTGAATTACTTGATGATCTGCAGTTAGCAATGGAGGCTGCTGAAGGCGTGGTCCAAATCTCCGTGCTCAATGTCGGCACCAAAGCAACAAATTGCACTGCAGGAAGACCGTTCCTACCGCCTGGGGTCAGCGGAGCCATGTGGGCTGGCGGTCAGCGGCCATGTCTGCACTGCAGCACCCACAGAGACCAGCGAGGCCACATGGCCACGCAGGCAGCTGGCTGCGCCGCTATGAGTGGTGAGCAGCACATGCACCAGGAGCTGAAAGCTGCCACTGCCTCCGGTGCTCGTTCCAGTTCAGAGCCCATTGATCTGTGCAGTGCTGTCTGCCAATCTACCCATTTCATCCGCCATTCGCCAGGCAGGTGCTCAGCTTACACGCACGCACCAGTTGGGCACGTGCGCAGCGATGTCCAGCGCCCTCGCCGATGCCGCCGCAGCAAGCACAGCAGCCACCCGTCCAGCCAGACGCCACAGCAGCAACCAGTGGACCTAGCAGCAACGCCACTCGCTAATGATCTTGCAGATCCGTGCACAGCATGCTGCAGATATGCACCAATTGCACCCATATGGAGCATGTATACACACCAGACGCTGCAGCGCCTGTTGCGTGATGCAGCACGATGGACAACCAACAAGAAGGAGTCAAATGCGGCGCTGCGCACAGCTGGACACATAGATGCACAGCTGAGAGGGGTCTTACCCGGCCGCAGATGTAGCCGAGCCAAGGGCATCAAACGATTCTGGCTGTGTGCGTTGTGGCTTGGCCTTGACCACACATGCGCACCTGCAGACAGCAGAGAGCATGACAGCACTCCTGCACCAGGCCAAGAACAGCCCTCTTCCACAGGCAGCAGCAAGTCTCAGTGGCAGTATCCTGCTGCCAAGCCTGCAATCATGCAGCAATCATGCGCACCTCCGGCCAGTGCTCAGCCGCATGTTCGCACTCCACCGAAACGAGGTGCGCGTGAGCGGTGCGGCCCGTGGACAAGTGCCAATCACGATCAGACTGCGTCAGCAACAGGCCCAGCCACCGTTGAGGACTTTGGCACGAAGCAAGCTGCAGCCAGACTGCTCAAACAGCAGGTCAAAGGGGCCTTGCCCACACTAATGTCACCTGCCGCCGAGCGCCCGCATGGCAGGCTGCTGCGCTTGCCGTGCGATGGTTCTGGCCTGCCGCAAGCCATGCCAGGAAGATTGTCTATCAGCAGTGAAGTGGAGGTTCGGCCTTGGCACCAGTACCAGTGCCGCCGCAGCAACCTACAGCTTCATTGCACAGCAGTCAGCCGCATATAGCAGGCATCGTGCTGCCGATGCAAGGCAATGCGTCGGCGTGTTGCATGCAGTCCATGCTCAGCAGCAGGACGCCTGTCACCGGCACAGATCTGGCCAGCCGCCATCAGCGCGTTTACCAGTGCCTTGCACGAATTGCAGACCAGCTGCAGAACGGTGTCTGGCACCGCCGGCATAATGCCGCCATTTGCTCAACACCCCAGATGACAATGCAAGACTGCGGCATCTGTGAACACGCGGACCAGGCCTGGTCACCTCCCTAGCATGTGGACTCTTCCTCCGTATGGACATCAGTGAGTGCCGCTGCATGCAGGCCATGCATCCTGCGGGTGATGACATGATGGAAGCTGCGGAGGCTGAGGATGCTCGGGACCGCTGCGCGCTCCAGTGCTCCGAGACCGTTTGTGTGCAAGCGATCCCAGACCGTAATCAGACCGTAATCATATTCTATACAGCTGCCTGATCCTATTGAGGCAAGTACGCGAGCCTTCAGCCCGCTTGAGACGGCGCCAGCAACAGCAGCTCCTGCAGCAACCCGGCGTTGCTGCGCCAAGCACGCCGGCTCTACTCCGGCCACAGGTGCGGATCCAACTACATGCATACGATGAAGCTACATGTTGCTCATGTTGCGCGGCCGGCTGCAGGCGCCACGACGCACAACTTGACCCCCTTGCTTCCCGATCCCTGCCTGAGGACCTGGCATCTCTCCACGGGGGCGCCAGCACAGCAGTCCGCGCTGCAGGGCGAGGTGACTGGGCCACCGACACATGTCATTGGGCCCGCTCTAGTGCTGCAGGTTCGCACGGCTTGATGGTAAACACTCGAATGACTGACAGCAATTGCGTCTCCCCAAATGGTTACAGCTGACTGGCTACCGGCGCTCATAACCTGCTGGCTGTGTTGCCTGCAGTGACAGCCTGGCGCAGACGCGCAGCCGCGGGTGAAGCTGGACATGACGCAGCAGACGCGGCTGGGCGTGCAGACCGTCGGCGCCGACGCGCCGAAAGAGCAGGCTGCGGACGCTGCACGTACCACCGTGAGCGATTGACACGACCCCTCTGTTGTCCTGATGCACACAGCACTCTCTGTGAGACATCAGCTCGCACGATGGGCTGCTGCACTTCCAACTGGTGCCAGAGAGAAACCTACCATGACACGGTGTTTGGCCTTGTAGTGGACAATGCTGGTCGTGCTCACTTGCAGGGCATGCCGACAAGCGAGGTGCCCAAGCACCCTGGCAAGTTTCGGTATGCGCCTGAGCCGCCAAAGATTCCGGTCACCCAGGAGGCTCGGACCAACTTCCAGGCCAAGGACTGCCGGTGATAATCTGCCTCAGCTGGCATGATGATCGGGTCCATGGCTTCGCGAGATGCGAGTCCAACCCTTTCCCACTGCACTCCCAATTGGCCCAGCTACCCACAGTGTTGTCAACGTGCATTCGGTCACATGTGTCTCATGTCCTGCCGTGCGCCAGGTGGTGCGGCGTGGAGAAGATGCTGGAAGAGTTTTCCAACGACCACAGGGCTGGTGACAAGCACACCCTTCTATGCAAGGCGTGCCGCAAGCTGTACGCCAAGGAGTACTACGCAAAGAAAGAGGTCGTGCTGGAGCCTACCGTCCAGAACAAGCAATGCCGGTGCGAGTCTGTGATTTAGGGTCTAAGGGGACATGGCTTGGCTACTCGTACATCTGCTTCAAGACCGGGCTCCTCTCGTGGGTTCTCATGGTTCTCTGCCGGTTGTTAGTGGGCAGTAAGCGTGTGCATCAATCCCAGCCCTGTAGTCTCCGCTCTGTACATACACCGGCTGCGAGAGTGTGGCCCATCGCCACGCTGCCAGGGTGTCCACTGTTGTCTTGTAAATTGATGGTCCTACACATTGGCGGTCTTTGGCATGGCTGCCCGTGACTAAGCAGATGGGCGGATGCTTACCCTGACATGCAGGTGCTGTGCAAGTCGAGTGACAGCATGCCCACAACGCTCCCACTCGGCATTGCAGGCTCTGCCACTTGCCGAAGGCGGCGCTGGAGTTCGGCAGGCTCACATCCAACAGTGACGGCCTGCAGCAGCAGTGCAAGGAGTGCCGCAGCGGCAAGGCCCGTAGCACACTCAAGGTGCAGACTTCCAGCAACACAGCTGCACAGCATTGGCACCACCCTGCTGTCGTCCTTGAACACTGGTGGTCTGCATCATTACATGGGGGTGTGCATGTCAGAGTGTCTGCGGTGCCAGGTAGTGTGGCATCATGACATGCACTCTGACACTCACTAAGACACCTCGCTGCTGCGCCTGATGCAGTCGTGCCTGAAGTGCCTCACCGAGAAGTCGACAGCGGCCTTCGGTCGGGACAAGAGAAATGTTGATGGGCTGAGGGACCACTGCAAGGTGCTTGCTGCAAACCCTCTGTTGATTTTCATGCGTGTGCTAATGGCCATCAGCCAAACTGGCGGACTGGCGCTGGCTCGTCTGTCGATGTCCCCATCATGCTGCTCTGTCGTCTTGCTCTCACACCACCAGCAAGGAACCTTGTTCCTTCGTAGCGCAGGCGTGCACCGTCGACTACTTTAAGCAGGGGTTCAGCGCCCAGGCAGCGTGCAATCAGCAGCAGCCAGAGGCGGCGCGCCTCGCGAATGAGGCCCACAGCCAGGCTGAGCCGGCACAGGTGCTATTGGAACATGCACACAAGCCAGACATCTATGCAGCCGATGCACATATATAAATCCAGCTAAATCCTTGCCATGAAGCACACAGTAGCCGGGGTGCGAGTGCTCCGGCTGTGGTGCGCAGGCAGCGGAACCCGGCGGCCAGGGCAGCCCGGCTGCAGCCAGCGCCGTGGCGGCGCAGATGGGCCCGGCCCCCAGCAGTCAGCTGCCACTCGACGTACTGCAGGAGCCACAGCAGCTGGGCGTGCACGGTCTGGCCGCCAGCCCTGCCGCAGCGCAGGTAGGACAGCGGCACTATAATCCATTTGCATAGCTCCGTTTCTCTTTGCCTCATACTTGCCTGACGTACCTGGCAAACTCACCTTGGCGCTGCACCGTGCCCCAGGGCTGCTGTGCTGTTCTCTATGTTGTGAGGGGTGGCCTCAACCGTGTGTTGGCTTCTACACCAGGGCGTGGGCCTTCCCCGCGGCCTGGAGCAGGTGGCGTCACAAAACCCGGCAACGCCACTAGCGGAGCCACTGCAGCAGCTGGACCCAAATGCGCTAAAGCGGCTGAAGCGGGGGGGCCGGGACAATCAAAACAACCGCGCACCGGCGCAGCATAAGAAGGCAAGGGTTGCAGCGGTGGGGCCAGCAGCAGCCGCAGAGCCGGATTTCAGCATCGAGCCAGACATGGCCACAGCGCAGCAGCCGGTGCCAAACAAGCGCTGACAGGAGCAGCAGCCTGGTCGGCGCACAGCGCGCAGAAAAAGGACTGTGTCCCTGCAGCATGCAGCCCCATAGGCAGGCAGCGCGCCTCACGCGCCAACATGCAACCAATGTCAGCGCCATACTATCCAATTTTGATTTATTATGATATAGATTTATATATGATGTAATGATCTAAACCCTAAAATCAAGATCGAGTTATGCTGCAGGGCTGGTGGGGGTTGTGCTCTACTTACGCTTCCGCCGCCAGATTACAAGAGCAGCTGTGGTTTGCGACGACGCATCAACCAGCATTTCTGATCTTGCGTGAAGCAGGAAGCCTGTGCAGGCGTTCTGGTGTGGGACATCGCGGGTCCATGATTGCAGCCATCGGCAGGCACCCCGATCGAAGCTCCCGATCAGTCCCCGATCAATATTTGGGCCCGTTCAATAGAACCCTTGCACGACTTGCACTGATTACCAATTACACGAAAATGGCATCTTTTGCACGTGACGCAATAGATGCTTTCTGCAGTCACTCATGGAGGCTGCCCGCCTGCTGCGGCACAATTGCTCCGCAGTTGCCCCATAGGCCAGCAGACTGCCAGGCGCGGCGACGCTTGGTGGCGCGGCTAGCTCAGACCCTACTCCCATCACCCTTGCCCTTGCGGCTGGTGCAGCCATGAAGCCCGTTGCGGCGGCGACGAATGGGCTCGACCCTGAGGGCAACACCCGCGAGGCGCAGCTCATGGAGGTGGCGGCGAAGGACCCTGAGGCCATGACGCACACTGCGGACCCCAGGCGGATCAAGTTCGGTGAGCACCCTTGCCTGCAGCGGCTGCGGCGCCATGCAGCGCGCCTGCCTAGGGTTGTGAGGTCTTTCCGTCGTCGTGCAACACACCCAGCGCCGGTCACATGCTGCTACGGGTGCCTGTCCGCCTGGCTGGGCGCCTGCCCGTAGTGCTTGCTCACACGGGGTTGTGTTGCATGCGAGGTTGACTGCGTTGCAGTCCCAGGGTGCGGGCCGTGCGAGGTTGTGCGTGTGGTTCGTCTGACCATCGTATATCCGTATGTTCTGCCCGCTGCCGCGTGTGGCCGCCGCAGCGCAAAGATGCCATTCCGGCGGCCGCTTTAGACACGCGGCATGTGGCCCCGCCGTGTTATGAGCAGCTACGGCGCTTTCATTATTGCATGACTAATCATGACCCGCATCGAACCTGCTGACCGCAATGCCCGTTGCCCTGCTGCAGCGTGTGTATCAGGGCTCCTGCAGCGGCCGAGTCTCTGTCACGCCCTGCTCGGCTCGTGCCAGCATCCTCACTGTACTTCAGCAAGTCTACCGTTCTGGCATGTGACCAAGCCCGCAGCCAGTGTCCGATGGGTGCAAATCGCGTTTCACGGGATGACATACAGTTGTCCTGTGCCCATACTTGCACGGCGGCCACAGCGTTCGACAATAGGGTGCGCTGGGGCACACCCCATCGCGACTCCACGCTCCAGCTGGCCCGACAGCCGATGGTGCACTGCCTTTGCAAAGTCTTCGCACAGGATATAGCCAGTGGAAAGGCACTGATCACTCGCGGGGCAGATGACCGCCTTGTCATCATGCACAGCTGCCACGCTCGCCCTCACCACCAACCTGCTGCTCCGCAGGCAACACCACATACCAGCGCATCTCGGGCAGCCTGCTGGAGGGCACCGATGATGAGGAGCTGGATGCGCGCCCCATGGGCATCAAGGAGACTCTGTGGTGGCTGGCCTCCTGGATGATCCCCGGCATGGGCATGTTTCTAGAGGTGCGCGCCTGCATCACGTGGCGACCCTGCTGCATTTGCAGCTCGCCATGGGCATCCTGCATCTGCCAATGCCGCATGACGTGGTGGACAGTGATGTGGTGCCCCAGGTGCAGCTGCTGTGCTGCTGCTCTGGCATGCTGCTGGCAGCGGGGCAGCATGGGAGACCGGCACCACATCTGCCCACTGCACTGCTGGATCTGAGACATGTATCTCTTGCTCCTACAGGCATACTACATCTTTTCCATCGGCAACATCAAGCCGCTGCTGAAGGCCGAGTACCCGTCGTGCTACAAGACCTTCACGACCTGCGGCAAGACCCTCACGCAGGTGTGGAACTAGCAGCACCCTCCAGTGCCACGCTGCTTCTGCTGCTGCCTGCGCAGCTGACCCCACTGCATGCTCGCGCTCACGATGGCTGTTCTGCACACTGCTAAGTCTCAACATACATGCAGCCTGCTCGCACCCGCTGATCCTCGTTCGTTGTTTCACCCTGTGCAGATCCCAGAGTACATCCAGATTGTGGGCATCATCTGCGGCATGATCACCATCGGCTACCTGGGCGACAAGATCGGCCGCAAGTGGGGCTCCGTCACGACGGTGTCGCTGATGTGCGTTGGCGCCATCCTGCTGACGGTGCAGAAGGCGCCCACGGAGCAGGGCCAAGTCATCTTCTGTGAGTCGGTTGTCCTGGGGTGGCTGTCTTTCATCGTTGTGCAGCGCTTTGCATATGTGTGGAGACACACTGCTCTTCGGTGCATCCAATATTGAGCTTCACAGTTTGACCCCGCCACTGCATCTGTGGCCCTGCAGACATCATCGCCCAGTTCGTCTTCGGCTATGGCGTGGGTGGCGAGTACCCCATGGCCGCCGGCTCGGCCGCCGAGCGCGCTGAGACGGGCGGCAAGCAGGCCGCCCGCCACCGCGGCCGCGCCGTTGTGCTGACCTTCTCCATGCAGGTGCGCCTTTGTTGTTGCACACTCCTCGCAGGAATCTCATGATGTCTCGTGGATGGGACCTGTTCCTGTGTGAGAGCCCTTATGACCTGCAGTGGTATAGTCAACTAATCAAGTCGAGCCATGGAATGTGTGTGTGGCCTTGTTCGACGGCATGATGGGGTCATCTGCACTCTGTGCCAGCTTTTGTGTGTGCGTGGCAGTCAACGCTGCAGCTGCAGTCCCGGATGTTCTGACACGGAGTATTAACCACTAGATGTGTGTCTGCAGGGTGTCGGCAACTTCGTCAACACCGCCGTGCTGCTCATCCTGCTCTGCATCTGGGATGTCCAAACCGTCGCCAACCAGAAGAACCACGCCAACCGCCTGGGCGGCGTGTGGCGTACAGCCTTTGGCATCGGCCTCATCCCCATCGTGCTCATCATCTTCTACCGTGTCGTGTACCTGCGGGTGCGCCCCTTTGCACTTGCGCTGCCTGCTGGTGCGACGTCTGTCCCCGAGCAGGCATGGCATCAGTGTTATGGCTTGGGTGACGCAACAGCTGCGAGCTGCCTTTGTCATCCACCCATGTCTGACTGTTTCCTGTTTGCACGCTCCCTGCAGGAGTCGAAGATGTGGACCCGCGCCAAGGCTGGCCAGAAGGCGAAGGACATGGCATACCTGGCGCGCTTCTACTGGGGCCGCCTGCTGTCCACCTGCGGCTGCTGGGTACGAGACTGCAGCGCAAATTTTGCCCACTGCACTTGTCAGCGCTGTTATGAGAGTGGAAGCTACTAGTTGTAGGGCCCTAGATCATGTCCACGTCCATACAATGACCGTTCCCATAACCCTCACCTCCACAAGAACCTAGTGCTGACTCGTCGTTCGTTGTTGCTCTGCAGTTCTTCTGGGATTTCGGTAGGTTTTGTGTTGAAATGCATTATCACATGTGCAGGCCTCAGTGCTGCATCTGCTGTGCCATTCGTGTTGTGGGTTTCCACCTGATTCGCTCACGTGATTTGGTGTGCAGGCTTTTATGGCAACAAGGTGTTCCAGTCAGAGTTCATCAAGATTCTTTCTCCAAGTGAGTTTTTACTGCCGCCTGCAAGGCTCCGCAGACTGCGTTCCTGCATAGCATACCACATGTGCCCCTCCATTCCGTCTGACGACTGCTACCTGCTGCCACAGCTGCCGGCATCACGACAACGCTGGCGTGGACCCTGCTCAACTCTGGCGTCGCTTTGAGTGAGTGTCTCACAGTGCAAGGATGTGTAGCCTGCACCCGCAGTTGGCTGCCCTGTGTGTCAATAGCCGCGTGTCCTCTGGCATGAAATACTTACACATGTCCACCACACCAACGCCTACACATATTTACCATACCGATGGCTTGTTGACTGCAGTTGGCTACTTCTTCAGCGCAGCGCTTGTGGACAACATCTACTGGTGAATTCGCTGCAGCCAGCACACTGGATCACCACAACACTGCTGCGGCAATGTCCTCCGTGACCGCCATAGCGTCCCATAGCTTTGGCCTGCCTCTGTGCAAACATGCGCGTGGTACTTGCTGTGCAGGGGTCGCCAGCGGATTCAGCTGCTGGGCTTCACGATGGTGTCCATCCTCTTCTTCATCTCGGCCGCCAAGTACCCGACGCTCGTCAAGCCAAACAACATTGGCGTGTTTCAGTTCATCTACTTCTTCAGCAGCTTCTGGGGCCAGGTCAGCATTCATTGCACATGGCGTTTCGCTTGCCGTATTCTGCCTGCCTTCCTGCCTGCCTACCTGCCTCTGCACGACAAGCTGCTGCGTTGGCCATGATCAGGACTGCCGTGCTATTGTTCAAACGCTATCCATTCCTGCCTTTGCCTCAGCTTTCTGTGCCAGCAGGCAGCTGGCATAAGCGTGGAATTGCTTGCCCCCTGCAGTTCGGTCCCAACTGCACAACCTTCCTGCTGGCGGGTGAGCTGTACCCCACCGATGTGCGGACGACTGCGCACGGCATCTCCGCTGGCGTCGCCAAGCTGGGCGCCCTCTGGGTGAGTCTGCACATGCTCGAAATTACAACACCACTGCGTCGTGCAGCTGAGCAGCTGCACTCAGCTTCGCAGCTGGTGTTGTACGCCCGGCGCTCCTCGCCTGCTTGTGACGCCGCGGTGTTTCGTATGCAGGCCTCGGTTTGGTTCAACTACCTGGGCAGCCGCAAGCGATTCTGGTACTGCGCCAGCCTGAACTCAGTGGTAGGTGGCCACTCTCGCGCCATGTGCTGGTGCTGGTGCCAGTATCAGTGTCTGATGTGCCCAATTGGGGGGCTAGCCATGTCGCCGACAGGATGCTCTCAGACGTCGAACTGCCCGAGTTGCCAAACCACCTGCGCAAAGCAGGCTCGTGCGATCAGCACATGCCGTTCATCCGACCCGAGCGTCCCTTGTCGCTGCAGGGCATCGTGCTCACGCTCCTGTTCACGCCCGAGCCGCTGCGTGTGCCGCTGCTGGAGCTGGACCGCCGGTACGCGTACCACACCGCCGGAAAGGTGTACCACGGTGAGCACAACCGGCCACTTTGCATTGCACTGTGCATGCCCTGGCCCCATGAGATGTGCCTCGTGACACGAGTCATCTGCGTGAACAGCCTCTGCAGTCGCCAGCCTCTGTGGTCGGCCACTGTCTGCAGTCGCCAGCCTCTGTAGCCGACCGTTGTCTGCCATCTCTTCATCTCCCGTGCGTCGTGCCCCCTGCAGGCGAGGCCATCAACCCGCGCAACCTCAGCTTCGTGGAGCGCCTCATGGGCACCGGCCGCAACTACAACAAGCAGCTGGACCGCGAGGACCTGTGAGCGCCCCGTCTCCCCTGCTCATTGATGCCCTGTTTCCAGAGTTTGTGTCAACTGCTGTTTCAAGTGGCGTGCTGAGGTGGCAGCGTGTAGGTGGCGGCAACATACAGCGTCTTGTTGCAAGGATTCCAGCAAGGATGCATCTGGTTTGCGCAATGTGCGATGCTCACAGCGGTCTTTTTTGCGAGTTTCTCGATGGTCTGATGCTGCCCCTTGTCTTTTTGCCAGGTACGATGACAACTATGCTGAGGCCACGGAGGCTGGCTTCAAGGCATACAACAAGGTGTCGGCGACCGGGCCGGTGTAAGGGGTTTCGTGGGTTTGAGGGTTGAGGTCAGGGCTGGCAGTGGTTGGGCGGACAATGGGAATCGATCTGCACCGCCAGCGGCAGGCAGCGATTTATTCCATGGCATCAGGGTCTGGCGAACGCATTATTGGGGCGCACTAGATGCATGATTGCAGCACACCTGATGAGGCAGAGACGCGAAACCCATTCCTCAGTCGCACATTCGTGCCACGGTCCCTGGTAATAGCATTAGTGCTGATTTGCGAAGCTGTTTGTGTACACAGCACATGGTGCTGCTTATTGACCCTTCACAGCCGTAGTGCTGAACAGCGCTGAACACCTGGATGGTTGGTTGGCCTGTTAGATACGCATGCACCATTGTGCACGAGGAATTGTACGACAACAGGTTGGCTCGATCAATCGTTTGCATGGAAGCCTTTTACAAGTCTTCTCTACTGTAAGTATCATTGTGCCGGCCCTCGAGCAATGCTAGCCTGATCATCACTTGTGTGGTCTGACGCACTCGGCCTTTTTCAGCTCCAAATGCAAGGCAGAGTACCCACCCATGGGTATGTGCTCTCCCCAACTTCCACTACATCCTCCGGTACCTCATGCCAACGCATCTCCACATGATGCAACAACAGAATGTGCTATTGATCAATGCTGCATTCTACAGTATCGAATTGATACAATACGAAGGTCATAAGACTGGTAACGACCAAGGCGGACAGGCGCCCTATGTGAACGCAGCAGACACATACACATGTCAGTGCAGCTGCTTGCAATCGTGCGAGGGCCCGGCAACCTGCTGACAGCGACTGCAAGCGCTGTATGAATGCTGCAATGTCCTCTGTACAGCCACATACCCTCGAGGTGGTTTGCCGAATGCGTGGCAGCTGACACTGGGGCGGCGCCATGAACGCCTGGTCGCTGTCGGTGTTCTGCGTGACGGTGGCTGTGGTCCTGTACCTTGTCGTGGCTGAGCCGGTGGTGACATGGCCCGCGAAATGGACGCGGCGGGGACGTGCAGTCCGCATCACCATCAGGTGAGCATGACGGCGCCGTTACAACGGCATATTCTGCGGCGGCGCGCCATACATCAGCAGACAACCCGCATGCACCCGCAGCGGAAGCTACTGGCCACCAGCGCGGTCTGTGCATGCAGCTACGGGTACGCCCCCGTGGTTGGGGTGCTGGTCCTGCTGGCGGCGGGGGCTGCGGATGGCCGGACGCTGAAGCTGGGCATTGTCGGGGACAAGTACCTCAAGCCCTACGGCATCGTGATTCTGTTCATGAGCCAGGTGATGCGTGTCATGTCTGAGACGTGCCTGACCCTATGCAAGCCTCATAAAGGCTGTGATCATCATGGCTGATCGGAAGCGTGGGCATGCCTCCCATGCTGCACTGCGCATCATGCGAAGGTGCATGCAGCCTCGACACGCCCCTTCAAACAGGTGGACACTGCTTCACTGCAGGCCTACCTGTGTACCTCGCTGGACGCCACCGGCATCTTTGCGTACATCGCGGCGGTGGTCACCAGGACAGCTGGCACCGGGGGCCACAAAGTGGTGCGGATACACGCACTACTATGCACTACCATGGTCACGCTATGTAACCAGTATCATTGTTAAAGCTCCGCTGTTGAGCATGCACGTGAAGTTGCATATGCTAGCTCGAATAGAGATGCCGCCACGTGTGCATAATATGCCCAATCCCGCTCAATCTTTGTGATGCTTCCAGCTTAGATGCAAGGGTGGTGCCGTGCAGTTCCTGGCCTACTACGTCATGGCCAGCGTGCTCACGGTGCTGACCAGCAACGACGTGGTCATCCTGACGCTGACGCCCATCGTGATCCACTTCGCCAAGGCGTCCCGCACAGACCCAGCGCCGCTGCTGTTTGCGACCTTCTACGCCGCAAATACCTGGGGCATGACACTGCTCATCGGGTGGGTCTGAGACCTGGTGCAGCAGTCGTGCCTCGTATCTCTGACGAGCGCCATTGAACTCGTGTGCCAGACTGCTTGACTGCTGAACACAAGGTCCAGTCTACACCGCTGAGACCATATCGACTGCTTTCCTTGGCTGCATTGCAGGAACCCCACCAACATCATCATTGGGGAAGCAGTGGACCTGAGCTTCCTCCAGTTCTCCAAGTGGTCGCTGCTCCCCACCTTTGGTGAGTGCCCTCTTGCTACTGGCAGCAGCCAGCGCATGACAACATGTCACCACTCCTTCTGAGCATGCATCACAGCACCTGCCTGCAGGCCGACTTGTACATCCATGTCTGCGATGCTTGAAAGCAAGAGTCTCTGGCTGCGCTGTGCAGCGGCGGGCATATCCACCTACGGCATGGTCCTGCTGTACTTCCGGCGCAAGATCCAGGACGCACCGGAGCTCGAGGAAGACGTCGAGCCTGCCAGCCTGCTGCGTGACAAGTAAGCCTTTGTTTGACACCAGACATCAGGCTTCAGACATCGGGGCTTCAAGCCACCACCAAGGGTGGCATAGCATGGCTGCAAGATGCCGCAAAATTCGACAATGGGCCATGACATCAACTGAGAGATGTTTCTGCTGTACCTCATGGCGAGAATTGGCGACATCGATGTACACGCACTAACTTGGTTGTCTCAGCAGCGTTTTATCTCATGGGTCATTTCAATGCCTATGTCGTATGGCGCATCAAGTCAGATGACACGGACGATCAATACAGCCTGCGACACCAACACATCGATATATGCTTCACAGGTTGTATGGCCGTGTCACGGCGACTGATGCTGCTGCGTGACCCTTGCAGGTGGGGCGCCAAGTTCGGGTGCGCAGTGCTGCTGCTGAGCCTGGTGATGCTCGCGATCGCCAACTTCATAGGGGCACCGCTGTGGGCCGTCACACTCGCAGCCGCATGCGTCCTTGTGGCAGGCAACCTGTGAGTCCCGTGCATCATCTGGTTGGTCGCCAGGCCATGTCCTATGTGCTCTCGGTCACTCTGGTGGGTACATCAGCAAGGCGCACATGCAAGCCTGCTGACCGGCACTTATTGAAACTTGGCATCGGGCTCGGCTGTGCCGGCCCTGAGCAGGATGCACTCGCACCAGCCCTGGGCCAGCATTTGCTCAAGTGAGCATTCTGTCGGCGAGCATGTGGCTGTTCGTGAGCGTTGATGAGCTGACAGCTTGTGCAATCCCTCGCAGCTGGGTGCACTATCTGCACCCCTGGCTTCGGGCGAGGTGGCAGCGGCGACGCATCCAGTCTTCTGAGGATGGTAGCAGCGTCCAGGCAGGCGGCAGCGATGGCAGCGGCAGATGTGGGTCTCGCACTGGCAGGCTTCCAGCCACGCCACAGCCGACTGGCAGCAGCATTGCTGTTGCAGCAGAAGCAGGTAGCGCTGCAGCAGGCAACGCCGGCCACACAGTCAAGGTCGTCGATGACGACCCCAGTCCACGCAGTGCACCACTGCACCAGCCCGATGGGCTCTCGATTGAGCTGGTGGTGGTGTCCGACACAAAACAAGGGGACAGCAGCAGCGGCAGTGACAGCGGCGGCAGTCCCAGCAGCGGCGCCCGCTGCCGGAGTGCAGACGGCAGCGGCGGTGCGCAGGAGCCGCACGCCGACGGCAGCCTCAGGCGGCGCCGCTCGACCAGCATCGCCAGCAGGCAGGGCAGCAGGCAGCTCAGCGGCCTAGCCGCTGCCAACGACCCCGACGCTGTGGTCGGGGACGCGGGAGTCGAGACCAGTGAGCCGGTGAGCACGGGGCCTGTGCACTGACCCTGCCGAACGGTTGTGCGCGCTCTGTGCAGGAGCAATCCGACCACTGAGGTAAGCGATGTAGCTGACGCTATCCCGTTAGTGGGCACCTGAGAGCAGATGAGTCTGCAACACAATTGGACCCTGCTGCCCGGTGTGCGCAGGCAGCGTTCAGCCTGTGGTACACGTTCAAGGCGCTGCCGTGGCACGTGGTGCCCTTCCTCTTCGGCATGTTCATCCTGGTGGAGGCGCTCAACAAGGGCGGCTGGGTTGACTACTTTGGCCGGGTGCGCCTGTTGCCTCGATTGGCCCGCCGTCCTCTGGCGACTCGCAGACCTGCTGCTGTAGGTCGTGCAATGTTGCCAACAGCAATGTTGCCAGTCGCACGTGCGTGCTAGACACAGCAAGTTGCAAGCGCCAGCAGCCTTTCGGCGCAAGGCGCCAGCTCAAAATTGATTTTCAGCCGTATATCAGCTCAGACCATGCAGAAGCATTGCACTTTGACATTGCAGGCGCTGGCTGGGGCTACCAACAGCGCATTTGTGGCGGTCTTCCTCACGGGGGCCATCGGCTCAGTGCTCGCCAACATCATCAACAACCAGGTGCGCACCAAAAGCACCTCGTCAGCGCTGTTGTGGGCAACCGCCTGCCCACCATTGCTCATGTATCAGTGCATTCGCTGCCATGTCACTGCTTTCCTCGCTCATGGCATGACGACCCAGCATTTGATGCCTCCCGACATTTGTGCAGCCCATGACCATCCTCATGGCGAGGGTCCTGCTGAGCCCCGCGTACGATGTGCCGGCCCAGTGGCGTGCGGCCGCCAACCTGTCCCTGATTGCCGCCAGGTGACGCGCCCTCGTCGCATGACGTCACCGCCTGCTGGTCTGCTGCTGGTCTGCTTGAGACTTCCATCGAAAGCGGGCGCATAGACGTCAATGCCATGGGATTTATCCGATGGCATGTGCTGTGCAGCAATGTGGGTGCCAACTTCAGCCTCATTGGCTCGCTGGCGGCCGTGATGTGGGTCAAGCTGCTCAAGGTGCCGTGCTACTGCTGTCCCTCCTGCCTTGCCTCCGTGCTATACATGCACACTTCATTACAGTTTGTTGGCTCCCGACTTTTGCAGCGCGCGTGCTGCGATGAGATGCTTACACAGGCCAGGGCGCGTGCAGGCTAAGGACCTGGAAATGCCATTCATGCGCTTCCTGAAGCTGGGGCTCATCACGATGCCGCTGCCGCTGCTGCTGAGCCTGCTGGTCTTCTGGGGCGAGAACCTTGCCTGGAGCTAGCTGGCTGTGCACTCAACAATGTACTGCCGTGCAGCAGTCCATACAATGAGCCGCAATTGGGAAGGCAACATCGCCTTGTAAAAAATCAAATGGCATGGCCAGCTCAGCTGGCATGCATAGATCACGCGGTCCGATTGCGTATTTTTAGGTATGTGCGCTTGGATCAGAAGCCAGGACGAAGCAAAGGGTGCATTCTTTTTCTGGGGATTTTGCTTACAAGGGTCGTCCACCCTTTCGATATTTCGTGGTTTACAATACTAAAGGCAGGCATGCACCGTGCATCCAAATTGGGTTTGCTGTTCAACCAAACTGTGGCTCAGAGTACCGGTGTCAACACCATGTTCTGACGGAATCATTGAAGGCACACTTTTGGTCTGTGCCAGGCATGATCAACAAATCGCTCATTCGCACATCTCCCCTGTGACACGCTAAGCAGCGGCACCCCCTAAACTGCAAACATCACCGCTGCCAATGACTACTGCTGACAAATACTGCTGACGAAGCATTGGCGGAGGAACACAAGCTTCAATACGAAGACAACCGGCAGAAGCAAGCTGTATGATTAAAACTGCAGGATCTGCAACAGGCCCTGGGTGCCTCGTCATGCTGAGGCCGCTCCGGTGTGCAGGGCTGCACATGTTGGAAGGGAAAGGGGCAGTGGCCCTCAGAATCACAGGAGGGGCACTCCGCAGCAGCCACCGTGCATGCGGCGCCTGTCCGCTCTGCCGGCTCATGACAGCTGCCAGCAGCGAAATCACGCCATGCGGCTCCACAGCATGAGGCCGTCTCAAAGTCGAGCGCGGCGGTGCGACCATACCGCCGATGCACACAGCAGCCGGCTGGGCGGCAGTGCTGCTTGCTGACAGCGCTGGCGGCGGATGGCTGCAGCCTGCATCCAACCCTCGCGGCACCATCACTCATCGCCCAGGCTGGGTTTACGTTTCCAAGCCCGACTCTGGTGCCGGGATGCGGATGTTGCGCATGGACGGCGGCAGCACGTCCAGCGACAGCAGCTCGGCATCTGGGTCCTGCAGGCGGTAGGAACAGGCCATGTTTACGACGACCGAGTTAAACTGTTGCTGTCAACTGCTTGGCAGCTGCTGCTGTTTGCAACACTCACAACAGCAGAAGCAAACGAGCGAAGAGTTGTGGATGTACTAGTAGCTACCCAGCCCGATCCAGCTCACCTTGGCTCCCAGGTCGAGCAGCTGCTGCGACGACATCTCGCCTGCCTCCCGCGCTAGCAGCTCTGCAATGCAGGGCAGTGTCCAGATCACTTACGACACGCAAAGCTGGCAAGGGTTGCAGGGTACGCAATGCCCGACTGCCACACTGCCAGACCAAGTCCAGCGATGCTTCAGACTGGGTGAGGACTGCTGTGTGGCTGGTCAAATCAACGGTCACCTGCAATGGCCCAGATGCGGACGCCCCAGGGGTGCGCCAGGATGTTGAGCATTGCGCTCTGCACAAAGGTGAAGAGCTGCCGCCACATCATGATGCTGGTCTGCAGACACAACAACACCATTGACAGTCAAAGCCTCATCCGTGCTCAGCGTTCTGGATTGGTTTGCGATCGCGGGTCGAAGCGAAGAGCAAACACATGATGAGGAGCGGATAGGGTGACATGGCAGCTTCAGCATCGTGGAGTGATAAGGATGTCCAGGTGTGGACCTTGAGCGACTACAGCAACCTGCGTGACTACTTGACAGTGCGCTGTACAGCTCGCACCCTGGAGTAGCAGCAGTGCTCGTCCCGCAGCGTCAGCTTCAGAGCGTCCATGATGCCCTCAAAGTTGGCCACGCCCTGCGCCAGCGGCACTGCTGCCTGCATTGCCAGATGGACAGGCTTGTGAGAGATTTGACAGCCTCCTCACAGCCATGCGCACTGGTCTGGCACTGTTGGGGACCCAGTTGAGGATCTGGCGAACAGATGTTCACATGATCAAGCAGCTGCATCAACTTGCAGACGGTAAGAGCAGCCGTCCACAAGCTCCCGATGGAGGACCTGCTCGCTTCACACGCCATGATGCCCTGCTGCAGGGCCGCTGGGACCTGACGATGCACCATCTGCCTCACCTCATCAGCCTCGGCAGCAGCAGCGCACCTGCAGCTGAGCGGACAGCGCCGCGCGCCGGGCCCGCAGCCGCCCGATGTTGACGAAGTGCGGGACACGCAGCGCGCAGATCGCGGCCTGCTGCTCGGGCGAGAACTTGGCGGCGGCCGCCAGCCGCCAGTCCTCGTCGTCCGCCGAGATGTCGCGCTGCGGCCGCTTCGTCGTCGCCTCCGAGCTCGTCATGTGCTGCAGGACCTCCTACAGGGTGGGGACCTTGTTCAGTCGCCGGGCGCCATGCGATGCTGGCAGCGTGGAGCTCGTGGTCTTGCTGCTTGACTGGCATGCACTGCGGGGGGAGGGCCCATGTAGATAGTGCAGCTGGGCCACGCGTGCCGGATCAGGCAGCTGGCGTGCTGTGTGTCCACTCGATATCGCACAAACGCTGGGCAGCGCTGTCCGCACCTTCACGCGGTCCGGGTACCCGACCTGCACCGCCGTCCACATCTGCAGCGCCTCGAAGTACAGGCGGTCCAGCCTGCGGCCCGCCGGCGAGTCCACGTCGCCCCGCCACTGCAGCAGGCACTCTGCGCAGGGACCAGGAGCCTCACCGCATGCACCCTCAGCGCCCTGAGCTGTCGACGCAAGCGCTGCTGAAACCAGACGCGGTACAGGATGCATGTGCACTGTGAGAGCACTCTCAGGCTCAGGTGCAGCCCAGCGACCCCCCACACCTGCGAAGGCGCTCATGTAGCGCCGCCAGTACTGGCCCACCCGCGCCGGAGGCAGCTCCGCCAGCTACAGGGCAGGCGGCGTGTCCAGTGTCAGCATGTGTATGCACACCAGCAGCGTCGGATGCGAGCGGTTGTTGAGCAGGGTTGGGCGCCGCACTGGCCAGCTGCTCCCCGAAGCAGGGAACGCTGTGCTTCATTCCTTCACCTCGCGGCACGTCATGTGCTCGTGGTTGGCGCGGTCGATGGTGAGCACCGCAGAGCTCTCCAGTTGCATGCACTTGAACAGGAAGGTGCGCGTGTCGTCGTCCATCCACCAGGCGTCCGACTTCTCCTGGTCCTCCCGCTTCTGTACCAAATACACGTTGCCGACTTCAGTGCGATGGTTGCAGTCACGATGGGTGTGGGTGTCCACATGATGACCTAATGTAGGTCTGGGGGCGGCCCTGAGGGTGGCCATGTGCTCCTCATCCGCTGTCGCTGTATCGTGGGCACGAGCAAGGCCCTAGCCCAGCAGATGCAGCTGCGTGCTCGAGCAGCCAAGACGACTGCTATCGCACGGTCGTGAAGATCGGCCACCGCGTGGGGTTCGAGACGGGAAGTTGGCCTCTGATCTGGGGTGTGCGGCATGCCAGCAGCTGCACCTTTGCCACCTTGAGCTCCTGCAGCTGCCTAGTGAGCTCCGCCACCTTGGCTTCTGCGCACATGAGGCGCTCCTGCAGTGGTCCATGACGGCCCTCTCATCAGCATGGCACCAGGCCGCATCAGCAAAGCTCTCACCGGCATCTCGCCGCATGCATCAGCATGTGCCGATGCTGTGACAGCGGAGAGGGCCGAGCAGCACCTTTTGGCGCTCCCGATACCGCTTCTGCGCCGTCCGGTGCGTCTGGCTGACCTTCCCTCTGACTTTGGTGGGATGTGAGGGTGTGTCGGATTGTGTCGGAGGTGGCAGCTTGATCTGGGCGTTTCCGCTGTCCGCCTGCTGCGAGTCACCGCTGCTGCCCTCCTGATTATGCACTGCTGCTGAAGCTGGCGCCGCGGCCGCGTCGGGCTGAAAAGGCATCTGGATCGCTGGGATGGGCTCAGCTGGCTGCATCGCCCGGTACTGTAGCAGCGCCTCGGACATGTCCACGGCGTACATCCCCGGCTGCGCACCACCATGCGGCTGTACGAGACCCTGGTGCGGCCGCAGCTGCGGCTGCGGGAGCGGCGCCTCGGCAGGGTATGCCTGCCAGGCCTGCTCACCCATCCAGCCTGCCGGAGCGCCAGCTGGCGGCAGGGCTACGCCTGGCAGGGCCTGATGCAGCAACGGGACAAATTTACGGCACATGCAGGCGCCCTTGCTGCGTTTGCGGCCTGCAGCCTGGAGCCTGGTACACGCGAAAGGTCATACTGCCAACGTAGTTTCTACACACCGACCTGCAGTGCTGCTGCCGGATCCGGTAGGCTGTTGAGCTGCGACTGGACGTTCTGCGTCGGCAGCGGGGTCGCCTCGCCGCCGGTCAGCAGGTCGGTGGCGCCTGTAGACGACAGGAACGCAGCGGCCATCTCCGAAAGCCACCCATCATTGGTGCTATCATTGAGGCCTGCGCTCTGCTGCCCGCTGGCTACGCCAGCATTGCTTCTGTGCCAATCCATCGTGGCGATTTACACTGCAGCTGTTGAATGCAGTGTGAGTCGGGTGCCTGGCAACAAGTTTGCTGCTGACGAAAGCCTGACGTGCCCCTCGCCTAATTCGTGACGAAATGGATCTCTGGCTAAACTGATTGGGCGAGTAACCACACTTGCAGTGATCTAGGTACCTGCTGCTATCAGATCGGGCATGCATGCCGCTTTGTCACGGTCGCAAAGACCTAGTGTCATCGGGCACGAGATGGCCATACTTCTGCAGCTGCTTCACCAGACACTCAGGTGCCCCTGCCGGCACACTGCTGAGACGAACAAACTTCACATGCCAAGTAGATGGGCGGCGGCGATCGCCGATTGTCGCTGTCCCTTGCCTGCCATGTGCTCGGCCCTCCTCCTTGGAAATTGTCGTAGCCTATACGCTGGCAGAAGCAAGGCCAGCGATGCCAGTGGGCAGCGTATCGGAGCGGCCAGCATGAACTGGGGGGACTGGCTGCACCCCCATGGCCGGGGGCATGATGGATTCCAGGTCCAGCAGGGGCAGCGCTGCGCCCTGCAGAGGCAGGTGACATGGACGTGCTGCAGCGTGCAAGATATATCCCTGCACATGCCCTGCTGTGGTGGTGCTGCAACGCTTGTAGGTGGCACATGCATCCCACGGAACAGTGTGCAAGACTGCAAGTCACCTGTGAGCCGCGCTGCAGAAGGTCCTGGATGCTTGGCGACTCAGATTCACGAGCTACCAGCTCTGCAAGCGTACACCAGCGCAGCAATGAGTGCTTTGCAGCATGTTGCAAATGCCTGCACGTGGGTTCGGCAGGAAAGATAGTCGCAACTCACCACAGACGCTGAGCATGCCGACGGTATTTGGCCATGCCAGCACCTTCAAGAGCGCTGCCTGCATGAGAGGAAATCCATTGCTGGTGGGATTGGACAGCTTTCCAGATTCTCCAGTACAATCGTAAATCATGGACACTGATACCCATGGCCAGTGATCTGCAGTGCGAGCCATCAGAGCATCAGCCTGACTACGGGGGCTGACCTGGAAGCAGGTCAGCACGCGCGTCCAGATCAGGCTGAGCACGTGCATGTACTGGCAGTGCTCCTGCTGCAAGATGCTCTTCAGCTCTGCGATGACGGCTCGCATGTCCCCGCTGCTTTGCTGGTTCGTGCTTGCTGTGGCGCTCTGTGCTTGCTCTGCTGTGGGCGGAACCACCGCCTGGACACAGGCAGTGCAGAGAAGCTCAGGCCCATGCGGTTGTCATGAGATAGATTGTCGGCCATCGCGCACGTGCGATGCGTGGCGATGCAACACAGAAACCACGTTGTATAAGCGCCACTACACGTACGATGGTAGCCGCAGGAGCCGTGCTGCCCACCTGCAGCTGTGCAACACAGCGGGCGCGGCGCCCCTGCAGCCTGCCGAAGTTGGTGAGCACCGCGCAGTGCAGCGCACTGAGCACGCTCCGCTGCTGCGCCGACAGCCGCGCGGCTGCGAGCATGCGCTGGTGGTGGACGCCCGGCACCAGCTGCTCGTGCGGCGATATCAGCTGCAGTGGTCCCTCCTTGAGGCGGTCTGCCTGCTCCAAGATGCCCTGGAGGCCACAGACCCGAGCGTCTTCCACTCCCTCTTGACCCCACACAAAGCATGTCGTCATGCAGACGTCGGCAATGCAGCCTTGGCGTCAATGCAGTTGTGTCACCCTCATGCGGTGCGGGATGCTGTGCAGCGCCATCCACAGCTGGTATGCCTCGTAAAACAAACGAGACTGCACAGGGAGATGGAGCAGACTGTCATTTAAGCACTCTGCGCAGCTGCGACCACTGCCAGCAGACGCATGAGCCCATTGTGCCAGCCGCAGACTTACCAGCCGCATCGCAGCGGGTGACTGTGCATTGCCTTGCCACTTCTGCAGCTGCTCTGCAAAGGCAAGCATGTACGACCTCCAGAGGTCACGTGTCCGCTGTAGCGGCAGCGCACACAGCTGCATGGAGCAACCCAGGGTTAGCTGTCTGAAAGTGCGTTGCCAGAGGTTCGACCCGTTGGTGAGGGAGAACAACGCATGATACCGCTGCACCTGCTGGGCGTTGACGGTTATTGGAGGCACTGTCTCATCAATGGTGAGCGCAAAGTGCTCCTCAAGTCGCAGGCTGTCCACGAGGAAGGATCGTGTGTCTTCGTCCACCTGTTGAGCGGCGCTCTACACCCACCGGCACACGGTTCACCAGCAGCTCTTCAATCTCTTCCTGCTCATATCTCGCTGCTGTCCTTGGGCTGACAGCTCTTCGTATGTGTGCATGGATGTGCAAGCCGCTCTGGCGCTGATCCTGAGTCTACCGCCATAGCCCACTCATGCCGTGTGAATGCATCTCTCACACATGTGAGTGTGATATGTGCACCATTCGTCATCAACTTTAATCTACCTGCTGCTCGCGCAGCCCTGCCAGCTCCTGTGCCAGATCGGCACCGTGGTTCTGGACACTCTGGATTCCGTCCTGCATCGACATGCCTCATGAGTGGTGCGGACCAAGACACGTCCAAAGTCATACAAATGTGACGTTAGTACCAGTCACCGGTATTGGCCTAACTGTGCGCACACGTTCGTTCATCTAAATGATTGGTGACTGACCTGATGCAGATGTGGATGCGGCAAGGCGCCTGCGGGTCCGTCAGCGTCATTGGCGCACGTTGAAGTGCATTGCCAGGCGTCCCGCAACGTATCTGCAGGGGCACGGCATGCAGGCTCGCCTCCTGCCCCCTCCCCCGAACCCTTTGCACTGCTGCCAGCTGGACGAGGCAAACAGCCTAGTGCGTTTCTGAAGCCCCATCTGGCCTGCGGGGCCATCCGCAAGGAAGTGTCAGAAGTCATCAATACCATGGTTGTTGATCTGACATTGCAGATTGAATGCTCAGCTCGACAGAAGCTGGCAAGCGAGTGCTGCGACGGCTCTGGCATTACGCCGGAGGCCAGCGTCAGACTCACCATACTGTCCGACGATGGGCATGCTTCAAGGTCCCACATCTAATTGCGCAACGCTGCAATAGAATCAATGTGCCGTTCTCTGGCTGTGGACCGGTGGAAGCAAGGGTCCGCGCTTTGCTTCCAGGCTGCACCACCCGCATGCGAGCAATGGCTGAGCTGCAATGGCGTGTTCAGGAAGCTCTAGGTTGCCAGGGAGACGTCACAGACAACAGCGCTGGCAGGGGAAGGCGGTGTGCTTGCAACTGCCGAGTGCCATGTTGGACCAGGCGAATGTCACGAGAGAGGCCCTCTGCCAGGTCAGACGCACTCATCCTGCAGTACAACTCTCGTGTCCGATACAATACTCTGATCACCTGCTCCCATGCTGCCCCTCTCAAATGTTGTCAACGCGCTCGCGGAATGCTGACACCGCCGGAAACCAAACCAAATACACGCTGAAGCGTTCCACGAAGTTGTTTGTGTGCAGGCCACTGTGCTGCACCCTGCCGCCACACCTCTATTTGCTGCGGCTGCCACCTGCCGTGTCACCTCAACCCCGCGTCTGGCGGCGGGACGATCACGACTGCCATCGACGGCGGCAGCACACCATCCAGGGACACCAACTCCGCATTGGGCTCCTGAACCAGGCCACAGCGCAGTGATCACTGGCTCCTTACAGCATGTGCAAGCGGCCAGCATGGCAGTGGTGTGTGCAGTGATTGACTGTGCGCTGCAGCTTTGCAGGAGCGACACAACGACAGCAGGAGCTACCTTGCCGCCGGAGCTCAGCAGCTCCTGTATGGGAGGTGCACCCAGCTCTGCTGCCAAGACCTCTGCAGGCACAACATCCATGTGGCTTAAAACTCCATCTAGTCTGGAAGTACAAGCCCCGGCACGCACGCAACAGTTGCAGCAGGATCAGCAGAGGGCAGGGGTGTGGCACTGCTGGCGCACCTGACACGGCGAAGATCCGCACGCTCCGGGGAAATGCCTGCATGAGCACAATGTTGCATGTTCAGGAGCATGCCATACGGAGCGCAGTGTCCAAATCCTGACTGCTCCTAGCAGACATTCGAGCAGAGAGCACCTGGATGGTAAGGAAGGCCCCCTGCATGACACAGGTTCAGCGATGAGGTGGGCAGCTCCAGCAAAGTGCATGTGCAAGCATGCGAGTAGTTCCTGCAAGTGGCCACCTACCTGCCAGCTTTTGTAGATCTTCCCCCAGATGAGCATGGTGGCCTTGAGGAAATTGCAATGCTGCAGGGTGGTCAGGCACACCTCTCAGTTTCCCAGCAGACGCCATGGCAGCTGCTGGAGGGCTGCAGCAATCACTCGTGGTGCGGCTCAGTGCCTGAGTGACAGTCCGACCCTACCTCGTCTCGAAGTGTGGCTTTCAAGGCATCCATGACTTCCAGCGTGCGGCTGTAGCGGCCATTGACGGATGGTATCTCTGAGGGGTGGTCCAGCTGCCCTTCTTCAGAGCCGTGACTACTCAAATCCGCTGCCATCTGAGCTGTGTTTGGGTTCTGGGCATCGATACTGCTGGAGGACGACAGCATTGACTGCAGGGGCACAGGAACCGGCAGCTTGTCACGGATGGCCCAGTGCTTCGAGTTCCAGGCTTCAGGACAGTAGTGGCAGCACGAGCACTCATCAGGTCTGCCAGACATGTGGCAGGGTGACTGATCAAGCTCGCATCGGCATCACACCTGCAGCGGGTCGGACCGCAGTGCTTGGACGGCAAGGTAGGCCTGACAACGATGAGCTCACCTGCAGCTCCACAGTGAGGAGCTCCCGCCGCCGCTGCAACCGCCCCAGGTTGGTGTACAGCGCCGTGTGCAGCGCGACCAGCACACGCTTCTGCTCGTCCGAAAAGTTGGCGGCCGCCGCCAGCCGTCGGTCCTCCGCCTTTTCCGCCGCCTTGTCACAGGGTGCGCTGCTTGGCACGGCGAGGCGCCGCTGCACTTCCTGTTGCACATGTGCAGAGTTTGAAATCACCAGTAGCAGACCAATTGCTGCTGAAGTGAGGCAGTCTGCAGCTCTGGCCACATCCCATGAACTGGCATGCGCCAGGGATGAACGGCACTGACAAGCACATGTGCAGGAATGTGTCAGACTCGTCAAGGCGTCATGATGTGCGGCCAGGCATGCTTCAGAGATGCACAGTAGGTCTTGTGCATGCCCCCTGGTGCAACACACTTGATTACATTGGCGCCACACGGCAAAGGCTGCGCTCTGCACATGGCCCATGTGAACAGGAGAACAGGTGAGACCACGTGTGGTACATCGTGACTAGGCTGGTGACCAGAGGGTGCTCACCGCGAGGCGGTCAGGATGCTTGATCTGGACGGACGCCCACAGCAGGCCCGCCTCCCAGTACAGGCGCTCCAGCCGCTGCCCTGACGGCGACGCCGGGTTGCCGCCCCAGTGCAGCAGGCAGGTGGCGAAGGAGTCCAGGTACTTGCGCCAGATGGACGCGATCCGCTCCGGCGACAAGTTCACCAGCTGCGCGGGTATTGACACTGGTGAGTCTCGGCGACAATGCTAGCTGTCATGGTGACAATGCTAGCTGATGCGTAAGCTTGCTGATGCTTGTGAGCAGTACCAATCGGGTCGCTCCACGGACAGCCTGCTGGCGTGATGATGGGGGAGTGCATCGGTGTGGCATCCGGTCGGCACCTCTTCGGGGGAGACCGTCAGCGACTCGGCATCCACCGTCAGCACCGTCTGCCCCTGCAGCTGCAGGCTGTTGGTGATGGAGCGCACGGTGGCGTCGTCCATCCACCACGTCGTCTCCCCGGCCTCCAGCAGGGACGCGGCGCCCGTCTGGCTCTGCCGCCGCTGGAGCGCCGTGCACTGCTCCAGCAGCTGGTTTGCCGCTGCCGCCTGGTGCTGCAGCCGCTCCTGGTCGGCAGAAGTCACCGGTGTCGGCAGTCTCAGGCTGATGGCGGCTCCGGCGTGTGGGCTTGCCCACGACGAGGTGCATCTTGCAGGGAAACCTGCGCATGCCACCGAGGGTATGCAAGTCCGACTTGCCTTCTCTAGGCGCAGCTCCTCCAGCTGCCTGGTCAGCTCTGCGACCCTCGACTCCGCTGTCATCAGCTTGTCCTGCAGCGAATTCACAGACGAGTGACGGCACTGCCGCGACCTGCTGTCGCCACATGCTGCACTGCCCTCGTTCATGCCCCGCCAGGGCGACCGTGCAAGCAACACCCACCCTCTGTCGCTCGCGGTAGCGGCGCTGCGCCTTGCGACTGGTCTCCCTGATCTTCTGGAGCTGCGCCGTCGCGGCAAGCTCGGAGGCGGAGTCGGCGCCGACGTTGCTGTGGCGGGGGCTGCTGCCGGCTCCCTGCTGATCGCCGCTGTTGCCGGACGCAGCACGAGCTGGTGATGCAGCCTGCAGAGCATCCTGCGACACAACCGCGTGTTGGGACTGCTGAGGCACACATCAAAACATGATTGACGTCCGAATCTGCCGGGATCGATGGCAGCGTCCGCATTGGATTGGTCTGCAGTTTCGCCAGCGTGCGCAGCATGCACAAGCTCCACAGTGCTCCGGACCTGCGGGTCTGCCCCGGCGCCGATGTGTATAGGCTGCAACTGAGCGGTCTGTGGATGCAGTAGATCAAGAGGAAAGTCCGACTCCTGCAGGAACGGGTCCTGGCCTTGCAGCAGCTGCTCTGAGAGGAAGTCCAGAAACGCTGGATCGCCGCGCAGCTCCTCGGTCGGGCCTGCCATGAGGAACCACCTGAGTGAGAAGGTTCTGCTTCCGACGCTTTCACTGCAGTTTTGCCAGACGGCTACACGGGGACACGGCAGCTGTGCTGGCCATGCTGAGGCTCAGTACAGATTACGCTACCCCTGGTGCATTGTACTACTACTGCCACTACTATTTCCGGGTATTTCTACTGCCGTGCAAGGGTTTCTGAAGAAGATTAGGCCAGATTGCAGTGCAGATTTATCGGCATGTGCGCGCCTGCCAAAGCCACCTACGTCGCAAGTACTTATATCATATATCTGTGCAAGTAGATTATCTTCACTGGTGCCATCTCACCCTGGCAGCGTCGAAGCGTGCACCGTGAAGTAGCTGCGTCAGCAAGGTTCGCACCAGGCATGCATTGGATCGGCTGTGCAAAGCGCTGCTGCGTTCATTGCTGAGATGGTAGCAAATGTAATATTGTACATAGCCTCGTTCGAGAGATTACTGGCTTTATTTCATGACGGCAACTCTATGAAATGCATGCTGACGTAGCCTGCGGCCTGCTGTATGATCCGCAGGACTTGGACCTCGCCACGATGTATGCTGCACTCCTCAAACCTCAGCATGCTGGCCTCAGGTGAACGCATTTGCAGTTACGCTGCACCACTGCGATCTCAACGGAACATGCCACTTTGCACCTGCTACACTGCAGCACGACTGCTGTCACACGCCAATAAGCGTGGAAATGTTACTGTGCGTGGAGATCATACTCGTGGAAACTTGTTCGTGGCCCCACAGCAGCCTGCAGCGGCGGGCGGGGCAGCCGTTCCGCGCAGCCAGGGCGTCCCCGGCAGCGCCCCGCAGCCGCAGAAATCTGCAGTGCCGTGCCGGCAATGTGCTGGTAGAGCTGCTGGGCAGCGGCGTCGGCGCCGCCGCCGTCACCGCCGTGACCACCTTCACCTCGGAAAACCGGGACGCAGAGATCGAGCGCCTGCAGGTGGGACATGCTTTCAACTCAGCCCATGCCGAGGCACTCGGCGCCGGGCAATGGCCGACCCCTATCACATCTGAGGGCGTGACTAGAGCTTGACAATGCTGCAATTTGGGGCTTTGTCCCGTTGCATTGTGGGCGTGCAGGCCACCCGCCTCTGCTGCAGTCGATGCAACCCAGCGTGATCCTCGTGCTGCGTCCTCATCATGCTGAACCCACATGCAGACGCCAGAGGGCCTGGCCCCCATCGGGGCCGCGCTGGTGGCTGACGCGGTGCTGCGCTCCGTGCCCGGCGTGGGCGCCCTCGTGGCGCTGCTCACAGGTGACATCGTGTGCAACATCACAGTTACCTGACGACCAACCTGTACATCGCTCTTGCGTCTGGCAAGATGACTGAGGCAGCAGGATCCGTCCCCAAGCGCTCACCCTGCTGAACGGCGTCCACTGTGAACTGTGGACGACAGAGCCTGCGGGCGCGGCGGCAGGCGTGGCGTACCTCATGACGCTGGTGCTGTCGTCCAAGTCGGTGGACCCCAAGACCCTCGCGCCCGAGGGCACCGTCCTGAATGCCAAGAAGGTGTGACGGAACAGGCAGTGACTCACACATCGCTGCGCTGACCTTCTCTGGGTCCTGTGTGCTGGCTTGACGTGGAGCCCTTCCAGGCGCAACATCAGGTCTGAGGCAAGTGCAGTGGCACCGGCTCGCAGGCTGATGATGTGCGGGCAGCGGTCCGGGTGCCCTTCACGCGCATCGTGCCCACCGCGCTGGCGGTGATCGACACCACGAACGACTCCTCGTCAGGCGCCGGGTGCGCTGCCACACAGCACCCAGTATCGGCTTCCTGGCCGCCGCACGTTCACGTTTTGCAGCAGGCACACAGATCTGGCAGCATCCCCATGGACCCAGGCACTGTTTGTGTGCTGTGCAGGTGGGCACAGAATGAGGATGGGCTGCCGAAGCTGCCCATCACCAGCGTGCTTGCAGTCCTGGGCGTCGGCACCGTCATCGTAGAGGTGCCCAGACGCCAACCCGCTGCATATCCTATGCCGCTGATGAACATGCTGTATAACCTGCTTGATCTTCACGTCCATACCATGTTCTTCAGCTATCAAGCCCGCCTTGAAGCCTGATGCACATCATGTATGCTCAGCGTTACATCTCATGCACGCTGAAGTGCATGTGCTGTATTGGTTACAGATCTTGGGACATGCGCCCGTGCTGGGCCTGGTGCTGCCGCGCGTGCTGACCGTGGCGGCCTGGCTGGCTGCCATTGGAGCCGTGCTCGACAAGCGCGGGGCAGAGAAGAAGTCCGCCTTGTGAGCTGGCCGTCCGGGTGTATGAGGGGACCGTTGAGCATGTCGTGTTGATAGGGGCTCATCATCGAGCTCATGGAACGGCGCAGCAGGATGCACAGCAGCATCCTGAGACGTGACGATGTCCACTGTTGCAAGCGCCCTGCATGTGTACATCGCGACGCTCTTGAGTTTTGAGCCATTATTCCGGCGAGTTATGGCAGTGCTGCGTGCAACAGCTGCATTCCTACTGAGCACATGAGTTGTAAAGCCTTGCTGGCGCTTCGCCTCGCAATGCCAGGCTGCAGCACGTGGTGAAGATCTGGTGCTGTGAGCCCTGAGCACGTGCCCAGTGTCTGTGGTTCGGCTCCCGTGAACTTTCATTGGCATTTACATTTCACATGTGCCACACCTTCAAAAAGCTTCATCAGATGCTGCTCAACACTCAGCGGAAAGCAGACGATGCCATGCCTAAGCAATTCGCAAATCCTATTTGCAGCCTGGACACCGTGTTGAAGTCTTCTCGGTAGTAGGTCAAGCACATTCACTGGGCGCCAACGCGAGCCAACACGAATTGTCCCTACAAAAGCCGTTCAAGCATTGCTGCTAGCACCAGCACAGTGTTGCGGTCCACACTCCCCAGCAGATCCCCCTGAATTCAGCCGCAGCCCCCTATTTTGAGTCTTCCCTACTCAAAGTCTCCCCTATCAAGTCCCATGCGCCGTGGGGTGGACCAGACTAAAACCAGTCCACCACGCTCTCCTGCAGGTTCGGAAGCCCTGCATCATCGAGCCCGTGCCCCATCAGCGGCCAGCCGCCCGCGTCTGTCCCCAGCACGGCATCCCCAAAATGCTGGTCGTCACCCAGCGGGAAGCTGATGCAGCCCGCATCGTGCTGCAGCAGGTCCGGCGGCGGCTGGGCCCCGCCGTCCGCCGCCAGGCAGTCGCCAAAGTGCGTCTCTGTCGCCGCGTGCCGAGAGTCGGCCGGCAGGTAGGGCGCGGTGGTGTCGTCCGGCGAGGCGGAGGCGGCAGTCGGCTTGGGGGGCATGGCGGGGACAGCGAAGTCTGCGGCCTCGGCCAGCTGGGCGGCAGAGGCGGGCGGCAGCGACGCGGCGTCGCGCATCAGGCTGTCCAGGTACCGCGAGTGCTGCTCCAGGCTGCGCTGCATCTGCCGCTGGGCCTGTGTGCACAACCAGCAGCAGGTCACGACGCTGACACGCACATGCCTGAACACGGCCCAGGCCACCACTCGAGCGGCGTGCAACCTGTGAACACCTCATAGCAGGCATTTGCGGTGGGCAAGCATGTTGCACGACGGTCAAGCGGCCGGCGGCGTGCCTCGAGTTGGGTCTGCAGCTGCTTTTGCATGTCCATCTGCGCATGCATCGCCTCCTCCACCAGCGTCTGCCGCTGGCGGTCCTCCTGGGCGGACGCCTTGGCCTCGTCGGCCGCAGCTGCCTCGCCAGCATCCAGCTCCTGTGCGGGGGCGTCGCCGCGCACCTGAACATTGTGCAGGCAAGGGTTGCTTGCGATGCCGAGATTGGACCAGCAGCAAGGTGCTGTGCAACATGCACGGTGTCCGACTGGGTTCCGGCATGCGGATTCTCAGACCAGAAAGGGTTGCACCTTGGAGGAGGGAGGCATGTAGATGTCGTCAGCATCCAGCATCCGTTCTGCGGCGCTGGAGGCGGGGGCGCGGTGGCCGTGCCGGGAGCGCTTGCGGGAGTGGCTCCTGCGCATGATGTCAAACTTCTAGGCGTTGGACACTACTCCTGGGGTTGTGCCATGAGCTCACATTCAGTGCCACACATGGGACATCAGTAGGCCATGCCAGGTCTACACGCTGTAAAGCAGAAGACACGAGGCTCGAGCCAGTCAGCAAGGTCACCGTAAGCGTGACGGCCGGGTTGGCGGCTCCCGCGCGTTGAGCCTGATCTTCTGCAGGTGGCTCTTGACATGGTAGATCGTCAGCTCCTGGACCCCCATCAGCACCTGCAGACAGGCACAGCATGAGTCGTGCAAAACTACTTGCTAGACTGCTTGCAGCTTTCCGCCGCCGCAACGAAGGCACATAAGGACAAGTGAGCCGTCTGCAGGCCATCAGGAGCAATGAAATTGAGGGCAATAAGCAGCAACACGAGGCGTGTCGCATCCTCACCAGGATGCCCTTGGGCGTGGCCTGCTCCGGGCCGCCCAGCTGCTGCACGGCTTCCACAAACCGCTCGTGCAGCTCCGGCGTCCAGCGCAGCCGCATCTTCGGCGGGTCCGCAGACCTCGGGGCTGCACAGTAGTGGTGCTGATGGTCAGGATGGCAGACAGAGCACGTGCACGGGATGCTGTCACGCACTGCGGACAGTGTATCCTGCAGGCGGTCCTGATGGTGGGGTTCTTGAGCAGCAGCGCACCTGAGCGCGTGGCGTGCAGGCACACCATGGGCTGTGACCGGTTGCCGCTGTCGCCTGCGGCCCAGGCGCCATCCGAGACAGCGCCGCCCAGCGAGCTGACTCGGGCTAGGGTGGCTGTGTCGGTGGGGCTGTGGCTGCTGGCATGCGGGCTGCTGCCGTCAGCCGGCACCGGCTGCGGAATGGCCTGCAGCTCCGGTAGGCAGGCGCCGGGCGCCGCCCCGTCAGTGTGGCAAGCAGCAGGGGGCAGGAGCGCAGGACTGCAGGGGGGCGGCTGCGCTGCCTGTGGCGCCGTCGGCGACACCGTGTACAGCTGCTTGGCAGCCTGCCACAGTTGCTGGGGGTCGATGTGCAGCCCCTGGGCCGGCTGCTGCGTGCTGCGGTCCATCAGCTGCGTCTGCTCGCGCAGGTGGCCGCTGTAACTGGCGTGCGGGGTGGCAAGCCGTGGACTGGCACTGGGCAGCTGCCAAGACGCAGGTACGGGCGGCGGCAGCTTGTGCACCCCGCCCGCCTCGTCCTGCCAGCCAGACTGGGTCAGGCCGCCGAGCTGTGCTGCTGTGAACGGCGCATGCATGTTCAAAGCTGCCAGGCCAGGGGCATTGAACATCTCGGGCGGTGGCGGCGGCGGCTCCCGGAAGCAGTCACTGGGCGGCAGCCACTTCAGGGGCCCAGCCCGCTGCATGGCGGCCGACGGAGCGGCGCCGGAGCAGCCGCGGCAGCGGCGCACCGCCAAGCCGGACGCCGCGTCCGTGGCACCGCCGCAGCACCTGCGCCAGCTGCCGCTGGGCGCTGGGCGATGTTATGGGTTGCCCTGGCTGTGGCGGGGCCTGCACACGCGCACAAGTACGCCCTGGATTGCCGGCTCAGCACAGCGGCGGCGATCCCATCTGTGCAACCCCGCGATCCACCGCATGCATGCCGGGCGCCAAGATAGACGCCACGTTTTCGGTAGACCCACGGCGCCCGTCGACTGCATCACAACGCTCGCATGCGGAGCAGCTACACCCTGTGAACCGTTTGGGGCGTGCCGCCCGTCTCCGGGCGGGTAACAGGTGCCAGGACCTGCAAGGTACGAGGTCCACCGCTAGAACCTCACCTCAAACGGTTCCGGAGCAGCCCTGCGCCGCGGCCGCCGGGGTGACCAGCGGCAGCACTGCGGGGCGGGGTCGCGAGCCCGGCGAGCCTGGCATGTGCGTACGAAGCCGCAGACAGACTGCCAGGGAAGCCGATCCGAAGGCCTCACAGCAGGAGCCAACTTTACGCAGTAAGGGGTGGAATCTTGCCCCCCGTTGAAAGTAGCATCTTCACAATCGGAATCGGCTGCGCTCACGGTTCCGGTGTCGATCCCCGGCGGATGAGGCCGTGCTCGACCTGTGCGACCTCTGGGTGCGGGACGCAAGTGGGGTCGCTGGCATCTCACCCCGTCGGCAGGCTGCGCCTCGGACAATCAGCTGCACCCTGTTGCTGCCACCGCCGCCGGGCGCGCGATTGTGCAGCTGAAGGCTGGAGAGCAGTGCACGGCCGCTCAGCACCAGCCATCACGTACCAGCCGGCCGGCCATCGCGTGTTTGAATGGCCGACCGATGTGAGGTGGCCCCCGCGGACGCACCGCAGTACCGGTAAACATTCTCCGCCAGGTCCGCCGCAGCCCACGCTTTGGCTTCCTGATCGGCTGCCGCATCGAGCAGGTGCGACGCCCTTCGCCCCTGTTGCCTCGTACGCATTCGCAGGCGCTTCAGAGAATGAGGCCATGTGTACACGGGTCCAGGCCATGCCGCTGGGCAGCCTGGCTGACAAGTCAGCTCAATCTATTGTCCACGCATGCTGATTGGCACCGATCTGCGGAGCATCGCCGGCTTGCAGCCGCCACAAGCTGCGGATGGTCGACGCACAGTGCTGCACATCCGGCTTGGACGGGCACTCCGTGCCGGCACAGGGTAGGCGGACGCACATAGCGGCTTCTCATGTATCGGTCTGCTGCTGCAGGCCCTCGTTCGTTGCAGGGCGTGGGCAGGCATGTGTCGCGGACCAACCTGTGCAGCACCTGCGCTAGCCAGCGCCGTGCATTGAGTGCACTCAACACGGCGGCCCCCTGGCAGCCCCGCGGCCCCATGTCCGGCGTGGGCGGCGGCTCGCCGGACGGCAGCAGCCCGGACGGCGGCTCCCCCCACGGCAGCTCGCCCGAGTATGTCCACATGGCGCCGCCGGCCGTCGGCGGCCACAGCTGGGGCTACCTGCCGCAGGCGCCGCAGCAGCCGGGCCTGTTCGACATCCCGCGGCAGCCGCAGGGCGGCCCAGCGCCGCCGCCGCTCCAGGTGCAGGCGCACTACGGCTTCGGCGGCGGCGACGCTGAGCAGCAGGCGCAGCGGCACCCGCCCCCGCTGAGGCCGCCATCAGCCCACCCAGACACGCCAGCCGGCCACCACCGGACCTGGTCCGACGCCGGCTCGCGCCCCGGCTCTGCGGTGCCGCAGCCCCTGTCGCCCCACCAGCCGCACCTCCAGCAGCAGCACCAGCAGCAGCAGCAGCAGCTGCACTTTGGCGCGTCCCAGCCCCTTGGCGCACCCTTCAACAGCGGCGGCGGCGGCCTCCCGCTGCCGCTGCACCTCGACGACCCTCTGGCGGCGCAGCTCAACCAGCAGCAGGAGCTGCACCAGCAGCTGCTGCATCTCCAGCAGCAGCAACAGCACCAGCATCAGCACCTGCGGCAGCAGCAGCAGCAGCTGCAGCAGGACCAGGCCCTGCAGCGAGCGGCTTCGCCCATGGCCCCGCCGACACCTGGCGGCAGCTCCCCCGAGGACCTGGCCGCCCAGCAGCAGCGCCTGCAGCTGCAGCAGCACCACACGCAGCAGCTGCAGGAGCTGCACACGCAGCAGCAGCTCCTGCTGGAGCAGCAGCGGCACCACCAGCAGCAGGTGTGGTCTCTGCTCAGATAGTATCCGTGAAGGCATGAGGTTGTGTCTGCTGATGCTCTCTCACGGTATCTTTGCTAAAGGACTGCATCATGCCAAGGTCCCCGCAGCCATGCATTGAGCCAACCTGCCTTGAGGTGAGGGCCGTAAGCCAAATGCGCTTGTTGCCGACATAGGTGGAGGCGCTGTTCCACACGACGCAGGGCCCCATCGTGCAGCTGCCGCCGCCAGGGGACATGCCGCCAGGCGGCGTCCTGCAGCTTGCGCCCAGCGTCAGCGTCAGCATGCCGCAGCCGAACGGCGGCGGCGGCAATGTGCAGATGACCAGCAGCCTGGTGGCCGACCTGGGCGGGGTAAGCTGCTTCGGTTCTCTATTGCCTTCGCCTGAACCGCATCCCGTCATCAGAGAAACACATGTGCACAGGCTGCCCCACGATTGGTGCTATATGCATGGCTCAAGTCACTTGAGCGTGTTTCGACCAGTGGCAACTTAATCTCAAGCAATGTACCTTGCTTGCAGGAGCCGCCCTCGGGGACGGGCGAGCAGCTCTATGCGGATGTGGATGAGGCGATGATGGCGGCTGGGCTCCTGGACCCGATGCAGGTGCGGCTGGAGTGTGGCAGCATGGGCAGCAGCGAGCTGCTGCCCCCCGACTGCGTTCTGATCGTTGTTCTGGAGTGGGGAAGATCTTATCGATCCTAAGATCCTATGACGGTGTCGTCCCACAGAGTCTGGAGGCGGAAGTTGCAGCATCTTCACATGCATTGGTCGTCATATGCACGTAGGTGGAGAATGGCCCGCCAGACGTCACGGCCACCAGCACGGGCGAGGTGGCGGATGCCTCCAAGCAGCCGCTGCCGCCCCCAGCCCAGCGCATGCAGCTGCGGGGGACGACATCGACGGAGAGCATCTTTGCGCCGCGCGGCCACCTGCAGCCGCAGCAGCCCGCCGCCGGCACCCCGCGGGGCGACACAGGCGCCGTGACGTTCGGCGAGGCCTTTGACGGCGAGGCGTCGGCCGCGGCGGTGCACCGCTGCTACTCGGCGCCCTACCCCGCGCCCGGCGAGGGTTACCCCCCCGGCGCGTTCGGCGGCACCTCAGCGGAGCAGGCGGCGCTGCTGATGGAGGTGCACCAGCAGCTGGCGATGCAGCAGGCGGGCGGCGGCGGCGACGGCCTCGGCAGCGCCGGGCCGCTGAGCAGCATGCTGCGGGCAGGCAGCGACGGCTTGGCGCTGGGCACCGGCGTGACGTCCAGCTACCCGGCTTCCTCCGACTATGCAGACGTCTATGCGATGCCCAGCAACTCAGGTACAACCCCTGCCCCATAAGCAGGATAGTACAACATGCCCATCCTGCATACTCACCAGGTGGCTAGTAACATCTTGTGCAGCTGGTACATATTCCTGAAACCTTCTGATGGTGAGGGTTGCCAGGCTGGCACTACATACTTCACCCACGTAGCTGTGGTCGAACAAGCTTGGTCGTTCCTTTTGCAGCCCCGGCGGGCGCAGGCCACCCAAACACCGTGAAGCCGCGCTTGCGATGGACGCCAGACCTGCACTGCAGCTTCATTGCAGCTGTGGACCAGCTTGGTGGCCCGCTTCAGGTGTGCTCCTGCGACAGCGCAGCTACCTGCAGCTGCTCTGTGGCTCTGTGACATGTGCACGTTCCCGAACCGCATTGTGCAGCTGCGCTTACACAGGCCCAGCACTTTGGCAACATGCATGACTGATTTACTCATCAGCTGTTGTGGGCGTCATCCATCTGCTTTAGTCAGAATTAGTACCAGCACATTATGTACTGCACTTTATGGTGGCTGTCCTTTTGATCGGAGATGATTTGTCTTTGTTGACCGGCTGTGTCCTTCTGCCAGGCCACCCCGAAAGCCATCTTGTCGATCATGGGAGTGGAGGGGCTCACCATCTTCCACATCAAGAGCCACCTGCAGAAGATTCGCCTGGGCATCCGGCGCCCCACTGGGAGCAGGTACATGTCATTGATCAGTCAACACTAGTCCATGCTTCCTCAAATCCAGACTGCTGTGCTTCCTGGCATGCGCAACTCGATGCAGCGCATCCTCATGCTCACCACGGCTCCATGCACCCCACGCAGCCGCAAGCGCCAGAAGTCAGCGTCCCGGTCGCCCCGGCAGCAGAGCGGCACGCCCACCAAGGCGGAGCCAGGGGTGGAGCCAGTGGCAGAGGAGGGGGCGGAGCCGATGGCCGAGGAGGAGGAAGAGGAGCAGGACGGGGAGCAGCAGCGGCAGGAGCCCGACGGGGAGCTGGGAGAAGCGGAGGACCAGCCGGCGGGGCCGCCTTTTGCCACGGTGCCACGGCGCTCCAGGTGCGCTGCCGTCCGGCCTGCAGACCTGCTGCATGAGCCGGAGGTCGTAGCGCTTGCGCAGCGTATGGCTGCCAGTCGCAGCCACCTGCACAGCCACAAGCTTCTGTGCGCTGTGCGATCATAGCTGCAAGGCATCATGTGCTGCTCCCATGCACAGCAGAAGCAGAAGCAGCAGCAGGCGTGAGCTGAAGCGGTGAACCGTTGTAGCACCGCAGCCTGTGTTGCTGCAGGTCATCTGCCAAGCAGCTGTCGGGCGGAGGCCTGTCCGATCAGCCGCCGGCCGCCGATGCGGCGGCAGGCGGCGGCGGCGAAGGCTCCAACTCTGCATCTGCACAGGGGCCTCTCACCCAGGTGAATCAAGTGCCATCGATGGCGTCGGCAAACTGTAGGCAGGTGTCAGTGTGACCTCACAAACTCAACCGCGTGTCCTATAACACAAGGGTCTGAGGTGCGCGTGTGCCTGACTGACATCGTTGCTCCTCCAGGCTGGCTCGGCAGCAGACGCCGCAGCACTTGCGGCCGCAGCTACGGGGTGGGAAGCCGACCCCCTGGTGGATGACGAGGAGCGTGCGCGCCGAGTGGAGGCTGCGCTGCACACGCAGATGGAGATGCAGCGGCGGCTGCACCAGCAGCTGGAGGTGTGCTCCTCTGCACCCCGCAGCAGCATGCTCACAAACGAAGATGACCTGCTGCAGCTTTCCACATCTCTCTGATAAGGAGCCCTTACAGCTTGTACTGTCGACCCTCCTGCTGAGCTTGGCACCAGCCTGTCCCGCTTCCTACTGTCATGGCCAGCTTCAGCGGCGGCTGCAATAAAAGGTCAACACATGCCTCTGCGCTGACGCACCTCGCTGTCGATGAGCAGGCGCAGCGGGTGCTGCAGAACCGCATGGAGCAGCACGGCCGGTACCTATCGGCGCTCATGGAGGGCTCCCGCCGCCGCCCGGGCTCCGCCGGCAAGCAGGCCGCAGGCGCCGGAACCCGCGGCAACGGCGCCCCAGGCAGCAGGTGCTGTGACATCGGATGCCACCCCGTCTGCCTGGAATACAAATTGCTGAACTGCTTCCATGACGTCTCCACCCTTGTGCGGTGCACTTCCTGACACGCCGCCGCTGATGTATGCCAAGTCGTCAGCAAGGCTGAGCTCCTGTCCGGTTTTGGACCGCAGTGTGCCCGTCGCCAACAGCAGATCCAGCCCAACGTCCGCAGCCCCGCAGCCCGGGGCCGCTCCCCAGCCGCAGGCCTTCGCCCCCGTCGCGCTCACACCGGAGGCCCTGGACCAGCTGCGCGACGAGCAGCCGGGCATGCTGGCGCCGCTGGCGGGCGGCGCGTCGCTGCCCCCCGTCAGCGGCGGCCCGCAGTCCGACCCCAGCTCCTACCAGCAGACGCACTTCGGCTCCATCGGCGGCGGGGTGCCCGCTTCGAGCGGCGGCCTGTCGGCGCTGGCGTCCGGGCTGGCGGTGTCGCCCGGAGAGCTGCGGCCGGGCTATGGCGTCGCCTCAGCGGGCATATCTGCGGAGGGTGGGTCGGCGGCTGCTGCGACGGGTAGCCATGGGCTGGCGAGCGCCAGCGTCACGTTCAGCAAGGTGGACGGCCTCGGGGGCGCGCAGGCTGCGGGCGTCCAGCTCCAGGGGGGGCTGCCCAGCTTGGACATGGACCGGCGCGGGTCTTCGTCGTCCGCGCTGCCGCCGCTGCCGGGGGCGAATGCGACGCCTGTGGCATTTCACACCACCCTGGAGCACGGACCCACAGCAGCTGGCGGCGCTGCGGCGCGTGCTGGGACGGCAGCTGGGGCCACCCACCCCAGCCCTGCAGCGGGAGGCTGAGAGCGAAGCACGGACAAAGCGTGAGGCGTACTATCGTGAAGCACATCCGGATGCACACCAGGCGAAGATGGGGTTGCGCGCTTGAAGGTTGAAAACAGGCTGAAGGGACACAGCCGCCTGGACCCCCTTGGGCATCAGGTTGGATACGCTCAGAATGCTTTCTTCGTCCACCATACCCCGCAAAGGCTAGCCCCGTAGGGTTTTCCCGAGGCGCAGTGATTTTGGCAGGGGATAGGCCAGCGCACTACTCAGCACTGTCACATGCAGTACCAAGGCACTCTGCGCCTTATGCGGAGCAGAGCTCCTTGCCTGTCACTGCAGTGTTCCGCATGGGCGTGAGACTGTTTTCGTGGGGACTGTTAGCTAGCCGTTACCAGGCTTCAGGGTGGATGTAGGCACCATCATCGTACCCAATGCATTGACTCACTAGCTGTATCGCAGCGGCGTGTTCAGACCGGCACCAGCCGTAGCACAGAGTGACGTTTTGTATGCTTGATTAGAATGCTTTGTATACTCTGCTGTGTGTTGTCAGGCAGCCTGTGTGACTTTAGTCTTAGCGTTGTTGCAGGTCTTCGACATGTGCACCAGCATGGCGTCGATGCACCACCGATTGTACGATGGGCGATCTGTGGTGCCCCAGGGGGGAATGTGCTCACACCTCGACCCAGCTTCGGAGCAGCCCCCAGTTCGAGGAGGCCAGTCAGCGAACCCAGTGCCGCATCCCGCAGCTCACACAGCGTGCCCGTTGACCTGGACAGACCTCACACAGGCACCCCTTCCAGCGTCGCTTGATTTCGTTGGGAGCTCTGCCAGCGCCGGTCCTTTTGCGCAGTCGAACTCTGCACATCAGCCACCATGTCGGGTTCAGGTATCAACGTGACCAACCCCAACGAGTTTGGCAGCAAGGAGGAGGTGAAGGGCGACTGGCCTCCGGCGCCGCCGGGCACCACCAAGGGCAACGGCTCCGATCCCCCCGCCTGGCAGAAGACAGCAGTCATTGCAGCGACAGCGGCAGCCGTGGGCCTCCTGGGCATCATCATCGCCAAGAAGCGGTCGGGGGAGAGCGACGAGGACATCAAGGCCGACCTGAAACGCTCGGGGCGTGAGGCCAAGTCAGCGGCTGGCAAGGCAGCGAGGAAGGGCAGCGAGGTGGCGCAGGAGAAGGGGGCGGACCTGTGGGGCTTCACCAAGGCCAAGGCGCAGGAGACCAAGGAGGACTTCCCTGGCACCACAAAGAAGTTGGTGGATGACATCAAGACCGCCGGCTGGGAGGGCGGCAAGGATCTGAAGCGGGGCGCGGCTGTGGTTGCCGGCAAGGCGCAGGCCGTGTTCGAGGATGAGCTGGAGCCCAACTACGGCTTCCTGGGCTGGCGCCATCTGCCGGGCTTTGGTCCCAAGTACGGCAAGAAGAACCCAAAGCCCTGAATCATGGAAGGATGAGGGGAGCACTGCGCCAATCTGGCACCACAGTTGGGCCTCGACGAAGCTGACAGTGGCTCTGGCAAATCGGTGACAATTTGCCACACAGAAAAGGACATAGGGCGAGGCAGATGGGGGAGAGATTCTGATTCATGCGGCTTGCCTGCAAACCTTAGGTTGGCAAACATGATGAGGCGTCAGCACTTTCAGAGGGCAACATGGTCGGGGTCGATGGCAAACGTTGCCAGGTTTGAGTCGAGTGTTATCTTCATGGTCATGTCAAAGAGCAGCATGCTGATTACGATGGATGCTGAAAGTGGCATGCACCTGGATGGCGTTACCACACATGTAGGAGGATGCATGGTCAAACATTCATCATCTTGCACTGTCCCTTATTCGCTGCGCGATAAGTACCGTATGTGAGGCACGCATGTGACATCAATGTTGTGACTTTCCTCACATAGTGCACTGACAATCGTTTGAACAAGCATATGTGTGGTCTCCTCGTTGCTGAGCTGGTCTGCACAACTGATGCCAGGTTGCCATACCGGTCGTCAAGGGCTGTGCCGGCATGTTCCCAGAACAGCCACCATGCGATCGAGATGATGAGCGGCAACACTCTCAGCACTATAAAAATTGTGGAACAGCAGTGTCTGCAACAACTGGACAGTTGCCTGCCGACATGCCAGGGTGACCATCAGCAAGCAAGTTACACACGAAACCCTACAAAACTTTATATATCAAGGTTGCTGCTCACAATCTGCAAGGACTCGTCAAGTACGCTGCAAGCCGCCGTGTTTCACTGATCCCCAGATGCCAGGCTGAGGCTAAGTCCTGAACATGCAACGGTATCGACAGCATTGCTCATGCGCCCCACTGTCGCCGTAATGCCTCACAAAGTGTTCAGCTTGGGGTAGTCGGTCATGAGCTCGTCCCGGGTGAAGGTGTCACCCTCCTCCTGGGGCGTCCACAGCACCTCCACAGCCAGGACCTGGTCTGAGCGCAGCGAGCCGAGGCGGTTGAGCGCCGTGCGCAGCGACTGCTGGCTGTTGATGTTGGGGATGTCCAGCTTGCCGTCGGTGGCGACAAGCACTGTCACCACGATAAGCTCGTCCCCAGTCGGGCCCCGACTGCTGCGTGCATACCGACCCTGGTCTGAGGTGTTGCGTGTGCGGCCTGCAACATTGACAAAGGTCTCCTCCTCGAACTTGCCGCGCTCCCGCATGGACGCCTCGTTGAAGCGGTCCTCGGCAGCGTCCAGGCCGCGCACGCCCTTCGTGCTGGCTGCGCCGTACTGGCAGTACTCTGGGTGCCGCAGCAGCGCGAGCACGGTCTCCTGCAGGACAAAGTTGAGGCCCTCGCTGGTGTTGGTGTCCGCGCGCTTGGCGATGCGCTCCAGGTCACGCTTCAGGCTGACGGCGGTGCCCGTCAGCCCGATCTGCACCTTGGCCACCGTGCACCGCCCGTAGCCTGACTCGTCGCCGCCGCCGGCGAGCCGCGGCAGGATCTGCAGCGCCGCGTAGGCCAGCACGCCCAGCGCGAGCAGGGAGAAGAGGCCGCCGCCGCCGCCGCCGGAGGACACCACGGGGGCGCCGTAGCCGCCGCCGTAGTACCCCGGGTAGCCGCCAAAGCCGCCAAAGGGGCTGAAGCCGCCGAAGCCGAAGTGTGTGCGGGGCATGAGGGTGACGGACGGCGAGGGCGCCATGCGCATCCCGCCGCCGCCGAGCATGCCGCCTCCACTGTAGCCGCGGCTCATGCCACCGGCGAGCCCTCTGCTGAAGCTGCCGCTGCCGCCTCGGGCTGCGCTGAAGCCTGCCCCGCCGATCCTGCCACCGCTGCGGGCTGCCCATGCACTGCCTGACAGTGGCGCCAGCGCCAGCGCCATGGCCATGGCGAGGACTGCAGCGCCCTTTGCGAGCCGCTCTCCCAGCTGCCACCATGCAGGGCGCTGCTGCTGCCGCTCCTGCTGGGGTGCAGAGACCACCTCGACGTCGACGTAGCCCTCTGGCGTAACGTCGACGATGCTGGCGTCGTCACGGTCGAAGCTCATGTCAGCCTGCTGCATGTCCTGCCGCTGCATGCTGGCCCGGCAGACGAGGTGTTGCCGTGCTTGCCGGAGTGCCATGGGCTGCGAGTGCTGTTCAAGTGTGCAAGGCCGCAGCCGCAGCGCTGCTGTCTGTTTCCGGAGGGTCGCTGGCGCTGCCTGCTGCACCTGCGCATGCGACAGGGTGAGAGCTGCCATGCTGTGCTGCAGCACTGCCAGCAAGTGCTGTCGCGGGCGATGTGAGTGGTGGAGCAAGTGTAGAAGTGGTGATGTGCGCGAAGTGTGACCGTTATGTGCAACCTGTCTGCTGTGCTGTCTGCAACCTGGCATTGCTGTCAGAAAGATCTCGACTTCACGTCATCTTGCCGCGTCAGCGCCACGTCGGCAGCTGCAGGGCGCAAGGCTTGGCTCTGCTCTTGTGCGGCATCTCAGTGTTCGTGCATCTGAGGCGTTCACAATGCATCTGTAGCCTCACGGGTATCATTGGGTTTTCGGCCTGATTGCTCAGCATGTCCCGTTCGACTCGAACCCAGTTTTGACGCCTGTTGTGAACACGCATGGAATGGATCGCACCGCTGCTGTTGCCTTGCATGTCGTTGCATAATGACATCTGCTGTATTCCACGCTCAGGATCAAGACTTTGCATTTGCCTGACAACTTAAGACAAGAATTTGTGCTGCATGCTGCGGCGGCAGCATCAGTCAGTATGGAGGCACCGAAAACAGGCCAGCCAGCACAAGCCAGATCTGCACAGCGCTACAACAAAAGGGCAGAGATCGGCATCTATGCCCTGGTGAGACGTCTATGTGGCAGGTTGGGCCTAGAAACTGAAAGCATGACATCGCAGGGCTGGCTTGCATCCACACAGTTCAATCTGATCATCCTCAGGTTGTCGGGGCCGCCCTGGTGACTTTCATCGTGCGCGGCGGCAGCTTCTCGGCCGCGTTCGATGTTCACGGGTCACGTAGCGGCCAGCTGCCTGGCCTGCGGCAGGGGTGGATGTTTGGGCGCAGTGTGGTGAGGTCCCGGCCAATACGCCTTCCTATTGGGATCTCGCACCTTCGAAATAATCAGCCATGGATAGGTGTCCGAATGAGGCGTCAGCTGGCACGTGGATCACGATGCGCAGGACCTGTCAGATATCCAATGGCGCCAGTTCAGAGCGGGCCTGCCCATGGCCGCAGCTGCGATGGCGGCTTTTGCTGCAGCTAGCCGTGCGGTGAGTAAGTCTGCACTTTGCATGTTGCTCCTTCAGCAAAGCACGTCGGTTGTCAGGCTAGCGCCGGACCATTAATCATGCAACATGCTGCAGGCACAGCGATGGGCACCTGGCGCCCCTCAGACATTGGTGATCCTCTTGTTCTCGCTTTGCTACCTGGGTGAGGGCGAAAACCGGCAGACCTGCTGATGGGCATGTACGGCTGACACTGATGGCGACAGCATGTGGTGTGAACTACCCAGTGGCGACAATGCAAGCTGGTGTGCCCGGCGCACAGGTGTTTTGCATGGCGTAGCAGCAGCCTTCCCTGTGGTGCTCAGCGCTGCCGCATTCTTTGTAGCACGAATTACAGCCGGCACAGCTGCAGGGTACGCTGCAATAAACTCTGCACGCTGCGCTGCAGTCCGATGCCTGCTGCTGACAGGCACGCAGGCCAATGCAGCATGCTGCTCCACAGGCCACCCTGCATCTGGGCGTTCAGTTTTGGTAGCCTGCTTCTGGCTCGTGTGACGGATGGTGGCACATTTGCATACTTGGCGCCAGCGCTGGCAGCTTTGGATAGCCACAGGTGTGGTGTGACTCCATCCTCTCATTACTCCTCAACAATGATGTTACGTTGGCGTGGCTGCATTCAGCTGACCTGTTGTGACGGCATGCATGACGCCTTTGCGCAGGGGCATGATGCGATGGCACATCATGTACAACCTGGTGGCGCTGCGCCTCATCAGCTATGGCATGGACCTGCATTGGGCGAGGCAGGCTGCGGCAGCCGGGAAGCATCTGCAGGCGCCGCCACCCCAGCAGCCGACAGCAGACCAGCCCAGTCTGAAGGTGGCCGTCTGTAGGTGCACATGGGGGCAGAATGCTTGGAGGATCGCTGGCTGCTGCAAGCCTGAACATGCGCGTCACGCTGTTGACGGACGATGAGTCTGACAGCACTGTGTCGACTGTCGAATGACAGGCCCGGGCTGCTGCGGCGCTGCCCCTCAGCGAGTACAGCGCCGCACACTTCTTTGAATATGTGTTGTACCCGCCCCTGTACCTGGCGGGACCCATACTCACCTTCAACGCCTTTGCGAGCCAGCGACGGTGTGTCAGCAGCATCGGCAGCAGGCAGGTGTGCACGGTCGATCCGCAGCTGATGTTCTCACCGATGCCTATTGGTGAGCAGGTCAGCTCAGGCCTGTGCAGCATGCTTGGTTGTCCCTGGGTTGGGATCTCACCCACACTGAGCGCCGCTGCGTCGCTTGCAGGTGGCATTGTACGGCTTGAGGTGGCTCAGCACGCTGCTGTGCCTGGAGGCGCTCACGCACGTGCTGTACTTCAACGCGGTCCAGCGCTTTGGGCTGCCAGTCTGGCGCAAGGCGGCCGCTGACGCAGCGGTGACGGGCGTGCCGCCCAGCCACCCAGCACTCACGCCACTCCTGGCTGCGCTCACAGGCTGGTGAGGCACTGCTCTGTTCTGAGGCTCTTGCTGCCGACGGGTCAGGAAGCTTGCCGTGAGTTGCTGTGAAGGCTGGTAGGTTATGTGAGTTTCCTGTGCTGTGGGCAGGTGGGTGCTGAGCTTCATGTGGCTGAAGTTCACTGTGGTGTGGCGATTCTTCCGGTTGGCATCGCTCGCTGCAGGCATGGATGCACCAGAGAACATCCGCCGCTGCTTCGCAAACAACTACGACATTGAGGTGTGGTGCCTAGCTGCTAGACGCTGCACTTACGATGGCCGCTCGGTGTCCCTCTGGCCGGTCGCACCCCTGCTGGCTGGGATCGCAGAAGGCCACCGTTTCATGCTCACTGGTGCCTCCGCATCTGCCAAAGCCTGCTAAGGACCGCACAATATCCCGGACTGCAGGGCTTCTGGCGCAACTGGCATGCGTCCTTCAACCTGTGGCTGGTACGCTACATGTACGTGCCGCTGGGCGGCAGCGCCTGGCGCGCCGCCAACGTATGGCCGATCTTCACCTTTGTCGCGCTGTGGCACGACCTGGAGTGGCGCCTGCTGGCGTGGGCGTGGCTGTCGTCCCTGCTACTTGCGCCGGAGGTGGTGAGTACAACTGCAAAGTTTCTTGGTGAGGATGTTACTGAGAACTGATAAGCTGCCTGTTGTGGTATGAGCGCGTCGCCTCAATCCTGCACCGGAGTAGATAACACTTGATGTCGTCTGATGTCGCAGGGTGTGAAGTGGCTAGCAAAGCGGCCAGAGCTCCGGCCGCTTCGGGATGGCGGTGCCTGGCGGCATCTGTGCGCAGCAGCGGCTGCAGCGAACATTGCCGGCCTCATGGCAGCCAACCTTGCAGGCTTTGTCGTTGGGCCAGCCGGGCTGGTGCCATTGCTGCGGGAGCTGCTGGCGCAGCCAATGTTTGTGTGCACAGCGCTGTTTGTGTTTTACGCTGCGGCACACCTCATGTTTGCGCTGCGGGAACATGAAGCAGCCACAGGCCGTCGGGCGTGCCCTGTGGATGGCCTACAGAAGACCGTGTAACTGAGCTTGCTGCCATGGGAACTGTCAATCTGTGCTTGTTGCTGCAACAAGTCAACAATGGGTCTGTGCCAAAGCACGCCCCCCTGTAGCAGCACACTCAGCCTGTTCCGCACCACTGCAGCAGGTTGTGTACTCGATTGCACACTTAACGAAACGCCGAAACGCTGCTTAGCCTCCATATAGTGTTGTTGGCCAAGTCGGCAGCAAGCGAGGCAACGTGCCAGTCGCACCATCCTGACCGGCACAGGCACTGCATACTTGAGCCAATGGCAACCAGCAGCTGATTCTGCATCAGCATTGCACGGCTTTGAGCACTTACAGCATATCTTGAATACATTCAGAGAAACACAACATTTCAAGCTGGCGTCAAAGCAGTGGTCTGCTGGTGTGTGACTACATGAGCGGCAGCATGCATGCATGCATGCATGCATGCAGGCACACATCCGCCCTGCGATGCATGCATTGCGTGACATACTGCGTATCATAGGATCGAGCCATTTGATAGCGCACTCTGCATGCAGCTGCGGCGAAAAGTGCCGCGGCAGCGCCCGCACTACGGTTGCCGGCGGCAGCACGCCCAGGATTCGAGGAGGGTGCAGCTATCATATTCCGCAGGTGGACGGCACTACAGCTGGCAGTGGAGCAGGTGACATACGCATAACGCATGCCGTGTGGTGGCGTGTGTCTGGACCATCAGCAGGACAATGGCATCATCATGCATGGAGTGATCATGATACATGGCGACCATCTCACACCTTAAAGCGGCAGCATGCAAGCGCGCTGCTCTGTTGCTGCAGGGCTGGGGTGGGCCGGACAGTGCTGCCAAGGCAGACGCCCTGATTCGCGATGTGCTCGGCTGGTTCTACAACAACACAGGTGGCCGGTTACGCCTCAGGGCTTTGTGCCAAGAGGTCTTCGAGGCATTGATGCCCTTGTCTGTGCATGCCGACCTCGGCAGCTGCTTAATTGCGCGTTACTGACGGTGGTATCTGCTACACAGAGCACTATGCTGATGACCTGGAGCTAGACCTGGATGAGATCATGGGCGGTGACTTCAATGTGGAGTTGGAGGATGACTCGCCCAAAATGGTGACCCAAGGATGACAGTGACTTCGTATAGTTGCATCTCGGATGTTATGCCAACATTATGCTGCGGTGCTAGCTGAACATGGCAGAAGCACACCCCGCACTGCTGGTTGAAGCTGCCCGTGTCATGCTATCTGCGCCTCTGCCTGGCACTTGGCTCGGTATTTATGTGTGGGAGTTGCCGCAGCAGCGCCACAATGCAAGCGAGGTGAATCCTGGTGGCAACACATACGCAGGTTTCTCAGGCGCTGCTAAAGCTGTGGCAGGGCTGCTGCGCCGGGGACCTGTCAGAGCTGCAGCGCCTGCGCATGGCGGTGCACCCCAACCAGAGCGCAGCAATGGCGTCCGTTTCGCAGGTGCATGTGTGCCGAGCAAGGCATGCACGAGTCGTCAGGCATCCAGAGTGCAGGCCATGCATGCCTGTGGCGTCAGCCTCAGTGCTCTGAGACCTCTGCCCGCACCGTGTTCAAAGGCGGTCGTGAAATTTGCTTGCAAGCCTTATCGTGCTTGCATTGCACACTACGCAGGCAGCGGCCGCTGGTGGCACCGCATCAGACTCAGGGTCTGACGAGGAGGACGACAGCGGCAGCGATGACATGGACGAAGATGCCCCGGCGGCAGCGCCCTCACAGCCTCGGCGCCCTCCGCCGCAGGCGGGTCTGGTCAGAACGCTCTGCTTCCATCGAGCTGGCATGGCAGCAGGAGCAAAATAGTCTGCAGGGTGGATTTTTGCGGAACCGTGTGCAATTTGCTATTGCAGGTGGATGACGATGGCTTCCAGATGGTCCAGCGGCGGTCACGGCGATGATGGTTCGCACGATGCATTGACGGACGCCCGCTGTATGACGCTTGTTGTGGATTCAGATAGAAGTTGCCTGTTTCAGATAGAAGGCAGACCTGCTGTGTGCTGAGCTGCTGTTGTCAGCTTCGGCCTGTTTGCCTCAACAGCCCCACTGCCGATGGGCGGCAGAGTAAGCAGCTGCAGCCTGAGTGCTGCCCTTTGAGGCCGTCCCAGTGTTCCACGTTGCACTCGAATTCACTTCTGCCCCCTGTCAGCTCCCGACGGAACAGCGGGTTGACTGTGTTGCACAGAACACAGTTGCCACTGCCACCACTGCTTCTAAAACGCTGACAACTTGATCACGTACCTGCAGACTGCTCGTCCTTCTTGTCGACTCTCGAACCCCGATCGCAGACATGGCAACCACGATGATGTCCAATGTGCAGATGCTGCGTTCGAGCACAGCCCGCGCCAGCACACAGAGCCGCGCGCTGTCAGGCAGCCCGCTGGTGGCCCGCCCAGCAAAGCTCAGCCCAGCGACCCGCTCAGCGCCGATCGCGCCGCGCGCTGGGGTGCGCATTTGACCTTGTCATGAGCTTGCTGCTTTCTGCGTTCGTCGACCACCGTCGACAGCCCGGACCGGTCTCCCTGGTTTGTAAACACCAGATGCTCATGTTTCATGGCCATGTCTGGCGGTGGTCCGGCGCTTCGAGCAATTGCACATCTGATGATGGTGGTGAGAAGCTGCCCAATTTCTCGAAGGGCAATTGAATTGTTCATCGTCGCGTATCGGCACACCTCTGACCCGTGGATCAGCTTGTCTGTGTTCATACGACGCTTGCAATTCACGTCGGGTTCCGTCGACGGTTGCTGAAACGATGATGAGCACTTCAAGCCGACCTCTCACATCCATCAACAACTGATTACTGTGTTGCTGTGTGCAGCCCCTGGACAGGTTCAGCAACCAGCTGAAGAAGAAGGCCGATTATGACCCAAAGGTGGTTAAAGCTGCAAGCGTGTGCCAGACAGCGTGCTTCATCGTTGTGTGCAACTGCAAATGTCGCTGCGCTGCCAGCCGTTGGCAGCGGTCCCTGCCTGATCCTGCATGCCATACGATGACAGAAGCTGTCCACAATGGTAATACTAAATCTGGTTTCAACGCGGGCCTGCAGGCCAAGCAGGTGGACTCCCCTGGCTCTGCCTTCACACGCCGGCGCGAGATCATCACAGGTGCAGCTTGCGGTCTGGTCAGTAGACTCATCTAGTTGTAGTGGGATGTGCTACTGCATGTGTGAGCAGATTTCAACTTTGCTGTTGTGCAGTTCTTCCGGCACCACCAGCTGTTTTCGTGCACACAGTGTTGGCACTCGCAGACACCCTTGATGCTGAGACTGTTGTTTGGTTGCAGGCCGGCTTGCTATGACTGGCTTCTTCGCAGAGGTCATTGGCGAGCTTTTCACTGGCAAGGTACTGTCTTACACATAGCGCCTGCAGAATGCAGTGAATGGCGCGCAGCGTGCTACTCACGGTGATCCTCTGGACACAGACCTAATGTCAATGCTGCTTGTTGCAGGGCGCTGTCAGCCAGCTGTCATTGGAGACGCTGCTGCCCCGGCCTCTGATCGGTGCAGCCATTGCTGGACTGGTGAGTGGCATCATCGTATTGGCAGAGACCCTCGGTGTGGATCCAGTGCAGCAGTTGGTCTTTCACTGTGGCAAACCAGCATTATTCACTGGCATATGTTGATCTTGACAGGTGGCCTTCAACTTCGTGACGGCCCTCAACCCTGCCTCACCCACCTTCGATGAGGACAACCAGCGGGATGTGCGGAAGCGCCCTGCCGGCGGTGTGCAGAAGCCCAGCAAGGTGGATACTGTTTGCTTGGCAGCCTGTGTGCTCGTCCGTTCGGCCTCTGTCAAAGCCTTATATGGATGTCCTTGCACCATCATGTCACGTCAGGCCTGAAGCAGTGTGCCGGTGTGCTGCAGGTGGATCCCATCCAGAAGCCGAAGAAGTTCCTGGGCATCACAGACTTTGGTGCGCCTTGCAAGCAGCTTGTGTCGCAACCTTGCGCGTCATTGCATGTGTTTGGTGTGCTTCAGCACGCTTCATGCGACTGTCGGTAGTCTGTGTGACACGCACCGACGTCTTTGGTGTGCAATAACAGGCTTTACAAAGGCCAACGAGCTGTTTGTTGGTCGTGTGGCCATGATCGGCTTTGCAGCAAGCCTGGTGCGGCCCCTGATCGCCATTCTGTCTGCATGTGTTGCGTCGCTCCTGACCAAGAGCTGTGTCAAGGTCGTACCTTGTGTGACATCGCACGGTCTTCTGCTTTTGGGGACCTTTGCCTTACCGCTGTGCTGTATGTCTATAGGTCGGCGAGTACTTCCAGAACGGCAAGGGTCCTCTGGGCCAGCTGGGTACGTCTGCACGCTGACAAACAAACTGTAGTGTTGCCTGTGCTCATATATATTGTGATGATGAACGTTCATAAACATGCCTTCTGTCTTCAGGCATCCCGATGCCGGCATATGCGGATGCTGCTGGCTTTGCCCTGGCGGGCTGGATCCTGTTCTTCTTTGCGGCAGCCATCGGCTCTGGCAACTTCCCTGGCGAGGTGAGGATCACAGCACAAACACTATTGCTTCCTGCTGTTGATATTGCTGTTTTTCCTGCGCTAGAATGACCAAGTCTTGATGTGTAGTGGCTCAACTTGGGATGCAATGATTCTGCAGGTTGAGGGTGGTGAGGATATCTACTAGATGGGAGCGATCAGTGTTGATATCTGAAACATTTGCTGCAATGTCAACGCCATTTTTCCTGCGCATGATTCACGCGGGGTTGTATGTGTAGACGACACGGTTTAGGACATCTGGTCATCACACTTGAGGGAGAGCAAATTGTTGCACTGAGCTTGTAAGCAGGACATCGAATAGTCTTCTTTCTCACATTCCACAACAATGACATAGTCTAACCTGCTCACCATCCCACTCTCGTTCAGAAGAACGAATGCAAGGGCATTTCCAAATCTTGTAAGCCGCCTTCAACCCTTGATTGCTGGTCTATACTTCTGCTGACATATGTGTAGACAACGGCAGTCAATCATATCAAGCATGGGTTGTTACAGCTCCTTCGCTTCAATCCCAACACCTGATAACCGCTTGCTGAGTGCCCCTGTGCTGTGCTCCCTGAGTGTGTCTGCATGCAGTGAGACACTGTCTGTCACAGAGGCACCTGCACATCATATGACCTCGTGCTGTGCCAGAGAATGCAATCATGACTCACCATCAGCACCGCCCACGAACTCTCCGCCAATGAAGACCTGGGGCACTGTCCGACTGGATGAAATGTCGAACAAAGCTGCCTGCATGAGTGAAGCACCATAATCAGCCTTGACCTGCTGAGTACCATCATCTTGCTACGAAGTCTACAAAACTAGTGCTGTGACCTGATCCAATCACAAAACCGGTGCACCGTGCAGATCAGAAGCCGACCTGCACATCATCACCCTCGACCACGGAGTCGAGCTCGACTATCTTCGCCGGAACCTCCAGCTTCTGGAACAGCTGCTTCACCTGGGCACAGTAGGGGCACCTGCGCAGCAGCAGATGCCGGCTTCATGTACACCACTACGGGCATTGATGGATTCTGCTGTCTGAATCGTGTCGTGCGGCTCACCATGACTTCGAGTACACGATGACCGGGTTCTCCTGATTCTTCTCCCGAACCTGATCCACCTGCAGATGTCATGTCGCCGCATATTTGGTTGGCCGATCAGCATGCAATCGTGGAAGCTGGCATGAGTCACGACCCCTTCGTCTAGCGGGGACGCACTGCAGTTGGAGTAGTGGATACTCTTCCTCTGCCTTACCAAGGAGGCTGTTGTCAGGCCTCTGATGCTGGGCGCCTGCTGTGAGCTGCCTGCAGCATGGCACATTAGAATGAGCATGCAGCGTGACATAACGGGCCGGTTGATCGCAGGCAAGTGCCTTCGGCAAGCATTGGTATTGTGTGATGAGCAGCAGGGTTGTCAATGGGACACAGTCGTCGCACGGCACGCATGCTCATTGTTCTCACGTGCAAATCGTAGGCCGCGAAGCTGAGCCACGCTGGACAACGATACGGACTGCCGGTATACTGTAGGCATTGCATGAGGTGCTGCAAGGTGAGCTGGCGCAAGGTGTGCTGTCGTGACTGAGGACAGGACCAAGCAAGCTCGCCTGCCCACCGCCTGAGCGGCCATGCTGAGGTTGTGCAGCGCGAGAGCGAGAGTGGCGTTTGGACGGGATCGTCAAATCGATATGGACATGCAGTGCAGGGAGTGGATGGCTGGAAGTGCATCTGCACGCCGATATCGCTGGCTCACGTGCCTGGTCCACCTAGAATGATTGCGTGTTCAAGTGGCTAGCTAATCTCCCCACACCTGGTCAGCGGGCCATTGCGTAGTCCACAGTGCAACGTTCCTCTCTAGACAGATCGCTGATCGTAACTGTCTGATGAACAGATGTTGACGGCGTCCGTATTCGAATCGAATGCCTAATTGCCCGCCTCGGAATCCACACGAGTGCTCGACTCAGTACAGGGGTTGGGCGTGGATGGGGCTGCTCGGATCAAACAGCATCCACAGTATGATGCAGACTGGCATCACGAGCCCGCGTCGATGAGATTCCGCATCATTTGCTGCTAGATCGTGCGGATTGTCTGGGACGCCCTGCCGTGTTGCACGGTCGACTTCGTGCTGAGTCGCCATGTCCAGCAAGAAGAGCTTCTTTTCGATCCCACCCGCCTCCGTGGGAAGTCAGGGATCGCAGGCCAGCACCCCTCGCCGCAACAGCTCGGCTGCCAACCTGCGGCGGGGCTCTGGCGGCACCGCCGCCAAGCCTGGGTGGCACGGCGTCTATGAGAGCGAGAGCGCGCCCACCAGCCGTCGGAGCAGCGTCAGCGAGGACAGCGGCGAGCTGGGCGCCAAGACGCCACCGCTGACGCCGCCGCTCATGAAGCTGACCCGCGTCAAGGTGGAGGGTGAGCGGCATCCTGCGACATGCGTGAATCTTGGCATCGTAGCACAGGACGTATGCACCACGACATCCACGTGACATTCTTCTGACGCATCAGCTGCATGCTGAATTGGGCTGTCGTGTCAACGTGCTTCTTGCATGCACCTGCCAGATCGCGTCAAGGTCATTGTGCGCCTGCGACCGGCGCAGTCGCATGAGACGGCCGGCGCGGTGCAGGTGGCGGAGGACAGTCAGCATGTGCTGCTCGAGCGCACGTGAGCGCAAGATCTATACATGCATGCACGCATAGTGTGCAGCGGAAAACCAGAGTACCATGCAATTTTGCAATGGAACTGCAATGCAGAGATATTCATGCGGACGCCTTATCCCTACAGGAAAGCCACGATACCTACCACCGAGTTCAAATTTGACGAAGTGCTGCGCCAGCAGTCGACACAAGGGGATGTGTATGCTGCTGCCGTGGAGCCAGTGGTTGCTGATGTGCTCAACGGCTACAATGGCACCGTCATGGCATATGGCCAGACAGGTGTGCTGAAGACCCTCTCAGACCTATTGTACCAATCAACCGTTTGCGCTGGCCATGTGATCAGCTTCAGTGAAGTTGGAGTTACCATGCTGCATGCGGCACTTTCCCTGACCGCGGACCTCATGCTGTCCAGGTGCTGGCAAGACATTCACGCTATCCAGCCTGGCACCTGACAACATTGGCATGATGCCGCGGGCAGCCGCGGCCATATTCAACGGTATCAAAGCCGACCCGGCGCACCACTACACCGTGCACATGTCCTACATGCAGATCTACATGGAGATGATCCAGGTGCGCGACAGGCTCAGACGCTGACTGTGCCTGTGCATGCACCCTTCTCACTGGAAATTGAAGCCATCGTGGCCACTGCAACGTGCAACACTATATGACTCATGTGTGACTGCAGGACCTGCTGCAGCCGAAGTCTTTGGATCTGCAGCTGCGGGAGAGCCCAGAGGAGGGTGTGTATGTGGCAGGCCTTAAGGAGGTGCTGGTCACGCGGCTGGAGGACTGCTTAGAGCTTCTCAAGCTGGGCGAGCGCAACAGGCAAGCCACAGTGTTGCTGCATGGACAAAGGCCATATTGTAAGCATCGCTACCCCGCTTTGGCAGCGCATGCAGCAGAGGAAATGCGCGATGGCTGAGTTCACCCACGCTGCGCATGTGCAGGATGTATGCCTTCACGAAGCTGAACGCGCACTCCAGCCGCTCGCACGCGCTGGTGCTGCTGACGGTGGCCAAGCGGCGGGTGATCGCGGGCACCGGGCCCTTGCCCTCCGCCGACAATGTGTCCATGAAGGCCAACGTGGGACGGCTGTACATGGTGGACCTCGCGGGCAGCGAGCGCCTGAAGAAGTCAATGTCCACAGGTGTGAGTTTGATCAACGTACTGGCAGAGCTTCCTGTATGGCTTGGCTAATGTATGCGCATGTCTCACGACTCCTCCTGCAGTCTTTCGTCCGCGCTGTTGCCATCCCTTGCAGTCCTTTTCTGCATGGCTGCCGATCTGCATGGGTGCATATTCAGTGTCCCTGCTGCTCCTGCAGGCATTCGGGCCAGCGAGGCCAAGGCCATCAACCTGAGCCTGACCGTGCTGGGCATGTGCATCAATGCGCGGGCCTCTGCCAATGCGACCCATGCGCCCTACCGCGACTCCAAGCTCACGCGCATCCTGAAGGTTTGCGCATGCTCTTGGATTCTTGTCAGCTGATGACTGCATCACAACGTCCAGTCACAGCAGTCAAGACACAGTCGATGCTGCATGTCTGCAGGAGTCGCTGGGTGGGAACGCACGCACGTCCTTGGTCGTGGCCGTCGCGGATGCTGTCGAGCACTGTGACGAGACGCTCCAGTCCCTGCAGTTTGGCACGCGCGCCATGTTTGTCGAGAACTCGGTGAGCTCACAGGCTGTCGTCTTGTTATCAAAGGTTGTCGCTGCCTCGACGTCTGTTGCTGTTCTGCCACGGCTGAGACAGTCAGCAGAATTCTCACAAGGTATGCTTCTCTCGCTTGGACAGGCGGTGGTGAACGAGAAGACGGACGACGCGGTGACGCACCAGCAGCTGCTGCTGGAGATGGAGGAGCAGGCGGGCCGCGCCGACGAGCTCAGCCGCTCGCTCATCGACAAGGAGTCCGCGCTCGGCAACCTGGAGCGCAAGCTCGAGGTGCACATGCGTCTCAGTCGGATCGCTTGCGCACTGTTTCTTGCCAGACCGCCGTGTCCCAAGCGGCTATGTGATTGAGCTGGCGTCGCAATGCTCAAACTACTACACCTCAACGCAAATTGCAAGACAAGCATGGCCAGTGATGGAACTCACCGCGCGCGTTCCTGAGCCCTGTCGGACACCACTCTTGCGCAGGACGAGCGCAGGGCCAACGAGGACATCATGCAGGCGCTGGACGCCGAGCGGCAGCAGGCGCTGGCGGCGCAGCGGGCCGCCATGGAGCGCCACCTCGCGGAGCTGGAGGCGGAGCGGCAGCACCAGGCCGACCTGGCCGCCCAGCTGTCCCGCACGCAGGTCCGCGTGTTCAACTGCATCTGCATTTGATATATAGGATTGACAACAACATGATCCCTGAGGCGCAACCATCATTGGAATTGTGGTGTTGCTTGAGCCAATGGCAATCGTCGACGCATGTCTGGCGGGTGTTGGGCGGCGTTCTGCCTGTGCAGCTCCAGCAGGTTGACAGGGGAAGTATCGGGCTGACATGCAGGTGTGAGTGGGTATGGCACACTGCTCATACGTGTTATCGGCGCAACTGTTCTGCAGGCGCAATCGGAGCAGCTGGCCAGCAGGCACAAGGAGGAGCAGGCGAAGCTGTTGGCAGACCTTGAGGCGCGCACATCGGCGCTGTCGGCCACGCAGGCAACGGTGGCAGAGCGTGAAGCTGCTCACGCCTCCCTGCAGCAGCACTGCAAGGACCTGCAGGTCAGCTTGCAATATATGTCCGCATGTATCATGTGATTGTGCATGCATCCAGAACTGATAATGGGCAATGCATGCTTTCATCAATCAGAACCGAATGGTCCAGCAGTGGCGTGATGCAGGAGCGCCTGCGAGTAGAGCTAGAGGGTGCATCGAAGCGGTCTGCAGCGGAGGTGGCCGAGCTGGAGTCCCAGCTGGAGCGGGTAGCACACGAACTGGCCGCTGCCAATGCTGCAGCGGCTACAGCAGCAGAGAACGCAGCAGCAGAACTCAGCGACATGCAGCAGCGGCTGCTGGCTGAGACCAGTGCGGTGACCGCAGAGCTTCAGCTGGCACGGAAAACAGCAGCAGCGGAGCTGGACAAAGTCAGGGCAGAGGCGGCAGACAGCGCAGCAGCTGCAGCGGCACAGATGCAGTCTGCACAGGGGGCAGCTGCTGCTGAGCTGCAGCGAGTGCGTCAGGAGGCAGAAGCCCAGGTTGCCAGTGCTCGGTAAGTGGGGCTTCTTCCCCGTTTGAAGCCGAGTTGCTTCGTGTGGTCCAGTTGCACATGTTCTGGTTGCTGTGCAGGTGCAATTCGCACGCGTAGTCAGGATGCCAGCAAGAGGACATGTGGGTCAATTGCATTGCAGGCGGGAGGCTCAGGACGCGCATGCCTCACTGGGCCAAGAGCACCAGACAGCGGTGGAGCGGCTGCGAGCTGGGCACGAGGCGGAGGTCGTGCAGCTGGCAGAGCAGATCATCCAGCTGGAGGCCAGGCTGCAGCGAGCCACAGCAGACGCCGAGCAGCACGCTTCCTCAGCATCAGCGCTGCAGGAGCGGCTCGAGCAGCAGGAGGGCGACGCAAAGGCAGCGGCAGACCAGGTGATGCGCACTGTTGTCTCCTGAAACTTGCTTTACCGCGCTCCTTGATGGTCGGCAGGCTTTCGGACGACCGGCAGCGATCCGCATCAGTGACGACACTGCCCGAACTGCTGTTGCCGCAGGCAGAGGAGGAGTTTGAGGCTCTCAGATCCTCGGCGGAGGCTGAAGCGCAGGAGCTGCACCGGCAGCTGGACGAGGTGCGGCGGGACGCGGACGCTGCTGCTGCCACGGCTGCGGAGGAGGCGGAGCAGCTGCGCCTGGAGGCGCGCCAGGCGGCAGCCGACCACAGAGCGCAGGTACATATTCTGCCAATGCATTGAATACCCTTCGAAGCCTTGTTCGTTACAGACCACAGAAACGATGTTTCAGCGGCCATCTACCGGCGCTGATCGACACTTCTTCGCTCGGTTGTCCACACAGCTACTCGCTGTCGTGTGCGTTGCTTCATCTGTCAGGCACGAAGCAGGCGGAGTGGCTGACGGGCTGTGGGATGCGCGCAGGTGGACCAGCTGCTGAAGGAGGCGGAGCTGCTGCGCAATGAGTCCGAGCTGGCGCGCGCCGAGCACGAGCACCGTCTGGCAGACGCGCTGGCTGCCGCACAGCGGGACAAGGCGGCTGCTGAGCAGCGAGAGGCTGCGCTGCAGGTGAAAAAAGCAATGTGACATTCGGCTTTGCGGGTCCAGTATGCAGAGGTAGCCCGCTCCAGTTTCTCATGCACTGGTTGAAGGTGGTACCCTTCGTATGCTGCGATCCCGATGGCTGGATGCTAACACATGCCCGCCGCTGCTTGCCTCAGGGTGAGAAGGACGCGGCTGAGCAGCAGCACAGGGCGGTCGCCGGCCACCTGCAGGAGACAGTCAAGTCGCTGGAGGCCAAGCTGCAGGCGCAGCGTGACCTGACCGACAGCTATGTCGAGTCGCACACGCGCGAAGTCGCTGACCTCAGGTCCAAGATCGAGCTGGCGCAGGTGGGTTGGCCGGCAGATTGGCAAACATCATGTGCAAACCGTTGTGTGAAGTGAGCGTCGGGCATGAGTGCGTCACATGTTCCTTGTGCCACGCCTGCATCATGCAGGTCACTGGCAGGTTGGCCTGCATTGCTTACATGCCCTTCAACCACACCGACAGTTCTGCCAGCGTCCAACACGTCGGCACAGGTCCACCAGGCAGGGTGACCCATGCTTGCATAGTGGAAGCCAAGCAGTGCAGGTGGCGCCCAGTACCTCCTTGCGTACCTCCTCTGGTGCCCCTGCGCGCAGGCTGTGGAGGACGCCATGGCGGCGGAGATGGCGGACCTGCGGCACATGGTCGCAGAGGTGGAGGCGGAGCGCAACGAGGCGGACGAGGAGGTCGGCCGCCTGGGCGCCGAGCTGGACCGGCTGCAGCAGGAGTGGGCCTCCGACAGCGCCGAGTTCAAGGTGCTTGACGGCCTTGTGTTGCGCACGTCTGACAGTTGGGACTGCCGCGTGGATGTACATGCAAGTGTGTGTCGCTTTGGCTGCGAGCAGTGCTGCCCGCTGAGTCGTGTTTGGCATACAGCAGCTGTACATGCAGGCTTTGCATGTGCATCGCTGCTCCGACAGCTGTTTATGCAGAGTAGCAGCAGCCACTGTTGACATCCTGTTTAATAAGCTATGCATGTCGGCTCAGTATAATCGCATACCGCATACCGGTCCCATGCATGCCCAAACCCTTGGCAGCGGCAAACCCCCCCAGACCCCCGCAGAGACGGCCCCCCTTGCCTGTGCCGCACCCGCAGGCGCTGGGTGTCCTGGTCGCAGGCGCGATGGACAGCCCGGGGGGCGGACGAGGCGGCGGCGAGACGCCGCGCCGCTGACGCCCACGCCCGGGAGCTGGCGCGCCGGGACGCCGAGATCGCCGACGCCACGGCCAACTCCAGGGTGGCGGCGGCCGCCGCGGCCAAGGCGCTCAACGAGGCGACCGCACAGGCCAAGCGCTTCGAGTTCGAGGCCTCGGAGCTGCGCGCTGCAGCGGAGCAGCAGGCGGCCGTGCTGGCGTTGGTGAAAAATCAGGTGCCTTGTGATGCTGACCTCCTGGATGCCGGCAGGCTGCAGGTTCATACACATCTGAGTCCTTCTTGCACTGGACGCACGACGTCGAGGTGTGAACGGACATGTCCTGGCCCCTGGTCAGACGTGTACTGAACTGGGCTGAGCAGGGCTAGAATATTTGTAAATTTCTGTGGCTGCAGGCTGCGCAGGCGGGCCAGGATGCCGAGCAGCGGGCCGCTGCGCTGGCGGCGGCGGAGGGCAGCCGCGCGCATGTCGCCGGAGCGCTGAAGGCGCTGACCGCGCAGCACGGGCGCACATGCCTCAAGGGCGGCCGTGCCGCCGAGGAGCTCGAACAGCTCTCCGGGGCCTACGACCAGCTGTCCGAGCAGGTGCGGTGTCAAGTGCAAATGCATCTCAGGTGAATTGTATGGGTGTAAATGATAGGGCAACAGGGAGCTTCATCAGTTCGTCAGCATGACTTGATGCAGTGGCGTTGATGAGCACTGAGGCTCACCCCATTCTGCAGGATTACTCATACTGAAGCAGGGGCATGCTCAGGCATATCTGCAGTGGCCTTCACTTTGACATGCAGGTGGAGGACCTGTCAGCCGAGCAGCAGCGCCTGGAGGGCGAGTGTGCAGCGCTGGTAGTGCAGCTGGCTGATGAGACCCAGAGTCGGCAGGAAGCGTCAGCTGTCGCCGCCTCCGCAGCTGCTGCGGCAGCCGAGCAGGCAGCAGAGCTGCGGGCGCGCAACGAGCGGCTGGCGGAGCAGAACGCCCAGCTGGAGGTGAGCAGAACTGCTGTTTGTCAAGCCATGACTTTGCAGGTCTATGCTTGCATCGTCAGTGTGGCACGAGATAGCTTATGCAGAGCAGCTTGCAGTCAGGGTTGCAGTACTTGAGGTGGTGGTCTGCCGCGTGCAGGCTGCGCTCCGGGCGCACAAGAGCTCGGCAGCAGTTGCTGAGGAGCAGGCAGCAACCGAGCGGGCGGAGGCAGAGGCGCGGCAGCAGGAAGCGGCTGCCAGGGCAGCAGTGCGGGAGGCTGCGCTCGTGGTGCAGCGCCGCTACAGAGCCCGAAAAGCAGCAGAGCAGGCGTCAGACCTCGCTATCCGCCAGAAGGTGACAGTTTGAAATATGCAAGAGACCAGATGCTGCAAACAGGCATGGCTGGCGACCTGCAGTCCTCTCATAAGTTGTGTGCTGCAGCCCTCATGTCAGCAGACTGAAAGTGGCAGACGATGGTCATGATCCATCATGAGTGTCGCCTGCTGCTTGTAGATTGCTAGCATGTGAGGTCAGTGGCAGTCCCCGCATGGTCTGCACGGCCCATCTTTGGTGGCCTTCTTGGTCGAAGGCTGGGTGCATGCATGATAGGGGGTGGCAAAAACATAGGCAACACTCTGCTTGAACACCTCGAAAAATGGCATGCATATGCCAAGATTGGCAAGGTCGAGGAGGCAGGTTGGGCTTCTCTGGCACTTGAGGCCGCGAGTGCAGCAATGGACCTGGCCATGATGTGTTAGTGCAGCTCGGCCAAGTTCATGCATGTCTTGTGCTGTCAGCAGGCCTTGGAGGAGGCGCGCCATGAGAAGGCGGCGCTGGAGGCGCGCGCTGCGGAGCACGCCGCCGCCACCGGCCGCAAGGACTTTGCCGCCTCCCTGGGCATGATGCAGGCAAGCGGGCCCGCTGCTCGGCAGCCACATGAGCACATCAGCACTTATAGCAGCATCCCCCGCCAGCGTAACATGCGGCTGAGTGTGAGAGTGCGCGCGCTTGCCTGATAACATGTTGTGCGTGTAGCAATAGCAATGTCCCTGATCTGTAGGAGGCGGTGGACACGCTGCTGGGCGCCTTCCTGCTGCCGTCGCGGGAGCTGCGCGCCCAGCGTGCCCGCCGCCAGCGGCCACCCGGCTTCAACCTGGTATGCGCCCCTGTTGCTTTGTCGTGCTGGGCTGCCAGTCCTGCAACATTTTCTCTGCCTGACGCCTGTCCTTCCTGTGATAGATCCAGTACATCCTCTGCTGTTGCCATTGTGTCAACCAGCTACCAGTGCATCACCACTGCACGCTGTGCCACCAACAGCCAGCCGTGACAAGCTTGCACCGGCAGTACTGCTGATCTGCAGCTGTCACGCCCCTGTCACATTAACTCCGTCTGCACACAGGGCGGCAGCGTCAGCGGCACCGCTGTGGCACCCAGCGGCTCCTCCCATGGCGGCTCATCCGTCCGCACCTACAGCGCGAGCAGCGGCATCAGCACCCTCCTGCAGCAGCCGACGCCGCTGCGGCCCATTACCAGCCAGCACGCGCGCACCCTCTCCAACGCCTCGCAGCACGCATCGCACACCGACCCGCAGCAGACGCCGGGCCGCGTGCGGAGGCTCACGCTGCCGCGGCCGCCATCGGCGTCGTCCGAGCCGCCGTCGCCCCACGCCGGCGGCAGCCCATCTGGCAGCCCGGCGGATGGCGTGCCTTCGCCTGCATCCTCCCTGTCCTCCTTCCGGTGAGGCCTGAGCTTGAACGCTGCCAGGTCAGCAAGGTCAGGGATGGGCATGACCGGGCAGCTGTATCTTGAATGAGGTGCCAATAATGCGTCGGTCCAGGGTGTACTGGCAGTGGCGGTCGCGCTGATGGCTTGACATGCTCTCTGCTCGCAGGTCCTTCAACATGGGCGGCTTCCCAGGCGCTGCTGCCACCCCGTCTGCAAGCCGAGACCACATGCACAGCCCAACTGGTGATGAAGCAGACAATTCATCGCTCACGCTGCGGCCTCGCCCGCCGCCGCCCGCCAGCACGCACCTCCGCTGGGTGCGCTTCTGCTGCAGCTTGCCCTATTGTCACTCTGTCCACCAGTCATTGGTAGGAGGTAGCTTGTTCATGTAGCCATGTGTCTGGAGTCGGGGGCTGTCACAGATGACCTTGAGGACCCAGTTAGGTCATACAGCTACATGCTCCTCATGTCCCTGCCTCCTTACCATGTTGACATACTGGTGTAGGCGGACCCTGAGGCGGACCCGCGCCTCAGCCTGCGGGACATCGTCAACCTGCCGAGCTGCGGCGACGGCGCCCGCCGCCCGTCCAGCGCCCACCCGCCGGCTGCAGCCGCTCCAGGGTCTCCCCTCAAGGCGGCGGGCTCGCCTCCGCGCCCCGGCACCGCTCGCAGCACCGGCGGCAAGGGAGCAGGGTTCAGCACCTCTGCAGGCAGTGGCGGCTGGCCCCAACAGTCCGGCCACAGCCGTGCTTCAAGCCGCACCTCTTCTCCTGTGCCTGGTGAGCCCCAGCTGGGCGGTGCTGTCGCCCTGGAGCGCCTTGACGGCGGCAGCGGTGGCGGCGGCCTTGACCGCAGCGTCGTCGGCCGCAGCTTCACATTCACAGCCATGGGCGAGCAGCTGCGCTCGCCGACGATGCCGTCTGCTCCGATGAGCCCAGCCGCTGCCGTGCGCCCACGGGTCATGGCGGCTGCTGACAGCCCTGCGAACCCGGCCATGACGCGGGCCGCCATCACCATGCCGGTGTGGCAGGGGTTGGATGGCGGCAGGCAGGGTACAAGCGGCGTTCCAGGCGACGGCAATGGCCATGGGTCCCTGGCAGCACTGTCAGCCGGGGGCCAGCAGCAGCAGGTCCCTGGGCACGGGGCTCGTCGGCCGCAGCTCACCGTGCGCGTGCCACAGTCCCAGGAATGACAAACGATGCGCGCACCAGCCTACGGGTTGCGGTGGCTCCAAGACAACATTTGTATGTGCTGCATAAGCACACTGTACAGGGCGCCATGGGCTGCACGTAATCTCTGTACTCAGGTGATTTGCAATTCCTAGCCTAGGGCTGAGCAGCCTTCATTGTACCAAAAATGGGATTCATGCACGCAGCTTGGAGGTGCATGCACAGTGTGCAAGCTGCCTTATCTTGTCTGTATATGTATTACATGTCAACATTGGGTACGGTCTTCCAATCTGAATATATCAACGGTTCATAATATTGGCATTGGTCCGGGGCTCACGTGTATGCTGCAACAGAGTTTACGGTGCAGTACGCAATGCCAGTGTGCGCGCTGCTGCTGTCTCACGACAGACCAGGAACTTCACAAGTTTTTCCTTGGATTGCATACTTCATCAGACTTCTGGTGCCAGTGCCTGTGTAGTGACGCCTAAGTTGCGCTTCATTGTGGGCGGCCATGAAGATCATCTTGTGCCCTCCTCATGCCTTGCGCCCTCTTTCTCCCTTGTCGAAAGTGCTGGTCATGAAGGCCGCCGGGTACCTGCCATGTGCAAGCAACAGGGTTCAATGCGAGCTCCGCATGCAGGATGCAATGGACGAGGATGTTAGTATGAATGCCTGTCGTAGAGTGCATGATCAGCGGCGACTCCGACCAAAACAGTGGTTCCTGTGCAGACCTCTCGAAGCAGAACATGGCCATCGCCAGCTATTGTCTGTTCACCATCAGATAGGTACATGGTGTTTCGACAGACCTGTCGCCGACGGCGGCGCCCACCGGGCAGCAGGCCTCCAGCTCCTCGAGGTCCTGCTTGGTGAGCTTCTCGCTCAGGGCGAACGCCGCCACGTTCTCCTCCAGCCGGTCGCTGCGCCGGGTGCCGGGGATCGGGAACACATCAGGGCCCTGCGCACATGCCAGGTCTGTGGTCACTAAAAATGTGTCAGCCTTGCATGAAGCGGAATAGAACTCTGATCTAACCGCTTGCACAGAAGAGGCGATTGACGTCCTGCACATGAGGGGCGGGGTTCGGATGACATACTGCAAGGGTCACCTGAGCATGCAGCCACGCCAGCGCGATCTGCCCGGGCGTGGCGCCGTGCTTCGCTGCAATGGCCTCCACCTTGTGCACCAGCTCGATGTTCTGCACAGAGGACACAACTTAGTCAGGCAAGGACCCATCAGGCACGACCCTGTCTCCAGCTCTTGGCATCAAGAAGCAACACTGCGTCCAGGGTGCCCACCTTGGCGAAATTCTCCTTGGAGAAGCGGGGCGTGTGCTTGCGGAAATCTGCAGCGCAGGGTACACAGCTCAGTGTAAGTATTCAAGCGCAAGCTTCGCGTGTCGAACTGTGCGGCCGACTGCTGACATAGAGAGCTTCAATTGCGAAGCAGGGCCAGCAAGGCTGTACCATCATCTGGCAGGTCGTCGTGGCTCTTGAGCTGGCCTGCACCCAGGGATGCACAGATGTCAGCCGGGCAGTTCCTACTGTGAGGCTCTCGGCAGAAGCAGCCTCCGGATAGGCAGGCGGCATGCTGATGGGCACAAGGTTACTCGCCTGTCAGAAAGCCGCGGCCCAGTGGACTGTACGCCACGATGCCGATGCCCAACTCTCGGCACGCGGGGATCACGTCTGCCTGCTCGCAGCGACCACAACGACAGTGGGTGACTGGTGCTGCCTTGGTGCACAGAGTCCGGGCGTGTACCATACAAAGGCCCTTAGATCAACCATCGAGTCCACTGTCCGTACAAAACGCCAACACCTGAGCTGCTGAACGCTCTGCTGCTGGGTGCTGCCAGCCCCTCACCTCCGCACCACGCTCCCACAGAGACCACTCCAGCTGCACGGCGGTGATGGGGTGCACCGCGTGCGCCGCCCGGATCTCCTCCGCTGTCACCTCGCTCAGGCCCAGGTACCTAACCTTGCCTTCCTTCACCAGCTCCTGCATCCGGCGGCCTTGGTGGGGACCGCTGATCGTCTATCAAATGCGTACCCTGGCATGCCTGCAATTTGTGAAGCGCATGCGCACAGCAGCTGCGCGCACCCAATGGTGAGGCCACCCAAAAGTGCTCTGGTTCTGCGTTGGCGGAAACGGGTTGCAAGGTGGTGGTGACGCACTGCCATGGTCGCAACACTCGTTTCGATGGCGACGTTGGGGTCCACCCTGTGCTGGTAGTACAGGTCGATCGTGTCGATGTTGAGGTCCTGCAGCGACTTGTCGCAAGCCTCCCTGCGGAGGCAGTATAACACATTCACGGCAATGGACAGTATGCTGGCCTTGCATGGACACCGCAAGAAGTGTCGACCGTCAAAGGGGATGTCGAAACGCACCTGACATGCTCAGGATCTCCCCGGATGCCAAAGTTCCCCTCTGACATCACTAAAGCGAACTTTGTCGAAAGGAAGAAGGCGTCGCGGTGGTCCTTCAGCGCTTTGCCTGCGACAGTGGATCGTCCACATGAGGTGCGGGAATCATCCAACATCAAATCAAATCACAGGCCGTCAAGGAGGGTCACCACGCCGTGAGCACAGCTCACTCAGCAGCTGCTCATTGGCGCCGAAGCCGTAGGCGTTTGCGGTGTCCAGCATCGTCACGCCCAGCTCGCGGGCGCGCTGGACCGTGGCCAGGCACTCCGCCTCCGTGGTCTCGCCGCCCGTCGTGTACGCGATGGAGAGTCCTGCAAACCAGTAGCTAGGATGGCTGAGAACGTGCACATGTCATATACAACAAAGCAGAAGTGCATGGCCTTAAGTGCGGCCACAGCTTGCACAGCAGCGGCAATGGCGGCGTAAGGGACAGTGTTGAGGACATGCAGCTGAAGTGCTTCACAGCACGGCTGCGTCTCCTATGCTGAGAGGGGCCGGTGTCAGCTTTGCACATTGTGATGACCGAGCTGCTGCGGACATATTGCATGCTTGGCACATCACGCTCGACGACGAGAGACCTCATCGAATCATTTCGCACCCATGCATCCGAAACCCTGCGCGCTGCTCTGTGCGCCCTGGCTGCCGAGCGGCCGAGTTGGGAGTGCCATCGCTGCGTTCTGCACACTTGACGGACTCGAAGACTGTGAGTTGTGAAGAGAGAATGGCCGCAATCGGATGCCGTCTGCAGTTTTGTTGCAAAATATCGAATGTGGTTTCGTGATCCGCCGGCGGCTGCCGCAACCATGCATCGAAAGCCGCGCCGCATGGCGCAAGGTTTCGGAGTTCGGGCGACACGGTTAGTCATGCTGACCTGGCGGCTTCCTGGAAGCATGACAATGTGCACACCACCGCTGCGACAACCATATCTGCCGGCGCGGCTTTGACTTGCTTCACTCGCAGCGTTTGCATCTTGTCCAGCAATCCTACTCTGACATAGTACAGCCGCGGCCTGCGCCCATCTGCACATTTTGCTGACAGATCATCCCCTGACGTGAGGAGGAGGTGCAGCACACGATGGCGCCGCTGCCCATCAGGAAGCTCGGATCCCAGGTGACCTTTTTCAAGTCTCACTGCATTGCATGCCTCTTCACGGCGTCTTCCCACGTTGCAAACATTCTGCAAGTCCTTGCACTGTTGAGCGTCATGTCTGCCAGGGCATGCATGCATGCACTCTGCCGTTAGCTGGACACTGTGTGACCGGATCGGCACGGTCGTGACGTCCATATAGGAGTGCTGAAGTGATCTGGCTGTGAGTTTGCACAGGGTGCGGAGGCATCTGCCCAGGGCTTGGGCCTCATGGTGAGCGGCATGTCCTTGACTGGGAAGTAGCTACTACTTGCCAAGCTGAAGAGCTGAAGGTCTGTGTGATGGCGTGCGAGCAGCATAACGTCTCGCATGGTCACACGCACCACCGTCCGACTGCGGTCCTGCGTATGTGGCAGGGCATGTCCGCGTTCTACACAACAGAGGCGCAGCCGGAGGAGGAAAGCCTCAAGACCATCGATCGTGCCGTGGAGCTGGGCGTGACCATGTTCGACACCGCAGACGTGTACGGCCTGGGCAAGAATGAGCAACTGTTCGGTGAGGTCCTGCACGCCTGACCTGGCTGCTGCTGTGTGGGAGGATCTGTGTGTCACACCAATTGGAGGATTCGAAACCCGGACCTGCTGGCCCTTCTGTCCGCAGCCAAGGCGCTCAAGGGCAAGCGGGACCAGTTCTTCGTTGCCACCAAGGTGTGGGGCGAATGGCTGCGGTCGGCTGTGCATGCAAGCAACATGTGTGGGTGTGGGCCCAGCGCATTTGATCCCATGAAGACGCTGCACGAGTGCCGACGCTCGAGTGCTGACCTGCTCACCGTGACTTTCTGGCAGTTTGCAAATGTAATCGGCAAGGACGGCGAATGGGGCGTGCGCGGTGATCCCGAGCATGTCCGGTGGGTGTTGGCAACACAGGGTACAGCAACTGCCCAGGCTGCGAGCTGCGGGCTGCACTGCCATGATCGCGCTGCTTATGAGCTGCTTCTGAGCTACACCTTTGCTGCCTCGCGGCGCTGCAGCGCTGCCTATGAGCAAGGTGCATGGGCGTCGGGAGTTTTAGGGTTTTACCACATTTGAGGGTTTGTCCTCAGGGAGGCGTGCGCCAAGTCGCTCAAGGACCTGGGCATCGACACCATCGACCTGTACTACCAGCACAGAACCGACCCCAAGGTGATGGTGATGGTGATGGTGATGGTGGTTACATTCATATACTCCACTGGTCACACAACAAGTGAATGCTGGCAGGTGTGGAGCACCGGTCTTGACTGCAGGCCAATCTGTCCTGGATGTGCCAACGCAGGTCCCCATCGAGGAGACCGTCAAGGCGATGGCGGTGCGTACCTTTATACATCGTGCTCTGATGGCATTTGCATCACGTAATCACTGTATAACTACGCTCCTAGCTTGGGAGAGGTACGGGGATCGACAACCCCGCAGCTCCAGTGCAGTTGCAACCCAGTGCAGCTGTAGCTGCTTGATCGGGATACTGGTGCGCCAGTCCGGACCAAGTCCAGCCCATTGATGTTGGGGAACTGCTGCTGCATGCAGAGGGTCCAGGTGCGCGGCGTGAGTGATCATGTATTCAGTTGATGGGGAGGCCGACCAGTGTAGGGCTTCTGGCATGCAGGAGCTGGTGAAGGCGGGCAAGGTGAAGTACCTGGGCCTCAGCGAGGTCAGCCCCGAGAACCTGCGCAAGGCGCACGCGGTGCACCCCATCAGCGCGGTGCAGCTGGAGTGGAGCCTGTGGGAGCGCTCAGCAGAGGTGCGGTCCTCTTTTCGCATGCCGACATGCTCACAGCTGGCCCGCAAATGCGAGAATCTTCTCTACGGGCGGCGACCAGCTGCCCTGTGAAGCAGCCACTCGCACTTCTGCTTGTATCAAACAGCTTTGTTGTGCACCTGCGCCACACCCCAGGCACTCACTAGCTTCATGCCTTGGTTGATCCTGCAGGCGGACGTGATCCCCGTGTGCCGAGAACTGGGCATCGGCATCGTGTGCTACTCCCCGCTGGGGCGCGGCTTCCTGACCGGCCAGATCAAGTCCTATGACGACATCCCAGATGTGAGCTGCATGACGGATCTGGTGCCAAGCGTGCGGGTCCACTGTTCCGAGCAGCACTGCACTGGAATTGTTGAGTGATCTGCAAGCTGAGCGCTGCATTCGACACACTGCAGGACGACTTCCGCAAGCACGCACCACGCTTCTCGCGAGAAAACTTTCCAAAGGTGGCTGCCACCTACATGTTGTTGCACAGAGCAAAGTGGTTGTAAACGCTATGTTGTCCGTCTCACCCGTTACGTAGGTTGCATACGAGTGACATGGTAGACGAGGTGCGAAGCGGCGCCAGCAAATGTGTTGCCCGCTGTGCTGCGTGCAGAACATCGAGCTGGTGCACAGAGTGGAGGACATTGCTAAGAAGTACGATGCGACAACTGGGCAGGTCGCCCTTGCCTGGCTGCATGCACAGGTGCGGCAAAACAGCTGCTGCAGTTCAGGGCCTCCCACCAAACTTGACACATGTTGTCACATTGATCTGACTTGGTGGTATCTCATGTGCGCAGGGCGATGACGTCTTCCCAATCCCGGTGTGACTTGCAGCTTTCTGCGTGCTCTGTGTGCTGACACGGACCATGCATGCAGCATCAGCTGCTGCGACCTGCACTGCGAGTGACTCGCACGACGCACACAGCTTACCAGCGGTTCCCATTCCACCGCAGGGCACCAAGCAGATCAAGCGGCTGGAGGAGAATGTGGGCGGCTTCGAGCTGAGCCAGCGCATCTCCAAGGCCGACCTGGATGAGCTGTCGTCCTTCTTCCACATGGACGCCGCCGTCGGCGACAGGTCAGCGTTCCCGCCATGCTGCAGAAAGGCGTTCGGGCTTCGTGTGTCACGCATGGGCATCTGGCCATACGCTGTGATGCATCGGCTGCTGTTTGACATGCAGGTACCCAGAGGCGCACATGGCCATCGCACACGACAGCCGCAAGGCCGTCAAAGCCTGAGCCTCGCCTGTGAACGTCACATTTGAGCTTCGGGTTGAGGGGAAGTGATGACAGCTCAACAATGGATGCACAGGACTTGGTGACACCTTCCAACACTGCAGGATTCGATGAAAGACAGCGCGCGGGTGTGATTTGCAACCAGTGGTGATATTGCACCTTGCTGCTCCTACGTGTGTAGTTTGCTTGCTGCATGATTCTGCAGCTTTCATGTCGGCCGGCTTGCTTTGGTGCTGTGCAGTCGAGAACACTGACACTTGCTTCGTGAAAGGCAGAGTTGAGCACACCGAGTCGAAACAGTCTTATTGTAAACCCTAAACCAGCCAGATCTTTTGTCCACCATTGATCGCCCGGCTGCGCAGGTCGGCCGCAGAGATCGCCGCGGCTGCAGACGTCACAATTGTAGGGCAGCGTGTCACTGTTGCACCTGTACAGGCACCTTCCGCAGCCTGCCCGGCCCTGTTAGCAGCCAGCGCCGTGCTGCCGTCCTTTCCTTCACGTAGCCGCAGTTAAGTGCCTCCCGGCCTTCAAGTGTGTTGGCGCCCGCAATGGCAGCCACCATGATGGCCAGCGCGCAGCAGGTGTTCGAGACGCGGCAGCTGGGCCCGCAGCAGCTGCTGCTCAGCAGCCCCGGCGTTGGCCGGGCTTCACATCCGCACTCCTCCGGCAACAGCGTGGACCTGCGCAGCCTGCCTCTTGCCTCCCGGCTCAGCTGCATCCCAGGAGCCCTGGCGCAGCGTTTCACGCCCGGGACGCTCGCCCTGGTGCAGGTGGGCCTGTCAAGCTGCCACCCTCGAGCTCACAAACTCGATTCAGTGATACTGCCAGCTCTGAATTCATGAGTGTCCACCGCCTGCGGCCCGGCGTTCCCAGCACGCATGTTTAGAGCTGTTTTCAGCTCAAAGCCCGGCGTTCAAGACGGCAGGCGGCACCGAACCCCCGCTTCCACAGCTGTCTGACGAGGGCCTCTGGGCACGCCTGGACGGTCCAGAAATGGCCGTGCGTGTGAGGCGTTCACACCCGATCCCGCTGCCGACGTCGCAGCCCCAAGCAGCTCCGCATGATCTGCTTGAGGCGGCGCAGGGCAGCTGCGCAGGCAGATCACTGTGCCGCAGCTCTTTTGGCGCAAATATCTCGCCGTGTGAAAAGTGTCCCGAAGTATCGGGCCGCGGTCAGCCTTGCTGACGCACTCGGCGTCACGACTCACCGTGGCGGTGCCTGCAAGTTGTCGTCAGAAGAACGCTCATGCTCCGCCCGTGGGGTACCGGGACCGGACAGGCCGGTGCGGCTGGGAGACGGGGGTGGTCCCATCCCACCCAAGACAGCTGGGCAGTTGCTGCCGCACATCCCCCTTTGGCTGCCCCCATTGCGTCCGAGTCATCCAAAAGCATACGACTGCCTGCAGGTGTGGACGTCGTGCCTGGACGGCCGCTGGGCCGGCGTGTCGGCGGCCAAGTCGGGCACCACAGTCTTCCGGACGCAGCCGATGGGCGCCAGCCTGAGCGACCCAGCGCTTGCGCCCTTCCGAGCAGCCTGCTGCGAGAGCGGCATCGTGCGGTCCGCCATCGGCATGTTGGGCAAGGTGTGGAGCTCCGGCGCGCTGGCGGTGGTGCAGAACGTGGCGATCATCCCCACCTCCGTCCACCCCCGCAGCAAGCTCGACGACAACATGACGGACCGTGTGGCGGAGCTGGCTTACATCCCGGTGTACGACCTGCGGCAGCCGGAGGCGGGCGTCGTGGCGTGCCTGGAGGTCATGATGTCGGCGTTCGCGACGTCCGCGCTCGTCGCCAACGTCATCTCGCACGCCTGCGACCTGCTCACGCAGTTCCAGCTGTCGCTCGGGAAGCCGGCGACGCACCCGTCTGCAGTCCCAACGGCCCCGTCGCCCTTTGCGTCGTTCAACTACCAGCTGCCGCCGCCGGCGCTGCTGCGCGCCAGCATGGACAGCCCGCGGCCGCTGCCGCCGCCGCATGTGCGGACGCGCGCCAGCATTGACAGCCCCCGGTCGCTGCCCCCCCTGGAGCGCCACCTGCACAGCGCGAGCACCGCGCCGCCATCTGGGCTGCCGCAATGCATCCCCGGCAGCATCAGGTGCCCGCCTGCGTCGCACATGATGGCGGGGTGCGCCGCCGGCAGCTACTCCTCGTCCAGCGGCAGCAGCCGGCCGGACTCGCCGGGCACGCCGTCCGCGCAGCCCCCCCTGCAGCGCAGGCTGTCCATGCAGCGCACCGCCAGCATACGGCGCCTCGACTCGCTGGCCGACATGAATGTCGGCTGACCGCTGACCGGCAAGTCGACGCATGGTCAGTATGTGCGATGTTGGTCAGCGGCGTCTGGCCTGGTGGAATTGAAAGTGTCGGCGGGCGTGGGCGATGGCTGGCGCAGCAGGGTGCCGCCTCGCAGCAGCTGCAGGCGAGGCAGGGTGCAGCGGAGCAGCGTCCTGTTGTGTAGCAGTCGACGCACGCGCAGCGCTGGGCAGGCTTGATTCGCCAGTGCTGCTGTCCTGCAGTCTAGCAGGCAGCTGCGGAGCGCAGACGCGACCGGACAGTATCTTCAACTTTGACAGCAGTACAGCCTGAGAGGACAGCGCAAATGTTGATCGAAACTGCGAGTATCGTCCTATCGTTGCGAGGGTTGCCGGGTTAGACCCGAACAGAGTCTTGCGAGGCTTGACACACAGACACACTCAGGGGTGACACGTTTGGGGACGTCGTGCTTTCGGAGCGCAGTTTGGTGTACGGTACAACACGACATTCGAGATGTGTTGCTCGGTAGCTGCATTTGGACGAGTTGGAGTCGGAGGCTAGACACAGCTGCTAGCACAGGCCGCGCGCGATTGTGTTTGCGCTGCACAGGGCCACAATTTTGGATTGTGAGGATCTTGACTGCTCACATTGTTGATATGACCTGGCCGTTTGGTTGTACATTTGGATGCTGGAGGGATAGCGCTGGAGCGGAGTTTGACGGTGTGGTCGGGCTTATCCTATGTGGGACCAAGCAGATTCCTCGTCGTGTTGTGGAGGACACTAGTCAACTGCCGGTGAGAAATTGTATGGTACGGTAGTCGCAGCATCGGTTGTAAGACGATGTGACACCCAATACTCAACAACAGGGTGAGCCGCAAACAGCAGTACCGTAAGCATTTGCGGTGTTCAATGCCGTCGATGGTCAATTGCCCTGCTAAGCCCCCCAGTTCAGATGGCAGCAGTTGCGGCTGGCATCATGAGCTGCTGAAGGATGGCAGCGCAGCTGTCAGCCGGTCACTCTGTCGACAGCGTCCTGCGCCGCTGCTGCCAGCACCGCTCCTGCTCAGCCTGCAGCAGCAGACAAACGAGATGCTTGAGCACCTGCCATTTGATATGTTGCACAATGTGCCAGTGAACAGTGTGAGACTGCCGATGCTGGCAACATGTGCACGGCAGCAGCCCTTTGGCATGTTGTGGGTGAAAAACTGTGTGGGCGACAAGACCTTCAGCACAGACAGGATGTCCTTGAAGGCGGGCCGCGCCGCTGGGTCCTCCTGCCAGCACGCCCGCAGCAGCCGCGCGAGCGGCGGCGGAGCGTTCTGTGGCACCGGCAGCCTGCAGAGGCGGTGTGCACCAACATGAATGACCAGCACCAGCCAACTCTGCTGCAATCAGCCCTCCAGCAGATGCTTCTTTCGCAGCAGCTCTCGTGTTGCAGAGGGACCAGCATGCTGACAAAATGCCACATGTGCACCTGTCACCCAAGACGCCCACCACGTAGATGACCTGCATCGGGTTGACCAGCTGGCCCCAAGGCACTTTGCCTGCAGCACATGACTGTACAGTCAGTGTCCGCCCAAACAGTGCCTATGCAAGCGGTTACGTTCCATCAAGGGGTACTTGAGGCATCTGGCACCTGTGAGGCACTCCCACATCAGGACGCCAAACGAGTAGACCTGCAGGCGTGAAGCTTCTAGGTCATTTGAGTGCAGCAAACACGATGCAAGTTGCATGCTGAAGTGCAGCATGCTCAGCCCGTGCAGCAGACTCACGTCGACCAGCTCAGTGACGGGGCCGCCCTCGAACATCTCGGGCGCCATGTATGAGGGTGTGCCGGCCACAGTGTTCTTGGTGCTGATGAAGGTTCTGAAAGGACAGCAACAGCGTTGCTTTACTGCAGCAGGGCACTGACCTCATATCCGTGGTGCAGCAGTGGCGAACTGGCAGTCATGCAGACGTACAGCTGCTGCCACAGCGCACCGGTCCTTGAAGCGGGCGATGCCAAAGTCGCAGACCTTGGCGCGGCCCTCAGCATCCAGCAGCACTGCAAGGTGTCAGGAGGGTGTTGTCAGAACAGTGGGCGCTGTGCCCGTGTCAACCTCGTCATGTTGGCGCTAGCTGGGACGTGTGTGATCAGTATGGAACCCAGGCGAGCAAGGGTTGTGTTGACGCACACCGTTCTGGCTCTTGAGGTCGCGGTGCACGATGTCGGGGTGCAGGTACGCCATTGCGTCCGCCACGTCTGCCAGAATTTGCAGGAGCTGCGCATGCCGACACCTCTTTCAGCGTACAGTCATGTGCTGCTTGCCACCCTGGTGATCCCACTCAGGGCAGTCTTGGGACAGACAGGCGTGGTGTCCTGTCGCTGACCTTATGACCTCCCGCAAGTGCCAGATGCAGCAGGGCGACATGCGTGAGGAGCAATGCGTCTGGAACAACCTCTGTGTACGCCAGCGGCGACTGGCCCGCGGCGGGCGAGGCGGAGCCCTCGCTGCTGGCCTCTGCGCCCGCAGCCCACTGGCCGGCCTGCCGAACCGTCGCTGGCGCAGCTGCCTCCCGGCTGCGGGTGCCTTCAGGGCAGGGCATCAGCATGACTCAACAGCAGTAGGGTTTGGCGCGGCCCTGATCGCGCCCGGACCGCTCAAACAGCACTCTTCGGTCATCTCATTGGCCAATGACACCACTTGAAAGGCACGCTGCGGTGACAGTTTTCAGTTACATATCTTGATGTTGTACAGTTACCACATATCATACGTTTGCGGACCCGCGCAGTGGGGGTGGAGCCGCGCGTACAGGGACCCCTCCGCCAGCTCAGTCCAGAAGCATAGTGTACACGTCTGAGAAATAACCAGTTCAAAATCCGCAGACCCGCGCCGTGGGGGTGGAGCCGCGCGTGCAGGGACCCCTCCGCCAGCTCCTCCACCAGGCACACGTGCGGCGGCACCAGGCACGCGCCCAGCAGGCACACGATGCGGTCGTGCTGCAGCCCGCTCAGCACCTGCGCAGAAGCACAGAGCGAGGGTGTCAAGTGACGGCGGACACAAAAGTAGTTGGGCACTATATATGGTTGGGTGTCTTTCCCTGTGTTTTGCTATGTGACCTCATGGCAGGGCCTTACGTGCACACTGATGCGGGTCAGATACAGATCTGAACCTATGCTGATGTTGCCCAAACGCGCTGATGAGAGAGGCACTGCTTTGGGTATCAGCGCCGGAGGCAGCAGCTGCATGGCCAAGATCAGCAGATGTGACATGACGACGTGCCCTTGGCATAGCCGTGCTGTGCGGTGTGCACCTTGACCTCCTGCTGGAAGCTCTCGTAGGACCCGTCGTCGTCTGCAAACGCCTGGCTCAGCATGACCTTGACAGCCACCGGGGCGCCCTGCCACTTGCCTGCGATCGTTTGCAAGTCCCCTCAGCAAGTTCATGGTTCTGCTGGCAAACAAACTGCTGATGTCAGACATCAAGGTAGGTGGTGCTGACACTGACCACAGTACCCACTGCGGCCAACACACTGCTCACCTCGGTACACACTGCCAAAGGCTCCACTGCCGATGCGCTCGTCCAGGATGATCTGGTTGGCGAAGTCAATCTCGTGGCATGCCTGCCATCGCAGAGTACGGCTTGGTCAATGACCTGCCTTCAGCATGGTTGACGTCCACCATGCAAATAATGTTCAACTGTGCCAGTGTCATCGCAGTTTCTGCTGTTGTCTGCTTCAAACTCTGCAGCTGGACATGGCGAGCCTGATCACCCACCTACAAAACTGAAGTTCACGACAAGGCAGAAGACTGTGATGACAAGCCACAAGCACAGTGTGGAGAGCGGGAGCCCTGCAGCGCACCCGGCCGGTGGACGGCGAGTCGGGGTTGGAGGGGCCGCCCTGCTGGCGGTCCCCCAGGCTGCCCAGCCCCATGCCGCGCGCCAGCATCCTGCCCAGGCTCTTCTCCTGCCGACAGGTGGTACAATGCTCTTGAATGATGGTCATGAGGGAGCTGCAGCTGCTGCCCGCACACGCTCCATGCCAGTGCGCTGTGAGCAGAGCGCCACAAGCCGCACCAGCTTCGCCGAGCCTCATCTAAACTAAGAGGAATTACGGCTTTTCAAGTCCTGCAACCTGCTCCACATGCAAAGCTCATAGCGGCTCACGTCCAGCGAGTTGTGGCCGCTGGTCACGCGGGAGGGGTTGTGGCCCTCCTGCGGCTTGAACACCCCCACGGCCGGGGACGCACGGCCGCCATTAGGCGAGCGCCGGTCCCCGGCCGCCGCAGCCGCCGCTGCCGCTCGTGCCAGCTGCGCCAGTGTGTTGGGGCTACCTGCGCAACGAGTGGAGAAGGTCGGCAGCCTGGCTGTCGAGAAACTGCTGCACAGCAGTGGATGCAGATGCACATCCTGTCCTGTGTAAAGGACTGTGCTGTCAGGCCAGGGCCCCTCCTGCCAGCTCACTGTGGGTACCTTTGCTGCTGTCACTTGAAAAGCACTTTAGTCCTGCACCTGTGATCTTCCGGTTGAGCCAGTCATGCAGGCGGCCGCCGCGTGCGTCCAGCTGCACCGCGATGCACGTGCCCGGCGGCAGCTCCGCTGTGTCGTCCGATCCTGACATGTGGCAACTGCCGGGTGTCAGCCCTGCAGGTTTGGGCCAGTTGCATGCGGAACACCCAGTACGTATGACAATGCATGCTCGACAAGCTGCAGAGTGGGTGTCGCAGCCAGGTCAGCCAACGTGTCATTGGGCTGCGAGCCGCCGTCTGACCAGCATTGTGGGACATCGGCCCAGCGCCGCCATGGGGCAGGGCGCCCTCCTCGGCCCAGGGCGCCATGTGCTGCGCCTCCGAGCCATCGCTGCCCTGCCACGGCTGCCACAGCCGCAGCGGGTCCAGCCTGCAAGCCAGCACCAGTACAGCTTGATCCTCTCTCAAAACTCGTTCGCTGCATCACAGATGTCAACTTGTAACATGCACACACTGGAACAGACAGTCAGCATAGCTGGGACCACCCTGCAGTGGCACACCCTGACAGGCTGGCCAGGTTGATGGGCGCCTGCAGCTGCTCCCGCACCGGCACCCCCTCGATGGAGCTGGCGTTGCTGTCCTGCCGCGACACGCCGGGCGTCCTGCGCCGCTGACTCTGCAGGTCCGGAGCACATGTTGAGTGATGCACCATGCCATTACATGACTGCAATGACCACAGCAAGTATATCTCCAATGCAAGGCTTCTGGAGCTTTCTTCAAGAAGGCTCTGTCGTGTCTGTAGGAAGGTGCGTCCATCACGCTTGGCACTGCAATTAGCATGCTTGTCTGACGATGGTTGACCATGGCAGAAGGATCAAGCAAATATGTAGGAGCATGCCAAGCTTTGACAGATGCCCAACCTGCTGGCGGCGGCCGTGGGGGTTGGCTGGCAGCGGGGGCGGCTCCCCCAGCGACGGCGCGCCCTGCTCCCAGCCATGCCCCCTGGGCGCTGCCGGCCTGGGCTGCGGCGCCGCTCCCCTGGCCTGCGCCCTGGTTGCGGCCTTGGCGCCCCGCTTCGCGGCAGCAAGGGCTGCGTGTCTGGGATGCCATGGCGGCACCTCACCTGTGTGCACGGGAGTACTCAGCTACAGTGAACCTGACAGTCACCAGCTGCATTTGGACAGATGCATAAAGGCATCAAGGCGTGAGCTGCGTCCGCATTGTGCGCACTCCTCCTGATCGTGTGCCAGCGCACCAGTCTCAGACGGCTGGGCTGATGGCAATCGTGAGGACGTCGGTGGCGCAGGGCCCCACAGGGGTGCAGGAGATGGCAGCCTGCCCGCTGCAACCTGGGCAGGCACAGACGGCTTGTTTGGTCGGTGCACATCAGCAACAACCCTATCCACAGAGCAGGAAGGGCAGAAGGCTTAGGGGCACGGTCTTCCTAGCTAACAACGCACCGCCTGAGCAGTGACATCAACAGACCGTGCGATGAGCATCTCCTTGGGCGCCCCCCGTTGGCTGCCACCTTTGGCGTTCACTGACGTGAAGGTACCCTGCCAAAGCAGCAGCTAAGACATTTACGTCACAGTCGATGTGCACAGCATGCCGCCTGCGCGCCTTCTGTCCAGCACTGAGGTTCTGCACAACCCTGTTGAGCTGGCCCAGCAGGGCAAACTAGTAGCCGTGACCGCACCGTCTGTTGGGTGTTGCTCTGTACATGGCAAATTCAGCTTACCGCTGGCGTGCTTTGGTAGGAAGTTGAGCTCTTGTGGGCGCCGCTTGTTGGCAGGAACTGGCGGCGGCTGCGGGGGCTGCCATCTGCGTCGAATAGGTTAGCTGCTTCTCGGTTGGCATGCACCGCCCGCCACACCGTCAGGCAGCGGCACAGGAGCATCACCAGCACGATTGCTGCAAGAGCACCTATAAAGTAGAAGCTTGTCTGAGCAGCGAGGCTGGTAGATGGATGACCATAATAACAGATTGACACAAACCATGCTACCCTCGCCCAATATAGCTCATACCATTGCTTGGCAGGCATATACCACACTGCAGCATCAATAACCAGACTCGACTCACCGAAGAGCACGCCCAGGGCAATGCCAGCCTTGGCACCAGTCGAGAGACTGTGGCCGCTGCCGCCGTCCAGCTGTGCAGCCCCTGGGTCGGGCGAAAGCGCATTGGGGAACGTCGGCTCGAACAGAACCAACGGCGGGCTGGGAAAGGTGTTGTCGCCAGATGGCAGGCTCTGAGCAGGGTTGAGCGCAAGGGGCGCAGGTGGCGGAACGCTGAGGCTGGGCTCGGGAGGAGGCGAGCGCTGCTTCCTGCACCACAGCGACAATGCTTTTGAGTGCAGGATCGGCTGACAAACAAACCAGGGCTTTCAGCGCTGGTGATATGAAGGATGACAATGACTGCCATGTGCTGGCAAACACACTTCATGGCGGTTCCTCACACCTGCTGGGCTTCGAGGGCTTTGACGAGGCCTTGGTAGGTGGGGTTGTGCTGGGGGCCGGAGGCGGGCTCTGGTCGGGTGATGGTGGTGAGGGAGCCTCTGGTGGCGCCTCTGCTGAGGGCGCAGGGGCAGGCGCCGGGTCTGTTGCGGGAGCGGGGGCCGGCGCAGGCTTTGCTGGCGGCTTGATTGGCGTCTTTGCTGGTGCCTCCGCTGGGGGTGCTGGGGATGGCTCAGGTGCAGGTGCTGGCTCTGGGGCAGGAGCGGGGGCCGGCGCAGGCTGTGCTGACGACTTTACTGGTGCCTTAGGTGGTGCCACTGCTGGGGGTTTAGGAGCTGGCTCAGGCGCAGGAGCTGGCTCCAGAGTAGGGGCTGACGCCGGCTTGGGGACTGCGGCTGGGGTGCGCTTTGTTGGCGGCTGTCCAGAGGGCGCAGGCGCATCAGCAAGCGGGGCATCGGCGGCGGCGCTGTCGACTGGTCCCGTTGCTGGCGCGCTGGCTGCTGTCTGCAGGGGCGCGAGCAGCTGCCGGACGGTCGTCGCTGGGTCCCCTGGTAGTGTGAGCTGCTCGCCGCAGCAGAAGGCCACGCCACAGCTGCTGCTGGCGTCGCTGAGCTCGGCCTGTGCGGCCTCAGTGGTTCTGGCGCCTGCGCCGCCGTCGCCACCGCCGCTACACAATGAGTTGTCGAGAGCTGTGCTGTTGTACCTGCTGCAGGTGTTGCCGCCAAGGCTGAGGCCGCTGAGAGCCAGCAGGTCTGCCAGGGTCTGGACGTGCCCGTCTGTGCTGCCACTTGCCGGCTGCCCCAGACGGTTTCCTACACTACTAGAGTACCCCAGCTCCAGTGTCAAGGTTGTGTTGCCGCCGCTTGGGATGCTGTCGCCGCTGTTGGCGGCCAGGCTGGCAGTTGCACTGCTGCCAAGCCCCTTGAACTGCATCATGCATGTGTTTGACCAAAGTGATCTGCCGGAGCAGGAGATATGTCCTGTGAAGAACAGGATGCATGCAATTTTCTGTGCCCAGACAGATCAGTCACCTGCAGTATTGCACCATCAATGCTGTTGATTGTGACAGCGCTGGCATTGTAGTTGAACGTCAGCGTCCATCCTGCCAGACCATCCTGCGCATCCCATGCGAACAGTGGTCATAGACCAGTTATATACAGTGAACCAGCTGCAGGCATGGCTGCCCCAAAGCATGCTTGCACGCAATTGCTCATCCGAGAAATGCATGACGGTACCTTCAGGTTGTTGGTGAGCTGGATGCCCGCCAGCAGGGTGCGGCTGCCAGCGTCTGCCACCCGGAAAACAACCTGCTGTGCGCATGCCTGGCCTGGCGGCGTGCCAGCAAGGCTGCCTGCCAAGGCCCACCTGCCTCCGCCTGCCCGCTGGCTGACGTCCTGCAGCAGAGCCTGTGCGACCAGCACACATGCTTGGAGCTACCATGCCATGCAGATGGCGCAGCAGGCATGCAACTGCAGTTTGAGCAGCTCATCATGCCTACCTGATAGATGCGCTGCTCGATAGCATCGGTGGCATTGTTGGACGCCTGCTGCAACAGCGACCGAGCGGCCGAGCTGCTGGCTGCATCTGCCGCGCCGTGCAGCAAGCTGGCCGTGAAGATTGACAGGCAGGCCGTCCAAAGCCAGCGGCGACAGCTGGTCCGATCCCGCCGATCGTGCACGCGGCGGCGCGTGCAGCTGGACCGCAACATCACAGCCGAGCGTTGAAGTGCATGCTGCCCGTTATAATGCTGTCAGGTTTGCCTGTGGCAGATAGTTGTGCCGACGAGGCGGCTGCAGGAGTACATCTGCCACCGTTGCCTGCTTCTGTCACCGTGACCTTCAAGCAGCGTCCTTGCCACCCCCAACTCGCGCCTCTTCACGTGCCACCTATACGCCTCGGTGGGCGAAGCCTGCGTGAGCGCGGTGCGAGGCGGCAGACTGGCGGTATTGGAACGGTGGGGTTCGTGTTCCCGAGGTGCCGCCAGGGAAGCCGCCAACGCCTGCCTAATACGACTGCCCCTGAGCTAGCCAGAGCTAATCGGCCCGCCTCACTGGTTCCTGCTTCGTCCGAAGCAACAGATCGCATCGATCGGCTGCGCGCGACACATTGGATAGGTCAGGCCTGCTGGGAGCTATGCGCCGCGTCGGCAGCCCCCCGGTGCAGGTGCTCCAGTAGCACACGGAGGCTGCACCACTGCCAGGGGCTGGCAGCAGGGCGCGCAGCATGGCGCGCAAGAAGAAGGCAGCGCCCGTGGCGCCGCCTGCCGATCAGCAGGGATCGGCTTCACACGCTGGAGACGGCAGCCAGCCGGCGCAGACGCCAGTACAGGCAAACCCAGCCAGCACAGCACAGACAATCGCCCCAGAGACCAGCCAGCAATCCAGCGACGGCGTGCAGATGCAGCACAATGCAGAGACGGACTGCGCCGCCATCCTGCGCATGCTGAACACCAACACCGTGTCCAGGTCAGCATCGACCTCGTGGCACACTGCGATGCGGGTGTGCAAGCCTCGGGGTGATGGGCGATACATCACTGCAACTGAACGTCGCCCTGCATTTGTGCATTGGACGCATGCTTGAGTGTGCATGGTGACCGAACGAGCAAGATGCATACCGGCCATGGGCAGCCAGGGTCCTTTCGGTGCACCTTTTTGCACTCATCGTTGGCCCGTGGCGATTTTTCTCATACAAGCTGCATGCCACGGCTCTCGGTGGCTTGTATGGCTGGTTTGCCGGGACTCAGGATGCGATACACCTGGGTCGGGCTTCGGTGGGGCGATGCTTATCTGTCCAGCCACTGCCAATCCATGACGTCGTCCTGTTGTCCAGGGCCAAGGCGCGGGCTGCGTTCAAGGAGCTGGCGAAGGAGCATCCCCACTCGGAACTGCCGCACCGCTACCTGGTGAGTGGGCCGTCCCAGCTGCCAGTGTAGACGGCGCTCCCGGCGCGGCGCATGCACCCTGCCTCATGCTAGCCTGATCCAGTTGATGTAGCGACCACGAAGAATGCACGCATATGAACGCAAACAGACATCGGTCAGTTGACGCACCCTCACGTCACAGCAACCCATCATGGCATTTTTGTGTCTGATGCGCCTGGACCCTAACTGCCAGGAAGTGCTCATTGCTTCAGGCACGGCTGCTGTACCACGAGGCCGCCTGCTCGGATGAGGTGGCCGGCGAGCGTGGCCTGGGGCAGCGGCTGGCGCTGCTGCGGGAGGCGCTGTCGGCGGCGGCGGCGGCGACGGGCGCCGCGCCGGCGTCGCTGTCGTGCGCTGCGCTGCGCGCCACGCTCGTCGTCAACCTGCTCGTGGAGAACGGCCGCGGCCAGGTGGGTCTCCCGCCTCCGTTCCGTGGCAGCCAGCAGACGGTGACACGACAGCAAGCTGACGCCGAGCCGAGTGCAGCTCGCTGAGACGCGGTTGGCCTGCAAAGTCGTATCACATGCAAAGGCCAGATCTTGCTTGCTGCTGAACATGTGTTGGCACACGCAGACGGGCGGTTCCATCGAGGCAGCGGTGGCGGAGATGCGCACGCAGCTGCGCGCGGGCATCGCGGCGGCGGAGACGGCGCTGCGGCCGCCCCCGCCGCTCAAGTCCCCAGACTACGAGCCGCTCATCATCATCTCCAGCGCCGGCCACCAGACCGCCGACCCCTGCTGCCAGGTGCAGCATTGCAGCTGCTGTGCTGGTTCAAACAGTGCCTGTGTGCAGCTGTGCGTCTTGCAGAACAGCGTCCTCCACTGCAGTGCCCTACGGCAGGAACGCATGAGCACATGGCTCGAGACTCCTCTGCAGCGAGGACAGGCCCCAATCTCGAGCCATGTGTCAGTGTGTGTCCCGCTGTCGGGCATTGCACCGCTGTCATGGAAGCAACTGCTGGCGGGCCACCCTGTGTATCGCATGGCGGCACACTGGTGATTTTTGCACGCAGAACATCATGGCGCAGGCCACGGCGTGGGCCAACGGCGGGCGCTGGGCGGAGCTGGCCGCCGAGAAGGCGGCGGCGCTGTCGCAGATGGCGCGCACGCTGGAGACGTACTCGCGGCTGCTGGAGACGCCCGCGCCGCCGGCCGACGGCGCCGCCCGGCTGCTGCAGCAAGTCATGCGGTGAGGGCGGGCAGAGCGCCGGGATTGCCTGGCGTCGGCTGCTGCCGCCAGAGCTGGTGTCCAGCGGGCTTGGAGAAAACGACGTTGAGGGTCATGTACCTCAGAGTCAGTCAACCTGAGTTGCTGCCAGCTGGGGTCTGTCTCAATGGATAGGGCTTGGGAGAGTAAGGCCTGAGTTTGGAAGCATTCCTGGGTGCAGGCTGGCGCCGGAGATCCTGGCGGTGCAGGCGGCGGGCGCCCCCGGCAGCGGCCGCGGCGCCGGCGCGGCCGCGGCAGCCGCGCCCCCCGCCTGGGCGACCCAGGTGCTGGAGAGCGTGGCGGCCGCCGCGCGGCTGCCCGCCGGCTTCGGCGCCCAAAGGGGGGCCTACGCCGCCGGCAACTACACGGCAGCCGAGCGCCGGGAGCTCGCCCGTCGCCTGGAGACGCAGTCCACCGCGGCCTGGCTGCTGCAGAAGCTGAACGGACGCGGCGGCAGCGCTGCCGCCAACCCCGGGCCGTACGCCTACGGGCCGAACTATAACGCGGCGTACGCGTCGGCCGGCTCGCAGCTGCCGCCGCCCGGCATGCTCGGCGGCGGCGGCGGCGGCGGGCAGCTCGGCAGCTTCGGCGGCGGCGGCGTGTCGGTGCAGGACGGCGGCCCCCCGCCGCTGTCTGTCGAGCGCCCCTGGGACGAGGTTGCACGGGTGAGCGGCTTGCCATGCTCAGTTGTCACTGTCGGCAACTGCAACGACCTCTAGGTCAGGGACCTGGATCACCGTCCTACCAAGCGGATGACCAACTAGACTGAGGAAGAAGTTGCTAGCATGTTCCAGTCAGCCACCTGCGATCCAAACGATGTCGAGATGCCTGGTCTTCCTGCCACAGCAACAAGATGCATTAGCTGGCGACGACAGCCCATCCCCCTTACACCTTGCTGCTCCTAACCACGCAGGAGTGGGCTGCAGCCGCGCGCAAGCGGTCTGGCAGGCGCCCCGGCGGCCCCTCGCGCCCCGAGCGCACCCCCCTGCAGCGCTTCCAGAGCGTGCGGCAGCACTGGGCCGCCCTGCCGCCCGACCGCCGGCGCCGCCTGCTGACCGTGCCCGTTCGGCGCCTGGCGAGAGGTGAGGGTTCTGGTGTTTTTGCGGTGATCTGCTGACAATTCCACCTGCTGCTATACATGTTGCTGGGGGCACACGACCAGCACCTGTTCTGCCTTGCATGTTCCTCGAGGGTGAGCCCTCTCAACAGGTCTTGCGCAGTGTCTACTAGCATGCTGAGCCAGAGGTGGGGTTTGAACACCACGTCTCACCACCGTCAAGCTGAGGGTGGCTGTGTTGTGGCGTGGAGCAGCCACGCGCTTGGAGCAGGGCGCCGAGGCCGCGCACGAGGTGGCGCACGCGCTGCGGCTGCTGCAGGTGCGCCGCCTGCACCGTGGTCCAGCCACCAGGCAGAGGGCACAAGCGGGGCCCCCTCGGTGTCCGCATGCTTGGAGGAGGCTCCCTGTTTGAGCCCCCCCGTCTTGGGGCTCACACCTGTTCGCGCCAGTCACAGCTGCGCTGAGGTTCGTTCCAGGGTCCGTCATTGAAATTTGTAAAACCTGATGCAGGAAAGGGGCGACCGCCACGCAGCCTTCTGGGCGTGCCCGCCGTGCGACTGCGCGTTCCCCTCCTCCTCGGAGTTCGCGGAGCACCTGTACACGTACCACGAGGAGGCGGTATACGCCGACGAGGCGGCGGGGACCTACCTCACCTGCTCCCACTGCGGGCAGGAGGTGGGGAGGTTCCATTTCCAAGCGGCTCTGATGCATGAGGGTTGAACCTGACACTTAAACACATGTTGCAGAGGTGACCGACATCAGGCTTGCCAATCAGCGGTGTCAGTCGAGAGCTGCTTTGTGGCGTTGAACAACTACACACAAGACGAGGCCCTCGACGGCTGCCGCCTGCATGTGCAGATCGTGGGGGCGTACTACCGCAGCCCCGCGGCGGCTGGGTTCCAGCTGTGCACGCGCTGCAATGCGGCGGCGGGCGGCAGCGGCGCCGGCGGCGGCGGCCGGGCGGGCAGCGGCACGGAGCAGCTGGTGTGCGTGTGCGCCAAGGCGCCGGCGCTGCCGCCCCCCTGGGAGGACGCGGGCAGCGACGACGGCCGCGCCGCCGCCGACCCCGACGACTTCGAGCTCCGCCTCAGCCAGCTGCAGGTGGTCGTCGCCGTCTGAGGGCTGGCGGCTTGAACTGCGTGTTTCTTTTTCCATGCCAATCAAGATGTGTGCATGCTTCGCAGGGCTTCCAGGGCTACAGCCCAGACGCACTGGCCAGCATGTACGCGACCGGCGCCGCAGCCGGCGCCGCAGCCGCCCCTCCTGCCGGCTGGGGCCTCGCGCCGCAGCTCATGCCCGCCGCCCTGACGCCCGCCCCCGCAGCGCAGCGGCCGCCGACGCCCAGCCCTGAAGTGGGCGGCAGCAGGGCTCCCGGCAGCGGCGCAGGCGGCGGCAGCAGCAGCAGCCAGCCTGCCGGCAAGCCGCCCCCCGCGCCCGGCACTCCCGGCGGCAGCGCAGCCGCCGCCGCCGGCGGTGGCGGCGGCAACGACAGCGGCTCCGACGGCGGCCCGGCCTTCGCCTTCGGCCAGCTCACGTCCAGCCTGCCCGAGCCGCTGACCTTCGGCGGCAGCCCCTCGGCCGACGGCCGCACCACCCCCACCCGGGTGACGAGCCCCTCCCGCGCCCGCAGCCCCGCCCGGGCGGGCATCGCCGGCGCCGCCGCCATCCCGCAGCCTCCAGGCGTCTTCACCTCGGCGGCGCGCGCCGGCCACCCGCACAAGCGCGCCCGGGAGGAGGATGCTGCGTCGGCGGCGGCGGCGCTCACGGCCGCCGTGCCCCGCCCCGGCTTCGGCGGGTCGTCCCTCCCAGCGCAGCCGCCCCGCGCCGCACGCGCCGCCGCCAGGCAGCAGCCCGGGGCCCAGCTGCAGCAGCAGCCGCTGCAGGCCCCCCTGCAGCAGCTGCCTGCGGCGCCTGCCCCCGGTCGGGCGGGGCGCCACTGCATCGTCGAAGACACCGACGAGGTGGGACTTCGAATCGACTGTGAAACTGGAGAAGCTGCCAATTTTCAGGTTTAGACGGCACAGTACGTGGTGTCCCAAGGGCAACAGCTGCAAGTCCGATGCTCATGTGCAGCTCAGCTCTGGGGACTGCCTTCACGGTTGAACAGAACTGCAGGACTGATCCCTCAAGTGTTTCTTGATCTGTTCAGGATGGCGACTCCCTGGTCGGCAGCGAAACCGGCGCCTCGCAGCAGGATCAGGCTGCGGGCACCTGGCGCACGTTGATGCAGGTCCGCACTTTGCCGCCGTGACCTCTTGATGCTGTGCTGCTCATCAGGGGATGCGTGTGATGTGTGTTGTGCGAGCCAAGCTTCATCCAATCACTTTGGCATTGGATGAGGCAATGCGATTGAGTCCAAATATTCTTGGTCTCACACGGCGCTGTTGCTGGTGGCAGGACAACCCGCTGGCGCGGCGCATCAAGGAGTGGCAGCTGGGCAAGCTGCCCTTTGGCTTCAGCGGCGGGTCCGGCGGCGGCGGCGAGCGCTCTGGGCGGTCCGGCCCCGCGGACTCTGTGCAGTCCCTGGACATGGGCCATGCCCCCGGTGCCCAGGTGCGCCTGGCCTGATGGATCTATCAACCACAGAAGTGCGTGTTTGCACCAAATTGCTCCCTGACTGCCCTGCTGTCTGCCCCTTGCACTGCGGTTGCGGCCCGGCTACTCAGCAGCAGTCTGCTCCTGGGCTGAAACACCTCAGTGTGATGAAGGGAGTGGCTCCCTCAGAGCTACCACAAGCGTTTAGCTCAACGCCTGTCTTGCACCTGAACTGCAGCACGTGAATGGCGTGCCGGGGCAGGGAGACAAGGGCAGCGAGGTGGGGCCATCGTCGTCCAACTCGTCGCAGACGCAGCAGCGGGAGCTGTTCCTGCAGCAGCAGCAGATGCAGCAGCAGCAGCAGCAGCAGCAGATGCAGCAGTTCCAGCACCAGCAGCAGCAGCTCGGGCAGCAGCTGCAGCGGCACCAGCCGCCAAGCCAGCAGCAGCAGCAGCAGATGGTGCCCCACCCTGGGGCGATGCTCCAGGCACCGGGCGTCACGGAGCAGGCGCTGTCGGAGCTGCTGTCGTCCCACTTCGCCCGCCACCACCCCGACAACGAGGTGCCGTGTGTGCCATGTCCGTGGCAACCTGGCACCTGCTTGCAGCATTATCCGTGCTGCCGTGTATCTGCATGTCACGGTGGTCATGGTGCACGCTCTGATGCCCACTCGACCGGCCTGCAGGCGATGGTGTCGATGGTGATGGCGGAGGTGCAGCAGATGGCGAACACGCAGAACGGCGAGGCCTTCCACGCGCGGTTCGTGGGGGTGATCGCCCGCATCCAGGAGCTGCTGCGCCAGAGCCGCGAGCAGCAGGCGGCGGACGCGGAGGAGTGGCAGCAGCGGCCTGCGGATGCCGCGTCGGACTCGGGGTCGGCCGCCAGCGGTGCCCGCCACCAGCGGCACCCCAGCCTCAGCGGGCGTGCTGGCAGGTAGGCATAGTTGTGTGCCCTCGTGGCTCTGTGTGCCCTGCACCACTGTGACGGCGCCGTCAGGGGCCCAAGCGGTGCACACCGCCCTGCACCCGCAACACCTGACATGCGAGCTGGACACTGGGCATGGCGAGGTGTGATTGATCACAGAGCCGAGCTGATCACAGCGTTCCCCCACCCTGCAGCGGCAGCAGCGGCGCGCGGTCCAGCAGCATGGACAGCGCCGACGGCAGCGGCTCCGCGGTGGCGGAGGCGGGCAGCAGCGGCGGCGGCGGCTCCGCCGGCGAAGCGCGCGCCCTGGAGGACTTCGTGGCCCGCCCCGCCGACGAGGTGTGGGCCCAGCTGGAGCGCAACGGCGTCGCCGAGCTGCAGGTGCGCCGCGGCCGCCCCACACCGGAGCTTGTTGGTGCCGCACGAGCGGATGAGCACCGCGTGCAAGCCTGCCGGGGCTGCTGCTGCTGGTCAGACCGTCATGACTGCCCACTGTGTGCTCTACACCACTCGTTCAAGGCAGACTGCGGGCGCAACTGGACTGGATGTTGGGGGACGACAGCTGCCCAGCGGTGTCACCACAGAGCATCATCCGTTGCCACATTAAGGTTGACCGCCGGCATGAACCTCCCGACAGGAGGTGCTGGGGCACATGGGGCGGCCGCAGCTGGGGCAGCTGCTGCAGGAGATGATTGTGGCCATGCACGGCGTGTCCGCCTACCCGCACACCCCCTCCGACGGCCAGGGCGACGGCAGCGAGGACGAGTGCATCGGCTGCTTCAGCCTGTTCCAGTTCTCCTCCGACATGGACGGCGCGGCGCTGGAGGCGGCGCTGGCGGCGGCCGCCGAGGCGCCCCGCCGGCCGAAGGGGGCCGGCGCCGGCGCCGCCCCGGGCTCCGGCAGCGAGTCGGGGGAGGACGCGGCGCTGGAGGTCAACGCCTGGTGGCTGGAGCACCTGGAGGAGCGGGTGCGGGTCTAGGGGGTTAGGGTTTTGAGATTGTCGCATGGTCTGCCCAGGCGATTGCATGTTTGCAAGGTGTGCCCCCTGCATGAACTGACTGTGCGGTCTGTCCCATATCTGAGATCATGTATTGTCCCCAGCGGCGCTAGTCGCTAGCCACACGGAACACCAGTGAGAAGAATATGTGTTGCTGTGCGCAGGGCGGGCATGACGAGGGGCAGCTGCAGGTGCTGCGCTGGGTTTACGGCGGCCTGGCCTGCGCGCAGAACCTGGACTTCCTCGAGCGCCAGGCCGAGGTGCCGCCGTATGCTGACCCTGTGGCCTGCCATGTGGTATTGAAGACGCTTGCGCCTCCAGCTGCCTGCCAGACTTTGCCATTGATGTTGTACTGCTGCTGCTGCTGCTGCTGCTGCTGCTGCTGTGTCCCCTGGCGGTTCTGTCCACACGAACAGCCTTGTGTGACACGCAAGTGGTGTGTGCAATAGGTGCTGCCGGGCGGTGCGGCGCCTGCCGCCAGGGCGCAGGCCGTGGGCGCGCTGCTGGACGACCTGGCCGCCGCCTGGCGCCGCTACCAGCACACGCTGGACTGCAAGCGCAAGGCCGCGCAGCTCTCGTGCGCCTCCCCACCACAGCACTCCCCTGGCAATTGTTCGGTGTCACCTTTGGGGCTTCCGCAGCAGCCAACCATGCCCCGCCGCTGAGGCCCCATGCCCCTTTCTCGCCTGCACAGCGACAGGATGTTCAGTGACAGGGGAAGGGGATGGACGAAGGAGGGACTCCCCACATGCATGCATGCTGCACAGAGCACCAGCACTCAGCAGCAGCAACCAGCGTTTGCTCGAACTTGTGTGATTCTGCAAAACCGCAGGGCGCTGGCCAAGCGGCACTTCATGGCGGTGCGCCGCATGGAGGAGGCCGGCACCGCCGCCCCCCTGCGCCGCGCGGCCTCCGCCTACCGCGAGGTGCCCACGCCCTGAGCCCCAAAGCTAGACGCTATCCGGCAGCCTTGCTGCTTGTCGTCACACCCCCAGACGGCAGCCTCCCTGCTAGCCTCACGAAGAGGGCGTGCTCTGCAACGCTGACTCTGGGCTGCGGTGTGCGCAGGCGTATGTGGCGGCGCACGACGCGCAGCAGGCCTCGGGGCCGGAGGCGCAGCAGCGCGCGGACGTGCTGCGGGCGCAGCTGCAGCAGTACTGCATCCTGTCGTCCGACGACGCCTTCCGGTATGCGGCGGAGCTGGTGGCGCGCGAGGAGGCGGCGCTGAGCCTGGTGCGGGAGATGCTGGGGTACGAGGGGCGGGAGGCGGCGCGCGACGCCGCGGCCGCCGAGCAGCGCCTGGCGGCGGCGCGGCTGGATGCGGCCGATGCCGATGCTGAGCTGGCTCGCGCGCAGGCCGAGGGACCCGCCTCCCACCGCAAGCGCGACTACATCGACAAGGTGCCTGTGGAGAAAATAGGAAACCAGAACGCGTGGCCGTTGCGATGCCACGAAAAGCGCTGCCAAGACGAGCTGGTTGCCAGCGTCGCGCGCCAGCTGGACATGTGCCATGCGGCTGTTGCGGGCTGGCCGCCGGGCTCGAGGGCCTGGCAACTCTTCTGGGGCTGCACCGTGAGCTTCAGTGCTGGTGATTGACATGCCGGCGCGTGCATGCCTTCAAGTGGCATCGAGGGGCCGGCATCATGTGGCCACTCTCAGCTTTCAGCCACAGTCCCTACTAGCCCTGAACCCACCACCCTGTGCCGGGGCAGGCGACGAAGGAGGCGGAGCACCGGGACCGGCTGGGCGAGCTGCGGGCGAGGGGCGACGCCGCGCGGGAGCGGTCCGCTGCGGAGCAGGAGCTCATCGTCACCTCCCGCCTGCGCCGCGAGCAGGCCGACAAGTGCGCGCCCTTGCCCTGGGGCTGTGCATGCCAGTGATGGCAACGTGCTGTGAGTCCTCGCCGTGCCCGGCGCCTCTGGTTGCATGTCGGCAGCGGCATGCCCACACCTGCAGCAGACTACCCTGGCAAACATTGTGTGCGTTGGCGCTTGCTTGCAAGCAACGTCGTCATGCCGAGTGACCACCTGCTGACGCCGCTGGCCGTGCTGCAGGGACCTTGGGGGTGTGGCGGCGGCGCTGGCGCGGCAGGCCGACATGGCCGACAAGCTGGCGGAGGCGCTGGCGCGCCCGGGGGCGGCCGGCACCGCGCCGCCGCAGGATGCCATCCTGCAGATGTTCATCGCGCGCCTGGACCTGGCCGAGATCATCATGTGCGGCCCTCCACAACGAACCACTTCTTTATTCACCCTGGTCCACGCAGGCAGTCACGGGTTGTGGTAGCAATCAACCTTGTTCGAAGCTGGCATGTCAGTCAGGCGGACACCGGGACGCTGAATCTGAACCCCTTGTCGCCTGGCAAAGTCCAGCGGCTGTTGATGCCTAGTGTCTTGATTGTCGTTGCGTGTGATGCTGCAGCGAGTACGGCGGCTCCTTCGAGGCGGGGGCCGGCACGCTGCGGCTGTATGTGCACGCGGTGGCGCTGGCGCGGGCGGCGGCGGACGCGGCGCAGCAGGCCATGGAGAAGGAGTTCCAGGCCATCGATGCGCTCAAGGAGCGCCTGCAGGTGGGGCTGTCGCAAGGTCACACACCGAAGGCACAGTGTGCACATTTGCGCAATCATCTGGCAGGACAGCCCGTGGAGCAGTCGTTCATTGGACCTGATCGCGTGTCATGGGCGAGGCGTTGCATCGAGCACCGAGCAGCACACCCCCATGGAAGTGCGCCTGGAGACACATGACTGCAAAGCCGCGAGGTCTGCTGAGCAACATGTGCCCACATGGCTGCAGCTGGCGGCGTGCGTGGACATGAGCGTGGAGCTGTCCGACGCCGCGCTCAACTTCATCCGCTGCGCCATCGAGGGGGCCGCCGCCAAGGCGCAGGTGAGGCATCGGCGCCAGCCGGACTCAGCGCACCTGCAGGCAAACACAGCTAGTTTGACCTGTCTTGGTTCAAGTTGCACCAGGTTGCTGCACGTGGCACTGCCAGTCTGCGGCATGGGAACCCGCTCGTGACTGCAGAGCTGTAAGGCAACGACCTGCCAGGCGCACCTGCCAACAGGGCCCTGAAGCAGCTTCGCAGCACAGCCAGGCCAGCAGGCTTTCGCTGTGGCGCAGCGCCGACGACCCGGGCCACTGCGCACCCCTGCAGGACGCGGCGACGGCGCACCTGCTGGCGGAGCTGGAGGCGGAGGAGGCGGCGGAGGCGCGCAAGGCGGGCGAGAAGGCCCGGCGGCGCAAGAGCAAGGCCGCCGCCCGCCGCCGCGCCGCCGACTCCGCCTCCGAGGTCTCGCCGCCCGAGCTGCTGCCCGCCGGCGTGCGCATCGATGAGGTCCGGGTCCCCGCCCCTGCTGCTTTGATTGTTGCTGCTGTGGCTGAAAGCCGCCGAGGGTGCCGGGCTTTGCACCCGGCAACCGGGGTCCTGCTGATGAGCTGGACATGCAGAGCCTGCAGCTCTGACCCATGGTGCACCCAGAACACACACGAGGGTGTGCTGGTCGGTTGCCTGGTTTAGTGTTTCTGATGTGTAGATACAATGGTGCCGAGTGCTGCAAACCTCATCACAACATTGTGCCGCCCCTGCAGGAGAGCGACAGCACAGTGGAGCCGTCGCAGGGCGGCGACATCCGCAGCGAGGTCGCCTCCCAGCAGGACGCCGCCGAGACGGCTTCCACCGCGTCCGAGCCCCCCCTGCAGCGGGCCCCGCAGCAGCCGCCCAGCTCCCCGGCCGCTGAGCCGCAGCAGCCCAAGCAGCAGCCGTCTGCTGCGGAGCAGCCGGCGGCGCCGGCGGCATCGCAGCCCAGCAAGCCCGCCGAGCAGCCGGCGGCGAAGACGAAGGCGCAGAAGCGCGCCGAGAAGCAGCAGGCCAGGCAGCAGGCGGCCGCGGCGGCTGCTGGCGCCGGCCAGCAGGACCAGCCCTCAGCAGCAAACGGCAGCAGCACGCAGCAGCAGCAGCAGCAGCAGCCAGTGCAGGCGGCAGCGGAACAGCCACACGCAAATGGCACTGCGCACCAGCCAGCTTCCGCATATGCGCCTGAGCAGCCCAGCCCCCAGGTCATGTCGGCCTGGGAGCGGGCGCAGTCGGCGGCGGAGGAGGCGGAGCTGCGGGCCGCGATCGAGGCGTCGTTGCTGGACGCGCTGCCGGCGGGCGATGTGGCCAAGGCCAGCACCGCCAAGTCCCCTGCCAGGCCCAAGGTAGGCACCGTGCTCTGTGGCCCCAAAGATATCCACTGCATCAGCAGATCAACGGGTCCTGCAGCCAAGGACACAGTGCAGGGATGCAGCTTTTCAGGAGGCATCCTGCCCACAGTTGTCCGACAAGGCTGTGTGAGAAGAGGTGGTCGGGAGCCGTACTGTGTGCACCAAACGGCAGCGACCATCAAACGTGAGTCTCTGCTGCTGCGATGCAGGCGGCGCAGCCGCCGGCGGGCAGCAAGGCCGCCGCCCGGGCGGCCCTGCCGCCAGCCAGTCCCGCCAGGAGCAGCAAGTCCGCGGCGGACTGGCAGGCGGTGGCGCCCCCGCCCGCCGCCGAGAAGAAGCGGCGGCGGAAGAAGGGCAAGGGGGTGAGCGGGCCCAGCGCCAAAGTGTGCTGCCTGTCGATTGCTGCAGAAGCTGCAGCGCTTACGTGCTGCAGCTGCTGAATGCACGAGTTGGCTGTGCCATGGCTTCCTTCTCATGCATTAGGGCTTGTACCTCGTGTCTCTGTCTGCAGACATTGGTGTAACAAACTCATGTTTTGGGCACAGGAGAAGGAAGAGGCAGCGGAGGAGGCTCCTCCCCCAGGCTCAGCGGCGGCCCCCAAGGCGAACAGCCAGATGCGCATCGTGTCCTACTTCGGGCACTGGCTGTGCGACTGCGGGCGGGAGAATGCGCTGTGGGACCGCTGCTCCTGCGGCCAGGTGCTGCCCGGATGTGCTGATGCCGCAAACCATGACAAAACGGCACCGTGAACCCTGCAATGAGCATGCTGCAATGTGTCAGCCGATGTGGCAGGTATCTGTTCGCTGCCTGCTTACACGTGTCTCTCATGGTGAACGTAGTGTAACAGGACTGATGCACAGCCTGGCCACCATCATCGTGCTGAAGCTTGGTTCGTGGGCGGTGCGCAGGTGGGGCCGTGCCGCGACTGGGTGCGCGGCCGCTGCCAGTACGGCTCCCGCTGCCACTTCTCGCACCTGCCCTTCGACCTGCCGCCCGGCCCGCCCAACGGCGACCCCATCGCGAAGCCGGCGGCGGACGCCCCCCGCTGGCAGCGGCCCGGCACTGCGGCCGCGGCGGCTGGGCAGCTCAGCTCGGCCGCCGCCGCCAGGGCCGCCGCGGGCCTCGGCCCCAAGGGAGCTGCCCCCAAGACTTCAGCCGCGGGCGACTCCGCCACGCAGGCGGCCGCGCCGGAGCCCGCGCCGGATGCCGCTGCAGCACCCCGAACCGCATGGAGCAAGGCAGAGGGTCCCGCAGCGGCGGCTCCGGAGGCACCGCAGCCGTCGGCGTGGGACAAGCGGCCGTCACTGGGCGGCGCGCTGCCGCCGGCGTCGCAGGCACCTCCTGCAGCGCCGCCAGATGCAGCAGCACCCGCCGGCGGCCCCGCGCCAGCCAGCAAGTCCGCCGCACAGGACTCGCAGCCTGCCCTGCCGTTGCCGCCCCCGCAGCGCCCTGCAGAGGGCGCGCCCCAGCAGCCGGCCCCGCAGCAGCAGCAGCAGCAGCAGCAGCAGCCGGCGATTGTGGCGTCACCCGTGCAGCCCCAGCGTGCTGCGTCCACATCCGCCCCGCTGCCACAGCAGGCCATGTCCGGCCCCCAGGGGTCGCTGCCTCTGGGCGCCTTCGACCGACAGCCCAGCGGCGCCCTGCAGCCCGACACACCGCAGCAGCAGCCGCAGCCGCAGCAGCATCAGCCGTCAGCACTGCCTGCGCCCAAGCCCAGCGGCCTGCAACCAGCGGCCATGCCGCAGATGCAGAGCTTTGGTCCGACGAGCAGCCCGGCAGCCTCGCAGCAGCAGGCTGCGAACGGCATGCTGTGGGGAGGCGGCGCCTTTGGCGGGCTCGGCGGCGGCGGCGGCGGCGGCGACGGCAGCAGTGACGCCTACAACCCCTTTGGCGACAACCCCCTCCTGCGGGCATTTGCCAGCGACCGCAGGTGCCACGATCTGCCGCCAGCCGGTGCCTGCGCTGTGCCTGCAGCGGATTGGGAACCCTTGCCTGCATCTCGACCTCCTACGAGCTGCTGGAGGAATCATTGTTGACGATGTTTGGTGGAGCCTCCCTGGCTGACCTTTTCAACTATCCTCCTGGTGTCAAGTTCGCGATAGCACTGTGGGCTTTAATACTTGCAGGATGGAGACCGCGCCGTCGCTGGGCTCCGTGGGCTCGGCAGCCGCCGGGGCCCCCCTGCAGCGCCCGGCCTCCACGTCAGCAGACGTGATGCCCGACGCCAGCGGCCTGTCCGACTCCATAATGTCCATGCTGCAGCTGAACGACAGCCAGCCGCCGTCCGCGACCTCCGCATCCGCCGCCGACAGCAGCAGCCTGTCCATCCCGCGGCCGCCGTCGCGGCCCGGCACGACGCCCATCGACCAGCAGCCGTTCATGCCTGCCGGCCAGCAGCAGCTGCAGCAGCGCCCCGGCAGCATTGGGGGGGCTCCCGCGTCCGCTGCGCAGCCTCAGGGCCTGCAGCAGCAGCAGCTGGGTGGGGGCGGCGCCTTTGCTGGGGGCGGCCTGCCGAGCGGCTCCTCGGCCCACAGCCTGGGCCCCAGCCGCCCGCAGTCCGTCGCCAGCTCCAGCCGCACCGTGACGCCGCCGCCGCCGCTGCAGGGGGGCCCCGTCGGCGCGCTGCAGGGTGGGCCCCCCTTCGGCGGGCCCCGCGGCTTCATGCCCCCCCGCGGCTTTGGCCCCCCGCCCCCCATGTCCGCCAGCCAGCCGCAGGGCGCGGCCTCGCTGCCGCCGGCGTTTGTGCCCCGCGGCCAGCCGCGCAACCCGGGTGTGAACCCCGGGCTGGGGCACGGCGGCCTCGGGGGCCTGGGCGCCGGCGGCAGCTGGGGCCTTAACCCCGGAGCTGCGGGCCTGCCGGGCATGACGCACTGGGGCGGCCCCGCCATGGGCAACAGCCTTGCCGGTGGCATGGGCAACGGCCTGGGCGGACTTGGTGGCCAGCTGCCGGGTGAGTTGATAACGATGCACCAAACCATAATGCTGAGGATGCAGGCCAGGACATGAGGCAATGTGCTGGGTGTGTAGCCTGTCAAAGCAATCAGCAGCATCCACGGCAACATGCGACTCACCTGCTTGGCTCCTGAGCAGAAGAGGACACAATTATACATTGCCTGCAACTCCATTGTTGCTGCTCTGAGGCTATATTCTCACCAATGATCAGGTGGCGACGCCCCTCGGCAGTTCCTGGAGGCGCTCGTCGCCGTGCTGTGGGCGCTGCCGCAGCTGCGCGCGATGCTGGCGGAGGCCAGCCCCGCGGCCCTGGCCGGCAAGCCGGGCGGCGGCTCGGCGCTGGCGCTGCGCTCGCTGTTCGGCGCGCTGTCGGCGCAGCAGGGCGGCGGCGGCGCGGCCGCTCTCGCTGCCGTGCCGGAGCATGTGCGGGACTCGCTGTGGCGCGACTTCTCCGCGGCTGGTGAGCCCCAGCGTTGAGGGAACTGGACCCACCTGCATATCAGGATGTGTACAAAAAGAGGTGGCAGGGCAGTGCTCGTGTTTCCAGGCAGCTCCTCTGCCGAGGTCCATGTGTCAGACAGGCTCTGGCGGCAGCATGGCCCCCGGCCCTGAGCCCGCAGCCACCACTGCTGCAGGGCTGGTGCGGGATGTGCGGGGCGGCGACGCCGCAGCCGCGGTGGAGCACGCGCTGGCGGGGATCGACCGCGGGGGCTGGGCCGGCGCGCCCGGCAGCCCGCTGGCCGCTCTGGCGCTGCCCGTGGACGAGCTGCTGCACTGCCGCTCGGTGCGTGCTCGGGAGCGGACACGTTCGAGTCGTGCATGCGTCAGGAGTCGGTCTCCTGACGCCAGCAGCCTGTGGTTTAGCAGTAGTAGTCAGCGCCACGCGCTGTCACTTGGGCTGCAGCACGTTTACTTGCCTTGTAAGGTCGCTTTCAGCAGGCTGCATGGGTGCTGCACCAGTCACGAGTCTGCTTGTTGCACTGTGGGACTAGCTTAATCTCGCAGTAAAAGCTGCTCATCATGGACTGGTGCCACCTCTGGTTACAGGGGCTGTCTTGGTTACCCGTTCAGCGCAGTGGCCCTCTGCCTGTCAGCAGTTGGCAGGGTCTCATAACTATCAGTCTCCATGCAAGAGAGGTCTCTGCATCTTCGCTCTGCTGGCGGGGCGCGCTGATTGCCGCACAGCAGCCGAAGCGCTGTCCTGTGTGCTGCAGTGCGGGCGCGTGGCGCTGGAGGCGCAGTACAGCCGCTTCACGCTGGCGGTGCCGGCCGGAGCGCTGGCGCCCGAGCGCTCGGCGGGACCCGGCGGCCCGCCGCCCCTAGAGTCCGCCGTCGCCGCCGCCACCGGCCTCGCCGCGCGCGCCTGCCCCCTGGTGCGACTGGCTATACCCTCCTGGTGCCTCCACCTGCGATGTTCAGCTTGACGGGTGCTCGGGCGGGGCAGCCGGGCACGGCAGGGGCGGGCGCTTGGGCCGCTGCAACAGGGCGCTGAGTGCGTTTCGTTACTCGAGCAGGCGGGAGCACTGTGCTGCAGCAACACAAAACCGCAGCCCTGTCAGCGCTGAAGTCTTCCGCCTGCTGCGCTGCAGGAGCAGGGCGGCTGCGGGACGCTGAACCTGGTGCAGGGGGCGGTGCGGTGCGCGCCGCGGGGCCTGGTGCTGTGCCTGGGCTGGGGCGCCGCGCCGCCCCCCGACGCCGACCTGGCCGCGGTGCTGGCGGCGCTGCCCGTCCGCCTGGACCCGCGCGCCGCCTTCCCACGTGCGTCATCAAGATCTTGCGGTGGGAGGGTTGCTCCAGGTTTCGTAGCAGAGCCGGCACTTCCTTGCGATGTGTGGCAAACTATCGTTATTGCCTGCGGCCCCCGCTGCAGGTGCCGAGGCGAGCAGCCTGCCGCCCAGCTACCGCCTGGCGGCCGCGGTCGTCGGCCGCGCCGGCGGCGGGGCCTTCTCCGCGCTCCTGACCGACGGCCGCGAGGGCGGCGGCGTCTGGGCCGCTGCAGGGGGCCCCGGCGTCGCTGCAGGGCCTCTGGGCGACTGGCGGGGCGCCTTCGGGCACTGCCGCGCCGCGCGCCTGCAGCCGCTCGTGCTGCTGTACGCTGCCGCCTGAGGGCTGTGAACATCTGGGAGGATCTACGCGGGTGTTATCCGCCGATGCCCGCCGGGCCTGGGTGCTGCTGCGCGCTGCTGCAGGCACCAGCCTCATGGGAACACCGTGGCACGAGCGGCTTCGACAGCCGCTGTGCTGCCATGCGCGGAGGCTGCATGGCTATGTACTTCGTTGAGTTGTGCAGCATAGCCACCCGGGGCTAGTTGCGTAGCTTTGTTTGGGATAGGAGGGTCATATAGCTGTTGAAGTTGTGGCATGGGTAGAGCTCTGGGCACATCACGTTTCCGCCTTGGGTGCATCCTGTGTTGGGCGTTCCTGGCTGCTGGCATGGGGCTACTCAGGGCAGCCCTGTATGGAGCTAAATTCCGTGGACACTCCATCTTGCCGCTGGATCTTGTGCGGGCACACAGCGTGCGTCATTGTCGTGAGACGCGAGGGCGTGTGAGGGAGCGGCATGAGCTAGCATGCATCGGGCTGGCCCAACGACTTGTTGTGGCACTGTTGCTGTCAAAGTTGTGGACTCATCCATTGACCATCTTGAAATAGATCAGTGAGACCACCACTCGAGCACTGGCTGGTCAGCTCTCAATCGATCGGCCACCCTGCAGCAGGGCGTGTCGGTGACTTGCGCCGCACAGCACTCGCAACTCTGCATTGCAACCTACCCATCACCATGTCAGGAGTACCGTTGGGACATCCTGCCGCCACACTTGGACAGCGGCAGCAGCTGAGCGCCGTCCGGCGACTCTCGGAACAGTCGGCAACCTGCAGCCCCCGCTGTCAGGCGCAGCAACTCGCCTGCAGACCCAGCAGAGCAAACAGGCAACCTGTAGGCGCAGATGGTAGGCCGCCAGGCGGTCATGCATCCGCGCACCGCAGCACAGCGTGCTCTGCAGCGTCGAGCCAGCGGCAGCAGGCGGTGCGGCTCTGGCTCAGGCTGTCACTGCAGTGCCAACCCTGGCGTCTAGTGATCGACTATCGTACATCACCGCCGTGCCAGGAACGACCGTCACGGCAATGATGATGGCTGGTCAAAGTTCGAGCGGCGTCATGCGCTGCTGCAGGCGACGCTTAGTGGCGTGGACGGCCTGACATTCGACGAGGACGCGCTGCTAAGCGGCGACGAGGATGCAGCTGACGACTGGGACGTCGAGTGGGTGCCGGAGGGCGAGCTGCATGAGGAGGAGCCCACAGAGCAGGTGCCGTGTCAATGATGTGATGCGGGCAGCGACTGCGGACATGTGGCGTCGCGTGACGCCGCATGCCTGACACCTGAGTTTCGTGCTGCAGAGCGGCGCTGGCCAGCGGAAGGGGAAGCGGCTGCCGGCGGAGATGCGGTGCTTCGACACCGCCAAGATCTTCGTGCAGGCGGGGGATGGCGGCAACGGCTGCGTCGCCTTTCGGCGCGAGAAGTTCGTGCCCAAGGGTGGGACACTGTCAGGAGGCTGTTGCATGAGACAGTTCAAGGACGACTTCTCGTGCTCACATTGCGTCACATGAACCCTGTCTCCAGAGGTAATGCAGATTGCAATAGCGAGCGGATATGGCTCGTCACCGCTTTGGCGCTCTCCTTCATACGCAATCACTCGACGCACATGCAGGCGGGCCAGCCGGTGGGAACGGCGGCAGCGGCGGCAACGTGTGGGCAGTCGTGGACGACTCCCTCAACTCCCTCAGCTGCTTCCGGCGGCAGGCAAGCCAGCCCCACTGTACAGTTTCCGCCTGCAACATGCGCAGTCAGCATCCAAAGAACCAGCTGCTGCCCAGAGCACAGCAGATCACTCACATTGCTTGAGACACCGAGGCTGGATCCCATGCATTGGCCTCATCCTCACCCAGCTGTGTCAAGGGCTGGTTGGGTCGCGGTGTCCAGCTGGTGCAGCAGCCCCCCATCAGTCACGCTTAGTAAACGCTGCCAATACAACAATACCGCACAACCACACACAGATCAGCGTTTTGGCACAGGCAGCAGCGTCCAGCTGGCAAGCCTGTTCTTACTTATGTCTTGAGTAAGCAGCCTGCATGCTGCAGTCCTGTACCGCATTTGGACTCCAGGGTTGCGCCACGGCGATGGGACAGCGGTGCCGAAGCCGCGCACCATGCTGGCGCCTGTCGCCACCTGTGCAAAACCTCCAATGTGAGCGCATACACTGACCCAACGTCTTTGTCCTCCACCCACTGCAGGTTCACTTCAGGGCGGCGCCGGGGGGCGCGGGGGGCGGCGCCAAGATGGCGGGGCGGGCAGGGGTGGACTCGGTGGTGGCGCTGCCGCCGGGGACCATTGTGCGGCGGCGGGACGCGGGGCCCAACGACCCGCCGCTCGCCGAGCTGCTGGAGCCAGGCGCGCTCTGTGGCTGTCTGCAAGGAGCGCAGGGAATGACACCGCAGCCTCTGCGACAGCAGAACCAAGCACACCAGCGCATGGAGAGCTGGCAGGTGTTGCGACGAGGCACACACAGTGCTCAGTGCCTGTCAATGCGACGCGATGCCAGCTGGCTTGACCAGGCGACCGTCCACAGGCTCGAGGGCGCTGCTGGCGGCGGGGGGCCGCGGTGGCCGCGGCAACGCGTCCTTCAAGACGGGCCGCAACACGGCGCCCGCCATCAGCGAGGTCGGGGAGGCGGGGGCGTCGGACTGGCTGGACCTGGAGCTGCGGCTGGTCGCCGACGTGGGCATCGTGGGCGTGCCCAACGCCGGCAAGAGCACCCTGCTGTCCGTGGTGCGTTGCTTGGCCTGTCTGCATGTTGTGCAGCGCCACGGTGTGCTGTCCTGCAGCGCGGCTTTCTGTCTGACAATGACAGCGGCAGCACCCTCCGTGAGGGGGACACCAGCAATTGCACCGCTCGGGATGCTGTGCAGTGCCTTCGTAAGATCTCGAGTGGGGCGGACAAGTGGCAAAGCATGTTCACGCTCCAGCACGCTGTTCCGCAGGCCAGCGCGGCGCGGCCCAAGATCGCGGACTACCCCTTCACGACGCTGGTGCCCAACCTGGGCGTCGTGGAGCTGGACTTCCGCGCGGCGGTGTGGGCCGACATCCCCGGCCTGCTGGAGGGCGCGCACACCGGCGCGGGCCTCGGCCACGAATTCCTGCGCCACTGCCAGCGCTGCCGGTGAGGCTCCTTAGGGTTTACGTTTCCAGGGTTGTGGTTCGTCCTCGTGCTCTTCTGCGGCGTGCGGCAGAGGATGGCGGACTCTCAGAATCAGAGCGCCTGCCCCGCGCCAATGCCAGCGCTGCAGGCGGATGTTTTCGATGCTGTGGCGCCCATTTTCAGCTGCTTCCTGTGTACAGCCAGTCAGAGGTAGCACCTCAAGGCACAGCAGACGAGAGTGCACATTGGCACGAGCATGGCCCTGCCTTGGAAGCGGCGGCCCCTGTTATCGAAAACACCTGTGGGGTCGTTCTGTCAAGATCATAGGGGTGCTGGGTTCTGCAGTCTACCACCATAGGTAGCGCTGAGTGCAGTATGCTGCTGCCCGCAGCTGTCGAGTCACGAATGCTCGTTGCTGCTGCAGGTTGTTGGTACACGTCATCGATGGGAGCTCTCCAGACCCCTGCGGGGATTTCAGCGCCATTCAGCAGGTGGGCACACCATCGGTAGTGGAAATCAGGTTCTGGAGTAGTGTGGAGTCAGAAGGGGTATGCGTGTCTGTCGTTGCTGCCAGCCTAAAACATCTACCAGTGCACCCGTCCTGTACCTGACCTGTACTTCTTCGCAGGAGCTGTCGCTCTTCAGCCCTCTGCTTGCAGAGAAGCGCCAGATCATCGCGTACAACAAGATGGACCTGCCAGACTCCGCTGACTACGAGGACATCGTGCGGGAGTATGTGATCGAACAGGCGAGTCGGCATGCACCCCGGGCGCAATACCCTGCTCCCAGCAGGTGTCATCGTTGGCGGTACTGCTAGGTCCACAGAGTACAAGGCGGCAATCGATGAACTGACGTGCCAACTTAGTCAATGTTGGAGTCTGAAGGCACCAACAGTCATGTTCTTGATGATGATGTTGATGATGAAGCACGTAAAAGGGTGCACTCTAATCGTGTGGACCGAATGAGGTCCTCCTCTGTGCAGGGTGTGGCTCCGGCAGATGTGTTCGCGATCAGCGCCGCGACTGGGAAGGGCGTCCCGTCCCTGGTGCGGGCCGTGCGGGCGGCCCTCGATGCGCTGCCGGTGCTCCCGCTGCACGAGCAGGTATGGTTTAGGTATTGCCCACCTGGCTGCACTCCTGCAGCACGCAGCTGCATGCAGCCTGCTCCGAGACAGCAGCAGCGCCGCCGAGCCGCCGAGAGCAGCAGCCGTCAGGGGCGACCGCGGTCAGCCATCGCAGCTGTCACAGCCGTCGGGGCATCACCAGATGCCAACTGACACCTGGCACCCCAGCCTCTGCGTGGCGTGGTAAACTCAGCGCCATGCCTCTGTCGTCCCCGCAGGCCGCGCTGCAGGACGGGGCGCCCCCCGCGCTGAACCTGCAGACGGTGCCCGGCCGCGCGGCCAGCGAGGACCGCCTGGACGACTTCGACGTGGAGGCCGACCTCGCGGGGCCCCGCGTCTGGGTCATCAGGGTGCGCTGCCTGCCCCTCTGAAGGCATTGTCACAAGTAGTTACCACACCTGCCCAGGTACGGTCATGGTCTGCTGATTGGCAGTACACTCGGACCGCACAATGTGATAGTATTGACCCATTGCAGTGTCACGCTGCCATGAGACTGTGGCACGCTGTCACAGTCCATCCAAGGGCATGTGCATGGTGTTGGTGCACATCAGAGCTCTGTACCTTGCTGCTTCTGACCGTCTGCAGGGCAAGGCGATCGAGCGATTTGCGCAGATGACCAACTGGAACTACTACGAGGCGGCGCGCCGCTTCCAGAAGGTGGGCAGGCGCTCCGGCAGCATCCTGCGCCATGACGTCACAGCGCAGATACCAGGCAGTGGCTGTGCTGCTGCACCACTTGGCATGGCTCTGTCCACAGCTGAGCACCCCCATTCCATGCTCGCCAGGTGCTGGAGGCGGCGGGGGTCGTCAAGGCGCTGGAGCGGAGGGGTGTGCAGGTGCGTGCGGCATCAATGGGCCTGTCCAGCAGATCTTGTTGGAGGAGATGTGCATGATCAACCCTCACTGGCCGCACTGGACTCGGCGGGGCGCTGCGAAGCCTGTGGAGCTGTCAGTCTCTGAGGATCATGGATAACAGGCGTCGGCCACCTGGAGCAAGCCTGCTGTTGCACCGGCACCCTCCCCATCTCATGATTGCTTCCATACCATCACTGAAGGGTATGGAACTGAACGCAAATCACGTTCACAAGTGGCGCGTATCCTAAACCCCAGCACTTCACCCCGCAGGAGGGGGACACGGTGGTGGTGGGCGACCTGGAGCTGGTGTGGTCCTCCGACCGCAGCGAGGCGCGGCTGTTCGAGACGTGGGAGGCGGACCGCAAGGCGGCGGGCAGGGTGGCGATGGGCGTCGCGCGCTGGCCCCACGCCGGCGGCTGAGCTGGAGTAGCAGAGCCTCCCCGTAGCAAGTTACCGAGATGTGCAGCTGGAGGTGGCGGCGGCTGGCGGCAGCCCTCCGTGGCTGCAGGCCGCACCCTGAGCCCCTCAGCCCCAGGCTGGCAGATGGGGGGCACCCCGCGGCTGATGATGGCGTATCAGGCGGTGCCAACAGCCTGCAGCGACTACGTAGGGGGGAGCCCCTCACGACTGGGACAGCCTCCGCGGCTGCAGTGCTAGGCATGCAGCTTCACGACAGGCCTGCGGGCTGTGACGCAGTTTCGGCGGGCTTGGTGATGATGTCGCTGCTGAGATGCCGAGCTTGTTGGAGCGGCTGGTTTCTGAATCAACAGCAACAAAAGCGGAGCACACTCAGCAACATGGCAGCGTGGGCGCAAATGCAGGCTGTAGCCGCCAGCCAGCATGCCTGGCGTCTGCCCACCGCTGATCCATGGCCATGGCAGCAGCCCTGGAACATGTGAACTCTGATCAGGGCAGTAACGATGTACTTCGGAGCAGGACTGGGCTGCAGTTGAGTTTTGGGCTTGCGGTTGACGAGCAACTTATTTGTACATCTGTTTGGTGGGCGCGACCTCGCAGTGCAGGATGCCATCAAGTGCTGTCATGGATGCTGTTGGCACGCATGAACGCACGGTGAAGACACTGCAGCATCGACAGGCTGTAATCATTGGCGTAGCGGCATTCCATGTATTGCACTCAGCATGCGATGCCCACTGCAGATTCCTATGTACAGGCTGTTGCAGCCAAACGGCGGCTTCAGCTTGTGATATTGGTGCAAAGTAATGACTGATCCCTGGTGCACAGCCTGGCGGCCGGTACACGATTGCACAAAGGCAGGGGTCGATTAGGTGTCTTGGTCACTAGACGACAAAGCGATCAGTGGCTGGATCCGCACAGTCTGGCAGATGGATCTGTCACGTGCGCGGTGATTAATGAGCGCAGGAGGCATCTCGCGATTCCCCCCTCAAAAGCTGGCCCGCTGAGCTGTATCGCCACAAATCACAGTTTCCTGCAGCTCTCAAACTTTGGTCCGTTTCTCGCTCGCCCAGCTTTGTACGAGCAGCCCCCCATCGTTTCATTCGTCTTCGCTGCTGAAACAGGACAGGAGTGTCCTCGCATTCGGCTCCCGGCCATCATGAAGTTCGCGTTTGTCGCCCTGCTGGCCTGCTTCGCCTTCGCGGCGGTCAACGCGCAGCCCTTCGCTTTCAACGGCACCTTCGCGCCACGCGTCAGCGAGGTGCGCCCGCCCGACAAGGCTTCACCCGCGTTCTCGATGTCACGACGACTTTGGGGGTGCCCCGCCGGCGCGCTGCCCGCAAGAACGCATACGACGGTGTCTATGATATGTTTGCATGTGTCGTGTCGGCGTCTGATGTGCGTTGAAGCGACGCGCTCCGCCGCGGCGATCAGTCGGCCAGCTGCCGATCCACCCTGGCACTTTCGACTCCCGAGGTGCAGCACAGCCTGTGCACCGTTCACGTCCCCTGCGCATCCGTTATCGCTGCTTCTACTCAATATGCCTCCTTGGCGGGCTGTTAGACCGGGACCGTCGTCCAAAACGACGCCCGGTCGGGCCCCTTTGGCTCCTGTCGCATCAGTTGCCTGCCGTGCCTGCGCTGTCGATAGAAACGCGTGCCACCGACCGCGCCGGCAGCGGCGCTTGCCCCCTCACCATGCTGCGACCTCAGACAGGCACTAATTGCAGTTTTCTATGGCGGTCGGCGGTTTGGCATACGGTCGTGGAGGGGCAATACACGCACGGTGGCGTTGAAAAACAGGGTACATGGTGTCCCGCGACTGACGCCTGTCCCGCTCCCTGCTGCAGATCGCCCAGCGCAAGGATGTCAACTACACCGGCTTCGTGTTCGACTTCCGGACGGCCAAGAGTGAGTTGTCACCCTGACCAAAATATCCAGCCTGTGTACCGCAGCGCACCTGCTTGCCAGTACGGTGTGCACTGCCGCCCCGGGCCTTCCCCCTCTGCCAAGGACCGACCATCTGCTCCTGTCCTTTCTGACATACTGTTTCTGGCACGCTTCCCCTGAGACTGGTGGCGCGTCATCCCGTGCAGAGACCGACATGGGCGGCGGCAACGGCAGCAACCTGAAGAGCAACCAGGTCGGCCAGAACCCGTTCCTGAGCACCCTGCCCGGCGACGGCAACGGCCAGACGCTGGTGACCCTGGCCCCCTGCTCCGGCAACACCGTGCACACCCACCCCCGCGGCTCCGAGATCAGCTTCGTCACCTACGGCGAGATGGTGCGCGCGCCTGCCTCACTGCTTCATTGTCTTGCTGTGCCCGACCGCAGCCCGCTGCATCTCCTGCGTGCCTGCCTCCTGTCGCAGCACCAGGCGTGCTGCTGACGGCCAGACGTTATCGTGGCTCTAGACTGCATGCAATGCATGCCGGGCGGGTGGCGGCGCGGCGGTGACTCAGCGTCGTTGCCTGGTTGCTTCCCGCAGGTGTTCGGCATGGTGGAGGAGAACACGCCCGAGGGAAACATCCTGGTTAACCGTAACATAAGGGCTGGTGAGACCGTGCACCCTGCCGCACACCTGCACACCTGCCAACCTGCTGGTCTGCGCAAGACATCAGAATGTGTGCCTTGACCACTGCACCGACAAGTGTGAACCGCCGACCATTTGTAGGTGAGACCATTCATATTCCTAAGGGCCTGCAGCACTTCAGCCACAACCCCACCTGCCTGGGCGCGCAGTTCCTGGCCAACTTCGCCACCGCCGACCCGGGTGCGCACCTTGATCAGCATATCACGTTCCTGTCGTTCGTTCTTCGGTTTTGAGGCAGCAGAAGCATCAACTCAGAACAGCCATGCGTAAGCTTGCATGCAGACTTCAACAAATTTCGTACGAAGTGAGATCGGTAGGTCATTCCGGCTTGCAGGTTCCTGACAAGCTGTTGTTCCACTCTGCAGGAACACAGACGACCTGGAACTCCTTCATCCAGGTCCCCACAGCCATCCTCCAGATGTCGACTGGTATGCAACTCCACCTGAGTGTCCTGCTGCACATCTCCTTCATCTCGTCTCCTTGTCGCATGTCGCTTTGCCAGCATGCTGCAGCTCTGCACTTCCGGCGCTGGCCTGGGTTCACGCGAAGCTTGTGGCTTATTACTTTCAGCTGTGCGCGTGATGCAGGCATTGCCGAGTCCGAGATCGCGAAGCTGAAGCAGCTGCCGCTGGTCATTGCGCCCGGCACCGGTGGCGAGGAGTGCCTGAAGCGCTGCGGCCTGGACTTTAACACGGTCAACCGCTTCGAGCCGTCCGCAGCCGAGGCTGGCAACGGTCGCTAGATAGCATAGTGCTTGCAGTACTTAAGGATGGCGGCAGCGTGCGCGGGGTTTTATAGAGCAACAGACGGAGCTCTACCATACATGTATGCATGACCGAGCTTCAGCTGGCAATAGACGCCGTCTCACGCAGGGTAGCTCAGTTTCATCGTTGCAGAGTTCAATCTGGTTGCAGCTGGAAGACTGCATTAGCTGGGGGTTAGCGGCAGCAGCTTTGTGATATCAAGCACTCGGAAGGCGCGTCAGCGCCCTTGCTGGGGCGTGATCACATGGTGAACAATGCACCTTGCCCTTTCCGTGGAGTCTCAGTTTTGATCGTGACATGTTGTGGCACTGCGGCACTTAGACACGGGATGATGGCACATGAACCGATGTCAGAAGCACAACAGGACACCTGCCCGTGACACACCAAGAAGCACCTCTACCGCACTCGGATACCGTACACTGACTGGAGAGCAGGACTCAAGAGCCTGTGTGTCAAATCACAACACTACTTCTTGCAGCATACGTTGTATATACTTCAGCCTAAGAGTGCCAACAAATCAGCCGCCAAAAGTATGCCGTCACAGCACTATCACCCGCAAACACCGACCATGCCAGAGCGCCTCTTTTGCGCCTGACAACCAGGGATGGTGCAAACCACAGCCTTCTACAACAAGCGGCACGCTCGCTACAGATCCCACGACCGCAGATACTCAGGTATGGTGTACCTGCAGAGCAAGCACAGCAGGGGTTGGGGCCTCATCTGCCCAGAACCAGACGCCTCCACTGATCTACACTGCAGGGCTTGACGCCAGCCAGCTGCAGATCTCGCACCTGTGCAGCAACAGTGTGCAGCAGCCGCAGTTCAGGCCGGCTGCATGGCGCGCACGCCCAGCCGAGGCCCTCGACACCTGGTCCTCCAGCTCTGCGAGTTTGCTGCATGGCACAGAGACACGCAGCTTCGGCCGTCGTCAGCAGTGTATGCAGCGAGCCTAGCAGAGGCAGCATTGGCAGCCTCACCGCGAATGACATGTGATCAACCTGACGCGCATGGGACACAGCAGACTGACATCCCTGCCAGCAACATCGAAGCTGGGACCAACATGAACGCTGGAGGGACACAACCCCTTGCTTGCAACAACAAAGTGATGGCTGTCAGCGTGCGCACAGCTGCGTGTCTTCTGCTTGCTCCGGCGAGAGGCCCAGCAGCTCGGGCTCCAGAGCCGCGAGCCGCGCCTGCAGCGGCACCACCGCAGCGATGGAGCGGCCGTCGCCGAACTCCGTGACCAGGAACGACAGCAGCGCCTCCGCCGAGGACGCCCCGCCCTTCGCCCCGCCCACGCTGACGCTGTCGCTCCGCGCGTTGTCTGCAGCGGCGGCGGCGACAGGCTGAAGGGCAACGCTTACTTGTTGTGCCTGGCGTGCGGGCGGTAGCGGGGACAGGCACATGATCCAGGCAAGCTACCATGTGGCCATCCCAGCTGGACATTCAGAGGACAGGCAGTGGCCACCAGCGTACCGTAGCCACCTGCCGACCCCAGCGCGTTGAAGCTCTCCGAGGACGGCGACTTCAGGATGCCGCGCTCTGGGACGCTCTCTGCACGCTCCACTGCCTCGGACTGCAGCTCCTGCACCTCAAGACCTTGCGTGAGCCTCTGCACTGCTGTGGACCATCCTAGCTGCACATGAAGCGCAAGGCGTCCCCACCACTCCTCGGGTGGTGGGTCCTGCCTGGTGACTGGGCCCAGCCAACAAGGTGGTAGTCACGCATGCCCCCAACTCAGGCGCACCACGCAGAAATCATGCCCTGTTGCCTATCAATAACGGTTTGCCTCTGGTCCTGCGAGTCTTGCATAGAAACTGCATCACATGATGCACATCACAGCGTGTGAGCCTGCCGCACCCGCTGGCTGTTCTCGGAGGGCGGCGGCGGCCCCGGAGCCACGCCGCTGTGAGCGCGCGTCGCGGCCACCGAGGTGGATGCGCTGGTGCCGCCCGGGTTCAGGATGCCGCTGCCCATGGGGCTGATCTGTGAGAGCGGGCTGGTGGTGCCGCTGACCACGCCCTGCATACGGATGAGGGGATGCGACTTCAGCTCGGTTACAGCTGCCAAACAGCCCCGTAGCACACGAGCAGCTGCTGATTCTCTGATCTCAAGAAAACGCACAACCTTGGCTGCATGTGCCCTGCGCATCTGCAATCGGACAGCTTAGCCTTTGATGGGTTCAGCAGCCTGCAGACCTTGCGGGGGGAGTCGTTGGCCGAGCCGGCACGCTCGATGATGTGGTCGGCGGGCGTCTCCCACTTGGAGCGCGGCGCCGCCAGCCGCTGCCAGGTGCAATACAAGAGGAGTCACCGACCAGATGCCGTATCGGGAAAACAATGATATGCAAAGCCCTGTGCCCTGCCATGCGGCGCTGCAGCCTTGCCGTCAAGCACACCCACTCGGGTCACGGCACCACATAGTTGCCGGGTCAGTGCAGTTCTCACCTGCAGTCGGGCAGTGTCGGCGCCTGCCACCCGCACCACACGCCGCTGGTCAGCCGCAATGCGCCCTGGGGGCACCTTGATGGCCTCGAAGTACCAGTACATGTGCCCCTGGCTGCGGTGCACAGCACGCAGGGTGATCATCAGCCGTGTCACGGTCAAAAGATGCATCCTGTGCAATCGCTGCACACTGCTGGTGCGTGGATGCGGTGCGAGCACGGCAACGTGACTGACCTGCCGCGACTGTCAGTGAAGATGCTTTTGACGACCATGACGCCTGCCTCCAGGTACCGCCATGTCTCCCAGGTGTCGCCGTTCTTCGCCTGCATCTTGCTCTTGTGCACCTTGCCTGTGAACCATGGACGCAGACAGTGATTAGTATATCATATTTGTACCTACAATAACTATGTATCTATTGGGGCGTTCTGTATCCCTGGACACTGGGAATGAATGCATGCATACGACCGCAGTGCCTGCCGAGCGACGCCAGCATCTTGCTCACCTTCCCACCAGGCAGTCGTTTTGCACACCGAGCCAGCGGCATTGGGCTGGGACAGCTCTTTCCCCTCTGTGTACCGCCGTTGCCACACGCCCTTGGCGTTGATCGTGGCAATGGTCAGGGTTGGGCCCCGCTGCTGCACTATATCTGTCGCATGCTGCCCAAATTTGCTGCATGTTTTCCGCACAACCCACGGCCAGCCCTGCGCCTGCACCGTACAGACATGCAAACTTTCAACAGCTTTCCCTCACAGCACCTTTGCAATTTCATGATTCAGCAGCTTGGACGCAGTATAGTAACCATTGCAGGCATGATGACACTGAGCGATGCCTCAGATCCAAGGCGTCCAGATGTGGCGTGGAAGAAATCAGCTGTCGTGCGACAGGTCGAGGAACCTCACCCTGAGATATTCATCTAGGTGGTCGGTCTTCGTCAATCTGTAACAGCCTGAGAAGTTGGTGCTACCTCTCCTCCGGTTGCCCAGCTCAGCGCTGGAGTCACTCCCCATCGCTGACCAACTGCACCCGCAAGCGGCGAGCCCTGCGATGTCTACGCTTTGTGCTCCTTGATTTGGTGTCTGAAAAGCAGCTGTCTGAACATGAGGCGAAGCGCCACGGCTCCAATGTTGTCGGGGGGTGAGGTAATCGTCAGGGCTTGGCTGACACCAACGCAGCCAACATGGTGCGCAGCAAGGATGCCAGTTTGCCACCCTCACCGGCGTTGAACACAGTATGCATGTGCTGCTGACCGAGATCGTACCTGAACTTTGCGTGTTGGAACTTGCTCAGGGCATTGCACACGGTCCGGTAAGCAAGAAAACTGAGGGGCGCACTGCTACAGCAGTGCCACCGTATATTGGCCCCTTCATTGGGCCCAGAGCGGGCTGCAACATGGCCATGCACTCTAGCGGATTCAGCACGCAGGCAGTGGGTCTTTATGCAACGAATGCTGCTGCCACCCCACTCGACCTTGGTGTGCAATGCATCGGCGCATGCAAGCAATGTGTGATCCACTGTTCCCTGACACAAGACGCTCAGCCGGCGACGCTACACCTACTAATGTCATTTAGTGCTGCCATCACTTGCAGATGGATGTACCTTCCATCTGTGGAAGCCGCAGTCAAATGGGTGCGGCATGCGCATGGCGTCGATCACATCAGCATTTCAGCAGCGCCAGCAGCGGCAGCCCAGGCCGGTCGGCCTGTTCAGCGTTGCAAAGTGAGGCCCGACTGCAGTGTGTGATCCAGAATAACGTGCGCACTGTACTACCTGATGGCTAGCTTTGCCACACCAGGTCCACCATTTGGGCGGCATTTGCCCGACTATGGCCTCATGCAGGGGCAGTAATACACATGCCTGCTTTTGCCCTATCCAGGGCGGACACAGCAGCAGATCCGCGGAGGGTGCGCCACGACTTCAGGATCGTAAAGATTGCGCCGGATGGCAAGTGCATGTTCCGGGCGCTCGCCAGCGGCATGTCCTACAATGCTGGCTACTACATCGTGGGCTCAGAGGAGGAGGAGGCAGATGCTGGTGAGCTTGCCCCCGACCAGCATGGGAACCTTCTCGGGACAACCTCTCGTGCTGGCACTCCACATTATCTGGTCAACCATGCAGACATCGTTGCACCATCCTGCCAAGGCATTGGAGCCGCACCATCGCAGCCTGTGTGACACGATGCACCGCCATTGCCCCTCCGATTGGCCAATATACACTCGGACTGATCTCACAGATGCGCTGAGATTGGCGGTGGCGGATGCGCTGTGCCGCAGCCCCGAGCGTCGTGGCCAGTTCAAGGAGGCCATGTTCGAGCTGGAGACAGAGGACACCCTGGGCGGGTGCACACCCCTGCCTGAGCTGCTGCATATGCAATGCGACTCGGGCAGCACTGCAACAGCTTCGAGTTCACCTGCTGCTTCGACGGAGATGTAAACTAAACAGGTCGACAATCGCAGGTATTGCCAGCGGCTGCAGCAGCCGACATTCTGGGGCGGGTGCGCTTGGCACTTGCTGCGTGCTTCACATCGTGTCGTGTTTCGGACACTGTGCATGTCTGTACTACGTTGATTGTGATCCACTGGTATCTTGCACAGGTGGCTGACTGTGAATTGCGTTGGTGCGCAGGAATGTGGAGATGCAGGTGCTCAGCAAGATGCTGAAGGTGCCCATCACAGTGTACAACTCGGTAACAGAACAGGGTGGCAGGGGAGGCGGCTTCACTGCGCTGGGCAGGTGCGGCAAACACTTTGTCTGGCCATCTGTTGACCTCCTGCCATGGCAACTGCTATGCATCATGGCAGTTTGCAGTGCTGGTCACCTGCGGCTGCTGGCATGTACATTAGATGACCGGTGAACTGTGCAGGTATGGTGACGAGTATTCAGACGAGCGGGAGGAGGTCGCACTGCTGCACACAGGTACAGGCTGTTTCTGGGCCATCGCGTGGCAGTTGATTTACAACGATGATCTGTGAAAGCAAAGTTGCATGACACCGGGCACCCGAGTTGATGCCCTTGTGAGTGGTCTGTGCAGGCGGCAACCACTTCAATCTGCTCACGAAATGAGGCACGGGTCGGATGTGGGAGAGGCAGTTGCGCAGCTGTGGTCCAAACAGGCAGTTGTTACCCTGTAGATCAGGGACATCTTGTGCAATCACTTGCTGCATGTTGTGATGGTGCCGTTGATCACACTCTGCATAGCGCAACAAAACCAGAAGCCCCTAGATATACCATAGGAGGAGCCCACATCTGGCGTGTAACTACTTGCAGTCCCCAACGATTGTTGCCAAAAGCGTACAACGAAACGTACAAGCATGCACCGCTCTGCACTCCGCACTGACCTCTGAGCGCTGGCAGCCTCACCGCAAGCTGTCCAAGCTGCTGACTCGCATTGAGCAGTGCATGCGCCACAAACCAACCCACAAGGTTGGGGCACCACCACCCACAGTAAACGCTCCACACTGCTAAGCCCTTGCTCCTTGCTTCAGCATTACCACTAAAGACACGTAGCCGTCGTTTGCCGGCTATTGTGCCATCACAGCTTGGAGGGCGGCGGCTTGAGCTGCGGCAGTGATGCATCGCCGTCCAACGAGCTGGAGGAAGACCCATTCTCCGAGCCGTTCAGGCTGTCTGCTGCCCCGCTGATGAAACTGACAACCACAGTGATGTCGTCCATCTGCACGGCCGACAATGGACAAGCTTCAGTGGGCAGTTCTCAGTTGCAGGTTCTGCACACCAGGCTGGCGCTGATATGCCTAATGCAGCGTCATGTGGCAGCAGGCATGCAGCATGTCGCATTCAGTGCTGAAGCCATGTGTCGTGACGGCCAGCAGACGCTGTAGCCTTCACCCCTGCACCAGCAGATCTCGTCTCGCACCTTGCCGCCAACATATCGGTGGCCGTTCGCCTGTGCTGCGTATGCAAAGGGGCTCATGTGCCGCTCGTCAGCCGCCTTTTTGAATGTGTAGTCTGCCAGGGTTTTGGCGGCTGCCTCTGCTGACTCGCCTCGCGCGCGTGCGTGCCTGGTGGATGCACAGGGATTCTGTCAGTGTGAAGTTCACAGCCCAGCTCTTCACTGAAAATACTTGCAGGAGGTCGGAGCACCAGCGCTCGAGTTGGGTGTGACAGATGAGGACGCAGGCTGTGGCACCTCATCAGGGCGGCTGACTCCTCTGGAAAGACGTTGTCAAACAGGCCGTCTGTGCCGGCAATGACGATGTCCTCGGGCTGCAGCTGGATTGCGAACGTCTGCATAGCAGGTTGGCAAGCTCAGATGATATTAGATAACAACTGCAAACGATGTTCGATCCAGTATATTGCCCCTTCACTTCCAAGTCAGAGGCGCAGGCTGCTGCACTGCTTATGGGTGGGCGTCTGCAGCACCTGAGCCCGGGCGGGTGTCTCACTGGCAGCATCCACCTCCTGCCGTCCCAGCTGGTACGGGAAGTTGAAGCTGTGCTGCTGGTGCGGCGATTGGAAGATGACATCATTCTCACGCACCACCTGCCCATAAGAGGCGAGCACTCTGGTGATGACCCCAAATGTTTCTGCTCAGAGTACTGATCAGCACAGTCAACAGATTCATTCCGTCGGGAGCTACTAGAATGTGTGCACTGGGAGCTGAGCTGCTGGGACCAGCACAGTCGACGCGGCAGCGCACCATGAAGCCAGAGTCGCCAACATTGCATGCGTGGAGGATGTCGTTCTTCAGCTTCAGCAGACACGCGGTGGAGCTGCCGCGTACCTCTGTCTGCTTGTACGCTGCCCATAGCACCTGACCATGGTAACAAAATCGGCAGTCAGCAGCAGCCGACCATCCATCAGTCGACCATCCATCAGCCAAACAAACCAGGTCTGCACCATGGGTAGCAGACTGGTTGACACCATTCAGTACGAAGGCCCACAGCAGGCTGTGCTGCTGCGCCTTGACACACCTGCTTGGGGTGTGGGTCCAGCTTCTTGGACTCTGCGAACAGCTGCGCCATCTGCATCAGCAGCCGGGAATACTCGCCAGAGTCCACGCCAGACAGCGCCCAGCCGCCCACGCCATCAGCCACACCTGTTGGTGCAGCGGCCGATGTCTTGGCGATTGCGTCGGCACAACTGGCCCCGCGCATGCGCAGGGTTTGGTTCTGTCAGTTCTGAGGCAGCACACACCTGTTGTCACACCAGCCCGACTGCCGCCGCACCAAATGATTTGCCGTCCTTCGTGATGAACAGGGAATCCTCGCCCAGCTTGTTGGCCTTCTGCGGGTTGGGGATGCAGGCGCCCCCCGTGTCCACTTGCAGCTCTGGACCGCTGCGGGCAGCATACCGGATGCATGACCGCACCACGGCAATGCTATGTTTCCATAGGCCCAGCCTGCATCACCGCAACGAGGAACACCGGAACGCTTCCGAGATCCTCACCTCTCCTCCGGCAGGGGTGTCAACACCGGGAGTGTCTTAGTCAGCGGGATGTCGATTGAGCTGTCCACTGAGACGCTGGCTGCTGGAATGCCGTCGTTGCCGTCCGAGGTGCTGCTGAGGCTGTGTCTGCCGAAGCGCAAGAGTGACGACATGCCCTGCTGCGGGAGCAGCATCCCGATGTACATCAGCTTGGAACCAGGGTTTGCGCCGGTTCTAGCCGGTACCTGTTTGGCAGCAACTGGTGTGCATGCAGATCGTCTGTAGGTTGCACCCCACCTGGCATGGCCATCCGGCAGCTGCGAGAGTTTGAATGGAGCTGATGTGTGGCGAGGCAGACAATCGCCGCAACCCCTGCTGTATGTATGCCTGGCTGCTCTGCCAGGACTGCCGCAGCAGGCGCACCTCGCCACGAGAGCCTGCTGCCGCAGCACCTACAGCTGCCGCCCAGCCAGTTGCTGATCTGCGTGGCTTGGCCTGAGCGGGGCTGGTGCGGTGGTGTGCACAGTGCTGCGGTGTGTGATCAAGCGACCAGGACCCAAGTCCTGCCATCACCGAGTGTGTCTGCCCTTTCTCAAAGCTCCTGATCATGCATGCCAGCCGAGCTGGATGTGTCATGTGGAATGCAGCTGACCATACAGGCGCGCTGCTTGACGATCCTGCTGCTCAAAGGCTTTTCGAAACGCGTCCTTTGCCCGATATCCTGACCAACCATGCACGGAACTGCCTGATGTGCCGCGCAGCAAGTTTGTTACTCGTGCAGCGTGATCAGTGTTGCATTGAAGATTCGACAGTAAGCTTGCAGCGATGCTGCCTGAGGTGGACACCAAATCCGCGAGCTAATCAACTTCCTAGTCGTAATGGGACGAGCCTAGCCTAGGTGGTCTGGTGGTGACGTGCCTACGCGGAAGCGGAGCGCCTCAGTACTGCGTCTTGCGACATACACAATCGACTGCTTGTGTCATCTTAATGAGATTCTCAATGTGGCAGGGTCGCGACTTTCACTCGCAGCATCATCTTTGAGCAACATGGCCGACACATAGGTGGTGCAGTGAACCTCTGTTGTACATCGTGAGTGACAAACGATCAATCAGGCTGCTTACGGACCTTCAGCATGCGTGCGAATGCAATGGCGCACACACCGATGCAATGGGGTGTTAAAATTCCACCATGCATGCACCCACGCCTGCTGCGGTCGGCGCCATTTACAGCTCAGCCTGCTCCGCAGCAGCGCGCTTTGCATGCGGCTGCAGCGACCACAGCGGCAGAAGGTGGAGTGATGATGCAACCCGCGCAGCCTTGACGAGCGAGAGCGCCACCTGCCGGCCCCTGTCATCTGACATGCTCGAGTGATATGCATGTAGGCACGGCTATGGTTGAGCCAATGTTCACGGGGGTAGAGGTTGAGGTGCCTGTGACGCCATTTGTGGACGCCAACCAGCAGACAATCATAAACCAGAAAGGGTCCAACCGTATTGGCCTTGGTGACTTCACCCGTAATGACGGTGAGGCATGAGCAACAGACACAAGCAGCGTGCGCTTGGGTCGGACATCACATTTCTCTGCCGTGAGCCTGCGGCATCCTCAACCTGATGACCTGCAGGCGGACCGCCGCGATTCATGTGCCCCCTGGTTCCCGGTGTCCAGCCATCCGCGGACCGCTCGGCACTGCCGTATCTCCTGTACCTCCCAGGCATGCGCTGGCTCCTCTCTCAAGTTCCCTGTAGGGAACTCGGTGTGAGGAACGACATGGCTGTCACTGTGCAGCTGAGTCCGCATGCAGATGATCACAATGGACTGGTACAAGCTGTTATTTTGCTGTGGTCCAGGAATTGATGGCACGGGGCTGGCTGCATATAAGCAGTTTCCTGCACTCGCTGAGGCGTTTGACCTTGTGGCATTCTCGGTGCCGCCGCATGATCGCACCAGCTTTCCCCGTCTGGTCGAGATTGTAGAGTGAGTATGGCCTTGTTGCAGCAGAGCACATCATGTCTGCCTCTTGGCGTCAGAAACGGCTGAGGCTGAGACATTATGGTACTGGTCAGCCTACACGCGAGCAGCATAGTCCATGTATGTCACCGTCGACTGTCGCCATGTCCCTGCAGGGATTTCTTAGAGGCAGAGGTGGGCGAATTCCCCCTTGAGCGGCCAGTGTACCTTTTAGGAGAGTCATTCGGTGGCATCCTGGCGGTTGCTGTCGCGGCAGCACGCCCAGACCTTGTAAACCGTGTGGTGCTGGTCAACCCTGCGACGTCATATGAGCGCTCTGCCTGGCCGGTGCTGGGTCCACTGCTGCCTATGGTCCCAAAGGTAGGAACCCGTCCTTTGGAACTCTTCCACCTGAGCCTGTGCTGTAGGACTGCATGAGAATCACACACGCCCTCAATATCGCCCTGTCTTTGCAGGAATTGTATGAGGCCGTGCCCATCGCCCTTGCGCCTGTGCTTGGCAATCCCATAGCGCTCGCTGCAGCAGGCGTGGACCGCAGCCTGTCTCTGCAGGATCAGGTTGGCTGCGCTGCCATGATCGGCATGCACTTGGCGTCCAGAGGCCACCCCAACCTCCTGGCTCTCACTTGAACGTCAACTGTCGGTGCTCAGGTAGGAGCACTTGGGCAGGGTTTGGCAAACCTCATACCGCAGCTGTCAGCACTCACAGACATCCTGCCGCCGCCGACACTCGCCTGGAAGCTGCGGCTGTTGTCTGCAGGGTGCCGGTTCATTGAGAACAAGTGAGCTGTTGCTGTGTTGCACAGTGTCGTGATGCTGACCAGGCAGTGGTGGCGTATGATAAGTTCCTGGAGGTGTGCAGGTTGACTGCTGTGAGTTGTAGTCCTCACGTGGGCATTCCACTCTGTGCAGATACAGCGAGGTACAACAACGAGTGCTGCTCGTCATAGGGGACAGCGACTTGCTGATACCCTCCAGCTCAGAGGGCCCACGCCTTGAGAGGGCTATCCCCCGTTGCACCCTCAAAGTGAGGCCCTGCCCTTTTGTGCCTGCCCGATGTCATCTTTGGCTGCCACGGTCACCATACAGAAGACCATCGCTGCATAGTGCAGACAACTCGAGCGTGCTGCAAATCACGCATGGACCGCCTCTGACCCTGATGGCCTTGCTTCGAATACCGGTGCATCCTTGGCTGCAGGTGCTGGAGGGCCGCAGCCATGCAGTCCTACAGGAGACAGGAGTGAACATTGTGGACATCATGCGCGAGGAGGGCTTCTACATTCAGCGTCGCCAGATGAGCGCCCCCGTGGAATCGCGCAGGTGTGCAGATGCATGGAACATGAGGATGTCAGCAGGGTTATGCTCTCACGAGACAGCTCTACCTTGCATGCAAGAGTGTGCATGGTCGTGCTCATCTGGCAGATGGGGTTGTGCTGTCTGTGTGCAGCCAGAGGAACTTTGGAGGCGCTGATCCCATCGAGCTGCCAACACAAGTGGAGCTCAAAAAGCAGGCAGACAGGTGAGCATGAGTCTGCCTTGAGACTTCGGTGGTTGCCACTTGTGGTTGCACCTGTCGACAACACCACAGAGCACACTCAAAACATGGTGCAGCAAAAGAGTTCGAGCAGAAGTGTAGAGGGTCGCACTGCATCCGCATGCCACCAGGCTTAGCGCTTGTTGTATGCGCCATTGCAGAGCGCTGGGTTGGTTACGCACGCTGACATCCCCAGTGTTCTTCACGCGGGATGCGTCTGGCAATGTGCAGCAGGGCATCCACGGGCTGCCATCCAACCGCCCGCTGCTCTTCGTCGGTGCGATTCACCTTTCCTGCCTAACGTGTTGGGGTGGGCGGGCCATCACGAGAGCGTTAGCATTGTGTGTTGTGGGCGTACAGTGTACGCCTTGCCGGCAATGCAGCTGCAGACAAGGGTCGAGCTCGCTGCTGCAGGCAACCACCAGACGTATGCACTGGACATCGGCTTCCTGGTAGAGGGCCTCCTCAGCCAGGCTGGCATCATGCCCAGGGGCCTGGCACACCCAGTCATCTTCGAGGTAGGGCATTGGTAAGAGTGCCAAAAGAGTGCCATGGCACAGGAAGGAGCCCCTCGTTACTTGGTGACATTCATGTCAACAGCTTCAGGTGACTCAAACCCGCTGTATGTGCAGGGCGGTGGCAACCAGGCATTTGGCAGCTTCATGCAGACTTTCGGTGCAGTGAAGGTCGGCCCGACCAGCTTCTTCAGGCAAGCATCAGGAAGCATTGTCTGACGATCATTTGAAGCATGGTGATACTGGGCACTGAGCTTGCCAGTCCATGCCAGCTGTTGTGTTAACACGCAGGCTCATGAAGAACAAGGAGAGCGTGCTGCTGTACCCTGGAGGTGTTCGGGAGGTGAGCCCTGTGCAGCTGGCAAGGACAAACAGCAGCATCAGCACAACCGCCTGCGGACCTCCCACCGTGCGATGCACTCCGCCTCGAGTCTGCCTGTGCACTCGCCCAGGCATATAAGAACAAGGGCGAGAAGTACAAGGTGTTTTGGCCAGAGGAGCCCGAGTTTGTGCGGGTAGCGGCGCGCTTTGGGGCGACCATCATCCCAGTGGGTGCCGTCGGATGCGAAGATAGGTGTGCGCTGCCGCCTCGGTGCCAGGCTGACAAGCTCCAGTAGTCTGCTGCCATTCCTGCTTTGCTGCGGCAGCTGCTGTGCGGAGGCTCCTGCGAGTTTGGGGCTCCTGACGGTGAAGGCTGCCTGTGACAATGTCACACTGCATGCTTTCTGTGGCGGTGGTAGTTGTGGCACATCGCTGATACCCTGTACTTCACAGTGTGGAGATGCTGCTGGATGCGCCAGAGATCCGGCGGCTGCCATTCGTTGGCGAGGAGATTGCACGTCGCACCTCCCAGATTCCTCAGGCTCGCAGGTGCCAGCATGCTGACGTGTTGTTTGCAGCATGACCCAATGCAGGTTGGATTGCCCTCGAGAGGCCGTGCATCCACCTTGCTTCAAGTGCAGGGTTGCATGCTTGCAGGGGCGTGAAGGCGAACGGGCTCGAGACCGAGACGTTCCTGCAGCCCCTCTCAGTGCCAAAGCCGCCTGAGCGTTTCTACTTCAGCTTTGGTGCGCCATGTGCCTTGCGTCGTGTCGTCAACCAAGACTTATAACTGCTGTGCACCCATGCTGTGCACATCATGTGCGCCCGGCCTGAAGCCAAGCTGATCGCTCTGACACAGGTGCGCCGATCCAGCTGCAACCCGAGGACAAGGACAGCCCAGCGCGCGCCGCCCAGCTGTACGCGCAGACCAAGGCCGCGGTGGAAGGCGAGATCGCCTTCCTGCTGCGCGAGCGCGAGCGCGACCCCTACCGCATGTGAGCTGTGGTGTGGCTGCTGTCGCGGCCTGACACCTTCAAGCCGACACCTCCAGTCTGGGCAGCCTTCGCTGTGGGAACGCATGTATAAGCAGGTTGTGCAAATCCGATGCAGGTTGGCGCCGCGGCTGCTGTACGAAACAATCAACCGGCGGCAAGCGCCATCATTCCCGCTGTCTGCAGCCTAGACGGCTCCGCTGGCAATTCGCCATGAGACAGCGCCAGCAGCACCTGTCAGCGTGTGAGAAACGAGCCAATGCACATGCAGAATCGCGACTGGTTCTGTGGGGGAAAACGAAGAGTGTGATAAATAGTGCCTCAAACTGAACCGGAGCAAAGAGGGGGCCATAGCTGATGAGAAGAGCAGAGACGCCAGCACTTGGGCGCACATTTGCGGCAATTGCTTGGCTCGCGGATATTTTTTGACACTATGTGTACAGTTGTAGCGGGCGTTGTGGCCACTACCAATTCAGCATGTGAGCATGTGAACAGAGCAGGCTACCAGCTCAACACCATCATTGGTTTGGCACTCTGTAGCAGACCTGCTTCCAGCTCGCTTCTGCCTGCATCCCTGCAAGAATCTGGCAGTGCGATCTCGGGGTCGCAGTCACGGGTCTGTCGCACGGAGGCCTCACCACGGAAGCACCGCACCACCACGATGCAGGCGTCACTGTGCCAAGGGGCGCACGCGGCCGCGTTTGCCGGCCGGCAGGGGGCTGTGCAGCGGCAATCGCGCGCTTCGACACTTGCTGCCGCCCCCGCCTTGCAGCAACGATGCGTGGCAGCGCGCGCGGGTGATCGTGAGCCGCAGGGGCTCACTGGCGAGTGGTCAGCCAACTGGAGCCTGGCGTCATGTGAGTCGCGCCAGACCCCTGCAGCCCTTGCCAAAGCCTCTTGACTTTGGGGCTTTGCTTGTGCCCACTTTCGATGCAAGGGAGCATGCGTCTCTGGGCTGCATGAGCACTGAGGACGCTCGATCCGGCTGCCAAACGCACCAATGTGTGCAGCTGCAACTTTCAGCCCTCTGTGTCGGTGTGATTTGGACGCTTGCTCTTCGCTGCTGGTTGCATCTCGCCTGCCCATGACGTATCATTGCAGCCTGTTAGCTGAGCTGAGCTAATTCAGCTTGCGCGTGCACGCAGACGAGGATGTGGGCGAGTACTTCAATGACAACATCTTCAAGGACGAGGCCGCGCCGGGTGCGCTTCCCGCCGCTTTGTTGCACGCCTCCGTGATTAGTGCATGCACTAGCAGCTGTGAAGCAAGTCAGCCTGCATGCTGTCGGAAGCGGAGCAGCTGCGGGCTGCCGTCCAAATGTTCCGCAGCGAGTCCGCACACCTCCCGCCGGCGCAGGCAGCCTGCTGCGGGACATCATGTCCACGGACATGACGGTGGCGACGCCCGACACCACCGTGGACGACCTGCGGAAGATGTTCAACACCATCACGGGCCTGCCCGTCGTGGAGTCCGCCGCCACGCGCAAGCTGGTGGGCGTCGTCTCCAAGAAGGACCTGGAGAAGCCCGGCGCCACCGTGGGCAAGGTGCACTTTTTGTTTCGCTGTGTTCCTCTCACCCTCCTTTGTGGTGAGATAAACATCATCGACGGACACACATAAGAAGGTGCAGCAGCAGCAGGCAAGCTGCAGACCCTTGACACCGTCACAATGCTGCACCCAGTCATTGAGCTTCGCACAAATGGCAGAGGGTTCACGGGACAGGGTGCCATAGCGCTGCCAGCTCTGTTAGAGTCTTCGTCAACCCCTGGGCTGCCAAGCTGGTCAAGCATTGGTCGGGGTCCACTCCGCACGCAGATGTCTTGCTAAGTCTGGCGTCCTGTGCAATGTGTATGCTCCTGGAATACCGACACGGTGTCATCAACTGCATCAAGGGATAGGGCTGCCTGCACACATTGCTGTGGGTGCACATGCTGATCGTGCATGTGTGCGCCCTGCAGATCATGTCGTCTCCCCCGGTGGCGTCACGGCCAGACAGCAAGGTGGCAGACGCGGCGTGCCTGATGCTGAAGCACAAGGTGCACCGCATCCCGATCGTCGACAACGACGCGCGCGTGGTCGGCATTGTGAGTACACTTCTCATCCCGTGCTGATAATGACCCTTCCATTTCTTTGCATGTCCCAACGCCTGGCGGGTAATCCTTTGACCTGTCTGACACTCCTGATCAGATTCGAACGCATGCCAGGTTCACCGGTGCCTGAGACATGGGAACATACGGTATGTTACCTGCACTGAGGTCGACATGTGGCCTGCTGCGCAGGTGACACGCACTGACATCTTCACTGCTCTGGCTCTGGACTCTGGCAGCGGTGCGGAGATCCTGCAGCCCTAGGCATGCCATCACATGTTGCTGACGTCAAGTTGCTGGGTTTGGCAGGTCATGAAGACTGTCCACATACGGTTTCTGCTTCTGGTCTATCAATAATACCCATGCGTGCTCTTTTGAAGAGTTGCTCTCCTCGGTTTGGTGGGACATATTGCTGTAAGTGGGGCATACAGGGATGTATTGCATGTATCGCATCAAAAGCTGACTGCAAGCACAGTCGATACCCATCAATTCCCCTGAAAGGTAACCACACTAAGGGTTGGCCGAGGCTGAAGCTCGTCAAGAACCGTCCACTGCTTCCTGCGCACAATGCTGCAGGGTGTCCTCTGAGCACCTTCGCTCTGCACAGCATTGCCATGCGCAGGCGTCGGGGCCACAAGCCCTGCCGCTTTGTTGGACACAGTCTTGCAGTTGCCTACTCCATTGTGTCACGCACCGTTGCTGCTTGCATACCTTTGCACCCCTGCGAGTTGTTGCAACCCATCAGGCTTGTGCAACTGGCCATCCCACACGCGTTGCATCGTGACACCCTGCCCGGCTGCTTAGCGCAGTCATCACGGTCTGAGGGTGCCTGACACGCACGGTCGAGCGGCCTGCTCAGCATGTTCCTGACTCGGAGTGAATATGACCGCGGCGTCAACACATTCAGCCCAGAGGGACGGTTGTTTCAAGTAGAATACGCTATTGAGGCGATCAAGGTGGGTGCGTTGCCCGCTGTCAGCACCGGTGCACGGCAGCATAGGCTTGTGCTGCTGGTTGTTGCCGACACTTTGCCGTCCTGTTTGCAGCTCGGCTCGACAGCCATTGGCGTGAAGGTGAAGGAGGGAGTGGTGCTGGCAGTCGAGAAGCGTATCACATCACCGCTCCTGGTAAGCAACCGAGATGCATTGCGCCTCATCATGTCAAGGCCACGGCAGCAGGCAGTGCCTTGTGCTCACCGCACAGCCGCTGGTGCAGGTGCCGAAGAGCAACGAGAAGGTGGCAGAGATCGATGAGCACATCGGCTGCGCCATGAGCGGCCTCACAGCAGATGCGCGCACACTTGTAGATCATGGGCGCAACAGCACGCAGGTCAGCACCCTGCCATTCATGTTAGTGCGCGTGCCTGACATGTCAAGCTGGTGCGTAGGCTGCATTGCTATCACCACCCGGCAGAGTCATTGGCAGAGTCATCTCATAAAGATACAATGTCTGCCCTGCAGCAACACCGCTTCACCTACAACGAGCCCATGCCGGTGGAGTCGTGCACGCAGTCGCTGTGCGACCTGGCGCTGCAGTTTGGCGAGGACGACGAGGAAGGCGGCATGGTAGGTCCCGCTGTGGACCTGATGACATGCTGACGGCCGTGCATCTGCCCTGATCTGGGACGGCCGCCACATTCACCTTCCTGGATGTGTGGCTCCTCGCTGGTCGCAGAGCCGGCCATTTGGCGTCGCGCTGCTGGTGGCAGGATGGGACGATGATGGCCCCGTGCTGTGAGTGTCTCGCAGCTCTTTGCCCTGTCAGCTTGACATGCGAGCATGTGTTGATGGCCGCTGTCACCTGCACGGCTGAGACGCGTACACACGCATCACTCAGCAGCAAACTGTTCATGTACCGAACGTTCCGCACCTTGCAGGTACAACACGGACCCCTCAGGCATGTATGTGCGACACGAGGCACGCGCCATTGGCTCCGGCTCAGAGGGCGCACAGTCAGCGCTGGAGGAGGGTTACAGGTGTGCCCAGATGCTTCACGGCTCATGCAATGGATGGCACTGGGCTGTGCGGCTTCTCCGGCGGCCTTCCGCTTGCAATAAACACTACGTGGCGTGCTGGGTTACGCCTTATCTCAGACGTCGGCGCCGCACGTGACCTGCGTCTGCGTTGGCGATGCAGGAAAGACATGACATTCAAGGAGGCGGAGGTGCTGGCGCTGTCCGTGCTGAAGCAGGTCATGGAGGAGAAGGTGACGCCCACCAACGTGGACATCGCGTCCGTGGCGCCCAAGTACCACCTCTACAACCAGGAGGAGGTGCAGGACGTCATCTCTCGGCTGCCGTGAGGCGGCCGCGCCCGCAGCAGTCACTTACTGGTTTTGTCGGCAGCGTCTCGTGCCTAGGTGGAGACAGCGTTAGCGGCATACCATCGTCTAACAGTCCCCGGCCATCACTTGTTGCCTCTGAAGCCACAGTAGCGAATCCATTACGGCTGTGAAGATGTCGACCCTCCAGCATGCCCTTTGATACGAGGCTCCCAACTCGCCTCCCCGATGTGCCGGCATGCGCATGCCGGCATGCACCCACAGCCCCACACCACCTGGAGCGCTCATGGGCCAGCATGGCAGGGGAGGATGAGTCACCGTATGTCAGCGTGCCATGTGCTGCCGCCCGCGCGCTTTCAGGCCACACACCCGCTTGCAGCCGCTCAGGACAGGCCAAAGAAAGCTCTTACGGAGTGACAGTATCGCAGCGCTGCGGTTCGGCGCCGAAAGGAAGCGAGTGGCGTCGGTGTTACACAACAGCGTAGGTGCAGTCGGGGGCACACGCACGACCGGCCGCTCCACATAACGCAGCAGCATTCGCAGCGAGCCTCGCAAAGCAGCGGATACGGCCATCGAGGCCCCTGCACTCGCGGTGCAGCCACCCCCAGGTACACGGTGTAAGCTGCCACGTTGCCTGTCCTCGGCAGCCAATATAGCATCGTTGACGTTGCCCTTCGATGGGTGTATGCCTGCTCCTGCCTGCTGGGCATCGTCGCCACGCTGCTGGCGACGAACACGTCGCTGGGTGGCCCCCGCAGCTTCGCCCCAGGACTCGTTTGTCGCACAGTGTCGTGCACCTGTGAGACCCACGGCCCCTGTGGCTCTGATTGGCATTCTGCTCACCGCTGAGGTGCAAAAGAGGCATTCCATCCTCCCGTATGCCTTGGAGAGAGTGCTGCAGGTGGCAAGCTCCGCATCCTTTGGCAGCTGCGCACGGCACAGCAGCCACCCGTCGCCACCCAGCTGCTGGTGCTGTCTGCAGATGCAAGCCACCAAGCTTGGCTTTTGATGTGCTCGTTGTGCCTGCTTGCAGGCAGCATGGATCGCGTGGGCAGTGCGGACACGGAGGCGGATCGCGTCGCAGCGGAGGAGCGGGCCTCGCGGCGTTCGCTGGCGCACAGCGACACCTTCGCAAGTGGGTGCCCCAGTCCACACGCAGCGCGCCCCCTGTCGCATGCACAGCTTCCCGATACATTGCACAGGACGTTCACAAGCAGAAAGCAAGCTGCTAGCTAGCCTTAGTCCCCGCGCTCGGTACCAAAACGATGCACCTGTGCAGTCTTGCCAGCGTCCGGCTCACGCTCTCGCTGCTGGTGCCTGCAGACATGCACGACGGTGACAGCCGCCGCAGTTTGGGGGCAGACAGCATCCCAAACGGTGCCGACGGGGGTGTCATCATGGGTGCCTCCACTGAGGAGAGTGACAACGTCGCGCTCATGGAGGACGTCCCCCAAAGCAAGCAGGTGGGCACAGCGGGAAGCTTGTCACGGTCCAGCCTGCATGATGAGCTGCACCTCGGGGGTCATATCTGGACCTGTCCCATTTGGCATACTGATGTGTGATGCAAGCTGTGCACAGCAGGCATGCTCACACGAGTCTTCGCTCTGGTCCGCAGGTGTACCTCCAGTATAACGGGGTCTCGGCGTGGGTGCCGGCGTCATTCAAGGTGCCGACGCTGCTGCCCAAGATCAGCCTGAAGGACATCAAGCAGATCGGCAAGAAGAAGACCAAGGAGCAGACTGACAAGGAGTTCCGGCAGGTGTGCGCTCTGCTCTGCTTCGTACTATGCTGTAACGGATCCTGATGCACTTGTGCGCCTCTGGATGTGTTGCAGCAGTGTTTACGGATGGGTGTCCAGGGGGAACGCCACCCAAGGTCTGTCATCGCGTGCAACCGCAGATCCTCTTCGGCATCACGGGCTGCTGCCGCCCGGGCGAGGTGCTCGCTTTCATGGGCCCCAGCGGCAGCGGCAAAACCAGTCTGCTGACCATCATTGGTGGACGTGCCCAGAGGTGCCCAACACCACTCCTGAACCCTTGATCATGACATGCGACGTGTTTCTGAGTCATTCGCTGCAAATGGTTCGGTCTACTGCATGGTGGTGCTTGATCCTCATGTCGGGTAGTGGTTTCGTGGTGGCCGCACTGTGGCCGTACTGAGTCGAAGGACTTGCAAATGCAGCATGATGCGGAAGGAGGGTGACATCACTTTCAATGGCGCGCCTCCCAATAAGAACATGAAGCGCAACATGGGCTTCGTCCTGCAGGTGAGCCAAGAGTAGCTTCTCTCCAACAAAGCATGCAGCGGCAGCCGGAATGCAGCAGCGGCAGCATCATGATGTGTGCTTCCGTAGAGCTCTTCTGCGAACCCCTTGGCTTACAACCTCTTTGTCTGTGCCTGCAGGACGACCTCATGTACGAGAGCCTGACGGTGTTCGAGACGCTGTTTTACGCCGCGCAGCTGCGCCTGCCGCGGCACATGACGCTGGCGCAGAAGAAGGAGCGCGTGAACACCGTCATCACCGCCCTGGGCCTCACCTCGTGCAAGGACACCATCATCGGTGTGGACCCTTGGCTGCTGCGACATCGGTTGTGATGAGGACTTGCTGGGGCAGGTCCCTTGCTGACATACCAGCCCGTGGGCCTACCTGCCATCCTGATAAGCCTGCTCATTGACCAGCATGCTAAGTGGCAGTGCTGCATTCTGCTGTAACAGGTGGGTTCTTCCGGAAGGGCATCTCGGGTGGCGAGCGTAAGCGTGCCAGCGTGGGCCACGAGCTCATCATCAACCCCTCCATCCTGCTGCTTGATGAGCCCACCAGGTGCAGCAGAGCATTTTATGGCACTGCTAAAGCACACTGTACCCATGCATGCACTGCCTGCTACACTGGCAGCAGATAGCTATCATAGTGGCATGAGAGGGAATTGCACTGTTATGCACACACTGAAACTGTCACTCACACACTGAAACTAATGCCATGTTTCTGCGCTGCAGTGGCCTTGACTCGACCACGGCAATGCACCTGCTGACATCGCTGCGGGCACTGGCAAAGGGTGGGCGATCTATCATCACGACCATTCACCAGCCGTCATCACGTCTGTATCAGCAGCTCGACAAGCTGCTGCTGCTCAGCCAGGTTGGTACTGTGATAACCTGTAGCATAGAACATCAGCTTTACTTTGTTTGGTATGCTGCTGTTTGCGTAGCTTCGCTCTCTTGGTATGCTGCATCTGTGCAAGTAATGCTCAGCATTTGGCACAGCAGACCAGAGTGCGTGCACTGCTTACCTCCAAGTCTGCCGCCTGATGTGCAGGGTCATGCAATGTACTACGGCCCAGCAGAGCATGCCATCGACTGGTTCGACCGCCTCGGCTACACGCTGCCCTACCGCGTGAATGCTGCAGACTTCATCCTGGACCTGGCGTCCTCTGATGTTGCTACCTCCAAGAGGTGTGTTGTTAATTTTGTTCATTTCTCAACTGGCTTGCTGGCCTGCAGCAACGTCGACCCGCCTAATTCACCAACTGTGGGGCACTGGCACACAATCTCGTGTCACGATGCATGGCTTAGCAGATATCAACAGTCGTCAATAATTTGATGACTTGTCCACATTTGCAGGGACGGTGAGGAGAGCCGCAAGTACCTCATCTCATGCTACGAGGCGTACACAGATCACCACTCCGACGGCTATGTGCCGTCCACCGCTGCCAGCGATGTGAAGCTTGTGCGCGCGTCTCTCAGCAATGGCGACTCCTTCAGGTATCCGGATGCTGCCAGCATGTATAATCAACCTGACCTTTCCCTGTGTCAGTATCCGTGCAGTTTGCATGCAGCTGGTTCCTGGTGCACTGCTGCTTGCGCCGAGGGGCTTGAGCAGCACCATTTTTTACCCATCAGTGCGGGCAGCATCTCATTTGTGTTCTGAGCTCTGGTTCTCGATGTCATTCAGGCATCGGTCGTCAAAGAGCCTGGGCAGCGCTCCGCCACCAGCGGGTGTCCGTGAGAATGGCTACGACGAGCACGCAGAGCCAGCAGATGTTGTCGAGGGCACCGAGTCGCCGTCTGACAGCGGCCACAGCGGCGACATCGAAGCAGGTCAGCCAAAAAAACTCATGCTTCTGCCATGCTCCCAGTCGTGGTATTGACTGAAGTGTACACACAACACCTTGCACAGCACATTGGCTGCAGCTCTGGCCTGAGCTCGAGGAAGTTTACCTCGTGTAATCAGTCGGCTTTTTTGCGAGCGGGCTGTTCCAGTCTGATGCATGATGTTCTTGCCTGCAGGCAAGGGCGGCAACGTGCTGCAGGCGGAGTCGCGGTGGGGCGCCTCCTACCCCACGCAGTTCAAGGTGCTGCTGGACCGGGCGGTGCGCGTGCGCCGCTTCCAGGCCTTCTCCACCCAGGACCTCCTCCAATTCCTCGTCATCGGTGAGTCGTGAGCCAAAGATCTCCTTGATACATGCTGAGGCGTGTTCAGACGCATGGTTGACTGTATGGAAGGTCCTGCCTCCTGCCTACGTTGTGTGCCATGCCCATGCCTGCTTACGCTTGCAGAACACTGCTCGACATGATTCACGAGCTGATGAAGGCAGGCATGAACAAGGTTTCCGTGATCCCAACTGCAGTTGCGGTCCGTTCATGCTGCATGTCTGCGGTTTGCAGGCGTGCTGGCGGGCCTGTTTTGGCTGCAGAAGGGCAAGAACAACACGGTGCTGGGGGCGCAGCAGACCATTGGCCTGCTGTTCTTCGAGCTGCTGTTCCTCAGCTTCCGGGCTCTGTTCGTCGCGCTGTTCACCTTCCCTGACGAGCGCAAGATGCTGCTCAAGGTATCGTATGTGGCGCATTGCCGTGCACATTCTGAACCTCCTGCGCCTCTTGTGCTGTGTGCTCTCGGTTGTCACCTGCTACCGCAGGTAATCCTGTCTACTTGACCTTCGAACCGTTAGCGTTGCGCAGCTGACGTGTTTGGTGATGTACCTTGTGCTGCAGGAGCGTGCCAGTGGCATGTACCGCCTCAGTGCCTTCTACTTCGCCAGGCTGGCGAGCGACCTGCCAATGGACATGGCCATTCCCACGGTGAGCAGCTAATTGCATGTTCAACAGCTTCAACGTAGCATATGTGTGGAACAGGCGTGCCCTATCCTTGGCACCGTTCCACAATGCCCGCTTTTACTGTTGCCTGGCAACTAGCCTGCTGTCAGCTGCGCTCACATATGCATGATGCTGGCCTGCAGCTGTTCATCATCCTGCTGTACTTCATCGGCGGGCTGCGGGTGACGGGGGCTGGGTACTTCTTTGCCAACTGGTCCGCCATCGTGCTGGTGAGTGACTCAACCCGAAGTCATCAGCCGCCGTGGGACTTGCCAGCTGCATGCCATCCGAGTTGCATGGCAACCTGGCGCGCCGCCACTGACCGCTACATTCAGCCTGGGCCATTGTCAGCAGAGTTTTCAAATGGAGCATCCTGACACTGTGGTTCCTATCATGCAGGTCATGTTCGTGACACAATCCTTCGGCCTGCTGCTGGGTACTATCGTCATGGTGCCAAAGACAGCGCAGACGATCGCGTCGGTGGTCATGCTGACATTTGTGCTGACGGGCGGCTACTTCGTGACCAGCATCCCTGCCTGGATTGGCTGGCTGAGTGAGTATCTATTCCCCACTTCCTTCAGCTCACGCCAGCCCACTGGATATGCGTGCACACCTGCTGATGCTGCATGTGTCTATCTTGGCTGTGGGTGTCGCTACAACATGCTGTGCACATGTGCTAAGCACTCCCACGTGTTGTGCGCTGCAGAGTACCTCAGTTTCATCTTCTACGGTGCGCGCTGCTCACTCCTTCCATGCTCGCATTCTGTCTATGTATTGCGATTGCTGTGCTGCGCATCTGCTGTTGTCGTCTGGACAGCATGGAACGGAACTTCACCATCTGATTCGTGCTGCAGGCTTTGGGCTGGTGCTGCACATCGAGTATTCCGATCGGAACATCTACAGCTGCACACGCATGGTGGGCGGCGAGACGCAGCAGTACGACCCTCCGTCTCCAGAGACCAACCCCAACTGCGTCGTCGTCAATGTGCAAGATGCGCTGCATCTCAACCAGGTGATTGCACCTCGTCGTTTCCCACCTCATTGCCTTGATTGGTTCCTTTGTTCCAACAACTTAGCACTGGGTCCCCGAGCTGTAGCAGCTGTTTGTAGAGTGTGTTCTCACGACCGTGTGACTGCTGTTGCAGGACCCCAACAGCAGCAGCTGGGTAGCGATCAACGTGCTGGTGTTGTTCGCGTTCTTCTTCATCATCCGGTTCCTGGTAAGATTTTCTTCAGTTATACCATCATGACTTTCTAACTCATGCGCAGTTGCGTAACCAAATTGAATTTGAATAATAAGAACTATTTGATACAGGTCTACGTCTTCCTTCGGAAGAAGACCGCCCGCATCTGAGCGCCGGCAGCACGGGGACCTCGGTGGCCGGGAGCGGTGTGGGCGACGATTCTTTTGAGCATGCGGGTGCTGTTTGCAGAATACCAGCAACCTGAGTCAGGCAACTGGACCAAGCAATGTCTAGATGATTTCAGGTGTTTTGTTGTTGACCTGCATGTTGCTACATATTATTTTGCCACCTGCGTGCTGTGCGGTGTGCTGATCACTGGCTCTGAGATAGAGGAGGTTGCAGCGACTTACATGCAGATGGTATCTGACCACCAGCTAGCGGCAGTGATCTAAGTGCGTAGTGCGACTGTAAATATCGACACCGTCTGGTCGTCACACTGTCATAAACATGCCATGTCCTTGCCTCGTCCAGCACGTGCACAGCATGCAACCATTGCATCAGCATGCATGTGAGCACGTCACACGGTCACAGTGCACTCGACACGCCAGCCTTGGATTGTGTTCAGCAACACATGAGTTCGTTCATCACCGGCACTGCATTGCAACGGCATACTGGCTGTTATTGTGATCAGGGATCCAGAAGTACCACCAAGACGTTTAGGTTTGGGCAGCCTGATCGCGTGAGCAGCCAATGATGAGTGTCGAATATATGCTGCTGGTACGAGGCAGGTTGTGTACCGGTGCATACATCTGTGAGGCAGGATTGTGAGGCAGGATGGCGTGCCATGTGCAATGAGCACCGACGTGGCGGTGCATGCGCAATTAGAATCGCTGCAGATTGAGGAGCTGGGGAGCGCGAACATGCACGAACACGCCCCACACAGGTACATCAGCTGATGTGTTTGACCCCCCATTTGCAATTACAAGGTCTAGAAACTGAGCAGGGTTGTATTGGACAACACAGCGGAGAGCGCATACTGGCTGGCATCATGATGCTCTTGGGCGTGGGCACGCTGCTGCCTTTCAACGTCTTTGCCACAGAGCGCACATTCTACGAGGTGCGGACACATGCTGTCAGCGTTGCGATCTGATTTGTCAGCGGCTGGGTGGGCGCGCTTCCTCGGAACGGAAGCCTGTCAGTCGGAAGGAGAGCTGGGTGACTGCAACGCAGGTTCGAGCGCAGCAGCAGCCCACCTGGCACGCTGCGGCTGACAACTTTGAGAACCTGATGGTCCTCGTGTTTCAGCTGTGGTGCGCTGGACGAGTCAACCTGCCTTCTGCATTCACCATTGCCCTTGCCCTTGCGCATGCAGCAGTGCGCACCTACTGTTGAGACGTTGCCAAGACTCCGTGCTCGCTGCAAGCAACCTGCCGCAGCACATGACTGAGCCGCATGCTGTTTTCTATGAATAGCAATTATGGCGGGATGATGGCGCTTCTACCCCTGGCGTCCCGGCTCTCGCTGAATGCCCTGGTTTTGTGGCCGCTCCTGGCCAACGTGGCAGCTATGGCGGCGGCCATCGCGCTTGCAGCCGCCCCAAGCACCAGCGGCGCAGCAGTCATTGGCATCACGCTGCCGACAATTGGGCTGACCGGCGCCACGTCAGCATGCCTGCAGGCCGGCACATTTGCGCTGGCCAGCCACTTTGCGCCGCACCATATACAGGTAGTCAATCCACACCGTACCCCAACATACACGGGCATCATGGGCTTCGCCCACACCTTAGCATGTACCCGATACTGCAGGATCAGTCCTGCATCCTGGGATTTTGCATGAGACGTAATGTTGGCTGGCGTCCTGGACTTGAATCAGAGATGTGGGCATTCGGACTGCAGGCAATCCTGGCGGGGCAGGCGATCGCGGGCCTTGGCGTCGCGATGGCATCGTTTGCCACAACCTGGGCATCTCCGCCGACTGCTGGGGCCCTCACACCGCAGCACGTCTCGCGCCCGGCGCAGGTGCTCACAGAGGACACGTGTTTGCACCTGCATCAGTGGGAATTCGACCAGCGATTGGCCATGCACATCCCTGTGCCGACTCCAGTTTGAACATCACAGGACTCGTGCCAACAATGCAGGCGTACTTTCTGGTTTCGCTGCTGGCAACGGCGGCTGCAGCTGCGGCATACTGTGCAATGTGGGCATTGCCGTATGTGCGGGCAAGATGCAAGCCAGACGGTGCGGGTTGCCAGCACGACCATTTGCTGACTCATGGCCCTATATGTAGGGAACAGTTCAACGAAGCCACCATTTGTGTAAACATGGAGCCGAAGCGCAGTTGTGAATCAAGGATACGTATGCTCTGATTGGTTGAGATTTGTATCATCGTGCTTTCACAGGCAGCACGGTTGCACGCAGGGCAGACAGTGCTTCTGAGGCGCCGATGCAGCAGCCAGTATCCGAGGCAGCACCACTGCTCAACAGCTTGACCAGCAGATCTACCCGCGGGGCAGCTCAGCCAGGGGACCTTGCCGTGAATGGTGATATGGAAGCTGCACCCAGCAGCAAGCAGTGGACTATGCGGGAAGTGGCGTGGCAGCTGCGCCACTACTCTGCCGCGGTGGCACTGGACTTCCTGGTCACCCTGGCCGTGTTCCCCGGCGTGGCATCGGCCATCTGCCCCTCGCAGAACGATGCGAGCACGCCGCCATGTACACCGCACCCCCATGCCGGCCGCTTATATGGTGAGCACGCCGGTGACCAGGCGCCGGCTATGTCGTGTGCTTTGAACCCTCGATGTACGCTTGATATGACACGCAAGACCATTAAGCAGCCCTCACACATGAAGCGGACACTTGCTGACGCTTCTACATCGGCAACTGCAGGCGAGCTGTTTGTGCCCCTCGTGTTCGTGCTCTTCAACCTCGGCGACCTGGTGGGGCGTGCAGCAGCGGGCGCGGGCCGCTGGGCAGAGCAGCCGCCACCTGCTGCAGCACTGCTTGCCTACGCCGGCATCAGGGCGGCGCCGGCCGCCGCGCTGCTGCTGTGCAACGTTGTGACGCCCCACGCCTGGCTCCCTCCGGTGCTGCTGAGGTTGGCATTTGCCACAAACCCCTGTTGTGCTCATAGCATCGATGCAGCGCCGCCATTTGAGAGCGGTGCACCGCGCCACTGCCCGAGTGTTGCTTCGCTTCACAGGTCGAACGCATGGCCGACCGCGCTGGTGCTGCTGCTCGGGCTCACCAACGGGCACCTCGCCAGCGTCGTGTGCATGCATGGGCCGCGGCTGCTGCCGCCCAGCGCCCGAGAGCGCGCAGGCACCGTCCTCGCCTTAGCCATCACGAGCGGCGTCACCGCAGGCTCGGTGGGGTTCCCTAGTGACTCATCAGTTCGTCATGATTCATTCGGTTTCCGCTGGACACCACGGTAGCTTGGGAGGAGGCACTGTGACGCCTGCAGCATGTCTGCATCAAGTCTGCACTGAAAGTGGGAAATGTTTGCCTGCGACACCCTTATTGCCGTGAACTGCCACAGATGCCAAGGCAGCCTGATCATGGTGGACAATGTGGCCATCAGCAACTGCGGGATGTGCCAGCTGCAAAGCATCATCTTCGTTCATGATGCAGATCCTTGCTCTGGTCCTCAACGTGGCGCTGCAGCAATGACGACGATACCCTGATGCTAGATCTTATGCGGCGTGATGAGCGCCGAGACGGCGACGGCAGCTGTCTCATCCATTAGCCGAGTCGATCAGGGTGAGTGAGGCTGGTAAGCGGTCGTGCTGTTGCACACAAGCGCGCTAACTCCGATCCATGCACCCGTTAACTAGCCAGTGCTCTGTGCAGGGCACCTGCAGCCGCAAGCTAGACAGCAGCCCTGGATCAGCGATGCACGGAGGCATGGTGGACCGCAAGGCGCGTCGCGCTGGGTGACAACTGTCTGGCAAGCAGAGACCAAGATATCTGTGGGCTAGTGTTCAGCTGGCAAATTTCGGCTGCAAACGATGTTCATCTCTACTCATGCACGTGCCGTTCTAGCTGTAGCGACAGTGAAGGTGCATGGCCTTTCAAGCGTAGTGGACTGGCAGTAGGGAACGCCTCTCGTGATCAATGAGCAGTCCGCCCGCGTGACGTGTGCCATGAGGTGGCGTGATCTGGCCTAAACCTGAGAATCGACCCCACCGACTTCACGCATTCTTGCAGTTGCACCGAACGTTGCTTTCAACTTCACCTGCTGAGCTCCTGCAGCGGTGTGCTGTTACTTCTGAGCAGCTTGCGCCCCAGCGACAATCGCACTCAGACCCCTTGCAGATCTGCCAGGGTAAACACCAGGTGCAGCAGGCCTTGCACAGCTTCTGGGGTCCCGGAGCCTGAGCACAGAGCATCAACAGCCTTGGATCGGCACCTGCAGCGTATGTACACAGGGTATCAGCAGTATCCTCCTGCACAGATGGCTGGATACCCTCCCCCACAACAAACCGGCTACGGCCAGCCTGTGCAACAGCCCTATGGCTACAACGCCGGCCCAGCAGTGCAGCAGCACATGCAGCCGCAGCAGGGCTACGCAGCTGCGCCGATGGCGGGCCATGCTGCTCCTGTGGGCGGGATGACCCCAGGTCAAACAAACAGCTTGCACACAGGTGCTCAAGAACCCCACTTGCTGTCTGTGCTCTCTGGGGTCTGACGATCTTTGTCGGTGTGCTGCTGTGCATATGCGTGTGACTCGTGGCAGGACCACGGAATATGTGCTTGTTTGGACATGATCCACCTCGTGCGTGCAGGTCACTTCGGACCGCACCATGTCTACCAATACCCGACTACGTACATGTTCCAGGTTCGCTCTGTTGCTGACGCCCCGATACGTCATGCATGGGCGTCCGGTGATCCCATCACGGCGCACGATTGCGTGAGCTGGTGCCTGACGCCGCACCCCTGTGCTGCAGGACAAGACCATGTACACCGGCAACGTCCGCGGCGGCACATACGTCTGCAACCCCGACGGCAGCCCGGCCTTCCAGACACGGGACGCGGTGCTGACCCTCAAGAACAAGGAGGTCGTGTACGATGCGCTGAACCAGCCCATCGCCTGCCTGCACTCCAAGTCGGTCTCCATGGTGAGCTTGGTTGTCCCAACACTGTGATATCATGCAATCCTGCTCTGTCAAACCCTAGACGTGCAACCGTGTTCGCATTTGGGCCCTCCTGTCAACCCTTTGTTGGATATTGCATTTGCTTCTGCTCTGCCAGTGACGGTGCTGAGGGTTGACTGACTGGACGCTGACATGCCGGTGTGGCACATGCTGCAGCACGGGACATGGCAGATTTTCAGGGGCGACAGCACCAGCTCCAATGCGCTGGTCGCCGAGATCAAGCCGTCAATGATGGCCATCGGCGGCAAGAAGATCAAGGTCACGCTTGCCGGCAAGCAGGAGCCGGAGTTTGTAATCCAGGTGCGGGGTGCATGCGAGCTTTGGAAGACACCAGTAGCTGTGCAGCCCCTCATGCAGTCTCGGGACCAGTACGTTCTGAGCTGCCTGATGCCTGCACTGGATGCTGTATGGACAGTGCTTGAGCTCCCTTGTTTTCTGTGCTACAGGGCAATTTCCTGGGCAAGTCCTTCGTATATGTTGACGCGCGCGGCCAGACGATCGCCGAGTGCAAGCGCCACGGCAAGTTCAGCTCCGCTATGAACGCGCTGTCCGGCGAGGACACCTTCACGCTCACGGTGCAGCCCAACATCGACACCGCGCTGCTGGTGCTGTGTACCCTGGTCATCGACGACATCCTGGCCGGCGGCAAGGAGCGCTGAGCGTGTCACCAAGGCTGCAAAGTGCACACGTGTGCTGCTGGAGGTTGACGCCGGCGGGGCAGCGTGTAGCCCAGCGTTCAAATGCACAATACTATCAGCACGAAGAACCATCGGATTCAGTTTCTGCATGAAGTGAACTTTTGCACCCGTTATGTTTTGCACGCACCGCTCTACCCTCCTTGCTTCGATGTTGAACTCTCGCCTTTGCAGAGGTGCATCAGTTGTTCTCACCATAACCAGAAGTATTGCATGTGTGGTTTGTTGCATATGTATTGTAACGGCACCGGGTTTTGTCGAGTTGCTCGAAACACTCGACTTAGAGCTAAAATGTCATAAATACCCACCGAACACCCTTCCTCACACCTCGTGCTAGTCACTCCCGCTGTGACGCAGGACCTGGGGTGCTGTGCCATGTCACAGGCAGCCCGAACCAGGCTGCTAGCTTACACGGCCAGCCCTTGATTCGTGTCATCGCAGTGAAATGCTCACTGGCAACTTCATACAGCTGAAAGATGGGCCCACGAGCAGCAGCCTGGTACAGGTAGTGCAAGTTGGGATGAGTCATGGCCCTCCGACATGATGGTGCATGCACGATGGATCTACATGCCCACATTCGCGACAACGCCATGCAACATGCTGCGAGGGCAGCGCAGCCGGCAGACCTGCAGCCGCCTGAGGCTGCACCACGCTGCGACACTCTTCATAGCAGCCCTCGCGGTGGCGCACCTGCTGATCACATACTGGACGATTCAGTATGAGGAGGTGTGGGTGGGCCTGAGCCCGGCACAGAAGCTGCTGCGTGCTTTCAAGGTGCTGCTGGTGGACGCCTACAAGCCGCGGACGAAGGTCAGGTCGTCCAGCTGCCAGGTGGCCGACCACATTCCCAAGGTGCGGCAAGCTACCACGTGCACAGACAATGCGTTAGTACCAATCAAACGTCAAGTGCCTTCGCAATGACTATTACAGAACCGAAGCAACGTACAGCTGCCTCATATGAGCATGGCGCGTGCAAGCAGCGGCATCCTGGGATGCTTATATGCGCTCCATTGGTGCACTGCTGCGTGTTGCCTGACTTTGGATGGATCACTCAGCTCAGTACGTCAGCTGTTCATGAGCACACGGTTCAAAGAACCACAGCCGGCGCGCATAGTTCGCACGGAGCTGCTGCAACCGCAAGCCGTCAAGCCATCCACTGCACCCACAACCTATGGGGTTGCCTCCTGCCCTTTGCACTGACTAGTGGTGACTCCTGTTGATGCAGGTGGCACTGCTGTTCCTGGCGACAGATGGAGAGCTGCCGCACGAGGCTGCATGGCGCAGCTGGCTGCGTTCTGCGGAGGGACTGCTGCCTGTCGCCCAGATCTCGCAGGTTTGTGCACATGCGCTCCGCTGTGCTGCGGTGCCTGTTTCTGCGATCAGCCTGAGGGTAGCATGGTCAGCTGGCTGACGTGTCCGAACGGCACAAGCTCCCTGCACCCGCCAAGCGCATGGTACACGGGCAGGCACAAGCAGTGGATGAGGATGCGGAAACCCGGGTGCGTCCCCACCGCAGGGTGGGGTGCCGCCGCAGCTGGGGCTGTGCGCCAAGGCGCTGGCCAACTCCCGCGGCAACCCGCTGAGCCGGCAGTGGCTGTTCTCCGCCTATGTGCACCGCCCCCCGGGCGCGCACCCGCTGCAGAGCCTGCACGCGTTCTACGGTCACGAGGTGGCCGGCACAGCTCAGGTGCGGTCGCTGCAGGAGGGGTGGCCGCAGGAATCCCGCCTCGTGTCGGAAATGTGTCGTGAACCCTACGCCAGCAGCCGCGATGGACCTCCTGGGAAAACTTCCAGCTGCGGCCACCAGGGACACGCCGCTGCCGACCGCTGCCGCAGGCGCAGTGGGGCATGCACTCGGCGGTGGTGGCGGCGCGGGCGCTGCTGCGGGCCGCGCTGGCGGAGCCGACCAACGCGCGCTTCCAGCTGCTGTCCGCGGCGACGCTGCCCCTGTGGCCGCCCGCGGTGGTGTACCAGCGCCTCATGGCGCAGCCCCGCAGCCACCTGGACGCCTGCCGCCCCCTGGTACAGCCAAATCCAGCTGCAGGCTCTAGCATTTTGATCCACGACTTTTCTGAACCCGGGTGTCTTTCCGCCTCGTGTTCTGGCGCAGCCACTGCTACAACGCCTGTGATCAGAGCTTACACGATCCAGTAGTTCTAAAGCATGCGTTCGGCGTGGGCAGGACGGCGGGAGGACGTTCTGGTCGGCGGAGGGCGGGGCGGGGCTGCCGGCGGCGGGGCAGCTGCGGCGCAGCAGCCAGTTCGTCACGCTGACGCGGGCGCACGCGGCGCTGGCGGCCAACGAGTCGCGGGTGGAGCCGCTCTTCGCCGCCGCCTGCACCGACGACCAGGCGCACGACTTCAGGTGTGGCGACGTGCGCTGTGCAGAGCACCTGGTGGCAAGCGCACCAGCCATGCATCATCGATTGCAACGGTGGTCATATCGAGCAGACGGCAGCTGCAAGGCGTGCATCACATCCGCCGTGTGCAGTACGTACTCCAAGTGGTGGGCTACTGCTGACATAGACAAGCTGTGATGCCTGGAAGCATATCAGGCAGTATTTGGTGGTCCATGCAGGCCGCTGTCATGCAGCAGCGACGAGTACTACATGCCCACGCTGCTGTCGCTGTCGGGCCTGCAGCAGCAGACCACCTGCCATGGCAGCGTCGTCCAGGTAACCGATGATCGGAAACGCCTGCGTCTATGCACTCCGTGTGTGCAAGCCTGATGCAGGTAAACACATTGCCAGGCCTGCATGTAAAGCTGCCGTCTTGTTTGGGCACTTTTTTGTGCATCTGCAGCAGGCGCTGTGCCTTGTGTGCTGCTGCCAGTTTTGTGCTCATCAGTCTGTTTGGCGCTGCAGGACAACTGGACGCCCGGCAGCCCCGCACAGAACCGCTCACGCTTTGCAGTGGGCGATGTCACGAGCGGCGGCCTCAGCATCCTGCGCAGCAACCGCGGCCGCTGCCCACAGTTGTCAGTGCTCAGGTTGGTGCTTCAGGCTAGTCACCCACCACATGAGTGCGCAACATCCCCCAATGGGGAAGCGATGGTTCGGGCCCAGCTAACAGTATTCAGCAGCTGCATTGCTGTCTACATCACAGCGTAAAGTCGTATGCAACCCGTTTTGCAACGTGTGCCACTGATCGATGGCGTGGCAACAGCAGAAGAGCCCTTGCCACTGGGGCTCTGTGGATGAAGAGCTGCGCGTCAATCAGGGGCACACTGTGCAGAGGGGATTTTGTCCAAGACAAGGCGGGCCATGTCGGTACAACCATCGGCACAACCGTCTGTGTCCCGAAATGAACAGGGCAGCGCAGCAGGAGTTCCAGCCCATTGTGGCGCTGGCGGCCAGCCGCGGCAGCCAGCTGCTGCCGGTGCCAGCGGATGCCTGCGGGGACGCCCCGCTGCTGAAGGCCGCTGAGCAACCGGGGAGCTGCTTCCTCTTCGCACGGCGCTTCCCAGCAGCCACAGCCCAGGTGGGTTGCCACTCTACAACCTACTGCTTGATGTTCACACCCAGTCAACCATGGCACCTGTGGCAGCAGTACTGCGGCACGGGGAGGGATGCAGACTGCGAGTGATTTGGTCACATCGCATGCAGGTGGTGTTGGATGTGTGGCATGACCCCCTCGGCAACCTCAGCATCCTCCAGGACCCGAGCCAGTATGACCCGCGCACACGGCGACGCAAACACCCCGACTGCACGAGTGCCCTACCTGGCTGAGGTGTTGCAGCCCCATACGATGAACCGTCGATAGACCTAGAACTGTGGAATCTTGAAGGCAGACAGTGCTGTGCGAAGGAGATACTGCTGATCTGACAGGCCGCAGGCGCCATGTAACTCGCATGGCAGTGCAGCCATTGCTGACATGCTGTGTCATGTCAGATGTTCTGCTTATGGTGAGGTTGTAGATTATGCTAGAGCTGGGAAAACCTGACAAGAACAGATCGAATGCATCAAAACCGCTGCACAACCCTGCAACTATGGCATCGTAAAGGCAGCGCTGTTGATGACAACGAGTCTGGCAACATGGCCCTACTCCTGGCGCCACTCGACGCACTATCCTCCATCATGTCTGGCCTGGATCCGCCACTGCATTGGGCCGCCGCCTGAACTCGAAGGCTTCATCATGCCCATCGCTGGTGTTGTCAGCATCACCATTGCCATCTCTGCCGGCCCGGCTGCTGACCTCTGCCTCTTCATCGGCCGCCTGCCGCCCAACTTCCTGGTCATTGAACGACAGCGATGCTGCCAGGCTGAGCTCCGGCAACATTGGTGATGTGACGGCTGCTGGCTGACGCTGCTCATCAGGCTCTGCTGCTGGCTGCTGCTGCTGTTGTACGCCCGCTGGCTGCTGCTGTCTGTGAGCATCAGCAGGTGCCGGTGTGTCCGGCCCTGCTGCCGCCGCCGCTTCCAACAGCTCCTTGCACACGACAACCCGAATCATCAGCGAATGTGTCTCACACCGTCCTGGCGACAGTGTCGCTTTATCCTGTGGCCCTCATCAATCAAGCGCTGGAGCAGGAGGGAGCATGAACAACACAATTACCTGACTCCAGGGGGCTCAACTCCAAAGTGTGTCACTCACCTGCGAGCGGGCGGCTGCTGAGATGCTGGTGGGAGTCGCCGGCGCCGATATGTGCTGCCCGCCCGGCGTGGGGGGCTCCAGGGGCTCCCCCAGCCGCTCCCGCAGCTGCGCATTCGCCGCCTGTCCGGGGCAGGGTGCATGGGCTGGGTGTCTAGACCTGTTCCGGCTCAGCTCACCCAGCAGAAACAGGACATCCCTCATGCAGGGCGGCGTTGAGCTGCTGCTCCAGCAGGGTATGTAACAAAGCTAGACCGCCTGGGGCGGGGCCGCCGTCACCTGCAGCTCCGCCACGCGGGCCTCGGCCTGCGCCAGGCGCAGCCGCAGCGCCTCGCCCTCGCTGCGCGCCTCCCTGCAGCGAAAAGGGGTTACGCTTACTGACGCTGGTGCCACTGACAGGATGCTGCGCCGCAGTGACGATGTTGCGGTCGGGCACCTGCATTTATGAGATTCAGCTGCGGCACATGCAGCGGCCGGCGCACCGCAGCGCCCCGGTGAGCGCCGGGTTGTCGCCGATGAGGGAGGTGGCGAGGTAGTCCAGGGCGGGGAACATGCGGGAGCCGGCGCCCATGATGCCGCTGCCCACCATGCCGCCCAGCTGCCGCGGCGACAGCGCGCTGTGCTGCGCCTGCGCACAAGTTGCACGTGTACACATCGGAGCCAGCATGACACCTCGCCCTGCCTTGACCCCTGGCCAGCGTGCATGCACAGGGATTAGTATGACCACGCAGTGCACAAGGGGCCAGGCTGCTCTGTGCACTGCTCCGGTGCGATGATGCGTATGTCAGCGGTTGCCTGCTGCGGGGTGCCGGGGCTGCCGGCGGGCTGGCCGGGGCGCGGGGCGGGCGACTGGGCGCGCAGCCGGGCGCGCTGCTTCGCCTCCGCCGCGGCGAACTCCGGGTCGTACTTGCGCAGCAGCTCCAGCGTCAGGTCGTAGTGCGTGGAGTCCTGCGGCCGGCAAGTGCCCACACATTCAGGTGACGACGCTCGCGGCGGCGCCAGGCGCAACCCACTCCCGCCCAGACCCTCAGCGCGCTGGCCTTGCAGGCCTGACCGTGCTCGGAGCGCCTTGCGATCTGCGGGAGGGCTCGGTGGGTGGGCACAGCATGTGGCCTGCCTTCAGGTCCGTGAGCATCTTGCGCATGCGCTCCTGGGCGCGCTGCAGCCGCGCCGCATCCCGCCGCGCCTTCCAGCTGGTCAGGTACATCACGGCCGCGTGCGCCAGCCACGCGGCCGGCGGCCACGCGAAGACCGGCAGCACCCGCACGAAGTGGCCGCGCACCGAGTACGTGCCGGGCGGCTGCCGCGTCACCTGCGCAGAGGGAGGTACAGGGTCTGCAGTGGGCGGGTGCTGCGCCGCAATGGACACCCCATGGCAGCGGACACCGTGCATGCAGCCGAAAATCTTCACTCTGTGGTAGACTTGATGAACTCAGCAGATGAGATCATCCTCACCCATGCTGCGAATGCGAAGCAGGCGATGAAGATGGCGCAGGCATACCACAGGATCAGGGAGCTGAGCCGCGAGCGCCGCCGCTGACTCTCCAGCTGCTGCGCCTGTCACATACAGTGATGCACGTCATACACAGCGTGTGACTCTGCAGCTGCTGTCGATGCAGCATGCAGCGCTTGTGGGGCGTCGCTCCCGTGAAAGCAGAGTGATCCACGGCATGTCCATGCAGCTTCCCGGCCGCACAGCCGCAAGCGCCACCTTGAGCTTGACGATGTACTCCTTCAGCCGCTCGAAGTTTCGTTCGTATTGCTCGTAGAAGCTGCTAGAGCCGACCCTGCTCCCGGTGAAACGGGAAAACAGGGCCCCCATCGAGGGGTGGTGCTGCTCAGCTGCTCAGACTGAGCAATCTGACTATGCAAAGGGTTGCTTAGGGAATGTCTGCCCTCCTGGCAAGATGTACGCAAGAATGCGTATATCTAAGGCATGCTATGAGTGTAAGAATGCCACAATGCAAAGCAGAGCCGTTGCAGCATCGACCAACGGAGCGCTGAGGCGAAGCGTCTGCAGCAGCAGCAGGAAGCACTATTCAAACTTCAAAAAAAGTGACAGCACCAACCATGCACTCACTGCAAGCGTTCACGTCTAGCGCTTCACAACCTCCTCACCAGTTTCTACACGACCTGCAGCTTGCTTTTCGAGACGCTGCGCATGTTGCAGCGACGCACCTCGTCTCCGTGACTACATTCGAAGGTGTGCATGATTGTTGCATGACAGGCAGGTGTCAGGCCAAGCAGCTCACACGGCCCTGCTTCACGCAGCCTGCACTCGCCACTGCTCGTATCTTGACTGGCAGCCTGTGTCATAAAGTGCGGTTGGCATTGAGAGCACCATGCACTCGCCTCGGACACGGGCCCGCGGCCCGTATTCGCCAGATTTCAAAACAGCTGCCCAAGATGAGGGCTCAGCGGAGCCGTTGTCGCAGACCCAGACAGCAGGTAGCACACAAGAAGCCGGAGGTGTGGCGTCGCCCAGGGCGCGCCGGGTCCGCAGCCAGCTGAAGGTACGAATCCGGAATTTGAACATCCCTGCAGCCGGCTTCTCAGCGCCACGTACCAGAGTGCTGCAGACAGCATGCACTGCGTGGTTTTGCATGTATACATCATGCAGAGTGAGCAACGCATGCATCCGCGGCGTGTCTGCAGCATGAACCGTCCTCCGGACGAGCATGCACTAGTTAACACCGAAGTGCATGGCGGGTGCAGACGGCGATCATTTGCACGCTGAAACTCGCTGACGACGGGTGAAGTACAACTATGCATCTCTGGTGTTTCCAGGGCGCTGCCGCGTCTCCCGATGCTCAGGCCCACGACCTGCCGCATGAGCCCTGCCAGCGCTGTGGCACCACAGCCACGCCGTTCTGGCGGCCGGCTACCCTCGCAGGTGACTAACACTTCCTGCAGCGGCTCAAAAGCTGTGTGTTTGGCACTTGTGTGGGAAGCTGGGGGCTATGCATTGGCTAAAGGGCCAGGTGCATGTGCAGCATGCGGTAGCAACAGTGTGACGCATGTTCTAACGTGTTGCGCAGGGCCGAAGGTGCTGTGCAACGCCTGCGGCCTGAAGAACGAGACGCTGCACGAGAGCCACGGGGCGGCAGACGGCACGCCGCTGCGCTCGCCCCGCTGCACCCCCCGCAAGATTGCGTCTCCGCCAGCTCGCCAGCCCCTGGCAGCACTGCCCATCGCAGCGCCGCTGGCAACGCCAGACAGCAGGGTCCTGCGCGGTGTGCTGGCACCGCCGCCTCCAGCTGAGGCACAGACGCCGGTGACCAACCACCAGGGCGATGGCGGCGCTTTCGAGTGGGGCAGCGGGTATGTCCCTGAGCAAAGTCTGTGAGCAAAATTTATGATTCTGTAAGATTCAGAAGCACATCCGCTGGACGGTTGTGTGAAGATGCAGCCTCCCTCAGCAATGCAAACCAGCATTTTGCATGGCTGTCATGCTGGTTCAGCTGCAGAGCGTGAATGAGGCGCTGCATCTGTGCAGGCCGCTGAGGGAAGTGACCCCGGAGCCGTCGCCGAGGCCCGCAGAGGCGATGGCGCGGCAGCAGCTGCGGTCGCCGCCGCGGCTGTTCAAGTCCCCCCGCGCGCCCGATGCCGCCTGCTCGCCCGTGCGCACCCGCAGTGGCATGACGCCCCTCAAGTCACCCGGCGCAGGTGGGCCCCGGCCGTCTCCACCAGGAGCACAGCCTGGGTGCACGGGGGGTTCATGCCCACTCGCAGTGGCATGACACCATGCAGGCCACTCGGCTTCATTTCACGGTGCAGCTGAGCTTCAGCCGTTCGACGAAAACGAGACTGGCTCAAGCTCTGTACTACTTCCTGCTGCAGAGGCCGGCGGCTTCCACACGCCAGCAAACCGCGTGCGCCCCTCCAACCGGGGTCCCATCTCGCCGGCCACCTCGCACGACGCCCGGCAGCTCATGTTCCTGTCCGCCCCAAAGCCACGGAGGGTGCGCTCCTCCCGATTGTACCTCTGCATGCGGACCTCAGGGCGCGCAGCCTTCCACTCGTGATGCCCTGCCTATGAGCAGCCTCGCAGCCAGGCAGCTGCGGTCGCAACTCACCAGCGACAAGATGCATGCGTGCAGGAGCCTCAGCCGCTGCCCAAGGTGCAGACGGCGCCCAAGTCTGCACCCGGCAAGGCCAGCGTCGCCAGCATCAGCGAGCGCAACCGCGCCGCCGCCATGGCCCGCTGGCACCTGACGACGCCCGCCGCCGCCGCAGCGGGCGCCTGCCAGGCCTGCGGTCGGGACATCAAGGGGGCAGCTGCCGCCACAGGTGTGCATATCTTCTGTTCGCTTGCATCTGATTGGTCAAGACGCCGTACCTAAGGCTTCGAGCCGTATGCAGCCGGCAGGGCCCAGGGCATGTTGAGAAACTGGCAGTGTCTAGCTGCTAGTGATGGTTGTTGCGTTTGCCAAGCGTCCTATCACCCTCCCTGCAGGCCAGGACCTGTGCGGCACCTGCAGCGGCGGCAGCAGGAAGCGCAAGTCGCTGGACGGCCAGGAGCCAGACCTCCAGACGCCGAGCTCGCCCGCCACTCGGGCCACAACACAACACGGTGGGACGCTCGCTGCCACGCTTGTTCACATTGTTACTGCAGCTCTTGGGCTGCTCCCAGGGACACTAGTCCCATGGAAGGCTACACTCCTGCCCTGCTGAGCTGTTGCTGACTCTGGTGGAGCCTGGGGTGCAGAGAGGCACAAGGCACGCGCCGCGCTGGCCGATGCAGACGCCGACTTTGTGCCGGACGATGCCGACGCGCCGCGGCCCGGCAAGAAGTCCCGGCGCGCTGCCCCCGCCAAGAAGGAGAAGCTGCCGGCCGCATCAGGTGCGGCCCGCCCGCGTCTGACGCCTGCTTGCATGCAGCATTGAGGTGCAGGAGTCGACCTGGATGTTGCACTTTGCTCGACCGGACACCTACTTCCACCGGACACCCTGGAAGGGCCAAACAATGAAAGAAAGAGTTGGCGCCGTGCAGGCAGCGCCAAACGGCCCGGGCGGCCGCCAAAGTGGCCGGAGCGGGGGGAGCCGGCGGCGCGTGACGCCGCGGCTGCCATGCTGCCGGGCGACTTCACTACCGTCGAGCAGGTGTGAGTCCGCCGTGCAAGAGGGCTTCAGCAGCGGGTGCTTGGCCAATGCCCTGGCATGGTCAGTTGTTTTGCAGGTGTTAGGTGCACTGCACAAGCAGAGGCAGGTGGAAGGACAACCCCAATCTCAAGTGTGCTAGAGTACTTCACCCTGCAGCATCACTCTCAGGATGTGCAGCGAGCTTGGCACAGCAGTGCAGCTGCAAGCGCCTGGCTGACCCGGGCGCGAGCGTGGTGTGCAGATCCTGGTGGAGGCGCCCGGGCGGGCGCCCTTCCGGCTGACGAGGCTGGGTGGCGCGCCCCACGGCCAGCCCGCCCTCGCGCTGCGCCAAGTGCAGGTGTGCTCCTAGTTGTGACACGCACGGTGTGCAAAGGTACCACTTCTCTGCAGATGTGTTTGTGAAGATCCCATACTGACAGACTGTCAGAGGCCCCCGGCTGATGGGCTGCCTGCTGTGCATGAGTGCTCTCACCCGAGCTGCGCCATGTCCTCACAGCCGTGTGCATTGTTGGTCCCTCCGGCGGTGTGCTTCGTTCTCAGCATTGACAGCATGGCCTGCTGCGATGCAGGTGGCCCTGGTGCCGCACACCGACCGCACCAGCGCCTTCTACCTGGCCATGATCCGGGCGGCGGAGGCGGTGAACGGGCTCGTGCGGTCCGCCTCGCGCCCCGAGATGGCGCTGCTCGTCTCCGGCGGCGCCCTGGCGAAGGGTGCCGCTCTCGATCGCCACTCGGCCTCGCGTCCCATTGCCCAACCACAGTCGCAGCTGCCTGCGGCAGTCGGCTCAGCCTTCGTGCAGTGGCAGGGTTCAAAGCTCCGCTGCTGCCTTCCCAGTTGACACCCCATGTGCACCTTCTTCCCACCACGTTGCAGCCACGGTCGATAAAGTCTGAGCGATTATGTATTGACCTGCAGGCGCCTGCCGAGCTTCCATCGGCACGTTCCCTGCCGTGGCCAAGGGCCTCGCTCGCCTGGGTGTCGATGATGCGACCATCGCAGCGCTCAACGCACACGACGTGGGCGCGCACGGCATGCAGATACCCCTGCCGCCGGCAGACCACGATGCCGCCACCCCTGCTGTTGCCGCTGCAGCAACACCAGGTGCAGCATATCCTCTGTTATCAGTCAGTTCATTTTTGCACAACAGAATGAGCACCGTCACCTATGAAGTGCTCGTTTCGCATGCTCCTGAAGGGTGTCGCACTCATCAGACTCAGCTCCACTTGCCAGGTGATGCTTCGGCGCCGGACAGCGCTGCAGTGGAGGTGGCAGGGTGCAGCCCTCCAGGCACAGTCCGCCGTGCCCCGCGTTCTGCGCGCGGCGGCAGCACTGCCGTCAACACTGCTGCCACACCAGCGGGGGCTGACACGGCAAATCATCCGATGCGCGACACTACCGCCGCTACTGCTGCAGCTGCTGCTGCTGCTGCTGCCGCGCCGTCTGCTGCAACAGGCGTGCCCCCGCATACACCGGCAGCGCCAGCATCTGCCGTCCCATCGGCCGCGAGCCACCGCCGCCGCCAGCGCAAGCCCTGCAAGATGGCGACGCCAGCGACCGTGCTGGTGCGTCATACGCCTCATGCTGCCCGCTGCAGAGCGGCATTCGATGCACGGCACATCTCCTTACTGACTTTTGGGGTTGAGTGCTAATGAAGTGAATCCAGACGAGCAACATTCTGTCACTGGGTTACGCATCCTTGGCAGCACTGAGTGGCCGCCCTATCGCGCACAGGCGCCCATGTTTGCGTCGCCGGAGCCGCGGCCCAACACGTCCAATGGCGCAGCAGAGACGGCGCTGCACATCGACCCTGCCTGGAGCCTGCCGCCGGCGGGCGCCGAGCCGCAGCGCCCCTCGCGGCAGGCCAGCCGCCCGCACCGCTTCTCCCCCGAGCCGGTGCGTCCACCTGCTGTGTCAGGTGGCTGCACGTGTGCCACCCTGGTCACGCTAGGAAGGGTAAGCCTCCATATCGCAGGCGGCCTGGATCTGTTGTACACCCTGCCGTCAAGGCTGGCCAAGACCTCCAGAAGGTGCCGCGTTTGAGGGTGGACTGCTTTGTGTCGGGCAGGGGATCACGAGCGACGACGGCTGCAGCGGGCGCGGCAAGCGGCGGCGGCTGTCCACCAGCAGCAGCGGCGGCGGGCAGCAGGGAGCAGCGCGGCAGGTGCGTTCGTTGACTGACCGGGCTGCCATGTAGGGCTGCCATTGGCAGATACAGTGCTTGCATGACAGCATCGGGGTTGTTCATCACTTGTTACAGGAGTGACCCCTATGCGCTCGTTTGGAGCTGCGCATGGCACTCCGTGCAATCACAGAGCAATAAGTCATGCGTTTGTTGAGCTAGCATGCTGGCTATGAGCCCTGTCGAGGTGGCTGGGCTTGGTCATGCAGGAGGCAGCATTGCGGGAGCTTGGCATCCACCCTGCATGGCTGCCGATGCTGCAGCAGGCGCCAGCAGCCGCCATGAACGTGCGTTGATAAGAAGCGAAATAAGAAGCGAGTTTTGCTGGATGCATCTCTCACATTTGTGTGTGAGTGTCGACAAACGTGGTCCATCGTTGCACCAGCAAGCCTGGCGTCTGTGATCTGCTGATTTGATCGCATCTGCACTACAGTCTCCGGCGGCGCTGGCACAGTGGCAGCAGCAGAACGAGGGGGACCGGAGCGGCGTCAGCCCTGTGGGGCGCTGTGCAGGTGCTGCCTGTAACTTCAGCACCATTATCAGAGCCACAGCACATGCCTCGCAGATGGCACAGCAACACCTCTGCACTTCTCACATGTTGATGTGTGCCTGGCTGCAGGCGGTGCTTCCAGCCGCAAGGGGGGCCAGCATGTGACATTTGAGGAGCCGTCTCCGACAAACAGCGGCGCCAGCGACGGCGGCCACCTGCCTCATCTGCCCCCCATCAACGTAACATTCACCGCAACACCTTACGGTCACATGGGTACGCCTTGCCTGCCCATGGCTTCAAAATTGCTGATGCTGGCCTGCGATGTGGAGGGACTGCACAACTATTTGCAGTGTGACCGAACTGTCGTGTGCTCACTTGCAGTGGACTGCATGAAAGGTGGGAGGATGGTAGGGTGCGTGTAGTGGCGACACGTTTGAATCACTTGCGGTGGGGCGTATTGGTGGTTGTGTTTCAGTTCAACCCAATCAGATGAAGATGCCCTGCACCTTTGGTGGCCAAGTCATAAACCTGGCGCATTTCTGCTTGGAGCATGATGATCGATTTGCAACTTTGCTGCTTTACCTGGGGCGCTGGGTTGGTAGGAGGGTTTGACTGCATCGCTCTGCAACATTGCAACTGATATTTAGTTCACAAGGAGCACCAGATGAATACGCTTCCCAAGCTGCTCACACAATCAAGTGGGCAGCTGATGGCTTTGCATTCCTCCGCGCTCAGTCTCCCTGCTGGCTCGCCAATGAAGGTCATCGATGTCAAAAAACGTCAAGATCTAGAACAGCAGTGGAAAGATGACCCAGCGGCGCGGGTACTTGGGCCGTCCATCCTTGCCATCAAACGTCTGCATGCACGACACGAGGCGTTGTGCTCCTTCTTGCAGACATCCAGCTGCCTGACAACCCTGACGCATGCACTCAGCTGCTTTGCAAATGCTCAACAGCATCATCACCTTCCTGAGCCGCTTGTGCTTCTGTATGGCCCACGGCACCATCTGGCAGGTGCCGGCTGCTGCGAAAAAGAACGCCGCCAGCGTCTGCGTGCCCAGGGCAAAGCACAGCCACGCGGCGATCTCCGCCGTGTAGTTGGCGCACGTGATATAGTCGAAGCCCTTTGGAATGACATACTCCTTTGACCCCGCAGGCCGCAGGTTGGCCTGAATTAGATGGCACCTGCGTGCAACGAAACCTGCCTTGGTGTGATGCCAGGTTCATTGTGACATCACTGCAAATTGCTGTACAGTCTATGAGTCAATAGCAGCGGTGTCCACAATGCTTACTTCAGGTTGGCCAGCTCGCAGCAAAAACCGAGCGTCAGCAGCAGGATGGTGCGATTGACATCTGGCGGGGTGTACAGCGGGTGGTTGATGAACCAGGAGATGTAGGCCCCGAAGGCCCAGTAGTAGCTGCAGTTCTTCCACAGGTTGAAGACTGGCATGGTGCCGTGGCTGAACCTGCAGACATCAGCAATGCGTAGTGCTGCAGTAGTCACAGCAGCTGAACATTGACAGGAATGACAAGATCGGCCATGAATGCGAATGTGTGATAACAAAGGAGTAAAGACCCCACCTATGCACAAAGAACGTCTCCAGTATCCGCTTGGCGTAGTGGAACACCCAGAATGCGAGCGCCAGCTTCTGCGTCAAGTTCTTTTCTGGGAAATACCTGTCGGCAGGTCCACTGACAGCAGCGTCAGGGGAACGCCGGACGGCATGCTTCTTGGCACACATAGGTCAAAGACAGCAACAGTGCTTTGCTCGATGACGCTGAGCAGGCTCGCCTGGCTGTTGGGTACGCCAGCCTTGGTAGGAAATAGACTGCAGCGTACAGCACCAGCGGGCCGAAGTACTCCCAAAAGAAAACCGTGGCATAGCCGATCTGCGGTCGCAGCAACAGTGTGACATACACTTGATGCACGTGCAACTTGCTATTGCAGGGTGCCGAGGGTAGTTGGCAGCACACATACCTGCGGCCCAAGGTCCTTGAAGATGAGGGTGGCGCCGTCTGACACGCCGTAGGCAGACAGCGGCTTGCTGTCTGCCGTTAGTGGCTCCCCGCGGGGCGCCTGACCTGTCGGCTGTGTTGTAAAGCGCTGCCGGGACAAGTAGAACTTCGGCTTGGCCCTTGCAAACGCGGTCTTCAGGTCCTCAACTGTAGCCTGTGGTATCAAAGCGTGTGTCAGAGCCCGTGTTGAATGATATCACCCATCATGTTGCCTGCAGCTATCTGATTTGAGAGCCGACGCGGTGCAGCACTTGCCTGATCTGGCAGCGTGAGACCGCCATCGATAAGTGATCGCCCAGAACGTGACTGCACATCGACCTTCATTGGTCCAGATGCTCGACCACCGACTCTACGCAGTGATAATTCAACGATGGTCTCTTCTTGCCGGTGCCAGAATGCAGTCACGGCTGTGGCACCCTCTGGCCGCGAAGTCACAGCAGAATACGATCAAGTCAGTGCACAGAGTTGCAAGATGTCGCAAGTGGGCACCTGCGGGCCACTGATGGCAGGGCTATCGAGGCAAACGGCTGCACATGCATGCACGTGCCTTACGCTCTGAGGCTGCAGCATGAATCTTTGCAGTGCTTCCGCCTTACATATTTGTAGCATCTGCTTGCACGCTTGCTGTTCGCTGAAGTCGCCGCTGCGGATGCTGCAGATATCCCTGGCTTTAGCAAAATCTGCCATCCCTGGTGCATCACTTGGATTCAAAACGGTCTGCAACTGGTATACAGCGTCGAACGGCACTGCGATGCCACATCATCTGTGGAGAACATGCCTGCACTGCCGCAAGGCTGCGCGACGCACGAGGGTCCCGCATCGATGTCTCTGGCACAACTCCAGGCAGACGCCGCGCGTGCAGCGATAGAGCTGCAGGTAACTCGTACATGAAGTTCTGGCCTGCTGTGTCAGCAACTAGGCGCGCCATGGCATATCAGGAAGAGTTTGATGGGTGCGGCTAAGTCGCAGGAGGAGGCGCAATGCGCCCTTCAGATAGCGTCCCAGGTGGATGCAGCGCTGCAGCAGGCGCATCGCAGCCTGGGCTACGCGCTGCAGGAGGCGCCAGCGCAGCCAGGTGTGCACTTGGGCCCTCAAAGGCAGCTGCAAGCCTCAGCTGGAGCCCGTCAACCTGCAAGTTGGATCAAGCGATCATAAGCGGCACAGTCAAAACTGCCATCCCGGCCATGGACAGCACTACACGTCAGCGGGTAAAAGAATGCTGTGTCACGTGCCGCAGGTGACACAGAACAGAGGCCAGTGGAGCGAAAGAGGCCTGCGGGCGAAGCTAGACAGGGCAAGTACAAGGCAACGGCACACCGCAAGCACCGTCACCAGGAGCAACATGGGCAAGGCACAGAGCGGGCGGCAGGCGTGCTGCCGTCGTCGCGGCAGCAGCAGCAGCAGCAGCAGCATCGACGACACGCAGGCGTCAAGCGCAAGCTGCCAGAACAGAGCCGCTGCACGCGGCCGGCGCCCCAGCCGCAGGCACAGCCTGCACCTGCTGCACCTGCTGCTGAAGGGCACCGCCAGCCTCAAAGGGCGGCGCCTGCTGTTGACGCTGCCAAGGCTGCCGAAGCTGCTGCCAGCGGGTGTGCCCGGCAGGCGGACTCTGCGAGTGGGAGAAGCCAGGAGTCGGATGTGGAGATGGCGGATGCTCAGGAGTCTGCCGCCTCGGCACCGTCCCTGCAGCAGCAGCCACCCCAGCCACCACAGCAACCGCCAGGCACAGGAAGCGACCCTCATGGCCAGAAGCAGCCTGTCACACCGCTGGCCAGCACATACCATGGTGCAGTGGCGGGGCCGCCAGTTACCCCAGCTGCAGTTTTGAAGAAGCCTCCCGATTCCCGGCTGGGCGCTTCACACCGCGCCAGCATATCAGCAGGGGCGGCGCCGCCTGATGCTGAAGTCATCGTCCTCAGCAGCTCGTCTGACGAGGACGATGACGATGAGCTGCCGGCCGGCCTGACACGCAGCGCGGACGGGAAAGGCAGCAGGAGCCGCAGCCCCAGCACCAGCCCTGCAGCGGCAGCCGCGCGCCGCCCTGGCGCAGCACTGAATGACATGACAACTGGGCCAGCTGCCGAGCGTGGTGGCAGCTTGCCGCCAGCCAGAACAGCGCATGCCAGCATCACGCATGCTCGGACGCCGTCTGCACTGCATGTGTCCAACCATGCCCGCACGCCACCCATGGTTCCAGCGGTCATGCAGGACCCACATGCGTCGGGCTGGACCTTGCTGCATGCGCAGTCGCCGGCTGTCGTGCAGCCGCAACAGCCAGCAGCCGTCGTAGGCAGGACCCCTGACAGCGCCGCAGCAGGCATTCAGCAGCAGCAGCAGCAGCACAAGCGTCCGCCCCTCACGAAGGCCACGGTCGCGCAGCGGCGGCAGGTGAAATCAGTGGAGCCGGTGGACGGTCAGCCTGCGAAAGCGTCAGCACCGTCACCTCCACAGCAGCGGCAGGCCGCAGCTGCGCACGCCTCCGCCCCCACGCAGCCGCATCCAGGCGCAGGGCCGCCAGCAGCGCAGCCTGGAGCTGCGGGAGGTGCGCAGGCACCGGCACAGGCTAGTCCAGACCAGCTCTTGCATCAGGTGCCGCAGCGCCCGCCGCCGCCCACTGGTAGCCTGCACACTGACGTGCTGCCACCCAGTGCCTCGGCTTCTGCAAGGCAGCCACGTGCAGGCCAGTCAGTTGCAGACCAGTCAGAAGTGTGTGGCAGAGCAACCCCGCCCGCAATGCCAGCCATCCCAGCAGTGGTGCCGCAACCAGCGCAGGCACCGCACTCCCAGCAGCAGCGGGCGCCACAGCAGCATCGCACGCGGAGGGTGAAGCTCGATGACCTTCTGGCTCAAGCGCAGCCCGGCTTCCAGCAGCAGCAGCAGCAGCAGCAGCAGCAGGGGCGGCACCAGCCATCAGAGCAATCGGCTGCTGCCTCAGGCCTGGGCAGCACCGCACCAGCGGCGCCGGGCGGCGGAGGCACGCAGTCAGACCCCGTCACACTGTCCAGCGACGACGGCGACGATGTGGCCTCGCCCTCAGCGCACAAGCCACGACGCTCGGCCAATGTACCCAGAGGTGTGTTCGTGACGCTGTTCATTGTGTGTGTGGCTGAAGCTACATGAGGGGTACTGCATGATGGGTCAATGTCATCATGTATCTGTGCACACGATCAACACATTCATCCAGCCTGGCACTCGCAGCCGCCAACTGTCTGTCGTCGTGGCCCCTGCGTCGCAGCTGGCGGGACTGCAGCCCCCGCGCCACGGCAACGCACGCTGTCGAGCCTGTTCAAGTTCATGGCGGAGCATCCGCCAGATGCGCGACGCCGACAGCAGCCGCCAGCCGCAGCGGGGAACCAGCGGCTCGGCAGTTTGGCGGGCGACGACCTGGTGGGCGGTCGCTCCAGGTGGGCTCCCGCCAGCTGGCCGGCCCACAGGGCTGCTGCCGCCAGGCCTGCCCATGGCAGCGCTGCCGCTGCCGGCTCGGCTGCCGGCACCGCACCGCCTGCTGCAGCGCCTGTGGAACCAGCTCAGCCGGTGCCCCGGCCGACACGCCCCACACGGCCTTCGGAGCCTCACGCAGTGCCTGCTGCGCCAGGTCCGCCGGTGCAGCCTGCTGCAGTTCCTGCCCCTGTAGCAGCCGCCCCAGGACAAGTGCCCAAGGGAAGGCCGTCAGCAGAGGTGGCAGCAGTTGCACAGGCGATGGTTGCCGGCCCGCCGCAGACACCCAAGCCAGCTGCAGCAGCAGCAGCAGCACCAGGATTCAGCAGGGACGCTGCCATTGTGCCAGCAACCACAGCTGCCGCGGCACTCGCTCCTGTTGGTGCCGGCGTCAGGGCGACGGCGGCGGCGGCGGCACCGGCAGAGGGTGGAGACAGCGCTGGCGACCGGGCGGTGGAGCTGGACAGGCAGACGGCGTGGGCAGACCCCCAGGCGCGCGCCGCGGACGCAGCCGAGTGGGAGGCCCGGCAGGCGAGCGCATCCCGCTGTAGATGCTCTCAGGCTTCGTGAGATGGTGTCGGCTGGTGCTGACAACTTTACGTGGCACGTTTCGTGCCTCCTGCGCATGCAATTGTGCGTGTTCAGGCTCACAGGTGCTTGGTCAGCAGCTGCAGCTCTTGAGATCGCCTTTCTGCGACATTCCTGTGATGTGTCTGGCTGAGGGCAAGGTCTGGCGGTGCAGGCGGTCATCGCGGCGCAGGCGGAGGAGGCGCGGCGCCTGAAGCTGCAGAGGCGGGCCGCCGCAGAGGCCCAGCGCCGGGCGCAGGTGCCCACCGGCTGCCACCTTCCTCGTGACAGCACTGACATCGTACCTGCCCGCATGCAACCCTGTGCAGGCGCCGCCTGATGGCTTGGGACACGCACAGGTATAAACCCTGGTGCTCTGAAGCTGTCTTGGATGCGGGTCGCCGTCCACGACGGCGACCCGCATCCAAGGGGTCGCCTAAACCCTAAACCCAGGCAATGCGCTGCTCGCCTGCGGAGCCCGACCACCTGCGCACCTCGAGCGACCAGGCAGCGCCCTGGACAGGGTGCCGTCCCTGGACGACTGGCCGCCCGCTGAGTGCGGGTTCAGATAGTACTTTGGGCCTCTGTCCCAGTGTGCATCGTTGGCGGCGTGCAGGAGCGGCTGGAGGGGCACCGGCGGGAGGAGGGCGCCCGGGCGGCGCTGTCGCGGGAGCGGGAGGCGCTGCGGGGGCCCCTGGCGGCGCAGATACAGGTGCGGCCGGCGCGCAGGCTGCGCTGAGCCGGGGGCATGGTCTGTCTGCCCCCAACAAGCTGCCAACAGCAGTCGCTTATTAAGTTGTAATGAACAGGTGCAGAGTTCAGTGTCATACGCAGCACGCCAGGCATGCTCATGCTGGAACACTTCGGTATCCACACAGGCGCGGGTGGTGGGCTGCACGACGTTGCCGCAGGTGCTGCGAGCGCTGCGGCAGCCGATCGATGGCGAGCCGCACCCCACCCCGGAGCAGTTCATGAAGTGAGGCGCCACGCCACTGGCATGTGTGGCAGCACACGCTGCACAGGCGGTGCCGCCCCTCCCATTGCTCTGACTCCCTGCGCATGTGGTCGCTACAGGGCCACAGCATGCATGTCTGTATGCTGCAGGGCACAGAAGAAGGCGCTGATCAAGTTCCATCCGGATCGGTACCAGAGCGCGTCAGTGGCGGTGCAGGTGACCCGTGTCATCCCCGTGCTGCATGCTCATGCGGATGCGGCCGTGGTGTTGAGCAGTGCTGCATGCTTGTGCTGTGCACGTCCAACAGGCACGACTAGAGCAGCAGATGGGTACACCTGCTGCCTGTTTAGTGACGTCTGTACTTGTTGTGCCTGACTATGCCAAGTCTTGCTTGCATATCGAGCACAAACTCACCGGGCTGTTGCTCTGCACCAGGTGGAGGCAGAGGAGATCTTCAAGATCATCAGCAAGGTGCCGCTGACAGCTCCCAAGCAGGCTTTCGCCTGGGCGCCCCGTCACTGGTGATGCTGCGAGCGGCATGTTGGCGCTCATCATGGGTTGTGAGGCATTGGCCCAGCCAGGTGTGCGCTGGTCAGAAGACGCTCGCACTGTGCTCGGGGATGTGTCTTGGGGTGATGTGGTCCTCGTGCGGCGCTCCTGTTTGACCAAAGCTGGCACAGGCATGCGCTTCTCTGTGGTTTTGTGCCGGTAGCTTGTGTACAATATCTATTTAGTCCGCAACGTTTCAAATGCCTGCGAGACAGATGTTTGACCCTGGTGCAGTTCAGCAGACCAATTGCAGTCATCAAACCATTTGTAGATCCACTGAATATACAAGCACAAAACCCTCAGCTCACACAGAAGTTGCACCGCTGGCAAGCAATGGCAGGTATCACGGCTGAAACTGCGAGGAAAACCACATGTTGGCGGCTTGGGCCAAGCGGTTGCGTTATAAGCCTCATGCGGACAGTCGATAGGCTGTCTGCTGGCTTGCTGGCTACCCAGTCACGGTCTTGAACAGAAGGAACTCAGCAATGAGTCCTGCATTGAGCAGCACGACGGCAAAACCATGCCAGCGCTGATCAAACAGCGTCTCAGCGACAATGCCCTCAACAATCCCGCCCGCCATGAAGAGCACCGGGCACAGCACGCCAATCAGGCCGAAAATGTGGTAGAACGCATACATGTTGATACCTGCAAAGATGAAGAAGGGGAACCCCACGTTGACAGCGAGTGGGTACGCCGGCTGCCCGTTCCAGGGGGCGTTGAACGTCATGTAGGCGATGGGCGGCAGGAAGAAGGCCGAGAACAGGCCGGCCAGGCTCAGGCCCACGTTCCAGCCGCTGAAGCCAAGCGCCCCGAGGTTCATGGCCACCAGACCGCCGCCTTGGAAGAGGAACAGGAATTTGTACGCCACCAGTCTGAGCCACTCATTGTTGTTGGTGTAGATGTTAACGTCTTTGTCGGCGTAGAACGTGTGCTCTTTGCCGCCAACCGTGCCATCAGAGAGGACTGTTGGGGTCTTGAATTCTGTTACCTGCCAGCCCTCATACTCGTGCATGACGATGCCCATGACGCTGCCGAAGACTTGGGTCACCGGCGCCATGAGAAGCGCGAAAACCTGCAGCGCTGAGACGCCGCAGTTTGCCTGTAGCGTCGCTGCGTGCGTGGATATGTGCGCCGCCAGGATGATGGCGGGCACGAAGGGCACCCAGTGTATGAGCTGCACCAGGTTGAGGATCAGCGGCGTGGCTGTGCCCTCCATGCCGTACTTGTAGAGGCTGGCCTTTGGCTGTGGCTTCTGCCAGATGAAACCCGGGTTGGGGAAGACGCCCTGGTTCCTCCAGTCACCAGTCTGGTGGGAGCCGTCGGGCGTGGGCGCAGGGTCGCCGGTCAGTACGGAGGGAACTGGTGCAGGCACAGCATCCTGCACGCCGCTGCTTGCCGCTGCCTTGCCACGAAGGGCATGTGCTGGACGCACCGGCAAGCGCCGTGCGCATGATGGCCTGCTGAGAGTGGCAAGGGGCGTGATGCGAGATGAATCGCGTGAGTGCAAGCCAAGCCGCGCACGCCCGCCGTGCGTGGCTGCCATCTCGGCTGTTGCGCTGTCAACGTATGCTGGTCTGTTTCGGCACTGCAGCTGGGCGTGACGGCTCCGTCAGAGCATGCCAGCAAGCAAGCTCGTTTGGAGCAGCAGGACTGACCCCAGGTCTGAGACGCTGGCGAAGTGTCCGCAAGGCTGCAACTGGGCGCACCGCGGAAAGATCTGCACAATGGTGTGATCGTGTACGGGCAACATCGGTTATCCCGTACCACGGGAAGGAACAAGCACGGATGCAGGACGCACAAGGCGTGCCAACCAGCATTCCTGCAGATAATGCATTCGTAGCACGACTGCGGGGTCATGCCTTGATATAGCGTCCTGAAGCTCGATTGATGTACGGGATGGATTTGCGGTCGTGCAAAGGGGCCTCTGTCTCTCCCCGGTGTGTGCACTCCCATCCTGACGGCTTGCAGCTGCAGCATCGACGCAGAGCGATAGAGGCACAGGCGCGGGCGCTTGCCAGGTCAGTCGCATCCGCTTGTGTTGATCAGATGATGCCGACATGCAGTGCCGATCACAGCCAATGGCATACGTCAGCAATGATCCTCATTTCATCGCGGCGGTTCATGCTTGCTGTGGCGCATTCGACTCATTGGCCAAGAACACAGTGGTCTTGGCAGTACATCGCGGAAGGTGACTTCTAGTATCTGTTTCGCTTCAGGTTGCTGCAGCGCCCATCGTTCAGCGCAGCTGCCTGGGGACCAGGTGATTTGGCGCTGTCAACTGGCCCCGTAACGGAGGGACCTCTGCGCCATTTGTCCGTGATATTCCCAGATATGGTGATAGCATCGCTTCGCTTGATGGGACACCTCAGCGTGGCATGTGCAGGCAAGCAGCGTGCACAGTCTGGCTGCTGCTGTAGCAGCAATGGGGCCAGCCCGCCCGCCCTGCCGGGCAAGGGGCGCAAAAAGCGCGGCAAGGGCCTGAAGCAGCAGAGTAAACCGGCAGCGGGGCAGCAACAGCGACGTGAGTGGCCGGTAGATGCTCAGCATGGGTGATCGGGCCATGCAAGATCTGGGTCAGGTGCGCTGATGGTATGCAGCTGTCAGCTGTGGCTCAACCACAGCATACCCTGCTGCAGGGGCAGCGGCGGAGGCCACGGAGATCGATGCTCTCGACGAGCGGCCGCCGGCGCACCACGAGGGCCGCCGGGCGCACGTGCCATACGTGGATGACGACCCGGCGGAGGCTGCGATGGCGGCCGTGGGGCGCTACATGGACGCAGTCGTCAAGGTGCCCCTAACAACATGTGCCTGTCCTTACAGAGAGTCGTCCGAGAGGGTCATCTTGCAGTCGGACATGTGCATGGTATGCTCGGGCGTGGCTGCTGGCCCGTGCTTTTCATGGTACTCACCTTGCCACGCTGACCATCCTTGGGAGATCAGGCATAGCAACACGGATGCTTCCATGCCGCCGCTGTGGCATGCCCGAGAGGCCCTTGACTGGCGCTGCAGGTGTACTGCGTGCACACAGAGCCCAACTACAGCCTGCCATGGCAGCGCAAGCGGCAGTTTGCAACAACCAGCACCGGGTTCATGATCAATGCGGGGGGAGATGGCGTGCGGTGGCTGCTCACCAATGCGCACTCTGTGGAGTATCATTCACAGGTGGACGGATGCTGCTGCCACCCCATTTTGAGCGTCCTTTGCACATGCACAGCTTGCGGAGCTGCAGCCCCGATCAACAGCAGGCAACGACGATGAGGCATGGCGCCGCTGCCGCCGCTGCTCACCACGGTGCTGACGTCGCCGCAGGTCAAAGTGAAGCGGAGGGGTGACGACCGGAAGTTCCTGGCCCGCGTGCTGGCGGTGGGCACCGAGTGCGACATCGCGCTGCTGACGGTGGACGACGACACGTTCTGGGAGGGCGTGTCGCCGCTGGCCTTTGGCTCGCTGCCGCACCTGCAGGACGCGGTGGCCGTGGTTGGCTACCCCATTGGCGGCGACACCATCAGCGTCACCTCAGGTACATAGTCACAGCTAATGGGACTCGAGAACTCATGCAACACTGGCATGGATGCGCGCACATGCATGCAGGTCGTGCACTAACGCTTCATGAGCTGAGGGAGCTGATCAACCCCAAAGAATTGTAAGGGACCATGTGTGCTGCACCTGCAGGCGTGGTCAGCCGCATCGAGGTCACATCATACGCCCACAGCAGCACAGAACTGCTGGGCGTGCAGATTGATGCAGCCATCAACAGCGGGAACTCAGGTGCGCTGGAGCCGCTGCCGGAGCCGCCAGGCGCCTGCATGCTGCAGAATGCCTCTCATTCATGCTCATACAAACCTGTACCATTATCGTTAGCATAGTTTATGGACTTCGCAGGCGGTCCGGTGTTCAATCAGGCAGGGCAGTGCGTGGGCATAGCCTTTCAATCCTTGAGCGGTGGCGATGCCGAGAACATTGGGTGAGCTGACTATGCGCACGCAAATGCTGCACATTAACACAGAGGCAGAGTCTGTTGCATGTCAATTTCTAAATCCTGCGTCATGAGCATTGACATCTTTCTGGTCGCAGGTATGTGATACCCACGCCGGTCATCGACCACTTCCTGACAGACTACAAGCGCAATGGCCAGTTCACGGGTTTCCCATCCCTGGGCATCCGGTGGCAGCGGATGGAGTCGGACCACCTGCGGTATGATTTGTGCAAACGCCATGGTCTGTGAGGATTCGCTGTTCTGTGGACTCAGCGGGTTTCACTGTCGGCTGTGATGATCGCAGCGACAGGAGACCCCTCTCGTTGCTGGGTGCAGGGAGTCGTACCAGATGCAGCCAGATCAGAAGGGTGTCATGGTGCGAGCCGTCAGCCCTGTAGCAGACGCCGCACGGCACCTCCAGCCAGACGATGTCATCATGCGATTCGACAGCGTCCAAGTCGCTTCTGATGGCACCGTGCCATTCAGGTGCATCCTTCATTGTTGTAGCAGAGCAAGCAACGAACAGCACTGCACCTGATGCAACAGGCTGCATTGCGTACTTACGTATTGCTTTGGGCAGGCATGTGGTGGCCCAGGAGTGGATCATGCACCTCGTTTCCTGGCTGTCACAAGTTGTTTCCAGCATGGTGTCTGCTCATGTCAGCAGTCGTCAACACTGCAGCTGCCGCTGAATGCGCATGACCCACCGCAGGTCGGGCGAGCGCATCGCCTTCGGCTACCTCATATCGCAGAAGTTTGTGGGGGAGCACGCCAGCGTGGAGGTGCTGCGGGGCGGGCAGCCGCTGCAGCTGGACATCAGCCTGGCGGCGCCGCAGCCGCTGGTGCCGCTGCATCTTGCCGGCGCCGACCCCTCCTTCCTCGTTGTTGCAGGTTTGTGCAAACCCCTTGGTCAGGCACTGACGTAGCCGGTAGGTTGGCTATACTCACGATGGCAGGAGAGCAGGGGCACAGAGCGGCTGAGTGATATGGCGGTGGATGTGGCACACTGCTGAAATTGCGTTCTTCAGTATCAGAACCACATACGTAGGCCTGACACTGTGCTTTGGTATAAGACCGGCAGCGAAGCACCTATCTCCATCGTGCTCCAGCAGCTCTGGCGTAGCATGTTGTAACCTGGTGATCATGTGGGGCCGCAGGACTGGTCTTCACGCCGTGCTGCGAACCATACCTTGCCAGCGAGTACGGCGGCGACTACGACACAGACTCTCCAGTCAAGTTGCTGGACAAGCTGCTGTACGGCCTGAAGCAGACGCCAAAGCAGCAAGTTGTGCTGCTGTCACAGGTGCGCGTCAGATCAATGTGTTGGTCTTCCTGCTTTGCTTGCGCCCTGATGTCTGAAATGTCAAGCTTACACCGCAAAACAGCACATTGTCTGCAGGGTCGCCTCTGCTTGTCGTCTTGCTACCTGACGGGCTGTTTATGGACTGCAGGTGCTGGCCTGTGATTCAACGCTAGGGTATGAGGACCTTTTCAACGTTCAGGTATGCCCAGACCTGCTACTGCCAGGTGCTGCGGCAGTCTCTGTATGTGTTCACTTGCACCATGGCTGCTGCACGCAAAGATACCCACTCTGCCAGCGCAGGTGAAGAAGTTCAATGGGGTGCCTGTAGAAAACCTGCGGCACCTCAGCCAGCTCACAGCCGCCTGCACAGAGCGCTTCATGCGCTTCGACCTCGACTACGAGGTGCTGACCGTATTGTGGTATGCCACATGGCAGGCTTTGGTGTGATGTGGCTAGGTACAGGCCACATGCAGTGCGGCGGCTGCACTTGCGCCTACGCACACAATGGGAACCTCCGTGACTCATGGCTGCCAGACGTCATCTAAGTGCAGGAGGTGGTGGTGCTCGAGGCCGAGTCAGCGAGGGCAGCCACGGCAGAAATACTTGAGGCGCACTCGATCCCAGCCGCGGTGTCGAAGGACCTTGCAGACCTGCTGCCAGATGCTGCCCCGCAGCCAAAGCAAATACCCACGCCGGCAACCGTCGCTGAAGAGTAGCTCCAGCAACCGGGCCAGCGAACAGCCGCTCAACACATCAACAGCGGCTTGCTACTCACCATGCGGCTGAAGTCAGCAGTTCAGCCAGCACCACATGTTGCAATGGATTGCCTTCATTGCGTGTATTCTTTGGCAGGCCCTCGGCACGAATATGATCATTGCCTGCGACACTCAATTGTACAAACTTACTCATCGAGTTTGATGTCAATCATATTGCAATACCATCTGATTCTACACACAACCGGCCAGTCAGCTGCAGCTGGTGCACCCACTACTTGGACAGAGCAGGCGGTCTGTGCTTCTCTGAGAACCCGACAGTCTGCTCCAGAATGTGTGCCAGATGCAGAAGCTCCGCCTCGCCAAAGCTCCTGCCGATGAGCTGCACCCCGATAGGCAGGCCGCTGGCGCACTGGCTGGTGTCTAAGCTAAAGGGCAGCGCCACCGCTGGCAGGCCTGCAGTGACAGTCGCTGTGCGATCGCATCGTGGCTGTGGTCTCACAATCGGTGATCACAGGACAATGTTCGCTCGCTGTTCATTGGCAACTGGTGAGCACACTACGTGTCGATGTGTGGGACGAACGAGACTTGCCTGAGAGGTTCAGGCCGACCGTCATAAGGTCGCCCTTGTACATGGCCAGGGGGTCCGACAGCTTCTCGCCAAACTTGTATGCTGCGCTGGGCGCCACGGCGCTCAGCAGCGCGTCGTACTTTGCGACGGCGCCCTCCATCTCTTCCCTCACCAATGTACGCACCTGCAAGCACAAAGCGAAGTCGGGCACAGAGGCAAGGACACCCAGTGGCGCCTATGGTATGGCGTGTGAATGTCACATGGTGCTCACTATCATGCTGGAGTGCGACGGGACATTCCTGATGCACAGGTGGGTTCTCACGGCACACTCCACCTGCTGGGCGCGCTTGTAGTAGGCATCGTAGAAGCCGGCGGACAGCGCGTAGGTGCCCATCAGGATGCGGCGCTTCACCTCCGGACCGAGCCCGTCGTGCCGCGTCCCCTTGTACTGCTCCTTCAGGTTTGCCGCCTGCACCGCAAAGGCCTTGTACTGGAGTCACGTTCAGTATGTGAGCACGACGCATCTTGGTTGCATGGCCATCATGGTGCTCCAGGCTGCTCTGCAGCCGATGTGATGTGTGTACGCATCAAATGCATACGTCATGCATATTGCAGCACCTGCACCCGTCCCATGGCCATCAGGCATGCAACAGATCAGCTATGTGTGGGCGCAGCCGATGTGTTGCGCAATGTGTTGCGGCCCCACCTGCGTGCGGCGACCGTAGCGTATGCCGTCGTAGCGCGACAGGTTGGATGACGCCTCTGACATCGCCAGTATGTAGTACGCGGCCAGACCGGCCTCCAGAGCGGGAATGGACACCTGCACAGGCGGTCAGTCACCACATGCACAGCCGCATCCATTTTCACGTGTGCGCATGCACCCGGCGCTCAATGTGGCAACTCCTGCGAGTGGGAACAGTGGCATCCGGCGCCGTCACAGCACCAGCGGCAGTGCGCACCTCCTCGACTGTGGCGCCCAGGCTGCTGAGATGGGCCGCGCAGCCTTCCACGGCATCCCGCACCGGGGCGTCCACCCCCTCCCCATGGGTCTCCGTGATGAAACCGATGCGCTTGCCTGCAGGGGCGTCGGCCAGACTCAGGGGGTGCTGTGCTCCTGCGGCTGTGTGACATGCAGCCTGCCGGTGGGCCGTGGCAGCTATGTTCACTGCGATGCATGGATGCCATGCTGCCTGGTGCTGATGCTTGAGGTGTGTCTTCTCTTGGGTCCTTGTGAGAGTCGTGATCCTGGCCCACCTGCGAGTGGCGCGCTGTCGAAGGAGCTGGCTGGGCGCAGCGCTGCTGAATAGTCTGGGGCTGGCTCGCCAGAGGAGGTCGCATCCGAAGGGTCCGAGCCTGCCAACCAGCAAGACCAGGGTTTCACGGCAACACTGACACAGTGAACAGCACTTTTGCGGCGCCTCGGCTGCTGCCCTGAATGCTTATGCATCTGCGCACTCTCCCCATCGGCTCCTCATGACATTTGCTCGATTTTGGCTCGTGCAACGCTTGCCTGCGATGGCGCTGAGCAGCGCTGCGGCGTCCCGCACGCTGCTGGCCACGGGGCCAATGCAGTCCAGCGAGGATGCATAGGCCACGAGGCCGTAGCGCGACACCCGTCCATAGGTCGGCTTCACGCCCACCACGCCACAGAAGTGCGCCGGCTGCCGGATGCTGCCGCCTGCATGGACCTCCAGCCCCAAGCAGTAGGGCGACTGTGGTACTCAAAGTCACTCGTCTGGCAATGCGCCCAACTGGTGATGCACCCTCACACCGAGGCGCATGCCGCGCTTGTTGCCCGGCCGGCAGCAGCACCTGTGTCTGAGCCGAGGGCTGCGGCGCACTGCCCCGCCGCCACCGCAGCCGCCGAGCCGCCAGACGAGCCGCCGGGCACCCGCTCCAGGTCCCACGGATTGCGCGTCAGCTGCATGATAGGAGCTCTGCCACGTCGTCTCCAGTGTCCCAAACGGAGCGCTTGCTGGGATCCACCATCTGTGAAATGACGGTGGTTGCTCCTCTGTGCACGTTGACCACGCGAGGCCTGCCCGTGCGATGAGCTCGTGCCTGGTAGTCCGAGTGCTCGGTGGAGGATCCCATGCCGAAGCTGTCCATGTTGGTCTTGCCGATGATGATGGCCCCAGCGGCGCGCAGGCGTGCCACCGATGTTGCGTCAAAGGACGGCACATGCCCTGTATGGTCCACCGAGATGTATCTATCCAGCATTTATAGCACGAGACCTGCACCTGCAGATCCTGCAGCCAATCGATGAGCAACAGGAGTCGACAAGATGTGACACACCCTGCAGCACGCGTGCGCCGGCTGTGGTCTGCAGCCCGGCTGTGCAGATGTTGTCCTTCACGGCGATGGGCACTCCAGCAAGGGGACCCAGCTGCTTGCTGCCGCCAGACTGGACTGACTCATCAAGTCGTCGCGCCTGTGGCCACAGGCGACATCCTTGACAGAATGTCGTGGATGTCGTAAAGAAACACAACTGATCACGGCGTTGAGCAAAGCCACCAGCTATGCACCTGCTCAAGGGCACCGTCCCTGTCAAGGGTGACGAAGCTCTGCAATGCTGGCTCGTGAGCCTCTGCTGCTGCTAGGTACTGCTCGACAACGTCCGTTGCAGACCTGCTGCCTGACGCTATATCTGACTGGATCTGTGCAATCTGCGAGCTGCTGCAGAAGGCTGCAACTTGATGCCGCTGCCGATGCGGCTGTGCACTCGTCAGTGAACTATGTATCTGGCGTGGCCAACACCAGCGATGCAATGCGTTCGACATGGTGTGACCGATGAGCATGGCTCTGTGTACTGTGCTCGCTGATGTTAGCATGCAGATGCGCTGTTCAGGAGGCCATGACGGCTGCGCTGGGGTCTGTCAAACAACGTTTGATCAATAATGGAGTATCACGCCATTTGCAGCAACTGATGCGCTCTGTGAGACAGCAAAGCGTACAAGTGTATGGATATCATGACCACTGTGATGCAGGCATGCGACCGAGCAGCATGTGCATGTGCACTTGTGCAGCCTCCCCTGCTTCCAGTGTAGGTGCACCTGGTGCAGGCATGTCCCTGGCGCTCACCCAGCCTGCAGTGTTTGCTGCTGATGTCCCTGGCGCACACAAGACTGTTGAGGAGGCCGTCGGGGTGTTGAAGGGGCCGCTGCGTGGGGGAGACGGTGGCAGATCGCTCGGGATGGCCAGCCGAGAGGACCAGGAGGAGGAGGCTCTGCGGCTATTCAAGGACATCAAGCTATCAGACGATGTCGCAAAGTGAGTTACATTCAGCGTCGACATGCATCTGCTGCCTGATCCAAGCTGCAGATGCCAGGTCCTGCTTGCTGCGCATCTGGCAAACGGCATGCATGCGCATGTGCAGGACGTCAGCCAAGAAGGCCAAAGTCCGGCAGGCTGTGGTTGACGTCATCAAGGAGGCTCAAGCAGGGCCTGAAACCCCAAAGGCGGTTGGTGCACTCCTGTATGCCGCAGCCACCAAGGTGCGGCATGTCACCAGACGACCTGCATGCTGGTGCTGCATGCATGCAGTTGTCAAGCAGTAGGTCGCACGGTGCATCGTTGTTGATTGTGGTCAATATACCATGCAGTACCCGACCAATGCGCTCATCCACCGCCCGACGCTCCTGCGCTACATCATGGACGGCCGCATCAAGGTGTCTTCACCCGTGCATGGGCTCTGTGTCATGGGAGCGTCTGGACCGGATGTATGGGTGGGCAGCACGTCAACACATCCCTTGCGTCCCTCAACTGAAGTCATCATGTTGCTTGGGCCCTGCACAGGCCAACCACCAGCTGGATGGGGCGCTTGAGTTTCTGTCGGCACTGGGTTCCGAGCCGCTCGAAACAAACGCATTTGAAGACGCCTCTGGCGTTGGCGTGGAAGTGAGTCAGCACCCATCGCCAACAGCCAATGGACAGTGATCAGAAGATTATCAGCGCATGTAGCAAGCCTGCTGCCAGGCTTTGCAGGGTGAATGTCAGGCAAGATGGCCGCCATTCTGCGCAGGTGACGCCAGAGCAGGTCGCTGCAGCGGTTACCAAGGCGGTGGCCAGCGAGCAGGAGGCGCTGCAGGAGCGGCGGTACCTGTTCAACCAGAACATCCTCGTGGGCAAGGTGCCATGGAGCCCTGCTCATCGCTGATGCCAGCGAATTCTGCAGGAGGTGCAGGTGGTGGTGAGGTGGAGTTTGCGCACTGAAGTGGTCAGAGGGATCGTGTGCCTGTTGGTAGGTACGGGCGGAACTGAAGTGGGCAGAGGTCAGCGCAGTCAAGGCGGAGGTGGAGCAGCAGGTGGCGGCACTGCTGGGGCCGAAAACCGAGGAGGACATTGCAGCTGCAGCCGCACCAAAAAAGAAGGTACCTCGGTCATCCTGGCCTGCATTGTCTCTTGTCTGGCCGACGGCCATTGCATATCTGGTGCACAACACCACTTTTGAAGGTGCTGAGCCTGTGTGGGAATCTGTATGCAATAGCAAACAGGCGTGAGCTACCTGAGTGACCATGGGATCACCATGGAAATGCGTGGAAGCTGTCTTCCTGATTGCTGCTTTTACAGACCAAGCCGCCAAAGCCAGCGAAGCCAGCACAGGAGGCAGCGCAGGCAAATGGCACAGCCTCAGCAGCAGCCGCTCCGGATGAGGCATGGCGAACAGCGGACCCTTTTTCCTTCCTACCCTCGCCGGCAGCGAACAACATCGTGCACACGTCTGTGCAGTTCAGGTGTGCATCCCTCTATTCTGTCTTCGGCTTGCTCTTACTGTCTGGTCTAATGTATGCCTGCGCAGTGGCCGCTTGCTGGGAACTTGTGTGAGGATGACTTGGCATCAGCAAAGACAGCGGTAGCAACCATTCCCTCTCTGGTCACCTGGGCAGCCACATGTGTGGACATCCACGTGGCAAGCATTGCAGCTTGCGACCAGCACTCTAGCTGGATCACTGAAGCAATGCCACAGTTGCTCCCTCGCAGTGATGAGCGGGGGCGTATGGACATTGCCAACACCCAGGCGCAGCTGCAGGCGCACCTGGCAGCCACCGGCGGTGCAGTTGTGACCCGCTTCCCGCCCGAGCCAAATGGCTACCTGCATGTGGGGCATGGCAAGGTGCGCACAGGCAATCAGTGTGCGGAGGGATCTGCACCTGCAGGCCATGCAGGCTCTCGGATCTGTGCTGAGGGTTCTCCAACCAACCTGAAGTTCGGCAGAACTTGTTTGTCTCCAAGTAATTTGGGCCGCTTGCAGGCATGCTTCGTCGACTTCGGCATGGCAGCGCAGAACGGCGGGCGGTGCATCCTGCGGTTCGATGACACTAACCCAGACGCAGAGAAGCAGGAATTCATCGACCACATACAGGACATCATCTCTTGGCTTGGCTGGACGCCAGCACAGGTGTAGCATTACTGCGAGTCATCCACCAAAATGCTGTTCAAGTAGTGTAGGGTTGTGTGCAGTCTGCTGCCCTTGTATAGGGCCACAAACTGTGGCCACCCCTACACGCGTTCGCAAGTGGTGGTGATCCTGTTGACAAGCTGCCTCGGCACCAAACTTCTGTACAATCTTGCTGGTGCAGATCACACACTCCAGCGACTACTTTCCGCAGCTGTACCAGCTGGCAGTGGAACTCATCAGGCGCGGCCATGCATATGTGGACCACCAGACAGCAGAGGAGATCAAGACCTCCAGGTGCCGAACAAAACACAACTGTTCAGACACTCGATTGGCCGGTCTTGCACAACATGTGCAGGTTGTATAATGCTGCAGTGCACTACCATGCATGTGCCTAGCACATCTGCAGCAGCTTCGACTGCCAATGATCTGCTGCTGACACTCTGCCGAGCTAGGGAAAAGCGGGAACCCAGCCCCTGGAGGGACCGCCCAGCCACAGAGTCACTCGCTCTGTTCGAGGACATGCGGCGCGGCCTGTTTGACGAGGGCACTGCTACACTGCGGTGAGAGTTATTGGTCACATGGCTCGGCTGCTCACCTGTGATTCATTGTGCGGCTGGAAGCCAGCAATCTGCGTATTGCAGTCTGCCTGCTCTAGCCCCTGGCAGCCACCCAAGAAGTGATGCTCCTGTGGATGCCCTGCCCCTCACACGCCTCGGTGTCACTGCAGGATGAAGATGGATGTGAAGAACGACAACTACAACATGTTCGACTTGATTGCATACCGCGTGAAGTTTGCACAGCACCCGCGCGCAGGCGCCACATGGTACGCGGCTTTTGCAGTGTCATGTATGGTTGGTCACACATTCACCAATGTGCATCGGCTTCCTGTCACAAGGTGCACCATCTTTATGCAGCTCTGTAGCTGTGCATCCCACTGACGTACCTGCTGACTGACGATCACTGGCTTGACAGGTGCATCTATCCGTCATACGACTTCACGCACTGCCTGGTCGACAGCCTGGAGAATGTGAGCCACTCGCTGTGCACGTTGGAGTTCGAGACGCGGCGCGCCTCCTACTACTGGCTGCTCGAGGTGAGCTCGTTGTGCATCCACTCCATGCACTGCATGCAGTGCACACCCTGCGCAGCATCATCTTTCAGGCCTGGCACACCTACTGGTGTATTGAGTGAAGGCAACAAGGGACGGTCTCTGCTGTTCATGTGACAGCAGCGTCGTGCATCAGGTCCTCGTTGGTAGACTCTGGTCGAGCGGTTGTGGCAGCTGAACACGATGCTGAGTGGACCCATCACGTGCGCAGGTCCTTGGCATGTACAAGCCGTTCGTGTGGGAGTACTCGCGGCTGAACATGACGCACGCGGTGATGTCCAAGCGCAAGCTGGCGCAGCTGGTGGCGGGCGGCCATGTGGCGGGGTGGGACGACCCGCGGCTGCTGACGCTGTCCGGCATGCGGCGGCGCGGCATCACCCCCACGGTGAGCACGGGGGCCTCCCGTGGAAAGTCTGTTGCAGCTCGCATCCCGATGGCTGCACGCAGGAACGAGCTCGCAACCTTGGGCCATGTGGTGGCTGGATTACACGTTTGCACCCCAGACTTTCAACCGTCATCTTGAGATCCTGCAACACCAAGCACACGAGTGGACAAACCCCTCTGTGCAGGAGCATGGCGAGACCAGCACATGCTCATGCTGGCAGCAGGTGCAGCATGGCAGACTGCCCCGTGCACAAGCCTATATTTTGTTGATGTTTGCCCGTGCGCTCGCAGGCCATCAACAACTTTTGCAGGGAGATGGGCGTCACGCGGTCTGACAACATGATCCACCTTCACAAACTCGAGTTCCATGTACGCCCTTCCTACAGACCTCAATGGCGTATGCTGGCTGCTGCTGCGACAGCGACGTGCACCATATGTGACATCTTGAGGGTGGTTGTTTGTTCCGCCAGATCACCATTGCAGCAGAATCAATTGGTGCTCATTGCATGGCAGGTCCGAGGAGACTTGGATGTGCATGCTCCACGTGCACTGGCAGTAGCCCGGCCGCTGCGGGTGGTCATCACCAACCTGCCAGCAGACCACGTCGAGTCTGTGCAGGCAAAGGTGAGATGTTGCTTCACAGGATGGCTGTAATACTGCTCTCTGCTGGCTGGATTGCAACTCCCTGCTGACCATGCAAACTTCACAACAGTGCCCGTGATATCCGTGATGCGTAATGCTGACAAACTTGTTGTTTCCTGCGTCCTGCAGCGCTACCCACAGCAGAAGGCCAGCACAGAGGAGTATGCCATTCCTTTCTCAAGGGTGAGGTTTGCGCGTTGCGTCGTCAGATGATACACGCTGGTGCGTCCTTCCAGATCATGCATCCAGGAGCTTATGTTTCATGCTTGGTTCCTGTCAGGTGGTGTACATCGAGCGGGACGACTTCCGGGAGGCTGACTCTAAGGACTTCTATGGGTTGGCACCTGGCAAGTCCGTCATGCTGCGGTGAGTCATAACTCCTCACCTGCTGCTTGTCCACTGGCAGTTCGTGCTTGTACCGTGCAATCAAATTGTCAATATTTGATGCCGCGCCTTGCATACCACACACTTTGCACCTCTATGCCACACTGCCTCCAATACCTATAAGTGAAGCAGCGGTCTCTTTCAGCGACACTCGACCGTTATACTTGATGCCTGCAGGTATGCCTACCCCATCACGTGTACGTCCTTCAGCACAGATGCAGCGGGTCAGGTGACCGAGCTAGCTGCAGAGTACGATGCAGACTTCAAAACCCAGCAGAAGAAGCCCCCAAAGGTGAGGGCCCTGCGGCAAGTGTCACAGCAGCCTCAGGCACACGAGCTACCAGACACGAAGTAGCAGCAATCTAGCAGCGCGCAGGCTTCTGTCAGCGATGTGGCGCTGCTGAGGGGGAGGTGTGAACACCTGGAATTTGCACTTGCTATCATGTGCAGGGCGTCCTCAACTGGGTGGCAGACCCAGCGCCCGGCAGAGCACCGCCCACCATCGAGCTGCGGCTGTACGACGTGTTGTTCAGGTGCAGCTGCTCGCCGCCTGCTCGCAAACTTCCCCACGCATGTTGCTGCAGGTCTTGCATGGTGGAATTGTATAACCTGTCAACGACCGGGAGTGACCGTTGCGCACAGTTCGCCGGACCCAGCGAATGAGGAGGACTGGCTCAGCTGCCTGAACCCCAGCAGCCTGGAGGTGGTGAGGGGCGCCCTGGCCAGCCCGCCACTGGTTGCAGCGCAGCCCGGCGACAGGTGCGCTTGCAGCCAGCCGCTATTTCGGCATGCATGTGCAGTGCAGTTGCGTCATTGACAGATCATATACATATCACCTGACACCACCTCACAACATGGGCAGCAAGACATATCACATTTCCGGGCTCATGGCCAACCCGACAATGCCGTCTGAGCAGGTTCCAGCTGGAGCGGCTGGGGTACTTCCATGTGGACTCCGACTCCAAGCCTGGGGCGGTGGTGCTGAACCGCATCTGCACCCTGAAAGAGCGAGTGGCAAAGCAGGAGGCAACCAAGGGCGGCAAGCGGTGACCTTGGGTCAATATTGGATACAGTAGCAGCACTCTTGCACACGGGCTGTCGTCGGTTTGACAGGTCTACAGCGTAGTGTTCCCTCAGGGTCAGCTTATGTTTGATATACTCAGCAGTCGCTCCATAGGTAGACGCAACATTACTTGGGTTGGTTCCGAAACCGCAGCCACAAGACTGCACCCGCCAGGTTTGCAAGCGTGTGCGCTCCGGCTGGCACCGCAATGTCCCCGGTCTGCAGATAGATTGCACCATATATGCATCCAACTGCCGCTGCCCATGCTGCAAATGCCCAGTTGCGGCCGCCGCTGTTGTGCAGCGCACCAAAGGCGGCACCAGCTAAGAGCACTCCCCCCCTGCACCACCGACACGCAACGGCCGTCAGCAAAGTTTTGCTCAGCATGCAGTCACGTTGCATCCACAAAGTTCAGGCATGCGCGGCCCTGAACAGCGATGGGCCTGTCTGAATGCCTCTGCGGGAGTCGAGTCATCTTAGTCTCACCAGTTGGGCAAGAGCGCAGGAATGAGAGCGCCACGGAACAGCAGCTCCTCTGATATGCCAGGAAGAGCTGCGAGCCACACCAAATCGTAGGGCGCAAGCGGTGATAACACCTGCATTGACAGATGTGAACCCTGTTGACGCAGTTTCACCGGCCCTTTGTGTGATCAACTCTGCAGCTGGGAGTATGTGGAGCTAATGCTTGTGTTTCGTGACTTTCGAGGGCACCTGCCGGTTGGATGCATCTGTGGCTGCTGCAAAGTCTGGCCAGACAGCGAGTAGCGCCTGCCTGCTGACTGTGACACCCGCTGCCGCACTCAGCATGATGGCTATATGTTGGGCGTTCAGCAGCTGTGGACCTGCGCAAGCCGCAGCACGTGCATCAGCACGCTGGCAGGGGCTTCATGCAGCAACTAGAAAGTGGTCCGCGGCCAACATGCAAATGCCATCAGCACATGCTGTGACATGCATGTGGGGTGTCGATAGCACCTGCCAACAGCAATTGCACAGCCGCGCTGTCAGCCCCCAGTGCCGCTGACGTGTATGGCGCTGCCAGCCGAAGCAAGAGGCCGCCGCCTGCCATGGCGCCTGAAACCTGCAGGATCGCTGATCTGCTGCACGTGAGACAGGTGGATAGAATGCGGGCGCTAGGCGTCTTCGTTCCATGCAAGGATCCGGCTCATGGCATGGTTCCGCCTTACCTTTGCGCAGGTCTGAAACACCCTGCCTCTGGAGACCCGTGGCAGCGCACCCCGGCCGGGAGCAGCGCCATGCATGCCGGTCGCCTGCACAGTGACAGCCGGTACTTACGGAGGAGACGTAGCGGCAGCGTCTGCAGCAATGGCGCCAGGAGCTGCCGATGCTGGACTCACAGCGTCGCTCTGTGGTGTAGCCACCGGCTGAGCGCCAGCATCGGTCTCCTCGCTGCGGGTTGCAAGGTCCTGCTGGACGCCTCCTGCACAGCGTCACCCGCATGTCATCACGTTGCAGTGCTCAGCATCTTGACACCAGGTTATCGCAGAGAGCAGCGGGCACTGGCTTATGTCGTTACCTGATGGGGAGCCACCTCCGAAGCCTCTCCCTGCGGGCTGCTTCTTGCGCTTGGTTGCATGGCATGTCGTGCACCGTGTCTGCGCTGAGCATGCGAAGCTTGCGATACTTGCATCTCATGGTCCCGCACCATCTTGGTACAAACGCGTGATAGTATCTCACGTCACTCACCAGAAGCACATGATTGTGGGCCCATGGCAGCTGGGCTGCACCGCCCGCCTGCATGGCGCGTTGCGAACAGCGCATGATGCTTTGACAGGTACTATCACAGCTGCAAACCACTACATATCGTCTCTGGTGCCCCTGAATCTTGAACTGCAGTTGAACTGCGCTCTGTCCAAGTTGTGCAAGTTTGATCTGCATGCACACCCTGATCTGGTTCCAGCTCAGCTTAGCTCAGCCAAGAGCCACTTGCTCAAGGACTGTTAACAGCAGCCATGTTGCGCATTGTCGGGCTGTCGGCACCGCCAAACACTGACTCGACCTTGAGTACCAGTTGACAGGAAACAGACTTGGACGACACCCGATCCATTTGGTTATCCTGTGGGAGGCGATCGCAGGGCATCATGCAGACCATGCGCAGCTGCTCCGTGCGGCAGGCAGACGTCTTTGGCACGCGGCTAGCGTGCCATAGGCAGATCAGCAGGCAGGCAGGTCTGCGCCTGGCAGCCAGATCAGACAGCGCCCTGATCATTAACACAAAGGGCGGCGGTCATGCGTTCCTGGGCCTGCACCTGGCGCGCAGGCTCCTGAAGGACGGCCACTCGGTATCGATCCTCAACGACGGAGATGACGTGACTGGCGGACGTCCGCATGCCGCAGATCATGGGAAAGCGGTCTGTTCAGGATGTTGCGCGCCTGCATGCCCATATGCTGTGTCCTGCGTCCGCATGGGCTGCATCGTTCGTGGCGCGTGCAGACCAAGGCGAAGGCAAAGGACCCATACAGCCAGTACGACAATCTGGCATCGGAGGGCGTCACCATCAGCTGGGGCAACCCCGCTGATGAGGCCAGCCTGCCGGACGGCCCCTTCGACATCGTGTATGACAACAACGGCAAAGCGCTGGACGTGTGCAAGGCAGCCATTGACAAGTACAAGGTGACAGACCTGCATCCAGCTAGATAGGCAATTCCGCACGGGCTACGCCACAAAGCTGCTGACGGCCTGCAAGTTATCATGTCAGTTCCATTGCTGCTGCAGGGCAAGGTGAAGCACTACGCCTTTGTCGCGTCAGCCGGCGCATACAAGGCGGACGACATCGAGCCGATGCTTGTGGAGGGAGACGAGCGGAAGGCGTCGGCTGGCCATGTGAGCGGCGGTCACCCGGCTGTGCATCCTCCAGCTGACTTGCTTGCGCTTGCATGCGTTTGTCTGCATTTGCAGCAGATGTGCTTGTGAGTGCATCATATCATATTGTCATGGACACAGGACCTAGTGTGAGATACGCCGACCGTGGGGTGTTCTCAATAAGGAACCTGATTGTTGCAGGTGGAGGTGGAGAAGTACCTAGAGGAGCAGGACCTGCCGTACACCGTCTTCCAGCCGCAGTACATCTATGGCCCATACACCAACAAGGACTGCGAGCAGTGGTTCGTCGACCGCATCATCAGGTGCCGCCTACGGCTACAGACCAAAGATGTGCATGCTTTGCACGCTGTCCCCATAGCAAGGCTCCACTTGCTTTGAGCAGAAGGTGAGGCAGGATCTCAACATGCGCATGGCCGCCGCCAACTCTGCTGCACCCATGGCAAGCCCGAGGGTGTCAGAAACCAACGTGGTCCCTCTGACTCCCTGTACAGGGACCGGCCGGTGCCCATCCCAGTGCCTGGAATCCAGCTGGTGAACCTGTCGCACGTGGAGGACCTGGCGGAGATGCTGGCGGCGGTGCCCGGTAACGACTCGGCCGTGAAGCAGCAGTTCAACCTGGCCTCCGACCGCGCCATCAGTTTTGACGGTGACATGCACCCCTGCGCCTGTTCCATTCTGCCTATCTACCTTGCTGTGAGCAGGAAGCAAAGCTTCTATCAGGCCTGTCATGGTGGCATGCCGGACGCTGATGCTCTGACTGCACTTTGCACAGGCATTGTCAAGGCGATTGCAAAGGCGCTGGGTAAGGAGCCCAAGATTGTGCACTTCAACCCGAAGGACTTCGACAAGAAGGCCTTCCCTTTCAGGTGCAGTTGCAGGCCAGCAACAACTTCTGCCGGTGACAGCAGTTGCATGCGTATGGTGAAGGCTGCTGGGGGTTCGGCCATGACTGCAGTGCCCTCCTCTGTGTTGAGAGTTGAATAGTCATCTGTCCTATCATGGGACGGTGCAGTGCCCTTGCAATGCAGGGCACGCGTAGCATGCCCAATGCCATTGTGTACACACAAAATCCTATACTTGCCACTGCTGCAGGACGGTGCACTTTTTCTGCGGCGCGGACAAAGCCAAGTCTGTGCTGGGCTGGCAGCCACAGCACACCTTCCTAGGTGCGAACGCAGGCTGCACTACGACTCGAACATCAGATGAAGTGCTTGTCACCGCTTGTGTCCTGTCAGCAGATAACTGGCGTTTCATACTGCGATCGTTTGCTCCATCATGCACAGGCGATGTTGAGGAGCTGGTGAATGCATACAAGTCTAGCGGGCGGGAGCAGAAGGATATTGACTTCAGCCTGGACGACCAGATCATTGCTGCATCGTCATGATTGTTGCCATGGCACCGGGGACGATGCGACCGCTTAGTGTAGCTCTGATATGACACATCAGCATGCACCCCTATAAGGTTGCGTTTACCGGCATCATGTTCAAAAGTGGTTTGTTGCCCAATTTGACAGGCTCGTGTGGTGCTCATAATGGTGCAACAACCCCTGCTGATTGATCCGCAAGCTGCGCAAAAGTACAATCAGCTGGTCTGTCATGTCACCTCCCCCGTGGAGTGCCCCAGTTCCCTCAGCAGATCGTCGTATCTGAATCTGTGCGGCTCATGATTGAACTCGTTTACTCTTAGGTAGCTGCGAGGGTCTGAGTATATCGTGTGCATCAAAGCCATGAGGGTGCGAGCCTGCAGCCAGAAACAGAACACAGAATCAGACTGCCAGGTGCGCCACACAGGCTGACGGCGGCTCAGCCACATCATCTTCACGCAGGCTCGTGACAGTGCAAGCGTGTTTCCAACTGACGTGGTGCATGACAGGTGTACTGCGCAGTACCTCTGGAACTGACACCATGCGCGGGTTGACGGTGTCGGCACGAGCAAGCACCAAGTCATGGGAGTCCAGCAGCTCGGGGTAGTGCGTGATGGTCAGCACAGGCGGCGCGCTTGCGCCCAGTCTGCGGCGAGTCAGGCTTGATAAGAAGCTGAAGGAAGCTCGAGCACTAGCACTTCGGATGCTTGGCTCCAGGTGCACCAACACCGAAGACATGCTTCAATTCGGGAGTTCAGGGTGGCCAGTCGATGAAGTTTGCAGCAGAAACAGAAGTCAAAACCAAGACATACTGCTTGTAGTCTTCGAGGCCTGTGAACAGCACGTGTGGCAGCTGGCACTGCAGCAGCATTGTCGCACTCATGCCGGCGCCCTTCCCCAGCGGCAGCACAAAGTTGGGCCTGTTGTGTCAGGTAGCAAACTGATGTGGATCATGCCGCACGCACTGTCACATGGTTTTGCTCTTCTCAAACACATGCCCATCAGGCGAGTGCATGCTCGCCCATGCGTCAGGCACCCTCACGATGCGGCCGCCCTGGTGCGGAACATCTTGTACAAGGGGCCCGGCAGCACGGCGCCAGCGCGCCCCTTGCTGTCGTCCAGATGGAACTGCAATGCACGGTTATGACGAGTCATGGACGTCGAATTTGAGCATGTAATGTGGAAATGGGCAGATGCATGACACACGAAGCTAGTGCTTGGCACACAGAGCAGGGCGGCAGATCGCATACCTGCATCCAGATGTCCTCCACCTCATCCGGCGTCCTGCCCTGCAGCTGGTCCACCTTCATGATCTCGTCCAGCGACTGCGGCGCCGGCATGCTGGTGCCCAGGTGGGATGTGGAGAAGGCGGCAGCGGATGCTGCTGTACCCGCACAGCAGGCCAGCCGGGCCAGCGGCTGCATCGCTGGCAGCCACCCCGGGATGCGTGACAATGCCGCCAACATGATGGCTGTTGGGTCGGGAGGCCTTCAGATCGACTCGATCGGTGTTTTCCTACGCTGACAGTATCAATCCAAAGTGCTACAAGACTTTGCTTCACACACCAGCAGGCTCACATCACCACCATGCACACAAATTCTTGGTATTGCGATGCAGCTGCTCGGATGCACCGCATTCTACCCAGTCAACAAGATGCTTATGAGACGGCTCTTCAGCAATTCACTGAAGTCATGCGACACTCATCTCCCGAGTTGGCTCCGCCACGCGGCGTGACGTCACTAAACCCTCCTGCGACCCTTCAAAAACACAAATTTCCGACCGACAGTCGAGCAGGTTGACAAGACTCGCAGGCGGCCGCCACGCGCCCCGCGCCGCTCCGTCGCCCACAGTGGATCGCCTGCGGTGACCGGGGCCCATGGCGTTCGCGAGACCGATGGCAGCGAGCGCAGACGAGAATGCGGCGATGCACCAGGACGGCCTGGGCAAGGTGGCCCACGGCAAGAGCCTGGGCGCCCACAGCCGCAGGTGACCACGATGCAGGCATCCGCATGCGCTGTCGATACGACACGGATGCATGCCTGGCCCGGCGGCTGCTGTTGTGCGCCCCGATTCATGATGCAGCAACTGCTTCGGCTTGAGGCCGCACCCCCTTACGATCAGGGCGCCGCTGGGGGACATCGGCAATGTGGAGCGGCAATTCACTGCGGGTGTGAACCTCGGCAAGGATGCTGGCGGCGTCAAGAAGGCGGCCCCCGAGCGGGTGAGCTCCAAACCTCCTCAAGATCCCGCACTCACTCGACCGGTGACTAGCATGCCTGCTGGTCCCGCTGCCTAGTGCATCATCGGATTGGCATTGCAGACGGTTTGGTATGCTATAAGGATGATTGCCCCGGTGATCGGGCGACCTCAGATGGCTTTGCGGCGGGTCCGTCGTCATTGCAGGCTGACACGCAAAGGAGGCCAGCAGCGGCGCGGATGCCACCGCTGCAATACCTTCACCGGCGTGCTCCGCTGATGACAGGCTGCTTGAACTGCAGGCCGGTCTTGCTGCGCCACCAGCGCTGGGGCAGGGCGTTCTGACGCGCCACCAGAAGGCAGCCCTGGAGGCCCAGCAGCAGCAGCGCCTAGCCAAGGTGAGCTGCTCTTGGGACAACTAGATTGCTCGCAGCCGAGCAGACACCATCAGGGAGCTGCATGTGTATCGCATCGGCCATACCGGGAGCGGTGATGCGTATGCTATCGCTTCCGGAAAGCCGGGCTGCTGTCACAGACAGCAGCCTACCCAGACGACCTGCATGCTCATCTAGCCGGACCTCAGCCACCACCACGGTCATCACTGCTGTTCGCCGGGGAGTGCCGGCGGCGTCCGTCCGGCATAGCCCTTTGCGCGCTCGAACGGCTTTTCGGACGTTGGGCAAACTTGAACACTCGAATGTCATGTGCATCATTGCTTGTTTTCTGCCATACTCAGTTGCGGCCAGCAAGTGAGGCGCTGCAGGTCATAAAGTAGGTCAAGTGTTAGCGATTAGGCCGGCGTGCAGCCATCAGGGCGTGCTGATCAAGCTTTGATATCTGACGTGATCTGTACACATCGCATGCAGCACCTGAGCATTGCCAGGCAGCAGTGTCCAATTGGATTGGCATGAGCTCATGACGGTATATCCACCCGTGCTATAGTGATATTGTTTGGACAGCCATCCAAAATAGTGGGCTTGGGATTGTCACCACGAGTTGGGCAGGCGGCTGTGGGGCGGCCTCACACCATCCCAACAGCAGCAGTGGCGACGGCAGCGACGGCCACCATGTGACTGCTCCCGCCTCACAGGGAGGCAGGGAGCCGCTGGCCGCCCTGCGCCAGCAGCAGGTCAGCGTGCAGCATGCGGCGGCGCCAGCGGCAGCGGGCACACGGGTGCGCAAGAGCATGTCCTCCCAGCTGGAGCAGCAGAGCACTGCGGCGCAGCTGACGCGGCGGCCCAAGCTGGCGCCACTGCCCGCCAGCCCTGTGCCAGACATCGACTCTGTAGACGCCGCCGATCCGCTTACAGCCGCTAGCTACGTGTCGGACATCTATGCGTACCACCGGCGGACAGAGGCCAACTTCCGGCCATTGCCCACATACATGGCACGCCAGGTGGGCCTGACCAGCAGCAGTGCTGCAGACACGAAAGTCACAAAGCAGCATCAGCAGCGAAGACGCTGTGCCTGAGGCACCTGAATTCAAACTCAGCAAGGACTTGTGCTGGCACAACAGGCCGACATCAACGACAAGATGCGGGCCATCCTGATCGATTGGCTGGTGGAGGTGCACCTCAAGTTCAAGGTGAGTTGCCGTCGTCATCCACAACAGCAGAACACAGGGCTGCCTTTGCAGTGGACGACGCCCTGTCGCCCTTAAATCTGCAAGCTCGGCAGGCGAGCCCAATGCTGACCTGGCATTGTTGTGTCGTCACAGCTGATGCCGGAGACTCTGTTCCTCACCACCAATTTGATTGACCGCTTCCTCGAGATCAAGGGTGTCACCCGCAAGAACCTGCAGCTGGTGAGCAGCTGTGCATCTGTCCTGACTTTCAGCCCGATCCTGCAGCGCCCACCACATGAGTATACAGCATGACAGGCTGCGATTGGAGCAGAGTGTTGCAGCGCCAGCTTTGCAGCCTGTACTCTGCATTGTGTGGTTGCTGTGGTGCCTGACACATGCCAACATGTGTGCAGGTGGGCGTCACGGCAATGCTCATCGCATCGAAGTACGAGGAGATCTGGGCGCCAGAGCTGAACGACTTCGTGTACATCTCGGATCGCGCGTACAAGAAGGAGCAGATCCTCACGATGGAGAAGGTCATGCTGAACGCGCTGAAGTTCAACCTCACAGGTCAGTGGCGACCTCTGCTTCCGGCACCTCCACACCGGTGCATGCCAGCCGCCACACTCAGACTCGCATGTGCATGAGCACATGGCACCTTCTGGCCTGAAGGCAGGACCACCCTAGCAGCAGCTGCCTTGCATATGTGTCGCCGACCCATCTGCCCTTCAACGAGGACGATGCGGCAATGACAAATCGCTTGCTGCAACCGAACGCCTGCCTCTGGAAGTGGTGGCGAAGCCCCGAGCCCTGCAGATCAGCGTGTCGTCTGCCCCGCAGTGGCCACCCCGTACATCTTCCTGGCGCGTTTCATCAAGGCGGCGGGGTGCCAGGGGGACAAGGCGGTGCGGCTGTACGCCAGCTACCTCACCGAGCTCAGCCTGCCCGACTACGGCATGCTCAAGTACTCCTACTCCCAGATCGCCGCCGCCGCGGTGTACACAGCCCAGCGGTGAGCAGCCCATCCCCCGCTGATGCCTTTCCGGTACATGCACGCCTGAGTTCAGGTGTCAACAGCAACGTCAGCTTCGGATCGGCAGGAAAGGGAGGCATGTGCAGTCTGACTGTCTGAGTGCACGCCTCACCTCTGCAGCGCAATCCACTCATACTGCTGGTGCCCTTGCCAGTCTGAGTAGCCGACTGCACGACTGTGCAGGGCGCTCGGCCGCGAGCCGGCCTACCCGCGCAGCCTGCAGAAGCACAGCGGCTACACCCTGGAGCAGCTGCAGCCAGCGGCGCACGCGCTGTCGGCGCTGCATGCGAAGGTGCGACGACCCACACGCTCGACTCCGTGCGCCACCAGACTCCACGGGCTTGGCGAGTGTGCACTTTGGAATGCGCTCCTGTTCGTGAAATGCTGTTGCTGATGCCCGGCACCCCCACCCTGTAGGCGCCCAACTCCAGCCTGCCGGCGGTCTTCAAGAAGTACAGCCAGCCGAAGTTCCACGAGGTGGCCAAGATGGCGGGCCCCTGCGCCGTGTGAGGCAGCCTGCAGCAGACTCGCTGCAGTGCGACGTCTCAGCAGCGGCCACCGCATCCGGCACCATGCCGCCTGCCGCTGCTCGAGCGGCAGCTGCTGCGCAGCGGGTTTCGCCGCCACTGCTGCAACAGCGGGTGTGGGCCGCCACCTGTATCTAGAGCAGCCGCTGCAGCCGGGGCATTGCCAGACTGCCGCCGGCCACTGTGCAACATCTATGAGCAGACAGCAAGTAGCTACAGGGGGAGCGCATTCACTTTGGGGATTTCGCACACAGCTGTGGCATGGGGCCGCAGCGCGCAGCACACAGCGCATTGTAAACTGCGAGCAGAGGAGGCAGGCGCAGCAGCGCACTGCACATTCATGCAGCACAGGTGTCGGTGCCGCTTCTAAAAGACAGGCTGCGTCCAGCGCAAAGAGAAAACATCACGGATGCTGTACCCGAAGCCCAGCGCTGCACGCTGCAGGCCTGTAGACAGCCATTGCATCCAGCGCTTTGGACCCAGCCTTGAGACACGCTGCACAGGGACCCGTCACACGAGTCAGTCGTGGTTTCGAACTTGCCCAGTGTTGTGGTTTCCTGCGTGATTGGGACACCCTGCGGCAGCGTGACTCTAGGCTTGGCCCATGTGCTGCAGAACCACCGGCCCCGCTTGGGCTCTGAAACATGAGCTCCAAATCCTGACTGTGAGCACTGTGTGGCTCTAATGAAACGAGGGCTCAAGAGCCGGCATGTAAGGCACTGAGGTGAACTGCGCGGTATAAGAGTGCAGGCAGTTGTGAAACAACACCATTCACCAATGGCAATGTTTGGCATTCAGCAACAAGCAATAGGGAAAGCAGCTCGCATCCGACATGCTCAAAACTCTGTTGTACAGTCACACTCAAAAGTCGCACCTTCACTGCACGCAGCACTGCTGAACATTCACGTGTGCCTCAGCAGAGTTTGCGCAGCGTGCAAAACACTTGGCAACAGCAGACAGCTGTGCTGCATGGTTTTTAGGTCAGGCTGCTGCGCCTCCATACTGCAAGCTGGCATCTTCAGCATCTGAATATGCCGTCATGCTGCCGTTATCACCACTGCTGCCATTGCCGGCTGCATGGCCGTTTTCTGATGTGCCGTTGCCCTGCCAGGGCTGTTCCTGGTCTGACGAGTCCTGCTCACTCAAGTCTTCATACGCATGAGTGTCATCACTGTCTGACGGCTCTACGAAGTCGGCCCCGTCATAGCCGTCATAGGACGATGATGGGCCGCCCTCCCGGAGCTGCCGCTGCCTCTCCGCCCACCGCCGGTCGCTGCCAGCAGCACCGCCAGCCTGCACAGCAGGGTACAAGACAGCAAATGAGAACGGTGTGCAGGAACAGCATGCATGCTTCAGATGCAACCACTCCTGGGCTTGGGCTGTACCTCAAAGGCATGCCTGCGGGAAAACACTGCATCCCAGACTGTCGACAATGATGGACTGGATCGACGGTGTTGGAGGGATACCGATATACAACACGTTGCACCTGCAGCACAGACTGCCATGACGGCGCGCCATTGCCGGCCACCGCTGCATCCTGCATTCTGATGTTCTGGGCCTGCACACAGTACGGACCGGCCAGTCAGAACAGGTGCCCGGATTGCGCCCAGTTGCACCCTCCCATCGCTGCACGCTGCCCTTGCCGCTGCACCAAGTGCTGCAGGCGCAGAGTGCGAGAGCAGCGCAGCTGGCATGACGCGCGCGAGCATGTCGCCCGGCCCCACACCGGGCTCAAGTGCGAGTGCCCGCGTGTGACCTCAGATGTCACACACGCAGCACCTGGTGGCCGATGGGCGTGCGCAGCAGGCGGCCCGTCTCCCACTCGGCGCCCTTCCGGGGCTGCCGCGAGTTGTTCTCCGCCCTGCAGCGCGCACCCGCGCCAGGTCAGGCGCGCCATGGCAGGGATGAGCAGCAGCAGCAGCGCCACATGCCAAGGCGGTGGTGGCTGGGGACTGGCAGCCCTGGCACACGTCCTCCCATCCTCCATTCGCAAGTAGTCCCGCATGCCGGGGTGTCCTCAGCTCACGGTGCTTCTGAGGGCGTCGCCAGTCCTGAACAGTGTATATAGGGTCACAGCCACCACGGCACCTCTGAGCTTGGAAGCATGTGACGCACCTGGATGTGGCCCGAGCCCAGCGGGTCAGCTCCTGCGGGCTGAGGTACAGGCTGCTGTCCTGGGAGTCCACCTCCACATACAGCCGCAGCCGCCGCATCGTGGCCGCCACGCCCAGCCCTGCAGCGAGGCAGAGCTGGTCACTTGGTGGAGCGCAAGCTTTATGTGCACTGCAATGCATGCTGATAGGAGCGCAGGTGAGAGTGTGTGCTGCCGGCGATTTGGTGTGGCATTCAGGCGCATAGCGGCATCAGGCTGCGCATGAACGCGGGGTGTTCCAGCGTCGGGTGTGCTACTGCTGTCACCTGTGGCGCTGCCTGCTGTGTACTCGTCCACCGAGCTGGCCACGGTGTAGTCGTCCATTTCGACGGAGCTGTCCATCTCGCTGGAAACTTCATCCGGCCTGTGGAGCCGAAAGTAAGCTGATTATTACTGGCGCCTCTAGGGACGCATCGCAGGTGACAGGTGACATCGACAACGTCTGAGTGCCATCATGCGCACGACACGAAGGCCAGCACGGCTCCTGGCATTCTTGCCACATTGACTCTTCAAAGAGGCAGTTCGAATAGAATGAGGAACGATGAAGGTAGCAGGCGGAGGGCATACCCAACAGATGCCACCATAGCCTCGTGAGCGTGGCCCTCCGCAGCGTAGGATGGTGCAAACACCGCTGCCGGGTCGAACGGCGGGACCAGCATGGTGATGGAGTGCTCCACCTTCACCCTGCGCAGCATTGAAAGGAGATACTTGAAAGAAGATACTTGAACGGAGATATTTGAAACTAGATACTTGAAAGGAGATTGCGACAAGCACTATAACATCGACAGCCACACCTGCTATCGGCACACTGAATGGAGGGTAAACTCTGCATTAAACAAAACGAGAATCATGACAGGCACATCCGAAGCAGGGCGGCGGCACCTGGGGTTGCGGCCCCGCTGCAGGTGCTGCAGCACGGCGATCGTGTACACCTCGGCGACGGCGGGGGGCATGCTGCGCAGGTCCAGCACGCAGCCCTCGCCCAGCTTGTAGCTCGGCAGCGTGCCCTGCAGTGCCAGCCAGGGCGCTGGTCATGCGCATGTCTCAGGGTCCTCCGCCACTGAACCGATTCCCCATGGCATCAGGGTACGAGGCTGTGGCCCAGACTGAGCAAACAATTCCGCTTGCCCAGCATGCTCTCCAGCTACTGCTGCGGGTGCCAGCTGCAGGATCCTACCATGGAGATGGCCTCCTCCAGCAGCACGACGGCCTTGTCGGTGAAGCTGCCCCACACGCCTCGGTCGGGCTCCTCCAGGGCGGCGGCCGCCGCGCCGCCGCTCCCGTTGAGCCCTGTCGCCACAGCAGGGGCCTGCAGCGACAGTAACGCACTATGCTCTGATGGTTTGCTGCTTGGAGGTCAACAATATATAGCTGCAACTGCCATGGGAGGAACGTCTGTGTCGTGAATCTTTATTGAACAAATGGTTGACAGCACGTGCGGGAACTGTGAGCGAGTGCAGGCATGCTCACCCCAAGCCATGAGGGCTGCGCAGCTGCTGCTTTGGCTGTGCGGGCGGCCCCCGGCTGCGGGCGCGGCTCCCTGAGGCACGCCAGCAGCCGGTCCAGGGCTGCCAGGCTGGGCTTCGCCCCGCCATGCAGTGCCTGCGATGTTGAATAATCCGTCAAGCTAGTGAACATGCCGGTGTGAAGAAAACTTCACTTGTTGTCCCTTCGCCCCAAGGGAGAGGAAAACGCCTCACTAGCGAAAATAAGGAAGACAAGCTGGATGATCGACATAGATTGTGATGATGTTCACCTCGCGGTACACGGACAGAGCACGGGCTCGCCAGTCTGCAGCGGATGAGGCGGCCTCGGCGGGTGGCCGTGGCCGGCCCTGCAGCGCTGTCAGCAGCGCCAGCCCCTCTGGCGAGCGCCTGCCAAACAAAGCACATACCTGTCAGAATGCGCCTCACTGAGCCACCAGTCTTGGGCAGTATTTGGTTTGGATGTCTCCTATGCAGACGTCCGGGTCTTCTGGTCGGATTCAGCAGACTCGGGTGTGATGTAGGCAGGCTGGCAGGACGCACTGGGCGCAGGCAGCCAGCCACAGGCTCTGTGACGCCCCATGGCCAGGGTGACCGCTGGTGTGTGGCTGATGACACGACGGCGCTGAAATGTGCCACCTGGTGCCGGGGACCAGGGCGTGGGCGTCGGCGGAGGGCGGGTAGCCCCCGGGCCGCCAGTGCGCGCGCATGCAGTTGAAGCACAGCCGCAGCAGCGGGAACACGTGCGCCTCCACCACGCGGATGTGCTGTGACTTGGCCAGCCTGCGGGGCAGGGGGCACAAAGCTGAATGTGTGTGAACGGCTGGTGGTGCAGGATCGAGGCATCCAGGGTGAAAATGATCCAGACATGGTCGTGGCAGGTATTTGAGCGTGGGCACGCATGTACTCATCAGCAAATACGCTTGTATGCCGAGATGGTGACGTGATGCAGCTCCTTGCCGGCAACTCAGCTGCTGCGTGCTGTAATCGATGCCATCAGGCAGTCACACTAGGCATGGGTGAAGTGATGCCACTCACTTCAGAATGTCAAAGGCGAGCTCGGCCTCCTCAGCACGCTGGCACGCGGACAGCAGTGCCGCATATGTGAATGTGTCAGGTTGATGCCCTGCCTCCAGCATGTCCGACACCTGCCATTGCAGAGTGTGTATTGTGATTTCTGCTGTTCCGTGCTCTGCCCAGGCTGCATGTAGCAGCTGCTGTGAGACAGCACAGTTCGCAGGTGAACATGGAGGACGACAGAAATGAGGGCAGGACATCCCAAGCAGAGAAGTCAGCCGGCTGCATCAGCAGCAAGTTTGCCCACCAGGCCGGCGACATCGCCGAGGCGAAAGGCGCGCCCAGTGGCGTTGATCAGCGCGTTGAAGGCGTGCGCATGTGGCGCCAGCTGCCGCGCTTGCATGGTCTGCAGCAGCAGGTTCTCGATGTTGGGAAAGCGGGCGGTCAGAGCAGGTCACCACCTTGCACCTTCTTGGTTTGCGCCATCAGCGATCCAGGGGCAGCCGTGCTATGCACGCCGTCCTGGCATGGCTGCACCAACATTAGCCAGCTGTAAAGCCAGACAAAGGGGAGGAATCTGCCCCACCTTGTACACCTCCTGGGCGCGGTGCAGCTGGTCGTTGGCCACGCACACAACTAACAGCAGCGACAGCGCATCCTGCGTGCAGAACAGCTTGCGTCACCCTACGTAGCCTCCCATAGCGATAGATCACCACAGCAGATGGACCCACGGGCTGTGATAGCACAGACAAGCCACAACAGCTGGGGCCTTGCCATGTGCGATGGCTCTGACTGCGCAAACGCTGCACTCATCAATGGACAACGCTGCACGCCAAGGTGTCACACGCATGCCATCCTTCCCCATTTGGATTTGAGGATGGGCACCTTGGAGGGGCGCAACCCCTCCGCCTCCATCTCGTCGAGCAGCGAGAAGGCGAGGCCAACGTCGCCTGCTGCCCCCGCCACTGACATGAGGCTGCCATAGAGCCGCTCGTCTGGCTGCACGCCATTCCTGCGATGTGCAAGATAACAAGCTCATGATCTTTGGGTGCAAAGCCACGGCCGCCAGCTCATTGCAGTCAGGCCACACCTATGAGCAGCAAGACCATGCCTGCAATGGTGTCAAAGGGATTTTGTTGACAGGCATATATGCACGGCAGGGTGGCCGCCTACCTCTGCATGTCGGCATAGATGCGCATGGCCTCCTGCACGTCCACGCTCTCGGGGCACGCCTTGCACGCGCTGATGGCGGCATCGTACAGCACCAGGTTGTTGTTGACCTGCGGAAGGGGCAGTGTGCAGATGGTCAGCGGCAATGTGATGAGGGATGTTGGGTCAGAGAAGCGTTGCACAAGCCTAGAATGGCTCCAGTGCACGTTAGCTGTTACAATGCATGCACACAAGTGGCGGAAGAGGGGGTACCTGCTGCGACATTGCGCGCGCATACACCTTCAGCGCCATAGCAGGCTGTTCGGCGCGTGTGCAGGCGTCAATCAGCGTTGAGTAGGTGTGTGCGTCCGGCTTGCAGTGGTTGCCCTGCAGCAGATATAATGGACCATGCTTCACCTGCAGTACACCTCAGCAGCAAGCAGCAGCTCGTTACAAGCACCGCGAGGCAAGACGCCTCAGCATTGGGGTGGTGCCTAAAGAAGGGCCGAGTAGCGCCGGAGCGCACCTCCATCTCGGAGACGACTTCCAGGGCGCGCTGGAGCTGGCCGGCGCGGCCCGCCGCCGTGACAAGGGCATTATACACAACAGCGTCCGGCTGGACCCTCGCGACCTGCGAGCATCATGCTCCTCAACCTTGGTGCCTCAGCAGCGTGGCCGACGCACTGATCTGGTTGCAACTACCCAGATAGCAGGAAGCGTCTGCTTGCAGCAGCCGGAGCTGGCAGACATGTGGCCATCAGCGCTGTGGTTGTGGGATGTCAAAACGATAAACACAGACGCTAGCAGATTGGGGCGCATCCCCTGTGTGCATCGATTACGATCGAATGCATGTGTGCGTGGCTGCGTGGCCCAGCAATGTGGGCACAGATCAAGGGGTGCGCCATGAGCATGCGGCGGGGCCCCCACCTTCATGTCGTCCAGGAGGTTAAAAGCGCGCTCCAGGAGGACCAGCTGCATGCGGCGGTCGATGTCGGGGTCGCTCACGGCGCCGCCCAGCGCCGCGATGAGCGCCGAGAACACGTGGCGGTCCAGGCGGCAGCCCTCCGCCCGCATCTTCTCGTACTCCGCCATCGCGGTCGTGGCGTCGCCCGCCTCGGCGCACGCTGAATGACATAGCACTCAGTGTGTCGTGTAATGTAAGCGTGGTGCGTCAGCGCGGTGGTTGCGTGCCTGAGCGCATGATGGTGCTCCAACAGCATGTAGCCAGGTCCTGACAACAGACCTGTGATGATGTTGGTGTACAGAAAGGTGTCAGGCTTGCGGCCTGTGGACCGCCACATGTCGGCCACCTGCACATCGGCAGATGAGGATGTACATGTCGGCCAAGGCCTGTGCCATGGTGCAGTGTAAAGACAGAACACACAACGAGGCAACTCCGTGTGTGCACAACCAAGCTCTGCACGTGGGCTGCACAGGCGATTGTGCCCATGTGATCTCTGGCACACACCTGCAGGGCCGCGCGCACGTTCCGCGCTGTTGCGCACACCGACACCGCCATGGTGTACGTTTTGGCGTCTGCGGCCCCGCGCGGCAGCAGGGACAGGAAGCGCAGCGCAGCATCCACCGCGCCTCGGCGCTGGGCGCTGCGGAAGAAGTGCTTCTGCCGCAGCCTGCACAGTGACGCCTTGACCATGTGAGCGCAGGTCTGTGCGCGCGGAACGTGATGCCAAAGACGCTGCCGGCCATTGTGACCAACGAACACAGTGTATGACTGCCGTGTCGTTGCATCATGATTGTTAGGGTCAGTGCCGGCGGCAGACCTGTGCAGCACGTCCGTGCGCTGCGCCGCCACCAGCGCCTTGGTGACCGCCAGGGCGTCTGCCAGGGCGCCCCGGTTCGCGAGGTCGCTGAACGCGCCCATGAGCGACATCGCATCAGCGCTCGCGGCATCGAGGCCAAGGCGGCTCAGCTGCTTTGGCACTGTCGCCGAGTCCGGCACTGCTGCTGTCTTTGACCTGTCCGAGCCCGCGTGCTGTGTCTCCGAACGATCGGCCGCTCCAGCATGCTTGCTGTCACTGACCCTTTGAGCTGCGCTGCTGCCTGCCTGTGCATGGCTGTCACGCCGCTCCAGCAACTGGTCCTGCAGTTGAGCGGCCGCTTCGCCAGTTGCAAGTGCCGCCTGCGCCGCGGCCTGCAGGGTGTCTGTGTCGGCGGCGTCGCTCGGCAGATGGACCGTTAGATTCTCTGGCGCATGTGCTGCGTGCTGATCAGTGGTGGCGGGGGCGTCTGCCGGTGCCGCTTCGGCTGCCGGGCCACCGAACCTGAAGATCAGGCTGCCGTCCCGGGCGGTGTCGATGCTGCATCCCTCGTGGGTGCTGGTGGCTGCCAGTGGAGCGGTCCGGCAGGGGAGCCGCCCGGGCCTGCTGAGATGTGCAGTTGAGAGCATCAGGTGCTGGCTGCACCATGACCAGCTGGCAAACGGCCACACACGCACGCATGCCACGCACGTTGAGCCTCTAGCAAAGCAGCTGGACACCTCCCTTAGTTTCTGCATCAGACGATGTAGCCACGCTACTGACCTGCCGGCAGACGGCTGCGACTGTGGCTGCCAGGATCGCTGGGTGGGGCGCCCACCAGCTGAGGCTGCAGCTGGCGCCGCAGGTCCGCGCGTTGCACCGCATTGGACTCTGCTGTGACCGCTGTGCATTGCTGTGGCCTCCGCGCCAGCCTTCAGTTCAACTTGGGCAATGGGTTCTGGGTCGTCACAGCAAACGCCTCGTACATGTGCGTGCAGCCAACGCTCTGTTAGCACGCCGAAGAGCACCACAGAGCGGTATGGGAGGTACAGCTCACGTTCTGCTGCGCGCCGAGCAGTGTGTCGGAACTTTGTCAGAGCCGGGGCGCCGCGTGAGGCCCCCTGCCTATCGCGTTGCGCTGCCCTATCAACGCTATTGCGCACAAAGGTCCTTCGGTCATTGAAAGGCAAGAATACTTGTTCGGAACCCTGTGCAGGCTCTTGCATTGATGATCAAACTTTCGGTGCGCTAGCAGATAGAGGCAGCCTGACACCAATCAGAGCCACACATAAGCGCTGCGCCAGCATGCAACGGTACACTGCTCATGAAGGGTGGCCGCCCCCATGGTGCCAGCCTGCTGATGCAACACAGCGACACCTAGCTGCATGTAGCCACTCTGCACGCGTCACAGTAGCTTATGGCCGCTCGCACACCCGTCCGACACACAAACATATCACATCAGCGTCTGCCAGTTGGCTGCCAAGCACAGCCAACAAGCTTAAACCCTAAATCCGCCGTATAATGATAAAACGGCTTGTACAGATAGGGTTATAGGAAAATGGAGGTGCAGAATACATCCTATCAAGATGATGGGAAATGGTTCTATCGAACTGTTCAGAGTGGCGCAGCGGCTAGCGTGGTGGGCCCATAACCCACAGGTCCCTGGTTCGAACCCAGGCTCTGAAAGCATGAGGCTTCATTGACTCTCCGTTTTGCATATCATTCCACAAAACCAATGCATTGGTGGCCGTGGGGCATGGTGTGTTGACCTTTTCGAGCATCCACCACTTGGCTGCCACGTACCAGAAACAGGTGCTAGTGCTGATCGCCTTTTGTGCAGCTCTGCTGCGCAACATGCCTGCTCGCTTTTGCGTACATCCTCAGACTTTGCTGTCCGCCTGCGCTGATGCTCCTGCGTCGGACTGTACGTGCGCTTCTGGCGCGCCCCTGCCAGGACCAGCAGCTGCCGTTGCAGGAGCAGCTGCTGCAGGAGCTGCCGTCTCCCGGCTTCTTGGCGCTCCCTTCGCCAGACGCTTCCTCTGCACCTGCAGTTTTGAGTAAACACCTTCCGTTGAGACACCTCCTGATGAAATGTCACTCGACGAACACGCCGCAAGCAGCTTAGTGTACTTGAGCAACATGGTGGCGACGGACAGGACAAGTTGTGCTCGTTTCTCACCAGAAGGGCGGTCGCCAACAGGGCAGCGAGAACCACAACGAGTATCGGCACAACGATGGCCTGCAGTGTCACCAGAGGTGGGCAATCAATCCCCGTCAAACATATGGACATGCTGATGATCTACAATACCATATGTCGACGCGCCCTGCAAGGCATGCTGCACACAGTTGGTACGCTCACCGCTGCAAGCTGCCCATCGGTCAGTCCGTCGTCTACGCCTACGTCCGTGATTGCGTTGCAGAGCTGCACCTGGGTGCTGGTCTCATTGATCTGCGTGTGGCACGTGCATTGGTCAGTCTGTTGCTGCTCATGTGCAGTCTCCAGTAGCGCCGCCGTGTGAGGTGTGGGCTGCGACTTGACAAGGTGTTCCATGCCCGACGTCACACAAGCGGTGCGAGTCTTTTGCTATCGGTATGGTGGCTCGACTTCAACACCTACCTACCTGCAGCCTGATGGACACTGCACGGCGGCAGGTGTTTGAGAAGTATATGAACCCTGCAACAGGGCAACAATTGTCAGTGTTTAAATGTGGTGTACGAGCGTTGCCAATATCTGCCTACAGCAGCCAGACTCGCGAAGCGAAAGCACCTGGCCCCTTGCTGCAGCTCAGCCCGGACGCCCATGTCACGCTGGCGTCATACTGCGTGTCGTCAGCCAGCGGAGCCAGGCTGGAGGAGTTTCCAGCAGCCTGCGCATTGCTGTCGGCCGTGCAGCCCTCCTCATCGTTGCTGTAGTACTGGTCGCACTTCACAGTGCCGCCATTCGAAGAGGTGCCAGCGTCGAAGCAGCTCTTCCTCGTGAGCAGCCTCGTGCTAGCTCTGCGGCATGTACGCATTGTTTAAAGGACGCACAATCGTGACGCAGCGGTCTTGAGGCATGTCACTGGCCACTTGTACGCAGTGCAATCAGGTGGTCAATCGGGCAGCACTCACAGGATGTCGGACTGCGTGCACAGCAGACCCTGGTCCGGCCCCGTCACGTTGTCAAATATGATGTCGTAGTTGCTGTTCGCGACCAGTGTGTGGCTGACGCTGACGCAGCTGAGGGCGTTCAGCTCGACCGTCTGCACCTCGCAGTTTGAGGCTGCAACGAGGCCCAGCAGCACAACCGACAACGTTGGGACGATCCGAAGCACCATCTTTAGCTACGCAGATATGAATTGGCCATCATCCAGGGGTGCGTCGGCGCCACAAGCGCAACGCTCATCAGCGGGTAGTTTGCCGCGTCCAATATGCAGAAGGGAAGGAGGAAGATGGATGCAGGAGGGCATTCTGCCCCCGCATCAGTCCTCTGAAGCACACAAGGGACAGCGGAACCTATGAGGGTACGCGCTTGCCGAAAGAACTCACGCATGCTTGCATGCTGCTGACTCTTGGAAGACAATCAATGAAAGGCCGACAACGGCAACCCAATGCATGTAGACAGGCGGACATGATACTCCGCCACAAGAATAATGGTGGGCACAGGCTGGAGGTATCATCATTCGGCCTTCAGGCGCGTCTGGGAGGTCGCCGGGTCGAATCCATCCTCCAACTCCGCACGCCGGCGTTCCGCTGGCGGCAGGAAGCGCATGTAGCCTTTCCGCGGGGGCCTTGGGGCGGGGAACTGCAGGCAGCTTGCCAATGTGAGGCGGTGGGTGTGCGGGTTGTCAGTGTTGGAAGCTTCGAAGCGTGCACGCGGGCGGCCTGCGTCGTACGGAAGGCCACAATCAGGATGTGGTGGGTTGCGTACCACGGCACGCAGGAAGTATTCCCAGCCGCCAGCCAGCGCAGCGTCCGCCATGGCACCGAAGATAATCGCCCACGCCAGCTTCGGCGGCAGCGGCACAAGGCTGCAGAGGAGAAGCAGGCTACTGCAAACATCCCGCCGTGCCACGCTGACATCGCACGAAGCAATAGGCAGTGCATGCAACATGATCGCAGACGTGCATGCATGTGCAAAAGCGCCGTCGGTCACCGAACGTACTCCCACCTGAACCAGGCGCTGAATCCCTTTGGGAAGTTGAGCGTCAGCCCGACCAGCAGGGTCCATCCGACTCTGCAGATGCATGTGCGGATTATCCCGACTGCTCATTTGTCCAGCGGTGTGGCACATGCATTCACACTGCTGAAGCAGCCCAAAAGCCCTGCCGGGTCACTTCCTTCAGCAACCTCAAGCCAGCTCTCCAGGCAGCATTGCGAGGGGTTGTTACAACGGAGCACTCACCGCACACACATCGCCATGCCCTTGTTATCGAGGAGCGAGGTGTTGAAGGGGTGGCCCACATAGTTCACGGCGAAGGTGGTGACCTGGATGATCCAGTTCACCAGGAAGCACACGCTGTTCACCAGGTTGGGCTTGAACTCCGTGTCCGGCTCCTGCCGCTCCTCCTGTAAAACAGCAAAACAGGTATCTGGCAGGGCTATCCGGTAGCGGGCAAGGCCAGCAAAGCGCCCGATGCTGACCAGACAGCGTTTGGGCCTGGCGCTACAGCTGCACCAGTGTCATGATCAGCCGCCTGCCTCCAGGTGGCAGGAGAACACTCCGGAAGGGGCCGCACCGCGGACATGCCGGACTTGGCGACGTGGTACATGCCCGCCAGGAAGGCCAGGTGCACCAGGAACTGGCCCAGCAGGCTGAGGAACACGTAGGCGCAAAAGATGCTGGGGTGGGGGCGCTGCGCCGACAACCGGCCCAGCGGCTTGGTGTTGGACAGCACGAAGAACATCGCCGCGCTGATCACCCCCATCAGCGTCGCCTGCACGCCAGACATCACGGGGCCTTCAGCGCGCTGTACAGTGGTGTCATGCCTGGACTGCGGAACTGCTGACTGTGGTGCGCAGGTCGCCGCCTCTGTCCTACCTGCTGCACCAACTTGTCAGCTGGATCTTGTTCGACACATGCTCTGATGCTTTGCCAGGCATCACATCATGCTTTGTCCAGCCGACTGCTTGTTACATGTTTGTTGTATGAGCAGCAAGGCAGTCAAGCCATCAGGTAGAAGTACCATTTGACGAGCGTACCTGCAGGTCGCCCAGCTTCACGCCTTCGAAGTACATGACCGACAGGCTGTACGCTGTGCTGAGGCTCAGCAGCCCCAGGATCTTGAACATCTGCGTGGCGGGGGTATATCACCGGAACACTCTGGTCCCATGACCCGGCAATATGGAATGCTGATGGCGACAAAGCTCAATCCCCCTGGAGCTCGAACCTCTGTGATGACGGCATTGCTGCAGGTGGGGCATGTCTTAGGAGGTGGCAGCACGCACCTGCACAGTGGTGACCAGCGTGCAGCGGCCCTGCTTGATGATGTCGGTGATGGGGCCGATGGCGGTGTCCTTTGCTGTGAAGGGCGCCGCCATGCTGGCATCCCCCGGCTTCACCATGCCCGGCTGCCATAGGCCAGTACACCAGAGGTGACCGATGTTCCGTGGTGATGCAGCCGTACATACAGTGCAGTTGCCAGGCTAGCTCATCAATCTGGAGGCGACAACGCTCCATGCCAGGCTGCCATGAGGGCATGGCGGCCTTGCTGTGGAGCTCGCCCCTCACCAGCGGCAATATCAAGTGCATGACCACTTCATGATGGTGCTACTGGAGCTGGTGTTGTGCGCAGGGAATAAACCTCACCTCCGCCTCGTTGGCGCTGGCTTCCAGGCCGTCCAGCCAGTCCGCCATGTCCTGCAGCTCTTTTGTGACCGGCTGCCCCTTCTTGCGCAGGTTCTCCAGCATCTTCGTGCCGGCCGGCACCTTGGCAGGCGCGCCTGCTGCGGACAGTCAACCGCAGGTTTGGCGGAGGCTCACATCGTCACCTATGGAAGGCCTTCGGTTAGAGGCAGAGCCCACACATCAGCCACTCGTCTGGTGGCTGGGACGCTCAACATGGGGATGGCAGCCCATGCCATCACAGGCCAGCATAACAAGAAAGCGAGCATTGGACATCGTCAGTACACTCACCGCCGCCCCTGCCGCCGCGCCCGCCCCGGCCCCCGGACGCTGCTGCCACCACCGCACGGCCGCCGGCTGCGCCGCGGCACCTGCCGCCCGGCGCCTCCCTGCGACATGCAGGCGGCAAGGTCGCCAGCAGCCTGCCGCGACCATGGTGTCACTGGCACCTCACACGGGCAACAAGCAGGGCGCGTGCTCCCTGCATGCATCGGCCGGAGGGGTGCTGGGCGGGGGACTTCAGGGCTGCGGCTGCGACCCAGGCAGTGTGACTGACCTGCCTGCGCCGCGGCCGGCGGCGCCCTGCCCGCGGCCGCCCACCGGCGGGCCGTTTGCAGCGAGCGCCTTGGCTGCCTGTAATAGGTGGAATCCATCTCATCAGGCGCAGGAAGTCTGGCACGGACACGGTTCCTCAGCCGCCCCGGCGCAGGTGACCGCCAAAGCACACAGACGCCAGGCTCCCGTGGCAGGAGGCCTTGTGAGTGGCCCTGTACACACGGCACACCTTGCTGGGGGCCAGCAGCGCGACGCCGACGTGCGCCGCCTTGAGGGCGCCCACGTCGTTGGTGCCGTCGCCGCACATGAGCGTCGTCTGCCCGCCCGCCCGCAGCGTCTTCAGGATCAGCTCCTTCTGCTCCGGTGACGTACGCGCGAACACCTGGCCAGCGAGCCAGCCAGGCTTGCACGACAGCCTTCCGGAGGTGTGTCACCACAGATGTCGTCAGGGAGGGTTTCAACGATATGACACATGTAAGAGCTGCTGTGTGTGTGGGAGCTAGTGGACACATCCACAAGCAGAGGAGCAGCCACTTTGCAACCTGCGTCAGGGGGACGAACAGCGCCTCCGCGCCAATCTGCTGTATGTGGTGCAGGGCCTCGCCGCCTATGCACAGGTCGAAGTGCGTCGCCAGCTCCACCACGTCTGCCTGGTTGCGGCTGAAAGGCCTGCCGTGTGGAAGGCAACACATGAGGCTCCAAAATGCCATGGACCCCGCACATGTAGTACCTGAGACCCGTGATCAGGTGTTGACCGTGCTATGTCTGGTGCAGACAGCCAGGGCTCATACGCAGCCGCGCCGGCGCACCGCCGCTGTGCCTCGTCTGGTGAGATCCACTCGAAGTGGCTGTCGGGCTCCAGCTGCTCCTCAGCGCCAGGCACCCGGCGTACTGCCTTGCCCCTGTCGAACGGGAAGGCCGCCGAGTCAACAGAGGCTGCATGCTGCATGGCCCACTAGTCTCGAAACCCAAGACGCCGTGGTGCGTAAGCCTGCAGGCGGCACAGGGTCAGGAGAGCACGGCACAAAGGCAGCGCACAGGTGGCTGGCGATGAGCACGGGGCGGTCCACGATGTGGAGGCGGCCGGCTGCGTGGCAGGCTGTGAGCGGGGCGTCGCCCGTGATCATCACCAGCTGGTGGCTGCTCTCGCCCAGCTCCCGCAGCGCCGGCTCACTCTCTGTGGTGCAAATCCAGGGCGGATGTGGATCGCAGGGCTTGGGGTCGCACGAGGAGCGCTGTGGTGCAACTTTGCAATCTCTGGCACTTCTATGGGCGTTTCGAACAGATTCCGAGCTGCACCAGGTGTACTCTGATCTTGAACAGCAGCCAGCTGCTGGACATACAGCACATCTTGTTGCACGCTATCAACAGACATGGTACAGCGGTACCCACCTGGCTTCAGTGGGCAGGCCAGCACTGCGAAGCCAGCAAACACCAGGCCTAACTCGGCGTCTGCCCGTGGCATGTGCCGCAGCTCTGCCGGCCCAAGCTCCTCTGGCAGCTGCTTGTACGCCAGCACAATCACCCTGCAGGGCACTCGTCGCCTCCGCTTCAGTACAAGGTGCCCGTTCTGCTCGGATCCACTGATTTGGCCTAACAGAACGTCGTGCTGACCAAGCTTACCGAGAGCCCTGGGCTGCATGGTGCTTGTACGACTCCTCGTAGTCTGCAGGCACCTCCGCCAAATACTGCTGCATTACTTCTGGCGCGCCTTTGGCAACCACCCTGCACAGCAGCGGACACATGCTGTGATCAAGCATGACACGATCGACAGTCATGTAAACGAAGGATAGGTGCCACAGTCGACGGCAGTCGAGCGACTGCCGTACCAGAAGGAGGCCGCAGGTTGGTCAGCGGTGTCCAGCTTGACGATGGCCGCCATGCGCTTCAGCACGGAGGAGAAGTAGTAGCGGTGCTCAATCGTCAGCGTCTCCCGTGCGCTACCCGGGCTGCTGAATGCACCATCTGCATGCTTCCAGCCTGCAGGCCATGTGGCGTTCTAGATCAGGGCATGTCCAGTGTTCACAAACAGTGCATCTTGCATCCGCACGCTCATCACACGATGCCGTTGACACTGCATCTGGCGTGGCCAGCGTCCCGAGTGTTGTGGTCACGACCAGAACATGGTGCATTCTGGGGACTGGAAGCCCCCAGATGCAGGAGCGCCACATGTATGGAGGTGCTCGGGGAGTATTGGCATGGCGGTGCCGTGCTGCACCTATGGCGTTGAAGCCGGCCAGCTCCAGGGGGTCGCCCACAAGCTCGCCGTCCACGTAGACCAGCGAGTGGCAGCCCGCCAACACCCTCTGCACCTGTGGATCGTGCAAGCGCAGCCGGCGTGTTGATATAAATCAGGTGCCCGGGTCAGCCTCTCAGGAGCATCAATGAGGAGTCTGCAAGCTATGCACCCAGCTCCCGCGGCCAGCATGGTGTGCAAGCATTCAGCAGGACAACAGGTGTGGAGCGCAGGGACTTGCTGAAGCGAACCTCTGGCGGAGAGGCGTTCCGCACGTCACGCATGAGCTCGGCGCCCTGGGTACCCAGGCCGGCGATGCCCTCCAGCAGCATGTCGTCGCTTGTCAGCGTGCCCGTTTTGTCAAAGCAGCACACCTCCACCTGCAGGGACACTTGCTAGATCAGAAATGTTGGCACCTTGGCATCGGCGCCAGCATGACATCGGGCCAATGCACAACTCTCTTCAAGACGCCACAAGCGGTCAAGGAAACATCGGCAGTCAAGCCGCAGCCTTGTGCTCACTTTGCCGGCCATCACGATGCGGAAGGGCTCCGTGCAGAAGACGCGCTTGCGGGCGAGCGCCAGCAGGGAGGCATTGATGGCGATGGACAGCTCCATGGGCAGCTCCGGCGGGATGACGCTCGTGATGATCATGGTGCAGTTCAGGAACAGCTTCCACTTGCTGCGATTCGGGTCCTGCAGCCATTTGAAAGAAGGCAGTGAGCGTCGTCATATATAGTGGCTGTTAGCATTACACATGCGAGCCCCGGTGGATTGACCTCTCGTCTCGTTTCAGTGTGCTACTGAGATGGCGTCAGACGTGCACATACACAGTCTTGCACACCTGCATGCCATGGTACAGGACGTAGGCGGACGCCGCCAGCGCAAATTGCAGCAGGAACAGGATGAAGAGTCCCGTCTCCCAGTTGTTGGCCGTCACGCGCTCAGTTGAGTGCAAGATCGTCCGCATCAGCTGCCCTGCGTTGCACAGCCATCATTGCTTGGAGTCGTGAGCCGATCATATGAAGCAAATCCGCTGTAGCTAGATGTAGAAGGTGGCTGGCAGCTAATCGGCGGTGAGCTCCGCAGCAGGTATCAGTCACCTTGTGAGGTGTCGAAGCCGGTGCGCAGCACGACGGCAAGACAGCCGTTGTCGGGCGTGCGCAGCCGGGCCGCCTTGTCGCCGTCATGCTGCATGATGCGCGTGCCACCAAACAGGATGTGCGCTTTGTCCCGCTGGACAGACAGCCGGTCACTGCACAGCAATGAGCCATATAGACACCGAGAAGGTGATGACTCTGCTTGATGAAGGTGCGCCCAAGCAGCTTGTGCGAATGGTTTGACTGCGTTCATGATCACACCTTCCGGCCAGAGTTGCCTCTTCCGCTGCCTCGTCTGCCGGGGTGCCCAACGGGTTCTTCCACTGTGGAGTTGACTCGCCTGCAGCACATGTGAGCTCGCAGTATGCTGACATCGTCATGTGCACACTCTGCTGCAGTCAGGAATGACCATGCTGATCGGATCCGAGAGCATGTCTCTCAGCAACAGCCATGTGTCGTACCCGTGAGCACGGCTTCCTCTACAATGGCAGTGCCTGCCAGCAGCAGCACATCAGCCGGCACCACCTGCTCATCGTGATTGTCACCTGCACTTGCAGCAAAGTGACACCTCGCCTTGCCGGGGTGCAGTGGCTTGGCGCCGTGAATGCATACTGCCTACAGTCAATGTGAAGACAGTTTGCAGCTTGTGATGTAGATCAGCGGCTTGCTGTTCGACGCACCGTGTGGGCGTCCGATAGAGATGATGTCCCCGGGCAGCAGCGCATCACCTGGGAGCTGGTCCCACTGACCCTGACGGTACACCTGGGTGCCGCAAAGTTACACTGTCTGACCTCGGTGCATGTCAAGAGGACCAGGAAGGCAAGCTACTCGCACATCAGCAGACATCCTGCGTAGACTGTGCATGTGCTGTTGATGTACCTCGGTGACAGACATTGAGTTGATTGGCACCTGGATTGGCTGTTTGGGCGTGGTCAGCGAGCGAAGCTCCTTGAGGTTCCGCAGCCGCTGCGTGACCACCGTGCACTCAAACATCACGAGCATGCCCAGCGTGAACAGGGAGTAGTACCTGCAGCAGACGAGGCCATGCTGTCGAAAAGTGTCACTGTGCTGCTGTACGCTTCTGCAGGAGGCTTGGGTGTGGGGTGGCGTCAGTGTCGTGCCTCACCAGTAATCATCCAGAGCCCACAGCGCGACGCAGAACGTCTGGAAGCAGAAAAACGGCGCCAGCAGATGCTCCTGCACCATGCCATGGGGGACAGCTCGGGTACTATTGCATGTCATCGTTGGCACGATGTGCATGTATGCTCGAAGGGTAGTTGAGCATGGTATGATGCCAAAGACGTCAGGTGGAACACAAGTGACTCACACCTTCAGCAGCGAGCCAAATGGCGGTAGAGGTACATCAAACTTGTTTGGGCCCCACCGCTGCAATGCTGTTGCCACCTTGCTCTGGCTGCCCAGGCCGCTGGACTTCCGGTAGGTGTCAAAAGTCTCCTGTTGCAAGGGTGAGACAATACACACAAAGTGGCAATCGACGAGCTGAATCCATCGCCTAACCAGGAGCGCTGTTGCTGGCAAATGCATGCGGCTCCCAGGTACGAGACGTGCAATGTCACAATGGGCATTCCTACATTGTCTGGGAACTTCAGCGTCTTGAACACGCCAGCTGCGACATCCCAGCAGAAGCGCTGCTTGCGATACTCGAACCCGACTTCTGACTCACCATCCTGCAACAACGGCAGGCATTAGGCCTACCGCACATGACGGCTCAGGCTGCCGTGCACTTCTTGTTTGTAGCACCGATGACAGCTTCTCCTTGCCGGCATATACACGCGCTCACCAGCACACGATGCTGCAGCGCCACAATTTCTGGCATCCCAGAGAACTCCATTGGCAGCACCAGTACGTCGGATGCGGCTTCGAGGCTGGCGCTGCCGAACTGCACCCGGCTGGCGAGCTTGACGTTCCAATATATGAACAGGCGCACCAGGATGTGCACCGTGATGATGCCATACAGCACCAACTTCCACACTGTGATGGCATCCCTGCACCGAAGGACACCAGTCGCCTCTTGAAGCTACATCTGACACTGTCCAGCACAGACTGCAGCACTCGAAGGTCATACGAGCTTCGCCGGCCTGGTAGGACACAGCCCGATGTGACCGCAGCACGGGCATCAAAGTAAGTTGGTGGCACGCACCATTTGCCGCCGAACACAAGTGTTAGCATGTGCACGCCCAAGGTGGCGTAAATGAGGGCAAAGGGTATGCCGACGGTTTCAATGGGGATGCCATTGACCACATAGCGCGGCCGCCTGCGGAGCAACCTGACCTCGCTGATGCCCTTCGCCTGCACCAGCGGCGTGACTGCTGCCTCTTTCATATCGCCGCCTACTGTTCACATTAACCAAGTTGCAAATGCATTGTGCATGTTGGTCCGAACAGCGACTGCAAGATTGTCACTCCCCTGATCACTGCACGCTGCAGATGCAGAGCCTGTTGCAGGGCGCGCTAGCCGGGGTCACAACGTCAACGCAAACGGTCTGGTGCTGGAACGCTGCACCTGATAACTTGCACGCAACTGGGCAAGTGGGAAACTGAGCAATGTGCACGTGCATGCCCACATGCAGACATGTGCGAGCATTGATTGGATCGATCGTCGGGCTGTGCGCACGATGTTATTCCTCATTCCTATTTGCAGCACCTGCTGCTTGATATCACCGTAGATGATTGGGCTGCGTGACCTGTACGCTATTTCACGGCGTAAACGCCAGGTGCTCTTGACGGCGATGTGTCACATGCATGCAGTTCCTCCGTGCTGGTGCTGATCCCCATATCCGCACCTCGCAAGCATGCAGTAGCACACCAGAACTTTGCTGAGGCCCTAGATGGCTGAAGACAGGCAGATAGCATGGGTAGTGGTGCTTGGCGACTTCGGCCGCAGCCCGCGCATGCAGTACCATGCGCTGTCACTGGCGGATCAGGTGACAGCAGTGCGATGCATCTTGAAGACACCGGAGAGGACTGGCTCGTGGCTCGAACTCACGTCATCTCCTTGACCTCGGCTCAAGTGACTGTTCGACATGCATGGGCAGGCAGGCCTGGCGGTCGAGGTGCTGGCGCAGGGAGGCACAGAGCCTTTCGCAGCAGTGGCGCAGCATGAGCACATCAAGAGCCACAGAATACCAGACACGTGACCGCTTCTCGAACTGCTCCACCGCAGCTGGCAGGCAATCCGCTCTTCGTTGCATTGATGCGCACGGGGCCATGAGTGAGTGGCCGCTGATGCATTTTCCACTGCATCTGCAGGCCGAAAGTCCTGCAACGGCTGCCACGCGTGGCGCTGATGCTGCTGAAGCCGTTGCTGCAGACCATGGCGCTGCTCTGGCTGATGCTCTTTCGCATGCCCTCACCGGGCATCATCCTCTTGCAGGTGCCGATGTCTGGCAATGTGCCTGATGGACCATTGCTCATATGCCAGCATGTCACCCTGCATGTGCTGAGAGTGCTGCTGTTGACCGGAAGTGCATTGCGTGCAGCTGCCACCAACCATACCCACAATGGCGCTGTGCTCGTTGGCAGCCTGGTGGCACCATGCAAAGCTGATCTATGACTGGCACAATTTCGGCTACACGCTCATGATGCTCAGCCTTGGGAAGGGCCACTGGCTGGTGAGCATGGCTTTGTTTGGTCTCAGTGCGTCTCACGCGTTTCCTGCCATCGTGGACATCTTGAGCTGTGACGTATGGCATCTTCACAGTGGATCTGCAGGTGGAGACGGCAGAGAAATATGAGCGGACATGGGCGCGCCGAGCATCGGCGTCCCTGTGCGTCAGCGCAGCCATGCAGCAGGAGCTGCAGCGCAGCTGGTGAGGATCGCACACCTGCCAGCTCGATCTCGCGCCTCCAGCTGCTGCATCCATGGCAGGCACAGCAATGCATGACGCGGTGCTCCAAATATCGATGCTGCCTGGACACGCGAAAAACAGCGCTGCCAGCGTGCGGTCAGCTGCCCGCAGGGGCGTGCAGGCGACGCTGTGCTACGACCGCCCGCCGCCGCACTTCCGGCCGACAGCACTGCCCGACGCGCACGAGCTGCTGGTGCGGCTGCGGCCGATGCTGGCCGCGCCGCTGCACCCGAACGACTGCATCGCGGCCATGTACCAGGTCCCAGAGGACGGCTCGGAGGTCCGCTGCTCAGCAGTGGCAGCCCATTTTAGGGTGCCTGCACAACATGCATGCAGTGACGGTGTGAAGGTTGAACCCCAACCAGCTGTCCTGGGATCCCTGAGTTCTGGGTGTATCTTCCGTGAACTGCACGATCGTCGCATTGGGTGACGCGGCACGCTGGCAAGGCGCACCCCATCACCGCTGCCAGCAGGCCCTCTTGCCGTGGACATGCTCCATGCACAGCATGGTAGGAGGCGAGCCCCATCTGCAGCGCGTGTGTTGGCCACAAGCGGCAGACTGTTCTGCAGGAGACGCCGCTGACGACCTGCAGCAGGCGCGGCACGGTGCGGCCGCGGCCCGACCGGCCGGCGCTGCTGATCAGCAGCACCAGCTGGACGCCGGACGAGGATTTCGGCGTGCTGCTGGAGGCCGTGCGGCTGTACGACCTGCAGGTGCCGACCCGCTGCCTGCTTACTCCAGCTGGCCACATGGTGGCCCACTTCCCAGCGCGTCTCTGCTGCTGGTCGGTGTCGCATGTTGTCCAGGCACAGCGGTGGCAGCACGGCAACAGGTTGCAGGCTTTGGTGAGCTCTGCCCTCGTCCCTGCAGTCGCGAGCGGAGCCGGCGCGGCTGCCGCGGCTGCTGGTGGTGGTCACCGGCAAGGGCCCGCAGCGGGCGGCGTACCTCCAGCGCCTGGGGCGGCTGGACCTGCGGAGGTATCAAACACCTTTGCAGGACGCAGTTGATGCACACCATGATGTTTGTGAACCTGGTGCCTGCGTGTGCCTTTAATCAAGCGGGTTGTCACCTTCAGCAACAGGTCGACCGAAAACCGTTCCAAGTCAAGATATGATTCTGTCACCGCACGCGCAGGTGCGCCTTCCGCGCCGCGTGGCTGGAGCCGGGCGACTACCCGCGGCTGCTGGGCGCCGCCGACCTGGGCGTGTGCCTGCACACCTCCTCCTCCGGCCTGGACCTGCCCATGAAGGTGGGCCCTGCACCCCCGTGCGCTCACCATGCAATGCTTGGTCGCGTGATGAGCAGTCTTCGAGTGTGACACGATCTGATGTTGTTGATGCAAGTGCAGTGGAGGCAGCGCCGATGTGGTGCCTGCACGTGCGCAGGTGCTGGACATGTTCGGGTGCGGGCTGCCGGTGTGCGCTGCATCGTACGACTGCATCCACGAGCTGGTGTCCGACGGCGACAACGGGCTGCTGTTCTCGGGCCCGAAGCAGCTGGCGGCGCAGCTGGCAGAGCTGCTGGCAGGACTGCCGAGCCGGCCGTCAAAGCGGTGAGCTTTTTGTGCATGGGCGCTGATGTCATGCTGATGTTGTTCGACGGACACGTTCCCACGTTTGGTCCGTCACCCATGTGCTCAAGCCGCCTTGTCATCGATCCCAGGCTGCGGCACATGAAGCGGGTCATTGCAGCAGCAGATGATGTTCGGTGGGCAGACACCTGGGGCGAGACGGTGTTGCCGGTCGTGCAACAGCTAATGAAGTGACACCAGGGTAAAGTTGACAGTAGGGAGGAATGGAATGCTATACCAGCTAAAAGGTCTTGTCAAATGCCCAGCAACGTCCGTCAGTGTACTCTTCGGACGATGTTCCGCAAATGGGCAACGAACAGTGGTCCAGACCCCAAGTGCTGTGAGTTATGCTCGGCTGAAGCTAGTGCTGCAGGGTGGGGAACATAAGGTGCATTTATGCGCTCAGTTTCACGCCGATTTGTGATGTATATGCGACTTATGCGTGTGCTCTGCAGATGTCACACGTCTTGGCTGCGACGATCAAGCCTGATCGGCATCGCTCGTGATAAAACAGCGTGTGATAGTCTGTGGCACAAGTGAAAGTGCCGCGTGCAGCGCACACTGTGCATCGCACCGCACCATCGAAGCAGAGCCACACCGATCAGGCTTGCAAGACAAGGCCCTGGGAAGCGAGCTCGTCGCAGCCTGGGCGCCATGACGGAGCTGCGCGCCCTGGACGAGAAGTGGCAGGAGCTCGACCAGGCGCCGCGGGGACCGTCTGCTGCGCAGCTGTCGCAGTACCTGAAGCAGGTCCTGTCGCAGTACAGTAAACAGGGGGACACGATGCATCTACATTGTCAAGAGGGAGCAACTCAATGCGGAGTCACTTGTGTCATCCAATTGCTGGAGCCATGGTCACACTGGCGCATGCGCCCCTCACATGTCGCTTGCCTGTGTCACAGGTCAGGGACCTGAAGGTGCGAGACTCAGAGGGTGTGGTGCGGTGGGGCTCGCTGCTGCTGACGCGCCATGCATCGGCTCTTTCATACGAAGAACGTAGGCACCTGCAGTGTTTGCCGCTGCCGCATGTGGCAGTTGACAGGGTTGTGGTCCGATCTGACTCGCTTCGACGACCCAATGACGCTGGCTGCAAGGGTGCGCTGTGTCCAAGCACAGTGTGGCTCGTGAGGGAGCAAGTCGCCGTGGCTGCAATGGACGGGCCCAACCCAGCTCTGGCGCTGCAGCTGGTTGAGCAAATACGGAATCAGTTCCCCAACAGCCGCCGTGCGGATCGCCTCACGGTGCGGGCATCCGAAACTGCATGGCCAGACTTCTCGCAATCAGTTGCAGGTGACGATGCACACCTGCATGTGGTAGACGAAGGACATAGCAATGGCGCTTGGCCAGCCAAACGAGTGGCAAGCAGCTTGCAGGTCCTACCACCCTCCTGACCGTCTGCGACACAGCCAGACCGGCCCGCGGCTGCGCTGCAGGGCATGTACAACGAGGCGCGGGGCCGCATGGACGAGGCGCAGCAGTGGTACGAGGGCGTGATGGAGAAGGCGGCCCTGGACCAGGGGGCGCTCAAGCGCCAGATCGCCCAGGTGCCCCCCCAATCAAGCGTGGGCAGTTCCTACTGTGATGACCGGAAGTGTTGCAGTAGAAGAGACCCTCAGCTGCACTGTGCCACAGCCTCGTTGCGGGCGCCCCACCTGACTGTCGCTGCTGCACAAGGTCCTGTTGTTTGCCAGCACGCATTGCAAAGGTGGTCCTGCTGGACGTGGTGCCGTCGTCAGGTTCTGCACCATGTCAACCAGCAAGCTGCTCGCATCCTCCGCAGATTGCGTCGCGCGGCGACACGCAGGCGGCCGTCACGCTGCTCACGAAGTATGTGTCGCTGTACGTCAACGACTTGGAGGCCTGGGAGGAGCTGGCCGCCATGTACCTGCAGGTGGTGCCTCAGAACAACAACAATATCACTTGTCGAACCACTGTCAACCCCCTTCCGCAGCGGGTTCTGCCGGTGCTCAGGTCCGGAAGCACGGTCCGGGGTGGGTGGTGCGGTGCAGGCTTCGCAGTACCAGCAGGCGGCGTTCTGCCTGGAGGAGGCGCTGCTGCATGAGCCGGGCCGCCTGGGCCTTCACCTCCTGTACGCCGACACCCTGTACACCATTGGCGGCCCAGTGCGCATGGATCCCCGACACTGCTGTCATCTAATCTCCCATTTGCTAGATGGAGCATCCCTTGCAAAGCTGTTCCAAGACAGGCGTACCCCGACTGCGTGGTGCCGCCTTGGTTGCCTCTTCCGATGCGTGCAGGTTGCAAAGTGACGAGGTCCAACACATGCCTGCACCTTGCAGCGTGCTGTTGCGATGTTTGCCTGGGGTGAGTGTCGAAGACGGGGATGCTGTGTTCACAGGCCAACCACAAGCTGGCGCGCCAGTACTACGCCTCGGCACTGCAGCTCAGCGACGGCCGTAGTCCTCGGGCGCTGTACGGCGTCACCGCCGCGACGGCGGCCCTGGCAGCGAGCGGGCAGCAGAAGGTACAGCGATGCACACTGCCGGAATATAAACCTATATGAGGATTTGAAACGATATGATAAATCGCTGTTGGCTGCTGCTGGTGACCTATCAACAACCCCAAACAGCCATCATCAGCAAGCGAAGTAGTGCACAGTATGCCAGCACCAGCTGGCTCCAAAGTGCATGCTCAAGTGCCATGGCATGCTGCTATTCGTGTTGCTGAGCAGGTTGCACGTGGCTGCTGAACATGAGGACGTGGCTGAGACGAAGTGTCCTCTTGCACTGCACAGGGCCCGAGTGCAGATGCCGATGGTCTTGGGGCAGCTGCGGCAGCCACGCTTGTGGCCCAGTACAGGTGTCCAGTCTGCTCCTGCAAGCTTGACAACAATCACCTCACTGCCTTGTCGCACGCTGCGAGAGTGGTGGCTGTGACATCATACGGTGTGTCGTGACACTGAACTGCAGGGAAGCAGCTCCATCAAAGCTGCCGCTTGTGCAGAAGCTGCTGCAGGCGCAGCTGGGGCAAACAGGACAGCTGAAGTTGACAGGGCGGTGATAGTGCATTGGCAGGTTGTTTGGGGAATCAGCTGCAGTGACCAGTGTATACAGATTTCGACTTCACACGAGACTCTCCCGCAGTCATCGCTCAATGATGCCCTATATCATAGCTTACAGCCTTGGTCATGCGCAACAGACAACAATCATCACTGCCATCAACCCAACCTCGGGCTGGCATTCGCAGATACTTCAGTTGAACCCCGCGCAGACATGGCCCTTCGCACACAAATGCCACACAGTGCATGGAAACTGATGAATGAATGTTTCGTTGTCAAGAATGGCGGTTCAGCTGAAGTCATGACTCACAACTCCTCTCTGTCAGCTTCGGCGCAGTTAAATTGTGTATGGGCCGAACACCCACACAGCACAGCGCAGTTCTCCAACTAACGACTACCTGACACAGCAGGCAGGCTCGGCCGGCACCTGTATGCACCGAGATTATGCCCGCACCAGCTGCCACGATCCTGCTGTGTTCTTACGCTATATATGTCCAGAACGGTGCTACCGCGCACCAGCGCGCCTGTGCTGCTGCAGTGATGTGTGCTACAGCCATCAGCCGAGCGCCTGCCGTGATGATGACCAGTATGTTGCTAGGCTGTCCCACGGATTGCTATTACCGCAGCCATCGTTTGTGAGGTACACGGCGCCATACCCTGCCTGCATTGCCTGTGGGTGAAGCACCGAACGCCCAGGTGACTCCCAAGCCGATTTGGGTGCCCTTCAAGCCAAGCCATCGTGCAAGTATGATGTTTTGTGGGTTGCGCTGCGCATGTACAGCATCTGCACAAGGCGCACCTGCGCCATAGTTGACTGGAAGCCAGCAGATGGCTGGCAGAAGACCAGCGCAGCTACCTGCCCCTTCTTAGCTTGCCTGCAGAAAACCGACACGGCAGTGATGCGACAAGGGTTCACTGGGTGTGTGGCCTGCGGCTGGCCCCGCAGTGGCTGGCATGCATTACTGCAGGGTCTGGAGGAAGTACGTCGTCAGCCTTGGAGTCATGTGAACTGTCGGGTTTGCAGCCACACACCTGCAGTTGAAGCCACGAAGGTCACAGTTCTTCGTGCCCCTGCAGTAGCCGCTGTCGCCCCGCGACACGAACTTCGGCTGGGGACAGATGCCGTGGTTGTTGCCCTTGCGCCAGTCAGCGCCTGCAGCGGCAGCAGCAGTCCTGTTGGGCCGTAAACCAAATGGCGGCAAAAATTGGTGCTTGTTGGGCACTCTCACGCAGTATGGCTCATCTACAGCACGCACCTACGGACTCGTACCCTATCACCAAGTCGAAAGCAGCCAGGAACTGTGATGGAAAGCGTGTCCCGCCATTGATTACGAGATACCTGCGGCAGAGGGAAAGGGGCCATCATGTGATGAAGGGCGTCACGGTGCGGAAGGCTGAGCATTGAGCAGTCCATTGCGTTCAGAAGGACATGCTCAAGGTCGTACACCCAGGCAAGTTTGACATCCACAGCTTACGTGAAGCCTGCAGCGCGGGCCATTCTGGCAATGGTGTTGTAGCGGACCGTCATTGCTGCATTGCCTTGCCACCTGCGTTGACAGCATGCGCATCACGCATACGAACCTGAAAGTTTACGTCTATGAGCGCTGCCTTCGCCGTCAGTGGAGCTCCCTGTTGCTGATGTCAACCTGGCATGGTGCACGGCCCTCACCAGCTGATGCCTTCATCGAAGAAGATGCCGGTCATGTACGGCCTGTAGGACGCCCTGTATTTCTGGATGTCCCTGCTTATGTCTGAAAGCGAGCGCTTGCCATAGCCTGCAGTCGGATCCGCATGCGTGATACTGTGAATTGTCATGCCACCTGTGGTGAACTTCATCGCCGAGCATCAAACAGTCTAATGGAGCCCACACTGCCCAGCTGCCTCTGAAGCACTTACTCCCAAGCATGCATACCTGTGGCAACATAGCCGATCAGGGTGTTGCCGGCTCGTCTGAGGTGGGGCAGGCACTTCACGGTGGCATCACGACCTGTGAAGTCGGGACCGCTGTTCGGGTTGATGACCGTCACCACATTCGACTTGCCAGCAGCCTGCAGGGCGACGCAAGTCATCCAACGTGAAACGACCTCAAGCTAGCAAGCTCAGCAGTGGCTCTTTACACGGCCGTAGGCTGCATGCAAATACGTACATGCATTGCACACCCACCAGGGATAGCCAGGCGCCCTTGATGCCGGCGGCGGAGCAGGCGTTGGCATCGTACGCGTCCCAGTATGCCGGAACGATGAGCTTCACGGCGTCTGCAGGTGGGTTGCACCCCGATCAGCGCGTCATGTCATCCACCAGCAAAGCCTCACATCCGGAACGCCTCGTGCGCAGAGCCTCGGACAGCCGACCACTCAGTCGAGGTATGCACAGTTACCTGTCAGCGGTGCTAGAAGCAGCAGCACGGCTATGATGCATTGCGCTTGGCCAAGTGCTGTCGAAGAGGCGGCCTTCCTTGGTGGCATGACGACGCAAACGCACTTGCCATTACTGTGCCGACAAGCCGCAAAGCCGCACTGCTAGCTCTCGAAAAGACTCTGGAAACGGAGCATGTTGCAGGGGTGGGTGAGCATAGTGCGCAACAGTGCTGCACCGTCTGCGATTACTGACATGCCAAGACACCATTTGGTAACCCGGACCCTTTTCCCCATTACCCACACGGCCAGCTGGACTGGAGTCAGGCCTGGACCGACCTGTGGGCATGGTCATTGTGGCCAACTGATCGACTTCGTGGTCAACCCATGCGTCGCTTGAGGTTACAGCACATGTTGCTCACGCAGCCAACGACTCATCGAGCAGCACGCATGCGGCACATGCCCACTGCAACCCAGTCTCGCGGCATACCCGCCGCATCTACCATACAGATGGACACAGTGGCAGCCGTCTACCGGCCGCCATAGCCGCCGCCGCCGCCGCCGCCGCCACGGCCTGCACATATGCAGAGTGAAGGCATCAGACAACCTCTCAGCTCTGCAAGATCCTTTGAGTTTCTGGCATGTGGCCTATACCGCAGGATCTGCCTGTACAAGACACTTGGCTATAGAGAGCAGACTGTGTGTACTGCAGCACATGAGGTCAGAAGCGTGCGAGCTCCCTTCCGCTCACCGTAGCCGCCGGCCGGGCCGCCGAAGCCGGCGTAGCCGCCCGTCTGCGCCTGCTGCTGCTTCACGCCCGGCAGGTTGGACATGCCCAGGGTCTTGAGCAGGTCCATCGTGTCGCTGTCCACCTGCAGACAGATGTGATGATGGATGTCGAGATGTTGACTCCAGCGCAATTGGACGAGTTTCATCTACAACACAGCCCGGCCATGAGCAAGCTGCAGGAACACCCTGCAACAGACTGTGGCCTGCGTGGCCCACTGCCATGCACGGCACTGACGATGCAGAAGCAACACCGGGCATAAGAAGTTGCGGCATGGAGCAGCGGACGCAGGACCCTGTCGCGCACCTCGATGAGCTCGGTGTTGACGGCGGACTCGTCGGGCACGAAGTCCATGCGCCGCTCCCGCTCCTCCTCCTGTTGTGCAGCGGAATATCAGTCATGGAATGTAGGAGAGCAGTTGTGTTGCGCTCTGTGATTCGAGTGCATGTATTGTGGGAGAACGCCTGTTGTTGATTGGACTTTACACCACCAGTTCCCCGAGGTGCATGATGGCATCGTGTTTTGCCATGATCCATTGCAAGGTGAGGCCCCTCATGTGGCAAGGCCATACCGAGGCACACCCCAACATGCGCAGACATTGCACAGCAGATAGAGCGCCCATCCGCAGGGATGCACAGCACTGCAGAGTAGCCAGCAGAAACACGCCTCTCACCTGCAGCTTGAGGGAGATGCCCCGCACCGGGCCCCGCTGGATGCGCTTCATCAGGTGCTGCAGGGCATGCAATCCATGGCTCAGCACAGCGCATGTGCTGCAGCTCGGCACAAATTACTGTTGCTCCTAGCAGCCGGCTGCCATGTTTCCAACGCCTGGCGCCGCTAGCCATGAGCAGGGCTGCTGCCAGTGCTGTACTATACATGCTGGCTGCTGACCCAGCATCAGCGGCTGCTGCCTGGCGTCCTGATGCTGCTTTTGCAGCACCGCGGCTGCACATGCTGCGCCCACTGGCCCAAGGCTACATCATGACGTTTGCCCGCCAGATGAGCAGGCTGATGGCGCTGCTTGAGCACCATCAGCATCAAAGGCTGTGCTGCTGCTTCCGCTGCGGCTGACCTCCCCCGGTGTGTGGCCAGCACCCTGAAAACGGCAGCTGCGACCTCTGCGGTGCTCAGTGGTTGTAAGCTTGACAGCACGTCAGAGCTCACCGTGGTGAAGCCTGCGATCTTGTTGCGGAGTCGCTTGGTCTGGATGACTGCAATCTCCTCGCACACCCGCTTGTTGGTGTCGAAGTCCGTCGTGAGACGGCCATAGTACTTCTCAATGATGACGCGGCTCGCCTTCTTCACGGTCTTGGTCCGCACGCGCCCCTGTGCGGGCAGAGGTAGCCCAGTAAGTACACACATCCTGCTGCAGGAGGTAGTGGTGTATATTGTGCCAAGATGCGCGGCCAGCGCCGCTGAGGCATCCGTGGGCTCACCATGGTGCCGCCGCCTGCACCTGGCTGCCGGGGCTGCGCGTGCGAGCTGCAGAGAGGAGGGCCTGCCAGTAAGCCGCCGAGTCTTGTCTGCCCAGCAAAGTTACCCGACCTCCTGCAATGTGTGTCTTATCCCTACATCGTTTCCGTGCGGTTACGTAACCCTGCAAACGCCACTGCCATTGCAGGAAACTGCACGCACAATATATATACGCCCTACTGCTGATCTGCAGTATGGTCGCGAATGCCTAACATGTCCGATCAGCCATGTCGCTGTTTCCCGTATCGCACGAGGCGTCGGGACCTCAGACCGAGGGTGATGGCGCAACGCTCAGCCATGTGCAGGGTGGCTTCAGCAGCTTTGACGCGGCAGCGTTCCTGCAGCAGCAGCAGAAGCCGTCAAGCGTTGTTCAGCAAGGCCTCTCGGGTATGCTGCGCGCAGTGCCTGGCCCTCAGATCGTCCGGCGCTACATGATGCATCCGCATACATGTCAGTGCATACTCAACCGTGACAACCATCTGACATCACCTGCCTGCAGCGGAAGAGCTCAACAGAGCCATCGATTACTACATGCCCTCGAGCAGCGAGGATGAGGACGATGATGCGGATGCAGCGGCCCACCCTGCAGCGCCGTCAGCCACGCCTTCCGATGCATTGCAGGCCAGCAGCGGCACCGATGCGGAGGACAAGCGCAGCAGGAGGTGCGGCGGGAGGCCTGGATGACCTGACATGAACGGACAACTTCACTGCACATGGGCAGTATTGAAAGAGCTGGCCCACGCGCTGCAGGCAGGAGAAGAAGCGCAAGCGGAAGAAGGAAAAGCATCATAAAGAGCGGAAGAAGCCAAAGACGGACGCAGAGAAGGTGCTGAATGCATGTCAATCAGCTGGACAGATCGGCTCACACTGTCGAGCTCAGGGTTGCTGCCAGCATGCTGATAAGCTGATGTCACTTTGTATCCGGATGTTTCCCTTCTTTTGGGCTGCAGGTGGAGGAGCTCGAGCGGCAGGCGGCATTGGCAGGCGACCTGCAGCGCCGTGCGCAGCCGCAGCAATGGAGCAGCAGCGCATCAGCGCAGCCGGATAAGTTATATTATATCGATGCACAAGTAAGTAGCATGCATACAAAGCCAAAGTCAAGGATCCCCTCGTACGTTGGGAAGAATTGTCATGATGATTGCGATGCGCCACATATCAAGCTTTCCTTAGATTGTCGCGTGTCTCAATGCAGGGTGACCGGAACAACATTGTATATGGAGCGCTGTACCGCATGGATCTGGCCGCCTACTTGCGGCACGACCCACTGAAGACAGCTGCAGGCGCCCGCCCCCGCTTTGGATATGCCTACGGCAGCAGGTGCCAGCTGTAGCGCAGCCACATTCCTTTGCTCAAGCGCGACCACGATAGATGCCACTGCATTGTCCTCTGTCATGCCATGCGCGAGCATTATGTAGATATCCTGCCCAGTTCCGGCCTGCTTGAGTGCAAGGGTTGCTGTCCTGACACCCTGCAGTCAGGAGACGGATGGGCAGTCACAGCGGGGCGCCGCGGGCCGTCGGCAGCGCTACTTCTTGGCCAAGCAGGTTCGCCGCGAGTATGACGGCGGCGTCGCACGCACCCGCTACCGCCTCGTTGCCAAGGTGCGCACAGGGGCTCTGCCTGCTGAGCGCAGCTCAGCCTGTCACACGGGATCTTGATGATTACATGCTGCCCAGCGCACATCCTGCAGCAAACAGCCCAGCCTTCACTTGCAGTTCCGTGCTATTTCAGGATGCCAGCAGCAGCAAGACCAGCGGACTGGCGCTGCCGCCGCCAGCCAAGCTGCCGCTGCAACCAGACAGCACCTTTGCGCTACGCCGCATGCCGGCAAACCTGTCAGAGGAGCAGCTGCAGGTGCAGTGGAAGTGCACCGTTTTGGCTCGTGCCCTCCCCTGCGCTGTGCTGGCACTGCACAATCATCCAGTAACCAGCAAGCATCACATGCACTGGACCTACATCTGGTAACGAAGGCATGCAAACGAGTGTTTTGCATTTCAGGAACAGCAGCGCCAGCGGCAGAAGCTGCAGCAGGAGCGGCAGTTGCAGCGGCAGCGGCAGGAGGGGCAGCGGCAGCAGGGCGTCGTACAGCCTCCAGAGCCCGATGAGGCGGTGCCGGAGGGCGAAACCGAGGCGGCGTACCTGATGCGGCGGGCGCGGGACTTCAACGTGGCGACGCGCGAGCGCCCCCAAGACCTGCAGATGTGGCTGGACTTTGCCGCGTTCCAGGACGAGGCGCTTGCCAGGTGAGCAACCCGCCCTTGCTGCACTGACTTGAACGCACCTGGGGCCAACAGTGTTCCTTCGCAGGCTGCAGGTCATCATCGGTGACTTCGGTGCTTGGGGGAAGCATGAGTATCAGGCGGCTGGGTGACACACAACAGGACGGCATGTGGTCAACCCTTATGGCGCCCTCGTATTCATTTTGCAGCGGCACCCGCGGCCGGGCGTCTGCGGAGGCGGCGCTGGCGGAGAAGAAGATCGCCATCCTGGAGCGGGCGCTGCAGCACCACCCCGGCTCCGAAACCCTGCTGCTGGAGCTGCTGCGCCTGGTGCGGCCCGCTGCCGCCGGCAGCAAGCTGCGCCAGTCCATCTGCCGTGCCGCACCCGTTAACCCCCCGGACATCACCCATCACAAGCACGCCGCCCATGAGTTTTGCACTGCCACCAGCGAGTTGCCGGCATGCCCATCTCAGAGCGGCTGAGGCGTGACGCCGGGCCCGCGCATTGATCACAGGCGTCGGCGGCGGGCGACTTTGAGCAGGCGGCGGACCGGTGGCGCGACGTGCTGCGGGCGCACCCGGGTCGGCCGGCCCTGTGGCGCGGCTACCTGGCCTTCCGCCAGACCCACTTCGCCTCCTTCACCGCCCGCAAGCTGCGCCACCTGCACGACGATGCCTTGGACGTGAGCTGCTGCTGACAATGTCTTCACCAGCTGTGACCAGTGGTGTCAGGTACTGTGAGTGGGTGGGGCTGCAGGGCCATCCATGGGCGCATCCGAAGTGTGATGAACAGGGTCTATTAGTCGAACATGCGCAAATGTGACCCCACCTCTTGCTGCTGCTGTGCACGATTGAACCGTTCACTGACCCTCATTCCCGTGACTGCAGGCGCTTGCCAGGGAGCGGGTGAATGTGCAGAATTCCGGCGCCCCGCCAGCCGAGATGGCGGCCCTGGAGCGGCACCTGGTGGCGCTGCTGTGCGACGCCGTCGCGGGGGACCTGGCCTCGGGGCACACCGAGCTGGCAGTCGGCCGCCTGCAGGCGGCCCTGGAGTACAACTGCTTCGCGCCGCCCATCTTTGGTGCGCCTTCCTGACGGGGCCGGCTGCAACACGGGGCTGCATCGAGTCATGCAGACCTCGCAGCGCCTGCCTCATCGTCAAGTTTGGAAATGGAGATGTGTCGTGCACACACCAGCAAACATTCATGATGTTCATCACCTCGACCATCTACTTCTAATTCCTGACGTTGGGATGCCTCATCTGCTGCAGCCACCGATGCCGAGAAGATGGAGGCGTTCCGGGACTTCTGGGAGAGCGGCGACCCACTGATTGGCGACGAGGGCGGCGTCGGCTGGCTAACCACCATCAGCCTGCCGTCCGCAGGTGCACTGCCGAGGATCGCCTGACGCTGTGCGCCATCGTGAGTTGCCAGCCATTGCGGCTGCGTGTGCAGGACTGTATGCATTTGCGAGATGTGTTGTGTGGGTGCCTGCAGTCCCGCCAGCGCCCATCGCTGCACCCGCTGCGGTTGAGGAAGGGCAGCAAGCGGAGGCAGCGGATGCGCCAGAGGCCGTCGGCGGCGGCTGGACCGGCTGGCAGGCCACCGTGACCGCCGCCGATGCAGACCAGGAGCCAGCAGCAGTCGCGGCAGACGCCGCCGCGGCCGGCCCAGCGGACGGCGCAGGCGGTCAGCCGGCAGATGGCGCGCTGGACGGCGCCGATGGTGACCCCGGTGAAGACGCCGATGAGGAGGATGCCGAGGCGGCCGCTGCGGCGCCGGAGGTCCAGGAGGAGAGCGAGGAGGAGCTGATGGCCAGGTGTGCTGCTGTCACCACGGCTGCGGATTGATGTGACTCACGCCGCGCGCTCTCGCCGGCTTGCGCCATGGCAGCTACTATTGCATCGCGCTGGGCATGGGACGGCCACTGAACCAGCCGGCTCGATGGAGGCGGCGGCACATGGACGGCTGCGGTGGTGCAGGCTGGGCCTCAGGCTGGAGGAGCAGCTGGCGGAGCTGGACGCGGAGGCGGGCGTCCCACCCCGTATCGCCGCCAGGTGGGCCGCCACCGAGGCGCGGCGCTCCGCCCTGCAGTGGCGGCCGGCCCGGCCCGGCGGCGGCACAGCAGGTGGGACACGCCGCAGCGGATGCTCGGTGGGCCGGCTCCATCGTCAGACGCCATCATGATAAGCAGTGTTGGCACACGGCGCCCTTTCCATGTGTCCGCATCGGCAGCCGGCAGGTTGTATGGCGGAATACCATGTCTACATGCAGACAATGGCGATGGCGAAGGTGGGGAGCCTGGCGCCAACCAGGAGCTGCAGCAAGTGCACTTCAGCGATCTGGAGGACTCGCTGTTCACTCTTGGTGCGTGCCGTCGGCTAGTGTCCTGCGCACACTGCAGCCGCCTGGCGTGTGTGCATTATATGTTGATCTGCCCAAGCGCCGACGGTCCTGCGAGCTTCGTCTGGTGGTGCGCAGCCACAGAGGGAGCCCGGCAGGAGCTGGCGCTGCGGGCCTGCCAGCTGCTGGGGGCGCCGCTGCCGCCGAGCGCCCACAGCAGCAATGCGCCCGGGGCCGGCCAGGCGCACTTTCGAGCCGCCTCGCTCGCCGCCCTGGGCCCCGCCGCGGCGCTGATGACCGCCCGCTGGCGCCCCGACGCCCAGGACCCGCTGTCCCCAGCGCCGACAGGTTCGTCCGAAACCGTTGCACGTGCAGGAGGTGCAGCTGCGCGCTGAGCACGCCTCGGGCTGTGGAGCATGTCTGGGGGCCTGGCTGCGGGTGCAGGACACTCGGTACTTTCATGGCCACAGGTTCTGCGGACCTGGACGATCGGCTGCAGTGGATGCTGGCTGGCGGGGCGCCCCGGCCGTGGTTCGCGGCGGCGCCCGCGCGGCGCGAGTTCCTGGCGCGCCTGATGTGCGTGCTCCTGGGTGGGCCGCTGGAGCAGCACCGCGGCGCCGCGCTCGCCTGGCTCGCCGTCGAAGCGGCGCCCGCCGCAGCCTTTGCGTACTCCAGCCAGGACGGCAGTCGCAGCAGCAGCGGCGGCGGCGGCGGTGGCGGCGAAGCCGATGGCACAGGAGCACTGCAGCCAGCCGGCGAGGGTGCTGCAGGGGGTGCTGACGGGCTCACTGCCGACGTGGGGGCCAATGCACACGCGGCTCGGCAGGAGCAGCAGCATCAGCAGCCAGACTGGGAGCGGGCCAGGGGCGCCGTGAAGGGACTACTGTCGCAGCGGCGGGGCTCGGCTGTGCTGTTCGGCGCCTATGCCGCCCTGGAGGCGGCCGCCGGGCAGCACAGGGCGGCCCGCAGGGCGTACGACGCCGCCCTGCTTGCCACAGGCGGCCAGGTATGTGTGCTGCCGGTACACAGCCATCTGCAGGCAGTGTCACTGGATGAAGTGGGTGGCACAGTAGCTGGGAGTCCTGCTCACATTGCTGCTTGTGGGCTCAGGTCCCAGAGGGCAGCGTCGCGGCGCAGCTGGCTGCGGCAGCCGAGGTCGCGGTCGCCTACGCCGAGTCGGAGCTGCGCCGCGGCGGCAGAGACGCCGCGCCCAGGGCGCTGCACTGCCTGGCTTGGCTGGGCAGCGGGGCACTGGACTCCGTACCTTACACGTGCGCAGAACACACTTTGAACAGACACATTCAGTCCAATATCTGGATTGCGCTGTGCAATGCTGAACTGCTGAACCGGTACCATGCTGGATTTTTGACGAGGGCCGCGTTTGTGATGTACGATGACAGCGACACTCAACCTAATTTGTGCACTGTTTCCGGTGCAGACCACCAGCCAAGGGCGCGGGTGCAGCGCTGGTTCCGGCGCCGCCGATGCAGCAGCTGACGGCAGCTCGGCGGGGCCTGCAGGACTGGATCGGCAGCGCCCTGGGCAGCGCCCAGACTGCGGATGCCGCCGCCGCCGCCGACATTGCCTCGGGTAGTGTCGGCGGCGGCGGCGGTGTTGCCAATGGCAGTGCTATCGCAGAGCATGCAGCCAGTCCAGGTGCACTGCTGCTGAATGCCCCGGCAGTGAGCAATGGTTTGCCCAAGCAGACAAGCACCGGCAATGATTGCGGATGGCTCATTCTGACTTCTGTGATGCACGGTGCTGCAGCGTTTGATGTCGACGCCCTGGACGGCAGCGGCCTGCCGGCGCTGGTCGCCGCAGCGGCGCTGCTGGAGGAGCTGCTGCCTGCCGCCGCCCCGTGGCTGGTGCCCGGCGGCGCCGCAGCTGGCGTGCGCAACGCCTCACAGATCTACATGCAGGTGAGATCCACATGCTTCGTATCCACCGCCTATCCAAAGAGGGCTGTGGTCATCATATCTGGTTCAGCTTGGTGGCAGAATGGCTGCGCCTGCTGCAGTGGGAGCGTGGCGTGTGGGGCCTGACAGGCCGCGGCGCTGGTGCGCACTGTGCAGTCAGTTGGCACTGGCCGACCCTGAACCCGGGGTGCTCAATGCAGGTAGCAGAGGCGGTGCCGGCGGGTGTGCGGCGGCGCAGCGCAGCGCTGGAGGGTCTGGCGGTGCGCCACTGCCGGCTGCTGCTGGCGGAGTGCCTGGCGGGGTCGCCGGCTGCGCCGCCGCGCCTCGCCCGCTCCCACATCCTGCAGGTGGCCTGGACCCTGGATGCTACACCCGGCACTGTGGCCTTGCCCGCCTTGGCCTTCATCACGCCATGCAGCATGGCATGTTGCAGCTGCAGGGACCGTAGCTGAACCTGCTCTGTGCCCTCGCACCATGCGCCTGCAAACTGCTGGATGCCCCCTTGCGTGGGCAGGCCCTGCGGCTGTGGCCGCGCAGCGCCGAGCTGCTGGCGATGCTGGCGGAGGCGGGCGAGGCGGCGCGCGCGTCCGCCCGGCTGCGGCGGGACCTGGCGGCCGCCCGCCAGGTGCGCCCGCGCGCCCGCGGCCGGCCCGGGCACACCCGCTATGCTGCGTGCAGGGGCCGCTGTGCCGCTACAGGGCTGCGCACTGGACGGGCGGCTCGGCTGCCGGGGGAGGTTGCTGATGCATGGCCCGCAATGCCTCCAACCGAAACCGGTTCACCTCACGCGACTGCGGCCCTGGTGGTCTGCGCAGGCGGCGCCCTCCCCGGCGGCGTGGCTGCTGTCGCTGCGGGCAGAGGCGCTGCGCCCCGGCGGCGGCCTCACCCTGCAGGTGCCTCCACACCCGACATGTGCATCAACCACTGTGCGACACATCAGAGCCTTGTTCACACAACATCCGCTTGCATGCGCTGCCCTGCGCTGCTTGCGGTCGCTCCGGCTGCCTGCAAAGCGCCCCGTCACATGCCTGCCGGCACCTCCATTCTTTTTGACCTGTCGACCTGCCTGCTGTGCGCCGCAGACGCTGTTCGAGCGGCTGCTGGCGGATGCGGGGGAGGGCGGCGCCTGCCCCCTGCTGTGGCGCGCCTACCTGGCCTACGAGCTCGGCCGCAACCGGCCCCAGGTGTGCATGACGGATGCATCCGGGTGGACGGGTGGCACTAAGCGCCGCACATCTACCTGCCTGCATACGTGCCCTGGTGCCAGAGGCCACAGCAGCCAGCGAGCCGCCCTCGCCCTCCAGCAAGGCGGCGACCTGGTCGACTCCCACTGTTCACGCCCTGCAGGCCGCGCGGCGGGTGTACCTGCGGGCGGTGCACGCCTGCCCTGGAGCGGCTGAGCTGTGGCGCGATGGCTTCGCATCGCTCGGTAAGTCCAGCGCTGGCCGTGCGGCTCCAGTCTGTTGTGCAACCCAAACCCTGAGGTGCCATGCGGTACTGTCAAGATGGCCAGCTCTGCCAACATCAACTGAACGACGTGACCCGAGCAGGTGGAGCACTGCCAGCGGCGGAGGCGGGCGAGCTGCTGGAGCTGGCGACTGACAAGGGCATCGCAGTGCGCACCGATGTGTACGAGGTGAAGCTGGCGGTGGCCGGCGAGGCCGCTGGGCTGGCAGTCGAAGCAACTGGCTTGTGAGCTACTGTGCCGTAAGCAACTGTGTCCTGTGACACAGTTGCTCCAGCTGCACTAAAGAGGTCTGATGACCTGCAGCAGCCTGTGCGTCTGGGCAGTGCTGCCATAACAACGTTTTGGCTGACACTGGCTGACAACGTTGTTGGTAATGTCATGTGAAGTCATTGCAAGACGTCACTTTGCAACCTGCAGTGGGTGCAGTGCTTCGGTGTGACCCCAGCGCATCAGGCGTTCAGGTCAACTAGATATGCTGGCTGCCTCGACATCAGCCCACTTCTTTGCACCATATATATAATTCCTTCAAAAATGCGCCACAGCATCGCCTCAGCACGCAGTCTGCCAGTTCAACGCAGTTTGGTCAGGCAGGGACCCTCGACCCTCTGTCGTCCAATGTACACACACAATCCCGCAATGCTGGCGACCCGACAAACCTCGCAGGTGCTGCAATACTTCTTGCTTTCTGATAGTTTCGCTTAGAGCGCCCACACTGCCTGGACTATCACAGACCAAGATCAAAGATTTGCTTGCCCTGAAAGTGCTGGAGCTCAGTGAAAATGTTGTTGCCGGCTGGGTCCCTCCAGAAGTCGATGGCATTCTGCAGCGGGCCCGCCTTCGTGACCGCGCCCTGCACAAAGAAACCCGCCCACGCCACCATCGCCAGCCGCCCGTTCTTCAGCTCCTTCACCTGCGGAATGCAACATATCGCATTGCAGTCATGGAAACACACTGTCTTGGGCGACTAGGGCCTTTCAGGGTCCGGTCAGCGTACTGCACAGTGCTTGAAGCTTGCGGTGCACCTTCAGATCCTCAGTCTTTGCTGGGTCGTCAGCAAAGCCGAAGGGATCGAACAGCCAGCCGCCTGCACAAGCACCGTCCACGGTCACCTAGGCGGCAGGCACCCCGCCCACAAGCGAGCTGTGTGCTCACGGTATGGTCATGTCGATCAAACAACGCATGTAGGTGCTGGTGGTATCCCAAAGGATCGAGGCGGTCGCACCTGGATAGTTCTTGTCCCCCGGCAGGTACACCCCAAGGGGCTCCAACGCATCGATGCCACAGTACCGAGCATACCTGCAGCGCGCGATTCGGCGGCTTCAGACATCAGGGTTGCGATATCAGCATTACTTGGAGCCTGCGCATTGAACGTGTGTGATGTTCTGCTGTCCTATAACCATGTCGACAGCATGCAAAAGAAGCCAAATCAGCTCACTCTGGTCCCCCCATCAGCAAGATCTGCACTCAGCACAGCCCTGGTCATTTGATATGTGCCAAGAGGATCCTGCATCCGGTTGCGCTTTGCCAGAGCACATGTCACTGCCATTGCATGCCACCTCATCCTAGAGGCTCATGGCTCTGACCTGGCAAATGGCGATGATGGCGATGCCCTGGCCGCCAGCAATGCGGAACCCGGCGACGCCCAGATAATTGAGGTCCTCGCCCGAAAACGCCTTCGCAGCTCCCACCTTTGCGACAGAGTCGAGCAGTTCAAACAGCTGTGCGTGGGCGCAGGTGCGACCTGTGGTAGTCGCAGTTTGCTGCTGGTGGCGCGGACATCACAGGACATGCCCAAAATGGTGCAAGTGGGCTTGTAGCACCAGCTAGATATGGAGCACCCACCTGCCACCACACTGGCGTCAGGAACTGCGTGACACCGGTGTATTGCAGCAACTCTGCATCGGGGCATGGGATCAGTCTGAGCAGTGGAAGGTCTAGCGCACGAGGTTGTGGCTGCAGGGCAGCCTGCAAGTCGGCACGCACACAGCCTGCGCGCTGTCAATCACCTGGTATTAGGGCGCCCAACGCCCCCAGCATAGCCCACCGCGCGTGCAGCAGCTCCAGCTCAAAGTACCTGTCAAACTTGCCCTGCAAGCACATGCAGCCTCTTCAGCATCAGGCAGCGTGGCATGACTGCACTCGTTGTCACTCACACACAAGACGATAGCCACGTGAACATGTGCATGCAGTCAGCTGGTATGCTGCAGACCCACCTCTGGAAGCGAGAGCGCTGCAATGTCAAACCGGTAGTTTGCAGGGGCGTCCTCTGGCAGCCAATCCGGGTACTCGTATGGCAGCGGGCCCAGCCACCTCGGTGCCTCTGGTCCATACCAACGGCTGCACGCGCCCACGCAATGCTGTCAACATGATGGGGCTGTGACTTGTGTGTGGCAGCAGTGGTGTTCAAAGACACATTACAGCGGACAACACACGCCTGTCTGCTCGAGCCTGCGCTGCTTCCTTTGCATACTGCTGTTGCTCCCGCCGAAACCGCGGCTTTGCTGCCTCCAGTTCCTCCTGCACGGATCGACAGCTGACGTCCGCAGGGCAGGCGCACGCATGAGAACGCGCTCAGTGGCTGTTCGTGTTGTACATGATTTGCAACGTACTGCGACCGTCTGGCAAGTGCACATGTGCTCGTGTGCGTGCCTGTAACCGGGAGCCAAGCTCGCTGTCTGCGAGCGCCTGCAGAGCCGCAAATGGGATAGCTGATAAAACCAGCACGCCAGCCACGTCTGCCAAACCTGCAGCACACCCTCATTGGTCAGTGCGAAACTTTGCGAGAGGCCGCTTTCGGCTCATGTCATTTTGCTCGTGGTGAGGTTAGGCGAGCATGCGTCTGGACGGTCACCTGCCATCACGCTGCACCGCTGCTGCTGCCTGCATGCTCCCGCTCTGAGGACCAGCTGCCGACCGCTGAACGCAGCCTGCAAGTCACGCCACGCACTGAGCGTGATGCCTGATCTTCACATGGCGCCAATCTCGATTTACATGGAGACCGCCACCAACAAGCAGGTCCCACCCTTAGTCTGAGCGCATTGTGCGCAGTCGGTGTCTGGCATGCTGCAGCAGTGCGACCGGATGGTCGGCACATCTGCCGCATATTGATTGTCAAAAAGGGAGACCACAACGAATGATACCGGATCTGCACTGCACAAATGCTGTCAATGCTGGTATGAGAATTGCCCAGAGAGCGCTGTCAGTCGTACTGTTAGATGCTTGGCGGGTCCCAACCGACACTTCGATCAGCTGTCGAATGTCGTAGTCGAGTGTGCACGCCGATACTGATCATGCTGAAACTGCACAGCTTGCCCAACTGGAGCAGTGCCACGCTGGCACTGCAGGGTGGGGTTCCCCAGCCAGGAGCGTGCTCGGCCATGTTCTGCGCGGTCAGATGTCGCGTTCATCCGCGGCGACGGGGGCACGGGTGTAGGAACAAGCGCAGGCCACATCCTGAGGGCGTGCGCTGAGGTGAACGCCTGGCTGAGACCCTGGTCCTGGAAGAGCACACGTGTGCTGACACAGCTTTATCCGGCCGGTCTGACCAAAGTGCTGCCGGTAGCAGCGAGCAGATGTGCACTTGATGCCATGTGTCGCGGCAGGATGTCAGCGACGTGCAGCGGGCGAGGCGTGTCACGAGAATTGGCTCCTGGCCTCTGGTGTGGGGTATGCCATCCTCAGGCAATCGAGGTTGCCGTGGGCCGAGCAAACATGCGCATTCGTTGTTCGTCTGTGGGGAGAGCCGGGCGTGATGCAGCAGGAACGGCAGCACGGTCCGCGTCGAGTTTGAAGTTGAAAGTGTCAGTGGTGCACCTTCAGTTCCGACACTGTTTGCACGGATGCACGCGCGAGCAAAGGTGCTGGCCTCTGGTCCAGCAGCTGAGGCTGCTGCTAGCAACGAGGCAAGTGCAGCACTCGGGCATTTGAAGGTCCTGCGGGCAGTCCACGTCCAATTTGATCCACAAGGGCAATTGTGGCTTGTTGGTCATCTTGGTGTCAGAACACGCCTCAGTGTAGCGTCTGGCTAGCCTTTTGCTTGTGGCGCCGGGGCACATGGTTGTTACTCTGCCAGAACAGGCAGCAGGATGGGTTCACCACCCCTGCGATCTGCAAAGGAAGGGTAGTCACACACCCGTGATGTTTGCTTGAACAGTGTGTGCGCTGCCTCCAGGTGTAGGCATTTTGCAGTCCATCTGGACAGCCGGCGGGAAATGCAAGATATTGGACGTGCTGAGAGTCAGGTGTGCGGTGGTCCATGAACGTCGCTCTGCAACAGTTCTGCAGCCTGGCAGGCCTGCACCTAGACGTCATGTGGTGGTCACACGACTCACTTCGCAGCTCTCAGATCCGTGTGGTTGCCCTGGCGGGCTGCCTCCCAGCTGCTGAGTGCGGAGTGCTGGTGCGCTGGTCCCCAAACACGCCGAAACATGGCGTGGTGGCCATGCTGCAGGGCAGTGGCAGCATGCAAGGCAGGAGCCAGGGTGGCACGCGTCGCAACAGCGCGTCGTCGGAGGAGCGCCAGGGCTGGGGCCAGGTGCTGCAGCTGTCGGGCGTCGGCAGCACCGGCTATGCCAGCCCGCCACCTGGGCACCTGAGTCGCTCCAACAGCGAGGGCTGGGAGCTGCTGCACCACGACGAGTGCGGTTTGCTGCTATGATACGTTCCCATCCATGTTCGCCTCGTGTTGAATGCAGGCATGCGTCAGATACCAGCCGTGTAGCATTGACAGTAGTGAGTCTTCCAATCGCCGCGCGTTGTCAGCTGGTGGGTGCGATGCCCCCTCACCCCTCACTATACTCACGTGCAGGCCTGCTGAGCAAGGCCCATCAGCAGACGAGGTGGAGGTGCGCATCATGACGGACGACAACACCGTGAAGCTGCGCATCACGCCGACTGGCTCCCCGCTGCCGTCGCCCCGCCCGCCGCACTCGGATGTGATTGACGGCAATGGGGCGGCAGGCCCCGAGGCCGCAGCCAGCCCGCTGTCTTGCTCCGCGCACTCCTTCGAACACCTGAGCCAGGTGCGCCAGGCGTTGTGTTTCCTGGACACATGCACACTTAAACTCGGAACTGACGCTCATCATTACCTCGGTAAGATCTTTCAGATGCCAACAATGCCGCCTCCACCTGCGAGCCGCATGCGAGGACATGACACTGTTTGCCTGTGCGCACAGGACCTGCAACAGGTGGGCTCGCCATCACACTCCAATGCCCAGGACAGCCACGTACCGTCGCCACCATCGCTGCCAGACCTTGAAGCGCTCAACCCCTCAGAGGTATGAGCTCAGGAAGCAGAGAACGACTTATACTGCGCTGTTCGCAAATGAGACATGGATCTGGCTGCCAGCCTCTCCCTTTTCCCATCAGCATGCACAGAGCAAAGTACAGGTGGCCGAGCTGACTCGTGTGAACGGTGCGGTCCAGGCTGATGGAGATGCACCACTTGAGTCCTTGCACGGCGACTCGGCGACTGCAGCTGACAATGGCATATCTGGCGTCAGCGTGTACGGTGATAACGAGTCGGAGTCCTGCCTGGAGGCCAGCTTTGCCGAGCAGGTCTGTGTGACCTGACTCTCTTTCCTCAGCTGCTTCTACCTGGGACATCTTCGCATGTCGCCATGACAGGTTGTGCAAGCGGTGACGGCCCTGCCACATGCACGTGCTGTCCACATGGCAAAGCACACGTGCGTCGCACCGCTGCAGCTGGCTGCGCGCATGCCGGCTGGCTCCCAGCTGGCACGAGTGCAGGGGTGTCGGCTGTTTCGCTTGCAAGCTGTGCGTCACCTTTGGCACTGCTGCGTGCAGCTGGAGCTGGCGGCGGGGCTGGGCCGCGGCTCAATCCCCAGCGCGGCGTCGTCGGCGCTCAGCGGCGGCGGGCGGGGCGGCAGCGCGCCTCCCTCCGAGGGCGCCAGCCCGCTGGGCTCCTCCTACTCCGACCTGTCCGACGCGCCGCCCCCGCGCCCGGTGCTGCAGCAGGCGCTCGCACAGCTGGAGGTATGCTGGGCCCGCCCTGCCCGCCCACTGCCTGCTCCACGCTTCAATGATGGTGCGTGCGCCACAAGGCGCGCATCTTTGCTGAGACCCTGAGCTGAATTCCAGGCGTCCCTGCTTCCTGCAGGAACCAGTCGGCAGCCAAGAGATCACCCCCGCAGGGCAGGACGCCGCCCCTGAGTCAGGCTCGGGTGAGCACACTACAGATGCACACCCAGACTAGCAGTGCTACAATGCTCCCTGCCTTCGCTTGCAGCACTGCAGGCCGATGTGTGTTTGTCAACCCACTGGCATCGTAACAGGCACCCAAGACGATGTGGCGCTGCCGGCACTGGTGGGCGCGGACGACTCCTTGTGCGCCACGCTCAAGGCATACCTGTCCAGCGCCATGCCTTCAGCCGCCCTGGCCAGCCTGTGGGACACGCTGCAGGTGACAGGGCTGTCATCATATGCCAGCAGGTGGTATGGTGTGACCCCACTTGGAAACTATGCGTGTCCCCTGATGCACTTCTTGACAGGCGGACCGCTGCATAGGGCCGTGTGCCGCCCCTGCACCTACGGCGCCCGGCGACTGAGGTGTCGACCAACACGTGGCCGCAGGAGTGGAGCCGCGCGGTGTACGTGCGCATCCCGGGCCTGCCGCCGCAGCTGCAGCGGCACGCGGAGCTGGCGGCCAAGCACCTGCGGCGCATGGACTGGCAGCGCGCCGCCCTGGGCGCCTCCTTCGCCTCCGTCGCCGTGCTGTCCGTGCTGCTGTACAACAGCTACACCACCAACAGGTGGGCAGGATAGCGTCTTTGCTCGCCAGACGGAAACATCCAGATGTCGTGTCAGCAGCGGCTGCACGTCCGAGGCAAGCGGCGCCCGGGCTCTGCACATGGACGCTCTTTGCTCTTCGTGGCTGCCATGCTGCTGGCTGCTGCAGGCGATGCATGTCTCCTTGCCATGTACATGCACTCAGACGTGCCAGACTTGCGCGCGCCACTCGGCAGGCGGCTCAAGGCGATGATGGGGCGCAAGGAGGCGGACATCCTGCAGCTCATCTCCCGCGTGGTGTCGCTGCAGCGCGACATGCTGCGGCCGCGCGCAGTCCCCATCATCCGCCACACCAGCTCCCACTGCGCCTGGCCTATGGACGTGCTGTAACTCGGATCTGCCGGGCAACAGCCCGCGCTGGCAGGGCCCATCTGGACTGGCTGCCGCCAACCTGTCGTACTCGGAGGAGAAGCGGAGGGCTCACCACCACACGCTCGAAGCTGCCAGGGTGGCATGCAGACAGCTCAAGAATGACAAGGGCCCAGCTCTGCACGCTGCCATTTGCAAGGTGGCTGGCCGGACTTCACTGTGGGCTCCCTTGCTGCCTGGCCAGCGCAAGCCAGCATAGGCAAACCATGCATGCATCTGTACACTAGACAGCGCAACGTCTGTAGAATGCCTGACCAGTGTGCATCCCCATGCACATGCACTGCATGTCTCTGTTACTGTCAGTCTGTTGCCAATGGTATGAATGGCCGCAATGCCCACGTGTGTGTGGCGCTTGGTCGGCCTTGCACTTTCGTCTGCTGCATGATGTTGATCCTGTAGTTCTGGTTGCTGCTTGTCTATTTAACGTGTTGCTGCACACATCCCCTGCCGCTTACTGGACAGTCCTTGCACAAGCAATACTCATTGGCGTCAGCTGTGGGAAGCACGGTGGCGAGCGTCGCTGCAATGCTGTCTCGGATGCTGTTGTTGAAGGCCCATCCGCTATGGTGCAAACCTGATATGCTGTGCCCCAATCAGCATGGCAATGGGAGCCAACGAGCACTGCGCTATCCCCGTTTCCTCGTTGTACGGGTTGTATTGCAGGTGCAGCTTTCTGATCAAAGGTTTATGACCAAATGCATGGCCAGCTGCAGCGCTACGACGCCGTTGTGCAGACATCTCGCAGACTGCTCACAGACGCGGCAGTGCTTGCTGCTGAGCAGGCTGTATCATGAGCAGTCGATCATCTGAGTGTTGCTTTGCACTGTTGCCACCACGTGCACACCTAGGTTGCACGACCCTCTGAGCGCCAAGCGAAGCATACCAACGAGCTTCATCACTGTCTTAGTTCACCAAGAAGGTTCTGGCTCCTTGCCCTGTTTGGACAGACTGAAGCCACACAGGGCATGCATGCAGCTGCGCTCACTCAGCTGGCAAACACGTTGCTGTGTCGACAGTCCAGCTTGACCTGCCGCGCTGCAACTGTCAATCTCAGTGCTTGCACTGGGCCACTACAGCCGCGAAGAACTGGCAAGTCGCAGGCTTGGTTCGTGGCAGCTGGGCGGCACCGCACCCTAGCCTCCGCCGGCACCTCTCCGATGGACGTGGTGAGCGCCCTGAACGACACAAGACACCTGCGCCATTAAGCAGCGGTGAAATTAGCTGATTTTGCAGGCTTGTGTGATGTGCTCCAGCTGTCATCGTTGGCGTCCTCGGCACCAGCGGTGCTGTGCATGCTGCAGGCGGTCATTGGTGCGGGTGTTGCTGGCCTTGTTGCTGTTAAGGAACTGCTGCGTGAGGGGCATCGGGTTACGGTCTTTGAGCAGGACGATGACATTGGCGGCGTGTGGAAGTGCGTGCTTGGTGCACCACCATGGCATGATGTCGCATCATGTAGGCCTTATCCGCATCGATAAGCCATGCATGCATGGATGCATCAGTCACTCACCAGTGAAATACTGCGCCTACAAGCCTATCCTTTGCGCCAGGTACACACCGGATGCTGAGGACGATCCGCTGAGCATCAACCCAGCCCGGCGGCGGGTGCACAGCAGCATGTATGCCGGCCTGCGCACCAACCTCCCTCGGGCAAGTGGTTTTGAGATCCTGGCATCTGGTACGCGGCCATACCGTCTTTGCTCATCGCCGTAGAGGCTGTACTGTATGCAACGCGCAATATACGGCTATGCAGGAGGTGATGGCCTTCCAGGACCTACCGTTCCTGCCCCTCGCAATGCAAGGCCGCTCCCGAGACAGCCGGCAGTTCCCCAGCCACCAGGAGGTGCGAACCCCACATGACTCCTCTATATCATCCTCCTGCCACACAGGCCTGGCACCTTCCCTCATCATCCCAGCTGCTGGCATGCATGCCTGGTGCCAACTGTGGCGTGTTGTCTGGCAGGTGTACAGCTACCTCAAGGCCTATGCCGAGATATTCCAGCTGGAGCAGCACGTGCAGTTCCAGACGCGAGTTGTGCGAGCCATGCCTGTAGCCGCATCCCCAGCGGTTGTGACTGGGACGCCAGCACAGCCCAGCAATGGGAGCGGCAGCGGCACCAGCAGTGCTCGCGCCACCAGCGACGGTGCAGTTGGCAGCTGCGACATTCCCCCGTCCGAGCAGCGGTGGCAGGTCACGACAGCGCCGGCTCACAAGAACAATAGCGCAGCTGGTGCTTCAACTCGGACTGATGCAGCAGACGCCCACGTCACGCGCGTCTTTGATGCGCTGTTGGTGTGCAACGGCCACTTCAGCGAGCCGCGCCTCCCTGATGCCGCTGGTGACCCTTCCACCAGCTGCGTGAATGAAGTGGCAAGGCGCGGCGTCATCACCCCGCATCGTGGTCAGAGCAAGTGCTTGTTGTGGCTCACAGTGTGCTCGAGAGCGGCAGCCGCACATGCGCAGGGTCAGCCGAGTTCCCGGGGCGCCAGATGCACAGCCACAACTACCGCGAGGCGGGGCCCTTTGCTGGGCAGCGTGTGGTGATCGTCGGCGCGGCCGCCTCGGGGGAGGACATCGCCCGCGAGATTGCGCAGACAGCTGCAGAGGTGGGGGGCAGCGCTGTGCTTGGCCCGCGAATCCCCGCCAAATCCAGCTGACAGTTGCGCAGGCTTTCCGGGTTGGAGCAGGGAATCATCCGAGCTGGAGGTGTGCACACAAGGTCTCAGCCGCAAGGCTGCTGCACACCTGATAGCATGTGTGCACGCAGGTCTTCATCAGCTCCAAGACGTGGGCGGGGCCAGGGCAGGCGCCCGAGGGGCCGCGCCGGAACCTGCGGCGCCTGCCCGCCTTCCGGGGCCTGGCGCCCGACGGCAGCGTCCTGTTCGCGCAGGACCAGGTAGCCCACCTCTTGGCCCCAACCCTGCCAGCCGAGCAGCACCTGTTTAGCGCCCGTGCTCTCTGGGTGCGGTGCACCTCCACCCTGCCAGCCATGTCACCTCTACAACAGTCAGTGTCTGCCACCCTCCTGGCAAACACATGTGGAAGCTGCTGAACGCCCTGCATGTAGGTGGTGGAGCGTGTGGACACAGTCGTGTACGCTACCGGCTACGTGTACAGCTTTCCGTTCCTAGACGCGGCCAACATCGTCAGCGTGGAGGACAATAGGTGATTTCCTCATGCGGGGAGTGAAGCCGGAACTTGCTGCTGCAGTAGATGTATGCCAGCATGCGCATGGCTTTGCCCTCCAGCTGTACACTCAGCACGCTGGGCTTACTGCTTGCACCCTGCTGTTTGGAATCACTCATGGACACGGGTGACAAACCAGCACATGAGCCGAAATGGGCAGTTTAGACTTATGCGTGGCACTGCAGAGTTTTTTCCGCTGTACCAGCACATGTGGCCACCGCGCTACTCCCCACGCCTCAGCTTCATTGGACTGCCCTGGAAGGTGCTGCATGCAGTGTGCACGACTCACACACATGTGCAGCATCCAGCGGACCTGCTTGTGCAGCGTTGAATCAGTGTGAGGCTGTCCACTCACTGCTCCAGCCTGTTGTATGTCAAGGAAGCCAAGATGATGACATGGGTAGGTCGGTGCAGCTGCTGCTGAACTCGTCACGCTCGTCATGCAGGTGCTGCCGTTCCGGCAATGTGAGCTGCAAGCGCGATGGGTGGCGCGTGTGCTTTCTGGACGTGTGGCGCTGCCTACTGCAGCACAGATGGAGGTGCCAGCCTGCCGCCTGCAGTGCCCTGAGGACATTGCTCATTCCAGTAGCAGATATTGCAGCACTCACCTGCACCGTCTGTGGCGGGCAACCTGCGGCTGCTACAGCTGCCAACAAGTCAGACCACAGCAGCAGTGCTCGAAAGATGTTGTGCTGGCTGCAGGAGCACATCCAGGAGACCAACAGGCAGCAGGAAGCCGCTGGCATAGCAACGCGCTTCGCCCACCGCCTCGACGGCGACAAGCAGTGGCAGTACAACAAGGTGAGATGAGGAGTGGCACGATGTCAGCAGTAGCAAGGTGGACGAACATTTTAACACTAGTGGCGCAGCCACATGCAGCTCCGTGTACTGCGCCAATGCAGCATGGTCCTGCACCCTGCGGCGTGCTGTGCACCGGCGGCAGCAGGCTCGAATGCGCCTCTGCATTGCATGCTCTCTCTCCCAATTTCCCTGGTCCCTGCCACAGATGCTGGTGGACGCGTGCGGCCCGGACGTGCCGCACATGCCGGAGTGGTGCTACAAGCTGTATGAGGAAGCGGGTGGGTGGTGAAGTCGTTGACACGTCAACACAACTGCTCTCAAGGCAGGAGTTGAGTTGCATGGCAGTTGTGCTACTGTGGTGGCGCAAGTGCGACAGGGCACCACACATATCCTGCAGACAGCTTGGGAGCAGGTAGTTGGGCCGAGTTTGTATATCTGCCAAACAGGGCACGCACGCAAGGCGCGCCCAGGGGAGTACAGGGACGAGTCGCTCGACCAGCAGTCCGTGGAGCAGGCGCACAGAGATGCCGAAGTGCTGTCTCAGGACGTATCAGTTGCTGCGTGAGAGGCTCCGTGTGGACAATGTGGTTGACACACTGGACCAAATGAAAAAAATACGCAGGCACAACTCCATGCCAAGCTGCTCTCATCACTGTTGTTCGACATTGATTTGATCGAATGTACAGGGTTTGTGTCAGTCATTGCTATGACAGCGCCTTACTTGTGCCATTATTCATGCGCAATACTTTTGCCACGATTATGCGCAAATCATCTGCACCAAATCTATCTAGTGGGTAGACGGCAATGTGGCAACATCAGTTGCAGATTACTGTTTTTGTAGCACCATGACCAGCGCATATGCATCTTCGTCGTTTGGCGCCATGTGTGGGAGGCGAAGAGCCCCATACTGTCCCACTATCCGCAAGCCAGCGGCTCTGCCTAACAGATCCACCTCCTGCAGGGTGTAGAAGCGCTGCCGCAAAACACCCTCCGACAACACCTTGGTGTCGCCGTCCTGTGTGGCTGTCACCTTGATGCTCCGATCCAGCGTCTGCAAGCGAATGAAACAGTTTTGCGTCACTTCCTATCATTGATGTCCACACCATGCACTATGTACACGCTGGCGGGTCTTCAGACCAACAAGCATGCAGTGCAAACACGTTCAGTGTCCACTCAGGCTGCACATACTGCGAGTCGGCTGCAGTATGCCTGGTACCTGGCTGAGGCAGTCCAGCTCGTCACACTCGTCCTCTGCCCCGTAGTTCACTAGCAGGTGCCCGAAGTGCGGGTCGTCCACCTGTGGCAATCGTTGCAAGGGGTCGGCTGATACCTGGTACTCAGAGCACGTTGGTCACGTGACTTGATGGTAGTGAACAGAAATGACAGGGCCAGTGCCGGCAGGAGCCGCAGCAACCTCGATTGATCATGAACTGCAGCGCTGCAGCACGCTACTGACCAACGTCAAGAGGCACGCAGTGACCGGACGCATGCCGACAGGGAGCTGGGGACCATGCTGTGCTTGTGCACAGCCAGCGTCCTCTGCTCACCTCCCACACGTCGCCGTGCTCAAGCATGCCATGGAGCAGATCGACAGGGTGCGTCATCTCGACGACAAAGATGCCCTGGGGCGCCAGCGATGCCGCTGCAGCGCTGAACATTGCCAGTGCATCGTCATTCCTGAGCATGTGGCACAGCGTCCCATAGAGCACAAAGGCAAGGTCGACTCCTGTGCCTGCCTGCACCAGAACCAGGGCCTGAGAAACATCAGCATGACGCAAGATGATGGCACCCATGCTATCTTGATCATTCTCGTGATGGCACTCGAGATAGCGGCACTTGATGCAGTTGCCGGCGGCACCCACTGGCAAACACGGCTGCCTGATGTCTCCAGAGATGACGTCCACCGACACCCCGTCCTGCTGCGCCAGCCTCCCGGCGTACTCTAGCATGGCTGGGCAGTTGTCCACTGCAAAGCCGCGCAGGCCCCGGGCTGCCAGCAGCCGGGAATGCCGCGCCGGGCCGCACCTGCAGCATGCATGTGCCATCTGAACTTTAGAAAGGCAGGCTGAGGGACTCGAGGAGGGACTTGATTTTGCGATTGTGCCGCTTCAGAGGTTCAGACCAGAAATTCACATTTCACATCCAGCAACACACCCGAGCTCTAGGAACGTCTGCGGCTGCCGCCCGGTATGCTGCTCAGCAACATCCAAAAGGAAGCCCACCTGCGAAAGCGAAAGCAGCAGGCCTGCACACAATTCTGCAGTGCTTGTGCTGGTGTGCAGCATCCAGTGTTAATATAATTGTTGACGCAATATCTGGGCACCTCTTTGTCGAACTTGCGCATGTTGAAGGCGGCGTCATACAGCGCTGGCTGCTCGTATACCCTGAGGGTGTCAAGCGGAGCAATCTGCTCATGCCACACACTGGAGGTCGCAAGGTTCGCTGCCTGTGAGGGCGCTGCTGACGGAAGCCGCACGCGAGCCGTCCATGCGGGCATGGCGCCGCGCCACGAGTGCTGTGCACCTGATCGCAGCAGCCATGCGCCGCATCTGATGGTGCGTACCGTCGGCTGGACCATGAGGACGTGACTGACGAGCAGATTAGCCGCCAATCAGAACCGGCTGGCGGCTTTAGACTTTCTCCGCATCCGCGTGCGTCATGAGGTGATGTTGCAGTGTGACCTGGTGGCGAACATCGGCAATGCTTGGCGGTGGAAAAAGCTGCCAAGTCAACGGTGATGAATGAGAATGACCGTGCGTCGGTAAGACAGTGTGGTTGTGAATCCGAAGTCTCACTGTCTCAGCTGCAAGTACACCTGCTGACGGCTGCGGCGCACACCATGTACCTGCAGCCACATGGCATGTGGCAGCCTTGTGCTTCAACCTCATGCCAGATGGTCGCAACGTCAAAGCAGTCCACTGCTGTCTGAAGCATCTGTTTGTACAACATGAGTGTGTTGAGAGTACTGCCCACTGTAGCAGCAGCATCAGAATTGATGTGAGAGTCCTGGGGATGCAACATCATGCAGCCTGCAGAGCAGAGGCGCCGCTGTTGCTGACGCGCAGCGGCGCGCAGGAATAGCAACAGGAAAATTTCGGCAGCTTGGGGTGTTGGCGGGCGATGCCGCGCGCCCAGCTGCGCGTCTGAGGTTTCGGAAGTCCGCGTGGGACTGCGGACGGCTAGGCTACCTGGCTGGCGCGGTGCAGCCGACCGCGGACACAGGCTGGTCTGTGATATGTTGATTAAGGATGTCGAGGCTTGTTTGCGGCGTATAGTTAGCGGCGATATGCGCGGGCTGTGAGCAGGAAGGTGCTAATCAGAAGCGCATCAGACTAGGTAGGCGACCGCCGAACAGCCGCGGAAAGCCTCGACGCCATGTTACTTCCCAGACAGCAACATGAGGCTCTTTTCTGATCCAACCATCACGGCGACTGCTCGGTTTGTTGCCATAATAAGTGGAGCATGTCTGCAGGATTGTTGGACATCTGGCAGCCAGTCCCAGCTTGATTTGTGAAGCGCTGATCGGTTCGGTGCTCCAGAAACCCATAAAAGTGTTGCTAATTTAAGTTTACATGCAACTCATTTGCACAGTACAGCCTGATAGCCGGTTGCACCTGCTCTGAGCAGGTGAACTGATAGCAAGGGACAAGGGTATGGTCGAGCATGTCCCATATGCTGCTGTTGATGTGATGCCATATCAGCTTGTGGGTCTGAATGTACTGCTGGTAGTGCTCGCAGTCGCTATGCCAGACGAGGAAGAGGATGTTTGGGCGCTGGCGCGCACATACACAGGCGGGCCAGTGGGGGTGACATGGGCGACTCTGCAGCCTGGCAGCAGTGCAGATGGTCTGCGGCGTCTCGCAATCTATGGCAGAACCAACACCGGCGAGATCCGGACCAGAGATCTCTACGTGGCAAAGGATGGCACTGAGCAGGGGTTGCGGCAGTATGCTGATGCGGCCGACATCCCGGTCATCCAGGGGCTGGCAGAAGGAGAGGAGCTGTGCAGCTGGCAGCAGCTGCCACATTCAGATCCCGCAATGTCAGCTAGGCTGCGGCGTGCGGCGCCGCCGCATGCCTTTGCTGCGCCGCCAGCCGGCCAGTTTGCTGCCGAGCACTTTGACCTGCCGCCGCACCTACGGCGGCAGCCTGTACCCCAAGCGGTAGCCCAGCACCCGGCACCTCCTCAGCTGCCCCAGCCGCAGCGTGAGGCATCTTGCGTCATGTCCTCTGGCGGTCACCGCAAGCATGACCGGCAGCCCGATGACGATGGTGAAAGCCATGGCGGGGGGCGCAACGTGCGCGCAGCGCACCCGGCACGCACCTCCAACGTGAGGTTTTGGTCTGCTGTGTCTATCTGTACGGCTAAACTACACCTCAGGATCAGTTAGCAATGCGATGCTGCAGGCGCAGCATGTTCGTTATATATATATATCTATATACAGAATGGGTATCTCCCCTGGAGTTGGGAATTTGCCGCTAAGATTTGAGATGCCTCCTTACGTTGGAGGCTGCTGCAAGTGCAGCATGCACTGCCATTCAGTGAAGAGTCTCCCTTAAGTTGGGAGCTGCCATTAAGTTTGGCAACGCCTCCTTAAGTTGGAGGCTGCTGCAAGTGCAGCATGCACTGCCATTCAATGAAGAGTCTCCCTTAAGTTGGGAGCTGCCATTAAGTTTGGCAACGCCTCCTCAAGGTGGAGGTTGCTGCAAGTGCAGCAAATGATACCTGAGGTCTCTCTTAAGATGGGAGCTGCCTTTAATCTCGGCGAGCCTTCCTCAAGCCGGAAGCAGTTGCAAGTGCAGCAGGATGTTACCCTCAAGTGGGGGATCTCCTTTGAGCTGGCTGCGCCGTTAAGATCAGCAGTGCTTCCTGAAGCTGGAAGCAGTTACAGAGTGCAGCGAGGCAGTACGTTGTACTGCAGGATTTCCTCCCCTGAGCTGGGAGCTTGAGGATCATGAACAGGAAACGCCGCAGTAATTTCATTGCCATGTTAAGTTTGGCAACGCCTCCTTAAGTTGGAGGCTGCTGCAAGTGCAGCATGCACTGCCATTCAATGAAGAGTCTCCCTTAAGTTGGGAGCTGCCATTAAGTTTGGCAACGCCTCCTTAAGGTGGAGGTTGCTGCAAGTGCAGCAAATGATACCTGAGGTCTCTCTTAAGATGGGAGCTGCCTTTAATCTCGGCGAGCCTTCCTCAAGCCGGAAGCAGTTGCAAGTGCAGCAGGATGTTACCCTCAAGTGGGGGATCTCCTTTGAGCTGGCTGCGCCGTTAAGATCAGCAGTGCTTCCTGAAGCTGGAAGCAGTTACAGAGTGCAGCGAGGCAGTACGTTGTACTGCAGGATTTCCTCCCCTGAGCTGGGAGCTTGAGGATCATGAACAGGAAACGCCGCAGTAATTTCATTGCCATGTTAAGTTTGGCAACGCCTCCTTAAGTTGGAGGCTGCTGCAAGTGCAGCATGCACTGCCATTCAGTGAAGAGTCTCCCTTAAGTTGGGAGCTGCCATTAAGTTTGGCAACGCCTCCTTAAGTTGGAGGCTGCTGCAAGTGCAGCATGCACTGCCATTCAATGAAGAGTCTCCCTTAAGTTGGGAGCTGCCATTAAGTTTGGCAACGCCTCCTTAAGGTGGAGGTTGCTGCAAGTGCAGCAAATGATACCTGAGGTCTCTCTTAAGATGGGAGCTGCCTTTAATCTCGGCGAGCCTTCCTCAAGCCGGAAGCAGTTGCAAGTGCAGCAGGATGTTACCCTCAAGTGGGGGATCTCCTTTGAGCTGGCTGCGCCGTTAAGATCAGCAGTGCTTCCTGAAGCTGGAAGCAGTTACAGAGTGCAGCGAGGCAGTACGTTGTACTGCAGGATTTCCTCCCCTGAGCTGGGAGCTTGAGGATCATGAACAGGAAACGCCGCAGTAATTTGCAAGTCTGCGACGCATACTGAGCCAACATAAGGATAAGGCTTTCGGCTCAAAGCATGCTCATGCTGTCTCAGGCGCCGCGGCTTGCCATGGCAAAGGCCAAGGCGGTGCTGACGGCAGCATGCAAGCTGGCTCATGACCGCCTGGCGGGTGGGCAGCCAACAGCCACCAGTGCAGAGGGCATCCGTATCTTCGTTGACGTTGCCAGCGAGCTGCTGGCAGCATACCAGCAGCAGTTGGAGATGGCATCACTGGAGCCCCAGCCAGTTGCTGCGCTGCAGGTGCTGCCCCAGGTGACCGAGCGTACGATCGTACGCATGTGGGCTGGCACAGACGATGTTGCAGCAACGCTGGCAATGCACGACTTCGATACCTGGGCGGCGACAGTGTCAGATTCGATGTATGTCCCGACAGAGTTTGCAGCCAGCTGGGCAGATCACATGACGGCAGCGCTGGGCGGCTGGCAAGGGCAGTTTCGGCAGGAGCGTGAACAACAGGTTATGCAGCAGAACATGGCAATGCAGCAGCAGCAGGCACAGATGCTCAACAAGCTGGTGGCCTCCGAGCAGCGCCCCCGCTCATTCGGCACTCTGTAGGTACTGGCTGTTCAGGGGGCTGCTCAGCCCCTGCATGGGTGCACATGACAGCATGTGAGATGGTGGTTTTTGGACACAGCCTTCAATGCCGCCGCGGTCAGTCTGTGCCCAAAGAGTCTGGGGATTTGGGTGGGAGCCTGCTCGTGCTCATCTTGCCTGCCTGCACACTTTGTACAGGCAGCCACGATGCAGACTCTTTGCGCCCAAAAAATACTGCTGCGGCGGCATTAGGACTTCATTATGCAACCTAATTTAGCTACCGTTCATGATTATATGCCATCAGAATTGATGTGAGAGTCCTGGGGATGCAACATCATGCAGCCTGCAGAGCAGAGGCGCCGCTGTTGCTGACGCGCAGCGGCGCGCAGGAATAGCAACAGGAAAATTTCGGCACCCGCCCGCCCGCCCGTGGGCTGCATCGTGGTGCAGTCCGCATGCTGTCGCAGCTGCTTTGCTCACCAGGGTTGGTGCTGCTGCCATCCGTGTGCCGGGTGCGTCTTCGCTGCTGTGCACGGCGTGCAGTAGTGGCAGCGCGCTTTCCTCTGCGGTGGGCGAAGCCCGTGGGAGCCTGCTCGTGCTCATCTTGCCTGCCTGCACACTTTGTACAGGCAGCCACGATGCAGACTCTTTGCGCCCAAAAAATACTGCTGCGGCGGCATTAGGACTTCATTATGCAACCTAATTTAGCTACCGTTCATGATTATATGCAGTGATGTGACATCCGTTCCGGAATCCTGCCACGATATCTGCCCGCAGTCGCACTCGCTGCTTGGTCCAGCGCTCGGCACCGGCTGCCAAGCCTTTGCCATGTGAACGCTGCTGACAGAAAGCCTGCATCCCAATGGCTCTTGGCAAGGGCGGCGCGGCTCCGCTGCTCAAAGCCGCGAAGCAGCAAGCGGCTGGTCAGCGGGCTGTCAAGAGGCAGAAAACCGGCCAGCTGCCCTCAATCATAGAGCGGCCTTGGCAGCACAGCGATGTCCAAGGGAAGCGCATTGCCGTGGATGCCCTGGGCATGCTGCCGCACAGGGCGCACACTGAAGCGGACTTCTTTGAGAGCTCCCGCGACCCAGCAGAGTGAGCCAATGTACCGAGCTTGCCTGCCACCAAGTTGCACAGCGGCCTTGCCTCTTGTGCCTGCAATGCATCATTCGTGAAGGTGAGACACCAGCACATTGTAGTGGCGGGACAGAATGCTCAATTGTGCTGCGTGTCTAGGCTGCTGGGCGGCCTGTGCAACATCACTGATCAGCTGCTGTCGTGGGGTGCCCTCCTGGTCATCATCGTCATTGATGGTTTCCGCATCATGGGAAAGTGAGCACCGCCATCAACTGTAACTTTGCACGCTATGTCTGTATCTCATTTGCAGCTGAGCGTGACTCAGTATTTCGGCAAAAATGGCACCGCCTGGCTGTGTGCCCAAACCCAGGCCAATGAATCATCATCATCAGCTGGAACACCAAGTCCGTCGTATTGGCCTCCAGGCTGGCTGGCGGCATGACACAGGACACGGCCCGGCGAGCGCGCAGCAAGTCCGCACCAGTGGCGACTCGCATGCGGCAGCGGTACGGGAGCAATGTGCAGGTTGAGCTGCACGGCGCCCCAGGTGTGCCTCCACGTTGCACATGCCCAGCAAAGGTGCCGAGAAGCTGTTCGCTTGTTGCGCTTCATCATGCGTGCTTCTTCTCCACGCATCGATGTGAGAGGCAGACGCCGCCACGCACACGCCCCTGATCATTATCGGGCACTCCTCCGACTGCCCCGTGCTCATCCTTGGGCCGCAGGCGAGGCGGAGCTGGAGGCGGTGGCAATGGTGCTGGACCAGCATGTCGACGCTGTGGTCTCGGTGGACAGCGATGTGCCGGCAGCAATGATGCTGCACCACCTGGCCACCAAGGGGCAGGACACCGAGGCCATGCCGCTGGTGAGCTACAACACCTAGCAAGGCTGCTGTGCTGACCATGCCCGTGTCCACCGGGCTCCGCTGCACCATCTCGCTTGCTGTGCAACGCAAAGGACACACCAACTAGCTGTTCCTGCAAACCTTCAGACGGCCACTGACCTGAAATAGTGATCTGGAAACAGCATGTCATCAAGCTCGACCTGACCGACGAGGGCCGCGCCGATGGCGTGATCAACCTGCTGGACTGCCGCGCGCTGGCGGACGCGCTGTTTGACGAGCCCTGGCAGCTGCTGGCGGTGCGCTGCACCAGATGTGCTGGCAGTGCAAGTAGCACCTCACTGAATCGCACATCCCGTATGGCCATTAGGCACTGACCATGTCCTCGCAGCTTGACAGCTTTTCCTAAATGGCAGTCGTAGTCAGCATCTTCCATGTTTGATGCAGTATGCTGCTGGCGTCGGCTGCGATGTCCTGGAAGGCATCAATGGCGTCGGTCCCGTCAAGATGCTGGAGGTGGTGGCGTCACCCTTCCACTCCCTCGAGCAGGTGACAAGATTCGTTGAACTGTGATGCACGGTACACAATTCCAAGTGCGGCTTGGTCCCTTGAACAATCGGGCGTGTGAGGCGAAGAGCTAGCTTTGCATTTGGCATAGCAAGTTCTGCAAAGCTCGTCCAGCCAGCAGATCAGCCAGTGGGTGGAAGCTGAGCTCTGAAGATGTGCAGCACAAACAACTGGAACCACCATATAAAGCATTCACACTGGGCTGTCTCGACAACGCTCTGTTCACCTGCCCCTTTCGACTGCAGTGCTTGTTCTTGATGTCCTCTGCACGAGGCTCGCATGCTGCTGCTCGAACAACAAATTGAGATGCTTTGTCGGGCTGGTGCATTGTGCTTGAGCGCTGATTGCTGTCCCGGTAGGCGGCTGAGGTCATGGCGCAGCAGCTGGAGCCGCATGTGGAGGAGCTGCAGCGCCGCCTGGCACGCGTGGTCTACTTCTTCCCACCACAAGGTGTTCCGCCTGGAGTGTGTCGCTGGCGGCCACCTGAAGTCCGTGGGCATCGACCGGGTGCTGCGCGCCATGGACACCGGCAACGCCTTCACCTACCTGTCGCCGCATGACGACGTCAGCCGGCAGCAGACTGCAGCAGCAGTGACACTGCCTGAGCAGATGGAGTCGGCCTCCGAGGCCATGCTGCAGTCGCTTTGCGCTGGTGCGCAGGAGTTGGACTGCATGTGTTGCACGCAACTACGTCCATTGACTCTGCTTGCAGTGTCACTGTGTCACCCACTCGTGCCCGCCGAAGCCCACTGAAGGAGCCCACTGACAGCCCACTAAACAACTTGGTGTGCTCGCATGGTGACAGAAGCTTGACGCCCCATCCCAAGCTGAGGACCCAGGGCATTGCTGCAGCGGCTTTCTACCAGGACAGCCACTTCCGCAACCTGGTGGGGTCTGTCCGCAAGTGGTCGCCATCGGCAACCGAGATTGATGTGGTGTCGTTCAACACGTGAGTGCTGCGCTGCTGCACCGGTTCTGCTGCGCTGCATGCAACAGCTACAAGCTCAGTGCACATGACGTCCAGCTGCAGGCAGCAATTGTCGGCAGTAGTAGGCTCAGTCGGTTGTGACTGCGAGGAAATGGTGGCACAGACGTGGAGTTGAAGCTGGCATGTGCCTGATGCATGCACAGGGCGGAGCCTGGGCAGCTGCTGGTGGTGCTGTTGCATGCAGCGCAGCAGAACCTGGACGACACCAGCAAGTTGCCCCCCAGCCTGCAGGGCGCCACGCCTGCGGCTCTCAAGGTGCGACATGGGCCCTGACACTGGTGGTCAGAGGCTTCATCGAAGTCTGCGGGTGTCGCGGCATCAAAACATCCGAGGACCTCAGCAAGCTGGGGCGCCTGCACCTCTGCGGACCAGGCCTGTCAAGCCATGGCAGTGTGGGGTGGTGTCAGTCATCTCCGTACTCACGCCGGAGTGCTGGCCTGCAGCTGGCGGCGTACAACACGAAGATGGCGGCTCGGCGCTTCACGCGGGACGGCGTCGCGCCGGCCAGCAAGGCCGAGAGGATCGCCATCTCCTACGTGCTGGACAACGCTGGCCGCCTGCTGCTGGGGCTGCAGCCCACGGAGGAGCACATTGCGGCTGCAGCCCAGCTGGCTGCTGATGCGTACAGCTCCGGTCGCAGCACCTCCTGGTGCGCGGCGAGTGTATAGCTTCACAGGCCTCCCTCTGCTGCCTCTGTCTGTTGCAAATCAGGCCAGTCGACACGGGATTGCAGACCTTACGCATGCACAGCTTCAGACGCCCACTGTGCCAAGTTGTTGTTGGACAGGCACGAGGGCAACTGGGCGGCACTACTGGCAGGCGTGCACCTGGACGGCGGCTTCAAGGCCTCCCTGTGGAAGTACCTGGGCATGGCCGCTGCATCTGCCCAGGCGCGCTCTCGCCTACAGCCACAACGTGCTGTGTGCCTGCACTGGAGGCTGCATTGCCGGCACTCATGCTGCAATGCCACAATGCTGCGACGCCCCAATGCAGAGTGCATAACGCTGCAGCTGGCTGACAGCTTCTCTCAGCATGCAACACATATTCCCGCTGTTGCCACTGCTTGTCGTCTTTGCTGCTGTTGCCGAGCCAAGCGGGGCTGAGAGGAAGTAGCTGTGACGTCATGTTAAGACTGATCTTCGCTCACAGGAGAAGTGGCAGGAGCTGGAGGAGGGGCTGCGCACGTTGGCGACTGCCGGCTCCAGCTCAGCGCCCGACCTGGACACGCCTCTGCCAGTGGCGCTGCACACGTTGTCCCTGTGGCACATGGCCGATCTGGCGGCCCTGGTCGAGCAAACCGAGGACGAGGTGCGGAGCAGCAAATCCATGTCACCTTGCACGACTATGTGAAGAGCCTGAGGTCTGGGTCTGGCGTCCTTCCTGGCCATAAAGTTTGCATGCAGGGGGTTGCCATTCTGCGTGCCCGTTGACATGCAGGCTGCCTGCTCAGGTGCACCAGGGTCAGGTGACTGATGCAATGCGAAAGCTGTGGTGTAGGGGCTGATGTGCGGCTTGCACCGGCTGGTGGAGAACCTGGCGTGCGTGGACGCCGGCGGCGCCTCGCGTGCTGGCGCCCTGTCCTCGGAGGCGCTGAATGCCATGCAGGCAGTGCTGCGCTCGGTGCGGGACTCGTGCGCACTGTTCGACACCTCCTTCGCCGCGCAGCAGACGACGGTGCAGGAGGCGTTCGGCGGCAGCGGCGGGCTGTTTGGCGACATCAAGGTGTACGGCCTGCAGGTGTGTAGACTGCAACCTGCCGGATCATGCCTATTGCCAGCTGCATGTGACTGTGAAGTAGTCAAACATTAGCAAGAATGTGTAGCTATACTGAACGCATGCAAGTGCTTCCCTGAAGAAAGTCCATAGCCTGCAACGCACTCTGCAGTCGTGACGCTGCCCTGCAACTAGTTGGCAGTGCCCTGAGCCTCAGCATGTCCTTGGTGCAGCGAAAGCTGGCGCGCTGCGTGGGCGCAGCGACGCGGGCTGGCTGCCTGGACGACCTTGCGCAGGGGGACAAGGATAGGGCGCATCTGCTGCAGGGCCTGTTTCAAGGCTACATCCTGCGGCCACCGCCGGCGGGGCTGCTGCCACAAGTGGAGGCGGTTGCCCGCGCGACGCTGAAGCTGCTGAAGCGTGCGGTCGCAGATGGCTGGGCCACCTCGCGCACTCCCAGGTGGGCGGTTTCATGGGCCTGTAGGGCACAATTTCATTTGGCATCAAAAAGGGCTGGCGCTGTTGCACATGCTCTTATCCGCACTGAACAGCCTCTGTGCCCAACATTTGTACGCACTGCCCTTCAGATGTGCAGAAGTGCTGCAGACGCATGCTCCTGCCAACAGGGCCGCCCCCGACATCCACAACCTGGGGTGCTGCATCGCCAAGCTGGGCTGGAGCGCCCTCGGTGTCGCTGGCAGCAAGGACGCCGACGAGGCTGCCGTGTGGGACATGTGCGGCTTCAGTCGCAAGTCCGCCCAGGTGCACTGCCGCCCTTCACTGCAAACATTGCGCTTTGACCCAGCTAGCTGCTGTGTGCATGATCAGGGGGGGCATCTTTATAGGCTGCATGGGGCCACTTGATTGGACGGGTTGGCAGTATCGTACATGGCCGCTGTCGCGCTGATGACCGGACCCCTGCTTGACAGGCGCACACCCGCTTCGCCCTGCACGCGGCGCGTGTGCAGTACGGCATCAAGGTGTCCGAGGGCGTGCTGGCGGCGATGCCGCCGACGCACATGTTTGCGCAGCCGCCGCCCCAGGCGGACGTGCAGGCCATCGTGGATGCGCTAGAGCAGCTGCCGGCGTACCAGCCCAACCAGTGCGCCTTCGTTCATCACACCCTTGGCCAGCGTCCAGGGCTCTGTGTGCTTCTGTGCTCCATCTGCCTCTCTGTCCATGCGGGCCTACGTGCCTGTAAGCTTCTCTGCTTCTGCTTGACAAAAAGTCTGCCCCTACTTCCCCGCCTGCCTGCTTGGCTCGCTGTCCGCCTGACTGCACCTTCGCCCTTCCTGCCTGACTGCATGCCTGACTTCACGCACCCACTCAAGTGCAACTAGGCAACACTCTGTGTTGACTCATGATGCAATATCGACATAGAATGAGCATCTCGTCGTTCAAAACGCCTGCAGGGGCAAGGTGTCCATCGCCGACCTGGTGCCGTACCTGGTGGAGCGCGGCGAGCTGGACGTGCTGGCGGCGCTGGTGGGCAATGTCCCCTCGCTGTCGCCGCGCACAGCCGTGGACGTGCACGACCGACTGCAGGAGGCAGCTGTGGCCACGGGCCTGCTGGGCTGGAAGGGCAGCTGGGGAGCCGCCCGGGTGCGACCGGATACCCAGCAGCACAGGGCCCATCAGAGTCTGCACTAGGCCCTGCCGCACCTGTGTACACGCTGATGTGACTGTCAGGCAAAGACTGTCTTGCTGAGGGTTGTACCAGCTGTGAACAATCAGCTTCCCAAAGGGCTGGCGTGCCTGCTGACAAGCCCGAGGATCATGCCAGATGATAGCTACCATGCTGTGTGCTGCGAATCTCAGGTTGTGTCATGACAAAGGTGAGGTGCAATGCTGATTGCTCTTGTGCTGCATCCTGCAGGCGGCCTTTGTCACGGCCTGGGCGACGCTGCGCAGCGGCGGACGGGTCACCAATGCAGCAGCAGATGCGGTGGTGCGCGACTATGAGGAGCTGCTGCAGTCCATCAAGGAGGCCCCGCCCCACCAGGACCGCGGCTGGTGAGTGTCTGGTGCTTGCCTGCTGACCCACTTGGACACAACAGACCTGGTCTCATGCTGTGGCGGTTTGCAGCTTGCAATCACAGCCGAAGTCCAAAGGCGTGGTCGACATCTGTGCAATTCTGGTAGAGCAGCATGAATGGCTCATTTCGAATGCTGAATGTTTACAGGTTCTGCTGTATATAGACAAGGATGAAGCTGTTGCATGTCGCTGGTCCCTGCCGGCACTCTGATGCTTTGATGGTAGCTTTATGGCAGATCTGCTGGCCCCTAATCTTGATCCTGCTGGGGCACAGTCAACAGCCGCAGATGCCACCGAATGCTTGCTGACGCTGGCTTGTCTGTCTGGCTAACACCGATGTGGTCGTTTGCAGGCTATGCGCCGACACACTCCAGCGGCTGCATCCGCAGCTGGGTCCTCATGCCTCAAGCACTCAGCTGCCGAACTGCTCACAACCACTGCATGCCATGCAGGGCGCTGGAGGAGATCAAGGAGTTCTTCTCCTACTGCTTCATCGGGCTGGAGCCGCTGATGCCGTCGGCGCCGCGCGAGCCAGCGGGCAAGCACGTGAACCTGGTGCAGCTACTGGGGGGCCGCGTGGAGGTGGACCGCTTTGTGCCGCCCGAGAACGCCGTCGAGGGCGAGCCGGAGGTCATGGCCGTCGGCACCATCATCCTGCCACACAGCGCGCGCATCTGCAAAGTGCGTCCTTCCTTCTGCGCAGCCTCTGGTCGCAACAGCTTGACTGTGCAATCTCCTTGCCTGGCAGCCCCGAGTTCTGGCGAAAGCGGATCATACTGCCCTGTGGCCAAAGCCCCTGACAAAGGATGCTCATATTCAGTTCGTCTGTGCTGTGCAGCGCCTGGCGCGCGACGTGCGCCAGCTGCTGTCCAGCGACCGCGGCAGCAGCAGCAAGGCGGAGCTGTCCATCACCGCGCGCACCGCCGCTGCCTGGCTGCGCCGGCACCCGGAGGCTGCCACCAAGCTGGCGCAGCTGAACCTCAGGGACCACCTGCCCCAGTGCGCCATTGCTACTTCGCATTTAGCTTGTCAAAATGTGCAGCCCGATTGCTGCCAGCACTCAGGCTGAAAGGCAGTTCGTCAGTCGGGTTTGGGGTCATGAGGTGAGCCTGATGAGCGGGCAGATCTGCATTGTACGAGCTGTTTGTAGCTCGTCTGCTCGCCTTCTGCTGCAGGTTCAACCGTACGTACACCGACGACCAGCTGGCCGTCTTCGACAAGTATGCGGCGATGCCGGTGGAGGTGCAGTCGAAGCGGGACCGGCGCAAGAAGAACCTGGACTGGCAAAAGGTGCATGACCTGCTGGCCGCCGGCAAGGCGCCAGATCTGAAGGCCATCATCGATGTCAAAGACTGGCCGACCGTCAGGGCCAATCTGACCTTCAGGCGGAAGCTGCTGCTGAAGCAGTAGGCATGGCAAGGGTCGCAGAACAGGTCTGTGCTGCTGATGGATCAGTGTGTACCAAGGTGTGTCGGGCACACGAGAAGTTTTCAACGTGCCCGTGCCGGCCATACACATATTCATGTACACTAATATGACGGCAGGAGTGCATTACTGTGTTCATCGACTGTTGACCAAAGGTCATGTCATGCTGATTGGGTGCCACAATCAAGTCCACACTCATGTTGTACAGACAGATGAAACGACTGCGTTGCTACCCCTGCCACTGTGTCCCCCAGCAGCTCCCCTCCGGCTCGCTCACTCGTCTGAACTTTCTTCTGGGTCCTCCGGGCACTTCCGCACGGAGATGTTGTGAGTGGAGGCTGAACGCCAGATCGGCTGCCGCCCGCTCTGCACAATCGCCACCTGCTCACCGCCCGACAGCAGCTTCCGCCGCTTCAGCTCCTCAATGGCCCTGCATGCAACCCCGCCAGTGGGCGTCAGCCGGCGAACTATCATGACGGGCACCTGCCTGCCACAGGGTGGGGGCTGCATGCACAGAAGTGCTTGCACGGTGCCGCTCAGGGACAAGCGTCATGCTGGGCAGCACAGGCTCGTTGAGAGGCCTACCGATCGAAGGTGGCATCGGCGTCTGACAGGAAGTTCAGGTGGATGGCGGTCACCCCGTGGTACAGCGCCAGGCGGCGCTGCACCGCCCGGTTCTCAGTGAACGCGTAGATCGGCATGTCCGGCCGGTAGTGGCTCAGCAGCGTGGGCATGTTGCCCTGCAGACAAGCGGGAACATCACTCTTGTAAGACACACTCACAGGTTGCGCAGCTGCAGCTCAGAAGCAGGATGTGGTGTTGCAACGTGCCGGAAGCTGGATCAGAAGAGCGTTTAGGCACGACGCAGCAGCAGCAGCAGCGCGCACCTTGCGCGTGAACACCAGCAGGGCGGTGCGGATGGTGTTGGCCATCGTCGTCGCGTGGTACGCGAACATCTCCGAGATGCCGGGGATGCTGGCGGCGCGCGACGCGATGTTGCTGGCCGGGCCGCGAGCGCCGCTCACGTTGGCCTTGGCCGCCTCACGCGCGGGCGGCACGATCCAGTCGATGGGCTCTGCCTCGTTGCTGCCATACCGCCGGGCGCCCTGCAGCATGGACACTTGGAATGGCTCCTTCAGAGTTACCAGTGGCTTTTGACTTTCAGCTGCAGGCTGGCTAGGCTTGGTCATGTGTCCTGCCGGCCTGCGCTGCATGAACGAACCGCCAAGCTTTGCATCGGATGTGGTCAACCGCCATCGGGGCAGGGCCTCATTGCGATGGCTTGGGCAGCATGTATCAAAGGCCCAGGAGCACACGCGGCTGCAGCGGCCACATGTTGCCGCGGCCACCCACCGCGTAGCTGAGCATGGAGGCCTCGGTGTGCTTTGCGACGGTGCACATGACGTCGACGGCCTTGTAGGGGAACTGGCCATACGCGCTCTCGCCCGACAGCATCACCGCGTCCGTGCCCTCCCGCACCGCGATGGCGATGTCCGACACCTGCGGCAGCAGGGCACAGAGTGTGACGCGGGGACGACTGCAGCGTCCAGATGTCCCTCGGCACAATTAATGATGTCCTGCAGTCTGAGCTTGACCCAGCAGGGCACCAGGTGCATGTCCCCTGGAGAAGTGGGTAGCGTGCTGCTGCCGTGTCTGAGCATTGTCGCCGGGACATGCGCCGCAGCTGCGGGCGGCGCAGGGACGGGCGCACCTCGGCGCGTGTGGGGGTGGGGTTGGTGATCATGCTCTCCAGCATGTTGGTGGCCACGATGACGGGCTTGCCGCGCCGCCGGCAGCCCTGCACTATGCGCGACTGCCAGAAGGGCACCTGCACACACCACGCCGACTGGGTCAGCCTACTGCTGCGGGACGCGCGGCACGTCATGTACAAGTGGCGATTGCAACTGGTGGCCAGTCAACGCATTGCAGAGGTGGTGCCTACCCACACAAGCACTTCTGTCCAAGGCGCCACACGCAGTGCCGCCTGCTTGCGCTGCTGGTGCCTTTGGCCCACAGCGCTGCGCCATCAGCGGCAGGAGCAACCGATGCTGATCTCTATTCTCATATACATAGAGCCGCACCTCCTCGACGGGCAGCTCGGCGCCCAGGTCGCCGCGCGCCACCATGGCGCCGTCCACCGCATCCAGGATGCTGTCCAGGTTGTCCACGCTGGCCGCGCTCTCGATCTTGGCCAGCACCCCGATCTGCGCGCCTGTCGCAGCAGGGCGGCGAGGCCGCGTCAGCAGCCTGCGTATTGAGCAGGCAGCAGCAGCAGCCAGCAGCAGTGCAGCACATCAGCAGTGACTTGTGATGGGTCCGCTGGCTGCTATTCGCGATCCAACAGGGCAGCCCAGCTGAAACGGCACTCTTACAGCAGCGCAGCTGTTTCCCAATTCCATGTCAACGGCCGTGGGGGGCGGCAGGTGCGCACCGTGCTTGGCGAGGTACTCCTTGAGCTCGTAGATGACGTCGGCGGAGCGCACGAAGGACAGCGCGTAGTAGTCGACCCCCACGTCGATGCCGAACTTCAGGTCCAGCCAGTCCTTGTCGGTGATGGCGGGCAGGTTGGCGCTCTTGCCCCGGATGTTCAGGTGCCGCCTGCAGGATGCACGCCGACTTCTCAGCACGCACGAGGTCAGCTCGTGACAGCATCATGGCCTACAGTGATCTGGCAACCATGCACACGTTGATGGTGGTGAGAGTCAGCGGATGCGCCGGTGCAAATGACTGCGATGGTGCATGACCAGTGACAGGAGCCCGGAGAGGAGCGTTGCGACGCACCGGGAGGTCATGCGTCCGCCGTCGACGACCTCCATGTGCACATCGCGCTTGGTCTTGGACAGGATCTTGAAGGTGGACAGACCCCCGTCCACCAGCATGATGTCGCCCACCGACACCTGCAACGGTGCTTTGCTGGGTTTTCAGCGATTTGACGTGTGCTGGATGTTCCTGTCTTCAGCATGGTGCCATCTTCTGCAACTCGCTCAGCTGCAAGTCTCCTATGCTGCTGCAAGCTACAAAGGCAGGCCATGCCACTATCTCATGTGGTCTCTTGACATCGTGGACAGACAAAAGCAGCTTGTGTCTGGCATTCAGGTGCGACCCTTGCGTGACACTCACATCGTCAATGAAGCCGTCGTAGTTGACGCTGATGCGGCCGTCCTGCCCGTTGGCGCCCTCATCGATCGTGAAGGTGTACTTGGAGCCTGCCAGGAGCCAGCAGCACTCATCACACGAGGAACCTGAGCGCACGCGTGCAAAGATCCGCAAGTGCAGGCGAGTGCAGATGGAGGCAGCCACTGCAGGATGCGTTTGGCTGCACCTTATTCAAGCCCTAAACCCTCGTTCAGGGCAGGGGCAAGGCAAGGGCGGGGCAGGGCAGGAAGAGGGGCCCGCCTGTCACCAGGTCGATGGGCTCCGCGAGGTCGCCGGACCGCACCTCCGGCCCCTTGGTGTCCAGCATGATCGCCACGCAGCCGCGGCCCAGCGTGTTGTACTCCTTGACCAGGTCCACCACCTGCGGGGGCGCATGACGCCGCATGTGGCACGCGGCATGTGCAGGCACCAACAGCTGCCTTGGCTGCTGCACGTTGACGCCCCGCAGCCTGCGCGTGGAGGAGCACTGCCCCAGGTGTTGCGCTGTGAGCCCGCAGGCATGCGCTGTGGAAACAGGGCGGCTGCGGGGTGCGGGGGGTCACGCCGCGCAGCACCTTCTTGTGGCTGGTGTGGTCGCCGTGGCTCATGTTGAGGCGCGCCACGCTCATGCCCTCGTCCGCCAGCTTGAACAGCTTCTCGCGGTCCCAGGTCGCCGGCCCGATGGTGCACACCACCTGCAGTTCATGAGAGATGTATCTAGAACAGCCACCCTCGGTCGGGCTTTTGCAGCCCTGGGTGGTCACCCCTGGTTGGTGCCGCAAGCATGGCTGCGAGACCAGCGTCAATGCAGGATTTCCAAGGCAGCTACCTAGCGTGGCAGCAAGGCGCACCTTCGTTTTCCGGGTTGGCATGGTCTGGTCTGCTGTGATGTCCCAGGAGGAGGAGATCCTACGCAGGTGGTCAAGAGCACGTGAAGCAGTAGGTCATGGTGACGCAAAATGCATGCTGCAGCTCGGCATGCATATGCGCTTGCAGCCAGTCGCAGCGCAGCATTGCTGAGCAGGGAGAAGCATCACTTACCTGTCCAGGACACTTGGGCCCTTGCGCCGGCCGCCTTTATCAGCGCTGGTGTAATGGTAGCCGGCGACTGCATTGGTGGGCTGGCCCCTGCGAGGCGGGCTGGCGCTCCTGTGCAGGGTACTGCCATAGGTCGGGGAATGCAACAGAAGTCACACCACGCATCTTCAGTGCTGATAGAGCTGACGGCCTTGTCGTCAGGGGGTTGGAGTGCACGGCGATGCTCACGCCAGAGAGCGATCATAAGCGGCGGTCGCTGAGTGCGTCCATGCACTATGCCAGCATGCTGCAACATGCCTCATGCAACTCTGCGGGCAAACTGATGCATGCTGAGCTCCTGGTTGACCTGTTCCGCCCTGCGTTGGGCTGCTGCCTGCTGCTGGTTGTTGCGCGGGGCTTCAAGCCCTGCCGGGGCGGGCGCGCCGGCATGGCATGCACATCGCGGCAGGGCAGCTGCGTCCCGCGGAGGAATGCAGAGCCGCGGGCGTGCAGCGCCGGAGCCATGGCGGCTGGCACACGGCCGCCGTCCGAGTGGACGGCACCCTCTGCGACGGACGGTCCGGGTCAACCCTCCGCTGTGCCGAGCAGAAAACACAAGGTTGAACGCGACCTAATGGTCTACGCTGGCGCGTGCTGTCGAACCCCACTTGATTGTGTTCGCTGGTGTGACCGCATGTAACAAGTGCGCGCAGCTCGGAGTTGTGCCTGTATGACCCGCTGAAGATTGCCAGCCGCTGGATCTCGGCACCGGCACGTGACCCGTCCCGGAACTCTGCATGATTGCATCAGTTGACCGATGTTCATTATTGCGATGGAACGCCAGATATTGAGCGTTCGAAGCTTGCAGCAGGGTGCAAGCAACTCCCGATAGCGCGTCGTCTGATTTGGCGGTTTTGTGCAGTGCAGGGCACTTGCCATGCTGGCGCCTCGGGATGCCATGTGATGTGGTTCAACCCAGCATGATTCACACTTACCGATCTTTTACCTTGCTCTGATGCATTCTTTCTGGTCACTGGACCCGACTTCAGCGGCTGTGGGATTTGCGGCAGCGCCTGTGTTGTATGCCGCTTTACAGCTACTGCGGCAGGGCAACAGGGCCGCAGTAGACAACAGCCCTCGCAACCTGAAGGTCCGAAATCGCCTTGCTCGAGACTGAGTGGTGGTGCTGCCAGCGCATGTGAACCCCTGCGCTTTGCGGTCACACCAGCTCGCATACAGGGCTGCGTCTGCATGATGCAGGTCGTGATCACCGGCAGCAGCAAGGGTCTGGGGCTAGCGCTGGCAGAGCACTTCCTGTCACTGGGCGACTCCGTCGTCATCTCGTCCCGCGACGCTCAGCGCTGCGCAGCAGAGGCAGACCGGCTGGCGAAGCGGTACCCAGAGGCCACTGTGCGGTCATTCGCCGCTGATGTCGGTGAGGTGCCGGCAGCTGCGTGCACATGCTGCCCTCCAGCAGCACCCGATGTGACGTAAATCCTGCCATGCCAACCTCATCACGACCCGCATGCAGGCAGCTCAGAGCAGGCAGAGGCGCTGGCAGACTATGCGGTGTCAGAGCTCCAGCGCGTGGACCTCTGGGTCAACAACGCCGGGGCGAGCCAGCCCACCAAGGGCGATCTTGTGGACAGCGACCCTGCCGTCATGCAGGTGGGCTGCGCCCTGTGCAGAGCTGCACCTTACCGTGCATGTCATGGAGTCGGTCCTCTTGTTGCATGCTGAAATTAGGGTCCAATGATGATGATGGTTGTGATGGCACATGCAGGCAGTCATCAACACAAACTTGTTGGGCAGCATCTTTGGTGCGTCACACACAGTCAAGAGCGCCTGCTTGCTTGCCGACATTCCGTCATGCGCTGACAAGGTATACACTATACCTCTGGCCGTACGCAGGCAGCCGTGCAGCAATGCGTGTGATGCGTAAGCAGCAGCCGCCAGGCGGCAAGATCTTCCTGGTGGATGGCCAGGGCAGCGACGGGCGGGCCACCCCCAAGAACGCAGCGTATGGCGCCACCAAGGCGGCGCTGGTCCAGCTCAAGGTCGCACACGTCCTGCATCGCTGCTGCCTGTGGCGCGCTGCGTGGCCTGCCCTCGACGTTCGACAGGCTGTCGGCCGGTCTCCCCTGGGCATGCGCTGTGATCACCATGGGCAGCATGGCGGCCAGCTGCCCGAGGGCTGGTCTGCACGCCCTGACGATGGCAGTGAGCGCCATGTTGTTGGGATGCAGGCGTCCCTGGCGGCGCAGGCGCGCGGCGGCAGCGCCTCCGTGCACCTGGTGTCCCCGGGCATGGTGGCCACCGACCTGCTGGCTGCCAGCGCCAGGTCAGGGCTGTGCAAACTGCGGATCATGTGGCTCCCAGCCCTGCTGGATATGAGTGACGCTGGCGCTGAGCCTTCCACAGCCCTGCCATGGCCGTTGGTGCCACAAGATCACTATCTGGTCAACGGTGGCAACCAGGAGCCGTGCGTGGTGGCGGGGCGCCTTGCGATCCATCCCACACCGCAACCACCGTGCACGGCGTTTTGGACGCGTGTGCTGCCTGCATCGCAGGTCAGCGCCCAGGGCGGCGCGCTTCCTGAACGTGTTGGCGGAGGAGCCTCGCACGGTCGCGGCGTGGTTTGTTACTGCATGGCTTCTATACTTGCTAAAGTGTCACTCACCTGTAATTTTGCTGTGTCTAGGTTGACTAGGATTTTCTAGAATACAAGCTAAAAGTATTTCCTTTTGTAAATTTGAAGGTTGGCGCCGCGTATGCGAGGGGTTTCTGGCGATGGCAAATACTTCAGGTGGGCACACCCCAACTTTCTCTACTATGTGCAGGTGGCATATATCAAAAATGTATTCGGCTGTCCGCCCTCAACCTCAACCTCTCGCTTGTGTTGATGTCGAGCTCGCATCTGCCGATGCAGGTATCTCACGCCGCTGTCGGCGCTCTTCACGCTGCTGACCAAGTGGCGCAGCCGCCGAGGCCGCTTCTACCCAGAGAGTACCAAGGTGTCATGACTGGCAGCGGCCACCCCAAGCCTTGAAAGTGGACCATGTGATGGCGGTTGTAGAAACAGTCATTCGGTCGTTGTCAACAGTCATGCTGCAACCTCTTAGGAACATGCTGTCCATGCTGATGTCACTAGGTGGCGACACAGTGTCAGAAGGCAGTCTAGGCAATGAGCAGCAGTGTAACGTCAGCAATTTGAACGAAGACCGGATGCCGCTCCTTGCTGTCACCCCTTGCACGAGGGTGTCCTGGCTAGCTGCATGGACTCATGGGAACACATAGGGCCGCAGCGAGTCGTAGGACTTCAGATTCACTTGCAAACGTGTGTCATCTGGCTTGCCCGCCACCTGCATGACAGCCCAATGGCAAACACCCTGTTAGCGCTGTACTTCGACAACACAAACTCATGCGGTGCTGCATAGCAGATGGTGCCTCGCTGTGGAAGCGCGTCCGCCGCGCAGGCTGCAGCACCGTCTGTCGAAGCCGCCCAGCGTGACAGGCGCACCAGGTGCGCCGCCGCGTGCTGGCCGAGGGTGTACACGCCGCGCTGCCAGGTGGGCTGCGACCGCGTGTCCTTGGCCACGAAGAAGGCGTGCACCGCCAGCATCTCGGCGGCGCTGCCGTACGGCCCGTACACCGTCAGGTCCACCAGCCCCTCGTCCTCCGCCGGCACCGGCACCTCTGACGCCTGCTGGGGGCAGGGTCGCTTCACCGACCAGCTCATCGACCGGCAAACCCATACTTTGATGTTCGGGGACTCAAAAGGGGCATCGTAGGGAACTGGGGAGTGTCTGCCCTGTGTCATGGGCCTGCCGCCTCTGCTCCATATCTCCTGGAGCATGTGTGCATGGATACGCCCCTCTCCAGTTGCAGCATGGGCGAGAGGTCATGCAGAGCGCCTGAGCTGGCGCACCATCTTGGCGTTCAGGAAGGCGCCCATGTGGTGCTTCTGCTCGCAGTGCACGTCGCCGGCGGTGCAGTTGCGCAGCTGCTGGTCGTGCCACTTGGCCAGCTCGTACAGCGGCTCCGCCCTCCAGGGGGAGTTCAGCCACGCGTCCTGCGCATGTCGACAGCCATGTCAGCGCCCGGTCGCATCCACATGTGCCAGCCTGATACACTTGCATTCAGGGTTGAAGCAGCAACAAAACCAGTGATGAGGCAGGCGTGGGATTGCGGCGCTGACGCCCACCTGCAGCATGTGGGTGGGGTCCCGCCCCAGCTGCTGCAGGCACATCGCGCTCTTCATCTTGGCCTCGTACAACTCCATCTGCACACCGACAAGCTACCCTGTCACTGGCTTGTAGCCGGCGCACCTGACTGGCTGTCAGGCTGGCGGTCCACAGTTGTCAGCAGCCGCTGCAGAGGTGGTACCGACGACAGATGAACTGTGACGACATGTTAGAAAGCTCCGCAGCTGGTCGGCCACATTGCAGCCACTCACATGGTAACCACCCAGCGCGATGCGCTCGCCGTATGCTTGTATCGCCTCCTCCCATCGCCGCAGCGCCATGAGGGTCTGGCTGAGGTAGAATGCAATGCGGTGGTCGGTGGGGTGTGACTTGCGCCACTTTTGCAGCAGCGGCAGGTCGTTCTCTTCGATCCGCTTTGTGCTCTTCTTCGTCGACCTGCGGGCAGATCTTTGCAAGGTCAGATGGTGTTGCGGCCAGCTGCAAATGGTGCATCACGCATGCCTGTGTGCACAGCAGCGGTCAGCTTCATGGTGCTGCAGATCACAGCCCACCTCTCATGCGCCTCGTGAATGAAGAACTCCTCGACGTGCTTCATGGTGATGGTCTGCCTGCCCCCTGCAGTGCAGCAGAACTCAAGATATGCCTGTGCAACTCACGACCAGCTGCCGATGCTGAGGGCGATCTGCATGACTCAAAATTGTGATATGCTAACATGTGCTGACTGCAGATCGGCCTATTACCCTGGTACTGTGTGACCCGGTTGATGGGCCACTCATGAATGGGGTATGTGTAGTGCCAACCCTGCTCGGTGCCAATCTCTGCAGTGCACAAGTCACTCTTCGTGTCAATGCTGGAATGCTGTCTGGCGCACACATGCACAGGCATGCGGTCAGATGCCCCAATGTCTGCTGCGGGCAGCTGCACACAGAGTACCAGTCGCCATGATCCTCATCCGCCGACTGCTAGCCCCTCAACGGGCGACGCACCTTCTGTGGGAAACACCCTGGTCCACATGTGGGAGAGCCCGCCATAGCGCTTGGTGATGAACATCGCCTGACTGCACAGCTCGATGGACCTGCGGACAGCGGGTCAGCATTCAGAGTACTGGTGGTCGCACTAATCTGCATATGTGCCACCGCCACACGCCTGAGACATTGGACTCTACGACATTGGAGTATTCCTGAAGCGTTCAGGTGGTCACTGCAGTGTTTTGCAAGCTGCAGCAGACCTGTGACGGCACTCCCTCTGCAGCCGAATGCAGGCGGCGCGCAGCCGCCAGCCATTCTTCACTATATAGTCACCATCTAGCTGAAAGGCATACGCCGTCGCATTGCCATGCCGCTTCAACACCTGCATGTCATTACAGCATCTGCTTATTCCCAGCCATCAACATGCATAAACCGATGGACGTCCAGGTAGTACGCACTAAACTGTGGCCAGCATAGCAGTCCCTGAATCCATGAGTGCAAAGGAGCTGCAACTTTGCTCACAAGGTTGCGCGACGTGCTGAAGTCCTCGAACTTGGCATGGAACAGCTCGCCAGGCATGTCCTTCATCGTCTCTTCGATGAGTTCTGCTGTGTTGTCTGTGGATCCTGCAACACGACGCAGGCGAAACACGACGCTTGAAAAATGAATTGTCCATCCTTCAATGGACTACGCTTTGGATATTGTGGGATGCGGTCTCACTGGTGCTTTCAGCTGGAGCTCCATACATTCCGACTGACCTGTGTCGACAATCGTCCAGTGGTCAATGAAGGGCTTGGTGCTCTTGAGGGTCTGCACGATGAAGTCCGCCTCATTCTTGACCATCATGGTCAGCCCCAGCGTCGGCGGCAGAGGTGCTTCTGGTTGTTCAACGCCCTGCAGCCACACACACAACATGGCTGTGTGGTTGGGCCTATCGACTGAAATGCCAAGCCTCCATTTGACACCACCATGCCATTGTGCCATGTCTGCCGTGTGGCGTCTGTCCAAGGGACACCCGCTGCTGCCTGGGCAGCGCTCTCACCAGCTCCACGAGAATGCTGCGCGGTTCACACGTGCTCGCCTTCCTCGCAACCGTCTGGATGTGCTGCAGCAGCGCCGGGATGCCATGCACGCCCTCAAAGCGGAAGCGCGGCACCTGCGCATGCAACGATCAGCATATCACAAAGGTGCACGGCACCGCAGAACCAGAGGGAGTGCCAGAGCCACGGAGAGGCAGGGACCCAACTGCACATCACACAAAGGTCAGCTCAAGCAAAAGTGCATTCTGTGATCTCACGTCCAGGTAGAAGACTGGCGTGTCCTCCTCGCATGTCGGCAGCGGTGAGCTCTGATGGAGGACTGGGGGCCCCAATCGGCACAGCGGCTGTGGCGGCAACACGATGAGCGCAGGACGCTCAAAAGCTGGGCTGAGCGCATCCTCAACGTCCACGAAGCGCACGATGGGCACGGCCGCAGCGTCGGCGTAGTCCGAGATGTCCAGCGCGGCTTGCTGTGTTGGAAGACACAGGGGTGTCGGGTAAATTGCTGCATGCACGATCCAGTGTCAGGCATGAGCGCACGGTCAAGTGGGTAGTTTAGAGTGCATGCGCACCCCCTGTGTGATTACGACGTCCGTCCTCCTCAGTTTGTCCTCGAACTCGGCTTGCGAGAAGATGAGTTCCACGGCATTGCCCGCTTCCTGTGGGCGTGCAGATTGCGACATGATGTACATGCAGGCCCAGCAGCTGGAGCCAGTACCACATGAACATACGGAGGTTACGCAGCTGGTGCACCGAGGACTTCAGGAACAGGCTTTGGGCACCTGCAGCTGCCACCCCAGCTGGCCGAGTGTCAGGTTTTGCGCCAGCACCGGCGCCCCTGGCTCGTAGCTTGCGATGCCAATGCGCAGGGCGTTGCTCCCTGGGATGCTTAGAACCGCGAAACACCCCAACAGCGCTATCAAGGAGCTGAGGGAGCAGTGGTCTACGCGCCGTGCCCGATGCATTGCCTCTGCAGGTCGATTACCACGACTGACCCGATATGCAATGGGCGACCTCCTGCGTGTACCACGTAGACTGTTGGACCTCAAACATTTGACATAGACATCACACATGCCCAGCAACTGGCCCAGTCCGCTGACATTGCAGGCTGCACATTGCTCAGCATCAGCGATAGCAGGTGCACTCCGGCAAATCGGTAAAGCAGCCGGTACACTGTACAGCAGCACTGTTATAGGATCTTTACCTGACCGATACAGCTGCTCTGTTTGCCAGCCTGCTCCACCTCAGGTAGCTGATGCACCAGACAGGCAGGTGTCTTGCTGGCTTTCGGATCGCAATATGAAACCTTACAACCACGCCCGAACGCGGCTCAGATCACCCAAGCAGATGATCTATGCCTTGTAGAGACAGTGGGCAAGGTGCGGGTGCAAAGAGTGCAGCCCCGCTTCCAAGCAGTACAAAGGATGTCAGCTGAGTAACAGGCAAAATTCGCGCGTCACGCGGTGTGCATGAGTAGAGGGAGGAACGAAAACGGAAGGGTAAAGCGCTGAGTACTGTACTCAGGCCTGTACCTACACATTGCACGTCCACACCGCTCGATGCAAACGTATGCATCGTGTACTGCCGGAGTTCACAATCCTGCCCTGTAGCTGAGCATGGTTTGGCCAGAGCGGTACTCCCCCTGATGCACAATATTGCCGTGCAGGGGGTTGCTATCCATTTGGCATGCTGCCAACCACTGCACAGGTTACCTGTGAACCGTTCGAGTTGCCCCCCGTGCTTGCTGTCGTCAACGAGGGGCCTGTCTACCTGTTGCACGTCGCGTCGCTGACATCCCTCGCCATCGCCAGCTCTCAGTGAACGCGCATCTGTAGCTACTGCGTGTACGGAGGTTAATGAGTTGGGACTGAAGGGCTGTGGCGCATGAGTGGTGAAGAATCCATGTAGCACTCTCCGGATACTGTTGTCAGCCAATGCAGCGGGTGCGCACCGCAAAGCGGCTGGCGAGGATTTGCTCAGCTCCCAGAGAAACAGCATATGTGCACTATGATGCGACCAGCTCCGATGTGGAGGCCCTGCTGCACGAGAGTCTGGTACGAGCAGTGCTCACTGCTGTTGAGTTAGTGGCATGCACGGCGCAGGCCATATGTCTGACCTGGTGCACGTCAATGCAGGACAAGGGTCGCAGTCGTCCAGACGGCCAGAGCCAGCTCCTGACCACGAACAAGGACGCCATTAACCTGTACGTCCCGGAACATACTGCAAAGCCACCCTGGTCTGCTGGTCTGCTGTGCGCCTTGGGGTGTGTAGTGCAGTGTCGCCAACCATGCACTGCGCCGTTGGTCTGTTTGTGCGCGTCAGGTACCGGGATATTTGGAGGTACTCCCGACTGTTCGTATGGAGTGATGAGATTGGACGGCCCTGGTAAGCTGATGTGCGGCAACCGTGACATTCAACCCGCCGCCATGTGCGCTGAGGCTGGCCTCGAAGCGAATAGGATGACATGACAAGACAACCCCGTCGTGTCTGTGCAGGCGAGACGTGCTGCGGCAAAGCGCACGCCAGGAGTTTGAAGCAGCACGGCACGAAACGGATCCCATAGTCGTGAGCGTGATGTTCATTGTCGTGTTTCGCTGTACGAAGGAACACTGCACAGCAGCGTCGTCTGAAGCTGCTTGCTATCTCGTAGATTATGCGACTGCTGCTGACCGGCCGAGATGCAGTCATGCAAGCAAAGGACAAGGTGCTGAAGCAGGAACCCACGCTCAGCAGCAGCCCGCACTCACTGTGCTGTATATGTGCATGTGAATGCACCTCTGCTGTGGTGATCGTGCTGTTGTTGTGGTCGCAGTTTATGGACAAGCGGCAGGAGATAGAGAACCAGGAGCTTCATCCAGAGTATCGAGGCTGACTGTCAGCATGTCGCAGTTCTCGCTGGTGGTTGTGTCTTACAAACGTGAATGCTGTAAAACCAGGTGCATGAATGTCGATGCGCTACAGCTCATAAGTCCTCTGCCCGCCTCAACCCCGAGGGCTGCCACCAAACCAGCCCGGCGCAGTTACGACCACGCGGCTTTCTGCGCTGCTGCTGCATCCCGCGACTGCCACCGCGACACCAGCACACTGTCCAGTATGATCTGCACGAGGTGCGCGATCACCGCGGGCACTGTCGCGAGGCCGGCCGCGCCCGGCGCGACCCCCGCAGCTGCCAGCTGCCCCAGCACCGTCACTGCCACCTGCGCACAGTCGGGCAGCCTGTCGTCGGCTGCCTACTCATCGGTGGAGGTGCTGTCTTGCTGTATGCAGCTGACACCAATGGCAGCAGGAACGTCAGGTGGCAAGCACAGGGCGATCCAGAGGCCCTCTGCACTTGCAGTCCAACCAACAACAAGGTGGTACCGGCAGCGTTTTCTGGGAGGCGACCAGGATGACGGCCCGCCGCACGCCCAACGCCGCTGTTGCAGCGGAGCTGCCTGGTATTGAGGCATTGCCGGCACCGCCAATGCCCAGCAGCCGCACAGCAGTCGTATTACACGTCAAGAAGACCAGGTGGATGACTGCACCCGCGACGACCACCTGCGGAGTGGCGACACGCTGTTCTCGGCTCATGGTGTATCGCAGCTCTTAGTTTTGACGTTAGGCAACTGGTGCCCAGAAACGCATTCAGGACACACAGACACAACTGCGAGGCACCCCCTGGCCCACTGCAGAACATGCTCAGGAGGAAGGAACGGCATGTGCGCACCCAGCCGATGGACGATGCAGACACGGCGATGTTGCTGCTGGCGGCACGGCTGACCTGCATCCAGGGCACCAGGATGAGCAGGCAGCCGCTCGCGAGCGTCACCCACCGCTTGTTCGTGTCCACCAGCCGAGCCGCCCCTGCGCACAGAATGTGGGTCGCGCTCCATCATGAGCATAATTTCCACTTTGACTGTGACGGAGCACTTCGTCGAGACGGGCTAGAGTGGGTTCGAGGGCCAGCAACAAGAGCGGGTGGCGGACGGCGGGTGTCCAGGTGCGGCATGCAGGAGCAGGCACCTGGGACGAGGGCGCGGGTGGACACGCCGACGAGCAGCGGCGCCAGGATGGTCTGCAGCAGCGCGCGCAGCAGCGGCAGCGGCGACAGCGCCACCCCCGTGGCCCCGCCCCGCAGCAGCGCCGCCAGCATGAACTGCAGGCGGCAGGGGCGCGGGCGTCAGGCCTTGCAGCAGGCATGCACATTGACATGCTGCCTCTGGGAACACGGCGTCAGGAATGCGGAAGTGTGGTCCGCTTGAGCATCCTTTTGAGAGCTGCAGTGCCCGCAGGCTGTCATCGATGCAATGGCAGTGATGTAAGAGTGGTCTGGCGCAGCACAATGATCACAAAGGTGCTGGCCTCGCAGCAGCGATGCTGCGCACCGGCATGGTGAAGATGCCGCCCAGGTTGGTGGCGATCACCAGCAGCAGCGCCAGCGCCGTGTTCCCGCCCACCGCCTGCACACCAGCCCTACTTCAGGGCTGCCCTGGCCGCCAGGGGGTGACATGCTGGCAACTGTGGCAGAGGCATCAACCACCACGACTGGTGTTTGCTGTGGATGTGCTGTACCTGAGTCAGTGTCACACCAGATGACAGCGCCGTCGGCATGCAGCAGAAGACCGCAAGGCCAAAGGCGAGCTCCGGCCGCCCCAATGGCAGCCGCTGCAGAACAAGAATATTTTTGACCAAATCGAGGCAACTTGACAACCATTGTACGAATGCGACCATTCACTGAGACAGCAGCACTTCAAAAGACGGGTGCTTCAGATGGCAGATCCAGGGCGCACACCTGTACTGGAATGGCCAGCAGGGGCGTCAGCAGCAGGATTGCGACAATGCCATACAGGGTGGCACCCCAGCTCGTCAGCGCCTTTGCCGCTTCCCCGCGCTTTAGATTCAGTCCCTGCCGTGTGGGCAAACTAGCAATCAGAGCAATTTGGATGCTGCATTCGATCCTTACCACGGCGCATGTGCCTAGGTGCAGGAAGCCTGCGGACTCTGCAGCTGCACAGATGCAATTGGCGGACCTGTATGACAAAGATGCCGACAGTGGCAACCCGCTGCAGCTCGAGCCTAGCTGCCTGCAGCCCCGGGCCTGGAAACGTGTACCTGCATCCCATCAACTGCACTACCTGGTGTACTGTGCAGACACGTCATGCGAAGACTTCAAGTGCCTCTGCAGCTCATCGTCCGCCGACCACCTCACCAGATCGTGCTCGTGTCACATACTCAAAATAGTGAGGAGGAAGTGAATTTCAAGCAGCCAGATTCAGTCACCCGATCAGCAGCGACGCGAGCAGTCCCAATGGCAAGAACTGACGCTCTCCAAATGCCAGCATGCGCTGTGCTGCGCTTGGGTGAGGCAGACTGGCTTCATTGGCTGCACATACAACTGCCAAGGCCCGTACTGTATGTCTTCTACATGAGCGACTGGTGCTGGCCGCTGGTAGTGCGACGCTGACGTGATCGGCAGTGCTGCGATGGAAGCGTGCTGTGCAGCGGCAATGTCGCAAGCGCCAGGTGCTGGCCACACTCGCTCGTCGCATGTGATGTGCATTGCTGCAGACTATGCATGCTTTGGAAGTCTTTGCACTGTTGGCAAGATGCATGTTGATCGCCAGCGATTGAGGAGCACTGGTGTTGCGGCAGGCGCAGTCCGCCTCAACACACCATCAATCAGCGTGCGGATGTCAGGGGCTTCAAACAAACAGAGGCTGTTCGCTCCTTCTGATACATCACTTGCAGGATGTCTGTCAAGGGGCTGCATCTGCTGGGGTTTCTGCAGCTGTTGCGGGTTGCTTCGATAGCTGGAAACTGTACGGGTTGTCCTGCATGATCTGTTTCATTGCTGGATGCAGTGCACACAGGCAACGCTGACTTGCCATACTGTACAGGGCTGTTGCACACCATATCAAGCAGTGCAGCGAAGTTCGATAGTCCACCCAGGAAGGCATCCAGTAGCCAGGCCAAGGATGACAGTACGTGACGGCGCAACCCATCAAGTATGGGAGACCCCACCGCTGGTGTAGTCCAAATGGCTCAGGGAAAGAGTGAGCGCAGCAGACCCTACTGCGGCAAGGCGACCAGCCGATGGCGCCCGCCAGCTGACAGGGACAGACACGCTCCTCTGCTGGTCAATCCTAGGATGTCTGTCGTGGCTGTGATCAGCTGGGACGGGCGCCCTTCCGCCACGCACGCACCACAGCGAACGTCGCAACTGACGCCACCACCGCTGCGGTGGCCAGGATGCCGGCGGTGCGGGCGGACGGCCGCGTCGTCATTGCCAGCACCGTGCGCTGCCACACCGACGGCTGCGGCAGCAACGTGATCGCTGTGTACCGTTTCCTGCACCGGCACAGCAGCACCCTCTGCTCAGCCTTCACTGGAGTCCATCTGTGGCAACAAAACCCGCAGCCAGCAGGCGGCACAGCGCGGCGGCTACATGGCTGGATCAGCCGTTGCCTACATCGTGCGTGCCATGCGTCCTGTCTGGCGAAAGCCAGTTGGCACCTGGCAGGGTGGGGCAGCAGGCGGCACAGCGCGGCCTGCGTGGAGGCCGGGTCGGCGGCCGCCAGCACCTTCTTGCGGGCCTCTATAAAGCGCAGGTACACTGCGTCCAGATTGCCCGACTCCTGGTACGACCGGCTCTGGTAGCCTGCAGATTGGCGTTCAGACTCTGGGAGGATAGGTTTGGAAGGGGGCGGGCCGGCGTCCACAGTTGAAGACCCTCGTATATTGTGAAGCCATGTCCGACGGCGGACATGGCGGGCCCTGGCACGGTGTGCTCGTACAACCATGCACCAAAGTGAATGCCCAGCGCCAAGACAGACAGGAAGTGGTGCTGGACGCACCGCCGACCAGCTGTTCGTGCCAGAAGGAGTTCTCCTGCTGCTGCGTCTCCAGACCCCGTTCCAGCACTGTACGCACTGTGTCAACCTGCAGGTGCAGTGCCCACGCATGTCAGCAGCTGCCAGGCAGCCTGAGTACCTGATACTTGTGATGTAACCCTTGGTCTCACAAGCACGGCTGGCAGTCTGCAGGACCGATTGCAGAGGCTGTCCAACGAATGGGACTCTCCTTTGGGGGCCCGCAATGTGCGCCGCCCGCGCTCAATGCACTTTAAGGCAAGCAATCTCAGGGAGACTCTTGACCTCTCTCCGTCATGCTTCCTTTTTGACGAGCGCCTCCTGGGCGGAGGGCCCGGCCACTGCAGCGCCTCGATGTGCGCAGTCGTCTGCACATGTGGCTGCCTTATGTGCCTCCCTGTCCTAATTATCTAATTATCAATTACCTCCTGGGCGGAGGGGCCGGCCGACTGCAGCGCCTCCACCTCGTCCAGCGCCAGGTCCACCAGCCGCCCCGCATTCTCGGGCGCGCAGCTGAAGTTGATGGCCATGTCGCCCCGCACGTTGCCTGACGCACACCACGACCATGCTTGAGTCGGGAGTTCTGTACCCACACGCACGTTCTGCCGGATGCTACACAGGCATACGCTCATCTCGTGAGCTATTGTATCGATGATGCATCCGACTATGCGACATGCATTGGCACACAGCCTCCACAGGCCCAAGCATGTAATTGCTTCCGCCACAATAGCACGGACTTGGTGGGCACCAACGGACCTTCTGACACTACATGGTCAGCTGCTGCACAGAGCATATACACGCGCTCACCCTTGTGCGATGGCGCCTCTGCGCCAAAGAATGTTGACACGTTGACCGTGTAGACCTCGCCGAACTTGAAGCGCAGCAGCTGCATCAGCTTCGTCTCCACCAGCTTTGTTACGATAGCCTGCAACGTCATAGCAGCTTGGCTGTCACACAAGGTACGGCTGTCAATGTTGGTTGGCGAGTGTGTGTCAGGCATGCAACATTGTAAAGGCCGTGGGAGTCAAGCTGTTGGTCTGACTTTCGCACCGTCCATATCGCCTCTTCCCGTGCTTTTGCCCGCTCAATCTCGACTGGGAATGTGATCTGCGTCCGTGTCATCTCCATGATCATTGGCACCCTGCGGGCAGGCACTGGTTGTCAGCATGTACCTTGCCAGCCTCGCAGGTGTGCACATCGAGGTGCCATCAGACGGCATATGCCTGACATAGCCAGCCATGATATCATTTCGGCGTCTGCATGCTAGGAGAAGCTAAAGGATCTCACTTGACATTCTCGCGGACTGGCTGCTGTGGGAAAGCGAATGGCAGGGGCTTGACATCCTGCGGGCTGCGTGCTACAGGGCTGGCGCCTGGCCCACCAGGGGGAATGGCCGCAAGGTATTGACACACCAGAGGTATGAGCTCCTGGATGCAAATAGATAGGAATCTCAGCGAAGTTCGTCATCTGGCAACAGAATATGTGCCTGGCAGCTGATTGCCATTTTGTGTTTGACTGGACCAGTCAGTAGGAGATGCAGGTGTACAGCAGCACTTGCCTCCTCATCAACTGCGCCTGTCAAGCAGACCCTGAACTCTGCCGGATCCAGGTATGCCTGCGGCACGTGCATATCGGGGTCATGCATCATCTCCACAGAAATAAATGCTGATGGAGGCGACAGACAGCAACAAGCTGTCGGTGACAGGGGCCTGCACTCTGGGCGTGCACCTGGTTGAAGTGCTCGCACGCCATGTGCGGGTCGAGTGCATCCACATCTCTGAGCGCTGGTGGCTTGAAGTAATAGCACTCGCCTGTGTTTAGCGGACAGCAAACACTATCAACCTATCAGGCGACAGCCGTTTGAAGGATGCCATCAAAATTCGTGATGCAAACCAACTTCAGGCGAACGGGACTGCAGGGGCACCATAGTTGATGAAGCGGACGCGCTGGCTCCACGAGTAGATGGGGTTGCGTATTTGCGATGCAATCTGCTCCCGTGTGATCCTGCAACATAGCGTCGCCGTCTTCCCACAGCTGCTGCATCAGTCGTCTGATTGCAGGGTGAGCACAGATGCAGGCCCTGTGCGCCACCTTACCGTTTGCAGGTCGCTAGCCGTGAGTCCACAGCCTCCACTGTCTCGGTGAAGAGCCTGCCATGTCCAATGCGACGATGTCAGCAAACATACCACGATGTCAACAAACTGCTGAAAGCGATGCTGCACCTCTGCTGCTCGGAAACATAGATAGCAAGATTGGGAAGGTACTCACCTGAAGACAAGCTGCAGCGCAGTCTCCAGGTCCTCGGGCGACTGGTCGCCTCCAAAGCTGCGCCAGTAGGCACTTTCGTTGACGACCACCTCCACCCGCTTGCCTGCCAAGGCATCTGATAGCACCTGCAGTTGTGCAGTGGGAGAGTTGAGCAGGCTTGGTGCATTGCGTACAGCGAGGCCACCTCCGCAAGGATGAGACCACACTGGCATTGTGGGGCACGTGAGAAAGGGCTTGCACCTCTGGGCGCAGGCCAAACATGCCCAGCTCGCCTGCCACCACATTGGCAAACGACACACAGCGGTAGTCTGCCTCTGGCACCTGCAAGTCATTCCGGCGAAACTGGCTTCCAGCTGCAGTGCCTCGCAGGATGATGAGATGCCAATTTACAAGACAAGCAGGAAAACAAGCGACATCTGGTGTTGCTCCTGCCCTTGCAACCTTTCACAGTGCAGTGCGTACCTCTGTGAGCCCGCCGCTGGCAAACCCTGTCAGCAGCACCTGGTCATGCAGGAACTCTGTCTTCTTGTAGGTGACCTGCTCAGCACATGGCGTGTCAGTGTTCTTTGTGCAGCACAGTGGAGGCATGCAAACTGGTCATGCGGCAACACACCGTATGTGACATCGAGCAGACTCACTCGCATGCCATTGCTGAGGACAAGCTCAGTTGCCCCAAGCTCGGGCAGCTCGCTGCGAGACCTGATCTCCCCGGGTGGTGGCAGCTCAGGTACGAGCTCCACTGCTGCATCCTGCATATGACAGGCTCACAACATGTTGTATACAGGGTGAGGGCTGCTTGCAGTGGCCTGTCAGTGATGCAGGTGCACAAGCACTGCTTGGTGTTTGTTCTTGAGCACCTCCGTGATGAAGCTACAAGCAGGAGCACCTCGAATGGCCAGGGCTGGATGGTGCCGGCTGCCTCTGCTGCATTCACACGCTCAACCACTTCCGCCAGCTGCGCTTCCGTCTCGTGGCTGCATCCATGCACAGACCGATCATCGTGGCAGGTGTGTCTGAGACTCGGCAGACACATGTGGCAGCTTTTGATCAGGACACCGGGCGGCCACTGAGCGATCCACACCTGCGATGGGCGACTGTCTTGACTACACAGGAGCGCTCTGTGCTGCAGAGTTCTGCGAGATCTGCTAGGTGCTTCGCAGTCACACGAGGAAGCAGCGTCTTGCTGAGGCGTGCCTCAAGCTCCTGGCCCACCACGAACTCGCCTGCAAGATGTGAGCAGACGCAATGCCCATTGGTGACCCCGTGCCAACTCGGCCTTGCAGCATGTTCATTCGGTGAAGATGTACGTTTTCTCACAGGTGCCCTAGCAGTTGACATGGAGACTTGAGCACACCGTGCAGGAAGTGACGCGTGTACTCATCCCGCACATCTGTCGCATACGACTGATCGCGCTCCAGGTATGTGCCTGTACAGTGAAGTTTACAGCAATACTGTCACTAACGGATGACATCGGAACGAGCCCTATATGAGGCGCCGTCAGTTGTAACCGAAGCACCGAACCACGGCCCATGCAGTGATGGACATTGGGCTCACGCACTCTCAATGTCTGCCATCAGTTTGGACCGCGCAATGGTTATCTCGCGCTCGCTGAAGCCATGCGCCCTGATCCGCGCCATCTCCGTCAGCAGCGTCTGCATGGCAGCATGTGGAATGCAGCTGGGGAGGCCGGTATACAGAGTGGTGGCGTAGCACTACGCCTGCATCGAGTGTACACCCCGCAAGCACTGTGTTCAGTGCAGTGCCGTGCGCAAACACACCTCAAGGGCGACCAGCGTATGCTTAGGCCCCTCCTGCGGCTGCGCAGAGAGCGTGAAGCACTCGATGGTGGCCGTCAGCGTCTCTGATCCGACCTGCGGCTCGCAGCACGCTCTTACGCCTTGATCGTGTTACCAGTACGGATGTCGATGAGGCTGGTATGTACGACAGTGAGTTGTGTGCATCAGGCACAGGTTCAGGCATGCTCTCCGACCTGGGCAACATAGAAGGGCGGGTCATCCTGCCGCGAGAGCTTGAAAAGTCGCTCGTTGACCAGGCTCTGGAAGAGCTCTGCTGCCAGGTACTCAATGAACTGCACAGGTGTCGCCTGCATGCCCGGTGCGGGTCCTGGGCTCACTCTGGGGGCATGGCTGACCAGCAGGCGGAAGAAACATGTGTGTGCACATCCTACATATGGTGTATAGGTTATACACTTTAAAAAGTGTGTTATCTGTGAGCCTGGAGCAAGGGGCACCAGTGGGAGAAGCGTACCACTTTTTTGCGGTCGTGCTTGTAGGTGACCCACACAAGAGTCGACTGGGCCTCAGCATCTGCAAACACGCTGTAACGTGGCTCTGGGTGCTCCACTAGCAGAAACCTGCCAAGGCAACCCAAGTGATTTGAGTAAAACCGCTATATTGGTCTGCCGCTGCCTTATAGGTATAGTGGTCAGCATCAGGATAGCGTTCACAGTTGCAGGCGCACCTGGGGATCCTGACAGACTCGCCCTTGTCGTGGGACTTGCACGGCTCCATGTACTCACGGACCGTGTCGACCACTGCATCCACGTCGTCGAAATCGCCAACGCACACCTGCAGAAAGCGTGACACTGGGCTCAACCCTGAGGCAGCATCGGGCAATGGAGACCGTCGAGCGAGGTGTCATCTTCAGCCCTGACGTGCAACATTGATCACTGCAGGCGCAGGTGGCAGACCAATCTCACCAGCGCCATGTTCTCAGGTCGGTACCACCGGTCATAGAACGCTTTCACAGTCTCCGCGGGGACATTGCGGATGACAGACTCCAGACCAATCGGCAAGCGATCAGCGTACTACATGGGAAATATGAAGATTGTTTGCATCACAGCCATGTACTCAGAAACCCAATCGAATCTTGTTTTGCCTGCAACCTCAGGGGTGTGCCTCACCTTGGTGCCCTGGCACATGAGCTTCCACTGAGCCTCCTGAGCCCGGCCGCGGCTGTCCCTGCCCATGCGCCACTCCTGTGTGCAGACCGTCATGAGTTCTAGCGGTGTGACGCAGACAGGAACTCGGGGCAGCGTCTCAATAAAGGCCTACCTCCAGGACTGCTCCCCGCTCTTTGGCCAGGTCCTCCGGCGAACAGCGGATTTCGGTGGCAAACTCTGCGAGCATGTGCAGCGCCTGCCGCAGGAACTTGCCGTCATCTGTTGGCACCAGCACTTCGTACACCTACACATGGCTGCGCGTCATCAGTCACCTGATGCTTGGGTCTGCAGTACTGGTTGGATGTGCAGGGCAAGTGAGGGGAGGACATCAACGGTTGTGCTGTGAAACAGGATTGAGCGCACCGTCTCGTCTGCTGAAGTGTACGCATTCTGCACGTGAAGAGCATCAGGTTGGCATCGCATCCACTTGCCTGCCGCCTTCGAGATTAGGCATTAGCATCCTGTTCAGAAAACGCACACACCTGACAGGCTCCGAATTCTGAGCCAATCGACTCCAGGAAGGCAATGATGGCGTGGTTCTCGAAGGACTTCGTCGCGTTGAAGGCCAGGTGCTCCAATATATGCGCCACTCCCGACTCTTCATTGTTCTCAACGACCGACCCGACCCTCACAGCCAGCGCTATTGCCGCCCGCTTCGGCGGTTTGCTGGACGGCCGCACATAGTACCTGTGCCACATGCATGAAATTGACCATGTGACACACTCCCAACCACACGGAAGCGTGCCTGGTCAGTCAGGTTGTACAACACTGACACCAGTAAGTGCAGCCTTGGTGTGTCGGCCTCAGCATGCATGCGCGGGGTAGTAGGTTGGCTGTTGCACATGTCGAGCGTCTAGAAACATGGCCATTAGAACTTATGAGAAGCAGCGTTTTGCACAAGAGGAATTTATGGCTACTCACGTGAGGCCATTGGCAAATGTGCCATGTCTGAGTGTATCCGCCGGCCCAAGTGGTAGCGGGGTGTCCTCATCTGGGATCTCCACATCCGGCAGCGCCCTAAACGCTGCTGACATACTATGACAACCTGATCAAGACCTGTGGCGGCTGCACCGCCTTGTCGATAGACTGCCGGAATTTCAGTGCCTTGGACGGTGATCTATGCAGTCAGATGCCTCGTTGCTTGTAAGAAGACCCGCCATGAACAGCAAACAGCGCGCACAGGAACACCCATTCACAATCAGCAGGAAGCATGTGCAGTGCGACAAGGAATAGCGATGCATACGAGCAGTCTGCACTGCTCCGGTCGAGGTCATGCATGTGTCCACCCCCTGTGTCCATGGACGAGCTGCAAGTGGAAACCTGGATCGCACCGAACAACCAGTGATAGTATTGCGTGCGCCTACTAGCACTGGATTGCACCTTTGCTGCACACCTCCGGCAGGGCTCGCGGCCGAGTTTGCAGGTTGGACCCTGCTGCTAGAGTGTGGGACCAGCTCACCTCGCAACGCCTTCCGTGATTCGAAGTGCGTCACCGTGCAGCGCAGCAAATCATGTGCAACATCAGAGATTGAGACACAGCACCAGGGCAGTGTTTCAACTTGTCCTCAGTCGAGCGGTCGACAGTATTGCACGCTGTCGCCCTGCGGCATGGCGGTAGTAGTTCCGTCCCACGAGCCAGCAGTGTGCAGATAGACTTCAGGTACATCGTATAACCTGATACAACCTTGATCCGACATGACAGCTGCGCAGTGACACTTGTACAGCTACCTACCCCAACAGCAGCATGCGCAAGCCCCGGACCAAAGGCAGCATGTTCGGTGTGCAAGGTGTTTGCTTTGAAATGTTACAGGCAGACATGATTTAGACTGATTTGTAGGCCATGGTGGGGCATGGCAATGATTGGGATGGGCGGCTGCCCCGGCCTATGGTTCCGCAGCAACATTACAGGCCACCACCCGTAAGCCGCACTGGCAGTGGCTCACACTTCCAACATGTCAGTCTTTAACCGCCTCATTGTGCACATCGTACCATATTGACTAACTTGTTGACTGGGCTGCGCATAGCGTGACGGCAGGCACTGGGAGCCTCCAGGGTTTGGCATGCCCCGGCCCATGGCACCTCAAACTGGACCCCGCCATCCCCAGGATGGCTGGGGTCCCCCGCACCATGCCCCTTGGCCGCGGCCGCAGCATGCAGCACAGCCACATCAGCAGCCTGCGCAGTGGCCGCCGCAGTACCGGCATGAGCACGCTTACGGCCCTGGCCCGGCACCGCCTCTCGGGCTGAGACCACCGCCGGGGGTCGCCGGTCCGCCGCGAGCGCCCCTGCCGCCGGTGATGATGGAGCAGTCGGCCCACAGCTCGGGCTCTGCCACCATCTTCTCCTCCGGCCCTGCGTCATCGGCGGCAAGGTCGCTGCCGCCCCCAGTGCCGGACGATCCGGCGTCGCCTCCGCCCCCGCCGCCGCCGCCGGACAGTGCGCCGCCGCCCAGCAATGCACAGCAGCAGGCAGCCAATGCAAGGGCACCTTTGCCACCTTTGCCACCGCCAAATACTCAGTCTGCAGCCGGAGCAGCGGCCATCAATGGGCATCGGGCAGGCGCACCTGGTAGCAGCCCCATCCCCGCAAAGCCTGCAGCGCCGCTGCCACCGTGGCTGGCGAACTCGGCCGAGAAGCGGGCGGCAGCGGCCACAACAGCAGAGGCAGCCGCTGCCAAGGCCGCCAGCGGAGCGTCGGCAGCAATGCCCGACACCCCTGCATCGCCACCCAAGAGTCCACCCCGCAGTGGCGTCGCCGCTGTGGACGTCACCACCTTGCACATTTCTGCCGCCAGCCCCAGCAGAAAGCAGTTCAGGTGTAAAGCTCCGCAAGCACCTTGATTGCATTCTCGCCTATCTATATAATGTGACTGTTGAGCGCTGCAACCGGTCGCTGCATATGAGTCAATGTTGTGTTGGTAGCGTTCTGAGGCGTTTTGATGCAGGTTTGGGAGTGCTGCAGCTCCCAAGGCCATTGCAGGAAACCGCCCATTCCTGCAAAAAGGGTCAAGCCCTACCACGAGTGGTGGGTGGTGCATGCGGCTGCCAAGTGCTTCTGTTTGTCAAAACTTCCTGACACCCTGGTCATGCCACTCTGTCGCATTTCTTTGTAGGTTCGACTGGAGCGCCTGACTCTGCTCCTGCCGTGGTGAGTTGCTGCGTTGGGTTTGTGGCTCCTGACCGCGGCCTATTGCGCCAGGTGGTGTGCGTCGGCTGCAGCAAAAGCCATTCCACCTCACTGTTCGTGCAGGGGCAGGGTGTGAAGTCACGCCTGAGCATGAGCACGGGGGGTGCTGCAGCAAGCAATCTGCAAGGGGTGTTTGAGCAGCCAGACGCTGCAGCGCAGCGCAACACGGCGGCGGATGCGGCCACGCAGCCAGCGCCAGCAGAAACAGCACCTGATGGCCTCAAGAAGCGGAGGCGGTGGGATGTGTCCGCCGGTCCTGCTGCTGCGCAGGCGCAGGGTCCCCGGGCCGCGGACGGCAGCAGGCCTTCGAGTCGGGAGGACGCTGACCCAGCCGCAAGGACAGCCGCTGCCAGAGGTGGCGCTGGTTCGAGGCGGCGCGATGCACACACTACAAGCAGCAGCGGCACCACCAGCAGCAGTCGTAGCAGCAGCCGCAGCAGCAGCAGCGACGGCCGGCGCCGCCGCCGACGCCGCAGCAGCAGCCGAAGCAGCAGCAGGAGCAGCAGCGGCAGCAGGAGCAGCAGCAGCACGACCAGCGGGGGCAGCGGGGCCCGGAGACGGCGGCCTCCCCCCCGCCGCCGGGCCAGCACCCCAGACAGCCCCCGCAGGTGCCGAATCGCGTCTTGCCCCCAGGCGCTGGACACAAGTGATGGTCCGGACCACCGCCCGACCTTGCTGATTTGTGAAAGGCTTGCTGCCACAACCTGAAGCACATGTGCACATGCCCTCTGCAGGCGGCGGCGCTCCGGGGACAGCAGGACTCCGCCGCACCGCCGGGGAACCGGCTCGCGTGGCCGCTCGCCCAGTCCGATCCCCAAGGCGCCGCCCTCCCGCGTCAGGGGCACCTCACCACCGCGCAGCAAAGCCGAGCACCGCAGCTCCGGGCAGAGTTTTCAGGTGAGCGCTTGACAGCAGACTGCTGCCAGAGTTGGTGCAGGGTGAGGTGTTCCGATTGGGTGCAAGTCTGTCGCCACCTCGAGCCAGACACGCTGCTTGATGGCGTGCAGCGCATGCAAGAGGCTGAGCGGCGGGACAGGCTACAGCAGCAGGAGGCGGACAGGGCCAGGCGCAGGAAGGATGCTGACATCAGGTGCTTGACCAGAACCAGCTTGCAGGGTGTGTACAATCGACTAAATCCGCTGTTGCTCTTGATGCATGTCTTCCGAAGCAATTTGTAATTTGCATGCGTGCAGGCGCATCTGTGGAGATCGGTCAGCATTCTAGCAGCACACTGATGTTGCAACTGCTAATGCAGGCCTCGGCGCCGAGCCTCGCCAGCCAGCCCTGGCCCGGATCGTGCCGAGCGCCGTGTGCGAGAGGATTACGTGCGCAGGCGGCATGACCGAGCGGCAGACGAGCGCCGCCCTAGCGACAGCTACCGGGCCCATCGTGTGAGCCGGGACCGCGCTCGTGATGACGACAGGGATCGCAGCGCCCGACATCGCGGCAGCCGACAAACTCTGGGCCACAGAGGTCGTTCAGCGTCGCCGAGGTACATACGGCTGTTGCGCTCAGGCGCATGTCTGTTGGGTGCCTGTACCTACCCTTCTGAAACCTACGTGCCCGTCGTGTGGTCATGCTTGCTTTACTGGACGACGGCGTCTGCTTAGGCACATGCCAGCGCCAGTGCTTGTGTGACGGTGGTTCACTGTGGCTGCAGCAGGGACTACGAAGCCTCACGGCGGCGCCGTGCCAGCGCCGAGCGCGAGCGGAGAGGCAGCGACCGTCTCGAGCCGCTGCGCTCGTCACGCCACGGCAGCCGGCACAGCTCCCCAAAGCCGTCACACTGGCGGCGCAGCTCCCCTGAAGACGGTGAGCTGGTGCAGTCAATGAGGCAGGGCCAGCCCCATGAGGATCTTGCCCCGTACGCAGCTAGGTTCAGTACGGGCAGGCCCTGCTACAGTCATCTGAGTGTGCAACTTGATCAGAGGATCTTGTTTCAAATCATCAGAGAAGGGAGAATCATCAGAGAAGGGGAGTGAGGGCCACGAGAGTGCATGTCGACTGGCACAGAGGATGAGAAGAGGCAGACACAGGCGGCGCAGCTGGATGCCAAGGTGGAGCAGCAGGTGCATCAGCTGGCTGAGAGCTTCCATGTGGACCTCGACTCCCTCGAAGGTGTGCAACATGTGTACATGCGTGCCTGGAGCTGCCGGCATGCAGCTTGCTTAGCCTACCACCTCACCAGTGCAGGCACTGCAGGACCACGTGTCAGGGGCAGCGCATTTTGACGCCCTTTGCTGCCGTGGGCAGGGCACGCTGATGGCGACCCGCTGTGGAACTGGGTGCACAACACGTTCTTCGGGCCCACACGCGAGCAGAGCTACCTGGACAACTGGGATGGCGAGCTCAACGACATGGTCAATGCACTGCAGGAGCAGGTGGGACAACCCAGTCGGTTGACCACCTACTTGCCAGCCTCAGATGCCAGCTGATGGCAGCAATCTACTTTGCGAGCATGTGGTGCATCAGGGGTCGTCAGTTGCTCAGCTGGCTGATGGTTAAAGAGTTACCATGTCACAAAAATCTTCGTTCTAGCAGCTGTGCACAACACCAGTGTACCCCACAGGTTTAAATTACACAGTGGTCTCGTAGTCAGGTTAACGAAGCAGTCCCGGCTTGCTAATGTACAGGCCAATGTGCACCTGCCATTTGACGACCCAGCCTTCACGGCAGCGGCCGCAGCCGACATGCTGGCAGAGGAGGCAGCCAGTGCGCGAGATGACCGGCCCCCACTGCGGGAGCTGTCACCATATGTGTCGCGCGCCGACGAGCTGCAGGGCCTGTGGGAGGTGAGCCTAGCCACAAAGTTCTGGCGCCGTCTTACGAAATGTGCAGTGGGGTCGTGCGCAGCAGCAGTTCATGGGCAGCACACCCCTGCTGCATTGCTATCGTACTCCGGCCAGTTGGCCAGTTGGAAACCCCGTGCACCCCAGACTTCTAAAGCTTATCCTGTGTCTGACACTGCATCGTCTGACTGAACAGTTGATGTTTGCAGGTTCCGGAGGGCTCGTCTCCGCCGCCTGACCCCCGACCGCGAGAGGTGGACAGCGCCATGTCCTCAATAGATGGCACGGATCTTGCGCTGCCGCTCCCGCGCTGGGTCACAGTCGTCGAGCGGCAGGCAAGCCCGCGCAGCACCCACCTTCATCCCTGTCGAACCTGCCAGCTGCCGGCACCCACTCGTGTGCCTGTCAACACATGCTCATGCCACTGTGTACCTTCCTGACACTAGCGTTTGCAGCACTGTAAGTGTGGATCTTGATGCACTGCCCATGGTGCCTTCCGCAGGCAGCGCAGTCTGTGTACCTTGAGCATGCACGAGCGGTGGCAACGGCAGCTGCGGCGGCAGCGCTGGCGCCTCCGCCCGGGCCGCCGCCGGATCCGGAGGCGGAGGGCCGCGGCGCTGACAGCGACAGCGGCGTCAGCTGGGCGGAGCAGGAGCACGGCCGCGGTGGCGACGACTATGCAGAGTCCAGTCCCCAAGGTGCTTCCTGTAAATGCAGTGCAAGGCACCGTGCATCTGTATCCTTATGTGGTGACAGGTCTGAGCGCCACAGTCGCACAGTTGCACCGAATGTGCATTGTGCGTTGCATGCACTGTGCGACGTCATCATCCAGCAGTGTCCTCTGGAGCCTGCCTTTGCATCTGGCAAACATCAACCCATCCTGTGTGTGCATCAGTGCATGGTACCTTGGAGCCTCAAATATCTCGTATGGCCAGCGCAGGCGGCAGTGGAGAGCATCACCCGCCGGCAGCGCCCCGCCATGAGGCGCGTATGGCGGATGACACCGCCGATGCACAGCAGCTCACGCTGGAGCAGATGGCAGCGCAAGCCTGGGTACCTCAGGTGTGGGGTCTGGCATTTGTTTGGTCTACCTCTCTGCATAACATGGGCATGAGCGGCTACAGCTGGGGCCACCTTTTGCAAACCACGTCACGTTGGTATGTCTGGCAGAGCCAGGATGCTCGTCACATGGCCCGTGTATGCTGCAGGCTCAGCCCCAGCTGCCACAAGAGGAGCCAGCAGGCTGGAACGGCCCCCGCTTGCAGGCCGTACAGCAGTATGATCCAGAGGACGGTGAGGCTGGTCACCCGAGCTTGCAAGCGTTATTGCCTCCACGCATACTCCAATACATCATTCCTTGGTCTACCGCGGTTGGGCTGCAACAGTCTGAGTAGGCTGCGTCGCCATCTTGGTATGTCGCTCGATGGCTGCGTGCTCCTCAATCACAGGCGAGCAATGGGCCTGCGTCGATTTTGATGGCCATGTCAGCAGGGACAGGTGTGCGGCTGCTCACAGTCTCGAGGCCTCGCCTTGCGCCGTTTGCAAAGCATTGAGCTACCGCTTGAGCCCCTGGCCACATGTTTTGCCGCGCCATATACTTTGGACAGCTCTTTTGATCATGTGCACAGGCACAAGTACTCGCTGGAGGATCTGCGGCACTATGCACAGGAGGGGCGGTGGGGTCTTGCCCTGGGCGCTGCGGTGGCCCGATACGAGGACAAGCACCGCCGCGTGTGGGTACCACTCACACAGGTCAGGCATTGAGCAAAGGTCCAGCTCTGTTGCTCTGCGCACGTGCGATTGCATGACATGAAAGCACAGGCGCACAGCTGCTGCACATGTGTGCCAGAGGTGAGCCCAGTACATGGCTGCACATGGCTGCCCTGCCGTCTGCTGTCGATCAACTCAGGACGCCTAGGGTGAGCTGAGCCAGGACGATTAGGGTGAGCTGAGCCAGCCCACCTGTGCAGGAGCCTCTTTCAGCGGACGACCTGCGGTGGGGCGGCGCTGTGGCTGTGCCCTCCGCCGCCGAGCTCGCAGAGCACCGGGCAGCAGCGGCGGCGGCTCTGCGTCCGACAGACAGCGGCTTCTGCGCAGCCTACAGCACAGCCTACCTCGACGCTCTGCAGGGAGGCGCCTCTGCAGAAGCGCAACTGGAGGCGCTGGCCGCACGGCCGCTGCCGCTGGACGCAGACGCAGGCGCATTTGGCAGTGACCCGGGGCCGGCAGCTGCTGGGGCGAGTCAGGGACCCGACCCTGCGATTGCACTGCGTGCAGCAGCTGCGAACCAGCAGGTGGAGCCTTGCACAATGCATCCCTGTCCCACAGAGCTTGTGTACTGCAGAAAGCCTGAAGAATGGTGTCAAGCGATGAACTCGAACTTGCACGAATGGAGCCCTGCTGCATGGACTGCAGCGTCTGCCGCCTGGACAGACTCTGATCCGCTGATGTTGCAGGCAACATTGCGCAACAACCTGACCATTGAACAGGAGGTGGCTGCTTTCGAAGCCCTGAATGTCAAGGACGAGTGGCGGAAGCACCGCGCGTGCCGGATAACAGCGTCCATCCAGGCATTGGACTCATCCTGGAGGTGCCTCCTCACCTACACTCCTTCCGTTTTGTGGTCCTGCCTCCCGACTTCTCCTCTGCAGCATGTGTGTACATAGCAGATGTGTATGGTGCATAATCCTGTGACCGCATTGCCATGACCGGGTTCTGCTTCAGCATCACCCAACTGGCACTCGATCACTGAATGTACCACGCTTGTTTTCCCTTCTGTTTCACAGGCAGAAAGAGAAGGCGGCGAGGCTCGCCACGCAGAAGCCGCTGTGGGGCCCGCCGCCGCCGCCGACCCTGACCAGCACCCTCAGCGGCGAGCTGGTGTGCATGTTATGTGCAGCGCGTGCACTCGCTGTCCATGCACAGTGTCTGAGAGCCACCGTCATGTTTGCCGTTCGACAGTGTGATGACAGCTCATCGCTCATCATCTTGGGCAGGACTTTGTTGACGCCTACATGCTTTTATAGATTTGTGTGCTGCGAACTGTGCTTGCTCATCGCTCTGCAGGCGGTGACGCTGTTCTCCTCGGCCACGCTGGCGAAGCAGCGGCTGCAGATGTTCCGCAGCGGGCTGCGCAGCCTGGTGGCCGGCGAGTTTGGGCGGCTGCGGCGGCAGGGAGAGGCCCAGCGTGCCGCGGCCGCGAGGCAGCTGGCAGAGGACCAGGCGAAGGAAAAGGTGCGCCAGTACATTATAGCAGGTCACCGACAAACTGTGGTGCCGATGGCAGAGTGCCGCATGTCGGGGTACCTCACGACGCACCTCTCCGCGTTCGGACCGTTTGCAGGGTGTCAGCACTGTTGCAGACACATCATCCTGAGGGTTTGCACCTCGCAGGCTGCGCGGCTGCAGCATGAGGCGGAGGAGAGGGCGCGGCGGGACAGGGAGACCGCCGAGCGGCGGGCCCGCCAGGAGCGCAAGGCAGCCGAGGACGCCAAGATCCAGGTGTGCCCCTTGCTGCTGCTGTGCTGCCAGCAAGGTGGAGCGTCCAGCATGCAGGAAATATCATGATGAGGCGTGTCCCTGCGGCCTGGAGATCATTCAAGTTGGACGTGGGCAGTCGATTGCGGTTGTGGATTGTCATGGCCCTCACGCAGTGCACAACCGTCAGGACCGCCTGGTTCTGTGCGGCGCAGGAGGCCATCAAGCAGAGAGCAGCGGAGAAGGCGGCGGCGGCGGCGAAGAGGGGCCCTGCGCAGAATGGCAGCGCCGCCTCTGGCAGGCCAGGCCAGCGGCCGCAGCAGCCGCAGCAGCAGCCGCGCGCTGCCGGCAGCAGGGCAGCGGGCAGCAGCGGCAGGGGCGACGACCAGAGTCGCAAGCGCAGCAGAGACGCGGCTGCGCCGGCTTTGCATCAGTTGTCAGATGTCGAGCGGCAGGAGCCCTCCCCTGTGCCGGCCGCCACCACGCCACGAGAGCAGCAGACAGCAGCCAAGGCGCAGCCGGCCAAGCGGCCTCGGGCGTCGACGCCCCCCGAGTCCTCGGAGCCCGACAGCGAGCCCGCGCCAGCCTCGGAGTCGGAGCAGCCTTCTGGGTCAGAGGAAGGGGCGCACTCGCCTGCGGCGGGCGCAAATGGCCGCAAGGCTCGGAAGCGGCCCGCGGGCAAGCCGACCAAGGGCAAGGCCAGCAGCGCAGGCAGACAGCAGAAGCGGCAGCGGAGGGAGGACGATGCCTCGGAGTCTGAGCCATCTGAACCCGCATCTGAGTCCGAGGACGCGGACGCTTCTGACGACAGCGCAGCAGCAGCGGCGGCAGACTCGGGCAGCGGCAGCGGCAGCGGCAGTGACGATGCCGGCGACTCGGACTTCGAGGGTGCCAAGCGGCAGCGGCAGCCGGCGAAAGCCCGGAGCAGAGCCAGGCCCAAAGCCGCGCCCGCCAAGCGCCCGCCCAGCAAGGCCGCAGCCAGAGCAGCGGCGGCGGCCGGCAAGGCTGCCACACCCGCGCAGGCAGGCGCAGCGGCAGACAGTGCAGCGGGCACCGACGCTGGCATCGAGGTGCCGGTGCGGGTGACCAGCTTGCTGCCCGACTCGGCCGCTGCGTGCGTCGCGCTTCTGGAGGTGAGCAGGGAAAGGTCACCCCCTGGAGTGTCAGGCTGCCGGCCCGTGACAACCGTGCTCTCTGCTGTGCGGCGGCCCCTGCCTGGGCTGAACAGGCCTCATTGTGTCGGTCTTCACAACAGGGGGAAATGTCGGGAGCGGACCGGCTGGCGGAGCTGGATGCGGAGCAGGCGCACCTGCTGGCCGCCGCCCCCAAGCGCGGCCTGCAGCGGCAGGGCTCCTCCCGCAAGGTGCGGCGTGTGTGGCGTCGACTGTCCATGGGTGCACCGGCTGCAAGGTGCATAGAGATATCCCGCAGCCGAGCCCAAGTATGCTGCTCCTTCCCTCTACAGCGTGGCGGCAGTACTGCGCCCGATGGCGCTGACGACGTCAGCGACAGCGATGATGAGGAGGATGCCGAGGCAGTTGCTGCGGCAAAGGTGGTGCTCCGTGCTGCTGCATTCGGCCCTCTCTCGGTGCCAACCCACTGGCCGATGCGGTGAAGTACATCCCACTGACAAAGTCAAACGAACAATCGTTACTTCTGCAGCGTGAGGCGGTGGAGGCTCAGCTGTGGAAACAGCAGGTCGAGGGGTCGCTGCAGCAGATACACAACAAGGTGCCCCATTGACTTTGCCTCGTGTAGGATGTGGCCATACATCCACTCGCATTCCTACGTGATGTGCCTGCTGCAGCGATGCCTCATGCTGTGTTGACACATGTACCGCAGGTGCTGGTGTTTGATGACGAGGAGTGCGACCAGCTGTTCAGATCGCCGGTGCCCAAGGATACGCCCGGCTACTATGACCTCATCCGGCAGCCCATCAGCCTCAAGGACATTGGGTGCGCAGCAGACTGCTGCCACGCGGCTGTCAGCCAAGCCTCACCCGTCATGCCTGCCACGCACAGGATGTTCTGTATCAACATTGCGTCTTGTGCAGGCGGGAGTTTGGCACCGCAAAGAAGAGGGTGCTGTGGCACTCGCGTCCGGGGCTGGAGCGGTACTACGCCAACATCTCCCTCATGTGCGACAACTGCCGCGAGTACCAGCGCAATGTGGACGACCCCTCCGAGGTAGGCCGTGGCCCGTGCGACAGTCATACATATTCTTGTAGAAGGCTGCTGCACTTGCAACTCGACATGCCTTCCGTCAGCACTTCTGGGTCGATGATCTCGGCCTACTGCTGGTGTCAGCTGCAAGGTTCACAACATGCGACGTTCATCTGCGCAGGACGTATTGGGCTACGCCAACAAGATGCAGGCATTTGTAAAGCAGGAGGTGGATGTAGCGGAGAAGCGAATCCAGGATCATGTGGCTGCTGAGATGTTCAGCCTTGCCCGGCCATAGGGCGCGTTGGTGTGTACGCGAGCGACATGGTTCAACTGGTAAGGCTTCAAAAGCCTTGCAGCCAACAATGATTTGGCATCAGCTTTGGGCATCAGATGATCGTACAAAGCTGCCAAAGTTGATGCATGAACAGCATTCTTTTGCAATGATGGATCATGCCGCCACCTCTGTGCTGCGCACCCGTACGATGTATGCTGCTGTCTATAATCAGCTTCAATATAGATCTGCAGCGCAGCAATCTTGCGCATGCGGAGTCACCTTGCATGATGATGCACGCGGGTCAGATCTCTCAGCTGTAATACGATCTGAGATCTTGGAGGGGCTCATTCCGTCAGCGTGCCAGGACGCGGAGTGTCAACCAGAACGCCGTTGACTACGCTCATACGCTGGATCTCTGCACTTATTGGTCCGCGTACGCTCGTGTCGTGTCAACCGTGGACTTGCAAGACACCTCCCCTTGCGAGCTCAACTACTGCGGTGCATCAGCCACACGCCAGGGCGCGCAGTACGCAAGCCGGCATGCTGGCCGAGGCAGTGGTCCGTGTCTCGACCTACTCTGCCGTCTGGCTGCAGCCATTATGACTGCCTGTGCGGCCAGCTTGTTCCTATACGGCCTCTGCAGTGCATGTGCAGCAGGACACTGACAGCATGATGGTGATGTGCACAGTGGGAGGCTGTAGAGGCGAAGATCTGGAAGCAGGCCGCGGCGACCGCGCTGCAGAAGATCCACGAGCAGGTGCATGCACGTCGATGCGAGTGCCTGTGCTTGGTCACGCTGCGGCACCCCCCAATCAGCATGCCGTGGCCCCAGGCAGCTGCCCTTCTCGTTACTGACAGGGCCTCGATGACTTCTGGTGTGCCGTGCATGACAGGCGCTGGCCTTCGATGATGAGCAGTGCGACCAGATCTTCACGGCGCCGGTGCCGAAGGGCACCCCAGGCTACTACGAGCTCATCAAGCAGCCCACCAGCCTGATGCAGATCGGGTACCCAAGCAAGAACATGTCTCGACCTTGGTTAATATGTCAGCGGTGGTCCTAAATGGACCCGAGTGCTGCCCCACATCTACCACCAGCGGCTGTGGCTACCAGGCATGCCTGAAACAGAAGCGACTGCTCTTGATGGGCGGCAGGAGGGAGCTGACGGACGCGAGGACGAAGACGCTGTGGCACACGCGGCACGGGCTGGTCCGCTACTTCGCCAACATCTCCCTCATGTGCGACAACTGCCGCCTGTACGAGCAGCACCACGGCAACGACATGGTGCGCACCAGCAGAGGCAGCCCGTCAGGCTTGGTAACTAGTTGCCGGTCAGGTCAGGCGTCTTCGTGCATGCTGGCATCCTCTGCAATGTTTGCAATGGCCCCAAGGGCGACAGAACGGCGTTCTTGATGCTATCTTTGCGACGGGACAACAAAGCAGGAAGTAATCTTGTTCAGTGCTGTGCAGGAGATCCGGGCTTGGGCAGACAAGATGCAGTCCTTTGTCGAGCGCCTCCTGATAGAGGAGCAGATGAAAACCGAGACGCAGGTCAGGGATGCGCTGTACACCCTCGCCAGCCGCCGCTGAGGAAGGGAACCCGGCACATTGTGCACGGTGTGTATAACAGGAGGACGTGAGTGAGTCTACTGCCGCATACTGCAGATTTGCACACTAGAGCAGAGTCGTCCGAGACCGGTTGCAGGGCCAGCACCTTGCAGTAAAAGCATGAAGTAGAACAATCAAAGGTGACAATGACGTGTGGCCATGCCAGTGCTGGGCGTGACTGCTCTGCAGCTGGGCTGCTGCTGAGGTTATAGGACCACACTTTGATCACCAAGCATGCTGGACATGAGGCTGCCAAGATCCATTGGACATGCCCAGTAGGTCAAGCACATAAGGCATGATACAAGAATGGCTGGCACAACCAGTAGTTTGCTGGGCCCCTGCGCCCCGACACTATGGCACCCAGCTCAAGGCTCCGCCTCTGCCTCCACTTCCAGCTGTGGCGCCAGCCGCTCCGCCCCGCTGCCGTTGCTGCTGCTGGCCCCAGCCGCCGCCTCGGCAAAGGAGCTGTGGTCCGCCACCGCCCGCTGCAGCCGCCGCTGCACCTCTGCCAGCGGCAGCGCCCCCAGGTCGTTGCCCCCATACAACCGCACCTGCACAGAAACGACGCCCAGCCACGATCAACATACAGCTCCCAAGCGCTGGACCAGCTTGTCTGATGCGCACACCCAATGCATGGTTACCATCAGGAGCGACCAGTGCATCCACACTCGCGAAGTGTGTCAGCACGGGAGCAATGCTGGGGGTTGAAGGCACACCGCGAGGGTGCCGTCCTCCGCCTCCTTCTCGCCAATGACGGCTGTGACGGGGATCTTCTCCGTCTGCGCCGCCCTGATCAGCTTTGGCACCCGCTCGCCTGCAGGTGTCAAAGTAGGTGCTTCTCGGGTGACTGCTCACCAGAGGCCCCGGCCAGCTGCAGGTGCAGGCCCCTGGTCGCATCTTTGCCGCATGAAGGCGACCACGGGTTTGGCGTTGTCAATGCAAAACACGTGGTTGGATGCGCACCAGACTTGATCTCCACTCGCAGGCCGGTGGACCGCATCTGCGCCGCAACCGAGTCCGCGTACGCGCGCAGCGCATCCGTCTCCGCCACCAGCAGCAGGCACACCTGCACCGGCGCCAGCCACAGCGGGAAGGCGCCTGCGCGCGGGGAGTTGCCCCATCGTCAGCTGGCTGACAGTGAGTTGGGGAATCATCCTGAGCTTTGTGTCCGAGTTGCAGAGCAGGTCACTCGACAACACAGCCCAGCCAGGCAGGACTGCTGGGCAGTCGGCTGGCGTGACGCGAGCGGAGCCACACCGACCTGCGTAGTTCTCGATCAGGATGCCGAAGAAGCGCTCGATGGAGCCGAAGATGGCGCGGTGCACCATGATGGGCTGCTTCTTGGTGGAGTCGCTGTCGGTGTACTTCATGTCGAAGCGCTGCGGCAGGTTGAAGTCCAGCTGCACCGTGGAGCACTGCCACTTGCGGCCAATGGCATCCCGCAACTGCAGGCCAGGAACACGGCAGATCAGAGGCTTGCGCCATGTGATGAAGCGCCACCGACATCTGAGTGGGCACCCTCATCCCTTGCACCTGATCATCATGCTTATGCCATGGTTGACAGCAGTCAGCAGCATCTGGCTGGGCACAGTCAACAATGCCATGGCCATCCTGAGCAGAAGGGATGCAGTCACCTTGACATCGATCTTGGGGCCATAGAAAGCGCCGCCGCCCTCATCCACCACATAAGGCCAGCCCTGCAGTAGGGTCGACAGATCTACTGGGTTCAGCAGCTGCAATTGTGGCAGGCAGATGCTGCTGTGGTAAGCGCGGAGCTTGCAAAAGGAGGTGCACCTTGGCCTCGATGGCTGCTCTGAGGGCGTCCTCCGCCATGCGCCAGATGTCGTTCGAGCCCACTGACTTCTCTGGCCGGGTTGACAGGTTGATCTGCGACAAAAGACACGGCGGCTCATTGCAGGTTGCGCACAAAGCTGGTCAGGTGGAACGTCAGCTGGCTGTTAAAGTTGACAACAGTCAGTTGCAGGTCTGTCGCCAGCGGCGGCAGACGAGTTTACACCAACCTCGAAGCCATCCGCCTCAAAGCCAAAAGCCGTCATGATATCCTCTGTCAGGTCCAGCACCCGGCCGATTTCCGTGCCGATTTGGTTCGGCAGGCAGAAGATGTGCGCATCATCCTGCAGCAGCAGCAGCAGCAGTCACACAACTGCTGAGCAAGTTGCCGGGTGACACGTGCGCCGTCAGGGAAGCCCAGCAGCGGCTATGGATGTCAGGTGCGGCCTACGGACGTCAGCCGCGGCCGCGGAAACATGTCACCGATCTGTGCTGATGGCCTCAGGTGCCCACCTGGGTGAAACCGCGCACGCGGAACAGGCCGTGCATGGTGCCGGAGCGCTCGTACCGGTACACCGTGCCCAGCTCCGCCCACCGCTTGGGCAGGTCCCGGTACGAATGCTGCCGTTGCTGCAGGACGGCCAGAGAGTGGAGCATTGTCAACGACATTGGGGCCACGGCACCGTAGCACGGATGCGTTTTCCTTAACCGGTCAAAAACGAAAGGGAGTCGAAACGCTGTGGAGGGCAGCCAGGAGCGCACGTTGTAGATGGCGATGTGGAAGGGGCAATTCATGGGGCGCAGCTGGTACTCCTCCCCCTCCACTTCCATTTGGTCGAACATGTTCTCCTCGTAGAACTCGAAGTGGCCTGACGTCTTCCACAGGTCCACCTGTGCAGTGCATCGCATGACGTTGCAGGGTGGGAACACAGGAGGACATGACAGGCGGTTGGCTCCTTGTGTGTCAGCACCACTGAATGGTGCTGAGCTGTGACAGATGCTCTTGCTCTGTTGCTGCACACACCTTGGCTATGTGCGGGCTGTAGATGAGCTCGTAGCCGTGCCGCAAGTGGACATCCTTCCAGTATGTCTCGATCAGGTGCCGAATCATTGAGCCCTGCACATGAAGGGTGGAGTGTCAATGCGAAGTTTGAGATATTCCCACCGGGGACAGGGACGATACAAGCAGTAATGCTGCCGATGACACAATGCAGCGGCGCCTGACCTTGGGGTGCCAGAACACGAGTCCAGCGCCGCCGCTGTCATTGATGCTGTACAAGTCGAGCTGCTGCCCAAGCTTGCGGTGGTCCCTGCGCAAGTGCAGGGCATCACAAATATGTAGCAAGCCGCAAAAGTGTGGCAAGCCTCCTGCCGCTGGACACGTTCCCATGTCCAATATCTGGCATGAGGGTCCAGGATAGAGAGCACGCGACAGGCATGACATCAAGTATGGCCTCACCGCCGCTCTGCCTCTGCCTTGAAGTCCTGGTAGGCCTTCAGCTGCTCCTTGGTCTGCCAGGCGGTGCCATACACGCGCTGCAGCTGCTTGTTGCGCTCGTCACCACGCCAGTATGCACCCGCCACGCTGCAAGTGCATATGCACGCTTCAGCACATCTGCGATATGTGCTGGCACACAAGTTTGCTGCCTGTTAGCAGGTCTGAGTACTTTGTGGGAGGTTGATGCTGCAGCTCGAGCCCAAAACGCTGTGAATCACCTTTCCAGGCCGATGGCTGCAGGGTTGATGGCGCCGGTGGAGGCAACGTGCGGCCCCGCGCACAGGTCATACCAATGCCGCTCGCTGCCCTTCTCGCCTGAAAGGCCGACAGCGGTGCAAACGTTCGGAGGCTGTGCACGCACCAGCAGGTCATGCACACCGAGACTTCTTGCATACCACAGCAGCTGTTCAGCGCAAGTGCGGCATGTTGTGCGGGCAGATGCTGACCGATGTGGTACAGGGTGATCTTGGCGTCGGGGTCCCTGGCCAGGATGTCGTGCACCAGCTCCAGCTTGTACGGCTCGTGCGCCATGCACTGCTCTGCCTCCTCCTTCGTCACCTGGACAGCAGGTCCATGTGGCTCGCAGCCGATCACGCGCAGCTCATGCTGCAAGGGGCGGGGTCAGCCCCTGCTCCCATGCGCAGGATGTTGGTGGCATTTGCAGTGTGTGTCGCACTTGCGGAAGCTGTGCGCAAGAGCACCTCCTCGCAGATGAAGGGCAGGTCGGCCTTGATGATCTTGATCATCTCCTTCTTGACTGCTTTGAGGTCTGCAGGCGTCAGCGGCGTCGGAAGGTCGAAGTCATAGTAGAAGCCGCGCTCTATCCACGGCCCAATCGTCGTCTGCGCCTCTGGAAACAGCTTCTGCAGCGCCATCGCCATGACGTGCGACGCCTGCAGCAGGATGAAGCATGCACTTGAGTCTGCCATACCCTGTGAAGAACTCGACCATATTTGGCGGCAAAGCATGTCCGCATGCATGGCCGTCCAGAACAGCATGGGGCCTCACGCTGTGCCGGACGCGCAACAGCTCGTCCGACTCATCGCTGGTGGGCAGCGGCACCGGCGCCGCCTTCTCCGCTGGCGCCTGCGCCGACTGCGCTGCTGCTGCCGCTGTTGACGAGCAGGGCCGTGCGGCAGGCCTGGAGCCCCACTGCGCCCTGCTGACGCTGCTGCTAGTACTGCTGCTAATGCTGTTGCTGCATAAGCTGCTGCTGCGTCCGCTGCATTTGCTGCTGGCCATGGCTGTCTGCTGGATGTGCTCGTGCGCCATGGCGCACGGCACTGCTGCCGTGCCAGACCATGCTGTCCGGCTGCTGACGAACGGGCGGTACCTCTGCAGCAGCCACCTGGGCGCTAGCCTGCTGCACGCCATGCCCTGGCTATGCTGCGCTGTGTTCATGCTCTGTCTGTGGGCGTGCAGCAGCTCATGCAGGGGACCATAGACGGTGCAGGACCTTCACCTCACGTCAGCGTGTGAGTCCGGCAATCTGGCTTAAAACTCTCCAGTATCCTGCACATCGGTCGCGGCACCCAAGCAACCAGCGCGTTTGCACCGATATGGCATTGCCTTGCAGCGTGCACCTGGGCTCACATTGCACCACAGGGCCGGTGGTGTGCACTGTAGTCCCACGTCTCTGTCGGGGGACTCCTGTCCGCTCTTCCGATGCAAGAGGTGCAGGCGGGCTGGCAGCTTGCAGAACAACTTTCCGCGAGTAGCAGCATACTCCAGGACACCATGATGCAGTCCTGGCGCCGCGGTGCAGTCGCGATGCGGCTCAGCAAGCTGCGCCTCAGCAGCAGTGCGCTCGTTGGCGCTGCGCTCTTCACACTCATGTTCCATGTGAGGGTCTTGTTGACCTCAGTGATGTTGACAAGTTCGAATAACATTCGTCTGAACGGTGGCAAACTGCCGGCTGTGCTGTGCGAGTGGAGCGTCAGCAAGTGGATCCTGTGCATGCACCGGGGAGCGAGGTGCAGGTGGGTCGCGCTGCAGGTTGATGTGGTGCAACCGCGTGACAAGCACCTTATGTTGATCATCTTCACACATGGTTTGTCCGCAGGGCACGATCAGGTCGGCGCTGCTGTTCGGGCATGCGACTGCGAACCACACAGTGCGTGGGACCCGCAAGCTGCAGCAGGGGCTCGCCAACCGCCGCCTGGCCGCCAGCACCTCATCGGGTGAGTGTGACCCTGTGTGAACGTTTGTCTATACTTTCGACCGACGTACGCCAGCGAAGCTGATTATGGTGACCAGGTTGTGACCCATGTGTGCGCTTGCGTAATGGACCTTCCTGATCAAAAGCTTGCCCGTGCATTGGTCTTGCAGGCAACTCCACAGCATCTAGCGGCATCATCGCCGCGACACAGAACCAAGCTGCGGACAAAGTCGCCGTTGAGTTTTACCAGAAGCCCAAAGCGGCTCCAACATCGCCGATGTGCACCGGAAGGGTTTTCACCCTGGCTGGCACAGAGGAAAACCCGATCTACGTGGTGCCGAAACTGGCCACTTCGAAAGCTGGCTGCACAGCCCCGGCTCCCGGGTCGTCCCTGGCGGGCAAGGCCATCGCAGTTCCTCCTAGGCCAGAAGGTGCAGTCTGTGCAGATGGGCTTTCTCTTCTGGACCATTGCATTCGACTGCCCAGACTTGTCTTGCTTTGCACAAGATCGATTGTCCAAGCCTGTGGGCATATGTACATTTGCAGGTGTGAAGATCGCCAGGCATCTGCAGGTGGTGCCGGCAATCCCCAAAGCGGGTGCCGGCAAGAAGGCAGCGATGCCTGCGCCAGAGCTCGCGGGCTACCAGCGCATGAACCTGCGCAACGCGCTCATGTCGCTGCAGGTAGCAGCATTGTTCAGCATGCACTGCACTTCACACACTGTCCTGACACCTGACATGACCAGCACTGTGTAGCAGGCTCTGACCATGTCTTCATCTCTGGATGCACAGGCAGCAACCAGCGGCAATGACTACTGGGCGGCGTTCTGCAACGGGTACGAGGAGGGCATCGACTGCTTCACGGGGCAGGAGGGCCAGCTGGATGCGCTGCTGGCGGCGCCGCTGCACCTGGGCAACGTGCTGGACTACGGCGCCGACCCCAACGGTGTGACTTCACGGGGCAGAACATGATGAGGCACTTCCAACACACGTTTGGCACTGAAGTGAGGAGGCGATCCACAAGAGGACAGCTTCCATCCTGCATGTCCTGACCTTCTGCCTCACGGACCTGCAGGCCACCAGATGCGGGAGATGAAGAAGCACCTGTCTGCTGCATCCACCCTCGTGGGGTACAATGTTGTGGGCACCTCCACGGCATTTGAGGCGCCCAGCAACGGCACTGCCTTCGTTTGGGGCTCGCCAGACGAGAAGCTGCCCTTCCCAGATGGTACCTTCGAGGTGTGCGCTGCCTGCAAGCACGCTTGTCCTTTGGCTACCCCGCCCTCGAGCTGAGACGATCTGCTTGCGATAATCGCGAGTGCATGGACAGGCAGTTGCTCCCACGCTGACACCGCATCCTTGATATCTGTGCAGGTCGTTCTCAGCATGAACATCCTTGGTGGGTGCTGTCCATGCAATGTGCATGCACGGCAGCGGATGCGTGACAGATGCCCTGCATGATGTACCGGCAGCGCTTGGCATGACACATTATTGCTGGTGCCGTAATGTCAACGTTGCTTTCGTTGGTGGATGCAGAGCACGTGCTGCATCTGGAAACTTATCTGAGCGAGGCCGTGCGAGTGCTGAAGCCGGATGGGCACCTGCTGATCTCTTGGAAGCCGTCATGGCAGTCGGCCCCGGGGTCACCATCTACATCCTGATATGGTGCGAGGGAACCTTCATCATGCTCATGCTCGCTCTGCAGCATTGCAGCATCAGTGGCTTGTGCTGCAGAGAAATCCATAGTGTGCTGCCAGCAACACGTAGTATTCAGTCAGACATCTTCGGACAACCCTAGGTCTCTCTGCAGATCAAGGACTGGGCGACCCGCATCCTCGACTGCAACCCGCCGCCAGAGTTTGTGCCCAATGGCGGCACCATCCCCGATTGGAGCCACCTCACCATGAACTACAAGGAGTTCTTGGCCATGGCCTCCGAGCCAAAGCGGTTGGGCAGCTGCGAGGGGTTGCCAAAGTTTGCGGCCGATTATGTGTACAAGTGAGTGTGCAATCTCCTGTCGTGGACATGCATGTTGGTGCCATTGCTACACATGCCTTCATGCGCCACATATAGGCACATGGTCCTGACATTCCTCGACCCCACATGTTTGCAGGTGGCAGGACCTGAATAGAAGGACATATGAGGACGTGGTGGGCATCCTGGGTCAACTGCCGCTGAGGGTCAAGCGGGCGTCGGCAGCAGATGAGTACAGGTACCCCAAGATAACCCCAGAGCTGTGGCGCAAGCTGAAGGCTGCGCTGCCACAGTCATCACACTTCAAGATTGCAGAGGCTCGCTTGCTGCTGCAGAAAGTGTGATGAGTTCGTGATCAGTAGTGCTGACTCATTAGGCACTTGTTTTGTCGGAGTTGAGAGTTCAGGACCATGTCTGTTACATCAGCATGGGCATGCTGTCACTACATGCGCCGCTTTCAAGCTGATACATCTGCGTGCTTTGCTCAGTGTTGTCCCTCCAGTCAATGACAGGTTAGGAGTTGTGCTGTGACTCACCAGAGCTGCAGGTCATGTACAGTCTGTTCCCTATGCTGAGTTCAGTGTGCCGCACACACCTGCTCACCCTGGCCAGTTGCAGCTGCATCCCTCAGCGTCAGCATTGATCATCAGCACAACATCTACAGCGTAGTCAAGCGCAACCAAGAGCCTGGCCTGCCCACAGTACAACCATGGGCTGATGTGCCACACAATGCCATTCTTCATGTGCATGTGCCCGTTGCACCACAACGATCAGAGCTTTGCCTCCTTGGACTCGCACTGCTCCACTCCAGAACGGTCACGCCACGATGATGGCATCCTCGACTCCGCATCCGCATCGCTGCTCCACAGGTTGTTGAACAGCACGGTCGAAAGATACCGCTCCCCGAAGCTGGGCAGCACCTGCAAACATTCAAGCCAACCATCAAAGGCTTGTGTAGCATATCAGTTTGTGGAGCTCTTGCTATTACATCTGCAACTGAGAACACCACTCTTCAATGGCGGCTGGGACGCCACACGGTGTGCAGCATGCTGTGCGGGATAGAGGCGCGGGCTCTGCTTGAGTGAGAGCTCTGGAGACTTGGGGTAAATAGATCCTGATAGAGCAGGTGCATGAGCAGCCCACCGTGACAATGAGTTTGCCACGGTTCTCGGGGCGCTGCGCGATGCGGATGGCGGCGATGACGGCGGCTCCAGAGGAGATGCCAACCAGCAGCCCCTCCTCTTTTGCCAGCCGCCTCGCCATGTCCACCGAGTCCTTGCTGGACACCTGCATTGCCGGGTGCACGCCGCTCAGGCACCACTCCTCAAGTTCCCACTGTATCTAGCACCACACGCGCCATGCAGTGCTCATAGCACACAGATGACATACGACTCCCTGCAATGCAGGCCCTGCTACTCAGATGTGCACCTGCTGAATTTCGTCCAGCTTGGAGACGTCCAGGATGCCGGGCACGAACCCTGCGCAACACAGACACACAACTGAGCACAACTGAGACTACCAAGTGGCATTCATGGAGCAATGGTCAAATATTTCATGCGCCGTCGCATCATCATCAGGAGCAGGTGTGATGGCACACAGGCCTGATGTGATACATACACATCGCCCCCGCATGCCCTCGCAGCGACGGGCAGCAGCCCACCTGCGCCGATGCCCTGGATCTGGTGGTAGCCCGCGCGGCCACCCGACAGCACCGCGCTCTCCGCCGGCTCCACCGCGATGAGCTGCACATCGGCGTTCTGCTCCCGCAGGTACCCGCCCGCCCCCATGATGGTGCCGCCGGTGCCCACGCCTGTCGACCCACGACACCACGCTCGGTGTTCATCCAGAAAACCCAGCGCGTGCAACGCTGCATGCAGCCCTTGGAGCCAACATGCCCACCAACATTTCACTGCATTTCGAGGTATGGATGACATTGACACCGGCAAGCTTCAAGGTGCACAGGGTCGATGACAAGGCGGCTGTGGCCACCTGCAACCAAAAAGTCGACGGTGCCGGCGGTGTCGCGCCAGATCTCAGGCCCCGTGGTCTTGTAGTGGATCTCGGGGTTAGCCGCGCTCTCGAACTGCTGCAGCATAAAGGCGCCCTGCGTGCGGGCCACGACCTCCTCCGCCTTGTCGATCGACCCCTGCATGCCCTGCAGCATGGCCGGGCCGCAAGCAATCAGTTGCCACTCCCGAGCATCAGCCCTGCGCTGTACCATCTTCTTGTGCATGTCCCTCGTGTTGAATGCTGCGTCCCTGGATGCATAGCAATGCACTCAACCCCTGCCACATCGTCACCGTTGCATTGTTCTGTGATGTATAAGACGCTTGCACGCTGTGCGCGTGCGCTTTCTGCATGCAATGCAGCTTCTGCTGTTGCGTACCAGGCGTCCCTCTGTCAGGATCAGCTCTGCGCCAAAGGCCTTCAGCAGGATGCGGCGCTCGGTGCTCATCGTGTCCGGCATCGTGAGTATGAGCTTGTAGCCCTTGGCTGCCGCGATGTAGGCGAGGCCCACGCCGGTGTTGCCGCTGGTGGGCTCCACCTGTGGGATGCGAAAGTTGCATCTAATCAGGAAAATGTCAGGAGCTCGCTCAGCATCACGGTCTCCAGGCCCACCTGCCATTGTGCTTCAGCAAGCAGGATCATCTCGATGTGTTTCGCAGCAAGCAGGGACCACCACGTGCAAGCAAGGGCACCAACACGGCCACGCACCAGAGTGGTGGTGCCGGGGGTGATGCGGCCTGCCTGCTCCGCACGTGTGATCATGTTCAAGGCGATCCGGTCCTTCACACTGCGACATACAGGCAGCAACATTTACGCTTCATGCCTCCAGCAACTTGATGGCAAGCGATGTCATACGCTGCTACCACCAGCTCAAAATGGTGCGCCGCACCTGCTGCAGGGCTCCAAGCTCTCGAGCTTGCATGCAATTTTGGCAAAACACCGCTCGTTTACTCTGTTCAGGTACACCTGCGGCATCAAGTGGGTCACGTCAGCACGTTGATGTGCCCGCAGTCCGGCACCAGCCCCGAACAGGTTGGCTGCCATGGCTCGGGCACGTGCAGGGGTAGCCCTCGCTGTCTGGCTCACAGCTCACCATGGGCGTGTACCCGACCAGCTCCGTGGCGCTGTCTTTGATGCCGTCGTGCGGGCATGGCAGCAGGATGTCGCTGCCATTGCCATTGCCGGCACTGGCCAGCGTCGCGCAGCAGCGGCTGCTCCTGCGTGCTGGCGGCGCAGAACTACTACACCTCCGTCGATGACGCCGCGCGTTCTGCTGTGCTGCTGACTGGCATGACGCCGTGACGCACCGCGCCTCTGCGCAGCACGTGGCACTGCACCGGCGCGCATGGCAACCCTGGCATGCTGCAAGGGTTGGGCTGCCCTGGGCTAGCCGGCCCAGACCGGTGGCTGGGCTCATGACTGACTCCAAGCAGGCTATGCTGGACTAGTTCTGGCAGTGCTCGAAGCTGTGACCAACAGTACCACAGCGAGCTGACTCGGCGTTGGCGATGGTCTGATGCACTGTTGATGCAAACCTCCCACAGCCTCAGCAGCCCGCGTATGTCTATGCAGTCGATAATCGATGTTGATGGCCAGCAACTTTGAAGATGCCAGCATGTGCAGCTGCAGAACGTGAACTGAGCTGAACTTCACAGCGCCCGAACCCGTCACCGACGCACGTGCCATGTCGGCCACGCTGGGAGCAAACAACGCGACAACACATCATTTCTCATGTTATTCATGTTGTCGCAGCATAGCATTGGACTTGCCAATAAGCTGTCGTTGTGTCTCTTCAGCAGTCTGGCAGTGGCAGACACCATGTAGTGAAGTGGTGCACCCTTGCATGACTGCAAGATGGTCAACGCCAAGATGAGCATGCGCAACTGTTCGTCCGCGCAATCAAATGCTGCATTGTGCGGATCACCACTGCCCCCGCTCCTGCCTGGTGAGCACACGGCTGTATGACATGGGCATGAACTGCGCTCGGCGCCACTCTGACACACCAGCATCACTGCACACCTCCTACTCGGATGCAGGAAGGTCAAGGCTGGTGCATAACAGTCGCTCCAGAGGGCAACACGGCAACTTGCTGTGCCGAGCGGCCTTTGTGGACCCGCTGCTTGCAATGATGCCGCACGTCCATGATCACATGGAGATGGGCACATCAGACACCCTATATCAACTGACCCAGCAGTCTAATGCTCTGGTATCCAGCCAGCTGACCGGTAATTTTCGCATGCCTACTGCTGTCCACGGCTGTCCAATTTTGATGATGAGCTGCATGCTGGCAAGGCAGTCATGATGTTGCGCTGGCTGGACAGCCTGTCAGTTGCACCCTGTGCATGTGCAGGCCTGACCCCGGTGACCTTCCTCGTCACGTTTGGTGCCGGCTTGCTGACAAGCCTCTCCCCCTGCACGCTGTCGGTGCTACCGCTGACCATCGGGTACATCGGCGGCTATGGTGGAGCGGATGCTGGCACCGACAAACCATCAGTAGTCCCGAGGTGCGGCAGCATGCTCGCAGATGTCACGCTGCAGTACCAGTGGAGGCAGGGTAGCTGCAGGCGACGTTTCTGTCCTGCTCCTGTCGCTGCACATGCAAACTCGGACGATTGGTGTCGTCCAGGGCAACAGCCTTCGCACTGGGCCTCGCCAGCACACTGGCCATGCTGGGCTTCGTCTCAACGTCACTAGGGCGGGCGTATGGCTCCATCGGCAGTGGCCTCCCAATAGGTGCATCATGGCAACTTTGCATATCTGCATGATCTCACTTGCGTGTGTATGTCCAGTTGTATCTCAGGCTCAGTGGATCGTACTAGATGCTAGCTAGTCACATGCAACGTCCTTGTGCATGCAGCGGTCAGTGTGGTGGCGATAGCCATGGGCCTGAACCTGCTGGAGGTGCTGCCGCTGCGGCTGCCATCACTGGATGTCGATGTGCGCCAGCTCAGCGCGCCGCCACTGCTGCAGGTGCGCAATGTTTGCAGGCATCAGTATGATCGAGAGCACGGGCGAGCCACTCGATTGATGGCAGCATATCTTCTGTACTTTTGCATTGTTTTGTGACCCCGGGTCGTTGGGTTGCTTCTCATGTGGTGCCACTGCAACATCATGCGCAGGCATACCTGGCAGGCCTCACATTTGCACTGGCAGCCTCGCCTTGCAGCACGCCCGTGCTTGCGACGCTGCTGGCATATGTGGCGACAGCAGACAACTCGCTGCTGGGTGGCGGGCTGCTGCTGGCCTACACAACTGGTGAGGCAGTGGCAGGCTGATGGCACGCATCATGCATCAGCAGATGTGGTTGCCACTGTGCTGCAACCTTCATCACAGGTCTGCTTGCATAGTAACTCATGTATGCCCCAAATTCTCTGATCTGATGACTGATGTGCGACCTGTCATCCTGACCCGCAGGCTATGTGATGCCCCTTCTGGTGGCAGCGGCATTTACAGGCAGCCTGCAGCGTCTGCTGAGCGTGCGCAAATACTCAGCATGGGTGACCCCTGTATCAGGCGCGCTGCTGCTGGCCGGAGGAACATATGGACTGCTGTCACGCACTGTCCTCACCTGACGCTCTTGCAAGTCTGATGGCCACTGGCGCCAGCAGCAACGACCATGCTACTGTGAGCTCGTTTCAACCGCTGGTTTGCAAGCCTTGCTTTGTGCTTCGTCTGACCGGAGCATAGGAGGTGATTGTGACTGCGTTTCAGCTGCTCTGCATGAAATGGTGTTCGTTAGGTTGCTGATGACCGCATAGCGTGCTGTACTGTGTTCTGTTGCCAAGCATATGCTGTGCTGATCAGTCACTTCCAACATCTGAAGCTGGTGCATGTTCCCGTCCATCTAGCCCTGATATTTATAGGTTCTGGTGGTCATAATGACTCAGCGCCCTTATCGAGGATTCGCCGCACTTCATTGGGCTTTAATGGCCGCATGCCGCCCAGCGACAAATCCTTTGGCAGACGGTACCCGCCTATCCGCACGCGTTTGAGAAATGTGACTTCCAGACCGACATTGGCAAGTAGCGTCCGCACCTGCAGGCAGTTGCCCAGGGCTCGTAACCGGATGCTTGCCGCTGATGGGATGGCAAGGACATAATGTTGCACATGGGTGCCGGTCAAGGTCAAATTTCCGAACGTTCAGATGCCACAGTGAACACACTGTAACATGCCGAAACGTGAATGACGCCCACCTCACGGTTGCGACCCTCCGCAACGACGATGCGGATCTTGCGGTCGTTGGCAGCTGGGTCACTGATGTCAAGACCAGCCGCCACAGGCTGCAAACGCACAACAGACCAACCCTTCAGACAGATGTGCCAATTCTCATGCAAAATGAAACCTCTCACGATGGAATCAGCTCACATCCCTCCAGTGCCTGTTGTGCTATGCGAGTGGCGACAATTGGATCACCGTAACGTGCACGCCATCTACGTCACAGCCGAGGCGCAGGTTGTCAATCTGTTTGCGTGTCGCGGGCCTGTCGACAGTGGCGATGTACTCCTTTGTGAGCCCCGACGATGGGTGCAACACCTTTTGCGCCCATTGCCCTGCAGACGACAGCATGCCGCGTCGTATGCGGCTACAGACTTCAGGCGCGGAATGTATCCGGCGGTGCTGCAGCAGCCAATTTGCCGGAGCGAAGCAGGGGCGACAAAGGCCCTGAGGTGGTGCGCCGCAAGCGCACGCAGAGTACAGCACGAATTTCAGCCGCTCAGGACCGCACGCCCACCGTCATTGGTCACAAACAGCAGCCCCACGGACGGCACGTCCAGGCGGCCGACCGGGAACAGGCGCGGCGGCAGCGTTCCGCGCGGGTGGTTCCCGCCGGAAGCGATCCAGCCAGGGGGCTAACAAGTCCAGCACCAGGCGCCCGCTGCCGCCCTCCCCCTCTGGCGCTGAGGTGCTGCATAGGTAGCCCTGCAGATGAGGGTTTGAAGATTCGGGTACATTTTGTGCCGTCACGCACGCAAGGTTGGGTGCAGCTGCCACGAATATTGGCAGGAAGCTGACATCAGAAGCCCTGGCAATGCTGCACACAGTGAGCTTTCCCCACCTTGGGCTTGTTGACAGCGAAGTAGAACTTGCGCTGCGGCTGTGCTGTGACCACCTTGCCCTTCACCTCGATCTGCAGCACGACACCTATTGTCTACCAGGAGTTGCACACGCCAGCCAGATCAGTCACCATTCTGCATCTGACAATTTGCCTGCCTGACTGCCCACCTTGTCCTGCTGTGGGTGAGCCAGAGTCTGCGGAGCTGTGACCACCTGGCCATTCAGCTTGACATCGCCAGCAAAGATCAAATCCTCCGCTGCACGGCGGGATGCAACGCCAGCTGCCGCCAGTACCTGCGCTCACAGCATTGCCACCGTGAGCCAGACACTTACCCGGTTTCAGCTTTTAGAGCACAGTCGTATCCAGGGACAACCAGACAGTTTGCATGAGCTCCCGGCACTCATCACCTTGCTCAGACGCTGCCGTGTGACAACCTCCTCGCTGCTTTTCGTCCTTTTGATCTGTGCCGCTGGCTTCCTCACTGCAGTGATGAGACGACCCCCTCGACCGCCTGCCGCTACTTGCTGGACGCGCTGACTCTGCAGCGAGCAATGGCCGACGCTTGCATGATCGCAGATGCGCATCAGCGTGATGGACAGCAACGCTCTCTATATCAGCGATATTCACGAGCTTGCTTGTGAGGTGATGGAAATGAACACTGCAATCCTCGTGCAGCATCAGCGTGCTGAAAGATAGCACCTGGCACCGTTGTGCCGCTCCTTGGAAATACACGCTGCGGTGGCAGCTCTTCCACGAGACGTCTGCGAGTCGTCTCAGGCCTTGATGTGTCGCGGAGATTGAAGTGGATCTGCTGGCTTGCCGTGTGCGAACGCAGAAGCCACTGCAGGCAGGCACAGTCCCAGCCGAAGGCACAGTCCTCATGCAATCCCAGGTCCAGGCAAATTCTGATGCCGGGGCTTAAGCCTGCGCAATCAAGCTTGGCGCACTACAAATCACTTGCAAGAGGTTTGAGACTGCGGCAGGACAATGTAACACGTTGCTCCGGTCGCAAACTGGCAGACTCCGAGATGACTGCGGCATGTTGCCGTACAGAATCTTGTCCGGGTCTGCCGCCTGCTTCATACTTGGCGGCTGCCAGACGCGATCGTGATCACTTTGAGGTTGGTTCACCGTGCGCCACTCGAGTGCATCCAAGGTGCACCCGGCACAGCGAAACTGATGCTGCACACTCTTCATAGTGTTGATTGCTGTCCATGATGATTGGCAAAGTGCATCATTGAAAGAACCACCTACTTTTCCGCGCACGCCGTCAATGACAGGCCTAGGACCCTGCCGTGCTGGTCTGAAAGCATATCAGCAGTGCAGGTGGGATCAGCGCATCATGCAGTGCTGCCTGGTTCCGGGACCCCCATGCCCAAAGCCTCTGGTGATCCCTGCACGGTAACGAGCGCAACGGCCTGCATGATGCAGCGGGCAGCTTCCTGCAGCTCGAGGCACCTTATGTCCGACTCATCAAAGGCCTGTCCATTGCTGCTGGGTTCCTGGGGAGCCTGCGCCAAGGCCGACCTGTGACGCAAAATTCAACCAATAACATCTGGCTTTGACAGTACTCACCCTTGTGCGAGGACATGATGCTAGCAGGATCGGAGCACCTCCAAGTTTACCTGGCCCGCAGCCTGCTCCTTTCAGCTTGCTGCTTCGCACGTGCAGTACGCTCGTGCTGAGCATCCAGCGCTTTCTGCAGCTGCACCTGCCGCACGATGGAACTCAGTGGTCACATGTGTGCCATCAGCACCTGACGACAGCCAGTTTTTAAGCCAGCTGTTACTTATGACCGCACGAGCATGGATGTCAACAGCGCAGCATGCCAGCTGACCTGTGCTTGCTCCAAGCTCGGTAACCTGGCGATGATTTGCGCCTCAGCAGCCAAGCTGCTCGCCAGCTCGGCCTGCTGTCTGCCAACGCCCTGCTGTGCCTGCTGACAGTCGGCCTGCGCGCCCTGCAGTGCCAAGGCTTCGCTCGCAGATCACCACACGCGTGCGGTTGCAACTTGGTGCGCCAATCTCAACGCCGGGTACCCACATAACTGGACAGCTGGCCGTCAAACACGCACCTGCAGCGCTTCCTGCGCCTCTGCCAAATCGTCAGCAAGGTGGCGAAGCTTCAGATCCTCGTCCGTGATCTTACTGTTCCTGCGAGCGCTGGCAAGCATTACCATCAATCAAGTGCGTCTGCATCCAATACATATGGGCATGCCCAGCAGGGGCAAAGCGCAGCCACAGTGATAAAACAGATACTCTCTACACTGTCAACAACAGTGACAATCTGATGTTCACCTGAGCTCTGCGTCCTTCTGTGCATTCACTGCAAGCGTCTCTCGCAGCGCTGCTTTGATGATGGCAAGGTCCGCCTCTGCAGCAGCAATGGCCACATGCACATCCTCCATCTGTTGGTGGAGGTTTGCGCACGCCTGCATAGGAGAGGTGAGCCAGGGTGTCTAGCGTGTGGGGGCAGGCAGTTGCCACGCACAGCCTGCCGCATGCCTACATCATCCATACGAGATGCCAGACCTGCCACACGCACTGCTGTGCTGCATGGTGTGCCCCCACGGACCCATATATGCTCGCCTGGTCAGCAGTGGCAGTGGGAGTCACAGTGCTGGCAATGACGGCATGCTTCTCGCTTAGCCGGTCGCGATGCAGCTGCGTCTGCTGTGCGGCCATAGTCGCATCTGCCAGCACCTGGCGAACACGCTTCTGCTCTGCCTGCAGCGAGCTCAGGTACACCTGCAGGGTGGGAACAGGGTGTGCTTGAAAAGTCAGCAGCAACCTTACAGTCGTGCCTGCGACACCTTCAAAACAATGCTTGCGGTTCGCAGGCCGCTCATCGACAGCTGCCAGTGGCTGCCGTGCAACATGAACCCCGCACACCGTGCTGTGACATGCAGCATGTGCGCCGCCATGCGGTGACGAGCAAACGGCGTCACACATTCGCCAGGCGGCCGGACCTGGATTTGCTGGCGGCGCTCAGACATGCTCTCCTGCAGCACCTCCCTCTGGCCTGCCAGCGCCGCCACCCTGCTGCGCTGCGAGGCCTGCGCCGCCTGCTTCTTCTGCAGCTCTAGTGATAGCAGGTCCGCTGCAACCAGCTTGTTCTCCTTCTCCTGTACGACATGTGTGTGGATCTTGATTGCCTGTCGATAGCACGCCAAGACTGCGTAGATTGAAGCACAAATGAAACCATGACTGAATGCTACCCACGTTGACTGTTGCAGCAGAATGACGGCTGATGCTGTCCAGCTCGCAGGTCAGCTTCAGCAAAGCCTCACTGCAGCGGGTGTTTGTTGCATGCGCATCGGCATTCTGCCGCCGGGTCCGCTCTGTATATGCCATACAGGCAGTCAAAGCAAGGAAGACAACCACACAGGCAGCAGAAACCAGCTGCATTGTGCTTCGCTGACTTCATCCAAATCATTAAGCAGTTGGAACGTTCGTTCAGAATCAGCAGACGGATCCCACTGTACAGGGCTTAATATAGTACATAGAAACCCTCACCAAGTGCAGCCTCTGCAGAGCGCAGCGCCGCCTGCATGTCAGCATGCTCGACCTTGGCCGGCCGCAGCTCTGCGCGATGCGCCTCGAGCTGTACAACTAGCGCCGCTGACTCGTCGACAGTGCGAGCGCCGCCGGACGCGCGCTCGACCTTGTACTCAGCCATCGCCAGCTGGTACTGCGCATTGTACACCAGCTCCTGCTGCCACACCGCCTGCAGTTTTGAACGAACACCTGCTCCAACCTGTTTCCGCAGCCTTTCTGGGCGGTCAGGCATGGTAGCGGTGCAGTGTAATGCAGACCGCCTGTGCTATATTGACAGCAGGCAACTGGTTTCGCCTCACCTTTTCGTTGAGCTCTGCGATGCGGGATTGTGCAGCACGGCGGGCGGCCAGGCCGCCGAGGATGCACTGCTGCAGCTCGTTTTCTCGTGCCGACAATCCAGCCAGCCGCTGATCCGCCTTGACCTGCTGCTCACGCGCTTTGGCAACAGCGGCTTCGGCTTTGTCACCTCGCTTGGCTTCCTCCTATGGTCAGAATGTGGCAGCGTCAGCAATGTTGCAGCCGCCATGTTTCTGTAGCATTTGCAGGTCGTGCAGCACCTGTACAACCTGCAGCATGGCTTCAAGGCGTGCATCATCCGCCACAACATCGCCCAGCTGCTGCGCCTCGGCCTCACACTTGGCCCTGGCATCAGCCAGTTGCCGGCGCGTGCCCTCCAGGCGCTTCCGCTTCCGCTCGTTGCCGGCACTGGACAGCGCATGTATCAGCAGCATGGGGCAACTCGAGCTGAGCACTGCTCAGACAGAGTTGTACAAGTGGAGCACGAAGTTTACTATGCATTGAAGGGCATAGTAAGGCATCTTGATTGCGAGCTACCAATGTGAACCTGGACATCGTGTTGGCGGACGCAGCAGACGTCAGCTCCTGATACAGCTTGCCCAGCGTGCTGCGCTGCACATCTGCACCGTCCCTCGCAGCAGCCAGCGCTCCTGCGGCCTCTGTATACCATTGCCGCTGTCGCTCCAGAAACTGCAGGTTGATGCATAGGGTCAAAGCACTTCACCATACCATTGTCGGTGTAAGGGCGCTCACTGCAACTGCTCTCCGCAGCTGGCCACGCTTCCTCAAGGTTCTAGCATGCACTGTACCATGTAGTGCGGCGCAACAAAGCTGTATTGTAGCTCTGCGCAGGTGTGATGTGCATATCAGAGGATGCAGCGATCGGATCTCATAGCACACCACATGTATCTTGGCAGGGTTACAGAAGTTTGTACCCGCTCATGCTCGCTGACTCCGCGCTCTGATGCCTTGTTGGCCTCCACAAGGCCAGCATAGTGCTGCTGCTTCTGCCGCAGGACGGCTGTTGCCTCGTCCAGCTCACTGGTGACTGCAGCATCTTGGGCATTGACAGCGCTGACAGCCGCGTTGCGCCTTCAATCCAGGGCAAGAGAGGCAATGTGAAACGTTATGGTCATGGCGACTTGACTCGTTGAAAGGCCTGACTGTTGCACCCATGGCAGATGGTCACTGCGTGCTCATGCCGCTCCTGTGCAGCCCTGCCATTGCCATGCTGCAGCTCACCTGGTGCACGCCTCGATGCTGTCCTGCCACTGGCCAGTGACACTGTTTCCCTCGGTCTGCAGCGCCTTCAAGTCGGCTGCTGCCCGTGTGACTTCGATTTGCGCAGCCTTGTGGGCGCTCTCAAGGTCTCCCAGCTGCTGCTCTTCTGTCGCGATCTGCCGTAAAGGGCACACAGCAAGGTGCATCAGCACAGTTTGACAGCTTGACGGACTGACAGCCAGGCAGCTTGAGCATCCCACTCCTGCTGTGATCAGCGTCCGACAGCATCTGGCTACCATGTCCTACCCAGCTGGAGCAACAGCATAACTGCAAAATTGACGTAAGCCGGCAGGCTGCACAGCGTCCAGTCGGTGGCACCTGCTTGTTGCGTTGCTCCAGCTGCGCCATGAGCTCCTGCACTCTGGCCACATCCTGCAATCCGGAGGCGCTATGTTTTGAAAGACATGAGGGCAGGCTGACCATGAGGTCTCGGAGCAGCTGTGCACGCTGCGGGCAGTCCGTCCCAGTGCACCGTGATCAGTTGCCATGTTGCCGTCTTGCAGGAAGTCTGCAGTCACGATGTGAGCATCAGCATGGTGTGACACGGATGAGTCTGGGCGGCGCACCTGCTTGCGGTAGCGCTCCAGGGCCGCCGTGTCGCCCTCCTTCTGGTGTGACACCAGCACCCATTGCTGCATGTCCTGCAGGCGCCAGTCCGCCACCAGCTGGAACTGCCCCAAACGCTCCGCACCCCGGTAAGCGTCTGCCTGTTGGACATTTTCACTCCTGAAACTTTGCTTGCAGCAGCAGACACGCGCTTGAGATATGCGTAGCAACCCACGTGTCAAGACCTGCTGCTGTTCCAGTCAAAGCCAAAGATGTCGACGGCAGGGGGTTTGGCAGAGCAGCAGATCCTCAGCTCAGCCCCTGCCAGTTGTTGGCACTCGACTTGGATTCTTATCATCATCTGGATGCAACTCACCTGCAACGAAATCTTCTGGCCATCCAGCGCTGCCATCTCCTGATGTGCCCGCTTCGTCTCTTCCCGGAGCTGTGCCTGCAGGACCCAACGAGCCACAGCACTCCCTGAGTGTGAAATACACGTCAGTTTCCATTCCCTGTGACCGCTGCATCTTTTGAACCAGATCAGAAGGCATATGCCTCAAAGATAGGAGGCTCACATTCCGTTGGTCGACGGTCCGTAGTAGGCTGTCCTCGGCTGCGGCATCCTCCCGCAGCACCTCGTCACGAGCCTGAATCGAAGGTTTGTGTGGGGTTCAAATGGTGCGGAGAGGCATCTATGCAGGATCCCAGATTCCTGCGACATGTTCACCATGACACCACCTTGACAAGGTGGACATGGTGGACCGGCAATCACACCTGGCAGCTTCGCAACTGCATGTTCAGCTGGTGCAGCGCATGACGCATGGCGTCCGCGCGGGCTGCATCGCCTTCCACACGCGCTGTTGCCTCTCTAAGCTGCAGCGCCGCGCACTCGATACGCTGGTGAAGTGCTCGGTTCTCTGCATTTGCCCAGGCAGGCAGCAGCGCCGGCGCAATCGCTGCTGCAGTGGTCGGTGGGGAAGATGCCCTTGCCATGCTTCTTAGAGTTCGAGCCTGGTCAATACAACAATAGTCCGGTCAAATAGGCTGCTGTGTGGTCGGCCGCTCCGCCCTCATTCAACGTGGTGATGCCACTGGAGCAGCAGCACAACTACGCAACCTACGTTGCTACGGCGACCGTCAAATCTGGTCATGTGTTGATGCAGACTCATGTGAATGTGCATCACCTAAGATCATGCTAGCTGACCATGTCCGTCACAGTCGAACCTCAGTATCAAGCCCGAAGGCAGTCACCCCGTCGAGGCCGTGCGCCCCATACACAAGCGGTCAACGTAAAAACCGACCGAAACGGCGCGCTTGAATGCATTCGTGATGTGCGATGCACTTGGCTTAGCCTGCAGCGGTGCGCGCCCCTCAATGCCGAGATCACAACCGCCAAACCCTGGCTGCCCTCAGCATTTGGCCATGTCGCTGGCATTTCACTTACCAAATTGCGAAGAGCACATGACCTCACACAGTTGGCCGCGAGCAAAAGCCTGCAGGATAACTTTAGTGTTAGACGAGGGTGGCCGTGCCTGAAGCTGCTTGCAGGCAACAAGCTCACCGTGGCAAGCTGCGGCATGTCTGCGTGATCATTGCATCTGCGCTGCGCGACAGCTGCTGACACATGGATGCGCTGTTAAACCTGCCAACACGCGACGCAAGCAACTTTGCAAAGTACAAGCATAACAGCACCAACAGACAGCAGCTGGCCCTGCATAAGCAGGTGAGCGTTGTTGTGCCTGCTGACTCCGAGTGCGCAATGCCATTGGAAGCTGTCCTCCGACGACTTGTCGCCTGATAACGCAGGAAGGGAACGAACTTCCGAGGTATCAGCCACTGACCATTCTCAGCAGCACTTCGGAGCCGCAAGGTGCGTGAAGAACTACGCCATGACGGCGCCGTGCCTCTCTAATTGTGGCCAAGATTGTGCCATAAATCTGGACAAACGTTGGATGGTCTTCTGCAGTGGTGGGCAACGAGCGGCGCAACATCCTGCTCAGGGAATTCTACGCATTGGGCCTGCAGCGGGTGTGCTTATGTGAAGCATTCCGTATGCCGCCCGCCGCAGGGCTTAGCTTCGGCATGCAACAGCAGCCACAAGGACGTTGACCAACTGCTGGCGCGCTGTGGTGCTGCAGGACCAGAACCTACAGCCACTGAAAAGTGCAGAGAGCTCGCAACAACAGGCGCAATTGAGAGGGGAGCCCCCGCCTGTATCCCCAAAGCGGCAGTCCCAGCACCTCTTAGATGACCAGCACCGCGCGAAGCAGCAGCGGGTCTCTGCAGCCTGTGACTGATGCTGCAACACGGCAACATCATGGTGTATCTGCACCACGAAAAGCGGGCGCTGCCCCATCGCAGCAGGCAAGCCGTCCGCTGGTACCTGATGGGCAGCATCAAACATCAGATTGTCTTCTCAACATGCGAACAGCCAAGTATAGTGTGGCCTTCTTACGTTGCTGAATTGTACCAACGTTCTGTGCGGTAGTACTGATTTACAGTTGCAAGGTCTGTGCCTGTACCTATGCCGTACCGTTAAGATTAACATTGGCAGCTGCAATGTCTCAGCTGCTGCATATCATCAGCAGCAGCCAGATTGACTGCTGTCGTGAGCTGAAGGTTCCAAGAATTCTCAGCATTGCGCAGCGCTGCGGCTGGTGACGAGAACTCCCCAAACCACCAGCCAGTACCTCTACAGTGCTTGACCATGACCTGCACTCCTGTCTGCATTGCCTGGCACGCTACTTGCGATGCCGCTTCGCGGCACTGCCCGGCGAGGCAGTGCCAGCGCTGCGCTTGCCTGCCATCGTGCCATTTGCAGCATGCCCATTCAGAGCTGCCGCCTTCCCGTCCGGCGACGCCGCTGCCTTTGCCGCCTTGCGGGCTGCCGCCGCTGCCTTCTTGGCTGCTGCCTCTTGCGAATTCTTCATTTTCTGCATGTGCAACAGGCACTGGTCACAGCGTTGCATTGCACAGACGAAAGCTCTAGAGCATCAGCGCTCAACACCGCAGGAACACACCCTGGCAGCAGGGCATGATGTCCCTGGCAACAACTGCAACGGGATGTGCAGCAAGACCCTCCTGGAGGCAGATGCATCGATTCAGGGGAACAATGAGCACCTGCAGGTAGTAGCGGACTTCCTTGACGTCCCCGCCCTGGTCCTCCAGCATGCTGCCGATCAGCGCCTCGTCAAAGCCCTCAAACTCGGCAGCCAGCTGCTGCGCATCTGAGGCTCCCGCTGCTGCTGATGTGCCGTTGGCTGTTGGGGCAGCTGGTGCAGACGCTACCCCGTTGCTTGCACCATCTGCTGCGCCACCTGCACTGGCTGCTGCTGCTTCTGCTGCCTCACCCTCGGCTGCGGTGCTGGGCCGGCTGGCATCATCAGCCGCCGCTGCCGCATCATCTTCGCTGCAGCTGCCGTTGGCATGGCCGTTGGCCGCCGGCTCTGCCGGTGCTGTGCCTGTAGCGACGCCCGCCGCCGCTGCTGCCTTGGCGGTTGCGCCGCCCGCTGCCTCTGCTGCTTCCGCGGCTGCCTCTGCCTCCTGCGAGGATGACAGCTGCGCTCGTTGGCATGCAGCTTCTGCGGCACCACACCCTTCGAGATGCGCAGCATGTAGTGGGCCACCAGCCGGGGCGTGCATGCACTGGAGCAGGTTTGTGGAACCCCGTGCATCTCATCAGGGTCTCAGCTGATGGAGCGCCCATCCATTGCGCTGCCAAGACGCTAGCTGGGGAACCGAAAGGTCACCTTTGCAGCAGCCTCGGTGTCGCCTTCCTGGGCAGCACGCGCTGCCGCCTGGAGGCGCTCAATCACCGCCGCCATCTCATGGTTGACCTGAGCAAGCAGGCGGCGTATACATCAGCGTCCCTCCACAGCTGGGCGAGCTCATACATGGGCCACCATCAAGAGCACATGCCGAGTTGTCCATGCCAACCCTTTGCGCATGGCTGCACGAGGCACTAGTGGGGCATGAGCACACCGAGGCATCCTTAAGGTAGGGCGAGATGTCGACGCTACACTTGGGGCAGGGCTTCTGCACGCGCCGCTCTCGCGTCGCCCGCCCATGCTGCTTCTCCTCCACATCCGGCAGGTGCGCAAACTGCAAGTGGTCCACAGCAGGCTGTTGCATACATCAAACACCGGCTGCAAGCTCTTGCAATCTTGCACATTTGGCGCACCTCTGGACCATGTTGATGATGTCAGCCAGAGGACCAGCTGTGGCAACCAGCAACCTTTTACCAGACACTGCTTTGCATGACAGGAGGCAGCAGCAGACCTTCTTCAGCAGGCACGGCTTGCAGAAGGCGTGGTTGCATGGCATGCACAGCGGCTGCTCCAGCACGCCCTTGCAGATGCCGCAGGTGAACTCGCGCAGCGCCCGCTCATGCTGGGTGATCTGCACAGGCACACAAACCACGGGAGCGTTACAACAACCAGGGCTATATGGGTCTTGTGCAGGTGGCTGCTGGTGGGCATGTCCTATGCACCTCAGATGTGACTGCTGCTTTCCGGCTCTGCGGTGTGCGACCCTCACCTGCCGGCGCTTGGCCTTCTCCGGGTCGGAGGCGCCCGTTTTGTGGACGCTGACGGGTGGGTCCCTCGTCCACCCCCACTTCTCCTCCTTGTCGTTCCAGCCCCTGTTGCACGGAGCATGCTGTCAGCCAGGTGCGATACATCTGCTAGTGGAGGCGTTGCCACTTGTATTGATGGGCTCAGGAGCCGGCCAGAGGAGCTGCGCCATGTATGCTCTTCACCCGTCGTGACAGCGGCAGGCACGCACCACCGAATGTGTGTGCAGTGCGGATGTCAAGGTCACTTCTGCATGTCTATAGGTGCAGCAGCGCACCACCAGGGCTTGTCGCTCATCCTGTAGACGGTGCCCTTGGCCTGCTTCATCTCCTTCTGCGCCTCCTCAGGCAGCTCGTCCGACGGGCGGTCTCCAAAGTCTGCAATTGTGCGCACCACACAGCTTTGCTGCCCAACACCACGTACACATGGCACCCATGCCGTGACCCCGACCCAAACACGAAACTGTCACGGCCAGCTCACGCACGCCACGCATACAGAGGCACAGGACAAGCACTCGGGCTGGTACTGCAACAGCCCTGCAGGGCAGCCCCACAGGCGCACCGTCAGTCGACCAGGGCGCCGGCTCGTTGTCGGCCCGCACAAACAGGTAGCGGCACACCAGCGGGCCCTGGTTACCGGGCTTCCGCCAGCAGGCGGCGATGCGGTAGATGCCGTCGTAGCGCACCGAGGTTTCTGGGGGTGGGGCGTACGCCGACCGCTTCTCCTGCAGTTGGCGTACACTTGTGTTCTGTCAAGTTTTGTTCAGGCAATGTGCCAGTCCACAAATACAACATGCTGCCATCAGCTGGCTGGCAGTGAAGTAAACGTCAGTATGCTGTGACATCTCTGCCTGCCCAGCAGCCTCATGCAGTAGTGCCACCGCAACAGAGCGCACCTTGTGGGAGCGCACCACACGCACTGGCAGCCCCTTCTGGCAGGACACCAGCAGCGCCTTGTTGGAGCTCTCAAACTTCTGGTCGAACGACTGCACCTGCGGACGGTGGAGCAGGCATGTGTGAGCACGGATTGGGGTAGAGCAGCTCCCTGATCTGCAAGGTCGTTGATAGGTCTCAGCTGTCACCATAGTCAACGGTACTGCGAGAGCATGTGCACATGCCCTATGCGTAGCAGCATGCCTTGTTGGTGCGTTTGTTGCCACTCAGGTCGCGCCCGCCGCTGCCAGTGTACAGGAAGAACTCGCCCTGGTCCAGATCGTCCTCGTACCTATCAAAGAGAGGCAGCGGCCAGCAAGTCAAGACCCGAGCAGGTGCCATACAGTGTTGGATAGAATCCTTCACCCAATCACCGCTGCATGCGGAGCAGCATTTGGCAGCAGGTCGGCTTCAAAGGGGAGCCAGGATTGCCGATCTGGTGCTCACCCGCCGGACAGCACCACGGACTGGGCGCCAATGCTGGACTGCCCCGCGATGCCGGCGACGTGCGGGAGGTGGGCGCCCCACTGCCGGCAGTCCATGCGATCCTTCCACCACTCTCCCACCCGCACACCCTGCAGCCAACCATCTTGTCTGAATTCATCACGCAGTGGTGTGTTGCCGCATGACACACAGGACAACAGGACACAGGGAACTGGCATGACAGCTGAGCACGATGCCCCTGATGTCAGCACCTGATGTCTGCACACTGTTTCATGTGTACACGCATATGGGAGCGGCAGATGGAAAGCGCACGGTGCCACGGGGATCATGCTCCGGAGGGATGGGGCCGAAGTGGTCCTGCGGTGTGGTCACCATGATGCGGCCACTGGCGGCATTGGCCCGCCCCGAGCGCACCTGTAAATGCGATGCAGCTGGTGTCATGAACAGCCCTTTTGTTCCTGATGATTGCGTACCACATTGAAGCTGTGCTTGTGCGCATGCGCCTCAGCATTTAAAATGCAGTTGCTGCATGGTCTGCACAGCCGCATTGGAAACACCCTCAGCAAAGCACACAGCCTACGACCCTGGCTAACTGAGCAGCTCACCGCACGGTCTGTGGTGAACGCCTCGTCAGGCCGGTCCGCATTGGCGATGCGCTGCTGCTCGGCCCGTGCGGCAGGGCGCTCCCCCATCCTGGCCATCCGAATGGCAACTGCCAGCGCGGTGTTGATGCGCGGGTTTGAGGAGAAGGATGCTGGGTACCCGGCCCGGCATGTCGGGCACTGCTTGTTGCCCTTGGCAGTCCACTTCCCAAAGCACGCCAGGCAGAAGTTGTGCTGGCACGGCGCCTAGGAATGCAGCAGCATATTCGTGTCTCTCTGGGCGCTGGACCAGCAGTGCATGCACTGGGCAGCATGGCATGTAGGATGTGCACATTGTCGCAGCAGTCGGCTCACCGTCACGGGCCGTTCGCACACATCTAGGCAGATGGTGCATTTCAGTGCATCATCGTCCAGCAGGTTGGGTTTGTCGTCCTTGGCGGCAGAGGCGTCCTCGTCATCTACTGCACCCAGAGACATGCATGCATGGCAAACTGAAGGCCGTGAGTAGCGGTAAGTGCATGTGATCACCGCAGCACGCTTCATGCGCCTCTAGATACAGACTCTGCAGATGAATGCCGCCTGTTGAGTAACATTGCGCACCCGCTTGCGGCTTGCCAGCGGCGCCGAAGGTCATCAGATCCTGACATTTGCGAGCTTTCTCCTGTGCTGTCAGATCCGGATCACGTTGGATAGCGATGATCCTCTTACGCAGCTCAGCCTCCGCCTCGGCCATGGTAATGGGTCAGTCACTTGGTCATGTGCAGGTATCTAAGGAGGCACAATCTGACACGGTGACTGCTGCACGACTCAAGGACAAATCATAAAGAATGCATTTGAACCAACACATCTGGCACATGGAACCATCTGCCATGCTGCCATGCAACGCACGATGAACAGCAAATTTGAACGTCTGCAACTTCCTCTGCTGCTCATTGCGGCTTCCAGCCTAGGGTTTGCGGCAAAAAGGGCAGCTACAGACAGGCAATGCAGGCACATAAGGCGCACGCCTTGCTGCAACCTCCTGCATGCTGCGCGTTGCATCTACTAAAGCGCCAAAGACTCCGCGATCCCATCTTGCATCCTGGCTTGCTGGCGACAGTCCCTGCCATGGTGTGCAGCTGCTTCAGCCTCACCATCCAAAACCAGGGGCAGGAAGAGCATTTGCTACTTTTGGCACCGTTGTGTTGAGCTCATCCGGGCGCTTTGGATCTGCTGTTGTACTTGGCTGCTGAGGTTGCGGATGCTTGATAGGGCTGCTACACGCTAGGGCGTTTTGCAGTTACAACAGCGCTCAGAAGGCGGCCCCGCCATGCCAGCTGGGCCGGCAAGCCAAGCGCCCGCCACGCGGGACACGGTGACCGCGCCCAACGGCATCGAACATGCGGTCTTGCAGGGTCCCTCAGCGCCCGAAGCGACAGGCATGCCAGCCACGCTGCAGTCTACGCCATCGCTTGCAGAATGGCGGACACCAATCAAGTCCGCCGCGTACAGAACAGCGGACCTGCTGAGGTATCATGCCCTTTGGTGTTGAGCTATTCTCCGTAACAGTTCTACACTTGCTACTCTCACAGAACATCAGAGCTGGGCATGCTGATGTCCCTGCCTGCATAAAGGGATGGCGCTGCCCACCATGTGGACTCATCAAGTCGTATGCCTTGCTGGCGAGATTTCAGCACTTTAAACGCTTGCTCCTATGCAGCCCTGGCATCGGCACGCCGCAGCCCAGCTGGCAGCTGGGCCTGACGCCCACAGCCGGCAACCGCTCAGCGGCCAAGGCACATGTGCAGCCTGACCCACTGGTAAACGTTTGCCACGGACGCTGGCTTTGCACTGCGGACTCTGGAAACGCAGTGCAAAGTACCTGCAACGTCCAAAACAGCATCTGCAGCAATCCCCTGGAGGCGAAGGCAGCAATTCCCCAATGTCCTTGGTCTCAAATATATCAATGCTTCTGGTGACATCTGCAACAGGTGCGGCTGAGGATGGCAGCGCGCACGCTGCCGCAGCTTCCAGCCATCTATCAGCGCCGTTCCAGCAGCAGTCGCGACATCGCAAAGGAGCTGGGGGTGTCGGTGCCCGACTGGGCGCATGTGCGGAGGAACCGCTCAGTTGGCAGCGCGCACCGCCGCCTCATGATCGAACCGATCATCGAGAAGGTAATCCTAAAATAAACTCTGAGAAGCATTGCTCATTCATGCCTTTGCCGGAGCAATACCTAGCAAGTGAACCAATGACTGCACGTGGCATGGCTGTCATCGGACGACCGGGGACAACCTGCACAGGCTGCGTTCATGGCGGTGGCTGGCGGAGTACACAGCTGTGGATCAGTCAGTTCTGCCTGCTGTTTGACGTTGCTGTTGGCTGCATTGCAGCGACCGGAGCCGGGGGTGGTGGGCCCGCGACAGAGCGTGCAGAAGGTGGCCAAGGTGGCCAAGGCGAAGGGCAATGCCTCGGGTCGCACATACACCTCCAAATACCGAGGCGTGCACCAGACATTCCCCACCAAACGCTGGGAAGCACAGTTCAGGTATGGGCGTGGCTTGATTTTGTGGCATACCATATCCCACAACATGCTGCCAACACAGCTTCGGAGGTACTACACAAGCATCGATCAACAGTAGCAACAGATTCTCACACAAGCTCCTTGACAACAGGCGCAACGGCAAGCCAACCAGCCTGGGCTGCTTCGACCACGAGATGGAAGCATCGCGGGCATACGACAAAATGATGCTGTGGTAAGCCAGTGCATGCCCTTGCCTGCAATTCGCAGTGCTGAAGCCCCAACATCGGCAAAGGGCTTTGACGTGTCCACAAGGTACACTGCAGCATACGGCAGCATCGCTGATGCAGCAGTGCACATGTCCGCAGGTGCGAGCTGCATGGTAGTGCGGGTGTCAAGGGTGGCATCACCAACTTTGATCCCGCAGAGTACGAGGACATCATCCCCTGGCTCCAGTCCATCTCGCAGGCAAGTCGTGCGCGATGTACATTTGCCATACCTCGGAAATCCTGTAAGTGCCATGCTGTACAGGCAGGCCGCTGTGCCCAATCGCACACATTCGCACCGAAAGTGACAGATCTCGATTTGAACACAAGCCCACTATGCATCCTTGCAACATGAGCTGGTGCAGGGATGTGCAGCAATGAATGGCAGCCGACACGTTTGATGATAGTCCTGCAATTCAAAGTGGTGACATGCTGATGTTACTACCGCTGCAGGACGAGCTGGTCCAGGTGCTGCGCAGCGACGGGCGGCGGCAGGCAGCGCAGCGCATGCTGCGCCAAAAGCGCAGCGGCAGCAGCAAGGCCACGGTCAAGGCGGAGGCCATTGCGCCTGTGCAGCCTGCCGTTTCTGCAGCCACTGAGACCGACGGCGGTGAACAAATATCAGATTGAAGCCGTAACAGAGTTCGGCGTCCTACATCCAGCTTGCACACCGTCGCGCCCATGGTCGTGATGGGGCTGAGCATTGTGCAATACAGAGAGCTGGGTACTGCGCACCCATAGCGCCACTGATATGCGTACGGTATGATGTTGACGATGCCGTCATTTCGGTTGTCCAGTGGGTTTCGACGTGTGTCAGCCTATCGTTGGGTTGGTTTGGTCGTTGCCAATTTGCAGCTTTTGACGCTGTGACGCACGGTACAATTTCAGCGGTTCTCAGGCTGTAAGCTGCCAGACCGTCGTACAGATGATCACTTCATCATGGAGGTGCACACAAATGCATGATGCATCCTGCTCAGGTTCTCTTGCATTGTACATACAGCACTTTCGATGTGCTTTTGCACTGCTGAGTGTGGGGCCCCGCACTGGTATTGCATCTGCAGCATCGCGTCCTGAAGGCAAGCCGAGGGCTGTGGGGCTCTGGCACGGCGTGCATGCTGGCCGCCGATGCCGCCGGTCGTCAAGACAGGGGCAAGGTACTCTAAACCCTGAAGAAATTTGAATGAATGAAGGCGATTACATCCCATACACTCCACTGGTCACACAACAATCAATGCTGGTGTCCAAGAACTGTGGAGCACCAGGCTTTAGCACAGAGGCCGCACCCTGGATGCACCCAAAGGCACACGGGGAAACAACTCAAAACCATCAAGGCTCAAATGAGTGCAGCCGCCGTGCATGAAGCAGGCGGCGGGCTCAGCCCGGCAGGAGGAACCCGGCGGGCACACAGGCAAAGCACAGCAGGTGTCTAGCAATATCACCGCCAATGAGCAATGTGCCTAATGAGGCGTCAAGGGCAGAATGCCTGCCGGCTGCAGCACAGACGCATGACAGTGACACACCCAGGAAACCCTGCAAAATGAATGAAGGCGATTACATCCCATACACTCCACTGGTCACACAACAATCAATGCTGGTGTCCAAGAACTGTGGAGCACCAGGGTTTAGCACAGAGGCCGCACCCTGGATGCACCCAAAGGCACACGGGGAAACAACTCAAAACAATCAAGGCTCAAATGAGTGCAGCCGCCGTGCATGAAGCAGGCGGCGGGCTCAGCCCGGCAGGAGGAACCCGGCGGGCACACAGGCAAAGCACAGCAGGTGTCTAGCAATATCTAGCAATAGAAACCCTGCAAATGATGATGATGGTGGTTACACCCATATACTCCACTGGTCACACAACAAGTGAATGCTGGCAACCAAGACCTGTGGAGCGCCAGTCTAGACTGCAAGCGAATCTGTCCTGGATGTGCCGAAGCACACGGGGATACAACGCAATGGACGCAAGCAATGAGTCTGGCTGGTGGAAAAGCATGTGCCACGAGGGCAGACCAAAGCCCATGCGGGCCGCAAGGTGTCCAAACTGAAAAGGGCCAGGGAAACCCTGCAAAATGAATGAAGGCGATTACATCCCATACACTCCACTGGTCACACAACAATCAATGCTGGTGTCCAAGAACTGTGGAGCACCAGGGTTTAGCACAGAGGCCGCACCCTGGATGCACCCAAAGGCACACGGGGAAACAACTCAAAACCATCAAGGCTCAAATGAGTGCAGCCGCCGTGCATGAAGCAGGCGGCAGGCTCAGCCCGGCAGGAGGAACCCGGCGGGCACACAGGCAAAGCACAGCAGGTGTCTAGCAATATCACCGCCAATGAGCAATGTGCCTAATGAGGCGTCAAGGGCAGAATGCCTGCCGGCTGCAGCACAGACGCATGACAGTGACACACCCAGGCAGCCGCAAGGCTGTGGGGACCAGCATGGCTGGGACGTGCGGGGGAAGACCTCCTAGGAGGGTGGGCGGTGCAGTCAAAGGTAACGAGTGACTGCGCTGCCGCCGCCGGGGGCGCCAACCCCAGCGAGCGGCATGCCGCCCCAACGTCATCCCGCAAATCTCACTGTCAGCACTGTGGTGCAGCAGACAAAGCACCGACCATGCGCCGCTGTATGTCCAGTCCAAGTCTCAGTCGCTGGGATGAAACCCTGCAAAAAAATGAAGGCAATTACATCCCATACACTCCACTGGTCACACAACAATCAATGCTGGTGTCCAAGAACTGTGGAGCACCAGGGTTTAGCACAGAGGCCGCACCCTGGATGCACCCAAAGGCACACGGGGAAACAACTCAAAACCATCAAGGCTCGAATGAGTGCAGCCGCCGTGCATGAACCCTGCAAAATGAATGAAGGCGATTACATCCCATACACTCCACTGGTCACACAACAATCAATGCTGGTGTCCAAGAACTGTGGAGCACCAGGGTTTAGCACAGAGGCCGCACCCTGGATGCACCCGAAGGCACACGGGGAAACAACTCAAAACCATCAAGGCTCAAATGAGTGCAGCCGCCGTGCATGAAGCAGGCGGCGGGCTCAGCCCGGCAGGAGGAACCCGGCGGGCACACAGGCAAAGCACAGCAGGTGTCTAGCAATATCACCGCCAATGAGCAATGTGCCTAATGAGGCGTCAAGGGCAGAATGCCTGCCCCCTGCAGCACAGACGCATGACAGTGACACACCCAGGCAGCCGCGGGGCTGCGGGGGGCCAGCATGGCTGGAACGTGCGGGGAAAACCTCCTAGGAGGGTGGGCGGCGCAGTCCATTTGACTGGTGACTGCACTGCCGCTGCTGGGGGCCGCTACCCCAGCGAGCGGCATACCGCCCTAACGTCATCCCGCAGGTCTCACTGTCAGCACCGTGGTGCAGCAGACAAAGCACCCACCATGCGCCGCTGTATGTCCAGTCCAAGTCTCAGTCGCTGGGATGTGACCGCCGCCTCAAAACACACAAAACAACTGCCGCCAAAACTCACAAGCCGCCGCCCGCCAACCGGACGACACCCCAAGAGCCCGACACCTCACAGAACCTGACAAAAGGCCCCTCCGCCGCACGCTGACGCCAGAGAGCCGAGGCCATGCCCAGCTGGCAGAAATGCTGCAGCTGAGCCCAAAACACCGCCACCGCTCGCCTGCCAATGCCCATATGATCAGCCTGCTGACCAGGGCCGTGGCGGGCAAATGCAGCCCGGCGGGCATAATCACAGGCATACACCGCACAGAGGCAGACCAGCCGCCAAACACCGCCAGACACCCCCGGCTGTGGGCGCGCCAGCCAGATGTCCGCCGCTCGCAGCTGAGGGGCCTGCGCCCCCGCCGCCGGTGCCGCCGCCGGCTGCTGCCGCTGCTGCTGCTGCTGCTGCCGCCGCTGGCTCCATGCCCGCAGTTCCGACTGCACCGCGCCGACCACCGCCTGGGCCATGGGACACTGCCAAAACCCTGCAAAATATGGTTATCAGTAAAATGGTTGATAACATATATGATATTTGCTGACCGTGCGATTGGCACACAACCACGTCGATTTGGCCGAGCGGTCTAAGGCGCTGGAATCAGGATCCAGTCCGAAGGGCGTGAGTTCAAATCTCACAGTCGACATCATTCTTTTGGTTTTGTCTGGCATCAGTTGTCGCCTGTTGTAGGTGTAGGTGGACCAGTGCACGATGATCTGGTAACCCCCATTTCAACCCGCTGCGGCACAATGCTTCGTGGTAGTTCTGTGACCACACACACCTGACCTGGTATTGTGGTTCTTCGAGTGAGCAACAGAAATCAGTTTGCTCAACTCCCCACACACCTGACCTGGTACGGTGGTTCTCCGAGTGCAACAGAAGTCAGTTTGCTCAACTCCCCGGCATTGTGTACAAATGCTGCAGCTAGTCGCAATAGTGTACAGTGTCAGCTGCAGGTCCACATGCAGCTGTCTCATGGTCAAGTGTGTCCTCGCTGCAGCTGCGGGTGGCAAATGTAGCCTCCAGACCCCTTCTATGAGTAACACGATCCCCTGGCTGCACAGCTTGCCTTACACGCCCTCCAGCAGGGCATTGAGGCGAGAGCGCGCCGCAGCGCTGCTGTTGCTGCCAGCAGCCAAGCGCAAGGGCAGCCTATTCTGCCCAGCAACCGTGCCGCAGCCGCCATGCAGCAGGCTGCCCGATGTTGGCCCGCCACTCGCAAGTCTCAAGGCGTCTGCTGAGACGCTTGACATTGTCAGCTGACTTGCAACTGGCATTGTTGCTTCGCCGCTGGCCGCCATGCTCGTATGTATCGCACGGCGCAGGTGCTCCATGGTGGCAAACTGCCTGGGGTGCACCAGCGCATAGTGCTGCACCTACATGGCAGCCAAACCTTTAGGTCAGATCTCCTGGGAATTGCTGTCATGACTGGGGTAATTCGTTTGGGCAATGACACCGCCTTGCGTCTGCATGCCAGGCCTTGAAGAACAAACAGCGTTCCCACCTGCTGTGCTGCTGGTGGCGGCTGTGCTCTGGCTGGCGGCCCATCTGTCGTGGCTGCGGCAGAGGCGGCAGCCTTTGCCGCTGAGGGCAGGGCTGGGGCTGGAGCGGCTGCACCTGCTGCCGGTAGCGCGCCTGGCGCCTGCGCACCCAGCATGGCTGACAGCACGGCAGGCGGCGGGGACTTGTGCCCCACTCCCTGAGACGTGGCTTCCCCGGGCACACCGCCGTCCAGCTGAGCCACTGTCTCATGATGCGGTGCGCCATGTGACCGCACGCCGGCGCCGGCGCCACCGGCGCAGCCCGGGGGATCCACCAGCAGCCGCCGCGCGACGGGGGGCCGCATCGAGGGGCCGCCCGAGCCGTCGCCCGCGCCGATCCCGAGGCGCGGCCGCTCTGCTGAGCCGTCCGGGCTGCCCAGGTGGCGCGTCTCGCGCTCCGGGCTCGCAAAGTCGCTGCGGGCACCACCACAGCTACAGGTCAACACTTGCCCGGCAACTGATGGAACAAGCAGCCTGGTAAGTCCGGCGGCCAGTGTGAGTATGTGACCTCCTCGGTGACACTGTAGACGCCAGTGCAGGCCTGCCCGAAGAGATGCCCTCTGTGGCTGCTGTCCCATGGGTGTGCAAACGCACATGTTACCATGCGCGTCCGTACGCAAGGGCATCAGCACTTTTAGCAGGGTGACAGGAGAACTGGGCGCACTGGAAGGCGGTGGGGGACCGCAGCGCCTCCCGGCTGTTGCCGCCGCCGGCCGGGGAGTCCAGCAGCGCCCAGATGCTGTGGCTGGGCGACAGCCGCCACTGCCCACCCAGCCCGTCGGCCGGGCTGCTCAGTGGCCGACTGACACCTGGGGGCAGGCAGGGGGAACAACCTCCGTTTCAGGTGCACAGAGCCAGGGGAAGGTTGCAAGACAGCACTGTGTGCCACAGCACGTCATGAACTTCCGCATCCGCCGCGATTTCCAGCATACGAGGCCATGAGCAGCACCTGCCGCCGCCGATGCCGCAATGTCATTGGCTGGAGGGGCGCCGCTGGGAGACGGCTGCGGTGGCGGAGTCAGCCGGACCGGGGTCGCGAACAGCGTCTGCGACGTCAGCCACTCGTGCGTGGGGCTCACCAGGCACTGCGCAGTGCAGTTTTGGGCACCGTCTTGTGCTGGACTATGAGGCGTTTGGTGGCAGCTTGAACATGTTTAGCGCGCTGGAAGAGAGCATATGCGCATGACACTCGCACTGCTGGCGCTCAGGGTCGGCGCACGAGGCAAATGGGGTGGCACACACACCTTCTCGGAGCTGCTGGGGGCTGCTGCCTCCCAATCGACGTTGCTCGGCCGCTCGGGCGTACCCTGGGACGGCGGCACAGGCCGGTGGTACTGCAGGCAAGGGTTTCAGGGCTTGTTCACAGTCCAGTTGCACAGGTGCTCTGGGGGCAAGCAGCAGCAGCTCTTCTGCTGGCAGGTCGGCAAGCGCGTCACCTCAATGCAGCAGCTCACCCGTGCGGAGCTGCCGGGACTCGGCAGCAGCGCGGTCTTGACCAGGTTTGGTGTGCGGTCTGGCTGCGGCTCTGCTGCGCCGCCCGGCGCCGCCTGCGCAGCCGGCGCGGGCGCCGCCAACGTGGCCGCTGCACATGCCGCGGCGTGCGGTCCGCCGCCAATCGCCGCTGCCTCCGCCTCGGGCTTGGCGGAGGGTGCGTCGCTGAGGCGGGTGCGCTTGCCGCGCTGCGGCGTGGCGAACAGCGGCCGCCAGCTCTCGTCACCTGCCGTGCGCACCACCACAGCACAGCGCTCACCCACCAGGACACAACCCTGCGGCAGTGCAGCAGCAGTCCACGCCGGCAGCGCACCCCCGGGAAGGCCGCCGTGCGAGCGGGCACAGCAGCCCCCCTCACCGCTGTCGCTGCAGGGGTCGCGCATGGCCGTATGTGCTGCCCCCCGCGTGCGCTCCCAGTCACGCGGCGGCGCCTGCGGCCGGTCGCCCCCCTCCAACCCCTCCTCCCCCTCCTCGTGTGCGTCCCCCTCCTGGTGCGAGTCCAGCGTCAGGCGCCGCCGCGCGCCGCACCCGCCCCCGTTCGTGAGGTCCGACCCGCTCGAGCCGCCTGCAGAGACAGCTAAGAGACGCCTCAGAAGATGCTTCCACACATTGGCAGTCAGTAGTCATGACGTTGGAGAGGCTGGGGTGTGGCGTGTGAGTGCGCACGCTTCTGTGTGTCGGGTCACATGGGCAGCTGGCAAGGGCTGCACCAGTTGGGCTGGCGCCGGGGGGCCGGGAGTGGTTGGCGGCGGTGGTCATCAGGGAGCTGCGCCGCGCGTCCCGCGCCGCGACGGTGGCCGTGGATCGGGAGCTGTTGCTGCTCCTGCGACCACGTGCAACAAAATCAGCCGTCAGCTGACGTCCTGCCTAATAGTGGGCTGTCCTGCAACACTTGCTCAGTGCTTGTGCACCCGAGCCCTTGAGCGCGCCCATCACTCGGCAGCCGCTGTGCCGCGCAGGACCTTGTTGTGAAGCGTACAAAATTACAGTCGAGCTACACCGAAGAGATGTCAAGCAGTGGCAAATGGGCTCATCACCGTACCTGTATGGGCCAGTACTGCAGTCAGCTGTCTTCGGCAGCTTTGCAGACAGTGTGGCCCTGGGCTGCAGCAGCGCCGCTGGCTTTGCCGCCGCAGGCTTGGGCGCCGGTTCGCGGGCGCGCTTGCTGCCAGCTGCGGGCCGCTTCCTGCTTCGCTTGTGACTGGGGGATGGCTCCACTGGCGGGTCCACTGGTGCCGCGACCTGACGCCCCTCGTCGTCAGCAGTCGCTTCCAGCTGGAACCACCTGCAGAGCGGTGCGCCGTGTCAGACGCATGGCAACATATCTGATCAGAGAGGACGCCTCAGGTCCTGCTGTAGGAGCCACGCCGTGCCATGCTGTGGCACGGGGGTCGGGTGAGCGGCTGACAGGGGGGCGCGGCCCACCTGGCGCGGCACTGCTGGGCGGTGCGGCCGCGGAAGGCGCGGGAGATGCGGGACCACTGGGAGCCGTGGCGCGCCACCAGGCCCCCCAGCGCCGCGTCCTCCCCCGCGCTCCAGGGGGCGCGGCTGCACGGCGGGCACCCAGGGTTGCTGTTGGAAGCCGCGCCTCGTGGCAGCTGCTGGGGGTCGCTGAGAGCGCAGTGACCAGCGCAGTGGCCACAGCTGGCGCTGCGTCCCGCACCAGCTGTGGGCCCGTGCCAACTAATGCATCATGCGTGCAGATGTGGGCGGAATCTCGTGTTCGTGTTCGCAACAAGAATGTCGTGTCTCACCTGATGGCGGGGTCCAGGTGCCGCCTCCAGCGCCCCATGCACTGCTGGTCCGTGCGCCCCTGCCATCGCAGCAACATGCATGCGATGACCAATTTATCTTGCAAGACTCTTGAGTCCGCCAACTCTGATGGCAATCAGCTGTCAGCGATTGTCAGCGAGCAGCTTTGACTCTGCACGTCAGTGGAGATGGTGCAAGACGGCAGGCAATGCTAGGGGAACTTCTGCTCAGCACCAAAGCTCACCGCCATGCCGCGTGCAATCTCCGCCCAGCAGCTGCCGTGGGTGTTGACCAGGTCGATCAGCCGGTTGTCCTCCTGCTCCGTCCATTTGTCCTTCCTGATGTCCGGGTTGACCTGCACAGGGGTGCAGCAGCGCTCAGAAGGCTGCTCTCAGGTCCGCAAGTGACCGTCAAGTGGATGCTGTGCCAAGGGGTACAAAGCGTTGTGAGCGCCAAGGCGGTGAAGCCTGCAAGCTTCGGTGGAACACGGAAGTATGGCAGGAAGCACATGGGCAGCATGGTTGGTGCAGCACGAGAGGGGCGGTACCCGGTGGCGCCAGCGCTGGGCGCACTGCTGCCCGGTGCGGCCGGGGATGTGCTTCGCCACGGCCGCCCACCTGCACACCAAGCGCAGCTGGCATCGGAAGCCGTGAATGTGGTCCCCCGCTCTCATACGCCATGGATGCTGCCGGCTTGCGCATGTGTGGTGGCGGCCAGCACAACACCCCACCTGTTGCCCAGCTGCGCCTGCCAGTCCGCCAGCGCCCGGTCCTCGGCGGGCTCCCAGCTCCCCGTGCGCACCGGCAGCCCATTGACGGTGGTGGGCATCGGCATGCTGGGCGAAGTGGCCGGATGGCTGCAGGCTGCACCGAGCCGTCTGCTGCAGGTGCAGCCAGTGCCCCCACCAGGCCCCGAGATGTCGCGTCACGCTGAAATGACAAGCACTGCCCGCAACTGCTGCACGCGATCACGGCACGGCTGCCGGTCCTGGCTCAGCTGCCCGCTGCTCTCACGTCCCTGATGAACCTGGCCCGGCGGACGCCTGCTGAGCCCGCGGGTAGAACCTGCAGCACGCTGCAAGATCCGCAACGTGAGCGACTGCAGTGCCAACGATCGTCACCGCGGCCGGGCGCCAGGCAGTCACCCGGCAGCATGACCGGATGTTGGCGCACAAAACGGCCGCTGAGGGCGTGCAGTGTGCGGCATCATGCGCATCATGCATAGGCACTTCTTATCTCTACCAAGTGCCCTGTGGAACGTCTCCACACGCCAAGCACACGCGCCCAGCAGCACACCGCTTCGCACACCTGCCTGCCTGCCTGGACAGCCCCCAACAACGGCGCCAGGGCCCTGGCGAAGGGCTCCCCGGCCTTGCCCGCTGCCGTCACGCCCGGCGTAGTTGTGCAGGACCAGATAGCCCCGCAGAAGATGGTCGATCCCGGCGAAAGGCCTGCGAAGGGGGGCAGCATTTGGGACTGAGTGCGTCAGAGCGCATTGAGCGTCAGCGGCGCACGGCGGCCACAGCTGGCGCCGACGCCTGACTCAGGCCCACCATGCACAATCTTCGGTACATGATGTGCTGACGTGCGGCCACGCATGGTGATTCCAGCGCGATTCTGGCGCCAGCGCGCCGCGAGGCCGATGCACTCACTTCAAATTTTTCAAATCTGCGGGGGGCATCAAGCGTGCTTGCCTGGAGACTGGGCTGTCGGACCGCACGCCAGATGCTGCGGTGGTTGCCACTGGCAGTATGTCGCGGGTTGCGTACGCTGACAGCCCGTGCGCTGAACACATCAGCAACCCAAGGCGGGAGCGCAACGAAAGAGTATTGGGACCCGTGAGAAGGTGTAGTTGGGACAGAGTCCCATGCACAAGGGTGGGTGTTTGCCCATGCTTTGCAACATGCACTAGCCGACGTCGCACGGCATGTGCACCAAACTACAGGCTCATGGTCTGCTGGACGGCTGTCCTGAGCTGCTCGGTGCAGTGTTCGACCGAGCCAGCGCCGCGGCTGCGCCACGCAACATGCCCATCGGGTCGCACCAATATGGCGCCCGCTTCAGTCACCTCCCGAATGCGCTGCCAGTGGCCGAGTGTGTCGTCAACTGCCATGCGTACCGTCGGGAGCCGGGAGCCCCGTGACATCTGACCAGCGGCTGTCGCTGGCACAATCTGGCAAACCCTCAGCGGCAGCGACTCCAGCGCCTCTGCTGCCGCCAGCCACGGCTGGGCGTCTGGCGCACTCCCCAGGATCAGCAGCAGCACAGGTTGGTCGCCGCAGCAGTGGTCCACCATATCCAATGTGGACAGGGAACCACCTGTAGAGATGGCACGAAAACGCAGTGATGCCGGGCATATGCTGCGCCAGAGCATGCATGCGGAGAGCAAGCAGGGCGTCACAAGGTAGCACGCGTGCACGATGAGATGCATGCTGGAACCGCAAGGCGCACGCACCGAGCGGCGCATGCGGCAGACGGGCGCCCGGGGCTGTGGTGGGCACGTAGGGGGCACCGCGCCCGCCCGCTGGCGCCGCCGCCGCCGCTGAGGGCGCATCAGCCTGGGCCGGCTCTGGACACACGGCTCCTGCAAAGCCGCAGCATATGCCCAACTACTCGAGGGCCACCAACATGTGAGCCTTGTGGTAGGCAGCTTGTGGATGGAGCTGCACGGTGTTGACACTGTGGACGCAGCACCGCCATGCTGACGGTGCAGAAGGGGATGAAGACGCGGAGATAGAAAGTCGCACCCGAGGCGGTGTACACGAAGCCCAAGTCCTCTTTGGGGTACTGCAGCCGCAGCGTGGCGCCGCCGTCGAACAGCCGCGCCAGCCGCGCCCGCCTCCAGCCCTGCAGCGGCCCCGCCGACGGCGCCCCCAGCCGCCTCCCCAGCCGCAGCCCGCCCTCAAACAGCGCGGCCGAGATGCCTGTGCACACCGCGCGTGCTTGAACCCATACGGTGAACCTCAAGCAGCCTGCGGCCTGGAGCTGCTCTCCGACGACCGTTGCCATGCGCGCCCGCTTTTGGTGACATCCTTCAAACTCAGCTTCGACTGATGAGTGGCACAGCGCACTCGTTGTTGGGTAGAGGACCAGCCGGCTCGAAAGCTTCGGTAGGCTCACCTAACGGCAGGCCAGCAGTCAGAGGCGAGGTGAGGGCTGCCTGCAGCGCCGACGCGGCGCGGGGGTCCAACCCCAGAGCGCGAGGCACCGCCAGGGACTCGTGGAAGTTGGCCACGCTCAGTGCCGTGTTGGCAGCCGCCACCGGTCTCCTCTCGGCCTCGTACGAGTCCAGCACCCCCTGCTTGGCCCTGCCTGTCAGCAGCATGCAGCCGCCTGAGGCTGTGGCCCAGTGGCATCAACATCCTTTCGCCCTTTTTTCAAGCCACGAGAAACCTGTTGCAGGACGAGACCCGGCAGACCTCATGCTCATGTCGGACAGAGCCGGCTGCTGGCCAATGAGTGTACCGTGCAGCACTGCGGCAAGCTTCCAGGCCAGGTTGTGCGCGTCCTGTATGCCAGTGTTCATGCCAAATCCACCGGCTGGCGGGAAGCGGTGAGCTGCATCGCCAGCAAGAAAGACATTGCCCTACAGTGCACAAGATGCCCTTGACCTTGGTGATGCCACAACAAGACGCCATCAGTGAAAGGGCTCATTGATGCAGCATGTGGTGCCAGATGACAGCTCGAGAGATGCACGGTGTCGTGCGAGGCTCTGTCGGAGTACCTGTTTCATGCGCTGTGCAACCTCAGCATGCATGGTCCATGGCCGGATAGAGTGTATCGTGAGGTCGGCCATGGGCGAATCTCTGGATCCGTCACTTGCCCCAATGGCCTCGGCCAGCAGCTGTCGGCATACGCTGTGGGTGAAGCTCTCGCTCGACTGCAAAGGCGGAAAGAACGGCACCTGCAGGATGAACTAAACAGCTGCACTCAGGCAGTGGACGTAAGGACCTCTCTCCCCAGCTACCGCAGCTGCCCGATAACCACCAAAAGACAACAGTGCGGGAAGCTGACAGCAGCAGCGCATGACCTGAGCCACGAAGATGCCTTGTGTCAGGTCGTGTGCCACAATCACGGCAATCACGCCAGCATTGAAGACAAAGTAGAGCATTGCGGGGCGGTCGAGCAGCCTGCGGAGCAGGGCACGGGCCATTCAATAAGGCATGTGAGCTTCTACTGATGTGTGCTGCCGGCCTTGAAGTCACGGCCTGATGTTAAGGCTGACCTGCTCACCGTGCGGCAAGCGCTGGGCTCGAGAAGTGGATATTGATGAGGCTTTGCATGGCGCGCTCGCCCTCCATTGCTATACCAAGAGTATCCCTGAACGTGGCAGAGGCACGACCTGTAGCAACATGCCTTATGCCCGCAGATCATGCTGGCAGGTGCAAAGAGCACCGGCAGTTGCTTGTCACATTGATGCAAGGCCTCACCGCAGCCTGCTGTTTGCGCCGTCAGCAAGCACGAGGTGGTCGCAGGTGGTCCTGCACTCTTGCCCCGCTGCATTGGTACCATGTAGCGACATGCCACCATGTGACAGCTGGCTGATGGAGTTGACGGTGCAACCGTTGACTACTGTTGCCAAGCCCCTGCTGCGCACAGCGTCTGCGAGGAGGGCGGCTAGCCGGTTCTGTGATAGATGGGCGACGGGCTCAGGGCTGACATCCGGCGCATGTGCTGTCTGTTGACCCTGTGCAAATGCACAGTGCAGTCTCGTCCACAGTTTTTGTGGCGTGTGTCAGTATGCCTGTGAGCTGAACACTTGTTGGCCAAGCCATCGAGCCCAGGATGATGACAGGTGTGCACCACATGTGTCACCTCGAAGTGGTCGACAGAGCCCAGGAGCTGACCAGTAAGGCTCTCGCAGTACACAAACTTGCGCCAGAGCTCCAGCGGCGGCGACTGCTGCTTGACAGACTGTGCCAGGCCGCCTAGGCCACGAAACACCTCCATGGTGCGGTTGTTGATGTAGTGCGCCTGCCAATATGCCACCCACGACAGAAGATTCTTCTCTAAACAAACATGTATTTTCCGTCTTGTGGGAGCGTCAGAAACAGCACCCACCTTAGCAACAAGGCAAGCAGGTCGGCAAGAACACGTCAGTGATTTGAATCTCTGGCAGAACCTTGGAGGCTGCTGCCGTGTGCCCACCTGCGGATGCTGCGGCAGCGTCGTGCTGCGCTCCAAGACTACAGACGGGATGCTGTACTTGCCGAGCAGTGCAGCCAGTGTGAGCCCGGTGGGACCGCCACCGCAGATGGCAACTGGATAGTGCTCTGCATGCACCACCATTCTGCCTAGATCAGAGGCACTCCTCACCCCGTTCAGTGATGGCGCTGGGACGCATGACTGGCTAGGGATGGTCGCTCCCACTAAACATGCGCACCTGCTAGCATGGACATCATGCGCAGTCCTGCCCACTGCCTCATGCTGCAGGGCTGCCCCAACAGCAGGCGGCCTGCCGCTCTAGTGAGAGCTGCACGAGCTTGCATCAGGGCGGCAACGCTGCTACCTCAGGTGTTGCCGCCGCCGACGATGTCCTAGATTGTGTGCCAGCTGTGTCTACCTTCGCTGAGGCGCCATCTACTTGTGCTGCTGCATCGCCAATCCCCAGCTGTTCTAGAAGCTGCTGAAGCTCCACCAAGGACGCATTGCTGTCGAGTCTGCAGGGGCAGAGCGGTGCCAGCATTGGCTTAGCAGCCGGCGCAGCTTCAGACTTCACATCGTCTGCTCGACCTCACAGGCAAGTGTCACCTGCGGCCTTCTGCAACGCCCAGTGCTGTTGTCAACAGGCGGAGACGATGCCGTGCATATGAGGAATTCTGCGGAAGCTGCCGCACACTTCGCATCTCATCGGACAGCACCGTAATAACATCGTCAATGTTTTGCGAACCAGAGCTGTCGACGTGTACAGCTTTCCAGGGCTTATGCACCCGGTGCCTGGTCACCACAGTCTGCACAGATGGCTGCAGGGTGCGCTTGCTGCTGGTGCGGCGCCTAGCTTTCAGCCTGTTTGCAAGCTTTGCAGCCTCGTCGGCGCTCAGATTAGGCACTTTGTTGTCTTGTTGCATGCTGTTGCCAACAGACATACCTGAATTGTGGCGGCCGGGTCTCACATGCATGCCCTCGAATGCAATCTGGAGCGGCAAAGCATGCGCAGCACGCAGTCAGACCATACTTGAATAATTGCAGATTTGCAGCGTGACAGCAGGCCGGCGACATGCGAAGTGGTCACAAGCCTGACCATGAAGCTGATTGTTCCCCACGCCTGACGTCATTGTGCGTATTTTCGTGTGCACCTAAATTTGTTCGCACAGGGATTGGATTGTGACTACACCTAGCTTTGTGGCCACAATCTGTAGTTTAGCAATGTCACAGCGCAAGATTGGCTCGTTCTTTGTGAGCACACCGCGCCAGAACGGGTCCAGCAGGTTACCCCTTAGTGAACACCGCACGCCACATGCAAACGGTGACATCACTCACTCGCAGCAAGTGCGCGGTAGGGAAAATCAGCAGCAACATCATCAGCATGTCCAGCAGCAGCAGCAGCAGAAGCCACAATCTCGGACGCTGCCGGGGTCAGAGCACACACCGCTATCCGGGCAGAAGCGCAAGGCGGATGGCGATTTCGTCATCCGCAGCGAGAGCCGCTCCATGCACATCGATACCCCTGAGCAGCCAGCGGCGCCGCAGCGGCCTTCAACATCTTCACGAAGGCCAGAAGCGTTGGAGGCCCGCCGACGCAGGATGCATGCAATCCTGAGCCATCCTGAAACCAAGAACGCCGCAGCCCTCAGGCGGGACCAGCTTCACCTGTATGCACCAGGGTGTCTGCTGTGATGGTGCTGATGTCGCCTTATGATTGAAGTCGGTTGATGCAACGTGCAGGCAGATCAGCGAGACATTCTCTTGGCTCAACCCCAAGAACCTCAAGGATGCCAAGGGCCGGCGGCCAGCAGATCCGGTGAGCTCATCAATGCGTGCAAGCTTCATCATCCAGATGACCCTGTGATACCATATGTACGTTCTCAGATATGGCAGCGTTGCTTCGCAGGAGTATGATGCACGAACAGTTCAGGTTCCGTCACAAACCTACGGCAAGCTATCGGGTATGCAATGATGTGATGGACGTGGCGGCCTTATTGCTTGCACCATCCGTGCCATACCACTGCTGTGACGTGCTCCCATCTGCTGTGCAGCATCACAAAAGGCCTACTGGGACATCAAGCAGAAATTCATGGATACGATCCTTTTCTATAAGATTGGCAAGGTGTGCTCCTCTATTGACATGGAGAGCCTGGCGGCAGGCAGGCCCTGCAGTATCCTGCATGCATATGCCCACATACCCGGACCGGTGCACTGCCAACCTCTCCTGCGGATTACATGTGCAGTTCTACGAGCTGTACGAGGACGATGCCCAAATCGGTGCCGATTTGCTGGGTTGGAAGATGACATGCAGCGGTGTGGGCCATTGCCGTCAGGTGAGAGGCACACCATTTGCCTGCTGCCGTACTTTGTGCGCAACTGTAACGACCAGCTGCGAGTGCTGGCGCCTGGCATATGAGCCAGGTGGGTTGCCCGGAGAGCGGCATTGAAGAGGCAGTTCAGCGGCTGACGGCTGCCGGCTATAAAGTTGGACGCATCGAGCAAACAGAGACTGCGGCAGAGGCTAAGCAGAAACGTGGAAACAAGGTACGCTGTCCTTTCTTGGGTGCTCGTTTCGTACAGTTCATCTCCCTGCATTTGATGTTGCTGTACGATCATGCAATGCTGGCTGAAGCTGCTGTGCCGACATGCAGGCGACCATCCAGCGTGAGCTGACCAGGATCCACACGCCTGCCACCCTGACAATAGGCCATGTCAGCCCTGATGCTGTGCATCTCATGGTGAGCTGCATGCAAGAGCAGACGTGCTGCAGACCACATGTGGTGTGTCTGCCATCAATCTTTACGAGCTGCGACCCACCGGGACTTGAGCTGTGCTGCTGACACAGGCAGTGTGTGAGGAGGTGCTGCCTGGGGCAGGCGCCAACGACCATGTCACCATCGGTTTTGCTTTCCTGGTATTGGGCTGCTGAGTCTGCGTTTCTGTCGATGGGCTATGCTATAGATGGGCCTGGGCACAGATGGGCGATGCTATATGCGCCCAAGGATATCCAGAGGCATATGACAATTTGCCCAGGGTTGTTTGTTTGTTGACCTGTCATGTGCATGCTGCACCTGCAGGACGCTGCAGCCGACCACTTCTATGTGGGGTGAGCTTGCCTGCAGACTAGTCTTCAATGCCTCTGTGGCAATGTTGCAAGCTGCACTGCGCTGTGTGAACTTTTCCGATGAGGGATGCCCTCAACCTTCAGGTCTTTGACTGATGGCGCTGGACGAAACAACTTGACCACGCTGCTGACCCAGGTTCATGATTGATCGTATTTCCTCAACGATGGGGATCATGCAACCCAATCACTGGCGTGTCGCGTGTAAACTGGCGTTCATGCACTTGCAGGTCGCGCCAAAAGAAGTGATTCATGCGCGCCACAGTCTGACAGGTTTCCATGCATGCTACATGAGTGTGCACTCGACCAGCAACTGGTCAACCGCATGCGAACCAACTGGAATGAACCTGTCACCTTGACCCGTGCATACAACCCATAACATGCGGGCTTGACCACGCTGCATCTTAACTGCAGGGCTGACCTCCCGCATCCTGGCGTACCCGCCGATGCCAACCAGCCTCAGCAATGTGACACCTGGCGTTGAGTTTCCAGCACCAGAGAGCGCTGCCAGCGTCCTGAAGACCCTGGTGCGGCTGCACCTGACCCTGCCGCTGCTCATTGCCGAGTGTCAACACATCATGCAACTGGGCAAGGTCCTCATGCCAGCATTGGCGTGTCTTTACGATGAGTCGAGTGTGCTTGGCCCATGTTGTGCTGCAGGATGGCTTTGGCGGGGACGATGGTTTGCCAGAAGCTGTCACGGAGCTCGGCAACCTCCCGCTGTCAGCGCTGGCGGCATTGGTGTTGCACCTGAGGCGGATGCGGTCAGTGGACGAGTTTGCTGGCTACGCCGCCCTCGTCAGCCCATATGAGGTGCCGCACCAGTAGTCATGTAAGCGGTGTGCTAGCTGCGCATGCAAGCAAGACCTCAGGTGCATCGCCACCTCACTCCTAGAGCCTCAACCAGCCTGTTGCCAAGCACCGACACATGTTGCTCACTAGCATATAGTGGCGTCGTATGCCAGGGCCAGACCCCCCTTTCGATCCTGCACATAATCATCTCTCATTCTGCCTCCCAGCTGTATGCGGCTGCGCTTCGCCTGGACGGTCCAACGCTCGCAAACCTGGAGCTGCTCGAAAACAACACCGGCGAGAGTGCCGGCAGCCTGCTGTCCTGCCTGGACACCTGCGCCTGCGCAGGTGGTGACCAGTCCCCTCACGCCTGTGTCTGGTGGCTGCACATCCAGCAGCAGCAGCAGGTGGAGAGGTCATGCAGGTGGCTTGACATCGACCAGCGCCTGCTGACGCTCTTCAATGGCCAGCGCAGAAGTCTGAGGGCCTTGATGCTGCATTCGTAGGGGGGCGGCGGCTGCTGCGGCGGTGGCTGTGCCGGCCGCTCACAGACGTCCGAGCCATCAGCGCGCGTGCGGACGCTGTGGACGTGCTGATGGCGGCGCCTGAGCTGGTGTGCTGTTGGGGCCCTCATGTGCCCTCCGCTTGGCACCCATGGTCTCAGCATGGCGCACATTGGCTGGTGGGCAGCCAGGCATGCCTGGCTGATGTTCAAGGTGACCAAACTCACGTGCAGATCTCCCTGCAAGCCAGCAGGGACCAAGCAGCACTGCGGCTCTAGGGTTTGTGTCCTGACGGTGTCGATGCTGTGCAGGTGGCGCAGCTGCGGGGGGCGCTACGGGGCATGCCCGACCTGGAGCGTGCGCTCGGCGCCGCCCGCAACGCCGCCGCGGCGCCGCCTACGGCGCTGCCGCCCGCCATCCTGGCCACCCTGCAGCGGAAGTGAGAGCGCTGCTGCTCTCCTGGCTGAGATTGCACCCGAGGCGTCGCTGTATCGGTGCACAGCTGCGATGCAGACCTGCCACCGCAGTCTTTGCCATCAGGACCTTGACCATACCAGTGCGATGGAAGAACCGAATGGAGCCTGATGTCCTTACAGGCGACTCGTGGCTCTGGGAACAGCAGTGACGGCCGTCAGAGCGGCAGTTGGAGCGTTGAATGCCTTCGACGTGGCGGCTGGAGACGAGGCGACAGAGCTACTACGTAGCGCCACCGCCGCTGCCCAGCGTTGCAGCGAGGGCTCAGCGGCAGACGTCCTGGAGCTCGTCTCAGAGGCACTTGTGTGGCCGGAGCAGGTCAGTGGGTGATATGTTGCGCGTCAGCAGTGCATCGTCAGACAACAGACTATGCCAGGGTTGAGCTTAAAGTACTAGCAAGGAGCCAACGTGACCTCGCAAAGCGCACAGTCGAGGCATCTCCTGGTGCAGGGGTCGAAGAAGCGCGGCAAGGCAGCGACCGCCGCCGCCGTGCGGCTGGCTCCCTCGCTGCTGGCGGATGTTCCGCTGTCGGCGGCGGCAGACGGGCCTGAGGATGCGGGCCTGCAGGCCGAGATTGCGCTTACCACAGAGCTGCTCATGCAGGTGCGCTACATGCCATGCCGCAGCTCAAGCGTCTGCACGTAATCTTTGTTTTGGATGGCAGCAATGGGATTACTGGTGTCAGACACAGCAGGCCAGGAGTGGCCTTTCTTTTGGTGCAGCTGAACGCATGCAGTCGGGAGTGGGAGGCGCTGCAGGAGGCGATTGCCATGTTGGACGTGCTTGCCTGTTTTGCCGCCTTCTCAGCCGCTGCCGAGGGCCCCACCTGTCGTGCTACCTTCGTCCCACACGGTGCACACACTGCATCGCATGATCACATATCCAGGCTCTTGTCATCGGAAGAGGCAGAGCACATTGCAGGAGCCTGCACCCCATCGTGTGCCCCTGCTTCAACAGGCTCAGCAGAAGCAGGCGGCGCAGCAGTGCTGGATCTTGAACAGGTGGGAGCACCAGGCCAAACGGTTGTGGGCACATGTTTTGAGATGACGAGGACCTGCACGTGCGCCAAGCATTGACCAGTGCATGCGTGGCACGTGTGCCAGCTGCTGTGCTGCAACCGGGCCGGGCCCCTCCGTCGGCAGGTGTGGCACCCCTGCGCGCGCGCACCCCCGGGCGGCTGCATCGTGGCCAACGACCTGCAGCTGGGCGCGCCCGCCGCCCCCGCCCGCACGCTGCTGCTCACGGGCCCCAACATGGGCGGCAAGAGCACCCTGCTGCGGGCGTCCTGCATCGCCGTCATCATGGCCCAGGTCGGCGCCCTCCATCCAGGCAGCGTCCAAAGGGCGATGGCCAGTCCCGCACGCATGCTGGCTTCCCGCTGCAGGGCTTGACCCTGGAGCATTCGCCAGTCAAGCCGCGCACGTGGACGGCCACAAACTGAGGTGTGTGGGGCGTGCAGATGGGGTGCCGGGTGGCGGCGGCGGGCTGCGCGCTGTCCCCCGCGGACTGCATCTTCACGCGGCTGGGCGCGCAGGACCGCATCCTGGCCGGCGAGTCCACCTTCCTGGTGGAGTGCCAGGAGACCAGCTCCATCCTGCGGGTGGGCGTCGGCGGCCCCTGCGCGGCCGCCCATCGCACGCCTCGCACCATGTGGTGGCAGGCCCCCTGACCCCAGAGAAAGTCCCGGGCCGGCTCGTGCGTGCTCGTGCGGCAGGTTCACTGAGAGCCCTGTGTTCAACTTGCATGCAGCATGCGACGCCGGCGAGCGTGGTGGTGCTGGACGAGCTGGGGCGGGGCACCTCCACCTTCGACGGCTACGCCATCGCCTACGCCGTCCTGCAGCACATGTCCAGCCAGGTGGGAGTTGCCGCTGTCAGGGTTGGGGCCAGCTCCATCGTCGTCGGAGCACTGCATGGTCAGAGGTATGTAGATATGCATGTACGCAACACGGACTGCGCCATGCGCAGGTGAACCCGCGGATGCTGTTTGCGACGCACTACCACCCGCTCAACGCGGAGACGGCCGACAACCCCCACATCCAGCAGGGCCACATGGCCGCGCTCGTGGGCAGCCAGCGGGATGCGGCAGCCGCCTCCGCGGCTGGCGGCGGCGCCGGCGGCAGCTCCAGCGGCAGCGGCGACGGCATCACCTTCCTGTACCAGCTGCGGCCGGGGCCGTGTGACAAGTCCTACGGTCTGCTGGTGAGCAGCGCCGCCTGCACAACCGGCTGCCCTGTCATCAATCAAGCCTGTGCTACACTCTGCTGCCCTGCGCATGTGCTCAATCACTCATCAGGGCTGTCCCACGGCAAGCGCACATGCTGCAAACAGGTGGCCGGGCTGGCGGGCATCCCGCCGGCGGTCCGCCGCCGCGCAGCGGAAGCAGGACTGCACCTCGAGGCCAAGCTGCAGGCGGCCTTTGACAGCGACAGCAGCCTGGGTGCCACAGACGGCACAGCAGCTGGCGCTGTCACAAACGGCACACGCGCAGCGAAGCAGGCTGCCGAGGCAGCGCTGTCTGCACAGGAGGCAGACCTGATGCGGCGGCTGACAGAAGTGCTCCACAGCCCGGAGCAGTCCACCAGCAGTCGTGGCTTTGCGGCCTTGGAGACGCTGTGGCGTGACTCACAGCGCCTTGTAGCCATGCAGGCCTCGTAGCTGTGGTGAACAACCAACTGTACAAAGAGTGCTTTGGCGTGTTTACCATGAACAAGGCTATATCACTTCTGCAATCAGTATGCTGCTTCGTTCTACATGGAAGCTTGTGGCCTACACTGCAGCTGTTAACAAGTGGGGAGTGGTAGCAGCAGTTTTATGCGCTGCAATTTGTCCTCGACATCACCATACCATAAGGAGTATCCTTTGGTAAACTCCATGTTACACTCCATCAAGACTTCGGGCTCGTGTGGTGCATGTTACACTGTGGTCTGAAGCAGCAGGGTAGGCAGGAGAAGACCGACATAATGGCAGACAAACAGGAATGCAAGAGCATGAGGACAGGCAAAAGGTTCAGCCCAGGTCAGCATCGCAGCCCCAACCCCGTTGTCTGAGCTGCAAAAGTGTACCCTATGGTTCTGTGATGCAAGCTGGCGGGGCAACTACGGTACATGATCCCTCCCCTACTGTGTTCCCCAACTTCATCTGCAGCTGCCTGAAAACAAAGCACGGTTCGTGTGAAGTGTCAACCCCAGCATGCGGAAAGCACGCTGCTCATGAAGTGGCCGCTGGCAGGTTAGCCATCAGCCAAAAAGAATGGTCTGCTATGGCCTTGTGGTGCCCCATGCCTTGATGCCAGCAGCCCGAACTGGCGCAGCAAGTTCAGCAGCGTCTATCGCGTGCAGCTACTGCAGACTTGCTGCGGCAATCCTGGCTGTGAGCTGGCAAGGGGCGTATCTGGGGTGGCATCTGGGACAGCACTCAGAAGTCGTCGTCAAAGGACAGCTGCGCCGAGTTCTTGCTGTTGTCAGCATTGAGTCCTGCCATCACGCCACTCTTCTGGTACTCTCCCACCCGCTTCTCAAAGAAGTTGGTCTTGCCCCTGCAGCAATGGGAGCGAGCACGTCAGCGTCTGCGCAGGCTCTGGCAGATTCCTGACTGCAGCAGCACTGCTCATGCAGCACAAGCGCAGTCGGTGGCATGGGCAGGAGCAGGAGGCTCACTGGAGCGAGAGCATCTCCATCCAGTCGAAGGGGTTGACGGTGTTGTAGATCTTGCAGTGGCCGAGCGCCACCAGCAGCCGGTCCGCCACGAAGTGGATGTACTCGCCCATCAGCTCGCTGCGAGCACGGGGTTCAAGGTTCACTTGGCTGCGGAACAACTTTGTACGGTGCTGTGCAGGGCTGCGCAGCTGCTGCGGCAACTTGCACAGCATGGGGCCAGGGGCGTGTGGACACACAACATTGGTTGATGCTACGGTGAAGAGGCAGATACCACGACCGCTGCACTAGAGCAGGGTGCACCTGTTCATGCCAATGAGGCCGGCTGGGAGCGCATCGCAGATGAACTCGCGCTCGATGGTAACGGCGTCGATGATGATCTCTGCCACCCGCTCGTCTGACAGCTTGTTTGCAACCAGCCTGCAGTACGGTGCAGCACCACGGTCGGGGACATGTGCACTTGACACATGTGCACCTGCAGTACAGCCCACATGGGTGAGTAGTACTGGGGTGCCTGTTCTCTGCTTATTTGGAGGTCGGTTTATGACAGCGGGCAGTTGAAAGGGGACGCACGAGTATAGCAGGCAGGCGAAGTCGCAGTGGAGGCCCTCATCCCGGGAGATCAGCTCGTTGGAGAAGGTCAGGCCCGGCATCAGGCCCCGCTTCTTGAGCCAGAAGATGGCGCAGAAGCTGCACAGCGGGAGCACGGAGTTCAGCGTTGCATGGAACCACCCAGTGCACATGCTGTCCTAAGCCGGGCCAGAAACATCGGCCTTGCACAACTGCTGCTGAACTGTGGCTGTTTGGCATATTGTCCGGCTGTGATGTCCCACCTGCCGCTGAAGAAGATGCCCTCGACGGCTGCAAACGCCACTAGCCGCTCTGCAAAGCTGTCGGAGCTGCAGGCAGGCACAGCACATTCAGACCCACTGCAGCTCCACCGCAGGCCTGCCTCGCACCACTGGCGCCTGCCATGCTCGACAGGCAATTGCACCCGTGCACCTGTCGGATCGAATGAGTTGGAAGCCGAGGTGCACACTGGTGCTCACCTGGTGATCCACTTCATCGCCCACTCGGCCTTGCGTGCGATGCAGGGGATGTTCTCGATGGCGTGGAACAGGTGCTGCTTCTGCGCTGTGTCCTTGATGTACGTCTCCAGCAGCAGGCTGTACATCTCTGCGGGCAGCATGGGGTCTGGCTCAGCTCGAAGGGTTATTACTGCACCCCAAGCACTTGTTCAGCACGGTGGCAGGGATGCCGGCGTCGGCATGACGTCTGGTTTTCTGTCGCACCAGAGTGGATGTTCTCGATGGCGATCTGGAAGCCGTAGAAGGCGCGTGCCTGCGTGCACGACAGTAGCTTCAGCAACTGGTCAGCCTGCGCTTCTTGCATTGGACGGTTGCACACACACAGCAGCAGTGGGCAAGGCAGCAGTGAGCACAGCTGCATTTTCACCTGCGGCAGCCCCACGTTTGTGTGCTGTTCAGTACTCTGTGTGATCCCGGATGCTGACTGGGCCTCACCTCTGGGACCTGGACCTCGTTCAGGAAGCGCGAGCCGAGGTTCTCCAGGACAATGCCGTCCGAGGCGGCGAAGAATGCGAGCACGTGGCTGACGAAGTGCTTCTCGCCGTCGTTCAGCTTGTTCCAGTGCGCCTGGTCCGCGCTGAGGTCCACCTCCTCGGCTGCAGCAGCAACGTCCAGGAGTGTCAGCAGAAGCAAAGGGTGCTGAGAACGCAGGCATGCGCACGCAGCGACAGACACATCACATCAAGCAAGGGGTTAGGGGGCAGCCTCAAGCAGCATTTTTTGCTGGCGCTTGTATAGCCTCTACTGGTTCTGATGTGGTTGGACCCGCATTGACGCTCGTGAATTCGACTTGCAGCATAGGAAAGTTCAAACCCACGACATGACATGTGCCATGCACGCGAACCATTTGGCGTCCCAAGAGTGCAATGACGGACTGTGCACTGGCGCAGCAATGGATGTCATCGTTGCTGGCGGCATGATGGGTGTACGAGCTCGTCACCAACACCGGAGCAGAGCAGACAGTCCAGCAGTTCGTAACAACCCTCGCACTGCAAGCCGTGCAGCATCGACCACCGCCCCGTATGCTGCCCAGAACACTTTACTAGCGCGATGAGCGGGGCACTGCGGACTGAGATCCCACAAAGGAGCAAGAGCGGCGATGGTGACGTTGCTCACCGGTCCAAAAGGACGCCTCCGCCTTCTTGTACATCTCCCAGATGGCGGGGAACTTGATCGGGAACATGCAGAAGCGGTCCGGGTTGTCCTCCAGCAGCGGCTCCGGCCGCAGCGCCCGCGGCTTGGCGGGGCTGTTACGAACTGAACTGCTGCTGGGCACCATGTCCATTGCTAGTCCGGGAGCCATGGCGGCTGCTGGCTTGACTGCTAGATGGCTGCTATAATCTACTGTGGGCGGTAGGAGGCGAGTGCGTCGGAGGGGAGCGTTTGCAAGTGGAAGTGTGCGGCATGCGTGGCTGCGTGTTTTCCGAAACGCGCTAGGGTTCGAACTTTGAATCAAGCACAAGGGAGGGATGCACGTGCTGACCGGGGGCGGTCTGCTGACGTGCCGGGGTCAGCGCTGATGTTGCCAGCATGCGACGCTTGCCACATCTACTTGCGCTGTCTAACCATGAAAGGGTTGCATTAGCGCCGGCGCTGAATGGATCGGACTGGTAGCGACGCCGTGCATCCGGGAAATCTGACGTTCCAAGCACGCTGCTGATACAATGCGCCTGTTGACATGGAATATCAACGCGCTGGTACGAGCAAACAGCTCTAAGAGTCATCGAGCAGTCGCAGTGCACCAAAGCCGGGTCTCTTGCCAGACTACCGTCACAACCTTGCACATGCATGCTCCGCAGGCCGGAACTGTGCGCAATTTCGAGCTGAAACATGGTAGCTTCAGAGGCTTTCTGGATGCCTATCACATCGACATCTTGTCAGTGCAGGTGGGCGGCCCTGATATCATAAATTGTGGTGCATACAAATGCTGCAGTGACGTTGCCGCTGCCATCTTCAGTAGGAGACATTTTTCCAGTAATGCATCTCGCAGGAGCATAAGTTGCAAGACCAGGGAACGACCGCCAAGTCGGGTCTCACAAAGGAGCTGGCGTGTGTCGATGGGTATGAGGTGCGGTCATACATGCATGGTGCATCCGTGGGCATCCCAGTCTGCCTGCAACAATGGTGCATCCTGTATGAATGCTGAGGCAGCGGCAGCATGCTGCAGAGTTTCTGGACATTCTCGGAAAAGAAGAAAGGCTACAGCGGTAAGTTGCCGTGTGGCGCTCCCTACATGCTCGATAAGTTGCGCAGGTGCACCTGCGCTTGCCTGTGTGCTGCCATGTCCTTACGGGGAACACTGCTGAGAGAGCAGGTGTCGCGACATGGTGCAAGCTGGGCTACTCAGCGCGAGCAGCTGAGGAGAACTGCCTGGGGAGTCCGGACGACGACTTTTTTGCAGAGGGCAGGTGCCCCGCTGTGCTGCTGCCATGCTGGCCATCAGCGCCGCCCAATGGGCAACCCATCAAGCTTGGCAAGGTCACAACGACCATCCAGTTCGATGCTTGCAGAAGCAGGTGCCCATGTCTCAGGATCATCGGTAGCTCTGTCGCTGCAGGGTGGTGGTGACAGACCATGGCCACTTTGTCCTCATCAATGTGTACGTTCCGAACGCGGGTGGCAAGCCCGAGCGCCCGCGCCTCGCCACCAAGCTCGACTTCCTGCGCCTGCTGAAGGCCAAGGCTGACGCCTTCCTGGAGCAGGGGCGTGAGGTGGGCACTTGCACTATTGCTGCACCCCGGTCTTCCATGTCAAATCTTGCTCAAGGTCGATGCCAATGGCTGCTTGGCATGAGGGCTGCCAAGCAATGCTGTTGCTCTGCCGTTCCTTGAGAAGTTGGCAGAGAAGCGGGTGATGTATACCAGCACGCCGGGAGGCATGCTGTCCTGCCAGAGACGCAACGTCGCAACCGAGCGAGCCAGCTTCAGGTGGTGGCGGCGCAGGTCATCATTGTGGGCGACCTCAATGTTTCAGCTAGCCAGAAGGACTGTCACTACCTCATCAAGCACGAGAAGTGCTACAATGCAGAGGAGCTGGCCCTGCTGTCCGCCCTCACATCCAGGTGCGGGTCCCAAGCCCTTCACTGAATAATGCCTTGAGTCGCCACAAGGCGGGCCTTCAACTGCATGTGGCCACGATGAATAGAAGATGGTAGTCATCTGCCAGCGTCTGCGACGAACGGTTGGATACAACTGCAGGTATACCGATGTGTGGCGGCACCTGCACCCTGATGTAGATGACCAGTTTACGGTCTGGGACGAATACACCAGCGCTCGGCTGAGCAATGAGGTGTTGTGCACAGTTTGCTTTGCAGCTTATGTCAGAATGATGCACACCAGAGGTTTACCTTGCGTCCAGTGCTTGTTAACGAGTTGGATCACGCGCACCTGCCAGCATGGTCTACTGTTGTTACCTCTCTTGGAGATTTAGCAGCGGATCCTGTGTCCTGCCTCTATTGCAGGGCTGCAGAATAGACTACGTGCTCGTAAGCCCAGGACTTTTGGACAAGGTCGTGTCGTGTGAGCATCTTTACAGCACACCACCAAAATGGTGCGCCAGTAGTGAAGGCTCAAGGACACCTTGACGACATCTGGTCCTTTGGTCCAGTGACTTTTACGAGCACGTCTTTACTGCTCTTCTGCTGACGATTCCTGCAGGAGCGACCATGCAGGCGTGATGCTAGGTATGTTGTACGACCAGCATTGATGGCCTCAGTTGCAATTGACAGCCTTGATGTCACACCCCTCCAGTGCACTTTAACACTGCATCCTCCTTCATGACAGCATGACAGCACAACCCGTGGACTGCAGAGCTGAGGGAACTGGAAGAGGCGCGGCCCTGCGCCCCCTGCGCCTTATCATCCCGCAGCATGAAGCGCTTCAACGACCGCAGCCAGCGCCGCATCGCTGACATGTTTGGCGCCAAGCGCCCCGCAGCAGGTGCAATCAACTGATCCGCACTTCCAACGGTAGTCGCTGCATGCGCCGTGGTTGCTTGGCACACCACAGCTCTGCTGGAGCTGTAGTGTGGCTCCTATTCATGAATGTACGGGTCCCTGTGTCTCAGGCTCAGCAGGGGCGCCGCCTGCCAAGAAAGCACGGCAGCAGGCACAGCCCACAGCAGCAGAGGTGCAGCCTCGCAGTGCTGGACGGTTGGACAGCCACAGAGCGGCGACAGATGCAGCAGAGCCTGCGCAATTGCCAGGTCTGGCGAGTGCGGAAAGCGTGCCAACAGTTGGGGACGTGCGCGGTGCGGAGGATAGTGCCGCTGCGCAGCCCGCTGCCGAGCCAGCAGCCACAGAACCTGCTGAACGCCCAGCTGCAGATGTGGCACCAACCGACGGCGACAGCGTATCTGGGTCAGCCGCTGCCAGGGTCAATGCAAACGCTGCAGCAGATGGCTTGCACAGCCCTGCTAAGTCGACAAAGGTCGATGTGCCAAATATCAGGCCCAGCAGGGAGCAGGGCAAGGCTGCGCAGGCTGGCAGCATTCAGAGCTTCTTCAGACCAACAGCAGCACTCAGACCTGCAGAGGGGTGATGGCAGTTGTTGTTTTGCAACCTGCTGTCGATGAGGACACCTGTACACAGGTGCTACTCGTGACTGACGATAGTTGTTGCAACATCATGAGGTTGAGGACAAGCATGCCATGAGGTATGCGCTCCACCGCTGCTCATATGGCGTCGAACCCAGCTACACCCGTGGTGCGGCCGTGCAGATTTTGTACATATGCACCGTCCATGACCTCTAGTGGGCCTTCCAACACCCCCTCCAGGATGCCAGCCTGCGATTCATGCACAACAATGTCACGGAAATTGCTCATTCGTGGCTCGTACATGCTGCCCGCCCAGCACATGGCGTTTCGTCGCACCAGCTGCAATGCTGCTGCTGTTGCCATCCAATGCTGGAGCAAGGCAAGACGTCCTTGAGTTACCACACGCTGTATGGGTGCTATCTCATCACATTCTTCGCCATGCATGACCACCTGCATGCCAGCGCCGAGAGCCACACACAGCTCGGGGTCCAGGCCGCCGTGGGCTGTGATGCCCGTGGCGCGCTCGACCAGCTGCCTCACTGCCGGAACATGTGTCCCACCTGCATGCAGGCGCTGCAGGAGCGTGCTCACTTGCCATGTGCCTGCGCAAGTACTGGGATTTCACACCTGCTCTGAGTGATGCGTCACAGCAACATCTAAGCTGCTGTTCTGGATACAGTCGGCTGTGTGCCACAGGGCATGGTGCGCCTGCAGCCGCACCTCCGACCAGCAGCGCCTTGGTGACTCGGCGGGGCGGCGGCGCAAACCTCCCCAGCCCTGCAGCGCTGTCGCTGCCGCTGCCGTCTGCAGCCGCTGCATCCAAGGCAAATGGCCTGCAGTGCGCGGCTCCAGGTCAAGGGGGTACCAGCACCCGGGCCAGCATCGAGCAAGTGCCACTTCTTTTCACAGCGCCCCCGTCCAGCCTGCAGACTGGGTGCCAGTACAGCAGGTGCGTCAGACGAGCACCTGTCGGCCCACTCAAGGAACACAGCTTTCCCGGCGCGCTCCATCACCGCCCAGATGCGACGCAGCAGCGGCTGCACTGCTGCCTGAAACTCTGCCCGGCTGAACGCGACCTGCACACATACATATCTAAGGAAGTTATTGTGCATATGGCCCAGCTGGACAGAGACCACACTCCACAGACAGCTGGCGTTGGATACATGCATTGGCCGCTCTTGCCTGGCCTGCTTCATACAAGCGGGGGAACTTACAATCGCACCTCGATGTGTTGCCCATCTGGCAGCGGCACGCTGACCACCGCATCCGTGGCACTCGACAACGCAACCTTGGCTGCCTCTGCCGCTGGCATGATCGAGCTGATGTCCACCTCGCTGCAGGACAAGACAGCTTGGTCTCGCCCCGACGCAAGTAGCACAGCGGATGTTGGTCTCATCTGTGGAGTCTAGCAATCCCGCTTTATCGAACTTGAAAACACAGGGAGGCTTCTGCAGCTCAGCTGTCTCACAGCGGTTGCAGAGGCAGGACAGTGGAGGTGATGCTGGTGACAGACCTGACTGTGTGGCCCTGGTGCCGGCAGCGCTCCAGCGCCCAGTGCGCCACTGCGCGATCAAAGTCGTCGCCCCCAAGCTCAGAGTCCCCATCCGTTGACAGCACCTCGAGGATCCCCTGCAGCACAGCGGGCGATGCGTCCCGACTGCAAGGTATCTTGCTCAGATCACGCAGCCTTCGTCACAGCATGTGCCCGAAACACATCAAGATGTGATGAACTGCTGAGCAGATTGTCGTTGCGTGCTCGAGCAGAGGGTCGCGGTGGCACCCACCTCGAAGCTCTCGAGGATGCTGACGTCCAGGGTGCCCCCGCCCAGGTCCACCACCAGGATAGTGTCGGCGTCCTGCGGCCGGCCCAGGCCATATGCGATGGCAGCCGCGACGGGCTCTGCAGCGTGGCGAAACACCCCGCTTCATACGTGCCCTGCATGATGGCCGCCAACGTTGCTCTGTGCACTTTGGCGGCCATGCAAAACACCGACCTTGCAGCAGGTGGACTGCCTGCAGGCCGGCCCGCCGCGCCGCTCGGTGGGTGGCCTGCCGGCGAGCCGGGCCGAAGTGCGCCGGCACTGTCACCACCTGCGGGGTCCGCACTACGTCAGAACCCCGTAGAATGACACGTTTCTGGCTGAGAGAGCCACAAGGCGGGTGCTGCATGGTGTGCAGACCTCCGAACGATTGGACAGCACCACGTCCAGGAGGATGCACATCACTTGTATCTCGTTGAACCATGTTTGACACTCATCGCTGCTAACAACAGTCATCTCTCACCGCATTTGTGACGGTGCTGCCGAGGTGCGCCTCCGCACGGGCGAGCAGGTGGCGCAGCAGCTCCGCAGACACCTCCTCTGGCCGCAGCAGCGCACCGCGTGCCGTGCACCTGAGTCGCACCCCGCTGGCTGCGCCGTCCGCCCAATCGTCACGATCTGGAAGATCTGGCGGACGAGAGCCACCAGACACACTGCCGGTGTCTGCAGAGACAGCCGGAGCTGATGCGCTGTCGGCGGCGTCGCAGCCGCACACCTCGTAGCGCAGGCCTGCCACGTCGGCAGCCACCTCCGCCTGTGAGCGCCCGATCAGGCGCTTTACCGAGTAGAAGGTGTTCGCGGTGTCGTCGCCACGCGCTGCTGCGCCAATGAGGACTGCGTCCTGCACCGCTATGCGACACTGGCTTCAGCAAATCAGCTCGATACTTCGTTGTCGCATGCATGTGGAGCAGTGCAGGATCTGTGCAATGACTGCCATTGCCGCTAGGCTGCTGTCCGCACTTGCACCTGTGTGTATGCAACTACTGACGGCGTGACGTGGTTGCCCTGATCGTCCGGGAGTATTCGAGCCTTGCCGTCTTGGATCACCGAAATGGCTGAGTTGCTGGTGCCCAGATCGATGCCCACAAGCGTGCTCTTGGCGGCGGCCGCTGTTGGCCTGCGCGGCGTGCGATGGCAGCGGGCGGCGGCGGATCCCGGGGTGAATTTGCACAACCCTGGCGAGATTGTCAGCTGTCGGCTGGCGAGGCATCGACTATGCATGCTGTATGCTGAGCATCGTATGTTGGTTTGCTGTCTGCTTGTAGGCGAGAGTGGCGCATGCTTCAGCCCCTTCTGCTGCAGCTTCCAACACTTGAACTGCAGCAAATGCTTGCTGGCACTTCGGCCAGCTTACCCCACCACTTGCCGACGATCAGCCAAGCGAGACACTTGTGAATGCTGGCAGCTGGTGGCTGATTCATTTGAAATGGCGCGGGGAGAGGGACGGCGGCAAAGCGGGGGCCGTGGGCGAGGTGGGCAGACTGGGGGTGTAGCAAAGCAGACAGGCGGTCGGGGAGGCGGAGGAGGCGGCAGAGGCGGTCGTGGAAGGGGGAGGGGAGGTGGAGGTGGTCGAGGGCGCGGCCGAGGCCGGGATGAGAAGCCTCGGTCAGCAGACCAGCTGGATGCGGAGATGGATTCGTACTTTATGAAGGTGCACCGCTGCTCTTATGCGCTGTTTGTTTCTTGAATGTGCGACGCATGGGTCGTGTTCTCTGACAAGCTGTGCAGCCGAGCGTGTTGGCAACTGGATCATCGTGAAACCTCCATGTGATTGCAAACATCAGTGCGCGCAGATGCGGAAGGGTGGACTTCTGAGCACCTGCCTTTTGATCCTGCAAAGGCGTATTGACCGTATAGGGTTGCTGGGTTGATTGTATGACCTCACCAGAGCGAAAGTGAGTTATCTCGCTGAGGAAGTTCTGCAATGCATGCTGCAGGATGCGCCGACGGCAGCAAAGAAGCTGGACACGGACCTTGATGATTACTTCAAGGGCAAGGAGGCCAAGAAGGCCAAGGAGGTGGCGGCTGAGGGCGCTGCTGAGGGCGCTGATGCGTCATCCGAGCAGGCAGCAGCAGCCGATGACACCGCAGCTGCACAGCCTCCGGCAGCAGAGTGATGCAGCATGCTGGAGACTCCCACCAGCGCATACAATGGAGGCAGGCAACGTGACGCTTGTTACAGCTTGGTTTGCAGCCCACCGAGTTTTGTGGATGCAATGTATTCCACATCCCAGAAGATATCCAATGTCAGCAACAGTTGCAAAACTGCTGATAGGGTTGGCACCCTCCAACACCCTTCAGTTCGAAGTGGACGTACACGAGCTCAATCCGACAATGAACCGATGGACCATACAGTCACCGTGCAAACCACTCTCAACATCGTGCGCCTGAAGATGAGCAGAGCTCAGCGCTTCCCGGCCTTCTTCTTTTTCTTGCTGCCTCCCTGCGACTGCTGTTTTGTCTGCCGGCTGCCGTTGCCATTGCCATTCTGTGCTGTATGCGCACCGGAGCCATTGCTTGCACCATGGGACCCGTTGACCGCTGCGCTTGTGGGCTGCTCCTCTGCTGGCTGCTCTGCATGCTGCTCCTGTGCCTGCGGCTGCTGCGCAACCTGTCATGCACCAGGAGACATTGCTCGAGAATGATTAGCAGCATCCCGCGCAAGCTGATACTGCACAGAGCACAAAAGTACTGTGAAACTTCGGAAATACGTAATAGAGGATTGAAGGGCAGAATCGTGCCTCGGGATTGCGCCGCGGCTGGAAGACGTAGACATTGTAGATGACGTTGCGCCGGATGTTGGCCATCATCTCCAGGAACAGGTTGTAACCCTCGAGTTTGTACTCCACCAAAGGGTCCCGCTGCAGAACGCAAGACGCTATTGGTGAGGCAGTGTGCACCACCCATGGGACTAATGATAGGTAGGGCAGGGTGGAACATCACCAGCCAGGTAGGCATTCAGTGAGCTCATGTTGCAGATGCCGGAGCTCGGACTCTTCACGCAGGGTACCTGTGCGTAGCCGCGCAGACTGACGGCCTGTTGCAGGAATTTGATGGCCTGCAGGTGCTCCTTCCAGAGGTTGTCTGTCTGGGTGAGCACAAAGAAGCGCTGCGCAGCCTGCAGTCGGGAACGTCAGGAGACTGTCCGTGCACAGCTGATACCAGTGTGGAGCTTGCGGAGCGCGGCAGCTGTGCTACATTGCACGCACCTGCAGCATGCCTGCTTGATCAGCAGCTGCCTGCCACATTGCCAGCGGACCATGCACCAGGCCAATGTGCAAGCACATGCGCACACGACAAGCAGCGAATTGCTCAAGCATACACACCTGCATTAGTCCAGCCTCGTGCTCGTCAATCATCGCGGCCTTTCGATGGTAAGCTTCCACCGATGCCTGCTGCATGTGGGCCCGCAACTTATCATAATCCCCACCCTGTGGCGCCTCGCATGCCTGCATCAACATAGCAAACGCATGTGCATGGCTGTCCAGTTTTGCGCACTCCTGCCAGCATGGCGCCAAACAGCCCGGTCTGAGCAGCTGACAGGCGCCGATCACGCCAATGCCTCCCACATGTGCTTCCTGATTCCTATATCACTACTTGCAGCACAGGAACTGCATGACTGCATCACGATTCAGGCAGCTAGGCATGGTGCTCACCTGCTGCAGGGAGGCCCCGGTCATGTCCTCCAGCAGCGGGCAGTACTGCCGCATCTTGTTGGCCAGCTTCTCCAGCTCCCACTCCTCAAATGGTGTGCGCGGGTCCACATTCGCCTGCAGCTCAGCACATCGAACTCACCCTGCTTACCCCATGCTGCTAGCGCAGATCTTCTATCTGACTGGTCTGCTGAAAGCCTCTGCTGCAGTCTTTCGCGATGGCCACATGCTGCACGACAGCTTGCACACACAACAGGCAGTCTGTGCAAGGACATTGCACTGAAGCCTTGGTACATGCCGTTCAAGGCTGTCTGGTCACGTCAGAAATGTTGACACTAAGGTTGCACAGGCAAGAAGTTTGGCCAGCACCAGCACCTCCAGAATGTCATCCACGGTGCGCTCAGCGAACTCAAGCATCTGAGGCGACAGATCCTTGGACAGCAGCGCGCGCCGCCGCTGGCCGTACACCTTGTCGCGCTGTGTGTTGAGCACCTGGTCATACTCGAACAGCTGCCGCCGCTGGTCGAAGAAGTACGCCTCGACCTGTGTGCAGCGGGACTTGCTTGTCAGCAGCAGGCACAACAACAGGCAGGACTGCAGCTGAGGGTGCATGTGAAGGTTGCACAGTCGAGAAAGACTGCGTGCTGACAGAAGAGAGCAGCTGGCAATGAGCACCTTGCGCTGTGCCTCGTCAAGGGACTTGGTGAGCATGCCCGACTCGATGGGCAGCTCGCCAATCTGCAGCAGACAGCGCCAGGTGGGTGTCCTCCGTCTCAGGCAAGCCTGCTTGACATGTGGGCTTGCAGCCTGCCCAAGACCCAAGACAACTGGAGCGTATCTGAGGCTGTGCAGCTGCATGCGTGTGGAAATCCCACCTGCAGCATGTTCATCATGCCCTTAATGCGGTCCCCGCCAAAGATGCGGAAGAGGTTGTCCTCCAGGCTGAGGAAGTACCGCGTGCTGCCCGGGTCGCCCTGCCTGCAATTATCAACATCCACACTCGTGTTCTGACCAAGCATTGTCTTCATGTATGCAGCTACAATGCCTTCGGCACAGCCACGAGTACTGTGCACCACCAAACAACATATGCAAGACATCATATCGCTGCTTGCCTGGCTGTCCGTCCGCGCAGCTGGTTGTCAATGCGCCGTGACTCGTGGCGCTCTGTGCCCACCACATGCAAGCCGCCCAGTTCTGCACAGCAGCAGCCACACCAGCCCTGTCAATGCTGGCGAGCCCGAATGTGCGATGGGTCAGTAGGTGCATCAGGACCTGCTGTTGCATGAAGGCATGCAGCTGCAGCCGTCTAGCCCCAGGGACGACGCACCCACGACCTCGGCCTTGGCTGCCTCGGTGTGCTCCTTGTACTCTGCCTGCAGCGCCTGGAACGCTTCCCGCAGCTGCATGCAACGCAACACCAGCTTCCACCATGTCGACCATGCTGGAAACTAAAGGAGGAAATGCATCCCCATTCAGGCATTGCACGCAGAATGGTGATGCACATGTAGAGTTCGTGCACAGATGTGTGCAAAGGGGGCCTACCTTCTGTGCTGTTGGGTCGTCTGTAGGCGCCTTCTCGCATGCAAACGCCAGACGGTCCTCTGCCTCCAGCTCTGTCAGCTGCCTTTCGCCTAGAGAAGCAGTTCGGGAATGGAGCACAGTTGCATCTGGAAGCAACACGACCTTGATGCATTGATGATGCTCTTGAACAGCTTGAGGAGGCCCCGCCAGGCCAGGCACATGGTTGCAGGGTGCACTGAGGCTTGTCGAACATCCAGCAGCGAGCGCACCCCACGCGTTGACAGCTGCATTGACGGCTGTGCTGATGAGCTGCTGGGCGCTGTCTGAAGCCTCCACTGGGAACAGTTCTGGCGATACCTTCCAGTCCTTAAGCTGCACAGCCATGGTAGGAAGGTGTCAAGTTGGTACACAGTCAGCGAGTTCTGCTGCCTTGGAATACACCAGCAGGGCCATGCAGTGACATAGAGCTCAGCAGCGCGCACTGTGTGAAGGCACTTGCCTGTCCTGCTTTTCGGGCTTTCGACACAGGGTTGGCGCCCTCAACCTGGCTGACAACCTGCATTGCATCGAGCAGAAGTTCAGCCCGTCACAAAAGCTGCTGCCTACACGCAATGCATGATGGCCCAGCTGACCTGCCGCTCTCAGACACAACCATGTGCCCGCTGAGCTTCACACATCAGCCCTTTGGTCTGAATCACCTTTGGCAGCAAGTTCTCGCGCAGCTTCAGGCGGGCCATGTACTCGGAGTTGCCGCCCAGCAGGATGTCTGTGCCGCGCCCCGCCATGTTGGTCGCAATGGTGACCGCACCCCTGCGCCCCGACTGCGCCACCGTCTCACTCTCCCGCTCCACGTTCTCGGGCTTGGCGTTCAGCAGCTGCACACGACGATGCGCAAGCACCCATTAACGAAAGTGTGTCTGTACGCTCCTCGTGGAGCTTGGCATGCTGAGCTCTGGCCCTGCGTAAGCTGCAGTGATCGGTGCACGCGTGCATCTTGCTGCACGTCACATGTACTGCAGCCGCCTATGACGTGCAGGAGGGGTAAGTAATCCCTGTCTCCGGCAAGCACACCTGATATTTGATGCCGGCTGTGTCCAGCTGGGCGGCCAAACCCTCAGAGCGCTCCACCGAGGTCGTGCCGACCAGCACAGGGCGCCCTGATTTGTGCATGTGTCGGATCTCCTGGACCACCGCCTTCCACTTGTACTCCTCCGTGGCAAACACCACATCCTTCGCATCCTCCCGCTTCGTTGGCTGCAGTGATTTGTGAAGGAAGTGGTTGGTAGCTTGTCTACATTGACCCAAGTGGGATACAACCACCGCACATTCCTGTCAAAGCGTTGGCGTCAGCACTGCTCACCTTATTGGTGGGCACCACCGTGACAGCCAGGTCGTAGGTGGAGGAAAACTCGGCTGACTCTGTGGACGCTGTGCCTGTCATACCTGCCAGCTTGGGGTAGCTGCGGAAGAAGTTCTGCAGCAGCGCATCACAGCAGATAGTAAGGAACTGGTGGTCAACTATGCACCGATCAACCGATCAGTACTTGAGGTACTCTCACAATGGTGAGTGCTTCCTTCTGACATGCCCATGACAGGTAGTGCATGTTGTCAGTACAGTCGACAAGAAACACATACTCTAGAGAGTGCGCGCTGCACATGGAGTCATGTACGTTGGAATGCTGTCATCAACCCACCTGATAGGAGATGGATGCAAGCGTGACAGTCTCATCCTGGATTGGGACACCCTCCTTCGCCTCCACTGCCTGGTGCAGGCCGTCGCCCCACCGCCGCCCCGGCATCGTCCGTCCAGTAAACTCGTCCACAATGATGATCTCGTCCTGCAGGCATCCAAGACTATTCACAAATGCCATGGCCATCCCCACCTGATGTGATGTGCTCATAGACAAAAATATTCGCCAGCGGCCTGCACTATCTCCTGAGGAAGAAGATACGTGTGTCGGCATGGAACTACAAGGGCGCACGCACCTCCTTGACGATGTAGTTGACATCCCGCTTCTGCAGCTCCTTGGCCTTGATGGCATTGATCAGGTAGGACGCCCACTGCTCCCGCGGATCATATAAGTCGCTCACCTGCAAAAGTGCTAAACATCCTTACTGGCATGCCCTGTGCAACTCTCAAAATCAACCCTCGTCCATCAGGTGTGCTGCATTGGGTGCAGTCAGCACAGTTTTGCTGGCACTGTCTCACATGCCGTGCATCTGTGCGCGCAGCATGATGACATGCAGCAGATCAACCCCATGCCCAGCTGCACAGCAGTCTTGGGATGGCTCAGTGCAAAGCATTTGAGGCTTGCAGCGTTTCAGCCCCTGAGGCACCGACCTGCAGCACATCCTCCGCGGCCTCATAGCCGTCCTCGGTGATGAGGATGCTCTTCTGCTTCTCGTCCACGGTGTAGTGCACCTCCGGCGCCAGCGCCTTTGCGAGCTTGCTGGCCTTCTCGTACTTCTGAGACGGCTTCTCGGCAGGCCCTGTAGCAGAAGCGGTGCTTACCGTGACGCTCTGGCGCTGCCTTTACCCCGTGACTCTACCACGTGCCAGCAGATGTGACCCTGCCAAACGGAGATGCTCAGCGCCCACCTGATATGATGAGCGGCGTGCGTGCCTCGTCGATCAGGATGGAATCCACCTCGTCAATGACGCAGAAGTTGAAGCCCCGCAGCACCAGCTCGTCTGCTGACTGCACGCCAGGTATGCAGGCCAGGTATTTGGCCACCAGCACATCGAACCAGATCTTTGAATCAGACTGACTCCCTGCAGCACTTGCAGTCCAATACCTGTGCGAGGTTGTCACGCAGATAGTCGAAGCCCAGCTCGCTGTTCGTGACATAGGTCACATCGCAGTTGTAGGCCTTGCGACGCTCATCATTCTGCGACCAAAACGAGCACTGTCTTGAAGCACCAGGGCATACAGGACCCAATTTGACACATGCATGAGGGCTGCAGCCTGCTGCAACATGCATCAAAAGGATTTTGCTAGTCAGCAAATGCCATTCCTCTGCATGACAAAGCTGTGCTTTCGGTCAGCAGCATCGGGGTTGGGGACCAACTCACATCGAGGCCTTGTTGCACAAGGCCGACGTCCAGCCCCAGGAATCGATGGATCTGGCCAACCCACTCGCTGTCTCGCTTGGCAAGGTAATCGTTCACAGTCACGACGTGCACCCCTTTGCCGCTCAGCGCATTCAGGTATGCTGGCAGCACCTGTGCAGCAGCCAGCCATGCTGTTGCCCACGATACAAGTGGCAATACTGACATGCATCACATGTGTTGTCTGCGGTTGAGCTGCAAGGTGACTGCCTGCAGCACATGCTCACCGACACCAGGGTCTTTCCCTCTCCGGTGCGCATCTCTGCAATCTCGCCCTCGTGCAGGATCATGCCGCCAATGAGCTGAACGTCAAAGGGTCGCATGTTGAGCACCCGCTTTGACCCCTCCCGCACCACCTGCACAGGCAGCGAACGCGTGAGCGGATCAGCCGTCGTACCCACAGTGCCTTTGGAAAAACAATGTCCGTTGACAAGCTAACATGGTATATGCCAATGTGACTACATCTGTGCGGTGACATCCTGCGGTGTCTGCTACCGCAGTCTTGCCATAAAGCGCTTCCAGTACGCTTCCTGCCACTGACTGCATGCTATCCACAGTGGTCATACCGCAAAGGCCTCCGGCAACACCGACTCCAGCGCCTCGCCGCGTGCAACCCGGCTGCGCAGCGTCTCGGTCTGCTGCTTCAGCTCCTCATCATCCATCTGCTCGTATTTGCGCTCCAGCCCGTTGATCTGATCCACACGCTGCTGGTACTTTTTGCGAGTTTTGCCACCCTCATCCGACTTGAACATGTTCTGAAACAGAGCCTGCGGCGCGACGGCCTTGCTGCCACGGCCACTGCTGCCGCGGCAAGCCCTGCCGCCGGTGAGCTGCTGTATGCATGACTGCTTGAAGGCTTTGCCATAGCGCGATGGCTGCGACAGCGGGACAGCTCGCCGGGCATGGCATGCTGTCTGGCATGCTGTCGAGGCACACCTGCGGTGCTGGCTGTGCAAGCAACCAGACTGCAGCGGTAAGCTGCCAGTCACGTTCATTTTAGCCCTTCTTGGCAGACTGCAGCATGCCAGCCAGTGCACTCCAACATATGGCTGCACTCGATGACCAGTAGGCCACAGCAAATCGCAAGCCACCTTGGCGATGTGACTTTAACGAAACGAGGTGAAATTGCTTCAGAGAGTATATAATCCAAGCGATGAGTCCAGCTGCGCCGCAGCTACCAAGTGCCGTGCACGTGATGGGACCGCCGGGGCCTGAGCGTCCCGGTCTGCATTCGATGGTCAGCATTGCACTTTCAAGCTGTTACAGCTGGCCTGTAGTCCAACCTGGCGGCGGTGCGTCTCGATCGCCTGTACGGCAGGCTGTGCCACTCCCTGCAAGAAGCTTACACGTTGGAACTTCCGCTGTCCGACATCGTCACAGCTCTGATCCGCCAACCTCGCAGTTGTGTAGGGCTGAGCTCATCGTCAGAACGGTAGCCGCCTGCCGCAGCCGTCCCCAACTCCATGGCGTTACACACCGCTCGCATCAGCGGGCAACAGGCAGTGTGCTGCAGCAGCCAGCGTCCAGCATGCCATGCTGTGCTGCCCACAGCAAGGAACACCAGCGCAGCACAACCAGCTGGGCTGACGCCTCGGACTCCAGCAGCCAGCAGGCTGTGGTGTACTGCCTCGAGGCGCTGTGCGATCGTTTCCCATGCAGCAGCAGCCCCTGCAGAGGCTCCTGAGAAAGCACAGGACCTGGCAGAGTTTGATATTGCGCAGACCATCCTCCTTCAGGTTTTGCTCTTCGCACACTGCATGCGTGCATGTGCCCACTCAGCCAAAAGCTGCCATTTGCAGTCTGCACCACCAACATCTGCTCGATGCCCAGATGATGATTACCGCAGCTGCATGTGCCGCAGGGATTTGGGTGGGACGCCTGCGAGAAGGGCGGCTGGTGGAAGCAGCTGAAGGACAAGATCCCCGACGTCGCATCAGCAGGCGTCTCGCACATTTGGCTGCCGCCCCCCAGCGAATCGGTGGCTCCTCAGGTGGGCGCTGCCACAGTTCAGGCGGCCCGCGGTACAGATTGGAGGTTTGGGACGCCACAGCAGAGACTAACGCCCGGCCGCGTGCTCGCAGGGCTACCTGCCTGGCCAGCTGTACAATTTGAACAGCAAGTTCGGCAATCAGGAGGAGCTGAAGGAGCTGGTTTCGGCCTGCAAGAAAGCCGGCGTGCGCCCCGTGTGTGAGTGTGCCAGTTCAAAATCAAGTTGAATGTGCTTCACGTGGCCCGCGCCTGTCAAGCGTTGCACGATGACCACCTTTCCACGTGCCTACTTCCTGGTTGTCCTGGTGCACCCTGTGATATAATGGGAGCCGAACTTCCACACAGGCGACATTGTCGTCAACCACCGGTGTGCCGACGCCCAGGACGAGCACGGCATCTGGAACCAGTTCAGGCAAGCGATACGCCTATGTGGGCTGTGTGGAGGCAAGCCACTTACCGTTGACATCGTGTTGCAGCCTATCACCCAGCAGTGTTGCACACTCTGCAGAGATGACATTGAGCACCCCGGCAAGAGCATCGCCTGGGGCCGCTGGGCGATCACCAATAACGACCCCGAGTTCCGTGGCAAGGGCGCCAGCGACTCTGGCGACGACTACGGACCAGCTCCAGGTGGCCACTGCACCTGCTTCTCCACTTGACTCTGCTGTGGGACAGGTGCTTTGCACTGCGCACCTCAGCCTGTCAGAATGTCATGGTCAGTTTGCTCACCAGCACTGTGGTTGATGCCTGCAGACCTTGATCATACGAACCAGGACGTGCGGGAATCGCTGACGGACTGGATGTCCTGGCTCAAGTCCGAGCTGGGCTTCATGGGCTGGCGCTTTGACTTCACAAAGGCCAGTGGCATGCGGAGCACACACAAGCATGGTGTGCGTCTCATCGACCCACAACCCAGTAACCCCTCTGCTGACAGCGCGGTTGATAAGTGCGGGTTGTGTTCAGGGGTTCGGGGCTGAGTTTGTGAAGGAGTACATTCAGAAGACGGGCTTTGACGGCGCATTCAACGTCGGCGAGTTCTGGACAGACCTTAAGTGCGCTATGCAGTTCTGGGGCCAATTCTGCTCTGCTCTGCCAGATTCGAGACGTCAATCAACATGCTTTGAAGATCCAAATTCACTGCGATCACACCGTTGCATGTCTCACATATCGAGCGATCACACGCACTTTGCTGACGGTTCTGCTGTGTCACCCCTGCAGCTGGGGCCCAGATGGCCTGGAGTATGACCAGAACGGCCCGCGGCAAAAGCTGGTGGACTGGATCAAGGGGTGCGACGGCGTCTCCACCACCTTCGACTTCCCCACCAAGGGCATCCTGCAGGTTTGCAAACTGTGAAAGTGGTATGCGAGAGTGACCACGACCCCGCAAACCCTGCTGTCACATGCGCCTCCGTACCAGCATCCTCACAAAGCTCACTTCACACGTTGGCCTACTGGTCCCATTGGTTGCACAGGCGAAATTATGGTCGAACTGATAGAGCACCGACCTTGTGTGCACACTCCACAGGAGGCGGTGAAGAACACCGAGTACTGGCGGCTGATCGACCCGGAGGGCAAGCCGCCCGGCTTCCTCGGCTGGTGGCCCAGCAAGGCCTGCACCTTCGTGGACAACCACGACACAGGGTGGGCTGCTCAGTGGCAGGATGCAGTTGTGTCGACCCGCTGCAGGCGGCCTGCAATGCCACTGAAGTCGGCCTTCGTGACGGCCATGGACCCTGCTTGCAGGTCCACCCAGCAGCACTGGCCCTTCCCGGGTGACAAGACCATGGTGGGCTACGCCTACATCATGACGCACCCCGGCATCCCCTGCATCTTCTGGGTGCGCACTGCTGCACTGCCTCGCACAATCCCAGAGGACTCAACACGTAAACACAAGAGAGCTGCTACTATGTTCCCAGGGCAGTGTCCAGGCATTCAGACGTGGCAATGCTCATCATGCCGCCCCACTGCGCCGTGAGACCAGCATCAATGCAACACAGGACCACCTGTTCCAGCATGGGCAGGAGATGCGGGACCTGATCGCTCTGCGCAAGCGCAACAAGATTCACTCGCGGAGCAAGGTGAAGATTCGGGAGCAGCGCTGCCCACTGTTCATGTGCTCGTTGGTCTCCATGTTGCGCATGAGCCTGCCCACCCGGCTCAATGTAGTGGGTCCAATATCCGCGAGCATGTCAATGTGCAAGACGGCTCCTCAGGTGTCTGCTGCATGTGCGGGCGCAGATCGAGATCAAGAAGGCTGACGCCGACATGTACGTCGCCATCATCGACGACAAGGTCACCGTGAAGCTGGGGCCGCGGTATGACATGGGCGACCTGGCGCCGAAGCCGGAGGAGGTGTGCAGAAGCCATGCCAAGCAGCATCCTGTTCCAACTGCAGTTGCCAGCTGCTGTATGCAAGAAGTTCCTTGTGTTGGGCTGCCCCCACACCTAGGCCGTTGCAGACTCGATCTATGTGGTGAGCAGCTGGCACTCCCATTTCTGTAGGGCTGGAAGCGCACGCTCAAGGGCCATGACTGGGCCGTCTGGGAGAAGGAGTCCTGATCAAGGCACTTTGCCTTGCTGGCTCCCTACGCACGGCTCAGGGACCCAAACGCAGCCGATGTGTGGCCCTCTGAGAGCAGTATAGAGGGCATCAGTGTTGCAATTGCATACATCATCCAGATGCTAAGTTTTCGCAGCGCCGTTCATGCCGCTGCAGTGATCAGTCATTCTGGCACTGTATGTGCAGTCGCACTGTGCTGGCACACACCTTGCGGGGTTCAGTGCTCGAGAATCTGTCACCATATGCAGTTTTCGACTGTTTCGCGTCGCGTACATTGTCTGAGGTCCATCTAGGAGTTGAGAATCGGTCGTCAGTTTCTGAGTCATGTGTCCAAACTTGTCTGTGTTTGTTGCATTTGAGAGGTAGCCGTCAGTGCACTGTTAAGACTCGCCAGTCCCTCAGCACAACTGCACATCTCAAAAGGTCTGGCCACGCCACGCTGCACTGTCACTCTTGCAGCACTCACTGCTTCTTGTACACGCTAGCCTTTAGTGCTGGCCACTCGATATCTGCCTCAGCGGCAGCTGGCGCCTTGGCCTTGCGCAGCTCGAATACCACAAACATCTTGTTCATGACTCTGGAGCCCGCCAGCTTGAAGCCCAGCTTCTGCAGGGCGCGTGTGAAAGCGAGCTTGATCCACTCGCCTCCTTTCGAGCCGCCGCCGCTGTTGCTGCCGTCATGTGCTGCGGCTGCTGAGGTGCTGGCCTTTGTGCTGCTGTCGCCACTGGACTGCCCAGTGAAGCGGCTGCGCACCTCGCAGATCCACAGCCAGCCCCCAGGCTTCAGCACCCGGTGCGCCTCCTGCAGAAACCCCGATACCAAGGCGGTTGCCTGCTGCGCGCCATGTGCTGAGGCGCACAAGCAAAGCATGGTCTTCGGCAGCTGGCAGCTTGTGCAGGCGTTCGGCATCACTGCGCAGAACTGCCATCGTGACCCTACCACCTTCTGACAGACCACCCGACTCGTGTCGTCATGATACCACACCTGCAGAAATGCTCCATAGTCTGTCCCCATGAGCGCGAGGCAGAAGATGACGGCATCCACCGAGCCGTCTGACAGCGGCACATCAGCCATGTTGCAGGCTGTGACGCCGGGCGCGGTGGCCACCAGGTCGAAGCCGTGCACCTTCTGTGCTGCCCTGCGGGCGCATGGCAAGGGTGTACGTTGAGGTGCATGTGAGCGGGTGAGGTGTTGTTCTCAGTGCGGGTCCACAGTATCAAACGGCATCTGACAAGCTCTCAAGCACCTCATGCTGGCCAAATGCTCTCGCTACGGCTATCCTATTGCGACCACAAGCATGATGCGCAGGAACTGTCTTGACACTGCCTGTACAGGCCAGGAGCAGCAATCACCTGGCGCCAATCTGTGCGTCGCCGCAGCCGAAGTCGGCGACCACCCAGTCCTTGGGCTTGCCCTGCAGAAGGCGACAGGGTGACGGCATGATGCATTGGGGCGCATGTGGAAAGACTGACGCTCGTGCGCATGCTGAAAGCAGGTGACTGTGTAGATGCACTGCATGCGGAAGGTGCTGCATGTCTGTGGGCAGGAGCCGGTTGCCTGGAGCCAGGCCAGGGCGGCATCCAGCGGCTGCTGCGGCCACTCGGCGGCCTGCCGGCGGAAGCCCTCGTGGTACTGGCTGTACAGGTCCGGCTGCTCCTGCCCGTGGTCACACACATGCGGTGTCTGCACCTCTGTGGGTCTGTATCTAGCTGTTGATCACAGTGGGACACGGCATTCAGCCCAGTTCTCTAGGCCGCTGCGTGCCCTTGTGTGCACGACGCTGCATCTGCATTAAAACATGATGTGCTGGAGCACCTGCGTCATGCGAGTCCTGCATAACTACCGCATGATGGCCACACCTGCATCATGCGGAGCGCCTCGCTGCCGGTGCTGGTGTATAGCTGCTCGTTGAGCCAGCGGAAGCGGCCCCCCTGCAGCTTGCCCCGCATCCTGTCCAGCAGCCTGCTGCCGCCGCCGCCGCCAGCCGGCCTGACCGCCGCCCCAGCTGCGGCTGGCTGCCTGTCAGACGTTGGCGCAGGGCGGGCCTCGGCTGCCGTGCCGGGCTCGGCTGCTGTGCTGGGCTGGGCTGCTGGAGTTGTGCCCGCTGCGGGCTGTTCGTCCTGACGCTGCTCCTGCTGCCGCTTCCGCTTTTTGCGCCTCGACGCCCCTGCTGGCTGCTGCTGCTGGCCGTCTGGCTCAGGATGAACGGCTGCGAGACTGCTGCCCGCTTCCTGCTGTTTACTGGGCTGCGCATGGTCCGCACCCTCATGATTCCGAGCATCCGCTGCCGCAGCCTGTTGAGCTGTCCGCTTGCTCGCCGGTTTTGGCTGCACATCTGTCGGCGATGCTGCACCGGATGCCTGCGCCTGCGCTGTTGTGGTGCCTGTTGAACGCTGAGGGTCCACGCTGTGAGCTGTGCTCGTAGCGGCGTCCGGTTTGAACTTATTTCGGCTGCGGCGCTTCTTGCCAGGCGGCTGCCCCTGGCCATCTGGAGCTGCTGCTGCTGGATGAGGCACCTGTGGCCCTTGCGATACGCCTGCACCGTTTGCGTCGACCGTCGCTGTGGCTGCTGTTGCCTGTGCTGATGCTGCGAGGGTGTCCTTCTTTCGGCGGCGCTGAGACCCGCCGGCTGCCGCCTCGCCTGGTGCTGCTGTGCCCACGTTGGGGGCAGCTGTGCCTGGCGCTGCATCCCCAACGACTGGCGTACCTGCCTTGCCTTTCGTCCCCAGGCCTGCTTGCTGGGTACCTTTCTTGTTGCCGCCAACGTCTGCGCACACGGGTGCACAATCTCACCGACGCGATGAGCGAGGCTCACGCTTGCATACGAGCTTGCTGTCAGGCACTATTGGTCGGATCACCAGCATCCGCGCCTGCATACTCGAGCCGAACGACACCCGACACCAGCTCCTGCAGTTGCCGCTGCCGCCGCTTATCGCTCTTCTTCGCCCTCTTGCCAGGTTCGTCGCTGATGTGACTGATTGCTGGGTAGTCTACGGCGTTGCCGAAGGGCTGAAAGCCCCACTCAGAGGCCAGTTCAGCCATCAAGCCAATTCCTGAGGTGCGATGCCAATTGTCAAAGGCGAGCCGAGGTGAATCATTTCAAGTGCCTCGCCTCTGCGCTGCCCCTCATTGCACATTTACTTTCACGTACAGCCACAGGATGCACAAGTCCAGCTGGCGTGTGGAATTGCACATGGTTGGCATCCTCAGTTGGTTTCGCACGACATGCAAACCTACATCTCAGGTGAAGGAGCAAGATAAGGACGATCAGGTGCGGCCACTAGAATAGCTGGCTGTCTTGCTGACGCTGGTACATGAGTTTGGCCGTTGCTGGCTCATACTTTGCAGCCGAGGCGGCGAGGTAGGGTTACCAACATTTATATACCCCACCACTTGGCAAAGCACTGGTGCAACTGAGAACAGTGTCACAACTCACCTTCTCCAGACGCCAGCAGTCTGAGTTCCCCCGCTCAGACTGTTGCTGCGCGGACGCTTGACTTGACATTCAGTTGCCTAGCAAGGCCCATGCACAGACATGGGTTGCTTGAGCCCAACCTTGGTAGCTTGGCTGCGAGTCTCCGATACCAGAAACTACTGCTGTTTGCCCAACTAAGATGCAGCACACTGACACGGGATCAGAACGGCGACCCTATGTATGGAGGCATGCTGCGGGACGCTGCGATGTAGCAACGGGTGAGTGGTGCGAGGACTATGACAGCAACAATCAGCCACCTGCATGTCATGACATGACAGCTATGGATCATGCGGCTGGTGTGAGCACAGGGACCGCAGATATCAACACTGATGACGCTGTGAGCTTCAGCCAGGTCACCACATGATGGCCGTCGGTCGTGTGTGATGCAGGCCCAACGGGCACAGGACGGCCACCCCAGATCAGCAGAAAGAGCTTCCCGCCCATACCGCCATGCATGCTCGCACTCCTGCAGCGCCAAAGCCACATCCCCACACGTAGGCTCCCTGATGCCTGTTCCAGAAGCAGCACATGGTGTGCACCATGCGCTGTGCGCGATGCCTGCCGGAGTGCAAGGTCCGGTATTGTGTGCCGCCATGCTGGCCGCCGATCAGTGACCCTCCAGCTGGTGCGGATGGGGCAGCATATTTCTGTGACTGTCAGACAGATTCTTCTGTCCGGCACATTCCATGTGTTATTGGTACTCCTATGACGTAGCTGCACTCTATCGCACCTCTGGCGGCTGGGTTCGGCGACTCGTGGTCACTCAAGCCATTCGCAGCCTCGACGAGGCCCATCCCACCAGAAGGTACGCCCGTCTGCTGTTGACCTAGCTATAGGGCCGTTCCAGCCGCAGGCGCGCCTGCGGTCTGTAGTCCGCCAGTGCGACAAACTGCCGCCACTTGCTCGCGTTGTTGCGCAGTCGAGGGATGATGCTGCATGCGCGAAGAGCGACCTGTATGCATCTTTGACATGCTCGATTGGAGGGTACCGGTGATGCGGTCGTTGGTGGTGCGTGCACGAGCACGACGACCATGGCGGAGCGTCGTGCAGGCGCTTCGAGCCTCCAGCAGCAGTTATGCTTGCAGGCTGTTTCGCTCCGTTGACCGCGGTGCATCCGTTGCACACGTTGAGCTCGCAGCGCCACATTCTCTTGTCCGTGTTCGAAAATGCAGTCGACCGGAATTTGATGCAGACGGTCCTTCGTTGTACCGTTGCCTGCAGCTCTTGGTGCATCATCAGTGCAGTTGATAGCCCTTGGCAAGCTGTAGCAGCTGCGCCGCTGCATGTGTCGATTTTCGGCCGCTGATGCGCCGGCTGACTAAGGCCAGTCATTCAGGTGCAGCAGCGCTGTGTTGCCCCAGCGGGGGCGCGTGCACCCGCACAGCAGCCTGTTGCATATAATGTTGCTCAATCGAGCGTTCCCGTGCGTGCGGCCGTCCGCACGGCATCTTGCTATCTGCATGAGAAGCTCTGCGGTTGGAATATATTGAACATATTCGAGGTGCAGCCCGCCAGGCGTAACGTGCGCGCCTCCAACGCACCCGCGGAAGCTCATGCGACAGCCTAGCAGGGCTTCCAGTGGTCACAGGCCGCGACCACACCGGCAACACTTTGTACGATCGAAACCGTGTCGACGTCGCCGTGCAGCGAACATGCGTGACAATGTCAGACGGTCGCATGTTGGCCCAGCCGTTGTCCTGACCTGCAGGTGGAACCAAGCCTCACGTACAGCATCTAAGCCATGGCTTCAGCCGCTGTCGCATTCGTGGCCTGCCTGGCAGTGCTGGCCGCCGCCTCTGTTGGCGCGGTGCGCCCACCCTGCAGTGCCCCTGCTGCTGTGGCACTTCCCTGTCAGTCACGTCTTTTGCGCCCATCAGCAGCATGCCTCACACCGATGTAAGGTCGCTACCCTCACGTGCCACCCCTTTGAGTGCTGCAGGAGCAGCTGCCCAAGCCAACGACGCCCATCTCCCAGAATGACAACCTCTACTACCTGAAGCAGAACATGTCCAACACCCCCCTCGCGGGATCCCCACGGTGCGCTCACTGCGCAACGGTGCCTGTGTAGGCCCACGATCGACCGCTGAGCGCAACCTGCTGCCGGCGTGTCTGATCAACATGCTACCGCCTGTTCACAAGTCGTGCACTTGTGCAGGTTCATCTATGGCACGGAGGATCTGCAAGAGAACGATTTCCGTTTCGCGCCGCGACCAAACGCTGACACGCCAGACCAGGTGGGTGTTCCCCAAACGCTGCCTCCACGTTGTGCACGGCCTCGGGAATCTCTGCAATCAACAGACTGCTTTCGCCAGGACCCAGCAACCCACTGCCTGAGTGTTGGCTGCCGGCACTCGCAGGTCAAGCTCACCACCGTGAGCCCGACCGAGGTGTGGGTCACATTCACCACCGGCACCTACTCGAACGGCACCTACACCACAGCCCCGCCTGCCGGGCCCCCCCTGCCGTACGGCAAGCAGTCCATCGTGTCCTACGGCACCAATGCCAACAACCTGAAGAACTCGGTCAAGGCTGGGTGAGCACTTGCACATATGAGCTCCCATTGTGAACATGATCGGTTGCCTCGGCGTGTTTGCTTTCGTCAGCGCCAAATAGGTACAGGGCAACTGATGGTGACGCGTGTGCACGGGCAGGCTGCCCCACACCTACACGCAAACCGCCAACAACGGCACCAGCGCCAAGGTGTACTACACCTCCCCCTACCTGCACCTGGCCAAGCTGACAGGCCTGAAGCCGGCAACCCGCTACTACTACTCCATCCGCAACCCCTTCAACCCAAGCGCACCTCCGTGAGCAGCTAACCCTCCTGCGTTGCTCTGGCATTGCAGTCCTGTGTGTTGCTGCTGCCCTGCTCTCGCTTACCATGCTGTGTGTTGCGTGGAGCATTTGAGCGGTGTGACACGAGCTGCTGCAAACCTGGGGCTATGAGCAACTGGTGTTCCCGGCCTGGTGCAGTGCTTTCTGTGGTGCAGTGCGCTCTAGAGTGCCGAATGCCGAGCTCTTCCGCCTACAAATGTGCCTGCAGGACCCAGGTGTACAACTTCAAGACGCAGGCACCAGTGGGTGACGACTCGCCGATCAGGATTGGCGTCATTGGTGCGAATAACCCAAGTCGTTTGAAACATGGCTGTCAATGGCAAGGGACGTATGCGTGGCCCAAAGGAGTGTGTTGCACCCTGGACCTGACCATGCAGCCTGCCTGGCACAGGTGATATCGGCGAGACATACAACACCTCAGGTGACTGCTGGGGAAAAACCACATGCTTGTCGTTCCAAAACCTGCTCGTGGTATTACATGACACCATGTCATTGAATGGGCCTGCTGACTGGGTGGTGCTGGCTCTGCAGACACCCTGAACCACCTGGCGGGCAACAACCCCGACATGGTCTACAACATGGGGTGTGACCTGCTTGCCTGCACTGCAGCGTCCCTCAAGTGCTCGTTCGACTGTCATGAGTTATAAATCGGACATGCTGTAACACAACGCGGATTTGCTGCAGTGACCTGACCTACGCCGACCACTACCTGAACAACAACCCTGTCAAGTGAGCATCCTCATACACATTTCTCGTCTGCCACTACTGAAGCTTGCAGCCGATCTGCAGTCGGAAACGTTGGAAGACGAACTTCTGATCAGGTCCCTGTGTCCGCAGGTGGGACCTGTGGGGTGAGTCTAGGCCATGCTTTGGCAACATGTGCCGCTGTCCTGCCATGTTTACATCTGTCCGAACGGTTGCATGTCGACCTTCAGTGTTGCACTCCCAAGACGACCAGCACTCCAGCATGTCGTCAACGATTACACCATTTTGACATTTTGTGTGTATCTCACTTCATGTAGGCCGCCTGGTCTCCCCGGTGTTCACGAAGGTGCCTGTCAAGGCACCACCTGCACACCCATATGCCAGGCACACATCTGCAAAGACCCTTAGTGAACCTATAATGGTTGCTTATCTATGCTATCGTTGCACTGCAGGCACCACACAACCCCACCAATGGCAACCACGAGGTGAGTGGAAGCTCCCTGATAGATATCACCCAAGATGGTATTTGCTTTGAAGTCTGGGCGCCGAAAAAGAAGGCTGTCATCTCATCTGGCTTCGTTCGACCCATGCAGATTGAGACCAGCAACGGCAACAACCAGGGTGTGTCACAGCAGAGCTACAACCAGCGCTACCCCATGCCATATGAGCAGGCTGGCTCCGACTCCAACCTGTACTAGTGAGTAGTGGTCAAACTACATAGCATGCCTACCTGTCTTGCCGCTGCGTACCCAGCACACAAGGCAGTGCAGCACCAATTCTGGGCATGAGCCGACTGCAGCATGAGGCCGCTGACCATCATCGTGCCACCTGGTGTAGCTCCATCGAGCATGGCCCGGTGCACGTCCAGTTCCTGTCGCAGTACACCGACTACGCCAGGACGTCGATGCAGGTGTGTATTGGATGCATCATGTGCAGCGTGTCATCCGTGTCCTCTCGACTGTTTCACATTGTCCTGACTCCTCCTCGACTGCACTTCGCCTCGTGCGGCGGTGATGACGTGCTTCTCTTGGCTTGCAGTACGCATGGGCCCAGGCTGATCTCGCTTCCATCGATCGGTGGGTCCCTGGTCACCCCTTGCAGACACTGCTGCGGTAGCATACCAGTCATAAAGAATGGTGTTCGGATGGTTGGCAAACTGAATATCATCATTCAACGTTTATTTGTGCCTACTGTTGAGAAGATCATAATGGATCACCTGGTGTGCTGCAGGTCTAAGACCCCATGGGTGTTCGTCAGTGAGTGCTCGCATTGCTCAAAAGCAATGTGACACTGAGCATCTGCTGAGTCAATGCATGTGGTAACGGTCTTCACATGCTGGGCGGCCATGTTGGGCTGCCATGAGCCTGATTGTGTCAATCTCGACCTGATGCAGTTTTCCACGGCCCTGTGTACCACACCTACACCGTTCACTACAAGCAGTACGGTGCGTCTAACCGCATTGCGCTGAGCTGCTTGCAGCTGCCGTATATGTTGGCAATGTGTCGCACGACACTAAAACCAAGTGGTTGCGCCTTGCTCCTGCAGACTGCTGGCGCCAGATCTTTGAGCCAATGTTCAACGCGGCTGGCGTTGACCTCATCATGTCTGGGTATGTGCTATACCTACTCTATTAAAAGCATTGTATCCATGTTCTGACACAGCACTAACCTCATTTAATCTTCTTGTCCTTACCCTACTGTAACTATGTCAGTTGATCAACGCACTGAATTCAACAGACCTCCCTGCATCGCGGACGCACACCGATCAGAACAGGTTGATATGACATGGCCAGATGAGAATGTGATGCCTTGCCTTGCAGGCATGTGCACGCATACGAGCGCAGCAACCCGGTACGGTCGCCGAGCCTCTCTGTGCTCTGCCCCTTGCGCCATGTGACTTGCTATGGATGAGCTCTTTTCATCTGGCGTTCATTTCCTGCAGGTGAACAACTACACCGTCGACCCCAACGGCTGCGCACCAACGTACATCACCATCGGCGATGGTGGTAACTCCGAGCAGGTGTGTGCATGCATGCGCCGCGCCCGTCCCGCGACTGCCAGCACCTGCTGGTTGCCAGAAACTGCTGGCGTAGCACTATTGCCACCACTGCATCCCTCGTAGCATGCAGGATGAAACATGCAAGCAGTCTTCACTTGGCTGCATTGTTGGTGTGTGCAGCTGTACCATCAGTTCGTCGACACCTTCACAAATGACGTCAACACCAACGGCTCGTGCCCCAACCCATCGGACAACGACCTGTCCGCAGATCCCACCACCTGCGTTTCCCCCAAGACACAGGTGCAACGATGTGTTGTTGTGAGCCCACATGCATGGTCTAGGCTCAGGCGGTGCTCAGCTGTGCGCTTTGCCTTCCAACCGTGCATTTGCTGCCAGTCGTCAGTGTTGTTAAAAAAACCTGGTGCTGTGCAGGTACCGTACTGCACGCCGACCCAGCCCGCGTGGAGCGCATACCGTGAGGATGCCTTCGGCCACGCCATCCTGGAGATCCAGGTCGGTTGATGGGCCTGATGGACAATATGTTTCACAACATGAAGCTAATGGAACAAACAGCAGCAGCTGTCACTCTGATGACGGGAATTTTGACCTGGCATACATATGACAATGTCACGGTGCAGTGCCTCGGCATTGGGTTGGATGTGCCATTGCCGTCTGCCATTCCAGTCTGTGCCTGATGTGCTGCATATCTGGTCCAGGACTCCACGCACGCCTCGTGGAGCTGGTACCGCAACCTGGACGGCCTGCCCGTTGTGACTGACTCGGTGCGCTTGCAGCGTTGGTGCACTTTGGTCGAGCAGACATGTAAAGCTGGCTCTGCACATGCGCCACACTACACCCATGCAGCTTATTTTTGACCCTGAGTATGCTCAGATCTAGCAGCCCACCATCTGTAACCCTGCAATCATTCGTGCTTGGTTCAGCACTAACCAACACTGTGTTGCCTGGCCATGCAGATGCTGCTGCAGCGTGACACTCGGGCGTGCCCCAACCGCCGCCAGGGCGCCGTCCTGGCGCCGCTGCCCAAGCCGGCGGTGAGCTGAGCGCGGGGACGATGGCTTACACTACCCTGCTGCAGCTGCTTCTGACTGCTAACCCGGCGGAGTGTGACCAGATCGTACATGGCTCAGCTGTGTACATAGTGGTGTGCAGGCAACCTTGCACAGGCTCTAAGATGCGTCCGCACCTCTCATGAGCTGTGTCTGTCTTGCTATGTCGCAGAAGACGCCCACGCGCAAGCACAAGGCACCCACCAAGAAGCCCAAGCACTTCAACGACCACGACTACCAGCACAAGCGCTACGTCAAGTTCGGCGGCAAGCTGTGAGTGCTGCTTCTGTGATGGCGCTTGTAATGTCTGCCGCCATGAGACCATGACTCTCTTGTGCTCGAGGGTTGACAGGTCCTGCATTGCCAAGAGTACTAATACGTCATCACTTGCCTTGCAGCTACGAGTGGAAGCACAACAAGTACGTGCCTTGCAAGCAGAACCACCCTTACTAGATGTTCAGGCATTAGCGCCCCAAAGATCCACAAATGATCGCCCGCGGCAAGGCGGGAGTGCAGGGTCAATTTCAAGGGTAGCATTAATACTGAAACTGCCTTGCCGATAGCATTTTTGGCACTGTGGCATTCATCATTGGTTCCACACAGACAATGTGTGGCTGCTAGATCTTCATTGGGATGTTGCTGAGTTACAGTACAATGTCACATGCTGGGCTGAGCCGGAGGCAGTGCCTGACGCATGTATGCACGGTTTTGGGTCTCACCTTGCGGCAATGCATTGTAGACCAGGTTGCCCTGTCCATTATTATCTTTTGAACCTTATGTAAACACATGTTGCAACTAGTCACTCACCACAGCAATGACACGACCTAACAACCACCAAAAGCATACAGCACGAGCCACCAGAACGTCCTCAGGAAAGCCCTGCAAACCAATTGTCGAGGTGTATATTTCACACCATGGGAATGTCGGGACATAATATCTGAAGTAGTGACAGGTCAATATGCTGCTTGATAAGCCATACAATCTGGCACGATCACATATGGGGTGCATAGTGTCACCTGACTCAGCAGGTGGCAGCCGAGCTGCACATGACAAGAAGTCGCAGGCGGTGCAGACGGTCACAGACCCGTCTTTCGGTGCACAATCGCAGGCCCACATTCCTCGTACTCGCCCTTTGATATGTAATGGTTATGCTGCATGAGGATCTGCATGCACAGCAAGATGCAACTGTGAAAATTTTGCTTGACGTCCACTCAATAGTAGCACACCCTTAGAAAACCACCGACCATTTTCTCACACCAGCATTGCAAGTGGCAAATGCATGTGGAGCACAGTAGTGGAGGTCTTGATGGGACACACTTCATATGACACTGGGTTGCACCTTCGAAAGCACAGCGCCTCCCATCCATGAAGAGTGCTGCAGGGTGGCTGCCGGCATGTACTCTGGTACAGTCGCTGCCACCGGCGTCATCAGCGGCGGCAGCAGCTGCCGCAGCTCCCGGCAAAGCTGCACGCAGACATCAGGACTGGACGACAACCCCACACATGGCCAAGCTGCAACAACAATGCACTGGCAGCTCCCGGTCCAGCAGCTCCCAGCATACTCGCATGCGCAGGGGAAGAATCCAGACGGATGCCAGTCTGAGATTGGTGCGCAGCCCCGGTTGCAGCACATCAGGCTGGCAACCGAAAACATGGACAGGCCTGTGCCGCCAGCCTCACCTTCTGGGTGAGGCCCGGCACTGCGCTACCGCCACCGCACACCAGCACTGCGTCCAAGGCCGTCTGTTTCCCACAGCAGCCAGCTGCTCAGCGGTGCAGCAAACCAGTGCTGGATGGGAACTGCAGTTCAGCAGCATGCAGTGGAAATGATATGCGGACTGGTGCTTGACTTCGCACACACCCTCCGGATGGCGGGGTCCAGATGGGTGAAGACAGCTGCAGCGACAGTCTCCACCACCGAGGGGCAGTCTGCGCCTGCAAGCGACGGCTGCAGCATGCATGCCGCCAGCCCCGCGGCCTCCTCGGCACTGCACGAACGACAGGATGCAGGTGGGGGTTCGCCGGCTCACACACAATCTACCGAGCTCGCCTTGGTTGCAGGCTCCAACATGGCGCAATCCCCAGTGCGTTGCGATGTTGTACATCCGTGCGTCTCATTCTGGCTTTGCCGACTGACCTGAATGCCACCTCCCGGCCGTCAGGCAATCTGAACGCTCTCTTGCCCTCCTGCAAACCACTTGCACACAACTATTAAGTGTTGCATAGTTATGACCAGCAATGTGTTTGGCATCATCACACTTCATATGCTCGCATGTGTCATGCCAGCAGAGGGTACCTCAGCTGCCTGGTCGTCCTCTGCTGTAGCGCAGCCTTCTCTCAGGCCCTGCAGTCCAGATGCAGACTTCTGAACATTCTCCTGCTGGCTGAGAAGACCAGCACAGGCATTGACCAGCATCAGAGAGAAGACATCCTGGATGGCCAGTGACGGCTGTCTCCTGCCTGGACTATGTCAAGGTCGTCAATGGTGACGCCGCGCGCGGCAAGCAGCTGCTGCAGGTGCTGCGTCACGTCGCGCCCGCCAAAGGGCAGCCGCCTCACCGACGGCAGGTACAGCAGACCGTCCACCACCATCGACACGTCTGCAGTGGGGAGCAGACGGCGGCTGGTGAGCGCTTCCGCTTGGAGCAGCGACAAAGAGAATAGGCAGGAAGGAAAAGCAGGCACTTGCCATTGTTGACGTGCCAGCTGAAGTGAGGTAGTTTGCAACACAGAGTGTCAGAAAGATAACGAGGGGAGAACGAACGTGACGCTGCCTCTTGCCTGTCTTGGTGTGTCCAAAGTCAACGACAAGACCAGTGGACTTCCCAACAGAGTACAAAGACAGCAGCGCCTGGTCCGCGAAGAACAGCCCGCTGACATTGAACACCTCGAAAGCAAGCTGCGCCAGCTGCTCGCGGTCGTCCTGCGAACGGTGACGCCACAATGGTCACGATGACAGCAGCAAAATGCTGCTTGCAAGCATGCTGACAACCTCTGGCGAGCTAAACATGGCTCGTACTTGGCGCCAGTGTCACGATGCATGAGACAGGACGCTTTGATCAGCGACGCACGATAGACCGACGAGTGACCGCACACTGCACAGCGAGCTCCTTGCTCCTCACCCTTGGCGTGCACAGTGGCTCAGCAATCAGCAGGTTGCCCTCCTCGCCAACCTCCCAACCCAGCTGTAGGCAGCATGTGGCACTGTAAGCACGCTGGCGCATCTGTAGAACAGGTGTCTTCTGTACACTTGCAGCACTTATGACAACGTGGAGGACAGCAGCCATGCGCGTCCAACCTGCATGTAGATCGCATCGTGCAGAATGCGCTCGAGTGCGGCCCAGTCTGCAACCTGACCGTTGCCGATGGCCTGCACGCCGCCTGCAGGCTGTGTGGCGTCCGTGGCCGATGCTGTCCTCAGGGTAGTGGATGTCACCTGCAAGTTACACCCTCGTGTTGCAAGTTGTATGTGCATGCCACGATGCGCCTTGGGCACCGCCGCCAGAAACGTCGCGCGAGGGTTGGCTCACCACAGAGGGCTGAGTATCCGTCAAGTAGCTGTTCGCCAGCCCGCATTTGACTGCGCTGCTGCCCAAGTCCACCACAATGGCTGAGCTCATCCTGGGCGTCCTCCCATGCGCGACTGATGCATGTCCCCTTAGCTGACCATGCCCCAATCAGGCGGCGTTCCGCCACCTATCTTGCCTTGTGGCCCGATGTGGTCAGACTTGCAATGTCCTGGCCTAGTAAATGCCGAGATGCTGGTTTGCGGGATTGTGCACCTGTCTGATCGCTGCATGCTAGTGCATGATCGGCATTCTCATGAACGCGCACAGCATGCACACATATATGGATGCGAGCGCGGGAGCCGTTTGAGCAGATCAAAACGTGCTGGTAAATGCGAGAGTGACCTGCATTGAGTGATGCTTTGAGCCTCTGATCGTCTGATGCATGTGATTTCAGCCATGTCGTGCAGTACACGCAGATTTCGATCCCAAAGTGCTGTTACGCCTAGTTTCAGCACGAGAAGATGTGAACATCAGCCAAGTTGTGGCTCTTGGCAGCAGCACGGAGCCTGATCGCAGCAGGCCATACCCGGCAACCACGGCGCCATTGATGTCGCTGCGTGTTACATGCTTCCGGGTTGCCGCACTCGCAGTCAGGCGGTCTGTGCCGCAGAAGCAAGCTCGACGGAAGCCACTTCCCATGACAACGACACCAGAGAAGGTCATACATGCCGGCCGCGTACTGCTGGCAGCAGCCGGTAGTGCAACAAACCTTTGCGTATGTCACCCTGATGTCTGCACCTGTGCTTGTAGGTGGTGGTCAGATCGCAGGAAGCTGATGACAAGCTCACAATCGTGCTGAACATCAATGGCACCCAGCGCAACCTGTCCCGGTATGCCATCATCTCCAGCAGGCTGGGGTGGTTTCAGGCCATGACTGACATCCATACAGCAACCTTGGAGCAGAGTCCCAAGCATGGCAGTCTCCGTTCATTCAGGCCAAAAGATGAGGCACTGGAGAAGCCGCTCATGCGCATCCAAAAGAGCGCGGCGCCACCAGTTGGTGAGGGCTGCAGCCAGGCTAGATGCGTGTATGGCTCAGTCAGAAGCGTTCGACAGCACTGCAGACTTGTGGTGTGTCAATGTCACAGCACCAATGCAGAATGCAGCTCAGGTGAGCGCGGCTGTCATGCATGCAGCTGGTGGGTCAAAGGCGAAGAAGCACCGCGCCAAGCACTCGCCACAGAGTGTAGCTGCGGAGCTGCCGAGAACGGTACTACATGACAGCAGCTCCACTGACAGGCGAGCTGCAGATGAATCCTAGTGAAGGTAGCACGGTGTCATAGAGCCTGCACGGAGGCTGTGGTCTGTGTGAATGGCCGCACATTGGGCTCAAGGTTGGAGTGCATTGTCGCAGTCCTGTGGTGGATGGCAGCCTCAGCAACGATGAGGCGTGGCAGCATGGCAGGCTGCTGCGCGTCGGAAACGAGTCGTATGTCATTGACCGCAACCCGCCTACCATTGAGAAGGTCTGCAGGGATGCTTGAATGCTCTTGCAGTGTGCTGCTGGTGGACATGTGCTTCAGATAACACCTGTACAGCGTGCACTTACATGACGTAAGCTGCTTGTGAACACACTTGGGGATGTGCTTGCAGCTTGAGGTGCATGGGAAGGCGGTTGTGGGGTGCCCTGTGCTTGCAATGGCCACGGTGAGACCAGAGAGAGCGAACGACAGCGGGCATTAACAGCGATGTCTGCCGCGCTGATGTTCGGACCCTCAGCACCGCACACTGTCGTCGTTCATGAGCATATTGGCATCAAGTTCTAGCATCAGAAATCAACAAAAGATCATCGTCCTGAAAATGCCGCTTTCACTCTCGTCGCAGTTGCAGTTTGCCAACAGTGAGGCGTCGCAGTGGGCATGGCACCGGCGGCTACCAACAGCATCTGCCTTCCAGCCACTCGGTGCCCACGGCCCGCGTTATGTTCCAGTGGCTGCTGACGCCGGCTGCATGCTGCGCGTGGAGTGCACGCCTGCAGCGCAGGTCCCTGCAGGTCTGCACATTTGCGCGCAAAATGCAGGTTGTCGAGCATGATTGGATACAGCTGGCAGCTCAGATTACCACATGCTTTGCGTTGCCTGATGGTGGACTGCTGCGCAGGCAGTGCGAGCATTAGCGACTGCGGCAACGGGCACCATGGTGCGAATGGCGGCGTTGATGAGACGCAGCAGCTGCGGCTTGGGGACCCCGAGGCGTTCACATTTGGGCCTGTTGAAGCGGGGCCTGGCTCCAACACCCCCACTGCGCGACGGCATGCCCTCACAGGTGTGTGGCACAGTGGCCGCGACAACTTCCACGGCGCTTCCATGCTGCACAGCAGGAAGCGCCGCACAGCAGGCTGCAAGGGCAATATGAGGCCGTGGCTCGTTCTGCGCCTGCAGCCCAGCCGCTGGCGCACCCAGACTTCAGGGTGGTCACGTACAACATCCTGGCGGACCAGTACGCCTCCAGCGAGAAGGGCATCAACAAGCTCTTCAGCTACTGCCCCAGAAGGTTGGCTTGCCTTCCTATGTGCACTATGGCTAGCTGTATCTGCAAGTCAGCAGTTGTAGTGTGGTCATTGCATTATTGCTTTGAGTTTGCAGCATGTCATATGGTGGGCACTGTCTTGCTGCAGGTTTCTGGATGCCAGCTACCGGCGACCGCTCATACTTGCGGAGCTGCTGGGCTTCAACGCTGACATCGTCTGCCTACAGGAAGTGGACGAGAAGGCATTTGCAGTCTACTTTCGCCCACACCTGACTGCAGCGGGTGCGGCTGTGTGAAAGGGTCTTGCCGTGCTGCTGCCAAGGGGTTGTCGCTGCGGAGACGACCGCACAGTGTGGTCGCTTCGGCTGCATCTGCACCAGACGTTTCATGCTTCTCATGTGCTGGGGTCCGCATCATCAGGCTTTGAGGGTGTGTACACCAACAAGGCGGGGAAAACGTCGGAGGGGTCCGCCACCTTCTGGCAGCGCTCACGCTTCGCTGCGGTTGCACAGCGTGACCTCAACTTCCGGCAGATCTTTGCCAAGTTGGCGGAACTGCCGGACGGCGAGGTGTGCTGCGTGCTGCATGCTAGTTGTTGCAGTGGTCCGGGGTTCACTAGACAGTTTGTCAAATCTGGTCGCTATGTGGGCTGCATGCCTGCTGGCTATGCAAGAGCTTGCAGCCACATGCCGCTTACTGCCCGACTCCAGCATCAGGACCTGCAGTCAGAATTCCGGGCGCCTGTCCTCCTGCAGGAGAGCCGGCACGCGGCGCTGCTGCCGCTGCTGCGGGCCTCGCCGCACCTGCAGGCCGCCCTGCAGCGCGTCGGCACCATCGCGCAGCTGGTGCTGCTGCGGCCTGTAGGATCCGGCGGCCCGGAGTCTGGCACCCCTGGCTGCGAGGCGAACGGTGCACAGCAGGTGCCAGCGGACGGTGCCGCCAGCGCTCCAGCGGCAGACGGCTGGGAGCACAGCGTGTGCGTGCTGAACACGCACCTGTTCTTCCACCCGCGGGCGCCGCACATCCGCACGCTGCACATTGCCGCTGCGCTTGCGGAGGCAGACAGCTTCATGGCAGAGGTGCTTGAAAAGTGCCACCACATCACAACAACATGTGATATGCCTTCGTACATATGGCACTGCTGTTTTCAGTACTGTTGAGAAGGGATCTGCCGGCATGCGAGTCACGGGTTTGCTGCAGGCCACAGCGCAGGACACCAGCAGCACCGCGCCATGCCCTGCGCTGCTGCTGTGCGGCGACCTCAACAGCGACCTCAACGAGGGCATCCCTGGTATGACGCCACGCCGAAATGACCTTGCTTTCCACGTGGGCACATAAGCCGGGACGGTTCTTCCAGTGCTCCATGGATATACACATGTGGCTTGCACAGTCCGGGCCTGCTGGCGCAGGGACCGTCGAGCTGCTGCGCAGCGGGGCGCTGCCTGCCGACTTTTGGGACTGGCGGGAGGGCGCCGACTTCACATTCGGCCGACGGCGCAGCGCCCCGCAGCCGCCTGCCGCCACGCCCTCCGCCGCTGCCAACGGCACCGGCAACGCCACCGCCACAGACGTCGATGAGGACGACGAGCTTTCAGATGCGCTGTCTGACGACGAGGCAGCAGCGCCCAGTGCCGTCAGCACCCAGGCTGGCGGCGCCAGCAGCGGCGCGAGGGCGGGCGGCTTCGGTGCGAGGCCGATTGCCGTGGATTCGGCGGCGTTTGGCAGCGGCCAGGCGGCGGCGGTGGTGGAGGCTGCGGCCTCGGCTGCGGCTGCGCCTGAGCCCCACCCTGCAGCGGCTGATGCACAAGATCCTGCGACACCACGGGTGGTCGGTGTGGACCTGCGCAGCCCCTTCAGTCTGGCGGCGGCCGATGACCTGCGCACAGAGTTCACCAACTATGTGCGTGTGCTTTTGCAGAACCCCTGACTTTATGCATGCACACCACATGCCTTTCATGTCTGCTTAGCAACACGATGGCTGTATAAGTCGAAGTAAGTCGCCAGCTGTGCCTGGTTGCCACTTGCTCCTGTTTCCTGCTCACAGGTGCGCGGCTATGTTGGCGCACTGGACTATGTCTGGTATCAGCCCAGCCGCATGGCTGTCAAGCGCCAGATCCCGCTGCCCAGCAGGGAAGACGTTGCGGCATTCTTGCCCTCGGAGCGCTTCCCATCAGACCACCTCTCGGTATGTAGGCACCATATCATCCCGTACAGCCCCGACTTGTTGCACATGCATGCGCTCTCTGTATTCAGAGGGCCAGGAGCTCAGGCAGATCCAGTTCAAATTGCTGTGCTGTCTGCTACCAGGTGGTGTTCGACATGTCTTGGAGGTCAGATGACAGCGCAGCAGGCAGTGGCGTGGCAGACAGCGGTGCAGCAGTGCGAATGTCTGCCACCGACGACCAGCCATCGCAGCCTCTTGCAGCTGAGCTGGTGAATGTGCCCGCCGCTGTCCAGGCGCTGCAGCGCGCGGGCGTGATCGCAATCCCGACAGACACCCTGTATGGTGAGCACGCCCTGTGAAGCGCAAAGTTGCATTCCTGGTACAGCACTCTGCTCCATGTGCACGGTTTCTCACATGTTGCATGCCGCAAGGCAGCATGCTTATCGGTGTCCGACAATCTGCAGACTTGCCAGTAACAGTGCGACTGCTCTGCGATATTGAGTTGTATCGCTAACATACAGGATGTTTTCTGATCCAGGCCTTGCAGCGCTGGCTAGCAGCTCGGAGGGCATCGCCGCTATCTACGCCGCAAAGCAGCGCCAGCTGCACAGCCCGCTGGCCATCTGCGTGGGCGATGCCTTTGACATTCCGCGCTACGCTGAGACAGAGCACCTGCCGCGCGGGTGATGCGGCCTTTTCTTTCTTGAAGCTACATGTGTGTGATATTGCAGGAATGCAGGTGATGTGCCACACTGTCCACCTGTGCAGCATGCAGCAGGGTGCTGCAGCCACAGCCACAGCTGCACACGAACAGGCTCGTGGTGTTGATTGTGCTGCTCAGCCTCTGCGTGCCGCAAACGCGCAGGCTGCTGCGGGCGCTGCTGCCGGGGCCAGTCACAGTCGTGCTGCGCAGGCGGCAAGACGCGCCGCTCTCTGCCGACCTCAACCCGGGCGTGGAGACCATAGGTACGAGGTTGTGATGTAGTGACTCTGTCACGTTGCACCGTGCGGCTGAGCTCCGGTGCTGAGTCGGAAGGCCCAGGCGAGGAGCAGCACTGATACTAGCCTGTATGCCTGGGCTGCAGAGTGGCCCGGCCATCAGTTGCCATGTTCAGTTTAAGTCTGGTAGCTTATAGCTCCTGCTGTGTCCATGTGCAGGGGTGCGAGTTCCAGACCACGGCTTCACGCGGGAGGTGTGCCGGCGCACGGGAGGCGCCCTGGCCCTGACCAGCGCCAACCTCAGCGGCAGCACCAGCCCCCTGGAGGTGCTGCTTGGCAGCCTGTGCATGTGTGGTGTTGCTGCGTAGGCATCGTGAGAGCAGCCCTTGCTGGGCATGGGGAAGATGAATTCATGAACTGAGAAAACGGCACAGCCAATGATCGTTGAATGTCACTCCTGCTCCCGCACAGGTGAGGGAGTTTGAGGCCCTGTGGCCTGCATGCGCAGCAGTGTTCAATGGCGGGCGAGTCGCATGTGCGACTGATGCGGCCACGAGCGACGCGATAGCGGATGGCATTGGGGTGCTGGCAGCCTCGAATGGCGATCGGAGCGGCTCCTGCATCGTCAACTTGTGCGAGAGGTGTGCTTAGATGAGCTCTGGCCTGTGGGTTGAGGTGACATGTGGTCAGACATTCACAGACGGTCCAGTGTTATGCTCATGAGGACCCCTGCTGACACACAGGGGCACTTTCCAAATACTGCGGCGGGGGGCAGAGCCTGCAGCGCAGGCAGTCGTCGGGGTGCTGAGGGCTCATGGGCTGCAGCAAGCGTGATATGCGTGTCGCTTGCCACTTCTACTGACCCCTCCAATTGGTTGAATCAGGCTGACGAGGCCAACTCACAACATTGCTAGCATGACCCATCAAACCGCCATCGGAGGCCATATACCAAGCAACGGAATAGGCATAATACATTACAGAACACCCAAAAGATGCACGACTCGCTTCATCAGTTATGTAGCATCTTTCAGCAGCCCCTCAAGTCTGTCGAACGTCTGTTCGCCCTCCACCTTCTCCCCATTGATGATCCAAGTGGGGAAGCTTTGCAGCCCAGCGGCTGAGCACGCTGGCGCCAGCTTAGTGCCCTGCAGCATGCACTTTGCAATTTTGATTTGTTGCGTTGATAGACAATACGTTGCATTAGGTCAAGCGACTGCTGATGAGGTTGCATGGGCATGCCACAGCAGGAACCCTCATGAGCCCAATGAGTCCACTGCATAGACGCACCTGGTGTACACCGTCTGGATAGCACTCGATGTACGGGAAGTCACTCATGGCGTCCTTGCCAAATGCCTGCGGCTCAATGGAGCACCGTCAGCTCAGGGTTTGTCAGCACAGTGTCAGCCATACCAGATGCAAGTAGACACTCGTATTCATGCAGCTAGCTGCCCGACCAAATCCGTTTGTACCCATGGAATGAGATTGCTTGGCTCAAGCAGGACTGACCTGCTTCTGCTCAAAGCAGTGGGAGCACCAAAAGGCGCCATACATCTTTGCCCCAGCATTTTTCAACCGCTTGGCTAGGTCCACCGCCCCGGGAGGAGACGCGTGTGTCACGGTGGGCGTCTGTGCGCTCAATGCAGTTGCCACATCAGTCTCAGGCGCCCGAGGCACTGGCCAGAGTGTCTGGGCAGCAACTAGGCTTTGTCGCCGCAAGAACATGCGCAGGCACAGCATCTCAGGTCCAATGCAACATCACAGTCTGGGAAGGGAACATACAGATGGGGCTGGCAGCCCACCTGGAAGTCCAGGTCGTACACGCCGGCCGAGGAGCCCTCAACGCCGGAGAAAGCGAAGCCGAGGAAGGCGAGCACCGCGGTGGCGAGGCCCAGGCTGGGCGCCGCCACATCCTGCGCCTCTCTGTGCGATCCAGCAGCAGCAGCGCTGAAGCCGCGCAGAGGACACACAGGCCGGCCGTCAATGCTAAGACATGGTGACGTCGGCTGTCATGACAATGTAGCACACAGCCACGTACAGCTGGTCTGGTGTAGTGCGGTCCTGTGTCATATACAACCATGTGGCTACCAACCTGCCGGAGAACGAGGTCAGCACTGTGCCTAGGATGCTGAGCGACAGCGTCGCTGACGTGAGGCACCACACGCAGTTGTCGCCTGGGAACTGCGTGAACAGGATGAACCTGCAGTAGCACGTGTTATGCGAGGTCAATAGTTTTCATGCACACATGTATGCATTTTGAATGCACCGGACGTTTTGCTGACTGAACTTGGGAAGCCATGCTCAAACTGGACTTGACGAGCTCACAGCAGGTACGAGCTGCAGCTGGCAAGCACGGTGCTGGTGGCCAGTAGGCCAAGGCGAGCTGTTCTCCGTGGCACGACGTTCTGCAGGCCCAGGAAGGCAATGGCTGCCGCTGCGCTGTACGCCGCGAGGCCTGTTGCATGCAATGCACAGCGACGGTGAGCAGGTAAGACGAGACGGCTGCCAGAGCCAGCAACAACCCAGTGTCTGGTCTCCTCGCAGCATGAACATGTGAGGCACAGACTCCTGCATGCCATGGCGCACCAAAGGCGGAGAGCGGGATGCCGAACAGCTCTGCATAGCCGCTGGACAGGACGGTGTCGCAGCTGCCGGACAGAGGGCACGCGACCGGCGCCGCCAGCAGCTTGGACTGCAGCCAGGTATGGACACAGACATCACCACGGCGCCTGGTGTCACTCTGCAAGCTTGGACCAACTGGCTGACGTCAATCAGACGGATGATGTGCATCTTGCTTAACATCGAAGCCGTCAGTGCATGACGCACCAGTGTGAGATAGGAAGTCTCTGCAATTCCGCCCGCTGCCAGTCCAAGGATGAGCTTGTACGGCAGCGTGCGCTGCTCAGTGGTGAGCATCACGCTGCCCGCCTCCGGCTGCGCATCCGTGTCCTCTGATTGCTCTGCCTGAGCCGAGCACTGCATTTGTCGCCGTCTGTGCTCTGCCGGGCGTGCGCAAAGACCTTGCCGCTGCACCAGTGCAGGCATGCGCAGGCCTTGCCGTTGGCTGCACGCTTCGCTGCTTATTGTCGTTTGCCTTCCTGGTGAACAGGCTTCCCTGAACACATTGCTGTATGTGTTGGGAGCTTTGCTGTAGATGGACAGCGAAGTGCCCACTGCAGCATGCATGGTGCCGCGCTGGTCAGCACAGCCAGCAAAGAGGAAGTGTTCCTGCTAGGATGCACGGGGTGATTCTGTTGCGTCTGCGTGACCTTGCTCAATCTTGGGGATCATGCCACAAGCACATCTCTGTGCATGCACCTACGCCGAAGCTTGAAGATCCCGACATCAAGTATTCCTCAGCACACTCAAACTACAGCATGTCCAGGCCATCCTTCGTGCGTTCCTTTGTCGACGCACCTTTCTAGACACTCCCTGCTGAGCTCTCAGTGGTCACACGTAGTCACTGTTCTCTCTGGCACATTGTCGTGTGGACAATCGGCAGTGTATTGCGAGACTGATCGACTGGCCTGCACCCCCAGCTCTCGCATTTGCGAAGCTAGAGTCAGGCAGCACACGATGCGGCCAACACTATCTTTATTCACAGCTTGCTAACATGTAGAATGGCGAGGATCCTGCATAGCTGCATGCCACGCTTGGCTTGGGTGTGACGCCATCTGCCGCTGCAGCACCAGCGGCTCCGGCGATGGCGCACATGGACATGTACGATGGCCCGCCCAGGGGCGGCGGCAGGGGAGGCGGCAGGGGAGGATACGGTGGCAGAGGTCGTGGCCGAGGCGGCTATCAAGGCCGCAACTTCCAGGCCAACTATGCTGGCGGCGGCGGCGGTGGCGGCCAGGCGTCACAACAATGGCAACAGCAGCCGCAGACAGCCCAGCAGCAGGCGTACGACGGCGGGAGAGGCGCCGGCAGGAGAGGTCGCGGCTACTGGGGCAACAGCAGAGGGGGTGAGTATCAGGCTCGTCCGCGATGCCATACCCTCCCATCGCAGGTCCTTGCTCTGGCGGATGCTCAGGGCTGGCGGCATCAGACCCTGAGCTCCTCAGCGCATCAAGGCAGCGGACTCTGGCCACTTCCATACAGGATCTCCATGCACCAAGTGCTCACTCGGACGGTGCAACCCTCTGCGCTACAGGGCCGCGTGGTCGTGGCCGCGGCCGTGCAACTCGCAAATTCAATGACCCGGACGACATTCAGTTCCTGAAATCCCTGAAGGGCCACGAGGCCCAAGTGACAGCCGCAGTGTTGGACCCTGCCACCAGCCAGGTGCACATGCAGGAAGCAGCCGCAGCGGCAACGCCAGCTTTGCAAGTGTACACCAGCAGTGTGACCATGTCAGCAAAAGTTCAGCTGTCAGACACGAGGGACTGACACTGCCGGCTGTCTTGCTGCCAGCTTTACACGGGGTCTCAGGACGGCACCGTGCGCGTGTGGAGCTGTGAGACTGGCGAGGTGGGATGACCGGTTGGACGGATTGCATTGTCTTCGCATCATACGCTAGAGCGCATGCAGTTTGTGTGTAAAAGGTCTGCAGCCGCACACGACGGCTGCCTGTCAGCGCAGACCGTCTCTTTGCCATCCTTCAGCGTGCTGAAGCTGCCGATCTGGCACATCGCAGTGCAAGAGCAAGGTGGAGGTGGGCGGCATCGTGGACATGGTGCTGCTGGAGGGGGGGTTCCTGTTTGTGGGGCTGCACATCGGCGAAGGCGATGGCCTCATCAAAGTGTGGAACACCGCCACTGGCGCCGAGCAGAGCCTGAGCGGGCCCAAGGTGTGCGGTCAAGGCTGCGCAGCCATCTTGCGCACTAAATGCAGAGGAATGATTGTGGCCGCTGTAGGGGAATGTATCCCTTAAGACATCGCTTGCAGCAATCCCATCACCCAACAGCATACAAGTCGATGTTGATACTGTGAGCTATAACCCTCCAACAACCGTATGACTGCAGGGCCACATTCTTTCGCTGCTGGCAGTCAATGGCATGCTGTTCAGTGGCAGCAACGACAACTGCATCCATGTGTGGAAGTATGACCCTGCCACGGGCATCTTCAACCCAGCGGTGTGTGTCACCCGCGAGTGTTGCTAGCCAATCTGCATGCACTGAACTTTGGTCTTTTTGGTTTCCATCTTTTGTGTTGCCATGCATCAACGCACAAGGTGTCCACCCGCAGATTGCATTAACATCAGCCAGCGGCGGCCACGGCAAGCCGGTGCAGGCCATGGTGGTCGTCAATCAGTTCATGTTTTCAGCAGACTGGGGCGGCAGCATCAAGGTAGGGCCTGTGGAGTGGCCACGACTGCTCACGACATGTAGATTAGTCCCTTTTGCAGATTGCGACAGTGGTCGACGGCGCTGTGGGAATGCATCAGGTGTGGGACCTGGCAGCCGGCACATGCGTGCAGACGATCGATGCGGCGCATGACAACGTCATCATGGGCCTCATCAACTGGCAGGTGGGGTGCGGAGGGGCTCCGCAACAGCAACAGCACCAGCGCTGCGTCGTCGACTGACTGATCAAGCACCCTGGCTGGTCGACCTGCAGTGCTGCGACTCTCTTGGTACCCCCGCCTGCAGGGGCACCTGGTCAGCTGCTCGCTGGACGGCACCATCAGGATATGGCAGCCAGTGGAGACGCCCGCGCCGGGCGCTGTGCTGGACATCAGCCCGGTGTACGTGCACCCGCCGGACGACGCAACTGGCCAGGTGCGCAGCACGCCACATAAGGTTGTGGATGAAGCTGAATATGAATCAAGCTAATCTGTATGAGATGCGTGACTGATGGTGGCTGCTGTGTGGCATGCGGTGGCGGAGCACACTCGCACTGCGCAAAGGTGAATGCTGCCTCTCGCCTGCAGTCGCAGCAGTTTGGCGGGGTGCTGGCCATTGCCGGGGCGCTGGACAGCACGCAGAAGCCGGTGCTGCTGGCCAGCCACAATGAGGACCATGTGGTGCGGCTGTGGGAGCTGCCCACCTTTGCGGAGCGCGGCGAGCTGTCCGCGGTGAGCCCGCTGCAGCCCGACGCCATGGAGCCTCGACGTTGCTTGCGAGAAAACGTCAGCTGCCCGCACCCATATGCCCTGCTGCTCTCACCGGTCGACTGCTCTTCCGGCAGCTGAGCAGGCTACATTGCCGAATGCAGGTGCATGACGCCCGCGCACTAACTGCGGGCGGAGCAGGCCTCATTGTGACGGGAGACAAGCACGGCACCGTCAAAGTGTGGCAATGGAAGACTGGCGCCTGATCCAGTAGCGAAGAGTGTATCAGCTTGCCAAGCTGCTGCTTTGGAGTGGCGCTGTTGGACGGCAGCAGGTTGGCAGAGGAATACGTTCTCGAGAAGCTGGCACAACGGCATTGGTATGCAGAAGCAGGACATCTCCCCTCGGGTGCAGGCACAGAGCAGCACAGCAGTGTTCAGAGCGGAAAGCAAAATGTAAGGACTCGAACACAGTTGCCAAAGGAGACTCAGGAATTAAACCAAATCATAGTCCACACGGTGACACAGAATACTTCGGCTCACTTTGACTTCATAGCAGCCTTGGATTTAAGCTTGGCGGTGAAGAGATCGTCTGCTTCCCGGTTCTGCGCCTGAAATTGCTTCTCTGCCCTGCAGGGCACCAAATAGAACAGCTACAAACAGCATCAGCATGGCAATGCACCAAGGAGCGCACCAGACACTGACATGCATGTGGCAACATATCAGTAGCCACTGGGCCGCGTGTTGATGGGATGGGTGCTCGCATGCGGACATTGCACCCACCTGACAAACTCTGCTGCAGCTCCGACCTCCTGGGCGTATGAGGCTCTGGCAAAGGGTATGAGCGGCCGCTGGTCTGCTGAGTAGCTCTTCTTGAAGCGGTTGCTGTTGTGTGCATTGCTGTGGGATGTTGACGGTGCCGAGGGCTTCCCTGGCTGCAAAGCACAGTGAGCTTGTGACAAGTATAAATTGCGAGGACGTAACCCAGAGAAGGAGACGTGAGGTACGGCAAGCAGTGATCTTGCCGACTTCCTGTGGACAAGCCGCCAATCTTGCATGCTTGCGATCAGGCTTGCTCATGACAGCAAATTTGCCTAGCACCGGCTGCAGCTGCCATGGCTGTGGCTGCACCACAGGCAAGCGCCAACAGCACTTTTGACTACTACGGAGGAAACCATACCGTGGAGAAGATATCGGAGACCACTACTCTGATCTCTATGTCCTCTATGCCAATCGGCGCCGGGTCCACGTTTGCATCCCCGTGCAGCGGCTGAGCCATGTTGCTGACATCAAATGCCGCATCCTGCACCACAGGACTGCGCTGATCTACCTTTTGGCTGGATGTGGTCAGCAGACAGCTATGCGTCGACAAGTCCGAGCTCCAGCATGGTCGGTGAATGTCTTGTTCACTGCACATAATGGCATCAACAGCCACCTCGGCAGCATCAGCGTCATGCTGTGGGCCGCCTGCGCGCCCACGGCGTGGCTTCTTCTCAGACCGGCCTGCCAGCGGGGTTGCTGCACAGCAAAAGTGCACCGGATGTGGAACAGGATCCGTGAATGCAGCAAACCACTGGGATGATGCCAGATGTCGACACAACTTGGATGTGGCAGGCAATGACATGCATCGTGAGAGCCGTTGCCTCTAGTGCTGGCAAACATATCACCTGCAGCTCGTTTCGTTTGCCGAAGCGCTGTTATGCCTGCATCCACATATGATGCTGCCTCAGGCAAGCTGCCTGTGTGCTAGATCCTCATCGGGTGCGCCACTCGTCCAACCAAGTGCTGATCCATCAGGCTTGTCATCGCACCATTCGGTTGTCCCCGTCCTGGCCTCTGCTGGATCTGCAGCGCGTGCAGCGCAGCTGCCCTGCCATCGATGATGGCTGCCTGCAACAGCAAGAGGGGAGAGCCTCGTCAAAAGAGAGCGCCCTTGAGGCAAAAGAGGCATCGAAGGATATAAGTGGTGAATGGAATGGGATTGGGATACAGATGTTTGGCAACTCTGGTGTGGTAACAGCAGCAGAGTGATAACGACCCGCATGCGAGATGTTATGCCACAGCATACCATGAGGCACTCTGCCGTGATGGCGGGCTGGTCTGCTATGCTGCCCGCTGGTGCTGTGTCTGGCACCACATGCAGCAGCCTGCTGTGGACCGCTGCCGTGAGTGCGGGGTCACCTGCGGCAACATTGCTGCCGCCCGCAAGTGCTGCTGCCTGCTGTAGCTCTGCATCCTGCACCGCACTGACCAGCAGCATTTGCACAGTGGAATGCTTTCCATGTGCGAGTTGCCGGCCTCCAGCTGCTAAGCCGCTTGACATGCACAGCTACGTACCAACAACAGCAGAGGTGTGGCGGTTACATAAAATTGTGAGGGCACACCGCTGTGCCGGCATGCCACACGACCGTCAGGCCTCGCAGCGGAGCATGCACCGCGGGCGCAGTACCATGCCGGCCATCTGCCGGGGGAAGGCGACTCGCAATGCTGGGAGGCAGGGCTACCGACTGCACATAGGACTCCACGGGCGGGGGCAACCGCTTGACTGGCTGTCTGGCTGCTGACAAGCATGCGTCCAGCCTGCGCACATAGGGCAGATGTGCGTGCATATGGGTGATATTACTACATGCGCCACATCTACGCACCGCGAAATGTAGCAGGAGTACTACAGGGCACGCATTATGCCTTATTTACGATCGGTGATCACCACTGTCTGTGCACAACGGGCTTGCCAGCAGCGCTAGCACAAGCTGCAGCGGCAGACAGGCCCGGCGCCTGCCCCACCACTAGATGCGTGCATGCGCTGTCCCAGTCCGGGCGGCAGAAGAAGCCCAGCGCTGCTGCCTGCTCCTGTGCCGAAGGGTCCCCATCTGGCACGCACAGCACCACCTGATCCCAGGAAACCCTGCGTGTAATGGATTACGGCCCGTTCGATACTAGCCCACGCATGCAGCCGTCATGTTGCTATGGACTGTACCATGGTCCACAGCATAGCCTGAGCCTGACATCCTCAACAGACTAGTGAAAGGGAACCTCACTTGAAGCTGGTCCCGTGCCCGAACTGAATGACGTCGCCTGGGCTGACAGGCGCGGCGTTACCATTGCCGATGACCTTGCCATTGATCGCCGTGCCAAATCGGCTGAGGTCTGCATGCTCATAGTGCGTAGATTATAGGTACTTTTTGCAGTTTGAAAGCAAATTGATAGCCGAGTGCTATCCTCACATGCGCTCACCAGTCAGCTGCAGGGTTGGAAGGATGCTGAGCACGCCGGACACATTCAGTGCGCCAACACAGATCTGCGCATGCTTCCTGCTGATGCTGGGGTCGGTGGCCAGCTCGATGTCGGTACCTTGGCCGGTTTGCCGTCCTACACTATGTGTACCGGCAGCTAGGCAGAAGGCTGTGCGCTCTGATCCAGGCACAGGCTGCCCTTCCGGGGTGAGGATCCACATGCTGACAACAGGCCGTGTGACTGCAACGCATCCGGTGTCGGCCAGAGGTGGATCGAGAGACTATGAAAGCAGCATCTTTGCAGGTTTGCAGCCACGATGTAGGAAGATGTATATTGTGGCGCAGCACTCGCAGCAGGCAGTGCAAGGACGCAGAATGCCTGCCCTGTAGTCCAAAGATGTGTCCAGCGTTGAGGCTGATCTGCGAGTGCAGGTCCTGAATTTGTGGCTGGCTCACCAACTTGACGTCTTGACGCTGTGCGTAAGTCGTGAGATCTGCACCTGCGCACGGCGTCAGCGGCTCTGGCAGCTGCAGTGCAATGATGGTTTGAACACAACTTGGTTTGAACAGCAGCGACATCGGCCACTATGATCTGCCGGCATGTGGGCGTCGTGAATCTTGTTGGGTCGACAGCGCATGCTGAAACTGGCAAAGCACACCCAAGCGCAGTCTCGCGACCGTCTTGGACAGTTGGTCACGATGCAGCTGCAAAGCTGCTGAGTCGACCCTGCGTGCGGCTGCCGGGACCCCGAAAGCGGCGTTTCGTCACCACTGTGCATGCAGCACAGACTCAGAGCACCAGCACCAGACTGCCGCTGAACTACTACAGCATCCTGCAGGTACTTGGGCTGGCCGCAGCCGCCAGATCATGTGCTGACCGCCCCAAGCATTATTCAACGATATGCATTCCCACAATACCGCACGTGCTGATGCATTGATGTGCTGCATCCATGCAGGTGAACTCAGCGGCCAGCAAAGACACGTTGTCTCGGGCATTTGCCCGCCTGAACAAGCTGGATGACAGCGAATTCTCAGCCGAGACATTGGAAGCACGCACGCACCTGCTGAAAGTTGCATTGGACGTGCTTAGCGACAACACAGGCCGTCGTATATATGACAACGCCGTTCAGACCGGCTCATACGAGGCAAGTGCACTGCATATCCAGATGCAAAGGGTCGCATCGACAGCCAAGTATTCTGTGCCAGTAAGTGGTGAGCCTCACTTGTGCACATGCAGATTGAGCTCGAGCCTGACCACCTCCCAGCAGCTTTGTCGCTGCTGCAAGAGGCAGGCGATGTCGACACTGTTCTCAGGCAAGGAGTTTGCTCATGTCGCTCTGCACAACTAGACATGCTATTGGAAGCTGCAGCTGCAAGAAACTGTGCGGCGGAACCACCATCTGAAAACCTGCAGGTGGGGCACAGAGCAGCTGCAAACCGGTCTCGGCGGCTCACGAGCGCTACAGAAGGACCTTGCACTCGCAGTTGCAAATGCCTACTGTGACGCTGCAGAAAAGGTGGGCAGAGCACTGCCGGCAGCAGATCGTTCCAGCGATGCACTCAGCAGCACGCACCCCATATAAACATGGTATAAAGTTGTACATCCTTTTGTCCAGACGTTCGAGTCAGATGATCTGGCGACGCACGAGAGCATGGATGCAGCGCTGCAGCTGCTGCGCCAGCATCGGCTGGCCCCGAAGCTGCAAGGCGACATCAGCAAGGCACTGGAGGTGGGCTGCTGGTGTGTCTGCTGCAGCTCGGGGAGCCACTTGCAGCCCAGCTGCACCGAGCAATGGTCACGCACATACGGATGGCAGAGGGCCACCGTGAAGCAGCTTCAGCTTAGCAGTTGGGTGCCTGGCTTGCGCCGGGAAGCAGGAGGTTGCAGCGCGTGCGGCGCTCACGCTGCTGGCGCTGCCGCTGGGCCCAGAGTACGAGGACCGCCGTGCCCGTGGCCTGGACATGCTGCTTGCGACACTCAGCTCCCAGGCTGCGGCCTGGTCAGAAGCAGAACGCGCCGCTTACCTTGAGGCGGCCCGTCCTCACATGACAGCAGCAGAGCAGGTCCACCTGTTGCTTGCTCTCGGTTGCCTGTCGCACAAACCAAATGCACCTTGCAGAGTTCAGCAGCTCATCATGCTGCTGCTGCTGCTGCTGCTGCTGTGTGCTTTGCCCTGGCAGGGATTCGTCAGCAGCATGACCTGTACGCAGCAGAGTTGCAGATGTGCCTTCCGCGGACTTGCAGCATGACCAAGTGCAGGTGAGGCTGTGGGAGGAGCAGGAGAGCAGCACGCTGTCGGAGATGCACGACGCTGCGCTGGCGCACCTTGCGGAGGGGGTGCGCGCCTGTCGGGTGGGCCTGGTGCGCACAGCGGACCGGCTGCTGGTCCGCCTGCAGACCGTCGCCGCATCTGCAGAGCCTGAGTCGCTGGTGCGGCGCTGCTCAAGACTGCAAACTGAAGCCTGCTCAAATGCGCACTGCCGGCATCGACAGGGAGCAATTGTCAGGCAGCTTGTTTGCCTGTATACAGGTGATGCATGCCAGCCGTACCGCATGCAGTGCAATGTTGTCGCACCTGCAGGAGGCGTTCGATGGGGAGGTGGATGTGCGCACAGAGCGCGCGGTGTGCCGGCTGCTGCTGGGTGACATGGACGGCGCTGAGTCGGTGCTGGGCCTGTCGGCTGCGTCAAGTGGGTCCACCGGCCCCGACCCTGGCATCCTGGCCTACGTGCAGGTTTGCTGTCCACACATCTGGGGCATCTTTTGTTGTGGGCAAGATGGCATTGCCTATCAAGGACCACAGCACAGGATGAAGCTCCTCAGTCAGACATCATGCTTTGGGTTCACTAACTACTCATTATATTGGGAGGGTACTCGAGTGCATGGCATTCGAGTAGGTGACCCGACGCAGGTAGTGGATTCGATGGTGGGTTCACGCCCTGACACTCGGTGGCGCACTTGCTTCCTATGGTCGCATGACAGTGACGTTGCTGCACGACAGGAAAAGTCTGGTGCCCAGAGCGGGGACCTGCTGCCAGGCATCTGCGCTCTGGCGCATGAGGTGCTGGTAGGTGTGCAGCTGCCACAGTACCGCTGCTGCAGCGGCATCCGGGCCCCGCTCACGCACTGGTTCGACAACCGCAACGTCGCGATGCAGCTGCAGGTGCGCTACATGTGGTTTGATATAATCAGCAGATGGTCCCAGATCATGACAGTGAGTGTTAGAGGACTTTGCTAGTAATGAGTATACGTAATATGCTGCATCACAGGACAGTGCATGCGCACATGAATATATGCTTATGCGTTATCGTGGTCTGACGACATGGTGTACACTAATGCAGCTGTCCGACGTGTGGGGCCTGCTGCGCCTCAGCAGCGTGCTGCGGCTGCTGCACACCGGCGCAGGGGCCCTGCGCAATGCAGTCGGTGCAGCGGTCAGCAGGCCGCTAGGCGCAGCAAAGGTGACGCGAGGCCTGAGCCCACTGCTTGATTGGGTCCCCATTGGCCTTGTTTGTAATCCTCAAGCCCGCTTACAGGAGCTTGATGGGCTGGCTTTGCTGTAAAGCAGGCCTCAGCTGCAGCGGTGTCCGGCACACTTAGTGGCGGTGGGCAAAACGGTAGCCATCCAGCAGCTGGTCAGCTGGATCCTGCGGCACCCAGCAGCACCCTGCAGGGACCAAACCTGAGCAGCAACGACACCATTGCCCTGATCGAGGGGGCGTATCAGCAGCAGCCGCAGCTGCAGTCGCCAAGCCGCGATGCTGGTGAGCCCACCATCTGGTGCTGCTGCACCTCAGGATGTGCCCAGCCCTCTGGTACTGAGGCTCTTCCATGTGGGCATACGACACTCCGGTGTCCATATGGCTGGTGTACGCTGCGCTGCCAGCATGCTTGTGTCATAGCCAGTCGTGGTTTATGCTGCAGAGCGGCTGCCGCACGCCGCATCGGCGAGCGCGCCTGCGGCGCCATCAGCAGCAGCGCCGCCAGCGGTGCAGCCGTCTCCAGTGCTGTCCGACCCTATGGCAGCGCCCAGCAGCCAGGCAGCAGAGCCCTGGGAACCCGCCGCATCTGGCGCTGCCGCCTCGCTTCAACAACCGCCGGCAGAGCCGCTGTTGGCCGCGTCCGCGCCACCGGAGCAGCAGCAGCAGCAGCGGCAGCAGCGCGCATCCGAGCAGCCGCCGCCGCAGTCGTCCCCTGCGCAGCAGCGCTTTCTGGCTGGCGCCCGCGGTGCAGCCGTGCTGGAGCGGGATGTGCAGCCCAGCCCAGATGAGGCAGAGGTGGGGTCTGAGTCGCCATGCTGCATTGTGCAGGGAGGTATACTGGGCACTGGCTGGCGACTTCCCTGCAACGACAACAAGGCCAGATGCCGATGTCCAAACCCAACTCCCCTGCATGCGTCGGCTCAGGAGGCAGCCGAGTGGGGACACCCTGGCGAGGGCGATACCGAGGACGAGGCCGTCATTGGCGGCAGCAGCAGGCCAATCGATGGCGGAGAGGCGAGTGCCTTCTCCTGTACCCGCTCGATGCATGTTTGCCCCGCACAGCCGCAGTTCCGACAGCTGACCCGTGTCAGATTACAGCACATCGCTGCACATGTGCACGTCCTGCAGGCAACAGCAATCCGGGGGATGTTGCTGGGGACTCCAGTCGAGCACGGCCATCATGCACTGGCGGAGCTGCCAGAACACAGGGACACCAATCTGCACGAAGCTGTCACCACCGCACCAGGCTGCCGAGGCGCCTGAAACGTGCCGGTGTCACTGCGCAGCTGGAGCTCATGGAGCTGGAGGGGGAGCGGGAGATGTGGGCGCCCGTCGCCTCCCGCCGCCAGCGCCGCCTCCGCAGCCTGGTCGGCCTCGGCGCCGTCGCGGTGACGGCTGCTGCGCTTTGTGCCCAGCGCAGTCGTTGCAGTTCCCGCTGATGCGTGGATCCCGACAGTTCACTGTGTAGCGCTGAGCTCGTCGTCGACCGGCGCAGCGTGCTGCCTGCATTTGGGAGCGACCCGGCTGAGGGACGCCCGCACTCCCGTGCAGGCGCTGGGGCTGGCGTCGGTGCGCATCCTGCTGCCGGGCCGGCGGTCGTCGCCGCCGCCACCGCCGCCCTCCGAGCCCCTCACCACCGTCACCTCCGATGTGGTGCGTGGCGCATGTCATGTCCGCCCGGCTCTGGCTCGCTGGCCGCATTCGAAAGCAGGCCCCAGTGAGACCAGTCGGCCAGAGCCTTGGAGGTTGCGCACACAGTCTGTGCATGCTTGCTCCCTATCCCGCACGCTGGGCACCCCTGCTCGCCAGCTGGCAGCCAGTAGAATCAGCAGGTCCGCCCCCGGTTGGGACCGCCTGATCTGACGAGGCGTCGTGGCGTGGTGCTACAGGGCCACCCAATCCGCGGCGGCCCCGTGCGCGCGGTGAGGCGGCTGGTGGGGCACGCCCTGTTCACCAAGCCGGCGGCGCACAAGCTGGTCACGCGCTGGGAGGCCGCCAAGGCCGCCGCCCTCGGCCGCCGGCACCAGGTGCGTCCGCCCGCCCGCCGCCGTGTGGCGGCGCCGGCTCCACGGCTGGCTGGCACAAGACCGCTGCATTCTCGGGGCAGACGCACAAGAGCTCGCTGGCAGCGCTGGTTCATGGGCTGGACAGTGGGGCATGCGCCACACAAAGCAGCTGAGGTCCCTGGTTGACGAGAGCAGCACGCTGCCCTCCCTGCAGGTGGGCAGGCTGGACGGGGTGCTGGCGCCGCCGATGCTGGGCCACTGGCAGGGCCAGGCGCGCGCCGCCAAGGCTGCCGGCACGTGAGTCACCACACACGTTGCACTCCTGCGCTGTGCACCCTGCTCCCCCTGCAGCATGCACGTGAGTGTGTCCATGTTGCCATCGTTGCTGCTTGACACCGTTGCTTGCATCCAAGTCGTCCTGTCTTACTCTCGTGCAGGTTTGTGGAGTGCGACCTGCAAGAGGTGACGATAGAGGAGCTGGAGGTGTCGCGGCCCGCCAACGAGGCGCGCATTGTGGCAGCAATTGACGAGTCCCGCGCCTGGGTGGACGCCAAGACCGGCCAGGTGGGCCCCCGCTACATGTGCCCTGGCCTTGTGGCGACCTCCACGAACTGCAGCACTTGCATCAGCTCGTGTACCGCAACGGGTTGCGATCCGCAGCACGCTGTGCCAAAGTTTGGCGAAATCCCGCCGCAGGTGCTGCTGCGTGAGAGCGGGCGCTCCAGGGTGGCCTACCGAGCCCTGCGCACCGAGGGCACCTGGAAGCTGCAGGCCTCCGAGGCGCTGGACTGAGCTGGAGGTGCCCGGACGTCCGGCAGATGATGCTTCAGCAACATGCGCAGTTGGTTCAGCAACATCAGACACATGCAGTGACGCGTATGGTCCAGGTCCACGCAGCCTTCTGATGCCACATGTAGAGCCGATGAGACCAGGAGTTGGCGGTAAAAGCTGTGCACACCACATATAGATCGGCCACATGAGCTACCCGACTGACTGTTACATTGTAGATCATGTCATGATGATCTGTACTTTGGTGCCTGCAAAGTCCAACGTCCCGCATAGCACAGGTTGCTCACACAACTGGGTCCAGCCGAGGGATAATGCCATGCTGCCCGCGCGTCGGACGAGTGCAACAACTTCTATACAAACTGATCAAAGGCAAAACATGCAACACTGCTCTCATCCGATCCAGACCTGGACAACTACTGTGCTCCTGACCGTCAATACTTTTGAGAGATCACGTCACGCCATCACCCTGGCTCGTCCTCCCGCTTTGGCTGCCGACCTGACCAGCTGCCACCGTTGCCGCCGGCAGTTGGCGATTCTGCCTCCGCCTGCAGCACCACTCCCCTTGAGGCAGACCTTGAGCAGACTCCAGGCAGCAAGCATCGTGTCGCTGAAACGTATGCTCAGGCGCGGAATACCAGCATGAACACGCAGCACTGCACCTGCCGAGCGGCCTCCTCAAACAGGTGTGCTGCATGGCCCAGCCGATCAGCCCGTGCGGCTGCTTCCGCTGCCTCTGCCACCGCTGCCGCTGCCTGCTGTGCTGCTTCCAAAGCAGTCTGCACACGGGTTCAGGAGCCGTTGCTTCTACATGTACACGATACACCCACGATCGTGAGATCTGATGTGGTTGCCGGTCATGCTACGTAGTGTGCCATCTGCAGCAAGCAAGATGCGAGTCGAGGGGTGCAGCAGATGGTGACCTGGTCATGTACGCCGCGCATGTCCCCATACGCTGGCATTGAGGCGTCACCGTCAGAGGCGCCAGCATCACCGCTGTGCTGCGGCGCATATTTGAGCGTCGCCAGGCGGTAGCAGCAGCCTGCGGTGTGGGTGCACGAACGTGATCAGTCAGGCTCACGGGCCCCAGTGAAGCATTGGCTGAGGTGTGGCCTGCAGCGTGTTCTCTGTGACTTGGGTGTGTCGAGTTGTGCGGGGTGCAGCACTTTCGACAACAAGCGACAAACGACAGGAGTGCTTGCCGGCGCTGGGGCCCTCGTCGGTGTCCAGGCGGCCGGTCTCCACCATGTGCTGCAGGGTGGGCGCCAGCACGCGCCTGAAGTTGGGCGCCACGCTGTACTGGGACTGCAGGCCGAGCAGCACGGGAGATGCCTCAACCACCATGCTATGCATGATCATGACATTCCCAGGAGAGCAGGACGCATGGCTGGGATGTCACCACGGCAGCAAAGTCAGCAAGCTCCAACTCCTACCTTGATCCAGTCCTGCACGTCGTCTGGGTGCGAGCCGCGGGGCTCGCCCAGCGAGATGATGGCTGCAATGATCATGTCCTCTGGCCTGCGGCCAGGCAAAGCCCCCATGGTTCGGGAATCAGCAGCCCATGCATGTGCCACGAAGTATGGCGTCCACTGGTGATGCTCAGGACAAGGTTTGCCAAGTGCGCTTCTGGCCACAACAAGCGGCGGAGGGCCACGGCTCGCGAACGTCTGCATGGGGTCACGACCGCGCACTTGGGCCCCAGGGTCGGGGCGCGGCCGTTGGTGCGGGGGCGGCTGGGGCCCGCGCCGCCGGTGCCCATGAGCACCTCGGCGGCGGCTGCGGCCTCCATGGCGGAGGCGCGGTGCCTGCGGGGCGCAGACACCCCCCGCTGCGGCTCCGCCCCCTGCCGCACGGCCGCCGACCCCCGCTGCCTGCCCCGGCCCCTCTGCACACGTGGCATCCTCCGTCACATGCTGCCATCCGTCCACCCTCCGCGTGTCACTATGTGCCTGCTGCTGACATGCCCGCACATGTTCAGTGTCACGGTGCGCAAGAGGTGCGGGGCACCTTCGAGGTGCCGTGGGAGGCCCTGTGCTTCGCAGCTGCCTTCTGGGAGGGGTCTGCTGTCAGGTTCCGCCATTTGTCCTGCATCGCAAGTCTCTTGTTGGTGGGTTGGCGGAAGGGGTGAGCATGGCAAATGCCTGCGGTCAGCATAGGGTTGATGGACCCGCGCGCACCTTGAGATCGACATTCGACCTTGCAGCAAGCCGCGCAGCAAACTCCGGGTCCTTTTGGATGGTGCGCCATTTGCCTGGTCCATACCTATTTGGAGCGCAGCCATGTACTGTTGGCAGTTGCAGGTCGCAGGTGCAACGACACCCTTGCAACCATGCAGACTGAGGGCACCAGCAGCGGATCGCTGCATAGCCCGAGTGAGGTGTCGTTCGCGTGCCCCGTGCACGCACCGATCGACGCCGTCCCGCAGTGCCCTCTCCTCGTCCGGCGTCCATCTCTGCTTCCCGCCCATCTACCGCCGCATGCAGCAATGCATGCACACCTACAAACCAAGGTCCAAGCGTTGCAGTCACGCAGCGGAAGCCCAACGGGCTGGCTCTCCGCACATCCTGTATGTCATCAGCTGCTCACTGGACCAGCGTGTCGGGCCGCTGCGGGGGCACTCGAGTACGTGGGGCGAGATGCGTACGCATTGCCGCGAGCTCAGAGGCTGCGCATGCTGGTCATGAAAGCAACCATCGCAAGCGCTTTTGCACGCAAGCTCTGAATCGTCTGAGGACGGCTTGCAAGCGTGCGCCTTTGCTGTACCGCCGCTGCCAGACCTAATGCTTCTTAGCAGGACCGCGACAGAGACATCCATCAGAGGCAGCTGGTAACCGACCGGGCATGTCCAGTCCGGCAAGGAGTGGCTGTACAGAACCTATGATGTATGCTTTGACATCATAGTCACAGCAGCCTTTGTTGCCCTAATTCCTTGCCGAGCTTGATGAAACGGCGCGCTATGCACGCCAGCAGCAAGCGCAGCCCACTGGAGCAACGCATAGACTCATCTCACCTACAATGGTGTGCAGTCGACGGTATCTACCGCGAAAATCTGCCACACGTACACCGAGTTGCCACCGGGGCGGCTTTGGACTAGCGTTGGCGGCGCTCTCTGCCCTCGCACGCCCGCCGTGCAGCCGCAGCTGCTCAGCTAGCCAGCACAGGATGCCAGCAATGCGTCGATGCGGTGGGACCGCCACTCTGGCGCAGCACACGTGGGGGGCGCAGTCAGCACGAGAGCGGAGTGGTCGAGGCCGATGAAAATGATGCCTTTCGCGATGACCTTGCAGGAAAATCAACTGTGTAGCGATCGAGATGAACGGCGGCTGACGCATGTCTGACTTGAGGTCAATGGCCTGCGGCATCCCGCTGCAAAAAATTGAACCCCGAGAGATGGCGCAGAGATCCCCCTGTTCCCGCGGGATACAGTGAAATCTCAGTCATCCGGCAAACACAGTAGACACAGCCAGATACCTGGCGGCTGTCATAGCAGGTCACAGCGACAGCTAAGTCTTTCAACGGCCAGGCCCCCGGGTCTCACTACGACCTGGCGTTGGCCACTATACAGGCTGCATGCTGCGGCGCCCGGCAACTGTCATCGAGCTGCAGCTGGACACTGACAAGGCCGAATACGAGCAAATTGTGCGGGAGCGACAACATCAGGGGCAGGCTCTGCCGATTCACACGGTTAGTACGCCTGGTTGTGCCCAGTGCAGGCCGCTTGTCCCATGCTGAGCTGGTGACGTCAAATGCATGTTGCCACCGCAGGAGCAGCATCGCCCAGCGAGCGTTGCGGACCGCATCGGCCTTGCAGGTCAGCAAGCCGCAGCAGCCCAGCAGGCCGCTACAGCCGCCGCCACTGCCGCCGGTGCTGCAAGGGCTCCCGCACCACAGCCACCAGCGAGCTAGCCTCGGTGCACAGTCCCCAGCACAAGAACGAACATTTGTACGCGGCTCGCTTACCCGTGCTCTCAGGCGCCGCACTACAGGCGCAGCAGTACCAGGAGCTGCTCAGACTCACAGCATGGAAGTGGAGATCAAGCTGCAGCTGCCAGATGCCGCTGCTCACGCCAAGGTGCTCATTAACAGGAGCCCGGACGCCAAACAGGGCGCACTGCCATGAGTCAGACGATCGTCGAGTTGTGACAGAGCGCAGCCGCATGCAAGCATGTCCATGCAGCATTGGCACCATGCCGCCGCTGACGGGCCGACATGCTGTGACTACATTGACGTGCGGAAATTTCTATCAGGTGCTGAGCATGCTGGAACCCAACCGCAAGGCGATCTACGCACAGCGCAACTACTTCTTCGACAGCCCCGACGGGCGCGTCTCCAAGTTCCGCCGCACACTGCGCATCCGCTTCTTTGATGACCAGAAGGCGGTGCTCACCATCAAGGCAAGCCGCATGGAAGCACAGCGCATGACCCTATATGCTCTGTGTACGACGCTGCACAGTGTCGACAGACTGCATGGTGGCACCAGCACCTTGGCAGTGTGCAGCAAGTGTCAATAGGGTGCTGATAGCCTTGTGCAGCTGCACACAGGGACGTCAGGAGATGAAGGACGGCGTCGGCAGAGCAACGGAGGTGGCCGCACAGCTGCATGCGCACAGAACTGACGTGCAGTGGCCGGCAGCAAGGTCGAAGGGCAAAGCAGCAGACCCTTTGCAATTTGGACGTCTGATACCGACCTGTATTCTTTGCAGGTGGAGGACGATCTTCCATTGGATTTCGCCAAGAAGTGCCTGGATGAGCCGTCACTGCTGCTGTCTAGCGACAGCCAGCACATCCAGCAGATCAAAAAGTGGGTTGTATCATTGTTCGACCTGCGACTTCGCAGCTGTGTGCACTACAAAACAGCTGCTGCACACACACATGCTGATCATGCTTGCTGTCACGCGCAGGGATGCTGACCTTTCGGAGCTCACGCTGCTTGGCGGCTTCAAGAACAACCGCTCGGTCTTTGACTGGTGCGCAAACAATTGGTGTGTCCAAGACGACTTAGGCAAGGTGCGCAGTCCGGAGCAACTGCTGTTGGCGCACCAGTCCGTGGCACAAGCTGCGCGGTTCTGCATTTCAGGGAAGGCTACACGCTCGAGGTGGATGAGACCATCTATTCACCCACGGACAAGTGCCCTTCGGAGGACACCTTCTATGAGATCGAGCTGGAGACTGTGAGGCCACTGGACGAACAGCTGTCGTACATACCTGAGCTGCTGCGCATGAAACCATGAACATGAGACCGGCGCGCACTGTTGCAAGTGCCGACCCAACGAGACTTATACAATGACTGTGCTTGGACCAACACAGGATGATCCGGAGGCCATCAAGGGCAAGCTGGGCGAGTACCTAAAAGAGAATGGCGTCCCCTACGAGTTTTCAACAACCACGAAGTTTGGGAGATTCCGCCGCCGCTCCGCAAAAGTGTAGCGGGGGGATTGGGCGAGGGTGTCATGTTTTGTTAGGGGGACAGTTCAACATTGATGGCCAGATAGCGTCCATGCTGCACAGCCTGTTATAGTACAACCACTCTGCATAACCCCCAAACAGCTTGCACGACAGCACACTACTTGTAAAGGCTGTTGCCAAAAAGCCAGCCCGATGTGCAACGCAATAATGTCCTACACACTCGACCACCTGCTATTTGGAGCAGCTGCTGGGCTCATTTGATGGCAGGCGCACTGCCAGGCTGCGGGGCATTCTTTGAGAGCGCCACAATGCCAAAGCCAATGGCAACCAAGATGCCCCAGCCCGCGACGTCGTACCACACATCGCTGATGCCGCCCTTCGTGGCGGTCTTGCTGCCGGCCCCGCCGCCGCCGCCAAGTGTGAGTGTCTACAGCCAGCATCAGGCAGCTGTCAGCACTGACGTGCCGGGTGCAACCCAGACGTGATGCGCCATATGCGCCATGCACAGGAACGGGCCTCCTGCGCCTGAGGGTGATCGACACCGCGGCAGACATGAAGGTGGTTGGGTGCGTGTGCTGATGCCGTCCAGGGGGCGGTGCGCACCTCGCCCTGCGCAGCCAGCTGCCGCTGCAGCTCCCTGTGCAGCTCCGGCGCCTTCTTCGTCATCTCCACTGCCTTGCGGTACACGTCGTTCGACGGGTCCTGCAGCGCCGTGACGAGCTGGGCATACGTGACAGCGCAAGGACATCTGGAAGTGGATCGACACAGCAGTCGACGAGCAGCTTCAGAGGTCGACACAGGCTGGGGACCCCACCTGCTTCAAGGCCAGGTCGAACTGATCTGTTGCCAGGTCGAAGAACTGCTGCGCCTTGCTGCTGTCTGCTGTCAGGAAGCCCTGCACGAGGAACGCTTTGCTGGCGGATACATGGTGAAGTGGCATGCAGCCCTTGCGCGACGCATGGCAGGTGTCCTGATGCATGGGTCGTAAAAGCTGGGAGTGCCAACCTGTGAGGTGTATGCATTTCCGAGGCACCACTTCGTGTCGTGCCGGCTGCCATCAATGTCGATGCCCTGCTTGAACTTCTTCACAGCCTGCAATGTTGAGAGCGCATGTCAGCTATATGCAGCATTGCATGCATGATGGCAACACAACGAACGATACAACGAACAATACAGAGAGCTTGTGGGACAAAGACGACTCCTCACATCCTCAATCATGCTGTAGGACTCGTCGCCCTGCCGGAAGTGGGCTAGCTCCAGCAAAGCTCCACCCCATCGTGTGAGCGCCTGCAGACGGCACCACCCGCTCCATGATATATGACCAGCTTCCGCAGTTGTAGCACGAAGACGGGGCTGACCGCAACTTGTCGACATCTCTGCACCTGTGCGTCTCTGTTGTTCGCCTTGAAATCACTCTCGGCCTGCTCCCGCGCCTGCTCGAAGAACATCAGCCTGCACAACGCAATGCCCACGCTCATAACACAGGTGTAGCGACATTGGTGCCATTCTCACATCATCGTCGTTGGAGGCCGTGGGTTGTACATACCTCTCAAGATCCTCACGGCTGAGCTGCTCCATGATGGGCAGTCTCCAATCACCAAACTGTTGTTACTTGCAGCAGCCAAGACTGTTGCACGCTGCAATGGGTGCAGTAGACGGGGAAATGTAGTCTGCAACTGCGCGAGTCACCAATGCACCAGCTCTCGAATTGCATCAAGCACGCACGCTCCATGGGATTCAGTGCTAGGACTGATTACTGCGGTGGTCTTGAGGTGGAAGCTGGCGCATGGGGCTAGGCTTGCAATTTGCAAGGGTGACATGCATTACATATCTGATACACAGAAGGCTCAGATGCCACACATAGCCACAAGCGACATCTGCATGGGCCAGCAAACGATGATAGTGGGGACCGCAACCCGCCGTAACCTATCCTGCGATACTGCCGCTCACTGGCATTGCAATCAATCCCCACTCTAGCACACACGATGTGCAACATGATGGTACCTTGACGTCCCCTACAGACTGATGTACACTACATATGCGCAGACGACACCTAGAAGCAGGATGGCAATGGGCACCGTATGCTTCCTGCACCTCCGCTGCAGCTTCCTGCACGGGAGGTAATGCAAAGGCGTCCGCCATGCACGTCAGCAGCACTTGTGAGGAACGCACGAGTCATCCCAGGCATGGTGGGGCAAGGCAGCACAAGGGTTCACCTCAACTTGTTCGCCACAACATCTGCAGTCGTGGGCCCCACATCCTCAACTCCGGTGCTGCCTCTGTCCTTTGCTCGCTGCCTGCGGCTGAGATGCTGCTCCTGCTGCTGCTGCTCCTGCTGCTGCCTCTGCTGCTGGCCTGGCTCAACCACAGAGGAACCTGACCGTCGCTGCTTCGGCGCCACTGTGGCTGCTTCCTGCAGTCGCGCCAGTCGCATTTGCATCAGATTACTCAGCACACATGGATCGCTGGCCAACCAGGTACCAGAAATGCAGGATGCCCTGACCTTGGCAGACTTGCACTGGGCAGTGCACGGGAGCAGCCGCAGTGCAGTGGCCCCCTCGTAGCCGCCATCCTGGCTGAGGCCGCGTCCCTGCAGCTCTGCCTGCACCCTGTGGCACTGCCACCGCTCCTTGAGCCGCCGGCACCCGCAGCGCACCGCCACCCCCTGCCGACAACATCCACAGCAGTCGATGACAGCACCCGCTTCTGCATGCGTGCAGCGTGGCCCTGTGTGCACAGCAAAAGTGCCATGGCTATGGCCATGCATCGTGTCCATGCATGAAGAGGGTGCTGCCCCACCTCCTTGCAGCAGGCCACACCCGGGCAGGGTCCCGCATGGCAATGGGCCTGGCACAGGTGCGGACAGGATGGCAGCGGCCGCAGGCACTGCTTGCCACAGCCCAGCAGCACAGCTGCATCGCCCTGTGCCACATCACGACCTTGGTGAGACTGGGCAGCACTAAAACCGTCAGAAGCAGCAGTGCCCCTGATGCAAAGACAGGCTCACTGCCAGCGCACACAATGCACGACCTGACACCATTGGTGACTGCGGTTGTTACCGGGCACCTCGGCGAGCTCGTGGCACTGGTGCGTCAGGTTGGTCTTGCCACAGTGGCAGGCATGCGCGACATCGACTTCGCAGGGGCTGCACCCGCCAGCGTGACACTGTTCCTGACAGGGGTGCGGGCACCCTCTTCTCTGCCGCCCGCATGGCAGCGCGCAAGTCTCACATCCGGGCTCCGCTACTGTGCCTGGAGAGCATATGCAATCGATCAACTCCAGGCTGGTGACCAAATCTTGCTTGCGCGAGATGTTTTGCCATGGCACGAAGGCGAACGCCAGCTGACCTGCTGGCATGGCCTTGGGGCCATTCTCTGTGCTGAGGGGGTGGCACGGGATTGTGCAGAGGTGGACTCCACTGGGAAAGTGGCTTCCACATGGCAGCCTCCTGTGCATGCAAAGTACCATCAGCTGCTAGTGGTAAGCCTGCGTTGTGTGGTGCATTGTGCATACTCAACTCCCCAAGATCGTAGAAGCCAATCTGCAGGCAGAGACTTCGAACAGACCGCAATGCGATGCTGATGAGCAGGGTCTGCATTTCAAGGCACCTGCCGCAGGGCTGGCCACAAGACTTCAGGCTGGCATCTGAGCAGGGCTGCTGTATGAGATTGTGGGCGCCTTGACACCAGCGCTTGACCATGAAGTTGCACGGCGGGCAAGTGGCCTGTGGCCCGGCTTGCAGCTTGGCTGCCGCCTCTGCTGCCTATGTGCACCATCGGTGGATATTCAGGACCCTATTGATTGTGCAGAGCCTGCTTTTGATGCTCCGAACACCTTTTCCACTGCAGATCACATGAAGCAGGAACGCATGCACTACACCGTCGACAAATTAGTGTCACGTGAGCATGTGGCGCAGCAGCCAGCACCTGTGAACATGTAGCTGGCGGCCTATTGGCATCCAAGGCGATTGCCAGCGCAGGTTGCTGGGGCGGCGGCGGCTGCTGAAACTCAGGAACGTCTGGCGGCCGCAGGTCGTGGCACTGTGCAACCGCGCAGCGGTGGCCGCACGGCTGCAGCACCGAGCCGCAGGGCTCAGTGCATGGGGGACATGGCCCAAAATGGCACCTGTTCATGAGCGTCACAGCTCCCGTGTTAGGCAGGGTTGGCGGGGTGGGTGACTATGTGAAGCTGCAAACAGGCAGGCATGCAACCCTCGCAGGAGTGAGGTGCGCAGCTTCACGTCCAGCAGCAGTGCACTTGCCTGTGGGGTGGGAGCATTTGGGCATGCCGGCAGACCCGAGGCACCCGACAATGCTGTGCACAGACGGGTGGCTTGGCACGCGCTTCCCAACTGCGGCACGCACATGCACAGCGCATGGGAGAGTCACGCGCTGTCTGACCTTCACGAGGTTGGCTGCCAGCGGCTGGAGCGCAGCAGCACATACCAGAGGACCCCAACAACATCACATCCACAGCTGCTCACCCACAGGGCAGGCGGTAGGAAGTTGTGCCACAGGCACATGCCACATGCAGCTCCCGAGTGCATGGCAAGCACTTGCCAGCATGACATGGCGCCTTGCATCTGTGGTTCCCGCACTTCAGCAGGCGTCCACACTCCTGCACATATGGGGTCAGTAGAGCATTATCCGGTAGCACTAGTGGGTAAGCAGCATGAAGGTCAGAAGACATCTGCGCAGAATTGCAGCACACACCTCCTGACATGTCGGGTGATCACCATCACAGCAGCGCCTGCGGCATGCATGCCTGCCACAGTTTCGCAATTCTGCACACTTGCGCTGGCAGCGCAGACCCTCGCAGCAGGGTACTGCCTTGTGCAACGACCCACATGCACAGGATTTTTCCTGCATGGCCATCAAGCCCGCGATTTTAGATTCGCCTATCTGCTTGCAGACATATTCAGACGCATGCAATGTGTTGTCAGAATGTGACACACGTCGTAAGTATGGCAGCATGGCTTACTGTCATGGTCCTGCAGATGTCCGGGCACATGCCAGAATGGCAGCGCTCTGTGCAGCGATGCAGGCCACACGGCAGGACATGGTCGCAGGTGGCCCCACAAGTGGGCGTGGGCTCCTGGCAGCTCAGGCCCTCCACTGCCGTCTGTGATTGTGTCCCACCGCGCCAGTCAGCTAAATACACTCACAGCTCTTTGCAGCATCGCAGCAGCCAAACTTGTGCACGACAACAGGGAAAGCGCACCTTGCCACACCCACATGTGCGGGGGCCGCTCATCGGGCAAGCACCGCAGGACCCCGCATGGCAGGCCTGCAGAAACATCCACTGCCTGACGTGGCTGTATGTACGATGACAGCAAGCACTTTGTACAGGCAGTCGGGACGATGGCATCCCAGACCAGCTGCAAAGCATACACAAGGTGCCCACCTTCGTGCATTCGTGCCGGCCACAATCGTGCATTTGGGCGCACGGGCCACAATGGTAGTCGCCCATCAAGCATGGCACCACAGCTGTTGTTGCACCGCAAGCACATGTCCTCTCCCTTGAAAGCCCACAAGGAGGGCACTGGCCTGCAAGGGGGTTGCAGCACTGTTGACAACCATGGCTGGGACATGCAAGCATCTCGAGGCCTGTGATGTATGTGTGTGTGATACTGAAGGTGTCGCAACTGGCCACATGTAAGGGCATATCACCTTCGTGACATCTCTGCGGGCACCTGTGGCCGCAGCCCAGCTGCCGTCCGCACAGCTTGCCGCAGGAGAAGGTCGACTGGTGGCACCGCCGCTGCGTTTCGACCTTGCCACAATGGCAGCTCACTGAGACCTGCATCAAACCGTCAGATCCTGGGCAAGTGCATCGCCTGGGCGCATGATGGCATGACAGTGATACAGCTCACACTCTGGGTGTTTGGCGACCAGCCACAGCCAAGGGACGTGATGCGCACCATGCGTGGACAGGCTGGACAGGGTCCAGGGTGGCACAGCAGCATGCACCCATGGCTCTGCCCGCACGGCAGCTGCCTCCCACATGTGTCGCCTGCACGATAGGGTGGTGCTCATGACAGTCTGTTCAAGCTTGCGGGAGATGAACGAGGGAAAAACCCTGGCGTTCAGCAGCCTTGTGCTAGCACTGCTCTGCAATGCAATCTGGTGACGCAAGCTCGTGACCATGCACTTGCTTGGAAGGCTCACCGCATGAGTGCGCTGGCAGCCACAAGCTGGGCTGGGGGTCGACCTGCTTGCCACAGTAGCACAGGTATCTGCCCGGCACCACGGCCGCAGGGTACTCGCAGCGACACTTGGGACAACACCATGCTGCTGTATCCACCCTGTGGCAATGGAACACTGTTCTGCTGCAGTTTGTACAGTCTGGCGGCTCCCATTTCACGGTCTCACTGAAGTTGATGCAAGGCAGTAAAGCGCGGGCAAGGCAGCAGGGACGGGGCAAACACCTGACTGCCTCTGCTTCTGCCTTGACAGCTGCCTCTCTGATCTGCTGCCGCGCCCACGCCTGCATCCATTCGAGAACGCATGTCCAACCGCTCGATGGCCATTTGGTCCTTGCTACATGGCAGGAGCATAGCTGCAGTTGGCATACACCTGGACACCCAGGCACATCCCACCTGGATGCACGCCAAGTGCACAGTGTCACAGCAGCCGTCTCTGCAGCTCCACACAGCATCCTCCCGCTTGACCAGCTCCAGGCAGATGATGCACACGGCTGCCTCGCTGTCAGCGGCATTCAGGTGCTCCGCTACTCGCCGGATGCCATCCTGTTCTGCGGCATCCTCGTCCCCATATGCACCTTGAGCAGACAAAAGACTCAAGCGTTGCCGTGAGCCAGGTTGCAGTGTCAGCCTCAAGGGGCGCATGGCATGCCTGCAGCACAGCACATGTGGCATGCAGAGCTCAACACCTGGGTAGGATGCAAGGCACCGCCGCAGCAGCTCATCTGCGCTGGTCGCTGCAACAATGGCTGTCATTGCCACTTGCTTTCAAGAGTGCCCCTGACGCAGTGCAACACTGCACTCATTGCATCTGATCAGGCGCAGGCTTTGCTCGCGTATGGTCGTCCAGTGGGATGGTCTGCGGCAACACATCACATTGATGTGCAACCATCAAGTTCTGCGACTTCTGATGTCGACCACTTCGTTACAACATTTCAGCAAGGAACTTTAGCTGACGCACCAGGTCTGGCTTCATGATGTTGTGCACAACCGCTGCGCCAGCCAACAGGCTGGCAAAGGCCACACCATATGCCTTCCACCACATGCCTCCTAGCAGGCCGGGTTCCGACTTGCACAGCAGTTACCTTCTTCCAAGAGATGACACATCAGTGACGCCTGCCTGCACATGCAACGCATTCATGTTCATCCCTGATGGTTGCAACCAACATACGTATGGGTGAAGCCCAATTGCAGCTCGTCCAGCAGGGCCGACATAGACACGCAGTACTTGCGCAACCGACAATGCGTGCTGATGCGCAAATCAAGCTATGCACTGCTGGATCGTGGCGAGTTCCGACACCAAACTCCAGGTCACGCAATACCCTGCCTGCACACACTGTCGATGCAGAACCGATGTGACGGCGGCCTCCCCTCCATAGCTTGCCCCGCTGTCCAAGTGCTGCGGGAAATATAATCAGGCAGCCATGGCGGAGGTCAGCTTGCGACCGATGTCGCTGCGGCCTGGTGGCGGTGCGGGCACAAATCCCTTCGCCAAATTCGGGAAAGGCGCAGCGCCTACAAAGGCTGCGAAGGTCTGCATACCCGCAGATCGGCGTATGTCGTACCTGTCTCAGCATCTGGGAGCATGTGTCTCTCACGCTTGCTGACATGTCGTTTCAAGGAGCACCCATCACATATCATATGCTGGCACCATTGCATAGGCTCCAGTCGTGGACGCCGCGAATCTGGTGAAGAAGCCGGCGGGTGAGGTTGTGCGCTATGACCGAGACTTCCTGCTGCGCTTCAGCCAGGTACAAGCTGTGCTTTTGACGCATGTGAGGCGGCTGTGGCTTTGAGGTGGTGCATGTCGTGTTGCATGTACGTGCGGCAGGCATGCACCCGTCTGTGCTTCTCAAAGTCGATGCTTTGAAGAGCTAGCTGCCTGAGCTCCATACCCGGTAGCAGTTGCACCAACAAGAGAGCCCTTACATTGAGGCGTCTCCTGCTGTGGCTGCTGCAGAAGTTCGCAGACCTCCCGCCTGGCCTGGAACCAAGCCACTCGGAGGCCATCATCAACAAGGACGACCCCAATCAGCAGGGGGCCCGCCAGGCAGCACAAAGCGCACTGCCGGTTGCCGATGACAGCGATGATCGCAACTGGCGCACTCGCGCCCCGCAGCCGCCGGCAGCAGACGGCACGGCGCCCCCAGAACGCGAGCTCATCCGTGGCCCGCCGGCAGCAAATGGAGCGCCTGAACGTCCATCCCCTGCAGGCCCACGGCCATCCACTCCACAGCAGGTCAGACACCGCTGTGCGCTGATGCTGGTCGAAAGTGACTTCCACACAAATGACTGGCCACGCTTTGACGAGACTCCACTGACATCGGCGGCGGCAAGTTGAGTTCAGCTTTGGTGGTACCCATTGTGGATCCATCCTGGGATCATCGGCACAACCATTCTCGCTACTTGCAGAATGGACCAACGGGTGGGGCTCCTCCCAGGAACGATTCCACATCTCAGCTGCAGTCAGCGGCTGATGTGGGCAAGAAGGCATGGATGCCGGGCACCACATCCGCAGCAGGCGACGCAGCGGTGGGGCACTTTTTGCTCAAGACTTTCCGAAGGGGGCTCGCATGCCTGCCGAGCTGCCTGTGGACACATGTCAGATGCTCGATGTTTTCACAGCGGCATGCAACCGCCATATGTCATACCCATCTCCCTCACCATCACCCATCAATGTCTGTGCATTGCTGTATGCCAGGCACTGAAGTCGGTCAAGGGTGTCCTCAACAAGCTGACGCCGGAGAAGTTTGACCGACTGCTGGGGCAGTTGGTGGCTGCGGTCACCTCTGTGGATGTGCTCAACGGCCTCATCAGGCTGGTATTTGACAATGCGGTACGGTCTTGTGACTGTCCCGACTTTGCTCCCTCAGTGATGTCAATCTTGTGTGCATCCGGTGCTTTCACTGGAATGACCTGCATGCCAGATCTGGTAACAGTGTTGCTTGAGGCTGTGTGTCTTCCCATGTTCCCAACAGATCGAGCAGCCGACGTTCGTGGCGATGTATGCGGAGCTGTGCGAGGCGCTGGCGCAGCAGCTGCCGGAGCTGGCGCCGCCCAAGGGCGAGACCAAGCCCATGTCCTTCCAGCGCCTGCTGCTGAACCACTGCCAGGACCAGTTCGAGGGCACCCTGGAGCGCCGCAAGGTGCACACATGGCCTGTTGGGTGTGGGGTGCGAAAATTTTGTGGCATGCCTAAACTGATGTGTGTTCTGACGATCCAAGCTCGGACAGCTGCCATCAGCCCCTTTCAAACCAACACATATGTGTGTGCATGTTGTAGGATGTGGCCAAGCTGAGCGGCGGCGAGCGGGATGTGGCGGAGCGGGACCTGAAGAAGCGGACGCTGGGCATCACGCGCCTCATTGCGGAGCTGTACAAGAAGTCCGTGGTCAAGGAGCCCGTGGTGCACGTCTGCATCTCCGAGCTGCTGGGCTCGCCCAAAGAGAAGCCGCTGGAAGACAATGTGGAGGTGGGCGGCGCATCGCCTGTCCTGTCCTGTCCTCTCAAAACATGAAGAAGCTCGAGGCAACATCTCAAGCTATGATCACTTGTCGTCGAAGGAGTCGTTGGTGCAACTTTCGGTGTGCTTGGTGCTGGAGATGACGCTGCCTTGAGGAGACCTGCTTGCACAGGCGGCAATGTCCATGGCTTTTGTAGTGGCGCAGTTCAACCTATGTTGAAGCGCAATGTCGAATGGTTTCTCGAGTGCTGGTGCAGGCGCTGTGTGAGATGTTCACGGTGGCGGGCAAGAAGCTGGAGGAGACTAGCAGGTCGCCAGCGCGCGTGGAGGGCTACCTAAAGGCCATGGAGAACATGTCAAAGAGCGATGTGATCGCGCCCCGCATCCGCTTCCTCATCCGGGACGTGCTGGATCTGCGCCGCATGAAGTGGGTCCCCCGCCGCGAGACGCTGAAGGTGGGCCTGTCAAGCACATATCGTTGCACCATGAGAGCTGCCCTAGGGTGACACAGATTGCACACAGCAGATGCTTTGAGCAGGCTCTGGCCAGTTCATGGCGGGCCATGAGTAAGTCAGCATGGTCTGTGCCTGCCTAACACCCTGCAACCCAATCTGCAGGCAAAGAAGCTGGACGAGATCCATGCGGAGGCACACGCGGAGCTGGGCATGATGCCGGCGCTGGCCATGGCATCGCTGCCGCCGCTGCCGGGCCTGGCGCAGCTGGGGCCCGCCCGGCCCGCGGTTGCAGAGGAGGTGGACCTGTTCCCCGCCTTCAAGGGCGCGGAGGACGGGGACTGGCAGGTCAGGCATCGGACTCGGCATGAAGTTGTCACTGCATGACCAGTGCACATCGCCATGTTGGCGGCTCCGGCCTCCAGATATCCTCTGGCTCCCAGACACATCTTGGCAGGTTGTGACGCGGCTGTGCGGGGTGCCACCAGCAGCATGCTTGTTGACCCCAAGGCTCTGAGGCTGTGCTCACTGCGCCCTGCAGAAGTTCTTGAGTGGAGCGGGTGGGGGCGGGGGCGGCTCGAAGTCAGCGTTGCTGGGCGACTTCACGCCCATGGCGCAGCCGGCGGAAGCGCAACCCGCAGGCGCTGTGCCGGAGGCCGCCTCCAACGCAACTCCGCCCGACACCACCGCCGCCACCCCGTGCGCCTCTTACCCTTTTGGCAGGCTATGCCCTGCACACATCAACTGATAACCTTTCGATCGCCTGTGCCATACCGCTACCGACAGAAAGAGTCTCAACAGTCTTGGTGCTGTGCATCCAGCGTGCTTCTTGTGTCAGGCACTGCAGTCAGAGATGTAGCTCAGCACACGCTTGGCAGCCTGAAGTTCGCGTCGGCACCCGCGCTGCAGGTATCTCAGAGACCTGTCAGACGAGGATCGGGAGCGGCGGGCGGACGGGCTGTTCACCGAATTCCTGTCCTCCAACGACGAGAAGGAAGCTGTGCTGTGCGCCCATGAACTTGCGGTGCGCTGCAAGACCCTTGGGTACTCTGCAGTCTGTTGCGCTTGCCGCTTTCTATTGCCTCTGACACTACTCACGTATATTATCCTGCGGGTGTCATTTAAGTCATCATGCTTGTCACTTCGTTCTGCGCACACAGCCGAAACTCATGACCGCTGTGCATGCAGGCGCCTGGCTTCCTGCCAACGCTGGTGCAGCGGGGCGTGCTGAAACTGCTAGACCTCATGAAGGTACGTACGTGCCCTGCACCAACCACCGATCTGGTGCCGCTGGCAGCACTGCTCCTGTGTGCCTACTGTGCTGACAGCAGAACCTCGGGTCAAGTATCCTATTCATGGCAAGGGTGTGACATGGTGCAGTTGCATGCACCAACGGCTCACACACTCGCAAATTGTGCAGGCGCGGGAGCAGGAAACAGTGTCCGACCTCCTGGTGCGGCTGCCCTCGAAGGGGGCCTACTCAGCGGATGACCTGCGGGCAGGGCTGGGCAAGGTCACCGAGCAGCTGGACGACATCATGTGCGACTGTGCCTGGCCTCTCGTTTCTGCATGCTTGCATACATTGCCGCCAGGTTCTGTTGATCACACACTTGCCGATGTGTGGACCATGCATTCGTCGCCATGTCATGGTTTGCTGCCACCTTGCTGTGATCTGAAACAGACGTCACGTCGATGCAGGATGGATGCGCCGCTGGCACCGAAGCTGTGTGCAGGCGTGCTGGGGCGTGCCCTGCTGCAAGGGGTGCTGCCGCCAGATGCAATTCCCGAGCTGTGCAAGCCCATTGAGGGCGGTGAGGTGCGGCGGGCTCTGGTCGCCCCCGCGCTGCAGTATGTGAAGGTGAGTGAAAGGAGCAAAGGCCCTTCAAGTTCGCGCAGATGACATTGCCTGGCCCAGTTTATGCCATGGACAGGCATGAGCTTCACCTGGCCATGTCGAGCCATGACGAAGCACTAGATCAGCAGGTTCCGGCGTGCCGACAGTTTCTCTTTCTCACATCAGTAGCTGGCAGCTTGTTGCCCTCGTGCATGCACTTGTGACTTGGCTGACGCCTCTTGAACTTTGCCTGCCAACAGGACCAGGGCGGCGAGGACAAGCTCAGGGAGCTGGTGGCCGGCCTGAAGGGCAGCGACTTCCTGGAGGCAGACCCGGAGCTGGACCCGCCGGACCTCCCCCCTGTGGCGGAGTTCTTGTCGCAGGAGGGCCTCACAGCGCTTACAGCATAAGCTGTATCGCAACAATCGCACTTCCCGCCAAGGGCGTGCCAGACTTGGCCAGCATTGCACCAGGGTTGCAGTGCACTGAGATGGTCAGGGGCAATTTGGTCAGCGATACTTGGCGACTTGGCGACAGTGGTCATACATGAGTTGCAGCGTGTGCGTAGGCAGCAGGTCGAGCCCATTTGCAGATGCTATCTGTGGCGAGGGTCGGTTATCGATGAGTTGCCTGCAATATTTCTTCTTCGGGTGCTTAAAGATATGACCTTGCTATCCATGCGATCTTACATTCAGAGCACCCACTCGCTGAGGGTTCAGAAGTCTGTGACAATCTAGCCTGGGAAGAGTACACTGAAAGGTGACCAGGTTTCAGCGTGGCAGGCTCACAACGGATGAAGCGTCAAGGCAGTGCTAGCAACAGAAGCCCTTGCTCCGCGACAACCTAGCTCTTGATGACCAGCAGTGGCTGGCCTGGCGTGACGGGGGTGCCATTCTCGACCAGCATCTTCGACACTGTGCCCGACGTCTCGGCCTCAATCTCGTTCATGAGCTTCATGGCCTCAATGATACCGACGGTCTGGCCCTTCGTGACCTTGTCGCCCTCCTTCACGAAGGCTGGCTCGCCCGGCGCAGGCGCCGTGTAGTATGTGCCACCCATTGGCGACAGCAGCTCGGTGCCGTCGGCGGCTGGTGCAGAGCCTGCAGCCGTAGGCTGCTCAGCCTGCTGCGGCTGTTGCATCTGCTGTGGCGCCTGCTGCTGCTGCTGCGCCTGCGGCTGCTGCTGCTGTGGCTGGAAATCAAACTGCGGTGCAAACTGTTGAGGCGCCTGCTGAGGTGCCTGCACATACTGCACCTGCGGCTGCTCCGGTGGTGCAAGCGCCTCCTTCTTCTTCATCGACAGACTGAAGCGCTTGCTCTTTAGCTCCAGCTCGACCACGTCCGTGCTATTGACGGTCCTGATGATCTCGGTCAGCTCGTCGAAGTCCAGCGGGTTGGACGTGCCGTTGGCTGACATGTCCGACCCAGCGGCTGCAGGAGCAAGGCATCGCACCCGCCTCCCCTGGTTCTGTGGGAGGCCCCTCAGCAAGGGCTGCGCACTGGCCTGCCCACTCGCCAACGTTGGGCGCCCAGCGCACGACGCCGCACCGCGGCAGGAGCCGATCTGCATTCTGACTGCCGATCTGAGCACCCCGCACGCCCCAGGCACGGCCCAGCAACTCGCAACAGCGCCCGAACTTCACCTGCGGCCTGTGAGTGATCTCAGGGCGCTAAGCATATGGCGTGAAAGGCACCCCCCCCTCGCCCCTCCTTCGACAGTGCCTTGTGATCCCTTGCAATCATTGATTCCTTTCCAAAGCGAGATGCTGTCCGATGCTGCTCCGTCTGCTTGGACATATCGCTGCGATTCGCAACTGTCACAAACAGTAAGGTTTGCGTCTGTGGCGTGACACAGTGCGAACAACGCCCGCGCAGGTCTCGACCGACTCAGGTGCCAGCACAGCGTGCAGCACGTGCCCGAGTAGCGCACAGCTGAAACAAACAAAGCCAATGATCTACATGTAGCGCACAGACATGCTGAAAGCGCAGTTTCGGCGGGCGCAGACCGCACCGCAGAAGGAGCTGCAGCTTGATGGTGCTCCCCCTTGGCAGCAGCAGGTGCGCCAGCCTGGGGCACCCTATAGCTCTCGAATTTGCAGAGTGTCATGTCCTCTAGCGTCAGGAATGTACACCGTCAATGTGTTGCAACTGCATTGCGGCTGCGGTTGCACGCTGATACGGGTCACCGTGCGGCACAGCATGTGCAGGGGTTGTGGATGCATGCACGCTGATGCTTGCCGTTATCAGATGTAACAGCATTTACAAGGTGAACAACGGCTGTCATCCCTGATGCTACCGCAGAATCCGCATGACTACTACAAATTCGACAAAGAGCTGGGCCGTGGCAAGTTCGGCATCACCCACCAGGTATGCCGCTGATATCCAGCATGACCTTGCATAGACATATGAGAATATGTGACCTGCACTGCTCACAAACCTTGAGAAAGGCCACCACGGTCAGCATTATAATCATGCTGACAGGCCATCTGCATCAAAGACGGTAAGGAATATGCCATCAAGGCCATCAGCAAGCTGCAACCGGAGTTCAATGAGCGGGTGGTGCAGCGGGAGGTGCGCTTGTACTGCAGCCGCCGTGGCCTGTCTATAGTTTTCAGGACGTCACCGGTTGCTGAAGCGCAAGCTGGAACTGAGCCCACATTCCGCTGCAGGTGGATCTGCTGTCCCGGCTTTCTGCGCATCCAAACATCGCGGGCCTGCATGAGCTGTTTGAGGATGCGGGGCATAAGTACATCGTCATGGTGAGCTGTCTGATCTTGTCGCACAGCAAAATATAGGCTGACAAGTGGTCATGCCAGCATGCCCTGCAGCCTGCGGCCCAGTGGTTGACGCTCACATGTTCTATTGGCAGGAGCTTTGTACGGGGGGCGAACTGTTTGACCTGATCGTCAGCAGGTGATCTGCAAGCAATCAGAAATTGCAGTGGTCCTGCACTTCTCAGGCTAGGTCCTGACGTGGGCAACAAACTTTTACAGGGGGTACCTCACAGAGAAGGAGGTGGCGATCGTGGCCCGCACGCTGCTGCAAGTGGTGGAGTACTGCCACAGGCAGGGTGTGTTGCATCGAGGTGAGAAGCAGGCTACTGGCCATCGGTGCTCAGGCTCAACCCACTAGCTGGCGTTCACCCATCCCTGCAGTGACAATTGTGTCTGTGTGATGCAGACCTCAAGCCAGAAAACTTCCTGCTGAAAGACCGCACTGGGTCAATTGCCAAAGACAACCTGCGAGCCATCGACTTCGGCCTGAGCTGTATCCATACTGATGGCAACCTGAAGCAGATTGTCGGCAGTGGTGAGTTTGTGCTAATCGCTGACAAGCCTTGCACAGCACACCCATGTGCCGATGGCAGCTGCGGAGGCCAGGCAATGATCACAAGTAGGTGACCATGCATCCTCTCGTATGCAGCTTACTACCTCGCGCCGGAGGTGCTGAAAGGTTCCTATTCTTGGGAGGCAGACGCTTGGTCCATTGGCGTGATGCTGTACATCATGCTGTGCGGTATGCCGGTGAGGATCTTGTGGGTGAAGCTGGCAGTCATGTTTCAGGACCAGCTTGAACCTAGAAGCTGTTGTCATTGCCATTAAGCTGCCAATGCCACCCTGCTTTCTGCTCGCGCATTTAAACATGTTGTGCTCCTGCCTGCAGCCATTCTGGGGCCGCACTGATGGTGAGATCTTCAAGCGCGTGCTCAATGAGCCCCTGGACCTGGAGATAGACCCCTGGCCAGAAATCTCCAAGCCTGCAAAGGATTTGGTGGCCAAGTGAGTGCCTGACGCCCCTTTGGTCCACTGCTATGCCCTTGTTTCTAGCAGCTGATGTGTTGACCTGCCAGATGCAAGCCGTGCTCGGCATGCAGCACCATTGCGCAATGGTGACATGTCAATGTGTGATGAGCATGGTGTCAGATGCTCACCCTGGTGTCTGCGAAGCCTGCAGATTGTTGAACAGGGATGTCAAGAAGCGCATCTCAGTCAGGGAAGCACTGAAGCACCCCTGGTGAGTACATCACCAACGATAGGCTCAAATTCACCAGCAGTCCACTTCGAAGACTGTGACTGTGATGCGGATGCTGCACAAACATTGCAGGATTCTCAACATGGCCAACCTGCCAGATCGGCCGATGTCGTCTGTCATGCTGACACGGCTCAAGCAGTTCACGGCCATGTCCAAGTTCAAGGTGAGGTGCAGATGCTCAGTGCCGCAGGCGTTCATATATGCATTATGCACATTCAGGCGTACGTATGAGTTTTTCACATTATCAAAACACGTCCTATCATATCCACAATGCCAGGGGTTGCTGCTCAACCTGGTCGCCAAGCACCTCAGCCCAGACGAGATCGGCAGCCTGAAGGACTCCTTCCTGGCAATGGACGAGGATGGCAGCGGCTTCCTGACAGTGAGATGCCGAGCATTGGAGCCTGCATCACAAGTGGCTTGCACACTGTTGCAGAGGTAATATGTACATGCCCTGCGTTTCGCGTTGAGGGTGCAATCCTTCTGGCTTTTGCAGGCCGACAAGCTGCAGAATGCGCTGTCACGATGCAGCGTCGACCCGCGTGCAACAGATGTGCAGCGCCTCATGAGGCAGTTGGATGTGGGCCACAATAGGTTCGCATCACCTTTTGCCATATGCATGCATGGTTTCTCGACCCGTGCTCTCAGGCATGTGCTGCTCGTGCTTGGCATGACCCTGCAGTGGTCGACTTGCCGATGCTTGGCACGCAGGCGAGACATGCCGGCAGGGCTCAGCTATGAGGACTTTGTGGCAGCCGCACTGGACACGCAGCGCCAGCTGTCGGCACAGTCGCTTGCAGAAGTATTCAGTGCACTTGACCAGGCATGCCCCAGCTCCTGCTGTCCTTGCTTACCAACGCGAGATGGCAAATCAGTCTGCCTGTCCCTGACGTCCCAACTCTACTGCATCTATGCAAGCGGTTCCGGAGGCCACACCAAAGTCATCTCTGCAGGATGGGGATGGCTTCCTGACAGCAGAGGAGCTGACCAAGGGCTTGAAGGACTGTGACATCTTCGCCAACGTGGACGATATAATGCAGGTATGCGTGCGCTTCGATGGCATATGTGGCACCCGCAAACAATGCTCGAACCTGCGTGAAATCAGCAGGCTGCTGTGGGCACACACATGGGAGCTTATGGTGTCTACTTGTCCTGCAGATGATGGAGCAGGAAGCAACAGTGGTTGCAAAGCAGGAGGAGCGGAAGCACAACCTGCAGTCGCTGCACCGCATCAGCGTGGCAGGCTTTGTGGTGTGCACCGCTGCAACTTGCCGTCGACTGATCCGTGTGTTCCTGTTGCATATTGCTGGAGCTACAGTGCATGTCATCAACCTGCAGAATGCACGCTACAACATCTGGCGTGGGACGCACAACACCAATCAGGATGTTGCAAGAAAGGTGTTAAACCTCCAACCTGTCACCATGCTGCAGGACATCATCCAGCACTCGGCCAAGGGCGAGCTGCATGTGGCGCAGCTGGAAACCGCCGCCCGTCAGATGTCTGCGTACGCACAGTCCAACCGCCTGAAGCAGCTGGCGTCGCTCATTGTTGCACGCACCAGCCCGGCCGAGGTGCAGACCGCAAAGATGCATGCAGAAACACGTGGGGGGCGCCAGTGTGCATGTCGAGTTGATTGCACACTTTTATGGCCCGCGATGGGCACACCATTGCTGCACAACCAGTGGCCTTTACGGTCACCGCAGCTAGTGCTTACCCACTGCTGTGGGTTTCTCATGACGCATTTGTCATTGTTTGTGGGCGCAGGAGATACAGAACCTGCGGGAGCTGTTTGGCGCCCTGGACGAGGCCAAAACCGGCCGCATTCCTGTGGCCAAGCTCCAGGTCAGCGTCTGCCCCGGCAAACTTATGGCTCTGGCAGGGGCATGTTCGTCCGCACAGCCTGCGTAGCTGATGTTCCATGACGAACCCAATCGGACATGCGACGTGCGCATTTGAGGGTTGGCCTGGTGATGCTGCAGGAGGGTCTGCGGGATAAGTGCAGTCTGGCAGAGCATGAGATAAAACAAATCACTGCAGCCCTAGATGCCAATAACGATGGCGAGGTATGGCTCATTTTGGGCGCTGACAAGCATATGCATTGTCACTTCCCCATTACATTGCGCTGAGCAACAAGCATCACTGCTACACACGTCCAGAGGGAGCCATGACCACACAGGTTGCGGTGCCTCTGTCCTCCAGGTTGGTGAAACGGTGCGCATGCAATGTGCAGGTGTGCTGGGAGGAGTTTGTGGCGTCGGCGGCTGCGCACCAGACCATGCTGTCGGATGCTAAGCTGCGTGCTGCGTTCGAGTTCATTGATGCAGATGCCGACGGCAAGATCTCGAAAGGTGAGGCAAACTGTCAGTTGCCATGCGCCCTATGACTGCACTGTGGCGCATCTCCAAGTACACTCTATGACAGCAGGGCCTGCTCCTGCCTTCAAAGAATTGCAACCAAGCGTGTCAAGTGCTTGCCTGTAGAGGACTTCCACCACATGCTCACCGAGCTGAGTGTGGACACTGGGGAGGCGGAAACCCTGATGCAGCTTGCAGGTGTGCCTGCAGTGGGTGCACTTCGTCCATGGCTATGTGACACACCGGTTCCTGCTGGACCTTTGCCTGATGTCAAACGGCTGGGGGCTCTGCCTGCAGACGCGGACGGCGATGGCTTTGTGAGCTTCGACGAGTTTGAGGCGCTCATGAACAGCAAGGCGGTGGCGAAGCCTAACGCGCTGAACAGGTGGCTGGCACAGCAGTGCCCGCTTGTTGCCTGCCGGCGCTTTTGCTCAGACAGTGATGGGTTGCAAGTGAGAGGGTTTCTGCACTGGGCGCAGGGTGTCCATCGCGCCGCGCTCCGTGCCGGCCACCATCCCAGAGGGACAGACCAGCCCCGTGGCGCGGGCCGCGCCGCCGCCGCCCAAGCCGGAGGCAGCAGCCTCGCCGGTGTCCTCGCTGATGACGGCTATGGAGAGCCGCTGGATGGCGGGGCACCTCACGCGCATCAAGACGCTGCCCCACCGCGCCTCGCAGGCCATGCGCCGGCACAGGACCCAATAGCGGCGGGACCGGCGCGCGTGCTCCGCACCGCTGCTGCAGCCCTGGTTGCGTTTTGCGGGGCGCGGGGCCATTCGGCTCACTGGTGCAGCAGGCGTCCGCAGGCAGAGAGTCCCCCTTGCTGCAGGTTCCATGCCTGCAGCCACAGAGGTGTATCTCGGGTTTAAAGTGTGTTGTGCAGCCACATTCTGTATCTGTGTGTTTTCTGTGAACTCCAGTTCATGTCGGTTGGGGCATTGAAATTATGGTAGTGTCAGCACTTGCCACTTTGGCAGATTAGCCAGGTTTGGCGTAGCAACCTAAGAATATGACAGAAATAACTCTCACCTGTGTGCATTCAATTTGCATCGTGCCAAGCACACTACTCATGGATACTGTCGTCACGCACTTGCAGTTCCACTCTGTGTATCATAGCTCCCCTACAGATGCCATAATACCCTGCCGCACCCATCTGGCAGTGTTCATTGTGCTGAATTAGCGTTTTCTTTGCACATGCATGCGTTAGTCCACATGCACCTTGTTTGACACGTCAACGACCAACACACATCGACTGCACACTGTGCGCTGCACCACACCACCCGACACTCTGCGCCGACGGTGCATTGGACTCCTGTGAAGGCCTAGCTGCGTTGCGAGCTGTAGCCTGCACCTCATTTGTCAAGAATACAGCCGCATCCTATGTACAGTGTGGCTGAGGGCTGCGGATGAGCGAGTTCGGTGTCATATTCGTGCGTGCAGCATCTCGCGCCACATCCGCGCAATGGTGTTGCTCCATGTATCGATTGCTGCCCCACTTGCTGGCGAGCTGATCTCCTGTGTACATTGTGCTGCAGATCGGCCACAGCGCTCCCATCCCAGCATCCGTCTTCACGCAGGCAGATGCATCACACTGGGTGCGGAGATGCGTACCGTATGATTCGCTATGCATGTGCTCTGGAGGGTTGCAGAGGCCAACGACCTTGCTGTGGTGCTCGTTGTCAAGGTGTTGGACATAGGCACCGCAGTTTCGCCCGACTATCTGGAATTGAAGGAGGTAAGCCACAGGTTTTCTCGGCACCGACCATGCATGGACACGGTGTCTCACCTGCTCACCTACTATGCCACCGGCCTCCATCAATTGCCGACACGTAGCACGGTTCACATTGCAGGTGGCGCTCTTCTTGGCAGCGCCACTCGCACCACAGTATGGACTCGGATTGTACGTAGCCATGGGCGACGGCAGCTGGGCGTTCCGCGGCTATGTGGCATCCAACCACCCGTCCGATGTGTTTCCGCTGCAGGCGAGCATGATTTGCTGGCGCAAACGCTGCTTGGGTGCAATCTGAATGGGACAGTATGCTGCGGGTTCTTATGCATGTTCAGCTGCAACGACCTGCCTGAGTGGCCGTGTTGCAGTGGCCCGTACCAGAGCCAGGTCAACCAACTGCGCTCACACAGCCAGGCGCCGTCAAGTTGGGCGTTGCGCTGGAACCCCTTGGTGAGCTGCTGTGCTCCTGTGCAATAGCACGTTCTTGCGTGGATCGGCAGAGTGCACACGTCATCATGTGCTTGCAAAGCATGATCGTACATCCACATCGTTGTGGGTGCGTCGCAGACGAATTGCAACAGAAGGAAGGCTCCAAGCTCAATGCGAAGGCCGACTTTGCAAAGCTGGTGGCCCTAAACCTGTTTCACTTCATGGTGCGCCTGCAAGCGCCTGCTGTAGGTCATACCCTGCAGCTGTTGAAGATTCGCGAGCTAGGTTCCAGCTGGCCGACCAATGCTATGGATGCCTGATGCCGTAAGCGTTGATGCGCATTGCTGTGTGCTCCTGTTTGCAGCAATCGTTTGGAGTGCAGCAAGCCGGCGATAAGTTGCTGGTGCCGGCCAACTGCATTGATCGCTGGTTTCAGAAGTTTTCAGACCGCTTCAGGTGTGCAAGGATGTATGCTTCGACTCGGAGTCACTTGTGTGACATGATCCTCGCAAGGGTTGCGCAATTGGAGGAAAAGTTCTACATGTCCCACAGTTTGTGCTTCATGCTGTCAGGCGAGACCCGGACTTTCTGGCACGCGAGAAAGCAGAACTGTAGGCCAGCTGATAGACAGCCGCATCACTTGCTTCAACGCTGGCATGCGGCTGAAGGCGCACACAGTGCTAGCAGCAGGTCGGCTGTGCAATACATAAGTGTGGCTTTATTTGCATGAGCTGTTGCATGCCATGCCAGCACGAATTGCAGACTCTCTGCGTGGTTTGACTGTTACTTCTCAGGAGTTCCGACTTTCGTGCCTGCCCGTGTTTTACAATCCCTCTTGCATCCTAGCTGGCTTCGTCAAGGGTCGCAATGCCACAGAGCCACGCAGTGATTCGCTTAGAGCAGACAGCTCCCGACCATCGCTGCAACATGTCCCGCCACTACACTTCATCATTTCCGCAGCTGCACGCACCGAAGCACACAGATGTGGTGGCAGACCAAGCACTTGCAACGTATCTCGTCACAGACAGTCGAACGACTTCAACTACTGTTGTCGTGCCAATGCCTTTCACTTACCGCTCTTTGTGAGTCTGCATACGCTGAGCCCACGCCGATGCCTGTCCCAAAGGCAATTGCAGCTGCCCGTGTGGATGGTCCTCCTAAGAGAGCATGCAAATGTGTCTAGATAGGGTGTTTGTACAGTACAAGGAGAAGCAGCACACAACGCGACTGCTGCACCATTGAAAGCATGTGACCGTGCAGCGCACTGGCTAGAAGGACCGCCGCTGCACCCCCTGCCAGCAACCCATACACGCCTCGCCGGACTGTCAGATCAAGAAATCTATCCCTGCAACCAGTCAGGACTGCAACACTACAAATCGCGTGCTGGAGGGCACATGCACAAATGGTGCCGCTGTGCGGTAGCTAGGAGTGCGCATAGCAGGATGGTGCGTGGTAGTCTGGATGGCATGGCACCCACCAGTGCTCGTCAATATACAGCTGCTTTGGCTTGTCAGCGCTGGTGTCGCCCATCACAAAGGCGTTCCAGTTGAACTGACGGTATCTGGATGGATCGATACAGACGCTTGCAAATGGCTGCAGTAGGAAGGCGGTATCCTCTCGCGGATCAGTGGCCGGAAGTTTGGAGGATCGACACCGGCAAACACAGTACTGTTTTGCACATCTGCAGGGGTAAGGGGAGCAGGAGTGCAACTGCAACCTAGTGCTGGATGCAGCAAGGGAAGCAGCAGGCACGCTGTGGAGCTGCACATCGCCAGCGCACACACTGCAGACCCGAGATTGCGTGCTGTGAGCAGTGTCGGAGAGTATCGTAGCCTGTGAGCTTGTGGTGGCCCTCAGAGGACCCAGTTGCCGCTCGTTGATCATTCGCACATGCGGGATTGCTGGGCGGAGTAGTATTGATCGTGGTCGGCAGCACTGCCGTCCGTGTCACGCGGCGGACCGTGGCGCGTAACAGTCCCTAGATCGCCCGCTCCCGGGCTCCACTTACACAAGTGCAAGCAGCACACATGTCGTGGGCTCTCTATCGAGTCGGTTTCTGGATCAGGGAGACGGGTCAGGCACTCGACAAAGTCGGCTGCTTCTTGCAAGGCAATGCGTCATATGCAGAAGAGGGTGAGATACCTAGCACAGCACGGATGGAGTTTGCATGCACGGAAAGAATAGCCCACCTCGTGCATACAGCGCACTCAGCCCATTGCACCATCACATGGCATGTTGCTGCGTGCAGTCGTGCGACACAGGACGCTGTTCAATCTGTTCAACCGGCGACCAGCCATTGACAGCCAGGCGTTTGTGGCGCCATCTGCCTCGCTTGTTGGCGATGTCAGCGTTGGCCAGGGATCATCGGTGTGGTATGGCAGCGTGCTGCGGGGTAAGCCTCCGTCGTGCAGAATTGACTGCAGAAGTGGGCTCGTGTGTGGGTGCCGCAGATTGCAGTTCCGGAAGCATTCAGTCTTAGACCTGCTATTATCTTGCACACCATCATCAACTTCACTGCCACCAATGGCCCGGCTGGCTGATCCTCACAGGTGACGCTGGCAAGATCACTGTTGGGAAGAACACCAGCATCCAGGATGGTGCGATCATCCGGACGGCGGCAGTGTCAGCGCTGGACTATGAGGACATGCATGCTGCGCACAACACGGTCATCGGCAACAATGTGACGGTTGGGCATCAGGTGGGTGTCACTCGTGACAATATTGGCCAACTCTGGCTTCGGCAACACCTGGCCCCAGAGCGAGACCTGCAAGTGTACAGCCTTCTGACAGCTGTACGAGCGTGTTTGTGCAGGTCAGCATGCATGCAGCAACAGTGGAGGACAATGCACTCATCGGCATTGGCGCCACATTAATGGAGGGCTCAAAGGCAAGCACATGCACATTCACCACTGGCATCGACTCGAGAGCTTCCTGTGGACATCCTGTCATAATCTTGCTCAGCAACAGGCTGCACTCTGCAATTGGTCTCCACCCTGCCGACATGCCATACATTTCAAGACATGTATGGTAGCAGATGCAGGGACGCAGGTTGACAGGCTCATTCGAAAGCTGTATACAGGCGCAGATGGGGTCATCGGGTTGCTGAAAGGTCTGCACCCTCTGTGCAGGTTGAGCAGGGGGCCATTGTGGCGGCTGGGGCGGTGGTGCAGCCGGGCGTGGTGGTGCCCTCTGGCGAGCTGTGGGCGGGCAACCCTGCGAAGAAACTGCGGGACATCAAGCCCAACGAGACAGAGTACTTTTCCACGGTGCGCGCTTTGTCTCAGCATGCTTACCGGTCATTCCCCCTCGAGGTCATGTTGTGTACTCAGCGGGTCACAAGCTTGCCTCAATCTTGCAGCTGCAATGTCAAGCCATGCGAACAACACGCTGGTTGGCAATTGCCTGACTCGTGGGTGAGGTTGTGCAGGTCTCCAATGCGTATGTGGAGCTGGGCGCAAAGCACTCGACAGCAGTGCCCAAGACGATGGATGACATCGTGGATGCAGCACTTGCGCAGATGAAAGCCTGAGCACTGCTACTGGATACTTTTTCAAAAGCGTGCCCTGCGCTAGTCCCTCAACAGAGCAAATCGTAGTTGTCTTTATGGACGTTGTCCAGGCACCACTAACCCGCCAGCATGCAGTTGCAAATGCATGCTGACGGCAAATAGCATGGACGTGCAAAAAGAATCCTTTATGCCTTGCACAGCAAGCGTGCGCAGTAAGATGCTGATCAGACACATACGTTTCATGTGTCAAGTCTTCTGAGCTCGTACAGACGTAAGCGGCTATGGCCAGTCAAATCGCGCAGCACAGGCACGTGCTCAAATCGCGTTGATGGTGTCAAGTCCACCAATGTGAACAGCTTCCTGGCTGGCTTGAAGAACAGCGCCTCGGCATGCTTCCACCGCCGCACGTTGGCCACCAAAATGGTCGTCCGGCTGCCTGCTCAGCAGCGTGTGCCATTTAAAGCCGAATGTGCACGTCTTTGCAATCAACATAGGCATCACGCTGTGGCTGCAGCTCACCAAACATTGCAAGTGTCGTCAGCAGCGGCTGATATAAACTGCGGTGATACACCTGCGCAGCATGGCAGTTTTCAAGGTGTCCGCTCATCGTCAGGCAACCGCATCTGCAGAGCCTGATCCATACTACGACCCGTTGGCCACCACTTTATGATGCCACGCACCAGATCCGCAGCCAGCACAATGTCTGGCTGCTCCCACCCGGCAGGCAAGAGCGGCTGGCCCCATGTCAGCTCTGCTACCTCAACAGCGCCCTTTGTGCGGCTGATGGCCTCGGCATTGGCAGCTGCGTTGCTGCACAGCAGCGCCTGCACAACAGGCAAGCACCTGATGCCAGCACCATGACCTGCCATGATGGTCCGCAAAATGCCTTTGCCTGGTGTCGTCTTGAGCAAAACCATCATGTACATGTGAGCCAGCTGGTCGTGTGGCACCAGCAGCATCGGACTGACCAAGACGGATGGCAGATCTGTCAGCATGGCGTGCGCTCCAAGTGCAGCAGCCAGCAGGCCAACCAGCCCGCAGCCGCTGCCCAGTTCCAGCACACGCTTGCCCTGCAGGCATGGTAGCCTTGTGCCACATCGCGCAGCTGGTTGCTGAACCAAGTGGTCCTGGTGCTGCGCAGCAGACTATGCGGCCTTGGTGGGTGTCCCCACCTGCCAGTATCCAGGTCTCAGTGCCTCGCGCCCTTCCAGCACGGACGTCAGCAGGAATGTGGCTGGCCAAAGCTGGTGGCCAATGCCCTGCGGGAGGCAGGCTGATGGGCTCATGCCATCAGAGCCTGGCATGTGTCGACACCAGGAAAGCTATCCACGTCGCGCGTCACAAAGCTGGATTGCACTCACCGAGACTGGGCTGCACCGCACTGAAATGCTCAGGCTGGGAGTGCTCGTGGCGGTGTAAGTGTACACCTCACTCGCTGCACAACACAGTATGGCGTGTACTCAGTCCGCGAAGCGCTGGCGCTGGCTTCCAGCAAGATTGACGGGCGCAGGCTCACCAGGCAGCCGGATGGAGTCACGCACATCTGCCGCTTCGCCAGCCCGCGGATCCTCATCATCCGCATCAAACCTGCTCAGCCAACCCTCGCCGTCGCTGGACTCACTGCTCACTCCGTCGTTCAATACTGCCTGTACTTCAGGAGCAAGCATCTATCACACGGGCCGCGTCTGCCTGAGACCAGCCCCTGAAATATGTAGGTGATCCCTGTAGAATGATCTTGCGCAAGACAACGCGAAAAGGCGGCGGTGGATGTTACTGGGTTCAGGCAAGATGCTAGAGCTACTTGGCTAGCAGGCCAGCAGATTGCAAAGCGTGCACAGCTGCAAATGGCTACCTAGTCTAAATGTCCTCAGCGGTACAGATCCAGCTGGCAACATGGCACGACACATCTACTTCATCGCTTGCCCAAGCACCGCTGACCGCGACTCAATGAGATGCTCGTCAGGTCAGACTGGCTTCTTGGGGAAGCTGCTGTCACTGCCTTCATCAGCAGCATCATCAAAATCGAAGCCGCCATCATTCCGATCGCCAGCGCCTCCGCTGCTGCTTTGTGAGTGTGCGTTGATGACGGCTAAGATGTCATCGCAGCGCATGCTGTTCAGCGCTTCATCAATTGGCGTTCGCTCATGGCTGCAATCAACTGGCAATGTTGTTAGTGCCCTGCTAGGTAATCTGAGCAACACACAATCGCTGCATCAAATCACGCCTCCATGCGCATCATGCATCCATGCGCATCCTGGCAAACAAATTTGAAGTGTCTTGCCGTTGAATCACCTGTTTAGGACAGACGGGCTGGCGCCAGCATCCATCAGCAAGCGCACTATCTGCTTGCAAACCCAGTCACCATCAGCATGCTACTCATGGCGACTGAGACAACAAAAGGCTTGCATATGTCAAGCAATGTATACGAACACCTACCTCTACATGTCCGTTAAGACACGCCCAGTGCAGTGCAACGTTGCCCTCTGCATTTGCCAGTGTGACGTCCTGCGGTAGAACACAGGCTGTTCCCAAGTTGGCATACGATTCTACAAAACATACTCCTCAATCACATTCAGCGGCACAAGGGACGTGTTCAAACGTACCGCTCCCTTGCTGATCAGCAGGTGCACGATGCCAGCGTGCCCATTGGCACATGCCATGTGCAGCCCTGCAGAATGAAGCCGCACGTGACCCGCTGCACATGCACACATGCATGGTCCACACAACAGCAGTTGGTCACCGCAACCGCTGACACCGGTCATGATCAGCCCCACCCGTCCTTCCCAGCTCGTCCGTGCTGTTGACGGGCGTGCCGCCATCAAGCGCAGCTGAGGCATCCTCATAGTCGCCATACCGTGCGGCGTCAAGCAGTTCCTCAACAGCTTCGGACGGCTCGGTCATCACCGCGACAGCTGCGTTGCAAACATGATCGGAGCGCCCCCGTCGGCCGTTGTAGCTGTGCGGTGAATGATGTTGTTCCGTGTGATGCAATGCTCAGCGCCGCACTTGGTGCGGGTGATATTGCTTAGCCAAGCAAATTGAGGGCGTCCGCAGTGCACGCCCCTTTGCAGCTCCACAAAAGGAATGTATGAGGTGTGTGCACGACCCGTGAGCACACAGTGGCTGGCTTTGACGTCGTAAGCTGCCGACACATGCTCGCTGCAGGGCTGCCTTGCACATGTATGGAAGACAGGGAAGTGGATGTTCTGAAGGCCTGCAAGATGTAACACAAACCCCTATCTTGGTGTTTTGATGAGAAGACGGGCTGCAGACCGTCTGGCTCTGGTGTTTGATGTATGTTGTCGCTGTGACACATGGCGCTTTGCTGGGTTGCCACTCCCTTCCAACGAGTTCCTTGCTCAGACCCTAATTTGCTCACAGAGCAGGAGAACGATGCGGCAACATGTTGCACAGGTACTTCAAAGATCGCGATAGCGCGGTGTGCGCTCTACATATCCCAAGGAGCCCTGCACAGGTGCCCCAGGGTCAACCGCCTGAGGTCGGGGGCACAGCCCCGCCCTGCAGCAGGCAACACACCATGGGTCAACCCATGCTGAGCCTGGGAGGATCCAGACCAGTCAGGCTCGTGCATGCATTCCACGGCAGTCAAGTTACATGTGACGCTGTTCCTCCCCCCTCCTTGCCAACGACATTGGTTTGCGAGTGGATGTGCCACTGGCGATCCAGAACACAACGGACCTCCAGGACCTCATCCAGCTCGCCAAAGTCCTCCAGTTCCTGCACTGTATCGCCGTCGCCGACGAACACGCCATTGACACGCAGCTGCGGCAGCGCCGTCACACCGTCTTTGAACAGCAGCAGCTCCCGTCTCCGTTCCGGGTACATGTTGAGGTCAATCTGCAAGGGGAGCATAAGCACCGTTGCCTTCCATGAGCCAACAACATGGACGCACGCAATTGCATCATTCACGCGTGAACAACACATACCCAGGCATCTGGGCAATGTTGGACATGATGCACGCTGGCCACAGGTCGTCACCTCCTCATATGGTATCCGCTTTGCATGAAGGATCTGCGTGATCCGCTCAATGTCGCCGCGGACTTTGAGAGTTGATGGACACGACGTCGTGAAGAAGACTATCTTGATATCTGGCTTCTCTTCCATTGCAGGGGTGTGACGCGGGCTGCCTCCAGTGGCAGCGCATACGGTTCACCTATGTGGGTGCTTTCTCCCCACAACCACAACTACAGTCATTCAGCTGCTACGTGGAAGCACTGCGCTCCAGCAGGTATGCAGAGAGGTGGCAAAGGGTGCTCAAGCGAACTTCACCTCTTGCACATAGGACCTACAAACCAAGCACACTGACAGTCTGTTGCACCCTGCAAACAGGCGATCACGACACCCCACAGCTGATCGCGACCTGCTGGCTTGCTGCTGCTCAAGTTGATAACCAATATGTGAAAGTATTCGAATATGAGTTTGACCTGTGTCGGTTCGTGGACGCTAGGCTGATTAGCTCGATGACTAGCCTGCAATCACACAAGCTCATCAACCTGCGGCGGCACGACTGCACCAGGCCTCTCGGCAGTTGCACGCCCTCTTGCCCAGCCAGTGCAAAGGTGAGAATAGCACCTGCAGTCATCAGCAGCCCGGCAGCCCCGTTGCTCCTTTTGATTCTCCGCTCGTGACTGCCATCCGCCCTGTCTGTGCATACATGTATTCATGCATGGCCTGGTACAATTGGAGCGTGCTTGCTGTGTCCGACGAATCTTGTGCAGGTCTCTCAATGTGATGCACCAGTTGTGCGCTTGCTGGTGAAGTGCGGAAGCACCTGACCCATTGCCGCTTGCCCGCCTGTGCTGCAGGCAGTCAGCCGGTGCACTCGGCGCACGCAGCTATCATGGCGTCGGATCAGCTGGTATGGCAGATCCTGAAGGGCCACAACTCCTTTGTGCGCAAGGGCCTGAACGGCCTGGTGCTGTCAGCGGAGCCTGGCAACCTGTACAACAAGCACTCCTACAAGTACTCAGGTACCACCTCTGCCGAGTCCTCGCGCTCAGTGTGATCACCCGCACCACGTGTGCGTTACATTCCACAACCTGGCTGGGTTGCATGTGAGGTTTCAGATGCTATAGCCACTGACGCAATGCGGTGTAATGAACGGACTGGTGCATGGGGCAAGTGGACAGCGACAGGGACCGTGGCTAGCACATCACCGGCGTCAGGCCAATCAAAAGACGCCTCAGCACCCCGGGCCGCATCATCTGACAGGCTGCGCCGAGCAGCACAGCTTCAGCCATGCAGCTTGCTCACACGTGTCCCATGCCCGCTCTCGTGCAGGCCTTGCCAACTCAAAGACGGTGGATATCGCATCGGCAGCAGACAACTCAGTCACAGTCACGGTCGCCCGCCCCAAGAATGCCAGCAAGCCGCGCAGCTCACGGAACTCCACCACGTCCAAGAAGCGCGTGCAGCGGCAGGCGCCGGCGGTGGCCAAGCTGGTCGGCTCTGTGCGGCCAGACCTCCAGGTGGGCAAAGCGCGCTTTGGTGTGCCAGCGCTGGCCTTGCCATTGATATGGTCGCCTCTCGTCCGGTTGTCACATTGGCCTGATGGCTATCTGGCGTGAGACGTCATTCTTGTCAATGCGTGGTGGACTTGAACTCGATCATAGCCTGGGACATCATGACACTTTGCTGCCCTGGACCTCCAGAAAGCTGCGCGTGCCCGCGTGACAGCCATTGCGAAGGGCCACCGCAGCACTGCAGCTCAGTCCCGGGGGCAGTGAGACAGTTGACATCCAGGTTCTGATGCCGCAATGAGCATGGCTGTTGCTCGGCAACAGCAGAGGCTGCATGGTTGCTCAGTCAGTAGCCTGCTGTGCTTGACTGCTCCACCATCGTCTGGTAACCCGGATCCGTCCTTCGCAGTAAAGCTACCTGGCACACAGTCTCAAGCCGCTCGTGCCTGTCCCCAGCACTTGCCCAACCTGCCACCCTGCGTTGATGATCAGAGCAATGCTCCCGTACATGTACAGGTCCAAGGACTCCAAGTAGGTGAAGGGGCAGAACCAGGGTCAGAAGCTGCTGAGACACCCGTGCATGTTGGAACGCCCATGGCATATGCGGCACATTTGCAGTGCTTGCTTGGGAGGTTTATAGCCGCAACCTAGTCAACTACCTCCTGACTTCCCGCTTTGCGCGTTGTGCAAGCAGCAAACCAAGCTGGATGCCACTGACATTTGCGCAGCGATCACATTATTAGGCCATCACCCGCCTATTGCGAGGCACCCACCTCTGATACATCGGTCGCCGATGAGCTGCTCTCTGTAGTCAGATGCACACGCCACGGCCGCCTGGCTCGGCTACAGCAGCAGATGTGGTTGCGCAGCGCATATCGCGCGTCATGTTGGCACCCTGCCGCAGACTCCCTCGTCATCTGATCGCGCGAGCCTGTAGCTACAACAGCTTCAGCAGGATCTCTGCAGCAGACTCATCAGCGCTGCGACACCTGCATCAGCCGACACACGCGGAACAGCACAGACTTGACTCACTGCGGTTCGTTGCAACTGCCACGAGTAATGGATCGAACGGTGCTCCGCTAGACAGCAACGGCACCTCCGACGATCATGCACCGCTGTCATCAGCCGATGCAGTGCCGCTCGACGGGCAGCCGCAATCATCAACATCAGCTTTGGCCGCCAGGTGCGTACCGTGTGAAGGGGTGCCTGCTTCTGCAGACCTGTGCACGTGTGTTTCATCAGTGAAATCAATGACACATACGGACCTGTATGGTCGGTGCACTTGCAGCTGGCCTGACCGAAACCTGGCACGGCGGTATGGACTCAGCAATGAGATGCTACAGAGCGTCATGGACATGCCGCACAGCCAGGCGCAGACGATGGAGCAGGTTTGGAGGCATTGCTTCCTTACCTGCCATTTGTGCCTTGCTGAGCTGTGTGTACTAATACTGCTGAGGGGCTTCCGAGGGAACTGATTCATACTCACGACACTGCAAAGCATGCAAACCTGTATGAGAACATGGACCTTCGTTGGTCACTTTGCAGCTGGCAACGCGCGTCAAGTCTCTGGGGGAGTGGAAGGCATCCCTGCAGCGGGGCGTGCTGCCGGATGCGGGCGCCATTCCGTGGCCATCAGAGCCGCTGTCGAGCACGCTGGCAAATGTCCTGAGCGACCTGGAGATGCCGCGGTTTTGCCGCCGCTTCCCCACACTGCTCAACACCGTGCTCAACCAGATGGTTGGCCTCATCCGGGTGAGCCTGAGCAGACATGGTTGATGTGCGTCAGATGTCGACGCACATGCATGGCTGGGTCTGCCATCCCCCTGCTCTGCTCGCTAGTATGCCAATCACAGCGTCAGGCTTCCTGGAAGGCATGTCATCACTGCGTGCTGCGATGTGGTTGCACGTCAGTATAGCGGTCAACACCGTCCACGAGGTGGTTGTCACAGCCCCAATGCTGGCCAGCACCACTGCCATCATGTGCACCAGTCATTCGTGCACACTCCGTGATGCAGCAATTCGAGGATGAGGCCGCGGTTCTGGAGGAGGAGGCGGAACAGGACCAGGCGGATCAGCAGCAGGGGCAGGAGCAGGACCAGCAGCAGGAGGCGGGGCCGGACGGCACCCCTCAGGTTGGCTCTGCATCCGCCCAGCGGGGTGTCCCCGGCAGGGCCCAGCCACGCGTCTTGCCAGCCACAATGCTCCCCTGCTTGGGAGGCAAATCTGGGAAAGCTCCAGGGCGTGTACTGCAAGTTGCAAGCGCTCCTCAGTGACTGCGCCACCCGCAGGTCATTAGGATCCTTGCCAAAGAGCAATGTGTGTTGTTGAGTCACGGACTGGAATGCAGGATGCATCCGAGAATGGGGAGCCCACAGAGGAGCAGGCGGACGGGCAGCCGCAGGAGGGCAACGGGGAGCAGGGGGAGCAGCAGCAGCAGGATGGCGGCGGGCAGCAGCGGGGCGAGCTGCAGGTCGGCCTGTCCTCGCAGGAGCAGCAGCAGGGGCAGCAGCAGCTCTCAGAGTGCGCATGCTCGCACCTGCTTACTCCACCAGAAACAACGGTCCGCCCACTGACAGTATCAGTGAGGAGGACAGACAGGAATGATGTTGCATATGCTGAGACATGCTCTCTCAGTCAGCAGCAGCAGCTGGTGCCTGATGCCGCTGTGCCACAGGCAGCAGAAGGCAGAGCTTGCTGAGAAGCTGAAGGCGAAGGCCGAGGAGCTGGCGCAGCAGTTCAAGGACGACTGGCAGCCGGTGGCGGAGAACCTCGACCGAGCCATGAAGGCCTTTGACGACCTGGAAGGTGCAGTGCCTCGGTGCAGCGCTGAGCAGGCTCTGCTGCGGATGCTGCTGAGCGTCATCGCTGCATGCTGGTGATGGGTGGACGCATCCGGCACGAACAGACGGCCAACTGAGGTCCTGCGCATATACTGACGCAACGTTGCGCCATGGGCGCAGACATGATGGACAAGCAGGGCTTCGACCTGAGCCAGGGCATCTGGCGCGACAGCGGCTGGCAGGAGGTGGAGGACCTGCGGAAGAAGCTGGAGTCGCTCAAGGAGCTGCGGGAGCTGGTGCGGTCGCTGGGGCGGGCCGGCGGCAAGGGGCCCCTGCGCCGGGCGCCCGAGGAGGCGAGCCATTGCACTCACAGACCTCCTCGGTCCAGAGTGCCTATTGATTCCCGTGGGGTCGGTGTCAGCTTTCATGACCACACACTACCTTTCGGCTACACGAACATGGTCCTCTGACTTGGCAGTACCTGGTGACTGCTTTGTAAACATCCTCAGCGGGAGTCAACAATTTCACACTCGAGCAGGTGGTAGCGAGCAAGAAGATGCGGGGTGTTGTGCGGTCTCCGCTGCAGCCTGAAGAGACTCGTGGTCTGGCTCGGTCAGGTGAGTGGTCCGGCTGTTGTGTCCTGTCTTTGCTGGACAAGAATCCCACTGCAAAGATTTGGGCAGGCATCTCTGCAGTCAGCAAGAAATAAGCCATCCGTGCATCACGCTGCACTCAACATGATGTCTCTGCTCAGGTGACCTTTCACGTATGCTGCCGTTCGAGGCGCACCTCATGGTGGCTGGTAGAAAGAAGGTGCGCCTCAGCCCCTTGGTTGACTTCAATACCCTGTGCCTCCTCTATCTGCAGCGTGCAGCATGTATAACGAGCGCACAATCGACATGCAGGCTGCAATGAACTAAATGCATCAGCAAGTCGCAACCATATCCTTGAGCTTGCATTGTCGGTCGTCCCACACAGACTCAGGGTGGGGATGAGAAGACACGGACAGCAAAGGCAGCGCACCGGCTTCACATGGTGCGGCGCGCAGAGCGCAACCTCATGAGCTATGAGCGCACAGGTGGGTGGGTGTGCAGATCTTGCATCGCAGCTCCCCATCCGCATCAGAAACCCACAAGCCGAGCCGTGAGCTCGACTGCTTCTAGTGGACCTTGGCCAGGATAATCTAGCTTCCTGACATCCGCTTTGGTCTGGGGAGTGTCTATCTGGTGAATTTTGTGCAGGCTGGCTGGAGGATGAGCCATCACGGCTGACTGGCCGCTTTGAGATACGGCCCGCGGCAGAGCAGGGGCCGATCATCGTGTGCCTCGACACTTCAGGTCGGACTCCTGTTCTCGATCGACCTGAACAGCGCTCACGACCGTCAGCACACAGGCGCCAAACAGCATGTGCACACTGTGGCGGCTCTGCAGGCTCCATGGCGGGGTCGCGCGAGACGGTGGCCAAGGCGGCGGCGCTGGAGTGCATGCGCAGCGCGCACCGACACGGCCGCAAGTGCTACCTGTACGCATTCAGCGGCCCCAGCCAGGTGCACTCCTGCTGTCCAAACCACTGGATGAAGTCGCCAGTCGGTTACGTACTGCAGAACGGCGCCGTTGTACAGCTGCTGGGCCGTGAAACGGAGAAACAGGTGGCAGCCCAACATGCGCAATCTTCAGCCGGCAATGCTGGCCATGCTGCGCACTCGACACATGAAGTGCCGGTTGCAGAACGAATCCTGCAACCAGATGGTGCGTGGTGCATCAACCTGGCAGGGGTGCAGCAGCCCTGCTTCACGGCTGGTCGCTCACCACTGCGCAGGTCAGTGAGCTGGAGCTGGCGGTCGATGCCCGGTCGATGTCCAAGCTTCTAGACTTCCTGCGCCATTCCTTCGGCGGCGGCACCGATGTCGACCGTCCGCTGGAGCTGTCGCTGCAGCGGCTGGAGTCCCAGGGCTGGGAGCAGGTATGTTGGGTAGGGGGAGTGACCTGCCCTGCCTATAGTAGTCATCTTCAAGGGGTACGGATCTGCGTTGCTTCCCATCGCACGATGGTCGCGGAAACAATGGACCTGTTGACAGACCTCTGGGAACGTGCTGCAGGCAGACATACTGATGGTCACGGACGGCGAGATTGCCCCGCCCGACGAGGACATCAAGAACCGCCTGAAATATGCGCACGAGGAAAGGGGCCTTGAGGTGCGTGGTTGGATACTGCATCGGATGGCAATATGCAACATACCTCGAATGGCGCAAGCACCCTTAACACGGTCGCAACGGTCCGACTTGCGTTGAAGCTCATGTGCAGCATTCCAGTACAGCTGCCTATTGTGCTGCTACAGGTGCACGGGCTGCTGGTGGGTCGTGATGACAGCGGCAGCCCGGCCATGCAGGAGATCTGCACGCACCTGCACACGTTCCAGAGCTGGACCGCGGTCGGCGGCCGCGACATCTACTATTGACACGCTTGAGCGGTCATTGCTTGTTCGACTGCGCAGCCGATGCTTAAGAGCATTAGTGTGTGTACCCTGCACAGCTATTGGTGTGCCGCAATGTCACCGCTATGTATTGAATTTTTGTGTCACCTCTGTAAACTAAGCGTGCAGAACCAAAATCTGTAGAGTTCAGTGACATCTCGATAAAGGCATCGGAATGGCTGCTAGCACATGACTGCATGCACCTTGCCTCACCGCTGGAAAGACGGGTGGATTGCCAGCTTGCTTGCAGCAGGAGGACCGCCTGCCCCCCTACCTTAGCTGTGTCAGCCGTCGCCTCACTGTCCTGATGCTGACTGCGCACGGACTCGACAGTTCTTGCACTACCTGCTTGGCTGCCCACTGACCTTGTAAGCAGTGGGTGATTGCCGAAAACATTGGTGCCCACCCTGCACCGATCGCACAACACAGGCGAAAATGAGCACACACGGTCGCATGTGCAGTGACGGGAAAACGGTGTTACGAAGTTTGCAGTCAACACCTATTCTCACACGGCTCGTGACACTGCTGCCAGCCTCAGAGCTGTCCTGCTGTTACACTCAGCGACCACTGGGCGTCCGTTCACAGCCAGCAAGTAGATCATATGAACAGACTGACGTGATCTCCATGCAAAGGCTGTGCATCTGAGGAGGCTTGCAGCTGCTGACATTGCCGAGCTGCAGGCAGCAGTCGGGCTGCGGCAGCGCCAGCATGTCTGACGCCGCTGCGGCAGCTGCACCGCAAAAGGTGCAGCTGCCCATCGCGCGCGTCATAGAAGACGTCGACGCCGATCTTGCAGGTGAGCAGTGGCATCATGCACCTGCCAATGTCGGTGACGACGACCCCCGCCTCAGCTTTTCTGTATGTGCGGGATCAGCTACCGGAGGTAAACTTGCATCTGTGCAGGGCGGCCGGCAGACGAACGGATACAGGAGCTCAACGAGCACTACCAGACGTACGGCATGGTGGAGCAGCAGCTGATACAGCGGCGCGCGCGGCTGTCGGGGAAGATGCCGGAGATCCAGAAGACGCTGGACGCGCTGCTCATGCTGCAGCAGCGGCATCGGGACGAGCAGGAGGTGCATGCCTGCAGCAGATCTCGAGCGAGGTTTGACGATTGCGAATTGCAGTGCATGATCTGAGCTCCAAGATGCTGCCAACTGCCATCACTTTCGGCGACACATGGCAGGCAAGCGCAATGCTGATAGTTTCACATGGGGTCTCCTGCGTCCAGAATCTGAGCAGGACATTGTCAGGAGCCTGGGGATCTGCGACCGCGGGCGCGCAAGAATGATACCAAGAGGTTGCAACACTTGCGTCCGTCGACATCACGGCAGCCCTCGTGGTTCACGCAGGTGCTGTTCAACTTCGAGCTGGGGAACCAGGTGTACGCCAAGGCGCGGGTCAAGCCGACGACCCGGGCCAACCTGTGGCTGGGCGCCGATGTCATGCTGGAGTACCCGCTGGACGAGGCCATCCAGCTGCTGGTACATTACCATCCCGCTTGATTTACCGGCACTGCTGCCTGTGACCGCCGAGTGGCACATCTGCCCCTTCAGGCCACCACATTGCTGCTGTGCCGCCAGCTGCTTATATGCGACGTGGACCGCATGGTGCTTGTACTTTGAGCTGCACATGACAAGCTGGTGTGGCTGCACTCTAGAAGCAGCTGACACACATGTATGCTGATTGCTGCTTCATGCCCACTTGCTTCGCAGGAGACCAATGTGTCAAACTGTGCAACCAACCTGGAAACATGCAAGAAAGACCTGGAGCTCATCAAAGACTACAAGACGACGACTGAGGTCAACATTGCCCGGGTGTACAATCACGACCTGGTGACACGGCGCAAGGGCAGCGGCGTGAAGTCATAGTTTACATGGTACCGCCAGAGGCGGCACAGCCAGTGCGCCCTGAGAATCCTGAACGGGGTCTAGCGGCTGACAGAACAAGATGCAGAACAACGTGAGAGCAGGCAGAAGCTGCGTTCTGTTGGCTACATCAGCAACCCGGCACATGTTTTAGGGCAGTGACATAGGATCAGCTGGCATGATGCAAGACCTGACCATGTCGCAGTCGAGTGCTAATGGCCTGCCTGGTGGTTTCGACCAAACTGGTTTTGAGCGCCTCAGCAGCGCCGGCGGCGCTGCATGCGGCTGCCGCGCAGCGCGCTGCCCACGATGGCGCCCTTGATGAAGGCGCCGCCCGGCGAGGGCCTGTACCCCATGGGCTGCTCCACGTACACCACCTGCGGCGGGGGCTGCGTGGCGTAGACCACCTGCTGGGGCCGCTCCACGTACACGATCTGCGGCGGGGCCTGCTGCTGGGGAGGGGCCGCCGTGTGCTGTGGGGCGCTGCCGGCGGGCACAGGCTGCGCTGCGGGTGGTTTTTCGGCCACTGCGCTGGGTGTGCTGGGGACCGCAGCCACAGGTGCTGCAACAGGAAAGACACACTCGGTTGAGGGAGTGAGGGTACATGCTGCATGATGGACCATTGCGAAAAACAAACTGATGGTGCGGCACTAGGGTCAGCATCGTCAACCGTCATGATGCGGTCACACCTGCCATCACCTGCAGCCAACGGTGCTCGGCATTCAATGCACAGCTCAGGCATGCGGGCACCTTACACGCTTGCTTGGTCAGTCTATGTCATGGCAGGATCAGAATACAACTTAGGACGGCAAGGCGGCACGCACCGGTGCACCATGATACACCGCAGGCGGTCTGTCAGCTGCCGTGCTGCCCTTGCTGCCGCATAAACCCACTGCACGCAGCAGCTGAGATGTCATGTGCAGCCAGAGTGAGTGTGCTGTGCTGGTTTGAGCAAACAGGAGTGTCGGGTACCGTGCCAGCTCATGCTCACGTGCAGGTTCTATGCACACAGTGTTATAGCCTCACTTGGTGCTGCGCGCAAGTGCTGTTATACTGAGCTGTATGGTGCTGCAGATTTGTGCCGCCTTTCGTGAGCCGTGTCAATAGTAGACAAGTGACGGTGCAGGGTTGATGTCATCTTGCGGGGACTGACATAGCTAGTACCCAGCTGGGATTGCCCCAAAGCAGCCACCGGACCCTGCATGCCCAGACGGATGCTCCAGCTCATCATGTAACGCTTAACTAGATATTGCGGCCAAGCAGCGCGTTGCAAGTTGTGGGTGTGCCGCCGAGCATCTATTGGTCGAGTGCCTGCCATGCATGCAAAAGATCAGACAGCGGCTCCTCCTACCCACCACGCCGATGATCAGGTGTCTCAGTGCCCCACGATGCTCCACTCTTGTTACTGCCTCAGGTGTATAGCCGCATTGGTCCGAAGCCGCGCTCAGAGCAGGATGCTGGCGCTGACTGTACGGTAGGTTTCAGGCAGAACAGCTGGCAGGGGTGCTGTGTACCAGCAGCAGGCAATCATGATCACGGCCTACTTGACCGAACGCTGTGCTGCAGGCTCTGTCTTGCTGATTACTGGAAAGCGATGTGGAGGGTCACGGTTTCGTGCTGTGCTCGTTGAGACAACATGCATGAGGGGCATTGCCGCTGGACAGGGGTCTGCTTGGCTATCCAATCCATTCAATCCTCATTGCTCAGTATACATGTGTGGCGGTCACAAGAAAGCCATACAGGAACGCAGCCTAATGCTCGCGCTTATCAGCGAATCTTACTTAGCACGCTTTGGCGCTGATAAGCTGAGGCTGCTCAGCCTCACACAGCTGCTGCCGCTGCGCTGCGCGGTCGGCAATCTGCTGCAGGAGCATCTCCTCGCGCCGCTGCTCCTCTTCTGCATTGCGCCTCGCCTCCTCTGCTGCTTTGCGGCGCGTCTCCAGCTTACGCTCGCTGCAGATCATGTGACTCATTACCATCGGTGCCAGGCTCGTCATAGACACAGTCACAGCCGCGGCTCATGTCATCTACAAGTGCAAAACCCGACCGACAGCACACAGACGATGCCAAGCTGAACTCAGCCATGGCCACCAGCGTGCAGAGGGGTGTGACACACATGCAAGCACCCTGCACCTGAGCTTTGGCACGGGCTCGTCACGGCCATTGGCCACAATGCGTCGTGCGATCTCGGCCACGAGCGGCCGCAGCTCCTCTGTCGAGGGGAAGCGCGCCTTTGTAATCTGATCCCTAATATCGACATGCTCCTGCAGATGACAAGTAGGGGATCTGAGGGCGAAGGGTCGCAGCACGATCAGCGCAAGAAAAGATCACGCATGTTGACAAGGGGCAGCATCCAGTCTTGAAAGGAAGCGTCGGATCATGCACCCTCGCACAGCCGACTCTGCGCTCAGTCCACCAACCCACCTGCAGCCAGTCGCCCAGCAGCTTGTGGGTGTGCGCCCGGACCATGCGCGGGTGCGTGGGGTACGCGTCCACCAGGTCCAGGTACTGCTGCAGCAGCAGGCAGCCGCGGGTGGCGGGCGTGCCGCCCCAGGGCTGCTGCGCAGGCGGCAGGCCGCTGAACAGCGCCGGGTTGGCCAGCAGCGGGTCTGCAGGGTTGCACATGTATGTGCTCAGCAGCCTGGGTCTTGTGGAGCCATCGGCGTGGAAGCTGTCGGGCCCCTGAGCAGCCTCTATACATACGATGTTGCTGCTCTCTGTGTGTACATCCAGTCATGCTTGCTTGCTGCCTGGCATGTCGCCACACCTGCCGACAGGACGCCCTGCGTGCCAGTATAAGCCATGCAGGCGTCGGCATCTGCACGGCTCAGGATGTTGCCATTCGCCAGCACTGGGATGCCCACCGCCTCCCGCACCGCCTGCAGCACACAATGCAGTATCTGTTGAAGCAAAGCCATCGAGGCAGCACTCCTGCCGGCACGCACTGTGATGTCAGCTGCTTTCAATCTCACACAGACGGCTGGCTCCTGTCCTCTGCATCTGCATGCATGCGGCCTTTATCTCAATGCCTCCTTTGCGGTCGAGGGTCTTTGCACCTGCGCCAGTCGGGGGGCCCCACCTTGATGGCGTCCCAGTCCGCCCTGTGCGCGCGGGCGTCCTTCTGCTCGCGGGTGCGGCCGTGCACCGCCAGCAACTGCACCCCGCACCGCTCCAGCATGCGGGCGTACGCGAGCGTGCGGTCCAGCTCGGGGAAGATGCGGATCTTGGCCGTCAGCGGCACCCGCAGGCCGGCCGCGATGCCCGTCACCATGCGCTCCACCTGCACATTGCATTGCATGCACTCGGATCAGCAGGCCAAGGTCCGTGTTTCATACTTCGTAACTTACAAGGCTGCGGCCTCTTGACGGCCAGCATGTCCAGTGCTGCCAGTCCCCATGCACAGCGTACACATAGCTTTCGGACACCACCGACTGTGGAATTTACAAGTGGGAACCGCATGACGGTCATCACATCAACTGTCGTCAGTACCCCCATGAGGTGCTTGTGTACATGGCCGTGCTCACACGTGCAGCGCACCAGCTCCAGGTCGTCCATGAGGAAGGCGCCGTAGCGGCCTCGGCGTGCGATGCGCTGCGGGCACCCAAAGTTGAGGTCCACCGCGTCGACCCGGTCCTCCACATGGCGAGCTGCCGCCAGCACCGTGTCAGCATCGTTGCCGCAGAACTGCACAAACAGCGGCCTGCAGACAAGATGCTACCTCAGGAGCATAACAGAGGGTTCCAGGTCGGTGCCGCTCAGGCCACTGTTGGCCGCACCAATGGTGCACCACAGGTGGGCAGAGCAACGTGTCCTGGACTTGGAGAGTCTAGGCTGGACCAGCATCAGCACACAGCATAGCATAGGTTGAATCAGCATGGCTCAAGGAAACTGTGGTAGACTTAGCAGCACTCCAGGTGCACATGGAAGGCTGCAGAATTTTTCACCATAGTTGGGCACTACAGGTTGCAAGGTAAGGCGGCGGGGGGCACCTGTCTTCAGCACAGGTGGTGAAGTGCTCCGCCCTGTACTTTCCATCCTCCGAGAAGATGCGCGCATGCAGCATCGGCGTGTACGCTGCTGTGGCGCCGTTTTGGCGGCACAGCATGCGGAACGCCAGCTCCGACTGCGGGAAGCGGATGCAGCCGTTGGGCGCCTACCATCCTTCACATGCCAAGCTCTCGAGCACAGGCTGCGAGTCCCATTGTATGCTGTCCTGCTGCCTATTCCATGGTTCTTGACCCTCACCTGGTCTACCATAGGGGCAACGTGCAGGGCAGGAGAGCCGATGCTGCGGAAGAACTCCCATGACCGCTGGCGGTGCGCCTCCAGGGACTGTGGTCCCAGCTCGGCGGCCGCCATCGTTACCATTGCTCTGGACCTTCGGCGTTGCAGCTGACGCGGTGCAAAGGGAGACCGTGCAGCCACAGCCGCTGAACAGGCTTCGACCGCGCGCAGGCGGCAAGGTGTGCCCAGCAGCCTCAGTGACATGGGCCGGGATGCGCAGCTGCGACCAGTCTGATGCAGTGGAACGCGAGCCACAACGAGACCTTTTCTGGGCAATTTGCAGGTCGCGGCTGAATGGCGCAACACGCCTTGCGCCAGTGCACGACAGGAAGCAGTTTAGCGGCTTCCTGCTGTCATGGTGCCCTGCTCAACACTGCTTATGTGCAGCGCTCGCACACTGGTGCCAGCGGCACCTTGCAGCGCTGTGCAAGTAGTTGCTGCGGCTTCTGTCCGCGATGGACCGGCTGCGACGCGATCCTGCGGGGATCGACCTGGGCGATGTATTCTCGCTTGGTCCGAAGCCAATGAAGACGATGCTGGACAGCACAAAGGTGACCACATCGCAGCGCCAGCCGCCAGGATCTGCTGCGGCATCTGCTTCAGGCCAGCACAACTTGGGCTCACAGCTTGAGGGACTAGGTGGACATACAACGGGTACGTTTGGGTCGAGCACGCCTGCGGCAAAGCGGCCGGCCGCTGCCAGCGGGCAGTCCACGTACCAGCTGGACCCCTTTGCGGAGCTGAGCCTTGGTGACAAGGCTCCGCAGCACCGACCGATGGCGTCCAGGTACTCGAGTCAACCCGGATGTGAGTGGTCAGCACCTTGCTGGGTCCATGAGGGTGTCACGCTGCAAGGCACACTACATGTACAGGTCTGCATCTGTCTTCCTGAGTCAAAGCTGCCTGCTTCAGGGGTTCCTCAGCACAGGAGCTTGTCACCGAAAGGGCGCCGCAGCTACAGCCTGGTGCGGCGCCTACATGATAGCAACCGCCATCAGTAAGATCCTATCGAATCTGCAGTATGATGCGATGCTCATGTTTGTGATGACCACGTGCAGTCAGCGACGATCCATTCAGCGGCGTGCCAAAGGCGCAGCACACAGCATCAGCGGGGTCTGCTGCGACCTCGGCGGGCGCCCCGGCAGCACAGCCATCACCGGACGACCCGTTCAGCTTGTGGGGCGAACCGCCGCCGCAGGCACGGCAGCACGCAGCGCCACGGCAACCCTCCGGCGATGCTGCCATCGCGGACGACTTGCTGGAACAGTTCACAGCTGGCAGCCGGGCAGCGACGCCGCCGCAGCCGCAGCCGCAGCCGCACGCCAGGGCTGACGACGTGTTCGGCGGCTCATCTGTCGGCAGTCCAGGTACATGCGCGGCAAAGAAGGGCTGATAAGGGTGCCTGCGCAGAATGTGTTTCCTTCTTGACAATGTGCGCGTCAAGTGCCTGGCTGGCATGGGAATTTTGACGACTATCATCACCCGCGACATGTATCCCTGCTCGAGTATCTGGGTGTGAGCTTAGCTAGCAGCTCTGTGCAAGTGCTCACTGGGCTCTGCACTGTTGTGCCTGCAGCAGCACCACATCACCAGCCTACTGCATCCTATGGCTCCGATGGCATGGACGACCTGACTGGGCCAGGCATCTGGGACACCAGCGCGGCGCCAACTGCATCAGTGTCTGCTGTGACGCACGCAGTTGTTGACAGCTATGCCGAAGCAGACAGACCGCCGCCAGCACACCCAGCGTCACCTCCGCCAAGTGTCAGGTTGGCAGTCTCCTCGACACCATGAACTTAACAGTGAAGGCCTTGGTGATGTGATTTGCCTGTATGCACATGGCTGGTGCCACCCGCACTTGCAGCCTGGCAGAGCACGATCCTCAGGAATTGATACACTGTATGACCTTGCTCACCCTCAGGCAGCCATCTCGGGGGCGGCCAGCAGGGTTCGATCCCCGCGCAGTGGCCGGAGGCTTTGCTGAGGAGGGTTTCATCGACGAGTCGGACTTTGCCTCCTCGCCGCAAGAGGGCAACCTCTTTGGCAGCGAGGGTGCAGGCAGCGGCCACAGCTCCCCCAGGCACGAGATTGCTGATATGACGGTGGCACGTCACATGTGATGCATGTGTGCGCATCTTGTATCAAGTTTCGGAGGGTTTGCAAAATGAGTGAAGCCTGAACCCCGTCCGTCTGCGACACCATCAGGCGTCACAAACGCTCGGACCGCGGCCACATGAGCATTGGCAGCATCGGAAGTATGGACCCCAGCAGCCCCCCGAAGTCGCCGCGCAGCGGTGTCAGCAGCCCCACTGCACCAGCACAGCCTGACAGTGGCAGCGGCGGCATCTTCGGCTCAGCCTACCAGGTGCGTACTGCACACCCGTCTGCATCGCTGCTGTGAACAGGCAGTGGTAAATGGTCAGCAATGCCTCTGCACAGTGGTGAGGCGCCAGTTGACATCCTCAGTTCTGCAAGCATTCAACTCCAGTACTCCATGTGTTGGAGCACATCCAGGCCATGTAAATGTCACCATCAAACAACAGGCGCACCAGGAGGAAGCACAACGCGGCGCACCCGGTGACATGCGTGAGCAAGCGACACGTTACCTGGGCATGGGCTCCAAGTGGATCCGGAATTCAGCAACCAGGTGCGCTCCACCGCCTACCTGTAGTCGCAGTGCCAGCCATTTGCGACGCGATGTGCCGTGAAGAGTGAGTGTTTTAAGATTGGGCGCCAACCGTGTCAGGGTGACCGCAAGCCGACATTGCTGGCCTTACATGCACTGCATGACCTGCATGCAGGATTGCAAAGGTGGCAAAGGAAAAGATCGACGAGCTGGACATTCAGGCTGTGGTGCGGCCAGTGGTGCATCATGGGCGGTCCAGCTCGCAGGACGCCTCCCGCAGGGAGGATGTGCCCGAGCACTACTACCAGTGAGCCTCTTACATCTATTTGGAGCATTCCGAGCATCAGCAGCGCATGTGCACGCTAAATGTTGTAGGCTATTTCACGGTCCGACTGTCCTCTGCCGATAAAGAGCATGTGTGACCATATATCATACCGAAGGGCTAGCGTGCCCTGGTACACGATAGATGCCAGGTGCAGAGATGCATGGTCACTACTGGGCAGGTGGGCGGCGACCATGGCGGACATGCCGCCAGACCAGCGCGCAAACATGCTGGGCCAGCTGCCGGAGGACGACCGCCTCATCGTGCAGCGCATCCTGGACACAAACGCCATTGCCAGGTGCCGCCGCTTACAGCACAGTCCGCCCGGCATGCCGAGCCCTGGCCGTATGTCAGTCCCTGCAAACCTGCGATCCGCACAGCCATGGCCGCCGCAAGCACGTGGCCTTGCCTGTGCAACAGCCAGCAGCGGCAAGCGGTCGAGGAGGCCAGCGCGCGGGTGCACGACATGTCGCCGCGGCGGGGCGTCGCCTCGCCGCGCCAGCCGGGGAGCTCCGGCGGCCACAGCAGCGGCGCGGGGAGCGCCGCGGGCAGCCCGCGGCAGCCGGCTTCGCGCCGGGCCGGCGGAGCTGACGAAGGCAGCGGCCACGCCAGCCGCCTGTCCCGCACTGGGCGCCCTCCGCCGCCTGCATACGACGACCTCGTGCAGGTCTGCCTCTGGCTGGGAGTCGGCGGTCGTGCTGTGTACTCTGTGTGATGATGGCATGGTGGCCAAAACTGCATGCATGATTTCATTTCAGCACCAGGCCTGTTGAATAGGCATGCTTTCAGACGGGTTGGCTGCATGAACGTGGAGCACTGCAAGATGGAAAGATGGAGTCTGGTGTTCTGTCATAGGATGGCTTGTACCAGCCACCGGCCCATCAGCCACAGCGCAGCCGCGATGATGGGGAGGGTGTCTCAGATGCTGCCGCAGAGGCGAACGCTGCAATCGAGCGCGCCAAGGCGCGGCGGCAGGCACAGTCCACAGCGCAGCAGCAGCCACAGCCGCGGCGGCAGGCTACACCTGCCAAACAACCAGCTAAGCGGCCGGCAGCACCCGATGTGAGTTTGAATGAGTGGACAGATCTGTAGCTGAGGCACCGTCATTGGCAGCAATCCTTGCAGTGACGTGATGCATTGAGAGCTTGAATGGAGTTTGTGCGGTGCATGGCTGCATCATGTGCAAATGCTGACATGCTGTGGGAAGCGTCTGCAGGCGGATCTGTTGGGGGTGGGCGATCAGACAGAGGCGCAACCAGCCGCAGCAGCGGCGGATGCAGCTCCAGCAGAACCCAACCTGGCATCAGTGGACGACCTGGGCGACTTTTTCAATGCGCCTGCACAGCCAGCAGCGCCCACAGCAGCCAGCGGCGCGGCAGATAGCATGGACATGTTTGCCGCGCGGCCAGCGCCGCAGAGCAATGGCCATGCCGCTGCGCAGCAGCAGCGGCGGCAGCAGGCGCCCTCGCAGCCCCCGCGGCCCAGGTCGGCTGCAGGCAGGGAATCTGGCAAGGGCCCTGTGCTGGACGACCGGGTGAGCGCCCCACCCAAACCTTGTCACTGCGGCCAGCTTCAATCACTGCAGGCCTCAACGTTCAGCTTCTGCTATGCTTACTAAATCACACAGGCTCATTCAGGCTGCTGGCGCACAGAGTGTTCGAGTGCCATTCACAATTCGTCGCCTCCTGGGTGTCATGGTGCTGGGGGTCCACAATGCTGCAGGGGGTGGAAGGGGAGCCCGAGGCGCGGCGGGTGGCCCGTGAGAAGCGCCTGGCGGCCAAGCAGGCCGCCATTGATACTGCACGCCAGGAGATGCAGATGCGGGAGGCGGCCTCGGAGGAGGAGAAGTCGCAAAAGGTGGGTGGGACCACAGGCTGAGCAGTGTGTCAGTATTTACTATGCCCATTTCAGGGAGCCATAGCTGCTGCATGTTTTGAGCCCGCAAGTTGACGGCGGTATAGCAGCAAACCGTGGCGCTCAGAAGCAGTGCGGACTCATGCACGCACAAAGTCCTGGATCTGTCTGTGCAACAGGTTGACCTGCGGGACCAGATCAAGCCCAAGATGGATGCGTGGTCCAAGGGCAAGCAGGACAACATTCGCGCGCTGCTGAGCACGCTGCACACGGTGCTGTGGGCGGACTCGGGGTGGAAGACGCCCGGCCTCACCGACCTCGTGGAAGCCAACAAGGTGGCCCCCTGATCACATGATCAGCATGCTACAAGAAGGAATGGTTCATTTGTCAGTGCATTGCCGTCTGGATGACATCAAGAGTCCTCTGGTTTTCCCCATCCACAAGACATTTGGCTGTCAAATGCACCAAGCAGCGTGCTGTGGCCCACATTTTGAATATAGCCTTACATATGGTGTGCTGTCAAAAGAACAGCACTCCCATCATCCCAGCCCTACCGCATCTGAGCTCCCATCGCCTTGTGCTGTGCAGGTTAAGCGGTGCTACATGAAGGCGAACCTGCTGGTCCACCCAGACAAGGTGAAGCAGAAGGGCGGCAGCCTCAAACAGCTGGTTACTGCCGACATCGCCTTCGACATCCTGAAGGTTGCCTGGTAGGCCAATGAACTGCCAGTTTTTCGCATCACCAACCATCCAGACAATCTGATGTGCTGCTCACGTCAGTGGGACGCACTGTGACATCTGGTGCAGCTAGAACTTGAACTTGTTTGCACTCCATGGGACCATGTTCTCACCATTCCGCTATCTGCTGCTGTTGATAGGGGTCGCTTTGAGGAGGGCGAGCTGCGAGGTGGTGGCAACCGAATGTATTAGGTCAGCATAGCAAAGCCGGCGGGCCATCGAACAGAGTTTGTGCTGCATCGGTGCCTCAGCAGCTGTCCATCGTGCACAGATGTTGCACGCACGGCTTGAATACTCAAGTTGCAGCAGGGGTGCGTCATATTGTAGACTAGATTTATATTGCATATGTGCCAATCTTGTCGTGCATATGACCTTGTAGCGATGCAGGTATACCTCATGATAGTGCACGGGCCGATGTCGTCACACTTGTGCCTCGCTCCCTCCCTACCTTGCTCATGGTAGCAGCTTCTCCTCATCTCTCGGGCCATCACGTGTGCCACGAGTGCTTCGCTCATTCTACATGCTTGTCTTTCACAACTTACGGGAAGTACACCCAAGGCTCTGTTGCTGGTCAACAGTTGGTAGCCTTCGCTTCAGCATCTGCACGCTCACGTTGCACTTACACCCCTTGCACTGTTGGTTGGGCTGATTGTGAACGCTACATACTTGCCATCTCAGACTGTACCATATCAGCTCGAAGGGTTGCTGCATGCAAACGCTGTGTCGCTGTCTCGTGCGACAGCGTGCCCTTCAATCCGTGCGTTCGCTAAACAGGCGAGGAACATAGTTGGCCATAGGACGCACAGCCATTTGCCGCATGCAAAAGTAAACATGTCACCACGTGCTTGCTGGTAACCGTTTGGTGCCCCGACGGATCGATGCCATCTTAATTGCAGATCTGCTCGACGTTCCCTCCTCACTGTGACTTCTCCAGTCGTGGCTGCTGCGGCGCATCAGAAGCCGCCACCTCTGGTTGTGCCCAGAGGTGTGACAGCGGCGGCCGTCGCGGCAGACTTGGGAGACTTGCGTCAGCAGCACACGTTGACGGTCAGCGACGCCATGGTGCTCGCTGCTACCGGCGATATTTATGATGGCATCAACATTGACGCCGACCAGCTGCCGGCGGATCCGGCAGACTTTGCAGACAGCTTGCAGCAGTCGTTGCAGGTAATCAGCGTAGTATGCCATTGCAACCAGTATGAACGCTCCCACCGCTACTCCGCACCGACGGGTCTCACACGAACCGCACGCTGCCGCAGGAGTGGCAGCGGACTGGGCGCAAGGGCGTCTGGCTGAAGGTGCCCATCACGCATGCGCAGCTGGTGCCCGTGGCAACGCAGCACGGCTTCTACTTCCACCATGCCGAGCCAGACTACGTCATGCTGGCGAGGTGGCTGCCCGACACCGAGGACAAGCTGCCTGCCAACGCGTCACACCAGGTCCGCACGCCTGGTCTTGTTGCTTCTGACCTACGTGACTGCTCCGAACCGCACGGTCAGACTGAAAGCAGCTTCTGGCAATGCTGTTCTCTTGTTCTGAAGCTCCTGCCGCTGACTTGCAGGTGGGCGTTGGCGCTTTTGTGTTCGATCGCCGGCAGCAGCGGGTGCTGATGGTCCAGGAGCGCAACGGGCCGCTCCGAGGTGCGCTGCCAGTGCCGTTGCTCAATGCAAATTTCGAAGCTGGGAGGCAAGGCTGGACCGCATCAATAGTCAACCCCATGATTTGCAGGCAAAGGGGTTTGGAAGATGCCCACGGTGAGGCATTCCTGAAGCAAATAAGGAGTGTGTGCATACCCCAGCTTCTATTCCACTGTGTGGTGTCTGTATAGCCTATAGTGTCTTGCCTGATGCATTGACTTGTTGCACAGGGTCTGTCAATGGCGCGTGAGGATATTGCAGATGCTGCTGAGCGAGAGGTGTGCGTTTGCATTTGCACCTACAAGCACATCAAATGACATTTGCACGCATTGCGTGATGCACAGCTAAATGTGCCCATTATATGCCGGCTGCCATGCAGGTGCTGGAGGAGACAGGAGTGCGGGCCAAGAGCTGCGCTGTGCTTGCCGTCCGGCAGGCGCACACTGCCCTCTTCGGGAAGAGCGACCTCTTCGCTGTTGTGGCTCTTGAGTAAGTGTTGGCATCTTGAGGCAATGTCGTATCCTGTTGGAACAGTATTGCAGACTGCTCAGGCACTGTCATGTTGGACTGCGGTCGGCTTCTGGTGATTGCGATGTGGCACCGGTTCTAATGGCTGAATGGTGGTGTCTTGCAGCCCGGAGCAAGGCTGCGAGGACGCCATCACAATCCAGGAGGACGAGCTGGTGGCTGCAGAGTGGCAGAGCCTTGCGCAGTTCGAGGCCAACCCCTGTCCGCAGACGATACCTCTTCTTGGCCAGGTGAACCCACCCTCAGCTGCGGTGTGAAACACTCAGGTCTGTGTTCGTCTGCTCGTGCATCAGCCAATGGGTGCACGATCCAAAGGTGCTCCTCATGCAGATCGTGGAGCGGTGCTCAGCGTATGCGCGGGGGGACTACCCTGGCCTCAGGATACATAAGTTCCCTGTCCCAAGCAGGCAAAGAGAGGACATACTGATGTATGGTTCGAACAGCAGTCAGCCACTTTCAGAGCTGTGATTTCGCTTTTGCTGAACAGCTAGGCCTTGCATACAAATCCTACGCCAGGCTACCGCAAGCTGCACCAGTTTGCTTGACGGAGGTGTGCTTGACAGAGTTGTAACACAGGATATCTGCTTGACGGGTAAACAGCAGGGTACAGCTTTGTGTTGGCAGAGAACAGCCTCGAGCTAGATCACAGTGCCAAAAAGTGTCTGTTTCCGGGCACATTGATTGCAGGTTGCATAAGTAGAAAGGAAGCATGGTCGCAAAGGACCACTGAGCACCGCCCTGCAAGCAGTAAAATGACAGCACATGTTCTGCTGCGTGCCCCTCTACACCCGGCTCACGGACCGTGTCGCAGCAGCAAGCATCGCCTCATTCCTGAGCTGCGTATCCTTGCCCTGTCCCCTGAAGTTGGAGTAGACCTGCAGCAGCAGGCGACGGCGGGCGTCAAGGCATGACCCGTCCCTGAGCACATCATCATGCACAAGGGCCCGCCGATCAGATGCGATCAAGATCGCGATCAACACCATGCTTTCAGGGGTGCGCACCCTCTGCAGCACGTAGATCGACAGCAGAGCCTGCATGTCCACCATGCAGTCATCAGTCAACATATAAGAGTCTTGCAAATGGCGTTGCTGAGCTTGATGAACATTCCCACACTGTCTTGCTGCGGTGCGCTGCAGGCTGGGCTGCACAGCAACCTCACCTCCAGGGACCAGCACACTGCGCCCACAATGTAGACAGCGCCAACTGTCGCATTGTTCGGCAGAGCCGCCACTATGGCTGTGATCCACCCCGCATAGCTCCACTTGTTGAAGAGAATCTGCATTGTGGGCTTTGTTGCATGAGAAGTATGCCAAAACGCAAGCAAGTGCCGGCTCTGCATGTGCTGTTGGGCAAACGCATTGAGCAGCATGTATCTGGACAGTGGTGCATGCTGAAATGGCAGCCATCACCCACCGGCGGCGAGATGGCTGACCAGATGCACCAGAAGATGTGGATGCAGAAGGCCAGGAAGAAGAAGGCATATCTGCACAGTGCGTGAGTTGCTTATGACAAAACAGACATGAAGGGCACGCGGGTCACAAGGTGCGATAACAGCGTCAGCAACCGAGCCGCAGACGATGTAATGTGCTGCGGCAGCGTACGTGAATGCCCTGTCCTTGATGGACGCTGTGTATAGGCGGATGTACCAGATCATCCACGCGGCTGGAATCAACAAGACACTTTGTGATACGATTGATTTTGTTCTCAAACTTCTGTTGCCCGACAAGAAATGCACGAAGGCAGACTGACAATCAATACATATGCATCACAGGTTATACTTCTGCTTCTCTTCAACTCACAGGCATTTACCTGGAATGCCGATAATCGCATAGATCACTGCTCGCAGGAAACAAGCATAGGGTCAGATAGCTCAGATGGATCAGCGACGGGGATGCTGAACTTCGGTGCATCGGTTGACGAAGCTTCCTCAACTGCAATCATCGCTGTCGTGACATGCGCACCCGCAAGGATGAAGCCTGACAGCCGTCCCTTCTTTGCATCGATGAGCGCGAGTGCCACGATTGTCGCTGCGACCTGGTAGGTGAGGCAGATGCACAGCCCCTGCGCATAGAGGGCAGAACACAAGTGCACAGAATGGAACAACGCCGATCTTCCAGCATGGCAACAGGCACCAAGTATGTGACGCACCAGCCAAGCGTAGTACGCTGCCGTCACCAGCCCCTGCAGCTCCTTTGGCACCTCGCCTGCACGTGGCATCAGCGCGCCGGGCGTGAGCTGGGCGTCACAACCCGTGCACCACTGCACCGAGCCCAGCATTGGAAGCAGCCTGCGTGCTGCTGCGCACGGGGCTGACCTCTGATGTCCATGACGGTGATCGGGCAGCACTTGGGCCAGTTCTTTTTGGGCCGCAGGCGGCCGCTGCTGCGCAGGTCCGCCTCCCACCGCTTCAGCTCCGCCTCCCGCGCATTCAGCTCTGCTTCCCGCTTGGCGAAATCCGCCTCGCGCTCCTTGCCGGGCATGCTAGCCACCTATTGCCATGAAGACTTGCATCGGGGGCCGCAATGCCATGAGCATTGATGTGTTACCCTCAAGTTCGCACCTGCTCTGGGATGATAGCATGCCATTGCAACCGATCATCACCATCAGCAGCAGCAGCAACCCATTCATTCTCGCGTGACACGGAAGGAGCCCAGGCACAGTCCACTTCAGCAACTGCAGCCTGGCTGAGAGCTCACTGACGGGGCAGAAATCGTGGGCACGGGTGCATCTGTTGTGTATGCCGGCACCGCACCAGCTGTGCCGCTGGGACCCCACGCGCCTCGTGCAGCTCCGGCGCCATTCTGCACGCAAGTGACTCCCGTCAACCATCATGTCCCACGGCCATGTTCGCAACCGCGCCAGTCTGCTGATCGCATTCTGCGCTGTGCATACATGAGCAAGGCAGGAGCCTATCTGCTGGCATGCACACCGCAACTTGATCAGCTCAGCGATGCTTCAACTGCACCTGAGTAAAGGGATTGTCTGCGAATGGATTGTCAGCTTTGGGCATGGTGCTCAAGTGATGCCAGCTATAGGAGGAGAACTGGTGGTGTGCGCCGGGCTGCGTAGGCTGGACTTGACTGTATCAAGTATATATAGCGATGAGCAGATATAGGCAGGAGGAAAGCGACACAGTGCCGACTACTTCAAGCACTACGTGTGAGCTGTCGATCTGAAGATTTACACAGTGGCCGGCGCCAGGTGCGAGCGACGCGCACTGTATGTGCACTGGTGACGATAAGCTTGCGCAAGTTGGTCAACGGAGATGCACACCTATCAGCAGTGGAGACACAGCGACTGTGAAGAGTCGTGCTATGCTTGACCGACTAGTAAAGCACACACGATCAGTGCCGAAACATGCTGCTTTTACCGTGACGCAACACTTTCTCTGTTCGCCGTGTGGTCGCCGGTCCGAGTCCAGGTCAGGTTGTGGCCGCCCCAGACAGTCGCGACGTTCATGGCACTTCCCACAGCGGCCGCAGCCCGGGCAGGCCGATAAGCAGAGGCTGAGCAGGACGCAGAACACGTGCATTATTGACAAGTCATCACGACACACAAGTGGCCGGTGGCATGGTCGATGCGGACAGGTTTCTGCAGCTGGATGCTCACGAGCACATGGAGGTGAGGTGCAAACCGCACCCTGATGTCGCCTCGTGATGCTGCGAATGTGCGATTCGAACGTGCACTTGGACGGGCGCGGACACCTGCACCGTTGCCGCAGCGCGATCGGCCGCGCTTGCACTGCCACATCGACTTAGCTGCAGCTGGTGCGGCTACAGCGCGGTGCCGTGCAACTGCCTGCGTGCTGTCAGCCTGCGAACTGTTCTCTGCCGTGCGCTTGCTTTCGCTCCTGCACCGCGCCGTTCTTCCTCAGCACCGCGGATTGGGTACCATTCGCAGCTGTAGAAGGCATGTTTGTGCCCTGCGCATGTTGCAGAGGGCTTCTTGGCGTCTGCATTGCCTCGGTGTACAGTTGTCAGAGGCTAGCTAGTGCCACACGCTGGGCGTCGTCGAATTGAGGCTGTGGCCAAGTCCCCTATCTGTTTCTGATGGTCGTCCTATCATCACTGTACCATCCCGTCTGGCACGGCTCGCAGGTAGACGCTCATCTGAGCCCGGCAGCACACGCAAGCACGGCACCACAGGGCGCCAATAACAGCAACAGCTGGACGTCAACAGGTGTGTGCAGCCCGTGCGTGCAGTTGTGGCGGTGCTATCTGGCACAGATGTCAGCGAGCAGCTGACCCACGGTGCTTCTGCTCACATAAACGCAGGGACAATGGTGCCGGAGTACCATCTGCAGGCGCCCCCCCAGCCGGTGGGCATTTGCCTGACTCAACACTTGTGCAGATTTCCTTGCAGTCTCTCGCAGTGTTCTGCCGCGCTCATGATCCGGTAGCTTTGGTGTATCGTAACCCGCAGTGCCAGTAGACGAAAGGGTTGGCATCGCACCTCCACAGGTACAAGGGGCACCGCACCAGCATGCAGCAGCAGACCAGAGCCTGGACATGCTGTTCCACATGGATGGCGTGGACGAGCTACCGGATGCGCATGTCGACATGGATCTGCTGCCTGATGTGCCTCCGGTGGGTTTCGATCGGCATCGTGTAGCAGTTTGGCCCCTGCTGGCCCCATTGAGCACCGTATCAAGTGCTGCACAGGTGCCAGGCTTGCAACAGGCGATGGTCAGGATATAGTGCCATGTCATGTGCAGGTGGGCGTCGATCTGGACTCCCTCCATCTCCATTCCCCACAGCAGGGCTTCATGCTACAGCAGCATGCTCAGCAGCAGGCACATGTGCCTCTCCACTACCAACAATCGCAGCACCCGTATCAGCAGCATCAGCCGCACCAGCAGGCATGGTCGGCGCCCGGCTGGCAGCAGCAGCCGCCACAGCAGCAGGCTGCCTGGATCCCGGTGGCGCCTTGTGCAGCGCACTACAGCAGCAGCTGGGGCAGCGGCCCGACTGCAGCCTCGCAGCCGTTTCATGGCCAGGAGCTGGGCAGCAGCGACCCGCTGTGTCTGGTGCAGCAGCCCTACAACCAGCACCAGCAGCCCCCGCAGCACCACCACCAGCAGCACCAGCAGCAGTTTGGCAGCCAGCCCTCCGCCGGGCACTGGGGCGTGCAGCTACGCGGCCACGCTGGCGGGCAGCAGCTGAGCGCCTCGGTGCCCGCCTGGGGCGCTGGCCACTCCGCCCACCAGCAGCGCTTCAAGGCCGAGCCTGTGCCGCTCATGTACGACTTCAGCGCGCACCAGGCCACGGCCCCTGCACCGGGGCACCCGCCGCTGCAGTCGTCGGCCCTGAGCCCGGCGCACAGCGACGCGGCGCTGCTGCTGCAGCAGCGTGCGCACACCGCCCCGCCCCCCCGGCGCACCTCTGCGCGCCTGCCTTGCCGCATCGACTACAGCGTGTTTGCCGGAGAGGCGACCAGCGACTCAGACGACAAGCCTAGCGATACCAGCGGCCGCAGCTCACCAGTGGGCACACCCAGGGGAGGCAGTAACCACGGCGCGTGCGGCGGCAGCAGCGACAGCCCCGCCGACAGTGGCGGCTCGCCGGCAGGCTACGGGCCCCCTCTGCGGCACCAGGGCTCGGGGCCGCTGCGGCCGGCGTCGTATACCGCTGGCGGCGCTGGACGGTTTGGCGGCCGGCCTGGCGCCACGCCGCCACGCGACTCTAGAGCCGGCTTCAGCTTCACGCCGAAGTCGCTGCCCACGGCCAGCGGCTTCCTCAAGTCGCGCTCCGGGCGCACCGTCCGGCCGAGCGGCCACCTGCTGCGGGACTCCTCGCCCGAGGCCGGGGTGCCGGACGGCGGGCGGGAGCGGGAGCGCTGCGCCAGCGGCGGCGCTGCAGGGGCCCCGGGCCTGGCGCTGCTAGGCCGCCCCGGCAGCGGCACGCTCAGCAAGCGCAAGCGGCTGGTGCAGCCGCCGGCTGCGCTGCGGGACGGCGCCGATGCCGACTTCAACCAGCGCCGCAAGCAGCACAACCCCTGGTGCGCCCCGCTGTGCGACCTGCTTTCCGGTGCTTGGCGGTCCACAAGGGTCCAGCTGTAATGTGGGCTGACCTTTGCACCTCACGGAGTGGCTGCAGCAGCTGCACAGCCCACATCGGTGTCTGATTAGCAGAGTGCATGAGCAGCTCTGCATGTGACCTGTGTCGCCCCTCCTACTTTTATGATCAGCCGTCGTTGTGTCAATATTGTCTTGCTGGCTGTTGCAAGTGACGCCTATGCTGCCTGGCAGCGTGAGAACTTCCCACATGACCAAAGCTGGCTGTGAAGGGGTGTCGAGGTATGCTTGTCCGTGTCACAGGACGCGGGAGGAGACGGAGGCGCTGGTGGATGGGGTGGAGGCGTGCGGCGGGGCGGGCCACTGGCAGGACATCAAGCGCCTGGGGTACCCCGCCATCGCGCAGCGCTCCGCAGTGGACCTCAAGGACAAGTGGCGCAACCTGCTGCGCATCGCCGAGCTGCCGCCCGAGCTGGTGCGCTGCGTTGCTGTATGTGAAACAGACCGCTGTGCATGCTGAGGCCGTGCGGCATCAAGACCTCCTGCCGCACAGACTCGACTGACGTGTTGCCATCGCCGAGTATGCCGGCTGGGCAATATGCGTGCATTGCATGCTGCGACATGCCTGGCCGCATGCGCGACGTGTACCACTTCTCCAACGGCCGCCAACACAGGCCCATTCGTTCGTCTTCACTCCCCATCCTCCCTTGCTGCCCTAGCATCCGAGTCGTTGCACCTTTTGCTGCCTTAGCTGAGCAACTGAAGCTCACATGTGCTCCGCTCACCAGGCGGCTGCGCGGGTGGACAAGAAGCGCGAGTCGCCATCCATGGAGATCCTGGAGCGTGTGCGGGCCCTCACCCTGGCCGGTCAGCAGCGCGCTGCCGCTGGTGAGTCGGCTGCCGCTTTGCAGCTGCATGTTGTATGGGGAGTTCATGCTTTTCAAGGTTTTGCAGGCACCTGCCCTGGCCAACATGTAGATGCGCACCCCCGCTGCAGGATCTGGCATGCTCACCATGTATGACTGCTTTGTTTCTAGACACAGAGTGTGCAAACAGAGTGTGCAATTGCATGGGTGCAAGTGCACAGGCAGGTCATAGCATTCTGCTTCCTGCAGGTGAAGCCCGTGCTGCAGCCTCCTCCCGATCGCGTGCCCGCGGCCGCCGCACATGAGCTTGCCTCTGCAGCCATCAAGGGGGTTCTGCAGTGGGCGGCAGCAGGCTGCCAGCGGAGGTAGCAATTCTCAAGCAAAGGGCGGGTGTGTGGCTGCCGCCACCCCTCGCAGCATCCCCGCCGCTGCCATGCACAGCCCAGGTGTGTCGTCCTGGACAAGCAGGCGACGGCTGTGGCAACACTGTACCTGTAGCAAGGCGCCGCGCAGGGCGGCTGTTCAGACGCAGGGTCAGCACCAGCATAGCTATGCCTGTGTACTATGACAGCTGATCAGTCTTGCAGCCGAGGCTGGTGGCAAGCTCAGGAGGTCGCCTCCTGCTGGGTAGGGGCTGGAGCTGTACATGTTTGATAGCGGCGCGTCAGAGCTGGGCGCCTATCTGCACCATGTATGCATTTGACCAACTCGGCAGGCTTCACATCAGCACGCGCGGTGCCAGGTAGATCCACACACCAAGCCATTCGTGTTGACATTCGAGCGGGAGGGTACTACCGTCACGACTACAATTTTAATTGCTTCTTCTTTGCTCTTCTGGGATGTGTCGGCTTCTAGATTTGTGCTGGCAGCGCCAAGAGCTAGATACGCTGCCTTTGTATATCACGGACAAACGTTATCGGAGCAGATCAGTTGGTGCCTGTTGTACCTGTAATATAATGTAAACGGCGCCTTGGACAGTATGCCGTTCATACAGGCTGAGCAGTGAGACACTCGGCGCTGCCACGAACTACCAGTCTACTGTATGTCCTGGTCATCGCAAACTGAATGTCGACCCCGACCGCAGCTCGAGCTAAGTAAGCTGGCGGCAGCAGCAGCCTAATGCCTGCGGTCCCGGTCTCTGCTGCCGCCACGACGATCCCGATCCCTGTCCCTCCCTTCGCTGCCGCCCCGCCGGTCCCGGTCCCTGTCCCTGTCCCTGCTGCCGCCCCGCCGGTCCCTGTCCCTGTCCCTGTCTCTGTCCCTGTCGCTGCGGCTGCTACGCTCCCGATCCCGGTCCCTATCGCGGGTGCGGTCTGCATCCCTGTCTCTGTCCCTATCACGATCACGGTCCCTGCCCCCGTCCCTGCCACGGTCCCGGTCCCTGTCCCTGTCATCATCCTGCGGACGTGCAGGTAAACATGCGCTCAGTGCTGCTCATCTACTGCAGCAGGGTCTGGTGGCGTTGGCTATGGCACAGCTGTGTCAGAACCATCTGCAAACCATGCCACTGGCTCCCTTCAGACCTTCGACTCCCTCTAACGGCTGTACAGACAGTGGTGATCCCGTGGCTGCCTGCTGCCACAACCCAAGGGATGTCCTCCGCACCTTCGAGCGGGGCTCACGCTCGCCCCTCGCTTGGTCGTCGTCCGCTGCCGCCTGGCCTGACTCTCCTCCAACACCCACCTGGTCATGCAAAGCTTGGCATGTGTCGCTTGGTTGCTGCGACTATGGACGCCTGGGCGACCCTCTGCGTGCTGACTGTGATGCAGAAGCTCTCCAGGCTGCATCCAACCCGCGCGCAGTGATACCAGCTGTGACCTCACGATACACCAGGCTTGAGTGACATCAAGGCGTTCGCACCAGGCCATGCAGGCGAGCCAGCGCGGCGGCTTCCCGTGCTTTGCGGTCGTCAGCGCCCGCCCGGAACTTCTTCTTCAGCCGCCCAAAGTCGTCATACCTGAGCATCGGCAGAGACGGATGCCGAGTCAGTCCCACTCATGCAGCACGTGCACCTCTTGATACAGCAGCATGCCTATCTCTGTTGTAGTTGACATCCTGCTCGCCCGTGTGTAAGCCTCACACCTGGCGCAAAGTGCATAGCACGTGCGTTGCTGGTAAAAACCTTGCAGTGGAAAGGCACACACAGAGGGTCCCGGGCCCCTGCAGCAGCAGGTGGAGCGGCTGGCGGGTGGCGCACATGCCGGTGTCGTCGTTCTCGAACTGCTCGCGGCGGCGGCGCGCCTCCGCCGCCTCCTCCTCGTCCAGCTCCCGGAAGCCGCCGCCCACCCCCTCCCGGTTGGTGTCCACCGTCCCCGGCTGCCGGCGCAGACACACAGACCATCAGCGGTGTCCGGCAGGCAGCACTGTTTGCCGCTTCAGGTTTACTGGCTGACCATTTGAAGTTGTTCGACTCGACTGTGCCCGGTGGTTGACGCCATGGACCGTGCCCTCCTAGGCAGCCGTGCCTCTTGTCGTGCGAGCAGCAGCCAGCACCATCAGCTGCTGCATGGCTGAAGAAAGGGCATCTGTACTTTTGATGTGGGCAGGCGGCACACCTTGGGTGTGTTGCACATGTTGCACTTGTCACGCCGGGCCCAGTTGCCGTTGCCACAGCCAGGGCACGTCCAGTCGCCCTCCTTGAACAGACCTTCAGCAGTTGACGTGTTGTGTCAGGTAGGTGTCTACCATGCAGCAGGTCGTGCCCTGGAACCACATGAAGCAGCAGTTTCCATCTACACTGCCCAAAACCGTCTCAGATCTGCTGCACAGGATGCCCGCGGGCGCGGTGTGCTTGCCTGGCGGCCCCTGGGGCGCAGCCGAAGTGCGGCCGCGACCCCGGCCCCGTCCACGGCCGCCATCGCCGCCATCACCACGGCCGCCGTCACCGCCACCACCGGCACCGCCTGGCTTGACCGTGCCGCACTTGTTGCACTTCCCTCTGCAAATACCAAACAGCTGTGAGTCATCCCCTGCAACAAACCCTGATGGAGCTGCGCGTGCTGGGTCGGGTCCCCTTGTGCACGCCGTGTCATGCCCGGCGCCCCAGCGGGTGCCGCCGTGCTGGGGCATCCCCGCCGTCCCACCTGAAGCTGAAGTTGATGTTGCCGCAGCTGGGGCACGGCCAGTCACCGTCCCGCATCTCCTTTGGCGGCGCGATGCCGCCCCGCCCCTGCGGAACAGCGCGCTCGCATGTCTTGATAAACGTGTGCAGCCCTGTTGAAACTGAACGCAGGCCACACATGTTGGCTTGCTGTGCAGAAGGCGCCCGCACTACCCTGCAGCACTGGGGCGGTCGGTGGTGGCCAACAGAGTCGACATCTGTGCAGTGCTGACACCACACTGCTTCAACACCTGGCCGCCAGGCGGGCCCGCTCCATCGAACTGCTGCTGCGGCGGGGCCATCCCAGGCGCTGCGCCGCCAAAGTCGCCGTTGCCGTCCGCGGGCTGCTGCTGCACCGGCGGCTGCTGGCTGCCCGGCGGGGGCGGCAGGGACGCGCCCCCTGCCACAGGGTCCAGCGCGGGGCCTGGGGTCGGCATCCCCGGCAGCTCCACTGGGTTGTACGGCTGCGCCGCTGCAGGGGGGCCTGGCATGGGCGGGCCTGGCGGCGGCGGCATGCTTGGCGGCGGCCCGCCCTGCCCAAAGCCATCGGGTCCTCTGCACAGGAGATGAGCAGGGATCGCGCCGCTGCTTGTGAAAGGCGGTAAACACAAGGCGTGGTGAAGCCACGACGGCACTGCTGCTCGACCCTGAGGTGTTATCCAAGGGCTGCACCGTTGGTGCATTGGCGGCCCGGGCGCAGGCGGCCTGCCGCCATACCCTCCCATGTCTCCCCCACCCCTGCCGCGCCCACGGCCGCGGCCGCCCCCATCGTAATCCCCGCCTGGTCCACCACCAAAGCCGCCACCACCAAAGCCGCTACCGCCGCCGCCTCGACCCCGGCCACGCATCTCAAACTGGCTACAAGCAGCAGGGCGCAGCAAATGTACCTTCTTGAAGATGCAGCTGTGGACGCCTTACCTCCAGACACCAAACCCTCTTCCCATAGTCTAACACGAACATCTGCACACCCACCTGGGTTTCTTGTCAGCGATTTTGACAGCGAGTGTGGCACCTGCGGGCGTCACAGCACGATCACGCTTTTGCAGAGGTTCAGAGGAGAGTTTACAGGCGGCTTGCCCATTGTGTCCATAGCAAACAGGCTGTGCACACCTTTCCACTCCTTCCCATTGAACCAGGATACTGCGGAGCTGGCACTGAACGGGTCTGTGTGCCAAACACGGGACCACGTTAGTGATAGCTGCAATGTTGTTGCTGGCCGAAAACCAGCAGCTGTCAGCTGGCCTTGTCAAGGCCAGAACCACCCTCATGGCAGCTCTCGTTGTTTCCACACTGGGTTTGCACCTTCGTATGTGACCGTGCAGTCGCCCTTGGGAGCGCCGGTCATTTTGTCGTGATACATCCAGATCTTGTGCTTTTTCTTCTTCTGATCAAACTTCACAACGCCAATGGAGCCAAAGTGCTCTGCGATGTCGGCCTCTGTTGCATCAGGCGGCAAGCCGCTGACGTACACCATGTCGCAGTCATTGTCGCCCAGTTCAAACGACATGGTCTCGGGATTGTACGCCATGATGATTGCTGCTTGTGACACACAGCCACCTGCACAGTCACACAAAGACTTGAGCGATTTGCTTAAATCTGGCAACTGGCCGCATGCGGCTGCACTAAGTGTACAATCGAATTGTGTAGATGAGCAGGTCCGCATGACACCTAGCTATGCGGCAGTCACGTCCGACGGTTACTTCTGCGTTTGCCCTTTCCCCTTCACTCCTCAGTGGGTGGAATGCAGGAGCGTGATCATGTCAATATCTGTGACACGTTGCACACGTTGCCTGAGGGCAGTCCTTGCGATCTTACAGTCATGACGGTCTTGTGCAAGATGTTTGTGTGCGACAGTCCAGGAGAACGCTGGCAGCCTGACGCCGATCCACCACAGTCCAACTCGGTGGATGACTAAGGCCACGAAGTCTATCTGTGCCGACTTGTCGAGCAGTGCTCCGAGGGCTGGTCGATCCAAATTGCATCGTGTGTGTTGCGCGGTCATTGCTGCATTGCGACCAGTTGTCGCAGCGGCCACATATGCCAAGGCTCACCGCTGTCTGGCACCTGCGCCGGAGGCTACCCTCCGACATTGTCCTGTGTTGACAGGATCTGCACTACGGCATTGGCTGAATACAATTGCTGGTAATAGCAGCTGAACGTCATGCGGAACCACGTGCCGCGTGCCGTCTGACTGTGTGCGCTGCTGATCATGACGCTGCATGCATGCATGTCTGCTTGTCCGCTGTGGACCGGGATACCATCAGGCAGACGAGAAGCGTGGCTGAAGGGGGGTACCTCAATCAGCCAAACGACCCATAGCTCCAGAAGAATCTCAGATGTGATGCGACCATCATCCCGGCACTCCCGCCGCAGATGCAGGTGGATTGCCGTGTCATGAAGCTCGATGTTGCAGGCATGTTGCATTGCGGTGGCACCTCGACAATGCTACAGCAGCGTCAAACTTCCGGCTCTGTGCAGAGCCCTGGCGTTTTGGGGGCGCAGCAGCAGTGGTGGCAGCCATTTCGCTGAGGCGGCCGACATTGTCACAGCAGCTCCCCAGGCACAGCAGCAGGCTTATGTAGGCGTAGACCCTGCGCCGCCGCAGCAGCCTTACAACGTGCGTGGCGCGCCCCAGGCGACGTTCCTGGGTGCAGGCTGGGCAGCGCTGCTTCTGGTGCGCCATGTGATTACGTGCATTCCCGGGCTGAGTGCATCTGCACAGACCACCGCCTGACCGCATCGGTACACCACAACATCCAGAGCGCATGCAGGTGTGCACCACGGTCATGAGCATTTGTGCGACAATCACAGCCGTCAGCCTCGCGATCCGGCCAGTGCTGCGGGTGGGTGGCTGTCGTGCCACTTCCTGCTCCCAACGGATCAGTGACTGCTTAGTGGATCTCTGACGCATTGATCGTTGAGCATGATTCAGAGGCAAGCAAGCACAGGTGACATGATCTGACCATGCAGAGCCTTGCAAGGGCGTCTCTTGCTACAGAGCGAGCTGCGAAAGAGCTTGAGGAGGCAGCCCTGGAGTGGGACCGTGCCGCCCTCAAGTTTCAGGTCGAACTGGTCAACATCATGCGCATCAGCCTTACCTCGGGGATCTGGCAACAGGCGTACAGCGTTGCTGCACCGCTGCCCGTGTCGCATTGCGGAGGGCGATGCCAAGTGCATCATCATGCTGGCTCTGCAGGCAGAGGTTGATCTGACCATGCCAGAAGTTGCAGCCGCCAGCCGCGAGTTCACAGCGCTCGGCCGGTCTGTCAATACGTTGGGAGGCCTGACCACTGGGGGCCTGACACGACCGCTGGAGACAGTGCAGCAGTCTACAGGCAACAGCCTGCGCAAGGTCGTCAGCGACATGTCGCAGCTCACCGCGGTACGCTCTTCTGAGTGTCCTGGCTCAGGCATAGCCGGTTGGCAACCACTTGTCGGCGCCGGTTGCAAGCAAGGATATTCGTCATAAGCAGGCCGCAAGCGTGGCCTTGGCAAGCATCTGCCGGCAGATAAGCTTACACACTGGTTTGCAGGCGCTCAACCCGACAATGGACGACTGGCGCAAGCGGCTGTCCTGGATGTCGCGGCGCCTGGATGCCGTCAAGGCAAAGACGCCAGCGCAGCTGCCGCCCTCTTCATCACCCGAGAACCAGGTCGACATGAGTCTGCAACCAACATTGGACCTGCAAGTGCTGCACCGCGCCTTGAAGTCCTGTCAAACCGCCTGGGCAGGCATGAGCCTGGGCAGGCTGCTCAAGTATGTTGGCCAAGGTACAGTGGTTGCTGCAAACGAGCAGAAAGCGCGGGCATGGATTGCTGCCTGGCGGCAGCGCAGCGCTCAGGCGCAGGCGCTCACAGCAGAGGCAGCTGCGGTGGCGGTGGGCCAGCCCCTCAGCGTGCGGCACAATGAGCAGCAGGGCATGCAGGCAGCCCTGAGCAGCGCTGGCAGCCTGGCGGGTGCAGTGGCCGCTAATGGGTCAGCCACAGACGACAGTCAGCAGCCCATGCTCGCTGCACGTCAAGGTGAAACTCCCTGCAACTTAAAGCTTTTTGCGGATAACTTTTGCATGTAAAGGCCTGTTGGGAGCCAAGGCAGAGCTCTCCATTGACGACACACCAGCAACTTTGAGCGCTGTTGACTGAACAGAGGCGCAAGCGATCAACAAGGCGGCCGAGGCGGCGGAGCGCATGGCTGACGAGGCCAGCAAGATGACGGCAGACATTCAGTGTGGAGCGAGCAGCGGCGGCGAGGGCCTGCCCAGCAGCCCACAGCCGGGGCAGCCTGCCGACGGGCGCAGGGCTCGTGGCAGCAGGCGGCAGCGGCCGCCTGGCTTGTCGTCCCTCACTGGTGTGCATTTGCTGAGTCACCGCTTTGCACAGACTTTGCAGTATTGGGTCACCGTGTCCGCCTGTCACTCAGCAGAGGAACCTGTCACATCAGGTGGCTAGCCGCTCGGCCGCTGGGTAGTCGCATAGCGCTTGTGCACAATGCTCCGCTGAACCTGAACATAGTGATGAAGGACTACGTGCTGTTCAGATCAAGACGTGGAGCTGCTCGAGAGCCTGAAGGACAGACGGTCAGCTGCCGAAACTGTGTACAATGCGCTGCGCCGTGCCGAAGCCGCTGCCAACGCTGCTGCCCAGGTGCTGCAGGCATCCCACTCATACAAGAAGTCCAAGTGCGACAGAACAGCTATGCCCGGGTCTGCTATCTGCATGGGCCTGCTTAATGCTGACATGCCAGCACAGAAGGAACTGCCTGATCGTGTGCCGCTGTGAGCTGTTTGCAGGCGTCCGGGCAGCTCGAGGAGGCGCTGCAGGCAGCAGAGTCTCAAGGGACTGCCTATCAATCGAACAGTATGACAGCACAGCAGCAGCAGCGACAGACGCCTCAGCGGCGGGGGCAGCAGCAGCAGAGCAGCCGGCGCTTTGCCAGCAGTAACGGGCGTGGCCGGGGGGACGCCAGTGGCAGAGAGCTGCTGGGCAGCATGAGCGACGACGAGGGCTCTGACATGCTGACTGCGAGGTGCTGGCTCGCAGATGACGATGTCAGCTTGTGGAATGGCTGTTGCTCGCGCCTTGCATCGTCATACGCATGGTTGCATGCTGGACGCGCTGCCATCTTGCAGCTTCAGAAAGACATGTGCGATGCTTTCTCCAGGGATGCGATGGCGGGAAATGCTTTCCGGCCTGTGGGCCAGTAGCTAGCAGCTGCAGGATGGGGAGCTCACCAAAACAGTCCAGATGCTCGCAGATGACCAACATGTATACTCATGCGCCAACACGAAGGCGAATGCAATGGTTGTGCTGCCAAATGCCTTCGTGTTGAGTTGGAACTCTTTCCCATTATGCACCAAGCGTCTTGGCTGCACAAAACTCAGCGCTTGGCAGCACTATGAACAGTCTGGATCTACCCAGCGTACTTGCAATGAAGAGATTGACCGTCTGAAACTGGAAAAGTAGGCGAAACCCAATGCACTGTGAGTTTTCCGGACTTTGAAACCTGAAGGTGCCAAAACTGCCTGTCACCATGATGCTGTGCTGCATCACTTGTCATGCGACGACCGCTTGCCGCCGCGAATTAGTTGTTGCCCATTACTGATGCTGGGGTGCAGCGCATGCTGCAGCTGCTGCAGGACCGAGTATAGCTGATCTCCCTGCATCCAACCAACTTGTTACACACTGGTGGTGGCGATGGTCTTATTGCACGTCACAGGCAGATTTTATTTGTCTTATATACGGACAGCAGCAATGTGGCTGCGCAGTCACCTGAACGACGACGCCTGACGCCATGTCAGAGGATGGATCACTCCTCGCCACACGCAGCTGCAGCATGGCGCCAAATGTGCGCAGCGCGGACAGCGGCTTTCGTGCCTGCGACATCCAATCGCATCAATACCCTTATCAAAAGCTCATGCGACCACTGACAGGAGTGTTGGCTGGATTTGTGACGGTGATTTCGGGCTTGCTGGGAAATGTGTTGGAATGATTGCATAGCATGTTGCAAAGCCCAAAGCAGCATTTGTGCATTGCCTGGGATGCAGTGCAGGTTGCCAATACGGCTGATGATGTCGCACCTGTTCCACGAGGCTGCGCGCGTTCTGCTGGCTAGTGAGCAGCGTAGCTCGTTCTAACGCCGCTCGCAGCTCCAGTGCGCATGTCAACGTCAGCATCTCGCACGCCTGCTCCAGCAGCACAGCTGCAACAGGGAGAGCATTGCACACCTGATTGAGCGCTAATAAGTGATACAGTGCACCGGGAAACTGAATTTTCTCACCACATGCAAGGAAGTGGATCAACCATGCTCTCTCTGCAGCAAACCAGGTGCACCTGACAGCTGCACAAAGCGGTAGTCGACCGTGCTGGGGTCGACAGCTGGCGGCGCGTCCTGGATGGGGGCGCTGAGCTGCGGCTCTGGCGCCTCCGCAACCAGCAGCCCAAGGAGCGTGCCGTCCCTGTCACAGCATCCAGCAGCACTGATCGATATGAAAGGATTTACAATACGTATTGACCACAACAGTACGGCAACACTTCAGCAACATCACAGTTATTGAATCGCATGCTGCTGCAAGCTATCACACCCACCTGCCGGCATGCGCCTCTGTCTGTTGGCTGCCGCTGTGCATGCTGCCTGCAGCCGCATCGCCGTGCAGCGCACTGGACACAGCTGCCTGGTGCGCAAAGGTGAGCGGGTAGATCACGGTTTCCCTGTCGCCGGGCAGGCGGAAGCGGGCCTGCTGCTTGAGCCATGTCTCAATGACATGCTGGATGTCGGCGCCTCCGGCGCCATCCGGGTCTATGTGGTTCAGCTGCACCTGAGGCATGCTCTCATCAGAGCCAACAGGACCTGCAGCCAGCAGATGGCACTCGAGGGTGACAGCTGCCTCCAATTGGCTTCCTATGGCATATGGTGAATGGCGTCAGACGCACAGCGCACACAGCACAGTGTGGAGTTCACCTGCTGCATCGTCGTCGCCCGCACGGAAGGCCACTCGCTGCAGGCACAGCTCCCCAGCATCGAGGCTGGATGGCACTCGCACAAACACGCTGAAGTTGCTGATGGGCTGCGTCGTGCCTGCGCAGCCCTTCAGCGCTGTCTGCAGCTGTCGCAGCTGCGCATCGCATGCTCGCCTGAACTCGGCGCTGAACTGCAACGTGCACAGAAGCCACATCCAGGCGCAGCAACGGCGCCCGCAGACACATACCATGCCCATGATCAGGCAAGCGCTCATCACGGCACCTCGTTCACACCTGCGGTTCGCTCGGACTGTGAGCAGGGGTATCAGCGTCTGCAGTCACGGCGCTGCCTGCCGTGAAGGACTGGACTAGTGTCGCTGCATGTCGCTGTCGGCGCCAGTCCCGTTGCGGCAAAGCATGCTGCCTGAAGCTGATGGACGTAGCGCTCTGCACCACCTCTCGTGCTGATTGACACTTCAAGTGGTGCACGGGGAGTGCTGTCTGAGCTGTCGAGGTGTGACCGGCCCTCGCACCAAGATACATGGTCAAGGCTGAATGCTCACATGCAAGTGACCCTGTGCAACTCAAAATGTCCTCCGCGCAGCCTGAGCTGGATCGTCTCAGCACGTACTGCTAAGAATGAGCAAAGTGCAAGCAGCTTGAGCCAGTAAGTAGAGTTCTGTCACTGCTGGGCCGTGCTGCTCGCAGCTGCTGACCAGGACAGCAGTGCACGAATGATCGGGGCACCATCAACACCGAGGCCGATTATAGATCGACCGACCCAGTCGGCACAACCACAAATCCTTCAAGAAGGGGTAGGGCAATCATGCATACTGCTTCTTTCAGGTACACACGCGGACGTCAACGGCAAGCAGCAGTCCTCGTGACTGGTCTGAGCCGGCTGCGCAGCATGGCAATGCGCTGTGTGGCAGACATTGCTGCAATCCGCTCATCATATGCGACCAGCCAGCGCAGGAGTGCATCATAGCGTCTGCAGAAGACCGCCATGCCAACATCAAACCAGCCGACACCCTCAAACACCAGCGCTGCAAACACCAGGGCCCCAACCTTAGACTCGAGAATCTGGTGCACTTGCGCATCACACTTTGTTGTCACAAGAGGGATAGTCTCACCTTGGTGCTCGGAGTGCTTCGGCAATGTTTCAAGGAATCTCTCGGGCAGCTGCGTCCAGTGGAGCCTGGAGTTCAGATGATGCTGCAGGCAGTGAAGCACTAGATCACACGGACATTATGAGATGGACGAGGAAACCGAACTATGATGTGATAAGATCATCAACATCTGCTGAGCCCTGTCGAATGCACCAAACAGTCACCTGTATGTGGTAGCCGTCATTGAATGTCTTCTGGTTGTCTGCAGAGTTGACGCAGTTGTACGTCATGCTGTAGCTGTTTTGGGGCTGCCTTGCATCAATGAAGATGTGCTGGCTCCTGCAGACACCAGGGACCACCGACGTTGAAAGCCAGGCCACCATGTTCACCCGGCCAGTCTCAAGTGTGCACAGAGCAGCTGTGTAGAGAAATGACATCAGCCACTGGCACGGAAGCATCAGGGGTTCCAACTGGCGCACCAGTTGCCAAACATCAGGGCAAAGCTGGTGACCACGAATGGGACCAAGAACACCCAGGTCGTGGCCACACTGTTGACCTGCCATAACGTAAACATAGCAGCACAGTAGGCCAACTCCGCCATCAGACACCTGCATTTAGGCCGACATGTTTGGGAGGTTGAGATAGCAGCTGGGTGACTGGCATGCACACCACACGCAGGCAAGAGGTGAGTGTGACCCGACCTCCTCTCGAATCTAGATGGTTGATGCTTTTGACTACAGACCTGCACGCTGCGCCACCCCGTCGCTTCTGCAAAGCATACAGCGGCAGCTCCACCCACACGAGAATGCCGTGCCGCAGCCAGTACCTGCAGTGGAAGCGCAAAGTCCTTGCCATACGGTACAGGACATGCATATAATACTGGCTTGGCAATATGCGGAACATCTCAAAGCACACCCAAGGAACTGAAAGAAGTTGTCCCGCTGGTAGGGCTCTGTGGACGACAGGTCCCATGCTGAGTTGTTGCCCTCAACGTGGTGCATGAGCACGTGGTGCAGGTTGTACAGGCCGCTGGGCAGGCCGAAGAGCGGCGCCAGCAGCAAAGATATGCACCAGTTGAGCACTGCAGCAGGTGAGACACACACGAGCCTCATGGTTGCAGTGCGCCAGTGGTGGCAGGTCACGACAAGAGTCCTGACCGCATCACACAAAGGGAGATCACTAATGCAACACGCACATGACATTTGGACGGCAACATTTTTGAACACCTGAACTGCGGAACAGGGGGCGATGCTCAGTGACATGCAGCGCCAGCAGGAACCGCTGCAGGTACAGGCCGAATGTGACCGCCAGGTACGCTGCAACTAGCGTATGCGATCGCACGCCGCAGACGTACAGCGCTGCCGCGCAGGGCACGCTGCTGCAACAGATGTTGAGGATGAGCCACAACACGGGCGCATCACGGGCGTCCCGCAGCAGAGGGATCAGTTTTGCTGCTGCCCAGGCGGGCGGTGCCACCAGAAACTCTAGCCGTGGCGCGGCTATATCGGCTGCTGCTGCTGCCTGTGCCCTCTCCCTTGGGCGTTTGCCGTTGATGACTGTGGGGCTTTGTGAGTCCGCCATCATTGGCGGTCATGCGCTCAGTGTGATGGGCACTTTCTAGCATAAGGTATTGACCAGCAAGGAAGACTAGAGGTACGAACTACATCAGCACTGCGACATGTCAATCATCGCCTGTTCTGCCTGGGCGCTACTGATCAGGCAATTTTAGCACGACATGCAACTATGACTCCACCCTACCACTGCAGCGCGAGTTCGAACTGATGTATCAGTGGGCGAAGGCTCGTGCTTCAGCACCACAACACGGCCTGGAACGGGAGTCTGTGGGAGCTGCACCTGCTGTGTGTTGCCTGCATTGCAACAGGTGAGTAATCAGGTTGTGTCCCTCGGCTGGTGGCACCTCAGGGGCTCAGGCTTCACCGCATCGATGATCGAGCACAGTAGTAATGTTATGCATATGGCAACATAGCCCACAAACCTGCAGGGCGTTGCGGGCCATCACGGCTGCTCAGTGCCACGCTTGTCGGGTCCCTCCAGCAGGATAGCCAGCCAGCATGCACATGATGGCAACGTTGCATATGCAACCCTCATGCGTGTGTGAAGCCTTCAGACATGAAACCTCAAGACGGTGCATGCACCCGTCAGGCACATCGGAGCAGGTTCAGAGGTGTCAGCAGGGGCTTGCAGCATCGCGGCGCCCTGGGAGGATGGCCAGACAGGTAGGTCACCAGCATGCAGTGTTGACGTAGAAGGCTGCACGCACTCGTGAGCCTTCCATCAAAGTCAGTTTCATTTGCCTTGCAGCGCATCACCCTGTTGCGATCAGCAGAACCCTCACAGCGTAACAGCAGCAATGTCAGCGGCAGCATGGGGGCCAGCAATGACGAGGCAGGGGCATCTCAGACTGTCGATGAGGTCAGCTGCTTCGGCACCGGCATGGAGGTCACCTGCTCGGCATCATACGATGATGGTCCCGGAGATGAGACTGCTGCCGCACCCAGCGGCAACGGCATTGCTGAGAGGGCAGCACCTGAGGCACTCCAGTCAGCACAGCCAGCTCAGCCAGCAGAGGAAGCGCTATCAGGCTTTCAGCAGGTGCTAGCCGCGGCGCTGCTGGTGTCGCCTTTCTTCTTCTGGGGCACCTCGATGGTGGGAATGAAGGTGACTGCTTTCCAGAACGTGAAGACATCACACAGTCATTGCTCGAATCTGCCATCGCTGGTGCGATTGCATGCTCCGTGGCATGCGTATCATCCGGCAACACCACAATTGTCTGACGTTCAATCATGCATCCGAAGCCACCTGACATTATTTTTTTGCTGGCATCCTACCTGCAATACTAAAGGCACAGACGCTGGTGGGTCGTACCAGCGGGGTGTCCATCGCCTCTGGCGGCTGTGCCCACTGCGAAACAGTGTCCATGTGCTACTGTGTCCTCAGGCGAAGAAGCTATGTGGCCGCAGGTGCTGGCGCCGCACACCAGCCCCCTGTTTGTGAGTGCTTGGCGGCTGGGCCCCGCGGGCGTGCTGCTGCTGCTTTGGGGCGCCTCCAAGGGCCGGCCTCAGCCGGGCAGCAGCATGGCCTGGATCTCCATCCTGGCTTTCAGCCTCGTGGACGCCACGTGCTTTCAGGTGAGTAACACTGCACCGTCTGCAATGCAGCTGTAAGGCACCAACTCGTCATCTTTAGCGCAAATAATGTAATCGTGCGGGTGTATGATGACTGCTATAGGAAACAGCCTTCAGTGTGTGCCACATATAGCACGATGGCTGCCACATGACCCCGATCTGCAAGTGCAGGGGTTTCTGGCAGAGGGCCTGCAGCGGACATCAGCGGGACTAGGCAGCGTCATCATCGACTCCCAGCCGCTGACAGTGGCATTGCTGGCTTCGATTTTCTTTGGCGAATCACTCTCAGCTCTTGGGTATGCCGGTGAGACTCTTTGTACACCTTCCTTTGCTCGATCGACAACGGCCCCTGTCGAGCAGCACCTGCAACGCTACTGCCCATGTCCCACGCAACTGGGCCATAAGAAGCACACTGTTGAATCTTGCATAGGGCTGCTTATTGGCGTGGCGGGTTTGCTTCTGTTGGAGGTGCCGCCTGCCACCCTGGAAACTTTCATCGACACAGCACACAATGGCCAGCTTGCAGGTGCTGGGCCAGCAGATTGGCGCCTTTAACCCAATACATTCGGCTCCATCAGCAGGCTTTGCTCTCTGATGTGATGTCATGTTGTCAATCTCGAAATGCCATGAAGTGGTTTGTTGCTCAGGGTGCTCTGCTCGTGCTCAGGACTGGATGTTGCATCTTTGCCTAGCGGCAGCATCTGGGACAGCGGCGAGTGGTGGATGCTGCTGGCAGCGCAGTCGATGGCAGTGGGCACAGTCATGGTCCGATGGGTCAGCAAGTAAGTCGCACAGCCTGCAATTCGTTGACGCGCTGCAACTGCGTGCACCAGACAAGCTTTGATCTCTTGCACCCACCAGCTCATCATGTAGTCGGTGACAAGGCTCATCAGATCCCCCACCAGTTCGCATTTGCGTTACCTCTGGCCGCAGGTACAGCGACCCTGTCATGGCAACTGGGTGGCACATGGTGATTGGCAGCCTGCCCCTGCTGGCAGTGTCAGCAGCGCAGGAGGGTCCCGAGCTCGCAGGCCGCCTCTCCCAGCTTACTGGTGGGCCTCCGATATCGACGTTGCACTAGAGCTCAAACGTGGCATAAACCCCCAAGACCATTTTCGGAATGCTGGGCTGAACCTGCAACAACTGATGGGGCACAATGCAGCGAGAACGTGGTCTATACCAGTTGTATGCTCAGGGTACTTGCTGGTTGCATATGTACAGTGATGCCTGCGTCATCAGAACTGCTGGCAGGCAGGTTCGCGGCCACCGTGCAGCCATGGACAGCTGTGGCCACATGCATCTCGTGTGTGCTGGTGCAGGTTCAGACGCGGGCATCCTGCTGTACATCACAGTCCTTGGCAGCGCAGCCAGCTATGGTGAGTACATGCCTGCGCAGGGGTTTGGCAAGGCTGTGGGATGCACAGCCAATGATGTGCAACAGCCTGCACGTTGAATGTCATGCTGCGCTTTCCACTCTGCAGGCGTGTTCTTCTACAACGCCAGCCGCGGCAACCTGACAGCGCTGTCCAGCCTTACATTCCTTACACCAATGTTTGCAGCGCTCACTGGGTATAGTCTTCATAGCTCTGCCATGCCCCTGCTCCTGCTCTGACATACCATATGTTGTGGTGGAGACTGTGAAGCATCCCAACTGCTGCACTGCAAGTGCTGTGGCAAACTGCGTCATGCAGGTACGTTGTGCTGGGTGAGACGCTGACGCCCTTGCAGCTGCTGGGGGCAGCCATCACGCTTGGGGCGGTGGCGCTGCTGAACTCAAAGTCCAGCCAGGCGAAGCAGGCCTGAGATGCGCCTGGCTTGTACAGATATGATCGTGGCACAGGACCGTCTATTGATTGGCCTCAGAAGTGTCCCTTGACATGATCGATCGGTGTGCTTTGGACTTGCAACGAAACTGCAGATTCACAACATATGACTCGGGCGGTTGCAGCCGTAAACAAATTGGTTTGCAAGTTCATAGGGTGTCATTCCTGTATGTGCAACCTTTCGAAGACAAAACAATCACGATCCATTTAAGCTCCAGGTATGTTCCAGAGGAATAACATGTGTTAGACTAGAATGAATTAGGCTAACATGAGCTGTAGCAATCAGCAAATTTAGCTGGCTAAGCCCACACAGGCACCAGCCTGATTGCAACGTGCGCATGTCAGTACACGGCAGGTGCGCCATCCTTCCGTGGATCGCAGATGCCAGTAAGCTGTGATGAATTGTCTGGGTCTGCGAATATCGCAGACACGCATGCACCCCAAGGGAATGTCGTGATGTTGTGGCCTGCGAGCACATGTGGCCAGCATGTCCGCCTAGGCGATGGACTGTATGCATGCAAACCGTTTTCGTGTAATGGATCGCATAGTTGTGCACTGCACAGTGGATGACTGTCAATATGATCCAGCGGCACCCACCACGGTCTGCCAGATCCTCCAGCTCGTGCTGCGGGAAGCTGAGTTCAGTGCCAGCTGCGGTCCAGTTCTCGGCAAACAGATTGTTTGGCAGCAGCTGCATATGACATCAGTTGACGATTGAGCACTGCATTATCAGAACCTTGACCATCGCTGCGCAGCGCAGCTTATCAGAGGCTGTCAAAGCAACGCAAGCTACCGATGAGTTGCATGAGTTGCACTGGCAGAGGGCAAGGGCAGCACCTGGTGGTGAAACCTGGGCTTTGAGATGAGGTCGATGCCATGCTCGCAGGTGGCCAGCAGCCGCACCTACAGTGTGGAGGCTTCACATGTGACACCTTTGGCGAGCGAGCTGCTGGGCTGAATGGGCGTGCAGTGTTGTGCTCAGTGACCTCACCAGTGTCTGATACACGGCGGATACGATCAGCGGGCCGCCCGAGCCTCCCATCACTGCGCGGAGCTTGCCTCCTTGCAACACGATCATTGGAGACCTGCGTCAGCACACAGAACTGAAGCACTGAATGCGTCTACATGCACAGCACAGGTTGCTCGGTGGCAGGATCATCAGCGATAGACTGAGGAACATTGAGTCAGCAGTCTGAAGTCAGTGCCATCATGTGCCATTGCATCAAAGTAGTTTTAGCAATGGGAGTTGCTATGGATATGCCAGCTCGAAGCAACTGCACCCACATTGAGGACAGCGGCTTCTTGCCAGGCCGGATGAAGTTGGCCTTGGCTGGTGGCAGGTTGAATACATCTGGCTGCCCCGGAGTTGAGAAGTCTGTGCAGGGTGACAACAGACAGCATCGACAAGAGCAAGTGCCTTGTCTTCGTAAAAACGGCATGCACACCATCAGCAACGGAGCAACAGGGAAAGCACTGCAGCAGACTGATCACACGCTTGCTTACCGCCCATCTCGTTGTTCAACAAGACGCCTGTCGCCTTGGACATGACCTTGCTGCCATATGGTGTGTTGACCTGGAGGACAGGGGGAACAGCAATTCATGGGCCCCGTGAACCCCAAGACCTGTACACGATGCAGCATGCTTTCCAGCCAGAGATGACACCGCTTGCAGACTCAAATCCCATACGCACCGTCGTAGTCATAGCAACTGCGGCAACAGACAGCAGCACGTCAGCAAGGACCATTCTTCAACATGAGGAAACAATGGACATTGACAGCAGCTTTGCCACAAAGAAGCACACCTGCCATGCCATCGCTGCCCACAATGCTGAAGTGGGTGGTGCCTGCATCACAGGACAGTACATCAGGTTGACTGCAGGCGACCAGCACTATGACCTGTATCTTCAAGTACATGCGCAGCGTGCGCCTCATCATTTGTTGTGCTTGCTGCTGGCCAACGTGTACCATGATCATCTGGCATGTCGTGCAGCACATTCCAGCGACCACCGTAGCTCTCTGGGGCCTGTGTCTCGTCGTCGAGGATGTCAGCCCTGCATCTCACAATCATGGCCTACTTCAGGCGAGCACACCAGCGATATGGCTTGTGTCCAAAACAGAGCAAACATGGTTTTCAGTCTGGGCAACAGATGTTCCAACTGATGTCACAAGGGTAACGCGGCTCACCGCAGCTCATCAGCAAACTCTAGCGACAATGTGTCATGCAGCAGGGCGTCCTGTGTCGTGGTGTTGACGAATGGGTTGCGGGGGTCGGGTCCAGGGTCCCCCAGGCTCATGCGCAGCGCGAACGCATGCTTCATGGCCTGCGACCGTACCAGTGTCTTGAATGTGCGACCTCAATGACTGTAAGCCTGTATAACCAGCAGCGTGCATGCTCAAGCATGTTGCCTGCATGTCAACAGCTTGAATGTGCACCTCAACAACCCGATGGGCTGCCAGGTCGCCTGCAGCCGACAGCCGCAGTTTGTAGCCATTCAGGATGTGCAGCGCCGCAACAATCACAGCGGCAGATGACGGCGGCGGCGGAAAGATCAGCTGCAATGACAGCCCAACTGTGCTCAGCTTTACAGTAGCCTGCAACCATTTCGCTGCTAGTGCAGGACGGCAGTGCTATGGTGCAACAGCTTGTTTTGCTTCAAACTCGAAGTTATTGCCAGCTTAGTGCCTTGCAACAGCGTCAACTTCTCACCTCCACTCCGTATGCATGCGCCCGCATGGCAGGCTTGAGCTGGGGCCGAGCATTTGTCAGGTCATCAGCTGTCACCAAGCCGCCTGCAGAGCAGCCCTGCCCTTGAACATGGTTGCTGTGCATCAGTTGGTAGTGCGCATGCTAGTGCATTTCTGTGCCTACTACATATCACAATGCACAGCATGATCATTGGATTGCATCAAGGGTAAGTACTGATGACAATGACTTGCCAGCAGCCTGGATGTCTGCTGCCAGCTGCTCCGCAAGGCTGCCTTGGTGCATCACATCTGCGCCATGCTCCGCAACTGCATGCAGAGAGCTGTGCAGTGCCTGCCAGTAACTTGTATTCAGGCAGGTGGTGCTGGTCATGGCACCTTTGGCAACAGGAAGTGCATGTATAAAAGTGTCCAGAAAACCAAGCCTGTCACAGCAGAATGAGTGCATGCGTCTGCCACATGAACACACCTGCTCGCAGCAGCGCCGCCAGCTGTGGCCGCCTACAGCACGTCTCATTGACATGCGGCGGCCGCCACTGCCGGCCATCCCGCAGCAGAAATGCCTCTCGCAGCAGTGGGTCTGCCCGCATCGTCGCCAGCGTCACATTTGCTGACAGGCTGGCCACAATGTACCTGCAGTTGTAAGCGAAGACAGTCACATGCTGTCACTCTGTCGCTGTGAGTGCAGTAATGAGTTGTACTCCAGCCATCTTAAACATGTTTTCCTACCAATGCCACTCATCTCAGATATTGATCGCATAGTGAATGCTTGCAAGGACTGATAGCTTACGGGTGGGCTGGGAAGCCGTGTTCTGCAAAGGGTATGACTGGCTGGATGAGGTCAGCCCAAGGCAGCGAGCCGTGGCGCGAGTGCAGCAGCTCCAGACCTCGTAGCTCCAGTGGCACAGCAATAGCCAGACCGCCGGTGATCGCTGCCGACGCATTGCCTGCATACAGTGTTACATGTGAGGCAGCAAACCTGAATGCACAGGCTGCGTCACAGGAAAGCGTGTTTGATGGCACGGCCAAAACAATTGGCCAAACATGGCGACATGGGAGCCTAGGTGGGACAGCCAGTGGTTCAGCTCAATAGGAAAAGCATGTTTTCCAGAATGGGATGATGCAGTGCCATCCTGCACCTTTGAACATCTTCTCTGTGGCTCCAGACGGTGCAAACTCGCGCGCATCAACAATCTCTGCGGTGCCATTAGGCAGCAGGATGTTGATGAAACCGCCGCCGCCAATGCCTGACGCCATGGGGTTGAACACCCCCTCGCACAGCGCCGTCGTGACACACGCATCCGCCGCGTTGCCGCCCCGTTTCATGATGCTGAGGCCTGGAGGGAGTGGAAGGAGGCTGTCAAATTCCATCGCAAAAATCCCAACATCAAAGCTGAGGACGGAACTCCCGCCGCCATCAGCGGGAGTGCACATGAGCCAGTTGGGGGAGATCGCACGCTGGCTGCTCACCCATCTCGCTGCAGCGGCCATGGTCGGCTGCAACTGCGGCATGGCGCCCCATTGCCAGCCGTGGTCTGTGCTGCCAATCATACTCCGGCAGACCTAAACATGATGCACCGTCAGCTGATGGTCCGCCACAAGAGCTGGCCTGCTGCCATGCTTGTAGTCCACAGGATGCGACGTGGAGCTTGATGCCGCTGCGCACCTCCCACAGGGTTGTGCCATCTAAGATGAGCGTGTGCAGTACTGCTGCTGCCGTCACCACCCGGAGGGACTGGCTGCTGTGAGGTCTGACATCCGGAGCGAGTGAAGAGAACGAAAGCCAATGCGCAGGTTGCAAGTCCTGCAGAGTTGATGCAGGTGCGCTGATGTGACCATTTGAGGCAGAGCAGCCCATGATAGATGAACTTGGCGCTACCAATGGCGCTACCAATGGCCATACAATGGCAGTGGCATTCGAAGACGCAGACAAGCTGGACTACCAAGTACCTGCAAGTAGTCCTAGCTTACGACTTGCTCGGCGGGCGTCGCACGGTGCCGCCACCGGCGCGATGCCGCATGAGGGAGCATGCTGCCTGTGCATCACCTTGGTCTGTCAAAGTGCGCAGGCTTTCAGAGGATAGGTTAGGACGCTAACTAGCAAACCATCCAATGCAAGTACCTCCGCTCCGCAAGGCTACCGCTCTTGGCTACCAGCGGAGCCCCTGGACTGTCTGCCTCCAGGTCGGTGGATGGCGCTTGGTGCGCCATCTACTCTGCTGGCAGTTGGTGGTTGTGGCCCGTGGTTGTTAGACCAATCAAAATGACTTCATTCAACGACTTGGAATACAATGTGCAAATAAACATTGCACCTGCACCTACATCATGCCCTGTCCTCATTTGACTTGACACGTGAGCACTTGAGCTGTCAGCATGCCAACAGGGGCACAGGTGCAGTTGCATGCAGCGTCGCGTGGATAGCACAAAAGCACTCAGCGTGGATGTGATCGGCCATGACAATGGCAGCAGCTGCAAGCCACGCAAAGTTAACGTGCAGTTCATGGTGCCGGCGCATGTGCGACATGGACATATATACAGAGCGCAGCGTAGTCAACATGCAGCAGTGACCGCAGATGGACCACGAAACAGCACACAAGTTGTATCAGACCCTGAAAGCATACGATGCGGGCGCAAAAGCTAAGCAGGTGGGGCAACTGCGGCGTGCATGCTTTGCTGGGTGAGTGGCAAGCCTGCCGAATCAGCTTCCATACCTCTCACCGATGGCTTGCAGGGTCTCGGATTCACTAGTGACGCGGTGGAGCATGGGAACAGCCATGCAGAGCGATGGCGCAGCGATGCTGCAGCTGTGCAGAGCTCTGCAGCGCATGCAGCATCGGAGAACGGGAGTGAGCATCGGCGTCAGGATGCAGAACGGCACAACGCTGGCGCAGCCCGGGAGATGTCGAGCAGCGGCCGTAACAGACCGGAACAGCCGTCATCGGATAGAGGATTCTACAACAGCAGAGGGTCTTCTGAGCATGGTCGCAGCAGCAGCAGTCGGCGGGGTGGTGACCGCTGGCTGATGGACGATGAGCGGCATGCTAACCACCGTAGCAGTCGCAGCGGACGTCAATCACCCAACTTCGAGCGCCGCGCGCAGCAGCGGTCAGTCAGGGAGGATGGCAGCAGCCACGATGCCACCCGCAGCAGGGACCGCGACCACTACCATGACCAGACAGGGACCAGACACACAGACATGCACAGAGACAGGAGTCCGGACCGAGGCAGAGGCAGAGACAGGCAACGGGAGAGGGACAGAGGCAGAGACAGAGACAGCAGCAGGCGTAGAGACAGGGACAGGGACAGGAGCAGGAGTAGATACAGCGAAAGAGAGAGAAACAGGGATGTGCGCGGCTCAAGAGACGCTAGGTCAGACAGCAGGTCCAGAGCGCGCCGCTCCAGGGGCCGCAGCCGTGAGCCCGCACGCCAGCTGGACCGCAGCAACGGCGAGGACAGGCTAGCGGCTGGGGACAAAGACAGCAGGCACACAGCTTCTGCTGTGCAGGACCAGCACAGTGGCCACCCCAGGCAGGGCAGGCCCTCGCCATATCAGCGGCAGCCTGCAGGACCGCAGCCGCAGGACAAGGCGGCAGAACCAGACTGGCACGAAGTGATCGATGGTTATGGTCAAATGACGCAGGCCATGCGGTTGCGTGCACGAACGCGGTATCAGCTGCAGAAGGCGACAACAAAGGTGAGATTGCGGGCAAGAACAGACTGACATGCAGTCCTTCAGTGTGGTGTGCAAGCTGCATCAGTCCGGCAAACAAGGTGCATGTGCGTCGGATATAATGCCGCAGTGCTGACGGGTACATAAGTTGAAGGCGTGCCTCTGAGATCAGCAATCACATCTCCATCCCGACGGTCATGCTGTGCTCTGCAGGCGCTTGACGACGGGCAGCAGTGGACACGCTTCCAGTTTGACAGCGACCAGCCGCCGGATGGTGATGAGGCGGGGGACCTTGATGCCAAGGAGCTACCAAGCAAAGCAGCTCAAGTGGACGCATCTCATGAGGCCAGCATTATCAGTATTGCCTCCGCTATGCAGCTCGTGGCACAACCTTCGTTTCGTAATCGCGACCTGAAAGTGCCACCGTGCCTGCGCAGGCTGCAATATTTGGAGCTCCGCCCACGCGAACCGCCTCGGACTCTGAAGACGATGAGGATCTGCCGCAGGTTGGAACGTCCGCTCTTAGCGCATGCTGTTTATTGCCTGGATGGCTGCAAAGTTGTTGGGCGTGCTGGTGGCGATATGGCAACAAGCTGAATGCAGGTGGTTGAGTTGCAAGAGGAGGCGATCGTTGATGATGTGTTGCCGACCGTGGTGGAAGTGGCAATTGCCGCTAGCCGACCCATTCTGTCATGGCGCGAACGTGCAGCGCAGCTCAAGGCGCAGCGGGAGGCTCAGGCAGAGTAGTATGCCCGCAATACAAACACTCACTTTTATTGCGGTCTTGTAATGTTTGGGGCCGTCACCGACATCACAAACCCTGTGTCTTATGATTCGTGCTCAAAACTTCTGTGCGGCAAGTCCGCAGTCTAGATCTAGCTATGGGACGTCCTATCCTATCCTGATGAACTGTCTCGATTTCAAGAAAGCAAGCAAGCAAGCAACCAGTGGCAGCTGGTGACGCCTGCAGCCGACTGCACCCAGCAGCAAGCACGCAGCATGTGAGATGGCAGGCCGGCCCCCTCGCTGCGGCTGCTGATCTTGACATCCTATGTTGCTGCTGAGCCGCCCACAATGATCTGGTTGATGGGGATGAACACAAGCTTCACGAAGAAGCCGATGAACCCCATGACCACGAAGCCCAAGGCCGTCCGAATGGTGATCTTGTTGAACTCTCTCCGGTCTGGCTTTGTGCAACGCTTCACCAGCCGTACGCTGTTCTTGCCAAACTCCTTCAGGGGCGTTACCACATTGTCCATTGCTGTGACCGCAGCAAGCGCCTCGTGACCCTGTGCGACCCTACGTAGACTTCACCTGCAAACGCCTTGACCTGTGCGATGGCGAGCTGCAGGAAAGTTGTGCTGGTTGCTGATTGGAGGGCACTCCCGTTGAAGCTCTAGGCCTGTAGGCACGGCTAGTGAGGTTAGCTCGGCAGGTGACCTTCCTGCTCTTCCTGCTTCCTGCCAGCCGGCATCAGTGCAGTCGCGCCTGCAGTGTCAGGCCCTCTTGGTGTAGGCAGGCTGCGCCTGCGGGGGTCAGCGACGGCGCAGCCATGAGCAAGGTCACAGGCGACACGCTCCGCGAGGGCCTCTCGGCCATCCTCGAGGGCTCGCAGGCCAAGCAGCGCAAGTTCAAGGAGACGGTGGAGCTGCAGATTGGCCTGAAGAACTATGACCCGCAGAAGGACAAGCGCTTCAGCGGCACGGTCAAGCTGCCGTACACGCCGCGGCCGCAGATGAAGGTCTGCGTGCTGGGCGACCACAGGCATTGCGAGGAGGCCAAGGCCATGGGTGTGGATGCGATGAGCGTTGAGGACCTCAAGAAGCTCAACAAGAACAAGAAGCTCGTCAAGAAGCTGGCCAAGAAGTACGCTGCCTTCCTGGCATCCGACTCGGTGATCAAGATGATCCCGCGTCTCCTGGGTCCGGGCCTGAACAAAGCGGGCAAGTTCCCCACCCTCATCGGCCAGAACGACAACCTGGAGGGCAAGATCGAGGAGATCAAGGCCTCCATCAAGTTCCAGCTGAAGAAGGTGCTGTGCCTGGGTGTCGCCATCGGTCATGTTGGCATGGCAGAGAAGGAGCTGTACGTCAACACACAGATGGCCATCAACTTCCTGGTGTCGCTGCTGAAGAAGAACTGGCAGAACGTCAAGTGCCTGTACATCAAGAGCTCCATGGGGAAGCCAGTGCGGCTCTACTAGGCGCTCTTGATTCTTTCTGGCGGCGGCAACAGAGGGCAGGTGGAGTCTGGCAGCGGTTGACAGCCCCTTTCGGCAGAGGGCCTCTGGCCTGCTCTTTGGCAGCGGCTTGGGCAACGACTGGCAGCTTGCAGAACGTAGATTGTAGGCTGACCAGTATGTAATCCCGCCAAGCTGAAGCACCTGCGACATGGGTGTGACTGGCATTGTCGCTCAGCAGCCAACTGTGCATCAGATTGCAGTCCTGAACAGAACAGCTCTGCCTCTGTTGTAGCGGCCAGACAGAGAGCAGCACTCACCTGCAAAGAGCATACGGCTCGCAACCACCTGCGCGGCCTGCCACAGTTGCATTTGCAAGCTACAGTCCCCTTTACCACTGCCATCTTACAAGCGAGCGCCACCCACACTACAGCGCACACATTCTTACCTCCCTCGTGCATGCAGCTGTGGAGCAGCACCACATTGGGTCCGAACAACAAGACGTGACTTCGATTGAAACACTGCATCAGACGCATGAGGGAGGCAGTGCAACCTAGCGCGGTGATGTCATCGGCTAGCTAGCGATCATGCATACTGAATAGCAGATGAATGTGAACTCTCCGTTGGCGTGGTGAACTGCCGCACCTGCACGCCGCCGCTGTGCGCCTGACACGCCATGGCTGATGTGAACCACCTGGATGGCGGAGCCACGCAAAGCAGCTTCTCGGTACGGTCTGACCTGCAAATGCGGTAAAGGTGGTTGCCTGTGCTGCAGATGCTAAGGTTTCTTGTGAAGCTATAGCCATGATCCGCCATTCGGCATGCATACCCAGGTACTCCTGGCGGCTGGGGCAGGCGTGCTGCTGCTGGTCGTGCTGGTTGGTGCTGCAGCAGCAGCGCTTTTCCTGTCTCGTCGTGCCGCTGATGAGGCAGATGCAGGCGCCGCAGCCGAACATGGCGGCGGTCGGGTAAGCTCACCATCTGGTTCTCCTGTGCCATGATCATTCTGTGCAAGTGCGGCAGCTGTGACAACTTGCTGATTCGCTCATGTGCCAACGTAGAGAAGCTTTGCACCTCAGTTTACCATAAACTTCCCAGCATTCGCGGGTTGCACGTAATCATTTGCCCCCTGTGTCACCAATGCTGCACAGGCTGCACAGCAGCGGACTGGCGGTGGGCGGCAGACGGCTACGGAGCGCATGCAGCAGCGCCTGCGGCGTCGGCGGCAGGCCACTGCTCAGGCAGCAGAAGCAGGCAGCGGTGGTGAGGCGGACGAGGTGCGGGCCTGGCTGACTGCACCCATCGCCCATGTTTGTTTGGCTGCTGTGGTGCACCAGGAAGGCTGGAAATGCTGGGTGTGCACGGAGCTTCGGCAGCATGAACGAGTGTCTTTGGCGCTACGTGTTCATGTGCCAATGCCCGTGTCGTCTGCCCCTCAGTGCATTCATTGTAGCATGGGACTGTGATGCCCCAGGTGCAGCTGGAGCATGTTGGTGTGACTTGCATCATACAGCTCTCAGATACATTCTGTTTGCATGCATGTACGGCATCAGCACACACGATGTGGGTGCGCTGCACGTCAGCCATCGGCACATCAGCTTGTCTCATTGGGCCTCTGATCAGCGCTTATGCTGTTGTAGGAGGGCGGGTCAGAGGCAGAGGGGGATGCCGAGCCTCAGAACAGGCGGCAGGCGCGGGCGGCGGCGCGTGCCAATGACCGAGCTCAGCAGGACGCAGCACGGGACCACCGTCAGACGAAGCAGCAGGTGGCAAGCCATGGCAGGCATACCATATCACCATCAAGAGGCAGTAGGCGGCAGCTTGCCGCCGCTGCTGCTGCTGCTGCTGCAACTAGGCATTGGCTCTTAATGGCCATGTTCAAGCCGAACGCGCAATGACTTGCCGATGTCACTGTGACACCCGTGTGTCGGTGCAGGCTTACGATGCGCGGCGAGCCGCCAAGGAGGCCGCTCGGGAGGCAGAGGAGCGGAAGCTCGAGGAGGAGATAGCGCGGCTGCAGGTGACAGGTGGCAGACTCAGAGGGCACCCCACCAATGCGCAGATGTACTTGTCTCAACGCCGGCCCTGTTCAGCAGTCGAATCAACCAGGTGAGTGGGTGCAGCTGTGTCGCCTTGCAGGCGGAGCGGGATGCAGCAGACGCAGCGGAGGCGGAGCAGTGGCTCGGCCAGATCAGTGTCGAGGGCGGCGGCACGGGCGAGGACGCCGCTCAGGAGGCCCAGGTGTGCTTCTGTTTGCCTGCAGACCATGGCACCACCCCGAGATGCCACCTCATGCCTGCGCCCGAGCTGTTCCTTTCCACCCGCAATGCTGCACCCTCTCTGGACGGTCGAAGTCACCACTGTGGGGATGGAGCGCGTGTTCCCGCAGGCTTTGCTGGCAGAGTTCGAGGCGTACATCAAGCAGCACAAGACGGTCGCGCTGGATGAGCTTGCAGCAATATTCGGACTCCGCACGCAGGACGCAATATCCCGCGTACAGGAGCTGGAAGCGTCTGGCCGCCTCACGGGCGTCATGGACGACCGGGGCAAGGTAATGAAGTGGCTCTTTCCTCGGGTCAGGCAAGTCAGATGCATATGTCACATCCTAGAGAGCTCGTTTCTGCAACACTTTGCTCGTTTCTGCCTGTTTCGACAGCCTGTCGCCAATGTGCACAGCTTGGTGTTGCCAGCCAAGCTCAATGCGGTTGCGAATGCAGTTCATCTACATATCGCGAGGGGAGATGGAAGCAGTGGCGTCTTTCATCAAGCAACGTGGACGAGTGGCCATTGCCGAGCTGGCTGCCAAGAGCGACACTCTTATCGACTTGGAGTTGAAAGCCACGCAGCTGGCAGCGGACGGGGATTTGTTTGCCGACAGTGGCCCAGCGGCGGTGGATGTGTTTGCATGACACAGTTGCTTCGGTCGTCTGATGACCGAATGACTTGCTGAGACTCTTAGCACGCGTGAGGGCATCAACGATCATCAAGGTAAACCAAAACATACATAAATGTACACAGTCGACCCGGTTGCAATGTGGCAATCTGGCAACAAGTGCAGTACAACCAATTCAGTCAATCTTCAATCCGTTCCGTTTCAGTTTCTCAGCACCCACACTCAAGGTGCAACTCTCCACTCCCTCCGCGTGAGATGGCAACGACCGTTACTCGGTCTCACGCTTGAGCTGCAGCCTGTACTTTTGCAGGTGGCTTGCCACATTCTCCCTTGTCAAGCCCTCAACATTCATTTTCTGCGCGCACAGAGAGCAGCGTGAGCAGGTGTCAGTTTAGGTGCCACAAGGCAGTGCTGCTGCACCTTCCCCTGCCACTGCAGTATCGTGCTTCGGTCTGCTGTCAGCATCACGTCAGGCCTGGCTGCAGCAGAGAAACAGCCGACCTGCATGATGGCTTTCGGCACGGCCGTGTGCACACCCAGCTCCGTCACGGCGTCCACAAACCGCTTGTGCAGCTCTGCCGTCCATGCCACTCTCGGCTTCTTCGTCATCGCGACGCCAGCGTCCTTGTTGTCCGCCCGCCCTGCCGTGGCTGCCGCTGCAGGCGCAGGCTGCCCTGCGGTCCGCTGGGGCCCCGCAGACGCCTGCTGAGCGCCCTGTTGGCCGCTGCGCCCTTGCAGCTGCTGCTGTGGCCCGTTGGCCGCGCTGTTGAGCTGCTGGTCGTACGCCATGGGCGGCATCTGGCCCGATTGCAGCGCAAGTGCGGTCTGCGGCATGCCCCCCGACATGGGCATGAAGCCGCCAGGCACCGGCCACGAGGGCTGCGCAGCATTGCCGGGAGGCAGCAGGCTGAGCTGTGAGGGCTTGGACTCCGCCTTGCCGTCGGTCTCGGGCTGCTCAAGACCGAAGGCTATGGCCAGGTTGCTGGGCAGCAGAGCCTGGTCCAGCGGCACGAGATCATGCATGGCCATGGTTGCAGCCTGACACACGGACATGAGCTGCAGTTGCACGCGAGCTGTAGCAGGTGCAGCTGTGCAGCCTCTGCGACATCACGATCTCCGAGACCCGGTTGCAGTACAATGCCCGGACATCATGTGCAGGCGGCTCAACATCACGCATGCTTCGTGCTCATAACCTCGCTGCAGGTCTGAATGTGCAACTTTGATCAACACGACCCCAATCATCATGCTGTGATATCCACATGATTGAAGGGCCGTTCCTGCTGACACTTCCACACCTTGCTCAGACGCCGGTGCCCCAGCAGTGCGTTGAAATCGGACGTAGCTAACCTCAGCCGAGCCTCTGCTTCGCGCTGCGCGCATCAGATCGCCGTCGTAGACTGCTGCAGGCACCAGTCGAGATGCCGCTTGGGCAGCGGACGGACTGCGGCGATGCACGCTATGCTGGCATCGAGATACCTTTCACGTCCAACATCGCCGACCAGCTGGAGGTGCTGCTTGGTCAAGTGCACCGGAGGGGGATCCGTAGCGTGATGTATCGCGTACGATGTGCAGACATTGATAGCATGAGCAAGATGGCGGCGGCGCAGTCTGTGAGCTCTGTTGGGATTTGGCTGACCCTGATGCATCATGCTCCTGCAGCTCACACTGTCCAGTGGCTTCGACTTCCTGGTGGCGCCGCTGACGCACCCGCGGTACAGGCGGCGACCCACTGAAGCACCGCAGCAGGGCGAGCTGCGGCCGCCGTTCACCCGTGCCGATGTTCTGCTGACAACTGGGCAGTGGAGCAGCCAGGCAGGCAACGTGCCTGCATCGCCCTCGATGAGATGAGGATACTCAAACGGTGGACTTGGCTACTTCATGCAATCTGGGCGGCTGCCACGCATAGAGCGACGCAGCGGCAAGTGCGTGCAGGTGGTGGGCAAGATCAGCCCGTGGGTGCACCCCGATGCGGCTGACCCTGCACTGCGGCTGGACAGCGAGGCAGCGCTGCAGCAGGAGCTCGCCTGGGCTGCGCACCTTTCTCTGCAGGTGCACCCTGCGACTACAGGCATGCCCATGCATGCATTCAGCCTGCTTGCCGTCATGTCTGGCCAGATGGCCCCTGCACCTCTACATGTGATGACAGTAACGACAGGGCTTGGATCTGCACGACACTCTGACTTTAAGCAGCACAACTGGCAAGACCTATACTGATTTGCTGCATACTGGTGCTGTCTGTTGACAGGCAGTCGTGCTGCCAGCCCTCAGTCCCACAGATGGCAATGCCAATTTTGCTCGCATTGTCGGCCAGGTGGGACGAGGTGGCTGTCGTTGCCTGAGATGACAGAACGTCCCCATCTAAAGACATCCTTGTTGCATGGCATGATGTCATGAACATCATGTGCAAGGATGGAGTATCGTGATCAACTCGAGGTATTGCTGATGTCCAGTTCATGGCGGGCCTCAGCAACATGGCGCTGTGGGTGCAAGTGCCAATGGAATCAGCACCCCTGCAGCCAGCAACCTCGGCAGCCAGCATGGACACCCAGGGGGGTGCCGCAGCTGAGGCGAGCCGCACAGCTGACACAGCGGCCAGCGACGCGCCGCAGCCACAGCAGCAGGCGAACAGCACGCACCACGACCTGCATGATGCGTCGCCCGCCGCCAGCCTGGGGCACATGTGGAACCAGCTGCAGACGCTGTCTGGCTTCCACCCGCGGCTGGGCATCCTGCTGCAGGTACACTATCAAGATGCGTGCATTGCAGGCACCATATGCACGCTCGGAATATAGTCTGCTTTTCTGAACAACCAAAAGTGACGAAATGACCTGAAGCCGCATCTGCAGCTCTGGCCTGCCTAGCATAGCATCGGTGTGCGCAGCGTGCATCGTGTGCAAGTTGGCAGCATAGCTGGCCCTGGAGGCACATGCAGCACGCAAGACCCTCAAAAATCTTCCTCATCGTTGCAGTTGCCGGAGGTGCTGCCGCCGGACAACGAGATCGAACGGTGGCTGGGTGAGCCAGTCAAGGCACTCGCGCTGCCTGCCAGCATCTTCATCCGCAACCGCAAGGGCTTCCCAGTGCTGCCAAAGGCGCAGCAGGAGCTGGTCGGCCGGTTCCTGCAGCTAGGCGTCCAGGCATGCCACTGTTGTGCCTGGAACACTCCATCTGCTCACCCTCTTGAGAGTCAAGTCACATCAAGTACACGCGTGGAGGAACAGCGAGGTGCCTTGCAAGCACTGGACCTGAGCCAACGTTGCTTTGTTTGCAGGTGTTGCTGACGAATGACCTGGCTGGTGGCGAGCCGGCTGCAGACCCCACACCAGCAGAGAGCGCCCTGCAACACAAACCACAACAGGTACAGCCTCAGGGTGCTGCGTGCCACCAGTGTCCACCAGTTCCTGCTTATCACCCGAGCATGCAGCGACGAGGAGCCGCCTGTTGTTGACTGTCATGCGACCTGCAGCGGTTATGGCAGCTGAGCTGGTGTCGGCGTATCCGCACACTTGCAGGAGCTGGGCCACCCGATGCGTCTGCACTGGGAGTATCTGTCGTACCTCTTCCGCAAGCTGCCGGCGCTGTCAGCCAACGAGGAGCTGGAGCGCAGCTACCGCGACTTCCTCCAGGTAGAATGCCTGCCGAGGACAGCCTGTCTCAGGGCCAGCAGTCCACTGTACGCCCACTTCTCTGCCTTGTGCAGGATGTGCCATCCACCCTTGTGCCTGCCAGCGCACATTGCCTGCATGGGGCCAGGCCCCAGTGACAGGCTGACATAATGTAACAATGCTCTTGTGCCTCGGCAACAGAGGGCTGCGCGTGCGCCAATCCATGCTGCAATGACGGCCCACCCTGTGTCTAAGACTTATGTGTATACTGCGGCTGCAGTCGCCGCTGCAGCCGCTGCAGGACAACCTGGAATCGACAACCTACGAGACATTTGAGCGTGACAGCCGCAAGTACGAGCAGTACCAGCTGGCAATCCAGGCGGCACTGGCGGCCCGCGTCCCCGACGCAGAGGCAGATGCCACAGAGGTGGCCGCGCTTTGTGCCCCAAATGTCCTCAAATGTCCCCAGCAACCTCGTGAGAACGCCAAGGCATGTCGTGGCGGTGTGTGTGCAGAGCTGGGCTTTGCGCACGTTGCTTAGGCTTGCGCGTTTCAGCTGCCCGGGCTGCGTCAGACTACCCTTCAGGCAGTCGACACAGTTGCAACCAGGCAGCAGCTTGCGAGTGCACATGATGCAAACATTCTACGAGCTACCCCCTGACAACATGGAGCTGTTTGCGCGCCAGGTGGTTGTCATAGTGGTGGGCGCCGGCCGGGGGCCGCTGGTGCGCGCGACGCTCAACGCTGCGCAGGCGACGGGGCGGCGGGTGCGCGTCTGGGCCGTGGAGAAGAATGTCAATGCGGTGGTGCACCTGTGGGCGCTGGTGGCTGCTGAGGGGTGAGCACATGCGCAGTCGCGAGGAGGGAACTGCCTGCCAACGGTGCCCTTGCAGCACGCACCAGTATCCGAGCAGACAACGTACAGACCTTGCAACTGCCCGTGCATATGCCTATGGGCAACCAGCAGGTTCAACGAACTTGCAGGTGGGAGGATCGTGTGACCATTGTGCCGGCGGACATGCGTGCTTGGCAGGCGCCCGCGCCCGCAGACATCCTGGTCTCGGAGCTGCTGGTCAGTGCTGGCACACAGACACAGGCTGTTGCACATTCCTGCCCCGGTAATGTCTGATGGCTGTATATGATGATCACCTTGGGCTGTGTGCAATGTGTTTCCAGCCCAGCTCTACCTCCTGCAGGGCTCGTTTGGCGACAATGAGCTGTCGCCAGAGTGCCTAGACGGCGCGCAGCGGTTCCTGAAGCCCGATGGGATCAGCATCCCCACCGCATACACCAGCCAGCTGCAGCCGATTGCTGCATTCCGTGTGTGGTCGGATGTCAAGGTGCGCCTGCAATGGTCACAGTGGCTGCGCCATCGATTGTAACTGAAGCCGAAGCACAGTCGCGGGACACCCTGCAAAACTTTGCTCTTTGGCATCGGCGGCTGCCCATCAGAGCCATCCGTCGCTGATATACAGCAGGTTGCCATTGCCTCTGCCATCCTTCCGCTGTGCTCGTGCAGGCGTATGACGACCTGGAGCATTTTGAAACACCATTCGTGGTTAAGCTGCACCGCTTCAACGCGCTTGCTGAAACGCAGGTGAGCTCATGACCATCAGTGCAAGTGCAATCAGTTTGTCATTCGCCACCTCATGACCCGCAATGCGATCTAGCATGCAGACCGCTCGTCCTCGGTAGATATCGACGGTCACTCTCATTCGTATGACATGCAGGATGTCTTCACTTTCCAGCATCCAAACCGTGACCCCGTGATAGACAACACCAGGTGCGTTGCGTGACCAGATCCGAGGAAGCACAGTGTGGCATCCACATGCCGCACAGGCAGACCTCGACACGAGACCACTGCTCTGCCGTGACAGCGTCGTCCATTGCTGGGCTGCCTTTGCAGGTACATCAAGCTGCGCTTTGCGCGGCCCGGGGCACCTGCAGCGGTGTGCCACGGCTTTGCTGGCTACTTTGACGCTCAGCTATACGGGGACGTGACGCTCAGCATCCACCCGCCCACACACACGCCCGACATGTTCAGCTGGTTCCCGATCTTCTTCCCGCTGCAGACCCCCGTCCACCTCGCAGCTGGCGAGGTGAGCACCCTGGCGCTGCAAGCAGTTTCAGACTCGACTACATTGGCCCCATATACTGCAATCAATATATTGCCTGCATATTGCAGATAGGCTGCCATGGCAGCTCGGACAAGGTTGCTCACTGCGTACAGCTGATATGACAGGCGCACAGTGAAGTGCAAGCCCACATTGGATAGTGAAAACAGTCTTTTCCCTGTCGACACAGGACATGGAGGTGCACATGTGGCGGTGTGTGGGACCGCAGAAGGTGTGGTACGAGTGGGCGGTCGCTGCACCGACGCCGACGCACATCCACAATGTGGCAGGCCGGTCATACCATGTTGGCTTGTAGTCAAGCGCATAGCATGCACTCAGGGTAGCCCTAATCAAGTCTAGTGGGTGCAGACTACTAGGCAGGAGCTGCTCTGTGCAGATGCGCAGTTCTCGCTCATGTGTGGGCATCTCTGCGCAGAAGGTGACTTTGAACGTGGTGCAGGCCACTGCGATACTCATCGATGTGTACACGGTATTTCAGTCCAACCAATTTGCATAGATCCCTCAGGCAAACCGATCAGGGGCACCAGGGGCGGAAGCAATTCAGCACGATCATGTTCGTTGCAAGAACACAATGCCTCTTTGACAGTCTGCATTCAGTTAAAAGTTCAGCAGGATGTTCTCCTTTGCCACCCCGCGCTCCACAAGGATCTGCGTGATCTGCTCGCACATTTGCTTCTGTCCGCACAGCACTGCGCCGGTCGAGGCACCATCTGCAAGCGCACCATCGCGGGCGAAGACATCCTGCGCATCAGAAGGAAGCAGCCTCGCACCAGGATGGGGCACAAGCTGAGGCAGCCGTATGCCGCTCCTGACACTCCAAAAGGCCAAGCATGCAGGCACATGTTGGCCACGATAGCTTGCAAGTGATGTTCTGCACTGTCATCCCGGCCCGAATGAACCACTGTGCTCTGTGCACCCTTGGCGAGCCCCCACTCGATGTCGCCGATGTAACAACTGACCTGCACATAGCCCTTGCCATCGGTGCTGTACACGTTAACCAGCTGCACTCCCTCCCACTCGGCTGCCTCTTGCTGGAAGGGCGTCATCGCCTCTGAGTGCGTCCCGTAATACAGCCGCACGTCCTGCCGCTCTGTTGCCTGCATCACGGCAGCACAGGCATGGAGTTTGTGAAGCATACACATTGCTCTAGCGACACCACAATGTTGCTATGGCCAGCTGCCCTCTGGCAATCTGGCGAAGTGTGGCATGCTACTATGCATGGTTCGCTTCAGACCCGACACACTCACCTGTAGGTCTGATGACTCGATCAGCGCCTTTACAGGCGCGATGCCGGAGCCAGTGGCAAACATCAGGACCGTCGAGTACTGCTCCACTGGCAGCTTCGCCATTGCGAAGCCCTTGCCCATGACCGGGCTCACCTCGACACTGTCGCCTGCATGACAAGCATTGCAGGGGTTGCCTAGCAGCTGCAAGCCGACAGGGATACCAGGCAGCCAGACCTGCTGGTTACAGTTCTGATGCTGGTTGCGCTTCTGGATTGTCCGTACGTCCAATGGCAGGGTGCATGCCCATGCCAAGGTGTAGATGGAACAGCAGTAAGATTTGCACATCGTGTGGATGATATCTTACCGTCTTGGCTGTCTGCAAGAAGTTGTGCTGTGGACTCTGGCACGGGCTTTACCAGCAGCTCAACAACGCCCTGATTGTTGGGGTCCGGCGGTGATGCAATCGCATAGAAGCCAGGCTTGCTCTCGCCGATGCGTATCTGGTGCCAGACAGAGTGACGCTTGGGAACTCCAGAACTATGAACAGCAAATAACCTGTCAACAGACAGACAGCACTGCACATGACTGCGACTTGCTGCACCCCACCTGTACAAACTGGCCTGGGACTTTGTAGCCCTGCGCCAACTCGGTGCCGATGTCCAGCAGCAGCCGTTGCGACTGTGTGGACACAGTCACACTTCAGCCAGTGCGCCGCTGGCACCCAGCTCCTCCAATGTGGCATAGCGTGTGGGACGACATAGTACTGCTTTTGCACTCGTGCACGTCTCACCCCTTCGGCTGCTGGCCTGCTTTGCACCACCTTCGCTGGCTTCCAGTCAATGGGGTCACCCCACCCAGCGGAGACCCGGCAGGACCGCCTGTGATGACATCGAGACGACGATGAGTACTAGCACCGCTCATTCACCCAGCACATGGTGAGTCCAGTTGCTTTGGACGTTCTCTCACCTGCCGAATGGCCTCATTCGCTGCCTAGATAGGGCTGGCGCCCAGGGGAGTGCTGCCGCTGGCTGCACACCTAGCCGGTGCGACACCGCCTGCTGCAATGCTGCTGGACGCTGCAAAGTAGCATGCGGCCTCCCCCCACAAGCTGCAAGGGGCCCGGCTGCCGAGCATGACTTCTGTGCCACGGCCAACATGCTGCGGCAGTGTAACGACGGGAAGAGGGCGGAGGTGCGCAGCCAGCCGGCGGTGCGAGTGGCCAGGAACGCTATGTTGACACTTTGATAAGCTGTGTCTGCTACTGTAAGCCATAAGAGGCCTTTGTGGGAGGCATGCGGTGGTACGCCACATGGTTGTAGGCTTCTAGCAGTATCGGGGGCCCAATCACTTCACATCGGGGCTTTAATGCGCCTTTCAGGGTTCGCTTCAGTTCAGTGCGCACTGCATTAGCGCAGCATTTCAAGTTTCGGTCGCGCCAATTTCAGGCTGATCCGACATCTATAACAGTCTTGAAACACTTCATCATGTCGTCCGCTGCGGCCATTGCATCGCGAGTCGCCCAGCGTGGATCGCAACATGCTCGACAGCTCAGGTAATCGACATGCTGTTGGTAGCCGTTTCCTGATTGCACCTGATGCTGCACAGCCTGCGTATCGAGCAACCTTGATGTATCATTCACGTGCCCGGTGATCGGAGCCAAGAAGCTGTCTGCAACGTTGTGCCATGCAACACTGACATACATGCACACCCCGCATGCAGCACCCTAACCCTGCCGGACCTGCCATACGACTACAATGCGCTCGAGGTGCCCACCGTGCTGATCTAGAAGTGCTTTGCATGGTTTTGGCACGGCTGTGCTTCATGCAAGGAATTTCACTTCAGGATCACATATGTGCTCCTCTGCAGCCGGTCATTTCTGCTGAGATCATGGAGTTGCACCACAAGAAACACCACCAGACGTATGTCAACACCTTCAATACCCTCGCGGAGCAACTCAGCGACGCAGAGGGGAAGAGCGACGTGGCCAAGATGATCGCGCTGCAGGGCGGCATCAAGTTCAACGGCGGCGGTGGGGTTTCCTTGCATTGCGCATCATGATGTTCAGCTAACCCCTGCGACATGCACTTTCAACAAGATCATCATGTGAATGACTTGCACCAGTTCGTCTAGCATTGCTGGTTTTGGCCTGCAGGCCATGTGAACCACTCTATATTCTGGAAGAACCTGACGCCGCCCAAGGTGAGGTGTTTCAACCGTGCAAAACCGCAGGCAGCTGGCAGCGTGCAAGGCACAATTGGTATAGCTCGTCTGCAAAGTGACATGAGTGACGGGCTCTACAGGACTTTGAGCCGCCGAGCGGTGAGCTGGCAAAGGCGATTGAGGCCGAGTTTGGGTCAGTCGACAACCTCATCTCCAAGTTCAACCCGAGGACTGCAGCTGTGCAGGTCGGCCCTAATACATTCATGGTTTTGCAGACGTTGATCAAGTGCCCTGCTTCTGATCCTTTCAGAGCTGTGCACCCCTGACAGTCCCTCGAGCTGACGTGCAACGCGATGTGCAGGGCTCTGGCTGGGGTTGGCTGGGCTACAGTGCAGAAACCGGCCGGCTGCAGATCGCCACCACAGGAAACCAGGACCCTCTGGTCACACAGGTCAGACACGCTTGGCACAGACGGATCTCGCTGCCTGCTGCGTACATAGAGGATGTGGGCATACTTGTTTGCTGCTCCCAAGATGACGCCTGCATGTGTTCTCCCTTCGCCTAGGGCCTGACGCCGCTGCTGGGAATCGATGTGTGGGAACATGCGTACTACCTCCAGGCAAGCAACCACGTCTTCATGGCATGCTGCAGTTCGTGATCTACGGCAGTCTCTGCATGTTTGGCACTCTCAAGCAGCATCGGCTGACCATCAATCTTGTTACTGCAGTACAAGAATGTGAGACCTGATTACCTAAAGAATATCTGGAAGGTGGGCATTCATAATGCTGGTTGCAGGGCTCCAGTCAGCATCGCAACCTTGGACGAGCATGAGTTGCAGTGTGAAGCGCTATCAGTCGAATCACGACAGCTGCCGCCCATGCAGCAGGGGTTTGCATATGAACTGCCAATCTGACCAGCTGGTCTGTGCATGCTGTAGGTGGTCAACTGGAAGGACGTGGGCCAGCGGTATGAGGCCGCCAAGTCCACATGAAGGCTCGGGGTTGGAGGATTATCAAGAAGCCAACCTTCAGAAGCGCATAGCATAATCAACTTTCGAGGGCGGACCTCGAACAATCCAGCTGTGATACTTGGTTTCGTTCAAACTTCGCAATTGCAGTACATCTGTGTACACTTCAAGCTCGTGGACAGCACGAGGATTCTAACACAAGAGCAGCTCCCACTGATGACTGGGTTGTACTCGCGGGCATCAGGATCATTGTCCATGTTCCCTACAGCCGACTGGCACTCCTGCAGCAGCACAAGTGGCGATGTGTATCAGGGAAAGGTCAGCACAGTGCGGTGCGCTATGCTAAGGCAGCAGCCTCAGCGCCACAGCCAGCTATGCAGGTCACCTGGTCTGCACACGTAGCAGGCTGGGTAGCATCTCGCCAGGCCATCGGGTAAAGCAGGCATCACTCCTCCAGTGGTTTGAGCGTCGTGGGATCAAAGGACTTGCGACAGAAGAAGGCGTCGCTTGCACTTGTCACCTCGTCAGGAAGGCTCTCAGGGAGGGTGTCCCTGCAGTCGATAGCAGAGCCAGCCTTCTTTAGGCAGGAAGACAACACGTAGCACCTAATCAAGATCGTAAGAGTCTGGATCTGACAGCCAGACTGCCTGATGGGCCCCTGCTTGGTAGCTGCCAAGCGTGCAAGAGTAACAGCACGGACAGCAGCACCTGAACACCCAGCACTGATACTCGACGTCCTGCAGCCTGCTGTGGCGGCGGCCAGCGCGGCGGAACAGCTCCCGCTCCTCATCGGCGCCTTCCAGTATTCCTGATGCGTCCTTGCCCTCCTTTCTGGCCAGCTCCTCCTATATTACAGCAAGCATTTGCCATCTGCACCCTCGAGTTTGCTACAAAATGCAATGGATGGATGCTGCTGAAGCGCAGTCCCAAGAGCAGTTTACAATAACGTATCCGAGTTCTGTGTGAGCCCATGTCTGCTGAGGTGCAATTGTTGTTCAGTATTGTAGGGTGAGACATGCGTGCATGGGGTTGGCGGCTGCAGGGCGCACCATGTCAGAGTAGTCGACAAAGTCGGAGTGCTCCGCCCAGATGCTGCCGTCGGGCAGCGTGTACAGGGCGTGCAGCGCGGACCAGGAGATGAGCGTGTTGCCCTCTGCATCCTCCCCCAGGTTGAAGCACGCGCCATGTGCCTGGCACAGAGAGTGAGGTTCAGATTCGGTCGGAGCTCATGCATGTATGTGACGTGTCGGGCGTTGGCATGTTGCATCTGCACTCCCCTCCAGCATGATGCACGATATGTGCAACAGATAGACGGTGATCGCAGGGCTCAGATGCCACTTTCTACCCTTCAAGTCGTTGTGGCCCACTCACCTCGTCCGATAGGTCAAAGTGGTACACCTCACCGCCGTCCTCCTGATCTGGGTCCACAACATCTGCCGCATCGTAAAACCTCCAGCCTGCACATGATCAACAAACTTTCGCACGGGCATGCATGTCATCAGCAGGGGCAAGCCCCATGCCACCTCGCATGCATGGTGCCTGCGAGGGTGGCTGTGGAGGCATGTCTGCAATGAGATGATGCTGTCGCGCAGGCCCAATGCATACTCCTGGGCAGAACCAGATCGTTTCGCTCGGATGTTGTTCAGCATGTCGGGCAGACACACCTGTAGTGTGGCGCTGCTTGTGCCATGCCAGGCCCGTGAAACCTTCCGGCGCCTGGGGTCGCGGCCTTAGCAGCGTGATGCGTTCTTGGCCCACCAGCTTGCGAGGCCTGCAGAGGCGCCAGTTCTGTCTTCAGCCAGACATTGCTACCCAACTGTTCATGCAGCGCTGGCCACACAGACATCACGGTTGTGGCATGTCCCAGCAACCCACTTGGCCACATCACGAGCGGGTCTCCTGGGTATGTGGAACCATGGCCCCTGCCCATCGTTGCTGATGCCTGCATGCCAAACCACCCTCGCATCGTGAGCGGGTTGGTTAAAGGCCACAGGCAGGGCTGTACCAGCACAGCTGCCTTCCGCACAGCAAGCGTAGAGGTACTAACGGCCTGCCTGGTGAAGGCAGCGGCTGCACCGCCTGCAGCTGTGCCATCTCCAACCTGTGATTGATGCGGGCCTGCAGACGCACCCGTCTGTCGGCTTGCCGAATTGCAGTGCAGCATGCCACGATTTCAGTGATGCACGAAATGCAGAGTAGGACCTTTGCAGCGGACGGTGATACGATCGTCCTTGGTACACACCTGCGCCGCTGCATGACTGCTGTGCCGCCGCTTGAGCTCACTGAGCTGCCGAGTGGGCAGCATGACAGCTATATCCGGCCAGCTCATGCCGACACGCCTCGCTTCCTCCACCAGTCGATCCTCTTCCAGATCAAGCGCAGCCTGCGTCTCCATGGTTGACCGCATTGCTGCGGCAAACTGTTCTCGCTCCTGTGCCGCGCTCAAGTTTGATTGCAGCCGTGTCTCATCTTCAACGGGCTGCATGACACTTTGCATCTGGAGGACTGCACGTGCGGAATAACGCCTGGTCAGCTGATTTACATGTGTGTCGAATGCATGTGTTCAATATGGGACTGGTGCCTGCACGTGAAAATGCTACAGTCATGATTACTGACGTCGTCTGTATGCTGTTTCTCCGAGCGGCAGAGGGCATTGTAGCGAGGGTGGCAGGTCCGCCTGCTGCATCGCATGAATTGCTCATGCAACTGCAATCAAGGGTGCATGCGTGCAGTCAGCGATGTTGCTGAATCTAGGAGCAGCGCTGCAGTGATCAAGAATGCGGGAATGTCTTCTCACGCAAACAAAGACTGGCGTAACACTGCAAAGCGCGGAATGATCATTGCACGGCAAGGTGTCTGACATCAGTCATCAGTATGCAATCCTACATCCCTGACATTTCCAGTTGTCGACCCTAAGCAACAGTTCATCACCACTGGCACACTGAGGCTGCAGTCGTCTCCTGATGCGTACTGGTGGTTCGTGTGCTCTGACGACGTGGCTTGTGGGGCAGTTCAGACCACCGATACGCATCATATACGCAAGCAGGGCGGCAATCTGCGGCGCAGCATCTGCAGAATGCTGCAGGCAAGAGTCTTGAAGCAGTGGCGACCACAGCGCCAAGCAGGCCCTGAGAGTGCAACCCTGTCCAAATTCCCATGTTAGGTAGCTCCTGCCTCCTGAAGAACAGCAAGAAGCGAGGCGCGTCAAGCAGTAGGTTGTGTTGGCAACATCCACGGGAGTTGCAGCCCTAAGCCATGCGATGTGCACCATAGCATGCTGCATCATAGTGTACCTGCGGTTTCTGGCTGTCTGCGCCGTACTTTGCTATGACCTTACGCTCCCACGGCCCCAGCAGCGAGTCAGCGTCGTCATCCTCAAGGGATGGCTGCAGCCATGGGCAAGGAAGGTACAGCAAGGCACTTGTCGCTGTCAAGCCCCAAGACACGGGGGATATGGTTCCCCAGCAGATCGGCACCGTTAGAGGCATCACAGCGAGCACACTCACACCGGGCGTCACACCTGAAGCCTGGGCCGCGCCCGCCCGCTGCCGCCCAGTCGCAACACGCGCCGCAGGATGCCCGCCAACAAGGAGACGGCTGCCGGCCCAAAGGACACTGCAAGGCGCATCAGCACAGTGCGTCAGTCATCCAGCCAGCCAGAGATGCATCTTGCGGCTGCCCTGAATGTGTCAGGAGGCGAGCAAGTCTGCCATGGCATGTTGTGGGTCATGGCATTGGGCAGAAGCGCCTACATTGTGGCGCCGTGACAGGCTCTCTGCTAGCCGTCTCACCGAGGATCAGCACGCCGGCAAAGAGTAGTGCCGCGCCGATCGCCGTCGCGAACCCCTTCAGGCTGTTCCTGAGGCGCCACCATGCTTGCCGGCCCCAGTCCCGCCAGTCAAAGCTGCGCCAGTCGCCACCGCCACCGCTGCCGCCCCCGCCGCTGCCGCCCTTTCCACCGCCAGGTGGAGGGGCGTCATACGCTGCCAAAACATCGTCCTTGCCTTTGAACATGTCCTGTAGCTGTTTCCGGGCGTCCTCCTGGAAGCAGGATGGGAGATGCGTCATCATGCAGGCACTTGCATGGTAATCCGCCCTACATCTTAGCCATCATGACACAGGCACATCTTAGCCATCATGACACAAGCACATTGCTTGACCCCCTGCACGGTGCATCGGCATAGGCATTGTTGGTGACGATGACGCTGGGATACCTCCTTCTTGCTGCCGCGGCCAAAAGGGAGACGAAATCCGCTGGCAGGACCACTGTCTGGGCCTTCTGCAGCGCAAGACGTTTGTCGCCGCCGCGCTCGCTGCTGCTGGCAGGGTTTGCTGTGTCCCAACACCGGTGTGACGGCTGACTGCATGACGCGGCCATGGTGGCCACCGTCAACCGTGCACCGCCGGCAGCCCGGGGGGCCCAGCTGCACAAGCCTCATTGTGATTCAATGCGCAGCAATGCCTCCTGGCAATAGTAGATCATGCAATAGACACCGATGTGGAGCGACTGTTCCGCAGGAGTCACTGGCGACATTCGTCAAACATCTGGCCTGCTCAGCAGCATCTACAGCAGCATATACAGATTTGACGTTTCGCACTTCAGTGTAGGAACCGCTCTCGGATCAGGCAACTGTGCAGTCGGTCGGTGTAGTCTGTAGTGATAGCGGAAGAGCAAGGGAGACAAGGCAATTTTGAAGCTGTGGCACCCGTCATCGACCCTTTGTTCGGCTTCAAAAAGCAAACTTAGCATTGCGATTTCACATGCCGACTGACGCACACACGAAGAAGTACAGCATCGCGTCAATGCTTCGATACGGTTCCTGCAGCTAGTGCTGCTGTGTTGCGTGCGGCGGGGCGAGGGGACGCGGCAAGCGAGTTGGTTGGTTGGCTGCCAGCCAGCGACAGACAGCCCACTCAAGTGCGCAAGGGCATCGTGGCGGTGCTTTGGGCAGACACAATAACTCCGGCATGTCTGATCTCTGAGTGCGCATGGTGATCCGCTCCTCTCCTGGCTGCAGTGGATCAGTATGAGAAGCTGGAGAAGATTGGTGAGGGCACCTATGGCAAGGTGTACAAGGCGAGGGATAAGAACACCGGAAAGCTCGTGGCGCTCAAAAAAACAAGGCTAGAGGCAAGCTCAGCGTGCTCACGTTGTCGATCTCAGCCACAGCACCCTGAGTGTCGTCTTCGGATGACGCATCCTGACTCTGGTTTGTAGATGGAGGAGGAGGGCGTGCCTTCCACTGCGCTTCGGGAGGTTTCGCTGCTACAGATGCTCTCAGAAAGCAACCATGTCGTCAAGTGAGCCCAGGAAGGACAGTGCTCAACAAGGCTCTGCACTATGATGACTGCCTATGGCCCCCTTCCGCCTAGATCTGGCTAGACAGTGGAATTGATGGCAGTCGCCTGTCACATCCAGGCTGCTATGTGTGGAGCACGTACAGGAGGGCAACAAGCCAGTGCTGTACTTGGTGAGCCAGCGGCATTGCAAGTATGCTTCGCCTTGATGTGGGTAGCTCTTGCAATCTCGTGACAAGCAGTATCACCAGCGCCATAGACCCTCTGTGCTGTGTGCCAGGTCTTCGAGTACCTCACAACAGACTTGAAGAAGTTCATGGACAGCACCGGCAAGGGCCCCAAGTCGCCGCCAATGCCGATCATGCAGGTCAAGGTGAGCGCCCCACACAGTGTACAGCACACTAGACCGATCTGATGGTGAAGGATCGTGTAGGCATGCTGTGTTACAAGGCAGATCCTGTCCACTTCTATGCACTTGTTGAGTGTCAATGTCCACGTGCATGGATGCGAGGGTTGTTGTGGCTTGCCTTGCAGTCCTTCATGTACCAGCTCATCAAGGGCGTGGCGCACTGCCACAAGCACGGCGTGATGCACCGCGACCTGAAGCCGCAGAACCTGCTGGTGGACACCGAGAAGCAGTGCCTCAAAATTGCGGACCTGGGCCTCGGCCGTCAGTTCAGCATCCCCATCCGCAGCTACACCCACGAGGTGAACCGCAATGATTTCGTTGGTACACCCTAGCACACTACCCTACAGTTGACATCATGACTGCTGATGCTGATGCACAGTCGAGCAGTGCAGCAGAACCTCTGCGCCTCTCATTCAGCTGGTCTCAGTGATCGCCTGTGCGCCCTACAGATTGTGACGCTGTGGTACCGGGCGCCTGAGGTGCTGCTGGGGTGCACACACTATGCGCCGGCAGTCGACATGTGGAGCTGCTCCGCCATCTTTGCAGAGATGGTCCAGAAGGTGCGTATCGACACACTAGCTGAAAGCACTGTCTTGTTCACCAGGTACCAATGAATCATGTTTCAGGTGAAGCAGTCAGCGGTGGTCATATGCGCATCTCAAAGCAAATGCTGACAGGAAACTCCATGGTACAATGCAGCAAGCGCTGCTGCCAGGCGACTGTGAGCTGCAGCAGCTGCTGCACACCTTCCAGCTGCTTGGCACGCCCAACGAAGAGACGTGCGCCCGCATCCTGCCCCCAGCATCATCCAATGCGCTTCTGGTCCCAGCTGGTCCACTGCAGTACAACCCTCATTCGCACGCGATGCGCACCGAAGTGCAGCTTCCTGCGCAGGTGGCCGGGCGTGACGAAGCTGAAGGACTGGCACGAGTTCCCGCAGTGGGCAGGGCAGCCGCTGGCAGCCAAGTTTCCCAACCTAGAGCCGGCCGGCGTGGACCTCATGCAGCAGATGTTTGTGTACGACCCAGCCAAGCGCATCACGGTGGGCGACGTGTGGTGTCGCATTCTGCATTGCCCAAAAGCTTCTTGGTCATACCGGGACACTGAGCTCGGAACCGAGCGTTGCAGTCAGTGAGTGCTGTAGGCGTACTGCTATCTTGGCAGACTCCAGATGTCACTTATGGTTGCAGCAACGCATCACGTGTTTTGTTGACTGATCTGACCCCTGCAATGCAGGCCAAGGATGCGCTGGTGCACCCCTACTTCGATGACCTGGACAAGGCGACCATCGACCTGCTGGAGAGCGAGACCGTCCGGTTGCGGGAGGGTATGCCGCCGTATTGAGCCGCCCTCAGCTGCTGGCATGGGGGTTGTGCGGGCTGGCGGGGCAGAATTCTTTTGGGCGTCGCACTACGGCTTGCTGCGGGCACGGGCAGCACACACTGATGCTGCTGCAATGCAGTGTCAATTGCAGCTTGTGGTCCACGGCAGTCTACAGCGACACTTCATGAGCTGCAGCTTGTTGTTAGTACTGTCACTGCACAGCATAGACAAACCGCAGCACTGACATCTGGGGTTGTGAAAGCGTTTTACACGGTGCGGCAGCAGATATGTTCCAGAGAAGTTACCACCCTCAACAGCGCATACCATATAGCGCAGCTTAAACATTACTGCAGTTGCAATGAGCTACCTGAGGTTGCACACACGGGCCCAAACACTGAACTCACCCCAAGCAGGCCACATCAATGCGAAATCAACTATGATCAAAATCATGAAGCAGACTTGATACCTCATAAGCTGGAAAGCTCATTATGTCTGCGCAATCAAGCCCTTGTTCACGCTGTTGTTTGGTGTGAAAATGCTGAGCTCGTACGATCGCTCAGCAGGCATGAACACATCCTCCCACCTCTGCGTCTTGTTCACAGCTGTCGACACATGATCACAGCCGCCCTTGCCGTGCGTGGTTCGCACTGTGCAACCAGGGGTGCCGCAGCAGCTGGTGCGCAGTGATCCGCTGTGCGGGGTCGGCGTGCAGCAGTGAGCGGAGCACGTCTGCCACGTGGGTGGAGAGCAGCTCCTCCCCGCGTTTGTACCTGTGTGTGTGCGCCTGCAGGTGTGCAGGTGCGGCACCTCGAGCGCAGCCTCAATCAAGCAGACACAACTCCAAGTCCGGCCTGCTGAGCTCACAGATATTTGTACGGTTTTTTAGTCCCACACAGCCCAGCTGAACATGACAGATGTGGGACCCAATGGTGTCACGCCAAACCTTGTCCCTCAAGCACAGTGGGTTTGCAACCTCGTCGACACCCGGCTGGTGTCCAAGGATGCGGCACGCGCAACCACGTGCCTGGTGCAGCTGGCTGGTGAGCTGGGCGGCGATGTGCTCCTGCAGGGCGTCGAGGGAGGCGGCGCCGCCCCCCGCCCCCGCGCCGCAGCTGGTGCTCAGGGCCCCCCGGCCGCCGCTCACAAGGCCCAGCAGCACCATGCCCAGGCCCCACATGTCGCCTGGGCATAGGTGCATGCAAGTCGGCAATGCATAGGCGCTGCTATGCAACAAGTACGAGGAGCAGAGCTGTAGGGTTACAGTCAAGTTTGAAGAGGACATCATCATCAGACCTGCTTGATCATTCTACGGCCCGCTTTTGCAATCCATGTTGTCAGGACATCACCTGCAGCAGGATTGTATGTGAAGTGGAGGCATCGACAGAAGAATCACCAGAGGGCGTGTACGCAGTGAGGCCCCGCCGGCAGCAGCCAGCCTCGGGAGCGCTGTCCGGGGCGCCGAGCTGCGGCCGGGTGCAGGCGCCTGTTGGGCCCGCCCTCATCACCCACCCATCGCACTGCAGTCTGCAGGGACGCATCCCCACCGTGAGCAGGTCACACAAGCGAGTAACTCAAGGTGTCGACGTGTTGTACCCGGCGTATTGTGGGTTGCTGTGTTGCAGCAGCTGGGGAGGTTCCCCGGCTTCCTGGCATAGCCGGCAGCACTGCTTTGCTTCCAACATACACATGTATTGCGCTGCAATTGTGGCACAGCTCCTATGCTTATCTCCCCAACGCTGTGCACAGGCCGTTGTTGATGTTGTGCACAGTGTTCAATCCATTGTCACTAAACAGCAGCATCTTCGTGGGTTTCCTGCAGACTCTCACCTGACGCTGGTCCAATCCTGCGGGTCCAGAACAACCGTGTTGGGTCCCACATTGCAGTGCACCACCGTCTCGCCATGCAGCGCTGCCAGCGTGCCCTGCTCACCACCGCACAGCACGGATGTAAGCAGTTGTCACCGGCAGACCAAAACATGGGTCCAATGGCAGACGCACAGCAGCAGTGTCCAGTGATGAGGAGGCAATGATCACCCAGGAGCTCTGCATGCAAAGCACAACTGCACTTTCACAGCCACACGGTCACCGCTGCCACCCAGACATGCCATGAGGTGTCCCGAATCCGGGTGCCAGCGCACCGCGACAGTAGCCACGAGGCTGCGTGCTGCTGGTGCTGGCAGGAAGCACTGGCCGCACGCCTCCAGCAGGGCAGCCAGCGAGCAGAGGCGTGGCTGCGCAGCTGGACGGGACGCCACTGCATTGAGCATCTCGGCGGCTGTGGCGGCCCTCATGACACTCTCATCGCTGGCGCCTGAGTCCATGCTGCCCTGGCTGCATGCCGAGCCGCTGCTGTCCATCCGCTGCACGGGCCGCAGCTCAGAACATTCACCACTGTGTCGCCGCCGCTGCAAGCCTATTGTAACGGGTAGGCCCGGCGGTGTGACGGCAATTTTGGTGCTTGCGCTGCTGCTGCGGTGGCGGCGTGCCTGCAACATAACCAGCTGCATGTTGTAGCAGTACATGACAGATGTGCAACCAGCGGGATGGCTGCTTGGCAGCTGCTCGCCTCCCAAGCAGACTGCAGATCACAGTTCAGCATGTAATCCAGATCCTAACCTTGGCCAGACTGCCAAGTAGCGCACTGCAAAGAGATTGTACGCAGGAGAAGTGGGATTAGGTCGTATACACTCGGAGATGAGCACCTGCCGTGTCGCGCGGATGTCCGCCAAGTCAAATGACCCGCACAAGTTGCGAGCGACCCGCGCAGTGGCCACTGCCATCTGGTGTGTGCGTCGCGGGCTGTACAGACAAGGCACCAGGACGTCAGCAGGTTGAGATAGCACCCCAAGCCCCAATACTACCCAACACTCCCAAATGCACCAAGGCTGGTGAAACAGGAACTGCAGCACGCTCTGATTTCTGCCCACCTGCGCTGGCGCTGAGGTGAAGCTGCATCCAAGTGCTGAATCACGCCCGCTGCTGTCATCGGCTTGCCCTAGACAGCAGAAGCCAATATGTCACAGCGCATGCTGATGTGGTGCTGTGCAGTGTCGCCGGCAGGGCTGTCAAAGCAGATGACAGGGTGGTGCAGTACCTCCTCATGGGGCGGCGGCTGTGCCATGGGCCCATACGCGTATGTTTGGCGCTGCTGCGGTAGCGAACCACCTTGCTCAAGAGCTGCTGCCAGCCGCTCCCTGCAACAGTTTTGCGACTATCAGGTCAAATCAACATTTGTGCATTGGCACAGAGATGCATATCGCGAGGCTTTCGTTTCAGAACTGGCAGTCCAGGCGAAGCTTGCCAGATGCAGTGGTGCACTGAGGTGACAGCTGAAGCAAAGGACATCCGCTAACATCTCACCCGTCCACAAGCTGTCATTACAGAAACGTCCGTCTGAAGCACTGCACAATATGCATGGTACCTCGCTGATCGCCCACCTGGCGATAGCAACGACGTCCACAGACGGCACGCCGCAGCGTTGCCGGCCACTGTGAGCGGAGCCGTCGCTGCTGCTGAGATCTGAGGCGGTTGCAAAGTGTGTGTCGGCAGCAGCCATGCTCAAACGCAGGCTGCCGGTGCGGCACGCTGATGGCACCTCGCATGCCGAGAACCAGGTTTCCTGACTGCTGCAGCTGCCGTACTGCGCGGTGTCCACGCCGCAGTCCATGTCTGCGGGGTCAACTGCATGGCGTTGGCCTTTTGCGCTTCCGCGTCCTGCCGGCCATCAATGATAGCGTTACAGCGTCTGTTTTGTCGCGGGTCCCCAAATATGCCGCACATGCAATTCAAAGCTGAGGTCGAGGTGCCACGGTGAACGTACCTGCCAAGTGCTCACGTGCTCCCACCTGAGGCATGGTTGTTACCATCTGCATGACATTGGAGTACCCCTTGCATCGGACACCGATCGCACCGTGCAAACCGTCAGGATAGACAGACTGCATACACACAGCTCGATACGTAAGCCTCTGCACCCGCGGGGCGTCAGCAATCAATCACCCGTCATTCTGCTGGGGAAGTTCCGGCACCCTCGTCTACTGCTTGTGCCGGCGTACCTCACATTAGGCTCGGTAGATTTCGTGTTTGAATGTTGCTTGCTCCTGCTTATCAACGTTGACTGACCCGTGGTGCTGCAAGCTATTGACTCGCATTGGCGTAGGACAGTAACCAGCTTTTAACTCAAAATTCGAAGTCAACCTCGACAATTCGCACACCCCTGAGCCATGCTGCACAAGGCCCCGGCGGCGTGACAGCCGCTGAGCCAGTTCTCAGTTATCCTGTCGGTCGCACCTATCAGCAGACTGCAGAGCAGGGGAGTTGCAACGGATCATTTGCATACTGTGGAATCTTGCCAGAGAAGTACGGCGGCCGCCGCCGTGCACTGAAGCAGGAGTGCAGTTGTGCTGCACTACTGTACCAGCGTTGATCAGACACACTAGAGAATCCTGTGCTTTGGAGCTGGTGTGGATGATCAATCTGGGCGGCAAAGGAGCACCCCATGCAACATGTAGGCAGCTGCTGAGCTTGGCGGTGCCGTCAACATGGCAGCCGCAGCATGTCAGGCGCCAACGCCTGTTCTCCGAGAATGTACAGCAGCTTCATCAGGCCGGTGGGAGGCTTCTGATCGCCTGCGCCACCGGTTTCGGCACAGCCCAGCCCGCCGGTGAACATGATGTGGGCTGTGTTTTGTTGTTGTAAGGGACAGGAGTGGACCTTGCATTGCACAGCATGTCAGCATATCACCGCTGCGAACCCCTATTCGTTGAGGTGCTACAAGTCATGCGACAATGACCCAGTGCCACGCCTGCGAACATGTGGCGGGGTCCCCCGCTGTCATGACTGCATGTGTGGCACGACATAATGAGCAACACCACCTGCACAGGAGACACATCATGGGTCAAGCCACTGGAGGAAATGTGCCTTCGTGGAGTGAGCAAACAATGCGCTGTGCTCTTCAATGTGCAGGAGGTGCAGCCGCAAGCTCTGTGCTACCGCCGGCACCTGACCTGAGTGGGCACCTTCCCCGTACATCGTGGAACTCCACCTCCCTCGCATTTCTTGGCGATTCGGTTTGGGAGGTGCGGACGCTCACCTGCTTTGCGACCATTGCAGACCAACAATAGTTTTAATTCTCGAGCGCCTTTAATAGGTCTTGCAAGCACACCAGTAAAGCTGCTAGAGCCAACATGCAGATGCTCCTGCTGCTGTGCAGCTGTATGCAAGGCGGCACTGCTTCATGCCTCCGCAGCGGGTGACCGCATACTACGAGCGTGTGGTGGCGCAAGTCCGGGCAGAGCAGCAGGTCTCCACAAGAGATAGCACATGCTGCACACACATAATTGTCTACTCGACCTCAAGGTTGCCCATAGATTTGGCGGTCACTTTGGCAAATGACTGCTTAGAACGATGCATTGATGTGTCATAGGAAGTATACTATGGCATCCTGCACGCTGGGGACTTCCTAACAGATGAGGAGCGGGATATACTGCGGTGGGGCGGCAATGCGAAGGTGAGGCAGCGTCATTCACCTGACTTCACCTGACCACATGAGACACGGCCACTTTGAATTCAGATGATCACTGGCTTGGGTTTTCGTCAGGTGACAGTGCCGCCGCGATTCAGCAAGAGTGGCTCACACGCCCAGACCTACAAACGTGCTACAGCGCTCGAGTGCCTGGTGAGTGGCAGTGCCACAGCTGCTCGCCTTGCAAGGATGGCTTCACATCGTGCTTGCAGCATCCGGCATCGTATGCCTCACTTGCAGAGTTTCTCGAGTCCATGTCTCCTGCAGGTAGGGTGGATGTACCTAACAGACTCGTCACGGTTGCACACACTGATGTGCCATCTGGGTTTGGGCTGAGCCCGAATTGACGCGGGGAACAATTGTGGTGCCACATGTCACCTTGAACCTCTGCAACAGGGTACAGCAGGTGCGAACCTTGACACACCAAGCCAGTCGAAATGTGCTTCTGCTGTATGTCCACCCGTGTGCATTCTCATGTGCAACAGGACAGTCACCGTCCATGCAGGTGCTGCTTTGCAATGCCACGCTGCAAACCCAGGCATGCCATGCGTGTGGGCACCTGCATCCAGCAGGCATGCTGCGATGCCGGGCAGAATGGCAATAGTTTGCTTCTTGACACATAGGGTGTTGCCGCTCTATGCAAATTCTGTGAAACCTTAATCCTCTGTTGGGTGTAAACATCGAGAACCTTTGCAATCACTACTGCATCTCTTAAGTTGAAAGTCCGACGCTGGGCGCCTCCCAAAGGAAGGTGTTTGCAGCCAGTGTTCTTCTTGGGGAACTGGTCAACTCTGATCAGATGTCATCAGCACGGTCTCGCTGCAAGGAAGCAGCAGCCCTGGCGACCTGGACGCTGCTTCCTTGTGTTGGCCCAAGAGCTCGCGTGGCTTCATCGGCCTGGCACAGTCACCCAGCATCAGTGCGCCATAAAAAGCTGGAAATCTGATCGCAGACAACAGCAATACAACAACCGTGAGAAGCTTGCGATATCGCAGTTGATTCACCATTGATCCCATTTCATGCAGAAAGCATCCACCTCTCGTGCAAGACAGGCAGTCCAACCTCCCAGCATGTGATCTCATTTGACGACTCGGCCTCGATTGCGCTCGCGAGCCGCACCTGGTGGCTGAGGCTGATCAAGCAACATCATGGCGCCTCAGCAGCAGGCGGCAGACCCCGATGCCAAGCTGAAGTCGCTGTTCACAAAGCTTGATACGGCACTGAAGAGTCAAACCGGCAGTCTAAAGAAGTCCCTGAAGCTCATCGACTCTAGTGAGCGTCAAGACGCTGACATGCTTTTTTTTTCGGTACGCATTTGCAGCTCATGTCATAGCCGTTCTTCAGTGCCTTGTGACATCTGCAGTCTTGGCGTTGGCGCCCGGCGACGTGGATGCCCTCAAGTGCCGGGTGGTGGTGCTCATACAGTACGACGAGTTCCAGCAGGCGCTGGATGCCATTGCCGCTGATGCTGCCATTGCAGATGATCTGCTGTTCGAGAAGGTAGGCAATACACTTTTGCTGCAACAAAACTGTGCAAGGTATGACGCTGAGAGGTGCTGCATCACCATTGCTTGACAGGTAGCACTTGAATTGCCACCTGCTCTCCATGATAACTCCTTTTTGTAAGAAGCTGATTACCGCGATTTGCGAATCTGTCGCCCCTGTCTGCACAGGCGTACTGCTACTATCGCTTGGGAAAGCTGGAGCAGGCGCTGTCTGCAGTGCAGCAGGTTGTCTCTTGCTGGGTTGCGGCTGTGCATTCTGGACATTGGCATGCAGTGCTGGAGTCAGAGCAGCAGACGGACCCTGCAGACCATGCTGAAGCATGAGGCACTTGCACCTCTTGCAGATGTTGCGTCTTCTTATCGCAGGTGTCGGATGATCGGCGGGTGTCGCGGCTGCAGCTGGAGGCACAGTTGCACTACCGATTGGGTGACAACAAGCAGGCCATAACGGTGTACCAGGAACTCTTCCAAAAACATAAGGTGGTTGCACACTCCAGATCATGCAAAGGCTTCGTGCATTGGATCCAAGGCGTTAGAGGAAGCACATGCCAGAGCAACACAGGTCAATACGAGCAATGACTTGTGTGCTCCTTACCACTCTGCGAGGCCTCGTCTCTGACGCAATTGACCGGAAAATGGCAGGTTGAGTCTTTGGAGCTGCGGACCAATGTGATTGCAGCCTATGTGTGCGGTGGGCATGCAGAGAAGGTGCGCATACAAGCGTATCTGGAAGCACAGACTCGTGCGGTAGAGGTGCTGATGCCAACTCATAGATGACCGTGAATGGGCAACACCTGCCTCTCGCAGGTTTCAGACATTGCAGCGGCGATGCAAATCAGCCCATCCGACAGCTCGGATGTTGGGTTCAATATGGCATGCGCACTGCTTCAGCTCGGTTCTTTCACAGAAGCTGAGGAGCAGCTGCAGCTGGCGCTTCGAGCAGGTGTTGTTCTGTTGTGAGTAGGCCTTGCAACGATGTATGCTCATGCATAGGAACCACGGCACCTGTCCTGTACATTGGCTGCCACATCAGCGACTCAATGCGGTACGGCATGCTGTTGCAAGGCGCTTAGCGCAGTGCCATCTGCTTCTGCTGTTCGCAGGCCGTGAGGCGTTGCTGGAGGAGGATGTGCCTGATGACGAGGCGGCAGAGGAGCTGGCTCCAATCACGGCCCAGCTGGCATACTCTCATGCAGAACTTGGCCGCCGTGATGAGGCAGTCGCTGCATATCAGGTTCTGGCCTAGCTGGCTGAGGATCTGCGCCCGAGAGCACGCACAACATGCCAGAATTGCTCTGATCGCCGATCATATCTTGGACAGAAACACTGCTTCAAAATGCTGTCATTGCTGCAGGAGCTGGAGGCCATGGAGGGGCTTGACCAGCCGACAGCAGCGGTTGTGCACAACAATGCGGTAGCCACGGGCTCGGCGGTCAGTGTCATGTCCAAGAAGGCCGCCGCAGATGCGCTGAAGAGGCTGGAGGGGCTGTTCGAGCGTGCCGGGGGGCGGCTCAGCGCTGCGCTCGAGGTGCTGGCTGCTCTGGTTGACAGACAGCAGTGGATGCTGAAGCAGTGCACATCACATCAGCCTTGGTAGTATGTGGTCCTGCCAGGTCATGCCAGCAGCAACGGATTTGGCGATGATCCGATGAGCGTGACCAGTGGGACAGACAGACTGTTGTTGGCCGCCCAAGCACATCTTGTCGCAGTCGTTAAGCGGATGCAATGCCGCCCAAGCAGCCTCGGCACTTTGGAGTATGAACAACGCTCAACCTTTGATCTGAGCCTGCAGGCACGATTACTGGACAGTCAGAAGCAGGCGCTGCTGGGCAACCGCGTGCTTCTGCTGCTGGCCGCGCAAAAGCTGGATGCAGCAGGCAACGCATACGAAGCAGTGGCCAGCCGCTTCCCAGACTACCCACGTCTGAAGCTGCTGCATGCTGCGCTGCTTGCACAGGCTGGCAAGGTGCGGGTTGCTGAGGCTCTGATACATTTGCTTATTTGCTGCCTCTCCTGCTTGTGGCATGCCAAAGCGTATTGCAATGCTCATGAAGTGGAACGTCTGGGTGAAGATCCAGCATGCTCTTGCAACGTATGCATCAGCCTAGTGTGACGAGGTCTGGTGCCCCAGCCGCTGTGCCAGTTCGTCTACAGCGCCAGATCAGGACTAAAGGAGCAGGCGATGGACTGCATATGCAGTTGGCAGAGGCTGCCGTCACGTTGGAAGCCGCTGCTCTGGGCCTGCCGGCGGTTTTCATGCGCGTGCAGCTGGCGCTTGCGAGCGGGGACCATACTGCGGCGCTTGGGTTGCTGACCAGCTTGCCGGATGAGGCAACACGCAACCAGCCGGCTGTCGTGGCTACCATCGCCAGTCTGCAGGTGCCCATCTTGTGGAGATTCTCAATTGGCAGTCGAGTGCTGTGCTGTTGGTCTGTGCTCCTCAACTGTGTTACGCTGCACAGCTGCATGACCAGGGCAGTGTCTGTACTGGCGTGTGCCATCCATGTCAAAACCGTTTTGCTGAACGAGGTTGCAGTCACTGCTGTTGTGACTAAGGATTGCTGCAGGTCTTGTTGCCGGGGATTGCTGCAGCACGATGCTGCAACACCTGCACGCCATGCAGACGCTCCCTGTTGCAGCCAATTAGGCAGCCAAACATTGCCTCCTGGCTGGTGCAGGAGCAGCAGGGCGATCAGGCCGGCATGCTGCAGACTCTGCAAGAGGCGCTGCAATGGTGGCGCAACAGCATGGCAGATGCGCAGACAGGGCCTGAGCACCCCGAGCACTGGCTTCTATGGGTGCGCGCTGCTCGACACCTGCGGCTACTGGACACTCGTCGTTTGGAGAGAAGCATGCCCCCCACTGTCTATTGTACATGAGAACATCATTCCCATGGAAAGCTCTATGCTGTTTCAGAGTTGTTGTGCTCTGCTGTGGTGTGGTGAAGAGATCAAAGTGTGTGGAAGTGCAGAGGCTGATGAAAGCGTCCGTGGCGGCTGGCGACGTGTCAGAATCTCGGAGGCTATATGGCGAGCTGGCTGCATCAGATGCCTCGCTGGCATTACAAGCGGATGCCCTTTCCACACTTGCAGCCACCCACGGTCTTCGCCACGAAGCTGGCGTGGAGGTGCGCTTGCAGCGTAGGCATCTGCTGTGGTGGTCGTTCTAAAACTTTCAGCCTGGCAATATCCAAAGTCTGAGGGGACCCAGGGGAAGTTGCCACTTTCAGATGCTGGTGTTGGGCGCAGGACCTTGCATCCGGACTGCCTGCTCTGCCCAACATGGATGCAGCAGCAGTCAGCAAGCTGGAGAACTCGGCAGCCAGTTCAGGGGTGCGGTGGCAGCGTGAGGACATCCCGCGTGCAGAGGGCGCATCCGCGCCTGCAACAGCAGAAGACGGTGAGTGCAGTGGTCGTTTCCATGCATGCGACTGCAGACACGGCTGCCAACCTCTCACAGTATGATAGCAAGTGTGTTGCAGCTGACAGACCGTGCAGCTTATGGCGACAGTATGGAATGCTCAACTGTCGAGTGGCAAAAGGTTGTGCCCCTGAGCCTGGGGTCAGGTGCAAACAGGCCCCCAAAGGGAACATGACACCCCGTACGTCAAGCACAAGCCACTGGCTTCAGGAGAGGTCAATGACACTGCTTGAATGCAGGTGCAGCGGCTGACGTCGCAGCAAAGAAGGGCAAGCGGAAGAGCAAGAAGCGCAAGCCGCGGTATCCTGCGGGCTTCGACCCGGCCAACCCGGGACCGCCACCTGACCCTGAGCGCTGGCTGGCCAAGTGGCAACGCTCCGACTTCAAAAAGCCTCGCAAGTCGCGCCGCACCAAGGTGCGCAGTGTCCGTTCTGAGTCATGCAGTGCACCCTGATCGCTCGAATGCCAGAGCCGGGTTTGGTAGGTCAGCCCGCAATCGCTGACTCCAGAAGGCAAACCCTTTGCATGCACATTGTGCGCCCACTAGCAGCAATGTGCTCCACCTGCGTTGGGTGCGCTCGTCAGTGCCCTTGCTCAAGCATTTCGTTCAAGGCATAAGTATGCCTGCCAGGGCCATCTGCTGACCATGATGCAACCGTTTGGACCTTGCAAGAGCCTGACTTGCGCAAAGCACTGCATCTCACTCGAGCTTCCACGATGAGAGTTGGATGTCCTGCAGCAGGAGGCAGTCAAGGGCAGCCAGGGGCAGGGCCGGGTGGACGAGTCGCTGGACGCCTCGAAGCGGGCCGCGCCGGAGGCGGGGCCATCGCAGCCGGCGCCGCCGGGCAAAGCAGCGGCGAAATCTGCTGGCGGTGGACGCCGCAAGGGCCGCCGCTGAGATCCAAAAGTACCGTAACAGTGAAACTGAGTATTTGCAGGGTCCAGCATAAGGATGCTAGTTTCTGCTTGCAAGGGTTTCGGGATGCATGGCAAGGTTGGCATGCTGGCGCCCTGTAACTAGTTCAAGCAAGGAATCAGCCAAATTCTGCATCCGAATTATTCTCAGTGTCTCCTCAGCAGGGGGTCATGGTCTGTGATGACGACCACTCCAATCGAACGAAGATACCCATCGGTGTTGAGGTCTCTCTGCCATGTCGCTGATGGGCAGCACACCACACACATGGCCGCAAATTTGTGCAGCAGGCATGGGTGCTGTGCATCTGCCACCGACAGCTGGGGCGTCTGATATGCATGCGGCCAAACGACGCAAATCATCATCTGCTGAGATGATGCCGTCAATCAGTAAATCATGTAATCTGTGGAGTCACCACTTCTGAAGGCCCATAGCAACAGGGCGCTTGCAAGAATGAAGCCGCTTTGGAGTAGACAGCCCTGCGGTTGGGGACACAAACACTTTCAGACCAAAGGACGCCCATCATAATGGTGATTCGCTTGCATGTTGCACAGAGACAGTTGGAGGCGCAATCAATGCTCAGTCTCGCACCACTCCCAACTCCACATGCGCGTGATGCTGTATTGATGACACGAATACTGCACCAGCACCCGCGACAGCGGCAAAGCTGATCATGTAGCTCAGGAAGAGCCAGCAGCGCGCCTTCGTCTGTGACAACCACATGCTTGGTCAGATGTAGAGTACTGTAAGCAGGCACTCAGAGCACTGCGCCTCATCACTGGTGCCAGCTCATTCGACTGGCATTGTGCCTCACATCGCTGTCCTCGTCGCCGTAGTACTGAGATGACCCCAGGCTGTCACGCGGCACCATGTTCATGAGCACCTGCATCGACACGACCCAGTCAGGCAGCACCTTGACACCAGCACAGCTGGCGGGGTACTCCCCGTGCTGCTGTAGATGGTTTGTGGCATGCGCGACTTGCTGTTCAAAGTTGCGCACCAGCGCGATCGTGGCCACAAGGCCCGGCAGCCAGTATGTGAAGGGGACGCCCTCGTGCTGCACCGCCTTGGTGACCACCAGGGCGTCGACAAAGCACCACCACCCTGCACGCGCAGAGCATAGCGCACATAACTTCAAGCCCGAGCACAGCAGAGTGGTGCTCACGCTGCATCAGGCACACATCCGCCTTGGACAAGACGAGGGTGCCTTTGGACGCTAGGCCACTCGATCATGGCGGCGCCCGCACATGCAGGGACAGCACTCACCCGCTCCAAAGGTTGCGCCAGCAAATATTGGTGCCCACGCGGAGAAGCTGTCTCGCATGCCATCCCAGTCCACGTCTCCCCTGATCCAGGCTTGGACCCAGTTGCCCATGTTTCTGCGCTCTCTTGGGAGCAGTGCTGTCCGGCGACGCTCAGGAAATGCTGTTGTTTCGGTGTCTGAGGGCAGCTGCTGGTATGTAGCAGATTGACAGCACCAGGTACGCTTCAGGTTTGGTATGCATGGACCTGTACTCCCGTTCCCAGGCAGCGCGAGTTCAACCGGTGACTACATGCGATTTGGACAGACATGCAAACAAGCGGTCACGCTACACGCTGTGCACCCAACGGCGACGCCTGACCTATACTGATGTAGCACGGCTCAGGCATGAAGTGACATGAAGTGAGAAAGCACTCGCCCAAACGGCAAGGTGCATTCTTGCTGACGCATCTTGTGGCGTCAGCACATTCCAAGAAAAGGTTCCAAGGCAGCATGCAGCTTGGGGCAGGACCGCACAGACCTCGCTTGCGCCATCTGCTGGCCTTCAATCTGCTGGCTGCTCCCCTGACCAAAGCCGCAGCGTTTGCAAGTTCCCTTTGGCAGCTGGCACCCCGGGTGTTCGATGGTTGCGCCGCCCATCGTCATGCCGCAGCGGCAGCTGCTGCAAGGCAGTGCGAGGTCAAGTGCGCAGACACGTCAGATGTATAGCTTGCGATGCATAGCAGCACATGCACATCACCAGGTTAGCCTACTTCGGGACACCGCCTCCCAGCCAGCCGCCGCAGCATGCATCAGGTACCGCTGCAACAGCTCACCAGCAGTGCGGTACGATTACGGCAGGTCAGCAGCACTAGCTAACAGATGTCGGGCGGGTGCCAGTGTCAGCATGCAGGCAGCGGAGCATGCAGCGGCGGAGCAGAGTCATGTGGCAGAGGGTGACAGCATGGCAGCGGAGCTAGATGACACAGTTGAGAACGAAGGTGAACAGGGGGATGCAGACAAACAGCAGGAAGAGGACGAAGAGGAGGAGGATGAAGAGGAGGAGGAGGAGGAGGATGATGAGGATTGGGGCACCGACACCTTTGTGACGCTGGGAGAGGAGGAGCTGGCCGCACAGGAAGCCACATTTCGGCAGGACGTGCTGACCAACGATGTGCTGGCGCAGGACGGTCCCGAGCATGTCACAGGTGGTTGCACCGATGGATCACATGCTGTTGCTACGTTGCCTAGTGGCCCTGCAAGGATCGTGCTTGCTGTGCTGCCATGTTTGCTGATAGGTCAGCTCCAGCTGAACGCCCCTCGTCATGGTGCAGGGTATGCCGCGCTGGTGGGGCGGCCAAATGCCGGGAAGAGCACACTGCTCAATGCGCTCTTGGGGCAGAAGCTCTCAGCAGTCACGCAGAAGGCACAGACAACACGGCACCGCATTCTGGGCATCGTCTCAGACGCCGGCTACCAGCTCATCCTACTAGACACCCCGGGGGTCATTAAGGTCAGCTCCACAACGCTATGCCAATATCAACATCCAATGTTCCCCGACTCGTAAACCAGTTCAGGCCACTGTACACACCCCACTTCACGGTTGCCGACGTCCATCTGACTGCACATCCTTGTGCATGAACCAACACATTGCACCCTGCCCTGCAGACTGTGCGGACGTCACTAGACCAGAAGATGATGCACAACGTCAACACGGCGGTGCAGCAGGCGGATGTGCTGCTGGTCATCGTGGACGCGACCAGCAATCTGGCAGAGGTGCTGGAGATGCCCGGCATGGCGCCCGGCTGGACTGGTCCCCCTGCAGCGCTGGTGAGCCCAGCGCGCAACAGCTGCCGTGTTTGGTTCGACTACTTGAGCGTCCTGCACCGCCAGGACGTCAGGCTGCACCCACATGTGATCGCCTTATGCATGCAGCACATGCAACACCGACATGTCCTGATGGCAAAGGTTGCGTGCGGGTCCATTGCCTTGGCTTTCCCCGAGTCCGGAGCCTGTGCACGTGTTGGCGTGTGGACGAGCATCAACTGGAGCTGGCAAGTGATGTGAACAGCATTGTTTTCTGCGGCAGGTGTTGAACAAGGTGGACCTTCTGTCACCAGCACAGCTGCAGCAGGCGACAGACTGGCTGCAGGCAAATACCGGTGCGGCAGCTATCCTGCCAACAGCAGCGCTGGACAACAGCGGCGTCGAGGGCGTCAGGCAATGGGCTGTCAAGCAATTGCCGCTGGGACCCACTTTGTATCCTAAGGCATGTGGAGCAATGCATGTTCAACACATGGCACACTATTGCACTGACGTGCCTCGCTCACCGCAGCAATGGACTGGCAGATCCGTTGTTTGCGTGCATGCAAAGAAGACGTTCGGCCCTTCCAAGCAGCAGGCCATTGTAACACACCCATCAGTGCAAATGCAGGACAGCATTTCTGAGCAGAGTGAGCGCTTCTTCGTAGCAGAGATCATCCGGGAAAAGATCTTTCTGCAATACCGCCAGGAGATCCCCTACAGCACAGCGGTGGGGTTTTTGTCACTTACAGCTTCCAACCTATGCAAGCTAGATGCGGGCGTGCGTGAACAATTGGACACCTTCTGATTGGTGATCACCACCTTGCCTATGGAGGTCGTACTGCACTGTATGCTTCGTGACAAAAATACTGATTCTATGACTACAGGTCCAGGTCACAGAATTCAAAGAGCGCTCAAGTGGCAAGGGCAAGGATTACATCCAGGTTGCTGCTGGTCACTGCCCAACAGGCCATGCCCATCCATTGACAGATGTGCCATCTATAAAAGCATGTTGTATGCTGACTTGACGTATTATGGGGGGCCTGCGTCTTGTTGCAGGTCAACGTGTTGGTAGAGCAGGACTCACAGCGGCCCATCCTGCTGGGCAAGCAGGGGTCGCAGCTCAAGCGGCTGGCCACCGACTCCCGGCGCGCCATCGAGGAGTTCCTTGGTGCGTGCTGTTCCAAGTTGCCAGCCGCTTGTATCGAGCATGTGTATATGTATGTACCACCTGTGCACCAGGAGTGGTGGGTGGACATATATTCTGCTTTGGAGCAACAGGATGTCGTCATTCGGGTGCAGGCCGGGAGGTGTTCCTCGATATCTCAGTCAAGGTGGCACCGAAGTGGCGGAAGGACGACATGTTGCTAGAGCAGTATGGCTATTGAGGCCTCGCGTTTCGGTAGCATTGTCGCCTGAATGCCACCCTTCAGTCCAGCTCTGTCAGCTGACTCAGTACCTCCGATCACAAGCCACCAACTGGGTGCTGGAGTGCAGACCATCAGCCTTCGAACAATGGGTGGCAACTGATTTTACATGTCAGACTGCAAGCTGATAGTCACAGCTCCGGGTGATTGATCGGTACACCCTCGGGCACTGCTGAGGCTGCCTGGTGGGCCCCCGCTGCCTGTGGGCTGCTGCCTGAGCTGAAAGGGCTCCAACTAAGCGGGCCGCCGCCTGCAAAGGGCCCGGTGCCCATGAAAAACATGATGGCCAGCGTCGCCGCGAGCATCAGCACCATCTGCATGCCCTGCCTCTTCGCCTCCTTCTTGAAGCTCGCCCAGGACATCGAAGACTCGTTTGCGAGAGCAGCAATGTCTGCGGCTGCATCCGAGCTGTCCACCGGTGGCGCCGCCACTGGCACAATCCTGCTGGCTGGTCTGTGCTTCTGTTTGAACGCGTTGTACTCAGCGTTGTAGGCTTCTCTGGCTGCTTCCTTGGCTGCTGCCGACCCCTCAGCGGATGCCCGTGCCGCCGCACATGCCCCAAGCAGCTGCGCTGTGAATGCCGAGTCCAGCTCTGCCAGCTTCTGCTGGTCTCGCGCCGCAGCAACCTCCACATTCCCGGCTGCCATCTGGATGAGATCGACAGTGGTGCCGCCGTTGGCCTTTACGACCGCATGAAAGCGCCGAATCTTCTCGAGCGCCCGAGCTATGTCGGGATTCTGGATGTGCTTTTCGTAGTTCTCAGGGTTCTTCTTTGTGTCGTCGATCACACGCTGGATTGGCAGCCGTATCAGGTCCGACTGGAAGTCTTCGTCCTGGTGCAGCGCTGCCAGTGCCTTGTAGATGTTCATGGTTGCGCCCAGGTTGGCGGCCTCAACCACACGGCTGCGGACTTCAGGGTCGAACGCGTCAAGCACAGCGGTCGTGGCCGCCGACTCTCTCGGTATCTCCTCTGCCCACCGCTTTGCTCGCCGCAGCTGGTCCGCCTCATTCATGGCCAGAAACGCTTCAGGCGGCGATGCAGGAGAGGCCGCAGACGGCATGGCAGCCGGCTGTTCAGGCGTGCGAGCGGAAGGTGTGGCACCTGCGCGACCCAAGACCGCGTGCAGGGCCCTCGCACTCGGGGCGTCGCCAGGCACAAGAGTTGAAGGGCTCCTGCGGACGTCAAGCAAGCATTCTGATGTGCGTGCGCAGCCGCGCTGTGTGAAAGTGATTTCATCGGAGATCCCAGATCTGCTTACTCAATGATGAGTCAGAGGCTGAGTCGTGCCTCGGTGCTGCAGGGTGCCGACACAGAGTGCAGAGAAGGTGTGTCATACCGTATTGATCATCAGTGTGAAGCGTCGACAGTCAGCGCCTCACCTGCCGGCGTTGTCTCTCGCTGTCGTGCTGGCCCCGCCGTCTACCAACAGGCGTGCGCAGCGCAGGCTGCCGGCTAGGGCGGCACAGTGCAATGGTGTCACACCCTCCCCGTTGTCTGTATCTGCAATCCATTGCAGCCACCCGAACTGCCGAATCATTGTGCAGTATGCTCAATGCTGTCATACTGCACCACAAGGGCCCTGCTCCTGCAGATGACCTGCTCTGGACCCTTCATGTTTGAAGTGCAAAGGTCTGTTGCAGCACTTTGGCGGGGTGCTACGATCAACCTGTGTCCATCAGATACACCTAGAGGATTGGCAAGGGCGCACCATCCACGGCGGCAGCCCCCGCCAGCAGCCAGCTCACAGACTCTGGCTGGTCAGCGCCTGCCGCCAGATGCAGCAGACTGTAGCCACGCGGCCTGTCACCTGCAGAACAGTCCAGAGCATCGCGCTGGATCCGAGCATGACTTGGGCGTCATACGCGACTGTACTACTCCATAATTATCGGCAAGCTTTCACAACTCCAACGCTGCTGCTGCACTGGCAAGCAAGGTGGGCAGGCGCACCGCCTTGTCATGGACACCATTCAGGGCACAGCCAGCAGGAACAAGTCAGCAGCACGCATCAGACCGCCGTTGACTACGGCAGCCTTTCTGCAAGGCTGCAAAGCCACAGGATTGTCCATCACGTACCAACAGCAGCACCACGCGCAGCTAGTGCCTTGGCAACGGAGGTGTGCCCGCTGATGAGCGCTTCGCCCAGCGGCGTCAGGCTGCGCTTGTTGCGCACAATCGACTTGGCACCGCCCTCCAGCAGTGCCTCGCAGGCTGCCAGCTGCCCAGCCCTGCGGTGGTGTTGACGCCAGTCAGAGCAGCAGCACATGGGCGTCATCCAGCGCACTTGGCGATGCATCAACTGCACTGTTGTAGGCACCGCTGCAGCACCAGAAAGCGACATGTCGCCGGCCGTTGCATAGCAGCAATTCGCCTTCATGAAGGGCAACAGCATGAACCTCCGGATGTCACCTGGCAGCCAGGTGCAGCGCGGCGTTGTCGGCAGCGTCAAAGGCGTCGACCCAGGAGCCCTTGTCTAGCAGCATGCACACGCAGTCAGCGTGGCCGTTCAGCGCAGCCAGGTGCAGCGGCGTTCGCCCGCCTGTGTGAGGGCAAGCACGTTGTCTGACACCACATCTGGTCTGTGCGACATCGCATGCGCCCACTGATCAGCGAACGACTTTCAGCGCATGGCCAGTTTCAAACAGCATCAGCGACGGTGAGCAACATCTCACTGGGGTCCTCGCCGTCCAGCTCGACGCCCTTGGACCAGAGGAAGGACAGCATGTTCTCCTTGCCGTGCGCAGCGGCAAAGTGCGCCGATGACAGCCCGCCCTTGTCCTGCGTGCCCGGCTGCGCGCCCATGTCCATCAGCTGCTGCGCCTCCGACAGGAGGCCCCGGGAGCAGGCGATCAGGAACAGGCCGTTGTGGTGCTTGACCTGCTTGGCCTGTTGCGGCATGCACATTGGCTCAGATTCTGCACTCGTTGATAGGCACGGTGCTGCAAAGCTTGGATGTGAGTTTGCTTCGTGTGGTCAAGATGGACTGCGCGCACCTCATCCACTTTCTCGTCCATGATGTTCTTTCTTTGACTCTGCGCAACTGCAGGATGCGGCGGTGTGCAAGGTGGCCTCAGATCAACGTGCCTTTGAGCATAGGTTCTGTGCTGTATACCAGTGCGTTGCTTTGTATCGACTTGTGTGAGCGCAAACTCTATGACTTTGCTTGTACAAAACGGTGTCATACCTGCTGACCCTGTTGTACGCTTGTACCGCCATGAGGCACATGTCGACATGCAGGAGTGTGGGGGCCCACAGCATCGCTGTGCTATCTGCCAGCATGAACTGTGGCAGCAGCCGGCCACGCGTGAAACGGGGAAACGCGTCAAGCTGTGCTGCAGGACCTTGCACACGGTCATGTCGCAGCGCCACAGCCATTGAACAGCACATGCATGTCTGCAAGGTGCCAACCCTGTGCAGCAATTTGAGAAAACGCAGCTACCCGCTGTCTACGCTCCTCGCCCTCGCTCGCTGTCTACTTCTCCTCCAGGGGAGGCATGTCGTCGTCATCGTCATCGTCGTCATCCAGGTCTCCGGCCCCAAAGCCGCCCGCCCCACCGGCGCCGCTGGCCTTGAGCTTCTCCAGCATCTCCTGCAGGAGGTGTGACATTCCGTGTCATGCGCAGTCGTTACAGTCGCATCCTGGAAGTTGGTTGGCAACACGTGAGGAGATGCAAACAAGCCCTGCACATGAAGCGCAGCAAGCCCAGCCTGGTCGAGCAGCACATCAAGACCACGCATGTCGCAGCTGCTGCACCTGCATGTTGCCCATGTCGGCGCCGCCGCCCATGCCGCCCATGCCACCCATGCCACCCATGCCGCCCATGCCGCCCATGCCGCCCATGCCGCCCATGCTGCCCATGCCGCCCATGCCACCCATGCCAGGCATTCCGCCACCACCTCCTGCAGATGCCCAAACATGCTCAACACCTTTGAAACTTCACTGTGATCACCCGACACTGGAAACGACGCCATTTAAACGTCCCGAACGTGTGGTGAAGATCGCGATGATAGTGTGCAATGCAGGGCCCCATATGATGGTGTACCCATTTGACGGTGTGCACCTGCGCCGCCAAGGTCAAAGTTGCTCATGTCCTGCAGGTTGCTGATGTCGAAGTCCTCCTTGTCAGCCTCCTCATCCTCGTCAACCCACTGCAGTGTCAGAGATAGCAGCCATGAGGACAAGGCTTCCCTGGGGCAAACATGGGCGTCGGCAGCTGCATAGACAGGCTAGGCGTACCTGCAGGTATGTGCGCTCACTGCCTTTGACACTATATGCATTTGATCGCGTGTAAACATGTGCGCGAGAGCACCTTGTTCCAGTCGACCTTGATGTTGTTGGGCGCTTTGCCTGTTTGCCTCAGCAGCCGCGGCCAGAAGCCGGTCTCCGCCTTTGCGATCACGAGCAGGATGCTGCGCGCACTTACGGCGATTTTGGACTCGTCCTTATCGAGCTTGCCGTACAGCTCGAGCTGCAGGTCCCAAGATTGTGGTCGGCTCAGCTGTATCTGGGTTGGGACGAAGGTCATCACAGCAGCTGCCGGCATGCCGGCGGACGTCGTCCGGTCACGCGCACGTCAACCTCAGGTGTTGTTGCTCTATGATTGCACAGATGCTCGTGCCGCTTACAACGACTTACGTCGAGGGCGTAGTCGTGGTCCTCTTGTCCCGTCGCATGTGACTGCGCTGCACTGCGGAAGGTGACTTTGCCGCCTGCGTCGTCGTTGTCTAGACTGATCTGCGGCTGCTTTGCCTCTTGCAGATCTATCGTAAGGTACACCTGTAAGCAATGAAAGCTTGCATTGTTGTTATACACTGGCAAAGCGCAGCGTTGGATCACTGGTGGCAACTGCCCACGTTTGCAATGCAAATGAGACTGCTCAGACGATGCACGTCATTGTAACCCGGACCTTGTCACTTCTTTGTGCCCACTGGACCTGCGGCAGGAGTACCATTGTGCAAGTTTGGCCTCGCGACTGCTCCCTTGGATCGAACTTTCTATTTGCTGCAAAGGCGTTCCTGCGCAATCTGGCGCAACGTATGCCCAGTCGATGAGGTGCAAGTGCGGTATTGGTCGCTCACAGATGCGTCATGCGCGGTCGCTGTGAGGTTGCTGCCACCTTGTCGGGCCTGCGCTTGGTGCGACAGCAAGGGGAGTACACAGTGCCTGCCCCCAGCAATGTGCATCGCACCATCGCTGCCCGTGTTTGCTTGGCATCAGCCACTCTGCCTATGTGTTCAAAACTGACCGCTGTGCAATGGTTCCGGAGTCGCAATGGCAGTGGCAGCGGGCGACTTGATCACGCAGCTGCAGGAGTGCAACGCCGAGCTGTGCGCTCACTTGTTCAACTTCACTGGCGCCATCCAGCGCGATGCACCGCCATCGAGTGTCGGCGGAGAGCCTCTTGAGCAGTCTGATGCTCCCTCAGCGGGTGCCAATACAGTCGCCCAGGTCCCTGACCTGGCGATGCAGGTACATCGCAGTTCCGCAATCGACTCTTGCCCTCACATGTCCATCATCGTCTCGCACCTGCAGCCAGTCAACTGGCCTACAGACAAGCTGAATGGCATGCTGAGTTCGTGTGTATGCCTGCAGATCGTGCACCTGAGCAAACAGTTTGATGAGCTTGCATCCCATCTGCCACATGCAATGCCGCCACGAGAGCAGCAACTGCAGACAATCGTGAAGTTGCAAGAGGAGGTGGAGGCTGGTCGGCAGCAATTGCTGACCGAGCTAGAGACAGCGAAGGCGCAGCTGCAGCATGTGCACCAGCTCTACGGGCATCTGGCAGATGACCGGCTGCGGGTGCAGGCAAACCTGCAGACGATGTCCGAACAAGCATAGTAGTTGAGCGGAATGTGGCCAGCGTGCCCGTGTGGAACAATTCGTTGGTGGTTTGTGTCTTTCAGTGGCCTGAAAAATTGTTTACAATGGGCTGGTTTCAATGTTGCCAGCAACAATCAAAGTCGTCAGCAGACTTCTCCCTGTATAGCCCAAAGGTATCTGCCGAGGAAGGTGCACCCCCCACTAGACTTTGGTGACCTTGCTGCCGCCGCCGCCACCGCCGCCGTCATTGCCGCCGCCATCGTCATCTGGGGACCCCATGCCGAGGCCGCCAAGGCCGCCGCCCCCCGAGGAGCCTGGCGTCAGGAGCTGGTATTCCTGGTCGACATATGTCTCCACATCACGCAGGAAGCTGCCAAAGGCGATGGCCTCGAGGACGGCCCGCCGCTGCGTCGCGACTGTCACTTGCATGACATCGACCTTTTCCTGCTCGACTGCCTGCTGCACGCGCTGCATGACCTCCTCAAGGGATGACACATCCCTGCCGACCGCTTCCTGCATCTGCTTTGTGAGCTGCTTCACATCGCCAAACAGGGCGGTGCTCTGTGTTTCGACGAGCGCCTGCCCCTCTGAGCTGACTAGCCTGGCGGTGTCTGCAAGCGTCTGCTGGTCGAAGGACTCGATGTAGTCACGGAGCACGCCCTTTTTGGGCTGCGACTTCGAGTCCTGGTCCTCTGGCGGCGGCGGCTCCGCCTTGTCGGGGTCCACCGGCGAGTAGCTGTCTGCCTTGTCTGGGTCGGCTGCCACATTAATCTCCGCCGTCTGGGCAAACAGGCGCTCCAGCCGCTGCACCGCATCGGATGTGTCCCCCTCTAACAAGCCTAGGCTGCGCTCTAGCTGAAAGCGCTTGTCGACCCTCCGCACAAAGTAGCCAAACATGATGGACGTTGCGTATACCTGGGCTGCCTGCAGCTTGCTCATCTTCAGCACGGTGTTGGAGTAGGCAATGGCGGCTGGGCCCATGACATTTTTGACATGGTCCTTGACCACCTCCAGCGCCTCACGGCTGTGCACACCCTCTGTCAGCAGCTTTAGGTTTTGCGCGTCCTCCTGCACCAGGTCCATGCTGCCCAGCATGTCGACACCCAGCTCCAGGAATTTCTCCAGAACAGACGCATACATGATGTCCTCTAGTGTGGCACGCTTCTCCGAGCGCTGCACCTCCTCCATGCGCTTGTACAGCGTTATGTCCATGGAGCTGGTGGCTGCGGCTGCATCCTGCTCTTTCTCTGCCTCTGCAGCCTTCTGGCGTGCATCCCGCTCATCGCGCTCATCCCGCAGACGCCGTAGCTGCTCCTCAATGGCGTCCTTGAACAGATGCGGCTGCGCCTTGTAGTAATACGCCAGCATCTCCCCAACTGGGGATTGTGGCTTGACTGGCGCCAAGCTCAGCTCCTGCGGAGTATGTGGGTCGTCGCCTTGCTGCTGAGCCTGCACCAAGCACTGCCGCCGACGCTGTGGTGTGCAGACGCTTCGGGGAAGTAAGCACCGCGACGCATGTGCACGGACCAACGGGCGCTGAATGCTGAAGCTCCGCAGCGTTTGCGCGCAATGGGAGCATGGCCGCATGCCAGCCTGGGCTAGCACCATGTTGTGACCAAGAACACAGAATGCGAGGCAACCTGCAAATGATTTGTGGCTGGCGTCTGCCAAGCGCAGCGTTGACCCAATCGCACGAGAGTTAAGAAGTGGCTGTGTGGATAGAACCTGTGCAGCCGCTGCAGCGGTCGCGCTCGCAATGAGGTGTCCGAGCACGTGCGCCACTGAGGCTTGCGTGGCTCAGCAATCCTGATCTGCATGTCTGCACGCACAGACCTCTCCTTGACAGTGAAAAGTGCGCCCTGATCTTTCCTGCAGACCCTTCCGAACACACTTGCGTCTGCTGGTCTGCATATCCTGCCCTTGACGACTTGGCCTGCTTCAGCCCACCTGGTGGTGTCGGGTTCATGCTCAAGTGCATCTGTATGCAGCGATTCACGGATTCACTGGATCAACAGCCAAATCTGTGACTGTTGACGTCTGTCACACCCTGTGGTCTGCTCGCAAATCAGCGGAGGCGGATTGCGCAAACACCTGGCGCTGCTTGGGACGCCGACGGTGGCTGTAGCGATCACACGTATACAAAGACACATCGCAATCTGTGGAAGGTGCGTGATAGCCATGCTGACTGCTGGCTTTGCGTGCCTACTAGCTCCCATCGGTGGCATCGACAAGCGCCGGCTGACATGTTGGCCTCAACGTTGCAACGCAGGGGTGGGCGGCCGTGTCAGATGACTGTTGTGAGCAGACGCAAGCGGATATAATGGTCTGACGGGGCTTGGATGCTGGGAGTAGCTGGCATGGTGTGCTGCTATGAGGGCGCCACCAGGTGAGGTTATGAACATCGCCAGCCGCCTTGCTCTCTACCTGCACCTCTGACATGGGTGGGGCTCAGGTCATACATACCCCGTGGGTACAGGCCGCACTCTCACGGCGTGAAGGAGAGGCACGTCGGGCTGCATGCCCCACAGACCACCTGTGGTGCCCAGGTGATGTTCCTGCGGAGTGGTGCTTCGATGGTGGATGCCCTTGCACGTCATGAGGATACTCCTGCTGAAAAGTTGTGCAATGTACAGGTGGTATGCAGACAGGGTCCTTGGCCATACAGCCTGCAACGGATCTTGCTTGGGCGACCGCCGCTGTGCAGCCTCACATTTGGCTACCGACCGCGGAGTGGAGCCGTGTGCAGCGTGCCCAAGCACTCTGCAGGAGACGGTGTGCTGCACACACCTGGTTGCTGCTGGTCCATGCCCCCAAAGCTGTTCGACATGAACAGCACACAGGACGCTGGCTGCTTTGCAGGATACTACGGGTTTTGCACATCACAAAATCCTGCTTGGTCTGTTACTGCAGGCGCAGCCACAGAGTCTCAGGTCAGACAGGCCGACACCGGCGGCTCGCCGCCAGACAGTCGGAGGCGGCAGCGGCGGGACAGCCAAGCCCCGCAGCAGGGAGACGGAGGCAGTCAGCAAGACAGCCAGGCAGAGGGGACTGCGCAAGGCTGGCAGAACAGCGGCAGCGGCAGGCTGGGCGCTTCGCGGCTTGGCGCGCGGCAGAAGAATCCCGCTGCGTCTGCCGCGTCGCAGGCGCCCGGGCAGCAGGATGCACGGCGGGGCAGGGGCGGGTACAGCTCCATGGACCCTCACAGGGACAAGCAGCAGGACCTCCGGCCGCAGCGGCGGGAGATGCAGCGGGATCGGGACGCGCGGACGCGCAAGTCCAGCCCCGAGCTCAGCGACTTCACCCGCAAATTTGCCGGCTTCTTCAACCACATTGACCACAGCAAAGAGCGGTCACGCGAGGGGTTGCAAGTGGGGTACCACCGGCAGCGCTTCATTGAAGCAGGCCTGATGACCCCAGATGACAAAAAGACCGAGTTCACGCTGCGGATGGAGGAGGTTGCAGAGGGTCTTGGCATCAAGGACCCCATTCACATCGGCATCAATGTGATGCTCACCAGCTGCACACGCTGGGAGTCGATCATGGTTCTGGTGCAGGTGGGCACCCGCCTCACTCATGCCTGCCGAGAGTCGGCCTTGTTTGCTGCATTGAGTTGCTTGCCTATGATTGTAGCCTGCTGTGACACTGAAATTATGGCATCACTGCTGCATGTGTCACCGCAGGACCTTGGGCACCTCTTCGACGAGATCAATGTGTCCACAGCAATGCATCGTGCTGCCAAGCTGTCACGCAAGTATGAGGTAGGGCTTCAGGCCTACATGGGGAGCCCAGGGCATGAGAGAGTCATCGTTGGCACACATCCGTGCTCAAGCTCAACCACTTCCTCGGTCTGTCCAATGCCCAAGCACATCAGCTGGTGCGGTGCAGGTGAACAAGGTCAAGTCGCACCCTGGCTGGCCAAAGCTGATGGCTGTGGTTGCCTCCTACCTTCCCACTCTGGCTCCGCGGCAGCTGACCAACGTCTTCTGGGCGGTACGTCAGGAATGCCGAGGAGCACCATGTGCCCCTCGTGGAGCCCGAGTGCACTGAACAGCATGCTTGCATTGGTTTTGCTACGTGATGGTAACATAAGACATGCAAAGTCCCAGAGATTTCGAGAAGTACCTACGCTACATGCTGCGTCAGGTTGCTGATTCAAACACCTTTGTTGTACTTGAACAGCTGGCGACGCTGGCAGAGGAGCCAAAAGGCGGCCTTGTGGACCCCGTCATCGAGCAGCTTCGCCTGTGTAACAAGCGCGACTTCAAGCAGCAGGAGCTGTCCATCGTCGTCTGGGCGTTTGCTGTGTTTGGTGCGCAGCTCCTCAAACGAACGCTAGTCTCGCATCGGAAGCACGCAGTGCGTCAGTAGTGGTGTAACCCCCCGCACCCAAGACGTTTATCTGACGCTGCAAGCTGGGCTGCAGGCATCAAGGACGTCGCGCTCCTGGACAGCATCATAGACACGATGCTGGACATGGGGGTGCGCACCTTTCTGCCGCAGGCGCTCTCGAACGCCGTCTGGGGCTGCGCCACCCTGGAGCACAGCCACATGCGCCTGGTGCAGGTGATCCGTCCTCCGTTCTGTTGCACATGAGGCACCATGCACAACAGGCGCTGCTGACATGCAGCTTCGCTGCACCTTGTACCATGGGCAGCTGGCCCGCTGCTGCTGTCGCTGCCGTGCTCTGCCATGGGTACACGGCATCATCCAGATCGTGGCATTGCAGCAAGGGGGAATAAAGGCCTGTGCTGGATTGGTTGTCGATCACAATGCTTGCAGGCAGTGGCTGAGGACATCACAGAGCGGCACCAGGACTACAGCGTGCAGGCAATGACCAACTTTGTCTGGGGCGCCACTGCGCTTGGCTTCTTTGACGAGGTGCCCACCTGGCCTCCTCTGCCCGGCAGTTGCCATGAAGTTTGCACAGCCGAGCTGTCATCAGGCAAACCCCTGGATGTGTACAGCTGAACTGGGGCTGCAGATTCTACCTCTCTGGTGTTATGTTGCCGTGTTCTTCAGCCGCTATGCATGTCCAGGCCGCGGCGTCAAGCAGTCCTGCAGGCACGGTCAACAGCATGTCTGCATGCCAATCCGTGTTCCAGGCGATGCTGGAGGCGGTGGCGGGCGAGGCGTCTGGGCGGCTGCCGGACTTCAACCCACAGGAGCTGTCAAACCTGCTGGTCTCGTACGCTCGCGCCCACAACCCACCCCAGCATTACCTCAACATGCAACTGCTCAAGGTATGTGTGCAAACTTCAGCGTGCTGCACACACCCAGGCAGTATGCAGTGCGAACTGCCTCTGCACATGCGACACAAATTCTCCTATGTAATCAACAAGGGCAGCTGTTGCTGCAAAGGAACGACCACCTGACCGTCACCATTGCTCATGTGTACTATGCGATACAACGACTGGATCGTTGCTACTGCAGGCTGTGGAAGGGGAGTTGGCGAGGGAAGGCCGGCTGGATCACTTCGCGCCCCAGGCGCTGGCGAACTCGCTTTGGGCATTTGCAACATTGCGCTATTTCCCAGCACAGCCCTGCTTTCAGGCCCTCATCAGGCACATTTCCGACAATATACCCTACTTCAAAGAGCAGGTAGGCTCTTGTGCGGTCGATATGGATTGCATCCGAGCTGGGCATCGCTTTGATGGGTATCTTTGCATTTGCACTGAGAGGATGTTCCCGTGATTCAAAGCTGTTGGCAGAAGACAACATGCACTGCTGGCACCACTGCACAGTCTGCAATGACGCCATGCACGTTGAACTCTGTGTACAGGAGCTTGTCAACATCTGCTGGGCGTGTGCTAAGCTCGGGTATCACCCAGGACCCCTGCTGCAGGACTTCACCCGGCAGATTGGCAAACTGGTGTGTTGAAGCAACGTTGCCCTGTCGTGCTGCCTGGCTACTCAATTTGTGCTTCGTCCAGTGCATCTTGCAGCAAATTTCGAGTAGCAGAGTCGGCGAGCTCGCTGGACACTGCTGTCCATGGTGCCGGGCGATCTTGCGCACAGCTGGTGCCTGATGCGGGCGCTGAGCACTGAACAGATCCCGACTGTGCACGCGCAGATGGGCAAGTTCAGCAGCATCGGCATCACGAGCAGCCTGTGGGCGCTGAGCGTGCTGCAGGCCAGCCGCGACCCGGTCTTCATGGCGCTCGTGGACCGCATGGCCTGCACCTCCCTCGACGCCGTCGAGCCGCTCCAGCTGCTGCAGCTGTTCCAGGTGCGCTGGGCAAGGCTGACACCGCTGCGGTGGGGTTTAGCTGACTAGAGCAGGTGCTGTCCAATGTGCCGTCGGGGTCTGACAAGCTTCTAGACACACACACACGTGCAACAGTACCAATCTTCGGACAGCATTGACTGATGAAATGGCGCCTGCATGGCACTTGCAGGCGCTGATGCTGGCGCGCAGCGAGCGGGGCACCGAGGAGGAGCTGCTCACGGTGCTGCCGGACCGCATCCAGGCGCACGGGGAGCGCCTGTGGAAGGCCTCCGTCACCCGCATCCACGTCTCCAGCTTCCACCTGGTGCCGGCCCCGATGACCTTTGGTGCTGTGCCTGTGACCCCTGGCTGAAAGGCTGAAACGACAGAGCTGGGCGGTTGCTAGTTGAGCATCTTGCCACACCCGCTGTCTTCACCACCCAGCTGGCCTTACCGTGCACCAGCCGCAGCCATCTGCTCAACTGGTGCCTAATTTGGCCCCGTCAGCGTGGCCCTCCAGATCCTTCACAGTCATCCAGGTCCATTCTTGTGTGCAACAGGCAGTTCTTTCGTCCAAAGTCGTGTCTTGACATATATGCAGGAGGTGTCGGCAACGCTGCTGCATATCGGTGTGCCGCATCTGGTGGAGTATGTCACGCCTGATGGCCTGTTCTCCATCGACATTGCGCTGCGCAATGGCAGTCAGGTGCCGCCTTCGGCGCTGATTGTCCGACGACTGCTTCATCATCTTTTGATGCTTTGACAGGGCATGGGTGTCAGGCTCCTGAGTTGCTGCTCTGAGGGTGGCCAGTCTCATTGAGCGTGCTGTTCTGTCCTGCGCAGCCCATAGCATTGGAGGTGGATGGGCCATACCACTTCACGTGCAATACGCTGCAGCCCCTGGGACACACCATCCTGCGGTGCGCGGACCTGACTTGCTCAGCAGCATCATTGGACACAACGTTGATGGCATGCTGTCCAATGCTATCGAGCGCTGCTGTTGCCCAGCACAGTGTTCTGTTATCCCCCAAGCCAACTTCCCTAAGCCACAAACTGTTACTTCTTACGTTCTTCCGTGCATGACAGGCGACGGCTGCTTCGCGCCAAAAACTGGACAGTCCTCAGCGTGCCATACTTCGAGTGGTATCTGGATGGCGATAGGCTCAGCGGCATCCGGCCTGACAGGGTGAGTTTGGCAACCAGTGCACAGGCCAGCTAGTGCATTGACGAGGGTTGTGGACCCTGTGAGACATCCATACCATTGCAGACGGCGCAAGAACGACAGGCATTCGGCAGAGGGGCGTTCAGCGGCAGCCCTGCATCGGACATAAGGGTAGCTGGGACTCGAGTCGGTGTAGCCGACCCGATGGCAGGTGGGGACTGAAACCGATCTGCCATGTATGCAGGAGCAATACATGGTCGACAAGCTGGCCGGCATCGGCGTCAACATCACCTGGCCACCGGTCGACGGTGCCCTGCCGGCGCCGCGTGATGCAGCGTCCAGCCCCGACGCGCTCGACATGGCGTCGCAGCCGGCCCGCCAGGTGCAGCACCTGATCTCATATGACGGCAGCCCTCTGCTCTGCCCTGAGCTTGCTGAGGGTGCCATGCTTCCTGGTCCGAAGGCCTGCGTCAAGCAGCCTACCCCAGTGAAGGGATGCATGCCATGTGCAGGGGCTCGCTATGCCGCCGCAGCAGCAGCCGCCTCCGCAGCGGCAGTCATTCGGCATCCGCCTGGAGCCGGTGCCTGCAAATGAGGCCGCAAAGACACCAGAGATCCACGTGAACGGGTTCCGCAACAAGGCTGTGCGGCCCCGCGCCACGCGGCTCACCCTGGACAGTGCGTCATTGTGCTGCTCTGGCTCACATGCACAGCAACTCCATGCGTTCGATGTCATGTGCACCTTGTACCCTCGCCAGCTGATGCACCTGTCCACGAGGTAGGATTGCAGACTCAATGCTGTCCTGGCAGGCTCGAAGCGGAATGGCGCCATGCCGATCTCGGGACCCGTACAGCCTATGCAGCCATCTCGAGAGCAGGTGCTGCAGCAGCGCAGAGCAACAGCAGCGCAGCCTCGACCCTCGCCCTCAGATGACGAGCAGAAGGCGGCCAAGGCTGACGCTTGACCCTCGCAAGGCTTCATAGTTCCATGCTGCACTGGTTGTTTGGGACTGCAGCCGCAACTCGAATACACTGCTTTGGCGGTGGTGTTCATCAATGATTATAACATGGCCCTTCACAGCCGCTGGCTGAGCAAAGGACTGTAACTTCAGCGGATGCATCAGCCTGACCACAACAAGGATTGCCGGCTGTCACCATGGACACTCACGGCAACACGGCACCCTGCTATGTTATTGTGTCAGCCGCACTTCGTCATCGGCCACTGCAAATCGCGAGCTCGCCTTCCACTGCAGCAGTGGCACAGCACTTCGTTCGGTGAAAGTAGGATGATTCGTAACTGATGTGCGCGGGAACTGCATGAATTGCAGGCAACAGTAGAATGGCATTTGGGTGGACTGCAGACCTTTGCAAGCATCTCTGCTTTCAGGGCAGCCTTCGATGGGTTGTCTGCAAGCTGCGCAGACTTCAGCGCCCTAGACTGCAGCTTCTTCAGCTTGAGCACTCCGCCCTCTGCCTTCAGCAACTGTGCTGCAATAGCCTTCCACTTCGGCTTGTGCTGCTTGCCCTGAATGATGAACCACATCAAAGCTTCTCAGCACCACAGGCAGGACCACAGAGGACTTTTCACAAGACGGGAATACATGTCTGTCTGTCACGGGTGCATACCATTCTGACAGCCTGCTTCACGATGACCACTTACTTGCTTGCCATCTGAAACAGCAACTGGCGCTGCTGTGGCCGAGGTGTCTGGCGGGGCTGCAGTGGCTGGCAGCTGGGTCCCCTCTGCTGCGTGCGGCTCCGCTTGGGAGGAATGGGCGCCATTAGGCACGCCACTGGCAGCCGCTGGCCCGCTGTTCTGGGCTGCTGCAGCATCGCCATTGGGAGTAGCATTGCGAGCAGCTTGTGCCTGCAGCACCACAGAGTCTTGAACGTTGTGGCATGCTGCTTCCTGGTTTTCTGCTTTGCTGAGTCTGCAGCATGCAGCATGAGGTAGTTCTGATGATATCTCACCCTCCTGATGTGCTTCTTGCCGCTGGCGTGCGCGTGCAACGTCTCCTGGCTCGTACATGCCACATTGCAGACGCTGCACAAGCAGGAGTGAGACGTTCTGCAGCTGCTTCATCAGCAGACTTACAGGGTCTAGAAGGCATGCAGCATGGTATCACTCCACGATGGCGGGCGCACCTGCACTTCCATGGTGGCCGCTTCGACAGAAACTCGTCCTGCGCCGGGTCTGCTGCGGGTGCTGCAGCAGTCTGCTTGGCCCCTGCCTCAAAGAAGCCCTTGGAGGCGAAGCCACCCGGCTTCGTGGCGCCCTCTGCATACTTCTGGCTTTCGGTCACGCAGGTGGTGTGTGCCTGCAGGTCAACCAGGGAAGGAAATGTCTCAACATCGAATATGCGCGTTGTGGCCTAGCACATTTGATCCGATTGCTGTGGATTTTCCACAGACGCCTGCGGCAGGAGGTGGTATCCGGCGCCTCACCGCATAGGAGCGCCGGTCGAAGGTGCGAGAGCAGTCCACGCACGTAAGGCTGTTGGCATGGCACTGATTCAGGTGCTGTGGCACTTTGGGCTGCAAGCAACGGCGTTACACCAGGATGTAAGGCTTGGGATCTCGATGGCAGTCTTAATGCGCCATTATGACCAACCTGACGGGAGTGCTCGCTCACCTTCTTGATGCTATCTCCACAGCTGCGTTTTCGAGAGGGAGGTACAGTCAGCATTCGCAACCACTTGCACACGGAAAGCGTCGGTGCCCACGACAGATGCATGATGGCGCTACAGCCGGCGGCTGGCACATGTCGTCCTGAACAATGCATCCGTTCACCGCACCTGTCGCAAATGAACCACACCATGACACTGATTGTGTTGCTGTGCAGCCGCCAAGCCTTTTTTGATGCTGCTGGTCTTCTCGAATTGCTGCACCGCTCCCGCAACCGCCAGCAGAAGACACGCACACAGAAGTACACAGAACTGCTGCTGTCAGTCCCTGAGGATTACTTTGCAAATTCACTCCTGGTATCGAACCGCCCAAGGCAAGCTGCAAACGGAGAGAATTGCACTCGTGGGCTGTCAGCTGACACAAGCAATGTGGTGACATCGGCGGAAACTCGGCGGATTTCTGCATTTCCAACTTTCATGCACTGCAGACACGATCAGACATCTTGGTCGTCTGAGCTGAGTGTCTGCGCTGGGGTGCTTCCTGAACCATCTGTTGGTGGAGCAGCTGGCAACACCTGAGGCGCCACTGTCGATCAGCTGTGCTTCAGCACCAAGCATACACTGCGATCATCTTGCTGTGACTTCGGTCTGGGATTTATTCCGTTGGCAGCACGCTCCTGAGGGGCATCCTGCTGAATATGCGCCAGAAGTGAAGCGCTGCGTGCCATTTCCTCAGCGTGTCACGCAATTCCAGCGGATGTGGTCATGCTGATGGCGCAGTGCCTGGACATGCGGCAGCGTGGTTAGGCGACCGTCATGCCTAGGGACAGGGGACCCTTCAGGGTTGGGGAGCGCGTGCTTGTGCCGCATACCGACAAGTTCTACGTGGCAAAGGTGCCTGTGCTTCTGGCTGCATGTTGCAAGTGCAGAGCGCCGCCGACAGCCACATGTTGCATCTGTCATGCATACTGTTGCGCAGGCGCTCAAGGCAGAGAAGCGGCCTGATGGCGTATGGTACTACCTGCTTCACTATAACGGCTGGAACAAGGTATTATCACCACAAGGCCATACTGAAAGTCCAAGTCTCCACATGAAATAGCTTTCCGAGCCACTTCAGCACAGCGCTGTGATCAGCAGGCTTCTAGGGCTGCAGAAGTGGGACGAGTGGGTGGAGGCGCCGGGGCTGGTGAAGTACGACGCCAAGCTTGTCAGGTCGGAGGATGACAAGAAGGGCGACGACGCGGGGGCGCCCGCCAAAAAGCGGCGCACCAACGCCGGCGGCGCGGCGGCCGGGGACGAGGTCGGCCCGCTGCCCGAGGTGTGCTGCCGAAAACCATCCCCACAACAGCCCCCTTTCCCACTGATGCAGCTCCGAATGCCAGTGAACATTTTAAAAGTGAACATCTTGGGTGGCAAGAGGTGTCGGGCTTGGCAAGGAGCCAAAGCCAGATTCCAATGACGCATGCCACCGCGGCAGGCCTCGGTCACACTGTGCACGTGCAGGTTTGCCTCACTTTCGACGTGTCGACTGACTTCTGATCAACACTTGCAGTTCAACCTGCCACTGCCGACGGAGTTGCGGGAGGTGCTCATCAGCGACTGGGAGCGCAGCATCAAAAACAGCAAACCGCGGGCGCTGCCCTGCAAGCCCCCGGTCGCCGACATCCTGAAGGGCTACGTCACGAGATCGAAGGCTGGCAAAGTGAGCGTACGATCTGTCACATGACACGCTTCGAAGCTGCATCCTACACATGTACCATGGCTCCGCCCAATCGTGTGGACGCTGCGGTACTGAGCTGCTGCAGTCTTGCCAAGGGGGTGGCAAAATAACCTCACCTCATCTCACCAGATCGTCAATCGTTGCATGCAGGAAGATGGCAATGTGGAGTTGGAAGAGGAGGTGGCCAGTGGCCTGCAGTCATACTTTGACAAAGCGCTGGGGCAGATGCTGCTGTACGCTGCAGAGAGGCCGAAGTTCGAAGAGCAGGTGCCCGCATGCTGTACTGCAAGGGCAGCATCTGCAGCTGCACATGGTTCTCTCCTAGCACATCTGGAATGCGTAGCTGTTGCGTCCAGCATAACGACTTGCCTCAAGCGCCGGCATATAGTCGTGCGCCTCTGATGGTGTGTCCGCCTGCAGGTGCAGGCAGCTGGCAAAGCGCCGAGCAGCATGTATGGCGGCGAGCACCTGCTGCGGCTGCTGGTGAAGCTCCCAGAGCTGCTCCCAATGACCAGCCTGCCAGCAGACAACTACGGTGATCAGTAATTGTCTGGTCCAGGAGTAGTGTCCCACACTGCCAGAACGCACCACGCGTGTGCACCAACGCTTGGTGTGCCATCAACTGTCTTGTTCACAGGCAAACATGAGTGTGAGCATCTGCAGGAACGTTGGAGCTGCGGCTGGCCGACTTTGTCAGCTATCTTGCAGAGAAGAGGGGCAGCCTGTTTCCCAAGTAGCCTTTGCCTCGGGGTTTGCAACTACTGTATCCTGGCTCTGCACCAGGAATTCTGAGAGTCCCTTGCAACTGCGATGGGTCAGGCTGTCCTGCTGCCTGCTTGCTGCCGCACTGTGGTCTGCCATCGAGCAGAAGGGCTGGGACTGGTGATGAGATGGTGATGACGGTCGGTCATTGCCCAAGAGATTGCCATTGACAGCCACAAGTGTCGTGCCCCTAGGGATGCAAGCCCTTGCTGCTAGCTAGTGTGGCTTGACACTGGCAACCCCTCAAGACACCTGCCTAACGTGCTTAGACCGCAGCCCGTGCTGCAGCCCCAAGCTGCACCCATGCTAGCCACCACGAACCACCACAGACCGCCACCATCATCTCCACGCGCTGATGCCTCGTAAGCAGATTAGCCCATGGCGTACTTGTGGCACCAGGTCCTGGCTGTGTCCTCATAGCGCTTCCTGTCTGTCTTGTAGATGTGCGCAATCTCGGGCACCAAAGGGTCATCCGGGTTAGGGTCTGTTAGCAGCGAGCAGATTGACAGCAGCACCTTTGACACTGTCAGCGCTGGGCTCCATTGCTCCTTGAGGATGTCAAGGCAGATGCTGCCGTTGCTGTTGATGTTGGGATGGTACACCTTTGTAGAGAAATTGACCTTCGGCGGTTTGAAGGGGTAATCTGGCGGAAAGTGAATTTTAACTGTGAACACGCCGCCTGCATAGGGGCTGTCCTGAGGCCCCATGATGGTGGCCTGCCAGTGAAACAGGTCATCTGGTGCTGCAGGGCCGGCACTGCACGATGTCGGCGGGTCCTTCTGCAGGTCCTTCAGCTCCTTCTGAATCCGTTTGCTCGCCATGTGGGCGGCGAGCTGAGCTGAGCAAGGCAACGGCAGGCAGTTCAACCTCTGTGCCTCGCCGTGTAACCTCGAGCTGTGCAGGTCCAAGCTTCCTGAATGGCAGTAACGCACGTGCTCTCTGCTGATGCACTGATGCAAATGCCGCAAAGATGTATCGTCGTCAGAAGCCCGCGTCTGTGGAGTTCGTAAGCGCGCTTGCTGCCTGCGTCGTGCTCTGCTCAAAACCCTGCCGTGCTTCTCGGTCTTCACTATTCATCACCCCTGGTCCCCTGCCCTGCTCCATCTCCCGCCGTTCTGGCACTCCCGCCACGACATTGGCCAAGCAATGACAATTGCTAAGTAATTGCTTACAACACGGCATGCCCTATACTGTAGACATGGCGAGGAGTGAACTAACATCTTTGGCGGATTGCTCTATGCTTGTGGCCCTTGCTACTAGTCGTATCTCTAAAGGTCCTCCAAAGTTATTCTCGTCCGCAAACACTCAATGTGCTTGCGTGCAGCGCACAATGCATTGAACATGGCATCATCTAGAGATGCAACACGGCAGCATGAGGCTGCATGCTCTGCGCTCAATTACAGTCTGGGTCAACATAAGAGGGTGCAAACATCACTAGGGCGGGAGCTGGCAAGCTCCCCGAAGCACAGCTACAATGCTACATCATCCGGTCCATCATGCTGTTCGACACAGCCTGGTTGCATTGCCGATCCCGTCAGATGGGGTGGTCCTCAGGAACGCCAGGATCTGCAGGCATTGTACACAGAGCACACATTGCAGTACACCGGCTGGAACTACCATCGTCTCTGCAAGTCTAGCGTCTTGGCAATCGGCGAGGGGAAGCACAACAGATCACCCACATGGTGCCAGCAGGAGGCCATTACCTTTCGCAGCCATTGACTTCCGCCATTCGAACGGCAGCGCTGAGCGCTGCGTTGCTGATGAATGTCGAGACGGCATTGTGTTGGACCGCCGGAAGTCCACTGCACACGAGCAGCGATGCAAGGTGACGCTTTGCGGGGGCCGGCACACCGCCTTCCTGTTATGGTTGAGCACGCATACTATCACAGTAACAGACTTGGCCTGCAGGGAAAGCCACAGGCAACGACTGCTGTCGCCGTAGTGAGCACACCTGACGTTCCCTCGTAGTATGCTTCTGGGGGCAGCCGCCGCCGGTGCAGCGACTGCGCGGTGCGCTGGTTGAAGGTCGACTCGCTGTCCAGGTGGGGCAGCAGGCTGCTCAGGGCGCCGCCCTCGAAGGTGGCGTCAGTCAGGTCTGCATGCCAGGCACACATGGTGTGACGGGGTGCCACTGCACTACTGAAGTTGCTGCAGGAGGTGACTGCGCATCCCTACTGGCTGATGTCACGATCAGGTCGAGGCAATGCCTGGCGCCAGACGCAATTACACCCGGCTGCGTGGCACAGCTTCAGTTGAAGACACGCAGTTGGACCGTGTGGAAAGGTCACCTGGCACCATCGGAGACGGCTCCGCATCGCGCATCCTGGTGTCGCCCCGCTGCCCGGCGGCATCTACCCTGCTGCCTGCAGCCCCGTTGGCGTCCTCCTGCTCGCTGACATCCTCGGTCTGGCTGGACGCGTCCTCGAGGTCGTCCTGGTCCGCAACTGCACGTTTTGGCGCAACACAAAATGTGTCAACAGTGGATATATGGTTGCCGTACATCCATTCGAGCCCTGTTTCGTGGAAGGGCGTCACCTACACATTCATGCAGCCACCACACCGGCAGGTTCCCTGCATGCCAGCATGCGCTATCTGCTGAGCGTAGGGCGGGCGCAAGGTCACCTGATGCCCCCGAACGCATCGAGGCTGCCTTCATGACCCGACGCGCTGACTTGCCCCGCGTGCCATGGCGCTGGCTGGACTTTGCAAATGCATCCCGAGGACCCTGCAAGCAGCGGGTGCGAGCTTGGGTCAGTTATCTGAAGCCAGGGGCTTTGGCACCATATGCAGCAGTTTGCAAGTTGCCATTTATACTCGGTTGATTCGGCGGCAAACAGTTTGCCACGAGCCAGCGCCAATGCGAGTAGCCGACCACAAAATTACCTCGTCTGCAACTTCAATTGTCCTGTGGAATTGCGACCAGTCGATGCGAGGCTTTCGGTCGGCATTGTCAAGCGGCCGTGTCACAATGTGGGCAAACCGGTGGTGCAGCTGCAGAACCAGCATGACAAAATGAGCTGTCCAATCAGGCAAGCAAGCGCAGCAGTTTCAGGATACGCTGAGCAAAGCATCAAAGAGTTGATGGAGTTCACTATGCTCACCTTGATGTCATTGAAGCAGTTGTAGACACGCATGCGCATGCGGTTTTGGGCATTCGAGTACATGTAGCCTTCGACCTGGAGGGAGCAGAGCATTTTGGTAATCGTTCGAGGCAAGCAAACAAGGATGGACAAGCACAGCTCAAAATAGCAGCGACAAGCAGCGGTGGTGACTGCCAGAAGCAGCAAAGCCTCACCGTGACAGCAATGCACGAGTCAGCGTCTGCCAGGAACCCGGACATATTCGCCCATGACGCCAATGGGGAAGCCGAGTTGATGGTGTGCTTGATGGTCACCGGCAGCCACAGCAGCAGTCTGTCCTCTCCTGTGTCGTACCCGATGTCCAGGATCTGGATCTGCAAACCCACACCGCTACCAGTCAGGTCACCAAAGTGTGTGGGCAAGGGCACATGGGGCTTTGGGCACATGTCAGCCGCAAAAGGTGGCAATGCAGGGATGTGCAGCTTGCCGAGTAATCCTGCTTGGCCTTGGCTGGGTTGTCCGGCCACCGGTAGATGTATGCACGCACGACTGGGTCCAGGATCTGGTTCGGGTACCTGCGTTGCAGGATGCCAACCTGTCATGGACGTCAACCAAGGGCAGATCGATGCGTGCATACTATTGTAGCTGGGCAACCACTGCTTGCAATCAACATAAGCAGGATCGCGCACGTGTCGCCAACGCGGAACATGAGGGTGAGCTCCCCATTGTCCTCTGTCAGCACCATCGTTTCCGAAAGCACAAGCGTGTTCTCTCCCAAGATTGGGTATGGCACCGTGCGCTTCGACCGTGACACCACAATCTGACATGCGCAACCAGAACTGTCAACATCTCAACCATTGAGGCGCTGAGCCTTCCCAGCTGTTTGCAGGTAACAGCACAGAGTGCACTCAAATTGTGAAAGTAACAGATGCTGCTGGTGTCTGCACCTGTGACAGCTCCTCCTGTGGCAGCATTGGCAGCTCCGGCTGCGGCTCAATCTGGTGGAACCTGCGATGCAGATACACATGACTTGTGCAAGGGCTCTGTGATACGAGTCGCTGCCGGCAACTGTCTGAGCAGGCGCGATGTCAACAGAAGCTGCGCCTTGCAGCTTGCAGCAGGTGTGTGCAAGGCTCACTTGGCGGTGTCCACCCTGTAGTGCGTGTCATCGTTGTGTGGGCGGTGGATGCAGCGCACAAACTGGTAGCCCCACCGGATCTCGGTCGACAGGTACGACTGCCGCGACATGAAGGGGTTGCCTGCACAGGGTACTGACAAAGTTGGCATCCAGTTGCGCGCGCCAGCAAGGCTGCTCCCTGAACACCGCCGAGCAGAGGTGCACCAGACGCACCCATCTCGGTCGTCCCCTCAAAGGTGACCACCACCTCAGCATTCAGCGACTGCAATGGAAAAAAGGAGGTGGTATTCAAGATCGAATGCAGCACATTGAATAGCTGTGGAGCGCATGCCCCGAAGCACCTTCCTCTCCAATGACCAGCCCCAGACCTGGAGGCTGGCATGTGTCAGGCCACACAGCGGCGAGCGCTCATCGATCGTGTGCTCGATGGTGATGGGCAGCAGCAGCAGGCCGTCGATGTTACCCAGGTCCAGCTCCTCGCTGCGCACCTGCAGGGCCGGAGCATCAGGTGTGGTGACAAGCATCATCTACAGACAGTGAAGAGTCACATCACCTCCTCCGACAGCCGAGCGCCCCAGCCACTCGCAGCTCAACAGCTTGCTGTGTACAGATGTAACTGCAGTCGTTTGACACGTGCAGGCGCATGACCGCATGGCCATCCAACACTAGCACCATGATCATAAAGCAACGAGGAGCGTAGTCAGGCACTGCGCACCGGAATGAACTCTCCCTCTGCCGTGTGGCGCCCCTCGCCCCAGGTGTAGAGGTATGCCCGCACCTTGGGCTCCACCACCTTGCGAAGCCATGACGCAGTTCAACATTGGCGCCGCCTAGCTTTGCAGCAGGTTTACTGGCATAGGACCAACAGCACTGGTGGCTGGTTTCATGCAAGAAGGCACCTGGGTGGTCTTGATGTCCGCGATGCGGAACATAAGCTTCAAGATGCCATCACGGCGGGCAATGACCGCCGTCTCTGACATGAAGATCTGCGCCATAGAAAGCCGAAGTTTTAAAGCTGTTGATCTATTCAATGGCACACAGCCACTTGGACTGCTTGGCAGCTGCGGCACCCTGCTGCAAGCTGTTGCAAGCATGTGTGACGGACAACATCCGAAGCATCTCACCGAGCGGGCACGCTGCTGGGGGTGAGATATGCGCGCAAACAGCACACCGATGGTGATAGCGTCCAGCAATAGCCCGAAGATGGTCTGGATCACCAGCACCAGGCTCGCCCACGCGCAGTTGTTGGGACCTGTGTTACCGTACCCTGCAGCGCCGATGCAACGTCAGCATCATTGCCGCAGAAAGCTTACGATACGGGATGCTGCAGTGTCAAGCCGCAGCGCAATGGCAAGGTCAGCATACCAATCGTCTGCTGCGTGACGACGCTGAAGTTGAATATCATTGGATAGCCGCGCACGCCGTATAGGCAGTTTTCATCACACCTGCAGCAAACACATACGGCAAAATTGGCCTTGCCACGCATTGCATGAAATGCGTGCCCTTGATGACCGAAGTGATGAGCTATCGTACGACGCATCCATGGCAGCTCGGCTGCAGGGGTAGTGGCTCACTTCCACACGATGTACCACATCAGCGAGAAAAACAGGAAGCTGCCCAGGTACAGGAAGGTGAAGCCGCCCAACAACCGCCACACCTGTGGACAGGGCACTGTCAGACGTCCATTTGTGTGGACATGGTCGATGACTGCAGGACTAGTAATATACATTGGTGACAATCGCCTGTAATCCAAGCGCACATTCTGGTGGATGACCGTCAGGAAGAAGTCTGCAGCCAGCCACATCCAGTCTTGCATCCCTGAAGTCTTTGAGTCTGTGAGGGCACTTGCAAATGGTAATGTCACTCTGCACCATCAGTGCAGGGTCCCACCTCGATGCCACATATGCCAGGCCAAGATTCCTGAGGCTGTGTATTTGACCCGCGATTGGCCGGCAGAGCTGCAACCGCAAGATGTGCACAGTATTAGCACCACCAGAGCCCACGGCATACTGAGAGGCCTGCTTGCAACATTGAAACAGCAGTTTTGCATGTGTGGCAGCTCCGGACTGCAACTATATGATGGTGTTGAGCGATGACCTACCTGCCGGTTTGGACAAGCGCCGGGCGGTGCAGGCGCCGCCGCTCATTCTCATATACACTCGAACCGCGGTCAGGCGTCCAGTCTGCTGTATAGTACTTCTTCCAGTCCTGCACCTCCGACAAGAAGTTGCGCGGCTGCAGCGACGTCTGCGTGAGCAGGTGTCGCTCCTTTGCCTGCTGCTTCCTGCACAAGGTGCCATGCACGGTTATGAGGACACGCAGGTGTGGCAATGACCAGCCATTGCACTCTGGCACCTGAGGGTCAAGGTTGCTCGCACGTAGGCGGTGACATGTGCATGCACAGCAATGCGTCACGCAGCGACACCTGAGCCTCTCGAACGCCACCGAGACCTCCCTCGCCGCGCCGGCCATGAGCGTCGGCGCATCCATGGACCTGTTATCCGTCTCGCCGTCCTCGTCCTCAGGCGACTGGCAGCAAGCACCAAACACCATGGTAAGCTTCCGCACTGGAGGATGTCGCGTCTTCAGGCAGCAGTACCTGCCTCGCTGTGATGACCATGCCCTGGCACCGCACCTGGGTCAGTGGGGTGCTGGCTGGGTTCCGGCTGTTGCGGCCCAGCGGGCTTGGTGCATTGTGCGAGTGAATCGCGCTGTCGTTCATGGATTGGCGGGAGCTCAAAACGGTGCTTGCTGTGCTGACGCGGGTCAGTGGCCCAGTGCCTTCCGCCGTGAGCGCCACGCACTCGGGTGCTGTGGTGAAGTCACCATCGGTGTCCCTGTCCGACATCGCCTGTGACTGCTTGCTGCTGTGTACAGCGTTGCGTTTGGCAGACACACACAATGCCTATGCCTGCTGCTGAAAATGCGCCATGAGGTAGCAGCCAGAGTTTGCAGCTGGCATAACGCAGCACCCCTACGTCATACGCAGCAACATGCTGTGAGTGTGACAGCAATGTGACACGCTGTCTGTGCGCTGCACTCTACCGCCTGGACAGTCTCAAGTGGCAAGGACTGCAACCCCAATCCCGACGGTAACGCCTGCTGCGCGATGCAAGCTGCCACGAGTGAGATTATGCGGCAAGCTCAAGACAAACTTGACGTTTGTATCGCAATCGGGGGGATGCCGGAATTACTTGTGAGCAGGGCAGGCCGCTCACGGGGCTCACAAGCAAGAACGTCTCGGAGATCTTCATGGTGACCCACGCAAGCAGCGACTCAATACCTTATTTGTACTTTCTACAATGGCTTGCCGATCGGCTGACATGTATGTACGACCGTGGTCGCCCTGGGGTCACTGCACACGTTGATAAAATCGGCCAGGCTGCGGGCGCGGCGCAAGCAGCACCAGGCTTTGGAGATTCAGGAATCCATCGGCATGCTGTGAGGGGACAGCAACTAGGCCAGCGCTCAGTCACCAGTCAAGTGGATGCACGCTCAATGGAGGGCGCTCGGTAGCAGCTTCACAACAGCTCTCTGGTGGACGCCTGTGGCGCTGACCATCAATGACTGCATTGTTGGTGGCGCCACCATCAATGGCCACTCCATGCAGCCCACATTGAATCCTGGTAAATCAACAAAGTGAGGAGTGATCCTGCGTTGGCAAGCTTTTGGAAAATGTAGTTCTGAGCGGCTGTCATGTGCTTCATAGGTGCAGCGGGCGCAATTAGAGACCGCGTCCTGGTAGATAAGGTGTCAACGCGGATATTCACCTACAAGCGTGGCGACGTGGTGGTGCTCAAGTACGTTGCCGTGGTTGCCTATTGTGTGCTGCGGATTGGTCGCTCATGGGCATGCATGAAGGGCGGCCTAGGTCGTGCTGCAGATCGCCGCGCCAGCCGAGGAAGCTGCTGGTGAAGCGGTTGATCGGGCTAGAAGGCGACTGGCTGCTGGTTTCCAGCCAGAAGGACATCGTGAAGGTGCCAAAGGTGACTACGATGCTGTCAGACTATGGTACGTAACTACAACTCACACCCATCAGCGGCTGACATGAACAGGGCGAGCTCTTTCCTGAATGTGTCGTCACCATCAATACAGGGGCACTGCTGGGTAGAGGGCGACAACACGATGTTCAGCGAGGACTCTGCCACCTCTTTTGGACCAGTACCACTGGCGCTGATCCAGGGGCGTGTGATGGGCGTGTTCTGGCCGCCAACACGGCTTGGTGCGGTGGCCTCGCATGTACCGCATGGCAAGCTGCTGATGAAGGCAGACGCGGCCGCCAATGTGCGATACACACCGTGACACCCGCTGCCAATGCCACGACAGTAGCACTTCGCTGTACTGTGATTGCTACAACATTCTGGCAACATCCGAACGTCACAATGTCCATTTGGAAGTGGGTCATCAAACCTAAGTACAGCAGCCCCATGTCACTTATGCTAATGGAGCCCATCTGAACGAAACCTTGGCTACAGGCGAGCGTGTCAATTGCGTGACAGCTCGTAGTCTATCCATCCCCGCAGCGCGCTGATGTCCATTGCAGACGGGTACCGCACTACAGGATACCCCTTCTTGTTCACGACCCACTTTGCAAAGTTCCAGTCCACATCTGCCCCGCCGCCATGCCCCAGCGGCGTGTGATCCTTCAGGAACTTGAACACAGGGTGCGTGTCTGGCCCATTGACCTCGATCTTGTTGAAGATCGGGAATGTGGCGTGGAACTGCTCTTCTGCAAAGTGCTGGATCTCGCTGCAGCTGCCGGGCTCCTGTTTGCCAAAAGCATTGCAAGGAAACGCCAGCACCGTAAAGCCCTTGTCCCCGAACTCCTTGTACAGCTCTACGAGGCCCTTGTAGTTCTGTTGCGTGTAGCCGCATTGCGATGCCACATTCACCACGATGGTCACCTTGCCCGCATATTGGGACAGCGACACCTCATGGTCGTCCTTGTCCCTCGCATTCAATGCATAGATGCCGGTGGCGACTACTGGCTGCGTGGGGTCCGCCTTGCTGTCTGCCTGCTTCTCTTCCGCCCGCTGTGCGTCCGCCCGCGGGGCGGGCGTGGGCGCTGACTCCGGCGCAGGAGTGGGCGCGGGAGAGGCGACGGCCTCCTGCGCCTTGTGCTGCTCCTGCTGCTGGCTGTCCTGGTGCTGCTGCTGGCCACCCGCCTGCGGCAGCCGCTGCTCTGTTGGCGCCGGCGTGGGCGCTGGGGTCGGTGCCTGCTTCTGCATCTCAGCGATGCTGGCCAGCAGCTCCTGGGGGTGCGCCGCCTTGCCCTTCTCCCCGTGCACGCCTGCCAGCTCTGCCTGGTCCTTCCTCATCTGGATTTCCCGCGCCAGCTCCCCCACCTGCTGGGCGTGCGCGTGCGCGGCGTCCTGGTCCAAGGGGTGGTCGGCTGCGTGCTCCCCATGCTGCTCAAAGTGCTGGTCATGATGCTGCTGCTCATGCTGCTCGTGATGCTCGTCGTGCTGCTCATGGTGCTGCTCGTGGTCGTGTTCGTGCTGCTGCTCGTGCTGCTCATGGTGCGCGGTGTGCGTGTCCCTGGGCAGGTGATCCACGTGGTGCGAGCCCCCATGCTCCTGCTCCATGCGAATCTGGTGATCCAGAATGGCCTGTTCAGATTGCTCCTCGTGGTCGTCGCCCACATAGTCGTGGCTGGTGTGCTCATCGCGGTGCCATTGCTCATCAAGTGAGTCGGCATCATGATCATCGTGCGTCTGCTGCGCTGCCGCTGTCTTTTTGGTGCGCCGGAAGCCCGGTTGCACGACACCGGGCACGCCCGTGAAAGCTACAGTGGCCACTCCCAGAAGGGCAGCCACAAGTACCGCACCCACCAGGTTCCTGCAGGTGTTGCTGCCTTGCTGTTTGAAGGCCCTGCCGCCCCGCGATGAAGTGTGGTTCGGGGAGTCAGCATACGGAAGGATGGGCTGCGATGTTCTCTGCTTCAAAGACCCCGATCTGAACGTCCTTATGGTGGTCTCCATGCTGTCGCGATTGCGATGCCAATACGATAGCTGAGAATGAGGCCACGCCCCGCAGCAGGTGGGGTCACGCAACCTCTAACATGCTTGACACTCGGGAGACGTGTATGTCATCGGCTGTGCACACCGCAATTCGCTGCAGGCGCACAAACATCGATGCGTTGCGCAAGTCGTGCGGTACATTGCAAGGAGCCCCTGGTACACGTACACCCCTTGTGTCTTATAAAACTCACACTCACACATCGTTCAATGTCTCGTGTCGCGTGTCGCGTGTCACAAGGATGCCCACACTCTAACTACACTCAGCCGCTGTGTTCTCATGCTACGTGTCAGGGCAGGCTGACGGTGGCTGGGGCCGGCGCCGCCATCGCGCGCTTTTGCCGCTCGTACTCCTGCTTGAACTGGCCCTTCAGCTCCTTCTTGGCAACGCGTGCTGCCCTCTGCAGGATGAGGGATGTGCCAACATCAGCGACTTGCGAGGAGTGTAGAGACAGGCTGAAACCCCTTGTTCAATCATGCTTGTCCACTGATGCAGGCTTGCACCCATGGTCTTACTGGCCAAGCACAGCATCATGGACACCTTGGAATCCTTGACCGCGTTCTTCCGGGCCCGCTTCTCCTCTGCTGTCTCGTCCTTGCGGCGCGGCAGCGTTGCCAGGCTCGTGGCCACCGATCCGCCGTCCTGGCTGCTGCTGCCATCGCTGTCATACTCCTCAGGCAGCTGCCGCAACCTGCTCCTCTGGGACGGGGCGCCACGCCTGCCGCCGCCGCCATAAGATGCGGGCACCGGCACGCCGTTCCGCCCCAGCGGGATGCAGCGGTCAGTCAACGCAGCTCCCAGAACCTGTGGTAGAATCACAGGTGTGCAGATCAATACCTTCTGTTCATGCTCGGCAATGGGCTCTGCGCCAAAACCTGGCGGATGCAGCAACCACCTGCAGCTGTATGCCAACAGGTAGCCACAGGGCCCAAACCTGCTGGCGCGGGCGGCGGCTGGACTGCGGCTCTGCTATGGACGCCGGGTGGTTGTCGAGGTTGCTGCGCAGCGACAGCACCGACTCCACGTCCCAGCGTTCACGCGCCGCCTCAGCATGCCGCTCGAAGTCCTGCGGGCGCGACGGCGTCGCTGCAGCCGCCGCATCCTCGTGTGCCAGCCGCTTGGCCTGCAGCAGACACCTGCACACCTCAGTATGCTGAGCACCACACCTGTCCTGACTGGGACGCCTGGATTCGTCATGTAGTCTTCAATGTGATTTGCTGATTGTATCGCCAGGCTGGGTGCAATCGCTGCATATGCCATCAGGCCATGAAGTGGGCAAGTGCCTCCGCTGCGCAGGGGACGATTGAAAAGGGGAACACCATGCAGTGTTGTTCGTGCACCTGCTCAATGGTCTTGGCGGCGGCCGCAGCATCTGCACCGCTGCCGGAGCGCGCGATGTCGGCCGTGGACCTGTATGCGATGCCGTGCGGTGCGGGGGCCTCGCCGTCCGGCACCGCCGCGCCCTCGTGTGTGCTCAGGAACTCGTCCATGAGCCCGCTGAATGCGTCAAGCGTCTCGGTGCCCTGCGCAGCGTGTTCTATCTGCGTCACTCCAACTGATTCGCATGCAGCTGGTCCACGCTCGGCACTGAGGTGCACAGGTGTCATGCTGATGCCAGGCTGCAGACATTACGGACCTGTGCTTCGGGGTCCTCCTCGTCCAGCGAGCCAATATCGTCCTCATCGTAGTCCAGCGCCAAGTGCTCAAACCTTGCATGACAGGTTCATGCTGTCAGGACATTGCATGCGCTGGCCTGCATAGCTCCAGCCCGCAATCTGGTGACCCAGTGCAGCGCAGGCCTGTGTGCTGCGGGGTTGAGGCTGTGGGCACACAGGCGGCAGGATGCCCACCGCTCGTCGACAACGGACAGCAGGTTCTTGCGGTCAGAGCGCTCGGGCCGCCAGTAGGTGGACGCTATGGAGCCCGGCTTTGCATCGTATTGCGAGCTTGCGCCGCCAGCCTCCCCAGGACCCCAATCGCTGTGGCTCTGGCTGCTGGCATCGCTGGCTGATGCCTGCCGTGGCGTCGGAACAGAGGTCACAGGGCTGTGGAATTGCAGGCTAGCTTGCAGGCTAGAACCAAGGACCATACAGAAATTCAGCGTCGGGAGTCACACACACCTCATCGTCGTCTGAGTCACTGTAACCGCGCGAAGCTCCGAAGTCTGCTGGATGACCATTCCCTTGTGCGTCTGCAGCTGCTGCCTCAGCGGGAGCCTCATCTGCCTCTGCCTGGAATGCGGTCAGATTCACAGAGGGTTACTGCATTGTGTAGAAAAGCGAAGCATGCGGCGCCAATGGCAATTGGCTTATGGGTTTGACATGACAGCATACCTGGGTTGCCGCCAGGACGAAGTCATCTTCCAGGTCGCCCTCAGCATCTTCAAACTGCGGGTCTGCCAGCAGCTCCTCCATGGCGGCAACCTCCGCCATCTCTTGCTGCCGCATGCGCTGCCGCTGCCTCGAGAATGCAGACACGCCCCCCATGGCATGCCCTGCTGACTCCTGTCGCATTCCATGGAGATACACACTTGCATGCCCGGGCACAATATGGCATGCACAGACTGCTGCACTTGCGCAAATGGATGGCAGCTCACCTCGTCTGCTGCTGGCTGGTGGAGGGACAGCTGTGAGGCGTCATATATTCTGGCGTCGTCTGCCAACTGCGACTGCTGCTCTGTCGCCGGCACAAACACTGATGGCCCTGTACAGCAACGAATCCAGCTTGGCTACACGACATGTGTTGCTGGTGACAGGAATACGCCGGTGACATGCCTGCATCGTCAAGCCGTTCAAGACATTGTCGTGCCACCACCTGCGGTGTCGGCCATGGGTCCTGCTCCCTCCAGGTTGGCGCGCCCACCGCGGCCCGGCGCCCGCATGTGCTTCAGGTAGTCGTACCCGTCGTCCGGAAAGCCCATCTCGATGAGCTCCCGCCGCCGCTCTTCCGACATGTTGTCGGGTGGCGGGTCCTGCACCCCCCAGCATGGGCCCATGTTAGCACCGCTGCACCCTACTGCCCTGAGACGTGACGCTGGCGTCGTCCGCGACGTTTGCAACCACAGCAAACGAGCGAGTAAGGGAAGACAAGCACCTGAAACATGCTCAACGGGTGGTGCGGTGGGAAGCGGCTGCCGTCGCCGACATCGGCCGCCGCCGCCGCCTCGGCATCGGGCCGCCCGATGCCCACGCCGCGACTGGCCGCCACCAGCTCACGCTCAGGGGCTGCATCCTCACCGTCGACGGTCACCTCGCTGGCTCGGTACAGCAGGTTGTATGTGGTGGCCTTGCTCTTGTCGATGAAAGGCTTACGATTCCTGCCTTTGCCCATCCTGGTGAGCTTGCGTCAAACAAGACGCTACCACATGGGCGCCCTGAGGTGTGTGTGCTTTGGCTTATGTCGGAGGTCGTCCGCAATGCTCAAGGTGCCATGCACACAGCCAACTATGGGGCAGCTGCAAGGTGTGTCTCAATTCCGCAGGGCAACTTGAAGTCAGCAGGCGCCGCTTAACATGGGCACTCAATGGCATACACTGCAGTCGTTTGTCTCGGAACGGGAATGATGCAAGCCGGCGCGATTTCAGTGCTGGCGTGCTGCGTGTACGGGCAAGAGGTATACTTGTGGTACGGCTTCACGGAACCACCCTGGAGCAAGTTGAATCTGAACAATCTGATTTCTGATATGGATCTGCAGGCTTGCACACAGTGAGATCCAGTTGTTCTGCTGTCACCCCTCCGGTGAGGAGGCCATCTTGCTCTCGAGGCGATTAGGAGTCCCAAAAACGGCCGACCGGACCATCTCGACCTACGCTCAGGCTGCTCAACAGGGCTGCGCCGTAGCGGCGTCCACCTGACTGATCAATTGATTCAGGACAGATCGGTGACCCCATGACGCCGACGGGGAGATGCGCGTTCGATGTCTCCCCACATGTGCACTTGCTCAGGCACGCTGAGACGAGGCACGCGGCTTTCCGCAGCAGCTGTCAGCCTGCGGCACGGCAGCGCATCTCCCAGCCACTGCGCGCACAGGCGGGCGGCCAACAGTGTGCAGAGGGTTCCAGGAGGAGCTTTATGCTAGCACTGGCCGCTATGGTCACTGCAAACCCCTTGGCGCCCGCACATGCAGGTGACTCCAGCGGGGTCTGTTCAAAGCTGTCCTTGCCAGGCGCAAGAGGCTGTGGCATGGACGTTCCGCCAAGACCACACCCCAGCTACATTTTAATTTCATCAAGTGCCGCGTGCAGATCTCAGGACCTTCCTGCAGAGCCGGCAGGAAATCTACGCCATTGCACCAATCGGCGTGGGGCAGCGCCGTCTGAAGGTAGGTTTGTGTTTTTCAAATGCGAATGAGCACACGAATCGAGTGCGCATGTGGCAGCTAAAATGAGCGTGAGCGACTGTCAGATCGTGATCCTTGGCACAGGAAGCGGCAGATCTGCTGACTAGCGCACAGAACGAAACCACACGGCGGACGGCCCTTAGCATGCTTCGAGCAGCATCGTTCAACTGCTACCAGTACGAGGTGAGGTTGCCCTGCACAGCTCAAACCGGCTGGAAAGTCCTGTCATTATACAATGGAATCTCCCAGACACAAGCTTTTATGCTGGTGCAGAGCCGAGGGGCGGCAACCCTGGATGCAAAGGCGTCCCTCATCCAGCAGTCCATTCAAGAATCGTTTCCGCAGCTGGTCGACCCCTGCACCTACAGGTGCCAGTCCCAAACAGGAGCTAAGGCGCAAGCTGATGCGGTTGGGTCTCATTCAGGATGCAGGCTCAAATGTCAGCACACCGTTGCGTGGCCATGCATGCAGGCTAATTGCAAAGAACGTCACCAAGCTGGTGCGGGACAACGAGGCAGGGCTGCGCGACGAAGTAGATGCCTCGCTGCAGTCACTGCTCAGGTGTTGCTCCAGCAGTGACACACATCTCATATGTAAATTCTGCTAATGTGTCAACTTGGTTGGAGACGGGCACTTCAATTTTGCCGAAGTGCAGACGACTCAACAGTCTTCAGTGCATTGCACGCACAGGAGCTTCAACCTGCTTGATGATGCTCTTGAGGCGGCAATGGACGGGGATGACAAGGCCGCACGCAAGGTGAACGAGCGCATGCAGGCAACCCGCGACAGCATGGACAGATTTGACATGTCCATCAAGCACTGCCTGCACATGGTCTAAGTAGAGCATGGGTCAGAGGGCGGGCAGTGCTCGAGTCAGTGAGTGGAGTGCGAGACTCAGTGCATTTGCGGGCACATTGTGAAGCAAAACTGCATTCACAATGTTTGGTGTCGCCTAGCAACGTTTCGGATGTGCACACCCTAGCCTCTTCGCCTGTAAGCCTCGCCTCGTGTGTTGATGATCTGACAGTCCACAGCTCATGGATGTTGAAAATCACAGACCGTCATGTCTGAAAGTTGCGCTGACTTGGCTCGTAGTCTTCGGTGGCTGTTTGCAGCGAGCCTGGAACAACTTCCCCCTATCTAGTGCTTATGGCGCTTGTGTTTGTGTTCGCGCTCATCACGATCACGGTGCGCCTTGTGCGCCTTCCTTTCCTTCCGCTCCTTGTCCTTATCTCGTGCCCCGTCCCGCTCCCGATCTCTGTCGCCGTCCGTTGCTTCCCTGTCCCTGTTGCCGTGAGCAGCCATAATTTTGGCAGAATGTGGAGGAGCAGGCTGACTGGCAGCACAGTGCACGGGTCAGTTCTGCACCACCGATCTGCAGCTCTGGCGGGCATACATCTGCCCTGACTTGGTCAACACACCTGTCGCCCTCCCGGTGGCTGCCCCTGTCACGATCTTTGTCCCTGTCCCTGTCACGCCTGTCCTCTGCATTGCCATGCCGCTTCCTGTCGTCTGCCGACCGCCTGCTGTGGCGGTCGCTGTGCTCGGCTTCTGGCTGCCTGCCAGCAGCATCTTCAACTGCAGCAGGCTGCCCTGCAGCCTCCGGCGGCTGCACAGCTGCGGCCTCATCTGCAGCACAGCACCACAGACATGGTCGCCCAGACTGCGCTTAGAGCACAGCCTCTGTTCAGAGCGAATCTGCTATTTCCTATGCAGTTGCAGTTGGACTGGCATGCACTGTGACTGCAACGACTGCAGGCAGCCAATGCAGGCACATACCTGCATCCATGTCGACGTCCATGTTCACGTCTCCATCTACACCGCCATATGCTGCTGAGAGCGGCGGCGCAGACTCGTCTGGCAGGCCGTTGGCGGCGACGGCGCCGTCGCCTGCTTCCTGTTCAGGTGCCTCCTCAAACTCTTCTGGCTGCGCGCCCATTGCGATCAGCACCCGCTGCACCTTGACCTTCTGCTTCTCGTCCTCCGCCAGCTTCCCTGCAGCCGATTGCAGTGCGCCAAGCCTTTGGGTGGTGGAGAGTACACAGCCAAGCAGGTTGTGGGCATGCACATGTGCACCAGCTGCTGCTTGAGACACCGTGGCAGACCAGCTGAGTCAATTCGAGCGACGTTTCCGCAAGCCACCAGGTCAGGTCATCACATCACAAGTGAGCATCAACACGGCCATGTGTTTCAGATCCAGGACACCTTCATCGCCAAGGGTGTCATGGTGCTCCTTCAGCACGGCCCGCAGGTCGGCCAGCGTCTGGCTGCGCTGATGCAGCAGCGTCAGGACGCGCTTTCGGATGCCCACATCGCCCACCAGCCACAGGTTGCCGATGATGAGCGCACACTGCGCACACCCAGTCAGGCTTCGTATTGCCGGTTCCACAAGGTGCATGCAAGTCCCTCTGCATTCATGGCGTTGCATGCAGGACGACAGTGGACAGCTGCATGGCCCCACCTGCTGCAGGGTATACAAGCCGGCGTCCAGGCGCGCCAGGCTCATGTCCTCATCTGTGTACTCCTCGCCGCTGGTCGCCAGCCGCCGCTCCTCTGCCGCCACCCGGCCCTGGTACTCCTGCACGCATGACACGATGCTTGGGCTTGTAGCTTACTCTGCAACATGATGTGCCTCAAGTCAGGCAGGTAGGTTGTCCTGCTGTGCCAGAGCTTGATGTGCTCATCAAGGTACAATGAGCTGCTGCTCATCAGGTTGCTGTCAATTGCACGGAGAGGTATGTGCGTGAACACACGGCAACAGTGACAGCCCACCCTTGAACATGCATACCGTGTACAGCTCCATGAGGCGGTCCACCTTCTCGAACTCCGACTCCACAAACTTGGCAGCCACGCGGTCCCGCCGTGAGCCCCTGCCCAGGTTCTACAGCAAGCACACCACGTTCGTGTCACCAGCCCAAAAGCTGCCGGGCAACTGGAGGATAGGCGTGCACATACAGCAAAACGTGACGGAGTGAGCGTCGTGTCAGTGCAGCAACAGCGAGCGCACCGTGAGCAGGTTGGTGATGACAGACACGACGCGCTGCTCCTCCTCCGCCACCGTCATGCTGTCAGGCTTGCGGTGCTTCAGCTTGGACCGCCCCATGAAGATGGCAAACAGGCTCTGCATGACAACATGGATTGCTGGCAACTGTGCATAATCCACCACCAGCTACAGAAACAAAGCAGATGCAGCTGAGCTGCAATACCGGCGTTATGCTGGCCTTGTTACACAACAGTGCACAGCTCCCGACACCTTGAGGCCAGCCATGTTGATGAGGCGCTCGCAGGCAGGCGCATAGCGGGTGGTGGCAAAGTCCAGCGCCTTCAGGGCTCCCTGCCGTGCGAGCCGCTTCTGCTTCAAGATGATCGCCATCAGCTCCACGCCTGCATTATGAGCGATGCCACAGCCTCAAGGCTCTTCGTGGTGCTGCAGCATTTGAGCAGCCTGCACTTCTGTGAGGTAGGATCCACTGGGCCATGCTCCACATGGTGCAAAGTGGTCCAGAGCTGCACACCTTCTGCCTGGAAGAACAGTGTGCGTGTTGAGGGTTGCATCAGGCAGGTGCACAGTGTGTCAAAGAGGTTCTCCAGATACTCCTCCTCGTCTGATGTCTTTGGGTCCCTGTGCCCAGTGAAGGTAACGTCATCCCAGCAGATATCGATGTGCGTGTGAACGTGATTCGGCTGCTATGGCGCTGCATTGTATTGCATGCACTTAAGGTCGAGCTGTTGACAACTCACTGCCCGCACCTCTTCTTGTAGTAAGCTATGGCTTGCAGGATGGTGTCGATGCCATTGGCGTCACCCAGCCGCGTCTGGTTCTTCTCAGAGTGCTGCATCAGGATGGCCAACAGCTCGCTGGTGTACTGCTTGTTGCTGTCCACCTCGCCGCCACGCTGCTTGACCTTGCCCAGGATCCACCGCAGCAGCTGCACAACCATAGACCTGCTTTACAGCATGTGTGACGTGCCAGGGTTGGACGAAAAATGTTCTGTATCACACGGAGGTGACAGACAGTACCAGAGCATTGAAGCTGCTGGAGGAACCGCTCATGCAAACAGGGCAGCATCATGCTTGGGCACTTCAGAGCCACCTTGGTGTTCTCGACCACCATCTCGGCAACCTCTGGCTTGACCTCGATCATGTTCTCGAAGATGGACAGCACGTGGTGCACCGCCGCCGCCTCCTCGTCGTTGCTCTCATCCAGTGATGTCAGCCGCTGCAGTGCACAGGCAGGGAATGTTGACACATGCTTACCACCTGATACACCACGCCTGCAACGCGCGGCCCTGCCTTTGATGCAGTCAAAACACAATTTCACAGCGCACCTGCACCAGGAGCTCCAGCGCATTGGCGTCCAGCATGGCCTCCACTAACGCGATAGCCTCCTCTTCCTGCATGCAGGACAGCACTGGTATCGTTGCCATTTGCTAAACCCTGCACTGATGCAGCTCCCATCTCAGGGCGGTATTCCACGATATGGCAGCAGAAGGCACAGCCAAGCAGAACCAGAGAGCCAAAGTGCATGCGGCAAAATTGCTGCAATGCTCTACCGAATCTTGGACAACATCCTCTTCTGTGAGCTCCTTGAACAGCTCCAGCACATCGGCTGCAATGTCTGCATTCTCGTGGCCCAGCAACCCAAGCAGATCCGAGAATGCCTGCACGGGCACACGATGCCGAACATGTTCCGAGGTGGTTGCACACGGGTTGGCAAAGCCCTTCACCTGCCTGGATGATGCAAGGCAGCAACTGCACACACAATACCTGCATGTGCACCAGGATGTGCGCAGGGAGGAAAGCGTGCAGCAGGTGTGCACCTGGGTGCGCGCAAAGTCTGGGTACAGCTCCGGGCTGCCAGGGATGACCATCATGCGCTTCACAGCATCGTCAAGGTCCACCTCACTCTCCATGAACTTGCTGGGCTCCTCGCTGTACTTCATGCGCATCTCCATGTTGTTCTTGAACTGCGTGTGCATTGTGCGCTTGTAGGACACACACGGCACATGTGATAGATCAGCTCCCAGCCTGTAGGAGTCATGAAGAGCTGCCATATTCAGCCGGCGTAGCAGCTGAGCGGACAGCTGCAGCACGTCACCGAACCTGTCGTTCGAAAAGGTTGATGAGCCGCCGCAGACCCTTCAGGTCCAGCAGCCCAATCTGCACACGTGCGCTCAGTTGAGTGGTCCAATCAGAACGGCCGTGCACAACAGATGCAGAACCAGATCGATACGTACACTCATAGGCCAGCTACAGCGTAGCCTTGAATTAACGCATCTGCTCAAGCAGATCTGCCAAAAGTGCTGGTGGCAAGCGTCACCTCATCGAGATTGTCAACGGCTTCCTCCGCTTCCCGGAGCAGTGCCTCCGGGTCCAGGACCACGCGCTGCGGTCCCGCCGATTCTGTATCGTCACCCGTGTCCTCTGCTGCTGGTGCTGGCTGTTCTGGGTCACGATAGTACCTGAAGTGATGCACCCCTCGTTCCACTCTGAGGCATGTGACAGAGATGCATGCCGTCCGGTGAAGCATGCTGCATCTATTGTGATGGTGCGAGGTCCGCTCACCCAACGCCTGATGAGCCATTGCCGAAGTAATATCCTGGCCTTGCGCCCTTGAACGTCGCAGCTGCGATGTAGGGCTGAACCTCTGCTCCTGCTGGTGGTTGCGCCACAGCCGCAGCCGTCTCATGAAAGCGGCTGAGCGCGGCCTGCAGCACGGCTGTTGGCGCCTGCGCCTCCCTGCCAGCCATATTTGCTGCAGTTGCTTGATTGATGAGTCAATGCCAAGTTGTTTGACACCTCTGATCCTCTGCTGATCTGGACGCTGCAGCGTCAGCACCTGGTGCAGGCACCAGTGCCTAGCTCAGAGCGCTGAAATCATTGTTCATGGCACTGTGAAAGCAACACGGACTGTAGTCTGATTTGCGCCTCAGCCTACACAGAGTCTCGCTTTAAGCGGATCACACTGCTGGAGGGTGGTGTGATCTGCAGAGGAGTGCTGGCCTTCGAAACTTCAATGGGAATCAAACGTCTGGTGTGGCGCTTCTATTGGCAAGTTCTCTTCTGCTGGAACTGTTGGAGAGTGAGGGCAGTTCGCATCTGCCGTCTGCCGATGTCGAGTCGAGCAAGTGAGTGCAGGCACAGAAGTAAGAAGCAGCAGCAGCGCCATTGCAGCAGCCTTGCAACAGCCATGTGGTGACCAAAACACCAGAGGCAAACTGCAACGCTCGTTTCACTTGCGGGTCATGAGAGGACATGGTTTTAGTGTCTGTGTGATGCATGACAGCTGCAGGATGCAAACTACACAGCTTAGAGCGCAGCAATGTTACTTCCGCTTCAACCAGTCTATGGTGAGTTGGTACCCAGTACCGGTACATGCATACTCTGACGGTGCCCTGTATACAAAATCCTATGTTCTGTTTCTGACAATCGAATCGTTTGCTTGCTGTTCAGCGTCAACGCTGCTGTAACCGCTGTGTTGTTGTTGCTACAATCCTCCATCAGTCACCTTGAAAAAGTTGTGCTTGCAAGGGCTGCCTGCGCAGCCTGTGCTATGCTACAGTCACAACAAAATAGTGTTTGCCTTCAATGGTGTATGACTACGTTCACCCCTCGCTGAAGTACGCCAGCTGCTGATTTGAAGCGGAGCCGCTGCCGTTGCTGCCATTGAGCACCACTGCCGCCAGGCTGTCGCTGCCAGTGCCCGATGTGACCGTGGTGCCGATGGTGGGGTCGCCCAGCAGCGCCTTCAGGATGTTGCCGGGGGTGTTCAGGTTGAACACGCACACCGGGATCTCGTTCTCCTTGCACAGCGTGATGGCGGTGTCGTCCATGACCGCCAGGTTGTGCGCGCGCACGTCGGCGTAGGAAAGCGCTCGGTGCAGCTTCGCGTCCGGGTACTTCATGGGATCGCAGTCGTACACACCATCCACCTTGGTGGCCTTCAGGAACACGTGCGCGTCGATCTCTGCCGCCCGCAGCGCTGCGGCTGTGTCTGTCGTGAAGAAGGGGTTGCCGGTGCCGGCACCGAAGATGACCACGCGGCCGCGCTCCAAGTGGCGGATTGCGCGCCGCCTGATGTACGGCTCCGCCACCTTCTGCATGTCGATGGCTGTCTGCACGCGGGTCTCCACCCCCAGGTGGTCCAGTGCAGCCTGCACAGTCCATGGTCCACGTCAGCATCTTGGGCATCGAGAGCGGCAGTGGATTGGCTAGGTACACATGCGCGCCAGAATGCAATGGTGAGGATGAACACCCAGGCCCCACCAGTCCTGAGTCTGATGCTTGGTCCTTGCAGGCACTGACCTGCAGGCAGATGGCATTCATGCACGTCGCAAGCATGCCCATGTTGTCTGCCGTCGCGCGGTCCAGGCCCTCCCAGGCGTTGGCACCACGGAAATAGTTGCCCCCGCCCACCACGATCGCCACCTCGATGCCCTGCCCTGACGCATTTGCCACCTCCGTGGCAACGGAGTTCAGCACCTACATGGCGTCACCAGGCACGTTCTGGCATGCTCAGCTGGTTTGTCGCAAACCAGCACCAAGCGTGCACTGTGACCGCACGTTCAGTGGGTGTGTGTTGCACATCCCATTGGGGCCCCACCTGTGGATCGATGCCAAAGCCCACACTGCCCTGCAGCGCCTCACCGCTTACCTTTAGCATTACCCGCCTGCAGTCATGCGACTGTTCAATTGTAAGCCAGATCTTGTCTAAAAGACCGTGTCGGGCGACGCCGAGTATATCCACGTGGTTTTCAAGCTGGCCTTTGTGTTGTGTGATGAGTACAGCATCGAACTTGGCACTGAAACAGCCATCCACTTCTCTCGGTCCGCTTCTCACACAGACAATAGGTCCACCTGGGACGTTCAGCAGCGCCATTGGCCACCTGAGCGCCACAGACCGGCATTCGTCGGAGCACGTGCTGCCGCTGTTGCCGTGTTGTCAACTGCGATGCCGGCGTGCTGAGCATGCAGCATGGCAGCTGACTGCTTGCGCAACTCAGCGGGTCACGAGTGCACTGTGCCGCCGCAGAGGGCGCTGCCCGCGCCGCTGGCACGACAGGGTGCCGGACGGCTGCTGTTGCGCGAAGTTGTTGTGAACGAAACGCCTCGGCAAACACGTTGCAGAGCATCCTGCTGGGCTGGAAGGGACTGGCGCTCGGACTTGCGCTCCAGCGCCTGCAAATGCGACCATTGAGCACTCAGCACGCCAGCGGCAAACTTCGAGTGCAACAATGCGCAGGTAGTTGGATTAGGTGCTCGCTAATGCGAAGGTAGTGTTGGCCAAGCTTGCACTGTGCATGTTCCTTTGTGCATGGTAGTTTCAACAACGACCATACTTTTCGACGAAACACCACGCATTTGAGCCTGCACGGGGGTGTTGTGGGGGAAGGCGGGCAGTGAGCGTGTAGCTTGCCACTCTTGGGCACACAGGTTGGGCAGTCTCATTGCAGCAGCGACTGGAGGTCTGCTAGTGGGCCGTTCGGCCGCCTTGTGGGACTGCCGGCCGTGGGCATGGCGGGCCCCGAGCAGGCCAACGGCGAGCAGCGCGAGCAGGGCGTGTCACTCACAGGCATCGCCTACGACAAAGAGCTGTATGATGGCGGCAGCGACCGTTTCGCTGGCTACACGCAGTCCATCGGGGTTGGGGAGGATGATGAGCAGGATGAGCGGGAACAGGCGCTGGCGAGGTGCGCCCGCTGCTCCATGCGCTGAAACATGCGCACATGTATGGCACACCATGCACGCTGGTGCTGCCTGCGCCTGCAACTGCAAGATGGAACTGCACTGTAAGCTGGATGCGTCGTTGGTGCAGGCGCATGCAGTATACGGCCCCGAAGAAGATTATGGAGGATGTGCCTATGGAGGGTGATGCGGCCGAGCAGGTGTGTGCTAGCAGTGCAGCTGTTCCGTTTGAGGCCAGTGTGCCTGCTTATGCCTGTCTGTTGTCCCTCAGGGGCGCTGGCCAGCCCAGCCAACCTTCGTGGGACGTCCAATCACAACACTGTGCAATCGCAGTTGATGCCGCAGCCACCATTGAACACGGGGTCATCACACATGTGCAGGACGCAGCCCTCAACCAAGGCCGACGCATCGCAGACCGCGAGGACGACTACCGCAAGCGGCGGCTGGCGCGCATGATCTCGCCGGCACGCAATGACGCCTTTGCGATGGGTGACCAGACGCCGGACGCGAGGGTCAGCACCTATGCGGACCGCATGCGGGAGGCGCAGGTTGCCAGGGAGCGGGACAACACGCTGCAGGTGCTCAGGCTGCCTGCAGCAGCGTGCCAGCCTCTGCACACACGGCCGTCCCGCTCCAGCCCTGTGCCAAGTAGCAGCTTCCACCCTGCAAGAATCTGTCTGGGTGTCTGATGCTTGCAACCCTCTGCTGCAGAACATCGTCAACCAGCAGAAGCAGGCAGAAGAGCTGGCGCAGCAGGCGCTGGACACGGATAAGCCAACCAAGGCGTCTGGCATGGCACAGCCCGCTGCGCCTGCGCCGGTCGGCGAGAAGCGGCGTAATCGCTGGGACCAGAGCGCACCCGCCGAGTGAGTTCGTGCTTCGATGTCCTCCTGTGTCGAAGGAGTTTCAAGAGCAGGGTGTTGTCCGATGCTTTCATGCTGCTGATGGCAAAAGGTTTGCCGATGGAGAAATGCCAGCCAACCTCATGCCTTGACCATGGTACATTGCCGGCTGCTGCTGACCACCCAGCTGACGATGCTGCAGGAAGAAGGCAAAGGTGTCAGACTGGGACGCAGTGGAGGCGACACCCTCCGTGAGCCGGTGGGACGCCACGCCAGGGCCGGCGACAGAGGCCACGCCCGGGCGGTGGGACCAGACCCCGGGAGCTGGCAGCCGCTGGGACGCTACTCCAGGGCGTGCAGATGGGGCGACCCCTGGCCGGAAGAACCGCTGGGACGAAACCCCGACGCCCGGCCGGGTCAGTAGCGTCACTGCTGCAATCAATTACAGATACCACTGGCCTGCATCTCTCGCTGAATGTGCACGGCCTACTGGTGGTGCTGCCTGTTGAGTGACTTGGCATGGTGTTTCCTGTCTGCAGATGGATGGCGGCGCCACTCCCGGCTGGGCTGCGGGCGAGACGCCTGCCATCGGAGCAGCAGGCCAGAAGCAGCGCTCACGGTGGGACGAGACTCCGGCCGCGGGCGCCGCAGCTGCTGGCGGTGCCACGCCCGGCCTGGGAGCCACGCCTGCCTGGGGCGGCGCCACTCCCGCCTTTGGTGTGACACCAGTCGGCGGCATTGGCATGGAGACGCCAGATGTCAACCAGCTGCCAAAGGTGCTCCTGCCGCTGACAGCCCAGTCTGGTCTGCAGCACACATTGAACATACATCGCACTGTGAAGGTGTCGAGATGCCCTGCCAAGGTCTATTGTTGCTGCTGTGCACTGATTTGCATGCTTGGGCTGCAGGTGCCAATGACGGCAGAGCAGTACCAGATGGCACGGTGGGAGCGTGAGATGGATGAGCGCAACCGGCCCTTGACAGACGAGGAGTTGGATGCCATCATCCCGAAGGAGGGCTACCGCATCATGCCAGAGCCACCGGTGAGAGATGCTGATCATCATGCATTGCACATGCATCACACAGGGGCATACTGTGTACTAAGTCATGTGGGCTAGCAGCACCCCTTGCATACTTGAGGCTTGCCGCTTGCAGTAAAAGTATGCACAGACTTTGAGGTGTTCCTGCACCAATTGTAGGGCTATGCGCCCATCCGCACCCCGGCTCGAAAGCTGATGTCCACGCCAACACCATTTGGCGGCACGCCCATGTACAGTATTCCTGAGGAGAACCGATCGCAGACGTACGACGTCCCGCAGCAGTTGGAGGGTCTGCCAGACATGAAACCTGAGGACCAGCAGTACTTTGGCGCTCTCCTGAAGGTGCGCAGGACTCAACTTGCAGGAAATGTGTTGCAACTGCCCAACTATGTCGAGCTGTGATCGGTGACCTCTTTGTGTGCTCTATCCTTACCTGGCAGCCGCTTGTATCAGTGGTGCAGGGTGCACCACTGAAATCAACAGCGGGTGATGCAGGAATGTTGGTGTTTCCTCCCAATCTCTCATGGCTGTCATGCTGACAGCCGATTGCTGCGCTGCAGGATGTGGAGGATGAGGAGCTGACCCAGGAGGAGCTGAAGGAGCGCAAGATCATGAAGCTGCTCCTGAAGGTGAAGAACGGCACGCCGCCGCAGCGCAAGTCTGCGCTGCGGCAGCTGACGGACAAGGCGCGGGACTTTGGTGCCGAGGCCCTGTTCAACCAGATCCTTCCGCTGCTCATGTCACCCACCCTGGAGGACCAAGAGCGCCATCTGCTCGTCAAGGTGTGGTCGCCACTGCACACGAGCACACCTGCACCTGCCCAGGACTGCGCTTCTGTCGTCCTGCCACCCTGCATCATTCATAATCGAGGCCAGTACTTCGAAAGTGATCTGGTGTGGTGGTCTGAGGCCTGGCTGTTCTTTCTGATGTGCAGGTCATTGACCGCATCCTGTATAAGCTGGATGAGCTCGTGCGGCCATTCGTACACAAAATTCTGGTGGTCATCGAGCCGCTGCTCATTGACGAGGACTACTATGCACGTGTCGAGGTATTTGTTTCCTGCTGGCTGCTTCTGACCCACGTTTGACATTGCGAGCTGACTCATCGCCATCTGAATACGTGTGCCATATGGGGTGCCTGTGCTCTGTGTGCTATCACCATCCAGGGCAGCATCGCGGCTTTCACACAATATTGACTGGTGCCGCTGCAGGGCCGCGAGATTATTGCCAACTTGTCGAAGGCAGCAGGCCTGGCGACGATGATTGCAGCAATGCGGCCAGACATCGACAACATCGATGAGTATGTGCGGAACACCACCGCTCGCGCCTTCTCAGTTGTGGCATCCGCGCTCGGCATCCCCGCGCTGCTGCCCTTCCTGAAGGCCGTGTGCCAGTCCAAAAAGTCCTGGCAGGTGAGATTCGGCTCACGACTGCATGGCAAGGTCATCTGCCTCGCTGTGCACTTTGATTACTCGTTGCCATTGACTGTCCTGCTGCATCCTGTATGCTGCAGACTGCTTGCAAGTGCAAGGCGTGTGACCCCTTGTGACTGCGTGCATGTCTGCAGGCAAGGCATACAGGCATCAAGATCGTGCAGCAGATTGCCATCCTGCTGGGCTGTGCCGTCCTCCCACACCTGAAGGCGCTTGTTGACATCGTGAAGCACGGGCTGACGGATGAGAACCAGAAGGTCTGCTTCGTGCAAGATTAAGAATTTACGCATGCATCTGCAAGCACCGCTGCTCTGTGAGTACTTCCATGTTTCCAACCTGCTGCCACATGTGGCCATGGTCTGATGCTGTGCTGTTGCATCTGATGCGATCAGGTCAAGACGATCACAGCGCTCACAGTGGCGGCACTGGCTGAGGCGGCTGCACCATACGGCATCGAGTCCTTCGATGATGTGCTGGAGCCGTTGTGGAAGGGCATCCGGCTGCTGCGCGGGAAGGTCCTTGCCGCATTTCTCAAGGTGAAAGCTGGCTGCATTGGTGCACACCCTGAATCAAAGCATTCAAATTTGGTGTGAAGCTGCAGGTTCAACGTTCAGGGAACACGTTCACCATAGTCTGCCTGATGAAGCAGCATTGAGGCCCTGAGCCAGGGCGAGTGCAGGATGGTGCTGACCGCTTGCTGACTGTGCATCGTGCAGTGCATCGGCTTCATCATCCCGCTGATGGACGCCATGTACGCCAATTACTACACGCGAGAGGTGATGATCATCCTGATCCGGGAGTTCCAGACGCCCGATGAGGAGATGAAGAAGATCGTGCTCAAGGTGGTGGCGCAGTGCGTCGGCACCGAGGGCGTGGAGCCCGACTACATCCGCCAGGTAGGGTTTAATTATAGGGCTGACCCTTGCATTGCTGCACTTCAGTGCTCTGCAGCTCGGCTCCTCTGATGTCTGCTCTATTTTGAGATGATATCCTGCTCACTTGTCCACACTGCGTGCATCAGCACAGCATGCTCACATCGTGCTTGGCAGCTAGTCGGCTGTGCTCAGGAGCAGTTGCTTGCAGCATCCGATCACGCGACTTGTGGTGCTGCAACAGGAGATCCTCCCGGAGTTCTTCCGCAACTTCTGGGTCCGGCGCATGGCGCTGGACCGCCGCAACTACCGCCAGCTGGTGGAGACGACGGTGGTGATCGCCCAGAAGGTCGGCTGCTCCCAAATTGTGGGGCGCATCGTGGAGGACCTGAAGGACGAGTCGGAGCCCTACCGTCGCATGGTCATGGAAACCATCGACAAGGTGGTCCAGGATTTGGGCACAGCGGACATCGATGCGCGACTGGAGGAGCTGCTCATCGATGGCATCCTGTACGCCTTCCAGGAGCAGATGACCGAGGACACAGCGGTGATGCTCAACGGCTTTGGCACAGTGGTGAACAGCCTCAAGGGCCGCGCCAAGCCGTACCTGCCCCAGATCTGCGGCACCATCAAGTGGCGGCTCAACAACAAGAACGCCAAGATCCGGCAGCAGGCAGCGGACCTGATCGCGCGCATCGCGGTGGTCATGAAGGCGTGCGACGAGGAGAAGCTGCTGGGCCACCTGGGCGTGGTGCTGTACGAGTACCTGGGCGAGGAGTACCCCGAGGTCCTCGGCTCCATCCTGGCCGCCCTCAAATCCATCGTCAACGTGATCGGCATGACCAAGATGACGCCGCCGATCAAGGACCTGCTGCCGCGGCTCACGCCCATCCTGAAGAACAGGCACGAGAAGGTGCAGGAGAACTGCATCGACCTGGTCGGCCGCATCGCCGACCGTGGCGCCGAGTACGTTCCCGCCCGCGAGTGGATGCGCATCTGCTTCGAGCTGCTCGAGATGCTCAAGGCCCACAAGAAGGGCATCAGGTGTGCTTGTCTGCCTCATGCCTGCACGCCCCGCGTCCTGTACTCATCAACTCTCAACCGTTCATGCAGTGCAAACTACAGCTGTGGGTTTGCTGCTGCCCACTGGCATATGTACCAGCCCCGAGGTCGATGTGCTGTACGCGCCAGGCAGAGGTGCGCCGATACTGACTCCCTGCCTGTCCTTGCAGGCGCGCGACCGTCAACACCTTCGGCTACATCGCCAAGGCGATCGGGCCGCAGGACGTGCTGGTCACGCTGCTGAACAACCTCAAGGTGCAGGAGCGGCAGAACCGGGTGTGCACCACCGTGGCCATCGCCATCGTTGCAGAGACCTGCGCGCCGTTCACCGTGCTGCCCGCCCTCATGAACGAGTACAAGGTGTGTATCTTAAGCACATCCTATGTAGCTGCACGCCTTTTTCTCCTATCAAGATGCCTGATGTTCGGTGGTGCGTGGCGCATGTATTGATGGTGATATCAGGATATCACTCTGCTGCCACCACGGCGCCAAATGCAACCATATGGCATGCAGGTGCCAGAGCTCAACGTGCAGAATGGCGTGCTCAAGTCGCTGTCCTTCCTGTTCGAGTACATCGGGGAGATGGGCAAGGACTACATCTACGCGGTCACGCCGCTGCTGGAGGATGCACTTATGGACCGGGATCTGGTGCACCGCCAGACTGCCGCCTCCGTCATCCAGCACATGGCGCTTGGCGTGGCCGGTGGGTGTCGACATCTGACATGTACTCGCGATGTATGCAGTCATGATCATCACAGCTGCTCCAGCGCCGCTCTTTCCGCTGTTCTCAGCAACCACTTCATGTGCATGGCTGTTCGAGCAGCTTCGTTGATGGCTGTGTGCTGCTGCACAGGCCTGGGGTGTGAGGACGCGCTGATGCACCTGCTGAACCTGGTGTGGCCCAACATCTTTGAGATCTCGCCGCACGTGGTGCAAGCTGTCACGGGCGCCATCAATGGCTGCCGCTTGGCGCTCGGCCCGGCAGTTATCCTTAGCTATCTGCTCCAGGGCCTCTGGCACCCTGCCAGGTGTGTCGCGGTCACTGCTCCTTCCTGCACTGGTGTCGAGTTAGGGACGCCAAATGTCTGCTGTATCCTGATGCTGCCGTCGTTCTTGTAGCATGCAAATGAACTGGCCTGCTTACCACTCACACACTGCCTTATGCTGTGCTGCAGGAAAGTTCGTGAGGTGTACTGGCGGCTATTCAACGAACTGTACGTTGCGGTGAGTTGCAGCTTTTGTAGCTCTTATTGCACTTTGTCATCATATCTGCTGTGTTTCATTGTAATGTGCTGCTGGATGGCATTGCACTTTGCAAGCATGCTTAGTGGTGGCCTGTTGTCTGCTGCAGTCTGCGGACGCCCTGACAGCCTTCTGGCCGCCCATGGAGGACGACAATATCAACACCTATAGGCGGCAGGAGCTTGACATCTTCCTTTGATGGATGGGGCAATTGTGCGAGCGATGTTGTTCTGGCAACCCCCAAACAATTTTCAACAATTGCTGCTGCTGTGCTTGTTTAGTGGTCTACGAGATGGTCAAGTTCCTAAGAGCAGAGACTCCGTACGGAACCTTGTCCATGACTGACTATCTCTTCTCAACGTGGCTATATCATTTGCAACTCGAGGTGCTGGTGAACTAGTGGTGATATCACAGCCACAGCAGCCGCCAGCCTGGACGCTGCTTGCGACCAGGTCATACGGCTGTTCACTTTTCCCTTACCTCAACACCACCAGATGCAGCAATGACGCAAACATCCACCATGTCGAGGAACAGGCCATGATCCACGATGCCCTCCAGCGCTGAGATCGCTGATGCTGCTGCCTTCGCATCCTTGATCGGATCCTCGAAGTACAAGTCGACAATGTAGTTCTCGTTGTCGGTTACATATGGTGACCCATCCTTGTTCTCCCGCAGCTTCGCTGTGCAGCCAGCCACCTCTGGCAAGTTTTGGAGCCTGCCCAGGTTGTACTTCCAACAGAACTGCACGATTTCAACCGGCATGGCCAGTTTGCTGCCGCCCAGGCCCTTCACGAGCTTGGTGTCGTCCACGATGCACACAAACTTCGTGGCTGCCATCTCCACCATCTTTTCCCGCAGCAGGGCACCGCCCCGGCCCTTGACCACATTGAGGAACGGGTCCACCTCGTCTGCGCCGTCGATCGCCAGATCGATCTTTGGCTGCTCATCCAACGTCGCCAGCTGAATGCCGCGACCCTTGGCCTGGTTATACGTCGCCTTCGATGTGGGGACCGCAATGATGTCCTTCAGCTCGCCGCTGTCCAGCAGATCTGCGATGCGGTCCACTGCAAATGCTGCAGTGGAGCCTGTGCCCAGTCCCAGCACCATGCCGCTGTTCACGTATTCTACCGCTTTCCATGCCGCCTGCTGCTTCAGCTCATCCTGGCTGAGTGCACGCACAGCCATCCTGCCCAGCCGCGCGGGGGCTGCACGCAGCGATGTGAACGCGAGTCGCTGGTGGGGTGCAGGTCGGAGCCGCAGCTTAGAAGGGCATGCCGCCGCGCCGGAGTGTGCCAAGACTTGCATCGTGTGTATGAATGGCTAATCTACGACCTGATCAGCGTGTTGATGCAATTGTACCTGCGACGGCGATCAATGGGCACGATGAGCAATTTGCTGAGGGGGCTCGGGGCAGCCGGATGCAGATAGAACAGCAACTGGGGCAGCTGGATGATTGGCAGCCTTTCGTTGCGCAACGCTCCTTTCACTTCTCGAACAACTGGCTGGCCAGGATATGCGTCAGCACCGAGCGCAAAGCATCTGAAAACAGTGGTATACAATACGAGCACATCGTCTGCTGCCGACGACCGGCAGTGAAAGCTGCTGGTCAGGTCACGTCAGCGATGCATGCTTCTTTAGGTCTATGGCTGCCGCTGCCGGGTGGTTTGTTCGAAGCAGCTCCTGCTGGGTGACTGCCTGCGATGTTGATTGGAACAATGTTGGGCAATCCAGACAAAGCACGTGACGATGTGTGCCAAGCGTCAAACAGGCACCAGGCACCCACCAGCTGGCGCATCAGGCGCTCCAGGGGTGACTTCTCCTGCCCACCCTGTAGAATATGCACGCACGGCTCGCATGATGGATGGCATGATTGGATGGATGAGGACTACAGCCCGTGTCGGCATAGAGCACTGCGCAGGGTTACAGAGCAGGTCTGGGCTCTTCTCCTCCTGGTCACAACAAGCGTCACCTGGTGGCTGAGGATGGCTCGGTTCAGGTCTGAGGCCAGCACCAGCTTGTGGCGCTCCGACAACAGGTGGCCCAGAGGGCTGAGCGCTGGCTCGTGGTACCTGCGATCCGTATTGCGCACTGTGGCCCGCCACAGCAGCTAGACTTCCCTCATGCACAACACAGCGCATCTGCGGGCATTGAAGGCGTTGAAGACTGGCGCTGCAAGCAAACAACTTACCCGAGCAGAGTGACAGCTTCTGACAACAGCTCCCGGTCACCACTGCTGTTGCATATGGGCTTCAGGACCTGGTGTCCGTACTCGAGCGCTGCGCTGTCCCGCTTTTGTCGTACCTGCAAAAGGGTGCAACAGTATTCTCAGATGTGAACAAAAGCCCAACACGTCAAATGCCCAAATGTATCAGCTGCACACATGGATGCAGTGCACACTGGACAAGTGTTGCAGTCGTCAGATATGCCGTCTCACCAGCTCGATGAAGATCTGGATGTGCAAGCGCAGCAGCACCGAGGGCGAGGCCTCCAGTGTGCCTGGCGCCAGCTGCTCTGTGAGCGCAATTGCCCTGCAGCAGACACCACACATACTTTTCAACCCTTCAGCAACACTGCAGCAATCTTGCGGCAGGCTGAACACAGAGGCACCTGAGGCGACTTGCTGAACGCTGCAAGACAAAGAGAGAGGCACCTGTCAACGTCGCCTGCCGCAACGCAGTCACTGATCTCTCGCCGCCGCTTCACAGACTCCACATCAAAGGCAGACACCTGGGAATGCACGAGACGCGTCTATACAGACACTCGTGGTTGTACAGTCTTGATGCGATGGTGGACAATCGCTGTGATCATTTGTGCACCTGCCGTGCGCCGCCCATCATGTCGCGTGCTGCCAACCGCGCTGTCTCTGAGAAGCCGCTGTGCGTGAGGTACCCAAACACCAGCTCTTCCAGCATATACGACGGCTGCATGAATATCAAACATGCCTGTTGCGCTTGGCGTGCTTGCTTGCGTTGCAGTGTGATACATCCGCAACAGACCAGACATGAGCAAGCTCCTTTCACGTTCAGGCACCTTGCCGCTCTGCTGAATGCTGGTGGCCGCGATCTCGGCCTCCAGCTGCTGCCGGACATCCGCTTGGATCTCCTCCACATCCGTGACAAAGGTGTCGGTGCCAAAGTTGGCGCGCACCTGCAGAGTTGAATCACAGTCACTCCACTTACTCCAGAGACATGCTGCGGTATGCTCGATGTTCAGATTGCCGATCAGCTTTCACGCGCACTCCGCGTGTGCTGCTGGCCCACCTCCTCGTTGGTGGTGCGCAGCCCGACGGTGGGATACAACCGGTCCTCTGGCACGTCTGAGAATGCCACGCCCAGGCTGACGCCATTCTTGAAGAAGCTGATGGTGCGGTCGATGCGGTTCCACAGCGCCCCAATCACATCGCCTGCCGAGTGTAAGCAGCAATTCAATGCTTGAGCCGGGGCCGCGACATGGTGCCACATGCGACAGTTGCCCAGCACTTTGGTTGGAAGCATTCCTGAACACAAGCCCATTGGCAGTGCACCTGTTGTGTAGGTTGGGCCATAGGCGCGGCCCTTGCCAGAGCCCTGGAATGCGTGGCCGTCATCGCCATGGTAGCCGTACGAGTGTGGCTCCCAACCCGGCAGTCGATCCGCTTGGAAGTCTGCTATGCAAAAGCCGACACCTGCAGGGTGTGACACGTGGTTCTGCATATTTCACTTGCTGTGCTGACTCGCTTGACTCTTGTGCACGTGTACAGGAGCAAAAGAGGAGATCAGCAGGAAGGAACGCTGCCGCACCAATGTAGCCGTGCCGGCCCTTGCTCATGATGGTGACCTCATAAAAGAAGAGGCCGGTCGATTGCGATATGGGAATGTTGGTGCGTACGCTGGCGGCATCTGCGTCCTGATGTCCCGGACCTGACATCCAAACGCCACACCTCACTGCCAGTGCGCATGTGTTGCTATGTGACGAGCCAAATGCTGCCAGCATGCATGCGCGACAGCTTGATGATCATTGGCAGGCCTCTGCCAAGAGCATTGCCCTGACACACAGGCCGCACCAGTGTACTTGACACGCAGGCCATCTATCTCAAGGTGAGTGGCATTCTCTGACCGGCTTGTGGACTGCCAGCTGGGAAAGTCAAAGTCCGCATTGAACCCCGGCATGCCGCAGAGGCTGTACCACTACACGACTGGAGGTCTGTCGGGCATTATGACCTAAGAAACCACACTGGAGCACTCGCTACTTGTGTGGAACTCAACCAGTTGCACAATCTGGCGGCTGCGTGGCCTTCCAGGCCCAGTGTCGCAGTCTGCTGCCGACAGGAGTGCACCTCTGCAAGCAATTGTCCGTATGGTCTACACCAAGATACGCTTGCAAGCGGCTGTGTCTCGTGTGAGACAGCTATAGATGGATGCGGGATGCTGTAGTCAGAACGTGGCAACAGTGTGGATTGTGTTGGGATGAACAACACGAGAGTGACTCAGTACAGCCAACCAAGATCGTGCAGCATGTAAGTGAAGCAAAGATTATGCCGCAGCAGTCTCACGGAAACCGCAGTCCATTGTGTAAGCCACAGCAGGCCGACGAAGCCTTTACAGTATGATAACCCCGTCGGGCCACTGCTTTGCTCCCTGTGCAGGCGGCAGTTCCCCTGCAGCGGGGCATCCGGGCGTTTCACTCACCTACGTTGCTTGCACATCGCAATTCTACATGTGCCTGCTGTGACATGGTCTGAGCTTCCGGCGCAGCTGATACGACACAGGTAGGCATTGCCCCGAGACTTTTGCTGTGTCGTTTCGGAGCGGGACACCGGATAGACATGCAATAGTCTTGAGCAGCTGCTGTGCTACCCGCAGACATGAGCGCCAGCCCCTCTGCCCGCAGCCGCTCGCGAGAGCCGGCGCGGTACTCCCCGAGCCGCGGCAGCTACAGTCGCTCTGCATCTCGCGGAAGATCATACACTCCAGACAGGAACGATGACCAGGTGAGTCACTGCACAGCGGTGGCGCCCTTAGCTCGGCAACCTCATAGTTTACCACTCACAAGCATGGCTCAATAGCGGCGTCAGCATGGCACCGTTGCAGTCAGGTTTCCCGGCCAAACTCCGAAACCATGCAAAAGGCCTAGCAGGCTCTTTCGCGTGCCAAATGCGTGCCACGCAGGCCTGCACAGATGCAATTGATGCATTACAGTCCCGGTTCATGTCACACCTGCCTGCTAATCGGCGTGCAGGTCACCACTGTCTATGTTGGCGGCATCTCATTTGACACTGATGAGCGAGCGCTCCAAAACTACTTCCAGAAGTTTGGCACCGTGTCGGAGACAAAGGCGCGCTGCTGTTCCAGATACTGCGTCATATTTGGCCTGGTTGGCAGGGAAAGAGCACTGCGCCATCTGCTGTCAGGCATCCTGTCGGTGGACGTGGCTCTGCATCTATACACACCTCACTTGCGCCGGATACTCGTCCCTTCTTCGATGCGTTCCGACGGTGCGGTGCTGCACCACATGCAGGTGGTAATTGACCGCGAGACACAGCGGTCAAAGGGATACGGCTTTGTGAAGTTCGAGGACCCCCGGGATGCAAAGGATGCTATCAGTGGCTGCAATGGCAAGGTAGCTGCAATGCATCAGTGTTTCCAGTGCTCATGTTTGTCTGCAAGCCATACATCATCAGCACTGCTGCCTTTGAGGCATGGTCTGCTGGCGACCTTTCGACCACTGCTTGCAGCTGCTTGATGGCCGCACCATCCGCTGCAACATGGCCAAGTACAACCCAGGCAACGGCCCACCCCCTGCACCACGCGGCGGTTATACTGATGGTTATGGCGGGCCAAGGGGCGGCCCTCCTGATTTCAGCGGAGGCCGCGGCTACGGCGGTCGTGGCTATGGCGGCAGAGGCGGCTATGACGATGGTTATGGCTATGGCCGAGGTCGTGGCAGGTGGGCCTCTGCAGCATCCTGCTCCGTCTGTGCAATTACAGTCCCGGCCTCCGCTGGCTGCGAACATGTGCTGTATGCCCACCGACCATTGGTCCGACCATTGGTGTGGAAGCGCCCCAAGTTGCTCACGATTCGACAGGTGCAGGGGCTCTTGCTACACTGTGCCTTTCTCATTGCTTGAGCCACAAATGGCTGGCACTGGAGTTGGTCAAGCCGTTGTCCTTCGAGGCCATCTGGCATAGACCCCCCCGGGCTCATTATGAGCCCTAAGCCCTTTCAGAAGCTATCCCTGCCAACTGCTTTGCACCATGAAGTGGGCAATGGACAGCACACTATCAAGCCGGGGCCTGTGCGCAATATGATGATTGGTAGTGGTCACTGGTGACAATGTGCTGCTTTGCTTGTCGTCAGGTAAACCTGCAGGATTTTGCTGCACAGGACTTGCACTCGACTGTGTTACACTGCGCGCATGCAGTGCATCGTCAACTCGACTCTACTGCTGGCAAGTCGGCATAGCAGCGGTGTCAGAACACTTGTCACCTGTGTGTGCTCAGGTTTGACAACGGAGGTGGCCGAGGAGGTGGCAGATTCGGCTACAATGGCCGCGGGGGTGGGCCGCCCCTGCAGGGGTCATACCCCCCAGAGGTGCAGGAGCATGGGCCTCCAAGCAAGCGCCGGCGCTCCGTCTCCGGGTATGCTTTCGGCCAGATCACTCGCCGTGTCTGGCATCACGTGATGACCACACCCTGCCCTTTCTCAGGAGCTCCCGGCTGCAGGCGTGGCAGATTGCCAGATTTTGTGAGTGTGTCGGCATCTCCGTACCAGGTCGCCACCGCGGGAGGGACGGCACAAGCACCGGCGCAGCAGCCGCCGCCACAAGGCATACAGCAGCTCCCGCAGCGGCAGCTCCTACTCACGGTCCGCCAGCCGCTCAGAAAGCCGCTCGCCAAAGCACCACAAGCGCCGCGCTGCTGCTGCTGCCAATGCTGGTAAGCGGGGGGCAGCAGGGCGAGAACAGCAGCACGAACATGCCAACTGGTGACACTCCAGACTCTTGCAGCCCCATGTTGCCCGTTGGCTCCGATGGTACGCACCTCATGCAGAGTGGGGCCCTCATGCAGACGCTGGGCCAGACCCGGCCGCGGTCGCGGAGCTGGCGACGGCAAAGGCGCGCGTGGCGGAGCTGGAGACGCGCATTGCGGCACTCGAGTCGCAGGCCGCTGTGCAGAACCGCACCCGGGGCGATATGACCGACCAGCTTGCAGACCTCAACATGGCGCAGCAGGTGCCAGTTCGTTTACTTTACGCTGCGATCGCAGCACCTTCGACTGATGTGGAAAGAACACTGGATGCCAATGCGTCTCATGCGGCCTCAGAGTGTTGCCTAGGGTCTGCTGCCATGCTAGTGTAATGATGAGTGCAGAAAGCTGAGGCGACACACAAGCTTTACCGGCGCTGGATGAGTGCTCTCTTGGAGAGCGCACAGGAGCTTCTCGCCAGCAAGGAACAGGTCCGCAGCTGCCAGATGTTGCACACTGTGCAACTCATCTCTGTGTGTGTGGTGCACGTCATGCTTGGTGGTTGACTGCACGAACGCACCTATCAGTGCCACCGCACACGTTCCTTGTGCTTGACTGGCATCTATCAAGCAGCTTTTGCGAGTAGGCTGTGTGGTCGCGGGTGCAGTTGAAGGCAGCGGAGGATCAGGTTGCGGACCGGCAGCGGGACCTGGCCAACATGGTCACCGAGGCAGATGGCTTCCTGCAGCAGGAGCGCCGCTCCCGCAAGGGCGCCCGCAGGTGTGTGCAAGCGTTACAGCGCACGACGTGTGGATGCTCAAATATTGTCCTGCCAGGACCTGAAGTCTACTCTGCTATGTGCTGCATTTTGCGGCTGAGGCTGGAGCGATTGTGCAATCCAGGACGGAGGTTGCGGCGGAGGCAGTCGCAGGCGAGGGTGTGGCTCAGCATGAGGTCGCGCCGGTTGACACCAACGGCGTGGCACCGCCGCCAGCGGACGATGCGCCTGGTGGGTGGCAGGAGGCGGGCACCCCGATGGCCGCTGAGGAGCCGCCCGTGCAGGCTGGCGCCCGCCTGGCAGGCACCAAATTCACCATCGAGACATGACCTGCACCACAGCCGAGTGCTGCATCTTGCGGAGTGCAACAGGGTGCAGAATAATGCTTTGACAGATTGTCGGCCGACCAATGGTGGCATGCTTCCCACAACACCGCCTCGGTTCGAGGTGTCTGCCAATGTATGGGTACAGTCTGCACAGAGTCGGCGCTGGGACGTCCTCAGTCTTCGTGTTCGTGATGGCTGTGGACCTATGGTGCTCCTTTACTGGACTCCGAGCTTTCAATCACAAGCATGTCAACGTGTCACCGAACTCACAAACCAGGAACATAACCTTTCAACCGGATGACTCAACCAAAGCTGGCAGATAGTTTGTGCAAGCTCATGGTATCCTGTACCTGGCAAACGGTGAGCTGTCAATGTACAGTCGTGGGCATGTGCTGCACAAACTGCAACGATGTCACACAACCCTTATTCTGAGGTCTCAAGTTCCATCAGCAACCGCCGCCTGCATGTAGAGGCCAGAGCCACGGGCGGGCGCGACCACATCCAGTCGGCGTCGCAGTGCTTCAGCCAGGCCACTGGTGGATGCGCCCTCTGATCCAGACAGCACCTGGACGAGTGCTGCCTTGGCTGCCGACTTGAAGGCGTCCTCGCCGGCGGCGGCTGCCGCTGCTGTGAGACTGTCGCCAGCTGGCAATGCCATGGTGACCACATACACAGCTGAGCTGGTTGGGATCTGCTGCCCGTCCTGCTGAAAGTGTCCCTGCTCGCTAAGTGCGTTGATCAGCACCGGCAGCCCAGCCTCTGGCGCTGCAGCAATGGTCGCGGTGTCCAGCACTATGGCAGCATACGGGCATCGCTGCAGCGTCGTCACCAACCGTTGCTGCAGCTGCCCACGGACTTCTGCTGTACCCCCAGCCAGCTCACCCCCCTGTCAGGCAACGACAGCACACCGTCGGTCCACAAGATACATGCGAGGCATCATCAGCCAAATGGTGCATCTGCAGATTGGGCCAGTAGATAGTGCAGCCGTGACAGGAGAGCATTGCACCTGGATCACCAACAGGCAGTCGGTGCAGGGCTCTGGGACGTGTGTCCGCAGGCCTTGCACCGCTGCCGCGCACTGCTGCGCCGTGCTGCACACCAGCAGCAGCCCCAGCCCCTGAGCCAGCAGCAAAAGCGTCAGAAATTGTCCAAGTTCCGGAACAGCCCAGCAGGGTTTGCATGGTCTGCTGTGGGGCCGACAGCAACTTCATACCCTGCAGTTGCGTCAAGCCCACGGGTGGGATGCAGTCTGCCAGAAATTCGAACAACGGCGCAGGGTGCGGTGCCGACCTTGCGCAGGGGCGCGCCTCCCTCCAGGGGGGAGAGGGCGCGCACATCGGCCGCGACGTGGCCCCACAGGCCGGCGTCAGGCGGCGGCAGCAACATCGGGAGTGCCTCCCCCGCCAGCGCCGCCCTGCAGTGCAACGGCACCCGCCCGTCACTGCCCTGCAGCGCGCCGTGACTCGGCGTCACGTGCCGGGGTCCCGATGTGCTGCGCCTCACTCTTCTGAGAGCAGGGTCGACCACGGCTGCCGCACCACTGACGTGCAGAGCAGGCCACACTTGCACCTGAGCGTGTGCAGATGCAAGCAGAGCAATACCTCATTGGCCCACTGGCCTCGCGGGAAGGCTTCTGACCATGCTTGGCTGGCACTGCGGTAGATTGTGCCGGCACCATCAGTGGCGGTGGTCACGACAGCGTTCGTCCGGTGCCGTACATCCTGCCTGTTGCAGCAGTGAAGCATTTCGGCACTCATTGCTGGCTGTTCGCCCGGTTGCCCTATCAGTAAAATTGAGAAGAACAAGACGTAGCAGCCTGTGCGGGGGAGGCAGGGGGGTGGTGTGCATGGTGACACGCACCAGGCGTGCGGGTGTGCCAGCATGGTCAGGCCAGCGCCGGCCAGCGTCCCCAGCAGGAATACGACCAGCAGCAGCCGCCATGATGTGCCGCTAGGCACCCAGCCGGCCACACTGTCCTGCAGCCTCGACAACTGCATCGCAGCCAAAAAGCAGGCCCTGAGAATGGGGACTTGACCTTCTGGTGCAACTACAGTGTCAGGAGTGCAGGGTAAACTTGCATTACGCACGGGCCGCACTGCATCTCTGCTGCAAGCAGCACCCTGCAGCTGCGCACCACATTCGATGCATAGTTGGCCGCTTCCGCCCGTGTCTCGGAGATGGGCCGCTCCGTGACGGGCGCAATCTGTTCCTTTGCCGCGTCCCACGCTGCATTCAAGTCCTTGGCACCCTTGACTGCAGCATCCCTGACGACGTGCGCGATGTCCTCCGCTTTGTCCTCCACTTGCTCTGCTTGCTCCCCTGCCGCCTCGGCGGCGCCTTGCGCCTCCTGCAAGGCGATGTCTGCAGCCATCGTAACCATGCCCTGACATGCTGGGCACACCGGGATGCACATCGTCAGGTATGCTTTGCAACTGTGTGTTTCCTGCGTCACATGCTTTGCAACTGTGTGTTTCCTGCGTCACCTGCTGCAGCATGCTCAGCTTGCGGTGCCGCCGTTTCACGCCGCTCTTCGGGCTCTTCGGCTCATCGCTCAGCGGGATGTGGCTGGCTGCCTCTGCAGCTTTGGCATCCTTCTCTGCAGCTTTGGCGTCCTTCCTCTGCCGCTTCTCCAATGCCTCCAGAACGCGCTCTTTCAGCACGTCGGCCTTCCTGCAGGTATGTGAGTTCGTCGTCTGAAACCTGATCTATCGTGTACATCTGCAAGCATTTCGTGCGTGTACGGCAGCGCTCGCGATTGCAAAGTCCTCTTGGTGGGCAGCAGATTGTTGACATCCGCCTGCACAGCTGCAGCCCTTTCCCCACACACCGCAGGGCCAGGCCAGGCTGCTGATTGTCAGATATGCCAAGAAACATATACCGAATGTTCTCGCTGTCTGCCCATGCAGATCAGTACAGAAGGAGGGCATAACAACCCACCCGGCCCCCGACACCCCGACCTGCCGACACCAGCTGCGCAGCTCAGCATAGGAGGCATACTTGACCTCCTCCATCTCTTCTATGTCCAGCGCGTCCTGCAATTCCTTCGACGGTCTTGGCGGCATGGCTGCCCGTGGACTTTGGCAGAGATACCACCTTCAAACGGAGCAACACAAGTTATCTTCTGGCAAACACGTAACTTGCCCGCGCAGACTTGCTGGTATAGCTGAGATCGTCAGGCGGACTGCAGGAGCGTGTGCTGTTCCTGAGGTTACGTCTTGCGTGTATTTGATCAGCAACTGGCAAACGGTCATGTGTCATGTGCCAATTGCAGCTGTCGCTTGGCTGCCAAACCCTGGCATGACTTGAATTCGACGTGGGCGCTGTGGGTACGTAATGATGTGTCAGCAAATCTCAGAGCAGGCTTCCGGAGTTGCAGCCCCTACGTCGCCGTTTACGGCGATCATTAGCACATGCAAATGCCAGCAGACAGGCTACTGCTTTAGCTTGGGGCCGTCAAGAAAGCTGTGCAAGCATCTGTGGCGGCATCTGCATATTCAACGGGGTAGCCACGTTTAGTCCTAATCTGTGTACCGCTGCCTTGCCTGGCAGAAGGGCCAGCAGCTCCACCAGTTGCGACGGAGGCGGCAGCTTGCGCAGCTCCACAAGTTGGTCCACGCCTGACGCCCTGCTGTGTCTGCCGCGAACGAGATCATGAGGGCGGCAGTACAATCCTGCGGCAGAAGATGTGCCCACCACCACGCAGGACCGCACGCCCACACATCACGGCAACCTGGTCAGTGGCCAGCAGAATGTGCACGCTGATGTCATCAGCTCGTGCATCATGTCCCGCACAGCTATTGATTGCACTTCCCTGCCGTCCACGAGTCAGGTGTGGGCCCGGTGCGATTTCAGCGACGGGCATTCCAGGCGGCGTGTAAGCCGCAGCGCGCCAGCGTTTCAGCACGTCAGCAGCAGGCAGTCCGGCGTTTGGTTTGCCGGTCGCAGTCTGCCCCAGACTCGGTGCGCAGCAGTGAGATGCTGCGCAGCGTCACAGTATCCACGGTTACATCCTCACGATGGGGTCATATGGTGGCGTTGGTGTGTGCAGGCGCAGCTGGTGCCTGACGGTGGCGTCAGCCTGGTGCTCCTTGCTGGAGGGGTGGGCAAGCGCATGGGGGTGAGCCGAGCGCTGTTGTGCTGCAGGCATTGGCCCATCTGGCTCCTTGCTCCAATGCTCTCGCAGTGATCAGCTGAGCAGCAGTTCTTCCAATGCTGTGCAGGCCCCCATCCCGAAGCAGTATCTGACTATTCTGGGGCAGCCCATCGCGACCTACAGCCTGCAGACGTTCGCTAGCATGCGTGAGATTGGCGAAATTGTGGTGGTGTGCGAAGCAGATTACAAGTGAGCTGACACTGAAGCACAAGAAAATCTACTTTGTCTCAAGAAAGCTCGCCCTTCCACTGCTGCATGTGGCATGCTGGTGTGATGGCCTGTGCGTCTGTGCAGGCAGCTCTTCACCGATGCGCTGAACAGCCTGCCAGCCAGCGATCGCAAGCCGCTCAGCTTTGCACGACCCGGCAAGGAGCGGCAGGACAGCGTGTACAACGGGTTCCAGGTCGGCCGCCCGCCTGCTGCGGGAGTGCAGCAGCTGCACAGCGTGGAATGCAATACAGTTCGATGCACGACGACACTGCTCTGTCATGTCAGGCTGATGCTGCTTGTGTCGTACATCTGCAGGCCATATCGTCCAGCGCCACGCTTGTCGCCATCCACGACTCGGCGCGGCCCCTGGTGACTGCAGAGGACACATCCCGCTGCCTGTTGGATGCTTTGCAGGTGCGGCCAGCCTCGCCTTACCAAGCGTGCTGTACGGCATCATCTATTCGCGCCCAGCACGTTGGTCTGAAGCTGCCAGTATGTGTGACAAACGTACGCATGGCGGGCAGCGATGCTGATGTGACTGCTTGTGTGGCATCAGGTCGGCGCAGCGGTGCTGGGTGTGGCTGTGAAGCCGACTATCAAGGAGGTGGACAGCAACAGCGCAGTTGTCAGGACGCTGCAGCGCTCGAGGCTGGTCGAAGTGCAGACGCCACAGGTGCCCTGCTGCAAACTGACCTAAACGCGTTGTCTCCATCCAGACACCAGCCGCTGGTGTCTGGTATTCATCTGCAGTTTGAACGCGTCCGCACTGCCAAAGGTGGAGCACATGACATGCAAATGAAAGCGGTCGCGTGCTGATTACATGACGCGGTTTTGCAGGTCATGAGGCCTGAGCTGCTCACAGCCGGCTTCAAGCTGGTCCAGCAGCAGTCATTAGAGGTCACTGACGATGTGTCGATCATCGAAGCGCTGGGCAAGCCAGTGAAGATTACCTACGGCTCCTACTCCAACATCAAGGTGATGCCAGGGGGTCACATCTTTGCGAGCTGCGTGGTGCTTGCGCCATCTGTGCGCTGCTCAACTGCAGTGTTGATGCCATGAGCTGGACGTCACACTGGCGTGCAGGTGACTACACCAGATGACATGTCCGTGGCAGAGGGTTTCCTCAGAGAGCACCGGGCAGGCGCCGTGGTGCATGCCTGACTCCGCACATGTTCATGGTAGACTGACAAAACTCTAGTCGGCGGCTGCAAAGAACCAGTTCGGGACATCACGGTATACGGCAGTTTTTTGCATACCGTACGGTGAAATACAGCTTTCTGAAGCTTAGCATCTTTCGATGGCATCGGTCACTGGTCCATGGGCACTCTCCCGTAAGCGTTGATGCTGCAACCCCCAAGACATCAGAAACACCCCCACGGTTGCAACGACGAGTGAAACCAGACTGATAGGTTCTGCGCAAACCCCTAAAAGTGCAGTCACTAGTACATACACGCCACAAGAACAATATATACCGTAGGCTGATGGCAAAACGGGCAAGCAGGATCATCCTGTTGCTGCTGTGCGCTGTGCTACCGCAGGACGGCAGGGTTGGCATTGCCGACTATCCAGGGGTGCTGCAGCACGTTGTGCAGCTCCATCCGCTCCTTTGGGTGCTTCACGAGCAGCTGCGAGTGTTCAAAACGTCAAGTCGGTCAGCGTGCTGCTGCTGTCAGACGCAGCGATGAGCCATCATGCAAAATATGTTGTTGGGAGATGGATCCAGTTGGAGTTGCTGGCTCACTTTGCGAATCAGGTCCTCGGCCCCGGCGCTGATCTTCACAGATGTCACGTCAAACTCTGCGTCCTTCCGCGGCTCAGGTGGGAACTTGAGAGACCTGCGACCGACCGTCAGACTGGCGGTTTATGCCTTGCCATACAATGAGCATCGCAGCACCGTGCGGCTCGACTGCAGGCAACCAAGGCAAGTGGCGGCGCACTTGTCCACATGGATGATGCGGTTATATGTCTCTGTGTGCGACTCCGCCTCAAAGGGTGGCACACCATACAAAAACTCATAGCAGAGCACGCCCAGGCTCCATACATCCACCTGCAACGAGTGATCAATAATGTGGTAATAACACACACACACACGGAGTTTTTCCTTCAGCTCACAGATGCAGCTTGCAGCCGCAACATGCCATCACTGTGTACAGGAATGCAGGCGAGAACGGACTGACCTTCGAGTCGTGGTAGGAGCCCTCGACCATCTCGGGCGGCAGGTAGTCCAGCGTCCCGCACATCGTCTTCCGTCGGCTGTTGGGCGCGTGCACCGACCAGCCGAAATCCGCAATCTTCAGGTCGCCCTGCAGCACCAGAGCTGCTTTGTAGAACACAGCGCTGCATTCATAATTTGCAACAGAGTGGCCAGTCAATGTGTCACTGTAATGGTCAAAATGTCGGACCCCGGACTGCATGCAATCTGATGATTGGCTCTGCCAGACGGCATGCTTACCTTCAAGCCTAGCAGCAGATTCTCGGGCTTGATATCACGGTGGATGACATGCTTCGAATGGCAGTACGAGAGTGCCTTTGCCAGCGACGCAATGTACCTGCACAACATGATGTCCAGTCGATACCTGCGGTCTGTCCCAATTATATGCAAGCACCACAGAAGTTTCGTCAGCATGCGCCAGGCCTTCCAAAGATGCTCACGTCGCCGTCGTCGCCTCTGAGAAATGATTCTGCGCCTGCAACTGCTTGTAGAGCTCTCCTTTTGCGGCAAACTCCAGAATAAGGTAGACCTTCGTCTGCACCAATCATCACAGCTCCATCCAGCACAGCATATCATCGTGTTGCTATGCCAGACATGTGGTATGCACACCATCATGGACTCTGTTGTTGGATGCTCAGCAGGCATGTACCTCATCATAGAAGTAGCCGTACAGTCGGAGGATGTTGGGATGTCGCAAGTGCGACTGGATCTCAATCTCACGCCTGAGCTGGTGCTCCACCTTTGAGTGCTCCAGCTGTGATTTGAACAGCACCTGGCGCCAGATGATCAGCGTCACCCACAAGAAGCACAGGACGGAGGCTGACAAACAGTGGTTTGCAGCTACAGAAGCCACTCGCATTGCCCGATCTTAGTTTTGCCTGCATCAGGGACAGGTGCCACTGTACGATGTCTGGTGCGCACCTTCAGCGCCACAATGTATTTGCTGCTCTTTTCTCTGGCTAGGTACACGTTGCCGAACTTGCCCTTGCCGAGCGGCTTGCCGATATCGAACTCTGAGAGCTGCCACCGACGGTCCTTGGCTGCGCTGGCGCTGCTGCCGTGCATGCCAGCGGATGCTCGCGCGCTGTCTCTGATGCTGTCACCTGGCCGCACTGGCGGCGCCAGCGTTACTGTGGCAGGTCTGCTGCTGGATGCGGCTGCGGGAGGCGTTGCTGATGCCTTGCCTGGTCGTGGGGGAGGCGGTGGCATGTCCGCCGCCCGCTGCCGCTTCCCTGCTGGTTCTGACTGGTTGGCCACCGGGCTGAGGGGCGGCCGCCTTCCACCATGGACCGCTGCCGCATCTGAGGCGTCTGAACGCTTCGTCTTACTGCTGCGCTGTCTGCTCCCTCCTACCCCGAAGTCGGCTGCCTGATTCTCCTGCAGGATCGAAAGCATGGATGCTTCCGGACGTGGGCAGCTTCAGCATCCGTGCATCATGTGCAGGTGTTGCGTCAGCTAATGGTTGCAATCGCATGTGGGGCGTACCTTGGCTGGGTCTAATCCCGGCGCTGACGGTTGCTGCACTGGCTGGCCTGACGACATGGTCCGAGCCGACTGAGGCGCGTGCGGCCACGCGATCAGACCTGACTGCACCCGATCAAACGCTCTAATGGTGATGGTGCACCAGACGGTGCCGGCGTGTTGCAAGCGTGGCAAGGTGCTGCGTGAAGAGCGACAGATGCAACCTTTCAAGTTGCAGCTGTTGGATCTGGATCTTGAATCCCGCCCTGTGCTGCAGCCCAGCCAGGGCCAGCAGCCCAGCACCGCCCCAGCAGGCCTGCTGAAGTGCTGATGCCGGCCCTGGAGCCTGAATCCGATCGTTGCAGGGGTCAACGATGCAGGTTGAGAGCGTTAATATATAAAGTAACGTCGGGCTCATCGTCTGGTCTGCATGAGTGCTGCACTGCCACTCTGGCGGTCGTCTTGGTCACTGTTACCACAACCTGCAAACTACGGTACACTTAACAACTGTGTACGCCCCGCTCCGGCCCCACACTAGCCTAAGGCCACTGCTCTAGTTTGCACTATGCTACCTACTTACATCTGAAATGCCCCTGGAATGCCGGGATCAACAAAACCAACAATCTGGTGCTCGAGAGTGACTGAACAAATCACCCGCGGACAGGGTTCAGGTCTCTGTGACAGTCACAGACTTGGCCAGGTTGCGGGGCTGATCAACATTGAAGCCGCGCAGCACTGTCAGGTGGTAGCTGAGCAGCTGCAGCGGCACGATATTGATGATTGGCTGCAGGCAGTCCGCCACCTCTGGCACCTCGATCATGCGGCACTTGAGCCTTCGCAGCTGCGCACTGGGGCTGTCGCCGCCATTGCACATAACGATCAGCTGTGCACCGCGCGCGTGCAGCTGCGCAATAATTGACTGCATCTTGGACCACATTCCGTCGTTGGTGGCAACCACCAGAATGGGCATGTGCTCGTCCACCAATGCAAGCGGGCCATGCTTCATCTCACCCGCCAGGATGCCCTCACTGTGCATGACCGCAACCTCCTTCACTTTGAGCGCAGCCTCCAGTGCTGTGGCGTAGTTGTAGCCACGCCCAAAGATCAGCAGGCTGCCCTCGTGCTGCAGATGCTTCGCCAGCTGCTTCATGTCCTCATCCAGCTTCAACACCTCGCGAATGCGATTAGGCAGGTCCGCCAACGACTCGATGATGGTCTCTCGGTGGTCCCGTTGTGTGATTGAGTCCTCTGACAGCGCCAGCGCTACCATTGTCAATGCAACGATCTGGCTGGTGTAGGCCTTGGTCGAGGCGACGCCAATCTCACAGCCCGCGTTGATGTGCACGCCGCAGTCGGTGAGCCGTGCAATGGTGCTGCCCACGGTGTTCGTGATGCCCACACACAGCGCGCCGCGGGCCTTGATGTATTCCAAGGCCTGGATGGTGTCGGCTGTTTCGCCCGACTGTGACACGAAGATGGCGCTATCGTCCCGGAAGATGGGGCAGCGCCGATCGCACAGGTCCGAGGCCAGCTCCAGCATGACAGGCAGCTGGGCCAGCTCCTCCATGCACTGGCGGGAGGCGAGGCACGCGTGGAAGGAGGTGCCGCAGGCAACCATGATGATGCGGCGGCCGCGCTTGATGGAGGACAAGTGGTCCGCCAGCCCGCCCAGCGTGATGCGGCGCTCCTTGTATGGGTCCACCGCCTTGTCTTCGCGTGAGTTGCGCCGGAAGGCGACACGGCCGCGCATCGTCTGCAGGATGCTGTCAGGCTGCTCATGGATCTCCTTCTGCATGAAGTGGTCGTACCCGCCCTTCATGATCTGGGCAACCTCCATGTCCAGCGTCTCGAGGGCACGCGGCACTGCCGCATGGCGGTCCGTGAACTTGGCGTTGAATATCCCCCAGGCGCCCTGACGCGCATGCAAGACGTCGTTGTCCTCCAGCACCACCACCTTCTTGGTGTGCTCCACCACCGCGCTGGCGTCGGAGGCGATGAAGCACTCCAGCGACTCCGCAGCGTGGCTCAGGCTCTCGTCGTGCACGCTGGCCAGGCGCACGGTGGAGCCGTCGGGCGCCTCCCGGATGCCCAGGATCAGCGGGCTGCCGCGCTTGCAGGCCACCATCTCGCCCGGGTACAGGCTGCTCTTGAACAGCAGCGCATACGCGCCCTCCAGGTGCTTCAGCACCTCCATCACCAGCTCGCTGAACGGGACACGCTCTGGCAGGCTGTGATAGATCCACTTGCACAGCTTGGGGATGACCTCCGTATCTGTTTCTGACACGAAGACCTCCCCTTTCTGCACCAGGAAGTCCTTGAGCGCCTTGTGATTGGTGATGATGCCATTGTGGACTACCACAAACTCATTGCGGGCGTCCGAGACCTGAGGATGGCTGTTGATCGAGTTGGGCATGCCATGTGTTGCCCATCGAGTGTGCGCAATGCCGGTGTGGCCATCAAACACACGTGTGAGATCCACACGGCTGTCTGCCAGCTCAGAGTATGCCTGCGCCACTAGCGCGTCGATCTTGCCCTGGGCTTTGATGACGAGCGGCACTGTGGCGGCATAGCCCGTGCTGAAAACCCGGCCGATCGCCTCATGTGCACCATTGCCACAGACGTCATCGGCTGTGCCATTAGTGGAGCCATTTGCATGGCCATACCCAGGCTGCCCGACCTCTGCCTGCTGCAGCAGGTCGTCCGCATCGATGGAGATGCCTGCAGAATCATAGCCGCGGTACTCCAGGCGCCGCAGCCCCGTGAAGAGCAGCTCGAGGATTGACTTGCGGTCGCGGCTGATGCGGTAGTTGTAGTACCCAAATATGCCGCACATGCCTGGGCACCACCCACAATCTGCTTGCGGGCTTCCTCAGCCCAGCATGCCTGCATAGAACAGCACGCCGATGGATGGCTGCAGTGACTATACACATTGTGCTGCGTAAAGCAGATGCCTTGCCGCTTTGACATGTGCATGAGGGCCCTTGCAGGTGTGATGCACCGCGTGACTCACGGGGCACCTGTGTCAGTATGAAGACCGGCTGTTCGCTGCCTGAAGCAGATAGGGCGTCGCCCTAACTGCCAGGCAAAAAATGCCGAGCGTCAGCAGGTGCTTGCGCAGCTCCTGCAATCAAGCATCAGCACAGCTCTTCAGTCTTGCCTCATGACCAACTGGGGCTGCCTCTGGGTGAACTTAGCGCCTTGATTGGCACATGCCAACTGCGCAACTGGAACGCAAGCTGCCGCATGGCAGTACTTCATGCTGTAGGCAGTACCTTGTAAGCGACCGCCTTATCGGGTCGCTTGGGCGCAAACATCGTGTCTTGCGTGCCACGGATATGTATCAGCACCAGAATGGAGCGTAGGCGGTATAGACTGCGCGTGTGCAACTGTGCGTTCCAGGCTGATGCCTGCATACCTCGGTTGTCGACGAATCTCTGTTGTGAGTAGGCTAGTACGAGTAGCTAGCCTTTGCTCTGTTTACAGCTTCACACCCGTGTGCAGGCCGCCTAAAGGTTTGCAACTCTACTGTTCGTGCGGTTGTTGAGCCGCTTTCATCATACTACTGGGATAGCCTGTGCGCTGTTTCATCAGGTCCAGGGTGATCTCTGAGCTGCCTGGCGTGGGGTTTTGCAGGTTGCAGCACCTGGGTCTGAAGACGTCAGCCGATGAAGTTGTAGTGCATGTCTGAATGCAATAGCAACAGAGCAGCGCGACGACGTTTGAGATGTGTCAAATCTGAACGAGGGCACAGATGCAAGACGACACCTGAAGGGTGCGCCCACCACCAGAGGCTGCCCTCTGTCGCTGGCTGAGTGTTAGCTTTGTGTGTGTGTCCAGTGTAGTGTCGATGCACCCCCTTTCGGCGTTCCAGCATGCTGTTCTCTCCGGCCAGATGACACTCAGCGTCAGCGGATGAAACTGTGGTGCATTGCAGATTCGGCTGACGAGTGATCACGCTGTGATTGGGTCAGAAGCCATGCGGCATCAGCGGTCAGTTTCGAACGCAGCAGCTTAGGGTGGCGACCTGGGGAGATTGCGGTGCGCCAACACCTGAAACGAGTCAGCGTCAACCTGCTGACCGTGCTCGATTTCCCTGTGTATACCTTTGCTGCCACAATGCCACGTATGAACAGACATGCAGCCATCAGCTGGACTACAGACAGGTAGAAGTGTCGCTGCCGGCTGTAAGTGTATGTAATGCTCTTCGTGCATTGCTGGCGAAGGGCCTGAGGAGTTCTGCGGGAGGTACAGCAGATGCCGTCTGGGCGTCCGCCGCGCTCTGCATATGCAGCCAATGCAGACGTCGGAGGCGATGGGCATGCAGCTCTGTTGCAGCAGACTCAGCCCTCCCCATCTCGAGGTGGCAGTCAGACGGCCTCCGAGTGTCATTGCAGCCTGGGATCTGGTGTGAATTGCATCGCTAATGCCGAAGCAGAGGCGGTCCTGACTAACAGTTTGTTTTTGTCGGCAGGCATGCTCTCGTTCCTTCGCCGTGGCGGAGGCGATGGCTCGGATCCTGATCTGAATGGCAGACACGCAGCAGCCTTAGACGAGATGGACAGGTGCACCATGTGCATCCACCTGTTGCTGGCCAATGCCAGCTCAGAATGATGGTTGCCATATGTGTGATGAGATAAACACGTGGGATGTTTGACTTCCTACCTAAATGTGGCTTTTTCAGTCACAGGGGTGAGTCGGGTGCAAGCGGGCCTAACCACGGTGAGTACAGTACGTCGAGTCTCACAACAGGGCAGACGCATACACTGGGTCGTGCTTAAAGTGTCACAGCAGTACATGCATATGCACTGGGTCGGTCGACCACTGTCAGCACATTCTGCATACCGTATCAGGTTTGGCCCAGACCAGCAGGCCCTCCTGTTACAGGTGTGGAGAGCCACCACCAGTCATTCTCCAGACGGGCGGTTGCAGCAGCCAATGCGGTTGGGCGCAGTTTTGGCGACCGTGGAGGACAGCGGGCGCCTGGTGAGCCGCCAGCGACTGCGCCCCGGCCCCCGCCGCCACCGCAGCGCACCCAGTCGGAGTCGCAGTCGCACCACCGTCGCTCTGCCAGTGCTCCCACGGCCGAGCGTGGTGTGGTGAGCTGTTGTATGCGAAGTGTGCCAGCTGTCATCACTGTGTTCGTGTGCTGATGTGACGGTGGCAGCAAGGCACGTTTCAGCCGGACGACCTACCATGTCTTGGTAGCCTGGCCTGGATAGCGGCAACTGGATCAATACGCTTCAGTGCGCGCAGCTGTTGACCTTGTTGACTGCGTGGTAGTGGTTCAGCTGGTCTGCAGCTGGAGTGGTGCTTGGTCGTATTCCGCTGCGATCTGCGATGCTCGGACGGATCAGACTGACGCCCTGTGCCATTCGTGTGCAGCATACAATTATGTATAGCTTAGCATTGTTGATGCGGTGCACGGCGCCGTTCGTTGGCCGTTCGACCGGTCGCGCTCGCCTCAGCTCCGAGACCTGATGGCACGGCAGACCGAGGCCGACGGGTCGCACCTTGTATCCTTTCGCTGCCCGAGCGGCACAGGCGGCAGGCCTGTATTTCCAAAAGTGCTGTTGAACGGCGGGAGGCAGCGTTCGCGTCCGTCGTCGGCTGTCCGTCGATTCTGGCGATTTGTTGGCAATTTCACGTGCCTGCAGGTTGGAGACGACCGAGCTGCTTGCGGCTCACAGTCCATAAACATGTCAAACATGTTATTGCACCTTTCAGTCTCGAAACAGCAGAGGGCAACATCCATCCAAAGCATTCTGAACCATTTTGTGCAGAAACAAGTGCGGAGCGTCAAGCGCGGGAGCTGGTTCAACCCAGAAGTTCTGACGAACCAGAAGGTAGCATCCCTGTGACATATTGCGAGTGGGCACGCGTCACTGAGTGTGCCACGCTGTGCTCACGAACACATGCTCGGAAATCTATCACCATACCCGGTTTCCTGCCGCAGCGTGAGTGGGCGCAGGAGTTCAAGGACAAGAAGAAGGTGGTGGAGTGGCCAGGACACTGCTTCGAAAGCTTCGTCATTGTGGTGAGTCACAGCATCTGTGTATTGCTTTCAGGAGTGTAGCAGCCTGCTTGGTCAGCGATGGGAGTCTCAGGGCGCTTGTGCACCGGCTGCAGGGTCTTCCGCCCACCACACAAGTCCAGGTGCCCACTCCAGAGGAGACAGGCACCCGTAGAGGTGAGCTGCGTTCTTCAAGTTTGTATTACCCAATGTCCAACTGTGTTCATCCTGCTGACTACTGACACTGGGTGTGCAGATGCGCTCCCTGAGCTGCCAGGCAAGTCGGGACGCACCCCGATTGGTGATCCGTTCCCAGGAGAGGTGCACACCTCACAACGCAGCTCCTATTGGTGGTCACCACCTTGACGCTGTTATGTTGTCCTAGTGAAGCCTGCCTGCATTCCAAAAGCATGCGCTGATATCGTACATGAGCTCGTGCCTCGATTGCTGCGCAGATACTGTACAGCTACCCGCCAGACAAGCCGCCAGACCAAAACATCGTGTCGTTTTGCTTCCCGCACGGCGTGCAGCCGACGCTGCTTGAGCGCACACCATCCATGAGCGCGCTGAACGAGCTCGTGTACAGCCAGCAGTATGCCAACGATGACGCCGTGTCATTTGTGTTCCTACTGAAGGTGGGAGTGTACATACTGTGGCTGTATGTGCTGAGCGTTTGATCATGCACCAGCAACATACTTTCGTGCGAGTATCAGATTAGGGGCACTGCACGGTAAATCTCATCGTGCTGTGACCAGTGTGCCTGTCTTCACCATGCAGGCAGCAGACAATCTGCCACTGTACGGCGTGTGCTGCTACATGGAGGAGATGGTGCACCGGCCGCCGGCGCTGCTTGCAAGCAGATATCCAAACAGCACCAAGCCGCTGTCCCGGTACCTGGTGGCAGCGCCCCGCTGCTATGCCTTCCTTACGCACTTCCCTTTCTTTGCACTGCACATGAAGGTGATCGGCTGCAAGGGTCAGACTGGCATCTCTCCCTGGCTCCTACCAGTGAATCTTCGACAGACTTACAGGCTGCTGGTTGTAGGCTGCCTGGCTTGGACCCCTTGCCCTTGACATGACATTGCCTAGCCCGGGGCGCACAGGTGCTGCACATGATGCTTGGGCTTGAGCGTATGGACCGTATGCGGCTATTTGCGGACGAGCTCACAGCGGTGGCTGTGCCCCGCTCCTCACGCACCGTTGGCAGCGCCGCCAGTGGCGGCGACAGCAGGCGCCAGGCAACAGGCGCTGCAGATGACGAGCCGACGCCGCAGCGTTCTGGATACTCGCAGTCATTGGGCCGCAGGGTGCGCATTCTTGGTATCACCCGCTGAAAGAATATACTCATATGCGGAGCTACCTTTCATTGCCTTTGCCAAGGAGCAGCAAGATGCAACCATGCCCTTTTGCCTGCAGCTCTGTGGACTACCTACATGGCATCATCAGTCTGTCAAAGAGAAGTGCTGACGATGTTATGCACATGCGTGCAGCCAAGCCATGGGCGGACAGCCAGCGCAGCAGAGCCGCTGCAGCAGACGCCGTTGCAGGAGGTGTCCCACACAATGCCGGCGGGGTCGCCCGAGGGCGACGATGGCAAGCTGCAGAAGGCGGGCTCGGCGGACATGGACAGCTTCGCCACCCTGAAGCGCATCGCCGAGGCGCTGGGCGAGGTGGACCGCGAGGAGCTGTCCGAGGCCGGCCTGCTGGACGTGCGCTCGTTGTGTGTGCTGTTGTGTATGTCCACGCACTTCAGGTGGATTTTCAGTTGTTTGATTGCTGCCACTCAGATGTGATCCATCCTGACGTCATGGCAGAAAGTAGATCTTTTCCGTGCTTCTCCTTCTTATTGGTGCCTGGTTGTCTCTGCAGGAGGACAACCCAGACCTTCAGAACCAGCTGGCCACCAGCACAGCAGGCTACAAAGACCTGACAGCCATGGTGCGCCGCACCGCCAGCAACCACCGGGGGTCCGGAGAGTACGGCTCGCCGCGGTAGGAAGTTCACTCCAGCCATATCTACAGCCAAATCCTGCACACAACAGCTCTTAACAGACTGGCACAGCAGCGTGCGCCTTCATGGTCGCACTGTTGTGACGCACGCGTTGTCTCATTACTCTGGCACAGGGAGGAGCGCACCCCCAGCCCAGGTGTGACAGCAGGCGGCCCCTCACTGCGTGGCGCGCGCACCGGCAGCGGCAACCTACGGAGCTCGGGGCTGGGCACAGAGGCGCGCGGCAGCGGCGAGCTGCCGGCCGACGCCGGCAGGGCGCGGCCGGCGGCGTCCGGCTCGGTTGCGGGGTCCGCCCACTCCGCCGGCAGCGGCGCCGACGCCCTGCGCCGGGCATCCGCCCGTATGCGCGCGGCAGCGGGCAGGCACGCATCTGCAGGACCAGAAGCTCTCGCTCGTCCTAATGCCGCCTGCCTTATGCTAATAAACAGCCTTCTCAATCCTCGAGTCCAAATCACCCCGCGTACACCCGCAGTGTGCCCGAGGCGCATGGCTCGGAGGAGCCTGCGGCGCAGCCAGCGGACGGGGCGCAGTTGGCGGGCGACCTGGGGCCCTTCAGCCTGGAGCGCACCACCAGCTTCGAGATCCCGGATGAGGAGGCGCACGCCGCCGACGCCTCCGAGCCGCAGGACATCGACATGCGGGAGCCGTCCACCGCCATGGCGCTCAAGGTTGATTGGGACCCCGCCTGCCCGGCTGTGTCATGTAGCGACAGTGCTGCGGTGCTCACCCTGAGCTAGTGCACCGGTGCGGAGGCATAAGAGGCATCTGCATGTGCGCAGGTGATGGACAACTACTTCCACACCTCGGTGCCAGACCCCGGCAAAGAGTGGGACTTCAAGCCAGACCCCAATCTGGCCAGTGTACAGTATTACAGGTGTGCTGCTGGCGTCGCAGAACCGAAGCCTTGCACTTCACCGTTTCCCGCATGTCAGCACATCCTCGAACATGCGCAGAGCATAGCATGCCACCCATGCGTTGTGCAGGCCCAAGGTGGGCGACCCGATCCCAGACGGCAAGCCCAACCAGGTTGCCATCAGCACCGCTGAGGCAGAAGCTGCGGAGGGCCTCTGCACATGGACAGTTGCCACGCTGTGCCGCTCCCTCACACTGCCGAACATTCTGACGCTGCTCACAGGTGCACCATGCTGATGCTCTGACCTGCTACGCACACACAGCTGCATGCGTAAGCTCTGCACCAGCGTGCATTGCAGCGCTGTGTGATCACCAGTGCAACGCAGCCAACCCTCTGCCTGTGACTGCAGCGGTGCTGTTGGAGCGGCAGACAGTGGTGTTCTGCCCCAACGTTGGCGTGCTGACGTCGGTGGTGCTGTCGATGATCCCGCTCGTACGGCCGTTCGCCTGGCAGTCGCTGCTGCTGCCCGTGCTGCCGTGCACAGAGGAGATGCTGGACCTGCTGCAGGTATGCTGCTGCTGCAAGTGGCAGTGCTGCTGACTGCTGCACACTACGCAGCGTGCTGAAGACCCCTGGCAATCCTCAGCAGTGCTGACACTTGTCGTGTTGCATGTTGCAGGCGCCTGTGCCATTTTTGGTGGGAATGCAGCACAAGACAGAGGACGTGCGTGCCCTGGTGGGTGGTCTTGTCCGCGTCAACGTCGGCAAGGACAAGGTGCGTAGCTGGCGACATCCGCACTCGTGACATCCATCGTGCCTGACCAGGGCCCGATGCCTGTATTGAGTCGAGCTGGGCTAGGCTGTCAAGAAGGCAGCAAAGTCCACAGAATCAAGTTAAACTGCAGGTCAAGGGCGCCGCCACGCTTCCGGCACTGCCCAACGACCGCCTGCTGATGCAGCGGCTGCAGCCCAGCTACAATGTGCTGTCCAACATCGGTCGGCGGCAGGGGCACTGCCAACCGCTATATGCCGTCGGCGGCATCCAGCGCACAGCTGCAGAGGGCTTTCTGCAGGTGTGCGCTTGCTCTGTTTGGGTGCAGCGTGTGCCAATGCGAGTTGCTATGCCTCAACACAGCGTGATCCGGCTTCGTCGGCATTGTAGATGTTGCGTGACAAGTTGTCGCTCGGCAAACGCCATTGTTCTGCTGGATACCCTGCAGAACATGCGGCAGTACCTTACGGGACTGACGGCCAACCTGGCCAAGCACACCATCACGGACGTGCAGCACGAGGACCGGGTCAGCCTGCTGCTAAAGGACTCCTTCATCGAGTCCTTTGCGCCCAAAGAGCGTCCCTTTGTGCGGCAGTTCGTGGTGCGCTGTGGCTGTGCGCATTGGTTGCATGTTAACTTTGGCTCGCCTGGAAGCTGACCGCTTCAACCATGCAACGCCCTTTGCCTCTCGCCATGCAGGAAACGCAGATGTTCACCGAGTTTGTGGTGCGTTTCTATGTCACTTGGTTGCTGCTGCCTGCTTGCTTGCCATCGCTACCTACGCCTGCTGCTTTGCTCAGCAGCATCATGGCTTGCAACTGACGCATGCTGACGAGCTTCTGCTGTGCAGGATGCTGTTATCGACTGACCGCAGCCGCCGCACAGCCGCCAGAGTGATGGGGAAAGTCAGCAGTCTCATCAGCGGTCATTGCATGTCCTCAAGCCCGGACGCTTTTGCAAACAAACTTGCCCGCATTCAGCCGCAAAAGAACAGGAGTCTGCCATTGTTGAGTGTGCCTGACAATTTGTAGGGTTTGTAAGCAGTAGCGTAGCAGATATAGCTGATCGCAGCCAGAGGCTGCGTTGCATCACCATAGAGTCAAACGCCCGCCGCATTAGCAGATGGACGGGGAGGGATCCTAGCCGACGGGTTCATCACCCGAGTCTAGGCTTGCTTTGGTGCTGCAGAGGGCCGAGCAGCCAGTTCTCAGAGTTGCGCGTTGTGCAGGCAGGCAGCTAGGAGCATGCGCACAGCTCTCATTGTGTTGCATTGCGAGCGGCATGACTGGCACGAAAATGGGCACTGATGAGCCTGTTGGCCCATCCAGCAGCAGGCAGGGGTTCAGCCTGCAGGGTGCCCCCACATTCAGGGTCACGGCCGAGCAGTTTGCGGACCCTCTGGCATACATAGCGTCTATCAGGCCCCAGGCGGAGCCGTTTGGCATCTGCAAGATCGTGGTGCAGGGCTTCGAGCCACCTTTTGCTCTCAACAAGAAAGCCCGCTTCCCCACGCGGGTGCAGCTTGTGCACGAGCTGCAACAGCGATCAGCGGACCCTGCATTCGATGCGGCCTTCCAGCAGCGGTTCGCGGGCTTCCATCAGAGCCAGGGCAGCAAGGCACCAGCAGTCACCAGGCTTGGGAACCAGGCAGTGGAGCTCAGCAGCCTGCTGCGGCTGGTGCTTCGCAAGGGCGGATATCATCGCGTCAAGGATGCCAAGGCCTGGCGAGATGTGTGCCGCCGGCTTGGGGTGCGTCCTGCACCTGCTGCACCTGCCTGTGGACACTTCTGCAGCGCACTATTGCATGCATGCTCACAGCCCCTTGCTCACTGGGCCACCGGTCTCAGGCCAGCGTTGAAGACGTGCACGACTATCTGTGGGCCCAATTTCGCAGCTTCGCAATTCTGTGGGTTGCACAGCGCCTCACAGTGCAACCAGCTGCGCACGAACCTGGCAGCGGCATACTTGTCCCCCAAACCTTTGCCGCTTGCCTACAGATCAAGGATGCAACCAGCCAGATGACGACGGGCATGCGGCAGCTTTATGAGGCGCATCTGCTGGCCTACGAGCGGCACTGCCGAGCACAGGATGCACGCAGGGCCGCAGCCCCGGTGCTGCCCCTCAACGGCGAGGTGGGGGACCACATGGCCGCGCAAATCCTGGAGGCAATGCTGAATGCTGAGCCGGAGGCCGCTGCGCTGCCGCCGGCATCCTGTGACCTGGAGGGCCCTCCCGTCAAGCGCCGGAAGGTCTCAGTGTCGGTGAGCTTGCCTCTCACTCACGACATGCGCGGTGACACTCATCCACTGGCGCTTTTGTGTTCTTCAGCAGTGTGCCAATGGCGGTGCTGTTGTCGCGATCCGCCCACAGCGTCCTCAGCACAGCGCCCGATCCGCATTTGCCACCTTCACACCGTCGGTCGCATGGCGAATCATTGCTTGTCATATGTGTTCGTGTCGGTCTTGCGCAAAAGACCCATGTGTGGTATTGCTGTGCGGCCTTGTGCTACTCCAGCGATCTGCTGCTGGTGCTGCTTTCGGATGCGGGAAAAAGCCATGGCCTTTCGGCCGGTCACGCGGTATATAGGGCGGCGCGGGTGCCAGCAGCGTGTAGCATTGTGTCACTTGTCAAGTTTGCAGTGATCAGTTTGTCGAGCGCGCCAGCGACAAAGTCCCAAACTTAGTGCAGGTCACATGGCCTGGAAGCAGTTGTCTGACAGATACTTCCAGGCACCTTGGCTCGGCACTAGCCTGGCCCCAATGGGGAGGTCTGGGATGCCTTGTAGCTTCCAGCAGCCAGCAGCTCTCGCCATGAGTTTAACATAACAGCATGGTGTGACACATGAGATCTGTGGACCTCGCAGGGTCAGGGCAAGGGCAGGCGAAACTCCAAAGACGGCAGCAGCGGCCTGGCCAAGCGCTCACCAGGAGGCAGTGTTGTGGTGGGGGCCAGCCACCCCAGTGGCATCAAGGTGCCATGCCGTGTGCAAACATGTGAAACTGAAAGGTGCAGTGCTGCACCAGAATCACACGGCAGCAGCCCTGTGTATTACAACCCTGGTGCCCGGTGCCAGTCTCTGCCTCCGCCCCCGCAGGTGCCCGCCAACATCCTGACCCTCATGTGCGAGCTGTGCGGCGGCGGGCAGCACGAGGAGGCGATGATCCTGTGCGACGTGTGCGACCGCGGGTGCCACCTGTTCTGCCTCAACCCGCCGCTGGCGTCGGTGCCCGAGGGCGCCTGGACCTGCCCCCTGTGCGTGGGGCAGGCGCACGCGGAGGGCGCGACCCGCCCCGGCGGCCGCATGGGCCTGGAGGAGCTCGAGCGCGCCGCGTCCGCTTTCAGGCGCTCCTGGTGGGGCAACGACGCCCGCGCCCGCAAGGTGTGCTAGCGTGTCTGCGTATCGCATGGTGTGAAATCGAGAACTGAAGGTGCTGCCAGCATTTGCTGGTGAAGGAGCGCGCAGTCACAGCATGCAATGTGTAAGGTGGCCAAGTCAGCTGAGTGGCGGCAGCTCCAGTTCCCGCAGGCCAGCTGCGAGGATGTTGAGGCGGACTTCTGGCGGGTGGTGGAGAGCGGCGACGAGCCCGTGGAGGTGCTGTGCGCGGCTGACCTGGACACAGACGCCCTCGGCTTAGGCTGCCAGCAGGTGCAGCACGTTGTGACTAGGTCACTGCAGTCTGCTGCTGGTTCACCAGCGGAGCACAGAGCAGCAGAGTGTGTAGTGGTTGGTCACTCGTGCTCTCACTGGCGTGTGCATCTGCAGGGCAATGGGGAAGCGTATGCTGACATGCCCTGCCATCTGAAAGGCTTCCCGCGGCTGCACGGCAACATGATGCGGCATACCGGCGCCCAGCTGCCCAGTGCAGCACGGTCGCACATGAACATCGGGATGATGTTCTCCAGCACAGCCTGGCGCCTGGCGCCGCAGCTGCTGTACTCCGCCAGCTACCTGCACAGCGGCGCACCCAAGAAGTGGTGTGCTGCTGGCTGCTGCTGACTCTCGGTCCTTTACAACACGGGTTTTGCTCGCTGATGCCGGCAAGCCATGTCTTGCAAGGTTTGAGCACCTTGTGCAGGTACGCTGTGCCTGCGGCGGCGACGGCAGCATTTGAGGACGCCTTGCAAAGGGCGCTTCCAGAGCAGTTTGGCAGCCAGCCAGACCTCCTGTTCAATGCGGTATGGACTGCAGTCCTCCCATCGACTGTGGCACTTGCTTGCTGAATTTGCTGCTGCCCACATCGAGCTTACTGGCTGGCGTCGTGCTGGTTCAGCTGCACTGCTCATCTCGCCCTGTGCTGCTGCAGGCTACGATGCTGAGCCCGCGTGTGTTGGCGCACGCTGGCGTCCCCGTGCATCAGGTGGTGCAGGAGGCCGGCGAGCTGGTCGTCACCTTCCCGTCTGCGTATCACGCAAACCTGGACACAGGTATGGCTCGTTAAACCCAGTTAAAAGCGACGAAAACTGCAAAAAAGTTTGTAGCAATGGGTGTTGGTTTCATCCTTCATTGGATGAGGCTGTGCGCGCAGGATGTGGCAGTCCTGGGTGGTCCAGGCTGTGTCAATCCAACAGAGCTGAACAGCCTCACACTCGCTGACCCAGCAGGGTTCAACTGCTCGGAGGGCGTGGACTTTGGGCCGGCAGACTGGCTGCGCTTCCTGGACACCAGCATGGGACGCCACAGGCGCTTCCGCCAGCCCAGCGCCATCAACCACGAGCTCCTGCTGCTGCAGGTGTGGACAAGCTGTAAACAATATGCAACAGCAGGCAGCTCATTCATTGCTGTGCTAGCTTCTCAAATGCCAGATCACGTTGGTAGCATGGTTTGTGATCCCTCACATGCAAGGATGGTTGTGGAGGCTTGCTGAGAGGTGCCATTCCCTGGACAGATATTGGAGCATGAGACGGACCCACAGACGACATTCTGGGCTGCGCCCGAGATGGATCGCCTGGTGGCCAGTCAGCGGGAGCAGCGCACCCGTCTGTGGGCCTCAGGTGCGCGGCCTGTGTCGCTCACATGGCCGTCTGCCGCTGCTGGGTTCACAGGTGGTGCTTGGAGGTTGACGGGCAGGCGCATGTTGCTGCACCACACTGACACACAGCAATGCTTCTTGCAAGCAGCATTTAAACATGGGCCACAACTCATGACGCAGGCGTCATACGTTCACGGCGAACCTCGGGCAAGGCAGACCAAACCGGCAGCGCGCATCAGGGTGAGCAGCCGAAGTGCGCGTGTTGCCATCTGGACTGCCATCTGGCGCACCTGGAGTGCGATTGCTCGCCTGGCAGGTGAGCTTGCAAGGCCTTCGAGAACATAACATTGGTCTACAGACGTGCCGAGAAGTGAGAGCTGCCGACCACAGCCTGCAGTGGGCGTTCTGAACCCAGTATGACATTGATTGCAACCATGTGAAATGTTCGGATCGATGTGCAGGATGGTGTGCCTGTTGCACGGCAGCCTGCTGTGCGCCTGTAGTCCCGGCGGATGGAGGCTGGTCTTCCGTCACTCGGTTGCCGAGCTGGAGGCACAGGCAGAACTGCTGCGGCCCCGCCTTCCAGCACCAGGTGGGGTTTGGATCCACCACATCAGTGGGTTCGGGATGTGGCATGGCACGCATCCTGCAGCCTGGCTCCACATTGGCCTGCAGCACGACCACGATGCGACTGCCCAGCCAAGCCACTTGCATGACGCAGCCGTACTGCGTTGGGACCACAACCAGTGTCTGCCTGCTGCAGGGTCAGAGCTGGCCATTCAGCTGGAGGCAGATCGCGATGGGTTGTCGCAGGTGAAGGCAGAGCAGCTGCCGGCAGACGGCAAGCAAGCAGTGACTGGCACAGAGCAGCCAATGAACGGGCATCAGGCCCCAGACAGCAGCAGCGGTGCTGAGGCTGATGCTGACATGGAGGATGCAGATGTGTTTGCAGCATTGGCCGCGCTTGCGGATCATGCCGAGCAGGCAAGCATGTGGCTGTGGAAGCATCGCACTACACTCAAGCTGCTCACCTCACAACTGTGCTCATTCATGGGTGGCTCTCCTTCAAACACGGCAGCAACTTTGTATCAGTATGCTGCAGGAGGCAGTGGCTGAGGAGCGAAGGTCACCGCTGGCTAATGGCGGCAAGATCGAAGCTCTACAAGAACAGCAGCCATTTGGTGAGCTGCTGATCAAGTGGCGCGTCGCCTGCAGCTCGTGGCTGCAGCGAGCACAGCTGCTGCTCGACCGAGGCCATGCCAAGGTGACCATACATTGTGAGAGCATAGTGTCAGCAGCTGCTGCATGTCAGAATGCTTGGCCGTGCACGGCATCACAGCTGTGTGAAATGCCTGCAGAGCCACAATCTGATGCATTGCTGCATTGTCACTGGCTGAGGCAGACCTGACGTGTGCTGAGGCCGTGACTTTTGGACACCAGGTCGGTGATGTGGAGGCACTAGTGGTCGAGGCGCAGCAGTTTCCATGGGGCGGCCCGGAGGCCGCAGGCGTGCCGCCGCTGCTGTCGCGCCTGCAGGAGGCGCTGGCGTGGGGCGTCGCGCTCGATGCCGCGACGAAGGCCAAGCCCACGCTCGAGGCGCTGGAGCCGCTGCTGGCCCTGCAGCCGCCGCCCATCGCCCACCCTGGTGCGGAATGCCTCCACGGCGTCCCCAGCTGCTTCCCACACTGGATGAGATGATGGGCACCTCCTCTGACCTTGGTGAAAGGCAGCGACACTACAGTGACATCATCCTGCTTGTCTAACCCACGTCCATCTGCATCAATTTGACCCGAGCAGCATACGGGCCCTGCGTTGCAGCTCTGGAGCGGCTGCAGGAGGCGGCCAAGCAGGCGCGAGTGTGGCTCGAGCGCGCAGAGGAGCCCACCTCCGGTGTCGCAGAGCTGCGGGTGCTGGAGGCGCTGGCTGCAGAGGCTGGTGCGCGCCACCCTCCAGCAAACGGATGCCAGTGCCATCGTGCCAGCCAAGGATTTGCTGCAGTCACTACACCAACAGCAGCGGCGAGCGTGACCAGACCTCCATTCCGACTGCAGCCCGCTGCGGCGTGATGCTGCCGAGCGCAAAGGCGATCCGGGAGCGCGTGTCCGCTGCGCGCAAGCTGGGCGAGGCCATCCGGGCGGCGCTGCCCTCGGGGCGCGAGCCCACCCGCGTGCCGCGCGCCCGCCTCACCGCCGCAGCACGGCCCCACAAGATCGATGCGGACCATCTCAGGTACTGCGCGTTTGCCGCAGAGCATATCCAACATGCGGCCGGAGCAGGTGGCCTTGGGTTTGAGATGAAATGACTTGACCACCCCCCCTTTCCCTGTGCGAGCAGGGAGCTGCGGACGGAGGCAGCCGGGGTGCAGGTGGACATGCCGGAGATTGCGACCCTGCACGCCGCGCTGACAGCGCTGACAGACTGGCAGGTGAGCCGGCGGAGCTTGGCGGTGCACCGCACAGATCTGTGTTGGCCCGGCAAAACACCTTGCAGCATCACTCAGACCGTTCAACCCGCAGCTCTCACGTCTGGGCTACCTGCTGTGTCGTCAGGCTCGGGCGCGGCAGGCGCTGTCCATGCGCACCGCGCTGGCCACCCTGCAGGAGCTGGCCTCCGAGGCCGAGGCCCTGCCTGCAGCTGTGCAAGAGCGCTCAGATATCGAGGTGCGCACAGCTCTTGGCAGCACCTGGCAGCACCTGGGGTTTGTACTAGGTTGGAACGCACTGGCACCTTTGAAACAAGATGCAAGCATTCAGACCAACCCTTGTGGATTGCTCAGGCTTGCCAGTGCCTTAGTCATGCGACTGCATCGACGACATTCTTGCCCCACGCAGGAGCTGGTGGAAAAGGCGGAGGCCTGGCTGGACCGCGCAACAGATGCCGCCAGCAGCCGTGCCCCGCTGAAGAAGCTGCGGGAGCTGCTGCACGCTGGCGTGCGCCTCGGCGCTGATGTGCCCCAGGTGCGGCGGCTTGCTATGCCCCTGCGACCGGGCTGCTGCTGCAGATGGCCGGTGGCTGTAGCCCGCTTGCTTTGTTCCACGCTGGGCTGTCTTCCCAAGGCTGGCTGGTCGTCTGCCGAAGGGTCCCACCCTCAGTCACACTGCCCAAATGTTCATGTGCACTGCCCTCACTTCCGATTGGGCGTGACCAAAAACGTGAAGTTGTCGCTTGCCGCCAGGTGGAGCAGCTGCGGTGCGACATCCGGCGGCGCGAGTGGGAGGACGCAGCCAAGAAGGCGCTGAGCGGCAAGTCCAGCCTCATGGCGCTGCAGGAGGCGCTGTCCGACGCGCCCACCATGGCCGCCAGCGACTCGCCGCTGCTCACGGCTCTCAGGTGCCGCTCTCCGCAGCAGCTGGCGCACTGCTGTCACCTGTCAGCCGGTCGCCTGCTCGTGAAATTTGTTCTGATGCCTCGTGCATGCGTTGGTGCTGCAGGGAGCGGCTGCAGGAAGCAGAGGCGTGGGACACTCGCGCAGCTGCTCTCCTGGATCCGCTGATGGCAGGCCGTGAGGATGCGGAGGGTGTGTCCGAGGGCGACACAGCAGCAGCTGACCAGCAGCCTGCGGCCAGCCAAGCTGCAGACGCACAGCCGGACTCCCAGCCCACGACATCACACAGGGATGCTGCCGCTGCTGCAGACGGCGCGGCAGACATGGAGGTCGCGCAGGCGCCTGCAGATGCATCCCAGTTGCAGCACGCGCAGCAGCGGCAGCATGAGCCCATACCTCTTGACGACCTCGAGGTATGAAGGATGGCGGCATGACTGCCTCATATGTCAGCGCAATTTGTCATGTCGTGCGGCGTGCTGTCACGTGGGTGTGGGCCCTGCACTCGCCCTGCACTGCTGCGTCCCAATCGAAACATCGACACGCAAGCCAAAGTCATTGAAAGCACTTTTCAAGCAGTTGCTATATCAGTCCAAGATTACGTTTCCAATGCGCATGCAGGCGCTGGTGTCGGACGGCGCGACGCTGGGCATCAAGCTGGAGCGGCTGGGCTCCGCGCAGGCGCTGCTGCAGAGCGCGACCCGCTGGCGCCAGCGCGCCCGCCAGGTCCTGGAGGGCGCGGCAGAGGCTGCGCAGTCCTCCGGCGGCGAGGTGCGTCGCCACCATCCTGGCTTGATTGGTTCTGCTGTGAGCAGCTGTGATGCTGCCGAGCAGCTGGTGCTGCAGCTCGAACCAGCAGGTTTCGACGCCTGCCCCTTCTGTCCGACACCCTTCTGCCGTTCTTGAACATGGTCTGCATGCAACGCGGCAGGCGCCTCCGCTGTCGGATCTTGTGGAGCTCATGGAGGAGGCGGCCGACTTGGGCGTCGCCGTCACGGAGCTGTCCGGCCTGCGGGAGCGGGCTGTTGTGGCCGAGGCGTGGATCCGCGCAGCGCTCGAGCACATGCGGCGCTTCCCAGCCACCAGCGCGCAGCCGCCTGAAGCGCTGGCCGCCGCGCAACACATCATCCAGGTGCGCCTCTCAGACTGGCCCCATGGTCGACATGCTGTACCTACTACATGCCGCCCCGACTCCGCTGACCATCTGCTGTCGGACGCCAGGTTGATTGCTACAATGCTTTCATCGTTCGAGGTGTGCTGAGAGGTACATGGAGAGAATGTGCGAGTTGCTGTTGCAGAGCGGCGAGGCTGTGGGACTCGACATGGAGGAGCTGCAGCAGTTGCGCGCCAGCGTGGCAGCTGCTACTTGGAACCAGCAGGCAGCCGCGCTGCTGACCACTGTTTCGTCTGTCAAGACAGTCACAGCCAGCCCAGTGCAACAGCAGGCGGGTAGCGAGCCATCTTTCGCACAAGCAGCGCAGCAGCAGTCGCCGGAGTCACAGCCTGCTGTGTCGGCGGCCAGGCATGCAGAGCCGACTGCGGACCGAGCGGCAGCCGATGGCAGCAGCCCATTGGCTGGTGCTGTCGCACAGCAGGAGGCTGTCACAGCGAATGGCATGGGATCAGCGGCAGAGCACCATCAGCTGCATCAGCAGAGCACCAGCGACCAGGTCAGCCTGTGGCACCGGATCGCAGCCGCGGAGGCTGCCGCTGCGGAAGCCGCAGAGCGAGCTGAGGTGCAGTCCCCTCGCAGTTGCAAGGATTCGTCCCGTTTCTCAGGATCAGCACCAACGGCCCTGGGCTGCCAGAGGGAGCCCTTCCACGAACTGCCAACGAATGCATGCCTTGCAGGTGATGCACAGTGCCAAACTTGCCGAGTCGACTAACCTGCATGGTTGTCGAACCTGCACAGGCGAACACGGTAAGGCCTGGCGTGGGCACCTTCTCAAGCCTGCTGCACCAGGACAGCCCGGATGCAGCGGGGCGGTTCGCCCCCCACGGCCAGGACGCTGGCAACGCTGCCGCGACATCCGCCGCTGCGGATGTCCCGGCCAAGGTGCCCTGCTGTGCTTGACAACCTGCATGGCATTGCGCACCCAGGCTCAGGATGCGGCGCATGGGTCACCGGTAGCATGTGTTTTCCATCAATGTAGACAACACGTTGCTGGCGGTGGTATCACCTGAAGTGTGTCGTCGGCATGCAGCAGGGTCATCCGCCAGCGGCACATACAGAAGCTGCGGCTTCTGTGCAGCCGCCGCTTGCTGAGGCCGAGGAGCTGGTCGAGGAGGCGGACGGCCTGCCCGTGAACGAGCAGCTGCTGGAGGCGTTGTGCGGGGTCGTGGCCGCCGGCCAGGCGTGGGAGGCCGCTGCAAAGCAGTGCGTGCTGACCGTTGCGCCTCATCTTTGACCGTGAAATGCATCTGCGACTCGACCAGTTGATAGAGCTCCTGTGCTGTTCTGATGTTAGCGCTCAAACCTTCACCAGCTGATGTCCGCGGGCGTTCCAGGGCGCCAGCAGTGCACACCCTCACCCCACAAAAATCGACGGAGCAGCATAGGACACTCCCACCTGCCCCCAAATTGCAGGGCTCTGGGCGGCAAGAAGGGCGCGGCTGCGGCGACGCCGGACGAGGCGGCGCAGCTGGTGCAGCAGGCCCGGGGCTGCGGGCTGGCGCTGCCGGGGCTGCCGGCGCTGCAGGAGGCGCTTGCCAAGCACGCCGAGTGGGAGGCCTCTGTCCAGCGCGCCCTGGCCCGTGAGTGCCGCGATGGTGATGTGCTCGGAATTCTGCACCAGTGCCTTGGTATGATGTGGCTTTTGCCGTGGGCGCTGCCAAGGTCACTGGCTGGGCAGCAGCTAGATACTGGACAGCAGTGTGCTACACAGCGCGTGTGTCCCCTGCACCGCTGCTCCTGTCATGTGCTTGCTGACTTTCAGGAGACCTTGGTCTGACTACATCCGTCTGGGCATGGCGTGTAGTGTGGGAACTCAGCCGATGTGGGTCTGGTATGCAACTTGGAAGGTCATGCCTGTGATTTTCGGTGCTACGTGTTGCAGATGGCCAGCGGCCAAGCCACGAGACAGCGGCGGCGCTGCAGGCGGCCGACAAGGCGACCTGCCTGCGCAGCCCGCTGGGCGAGGCGCTGGACGCTGCTGTCGAGGTGCGCACCTCATGCTGCGACCGCAGGAGATGCCGCTCGCGTATGTTGGCGCGCCCACTCCCCTTGCATGTTGTCGGATGGTGTATGACCAGGTCTGCCTATGCTGCTTGGATGACTTGCACAAGTAACGCGCCGTCACGATCGTGGCTGGGGCATGGCTGAGCTGAGGGACTGGTGCGCGCACCTGCAGGCCGGCACGGCGTGGGCGGACCGCACGCGCCGCGCGCTGGCCAAGCGCAACAGCGGGCAGCCGCTGGGGCGGGGCCTCGCCGCCGCCGCCTCCGCACTGGACCGCGCCCGCGCGCAGCTGTCCCGCCTGCAGGTGCCGACCACCCCGTCCACTCGCCGCCACTTGCCTATGTTTCCTGTTCCGCCGTCCGTGTGGTGACGCATGCAAGCACTTCTCATGCTGCTGTCCCCCGGCGGACTCACGGTGCATGCTCACGTGGCTCATCGATTCGGGCGCAAGCCGGGGGGCTCATCCATGCTGTGTGCGGTCGCAGGACGAGCTGACAGGCGGTGCCGGGGCGGACGCCAGACGGCGGCGCCTGTCGGCCAACGATGCGGCGCGCCTCAACGCCCACCGCAGCGGCGCGGAGGCCACCTACTACGAGGAAGACGAGGTGCGCCTCATGTAAACACCCAATCATGACGTTTGTAACCAACGATGTGGTGCAGTCATGTACTAGGCGCTGCGCTGTCCGCCTTTGACTATGAACCCCTGTGTGCCGTAGCTGCGGCTGCCAACTCTTCCTGGTCGGCATGACTGTTGACACGTTGTGCTGGCCAAGGCATGTTCTAGGGGCTGCTTGCAAACAGCAGCCAGTCAGGGATGCCAGAGATGCGCAGCGAGTGTCGGGTGCGCTGCAGGCGGAGCTGTTCTGCCTGTGCCAGCAGCCGTACCACGCGGACACGGCGATGGTGAGCTGCGATGTGTGCGAGGAGTGGTACCATATGGGGTGCGTGCGGCTGTCGTCCGCCGCCGCGCGCTCCATGCGCAAGTACACCTGCCCCGTGTGCGCCTCCTTCAAGGTGGGGCTGCCGCGCAGGTCTGCTGTGTGTGGTGTGCATCTGTGCATTCTCAGCAGCCGCGCAGCTGCCTGGACGGTGCTCGGACCCTGTGGTTTTGGCTTGCATGTGTGCTGCTGGTGTTTATTCGCTGAGATCCTGTGGCGGATTCATCTTGAGGTCCACACCACAGATGCCAACCCCCTGGTGGACAATCGTATCGTCAGTCAGTGGCCTGCACAGCTGAGGCCGAGGGCGGGGCTGATGTGTACACAAAGCTTTTGAGCATGGTGTTGGTCAGCAGCTCGCTGTGCCGTGCTGGGTGCGGCAGGCGGGGGGCGGGGGGGAGCTGGAGGAGGTGGCGTCCCGGGTGCGCAGGACGCGGCGGCCGGCGGCGGCGGCGCTGGCGCAGCTGGCGGCCGAGGCCGCGGCGCTGCCCTGCGCCCCGCCCGAGGAGGCCGCCCTGTGCCGCCTGCTGTCCGACTTCCACGACTGGCAGGTCGGCGCCGCACCCCTGTTCCTTCTTGTCAGCATGCCAATCTGGTTTGGAAACGCGCACCGACCTGGGTTGACTTCATTCGGTCTACAAGTACAAGATCATGCCGCGCACGCATGCATCTGCCAGCCCCGGCACGGCATGCTGCCGGCGTGCCAGGAGCCTCACCTCCGAGTACCTCACGCAGGCTCGTGTGGAGCTGCTGATGGCGGGGCACGAGGCCGCGGTGCGCACCGGGCGCGATGCCGGGCGGCTGCCCGCCCCCGCGCTGTCGGCGCTGCTCAAGAGCGCGCTCAGCCAGGAGGCGCGCCCACACCTGCCACCTCATCGCAGGGCTTCTGCGCCGATGCTGGCCATCATCTGGGGGTGCAGCTGCGCCGGTGCAGGCGAGATCAGTGGGTCGTGTGGCAAAGTGCTCATGCTCATGACGGTTGCTGCTCGGCAGGTGGACGCGAGCGGCCTGGCGGACCGCGTGTCCGCTGCGCTGGGGGCGCGGCGGTGGCAGGAGCGCGCCTGCAACGCGCTGCAGCCGGGCACGCGCCTCACGGGTGGGGCCCGGCCGTGCACACGCGCGCTACTTCCAGCTGCCCCTTGCATTTGTGCTAGCACCGAGCCCCGTTCGCCCCTCACCTGATCATACGTCGTGACGAGTCAGGCAGCGGCATCATGCTGTGATCGTGTTACAAGCCCCGCTGACGCCTGACCACCGCCGCCGCGCCGCAGTGGACGCGCTGGCCAAGCTGCTGCGGGAGGGGCTGGCGGCGGGGGTCACGGACGAGGGGCAGCCGCTGGCCGCCGCGCTGGCGGCGCGCGCCTCCGCCGGCCGCGCCTGGCTGCAGAATGCGCACGCCGTGCTCGACATCCTGCAGGTGGAGCAGGCCTTGCATGCGCACGCTGTACACAGCTGCTCTTGCACTTGCGCCACTGACAGGCACCACGGCTCCAAGGGTACGCTGTACCTCTCCTGGTGTTGTATGTTTCGCAGACAGGCGTGCGGAAATCATGCTGGACACATGGCGCTGTCAAGCATGAGGCGCTGCGCCGGTGCGTGCAGGGCGAAGGGGGCGCGGTGGTGGAGGAGGGGCAGGCCGTCGCGGCCGCGCAGCAGCTGGTGAACGAGGCGCAGGCGCTGAGCGTGAAGGTGGACCGCGAGGTCGAGAAGCTGCGCGAGGTGTGCCTCGAGGAGTGCGACCGTCGTGTGCAGTGCCCGACAGACAACGCACTTGATCGCAGGCAAAGCGTGTGTCCAGCAGAGCTTGTGGCACCGCGGGCCTGCTGCCTGGGGAAGACATCGCGCTAGTACGCAACTTTGAGCTCCTGTCCCCGCAGGCATCGCAGCTGTACTGCCTGTGCCGCAAGCCATACGACGGCAACCGCCCCATGCTGTCATGCGACTACTGCTCGGACTGGTGGGCGTGCGTCCACACACAAGCCTCATGCACCTGTGCTGCGAGCCTTCACTACCCTCGAAACATCAAAAGTCGCCGCATTGTTCAAAAACAGGATGCATGCGACCAGATGCAAAACTGTGTGCTGTCCTCACTGCGCAGGTTCCACTACGATTGTGTTGGGCTCCAGATACCAGGTGAGCCTGGATATTCGCCTGACAAACATTACAGTTGTCCTGCGCTCGCTAGTTTCTTCAAGTATTGTCTGTGTATAGCCCAACACGATACCCTGACTCGCTGTTGGTGAGCACAGATGAGGATGGGTCGGAGGGCGACCCAGCGCCTGCAGACTTCCGCTGCCCTGAGTGCTGTATGAAGGTATGGCGCAGTTCTTCAAATAGCATTGCGCCATGTATCAAGCGTGCTTGCCAGCTGCATAGGCGGTGCTCGACGCTGACTTTGAACACGGCTGACTGGGTGTCTGCCATGTGTGCAGCGGGCCTGCCCCTACGCACACTACAACCAGCTGTCGTCGCAGTCGATCGTGGCGCTGCATAACATCGCGGCGCGGCTGGCAGCGGGAGGCGGCAGCGGAGGCTGGCAGGCGGCCGCCAGCCATGCGCCGCAGCCGCTGCCCCTGCAGCAGCAGCTGCAGATGCACCCAGCGATCCAGGTGCGCGCACGTGTGCGCAACCTTTTGATCTCCCGCCAGCAGAGGCACCAGGAAGCCGCCTGCGTTACCACGGACGTTGGATGCCATGCACCATGGGACAATGCGATCGTGACCCTACAGTGCTCCCTGACATTGCGGGCCACCGGTGCATGTGTCCTGTGCGGGTCAGACCCAATCCGCCCGTGTGGCTGCCTCCGCAGCAAGCGCCGCAGACGGCGCGCATCCTGCTGCCGGGCGTGGCCTCGCCCTCCCAGGTGCTGCCCGCGTACCTGCAGGCGCAGCGCCAGCACCAGCAGCGCCAGCAGGATGAGCTGCGGCAGCAGCGGGACCGGGACCTCCACTACGCGTCGGCCCAGCAGCAGGAGGCCCCGCCACCCGCGCCCGCCGGCATCGCAGCTGCCAACGGCAATGCCCTGGCGGCGTACAAGCGTGCGAGCAGCGTGGCGAGCCCTCCACGCAGCAGCGGCAATGCCGGCGGCGCTGGGCCAGCGGGCGGCGGTGTGCCAGCCAACGGCGACGCCACGGCGGTGACAGCGGCAGGGGCAGCCCACATCAGCGACGATGGTGCACAGCTGCCCATGGCGGGCCGTGTGGCTGCGAGCCTACCGATCCAGCAAGGCCGCCCTGCGCTCACGCTGCAGGTACACAGCATAATCTCCTGCACATTGGCACCAGCAATATTATGCCAGTCGCTGACCGCTCAGAACCGTGTGTGCATGCTGTTCAGCGGCAAATGCACTTTGCAGCAACACGTGTCCCGTGTGACTGCAGGAGTTGCTGAAGTCCCGGTCAGCACCGCTGAGCTTCAACTCGACGCAAGGCGCTAACAGCGCCAGCACAGCGGGAGGCGACGCACCAAGCTGACACAGGAGCTGCTGTTGAGCAAGGTGTTGCATGTCAGGAGGTTGCAGCCAGCTGAAGACATTGTTGGAAGCCAGGCAGTGCTTGAATGTCTCGTTGAGGGTGCAATGCCATCACGGCCACAGTGGGGTCAGGACTTCGACGATCATCATGTCTGATGTGACGGTTGTACACTAGCGTTTAGCGTGGCACATGGCAGCTGAAGTACATGTCATCAGGTGCAGGGCTGATCTTTGTAGCGTTGAGTTTTACTGCAACAGCATTGTCGGTTCACAAGAAGACCAGATGTGCGTGATCAAAAAGCAGGACAGGACGAAACCGATACACATGATCTCTGCAATCACGCAGGAAGTGCAGAGACTCCGGCAGGAATCATGCATGCGCCTCAATGGTCTGGCCATGCTGGACTAGCCCAGCAGCCCGATGGTGCACACAGCGCTGAACTTACTCCACAGCATGGCACGCATGGACCTCTGCACGTGCTGGGTTGTGGTACGCAGCGGGCAGCACGCTTCATTTCTTCTTGCCATCCTCCTCGGCCTCTTCGTCATCGTCTGCGCCGCCGGCGATCCAGCTCTTCTCCACCACCTCCTTTACCCGCTTGTTGTAATCCCGCCTGTTGTCGGCATACAGCTTTGCTGCCTCTGAGTTGGCCGGCGACGCTGGATTGGGGTCGCTCAGCAGTGACTGAATAGATGTCAGTACCGCAGCCACATCATAGATGGGGCTCCACTGGTTTTGCAGGATATCCAAGCAGATGCCACCATCAGCGTAGATGTTGGGGTGGAACATTGGCGACACGAACTTAACAACCGGCGGCTTATTGGGGTAATCTTCAGCAAAATCCATTGTCAGCTTAAACGTGCCTCCATCCCATGGCGTGTCCTCGGGTCCGAAGATGACCGCGTTCCAGTGCATGATGTTGTCTGGGTTTGGCGAGCCATTGATGCCCTGGGGCGGGTCATTGCGCAGGCGCTTGAAATCCCGCATGAGCCGCTTTCGAGCCGGCGTGGACATTGTTGAACCTGTGCCGCGGCCCTGGGGTCATGAAGCAGGATTCCGGGTCTGCAGCCTATGAATCAACCAGTGGCCGCCCCACTCATGGGAGGCAGCAGCAGGGACCACCCAACAATCCTATTGGAGTGCCTGGCCGGCGAAAGCTCCTTGCCTGACGAAGCGAAGCAGGTCAATTACTGCTGACAATAGGTGGTACGCAAATGCAGCTGAGAAGCGTAGTGTGAGCACGAAGAACACCTCGAGCGCTTCAGGCTCGAGCAAGCACCTTGCCCTTCCTGCTTCCCACTCACCAGGCATAGAAGCGCACAGCCGACGAGCAGAGTATAACGCAGATTGCAGGGGTGGCGCCGATAGCCCTGGACCATGGCAGAAGATGTGCAAGGCAAACAACTGGCTGTATGTGGGGTGGGAGCAGATTGACTGCGTGCACATATGATGGTGCACAACGGCTGGGTGCCGCTGCATGGTCTGTGTTGCCACGTCCAGCATGCAGGCCATGGACCACGCTTGAGATGACTGTCTGTATTAATGCTAGAGCTCTGAAACTGCCGTTGCATACATGGCGCACAGCCGGCGACGCACGATTCTGCAGCGAGCGCAACGCTGCCCGCCTCACTCGGCGCGTGTCATGCGAATGCGGTTGCCTGTGACATACTCCGCCACGACCGGCTTCTTCTTGCTGGCCGCCAGCTTCTCGGGATTCTTCATGAGATTCCGCTTCTTTGACATCGGCGGCTTGCGCTCTGTGCTGGCGAGCCACTCTGTCCGCCCTGGCCGTGCATCCCTGCCAGGTGGTCATGAATGTGTCATGATCTAAGCGCCTTTGGTGCTGATGAATGGACAGGTTTTGCAAATGATAGCAGCAGATGCTTTTGAAAAGGTGTACAGGGCAAGCTGAGCCAGCAGCCAAGGGCCACAGCAAGCGGCGGGGCAGACCTGAATGGCAGGCTGTTCAGATCAAGGCCAGCCTCCTTCGCCATCCTCTCAAGACCGTTCTTCTCGATCGTCTTGATCGCCTGCAAGGTGCCAGAACAGACTGGTGAAGCGCATGCTCCAGGCCATGCACACCATGGCAGCACCGCCGCAAGCAACAGTGCCCACAGTTGAAGCGTAGGTGGAGTGACGTCCAGTCCGCCTCCTCACCTTTGTAGAAAGTTTGAGTGTGATCCACCGCTGCTTAGCTGGCCAGTACACCTTCTTCTCCTGCAGGTTTACCCCTTGCAACTTCTTGTTGCGCTTGTGCGAGAACGTGACGTTGTAGCCGTTGTTGGCCACCTTGCCCGTCAGGTCGCACTGCCGTCGCGCTGCAGCAGCACACGCAAGGTCAGAGTGACACCGCTGCGGGGTTATAACAGGACGTGTATGGAATGCCGCTGAAACATGCAGAGGGCAGGTGTGGTGCAGTACAGCTGCCAGCCCGCCTCAGCGCAGCTTTGGTTCCACGCTCGAGAGCAGCACTCTTCACACGCACCCTCGACAGTCAGGGGCTGGCGGCAGTGGCTGGGTCTGCCGGAAATGCTGAGGTTGCTGAGGCACCGAGTGACGCCCGTGAAGCTGCTCTGTGCTGATCCGTGCACCGCGTGGGACGGCCGCAGCCCCATCGCAGCCGCCATGTTGCCTTCTGTGACGCTGCAAGCTGCCCGGGACGACGCAATCTGGCCGTTGCCCGGCAAGGCAACCCAAAAAGCGCTGAGCCTCCTTGACAAGGGTCGTCAAGGTGTCGGCAATGTCGACATCTATACACGACCCTTGCCGGCGCCGCTGCAAGTGCACAGCTTTGCGGAAGGAACTGCCTCTTCTGGCGTTCTTGGTCCTGTAGGACGCAGGTGAGCTTTGCCACTGTGGCGGTTGTGCTGCAAGGCTTGTTGGAGGTTGCACTGGGTGCCTTCAACGTTGCACACAGTCGCATTGTGCAGGGTATTACCTGTTCCCAGAGTGTTGTGGACTGGCAGACATCATATGTGGCTATCACATGGTCATCATGCATCATGCGTGCTGGGTGCAGTCCCCGACGTGCAGCATCGCACCTTGCAGGTCGCAAGATGGCTCCCTCAGGCCTGGCCGTGGGCCTGAACAAGGGGCACATCACAACCAGGCGTGAGAAGGTTGCCAGGCCAGCAAACCGGAAAGGGGTGAGCTGCTGGCGGCCGCTGGCCCATTGCTTAGCATCATGCAACCAGGCCGGGCCGCGCGTCAATGCAGCCATTGGCGCTCTGCTCGCGTCAGGGCTGGTGGTGCTCACGCAGGTCTGTACGCGCACTGATGCCCACTGCTTGTGCCGTGCAGCGTGCCAGCAAGCGGGTGAAGTTTGTGCGGGACATCGTGCGGGAGGTGGCGGGTCTGGCGCCCTATGAGCGCCGCATCACAGAGCTGCTGAAGGTCGGCAAGGACAAGCGCGCTCTGAAGGTCGCCAAGAAGAAGGTGAGCCGGAGAACAATCTGCTCTTCTCTGCGTGAATGAGCAGGGCAGTGGTGCTGCACCACTATGGTGAAGTCAGAGGGGAGGCAGTTAACCATGACGCCGGCGGCCTGTGTCTGAGCTGCTGATGATTCGACGTGGTCGCTGCCGCAGCTCGGCACACACCTGCGCGGCAAGCGCAAGAGGGAGGAGCTGTCAGGCATCATTCGCAAGACAAAGAAGTGATGCGGGGCGGAGTGGCGGATGTGGAGCAACAAGGGGTTGCTGCGTGGCCCGTGTCAGGGCACAGCAGGGTGCCAGGCGGCAGCAAGGATGCTCCAGTACCTCAATGCTTCGGACAACGAGGTAGACACGTCAGGGGAGTCGATTGACGTCGTCTGAGCTCAGATCTGTAGCTTGCAACCTTGGTCGCTGCAGGTAAGCAAATCCGATGCCCGGCTGTGGTAATGGTAAACTTGCGTCTCTAGTATACATGTGACCCGAGCAGCATCTGTGCTGCAACATGCCGCCAGTCGTGAACAGCATCGCACTGCTCTGGCATCGCACTCAAGGCAAGCTTGCGAGATTGGTCTGTGCCCGGTCTACAGCACCATGTCCATGCAGAGAAGCAAGACGAGTGCTGATATAACATGATCACATCACTCAGCGGTACTCGTACTCCACGTCTCCCAATGCATGTAGTTGGGTAGCCACTTCACTGCTGAAGTTATTATGGTGTCACCAGAAATACACAATAAGGAGCACAACCGGAGTCAGCAAGGTCTTGCAGTGCTGATTGCCCATCATAATCCCGACCAGTGTGCGCACTTCACACAGTGATGAGGTACTTCCGGGCGGCGTCATGCACCTGCGCACAAGATCTCTGCCTCTGAGGCAAAGCAGATTCCTGCTGACTTCTGATGACTTCTGCAGAAGCAAAGCGGTTCTCGTGTAGCGCTGAGCACTACCACGCCTACCTTCTGCATGAACTCTGCTGGCTTCTCCTGGTCGGCGGCCTTGGCGGCTGCAATATTTTGCTGCAGAAGGTCTAGGAGCGGCTGATCGATCTCGTTGTTGCCTGCAACGGCATTTTAGAAGTGTCCCTGCTGCTGTCTGCTGTATGTGAGACTCTGCTGGTGCAGACTGATGCTTCTGCAGGCGAATGCATATATCCTGGGCTACCTCCTGTCATTCAAACCAAATTGAAGAATGCAACACAGCAGCACTCTGCCGGCATGCACCTGCCATCTCGAGCAGCATCGCCTTCTTGTCTTGTGCCTGCAGCAGTCTGCGCATGCGGTCAGCGGGCGCCGCCGCCTTGGCTGTGACCTCATCAAGTGCAGCGATGGCTGGCCCAAGGAACTCCTGCAGCGACTCCAGCTCTGCCAGCCGCTCCTGATTTTGAACCTTGCCAAAGCGTTGCTCGCCTACACATGATGGTACGGGCGCAGCATGGCGGTTTTGTTTGGGAGTGGCACATCAGGCTTGGCTGCCGAGGTGCTCTCAACATGCTTACTGAACAGAACCGCACCAATCTGGCCCCTCAGGTAGTCATTGAACTCGTCTGTCAGCAGCGGCCGGCACCGTGCAACCTCAAACGTCATCTCGTCCCCTTCGGTATCTAGCAGGTACTCTATCAGCTCCGCGTGCGACTCTGGTTGCTTGCGGCTCTGCAGATGGCGCAATGCACCAGATCAAGAAGGCTATCATGCCGATGCACAATGAGCCCTGGACAACATGGATGATGTGCAAGATCTGTGCTGCATGCTCCCCACCTCGCGCTTCTGCGTGAGCTCCTGTCGGGCCTCTTCCCGTGCCTTCGCCATCTGCTCCTTGAGCTCCTCATTCTCTGCCGCCTGCTTCGCCACCATGCGCCTGGCAATGTGCCCCGCCTTGGGTGCTGCTAGAATACCCTCTGGATCCTGATCATACATACATGCCATCATCAGCAAGGAGTGTCAACTCAGGTGTGCCATCAACAATGCATCCACAGCCCGGCGCATTGGCGCCAGGTCAGCGTTGCGCACCCAGCCGACGGCTACCACTTGCAGACGGTGCTTCCGCCCATGCCGCGCGTGCGCTGAGCGTGTGAACGGAAGCGTACTTCGCAGCATGCTATTACATGAGCAGGCTTGCGGCCGCATCATGGCTGAGGTACCGCAGTGCGCCATCATGCCGCTTGCCTTGGCAGCACCTAATGGTATCGGGGTCTGCGTGGTGCTTGCAAGAGCGTGTTGGCCCAAGACCACGAAGACGGGATATTGCTGTACACGCTTTCACCGCAAACTCAGTGAGCAACTCATCAATGCTCACTTGCTCAGGGAGGAGTCAGGAGTGAGCTGGCTGCCCAGAAATCCACTTGAGCGTCCCGTTTGCCGCTGGTGCACTGATCGACTGATGCAGTATCGCGCAAGCAACCGAGCTGCATACGCACACTTGTTGGTTTGTAGATCCCCATCATGCATGCTGGGGGGAGTTGCTCGTCGCATGATCAGCGCACCGTGCAGTTTGAGCCAACCCGATGGCACTCTCGGAAACTTGCGGTCATCATTCCGCCGCGCCACTGATTGATCGCACAGCAGTATCGTGCAGGTTTGCGAATCTTGTCGAGTGTAGGCATATTGTTTGCTCTGAAAGCGGTCTCGATGTAACCATCCAACATGCTGGCATTGAGCCATCAGAGAGAGGCTTTGCGAGAGGCTCTTAGGCCGGGGGGCAGCTGCAGCAAGAGCAAAGGCCCTACGCTAGCTGATGGGGTGCTCACAGCAGATGGCGAGGTGGGCGATCGGCGATTGGCAATGTCGCTGAGCGACTCCCTCGCTTCATCTTCAACCCATCTCGAGCCAGAGGATGGTGGGTGCTCGATGCTGCCTAGCAATGCAGAGCTTTGAGCTCGCTGATCCGAACATGGTGACATGCAAACTTGCACAGAAAAGCACATATGCACAGGACGCATCAATGGACAGCCGCTGTGGTACATCCATAAGCATGCCAAAGCCGAGCTTGATGCGCTGCATCATGCACTTGCAGCAGTTATTTGCACGGCCACTTACCGACACAGCTCATTGCCCTTGTAGACTGTCGGCCAGCAAATTTGTATGGCAAGTACACCTGGAAGATTGCAAACTACTCGGATATGAAGAACAAGGAGCTGCGCAGCAATGCATTCACTGTCGGGTCATACAAGTGGTAAGGCGCAGACTAACATGATTGTGTTTGCTTGTGCACGCTCCCTTCCTCTTCACGGCAGCATCCTTGCATCCTTCATGCTGCCTTGAACGCAGGTACATATTGATCAATCCAGCTGGCTGTGATGTCTGCAACCACGTGTCGCTGTTCCTCTGTGTGGCAGACTATGACAAGCTCCTACCAGGTGTGATCGGTTGTACTGTCGGTCAATTCACGTTGACACCACGGTTTTCGTGCTAGCTGAGATGCGCCTGCCGTGGTGTGACCCCGAGCATGCAACCCACCTGCAGGGTGGAGTCATTTTGCGCAGTTCACCATTGCGGTGGTCAATGAAGACCCAAAAAGGTCAAAGTATTCCGATACGCTGCACCGCTTCACCAAAAAGGAGCATGATTGGTGAGCGAGCAAGGTGTTTCGGAGTGCTGCATTATGCACAGTAACTTGCACACTGAAAATTGAACAGTCAGTGTTTTCCACCAATGCTGCGCTGTTGGTGATGCCGCAGGGGCTGGAAGCGCTTCATGGAGCTGTCGAAGCTGCAGGACGGGTTTGCGTCCATGGATGACATGCTGGAGATCAAGGCACAGGTCCAGGTATTGAGGTGAGTCCTCTTGCGAAGGGCTGTCCACTGAACTTGACCGGCTCGTGAGCGCTGCATACCTGCATGTAAGCAGATGATTTGGTGCTTGCTCACATACTGAAAAGGGAGGGGCTCAATGGCGACACACTGTGAAGAGCCTGCCTCCCAAATGCCGCAGAGAGAAGCCCAGTGCGCCGTTCCTGTGCCTAGACCCCCAGTATCGCCGTGAGCTGGCCAGGGTGTATCTCAGCAATGTGGAGGGCATATGCCGCCGCTTCGTGGAAGGGCGCCGCGACCAGCTGCAGGTTGGGCAGCATGGACAGCCCCAGCTTGCGGGAACCACCAGGAAGCTGCTCAAGCTGCCTGACTGCATGGGCAACCGCTGTGGGATGTCACTGACGATCAAGTCTGGGCATGGCACAGGTGCTTGCGGAGCAGCTGCCGGTGCTCCAGGCCTTCTGGGCAGGGCTCTCTGTGGCAGAGCGGGCAGCCCTCACCACACAGCGCAGTGACCTGATCCTCAAGGTACAGCAGCACGCAGCTTGCGAGTGTCGGTGCAGTACCTGCAGTGCACAGCAGGCGAGTGATGCAGGCCACACGGTTGCTGCAGGGCATTGTGAAGCAGTTCTTCAACGACAAGGAGGTGACATCCACCCTGGTCATGGATGCTCTCTTCAGCGGCTGCCAGCAAGCAGCAGACGGCACTGCAGACCTCAATGTGAGAGCTTTTGCAGCTGACATTGCCCGTGCAGTTGCCCTAGCGATGCTGTCTGGCCATCTGTCAGCGCAGCTTGAATGCACTGTGGTCCAGTGCCTCTGTTGTAGGGCCGCAAATCGCTGCCAGCTATCGCGGCGGACGCTGAAGGCCAGGCATACTCGCTGCGGGGCGATGTGCTCATGCTCCTGCAGACAGCAGCTACAGAGGATCTGCCATCAGCGCTGTCTGACAAGGTGCTCTGCGAGGAGGCAATGCCAGTGGCTGCTTCAGATACAGTGTGTGACCAGCGGATGGTTGTCAATTTCCGAGCAGGCACACAACTCGCAAACCAAGGCAACCCCGACTGTGCTGCATATGCTTCCAGGTCGATCCGCTTGGACGGGCAGAGGCGGAGAGCGAGGAGGTGTGCGACGGCGCGACGAGGGATGAGCAGCAGCTTGCAGAGCTGGGGCGCCGCACCGTGGAGATGTATGTGCTGTCGCACGTGTTCCTGGAGAAGATTGCGGTGGGTTGCCGGTTGATGATCAGGTGTTATGGTTGGTCAGCAACAAGCTAAGCCAGCATCTAGCTGATCCAGGCGTCAGCGCGTGCTCTGGCGGTCGACCCTGCATCTCCATTGTGGTCTGCTGATCGGTCTTAAATGGTCTGCAAAGGTGGCATTCAATGAGGCGGAGTCCATGAGGCGGCAGGAGGCCCTCATCCGGGAGGAGGAGCAGCATGTTGCACAGTCCGGCATTGGCGCATCTGTGAAGGCTGCCATGGGCCGTGAGCAAAAGGCCCGCAAGAAGGAGCGTCGAAAGGTGCACCGCCACCATCATGTGCACTGCGTGATCATCGTGCAGTGGATCAGGTTTTGGCCTGGGTTTTTGTGCTTGCTGAGTATATGTGTGAGCATGTCCTCTGGTCGCATGGACCAGCAGGCCAGGCAGGAGGCAGAGCGTGCAGAGCAGCCCGCGGACGCTGCAGGGGCAACCATCGCAGCATGCGGTCGGCAACTCGCTGGTGCATGCCATTGCCAGGCCGCGCCGGCAGCCGAGCCTGCTGAGCGCAGGGTGGCCCAGGCTGCGGGCGAATCTGCCCGCGCCGCCCGTGCGGTGTGTGTTGCACCCTTGGCTGCGATTACAAGCAAGAGATCAACCATAAAGGTGACATGCAAAGCACTGCCTGCATCGTCAGGTGGCTCGTCCTGTCTCTGATACAATGTCCTGCTCCATGCAGGGCCCTGTGCTGTCAGCAGGCGCGGTCGCATGCTGCGCCGGCTCAGAGCCGGCTCCTGGCCATTCAGCACAGATCGGCAAACACCTGCCGCCACAATGCTTGCCAGTGGCCGGAGCAGCGTCGCCCGCCGCCTCTGTGCAGTCAGCAGACTGTCAGCATTCATTTGGTGGCAGCAACAGCGGTGCGCCACAGAGTGCCTCGCAGGCAACTCTGGGGTCAGCAGCCACATCTTCCAGGCAAGGAAGTGCAGTGCAGCGTTGTCCACCAGATGAAATGATCTGAACGGTCACGTGAGTGACCTGCACGCAATGGGCGGGACACTCTGTACTTGCTCTGCAGGTGCCGCATGGTGGACGATGAAGACGACCTGCAGAGCAGCAGCAGCAGCGTGCAGCAGCCGCCGCATCCCGCAAACCTGCAAGCGGCAGCCGAGGTGACCACTGTGGCATCCACATACTACCAATGCACCTTTGCAGGATGCTGGTAAAACTTTTCCTCACGGTTCGACTGGGAGCTGTGACGGTGGGTAGGTAGCCGAGCTGCGCGCACGCGTGGCTGCCCTGGAAGCGCAGCTGAGAGACCGGGACGAGACGGTCGCCGCTCTGCGGGACGAGCTCGCAGCTGCGGTGGGGGGACCGCCGGCACCAGCCACGCCTCCCCCCGCCGGGCCATCTCGGCGCAGCCGCTCTGCAGCCGCCGCAGCAGACGTGCTACATTCTCCTGATGGGGCCAGCTCGCCTGTCGCCCTCGCACTGCGTGGCGGCGGCGGCAAGCAAAGTCTGCCAATGGAGCACTGCAGCGGTGGCCAGAATGGGTTTGGCGGCAGCGAAAGCAGCAGCGGCAGCGCCAATATTGGCGGCCCCAGCCCCGGCGCCAATGGCAGCACACGCAGTGGCCGGAGCAGCGGCGGCAGCCCTGCGTGCTCACAGTCAGCAAGCTGCCCAGGCAGCCGCACGGGTAGCTGTGCAAGCAGCCTGGACGCTGTTGGCAACCCAGAGCTGGCAGCACATTTCAGGTGTGTGCCTTATCCATTGGGAGCTTCTCGTGCACTTATTGACAGATCTGCAGATAGCTGTTGACAAAGACGTGAAAGATAGTGGTGCCATGATCGTCATCGGCCTTCCCTGCTTTCTGGCCTTGCACCTGCATCACAGCCATTGTGTGATGTTGCACTGCAGCTGTCGGGCCCTATTGCCGCCCATCTCGCGGGCCTCCACAGGCGATCTCAGGCTACACAGCAGCAGCGACAGCAGCAGCTGCGGCGCCCCTGCAGAGCGCGCAGCAAGCGCTGGCTGGGAGGTGCCTGCAGCACGGAAGCAAAACAGCCTTGCCAGCCGCCTGGCCCGTGGCCGCGGCCACAAGAGCTCCACAGGCACAGGCCATGCGCAGCAGCGGCAAGCCGCAGGTCAGCATGCCCATGCCAAGCAGAGTGGTCGCACTCGTTCGAGTCCGGCATCTCAGCCAAGCAGTCGTGTACTGAATGGCCATACCTCGGCGTGGGAGCTGCCGGCTGGCCAGCCAGCCAACAGGTTGACCAGCAGCCAGTCAGCTCCCACATCGTACCTCAGGGCAGCGTTGGCTCTGCCCCGAGCCAATGGGGCAGCTGTGCAAATCTCCGTGCGAACGCCGCGGCTGCCAGCTGCCATCATGGGCAGCATTGAGGCGGACAATGGGATATCAAACATGACGTCTGAGGACAGCATTTCCTCAGCCGTCGACTCGGCATCTGCGGCAGCAAAGGCCCAGCCAGGTCGCAGCACGCTGCCAACATCAGCACCAGCACCAGCAACAGCACAGCCTGCTGTGCGCCCTGCATCCACCCCTCTCTTACATACATCAGAGGTATGCGGGCTTACGACCATCATTTGGCACTCACAACCTGGATCAGCAGAGCGAGGCAGGCGCATGCATTGAGTACCGTGTTGGATCTGATGCAGAAGGTGGGGCGTACTGCGCAGCCTGAGTCGCCAAGGCTGGACGACTTTGCGCACATGGGACTCATCACAGAGCTGCTCGAGTAGGGCATCCAAACACGTGCTGCTATCAGGCTGTATTTTCAATTCAGTCGTTGGTCGACAGTGTTTGGACTATATGAGACGGCTTGGCTTCACAGACTGGTGCGGCGAATGCAACAAGCCACGGAGTCCAGCAGCAGCAGCAAGTCAGCAGCATGACAGACGATGCTGAACGAGCACTGGAGCCTACGCCCAGTCTTGCCTTCCTCTGGTCAGACGGGAAGCCTGCTGCTCACTTCACCCTCTTGCTGTCATGCAAAACCTCCTTGTCACCCGCTTCCTTCTTGACGGCCATACCGGCCTCGGTAGTGTACACCATGTCATAGCGTGCCTGCACAAGCGAATCCATGGCTGGCGGCAGGACCAGGCAAACCTAGATGTAAATTAGGGGCTGGTGGTGTTGCGTGCTTTGGTTTGCAACAGCTGCTTGCAGCGGCAAGGGCTCGATGCAGCCTTGCATATGAAGGCAGTACGGTGCACCTTCATGTCGGGGTCCAGGATTCGGACGCCATCCAGCTGGTTGCCGAGGCCCACCCAGCCCGGCTGGCAGTTGTGCTGCCGCGCAAAGATCTCCAGCTTGCGCGTGCCGGGGCTCAGGCGCTCAAGCAGGGAGTACAGCTCATCGGGCTTCCGTGACGTCTCCCTTACCTGTGGCCATGTGCAGTGAGTGCTTGGCAACTTGTTGGCACATAGAGCCACATGTTTCAGATTGCGCAGCTGGCCTCGTGCAGTGTTTGCACAGACCGCATGCAAGGTCAGTGTGCCAGCAAGGTCTATCATGTAGGCACAGGCAGGGATACCTCGGCCACAACGACGTCACAGTCGACATTGCGGTTGAGCTGCGGGTTGCCCTTGTACCCCACGAGGCAGTGCTCCTTGGAGCTGCGGGCAGGAGGTGGCCAGACCCATCTGGGTGTGAGCTGCACTGAGGAGCACCATGCGCAACAAACAACAAGCGTGCCGTGGGGACAATGCCTGCAACTTGAGGGCCTGTCACAAGGCGCACTGGTTGAGCCAGTGGCCGGTGCGGCCGGTGCGGATGAGGCGCTGCAGCTGGTTGGTTTTGACCCAGATGAGCTCGTCGACGCGCGTGTAGCCCCAGATCTTGAGGCACTCCCGCCCCAGCTCCATGGCGCGTCCTGCAGCGCAGCTCAATACAGCATAAATGAGGGCAGCTCAATGCAGCATAAACGAGGGCAGCATGGTATGATGCTGTGCTGCAGTGTCCAGGTGCACACAGTGCTCGGCAAGCGCTGCAGCAGGCTCAGGGCCGACACCTGTGACCCAGACAAAGATGACGCCATCGTCCTGCAGGCAGCCGATGTTGAGCTTGCGCATCTCGTCGTCGCCCATGGTGCCATATGGCAGGTCCTGATGGATCTCCCATGGCTGCATTGGGAGCACACCGATTGTCATGTTCAGTTGACATGTTGACCCGAAGCTACCAGCATGCCAGCAACATGCAGCAAGATTGGCATTGGGAAAATCTTGCCAGAGCCCTTGTCGACGAGCTCACCGGGTCTGTCATGATCACGCCGAACTTGCCGAGCACGCTCATGTCAAAGCTGCGCACATCGCAGTTGACCCACTGCGGCTCCTGCAGCGCCTGCATACATCAGGCCCCAAACCCGATTTGGTGTTGACACTCTGGCAACGGGCAGCAATAGGACGGATCCGGGGTCCACCAGGCTCAACTCAGCTGACCCGAGCACTGTGGTAAATAGATGCGGCACCACGCTGTGCCAACTCATCTACGGTCGCTGTGAGGCTGCACCTGCAGGTAGGCGGGGACGGGCGGCCGGTTCTGGCGCGCGTTGCCGCCGGCCTCGGGCGCCGAGTCCAGCTCGTAGTGCACGAACTTGCAGTTGTGCATGTGGCGGCAGGTGTCCAGGTAGGAGCAGTTGCCCAGGGACACGTCCGTCCAGGGGAACAGCAGGCGCCGGAAGTGGAGGCGGCCGCACGCAACCGGCGCATTGTTCGCCCTGCACGTCGCGGTCACGTCACCTCAGGATATACTGCAGGTGTGCCCAGGCAGCCACGCAAGCTCATGGTCTAACAAAGTATGTGGTTTCAACGTGGCGAGGCGCCTCGTCACCGGCACAGGCATTCAAGAGGACCACGGGTGCTGTGACTGTCGGCTTGCCTGCAGCAGTCTGCTTTGGTGAGCTGTGGGCAGTATTCGCGCACGGAAGCACCGCCGGTGCGGAACTTCTCTACTGCAGCATTCTCCTTCGCAGTCGGCTTCTGCAGCAGCTCCAGCAGCTCCTCGCCCCTGCACATGAGGCTGGCGGCATCAGCAAGTTTCTCTGCAGTCTGATGTCATCGGATGGATTAATCAGGACCCGCGCCCCTTGCCACATTGCTGCACTCACTTCTCGGTCTTCTGCCGGTCGCGGATGGACTTGTGGCCCAGCAGCTCCTCGAGCATGTCCTTCTTCTGCGGCGGCGGCACAGGGGGGCCGCCCTGCGGCGCCATTGCAGCGTACAGCGGCACGCCAGGGCCGTTGGGCAGCGGCATGCCGCCGCCCGGTGCGCCCAGCAACCCGCTGCCTGGCGGTCCGGGCAACCCGACGCCGCCGCCGCCCTGCCCCCCCTGCATCACGCCGTTGAGGCCCACCATGGGGCCCGGCCCGATGCCTGAAGGCCGGAAGCCGGGCATGCCGGGCGGCTGCATGTGCTGCCCGCCAAAGCCGCCCCCGCCCCCGGCACCCGTGAACGGCAGCTGGCCCTGCGCCGGCTGCCCCAGCCCTGCTGGCCGGAACGCTGCGCCGGCTGGCGGCGGCGGCGGCGGAGACGGCAGCGGTCTGCCGTTTGGCACCGCTGGGTCGCGGCCCAGCAGGCTGCAACGCAACGGTCAAGCCCGTCACGTCCCACACATGACGGCAGCCGCACAGCTGGTCCACCACCACCCACCAGGGCTTGCAGCGAGGCATGCACCACCGCACCATCACAGCGCTCACAGACACTGTGTCTCCCACAGGACAGCAGCTTTACACCACTGTGTGCAAGTGCTGGCCAAGCTCCGTGCCAATGTGTGCAGACCCTTGAATGCACCTGACGAGGCGGGCGCGGGTGACGTCAAGTACCATGACGCGCTGCTTGCCGGCGACCTCAAAGTCCTCCAGCTCCAGGGCGGGCGCCGGCGGGGCGCCCATCTCCCTCAGCGCCGCCTCCAGCGCCGGGACGCCGCCGCCGCTGCCCAGCGCTGCCTCGTATGCCTTGCCGGTCTCCGACTTCGACAGCTGCACCGTGACGGCGGGGCATCGTCATGACCAAGGTGATATGGCGGTGCAGCTGGAGGTGAGCTGTTGCAAAGCGTGGGAAGAACAGCGCACGATTCATCTGCCAGGCTGCAGTCCGTTGAGCAGCACCTCTCGGTGGATCTTGTGCGAGTCGAGCGGCACGCCATTTGCGGGGTCCAGCAGGAATGCCGCCACCAGCTTCTGCAGCTCGCTGGCGGGACCGCGGTCCTCCAGGCCGTTGGCGTCGGTGGTGCGGTCCGCCACAGCCGAGGCGCCGTTGCTGTCGCCCAGAGCATCGCGCTGCGAGGGCGTGACAGCGTTGCCGAGCGCACGAGCGCGGGCGGCCGCTCGGTCCTTCAGCTTGAGCAGCCTGGCGCGGGCGTCCGCCAGCTCCGTGGCGTAGCCCGCCTCGACGGATGCCATGGTGGCTCACTGTGCAAGCAAACTTACTACTGCACCGGGCCAGATGCCCAGATCGCCCAGTGCATCCTCAACTGCATGGCCTTCCTCGGCTTCCACGCAGCATGCAGGTGCAGAACGCGCTGCCTGCAGTCTCAGTTGCACGTGGTTCTGCGTTTGCTGGACGTGTTTCGGAGCGCAGCTTCGAGGCGTCACCCTCGGGTTGTTGCTGGGGCCTTGAACACCATGTTGTCAGGGCATCATAATGTCACTCGAAGCATTAAGTGGATAGAGGCTGTGGGCTCCACACTCGTTTGTAGCTACATGACATAAAGGATTCCGCCTCGCGCACTTCCGACAGATGCTGTCACCACAGCTCCAGCAAACGTGTGCTAGAACGCCTGCGCCGCCATCAGAATGAATGAAGGCGATTACATCCCATACACTCCACTGGTCACACAACAATCAATGCTGGTGTCCTAGAACTGTGGAGCACCAGGGTTGAGCACAGAGGCCGCACCCGCCATCAGAGGCAGCTGCGCAATGGCTGTGAGTTGCTGAACATAGCCGTCAATCAGGGAGCGGAAACACATATTTGAGCCGCCATGGACAATGATGAAGAACGCCGCGAACGCCTGGACATGGACAATGACTTTGAAGGCGGGGTCCATATCGGCGGCGATGGTGGAGAGTTCTTCTACCAGCAAAAGCGCGGGAAGCGGCGCCTCACAAAAGACGACCAAATCTACGGCGTCTTCAACGAGGGGTCGTCCGACGAGGAGGAGGAGCGACGGCGGCGTGGCAAGAAGCCGGCGGCCGACTACACCAAGCCGGTCAGCTTCGTGTCGACCGGCATCGGCATGGGGTCGGCTGAGCACCCTGCTCCAACCACCGTCACAGACATGTCTGCCGCGGCAGCCACAGGGCGAGGGCATGCAGCACCCAGCATGGCTGAAGCCGGGCTGGCGTCAAATGCTCCAGCACCCAGCACCGCAACAGGCGGGCTGGGCTTCAGGTCAGGCGGCAGCACCGCCAGCGGCATTGGTTTCACAGCCGCCGGGGGCGGGGCCGCAGCTGCCAGCGACCGCAACGGCATTGGAGCAGACGGCGGAGGTTCGAGCGGCCTGGGCTTCTCAGCCGCTGGTGGGGCTGGCGGTGGCGGCTTGGGTTCAATGCCAGGCGGAGGCGGCGGCGGTGGCCTCGGCTTCGGCGGCGCTAGCTTGGGCAGCGGCACCAGCGGCGGGGGTGGCCTAGGATTTACCAGCGGTGGCATCAGCAACGGCGTCGGCGCTTCCGATGGAGATGACATGGACGATGGCGTCTTGCCCACCGCCTTTGGACGAATGTGAGTGCAGCGGATGTGCATGTTCGCGCCTTGGGTGTCCGGGTGTGGGTTAAGCACCCACCAGCGAAGGTCATGCTGATGACATGGCATGTTCGTGTTGCATGCATGTGTGGTGCATGGTGCATGGTGACCTGTATGCCGTGTTGCAGCAGAAGCTGATGCCAACCACACAAGCCATGTAGACCTGTGTCCGGAGCAGCATGTTGGCGGCCTGCAGGGTGAAGCAGGAAGCAGAGCGCCGAAAGCGTGACGCCAAGCAGAAGGTGGTCGCTGAGAAGAAGCGGGTCGCAGTGGTGAAGGACGGCGTCGGCGACTTTGAAACGCACACCAAGGGCGTCGCATCCAGGATGATGGAGAAGATGGGGTGAGCATGTCTGTTGATGCGATGCCCTGTACCAACTTGCTTGCAGCATCAACAGTGACGGTGCAGACGGCGCAGCCGAGAGTGGCAGCAAGCTGCTGCAACCTTAGTAGCCTGGCATGTCAGCCATACAAGGGCTGGACTTTGTCCTCGCATTTCCAACACATGGCTCAAAAGCCAGAGGTAAAGTACCATCAGCAAGCCTATGTGATGACCATACTGCAGCTGCTGCACGGTGCAGGTATGTGCGGGGCCAGGGCCTGGGCCGGGAGAAGCAGGGCATTGCCAAGCCGGTGGAGGCGCGGCTGCGTGGCAAGGGCGTCGGTTTGGGTTTCGGAGAGAAAGGCCGCACGGAGCCCGACGAGGAGAAACAGCCACCTGCTGCAGCACAGGTACACACTGCGGATTGCATGCGACTGTCGGACGAATTTCAGGGTGCATGATCCTGAAACTGGATGCTGCTGGTCACAGGCAACATCTATTGGACCACTGCTGCCTCACAAGCCTGGCCTGCAGCGTGAAGCCTTAGGCTGACTTGACTGGTTGCTGGTGCCATGCAGGCTGCAGAGGACGTGCCGGTGCAGCTGTGGAAGAAGCGCAATGCTGCGCAGCGGGTGCGGCGCGAGTACCGCACAGCGGCAGAGGTGGGGCAAGTGACAGGCCGTGTACATTGTTGACTTGGCAGAGTGTGCGGCTTGATGCTGGTGATCTTCCGCTGACACATCACTCAAGCGATCGTGTTGCGACCCTTTGGGTGCACCGATCTGTCAACTCACACAGGTGGCTGCGCCATGCACAGGTGCTGGAGGCGGGGCAGCGAGATGGCGGGGGCGCTGCGGCGCCGGCGGCCACGACCATCCTGGACATGCGGGGGCCCCAGGCCCGGGTCATCACCAACATGGAGCACCTCAACCAGCAGGATGTGAGCGTGGCGCCTGCGGCTCTACGCGCCATGTTTTGCAGGGCTAAACTCCGGCATGCGGGTAGGGCATTGTTCGCACGCGGTACACTGATGGTGGTGTTCTTGTGCCGGCAGGAGACGGCTGCAGGTAACGAGGTGCCGATGCCGGAGCTGCAGCACAACCTGCGGCTGCTTGTGGATCTGGCAGAGGCAGACATCAAGAAGCTGGATGCCCGCCTGCGTCATCAGCAGGTGGTGATGCAGTCAGTGACAGAGCCTCAAATAACCCCTCCTGAGCACAATGACCTGCAGGACCCATCTGCTGTGAGCTTGCACGCGCTGCAGTCTTCAGCGCAGAGCTGCCTGCATCGTGCTGTTGCTGTCCGCAGGACACGGCGGTGGTGCTGGCGAGGGAAAAGGAGCGGCTCGAGGCGGCAGCAGAGGAGGCAGCAGAGGCATCGAAAACCCTTGCCGAGGTCTTCGCAGCAGTGGAGCACTGTGGCGGCCCCGGCATCTCGTTGGACGAGATCCAGGTCTGGGTGCAGTCCTGTGGGGTTGTTGAGCGTTGCTCGTGCTGTGGCTGAGGCTGTGCTGAATCTGTTGGGTGTCTGAGGCGGTGTATCACAGGGTCCATTGACGAGACATTAGAAGCATTGAAGCAAAAAGAAATGGCACATGGTGCACACAGCGACGTGGTTGCCCCAACCGGACAGGTTGCGTATGAGGCGCTGCGGCGACGCTACCCAGAAGAGTATGTGATGTACAACCTGCCGGCGGCGGCGCTCGCACAGATCCTGCCGCAGCTGCGCACGGCGCTGGCGACGTGGCAGCCCCTGCAGCAGCCAACAGCTTGGGCGGCAGACTATGCGGCGTGGCGGCCACTGCTGGAGAACCCCAACACGCAGGGCGCGATATTCCAGGACGCTGCTAACGCCGATGATCCGTACTACACCCTGGTGTCAGCCACGGTGCTCACGCGGCTGCAGCAGGCGATCAGCACCGGGTGGCAGGTGCGGTAACACCTGCACTGCACCTTACAACGTCTGCTGACGTGTTGGCTGGCCAAAAACGATTCACGTATCCGACAGCTGCTTGATGGGAACACATGGTCTTGAGGCGCTGATAGAACGTGAACCTATAAACAAGAATCCAACTGGCCAGCCGGCATCCTTCCAAACGACGTGAGTGCGTGTGCAGGCCCGGCAGCCTGAGCCGCTCCTGGCGCTGCTGGACGCCTGGGACGCGCTGCTGCCACCCACCCTGCTCCGGCACATCCTGGACACCCTCGTGTTTCCTAAGGCAAGTGCTGCTGTCGTAGATAAGCCGACTGTCTGACAACCATGTGGGCTGCAAGACCGCTGAACAAATTTGCACTTGTGTCTGGCAGTATCAACGTGCAAGAGTTGCAGAGTGGAGGAGCTGCATCGTGCATGAGCACAGGTTGCATCGCATGCTCTGACGCGCTTGCTGACCCCAGCACGACGAAGGAGCGGTCGAGCACTGACGGCATGGCAGGGTTGCAGTTGAGCACGTCAGCATCCAGTGCGGATTGCTGGTCGGCTCGATGGACAACCTGTCAACCTGCGCTGCAGCTGTCGGCGGCGGTGGGGGAGTGGGAGCCGCGGCGGGAGCGGGTGCCGCTGCACGCGTGGCTGCACCCCTGGCTGCCGACGCTGGGCGCCGAGCTGCAGCAGCTGTACCCGGGCATCCGGCACAAGCTGTCGGCGGCGCTGACGGCGTGGCGCCCGGCGGACCGCTCCGCCCTGGCGCTGCTGTCGCCCTGGCACCGCGTGTTCGACGCCAAGTCGTGGGCGGCGCTCATGACGCGCAGCATCCTGCCCAAGCTGGGCGCGGGGCTGGCCGCGCTGCAGGTCAACCCGGCGCACCAGCCGCCCGACAGCCTGGCGCCCTGGCACGACGCCATGGCCTGGGCGCCCTACCTGGCACCTGGCCAGGTGAACCTGCTTGCTGGTAACAGAGCGACACATTTGGCTGCTCTGGGAGCTCTCATCGTGTTTGCATGTGGAGCCCCGGCTGCTGTAGTTTGGCATGCATCGCTGCCCCTGCTTGATGTGCACCCGAAAGACACTGATGGCTGCCGCTGCAGCAAACAATCTGATCGGTTGTCGTGAAAGTGTACATTTGACAGGCTGCGGGGCTGCTGGAGGCGGCGTTCTGGCCGCAGTGGCACGCGGTGCTGGGCCACTGGCTGGCCAACGGCCCCGACATGGACCAGGTGGTCGCCTGGTACTCCGGGTGGAAGGCGCTCCTGCCGCAGGTGTGCCGCCGAGGCTGCTGCCCGCCTGGCTTGTCCGCTGTTGTACCTGAAACGTGTACCCCTGGCTGGCTGGGCTGGTAGTGACCTTCAAATGTGCTTCCAAATAGCGATGCACACGCGCCGGGCTGGGGCCGCTCACGCCGACCATGCTCATCGCAATATCATGAAAGCAGGACCTGCGGGACGACGAGCGCGTCCGCACGCAGCTCAACGCCGCGCTCAACGCGATGCACGGCGCCGGGCCGGCGCCCGCGGCCGCGCACCCGCAGGCCGCCTACGGGGCGGCGCCGCAGCCGCAGCCAGCCGCCCCAGCCGCACCACCGCCAGGCGCGTCAGCCCTGTCACTTTGGTCCATCCCAGCCGCAGAGCGCCAGCGCATGCATACGTGTGCAGCCCAAGTTGTGCTGTGGCTCGACCCTGGAAAGTCAGCATGCACCGTGCCGCCGCTGCACGCACACTCCTAAAATGCAATCTCCCTTGTGTCACAGGCAGCCGGTGGGCGGAGGCGGAGGAGCAGGACTTCACGCTGCGGCAGCTGGTGGAGGACTTTGCCACCGAGCACAGCATCGCCTTCCTGCCCAAGCCCGGGCGCTCCGAGCGCGGCCTGCAGGTGCAGAAGCAAAGCTGCCTCTTCCCGCACATATGTCGCAGACGTCTCTCCGTCATACGGCCTGGCGGGGTGTCCCTGCACTGTTCACATCTTGGGAAAGGCCCACCATCGCAGGTGCAGATGGTGCACCTGCTGTGCTTGCAGGTCTGGAGCTTTGGCGGCGTCAGCATCATCATGGACGTGTCGACGCAGCTGATACGAGCACAGGTTAGCAGGCAACCTTGCAAACTGCTTTCTGCAAGCGTGCAGCATGATTCAGGGCTGTCACTCTCGGCCAGCACGGTCGCTGGATCAAGCTGACCAGTATGTGCACGCCTACAGGTTGGCGACCGCTGGGTCCCAATGTCGTTGGATGGCTTGCTGGCAGAGCAGCGCAAGCGGGGAAAAGGCTGAGGACTGTGAGCGGGGTGTGTGAGTTTTGACACGGTGTCGGGGTGTGGGAGCAGTCCAGTTGCATGCAGCTCTGCATGATGCAGGCGGCGGCAATCTGCTCAAATGTCAGCAAGCTTGCTCAGGCACCTCAGCTGAAGTTTTTCAGCTTCTGTTATTGGCTTCAACCAATAGCTCTGTATGGTCTGATGGTCTACAAGCTTCAAACTCTTGTCCACCCCGATTCCAACACTACCTGATACTGTACAGCACCGAGCATGCAAATCGGTCTGGCACGGATATCTGTGTCTAAGATGGGACCGGGTTGTCAGCAACGTTTTCCTTGGCCTTGATGCCATTGGCAATCGCCACGGCCTCCACGGCCAGGTGCTCTGTCGAGCGCACTGCCGCGGCGGTGCCAGCGTCGTCCTCCGCGATTGCCCTCTCTGCCGTCCGCCCATCTTCCAGTTCTTCGTGCTCTGCCAGGAACTGCTCCGCCTGCAGCGCTGCCATGCACCCTACAAGCATGTTGCTAGAGTGTTGGCTCCCCCGTCGGCAGGAAGCGTACACAGGATGCAGCCTTCAACTCGATGCGTGCTAGGTTGACTCAGCGGATAATGCCACCAGGCCAGGCACAGGCCGTATGATGTTAGTTGCCTCAGTCGCGACAAATGTTTATGGTGAATGTTTGCTGGCTGCATGGCAGCACACCAGTGCTAAGGAGCATCTGTCAGCACTGGATCTGCACGCAGATCTGAGAGCAGCCAGCAGACAGGCTAGTCACCTGAGCCTGCTGCAGTGATGGCCTGGCGCCACTTCTTGTCCTGGACATCACCAGCCGCAAAAACGCCCTCCACGCTGGTTGTTGTGGTCCCTGCGACCATGTCATGCCAGGTCGCAACAATGCAATCGGCCATCGTTATGACTGTGCCTTTCCTGTTAACGCCTGGCATCACGCACAGACCATAGCAGCACATATAGCAGCACGGATACGATGCACACTGAGTTGTGGCAGGGTGTGTATCCATTTAACCGCACCTGGCTCTGTGACCACATACTTCTCGCTGTCAAGCTTCAGCTGGCCATCCAGGAACTTCGTCGCTGGCTCGTGTCCAATAGCAAAGAACAGGCCAGACACGGGCAGGTCCGTCACCTGCACATGAGCAACATGGCGGACCGGATTGTCATCACTTAGATGTGCACTCCTGCGCGATGTGAGTGCACCCTTGCACATCATGATGTACAGGAGGCAGCAGAATGAGCAGGCCATAAAGATGCAGAGGACGAGGCACCCTGACATGTGTCTCACCGTGTCATCCTTTAGGCTGCGGATCTTCAGGCCGCCCAGCAAACCCTTTTCGCTGCCGTATGCCTCCTCAGCAACGCTGCTCCACAGCACCTGGAAGACGGCCATGGGCCTTCAGCATGTTTCAGCATTGTTTGATCAAACGGCAGTTCAGTGGGATGGATGCCATTGCGGCTTTGTAGCCTCATTGTGCAGCACAGCACCTCGATCTTTGGGTTCGCCATCGCCCGGTTCTGCATGATCTTGCTGGCCCGGAACTCGTCTCGCCTGTGGATGATGTACACCTGCAAACATCGTTGTCGGCTCCTGCTATTCATCTGACCAGCTGCACGTAAGGCCTGTTGTACACAGAGCATCTGCGACCGCAACACGCCTGCACAACGTGACCCGGTGACACCCAGAGGCGAGCATGTCACCTTGCTGCCGTACTTCGTGAGGAAGCTGGCCTCCTCCATCGCGCTGTCGCCGCCGCCAATGACAGCCAGCGGCTTGTTTCGGAATATTGGCGCCGCACCATCGCACACCGCGCAGGCCGAGATACCCTGCATGGTGTGCATGCCATGCATCCTGCTCACCTGTCCCCTTGGTTTGTTCTAGTCATCTGGCACAGCAGAGCACAAACAGCACCGCAGTGTGTGGAGCAGGTGAGAGGCTGTGCGAATGCAGCTCGCGACGCAGGGTCAGCGGGGACTCTGCACCTTGTTCCAGTAGCCGTCCTTGCCTTCGCCGCTGCCGGGGAACACCATGCGGCGGGCGACGGCGCCAGTCGCCACGATCACCGTCTGCGCCTCCACCTCCTTCTCGTCCGAGCGGACCGTGAAGGGCCGCTTGGACATGTCCACGCTGTTGACGGTCTCCGTGAAAATTTCGGTGCCAAAGCGCTTGGACTGCTCGCGGAACTTCTCTGTCAGCTCGCCGCCCATGATGCCGTCTGGAAAGCCCGGATAGTTCTCCACATCAGTCGTTGTCGTCAGCTGTCCGCCTGCAGCAATGCCGTTGGCCAGCCACCTGCAAAGCCGACACAGACCATGTCGGCTGGAAGATGTTGAGCCCATTGTGCAGCAGATCTCCGCTTTAGCTCTTGCAATCTCATAGAGCCAGCGCAAAGGTGGAAGCGACGTGCACAACGTGGCCTGAAGTGCGTGTTGATGCAGCTGAACATGTACAAAACACTAAAAGTGCGGCCGCACCCTTCAAATAGAATGGGCTTCAACTCTGCTCTTGCTGCGTATACAGCAGCCGTGTGCGCTGCAGGGCCACTTCCGATGATGCAAACCTTGGTCTGCAGTCTTTCAGCCGGCATTCTGGCAGCAGCACTTGTTGCAAACGCCAAAGTCTGATTCAAAATTCGCAGTTTTGCTATGGCTCTTGCAAGCAACATGCACAAACAATCACGCTATAATACATGCGGCGTTGTTGGTTGAGTTTGCATGCTGCATTGTAATCAGGCTCTGACGCTATGGACCATTAGCATTTGCACTGAGCAGGCTGACGTAATGGCATCTCATTGGAAGGGCCTTTCTTGCACATTGTTAAGTACCATTCAGGCCAAATTTACACTATGTATACAGCAGGCCATTTCTGTTTAAGGCCCTTCTGGGCTACGACGGCAGCCCCGACAGCACGTGCAGCCAGGGCTACCGCAGCGCAAGGTCGCCTTCCTGCAGCGTCCAAGCGCCGCCGGCGTTCCTGCCGACAGCCTTCATGACCCGGTTGTATGCTGTGTCCACCCAGTCGACTCCCGCCGCTTTGGCAGCTTTCTGCACGTCGCTCTTCCTGACGGACTCCGCCCCCTGCGAATGGACGTGCATGGGGATGAATCAGCTGCACGTGAAAGCACAGGTGACATGTGTGCACTTGGAATCATTCGTGTGAACGATGTGGACACCTCACACAGATGCTCATCGTGAGTGAGTGCTGACCTTGAGCAGGTCCAAGACGATTCCACGGAGCGCATCATCCCGACCGTCGCCAGCGTGCTTGGCGATGAACTTGCTGCGTATCACAAGCACGTCTGGCTGCCCCTTCAGCCAGTCGCCCAGATGGCGGTCACCCGCCGCCGCTGCCTGCTGCGCGCCCGCTGAGTTGGATCTCCGCAGAAATTGCCTGAAACAGAAGAAAGGGATCGACTAATACCATGGCTGAGGTGTGCAGCTTACACGGGATGAGCAAGCTTGGTACGGTCCAGCAGCACCTGTTTTGCCGAAGTTGATGCACCTGAATGCCAGCGCTCTACATCCTGGATGACAGTGGGGCAGTCGCTGCATGATATCCTCACCTGAACGCCCGCAGGTTGATGACACTCTGCTGGCCCAGCAGCACTGCCAGCGCATCCCGTACCTCTGGCACTGCACCCGGCGGCACCCTTGCCTCCTGGCTGACTGTCGGGTGCCCGGCTGCCACTGGGTGTCCTGCCTGCAGCGCTAAGCAGGCAGTAAGTAAGCTTTTGCAGCTAGCGGTAACTACTTGAACAAAGACTGCACTGTGATGTGCCCAGGCGATGGGCCCCTGCCTGCTGGGGTGCGGCATTGGGGGCGCCCAGGTCCATCGGCTGTGGACCATTGCCGCTCTGCCATCCACTGCTGCTCACGCCTGCCCCGGCGACGTCGGACCCTGCTCGTCTCACGACACACTGTATTGGCTTAGACCCAGAGCTGCAGTCCTAAGATAGGACTGCAGCTCAGGACTTGCAGACACAACCGCTTGGCCACAATGACAGTTGGATGCTGATCAGACCGTCTTGGAACGCTGCAGCAGCTGACCTTTGCAACACCGGCAACATGCTTGTATGAAATGGTAGAAGCGGCCTCACCTGGCACAACTGAGTCCAGGTACTCTGCACGAGATAGTGACATGGCGATCTTTGCCTCCGGAGGCTTGGTGAGCCTGTTCCACACCCCCGCTGTGGCTGGGCTGTCTGCACAATATGCACACGGGCTGTCATGATTGGTGCACAGAATGCAGGCCGAATGCAACGTCGAATCTGAACCATATGGCGTTGCTCACCTGCGCCATGCAGCTGCAGCTTGACCCAGGGCTCCTCCTGTTCCTGTTTTGCATGGTGCGAGTAAGACTTGAGCCGCGCGTCCTTCTGCCGATCCGTCTCTCGCCGCTGCACGCTGACCTGCATCCGTAGTGTTGGGCCTTCAGCCACAGTGTGACGCAGCCTTGAGCACCCATGCAGCACAACCTTGCTGCGCACAGCCATGCACAAGATGTGTGGACAGCACTCCATGCAGTTGCCCTTGGCAATGGGAGACGTGGCACCATTCGGCACCGTCGATCGTTCTCACGCTGGCAACCTGCTTGCATCAGCGTCACATCTGTATCAGCAGGATGACCTGGCCCACTAATGAGAGGGTCACCTTGACGGCCTGCAGCTCCGGCTTGACGTCCTCCTCCTCTGCAGCCTCTGGCACGCCCGCAGCCGGCGCCCCAGCCGTCGCTGCCGGCTTGTCAAGGTGCGCCAGGCTGGGCCGCAGCTGCAGCGCGTTGTCCACCGGCACGAGGAGCAGCTTGTCGCCCCGCACTACGCCTGCACAGTTGCAGAGCGCGACATTGATCGTGTTTACTCTCAAAGCAAACAGTGGTCACGATGAAGCACAAAGGTGCGCGCATGATGATGCAGCATCGGTCGAAGGAACCTCAAATGGCTGGTGCATAGGCTTACGCTTCAGCTACCAACAGCAGCAACACAGCATGTACCGTTGCAAGGGCGCTGCACCTACTGCAAAGCTGGTGGGCAGTGCGGCGGGCGAGGAGACCAGGCGCAGCGCCTTCATCTGCATAGACGGCTGCGCACTAGGGTCCACATTCGGGCCTGCCTGCGCCAGAGGCAGGTCCATCTGCAGGCGCCCTGCGGCTGGCTTCATCTGAACCTGCAGGTGGGTCACAACAAAGCTTTGGGCGCATTATTTATGAAAATGTATCATGGACGTGGATCATCGTGCATCTTTGCCAAGTGATGAGCAGTGACGCGCACGCTCTCCGCAGCCTCGAGATTGTATGGCCGCCAGGGTGGGCGCAGCGGGCTCTGCAACAGATACATCTGCAGCACAGCAGAGGGTGATCTGAGCGTCATTGCAGCAGGCACATAAATTGGCTTTTCAAATGCGGAGCAGGATGGAGCATCAATGCCTGCGCTCCAGGTATGTGCTGCCGTCATGCATGTCGCCACACCTTGGAGCCATCAGGCAGCGTGCCTCGGCAGAGATACACATCAAGTTCCCGTACAACTTCATCCTCTTCTTCAACCATGATGTTTCGATATCGAGCACTGGTACTCCCTCTTTTTGCTGGTGAAAATCAACAAGCTGCGCGGTGTGACCGGCAGCCGACAATGGTATCAACCTTTTGGCGCAGAGGCCGCCTCGCAGAAGCAATTGGAGGCAAAATCGTACCCAAAAGCACTTGTCAGCGTGGTGATCGGAGGCTAGCAATGAACTGCCGACACCACAGCACGTGCCGCGAGCAACAGCTGCTCTTCGAAAGGCATTTGAGCGGAGTGCCTTACGTTTGGAGGGCCACACGAAAGGCCCCACAGTCTGACAACTTCACCTGAGATGTGAAGACCTAGGCGCCTGCGCAGCCAGTGAGCTGTTTCCTGAACTACACCAAAGGATAATGGTGTCTGAGAGGTTGAGTGTTGGTAAATGCCGCATTGATTGAGCAGTACCGATCCAGTACTTGTATTCAATTATGTTGTCCCAACCGCCCATGTCGCCAAGCTGATGTGCTGGTCGCTGCTACTACATGACATTGGGCTGACAGCAACTCAGACAGCTGCTGGGGCGGTTGTGTGGCCATGCCGGGCCGCCCATCGCCACTTCTGCTTGTGACCATCTGCAGCCTGCTGGTCTGCACATCCCCTGTTGCAGCAGCAGCTCGCCGCAGCCTTCTGGACGAGGACGATGTAAAGGGCCCTCTAGCCATCAGCGACGATGCGGCTGACGCACCTAGCCCGCTAGATACGGACCTGCAGGCCAACGTCACTGAGAAGAAGACAATCGCGCAGATCATTGATGCCGCGCTGGAGCAAGAGTTCCCAGAAGAGAAGCAAGAAGCTATCGGCAAAAACTACAACGAAACTGCAAAGAACGCGGATGTGAGTGTCAGCTTGCATGGATGTAGCCAAAACCTCTGCCGCATTGAAGGCGTGCTGCTGTTGCGACCATGGAACACAGCTTACATGCAAAACATATACACGGATGTAGGCCCGGGTGGAGACGGTCATCAAGGTCAGCCAAAACAGAAAGGACGAGGACGACGAAGAAGCAGCGTCTTCAGAAGAGGAGAAGGCCGTCAGCGCGGCAGATGCCAATGGCAGCACCGGTGCCAGCACCAGCAGTGGCAGCACCAGCAGTGGCAGCGGCAGCACCAGCAGCAGCGGCAGCAAAGGCGGCAGCGCCACGGCTCCCAGGGACGTGGCCACAAAGGAGGAGAAGGATAGGAAGAAAAAGGAAAAGCACAAGGACCACCACCACCATGGCGAGGCAGAGGTGGACCGGATCATCGATGCACAGGACAATGAATACATCCTGTCGAAACCCAAGTGAGTGCTGGGCGAGCTCCCCTGTGGATCTATCTTCTTTTCTGCATGTCATGAGATGAGCCCATGTGGAACACAGCTATCGGTGCTGGCGGTGTGGAGCATGATTACGGGCAGTCTTGAGGCATCGACAGCTTGATTGATACAGCCAGCATCCTCGTATGCTGTACAGGGATGGGACGCTGGGATTGACGCTGGACCCACAGCTCATCCGTGATCTTACGGTTTTGATCACATCATCGACGGTGCGCTGTTCATGTCCTTCTGCATCCCATGTTATCATTATGGTCTGCATCGTGAACGCTTCAAATGGTCACACCTGGTGAGCAGCCGTTGCAGCCAAATTGGACCTCGGTGCAGGGGATGGGCATGATTCTTGAGTCGCTACGACAGCCTGTCATCAACGGCTATTTGATTGCTGGCTCCATTGTTGGGCCCGGCGGCCTGCAGCTCATCAAGGTGCGATGCTCCCTGACCCTGTGGGCTCGCTACCGTGTGGAGAGTGTCTGACTGCTGGGCGTTTCCACCGCCCTCATAGCATCTGCGCCCACAGCTGTCGGTCCTGGTGATGCAGGAGCTGGTGCAAGTGGAGAGCCTTGCGCAAGTTGGCGTGCAGCTGCTGCTGTTCACGCTGGGCTTGGAGTTCAGGTGGCTCCAGTGTCTGCTGGCAGTGCTTTGCACGTTAAGCAGGACTCGCGCTGACACGAAACGACATCAAGACACAGCATTTGGGAAATTGCACCCTCGAAAGTGTGGCACACTCCTGTGTTGTTGCAGCCTGTCGAAGCTGCGGGCCGTGCGTGGGGTGGCGCTGCTGGGGGGCGTGCTGCAGGTGCTGCTGACGATGGTGCTCGCTGGCGGCGTGGCGTCAGCCATTGGTGCATCCATCCACGAGGGCGTGTTCATTGGGGCGCTGGTGCGGATGCTGGGAGAGGCCATCAGACGCCATGCCGTTCCTTTGCTGCACGTGGCTCTCTTCACAGACCAATCGCTGTCAGCCTGTCTGCTGGCTGCTCCAGGGCAGACTTACATCGTGGTGGCTGCAGGTGTCGATGTCGAGCACATCCATCGTTATCAAGTGCCTCGCAGATGCACGGCAGAGTGCCTCGCTGCACGGGCAGATCACGATCGGCACCCTCATCTTGCAGGTATGTGGTGTTGCTGCTGCACAGCTTCTTCACACGTCTGCTCATGAGCTTGCAGTATGCCACAGTTGGTATTGGTTTCGGCGAACTTTTGAACCTGTGCATGCGGCTCACTGCCATGCAGGACTGCATGGTGGGCCTGCTGTTTGCGTTCATGCCGGTGTTGGGGCACAAGCGGGGGGCCGAGGTGGATGACGGTCTTGTCGCCCGCCTACTATTCAAGTGATAACCTTCTTCGCTTGTGTTCAACTGATGCAGTCGTACTGGCAGTGTACATGTCCAGTCCTGAGCGTGTGAGACCTGCATCATCAACCACACTGCCATCTGCGCAACTCCGGTCTGCAGGGTGGTGATGTCGCTGGGCCTGTCACTTGCGGTAGCGGTGGCGTTTGCTCGTACAGTGCTGCCCCGCGCAGTCCGGCAGCTGGCACTGCATGCCACAGACGAGCTGTATCAGCTCACCATCATTGCCTTTTGCCTCATTGGCTCCTGGATCAGCGGCAGGCTGGTGCGCTGTATGCATGCATGCCACGATGTTTGTACTCGTCCCTCATGCTGGGGTATGTGTAAAGCCAGTTTTGCTGATGACGCCGACACCGTTGCCAAGGAATCCTCCAGTGCTCTCTTGCAGGGTTTGTCAACAGAGCTGGGCGCCTTTGTTGCCGGTGTGATGCTCAGCACAACAGACCAGCAGGAGCATGCCCTGCACCAGCTGGAGCAGGTGTGTGGCGTGCAGTGCGGGCGATGGCGCATGTGTGACACATCATGGAACACTGCAGACGGTGCTGTACTGGCGTTCCCACCGACGACTGGGTGTCCCCAAATGTGTGGTGTGTGATAAACCCATAGGTGAAAGGGTTCTTCATGAGCCTGTTCATCGCGAGCACTGGGCTGATCATGAGCCCCCGCTTCCTGGCGGCCCACCTGCCGGTGCTTGCAGCCGGCATGTTCCTCGTCATCCTTGGCAAGAGCATCCTGGTGCGCCCAGGGTATTGCGCTGGGCAATGTGCACCATCGTCATATCTGTGCAAGCATCCTGCTCAGCCTGCTCTGCAGCGAGCTCTGAGGAGGAGCATCCTGTGCCTGACTACGAGTGGAAATGGCACTGCACGCATGCAGCGCTACATGGCTGAAAGCTGCTTCTGTGTGTGTGTGACTGCAGATCAGTCTGGTGGTGTGGATGTTCCAGTACCCTCCACGCACAGCCATTGCAGTGGGCCTCAGCATGGCGCAGATTGGCGAGTTTGCGTTTGTGCTGCTGTCCTCGGCCAGTCAGCACGGACTGTTGCCGTACCAGGTCTACATGCTTCTGATGGGTGCGTCCTGCCGGGCTTAAATAACGCAAACACATTGCAACCTGCGAGTGTGAGCCCATTTGTCGCTGGACTATGATGTGCAGCTGACACACCAGTCTCGTGCAACCTTGCAGGGGTGACAGGGTTGTCACTTTTGATCACGCCCTTCATCATGCAGCTTAGCACACGGTACCTGCAGCTCGACAGCGATGATGGCAAGGTGGCCACCCACACCATGCCCTTGCTGTCAAGGCTCAGCTGCCTGCAGATGATAAGGCATCATGACGTTGAGCATCAGTCAAGTTCGGTCACCTGCATGCCGTCTGTGACACCGTACATGCCCGGCTGAGCGAGTGCAGTATCTCAGCAACATGAATGTCCTGCTGCAGCTGTTCCGGGCGATGCGGCAGCACCAGCGCTTTGGAGGCAGCAGCGCGGGCAGCGGCGCTGAGCTGGCGGACCTGGCGTTGCTGCACCCCAACGGGCGGGCGGACCTGGAGGACGGGCAGGCGCCCTCCAGCCCCGGCGCCAACGGCGCCCTGGACCAGACGCGGCACCGCCCCGCCACGAAAGGCACGCAGCAGCGCATTGTCCAGACCAGACCTCAATCGCATCTAGTTTGCATGTCTAGGACCAAGGTGCCACTGTGCACTGCCCACCCATTGTAGCCGCACAACCCGCGCGCCTACAGCCCCTGTTCCCGGGGGTGGCAGGCATCCAGCTGCCATCCGCTGCTGTACGGTTGTTTTACGGTTGTTTTTGTGCTTTACATATCCTGGTGTCTGCCGCTTGGCAGCAGTTTGGCAACAGCCGGGCAGCAGATGTTTGTCCATTGCGGGGCAGGCGGCACCAGCGTTGAGCAGTGTTGAGCATGGCATTTGAAGGTGCTCCTGATATGACCGGCTGGTGCATGCGCAGGGCGGACAGCAACTGCAGGGGAGCCCATCAGCCAGAGGGCGGCAAATTTTTAAGGGGGCGGTGAGCAACTTTGCTTCTACAGAACTTGCTTTGCCCCTTGCTATTCTTATACCGTTGTCCCTTGCTTTGCTTATATTGCAACTCTGTTGCAGGTCCCTCTTCCGGGAGAGGGGTGCTGCCCGCAGCTCCCGGCATTCCTCCCCTTCCCCGGGAGCATAGGGCTTGGGGCCGCCTCCCCGCCCACTCAGCGCAGTCCAGCCCTGGCGCTCCTGTGCCCAGGCGCCCGCCCCAGCAGACAGTGTGGCAGCAGCGCACCGTGGCCCCGGACGGCTGCGGCTCCACCCTCAGCCAGCGTGCAAACGACGCCGCACGGGCATGCTACTGAGGTCACACAGTGAAGCACTAGGCGCAGCCCACAGCGCTTCCGTCGCTTCAAACTTCCCAGCATGCAAATGGCATGTTGGCCATCTGCTTGACAGGCCACATGCTGCCTGCCCAGGATCCTCTTGTGTCAGGATCCCGATATTTATATAGTCAGGGTTTGTTGGTTTATTTTCGACGGTCATTGAACAGCGACCTGCACACACCAGGCCTGAGCGCATTAGGACGGCCTGGGCTATGCTGGCACTGAGAACTGCAGAGGATCCGAATCCTGAGGCAGCTGTAGGCCCACGAATCTCTAGGCTACTGCTGGCTGCAGCACCACTTCGCTGGACGGCTGCGCCTGCTTGGGGCCGCCCGTAAAGAATGACGTGATCGGCCGCGCCTCGGGGCCTAGCGTCACGTCCTTCCGCCGCTTCTTCGCCTGCCTTTGACCACCTGTAGACATTGTTGTTTGTTTCACTGAACCATACTTCACCTCACCGGACAGCACTGATTAAACCTCACCATACAACATATCTTCCCTATGCAAGAATGCACTCCATCTGCCTTGTGACGGTGTTGCAAACTTTGCCCTCACCATTCTCGTCGCCATGCTCGCCATCGCCACGGGCCTCCGCAAAAGTGTCTTCGTGGTCGTAGATGTCCTGCAGTCCCATATCCCCCAACCGCCTGTCCTTCGTTGCAACCTGCACATCAAGCATCCGACTGTGCACACGTACAGCCTGCAGCTTGCGCTGTGGGCTCCCAGCTCTACCTCCACAGTAACATACACCGGCAGTGGTGCACGCAATGCCTGCCCATGTTGGGTGCTCCTCAAATGCACCGTCTGGATGTCACTGAATTTGAGCGTTTTCCGTTTGCTTGAGGCCGCGACGCCCAATGCGCGCTCCGCCATATTTCCCAACCACAGCTCTGTTGCGGCAGCAGTGGCACGCACTCCCCCCGCCGACACGCGGCTGACATCGTCATCCAGCATCATGATCCTCTGAAGGTAGGGAACAAGATTGGCTGTCACACAGGCAATCAGCCTGCGCAGTGCAATCCTAGTGGCAGCAGGGTATCATTGTCACTTTTCCGAAGCTCACTGAAGTACAGTATTTGGTTTGCACGCACTCGCAGGCCGTGCAACATACCTTGACGATCGATACAGGCAGGGCCGCTGGCTTGCTTGTGTTGTCTGGCGCCCTGTCGGGCTCTGCACAATCAGGCGTGTCCGCCGCCAAGGCGTTCGGCTCGGCGCTGCCGTCGCGTTGCGGGTCGTCTGCAGCCGCTGGAGTGCTGGCCTGGGCAGCCTTTGCTGCTGCTGCCGCCGCCGTCTCGGCATCCTCCGCCGCCTGCGTACGCTCCGCCGCCAGCTGCTTGTACCTGCCGTCAACATGCAACATAGGATGGTGAAGCAACTTCGGATCGACAACGAGAAGGGACCAATCAGTGTAGCATGTTATAATCACACGCCATGCAAATACTGCCAGCAGCGCCTCCGCACCTGTCCTTCTCGGCGTCGTCCAGCGCTTTCCACTTCTTGCCCAGCGCTTGGGCGACCACGGCTACGTTGATCTTGGCATCCGGTCCTGCGGCTGTTTGCAACTCCTCCCGCACAGCTGCCCTGTGGACGTCACTAAACGCAAAGTACGCCGTGACTTTGCGCACCATGCTGCCAGTACTGTTGCTTAGCACTGCAGCAAACCTGCTGCAATATGCCGCGGCGACTCTCTATCAGCTGCCTTGAGCAATTGACGGTGCTAGTGTGGAGCTGCTGTAGCTGACGGTACGCGCAGTTACCTGCGCAACCCATCAAGCCATCATGGAGCACTTGAAGTTCAAAATCAGCGTCGACAGAAATGACTAGGGTTTCAGTCGGACTGACCCATGAACGATAGGCACGAAGAGAGGGCCGATCATTATGTCCGATCGTCCAAAGGCGTACTGTTGTAGTACTTCATGTCAGATCCTCAGATGTTCACTTGGTCCGACAACAAAGTGTGCTCACAAGCTGCGCACAAACCATGTCACGAGCCTCTCCGTGAGACAGACGTCCTCATCGTGAGCCCAACGGCGGTCCTGCAAAAATGCCACCGTCTGTCAGTGCGCAACGGGCGAGCAGACGGTGACAATTGACCAGGGATGCGCAACCTCCGGAGGGGGTCGGGGCAAAATCTGGACGCAGACCTCGTGTCGACATGCATTCGGGTCCTCCAGGATGCGCAGGTACTTGCACACGCCATCGTTCTTTGGGAGAGCAGGTCCGGCAGTAACCTGATAGGCCATGTTGCCGCGGTGCATTTGAGTTGAGGCGCGCACCGGCAAGGCATCGATACGCCTTTAACAAAACGTAATGAAGCCTGATCACAGCGTGCGGGCAGCAGGCCTGATCGCGCTGTGTCCCGCACGCAATGAGAGAGACGGGCATGCACGCGGCGGTACCATGTCGAGCGCGGAAGAGGCGCCGACCCATTATGGCCTGCACCCCAGAGAGGAACCCTACTTCGAACTGTTCGTGACAGGCACACCTGCCACTGGAGAAGCCGGACACGGCTGCGCTGGGTCGCCTGGTCGGGTGGCTGGGGTCGTTCGCAACGTCCGCGGCGTCGCGAGACAGCACAGCCATGGAGGAGCTGGACTGCCCGCTGGCGCCCTCGCCCTCTGCGCTGCGGGAGCTCAGCATGCGCGACCTCAGCGAGCTCGGAGTCGGGCACTCTGAGCACGACGTCCTCGGCGCCGAGCTGAAGGTGGGTGGGCGCTGCTCGTCTGGCGCTGACGCAGGCTGTGCCTGCGGCGAGGGTCGTTCGTGTATTTGCATGCGCAGCATCACATCGAGCCCTGGCTGCAGGTGAACAGCAGGCGCATATCGAGGCGGTCGTTGCTCCCAGACGACGAAGAGTTGCAGCAGGTGCTGGTGCTGATCCAGTTGCTGCACCAGGGACGCAAAGCGCATGCACTTGTATCAGGATTCCGCAGTCCAGTGCAGCTGCAATACGAATCTTGTTGCTGTGTACAGATTGTGGATCAGATATCCAGCGGCACACTTGCAGCAGGACCCTCTCCTGCGCTCACAGCAGAGATGGAGAAGGTATCAAGAGCACTTGATCAGCGCCCAAGTTGGCTAACTCTGCACTGTTTTTGCTTGCAAGGGCTCATCGTGCTGTCAATGTGGAGGTGAAATCCACTGTGTCAAGACCTTCATGGAAGCCTGCTGCGCATTTGTGCAGTTGCTAGATTGGGACGCCTTCAACGTGTTCAAAGTTGCGCAGCTGTCCCGGCAGCGGCCGCTTCAGACAGTCACCTGGGCACTTCTGCACCACTTCGACGTGGTCAGCGATCTCAGCCTGCCTGTCGACAAGCTGCGCAGCTTTCTCAGGGTAGGTCTCATGGCACAAACCAGACGATCATGGCACGCAGCGCCTTTTGTTGGCTCCAGATCCACTGGTCGGTGGCCACATCAATAACATGGCCACTGACGCCCTTGTGCAAGCTTGATGTTTGCTGCGAGTGGATGCTCCAGGTGTTGGAAGCCGGCTACAACAGGAATCCGTACCACAATGCCACACACGCAGCAGATGTCACGCAGAATGTTGGCGTGATGCTGGCGGCTGATGACCTGCCCTGCCGACTGAGCGAGCTTGAGGTGCTCGCAATGCTGCTGGCAGCGGCAGTGCACGATGTGAAGCATCCAGGTCAGCATTCACTCCAACCTGACTTACTACAGGCTGGCTACCACAGCTCACGAACGTGCAGACAGGAAGGGCCGTGAGGATGGTGCCTGTCTGGAATGCTGGGCCTGTCGGCAAGGCTGCTTGGCAAAGTGTTGCCTGTCAACTCTGCGGTGTGATGATGCGCAGGCTTTGCCAATGGGTACATGGTCAACACTTCCACAGAGGCAGCGATCACGTGGAATGACATCAGTGTGAACGAGAACATGCATGCGGCGACAGCCTTCCAGCTGCTGCGGCAGCCGCAGCACAACTTCCTGGCAGAGCTCGACGCTGACGACTACCGCTTTGTGCGACGCACCGTGATCGGCATCGTGCTGGCAACAGACATGGCGTCGCATGCCGAGCTGCTCGCCGACTTCTCAGGTGAGGAGGCGGACAATGATAGAAGGCACTACAGGCGGCACTGTCTGCAGCAATCAATTGATGAGGTGCCTAGCATAGCTCGCTAAGCTGGCAGCAGATGCTCAGCAGCGGGAGGCCAAATCTGTTTTATGTTTCAACAACTGGTGTCGGTCCCGCTGGGGCCTCACCACTCTGCAGCGACTGATGATGAACTGCATGCATGTTGATGCATATTGTGCCATGTGCAGCCAATGTGGCACTGCTGGGAGATGACCTGGATGCATGGCCGCCGGATAAGCGGCTGCTGGCGCTGTGCTTTGCTGTGCACTGCGCCGACCTGGGTGAGCAGGCGCCGCTGCTGGCTGCCTGTTTTCAAACAGAGTCTCTCTTTGACAGTCATCTGCATGTGGCACTCACTGCACCGTCTGCCCCTCAGGCAACCCTGGCAAGCCTTTGGGTTTTGCCCTCAACTGGTCTGCGCGCATCACAAAGGAGTTCTTTGCCCAGGTCAGCAACATGCACCAATGGTCGTGAAGTGCATTGTAGCAATTTTCAGGCAGTCCACAGCAAACAACAAGGGCTGACGTCTCCGCATGCTGCTGAGCAGGGGGATGCTGAGGCAGCTGCTGGACTGACAATATCCCGTGGGTGTGACCGAAACAACACAGACGTCGCTGCCTCACAGGTGCAGCCGGTTCAATTGCTCAAGCCTGCCAACCTGCATCAATCGCCCTGCATATGCACATCTGCGAGAGAGTCGCGGTGCTGCAAAAGATGATAGTGATAAATTCGAACGGCTGTGAGCTGGTGGTGAGTGCACTTTGCAAGGTGACATATGCATAGACCGGCATTTTTGGCAGGATGTCGTCCTTGACATGAGGGTGGCTCTCTGCAGCTGGCGTTCATGGAGGCAGTGGTGGCACCGTCATTCCGTGCGCTGTCGGCCCTGGCACCCAACACGGCGGCGCTGGCGCTTGCCAACATCGAGGCTGCGCAGGCGCACTGGCGCTCCGGTGCAGTGCCGTGGATAGAGTGGCTGTCTCCAGGCCACGAAGATTTTGAGGCGCACCTGGGCCCTGGGTGCCCATGAGGCAGGTAGGCAATGTGGGGGCCAAGGGACTGAGGGCAACCGCAGTCATCTGACGTGCGACGCTGATCAGCAGCACAAGTGTACACTAATGCAGTGACCACGTCACGCGGCTGCTCATGGGGCGGTGACCGTGCGGCTGAAACGAGCAGCTGCTGTACATATAACTGAGAAGCCAGGTGCAGCCTTATTCGCAGATGAGTTGTTTTGCTGTGCATGGCAGCCCATGGCAAGGCTGCCGCCATGCTTGCATGCATTGGGTGTTCGTGACTTTGTGGTTTGTCGTGGACACCGTCAGCTCTCAGACGAACTGCACTGACGTTGTTTGACGACATGTGAAAGGCTGAGGCCGTATGACATGCTGATCTAGATCAGTCGCGTTCCCAGCAACCACACCACACCCGTACATCCTGCCTTGTACCGTATTGCAGCCAGCTGCTGACGTTCTGCCTTCGCGGACTCACTCGAACCGCCAGAGTGTCTTCGGCATGGCATCGATACACATCATTTCCATGTATCATCCCTGTGACACTGCCCAGAGACCATCTGATCCTTCGACGCTGAGCGGCGTTGCACCTGCCTGCTCTATCTACATGTTGTAGGTACTGGCAACAGGTTAGTTCGACATCGTTGTCACCCGCCTTGATTGTGTCAGCGACCCTGCCAGACATAGCTGGCAATGGAGAGCGACAGCGACAGCAGCCCGCGGCGCGTGCGGGCCGGCAGACCAGGCGAGAAGCGGCGGAGGCACCCCGTGGCCAAAATCAAGGGCGGCTGGACAGAGGCCGAAGATGACCGCCTGATGCGGTGGGCACCAGCGCAAATGATCTGTCTGGATTTTCAAGCCTCTTGATCCGTGCAGTTCGATCCGGTGCCTCCCTATGCATCCGTCATGCACCCGACCCATCGCAAGTCGGTCTGCCTTCGCAGCAGCCTGCTGACATGCATGCCGGGTATCACCCTCTGCAACGGAGTGATGTTTTCTGGACGTACTTCACGCGTGGTTTGTCAGCTGCCAAGGCGGTTTGTACTGCATGATGAATGTCCAAATCCAGCTTTGCCGCAACAGATTGATGTCAGTGCAGGTCATCTAGCACGGTCGAGATCGCGCTGGGTATGCTGCTTGAAGGTTGCTGACATGTGCTGTTTCATAGGATGGTAGAGGAGCACGGCGAAGGCAGCTGGAGCTCCATCGCGAAGTCATTCTCCGGGCGCATCGGCAAGCAGTGCCGGGAGCGGTGGCACAACCAGCTGCGGCCCGACATCCGGCGCGATGCATGGACCGATGAGGAAGAGGAGCTGCTGGCTGAAGCCCACGCGAGGCTGGGCAACAAGTGGGCCGACATCAGCAAGGTGCCGCTGCCAGCAAGCACCTGCCCTGTGTCAGATTTGCATGCCTCTTCATCCCGCGCCACGCCGCGCTGATGTGGCAGCGTCCTTTTGCGCGAGCTGCAGAGCATCCCGGGGCGAACAGAGAACTCGGTGAAGAACCACTGGAACGCAACGCTGCGGCGGAGGCTTCTGCCGGATGCACGGGTCCCCGGCGAGACCACCTGCCTGCGCAACTACATGCGCACTCTGGACCTGGGCGATGCTGCCTCCCGGCGCGGGAGCACATGCAGCAGGCCAGGTCAGCACCGTGGTGCACAGGGCTGCATGCACATGCGCTAGGCGCACGACGGACAGTGCAGCCTGGATCCGAACAGGTTGTCGATGCATGGCCTGGTACCAAGCAGCTGTTTGTGTTTGTGCAGGCGCGCCCACGAGGCGGCTGGGGCAGAAGCGGCGGCGGGGCACCGATGCGGCTGCGGCCGCCAGCAGCTGCTCCGAGGCAGAGGGCGACAGCGACCAGACGCATGTGCCGGGAGCGGACGATGGCGAGTGGCGGCTGCCGGCCCAGCCACATCGCCATGTCCAGCAGCGCCATTGCCCAGGGTTTGATGATGGTGATGATGCGGAGCAGCCGCATGTGAACCCTGGGAGCCCGCTGCAGTGCCTGTTCACGCCACATGGTGAGGCAGCACAGTCAACCAGCCGCTTCGAGCCAGCCATGGAAATGGAGACTGCAGCGCTGCCGCCGCTGCCGCCGCTGTTCTCCGGGTTGATGCTCCCGTGCGGCGGGAATACGCCCATCTGTAGTGGAGCTGTGGGCGCACGGCAGGCAGCTTCAGGGTCAGGCGCCATGCAGCGCGCCCGGTCGCTGCCCGGAGGCAGCCCGGCCCGCGCTGCGGATGTCGCATATCGGCCGGGCCACCTGATGCACTTTGACAGTGTCGGCTTGGTGCGCAAGCATTACGAGTCGCCGCACCTGTCACACTCCTAGGAAGGTGCTGCCATGATGCACGCTGCAGAAGGAAACACAGCGCCATCATCCTGAGGTGCTGCAGCTGAGGGCGGCATCGTGTGCGCAGGTGGACCCGGGGTGGACGGCGGCGCTGCTGGACGACGCTGCGCTGGACATGTGCAGCGGCGCGGAGGACGCCATCGCCGGCGTCATGTGCACGCCTTTCCTGCAGCAGCTGCTGTGCGCCGACGTGCCAGGTACACCATGGCATCAACATCGTGTGTAGGTTCCTATGTTGTCAGGCCTCCGCTGCCAGGCACCTCTCACCCAGGTTGCTCTTTCCTGCGCCAGCACACGCTTGCCCGATGCACCTGAGCAGGCCTCGTGCCGCTTGCAGGCAGCCCGAGGAAGGCGGTCGCACTGCAGCAGATGAACCCAGGATCTGAGGACTGCAGCAGCAACCTGGGCACCCTGGCGCACCTGGTGGAGTGGGCGTCGCCAGAGGCTGCCTCAGGCGAGGACAGGACGACCCTCTGACCCCTGCCAGCGGAGCATGAGTCTCAGATAGCCATCGACGCCTGGCGCATGGCATGTGCAAGCATGCACGTGTGCATCATTTCCATCACCATGGTCCGTCAGGTCGGCTCTGTGGGTGCACAGTGTTGGGTGCCAGCGCACTGGGCATAGGCGCTCCGCCGCGAGTGTCGCCAACCCCCGCCGGCCGCGAGGCAGCATGCACACCTCCTGGTGCGCTGCAATTCTGTCTGATCTGCATGCACAGCATGCATGACAATGTGCAGCTGGCCGAGTCGCCTGACGACCGTAGGTTGCTAGACAAGATGCAAGACATCTTGATCACATACATCCATACGCAGGCTTCATCTCGAGCAGTACAAGCCCTCCGGTGGCAGATGCAGTGCCCTCGCCAGCAGATCTGCTGGTGCCGCTGGTGCCAGTACTGCTAGAGCTAGATGGACGCAGTTACACGCAGGCGCCTGCTCAGCAGCCGCAGCAGCTCAGCATGCTGCCCAAGCAGCGGCAGCGCAGCAGCAGCGAGTGCTCAGAGGGCCCCTCACGCACGCAGGTGCCATTGACGTCCTTGCTGCCAAGCTCAACGCACATCCCATAGGTTCAGCATTATTGAAAAGCACATGGAATTCATAGTCTGGGTAGCTTCATCGTGTTGTTATCAGCATGTTGAAAGTCACAACATGGCACAGGTTGAGCTTGGCCATGGCCCAATCAAGGACGCCGACTTGTACATGAGCCGGCTGGACCTGCAGTCGCTGCCTGAGGCGGCGGCATATTGTGGCGTCGGACCACCGCACCCATTGCAGCAGGATGCAGAGACACAGGTGCTTGGGCGATCGGGAGAGCAGGTGTGCATTGCGACAAGCACTTTGGCCCCACTGAGCTGCAGTCATGCTCCATGATATCAGTATTTCCGCCCTGCCTGCAGCTGGCGACGGCTGTCTGGCACATCTGCGAGCAAGCGCGCAGTTCGTGCGGCCCGCAGTTGGGGGACATCATCTTTGCACTCCGGCTTGGTGAAGCACACTTGGGGTCACAGCCAAGCCTGGCAGTTGCCGTCGCAGCGTCGTGCTCCGCCATTGCGATGCAGGCTCTGCAGCAGATCGTGCAGCTGGCCGTCAAGCTGGGCTGAGCATGACCGGACGCTGAAATGGTCTGGGTTGTCAGAGGCAATTTGTTTAGGGTGGTGTTGCTGTCTCATGGCATGTCTTGGACGTGTCTTTGAGCATGTCTCGAGATGGGAAGCAGGACTACTGTAACAGTTTCAACCCCGCGTCCCACGCCAGCCAGCTCAGCCTTGCACGTGCAGGCCGGCACGTGCTTTGCTGGGTGCTTGCAATGTATTGACGTGAAGCAAATGCTCAGGCCAGTCATGCTTAGCAAGCAAATACACGTCTCAGGGCATCATGCATAGCCGACATGCTCGCCGCTCGTAACCTGCGCCGGGTCATGCAGGTGTGCTGGCCCCACAGCATAGCAGGCAGCGCAGGTGCAGGTCCACCTTTCGATTTCGGGTGCCAATCAAGGGGCAACGAAACATACACGGTAGACCAGGCGACGAACGTCAAGTGGTTCGAAGGCGGGGTGCCCAGGTGAGCAATTCATGCTGCGTCTGTTTGATCTGCAGTGCAGGTGGCATCCGTTGTGCCCGTATTGGTCATGAGGCCCTGCCCACTGAAGCTGGAGTGCTTCAACATTGTCTGCAGGGAGGAGAAGGAGCGGCGACTGGGGCAGCGGGGGTGCGTGCTGTGGTTCACCGGCCTCAGCGGCAGCGGCAAGAGCACTGTGGCCGCCACAGTGGAGCATGCTCTGGCCCAGGCCGGCCATGCGACCGCGCTGCTGGACGGCGACAACGTCCGTCATGGCCTGAATTGCAACCTGGGCTTCTCAGCCGGGGACCGGTCAGAAAACATCCGCCGCATCGGCGAGGTGTCGCGCCTCCTGGTTCAGACCGGCCTCATCACGCTGGCAGCCTTCATTTCGCCATATCGCGCGGATAGGCAGCGCGTGAGAGAGCGCCTGCCGCCGGGAGACTTCATAGAGGTATGTGGGGCGGTCCCCGCACCATGCTTGCAAGCATGGCATGGCATGCAATTGCGCTGGCACTTCACCAATTTGAGAGTAAGACCTACAAGGCAGGGTACATCACACGACGGTGTGCATGTCATCCTGTACAGGTGTACATGCGGGTGCCCCTTCAAGTATGCGAGCAGCGCGATGCGAAGGGACTCTATAAGAAAGCACGTGCCGGCCAATGTACAGGGTTCACAGGTGCAGATCCTGAATCGCCTGGCAATGTCTGTAAGCTAGCAAGGGACTGTAGCGACCGATCGTCGCCTTGCGATACGTCGTCATGCTGACCGTTTGTAGGCATTGACGACCCTTACGAGGAGCCAGAAGCACCGGAGCTGACCCTGGAAGCACGGGATGCCAGCGGCCAGATGCAGAGCGTGACAGCGATGGCTGCGGCAGTGCTGCAGTTTTTAGAGCAGCATCACTACTTGGAGGCGCCGGAGCCTCACGACACACGGACATGAATTTGTCATAGACCATGTTGTGACGCAGCTTCGTCAGCCGAACGATTTTGACATGGTGCTTATAGTAATTAGGGAATGGGAGGAACGAGCACAAGCGTGCGAAGTATAGAAGTTGATATGCGCACGGTATTTTGGAGGATGTTCTTGCTCGCAGCTCAGCAGATCAATTCGATATCTGCGTGTCTCGGTGGCCGGAAAGCAACATTGCTAAGGTCAGCCGACTGCCGCCAAAGCACCAACTCAAGTCACTTCTTCTTGCCGCCTCCAACACCCCCCTTCTTGCCTGTCTTTGCCGCCTTGGCTCCGGGCTTTGCCTTGGTGGGGGGCTCCTTTCGCTTTGTGCCCGGCTCAGCTGGCTTGATCGTGAAGAACGAGTCCAGGCGGCCTGCCATCGAGTCACAAAGCAGCACTGGAATTCTCAGCGATGCTCAGGCGCTGGAGCGTACAGCAACGAGCACCTGGCTGCCCACAGTGCACCAGCTCCCGCAGGCTGCAACACATTCTACAATCCTACTACGCTCAGTAGCAGACAGTTCAGACATGCGGCTACTCCTTGTGCTCAAGGCAGCCGACAGCTCGTTGTTGCAGCGCACCCTGGTTGGACTTGCCGCGCGACGAGTTGATGCGCTCGACGGCCTTCCGCACGCGGTCCTCGTTGAAAGACTTCTCCTCCACCAGGAACTTGACGAGGCCGTCCATGTCGGGCGCGGTCCACTTCATGGCGGGCACCTCCGCCTCCCCGAGCACCTTGGGCTCTGCGATCGTCGAGCATGCAGGGTTTTGGGGTCTGGATTGTATATCAGCATTGCGCAAGCGTGCCACGGTCGCGCTATGCACCATCCGCTGTCGCACGCTGCATATGATGCTTGGCAGACAGAAGCATGCCTGGGAGAACCAGCACATGCTCATGCTGCGTGCTCAGCAGGCTGTTCGTGCACGGGACGCTCGCAAGCGTGACGTTTGGCCTGCTTTTATACCTTTGAACAGGCGCCGGGCCTCCTCGAAAGGGAAGGGCTCTGGCACGGGGTACTTGTCTTTGTCTAGCGAGGCGAGCACGCCCTCTAGGTTGCCTGCGGTCGGGCATTCCAGGCGAGGTCCTGACTGTCTCAGCACGGAGTGTACAGATTGCCTGCAGAAATGTGAAAAGGCAGCCACCATGCCATTGGCAGCAGCCGCACGACAGTTGACACTTGCAATGGCCAAACACGCCTGTGTCACGATGCCAAAACCTTCAAGGTGACCGAAGGAACCGGGGCGCACCATGCTTCTGCACCAGCTGCAGCGCGCGCACAGCGCCGATGCCCCGTATTGTGCCAGCGTAGTCGCACCCGCACAGAATGCACACATCCACGAACTGCTCGGACGTGATGCCCAGACCCGCAATCACCTGCACAGCAGGCAGCATACATCATTCGGCTTCCCTGAGTGCCAGCACCACGATAGCCAGCGCACCTGAACACAGTAGAGAGCAGCGCGAAACAGTCCAGAACTTTGCAGCACGCTGCACGCTGGCCACACATCAGCTGCATCTCCTGGTGTTTGAATGAGTGGCGTCATTGACTTTGCAGTCTTGCTGGTGGCGGAGCACCTTGTCGTACTCGTACTCGGTGACGGGCTGCTTGGCGGAGGCGGGCGACAGCAGGTTGCGCGTCAGGCGGGGCGTCGCGAAGGTGAGGCTGTCCATGTCCTCGCTGGCCATCGCGTACACCGCGCCCGCCTTGCACAGCGCCGCGCACTGCGCCTCCGCCTCCGACGGCGCCTGCACCGGCAGCACCCTGCCGTGTACCCAGCTTGCAGCCTCGCACATCGCCAGCAGTTTGCCCTCGCAGCTGTCAGCACCTGCCGTTCAGCCTGGCAAATACAGTGTGCAGCACTCCAGCTGTTGCAAGTATATGTGCCGGAGTGGCAACTACAATCGAAGGGCATGTCAACAAACAAACAAACTGCAAGGGGCCCCTGCCATAGGATGTACATGGCGCTCTGTGCAGATGCTGCAGGGCACCAGACGGCGACGGCGACCAACTGCACGTGCAGTCAAATGCCTGAGAACCTGGGGAGAGTGAAGATGGTCTGTCATTGCACCTCGATGATGGGCACGCCCAGCAGCGTGAGCAGGCGCTTGCACTCGTCGTTGTGCTGCTTCGTCACCCGCACTGTGCGCTTGCTGTACTTTTCAATCTCCTCTGCCGTCTTCGTCTACATGTCACGACGTCGTCCGTCAGGAGCTGGGATGTCGGTGCCAGCACCGATATGCATGCCCGCAGCACCACAGCCGCACACTCTGTGTGGCCAGGATCCAAGCATGCGGGGTGCACACCTCCTTTGCTTCTGCCAGGTCCTCTGTCGCCTCTCCTCGCCGCTCGAACCTGCGGCGAAAATCAAGACTGCACATGTACTGCCGTCTGACATTGACGGGCGATGCAGTTGGGTACACATCTGGAGATGAAGGTGGCATCAAGGCTGGAGTGATGTGCAGGGGGCGCAATCGGTGCATGCTGCCGACCTGCGTGCAAGCTCCTCCTTCTTGGCTGTGGGTGGCTGCCCATCGAACACATACACCGGCTTGACGCCAGCCTCCAACATGCGTGCTGTCCGGAAGAACATGCCTTGCAGATGGCTGCGTAGCACCAGATGGGGTGCCTTGTGACAATGCTGATGCCACGCAGGTGCTCGCTACCAGCAGTGACTGCACCAGCTGCGTCCCTGCTCACCTGGTGACATCACCCGCCTCGCTGGTCAGCGTCTGGTCCCCGGTGCGGCCGACAACCACCTGCGTGCGCATGATGGCACGCTGGGCAGGCCGGCTCGCGGTGCAGCTGCCTGCAGAGTCTGATGCAGTCACACAGCGCAGCGGCGGGTCACCAGAAACTGGTAGATGTGCATGCTGGCGTCAATGGCGATCTTGCGCCCAAAGTAGTCCTCGAACTTCTGCGCCTTGGAGCAGTCCGGCGCATGGTCCGCCAGCAGCTTGGCCAGACCCTGCCACATCCACACAACCTCCATGTTGGCCACCGTCATGCGAGCACAACACGACACACAACCAAGCGATACGGCCGGGTCATATACCTTGATACCCATTGCTTCCTAAACTGCAGCTACAGCTTCTCCACAGCGCTGCGTCAGAGGCGCGCCATCATGACTTTGTGTTGGCTGTCACATCGACTGCGGGTGCTGTGTCTTACTGTGCTTGCATGATCGCCGTTAGCTAAACATCTATGTTCAGGCTCAATCACACCGCCGTTCCCGATGTAAAGTTGTTCTTGACGTGGTCACAAGTGAGCACTGTATTGACAGAACGGTTTTGTAATCGCCAACAGGCTTTGTGAACAGCAACAAGCGTATTTCGGCACCAGCATAGCACGCAAAAGCTCATTTGACGCGAAGTTGCATCGAGGCGACCATGTGCATGCGCATTCAAGTTCGGGGGGGACTCCAGGGATCTGTAGTCCAAGATCTCCTTGGAGACGATCTGCAACGCCGCTGGCGCTGCATGACTGTGCCTGCAACGCCTGTGAGGTCTAGTTTAGCATAAAGGAATCGGTTTGTCGGCTGTCGCAGTTCAGTGTTGGCTGGCGTCGCCTCTGTGCAAACCAGTCGCTGTCCCTCCGGAACAAGGTGCAGCCGACCCACGCAGGGCGTCATGCTGCCTGCGCATGTCAGCGGGCAGCAGACAGCATCCCTTGTCCCACAGCAGCCGCCCGCTGTCCGGCACACTGCACATCGGCCACTGACAGCCTATGCAGCACGCTGCGGCGGCTCACCACCTCAGCACGCCGCACAGCGCAACGCCTTTGGTGCAGCAGGAGCATCGCACTTGCGGCAGGATGTCAGGTACACTGTCGTGTGTTAGTGACACGACGCACATGCACAGCAGGAAACCATCACTGCCCATGCCCGCGGCATGCCTCTCAGTGGGAACATCACACTGCTGTCAGGTGCGAGGCCCAGCGGGACACTGACCGGTCTGCAGACCAGCAGTGGGTACCGAATGCACCGCCGATCCGCATACCGTCGCAGGCGCCTCCGCCGCCGCCGCCACCGCCCCGGCGGTCGCAGGTGCATCACGTAGGAGCACAGCCGCCGTCATGCTTGGGGCGCATGGTGCATGCCTATTGGCTGCGCCAAGCAGGATCCAGCGAGACGATGCTCGCACGATGCCTTTCATGCTGACCGCAGAGTGTGCTGGGGCCATTTGGGCGGAGGGGCGCACTGCTTGCCATCATGTTCGGAGGCGCAGCATTGGTGTCATCGGTCGTCAGACGTGCGCAGCTACACCAGCGTCACATGTCAACCACTGCAACACAATGAATGCCATCATCCAGTCGCCATCCGCGTGAGTTTTCAATCATCAGCCAGCGCTTCTGCAGGAGACGACCCCTCGATCGTCACAACGAAGGAGGGCGTGACAGTTGCGACGACGCCGGGCGGCAATCCGGTCGCGGTGTACACCGACGAGAACGGCAACATCTTCCTGATCGACCCCAACGGCAACCTGTACTACGACACTGGCGACCCGCAGCTCGGCTTTTACTTTGTGAGTGGGGATTTGGCATGATTCACACACCTGTACACCAGCAGATGCTGCACACAATCAGTCCACTGTGTGTGGTGCAGTCCCTGGCCAGTCGAGCACATGATGCACACCATCCAGACTATTCACATTCGGCTGCCGGCCACAACCTGCAGGTAGACCAGGAGGGCACAATGCTGAACATCTTTGTTGACGGCGCGGGGCAGCCGCAGTATGTGCCCGTCGGCAACATCAGCGACCTGGGGTCAATCGACGCCACAGCGCTCGGCGGCGTGCCGATCGGAGACCTGGAGAAGGCCCATGAGAAACAGGTGTGATCACACCGCCACGATTTTACCGCTGTTTCCTGGTATTGTGCGGCGCACAATGATGCTGTTGCAGACCGCCAGTCGTGCGTCCAGATGCACTTGACACTGACTGCGTTGCAGGTCGCGCGGCTGTGGGTGTTCCCCAGCGAGACTGACGCCCCTCTTCCAGATAACGCGCCTGCAGTGATAGCCAAGGTGAAGTGGTATATGGCTCTGTGCACCAGCGCTTGCTGCTGGTCACTGCTCGCCATGCACAAGCATAAGCCCGTGCGTTGGCGGCGGGCATAGCTGCACTGGCATATGCTAGCGCCGCAACACACAGCTTGACACTTGCATGCTGTGTCCCACAGGATGGCACAGTGCAGCCACCGCCAGTTCTCGAGGAGGGCGCGCTGCTGCTGCAAGAGAAGAAGCGCTGGTGGCCATTTGGCGAACCGCCAGAAGGTGGCGGCCAGTTCAAGCGCGGATAATCGTGCTGCGCGCTATTGTATCTTTTGGGTTGTCCTGGCTTAGGCACTGCATTTCAGGAACCTCAGAGCAGCGAGCTGTTAATGCGTTTGGCAACTCTGCTGTCAGCAGACCGATTACAATCGAGACATCAAGGGGTAAGCATGTGATAGGTTTGAACATACAGCCATCAAGTATGCTGATCAACAAATCACACGATATTCACTGAATTGAACTCCTAGGTTCTGACTGGGGCATTACACAGCACTGCCTCATGCGACACTGCATGGACTCCGCTGACCCCAACAGCTTTTGCTCCGCCGTTTTCTTCTCACTCTCGCCTAACATGCTCAAACAAGGAACCCTCTCCTGCTGAAGTTCGTTGGCTCAGGCAGAGGTGCCAGAGAGCTTGGGGCTCTCCTCGCCCTTGCCTCCACGCTTCCGCTCCTGCACACACGAGTGCAAGAGCATCACGCACCGAACTATCTCACGCATGTGAACACTAAAAGCACCCCAAAGTGCAGAGTGCAGGGGTGCAGGCGACAGGGCAGGAGGACATCGTGGGACTGTGGGCTTGCAGCGGGGTGTCAAGGGCGTATGCACACCATGATGTCCACAGAAATGCTGTTGTCTTCGCACGCCACCATCGTCTTCACATGCTCCAGCTCATCGTCTCTGATGTTGACGAATACGTCGTACAGGTTGCTGCATCACCACAAGAGTGGGTACTTCTTTTTAAGGGTTGCGATGGGGCAGTGCTGATGGCGTTTTGCAGGCAGCCAAGATGCAACTGGACGCACTTGCACGAGGGCCGACGCGGCTCTGTCTGCTTGGACGTCTGGAAATCGTCGAACATGTACAGGTCTTCACCCTGCAGCAGACGCACACCCTCTGAACCCATCACGGATTCACAGCATGGACAACGCATCACAGAATGAGGCATGCGACTGCAGTGCGAGGCAGAAGTTGGCATCTTGTACACGCCATCGGGCAGCTGCTACATGTGTCTTGCCTTGTAGTACTCCAGGGCCACCGATGGAGGGGGCAGCTTCTTCAGCAGGCTCTGCAGTTGCACAGGTCGTGTGTGAAATTGCAAAAGTGACCAAAAGTGCAGCGTGCTGCACGTTCGCAAGCAGGAACCATTATTTACAACCTGCACGTTCCTGCACATACCTCGTTTGCCTCCACAAACTCAGCATAGGTGTCTGCTGCATGCACCTCGACCAGCTCCCCGAACTTGTATGCCAGCTGCGCCAAACATCGAGTTGGGGTTGCACTCATGGAAACATGACAACACAGGAATCAAGCCCGACCAGTGAAAACACCAAATGCCGTGCAAGGCCAGCGAGGGCTGCCAGCTGGGCCTTACCGAGGGGAACAGGAAGAAGAAGCCTGCACATATAAGCAACACCACTCAGTATTCACTTCACTAGTGCTTGCGGTGACATGCCAAATGCCCGCAGTGAGTCAGCGCCCCAGCCGCCATTTGCAGCACGCGCCGGTCAGCACGAAATACTGCAACGAGCGACCACAGCGCACCGATGAGGACCCAGTAGTACACGATGGCGCCGTGCTGCGCCATGAAGCGGTCCAGCCACAGCGAGTCGCCGCCCAGCGACTCCATGATCTGCAGGTGGTGCATCTCGTTCCACTCCTGCACCGCGCGGTGAGACCCTCCGTCAGAAGCCCTATCTTGTTTGTCAAGCTCCCAGCCAGCGCAGTGCATCGCGCCCTCTGCCGCCATCAGCTACCAGCACTGGAGAGGACCGTGCTGGGGGGGAAAGCCACGGCACACACCTCTGCAAAGTGGACCTTGCGGAGGCCGGCGCCAGCGCGCCACCAGCCTGGTCACAGAGGCATCGACGTGCATCAGCATCAACACCTTGAGAAACGCTGCAGACGCAATCTGGAAGCTGCCTGATGCGTGCTCAGCCGCAGGGCGCACCCAGGGTCTCGTACAGGTGCAGGACTGAGATGAACGCGAAGTATGGGACCCGCGCCACCGTCTCTAGCACCCAAAACCTGCAACAATGAGGTCGATCAGCCATCGTAAGCTTGAGCATCTTCTGTGTGGACCTACTCGGTCAACTAACCAGTCAAGTGCGGTACTGTCCATTAGCTCGAGGTGCTGCCAGGGGTCAGCGCGCCCACACCAAGGCGTACCTCTGGATGGGCCGGTTGTTGAACACGACGTCCAGCGTCCAGCACAGCAGGCTGAAGGGCAGGCGGATGAACCAGGGCGCCTGCACCTTCCCGTACGCCGCCTCCCGCGCGTGCTCCCGCACCAGCACCGCCTCGTTGCTCAGCGCCAGCTTGTTCAGCAGGCTGCGCACCTGCAGAGGCCACCACGCGTGCCAAAGCTGATGCCAGGTGCGAGAGCAGTGGGGCGGCGGTGCATGTGCTCCCGCAGCAGCACGACCGCCATACAATCTTCGTGATGATGAGGCACCCATATGAACAGCAACGGCTCGTGGTGCGAACGATGCTGTCACTGCCAATCAGAGCGGTCGAGGGTGGGGTGATGGTGACGGCTTGCAGATGGACCGCCCGGACAGTGGCCTCACATCTTCCACTGCGTTGTCGACGGAGCCGTCGCTGTCGACCACCTCCTCTGGCACCGGCGACGGCGTGAGCTTGGGGAACACGCCAGCGTCCTCTGCCTTCCGGTCGATGCCGGCAAAGAACTTGACGAAGCTAGAGCCGGCTTGGCCAATCGCCTACAGGCGCATGCACCGATTCAGCCAGCAAGTGGGACCGTGTTTGGTGCTCAAAGTTGTTCACCTACAGACACACCAAGCTTGCTGCAGCAGACCGAGCATGCACACTGTGGGATGCACGGTGCAATATGACACCTTCTGGATGGCGCCGCTTGGGGGGTTCGCATTGGTGACCGTCTCAAACTCATCATAGCGGAACGCCCGGCGCAGCTGCTCGAACTCTTTCTTGAAGTTCTCAATTCCCTGCCATGCGAACGCTGCCGTCAGCAGCTGCCATGCTGACCGCACGTCCCATGTCGGCAGCCACGAGCATCACTGGGGATCACCAGCGAGCTCGTGCAGGCATAGGCACTGATTCCTCACCAGTGAGAAGATGTTTCCAGGCACGCTGCCATACTCGTCTTGGTACAGACGCATGTTGCCGCTGCGGAACCCATAGTCGGCACACATGACCTGCGATGTGCAGTGTCACAGCATCTTGGTCCATCTGTCGGCACCAAGGTTTCACCGGGCAGCATTTGAAGGCGCAACATCTGTGCGGACAATGAGCACCTGCATGACCTCGCCCTGCGCGGAGACAAACGCATTGCACTTTCCATCATCGTCTTCTGACCCGACCTTCTCCATCTTGGCCAGATCCCTGCACAGCGTGCAATTGAGAGATGGGTTACATGTAACCTGCCAACCCAACTGCGGTGGCATCAGCCGACCGACCAGACACACATCGATGCAGCGCATGAAAGATATGCTTGGCACCCACTCTCTGTCCTGGGTAGGGTTGGGCGCTGCGCGCACTGCCACGCTGCGGCGCTGCTGCCGGTGCGCAGCACACACGGGCCGCACTGGTGCCGTCGCGGCCCTGCATCCGGTGAACGACCTTTCGCACAACTGACAGCTATTCAGGGATTCACGCAGACACAGCTGAGACATGCGTGTTTGGCAAACCCAGAGGAGAGCTATGCACTGCCCAACCACTGCCATGCCGTGTGCGCCACCTTCCGAGGTCAACGGAGCAAAGCCCTCAACTGAACGGCGAATACGGGAACCATAGCACTCATGACAAACATGCAATCTGACCTGCTGGAGGCGCTGTGCCGTGCCAGAAGCTGCCATTGCCCGCTGCGAGCGTGCACTGCTGTCGTAGGTTTCATCATGCTGGCTCAAGGCACGCGCATACAAGTGCGCCACCGCTTCACGCGTGAGCAACGTGCTTCAAACTGTCCCTGGCTCGTTGCGGGTCCGGGTATGCTGAGTGAAGCGCAAACCGTATCTGAGCGGTATGAGCGCTCGCAAAGATATCGTCAGGTTTCTGAGTTGGATTATGTCATGGTCAAGGCCCCACTAACATGTTATGAGTTCAGCAGCATTATGGTGTTGCACTCTACACTGAAGACGCCCTTCAGCCCCATCACAGTCTCCAATAGTGTCGCAGCCGGCGGCAATTGCGGTTTGGGCTGGTCAACTCCCCGGGATCCTGAACATTGACACGCCTGCAAAACCAGAAACCTTCCCCAGGCGACCGGCAAGCATGTCGAAAGGTAGCACACCTAACGTACACTGGTGTTGACACGAGCCAGCTGCTACACTGCTGATGTTTGAAAAATGGCGTCATTACCATGCACCAGGCCGTGGCGCTTCTGCAACTCATGTTCTCCACCCATGCAGGACTCCGCGACGACAGTGATGCCTGGCTTAAGGAATACGAAGACGCTAAGCAGTCTGCCAACGAGGTTCTGACCGTCATCCAGGCAAGACTGGCGGTCCCATGTGCGCTCGTCCGGTTGAATGGCATCTGCAGATGCCTGCCCGCATCGTCGGTCCTCGGCAGCGTTTCAGCCCCGCAGCCTACATGCATCTGCAGGATCGCAACGCCGAGCATGCCAATGGCGGAGCAGATGCATCGAGGCTTACAGCGCAGGCGCGGCGCAAGCTTGCGTTGCTCGGCACGGCAGTGGAGACCCTCGCTGACAAACTGGAGAACCTAAGCTCTGTGTGAGTGCATCACGGCCGTGCACATGCAAGTGTCGCACGCTTCGGCTGGCGAAGTACACCTACCGAAAACGGCCACCTGCGCAGGCAGCTGACACAGTCGTCCCTTTCGGTTGTTGACAGGACCGAGAACGAGAAGAACAGACGGCGGGACCTGGTTACAGCGCTCAGGAGCAGGCGGCAGCAAATGCTGCTGTCCCTCAAACGGGACACGCACCCCAATCAGAGGTGACATGCTTGGCAGCACACAGCCTGGTGTTTGTTGGGTTCACAGGCCTGCAACTTGAAGCGTCTGTCCCAGCTCATTCGGCAGGAGCCACCTTCGGCTGTCCTTGAGCGCAGTCCGAGCTTGCTACAGCCCGCAATGTCTCAAGCTTCGTGCCAGCGCTGTCCTATCTTGTTGTACTGAAGCTATGTCACAATCTGAAGATGTTGATCCTGCACTCTTGCCAGGGCGTCGCTGCTGGAGGGCGCGGGGCGGGACCGGCCGCCACAGGAGACGGAGGCGACCGCGGGGCTGGACAACCGGGGCGTCGTGCAGCTGCAGCAGAGCCTCATGCGCCAGCAGGACAGCCAGGTCGAGCAGCTGGAGCAGAGCGTCAGCAACACGCGGGTGTGCACACAGTGACCCAGAGGCCGTTCAGCTGGTGTCATGCACAGCACCCTCGTGTGGACACAGCAGCTTGCTGATGACATGACCGCACAGCCAGAGCTGCGTGAGCTCGGCGCGCTGCCTGCCTGCACGCGATTGTCGACCGCTGTCGTTGTCAACGCGCAGCACATGGCGCTCACCATCGACGAGGAGCTGTCCCTGCACAACCGGCTGTTGACCGAGCTGGATGATGACGTCACCGTCACGCACAGTCGCATGAAGGTGCAAATGCGACGGTGTTCATGCATGTTTGCCTTGCTTGCCATTGGCGTTTCCTAGCATGAGCGCTGTGTCTAAAGCTGTGATCCGTCCCAGTTGAGATGAGACGCCGAGCAGATGTCATATGTTTCTGTTACGGTCTGCAGCCTTCATTCAACTGGTGTACGATTGTGCCATTCTTGCAGGCGGCTCAGAAGCGCGTGCGGCAGATTCTGCGTGATTCTGGAGGTTGCAAGTTTAGCTGCGCAGCCTTTGGCCTGGCGCTCATCCTGGTCCTGCTGATTGTTCTGCTGTTCAAGCTGTTATGACTCTTGGCGCGCATTGCGGCATGGGGTGGCCTTGTCTGATGTACAAAAGTGTTTCATTTAGTGTTTAGGGCCGAAAGTAGTGATGCTGTTGACGTCAGCTGGCTAGCACTGTCTGCCATCAGCCATCAGTGTTCGTGATTTCATCAAGGGATGTTGTAAGCAGTGCTATTGCAAACGTAAACTCCCAGACTTAAACGCCCAAACTCAACACTGCGATTAATACTTTGGATCGTTGTCATCATACCTGCAGACACACAGATGAGAGTCTTGCAACGCCAGAAAAGCGGACACGATGTGAATTAGTCCACCATGTCAGTGTCCCAGGGCTTGCTTGCAGCATATGATCAGAAGCTTTGAAAGCAATGAGCAGAGGACTCACAGCTTGTCCAGATTGCCGTACTTCTGCATGGCGATCTCAGCGCGGACCTGTGCAGCAGCCACCTTGGTTGGCCACTACGACAATAGCAACACTTTGTGACGCCCGAGCAAAAAACGTGATGCTACTTGCGTGCTGATCAGATGACGCACCTTACGAGCAGTGTCAGTGGCAACGCCCACAATGATGAGCACCGATGTCCCCGCAAACCCACGGAAGGCCGTCAACTTCGTGATGGCCTCCACTGCAGCAGGTGCCGCCTGCAGCAGATGGGCCGAGTCATTCGTCGTGACACATGGTCCTTACTGTGCAGGGATGCCATCAATACAGCAGACGCGACATGCACATGTTGCACACGGACCGCCAGTAGGCCGAGGAAGACTGAGCCGAGCACCGACATGTACATCAGTGTGTCAGTGATGTACTCTGCTGTTCTGCGGCCAGGCCGCACTGCTGGGATGGAAGCACCCTGCATGCTCAACACAGGAGGCATGGGCTTTTCAACATGCTGAATAACAATAACGTTGCGAATGTTACATCTGCCAGGATGTTCACACCCCTGACAACTGCAACCCACTGTATGCTGTTGATGCACACTAAGCACACAGGTTGCACTTCCACAGGGCACAACACCTGGCGCTTCAGCTGTTCCGCCAGGTCCTTCGGCTCGAGTTGCAGGAAGGTGTAGTACCAGTTGAAGAACGCGATCAGCAGCACATTAAACTGCAGAGAAGATGCTCAAGTATCAACAGTAGCATGAGCGAGCACCGAGCCCTTCTGAACGGGTCAAGGCGCACCTCTGCAGGCTGCTTACCCACAAGCAAAAGATGAGCGCTTGTGCGGCAGCGTCAGTGGTGAGAGCAAAGGACTTGGACAGAAGGTGTACCGGCAGGTAGAGGCTGCCAGCAGGCGAGACTGCTTTTGCAAAAGAGGTGACCGCAGGCGTGTTGATGTAGCGCGCTAGCGCGGTGGGCGCCGCCAGCAGCGACGACGCAAAGATGACCGGCATGACGCCTGTGGCGTTCACCTGTGTGCACAGGAGAAAGAGGTGCTGAACATACAGAGGGAGGGTAGGGTGATTACTTGGGATTGCAGACATGTGCACTATGTGACAGTGGGTGTGCAGAGCTCCACATGAGTCAGCGTGTACATCCGTCTTAAGTCGTGACAGCACGCTCAAATCAGGCAGACGGGAAACGAGCATGATGACATATGGGCACATGGATGACAACACTTGCACCGCACCTTGAAAGGCAGGTACGACTGACGGCCCAGTGAACCGGTGCGGTAGCGTGACGCATAGTTCATGGGGATCTTGCGCTCAGCTTCTTGCACGTACACGATGCCCATGGTTGTGAGGAAGAACGCCAAAACGTACACGGCAAGGTTGCTGCTGTTTTCTGTGCTGGCCTGCAAATCAGGCGGATGGATTGTGTCTGGACCGCTTGTCCCGGGTGAGCTGCGTGTGGATTTCAGGCGTTCAAGCATGCGGGAGGAGCACCTTGCATGTGCAAGCTGCAAGCCCACCTGTTGCACAGCGCCCCCGACGGACGTAGGCAGCGCAGAGGCAATGTTGGCAAAGATGAGGATTGAGGTGCCATTGCCCAGCTTCAGCTCTGTGATGACGTCTGCAGTCTGCAGAGTAGCAGGGCCGAGGTTGTAGGTGGTCTGCCTGTCATGTGACCCAGCAGTGCGCTGCCAAAACATAACACCAGACAGCAAATGGGATGGACAAGTTGCAGCAATCGCTTACGTGGACCAGGATCATAGCGCCAGCAGTGAGTGTCAGGGAGTTTGTGATCAGCCACTCCGCCGTGAAGTCATCGACATACGGCCGGATGTATGACAGCTGGCCCACCGCCTGCGCAGCAGTGGTAACGGTTGGGCTGGACGGGTATGTGCTGGCAGATGAGGACACTCACGCAGGTCATCGGTTACGAACATTCAATGAAATTCTGTCGCTGGTTTCAGCGTCATACCTGCACCAATGCAAACACTAGGGCCGCCAGCTTCTGATACAACTGGAAGCGTGCCTGACCCTGCATGTGCATGGACAGCAAGTGATCGTGACCCATAGGGAGAGACGTGTACAAGAGCAAGCCGCACGTATCAGATGATCACCCGCTGCCCTACTGCTAGAAATCGCAATCGCAAGGATGCCACGTACCACGGTGCCCTCCTCCCGCTGCAGCTTCTTCAGTGACGGGAAGACCGACGACAGCAGCTGCAGGATGATGGAGGCGTTGATGTATGGTACAATGCCTGCAGGGCAGCAGCAGCAGCATGTCCGTACATACCTACCATGCCGTCGCAGCCGGTGCAAGACCGGATAGTCACACAACCGAGGGTTTGAAAGGTTGCATTGCATCTGCTGCACAGCTGGCCGGCTGGCCCGGCATGACCATGGCTTTGCGGATTTGAGAAAGGCTGTACCCAGGGAGAAGAGGCCGAAGCGGGAGATGGACCCGCCGGACAGCTGGTCGATGGTGCCCAGCAGCCCGCCGCCGCCGGCGCGCATGCTCTCCGCAAAGCGGTCCACATCAACACCCGGGACACGGATGTAGGATCCCACCCGTGTGAAGACGACCAGCAGCTGCAAGGGGCGGAGGCAACAGGCGTCAGCACAAGCAGCGCACAAGGGCACCACCGTGAGCAATGGTGCATGTGCAAATGCTCGCAGTTTGCCAGGGTACTGGTGCTGTTTTGGCCATTTGGCATGCAGCGGCGCAGCCGCCGCTCACTCACCAGCAGTGTGCCCAGCTTCTGTGGCAGGTCCCCTCGGAAGAACTGTCCAAGTCCACCACCATCCTGCTGCTGCCCCAAGCCGCCGCCGCCCCTCCCGCCAGACATGGCCATCTGCATGAAACGTCTCGACAGTGGCTTGCCTGCTTTGGGGCGGGCAATGTCGGTCAGAGGCTCGCGTCACTGCTGCAAGCTGCGCGCAAAGAAATGGTGCCGTGTCACCTGCAATGCTGTTGGCGACCAGCTGAGTCCCGCCGTGATCCATGCCAAATTGATCTGTTCCTGAGATGGAACATCGGCCGGCTGCTGCGCTGTCCGCCCTCTCCGCCAGAAGTCGCCTGCAGGGAGTGTGGAGTACGATTTAGCACCTTTGCAGGCACATGGTCTGCATGCATCAAAGTGATGATGCATAATTGCCAATACCATGCGAGGCAATGCACCTTCAAGGAATCTGGGTAGTAGTGGCCGTCGATGCCGGGCAGTCAGTCCTGGACTCGCGACTGCCTGCACCACCTGTCTGGGCTGGGACCGGGCGGCACCTGCGCCATGCAGCTGCTGTGCATGACGTTGCCCACCGCAAAGCTTGCCTGTCAACACACTATTTCTGGTGTACCTTGAAGGTTGCACTGTGCTAAATACGCTTCTGTGCTGTGTTCGCTGCAAGGTGGGGCAATGACACGATGCCATCCCAGTGAGTGCACAGGTGTGTCCGAGACTGATGGAAAGCAACCTCGCCGGAAAGCAGTCACATTGTTGCAGGGACAATCAGAAGCGACAAATCCCGCACATTGAACAAGTTTGCTGCGTGCGCGCTCTGCTGATTTGCTCCGTTGCAGGTTCCAACATCAAGTTCTGATGTTGGAACCTGGATCAGCCGCCCTGTGCTGTGGGGCGGGGCTGCGAGATGGAAACATGGAATCCGACGGAATGCAGTGGCACATGTTGCCCTGCTGGCGGTTTCACCGGGATGCAATCTAGCTTGCAGCTTCTGCTCTCAACACACACTCACACGCTGCAGACGGAAGTCACACGTCACAATGCTGCTGGTCAATTGTTGGGGACTGGCGGCACCGCCGCCAATCAATCTGTGTTGCAAATTTGCATGGCGCTGATGCGCTGATAACCGGCGGGCGGCAACGGGGGCCCTTTGGTGCTTCCAGAGGCGTGCACGCCTCTGCAAACACCGACGCCGTGGCCAGCCCGCCTCACTCCTCTTTGCTTCCGTGCGCCGCGACAGCGCCGTCTGCCTGGTCCACGCCCTTGCCCGCAGGCTCCGCAGGCTTCTTGGGCCGCTTGGGGGGAAACACCACCGCGTACATCGTGACCGCTGCAGCACCACCAAGCATTGACAGTGAAACTGAAGGATAGCTGTGATGAGGTGGGCGTGCAGCCACCTGCAGCACTGCTGTGTGCAGGATGCCTAAGATCAGCAACACTGCGCACCTGCGATTGCAAGGTGCCCGAAGAAGTGCACCGAGCGCCACACTGCAAGGCTGCTGTTGAAGTGCAGCACCTGCACAGCATGCGGCAGCAAGCATCAAATGCTGGCCTTAAGCCACGCAACGCATGGACAGCGTGACACAGATCCCAGCAATCCCAGCAAACATTGACATGCAGTCTGAGCACCAAGGACCCACCATGAAGGATGCACCCAGGTACTGCAGGGTGAGCTGAGTGTACAGCAGCTTGACAAAGCGCCACAGCAAGTTGTTCTGCGCCCGCTCGCTCCAGTCCCGCTCGTACCGGTATATCACCTACAATGGGTGGGCTGGCCTTGCACAACATGACAACATTTGAACACGCTGCAGCATGCACCAGACCATCTAGCAGCCTGGTGTGTGTGTGACACGTCACACTGTCCACATGGCGTACCTTGCTGGAGTTGAAGAAGAAGGCACACGAGATGAAGAACAGGGCGTAGCCTGGGAATATGCCGTGCCACAGGCCGCTGACCAGCTGCGTGACGACGAGCGTGGACAGCTGCGGCTTGCGCCCCTTGGGCGTCAGCCGATCATACACATCTGTATGCAACAACGACCAGCAGGTCGAGGGGGCCACTGACATGCCCATGGCAGCCACGCTGAAGATTGCAAACCTCGACCCAAGCAGGTGCAAGCACGGGATGTACACGCTGCGAGCACTCACATCTGCGCAGGAAGTTGCCGGTCGCCACATTCCAGTCGGCTGGCAAACGTGCCGCAGAGTTGGACAGCTCCACCTTGCGCATGCGGGTGTTCACGCAACGATCCCACCTGCTTGTGCAGTGATTGCTTTGTTGAGGTAAGGGGGCGGCTGCTCAGCACGCACAGGGCAGCTCAGTATCAGCATCAACTGACGCTGCAACATGCATATTCTGCAGCGGTCCAGACTCACTTGGCACGGCCAGTGCTGTAGTCGTAGCCATTGAATGACAGGCCCGAAAATATCAGGGAGCTCTCAGACACAGCCCATGCGAAGTAATATCGCAGCCGGTATGTGACGGACACAGCATAGATGAAGGCGATCCTGCATAAAGAGCTTTGATCAGCAGGGGAACCATGCGGCTGTAAAGTACAGGCAGCGTCCAGCATGGCCATGATCGCAGAGACAAGCGCCCGGCACATCCTCACTTTTGAAGGAAGTTCATCCGCGGGAACCAGGCAGACTCCATGGCATCCACTGGGAAGTAGGCTGTGAAGTACAGGTGCAGGCCGGCGCAGATGACGCCCTTGGCCAGCCGCACCTACATTGAACATGCTATGGCTCCTTGCTGCTCATCCCTATTGAGCGCAGGACCACACACCATAGCGAGGCACATCATGCATGCTCGGTGTGTATCCAGTTCACGCACCAGGCCTGGTACTAGGGGATTGGGGCTCCCACGCTTGCAGGCTTCAGATGCCCACATACCTTCCCGGTTGATGAACTGCAAGTAGTCCTTCACCTCAAAGAAAGGCCCTGCACATGACAAAAGATTGCCAGATGACATTCGTGCGGCAAACTGAGCATGATCATGCAGAAGAGCAAAGAGATTGACTGTGGTCCCCAAGAGCAAACGGCGCTTGCCTGCCAGAAGGTTGCCACCGGCGAAGAGGTACGACATGTAGGCAAGCGGGCTAGGCAGCTCTGTCAGCTTGTGGCTTTGCTGATAAGCGCTGAGGTCCTGACGTCGCACGGAAACCTCTGAGTGATGAGCCCGGGGGGGACAGTGCGCCCAACTGTCGCAGCACAAACGGGCATCATTGGTGCAAGACCTGCAGCCAGCATGCAGCTGTGCGCACCTCCTCCTTCTTCAGCCCGTCCTGGTAGCAAACTGCCACGGAGATCAGCTTCAGCGTCAACACCATTTGTGCGCCGGTAAAGTCCATTTTGCCCTCCTTCCAGGCCTGCCCGCTGGCACTGCCAATGTGACTGCAGGAGCAGGTAAGCCTGTGTCAATGTGCAGGTTTCTGGGGATCTGTTGTGTAGTATCTGCAGGACGACGAACACATCACTCGAACGGTGAGTTTAGCAGCTTACCACCACAACAGGTAGCCGAAGCTGGTCAGCCATGTGAGGGTGGCTGCGTGCTCACGGAAGCGGAGCATGGCAACATAGCTGAAAAATGCCGGGACCAGCGCATTGAGGACCCCATTGCCGAAAGGGTAGTAGATGAGAAGAAATCCTGTGATAGCGGCGTACAGGTGGCGACCTGCACAGGTGTAGACGCAACGAATTGATGCATAGACTGGAACTGCATGTGGTGCGGACAGTTGGGTCTGTCTGAGAAGAGGAAGTCACGACATTGAGGTTATTGCAAAGTCACTTCTGGGGTTAGGTAGGATGCGGAAGCCAGCGCCGACCACCACGCTCAGGAAGAAGGCGATGGTAAAGCGGAACTGGGAGAAGGAAATGCCAAGCGCATCTGCGGCATTGACCTCCCAGCCTGTCGCCCCCGGTGGGCTCGCGACGGTGCTGCTCATGAATACGGCCGCTTGAGCCCTCAGATGTCAGGCGTAGCGCTCACGCGCGATCAGCATTCTGGACGATCTCCCACAGCGGTGTGCCCGTTGTGTTTGCAATCCTCAATGCTGTGAGCGTTAGGGGATTGTTCAGCGGTCAAGTCCCCTGCCCACAAATGACTGCGTTACTTCACACAGACACGGTGCATGTAACCCGCGACAGCGGGGCCTGAAATGCGCAATCTTGCTGAAGTCGCAGGGGGTGCGGGGAAGCTGGGAGTGCAGGGCCGAACGGGCGCAACGGCCTGCAAACCCTAAACTCCTGGTCGACATTCGGCTGCGGCCTGCGCCGCTATTGCTCACATTGCTTGTTGCTGCCTGGTTCACGAACGCCTGCCGTAACGGCCTGCGACACCTCATCAGCATTCCCATCGGCGGTTGAGGCCTGCCGAGAGGCCCGCAGCCGCCGGCTGCGATCCGCGATCCTGCAGGTGACACACTCAGCCGATGCACCGCGCCTTTGATCGTGCTGATGATATACTGCATGTGCACCAGCTGCGTTATGATAAGTGGAGGCCAATGATCGACAACAAGTTTTCCAACAGGTTCTGATGTTCAATGTGACGACGAACAACATGCACTACCAACTGAGGCCTCTGCGTGTGCTGCTGTCCTTGTACAGTACAGCATGTATGCTGTGGCTTGCTCGTCGTCATGTATGCGGTGGTGTACTGTGCAGGAACCGTCTCGGCAGGTGGCGCTCCATCGTCCGGCAGCCCGCCACGCCGTCAACAACAGCAACAAGGTGGGCGCAGCATGAAGGGCCACTTCGGTGTATCGCTATTGGCTTCGGCCGAGGAGAGCGTGTCTCACCGGGCGAAAGTCCCCGGGCGACGAGGCAGAGAGTGCCAGCGCGAAAGCGCAAGACCCCTGTAGCGCCCTTGCCTCGGCAAGCGTGTCGCACAGGGCAGTTCGCCATCAATACAGTTATGTGTGCCAGCGGACTCCTTTGGTCCGCCAACTCAACGGGGCTTACTCTCGTGCTGACGCTCACACCACCCACCCCCCACAGGTGCCCTGCTGCAGGCGCTGCCAGGATTGCCGGATCTGACGATGGCGTCCTCTCCATTGACACTCTGCTCATCGGCGCACCAATGAGCTTCGATTGGTGCGCTCCGTACGGGGACATGATCAACACACCGCTCACAGCCACTTGTGTGATTACGATGCTCTGCAACGTGAGGCAGGATGACGACAGTTATTCACCACAGACCTGAACGTATGTGAGGCTGGTGCCTCCATGCCGATACTTCATGCACCATTCTGACTGCACCAGCACAGTCGCAGTTGCATCGCAGGCGCAGTGGCTGCTACAACCTCATCTGCCATTCGTGTGGAGTTTCAGGCTGCTGACGATATGGTCTTCTACTGCCATGCAGAGTGACAGCCAGCTGCAGAAGGATGGGGCGGTCCGTGCTATTTGAGGTGACCCTGGCAGATGTCTTTGTGCTCCCGTGCATCTACTCTCATCTCCTCAAGCCTCACCAGATGTTGCATGTGACGTCAAGCTCACGGCTTTCACTGCAGACAGGTGCTGGATCGGCCAGTCACCTCCGTCATCGTCTGCCTGCTCGCTGCCGTCTGGCTGCGGATCCACAGCGTGGGCGCCGACTACCAGCATGTGGGCGCCTCATACGACCTGGTCGTGCGGGGCAAGCAAGTTTGGCGGCTACTCACAGCACAAGTGAGCTGCTGCTGCGTGTGAGCTGTGGTCGCATGCTTCTGCACATGGGCAGCTGCTCTGGTTCCTGTGAGTGAGTCAGCTACCCGAGCTGCCACCGTCAGTGAGAACATTACCAAATATCTTCGATACTCAAAAGGTTGGCTTGTGATGTGGCGGTTGCATTGCGTGTAGGTGAGCCATGTCTCGGGGGTGCACCTCCTGTTCAATTGCAGTGCCCTCTGGAATATGGGGTATGTTGAGACCCAGGGCGGCAGCGGCTCCCTGTTCTACCTATCCTACACGGCGCTCTTCCTTGTCCTGTCTTCGGTGGTGCGTCTGCTCACCTCCGCTGCTCTCATTGCAAACTGTTGCTGATGACGGCACAGACTCCAAGAAACACACATCAGTAACTGGCACCATGTCTGTGGTGCTGCAGGGCATCATGGCGCTCTATGCAGTTGCTGTGCATGCCTTCCGCAGAGAGCAGGATGCACACACGCTGACTGTCGGATATTCTTGTGTTGTTTTTGCTTGGATGGCGTACCTGGCTGCGTCTGCGGGTGCGCCCTTCGTGGATGTCACCTGGCATCCATTTCACCTTTTCGTTTTGAGTGGCAACCAGGTTCGTGCGGCTGAATCACCGTCTGATCCACAATGCTGCCACATTCTGCAGGCGCAACAGCGACGTACAGCCTTTTTGGGGCCGTGCCTATTCCTGCCAACCTGATGCCACCGGGAGCACTGGTGTTCACATCGGTTATCGTGCCCCAGGCCAGCTTCCTGGGTCATCTTGCTGGCCTCGTCGCCGGGTATGTCATGGCATTCCTGCCGACTGTTCCATCATTGGCCAACCTGGCCATATTCGTCTGCTTCCTTGGCGCTGTTGCCTGGAGCTTGCACAGGCAGTTCGGCAGTCTCCACTTCGAACGGCTCAGGTCGTATCTGCTACTCAGATCCAGCGGTGATGATGTGGTACTTGGGTAGGTGCTAGGAATGTCGCTCCGTGATATTGGGCCTGCGTGCCATCAGACGTCTGCTGTATATGCTAGATGTTGTGTGAAATTGTACCACCTGTATACTAGAGCTTCAGATCACCACTGTAACTGCAAGAGCTTCAGATCACCACTGTAACTGCAAGCCTCCAGGTTGCGAGATTTCCGGGATACCAGCTGCTGATGCGTTACACACGTGTTAGATACGTGCAACCGTGAACCTGTTGATTGCGTAAGTTCAGCCCGGCTTAGATCGCTGCTCAGGTGGCGGCAGATGTACGCCCAGCATGCCAGCAAGGTTCGAAGCGGGACCTGGCAGCCCCTGCTGACTTGCGAATGACTCCAGCAGATTGCTGACCAGGTTCAGGTCCAGGTCAACCGGCTGCAGCTCGGCATCCGGGTCAGCACCGGCCATGGTGTCAGCTCCAGCGCTTGCCTCCGCCTGCCCTGCCGCTTCATCGCCTGGGGCGCGCTCCGCCACAGATGTGCCATGCTGCGGCGCTGGAGCGGCCTTGGCTGAGGGGTCCTCACCCACACGCACGAAGCTGGAGCCCATGTGGGTGCCCGCCAGCTGCGAGTCCAGTGCCGCAGAGTACCTGGGTGAGGGACAACCACATGGTACGTGATGGTCCATACATGCAGAAGCTGGAGACGATGTGTGCAGGTGTCAGCTATTGCATAGTGGTCATCTGAGCAACACCATGACGCCAAGCAGCTGCCCGCACATAAGCATTGCCTGCATGGTGTCATGCACCCGACCTGCACTCGAGCCGGCCAGAGCCATGATTGCAAAGGCGTTCGAACATGCAGCAGGTGGCTCACTCTTCCATGAACTCCACGTCGTCACTGTCCGTGTCTGTGTGCGGCCCGTCGTCCTGCTGCCGGGCGCCAGATGCGCCTCGTGGCGCCGCTGCTGCCAACTGCAAAGCGCTTGCCCTGCCGCCGCTGCCAGGTCCCACTGCTGCGGAAGTGGGGCGGCCCGCAGGCCCCTCGCCCCCTGAAGCATCGTCTGATGTATCCTCCTCGCTCTTGTCAGCGTAGAAGCCGGAGGATTCATCAGAGTCGGACTGCACGCCAGCCATGGTGCCACCACCCAGGATGGCTGTGAGCTGCTTGAGGAAACCCCCAGGGTCGAAGCCTGGGCGCAGTGGCACATGAGTAGCATCGATCCTAAACACTGTACGCCTCTGGCTACAAGGCTCATTGAGATGTTGCTGCTGCCATCACTCCCACCTGCGAATCACTTGTCCATTGCTGGTGCATTTGCAGACATATCCATCACAGTGCAGGGCGCACCTGGGGCACCGTCAGAATCTGTGGCAGCTGCAGCGTCCGCGCCCTCGTAGCTGGACGTCTCCTGCAGGTACCCCTGCACTCCACACAGACTGCGTGTCTATTAGGCAGCAAGCCGTTTGGAAATACATCTACCTTATCGCTCAGCCGCAGCGACATCCAAACATGCTGCGCGGCAAGGGTAAGGACACAGCAGCTCCCTGGGTGCCGCCAACATCACATGGGCCTGAAGATGCCACGAGGTGACTGCTGTGACAGGCTGGCACCTGCAGCCGCCTCGACATCTGTTCCAGCTGCGCCGCCGATCCACTGGCATCATTGCCGTCCGCCTCCCTGACTGGCTGCACGCTGCCGTCGCCGCCGCCAGCAGCTGTCCGCGCCGCGCGCTGCAGCTCGGCCTCGAGCTCGGCGCCGCTGTTTGCCAGCCAGGCGTCGCTGTCCTCCGGCCCTGGGCTGCGCAAACTGTCTGCCGCAGCAGGCTCCTGCTGCACACAAGATGTAGCAATCCAGGATGTCGATGCACATGGGAATTAGCACAGGCGACACAGCATATATTGCCAAATGAAAGCTACCTCCACCATGCCTGCCTGAAACTGTGCAGCGGCAGCTGGCACAAATGCCACTGGCTATGATATCATCTAGCATACTTGTGCACCTCGCGCTGCGTGGTTGCTTCGCTGCACACCTGCAGGAGCCGGTCGATGTGCTGCACAGGGTGGGCATCCACGTCAGCAGCCTGCTGATATGCTGTCAGTGCTGCAAAGCGCTGCCTGAGATTGTCCTGCCCGGCAGCTGTGCTGCCCGCAAGCTGCCGTGATCCTGCCAGAAATGTGTCCCAGCTGTGATCCCCAATACTCGAACCAGCCTATGAGACAGATTCATACTGCTCAGTGCTCATGACAAGTCAGATGTGCCCTGAAAGCCGTGAAAGGGTGGTCACCACTGAGCGCACAGACAAGCATAGCTCTGTGCATGTGTGCAGTGTTACCAGCGGCGTGTCTGGAGGCGCTGCATCAGCGTCAGTGCTGGCGCATAGCATCTCGAACCCGCACGTCAGCTTCATGCCCAGCTCGGCGGCTGCCCAGGCCGTGCTCCCAGCAGGCGGCATGGGGTATGCTGGCGGTGCCTGGATTCGAGTGCGGCAGGCTCAGCGACAGCTGCACATACCAAGGTTCACACTGCATGCCCGGACCATGCAACGCCAGCCGAAGTGAGTAAATATGAGCGGACCTGAAAGTCCTGCTGCTTGAGCTGCGCGTAAAGCGTGCGGTTGAAGGTGACCAGCGCTGTCACCATGTCCTCCGGCGGGAAGCGCGTCATGCGACCGGCAGCCTGTAAAGCACGATGCACTGGAGGGCTTCTGCACACAGTTTAGGCCATGCACTGTGGCAGAGTTGTTCCACGAGCTACCAACTCCCCAAGTCGAATCCCCGCGCCTCTGATGGCACCATCGCGCAGCGCGAAGCTTCGTGCCGAAACGTTCGCACTGTGGCGTTGGGAGCCGTCGCCGTGGTCTGGCTGCAAATGCATGAGCTACGTCACGCTCACCTTCATAGCAGCAAGATCACGGTTGTAGAATGCGTCCACCGCGGGCGCCACCAGCTGTGGCTCATGTACCAGCAGCGTGGCCACGCGTGCCGGGAGTGTGGCCCGCGCACGATGCATCGGCGGAGCGCTGCCGTCTGCAAACCCTGCCAACCGCTGCTGCAAGGCCTCCTGTGCGACAACAGACCGTGCAGCATGTGTAGAATTGCCTCCAGTCTTCTCCTCGCAGAATCACCAGCACATCTGGCAGGCGTATGTGCTGCCATTATCGGGTGCCCCAGGGCAAAGAGCACTGCCAGCTGGAGGATGCAGGTGGAGTGGCAGGTCAGCACGCAATCACCTGCACAGGTGCGCTGGGGAGCGTGGGCACCGCGGCTGATGCCACAATGTTCAGCGCCTCGGCAATGCTGGGTGCCGCTGGCAGGGTGGAGCCTGCCTCTGTTGGTAGTGGCACAATGTGCACAGCGCCGCCAGCCAGCCAGACGCGGTTGCGTGCGGTGTCCGGCTTCAGCCATTTCGGCAGCGCGTAAGCTGCCTCGATCAGCAGGAAGTCCCCATCATTGTCCCACACCCTGCATTGGCGCACTGCAGCCTCAGAGGTCAGTGCAGCAATGCCTGCTGGCCAATTGCATTCCAGCGCACTCCATTCCAGCGGTGAGTTCGGGCCTACAAGTGCTCTCAACCTCCAGGTCTGGGCATATCGAGAGCAACGTGCACTTCCGCTTGCCTGGCGATCGTGCCGGGGTGCAGCTCTGTCAGCTGCAGCAGCAGCCACACGATGAACCACTCATCCTCCACATTGTCGCCAAATGCGGTGGCCCCCCACAGGCACTGCCGCTCCGCAGGCTGCTGGCGGCCCCACCATGGTGCAATTTCCTCGCGGCCGTTGCGCAGCACGAACCGTTGCTGCTGCCAGATGCGGCCACGCGACTGCTGCGCAACGAAGTCTAGAGCATGCAGACGCAGCCCCTCCCCCGCCTGAGCGTCGACTGCAGGGTTCATGACACAGTTGACCTGGCTGCGCACACGCATGCGCATCCGATTTTACAGATTGCATTGAACATCCACAGTCAATGGACGCGCGAAATGACGCCAGATGAGCAATGCGCCTGCTTCTGACATGCATGCGGGCATGCCGGCATGGCCCAGGATGCATTGTGGCAGCTGCACACCCTCTGGCTGCAGGTACATCTCGTAGTTGACAACGTTCTCCTGCTCCTGTTGCACATCCTGCCCCACCAAACCCAGAGCTCGCAATGACTCCATGTGCTCAAATATTATTTACACTGCCGCGGCATGTCGCTGCTGTCATAGCAGAGTAGGCTGATGCAGGTCGCAATGGACCTGATATGCCTGTCTGATGTTGCAGGACCTCATGTCCAGCCTTGGAAGTGACGTATGCATGTAAGGAGAAATCTGGCCTGCCGGTAGCTGTTGCTAGCTGTGCATGTTGGTGCATGCTTGTGCCCCTGCAAATTTGCATCATGTAGGACACGCTGACAACAGTCGACCACCTTGGCGTTTCTCAACCCCAACATCGGATCATCAGAGCGGTGTGTTGGGGCCTGCATGCTGGCAGCCGATGCATGAGCTGGCATTTGGCTCCCTGACGAAGTTCCATCTGCATGCAGCGTCCAACAGTGCTTTGAATCGGTAGTGCCCTCGTGCATAGACCCACATGTGGATGGTGTTCCTCTGACATACGTACTGTACGGATGAGGGACTTCCCTGACAGCGAGGACGACCTGCGCATCCCCAAGAGCCGTGCCGCCGTCAAGCTCGACATCAGAAAGAACCTCCCACAGCGGCTGTCCGATGTCAGTCGCTCGGATGGCGAGCCGCAGACCGATCAAGGGCGCCGGGATGGTGGCAACGGTGAGTTCTGGTCTCCATGCATGCCACGCCAGCCCATACCTGGGCAACAGGATGGGCGCCCCAATTGCCAGCAACTGCAGCCATGTCAATGAGTCATAACGATCCTCGTGCTGTGGCGCAGCCTTCGACGCCTTCAGGTGCAAGCGCGCGAACAGTGGGGGCAGTCCCAGCAGGCGGACCCCACTGGGCGGCCTGCGGACAGGCCTTGGAGCTGCAGCAGCGCAGCAGGTGCCGAAGCCAGCACCGCGGACAACTGCACAGCGGGTACTGCCCACACCAGCACAGCAGCTGTCTGCACCCAACGCCTGCATAGGCATGAATGGGGATCCAGCAGGAAGAGCCTCACCGCTACAAGCGTGACTGCGCTGCAGGGCACTCAGGAGGGCGTCTCTCCCTCGCCGGTGAATGGCAAGCGCCACATGCGGCCGGCAGCTGCAGGGCAGCATAGTGCAGACGTCCGCCCCCCCGCTGTCAAGGCGAGTGCTGCGGTGATGTGCATATGATGCAGTGTGTACAGTGACAGCAAGCTGCAGAAGATATCGTGGGCCGCATCCTGCAAGGCAGCGGCAAGCAGAGGTGCTGTGTTGAATGCAGAGGCGAGCGATTCTGGAGGACAGCGACGATGACCCAGTTCCGGCACCGCAAACAAAAAACAGGCAGCTGCTCGTGTCAGAGAGCCCCGTCCCTGAGACACCCTATGCAGCCATCGACCTGACGAGCAACGGGGCGCCCACCCCTGCTGCAGCAAGCCCCATTCCGATTGAGCTTTCCGACAGCGGTACGTTACAGTCTACCTTCAGCTGACGCACCCCTGCTGTTCGGTCACGATGTCAAGTGCTTCGTGTGGGACCTGTGGGTCAGCCCATGTGGTCCACATACAGAGGATGCGCAGCCGCAGCCAGGTATGCCAGAGCCAGAACCGCAGCCAGCGCCACCCCAGCAAAGGCCGGCAGGTGTGCTGGAGCAGTGCGAGGAGGTCGCACAGCGCATCCGCACTGCGCTAGGCGATCAGCTCAGGTACAGGCTATGCTCCTTCGCAGCAGTTGGTGTATGCGGGGCCCCTCTGGCGGTGATCTGCTGCAGTTGGCCGACATTTCAGGACAACACAAAAATCAGGTCCAGCCATCATAGTCAAGGACAACATGTGCTGGCTGTAGCGCTGCCGACAGCCAGACAGAAGCCCGTGGAAGCCTCGCGGTGGTCGACCACGAGCTGCTGGCCGCAGCATGCGGCGGCCTCTCTGGCAGCCTGAAGCCCTACCAGGTGACGCACTTTTGGACACACCTGGACCGTATATGAACAGCAACAGTCAATCCAGTCGCTCAGCACGCCATGCTCATGAATGATGTGCAGCACCCCCATGTTGCGCTGACAGGTGCTGGGGGTGAACTGGCTGGTGCTCCTGACGCGGCTCGGCATTCCAGGCAGCATCCTTGCAGACGACATGGGACTGGTACATTGGCCATCAATGTAGCAGTGTCGATGGCCATGCTCACACTTGCCGATGGTGCACACATCATCCAGTCCAAGTGGCCGTCCCAATGTAGGCAAGCCAGGAGATGAAGCACGTCATACAACTGCAGGGCAAGACGGCACAGGCCATTTGCTTCTTGGGGGTGCTGAAGGCTGTGGAACAGGATCCTGGGCCTCACCTCCTTGTCGTGCCAGCTAGCCTGCTGGAGAACTGGTGAGGACAGACGGCTGATAGATCCAGCGATGATCGGATGCGACAGTGCATAGCATGCGCACCCTTCTGACGCATGCAATGCTGAGTGGTCAAACGCTCGTGACGGTGCAGGCAGAGGGAGCTTCAGCGATGGGCACCCTGTCTCACATATGCAGTCTACCACGGCAGTGCGCGCGCTGATGTGCAGGATGACTGGAAGGCATGGGAGTGAGTCTCCGACACATAGGCTGCTCTGCTCCGCGGTGCTGGGATGTACATCACAGTGCACACAGCTTCTTGCTAAACGCTCTGATCCAGCTGTGGTACGCCTGCTTATACAGGCGGTCGGACAGTGATGACGGCAGGCCTCCGCCCTTTGATGTGCTGCTAACGACCTACACCATGTTTGAGCGGGACAGTGCAGACAACAAAAATGATAGGAGGTTCCTCAGGTGTGGCGTTCTCGACCTTTGAATACATGCATGTGGCAAGAAGCCCATGTGCATGAAGCTTGCACCCTGAGCTGCATGTGTATCCATTATGCAGGCGTGTAGCAAGCTCCCCCACGCCATGGTCGCACATCCTGCTCGATGAGGTGTTGCCTGTGGACCATAGCGTGAAGCGTCTGACATGGTGCCCGTACTGTCAACAGTACGGGGCACCACTGGCATTGGCAGCAGGCCAGCGCCATGGCTTTTGTTGCCCATCACCCTCATGGATGACCGCAGGCGCACGCTGTCAAGGGGAGGCAAGCCGCCCGCACCACACGGCTCCGAGCGTGAGTTCTGCACCTCCGCACCTGAGACCCTTGAGATGACATCTGTAGGGTGTGTAGAGTAACACTGTTGATTTGCATACAGGGTGGCGGCCACCACAAAGCGGCGGCTGTTCCTGACAGGTGCAATTGTCACCCTAATTACGAAAGCCCTCATCCCCAATGAACCCTGCTATCTAAACCTGCCACCCTTCCACCATGCCGGAAGAGTGTGTGGCCCACAGACTGTGCTTCGACCTTTTCGCCAGGCACACCCCTGCAGAACGACCTGAATGAGCTGAAGACGCTGCTAAGTTTTCTGGAGCCTGGCATCTTTGGTGCTGCTGGCGAGCGCCTGGACGAGCTTGAGGTGGAGACCTTGCCAGCATATATCTGGAAGAGCAATGGAACTTGACTGCCAGCTGCTATGCTGTCTACCAGGCTCATGGGCCAACAAGCAGGCTTGCTGGAGACCTCAGCTGCTGCATTGAAGCTCTATACATGGTCACCAGCCTGTCACTCCACCATATTCACGGCTGGTGACGCCAGGAGGATATTCCAGAGGAAGTGCTGACAGCCCGCATGCGGAGTCTGCTCCAGCCCTTCCTGCTGCGCCGCCTCAAGGAGCAGGTCGCCAGCCAGCTGGTCCCCAAACAACAGGAGGTGTACAACACGCTACCGTGACACATCATTTTGCCACAGTCCAGCAGCACAGCTATGTCGCACCATCCAGGCCTGCAGAGGACCCCCCAACATGTACATGGCTGCTTCCTCAGGAACGGCGGGTGACCATGACAGCTCCGCAGGCAGCGCTGTATGGTGCAGCAGTCCAGCAGTTCAGAGCAGATGCAGCAGGCGCCTCAGGTGCGTGCAGCTGGTGTTCGTTATTATTGTTCGTCATCGCCAGCATGCCAAGCAGACCAGCCAACTTGAGATGCGGTTAGAGGGGCGCAGCCGGTGCTGAACACCAGCTGCGCAACGCAGGTGCAGTCAGAGCAGCTGCAAGCAGCAAAGGCGGCAACAGGGCTGCAGCACTGCTGCCGGCGCTGAGTGCCCAGAAGATTGGAAACACGTTTGTACACCTGCGCAAGATCGCGCAGCACCCGCTGCTGGTGCGCTCAGCATACACAGACAGCAAGTTGCAGGAGATTGCGGCCATTGCACACAAAAGGTGAGACTGCATCCGCAGACCCAAACAGACCTACTTCTACTTTGTGGGCAGGTGCTGTGCCCGGGCAAGTGCTGTTTGCCTGCTGTGCGAACAGCTGGATGACATGCACCAACACCTTGATCTGCGTTGCAGGGGAGACTTTGGCGCGCAGGCCACCCTGGGGCAGGTGCAGGCAGAGCTTGGTGGCTACAGCGACCACGAGCTGCACGTCTTCTGCAGCGCGAGCCGCAACAAGCGCCTGCAGCAGCTGGTGCTGCCCGCCGACAAGGTTTGCGCACTTAGTGTGCAGTGTAGGCTTCACAGCACACGCCGGCGCAGTGCCTGTGTGCGGCGTCCGATCATGCACTGACCCTGTGAGCTTCTGTGCCCGCTGGCAATCAAACGCTTGTGCCACTGCAGATGCGGGAGTCGGCCAAGTTCAAGCTGCTGGCGGAGCTGTTGCCAGAGCTTCGGAGTGGTGGTCACAGGGTGTTGCTCTTCAGCCAGTGGACGAGCATCTTGGATCTGGTAGAGTGGCTGATGCAGGTGCTGAAAAGCGCCCTGATCGTCGGAAGCCCTGCAAGATCCTGTGCACAGACTTCTTCCTGCACACCGTGCAGCTGCAAACATCGCAGCAGCCTGCCGTGTGCTTGGTGCGCTGCTCCTTATGCTTCCCACAGCCAACTCGTTCTTGCATCGACATTCGAAGTGTTCATGTGCAGGAACTGGGCATGAAATATGTGCGCTTGGACGGGTCCACAGCAGTTGCTGATCGTTTGACAATTGTGGACATGTGCGTTCGTGTCATGTGGCAACACCAATGCGTTTTTGCCTGTACCCACTCGTTGCAGCCTGTTGCACCTGTCGGCACGGCTACGAGCAGTGTCAGCAGCTGACGTGCGCACGCGGACCTGACGGCATGCAGGTACAATCAGGACAGCAGCATCTTTGCATTCCTGCTGTCGACGCGCGCTGGCGGCCAGGGCCTGAACCTTGTGGGCGCCGACACGGTCCTCATCCACGACTGCGACTTCAACCCGCAGACAGACAAACAGGTACCAAATGACTGCTTTCTTCCTGACAGCAGTCAGAAGGGCACAGGCTTGATGCGCAGAGGGCTTCATCGGTGTGGCGTCGGCGTGTCGCAGGCCGAGGACCGCAGCCATAGGCTTGGGCAGGAGCGCCCCGTCACCATTTATAGGCTCATCACCGACGCCACAGTGGATGCAGACATCCTGAGCATCGCCCAGGTCTGATCATTACAACCTTGATAGTCAATGCACATTACTGTAGAGGCTACAGAAACTCTCACTCGCCGCTTGTGAAGGTCCGCTGCTGACGCATGTTGGTGAGACGTGCAGCGGAAGTTGCGTTTGGACGCGGCGGTGCTCAGCGGTGTGGGCGGCACAACCGAGGCCACACAAGAGAAGGCGCACATGAGTGCGATACTCGCCAGGATCTTGGACGCCGACCGCATGGCTGACCCGTAGGCGATACATAGGATTAGCGACGCAGCGGAAGTATACCCTGCGCAGGGCTCAGGCTGGTCTAAATTGGTTTATAGCAGTCCTGCTGGCTATGTGAATTGATGCACTATATTGATTTGCTGGTTTCTGGCGGCGTGCATCATTGGGATCTGCATTGTTCATATATGTACTTGCCTCCAAGATGTGCCGAAGTATGCATTGCACACCTTGCTGACTACAGGGCTGCTGCTACCAGGCCTTCCTCCGAAATTCCTAAGTGCGTTTCTCAGTGCCAGCGAACATTCGCTTCCTGATTCCACAGAGGCAAGTTTGCTGCACGACGCACACGCACTAGCTTATCTGAATACATCGCAAGCCAGAGTATCACTTGCGGACATGCACGGTCCGTCAACCCAGCATCAACCTTTGTCGCTGCGCCGGTCCACCCATACCATTCGCATTGCGACGCCCCGCAGAAGCCGTGGCAGCCTCACTGCACATCAAACAAAAACCATCGCGAGCACATCCAACTCTCTTCTGCGCGCTGCCGTCAAGGTACGCACACGTTCACAATTCATGATGCATGGCGCGCCAGGCAACATGGCAGACGCCTATAAGATGATGCATGCGCAATGCAGGAGCCCGTGGCGTTTGCTGGAGGTTTCGTTGCCGGGCTTCTGGGTCTCAATCTGACTGAGGACCCGCTGAGGGAGTGGCTGGAACGCACATCTGCAAGCGTCCGGGTGCGCGACTTCCTGGCCGTCCCGCTCCTACATGTCAGCAGAACATCTGGTCTGTTGGGCGGCTCTCACGGCAAGTGTATCATGCGTGACACGGTATACGTGCAAACGTGCAGGGGGAGTACCCACCTGATCCACTCGTCCCAGCGGCCGAGACCAGCAGGGTGTTTACACGACCAGCACCCAACAGTGCAAACGGCCAGAACCAGGGGTTCTAGCACATGCAGAAGCCCCGCATTGGGAAGCAACCCTCATATCAGGACATGCTAGACAGCAGCGTCGCGCCAGCAAAACCCAGCGCCGTCAGCAGCACAGCCTGAGCCAGCAGCGCAGACGGCAGAATGGCCGTCACGCCACGCTCAGCTGGGGGCTCCGACCCGCCGGCGGGCTCCCTGTGCCGCGGCCTGCCAGCGTACTGTACCACGCCGCCTGGCACTGCGGTCGTGTTTGGTTTCGGCGTCGCGGAGGATGGCCAGCTGGTGCGTGTGGCGGGGCATGCATGCTGTGGGGCATGGATTGCAGTGGGCAACGCGTAGGTTTGAGCACTGCAGGCTCGGGCTGCACAGGAGCGTGCTGAGCATGCCGCAGGTCGTTGCTGGCCCCTCCGACTGGAGCCTGCTCGCTCGGGCGCCATCAGTGGCAAGCCCGCCTCAAGGACATCATAGTTGTGTGGCTGCACCGCCTGCAGGGAGTGGACACAGAGGAGAACCTGATGTCGCCCAAGGTCATCGAGTCGCTGCTCGGCACGCGGCTGCGCGGCCGCGACTTCACCACCTCGCCGCTCGTTGGCGGCAGCCGCAACACGCTTGCCATTGATGCGGATGGGCAGGTGGGGCTGCAGTCTTGTGCAAACACCAGTGTCATCAGGATGATGACCATGCTCAGATGTCGCCCGTCATGCATATGACATATATAGCCATGCCCTGGAATGTGGGCAACGGGTGGCAGGGTCCTGTGTCAGCGGCACAGCTAGAAGATCAGTTGTGTTGTGGCACACTACATGCTTGCAGCAACTGGCCGCAGCACCCTGATGCGGTGCAAATCAGGCCGTCAACGTCCATGCACACTGGCAACGTCACACCCATTCGGCTGCGCAGCTGCTGGCCTGGGGCTGGAATGCGCGCGGCACGCTGGGCCACGGGCACCGCACCACCGAGCGCAAGCCGCGCTACGTGTCTGAGCTGCGCGGCGTCCGCATAGTGCAGGTGACGCTGGGCTCGTGATGGGTGTGCGGGCATGCACCCTGCACTGGTCAGATGTGTGCCTGCCAGGGGGGGTGTCGAGCGTGCGTCGCAAGCACCATGGCGCAGAGCATGTGCTGGCTGTTGCGCATGGTGTGGTCCGGTGGAATCGAATTGTCGAGTGTAGAAGCAGCACGACATCACACCATTCCTTACGATGGCAGGCTGCGCTCGGCGGCTGGCACACCCTGGCGCTTGATGACACAGGGCAGGTGGGCGGGCGCATGGCCATGCCTGTGCAGTGGCATGTGTGTCGCCCTTCCCGGTCCGCTTACGTGCAGGTTTGGGTATGTGGGCTCACCTTCGTACCAGGCGGCAGACCTTGCTCATGCCGCCGCAGGCCTGGGCGTTTGGCGGCAACGAGTACCAGCAGGCGACAGGAGAGCCGAACGAGGAGGGCCCTGGCCATGATGTTGTGACACCGCAGCCTTGCTTGCAGGTGCGCGTGCGCTGAGACTAGTGCCACGTTCACTGCATGATGCCGGCAGACAATCCTGGCTTATGCAGATTTGCAATAATGGCTCCGATGTCTGCAGGGGGTCCGGGTGGCACAGGTGGCAGCTGGCGGCATGCACTCTGTTGCCCTCACTGACGAGGGGGAGGTGCGTGCCGCGCTGCAATCTTGGCATGTAAGCGCTTGGCAGGCACGTGACATCCGTCTTTGGAGTAGACTGCCTGTCTGACATATGTAACGCTACACATGCAGGTGTGGACTTGGGGCGAGCCCTGGGGCTTCTTCTCGCTCGAGGTGCATGTGGCTTCTCAAATGACGGCTACGCTGATCGGACACCACTAGACCTGTGTCGTTCATGTGCTGCTGGACAGCACTGACTTGATGTTGCATGCACACTTGCAGATCAACCGAGAGCCGCGCAAGGTTGAGGGTGCCATCAGCATTGCGAAGGTCGCCTGCGGTGCCTTCCACAACCTGCTCCTCACCTGGTGGGTCTGAGCATGGTGCTTGACAGACGTAATTGTCCGCGTCAAGCGCAAATTCTGCTCTGAAATTCTAGCACAGCAGGGGCTATGTGTTCACATCTGCAGGGACGGCGAGGTGTACGCTTGGGGCATCAATGACTTCGGCCAGGTGTGCTTCTGCATACAAGTGCACTGTCGTGCTGTTTCGCAGGGAACACCTATACTTTGCACGTGCATCCCCATCGCCAAAAGCATGTTGTCACCTTGCACATTGAGTCGCTGGTGTACACCTGTCGTTATCATTCTGCGCAGCTGGGCAATGGGACGACGTCATACGCCACCACCCCCGTCAAGGTGGTGGGCCTTGAGGACACACCAATAGCGGACATCAGCGCCGGCGGCTGGCACTCGCTGGCACTCACCACCACTGGCGGTGCGCTTGTAGTTGCAGCTGTGCGGGCTGGCGAGATGCAGGTTGCTTCATGCCTGATGTTGCTGACTGGAGGTGCTGCCGACACTCCGTCTACATGCAACACAGAGGTGTATGTGTGGGGACGGGGTGAGTATGGGCGCCTGGGCCTGGGCGACAAGAGCGGCTCCAGCAAGCTGCGGCCGACGCTGGTGCAGTCCATCTCGGGAGAGCGGTGGGTTCGCATCATCGCGCCTGCCGCTTGCGCACAGCTGCATACGTCATCAGCACTCCAGAAATTGATGATGCACAGCTGTGAGGCATGTCAGATGCTCTGCAGGGTGGTTCAGGCGGTCTGTGGCGGCACGCACACCATCGCACTGACTGACGAAGGCCGCATCTTCATCTGGGGCCGGGGCAGCTTTGGTGCGCCGCCTGCTGCAATCCACATGACCGTGCTGCTGTACTCTGTGACACCATCCTCCTTGGAAGCCAAAATTGCACCTCCGTAATGCAGGGCGGCTGGGGACTGGCAACGAGCGAGACCACCACTCGCCCATCAGCCTCAGCCTACCAGGTAGGCACAAGACGACTGCGGTTATCAAGTGGGCTTCCTACGCAGCTTTGATTGCACAAGAAGCGCCCGCATGATGCTGCACGGTGGTGTCACACAGGCCTGCCACCAACTGCGCACACCTCGGGAGCGTGTTACACAGCGCTGACGTGTTGGCGCCTCCCGCAGGCGGCCCCGGGCGGTGGCGCGTGGTCAGCCTGTGCGCGGGGGGACGCCACTCCATGGTGCTGGCGGTGCCGGACGGCTCCTCCATCGAGCGCGACGGCGAGGTCACCGGCAGCGAGCGCTCCTCTCCGCAGCTGCGGCCCCTGGACAGCAATGGGCACGGTGCGGCTTCGCAGTCCTCCACCAGTTGGATGCGAGGGTCTTGCGGGAGTGCGCCGTACTTCTATGCTGCACGCCAACGGCCATGGCGCACCAGCAAATGGTGCCAGTCTGCTTCACAATATTCCAACTGAAAGTAGTGGCTGTGTTGTGCAGCTGGGGAGGTCGAGAGTCGCAGCGGGGCCTCGCCGCCGCCGCCAAGCGAGCCGCCGCTCGAGGACCTCAGCCTGCAGGAGGGCCCCGTGTCTGGAGACCCGGAGGCGGCCTCAGGTGAAACCTGCTGTGCAAAGCTGTCCTGCTGCGGTTGCTGAGATGCTCACTGTAGTCATTGCACACCGATATGGTACAGCCATGTACAGTGACACGCAGTCTGGGCATCACTGCTTGCTTTGCCTATGCTCATCGCGCAAGAACTTACTATGTTCGTTTGGCTGCGCAGAGGGCGTGCCTGGAGGGTCTTCAGATGAGGACGATGGGAAGGTGGGCGGGTCGTCCGACGACGATGAGGCCAGCAAGAGCTTCCGCAGGTCCTCCGACCCGCAGGGTGAGCAGTGACTTGAGTGCTCTGCAGCTTGTGCTCATGACCGGCTGGCCAGGTGCTCTGCGGCTTGCACCCATGACGAGATGGCAAGCCACCACCAACCGCGCTGCGGTCACTTCACTTGAGACTCAGCATGTCCTGCCTGGGCGCTGGTCATGCGCACCTTGGCCATCTCAGTCCAGCCGCACAGGCATCCAAGCTCTTGCGCTGACGGTTTCCATCTCCCGCCCAGACGAAGGGGAGGGGTATGTGGGGGGCGGGGGCCGGCGGCTGGGCGGCGCGGACAGCCCCGAGTACCGGGACAGCATGGGCCACGCGCAGGTGCACCTCATGGAGCGCGCGATGGCCTCCAGCGACATGCACAACCTCACCTCCGACGACTGAGCCACGAGCCGCTTGACTGGGTGTGGTTGTGGATGACACTGGACACACACCAAGCTGCATCAGTTAATCGTGGGTAGGACGACAACCAGGCTGTGGGCCGAGTTGCTGGTATTGCGAGCCTTTCAACCGCTGATAGCATGTTGGGTAAGCTGACCTGAACAGCTCCAGCTGTTTACAGCCCATTGCACAAAAGACGAGAGTGTTTCCACAAAGCAGCAGGGAAGCCTTTCCCCCAAGCCACAGCATAGCTGGGCAACACAAGAAGCTATGTACTCCAATTCAATCAGCATGAATCACAGTTTCGCAGCCACCTCAGAGCGCGAAGATCAAGGTTCCAAGGGATTAAAGGGGAATGGCGTGCGGCGTCACGATATTCACAAAGATGCAGCTCACAGTTTACATCCTGCATGTCTGCTGATGGCGCATTGCATCCCTCCCATATTACGTGTTGCAGTGCTGCTGCCCACCCTAAAAGGGAATACCCGGTCTTGCATATTGTTGTACACGATCTACTGCGAGAGGCCAGTTGCTGCTGCAGCAGTGCGCGCGCGGTGCTCCGCTGCAGTCACACACTGCAGCATCGTGTCCAATGCACAGAGCTTGGTGGTGAAGAGCTGTGCCGCAGGCGAGGCCGGCTCGCAGAGGAAAGCGCCTGGCTGCGACGCTGCACCTGCGATACAGGAGCAGGATCTCTGTCAGCTCCGGCCTGGACTCTTCAGGCTGTGGGGACAGGCATCCCGTGAGCCGGGTGCCCTATAGACCAGCTGACATTCCACAAGCGCCAGCAGGCTGCCCACAGCGATTGTTGGAGTAGCCACATGTTACATTTGCACCTGGCAGCGACAGCGGCAGCGGCGGCCGCGCCAGCGGGTTGCTGATGCCGCTGGAGCGCTGCAGCGCGGCGGTCCAGTCGCTGAAGGACAGCTGCGCGGCGGCTGCCGGCGTCGGCGGCTCGTGCGTCTGCCCCGCTGCGCCCCTGGGGCTGCTGCCCACCGGAGCGCCCGCAGCGAAGGCCGCATCGCAGCGCAGGGTGGAGCACGGGGTGGCGCCCGACAGCTGGCGGCCCTCGTCTGACAGCAGGGTCGCGGACGGCGAGGTGCTGAGGTCGGAGCCCGTGGCCAGCGAGTCGCACCGCAGCCGCAGGTTCCGCGTGACGAGCACCACCGACGCCCGGTCAACCTGCGAGGTTGACGCCCTGAACACGCTCGCGGAAGACACTTCGGTGCCGCGGCTGTCGCGGCTGGCGCCGCCGCTGCCGGAGTCGTCCTCTGTGGAGCTGGGCGAGGCTGCGGCTTTGCGCTTGCGGCTGCCGCCCAGGTCGCCGCTGCTGGTGAAGGACAGCTTGCGCACGACGGCGCGGTCGACACCTGCTGCCGGCCCCGGAGCCAGCCGCCTGCTGCCGTCACGGCCCTGCAGCAGCGGCGGCAGGACCCGCGGTACCTTGGACCTTGGGGTGCGGCGCACGCAGGAGCTGGTGCTGCTCTCGGGCGTCGCCACCATGGACATGCGACCCCGCTCCGGCGTGCGCACGTCAGCAGGCACGGCGGCCCGCGATGCTACTGACCGCTCAGGTAACAGCCTGGCGAGACCTCAGGATCGGCCGCACACGCCCCTCGGAGGCGGCATGCCGGGGCGGCCAAAAGCCGCGGAGGTACTGTCGAAGGTGCGTCGAAATCTCAGGCGCGCCGGAGCTGCCTGAGGTCAGCGATCCAGCGGAACCGCCGGTGTGTCCGCTGAAGGCACACGCACAGCCTCTCCACGATGGCCAAGCGTCGCTAAATCTGACTGGCAACCGGCTGATCTCGGCTGTGCGCCGGGCGCTGGCAACGTTGCAGGCCCATGCGCGTGAGCTTCCGCTTTTGCGGGTGACTCTCGTCTGACAATTGCACGACGCGACGCTGCTTGGCGTCGCAGTCGGCTGACAAGCACCAGTGCTGTCGGAGGACCGCTACCTGAGCCCACGCCACGTGTTGGACGCCGCAGTGAGGCGCACGACTTTTCGGAAGTAGACAGTACAACCGATGAGGCAAGCACGATGGCAACACTTCGTCGTCCACAGCGAATGCTGCGGATCACCAAGTGTCGCAAGCCGTATGGTCAGTCTGCACACCTGCAACGCAACCGGTGGGCACGAGTTGCCAACCTCTCAGGCTATCCTTGCGAGTGCTGACGTCTTGAGCGCTACGTCTGACAGAAGCAAGGGTGTCAAGATCTTTATACCCCTTGGATCGATGTACCTTTAACTACAGAAGTCACTGTAGGTCTGTAGCCTGGCAATATGTGGGGAACAATACCATTTAGTCATCTGTATCAAACTGAAGCCCGGCCTGATGTTGTCGGCGTGAGGCGGCGTGCAAAGGTTGTCGACCGTATCAGAACACTGTATCAGGCGTCAGGGACCTGCTGGTTTGATCCAGCTTGGCTGCGTGCATTCGCAGGTCTCATATTTGCCGTGGCTCCCTTCGCGAACTATGTCGCATAGACCACAGTGCAGTCAGGATCCCCCTTAGGAGAGCATTTCATTGCTGTCAGTACCTTCATGCAGTGCGTGTTTCATTGATCATGGCGCATCCCTATTACCCAGTCAGTCTGACGCTGCCCGGGTATGCGCCGCCAGCAATCCCGTTCCAGCAAGTGTTGGCATGGTTCTTTGGTGTTTGTGGCACCTTCTTCGCCCTGACATGGATTCTGACAGGTGCGCAAGATCAGAAGCTGCGCGTCAACGTGATGACCATGTAGCACCGGACCAGCATGCCGCAACCCACCCTGGGTCTGCTGATCAGACGAAAGTCACAAGGTCCTGGCACGCCAGCAGGTCGCTTTGGAGATCTCAAGCGGCATGAGCGCATCACCGCCAGCTGGTTTGCCATGACCGGCGTCGTGCATTTCATCATAGAGGGTGCGCCTGGATGAGTGCTGCAGATCCGGCTTCGACATTGTGCCCGCTCAGTTGGAAATCTGAAGGCATTGCTATCGTTGCAGGTTATGTTGTGCTGCACCCCGACTTCTACAAGGACACCTCTGGCGGCGTTTTGTCAGAAATCTGTGAGCCATTGCTGTGGAGATGAATGGTGCATGCTGATCTCTTCACCAAGTTTGTTGGCTGCCATGTAGACCGTGTGTAGTCGAGGGCTATCTTCCTTTGTGTTTGCAGGGAGGGAATACACGCAGGCAGACTCTCGTTATGCGACACGTGACTCCTTTGTGATATCCATGGAGGCGGTCACCGCATTTGTGGAGGGGCCCGCCTGCTTCCTGGTGGTTTTTGGCATCTTGATGCGTCGGCCATGGGCGTACACGGTGCAGATCATGGTGTCCCTGGGGCAGATATATGGCGACGTGTTGTACTTTGCAACCACTGTTTTAGAAGGTACGCACATGGCAGAAGAGCAACGTCGCCACCCCAAAGCCTGCTGCTGGTGGAGCCACCTGCAGCTGCTGCGAGTGATACTTCTGCACTCATGGTGGCATGAGCCAGCAACATATGTCTTGGAGCAGTATAACCAGTTCACGCCTGCCTGCTGCAGGCCTCATACACTCACGGCCTGAGTTCTTGTACTTCTGGTTCTACTTTGTGATTGTCAACAGTGTGTGGATCGTGATCCCCAGCATCATGATCTTCCGGGCAGCCCAGGCAATCCACAGAGCTGTTGCCTTCCAGCAGAGGTGCCATTTGTTTTGGAACTCCGTCCAAATCACTCCATCTTGCAGTGTGCAGTGTATGTCTATGCATCGCGTAGCTATGTGCCACCAAAAATACGCGGTGTTCAGACGTTTGCCTGATGCCACCATGTTGCCTGCCTTCAGAGCGGAACAGACCAGGAAGATGTCATAATATACCCAAGGTATTGGACGTGTGGGGCTCTTCATAGTAGAACCTGGAGTATTGCCAAGTATTGAATCGCGCCACATGGAGCGGCCGGGTGTAGCGTCTTGCTGTCTACATCTCGCCCGCCAGTGGCCAGCCCAGCTTGATGTCTGGATACCGCAGTGAGAACATCATCTTCACCCCAGCGCACTCCGGCTGCGTTGCATAGCCGAAGTTGTGTTGGCAATGCCATTGTAAATGCCCAACGTGGTTGCAATGGCTACCAAGCAATAGAGTCGCTAGACATAGACATGCAGGTCAAACGCTGTACAATGTTTCTCTCTGTCAAGATCCCCGATCTCACCGTCATGAGGGGCCCTGCCTCGCAGCCCATGGCCATCGCACCGCTGCCGCTGGCATACAGGTCCGGATGCAGACCGCCTTTTTGACATTGCGATGACAAGTACACCTGGCAGCACAGCGACATGTTACTAACTACGAAACACAGTTGACACAATCTAGGTGCGTGGCACTTTGAGCGCCCTCATCCATGGCCTCTCGTCACGCAGCAAGAATGTGTGGCACTACCTGCAAGCCGGCCTCGCGTTGCTCCTTCAACCATGGCAGCCAGTGGTGGTGCTCAGCATCCTGTTGCACAATTGATCAGCATTGCAGTTGCAGTGTTGGAGGGCCCTGGTCCATCATGTAGGCCTAGTACACTTGAGCTGCTGCATAACATTCACCGGCATGTTGCCAGCGCCAAATGCCTCCAGCACAATGCCGTGCACACCGCGGCCTGCAGTACATACCCACACGACAAGCTCACTCTCGTGCACTGCACGGAGTGATTGCATGTTCTGCCTCATATCTGAAACGGATCGATGCTTGCCTGAAAGATCGCCATACGACTGCCTGGGATCAGTGCCAGGTACTATTGGGATCCGCATGACAGCTGGGTCCAGTTCAAAGCGTGGGCTGTATGCTCCATGCGGCTGCGCGCAAGCAGACAGCATGACACCTTCTTCAGCAGACGACAACTCTGATGCTGTGTCACTGATTTGCCACAGGGACAGCAGCTCAGGGCAGCATGCCTGCCCGCTGTAGGCTGCACACCTGGAGAAGGTAGTCTGGCCTGCACAGTAGAAGCAGAGTGGTGGGTCTGTCATAGTGCATGGTGCGCAGAGTATACAGTTGTCAGGTGTGTGCCAGGAACCACAACTGTTATGCCACTCACCTCCACTCTGTGTCAACGCCCAGGATGGCAAGCTCTGGGTACGATGGGCTGGCAAATGCTTGGTATGAAGAAGAGTGCACCTGCATTGGCAGGGCTGAGCGGTAACAGAATGCACTACGACATAGCAGCATGTCACGCAGCGGCCATGCTGGTTCACTGCTTGCCTTTTGGGTTCGGTTGCCACGGAGCAGCTTGCCACCGAAGCAGATCGCCACTTCCGAAAGCCGGTTGTGCGCGGGCGTGTCCACCGCAACTGTGAGGCTATCCACCAGGTTCTGCACGGTGCAGGCCACGGTGTTGCCACACTGAGCCACTGCCGCATGGCTTGGCCCATGCATGCTGCAATGCACGAGAAAGGCTTGGTCCCATACCTGTCGAGCATCTGACCTTGGCAGCAGCAGTGGGAGCTGGGACCCTGCCTGGGCACACTGAGTCACCAGTGAGTGTCCTCATAGCCTGCGCAAAACTTTCGTTGCTGGCATGCCACACAGACCCACAGCGGTCTTGGCAGCCTGCCACCCACCTGTAAGTACAATGGGTTTCTTGAACCCTGCCAACATGAAACTCAAGGCGGCAGCAGTGTACGCCAAAGTATCGGTGCCTGCAAAACGTGATGTCGATCAGTGTAAGGTGCATTGCTATATATTTTTGCAGCTTAACCTAATCTCAGGCACAGGCGATCGACATTGAACAAACAAACAAACACTTACCATGCACGACGAGGAAGGCATCATACTGCCGCCGATTGGCATCCAGGAGTCTTGCCAACTGAATCCATTGATCTGTGCAGGGTGGATGCTCACGATAAGTTGATCCCTCACGATATCGAGAAAGCGTCATGATGTGCAGCTCACAGCCCACCTGGCCCGACGCGGGAGCTGTCAACGTTGAAAGCCACCTTCAAATCTAGGTTTGCAATGCTTGACAGCTCGGGCACAACCTGCATCACGGCAAGATGCCTCGAACCTTGGTGGCACATGGAACAGGCAGATGATCTGCCGTGCACACCCACTGAAAGCAGGCCTACGTACCTTCAGCAGACTCCTCAGCATGGTCCCTGAAGCCAAGAGGAGCGCCGTGTCAGAACTCCACATGCAACCACCATGTATAGTTCATCTGAGCCTGACCCCGTTCCGCGTGTGGTCAGAGTGGAGGCGCACCTGGCTTGAGGCCACCGGCATATGTGCCGCCTGTCCCCGCTGCCAGCACCGGCTTGCCACTGGCGTCTATCTCGTACGACACTCCTGGATCCATTCCCAGTGTGCCGCCCGTGTGCACGACCAACACCCGTGGCAGCGGCCGCGTCACGGTCCGCACCGTCTGAGCAATCTCATCGGGGTCTGTGTCGCTGCTGCTGCCGCCGTCTGCAGGTCGCGATGCAGCGCGCTCCTGCGGCATGTCGTGCAACCCTATGCCACCACTTGAAGTCACCCCTTCATGTTGTTGGCTGTTAGACAGGGCTGTTATTTTCGCGCCTGCGATGCGCCGTCGCTCCGCGCAGGATCGGGGCTCGTCGCCTGCGCACGGGCACGTCCATGCCGCGGCGTGTACAGAAACCTTTGCACACTGTGCAGCCTCTCCACGCTGTACAGCGGCTGCGACCTGCACAGACGGCCTGGCAGCGACCCTGCTGATGCCAATGTACCGTGGTGGACTGCCATCGCCTATGCAATTGCTGCGCTGCGCATGTTCACACGCCGAGCTGATCACAGCTTCGGCGTTCGGCGCTGAAATGCCACGCAGCTCTCGCCATAGCACACAACACGTTCAAGATTTCTGCTTGACTGGTCCCATTACACGTATCGCGGAGGCACCAGCGTCTGGCTAGATCTATCTGGAGTGGAGAGTTCCGAGCACGCCCTGTAGCTTACAGAATGTGCGTGCACTTCGAAGGGCAGATGGCAGGGTCAGACGACCAGACAGATCGTGGCGTTGAGCACATGTTCACCGTCGTGGCTCAACTCAGAAAGTAACTCGGGTGCACAGTTGTGTGCTGCGGAAACGAGTTGTTCCCTGCTATGCTGCCGATGACTGGGTGCCGAAACTATGAAGGGTCTGTGACGTGCACTGCAAATCTACAACGGCACTTGGGCCCCCTGCTCCGATCTCCCGAGCCACAATACACCCCACGTACCGACATGCGCAGTCCACATGCAGCATGCTTGAACAAGGCTTTCTACGACGATTGGCATGTGGCAGGTCTGACATGTGAGGCGACTGGTTGCCCCACAGTATTTCATTCTGCTCAACTTGATCAGCTGCCAGATATTCCTCGGTTGCACATACCCAAAAACTTGCGATCTCGAACCCGCCTGACCGGCTGGTCGATGGCAGTCACTTCGGAAGCGGATGTCATGATGGGATTCGCTCCTCAGCCAACGCATGTTGTGCTCGCTTAGCTGCAGCAAGGATGGCACTGCTGAGCACTGTTGGACTGCAGCAAGTCACCCCATTTTCCAGGGCAGGTGAGAATGATGCATGCTGAAGGTGCACAGAGCCTTTCATCAAAGCAATCAACAATGCAGGGGCTCCCAGCAGTCTTACATGAAGGCTATGTCTGCAGACTTGCGGGCGCGGACACTGTGCCAGCCAGCACGGCACTCTTGTGCAGCCTCCTGCGTCTGCGCGTCGACGGGGCTGGCGACGGCGAGGGACGTGTCACGGCAGCCGCAGCTGGGGCAGAGCCTGACCGATCACCATGGCAGCACCAGCAGCACAGCAGCAGCAGCCCCCAGCTCCAGGTCGCCTGCGGGACCGCTGTCGGCCGTGGGCACCGTGGATGCAGAGGTACTGTCCACGCGTCATCCATCTGTCTGTATATTGTGCGTGTCGGCATCGTGCGGCAATGCACAGAAACTCTTGACTCGCACTTGCCGCAGGTGTCAGCAGGGCAGCCAACCAGCGGCCGCAAGCCACCCTGGAACAAGGGGCGCAGCACCCCTGAGGAGACGCGCGCTAAGATCAGCCTGTCACAAAAACGACGATGGAAGAAGAATCCCGACCTGCGGGCCAGTATTGGTGCCAAACTCCAGGTATCAGTTGCACAAATAGCCACCACCCGGGAACGCCGCACTTCATCTGCTGCAGTCTTACAAGAGCCCAGCGAACCCTTGCACATGCAGACACTCGTGCCAATGTTGCGCGTTGCATCTACAGGGGAAGGTGCCTTGGAACAAAGGGCTGAAGCTGAGCGATGAGACGCGCGCCAAGATGTCGGCCGCGCACATGAACAGCACGCACCTGCGCTCCACGCGCAAGAAGATGAGCCGCACGCACATCGGCATGCGCCACACGCCGGTGTGCCTCAATAACACAGGAAGAACAATGCCGGCAGGTTTTGGAGCCTGACAGCCAGCAGCTGCGTCTGGTGCAGTGTCCGCGCCGCACACGCCGTATCACTGCATGAGAAGACTGCTGTCAACCTACTGCAGGGCACTGTCGCGGCGCTGTCAGCGGCGCAGTCCGGCCGGCAGAAGGCAGACGACCACAAGCTGGCGATCGCAGCAGCGCAGCGGCGGCGCCACGCCGCCTGCCGCGTCCTGCGCGCCATTGAGGAGGTGCACCGTGTGCGGCTTGCGGTCATGTTGGGCTGCTCGGCTTGTGGTCCGCGGCATCACGCGTCGGCCGCCCTGAATACAGGCTCTGCATAGCTCTCAGCCTGATTGTCGGTGGGGGCGTGCGACTGCCAGGTGCACGGCGCCACAGCAGAGGCGCCACGCTTTGACGCCTCGCGCTTCCGCAACACCAATCCCGGCTCCGGCTCCAGCTCCAGTGGGCTCCGGGGCGTCAGAGGCAGCAAGCCGCCGACGCGCACGCAGGTGGGCTTCGTTTAGCAGCGCATTGATCGACGACGGCAGCTGAGATGGAGCCCCAACCGTAGCCTGGAGCATCGCCCTTCGGCTTAAGCTAGGGCACTGCAGGGACACAGCTTGCACTGCAGCACCAATAGCATGCCGCCGTCTGGACTTACGTTTCCAGATGCACTGAGGTGACTGCCCTGGCTTGTGTGCAGGTGCTGGCGACGTACCGCAACCAGCTGCGCGAGTACAGGGCGCTGCAGGAGGAGCTGACGCCCTGGACGCACGCCTTCCAGCAGCGCCACGGCCGCAAGCCGCGCCTCGCCGACGTGGAGCACACCGGTGTGTACATCTGCATGCTGTAGCTGCATGTGCAATCAGTGCACCTGACAGTCAGGGCACAGCGTGCAAGCCTACTCTTTGAACTGGCTTGTCCATGAATAACGACATGCCGACTGATCAATGATGCAGGTGTGGAGTGGCTGATAGCCAAGTACAAGTGCTACATGATGATGCGGGAGCGGGTGGTCATGGACACCCCGCAGCTGCGCGACAAGCTGACCAGTGCCAAGCCCGGCACAGGTACTCATGTGTGATGTGCTGTCCTTGGATCGGCAGCAGGTAAAGGGACACTCTGCTCGTGTCATCGTGAAGTGCGGTACAAAGCCAGATGGGTATCTGGTGTTATTGACATTTTGCTTGGAACTTTGCTGCAGCCGAGGCCATGACACCGATGGACGATGCCTCTGGGGCCAGCAGCAGCGGTACACTCAGCAGCGGTGCAGCTCGGTTTGCAGCAGCTATGGAGCATAAACGCACCCAGGCGTCGCGGCTTGCGCCCCCGTCGGACCTGGCAGCTGTGGCGGCGGTCGCCTCGGGAGCGCCAAACAGTGCACTGCATGCCAGTGTTGCCCCGTGGGCAGTTGCAGCGCCTGCTGCGGATGCAGCGACCCTCGCCAGCGGGCCTGCAGCCAGCACCTCTACACAGTCAGCAGCTGTGTCACCCAAGCCGCCAGCTTCTCCTGCAGCCGGCGCACCAATTGACAGCAGCGGAGCAGCAGATCGCGCACCGGAGCAGCCAGTACCTGCCCGCCCTTCAGCCGCAGCTGCTCCTGGTGGGGCGGCATCAGCGCAACTACGCACGCTGCAGGCCGCACCAGCTAACGCGCCGCAGCGTGTGCGCTCAGCCATGTCTGCTGCGCTGCAGTACCGTGCAAAGAAGGCAGCAGACGCCGCGGCGGCTGCCAACTCTGCTGCCAGTGCCGCTGCTTTGCCACCGGTCACAAGGCGGTCACGCAGTGGTGGAGCCCCTCCAACGAAGGGCGCACCCCCAGATGCGGCTGACAGTTCATAGCCACACGCAGATCACCACAGCAATACTATATGACTACAGCGGCCAGTCGTGATGAGGGAGCAAGGGATCAGAGCGAACGTGTCTTGCAGGTGCACGAACCTGTTGTGTGTGGAGCGCCCCAGTCTGATGCATCAGCAGTTCGCCATATGGGTGCAGCTGGAGACGCCATACCGAGCGTTGATTCATGCCTATTCTTTTGCGAGACTATATGCAAGCCTGCTTCGTCACAGGCTGCATGTTGACTGGCTGAGCTGTGTGATGTAGAGCAGATGAAGTTCCGTCTAGATCGTTTGTAAAGTGAGCACATTGCCAACCGGAAACAACCCACCAACCCACAAAGGTCAGGAAGAAACCTCTGTCCTCGCTACCACATGATCCCGTGGCCAGATCGCAGCAGGGAACAACAGCCGTAGAAAGGCTGTGAGGTGCGCCCACAGGCGGACGAGCAGGGGCTTCCGCACATCCGCTGCCCAGTCGACCTGCGGATCTGCGGGCGGCGGGCCCGGGGGGAAGAGGCGCCCCTTGAACAGGCTGCTCTGCACGTCGCGCTCCTCCTTCCGAGCCTTTCGCACTGCTGCCAACTCCTGCACATGGCAATGCACAAGCTGAGCAGGCGTAGTGTCGGATAGCAGCATCGACGCCAGAATTAGGTGAGCAGTTGCACCAGTGCCACTTGGGCAATTTGAGAGGCAGCATGTGATCCCAATTGCAGCACGCTCCGGCACCTTTCTGATCGCGGGATCATGAGGAGCTAGGGCGGCTGCCTGTGACAAATCCCGCTCCGCTGCCTCTGTGTTGCCAAGCTGCAGCTGCGCCCGCCCACGTCGAAACAGCGCCTTGCTGTTGTCTGGCTGGCTGGTCAGCACCTGCAGCAGCAGGTGGACTGTGCTCAGGGACATCCCTGCGTGCATACCTGCGTGAGTTGCTTACGATGGCTGGCAGCGCATGCTTGGCTGCTGCCATGCAGCATGTCATGAGAACAGTGCCCGCACTTCATCACAGTTGGCAAGAGCGGCGCGCCACTCCCGTGACTGGAGGTCGCACGCTGCCAGGTTCAGGTGCAGCGGCAGCCTGATCGCATTGGCCTGCACAGCAGCTGAACCACACATTCTGCACCTGGCCAACAGAGCAGGCGACTACCCGATATCGCGTGCTGTTTGTTGCCAGCTGTTTGTTGCCAGACAGCACCGGACACTCATCAACCGGCAGGGCTGATTTTGCGGGATAGGGCAAGGCAGCTGTCCCAGCTGCCGGGACACGCACCTGGTCGAGGTGCGGGCCCTCCAGCTGCATGAGGAAGTCCTCGTCCAGGAAGGACAGGGCGAGGCCGTACTTGGCTGCCGCGCCCGCCGCGTCGCCGCCCTTGAACAGCTCGTTGCCCTGCGTCCGGCGCCTGTCCGCCGCCTCCAGCCGCTCCTCAAACCTGCGCGCATGCACGTCAGAGAATGGTCACGGGGTGGCGCATTGACCAGAGTTGGCTGTCGGACACATGTCCTATTCTGCCAACTGCCTCCCCTCGTCAAACCTGAATAGCTTATTTGAAGTGTGGAACTGATCTGAAGGCTGCTGTTCTAGACCGTACAGTGGGCAGGAGGCCATGCTGCCATGCATGTCAGACGGGTAAGCATCTGGAATGGTGCTGTGGCTCACAGCATCTGCTCACGAGGCGGCTCTTCGCCAGCGGGCTCCCAGTCGATGAGTTGCACCTCATACTCGAGCTGCGCATCTGGCGGCACCGCCGGGAACGAGAAGCTGCCTGCATGCATGCACCAAACCCTTGCAAGCGATGCATGCGGCATTGCACCTCCCGTCAGAAGACGGACCGTTGACTGGCGGCAACACCGGGCTGCTTCCGTGGGCATCTTCAAACACACCTGTTGATCCGTAGCCATACTCGGGATCGACGCTGAGTCGGCAGCGCTCGCCCTTCCGCATGGTGGCGACCCCCAGATTCAGCCCCTTGCCCCGCAGCGCCGAGGCTGCAGGATGAACGACAGATCTCCTTGCGATGGCCAGCATGCACTGTGACTTGCCAGGTTGCATGTAACGCAGGTCAGCATGCATGTAGCAGTAGTTAGCATGCATGGTGTGCAGGCCACAAGGACTCACTGCGGCCGGCGACAACAACAGCTGGCTCATTGCCGCTGCGATTCTCGGCCCTGCTGTCGAACACCACTGTGCCGCTGTCCGCCAGGCTCACGTTATAGTGCACTGCATGTGGGTGAAGGGTCCAGGGTTAGCAGTGGCAGAGTCACGGGGCTGGCATAAGTCAAGCGCATAGTGCAGATGCCGCACCTAAACAACGGGCATACAGGGACGGCGGATCGCCAACGCCCTGTGACAATATTGTCTTCCTCACTAACCCATCGTTCGTCACATCTATCTGCATGCTGTCCATCGCCGAGGATGGACTGCTCTACTATTTTACGATGCCTTGCTCTGAAAACTTCAGAATGATACAACCAAATCGATGCGAACATGCGACCCTCTCAGATCGTTGCAATTGTAACCTAGAATGCTATACTGTACTGCACTGAATCACATTGTACAAACGCTAAATCTTGAGACCGCACGACTGAAACAGGCATTTCTTTGCCACAGCCAGACAGCCTGGACCTGCTGCAGAACTCCATTTCGACCAGACAGACATGATTTCAGCACACGCAACTGGCACAACCTGATCGTAGTGCCACTTTGCCCGCTGTACTTGCAGGAGCGTGCCCATCATTGGTGCACTCTCGATCGTTGATTGCTGGCGGCCAGTGGCCCGCACACATCGGCAATGGCCAGCTAGCGGCGCTTGCAAGCCTTCCAGGCAGCCACGTAGCACACCATCAGCTAGGAAAACAGTTGCAGCGATGTCGGGGCGTGGGGGAGGCAGAGGCCCTGACATGCCGCTGGGCCCACTGGCGGATGGTCAGGCGCCAGAGAGCACAGACTTCGCAAACTACTTTTGCACCTATGCATACATCTATCATCAGGTGTGCAAGTGCAAAGCCTACCGTGACTATAGCATTCGCTTAGCACAAAAGTCGTGCTGTCATCAGTCTGCCGGCCGCCGCCTGTGGCTTCAAACGTTCGCAGCTGATTTCTGCTCACCATCCGACTACTGCAGAAAGACATGCTGGAGGACGCAAAACGGACTGGCGCCTACTACAATGCCGTGATGCAGAACAGGGCGCAGTTTGCCGGAAAGGTCAGGCCGATGTACAGCTCTGGGCGTTATTGTAGCCTTTGAAGGCTTTCCCATGCATGCAGACCCATCGGTGTTGTCAGGAGACCGCAGTGTGTGGCTGACACGTGCAGGTAGTGCTGGATGTGGGTGCGGGGTCGGGGGTGCTGGCAATTTTCGCCGCCAAGGCCGGCGCAAAGCGGGTGTATGCAGTTGAGGCCACTGACATGGCCAAGTTTGCGCGGAAGGTTGTGCAACACAACAAGGTTGGTCCGCTGGCCTGTCTTGTCGCTGCTGTGGTCTTGCATCCACAGTTCGCAGCAGGTGCCTGCAGGCAACAGGAAGTATGTGCTGTCACACCCATGTTGCTCAGAGGCGCTGTGTCTGCTTGCAGCTGGAGGACACGGTCACTGTGATCCAGGGCATGATCGAGTCAGTGGAGCTGCCCGAGAAGGTGAGCACAGCAGCTCGCGACTCACTGCATGTCCTCCTGCATAAGGGCAATGTGATTGGAACCAACAACCAGTAAGCCATCGGTGCACGGACCCTGGCATCAGCTGACGGTAGCTGAGCATACGAGCTGGGCAGCTGACGTGCTGGCCTGCGGACCGGCAGGTGGACATCATCATCTCGGAGTGGATGGGCTACTTCCTGCTGCGGGAGAGCATGCTGGACAGCGTGCTGGTGGCGCGCGACCGCTTCCTCAAGCCCGGGGGCGCGCTGTACCCCTCGCACGCGCGCCTGTACGTCGCCGGCGCCCGCAGCCACGCCACGGGGCAGCGCCGCGGAGAGTTCCAGGCGAGCAAGCAGCGCTCGCTTCGGGCCCGGATCAGATCAGCTGGCGCCTCGTCGATGGCCTTGCAGAGTGCGACCGTCTGATGGCAGCGGGGACAACTATGTGTGTGTGCGCGCAGGGGTCGATGGAGGGGTGGGCAGGCTTTGTCGAGGACATGCGGCAGTTCTACGGCATGGACCTGGACTGCCTCAGCAAGGTGCTAGGATCTGTCGTCATCATGTAGCCAACGCCACACAAACACCACGCTGCAGACAGACTGCTCGGTTGTACATTTCAATCACTCTGGCGGCATGCTGCCTTACAGGAGTACCGGGACGAGCAGAAGGAGTACTACCTGTCCACGGCGGCGTGGTCGGACGTGCACCCCAGCCAGCTGGCGGGGCCGCCCGCCTGCATAAAGGAGTACGACCTGCTCACCGTCACCATCGCAGAGCTGGAGGCGCCGCTCAAGGCACGTGCTCAGGACTGTTTGAAAACCTCCCGCATGGGCTGTGGTCTGGCTGTGGATGCTGTGCCCAGTGGTGGAATGGCGACCGTGTCAGGCACCCAGCAGCGAAACATCATCGTTCAGTCTGGCGCCGAGCTCTTCAAGCCTCCACGCCCTGGCCCAGATGCGTCTCTCTGCATGCAGGCGTCCTTCAGGCTACGGATCCTGGATGGCGGGCCAGTGGACGCGTTCGTGGGCTTCTTCGATGTGCAGTTCCGGGGCTCGCCCGAGAACCCAGCCCAGATGGAGGTGCTGCTGTCGACGGCGCCAGACGCCACCGGCGCCACCCACTGGGGCCAGCAGGTGGGTGTCTGGCCGCCTCCATGCTGATCGAAGTTGTGTTGCTGCTGCAGGGGACTTATGTTGAGAGTGCAAGGTCACTGAACAACTGTACTTGGCCATGCTGACCTGCTGAGCATGGAGCTGATCCGATCACACCACGATGCTGCAGATGTTTTTCCTGGACCCGTCACTGCACTGCGCGCCCAACGACGAGATGGTGGTGGACTTCGAGATGCGGCGCAAGGAGCGGAATCACCGGCTCATGCATGTGCGTATGGTGCACCACGTGGAGGGACCGTCTGCCAACGCGCAATACGGCGCAGCGAACAAGCGCACCAGCGTCTACAGCATCGAATAGATCGGCCGGAACAGCACCAGGGAGTGCTGCTGCCTTACCCAGGTGCCATGCAGCCTGCGCCTGCAGCAGCTTTGCACAGCAGCTGCTCTGGTTTGACGGAACGCACACACCTGCAGTGTGGTCAGGCACCTTCAGCTGGCAGGTGCATGGCCTTGAGGGTACAGAAACATTTCTGTTGGCAACTAGCTTCCATGGGCTGCATGCGGGCAGGCCACTGCTTTCTCCGATCAGCGGAACGAGTGCTGTGTGCTGCAGGCAGTCACATCTATTCACTGAGACTGGCAGGTAGCAGCCCTGGTTGGGCATGTGAGTTTCGAACAGAACCTGATGCAACTTCAGAAACGTCAAATCTGCTGAAAGTGCAGTTTGTTACACCGACCTCCCTCAACAAATACCAGCGCAATTCGCATTACAAATGGTTCAAGTGCACATGCACCCATGTCAGTTCCCCTCGTTCCCAGTGCCTCCGCCAGCAAAACACGCTTGCATACAAGACTCTTGATGGTAACATCAGCAGGCCAGCAATGTGCGTGCCGCCACATACCCAGCCGTCAGCAAGTTTGCTCCTTACGCAGTAGCTGCCTTTGGCTCAACCTCGTCCTCTTGGATGCTGCACGGACCATGAAGAGATAGTAGAAACTTTGTCGTATTTGCTGTGACATGCGCCAGCTCCAATGTCGCACGCACTTGCATAAAGCCTTGCAGTGGATGCCCTGCATCAGGGCAGCCCGGCGACACCGACACCCGCTTGGCAAGGACTGGCGCACCGTGCAATGAGCTGCCTGTCGCCGTACACATCGTCCACGCGGCTGACGGACGGCCAGAACTTGGCCTGCTTCACCCACGCAGCTGGGAATGCCGCCTGCACAACAGCCACACGCTTTAACAGGCAACCAGCAGTGGACCTGCAGCATCCCAATGGCACGCTCGTGTGACAGCACTGACTGTCCCACCAACCACAGTTCTCAACCCTATGACGCACCAGCTCGCGGCTGTAGGGATGAGACCACTCGTCTCCCAGCACTGACCCGGCGGTGTGTGGCGCATTCTTCAGCACGTTGTCCTGCAATAACACAGCAGAGTTGAGGTCTCTGCAGCCTTACAGCGTCTGCTTGTGTGGAATCTGGTGCTGGTGTACGCGATGCATGGTGAGATGATTGCCCAGCTGAGCACACTGCCGATTGGCAGGTGGAGCTTGAACTATGACATATGGGGTTTTGGAGCAGCTACAGAATTGGAGCGCACATGCTTGTCGGCGCGGCCCTCCTCGATGTCGGCGATCTCGCCGCGGATGGAGATGAGGGCATTGACCATGCGGTCCAGCTCCTGCTTGGACTCGCTCTCCGTCGGCTCAATCATCAGCGTGCCTGCATGTCGTCGATGAGATTATATCGGTCAATGTGCGATTTCAGATGCTTGCACAATTTTATGTGCTCTGCCGAGCGCTGCGCTAAGCCACATGAGGTACGGCTGCTGACCACAGCAGGAGCCGCCTGGCCGATCAGTCAATTGACACGATGCTCGCCGGTACCCAATGCATGGCAGCAGGGCAAAGCAGCAGTTAAGAAAGCAAGGTGCACACCGGTGACGGGCCAGGACATGGTGGGTGAGTGGAAGCCGTAGTCGATGAGCCGCTTCGCGACGTCGATGACCTTGACATCTGCCGTCTGCTCAAACTTGCGCAGGTCCAGGATGAACTCGTGTGCGCATGTGCCGTTCTTGCCCCTGCAGATGCCAAACGGTCCTCAGGATGTGAACAACACGCATAGGCCTGCTGATGCCCACAGAGTTGCCCAGCCAGCCAAGCTGTCGCTTGCCTGGCAGCAGGAAATGCAGCACACCTGTACAGAACGTTGAAGTGGTCCTCTAGCCGCTTCGCCATGTAGTTGGCGTTCAGGATGGCGCGCCGTGATGCCTGCACACGGTGGACACAGACTCGGCAAGCTCGTCAAACACCATGGCTGATGGGGCAAATGCCTGCCGCAGACTGATCATAGCAGCCAGGTGTCGAGGCCGCACCTCTGTGAGGCCCTCCGAGCCCATCAGCGCAATGTAGGCGTAGGAGATCGGCAGGATGAGGGAGGAGCCAAAGGGGGCCGCCGCCATTGTGCCAAACGTCTTCTCATCGCTCTCAAAGGCTGGCAGAGCGCCTGCAACGCAACATCATGGTGTGTTGCAGCAGGATGCATGCCAAGTGGCAGCTGCTGTAAGCGTGCGGGTCCGCAGCTGCGCTGTGCAAGAGATGGTCTGTCAATCATACAGAGTGTATGGTGTGGACCACATTCACAACACCAGTGGCCACAAGAGGCGAACTGCAGAGCCAGCAAGCCGTAGTATGACCAGTTTGCACCACGGTCTACATGAGGAGAACACAGAGGAGGTGCACCTGTGGGGATGATCGGGTGGCTGGGCAGGAAGGGCGCGAGGTGCCCCTTCACGCCAATGGGGCCCATGCCGGGGCCGCCGCCGCCGTGTGGGATGCAGAACGTCTTGTGCAGGTTCAGATGGCACACATCCGCGCCAATGTGGCCCGGGGATGTGAGGCCGACCTGCAGCCGTATGCTAGAAGCTTACGAGGAGAGCATTGGGAGGGCCAAGTACATTCGCGTCCTGAGCCAGATCAAATGTAGCTGAGGGTGCTGCACACGCAACACAAATCCCCATGGGGCCCAACATGACGTGCACATCACCGTGTGATACAGCCTGCCAGCAGCGCTTACCTGTGCATTCATGTTGGCGCCATCCATGTACACCTGGCCGCCGTGCTGGTGGATGATGCGGCAGATTTCATCGACACCCTCCTCGTACACGCCGTGCGTTGATGGGTATGTTACCATCAGTGCTGCCAGGCTGCAAAACATGGTCAAGTGTGCGAGTCAAAGACCGTTGTGCCGAGACTCTCACGCCAGTTGCAACACACTGCTGCTGCCTGAAGACAATCACCCTGACGCACAAGTCACGATGGCAGCAAGGTCCGGGTGTGCAACAGGGCGGCAGTCCTTAAGCAGGAGCTGGAGTTGCAGGCGGCACACTTGTCAGCGTTCTGCTCGGCCTTCTGGCGCAGCTCCTCGATGTCGATGTTGCCCTTGGCATCGGTGCTGATGGCCACAATCTTCATGCCCGCCATGATGGCCGACGCGGGGTTTGTGCCGTGCGCCGACTTCGGGATGATGCAGATCTGCAGGTCAGGACCAACGGTTATTGGGACAGGGTCACTTTCAACTAAGGCATCTAAGGCATGCGCAGCCTATGTATGATGGTAGTCAGGCGGCGCAACGACGATATGCTGCGTCAGACTGTGCAAGTGCCAGAGCATGCGCACGTTGCGGTGGCCGTCCCCGCGGGACTGGTGGTACGCACGGATGGCCATGAGGCCAGCGTACTCGCCGCTCGCGCCGGCGTTGGGCTGCAGCGACACCTTGTCGAAGCCCGTGATCTCGCACAGCTGCGCCGCCAGGTCCTGTGCATTGCACGTAAGTTGACTTGAGATAGGGCCTCGAACTGATGTGAGATGCAGCAGGCGCACCCTGCCTGACCAGGTTGCCTTGGCTCACGTCAGTGTCATGCTTTACAGCTGACCTCAAACATCTCCATGTAGCCTGCGGCTTGGTCCAGCGGCACGAAGGGGTGCAGCGACGCGAACTCCGGCCATGTGATAGCCATCATCTCTGCGGTCGCGTTCAGCTTCATCGTGCACGAGCCCTGCAGGCGGATAGGTGGCATGTAACACGATTGTAGCAAGCAATCATGGTGCACGATGGATTGATGACAAGCAGCTCAGGCGCTGCACACCGTTCAGCAGTGGCTATGGAGGTTGTAGCACCGAAACAGGAGGCCGACACAGGCACAGTGCCAGAGAAACAATGCACACCAGGGCGATCATGGAGTGGCACAGCGACAGGTCCTTGTTCTCCAGGCGCTTCAGGTAGCGCAGCATCTCGTGCTCTGAGTGGTACACGTTGAAGATGGGCTGCTGCAGGAAGTCGCTGGTCCGCTTGAAGGAGCCCAGCTGCTCGTCCACCTGCAGAAGGACAGGAGGGAAACTACACGAACAGGACTGCTTACGAGTGCTTGACCAGATGCCTGCAGCAGCCGGTGCTGGTGCTGCAAAGCCTGCGAACTGGCGTGTGCCTCGTACACTGAATCTTGTACACTGAAACTTGTACACTGAATGATAGAGGCTGAACGTAGGTCATGCAAGCTTTGGATGCAAATGGCGCGGGCGCTCTGCCAAGGTCGACAGCGCACCGAGTCGGCCATGGACTCGGCGGAGAAGCCGGCCGCCTTGCCGCCGTTGAGCACCGTCAGCAGGTGGTCCACATCGGCCAGCGTGGTCGTCTCGTCCAGCGAGATGGTGATGGACCCCGCACTCAGCAGCCGCAGGTTCACCCCGTGCTCCGCTGCAGACTTCACCAGCTGCTCTGCATTGTCCACCTGCATGCAACGACATGTGGTCAAAGGCAACGAAAGTAGCAAGGTGCGTGTGTCGAGCGAGCTGCTGCTGTGGGCTCGCGGTGTTGACGCTTCACACGGCATAAGCATATGCAGGCAACAGCTGGATGCCAAACTGTCAGTTGGTACTCACATCAATGCGGATGGTGTCGAAGAACGGCTCTTCAGCGACCTTGAGGCCCAGCTTCTTGGCACCAGCGGCCAGCACGGCGGTCAGACCATGTGTGCGTGTCGCAATCTGCTTCAGGCCATCTGGGCCATGGTACACCGCATACATCGCCGAGATGTTGGCCAGCAGTGCCTGTGTCCAGCAGATGACGGCAGAGCTAATTAAACAGAAGCTCTGCCTGAGGCAGAACGTGTGGTCTGATTGAAAAACAGCAGTGGCTGATATGTTCATGGTGTTACACTCATGCTGTGCTGCCCCACTGAGCAACCTGGTTTGCACTGCAGGTCCCACCTGGGCTGTGCAGATGTTGCTGGTGGCCTTGTCTCGCCGGATGTGCTGCTCGCGTGTCTGCATGGCCATGCGCAGTGCTGGCCGGCCCGATGCATCACGGCTGACGCCTGCGAGTATGCACAGCCAGTCGATGAGAAGTGAAATTAGCACGAGTGCTGCTGTACACGACAACAGCGACGCACAGCTGCAGATACGGTCCAGATGTGATGACTGTACCAATAATGCGTCCAGGCATGATGCGCTTGTTCTCCTCAGCAGTGGCCAGGAATGACGCATGTGGGCCGCCATAGCCCATCGGCACGCCAAACCGCTACAGCACAGAGCAAGGACTAGTAAGCAATTGAATGCAAGCTGCATTTTTGACTTGAACATTACAGACGCAATTCGGTAACGTTCAAGTGTACAAGAGGACTACACGGCAAGTATGTCAGCACCAGGGATTGAACCCATTGGATCTGCAAGACCGATGCTGCACCTGCGCTGAGCCGATGACGATGTCGGCACCCCACTCGCCGGGCGGCTTCAGGCTGCAGAGCGCCAGCAGGTCGGTGGCCACCACCACCTTGGCCTTGGCCACATGTGCCTTCTCCACAACATCCTGCAGCATGGCAGTGGGTGTAAGAAGGCACGCTCGCGACCAGAACCCTGCTGACCAGGTGCATGCAACATGTTCAAGGACATCCTCAGTCGTTTGAACCGCATGAGCCACTCGGCGGCTGCATTCTGTGGAACGACCATATAGCCAACGCTGCCAGGCATCTGCTGCTGCAGACGGGATACATTGAGGCTCTTGCATGGCTATGCAACTGACCGAGTAGTCGAGCACGCGGCCATCGGTGGCGGGGTACTGGACCATGACGCCGCAGACATCATCGCCGTACTCGAAGGACGCCTCGTCGCTGACCTTGACGGTCAGGCCCAGCCCACTCGCCCGCGTCTGGCACACTGCGATGGTCTGCGGGAAGCACTTGTCCTGCAACGCCAGACCAACTGCATTGTAAGCCTCAGAAAAGCTGGTGTCCCGAAAAGCACGTGGGGGCAACAAGGCGGGGATGTAAGGAGGTGGCAGCAAACCAAGTGCCTGGTAAAGGAGAAGAGAGGCGTCAACGGATTACTGACCGAGACCAAGAAGGTGGTCTTCTTGCCCCGTGCCAGCGCTGAGCACATGGTCATGGCCTCTGCAGCCGCCGTCGCCTCGTCCAGCAGTGACGAGTTCGACAGCTCCATGCCCGTCAGGTCCGACACCACCGTCTGAAAGTTCAGAAGGGACTCCAGACTGCGAAGCAAGCGACTCTCGTTCGAGACGGCAACGACTTGAGGTGCTGCTGGATGCCGACTCGACGAAGCAGCAGTCACACAGAGCACAGCATTGGAACATTACGCACCGGCCCTGCGCAATCTCTGCCTGGTAGGGCGTGTACTGGGTGTACCATCCGGGGTTCTCCAGCAAGTTGCGCTGGATGACTGGCGGCAGGTGGGTGTCATAGTAGCCCATGCCAATGTAGGACTTGAGCACCTTGTTCTTTGACCCCAAGTCCCTGAAGAAACACATTGCCCGACATGAGGAGGACGGAGCATACTTGATCAGCTGCATGCGACATCAGCATCAAAATCACAAACGTCTGGTAGAGCAGCTGCCTGACCACTAGCCTCACTTGAGCTTGGCAATGATGCCGCTCTCGGTGAAGCCCTGGTTGTAGATGCCCAGCTCCATGGGGTCGCGACGGATGGCGGTGGGCACCGTGGCGTCGATGAGCGCGTCCACGCTCTCGAAGCCGACCTGCTTCACCATGTCCTGCACCTCGCCCGGGTGTGCGCTGTTGTGACGAGGCGCAAAGCTGCACGACGCACAGCAGTGTACGGTGTCAGGCGGAGGCAGCGCATACTTTCTGCTTGCTGGCGGCAGAGGCAAAACAGAGGCAGAACAGATGTGGCGCGCATCGGCACTGCCACGAGTGGGCAGCAGACGGTTTGGCTGCACTACACGAGGCGCACGCTGCAAACTTACACATCGCTGGGCTGTAGCGTGGCGACGCTAATCTGGCGGCTGCTGCCGATGCTTGAGCTGAAGGGGCCAGCAACTGAGCCCAGCGTGGGCACAACGCGAAGCGCTCGCCCTGCATGCACTGCCATCTGACTTGAGCGAGGGCAGAACACAATGTGCGGTGTGCACATGTGTGCATCATTTGAGCCATGTATACTATCAAAGAACATCCATCAAGCGGCGTCGTGGCAATTTGGCCGTCGGCGGAGGCCACTCATGCAGATAACTCTGTACGGTTTTGCAGCAGCAAACCAACATGCACTCCCGTCGTGCCGAACCGCCCAACCGACCTGTTGCAAAGCTCCTGCGAGCCACGAAGCTCGCTGGACAGGCAGCATCAGTGCCCAGCCGCGCCAGCTGCGCTCCGCAGCTCAACTCGGCCGCTGAACTGGAGACTGTCGTGGAGGCTGCACGCTGTAGCAGGCCTACCAGGGCCCTGCGGCCGCCTCCCATGGCTACCAGTCGCTTTGTCAGGCGACAATCTACCTGACTATGCCCCGGTGTGGTTGGCGAAAGTGGTCAGCTGGGTTGGAAGTGTCCAACCAAGCGTTGCAGAAGATCTCAAATTTACCTGCCACCGTGGCACGCAAGGCTGCAAGTAGAACTTGCGCACGTATGTACGAGACCGGAAGCAGCAACCTGCAGACGCTTTGATTGCTTCATCGTGAAGAACGTGAAGTGTGAGGGGCGAGAGTGAGGGGGTACGGTACTTCGCTGACGTTGCTGTTGAAATTATGCAATGGATGCACATGGCTTGGCACGATCTTGATGATCAGGCGCGGGAGGTTTGAAACACTGCCACGGCACCAGGAACAACACCGTCGTGCTGATGGGGCGATGACGGTCGAAACCTTCGACCTTTGAGGGTGCATGGCGGGCGGTTTGAAGCCGCAGGGCGCAGGAGGCTTTGATCTATCACGCCTCTTTGCAAGGCGAAGCGGGGCGCAAGGCAGTGATGTGCGTTCAGCAAAGCAGCACGAGCGGGGCAAGCCAAGCAACCTGGCGCGTGTGCTGCCACAGCTGGTGTGGGACCCGCTGACGCTCAATGATGGCGCCTCAGCGCTGCACCAACCTGTTCCCAGGTGTGGATCCAGCATCACCCACACCACGTTTGGGTGTCTGACCTTCATGTTGCTGGTGCCGGTCATTTGAGGGTGATTCGTCACATGTCCAGACCGCGGGCGGCCGGGCCGCATGGAGGGGCCGAGGAGCAACAGCCGCACACCGGCTTGCAGCACGCAGCCATCCGGCTCGAGGACTGCGAGGTGGAGTTCCCCATGGCGCTGCGCCTCTGCCTGGGCCTGACAGCGCAGCCAGATGTGCAGCTGCAGCTGGTCAGCGTGCGGACGGGGTCCGAGGCACGGCGGCCGCCTGCCAGCGGCCATAGCACATTCCCGAAAGCAGACAGTGAGTGGCAATGCTGCGTGCTCGGGCATCGCACGGTGAACGCGGCAACGACTGACACTCCTGCATCCTGCTGCTGCGCCTGCTCTGACAATTTGCCTGGCTGGTCAGCAGGTGCCCTGGTGCTGGCCAAAAACGCAGCCACTCTCGGCTTCCTGGGCCTGCTGTTCCCAGACGCGGCGGGCCCCTGGCTGCGCAACATGGCAGTGGCGGGCGCCGTCTCCAGCGTCTTCATGGCCGGCCGCCGCAGCGCACAGAAGCGGGGGTGGAGCCTGCGGAGGCCTTCCCTGCGCATCAACCTGCGGGAAAATGGCGCCATGTACAATGGTATGTGGCCTGTGGCAGCTGCACTGCATTGTGCATAGAGCGGGCTGGCTGTCACAGCACTGTGGTGCATCTCCGTCCATCCGCAGACCACTAGAGGCGCAAAACAGCAGAGTCACAGTGGGACTCTGTGCATGCAACCAGGCGAACGCTGTGAATATGATCTATATCCATGTGTACAGGTGCCAAGGCTGCGAGCCAGGCCACGCACGAGTTCTGCACGGCTGCAGCGATGCTGGGGCTCGGGGCGCTCACAATGTGGGTGGCAGACGAGCGGCTGTACCATCTAGGGCGCTGCCTCATTGCGTCAGTGACGCTGTCTTCAGGCTATGCTCAGACCGCACGTCGCGCTGCCACAGGTGCTTGCAGCTGTTCGTGCTGAGGCGTTCCAAGCACATGCCTCTGACTCAGATCCTGGAGGCTGCAATACAGCCACTCTGAATGTGTGTGCTGTGCTCAGTACCATGCTGGGAGGCTTCTCGCCTTGTTTGAGCCAGAGATGTGGCGTCAATGCTGCAGGGCTTGTCCGGCGGGGCCCAGAAACGGAGGCTGCATGGCGCGCGCGGCACAAGTGGGCTGCACAGCGCGTAGCACCGCTGCTGGGCGACCTGCACGACAAGCCGCCCCTTGGTGGCGTCGCGGCCGTGCAGAGCCTGCTGTCCTTTGCCACTGCCCGCGGTGGCGGCCCTCAGTCGCTGGCCGGCGTGCCCGAGTCCTTGTGGCCAAGCAGCCTCATTGCAGGTGAAAGCAAGTGGTACTCTTGCTGCTGGTTGTCATCTTTCCCTGTGCACAGCACGGGCTGACGGCGAGGCCAGCAGACGGCAGCATAGTGCATGTCGTTTACGAGCCAAGGCACCATGGGACCTGTGCAAGCCACAGGCTTGGGCCGCGGTGAGGACGGCATCCATGTCTGGGGCTCGGTCGCCATCCCGCGGCGGCGCACGTTGGAGGAGCGGGACTTCTCAAAGCCCTCCAAGCCACAGCAAGCAGTCGGCACGCCATGCAAGCCGCTGCCCTCAGGTGGGGCAGGTGCCTCCACTAGCCTTGGTGGTTGGCAGGGCAACATACTATCTATAACCTTGCGGTCTGCTGTCTGCTCCAATCCTCTGGCTTGCCGTGATGCCGCTCTTGCATGTCATTGCAGGCCCACTGCAGCAGGCGGCGGCCCAACAGCGCACCACAGCTGCAGCCGCAGCGGCAGCAGCCCGTAGAGCATCAGCTGGGGCCGCCGGCAGCAGCAATGCCCAGGCTTCTGGCAGACGAGGCAGCAAGCAGCGGTCGGGCCGGAGTCGTGCAGCAACTCAGCACCCGCCAGCAGGTGTGCATCGTGCGTGCATGTGCGTTCAGATATTCAGCAGAAATTGCTGCGGCCGCCCAGTCGAATGCTCACATGTGCATTACAGTTCGTTGGCGTTGCAGGGGCAGCCCAAGGAGAGGGTGATGACATGTCTGGCCTCAGGACACCTGATTGTGAGCCCATGTATGCGACCAGCCGGCTGCTGACCGTCCGCTCGAAGGAGGAGCTGGAGGTAGTGTCACGAAAGGTGTGACATACATAGGCCCTCTGCCTCCAGCCTCAAACATTTGCACTGCAATGTCTGTGTGCAGCAGCATAGGCCTTGGGTTCAAACATAGATATCAACAGTTGAGCTCCACTTATGATGCAGATGCGAGATCTGGCGGCTTCGCAGGGCATAAGTGCTGCTGCAGCTGGTGATGTTCTGGGTAGTGCGCCCGCTTTGCCAGAGGCTGCGGATTCGGCGCTCACCGCTGCATCAGTGAGTGTGATATCCGTGCACCTCTTGCAAAAAGCCAAGGATACTCGCCATAAGCATGGTGTACACACACCCTGCCTCATGTGCTGCCTGCATTGCTGCAGGGCTCTGCACAGGCTGGCAGTTTTGACGCAGCGTCTGCTGCTGATGCATCCCCGGGGTTGCCAGCACCCAGCAATTTGACGGCAGAGCCTTCAGTCGCCTATGCTGACAGTGAAGTACACAAGGTGGGCTACAATGGCAAGAGGCTCTGCGCGTGTGCACACGGGGTGGTCGAGCAGTCCACGGGCTGCTGAACTTTGGACAGGACAATATACAAATGCTGTGTTGGCTCGCCCACATGCGGCAGGGTCTGGCGCCAGCTGCATGAAGGGCCCGCTGGCCTAACGCCTCCCCAAGCTGCATGCTGCTGCTGCTGCTGCTGCTGCTGCTGCTGCTGCTGCGGACCACATCATCGACCCTCGTGCCCGCCTTCTGTCAGGCGCTGGCGCCGGCGTTTGAGGACCCAGAGCCGCTGGCTGCGCTGTATGGCCGGGCGGACCACCTGCGGCGGCAGGAGGCGCGGCTCACCGGCAGCGAGCGCTTGGCGCTGTTCTTTCGTGCCATATACCTGCTGCTCGTCTTCGCGCCCTTCCTGCTGCTGGGCGTTCCGCTGCTGCTCGTCGCGGCCTGCATCCCAGCGGGACAGCAGGAGTCAGGTTCTGAGGTGGGGTGTTGGCATCTACGCCATGCTGTGAGGCATGTGCTGTGCGGTTTGGCACATCATGATGCTGACCCAGTCTTCCTCCACTGTTATGTACGCTACTTCATGGAGTGTGGAGCTCCCAACGAAACAGCCGGTCGAGCTTTGCACATGGTGCCGAACATGCAGACTTGCATTTGCAGGCAGCGCAGCTGCAGGCAGCAAAGGCAGTTGCTGAGGTTGACCCAGAGGCGCCTGTCGCCATCTCAGCGCCAGATGGCGGTGTGGATGTCGGGCCAGCCAGCAGCCTGGTGGCGCAGGCGGAAACCCCTCCACCTTCGCCTGTTGTGGAGGCAAGTCGCAGCCAGCTGCTGCAGAGGACAGCTGGCCTCGATGAGTGTGGACTGCTGCGTTGCTGCTGAGCAAAAGATCACCATACGGTTTTGTTTCACAGTGAGCAGCACATCAGCGCCTGTTCGTATGTCTCAGCTAGGACCATCCGTGTGCACGCTGCCGGTAGTTCGACCGAGACATACTGCTGAACACATGGCGCTGCAGGAGGTGCTGGCGACGGGGAATTCGGGGCCGCCGCAGGGTGCTGCGCTGCGCAGGGCGGCCTTCAACCTGCTGCTGTTCGGCTGCCGCCAGAGCGGCGCCGCCTTCATCAAGTGGGGCCAGTGGGCCAGCTCACGCCCCGACCTGCTGCCCGAGGTGCCTTTGCATGTGGTCAGCTGCACAAGTACCTTGAAGCCATGCAACCCGGGTTGGATCCTCCATTCCCAATACCTGTATACCTGTTTCAGGACAGATGTCGAGCATGCTCATGTGCTGGGACTGCTCATGAATGGGTGTTTGAGTTGCTGGGCACCACCCACGCTCATCAACTTGTCAAACGCAGTGCAAACTCCATTGTGTGGTCGCTGTTGCATTTGCAGGATCTGTGCGAGATCCTGACGGCGCTCCAGCAGGACGCGCCGCAGCATTCATATGAGGAGACCCGCCTGCAAATTGAGCGCTCCTTCGGGCACCCCATCGAGGCCATCTTCGACAGCTTCAGGGAGCAGCCGCTTGCATCAGCCAGCATTGCGCAGGTGGGTGGATGACTGCTCACACAAGACCGTAGCGACAAGCTGCAGTCGTGCATGTATGCACCAGACCAGGGACGCCAGCAGCTGCGGTACAAGCGCAGACTTCAGCTCCCGGCTGCTGTGTCACAGGTGCACAAGGCGGTGATCAGGGTGGATGGCAAGGCGACGACGGTGGCGGTGAAGGTGCGGCACCCGGGCGTGGAGCGCCGCATCATCCAGGACTTCCAGCTGCTCATCCCCCTGGCCCGCGCCACCTCCAAGTTCAAGGCCCTCAAGGTGTCCATCAACCCGCATGCATGTCCCACTTGCGGAAGAACGCCCCGCAAATGGTGCTACATCGACAAGCCTGCTTGACCAGCTGCTGTCCGCTTGCTTACCTGTTTTTGACATGCGGTGCCATCTCGAAGGCTACCGGCGCTGAACCCGCAGGGTCTGAGCCTGGAGCAGAGCGTGTCGCAGTTCAGCAACACGATGACGGCGCAGGCGGACCTGCGGGTCGAGGCGGCGCACCTCCGCCGCTTCCTATACAACTTCCGCGCCCTGTCCGACTCCATCACTGCGCCCCGCCCCGTGGTGAGTGTGTGGCACCGACACACCCTGGCACTCCTGCATGCCGCTCTGTTGTAATAGCAGTAGTGCTACACTTCGGATCCTCTTCTTCTCCGCACGTTGTCCCCCAATTCGGTGTGCGCCTATGCAGCAGGCCTGTAGTCACCCTGTAGGAGGCCGGCTGCTTGCTTCACCTGGAAGGGACGCGATGTCATGAGAAGGGGCAAGGACACTTGTACATGTGGGCATGGAGCAAGTGCTGCTGTTGCTGCATGCAGGATCCATGGGTATCTGCAGCAGTGCTGGTGGAGACCTTCCAGCCGGGCGTCAGCGTAGAGCAGTTCATCCGCCGCCCTGCGCCCTTCAACACCCAGGTGCTGGCTGCATCGTCCCTATTCTTGCATCACGTCGTAAGCCAGGCAACTGGCTTTTCGCATTGATTGTCGGCCTATGCAGGCAGCATGACAGACCATAGCACCTTGGAAAGCTGACGTGGCTGATGCTGGGATTGCAGATGTTGCTGTCCGCCTTTGCCAATGTGTGCATGCCGTAGTCTCAAATTCAGCAGCACCTGCAACCTTGATTTGATGGCTGAACCTGCAACAGGTCGTGGGTCTGGGCGTCGATGCATACCTGAAGATGCTCCTGGTGGACAACTATGTGCACACAGGCGCGAACAGGCTGCAATCTTGTACAGATTCCACATGGCATCGGCACGCTTGCGAGAATCCCTTTCAAGTGAACATGGGCACCATGGCCTGAGGCGCGCTCTGTGGGTGTGTCGCAGATCTGCACCCGGGCAACATCTTCATCTGCAGACAGCAGACACAGGCACGTCACCAGCATGTGCCATCCACATGAGTGCACAGAGATGGTAAGACAGAGACACCATGCGCTCTGCCGTCATGAACAGCACCGACATTGAACTGGCATCCTCCCCAGGCGGGCCAAGCTGCAGACGCGGCAGCGCTTGAGGCAGCCGCTGCTGGCTCTGGCGAGCAGGTGCGCTTGCAGTGAGGTCCACTCCGCCCTGAAGCAGCATCTGCGCCGCCCTGCTGCGGGTGCTCCTCACTGTGCAGACGGCGAAGGTACAACAGCCTGCAGCCTGTTCAGCGATGTAGCCGGATCCTGGGAATGGTGATCAGCACCTCTGACTGCAGGTGCGGCTGCAAATGACGCTGCTGGATTTCGGACTTGCCGAGGAGCTGACGCCTGTTGTACGCCACCACTTCATCTCCTTCCTTCATGCCATCTCTGCTGGTAGGATGACAGTCAGGATGTGAAGCCTTGAAATGCTCAGCGTCTTCTTTCCATCATTGTGCACAGGGACACTGGCCGTGTCGAGAGTGCCCCTGTCTGTCAGGTCATGTTACTGACCCATAGCAAAGAGTGACCACCTTGTGCCCAGGAAACGGAGAGCGTGCAGCAGAGCTGCTGCTGCTGATGGGCAACAATGCAGCGTGCCCTGATCGCGATGGCTTCACGCACGACATGGTCCAGCTGTTCCGCCGGTATGTTGCATTTTTCTAACGACACTGCATGCATGCGTGCATATCTTGCTGTTCACTCTTGTTCAATACAAGCAGCGCTGGTGACGCAAGGCAAACTGCAAGATCTCATCTGCGCGCACACCACGCAGCCAGAGAACAAGCAGGGTTGACAGCACGCTTCTGGTGGGAAACATCGCAGCACCTATGTGTTTGCCACAGGGCAAGTCGGATTGATACCAGGGACGGCATCAACGTGGACGCTGTGCTCAAGGCTGTGCTGCGGCTGGCACGCAAGCACGAGGTGCAGCGCTAACGCTAGAGTTAGCACGACGCTCAGATGGTTGTGGGAGCTGCTTGCGGGGTTCCTTGGTAGCACCTGCTACAAGCGCCTGCAGCGACGATCAGCACAGATGCCAGCGAAATGCATGGTGGATGCAGGTCGCGATCGACAGCAGCTATGCAGCACTGGTGCTGGGGGTGTGCGTGATAGTCGGTTTTGCCACTGGACTTGATCCCCAGGTATGCTTGCAGCTGACATGGTCAGCAATGCCAACATGCAGTTTGTGTGACACATGGTTGGTCACCCCGACGGCAACTCTGCAGCAATGCACGCCCACGGGCACTGTGGCAATGCAAGAGTGTATGCTTGGTGCTGCCTGCAGGTGAATCTCATGGACGCTGCCACGCCGTGCCTGTTCTTCAACAACCTGTATGGCCGGGTGGCGGGGCGGCTGTACCCTGACTGACCCATCGGCGTTATTTAGCTGTGGCTACAGCATGTTGCCGCGTGCCCAGCCAGGCTACTTGCAAGCAGTAAGCATTTACGGTGATCAGAGGCCAGCCACACTGCAGACTATTCTTTGGGGGAGTGAGTGCGAGAGGTTTGAGTGCACATATCGTAGGCAGTGTCAGTCTTGGTGCTTTGGCAGCTGGTGGCGCGATTGCAACAGCCTCCATCATTTTGATGTGCCAGATGGGGACGCAAGGTTTCGTTGGTCCAGCATCGTTCAGTTCGTTGCGAACATTGACCCCTAGCAAGTGCAAGCTGCTCGAGTCTAACCTCAAGACTTGATGGTGTCAAACAATGGTGGTTCACGCTATCTTACATATCGCCATGAGCTGCCTGTTACCAGCCAGTGACTTTGTGCACTGCCTTTGTCAGATGGCCCGCCATCACCTCGTGCACAGGGACAGATGGGTGGCCGGTGCACCCCAGCGGCAGGTCCAGGGTGTGCTGCAGTAGTGCAGGTATGCATGTAGATCAGTTGACGTCTGACAGTATGCGGGGCACAGCCACATGACTGCATATGTCGTTCCTTACCGAGACTCAGCACCAGCTGGGTTTGATGGCAAAACCACACACATCAGCACGAGTGCCCACCTCCTCTGGAAATTCGACAAGTGTGACATTCTGTACATCGGTGTCCTGTATAGCTCGCTGCAGCACCTCACGCGCCTTAGAAAGACAGCCGGGATACGCTGGCGGGTAACTGTCGTTCATCATGGGCCCTGCGGCACAAGCACAGCAGCGCTGATGGTGTGTTGCAGACGATGCTGACAGGGATATTAGCGGAAAGTCGACAAGATTGGGATTCGATCAGTGTTCACCATAGCCTCGCTTACCAAGGGTGAGAATGATGGCTGCTGCCGGGTACTTCTTGCGGATGAGTTGCAGAAGCCCTGGCAGCCAGATGCTCGCATATGTCAGGCTATAGACATGACGCAAGCAACACTCAGGATGAGAGGTCATGAAGAAGGTAGCGCTACTTTGAGCCCCAACTCACGTAGCCAGGCTGCCACCATCACATCTGATGCTGGCGGCGGCGGCGTGTAGTCATTCGTCATTAGGTTTACAACGACCATGTGTGGCTGCCAAGCTGCGAAGTTCCACCGCTATATCACATAGGGAAACCAATTGAGGGTTGAGCAGAGTCGCTCCTGGCAACACATGACCGTCGATGCGCAATGCCGTGCACATGGTCGGCTGCACACCAGCAACAACCGCATCTGCCCACCTGCTTGAACTGCAGGGCCGGCAGCGTGCGGCTCCACAGTGCGACCATCGTGCCCTTCGTGCTGTGATCTGCGTTTCTGTACAGCCCCTTGCCTGATGCAGCAACCCAGACTCCATGTAAAAGCGCTGCGTCGCTACAGATAGGCGCCGGCATTGGCATCATACTCGGGCTGCAACACCCGGGTTGCGAGCTCATAGTGGAACCCTTGCAGTGCCTCCTGTGCAGTGACACACCCGACCAGGCCACGATCCGGACTTCGGCGTCCAAAGCACGTCCGGTGATCGCCCCGAAGCTCATGAATGAATTTGTCATCTTCGGGCTGTATGGCATGTGCTCACTGTGGCATTCGTTGCCATAGCCAGCGCTGATACTGTCCCCTGGGCAGCGGTGGCAAGGGAACCTCCTCAGGAGCCGAGGTGTGACCTGTGATGTCTTGCAGTTAGCTGCATGTCTGGTGTCGCTGGCCACAAAAGGCCACAACTGCTGTCACCTATGACCTCGATGCGGCGAGGCCGGGGAGCAGGGGCCTGCACTGCCAGGGGGAGCAAGTAAAGTGCACCAAGTGTTGTCTGGATACGCATAGCTGGTCAGGTGTGTGGTGTGCCTCAGCGAGCAGCATGGGCTCGTGCACAGCTGCATGCTCGGTCCAGAGCAGCATGTGGCTCACCTCGAGTAGCCTCCCTCCCAGCGGAAACACAAAGCCTGAGAAGAGTGCGGTCGAGGTGGATGGCTCAGTGCGTTTTGTGATAGAGACCTGCGCTCTGCGGGAAAAGGGATCAGGCATCATACACAGCACCTGACCGTGCATCCCAAGAAGGCATGCACGTTGGCTGGCACCCAAAGTGTCAAGCGCTGCCTCATCTTCCTGACCGATGTCCTTGTCGGAAACACAGCCCATTGCTCTGCTGTGACAGGGTCTGCAACATGCAGACCTCATGCGCCCCAGGTCCCAGCTCCTCGAAGAGCTGCAGGCGCGTCTGCCCCCTGTTGATTTCCATGGTGCGCGACCGGCCGCCATCCAGCTGCACGGCGTAGTAGTCTGGCCCGCCGCGCAGCAGCCTCAGATCCACTGCAAGGGCTGTCCCCTCAAAGCGCGCCCTGCGTGCACGGCAGCAGAGTGACATGATGATTTGGTGCAATGCATGCAAGACTCGGTGTCCACGGACACCGAGTCGCTGCGTCCATCAGTCTCGGCTTGCACTGGCGAGCCACATGGACACTGGGGTCGTCAAACTTCCAGTGCATGCGCATGTATGCAGCAACACGCTGGTGCCACTGCAATCAGCACCTGATTGTGCTGAGGGACCATTCAAATGCCAGCTCCCCACTCTGGCGGTCACCACTGAACCGACCTTCCAGCAGCAAGCGGTCTAGGCCGTTTTCGCTGTGTAGACTGTGGCGCTGCCCCATGGGACGCGTCGCTTGCTGCGGCGCAACGTGCTGACGGCCGATTGCACCGCCTTCTGCAGCGCTGGGTGCTTTTGAATGCTCAGCTGCCGCAGGAACTGACGTGGTCCTGTCTTTTGCGCTGACTCCGTGGGCTGCTGGCTGATATCGTCGAGTCACCGCCAGGTGCTCATGTCCGTGCAGAGCTTGTGGACTGCTGCCAGACGCCTTGGTGGCGAGCTGCCATGCAGTCGAGGTACCGCTCGTGCAGCCGTACAACAGCCCAGCCAGGCTGATCATGATGAACGCGCCTGCATGACACCGGACAGAGCCTTGAGTGACATTGGCGCTGCGCTGCGCATGCGCACACAACATATCGGTGCAAGATTGCATGTTCTCACCGCATATGGCCCGTCCCAACATACGTCAGCAGCGAGCAGGTAGGTGCTGACAGTGGATCGTCATCTGCACCGGATAGGTGGCTGGTGGCCTCAGTCACTATGGATGATCTGAGACATTCGAGAACATGGATGCGTCCTGAGGCGCTGCTGTGCCTTCCGGCTGCAGCTCAGGAAGGCACTGCTTCAGCACAAATGGTGCCACATAGGAAGTGACGGCATTTGCACATCCCATGATCTGCTGATGATGGAAGCTTGGAAGGTACAGCGCTACAACCAGGCGCCATGGAGGGGTGGAGCTTTGCACTGCGTATTTTGCAGCATAGTGCAAACCAGCCACCACACCTGTAGTTCGTTGTGAGTGCGTGGCCGGCAAGCGGGCCCGACAGCCTGGCAACGTGACCACATGCGGGCGCCAAGATGCAAGTCACATTCCCTCCGCATGCGCATGCTGAGGTCACAGTGACATCTCACACTTGATCGAACATTGGTGTGGTTAACCTCAGAAACAATATGTCAACACAAACAGAGTGGGGCGGGATGTAGCCCGCGTGCACCTGCCGTGAAGCGCTGCAGCTCCTGGGTGCCGAGTCGCAGCGATGTTCACCAAGCCCAGCCCGCGGCCGTCCCTGAGCATGCCGCTGAAGCGCAGCGACTCCGTTGCATCCGAGCTGGAGAGCGCATTCCTCAAGCAGCCCTTTCTGGAGCAGCGCCTGGAGCGCAAGCACCAGCGCACATCTCGGAAGTGGCTGCGGCTGCAGGCCAGTGGCCACACCGCCGTGGTGCATGCCGACAAACTGCAGATAGCGGAGCAGACAGGCATCCAGGTGCTGCTGACAGATGCAAAACGGCACCCACCGTGCAACTTCCTGGCGGCACCATGACCAGCGCTGCCTGCATGGTGTGCCAGGCAACCGACACAGTTATTGTTGACGACGGTGTTGCCCACATAGCTGCGGGACCTGCGGCTTCTGGACCCCCAGCTGGCAACATCTTACCCGTCGGCCATCCTGGCAAGAGACGCGGCGCTGGTGCTGAACCTGGAGTTTGTCAAAGCCGTCATCACGCGCGACTGCGTGCTGATCCTGAACCCAGGTGAGCTCCCAGATAGTCAGGCGCATCAGCGCGGTCCAGGCCCGTGGAAAGAGAACAGCCCTACGTAGAACCAATGCCTGGAGTCGTGGCAAATCTCACGTCGCTGTCATCTGCCCCCGCAGAGGAGCAGAACGCCATCAGCTTCGTGGAGACGCTGAGTCAGCGGCTCGGCGGCAAGGGCTCCGCTGCCGACTGCACCGGCGCCGGCAACGGAGCACCCCACCGTGGCGGCCACGGCGGCGGTGGCGGCAACGACAGCGATGTGCAGCAGCCAGAGGAGGACCAGGCCGCGCCCCCAGTGGACTCGCCCTTCGAGCTGCGCGCCCTTGAAGTCGCCCTCGACATGGTGAGTGCCGGCTGCATGTCACTTGGGTACCGGTGCTCCGCTGTCTCAACCGCTGTATCGCATGCAGGGTTCCAGCAGCTACAGTCACAGCTCTTTTGCGGTGCCCACGTCAAGCCTTGCAGCTACTATGGAGCGTGTGAGAGCACCTACCGCAACCGGCAGCAGACATTGTTAGCTGCAGTCCAAGGGCCGACCGCACCCGCTTTCCTTTCTCAGGTGTGCCGCCATCTGGCGGAGCAGACAGCGGACCTGGAGGCAGCAGCGCACCCTGCGCTGGATGCGCTGACGCGGCGGGTGACGACCACCACGCTGGAGCGCGTGCGCCGGGTGAAGACGCGCCTCGTGCGCCTGAAGACACGCGTGGAGACGGTGAGTGCTGCGCAACATCGTATTGGTGCTGAAGCACCCATCGTGGTGTGTGTGCTGTCGACCCTGCAGGTCTCGCCAGTTCGGAGGTGCTGGGTGTGTAGCGATTGCATGCGACAGAGTTTTTGCCCACGAGGTGTCCGGAGGCGGTCTGAAACATGCACGCCGTCATGCAGCTGCAACCACAGTAGGCGCCACTATGCAGTGGGCAAACACAGCGGCAGGCGACCCAAAAGCGTGGCCCGTGCAGATGAAGGAGCTGCTGGCCAAGCTGCTGGACGACGACGAGGACATGCTGGACCTGCACCTCAGCGCCAAGGCGGCGGAGGCCGACGCGCGCACCTCCGCCCTGCAGCGCCTGTCGCTGGACGCCTCCCGCCCCGCCCCCGCCGACGGCACCCCGGTGGGTGCTCTCACGTGTGCGCCAGACATGGCGGTGCCCTGGAGGGCACACACATGCAGCGGTGTTTTGTGACTCGCCTGAGGCCTGCATGCAGCCGGGTGCACTGCTCACTCACCTCAACTGATGGTGGCCCATCTTACAGCAAGTCCGCTGTGAGACGCCTTCGTGTCATGTTTATTGGAACCTCGTCACGGCACATGCTGTCACCGCCATGAGCAGGAGCAGCCGGCGACGCCGGGCCCCGAGCAGGAGGGGGACGAGGCGCGGGCGCGCGCGGAGGAGGCCCTGGACTACGTGGAGCAGCTGCTTGAGGCGTACTTCATGCAGGCATGTGCGCCTGTTGCCGAGGGCTGGCACGATGGGGGGATACCTCTGACGCTGACAAGCCGCTGCCAGAGTAGCAGCTTGACTTTGCGTAACTGACCAACTGCATGCACCATGGATGTCGGCATCAGCGACACCACCTCAGCTACATGTCTTCATGGTTGGCTCCTGCTGCTGCGCATTGCAGGTGTCCAGCACGGAGAGCAAGCTTGCCACCCTGTACGAGTATGTCGATGACACCGAGGTGCGTGGTGTGTTGACGTCAAGGGCAGCTCGGCAACAATTCGTCACATGCTGCTGCCTTTTTGACGCTGTCACCTGCACCCCCAGCCCGGCATGTGACGAACCGTCATTCAATGTGCAGGACTACATTGATATCGAGCAGGTGTGCACTGGTGTTGTACACTCACTGTCGTTGTCGGGTCGGGTTGATTGCACTCGAGTCATGGTTCAGTTTCCTCAGCATACTCCCTCGGTGATGCCTTGACCATGTGCTCACGCCAGTGCAGGATGAGCACAGGAACCAGCTCATCCGCATGGATCTCCTGGCTACCGCTGCGATGATCTCGATGGTATGCGGTGAATGTGCTAGATGCAATGACGCCATGCTGCCTGCCCCACAGCTGATGCAGCTGGCCGTCGCCTGCTGCATGGTCCTCTGACAGCGGTCATGTGGTGTGCAGAGCATCATCACAGTGGTGACGGGCTGGTTCGCTATGAACCTCAACAACACGCATCCGCAGAGCTACCCATGGTTTTATTCGGTGCGTTTCAGCAGTCGCACTTCGGCACTCCGTAATGGCAGTTGACATCAAGTCTATTGCAGCAGCTCAAATGTCGTCAACGCGCAGCTGTTTTATGTGTGCAGGTTACATTCCTATCCGTTGGGCTCTGTATAGTATCGTATCTGGTTTTCCTCTGGTGGGTGGCCCAGCTGCTTTCCAATGCGTGCTTCAGCCTGATGCTGTTGCAGTCTGCTATATCGATGTGCTCACCGCAGCGTGTGATGCACAGGTACTGCTGGTGGAAGAAGTTGATGTTCCAATAGGGAACGTTAGGCATCAGTACAGCAGTTGTAACCACAGGCAGCACCTGGCATCCAGAGACAATAGGTGTCAAGTTTGCGGCACTTCAGCAAAGGCAACATTAGGCTGCCAGCGCGGTTCATCAGGTCTGCTGGCAAGGCGGTGTGATAGGAGCAGCCGCGGCGCTGTGCTGCGGTTCAGCAGCCGCGTCTCAGAGCTGACCCAGATGCGACTGTCCAGCTCAGCCATGAAGCTACTCACGGCCTCGTACTCAGCCATGCCGCCTGCATAGGCGCATGTGCAGTTGGCATCGTTTTGTCTGTGGTAGTTTGGGCATTGTGAGTACAACAGGCTCGAGCTTATGTAGCATGCGGCCTTGCACCTTGATGAACCAAGTTTGCAGACCAACATCGACAAGGCTACCGCTTGCCTGCATGGCCTGTGTAGGCGACCACTGACACACTGCCGCCTGCAGCTACCGCCTCGTGGGCTTGCCGCAGGGCTTCCACTGTGGTGCTCGTCTCTGTTTTGATCTCCTTGCAGCCGTCAGGCTGCCCAGGCATCCAGCCAAGATTGAAGCAAACCAGCGACGGCCTTGCGGCACCCTCCCTTTCCAGCACAGCCTGCGGAGCAGAGTGAAACACCCAGCTGGGGTCAGATGGCGACTGGACGCTGGAGGCTTCTAGCATGCTCCAGCGACATGAGGCTCAAGCAGCAGTTGATTGCAGCACGTCGCACATGCCTGCATATCGACATGGCTCGAGTGCAGCAGCCGCAGCGTTGGCATCTGCTCAGGCGGCAGCTGATGCTGAAGCCGCCGCTCGGTGCTCTCTACTGCCTCAGCCTGCAAGCACCATGGCGTGCAAGTCCGATGATGCTCGACAGTACACGAGGACCTTGCTGGCATGACACAGGCTGTCGAGCTCCCAGCGGTGCCATGCCGACCTGGATGTCCATTGCGACGACGCAGCCGTGCGGCCCGACCAGCCGGGCCAGCGCCAGTGTGTCGTGCCCATTGCCGCACGTCGCGTCGACAACTGTGTCGCCGGGCGACACCAGGCTGGCCCAGGCCGCCTTGGCCGCCTCCGTGGTGCGAGCGCCACCAGACAGCAGCCCCTGCAGCAGGCCGGGATGCTGCCGCCCGCTTGCCGCCGCCGCCGTGAGCTCTGCCACGTGCGCCACTGCGTCGAGTCAGCAAATACATCTATTAGGCAGATATCGAAAAGGGCATCCCTGAACATGCGCAAGCATGGTTGCAACAGCTTGCAGCGAGCATTAGCTGTAGGGATGCCTGCCGCCCCACCTGCGGCATGCGGGCATGGTCTGGGCACGTGCTTCGGCTGACGCCGGTGATGTTGAGAGCACGTTGCACAGGCGGTATGTCTTCGGCAGTCGCTGAGAAGCTGGCGGCGTTGCAGGGTGCCGCCCAGGTATTGGGTGAGGTATGTGCCGCACACCATGCGACATGGCATGCCTGAACCTACTTGCTGCCTTTCGGGGAAGCTCGAGCAGCAGACGCACAGGTTGAAAAGTCAGTCCAATCCGTCCATGTTTGCTCGCCGACTAAGCAACAGCTGCTGCGAAACCTGGCGCACACTTCACATGCGCAGCGGCCACTTCAAAACCAGGTTAGTTTGAGAGGCAAGCGGTAGGTAACATGTACATCGTCCACGTGTGGTTCTCGTACTTCGCTGCGATGATACCCGCACAGAAGATAACAACATCTGGCTGCGACATGCGATGGTGCATTGTTATGCCAGCTGGCGCCAGATACTGTGACATCTGACATGTCATTAACGACATTGCCTGCAGCAGGCACATTGCCGCTCACTTACCCACGTTCAATGTGAAGTATAGCTGCAGGTCAAGGGGCAAGGCGATGTGAGGCAATGTATGGTATGTTTAATCATACAACTGCAAAAGCGCTAAGGTATGTATAACCGCCCCGATGCACTTGTGACGAGTACCGTAAACATGATCTCGGCAACATCGATTACAAACCCTTTACACTCCAAGCGAGAAAGCACGTCATCAATGATCCAACCTCCCGGAAGGATACACCCGGTCAGTGCTCAACATAAGCACTGCTGCGAAAGCCACTCGGAGCACGCGGTCATGTCAGTCAATCAAGATCCGTCAGGGCGTCAGATGGTGCAACCATGGTGACGACAGTTCGGCTGGCCCGCCTATGCGGACGTGACAAAAACAAGAGACCAGTGCTGTCTCGCTAGCCTCTTTCAGAAGCGGGTTCAGATGGTTTCCAGCTGACGTCAGTAGTGTGCATGCTGCGGCATGCCATTACATGACTGTCGCTTCGCTGTTGACTCCAGCAGCTCGTGTCCCTCCGTGAGAGCCTCTTCCGACATCCGCTTCATAGAGCTCTGCATGACCATTATCACACCGTCAGTCACATGAAGGCCATCCAAGGTGCATCAATGTGCATTGGGCGTGCATGTGGTGACCCTGAGCAGATGGTGAATGCAACGGTACAAGTATAGCATTGGTTCTACCTGGCGTGCTGCCAGCTGTGGAGTGTGGAACACCTTCTTGCTTAGCCGGCAAACCGATGAATACGGATCCACCTGCACATTTCAGGGCCTGATGGTTGGAACAGATGCACTGGCAGCGCGGTGTGTGCCCGATAAGATTGCAGGAGAGCTGCATCAAGCGGGTGATGGGAGGTACACCGAGGCTGTAGCAGATGAGAGCAGCTGCACATGCCACACAGGGGGCGCTGCGCTCACCCTGACAGTCTGATCGCAGTTGCTGTCGCAGCAGTGGTGGCTGCCCGACGACCTGCACAGGAACACGTTCCCGAACAGGTGCTCGAACTCGCAGAAGCGGGTGCAGCGATGGGCTGTGGGCGCAAGGGCTGCCAATGTCGCTGCTGGCGCGCTGGCTGCGCTCTGGAGCTGCTGCAGCTGTTGGAACGCCTGCCGCTGGTCACAGCCGCCAGACAAGCTTCTGATGAACTGCGCCTGCTGCCCGACTGACGGTTGTGCCGGCTGCGCCCACGTCATTCTCGTCTGCGTTCAGACCGGATGTTAACGCGAGGCGTCGCTGCGGCACAGCTGGCGGAACGCCGTCGAAACGGCTGTCTTCAGCTGCGTAGATGGTCACAGAAGGCAGTACTCATGGATTGAATGCTGAAGGAGAAGTGGAGGACACTGCAGAGTCCGGAATGCAGGAGACGAGTGAGACCCCAGAAAGGGGTGGTCGGCCGGTTTTCGCCGGCCCAATAAGATTTCAAATGTTGACTAATCCCGTTCTAGCGGTCTTGGCCTCTCAGCCCTCGATTGCACAGTGATTGCACATGCACACAGCGTGCAGCAGATCCTTTTCCGTGGTCTCTGTCCATTTGGGTCTCGTTCTTGTGCTCTCTTCTGAGGTGATGACCTCTGGCGACACTCCCCATTTCGACATATGAACACGTGAAACTCTTCGTGGTCGTTCACAACCACTGTGGAGAACACTGCAGATGGTGTAGGAGTGTGGTAGGCCTCTGTTATCCTGCGTCTGCGGGTGCTCCGTCTTTCTGTGTCAGCACCGCAGTGTAGGTCAGCGTCATGCGCCATCCTCTTGCTGCATCTAGTCCGCATTGAGTGGCAGGGCTGGAGTTTGGCCTGAGGTACCACCTCGCTGCTGCAGTCCTCCTCGTATGAGTCCGCGCCATTCTGCTGACCCTTCCTTCGCTTGGACCGCTTCTGATACCTGCGCCTCTGCGGGGTTCGCATGGCCTTGCGCTTGCGTGTCTCTGTGACAGTCGCATACTTGCTGGGCTCCCTGTGCGCCTGTAGGATCTTCACCGTGTACTCAATGCTGCAGGTGTGCACGGTCTCCAGCAGAGCCTTGAGTTCCTGTTGATCATCTACCCCCAGGGTGCCGAGATGTTGCTCTGTCTCCGTTCTCACGGTGCCAAAAGACCCAAAGACCAAAGGCAGGACTTGTACGTCCCAATCCGGCCATCTTCGCTTCAGGTGGGTGAGCAGCCTGCTGTGCTGTGCCATTGCGATGCCCTGGGCTACCGCGTGCACACTGTAGTCCTCAGTGTACTTGACTTCGACCAGATATATAGCTGGACCCCCTTTGCAGGCCACCTAATTCCCACGAGCGTCCCGCCCAACGACGAGCACGATATCCGGGAAGGAAGTCTGCTGGTAAACACCCCTGAGCCATGAGGTGAGCGCCCTGCGGGGATTGCCCCCTATGTCAGTTGGGTTCGTGGGGTCATCCACGTCCACATGCATGTAAGACCCCGAGTGGAGCCCATGCCGTATGGCCTCCGTGATAGGTGCCAAGGCTGCTTCATTATGCCGCCGTTGTCGCAGGCGCATCTTCACTCCAAATGTGCACTCCTCCACGGAATGTAGGAGACGAGGCCCAACCAATTTTTTCTTTTTTTATTTCTTTCTTCCCGTCTGTGACAGTCTGTCCCACTGACAGTGACCTCAGGGTTCATTGCATGCACAGGCTGCCGCTGATGAGTGCTGGTGCTGCAGCATGCTGATTCGAGAAGGCGTTGCATCCACTGTCCGCAGGGGCCACCCGCCGGAGGATGCCGACTCGGGCATCTCCTTCATCTCGTTTGGCGGCAACGCGCGCATCGCTGCCGCCGACGCCTGGGAGATGGGGTCAATTTGGCGGGATGATGTGGATGCCATGGCGCCGCCAGGCAAGCAGGCCGCCAAGCTGGCGCCGCAGAAGCCTGCCAGCGTGCCTTCGGTGCGGCCAGCGCCCAGGTCGTCCCCGCAGCGCACGCCCGTGCCTGCTGCGATGGCGACGTTCCAGGCTGCAGCAGACGTTGCGGTGCCCGGCTGAGGCCTCTGGGTGCTGCGGGGACAGCAGGGGGGAAATCCAGTGGTTTGGTACCACACAGATGCTTGCCGAGGGCTGTGGGGAGGCGACTCGCCGGTTGGGAGACTTGACAGCAGGCTGGCAGGGCGGCAAGCAGCCAGCACAGGCGACTCCATCACCCAGGCGGTGTATGGCATGATCGCAGCACCATGAACAGGCGATGGTGCAACATGGCAGCGGGCCGGCATTTCAGTCACAGGCCTCGGGCAGAATACACGTACTCGGGGGCTGCTGCGGGCGACATATTCATGCCCTGTCAGCATGCGCGAGGCGATTCTTTTCGGCATTGACAATCTGTGAATGACCAGCTTATGCAGAGCGGCCGAGAGAGTGGCTTTTCATCGCGGAAATGAACCCCTTCCCCGATATGTCATGAATGAGTCTGGTCGTAATGCTGGCCGTGAATGCAGACAGTAGGCGAGTGCGACTGCATCCAGTAGTTTGGCCTGTGTGCCCGCCCTGTGGCATATTCTGGGACTGAATGAGTGCTGATTATGTATGTCCAGCGTTGCTTGCAGACCTATCTTAGCTACTTGGATGCAGCGCATATGTCCAATGTTAGGTGTAAAGTGTCGAGTATGCACAAGACGACTTGATCCACCGACTCGGGTAATCAGCTTGCCGACGACGAACATGGCTGCAGCTGGCCTCCAAAGCAGATCACACTGACGGTTGCAGCCAGCACAGGCAACTGCCTTCTTGTGAAGGCAGCTATTCAGGCACAACTCCATCGCTGCCAGCTATAGCGCGTCGTCAGGGAAGCATGGACAATCCAGGCGGCATGCACAGCAGCCTGCGGGGGCCCACAAGGCTCGGCCGACAGGTGATCTGCTCCTAGGAGGCCTTCCCCTTGTGCACCTGCTTCAACCCTTGGTTTCTCTGCTTTGCGGCCAGCGAGGTGTGCGCGGCGCTGCAGTTGAAAAGACGCACGCAGTCCCGACAGTGTGGGCGGTGACCCTGCCTGTCAGCACCCACAACCTTCTCTTTCACCAATCACTCGAGCGCACCGGCCCGCTTTGGCCCTGCGTACGTTGATGCTTGAGTTTTCAGCTGACGTCCGAGATGAAGCGCGCTTGCTGGACTGCTTTGCGGCGCTCTGCTGCCTGACAGATAGATAGTGATGATCACTATAGGCCCGTGACGACGCCCTCCGGCTGGCGCTCGCAACCGTCGCATTCGCGCTGTCTGCCCATGCTACTTCTGCTTGACGACCATCCGGTCGTGTCGGTGGTGCTGTTGCTGCATAGTTGGCCGGTCTGCGATCTGCTGGACATCTGATGTCTGCTGTCGTCGGACACGCACGCTCATTCATCGTGACCTTCATCACACGCGGAAAACGTGTTTGTGGGGCGCAACGATCCAGTATAGTGTGTCCAAGTCTCCGCATAGCAGCGTGGCATCGCGCGCCGATGATCTGTGTCTTGTCCGAGCACATCTGATCGATGCAAAGGCAGCTTGCATCGTTGACGCTTTGCCAGCATCGCCTGCACACCCGTGATTGCCAGAGCGAGGCGCAGTTGAACTGACTGAACCTGGATTGGACACGACAGGGATGACTGCCCTAGTCTGCCCGGCGACCCGCAGCGCGCCCAGCGGTGGATCCGGTGACTGGGCGAGTGAGCGCTGCGGTTGCTGTTGCCACCTGCTTACTTGCAATCAGCATGTACTTCACGGGTGATACACGACAGCCCCACACACCACACCGTATGGGCAGTGCAGCAGACATAACGAGCATGCGCTATCTTGCACGCAGGGGGCGGCTGTGCCTTTGCGGACCGACTCCAGTGACATCCTTACCAAGATCGACAACGAATCTGGTGGACCCAATGAAGATGTAATCGACCTCACAGTGATGGTGAGCAGGGCCACTTCCAGTTGTTCATCTATCCTTCATCAGCATCCTGCATATCATTGCGCCGAGCAGCTGCCATGCATGTCGACTTCAAGACACATGAACCTGCGTGCTGGGCTGTAAACCATAATCCTGCTTTGAGGCGCAGGACGAGGATGAGGATCTGCCTAAGGTTGGCGCGCAGGACTACTTCAACTACTGCAAAGACAAGTTTGGCCCCGACGTCCTGGGCATCAGCCATGCCGACACCTGCGGCGCCACAGGTGCGCCTGTGTTGCAGCGAGTTTTGCGTCTGCCCCACGCATGGTCCCGACGACAACATGCTGCACACGCTGGCCTGTAGCCTCAAGCTTCATTTTCTATGCTGCAGAGCCCGACTACGGTGGGTCACCCTTCGCCGACAAGTATGTTGCAGTAGGTATGTCCACAACATATATTGCGCCTGCTCCACACATAGTCCTGCCGACCACATGCTGCACACGCTGGCCTGTAGCCTCATGCCTCATATTCGTGCTGCAGGGCACGCCTATACTGACATCCTCCGTGAGCTGCCGGACCTCAACACGCAACTCGACATGCAGGCTGAAGTTGCAGGTACGGTCCGAGCCATGCTGTTGTCGCAATATAACAGCAATGGTGCTTGGGCTGGCCTGCTGTTGGCGGGTTTTGGAAGTTTCAAATACAGTATTGGTGGCTACAGATGTTCTGCATGGAAGGCAGCGGCTGATGCGTGAACTCTTCCCCAACACACACAGGCTGTAACGCGCCAGCGGCTGCCACGTCCCCATCAGGTAGAAAGCTGCGCATATTGCGACACCTGTTGTATTCATATCACCACTGTGCCAATATGTGACAGGGGCTCCACTGCACCACAGCAATGAGCCGCCCATTGACCTGAACCCTGGCTGCTTGACGACAATACAGGGGCTGCCAACACAGGGGCTGCCAGCCGCAATGTGCACGGCGCATCGGACGGCCTGGTCAGTAACGAATCCTTCCTGCATGAACATATATATATGTGAATGGACTGAATGACAGCCTGAGCAGAGTGTGGCGCATCTTGCAAGCCATGCCATCAGCGTTGTTTACTCCCTGACGATTCGGTGCCAAACTGTCTGTTGACATGCAGCCGTCGGCGGCCGGCGGCGGGGCTCAACCACATGCTCAGGTGCCGTCTGGCACTGGACTTTGCACCGAGCATTGTGCAACAGCAACAGCAGCAATCTGAGGTCAGTTACCTATGCTGTCTGACAGTGCATGCGCATGCCTGGTGTGCTGCAGGCCAGGTCACACCCCGCGCCGCGTACACCGTCTGCCGACAACCCCACGATGGCCACCAAGAAACGCCTACGGCGAGCAGATGGAGTGAGTACCGATTCTGCAGATGGGTTACCTCATCACACGATTTCTCTTCACAAATCCACTCTGTGTGAATGTGCACGTGGAGCGCAGCTCGCCCTGCTTCTTGACAAAGACCAGAGAAATCCAGCAGCATTGTATACGAAGGTGTCCATGCAAGGTTGTGACTTGTGCGACACACGTGTGCAGGTGCCGGTGGCGCATCACCTGGGCAAAGATGGCCATGATGCGGCAACAAGCGCCACACCTTCGACACCTTCAAAGTTTTGTTTTGACAACAAGAAGCGCAAGGTGCAGTTAAGACGCCTGCATAGCATACCCTGACATCATTGCCCAGCAGTTTCAGCAAGTCACGGGTGTGCAGAGACACATCGGCAGGAGGGGGCTGGTCTGTTCATTGGCATGTGTGCCTGAAAGCCTGCTATGAAGTGCTGATGACGGTCCCTCTGACATGATCGCTGTGTTCCGACATGCAGGCAGCTGCCGCCGCCGCAGCCAGCCCCCAGGGTGGCGCTGGCCCCAACCAGGTGCGGCATGCCATGCCCAGCAGCAGCCACCCTGAGATCATCCTGGAGCACCGCTCAGCAGCTGCAGCTTGTCGTGCATGCACAGAGCTGGGAGCTGCTGGATCCAAGGAGATACTGTTTGCTTCGAGATATTTTTTTTCAGGCATCATGCGTCTCAATTACTGCTGACTTCCTAATGACCAATCTTCTGACTCAGCTGCTGTCTGCTCCGGCATGCAGGCAGCACCTGGCGACGAGGCCCCGGCACAGCAGGCGGCCGCCGGCGCAGCCTCCGTCCTGGGTGGCGCCAGCGCACTGGAGCCCACGTCGGCCATGGCTTCCGAAGCGTCTCCCGCCCCGCAGGTGCGAGACATGTACGTTGGTCGAACAGGCTGTGCGCTTTGGCTGGGAGGCGTAAATCATGCTGTGCCATTCTGCAGAGTGCTGGAGCCCGATTCAGACAAATGTTTGTACAGACAGAGTACTTTCTGAATCCTACAACGCAGGCGTACCCTGAGCACCTTGACCCGGCCACATTCGACGTCAATGACAATGGCGAATTTTATTTCGGAGGTATGCATCTGAGCAGCTAATTCACATATTGGGGTGCCCACATGATCGTGACGAGGCTAGCTGCAGTGGACCCCTGAAACCGTTTGTGATTCATCGTCACACAGACGCATGTCAGCTCCCTTTCGAACCCCGCTGATGTCGTGATCAACTGCCTGCACAGGCCTGGGCAGTGAGGCGGGGGCATACGACGGTGCAGCGGGCGACGGCTGCCCGGGCCTTGTCACGGCTGATGACTTCGTGGATCGCATCGTGGAAGGTGCTGCTTCTGCATCTGCCCGCCCCAAAACTGCTTTTCAGCGCCATCCATGATGCACCTTGCTGCTGGCGCAAGCACCGCCAGAGTGTGTGGGTCTGGAGAGCAACACCCAGATTGCCACTCCACGTGGCATCCTAAGTACGCCAGTGTGCTCGGACTGCACGAGGGCTTGCTGAATACCACTGACGCATTGTCCATGAACACGTCTGCAACAAGACAGATGTTGCGCTCCACTCCCAAAGGTACCAGCAGCACCCATCCACGTACACAATAAGCAGTTGCAATATCGCGTGGTGCAGGCTCTAGAGGCACTTGCAAGTGTGTCGCTCCTGAGTTCAGGCTGCATGTGATAAACTTGAATAGTGCACGCCGGCTGCTTGCTGCTGCTGAAGATTAGTAAACCCATCAAATGCTCGTGCAGCCAGATGTGCATGTCGGTGAACTGTGTAGGCGCGACCCTTCCAGAGGCGGTCAACGACCCCGAGACACTGGCGGCGAAGCTGCTGGGCTGCTATGACTGCGTCTACGCCGGCTGCCAGGGCGACCCCGTCCAGATCATGAGGGAGATCGCCGCCGAGGCTAAGCGTCGGGCGGAAGCCGGCGAAGGTGCGCATCCAACCCCTGGGTCTGAAGCCAAGATGCGGTGGCAACTGCTTTGTTTCATTGGCAGCATGCCAGAATGGATCGGGTGTGATCATCGAATGAATGCCATGCTTGATGCCGCTGTCCACTGGTGGTCAGGCGTTCACACCCTGGTTGTGTTGCAAGCTGTGCATCAGTCGGTGAGGGGATGGCTTGCTTGCCTGCAGACGTGAGGCTGGTCATCCGGGAGGCTCTGCTACGTGTGCACGAGGAGGTGCTTCGGTATGCGGATTGCTCATCGTGGCTGACTGGTGAGATCATTCTTATAATCCTCGGCGCGCCGCCAACATCAAGCCCTGTGCATGAGCCCCGACTGACCATATGACGCTGCTCACTGCCCACACTGGATTCAATGAGCACACTGTGCAGTCCGGACCCAGCGCATCATACGTCTAGACGCATCTCGCCTCTGCATGCAGGCCCGCACTTCGGGCTTCAGATTGACGCCATGCTAGACGACCCCCCCACCAGCGAGGGGCTCCTCAAGCCTGTGGGCATCCTCCTCCTGGACTGGGCGCCGGACGGCAAGTCGCCTGCCACGAGCCCTGGACCGACCGGCCTGCACTACCAGCGGCTGATCAGCTTGCTGACCAGCCTGCTGGCTCGTCAGCAGCCGGACCATGTGCTATGGGACGTCGCGCTGATGGAGGGCTGCATTTTCAGTGCGGATCCCGCAACTACAGTGTCATGTCTGATCAAGCATCGGATTGTTGCACTGCATTGGGAGCGATGCTACTTGTCCCTGGCGCCTCTCTGACAAGACCCTGTGCACCGGGCCCTGCAGACGCCTCGACCTCGGGAGCACACAAGGTGCTGAGGCTCAAGCGGGTCGCGGGCCTGAACAGGGGCGGCGTCGAGGTGGCGATGGCGCTGGTGGCCCTGGCGCGCCGCCCGCAGGTCGTCGCATGCCTCGGCGCGAATGCCATGCGGGTGCGGTGTCGGTCTTTACATCACGGACCTCTGGTGTTTGGAGTAAATCAGCCAGCTGTGCTGCATGGCCACCAGCCTTGTTTGCTGCCGTGTATGTGACGGACAGCTTCCCGTGCTTAATGAAATTTTATGAAAACTCCCGCTTCACAACCCACCTTAGGCAGCCACATTCTGAAACATATAACCTGCTGATGGAGGTAGCTGCAATCGTGCAGGTGGTGACAGGCCACCGCAACAACTTCAGCAGCTGCGTGCCGCCGGACAGTCTGCATGCGGGCAGCGATCCAGAGGAGCTGCTGCAGCAGCTGCCCCTGCTGCCGCAGTTTGCGCAACACGTCACCATCCACAACGCCTTCATAACCATGCATCCCCGTCACTTCCTGTCCAACATGACCGGCCAGGAGGTGCGCTGCTCACGAAGTATGACCACATAAGCACGCGCCGCCATGGGGTTTCAACTGCCATACTGCTGAGCAAGCCTGTCAGAGGGGTGATGGACAGAGAGGGTCGCTTCTGACATTTTGCTGCTCATATGTGGAGGTGTTGAGAGCCCGCGTCAGTACTTGCATTAACTTCGGGGGCTGTGTCAACAGTGCTGCTACACTCGCTGATGCTGCAGCACGCTTGCATATCCCGCAGGGGAAGAAACTGGAAGCACTGTCGGTGTGGGGCAGCCTGAGCAACGCGCAAGCGCTTTGCACGACCATGGGCGTGTCGCTCGGCATGGAGGACCTGATATGCGTCTCGCTGCAGGGGCTGCATGAGTGCCCGAAGGCTCACGACAGCGTCCCTCAGGTGTGCACAAGTTGGCTTCGGACCTGCACTGCCAGCCTGTTATTACTCGCATGCCTGGCAGAGGCGGCAGCCTTGCACCTTGCACCTCCACGCAGCGGCGTCGCTGGTAGCAGGAGGCCCTTCGGCATAGGCCCCTTGTTGCTGGAAGAGCGAGTTTTCTCTGGGATGTGCTGGTCGTTAGAAGGGATGCTTTGGGCAATTGGGGACCCCAAGGTGCAAGCTGGCACATGACCGCAAGATATATTTTGCGCGCCTTTCAGGTGCCCAGCCCTGGGGCTGCTCCAGCCCTGCTGGCGTCGTCTCTGCGGGACCTGTCGCCCAAGGCCTTTGCGGCCTGTGCCATGGATGAGCATGCTTGCACCTGTATTGATTATGCCAGTGCATCAGAGGCTCCATGCACAGCGCAGCCCCTGTACACGACAGCTAGGACTTCAACCAGGGTCATCATCCATCTCGTGACCTGTGCACCTTCGTGTCAGCAATCACGCGTCATCATGAGTCCGCGGTGTGGCTCAAGCACTATGGTTCGTGTTTGCAGACCGCTTCTGCGCCGGCCTGCAAGCAGGTGAATTGGCTGCATCTGAGATGCATGGGGAAGCGCCAGTGCGCGTGCTGCATGTCCTTGCGCGTGCCCTGTGCTATGTGTGATGTCTGTGAGATAAACCCTTGTATGGTCCAGCCAGGTGTGCATGATGCCTGGAATCATGCTTGAGAACTGAGTGCCCAGCCTGAATGCGCATTGCAGCCCGGGCAGCCAGCGAGGCGGCAGGGTACGCAGCGCAGATCGCCAACCTGCAGAAGGGTGCGCTGCATGGTGACGGCGTCACCGTTGTCGTATTGTGTTGTCGCTGCTTCTTGCGCTGCCTACAACAGAGTGCTCCAACCGGCTGTGCATGACGCCTGAGACCATGCGCTTGACGACTGAGTGCCCAGCCTGGATGCGCACTGCAGCTTGGGCAGCCAGCGAGGCGGCAGGGTACGCAGCGCAGATCGCCAACCTGCAGAAGGCTGCGCTGCATGGTGACGGCGTCACCGTTGTCGTGTTGTGTTGTCGCTGCTTCTTGCGCTGCCTACAAAAGAGTGCTCCAACCGGCTGTGCATGACGCCTGAGACCATGCGCTTGACGACTGAGTGCCCAGCCTGAATGCGCATTGCAGCCCGGGCAGCCAGCGAGGCGGCAGGGTACGCAGCGCAGATCGCCAACCTGCAGAAGGGTGCGCTGCATGGTGACGGCGTCACCGTTGTCGTGTTGTGTTGTCGCTGCTTCTTGCGCTGCACACGAAAGAGTGCTCCGGCCAGATGTGCACGATGCCTGGAATCATGCATGAGAACTGAGTGCCAGCTTGATGCACCGCGCAGTCAGCACGGAGCAACTGCGCGCCAATGCGGCCAAAGGTGCGTTGCGTGGCGAAGTTGTCCTGCTGTGCTCCATTGATGTGGTTGCCTAGGCCTGCGTGATGACAAATGCAAGTAGAAGGTACTCTAGATGCGAGGGTGAGTTGTTGTGCTTGTATTGGGGGCGACGGGGCCATGCGTGCTTTCCATGTTATTATGGTCTAGCTGGACGGTACTTGAGGTCAGGGACGTAGGGCGCCTTCCATGTACTAGGTTGTGTAGCGTCATAGAATTGCCTTGCACGAGCTCGAAGCTCTGCTGCAGTCGTAAGACTGAGCGTGGTCTTTACTGCTTGCAGGGGGTGCAGCGAAACACGCAGCCAGGAGGGAGCAAAAACGGGCTGCCGGGTACCTCTGGGAGCTGCAAGACGAAGTGCGGCGCGTGGGACATGAAGCCAATCCCCGGCAGCAGGAAGGCGAAGGAGAGCCGCTGGGGCTGATGAGGCAGGCGCGGGGTTGCTGCCCTGTTAAAGAGTGCAGTGGGAATGGGAAGCCCGGGGCGCTGTTTAACGGCTTTGGGTCACCCTGCCGGTTCGGGCGCAGACTCTGCAGGGTCCACAGGACCACCTTAGACCCGGGGACTGGCAAGGTGCTGCGCCAGTACTGCTACGCGAAGGTGGAGTGCAGCGAGGGGCTACGCCGGAGGCTCTTCAAAACACCACCGCAGACGCACGGCACATCCCACCCAGCAGATGGCCGCTGAACTACATGAACAGCAACAACGCAGACATACAAATGCTGTAGATTGCGGCTTCTGATGATCGGATCCTTTTGATTCGGAAAGTTCAACTCGGCTGTTAGTGCTGATTCGATGTGCTTGAGGCGGCATCACGGGGCGCTGCGCCGTGCTGCAAGCCGTGTGGACCACGATGCCGGGCCACGTGCTCGTGATGCCGCAGTCATTACAGGCTGCCAATGAATCATCGCCCGTACCAACAACGGTTGTTACCCGAAGGCAATTTTGTCAACAGCATCGAGCACAACATCAGCTGCATGCTGCACCTCAATGTAATGATCTGCCGCCGGGCATCCCAAATACTGTAGGAGGAAATAGGGTAGGTCGATGTTGTCATGTTATGTGGCAGCCGGCGAGCCGCACTTGGTCCCTGTTTGCCGCTTCGCTCCCGAAATAGCAGGCTAGCCCGATGCGGCCAACCAGCCTCTCGATCAGCCGAAAGGCCCGTGCGGCCTGCGATTCCGCCTATTGCGGGTCTCGGGTCAGCTGACGAACTGGGCAACTTTGCATTCTTGTAGGTAGCATTCCACGCTGCTTGCACATTGCCAAGCGAGAGCTTGCTGCACATACACCGAGTCACTGCAGGCTGCGTCGCGCCGCTGCCAGTCAACCATCGAGCTTGCCTGCCACTTGAGGCTCTATCTATGGAAGGCACGCAGGGTTTGAAGGGTTTTGTGCACATGACCTCAGGGCGGTTTCGCAGTATTCCAGCCACTTCAGAAGTTCAGATGCATCCGGCCGTGGACTTTCATGTCGGGCTTTCACAGTTCAGGAAAACATACATTAGGATGTCAAAATTGCTGGTAGCTGTCATGTCTGCGTTGGCACCCAGCTCGAGGCTGGCGGCGCTACAAGCTTTGGCAGCAACCACGTCTGCTATCAGGGATCCACTTCTCGGCACCGAAACGAGGTGGTGATGTCCCTGAGGTAATCCTGCGCAATGGCCAAGCAGACAAGTCAGCTTTCACATGCTCCTGCTGATGTGATGAACAACTGCAGCGCGCACAACAGGTGAACAACTTCACAGCATGGAACAGGGTGCCAACATCATCACGCACTGCATTCTTCTGGAAACTCGTGGCCGGCGACTGCAGCCGCATCTCATAAATCCGCTTGCCCGCCACCCCCAGCGTGGTCAGCAAAACCCTGTCCCACTCCTTTTCCACGGTGGCGCTCACCTCCGCCTGTGTGGATGCCAAGGGGCTGCGCGACGCAAAGGACTGCGCCTGCATCTGCGACATCATGAACAGGCCTCAGCAGGACACATTGGCAATGCAGTTGCCGTGCAAAGTTCTATCACGCAGCTGAACTCAGCTGTTGCCCCTCGTGGGGCGTTTACCTCTATATCATAGTACAGGCGTCCATTAGCTTCGCGGCTGCTTGCGCTGATGATGTCCACCTTCTTCTGGCTGCCTAGGCGTGTGGACATAAACTCGGAGAGGTACTGCTGCCGCAGCCGCTCTGCTGCCTGCTGCGGCGTGCCTAGGCTCCGTACACTGTCGTAGCTGGACGACGACGGCGATGTGATGTTGACGAACAAGCACTCCTCCACATTGTACGGGTTGCGGAAGAACGCATCATTCCCCGACGTCTGCAGTGCAACAGTACACATGGTGTGCCTGAGGTCACACCCTGGCATCTCAGGCTGCTGAACACGCTACGGTCATATGCAGCCATGCCGCAGATTAGCCATCTGATGTTGAAAGCGATAGAATTATGCTGCGCTAGCTGCCGCCTCACCGTGACTGCGGACCAGTCCTCGGGATAGAGAAAGGCGTACCCATCCAGCACGTCATCATTTCGCCGTTTGCCTGTAGATATGCAAGGATGATCGCACGTGCTTGCCTTGCGCTTGCATGCGCTACTGTGATGCGCCGGTGCATGCATGCATGCAGAAGCATGGGAGTACCTGGCGGTGGAGGCTGGTATGCTGCTGCTGGGAGATGACGTACAGACACAATGGCTGCAGCTGCTGCTAGCAACTGCCTCCTGGCGAGGCTGAGCTGCTGATGCTGCTGTTGATGTGCCGCGCTGCATGTGCATGCCACCCTGCGACAGTGCTTTGGCTGCTGCTGAACGCTGCAGAAGGGGCGCGACCCTCTGCAGATGGGCGACGTAGGCAGGCCATGCCGCAGCAGGCTCTGCTGGAACGCCATCGCAATCAAGAATATGCGCTGTCCTGGTGTCCTGAGCTGGAACCCGGGGAAGCGGAGGGAACATGTCAGCAATGTTCAAACCCCGCGCTCCGACACGGTGAGTAGGATGCACCAGCCCCTTCAGTTTGCTTTCTTGCGAGCGTTCATCGATAGCTCTACATCATCTAGATTGGCTGCGTGATTGAGCATTGGCGAACACGACAGTAGCCGAAGCCGCTCGGGCAGATCGAAGGATGACCAGCATTACCCTCACAACCCATTGCGCACCGTCCGCGGCGCTGCAGCACACAAGAAGTCGCACGTTTGGAGACGTGGCAGCATTTGCTCGTGCCGCGGCCGCTTTGCCCAGCAGGCGCATCCAGCGAAACGCAGCGCAGCGCCTCTGCATTGAGGCAAATGAGCTGAACAAGTGGTGCGTGAGCATACCACAGCCTTGTCCCAACGCTTTATTGTGAGTTGTGTCAAGAAGCTTGCTTGAACGGGAGCACCACGCAGAGCAGTGCGTCCTGTGTGTTGCAGGGGTGATCTTGATGGGCGTGAGGATGACACCGATGACGGTAAGCGCACAGTATCAGTTGACAGCGGCTGACAACGGGCAAAGCAAATCCCTGCCGTTGTATCAGAACACTTGAGCATACATCCATCCGTCACGATGTGGAGCTTGCTGTTTGTGCCCTGGCGCAGGCATCCTTGATGACGGATTTGAACGGTGCGATTACACATACTTGACCGGGCAAAGCATTTGCGACGCCTGCCATTGCTGTCACGTCTAATCGCATCACATGCTTTATTGAGCCGGCTTTCGAGCTGCTAAATGGGTGTGCAGGGATACGGCGCGGCTGCTGCTGCGTGTGCTGACTGTGCGAGCTGTCCAGAAGATGCTCGCCCAGCTGCAGGTACACATGTTCAATTTTCAGACGCGTTGTGCAGGGTATCATCATCCTGGTGTGCAGACAGCAGTGAGCTGGTCATTCTAGTGGGCCGCAGCAAAACTGTCTGACCTGTCCACGCTTATTTTGAATTAGGAGCTAGACCTGCATGTCGCCACATGGCTCAGCGATTTCTGCTCGACGCATCCGCCTGGCAAGGGCGACGAGGTGAGGTGCAGGACGTTTGAGGCATTGTGTAGGGACACCAACACATCTGCTCTTGTGTGGCATGACGTGGTCATACCTCCAAAACCTACCTGTAAGGCCTAGCTCACACTCGTGGCTGTTACGGTGATGCAGTTTCTGCTGGACCTCATGAAGATGGGAGGTGGGATGTCTGATCTATCTGCCATCCGTTCATCGCACAACATGATTCCATCTGCGGCAGCTGCTGCCCAATCCTGAAGCACATCAGCACCGCGCGCTGCGCTCCTGTTGCAGGCACCGAGATCGTGGACGGGCCGCAGCAGATCTCGCACAGTGTCAGCCCCGCAGATCTCGTGGATCGCATTCTGGCCATCAGGTGACACTGCCGCCTGTGCGGAAGTGCACACTGTCATCTGCCGTTCTGTACCCTGGCAGGCCTCTGCGCTCAGAGCGTGACCAGCCACTGGTGTCTTGTGTCCAGGGCGGACCTTGCAAAGCGCATCAGCGTCACCTTCCCGCGCTTTGTGGAGGTGGAGACTCGCCAGCTCATGGTGCGCACACAGCACCTGCTAGGGACCAGGAGGGGCCGGCCCCGCAGCTGACGTGATGTCATGTCACAAACTCTTCTGCCTGCTGTGTTCTCAAGTGAAGCGTATGGTGCGCAGGTGAAGCACCTCAGCAACAGCTATGTCTCTGGCACAACTTCGTCGCAGCGCCGCCGCAGATGAGGCTGATACATCGGCCCTGCGGCTCGGGCGGGACTCAGTTTGGGGAGCTGACTATAGTCTTTGGTGGTGTCTACCGCCTTTAGGCACACTGACACGTTCTTCAGGAGGGGCGTCGTAAGTGGTGAGCAAACCACATGCCAATTGTACAGACAACGAAGGGTGTACAGCTGGGGTTAGACGGGCAGTGCGTGACTAGTCAAACCTTTAGAGCGAAAGGACTGAGCGAGAGTCGAGTGCTGCACTTTGATTCCTTTCTCTAGATTCATCAGTCATTGGTTGTTGCACTCCCTCACAATTGCTTGCAACATGGCGCTGTACAGCCGAGGTCCCGGGATCATTAATGCTTTTACCAATGGTCACTCCGCGCCAACACATATTGTTGGCCACTTGTCTGCAGGAAAGATGCTGCATGTGCGAATGCGGTCAAATGGTGGAATTCCTACAAAGTGTTGTGACATGGCCACGGTTGCTGAGCTGGACATCACCCTCTGCCTAGATTCACATCTGGCAGTGGCGTGCTACATGCGTCACTCTCATGCCAACTGTGCTTGGCAGGCTGCATGCCAGCGTAGCTTGAGGCTACCCCGCTCAGCGCAGCCTTGCTGCTGCGCCTGGCAAAGCTGCCGGCACCCTCCTGAGTCTGCGTATGGCAAAGGGAGCAGCGGGCATTGCGAAGTGCGGCGAGGTGACAGCTTGATTGGAGTTCTAGTCAACATAGTCTAGTCTGCGGTGTCACACCCTATGGCATCCAGCTTTGGCTGGGCCGCCACTGAATGAGCCCTGTCCGACTGTCGGTATGGCGTCTGCTTGTGCTGAGGATGTCAACAGACAGCACCTGGTAAAGGAAGACGGCCCCGGCGCCAACGACCACAGTTGTCAGCGCAGCAAGTGCGCCCCGTTTGCGGCGTGGCCGCTCGCCACCAGCGCCGCCGCTGCTGCGTTCAAACCGTGCATGCTCACCCTGCGCTCGCCCAGCCCCCCGCATGCCCCTGGATATTAGCGGAGACCAGTGTGCAGAGGAGCGGCGCACATGATGCTAAGGATCTTGGCACACAGTGCATCAGGCCAGCAGCTACAACGGGTGGAATGCAGGTGTCGGCCGCTCAAGTCCAGCATGAGGGCAGCAGGTTGGCAGCATGAGGAAGCCGGGTCACCCTGCCGAGGTGTCCTGGACGTGCGGCATCTGTGGCGGTGCTCGGCGTGGGGACGTGTGCGGTGTCGGTTTCGCTGCCAGGCCCTGCACGTTGAGCTTGCCGCCAAACTGGGGGTCGTCCGCGGCTGTGCTGCTGTGGCGGTTGCCCGCTGCTTCGCCCTCCCTGAAGGGTGAACAGACATGGACCTCAGGGTGCATGGCTGGGCTATGACCCTAGGCCTGGCAGTCTCGAGATTTTGACGGCCATGTATCTAGAGATGAAGAAACTCCAGCGGCTCTGACACCAACTGTCAGCAGCCTAATTGGCACATACACAGGGGATGCCTGGGAGTGTCTCGTGACAGATGCAACATGTTAAGGTCAACCCCTGCATGCCTTCCTGATACTGCACCCAACCAAATCGGTCGCACCGCATATACGCCGCTGGCTGCGAGGAGGGCCCATGCCACATGTTGCGCATGCGAGCACCCCAGCCGCCACCAGGTGCTGCATCTGTTGCAGCGCTGGCAGAGGGGCGGCTGTTGGGCGGCTTCTGGACCTCTGGGCTGCTGGGAGTCACTGGTGCCTGCTTGATTGCACAGTTTGATAGAGCATCAGCTGTGCAGCATGATGCAACCGTAGCCCGAGGCCAGTCTGACTTCATGAAACCTGCTACCATGCAACGTGCAGCGTTGACTGTATGCGGCCAACACCTGCACAGATGGGCTTCGCTGCAGGGGCTCGTCGGAGGGGCTGATGCCCAGCTGCAGCTGGCCATCTCTGCCCATCTTGTTGCCAAGAGGCTGCGGCTCAGGGCTGCCAGGCATGCCGCCCAGCATGATGCGGTCCGCTGCACGAGCAGATGCAGCAGATGGCAGATCGACACAAAAAATGCACGTGTGTCTGCTGTAAAGCTGTGCCTTTCGTAGGATCACCCCAAGCACTCAAATCAACAAGAAGTGAATGTCATGACGGCTGAACAGCAATGTTGTCCACCCACCAACAGACGTGTGTGCGCTGTGGTCCGCGGGCCGGCGGCCCGTCAGGATGTGGTCCGCTGCGGGGCGGTACTCAGGGGCCCCCCGTCGGGTGCGCCCCGCCGGCACATAGGACCCTGCGCCCGGGCTGCTGACGCTGCCGCCGGTGCTGCCGGTGTGGTGCGGCGAGAGCGGCGTCCTGGCAGCAGGGTGCGGTGGGGCCCCATCCCTGCTGTCATGCCGCAGCCCCGCCCAAGCATGCTGCCCCTGTAGCGGTGGCAGGCAATGTTAACAGCAAGCATCTGCAACTGCGCGCCAAGGTGGCGTGAACGACCAGCTGCTGGTGCAGGATATGTAGGTGAACACAGCAGGTGAGGCTGCTGTGAGCACCTTGCGGCTCTGGGGACTGTCAGCAGACACTGAACCCTCCAGAGAGTAGGCCGCGCTGCTGCGCTGCTGTCCGCCCGGTACCCTGCACGTGCAGCAGACACGTGGTGAAAAACTACAGCTGATCATGCCTTCGTTCACAGAATTGCCTGCTCACAGTCTCGAATAGCTCCTGAGAACCAGCACGCAAGTGCAGAAGGCACCTCTCTGGCGAGTAGTTGCTGTACAGGCTGCCGTCCTCAGCAAAGTCGTAGGTCATCTCTGACTCGGTGTCGGAGTCAGTGGTGAAGTCGTCCCGCATCTCGGCAAATGCCTGCACCTCCCTGACAACCTCCTGCCGGGACAAGTGGTGTCGCTGTTGGGCTGCAACACGAAACTGCGTGACACAGGCACACCAAGGAGACAGTTCGTCTGCCTCTGCAGCTGGAGCAGCGAAGCAACTGCACCTTGGAGTAGGTTACGGCAGCATAGCCATCCTGCGAAATGGTGATCAGCTCACGCCTCAGGCTGTCCAGCTGGCTGAGAACCACCGTCTGCATTGCAGCAGCGACCTGGCCTTGCAACCCAGTTGATGAATGACGAATTGTGTAATACTGGCCGGCTACCAGTACTTCACCAGGATGCAGTGTGATTTAATGAAGGAGGTGCCTAAGCCACTTGCACTCTAGCTCTGCAGGGACGCTTGGGATAATCACCTTGTCGTCATGCAGGTGAGTGTCCAATGCGCGATACTCTCGCAGCTTGTCCTCCAGAAGCTCCAGCTGGTCCCTGCATGCATCGTTCTCCACTGTCATCGAAAGTCAAAAGCTGATGCTTGCTGATGCACCATGTCGTGCAAACCAGCAGAGCCTAAGATGTGTGACGCAACTTGAACGGCAGAACACGCTGGCGTGATTGAGGTGCGCACTTGATACTGAGTAGCGCAGTATGCTCGCGTTCGGCGGCCTCAGCGTCGTGACCATAGTCACGGCTGACGACATGCGTGTCCTGAATCGCCTGCCGCAGGCGTGCCTCGAGTGCGCAAGTCCGTTCCAGCGCTGTCGCTACGCCCAGCTGCTCAGCATCCACCTGCATGGCTGAACGAGGACTCGCCTACACCTGGCTTTCCAGACGCTGGTATAAGCACATGGACCTCATGGTGAAGTTGCACCCCGCAACCTGACATGTCGTTGATCATCATTTGACCGTTGTGGTGGGGTGCTCACAGGTGCTATGGTCCTGACGCGCATTTTCACGTGTCAAACAGGGCTGATCACCTCGTAGTCTTCCATTGCAGCCCGATCCGAGGTACAGCGCTTAGCTGCGATTTGCAAGATCGCCGACCTTTGGTGCTGTGGTTTGCTGTGCCTGAATTCAAATCATTGCAACCTTCCCCAAGCAGTGCACCGCCGCATGTTCAGCAGCGCAACGATACTGATCTGCATCATGAAGCATATCACAGTTGCTATTTCACTGTGGCGAAGAAATGGCATGCAGGATCAGTCTTGCTTTGTCGCGCTGTCTGACAGGACGGTATTTGAGTGGCGTGAGGGAGACTGCTCACACTTGCCGGAACTTTGCACGCGCAGCCGGCACGTTTTTGTAACGGAGGTTTGTCCGTGTCATCGCTGACGGCGGTGTCAACTGTTCACCGGCGGTCCGTCGGCAGGCCTGCACGGGCGCACGTGCAGGATCCCAGATGCACATGGCCGCCGCTGCGGAAAGGGAGGCAAGATAACACAGATTTCCAGATGACGCTCATGCCATGCACGCACTTGGTGAAGTCCTGCAATCAAACAATCCGAAGCAAGGCCGTAAATCGTGTGTGCTTGGTCGTCAAGCAGCAGTCGCCGGAGCATCCTGACCTGTAGTTCTGCTATCCGCAAGCGACTCCTGACGGCCTTCGATACGTGTGCAAGCTGCAGGTACGTGTCAACAGCCATCGACTGCATTCACGGCCGGGAATTGCTCGCGTGCATGCAGGTATCATCCTCATAGTCCGGCGCTGTCATGCAGGGCGCAATGCAGGCGTCAACCGCGCTCCGCTGCAGCGGCACATGCAGCACACCAGCGCTTTCTGACAGGCAGACAGCTGTGCTGCGGCATGTACACCGCCCAGCTCGCACAGCGCGGCACAGCGAAGGCACGCACTGCGTCGCAGTTCTAGCAACCAGCGGCAGGTCTCCAACAGAGGCTCCAGCTCATGAAGCGCAGCAATGCTGGCAAAGTCGGCTAGCGGGAGGCATGGCAGCGGCAGCGCTGTCCGCATGCATCGCAGTATCGCCTGCAGCCGCTGCAGAGCCGTTCCTGACTGCAACAGGTGCACATGGGACGGACTTCAGCTGATTGGCGAATGTCGTCTTCCTGCTGGCGCTGGTCCTGGCGCTTGCAGTCAACTCTGCAGAGGCATGAGCTGTTTTTGATCGGCATGCACAGGGGCGCAAGGCTTACTGAGGGATCAGGAGGCGGAGCTGTTCCGTCTGCGGGAGGAGAAGGAGGGCCAGGTGCGTCAGCCCACAGCTATCAGTGCATACTTGTGAGTGTCATGCGGCGATGTTGTCACCGTGTGGTCCTGTCTGCTCGACCTGCCTCAGTGCCCTTTCACGAGGTGCGGGCCCAGACGCTGCACTGCAGCTGGATGACACAAGGCCAACTGGACCTGGGAGATGCAGGTCTCATCAGCTGGAATCAACCCCCGAACGCTGCAGCTGGTGGGCAGTCTCACATGCTGGTGTCACCCCGTCGCAGGTGCGCGCCGAGCTGGACAAGGCGCGGATGGACCTGGAGAAGGAGGGCCGCTCCACGCAGATCGGCAAGCTGTGCGCCACGCCCTTCGGCGTCGACATCGTTGGCATCACCGAGCTGGTGGCCCTCATCGGCGCCCTCGTCGGCGGTGAGCCGCCGGGCTGCTGTGCCGTGGTCTTCCCAGTCGCCGGCGGCTGATGCAGCACACGACCGACAAGTGTCCCGCTCGGCAGGTGCAGAGGAGTCTTCTTGAGGCGAGTTTGCGACCATGTGCATTGCATCTCATCAGGCGTGACGGCCCGGCAGCGCAAGAACGAGCTGGAGCGCCTGAATGAGCAGCTGCGGAAGATCAACACCAGCCTCCGCAAGCAGGCCCGTGCCGGCACACTGTACGCGCCGGGCCTCACCTACATCCCACCCGGTGAGCAGACACACAAGGCGTGCATTAGGCAAATGCACTCTTTGCACCGTTGCTTGTTGTGCAATGTTGATTTGCCGGCATGCGCCAAAGTCCACTTGCAGCCTGCTTTTATGCGGTCGGTCCGGCGCATCTTGTCCACGAGCACCGGTCAACCGCGGCGTAGTGGTTCGCACAGCAGGCACTGGGGGCGGGCTGCCGCAGTTCGGCCAGCAGGAGCCGGAGGACGGCCCCGTGCCGACTGCGATGCCGGCGGCGCAGGCGCAGGCCACCCTCGCGCCGCCCGCGGGCTTCGTCAACGGCGCGGCCCAGGACATCACCAGCCCCGAGAGGTTCTGCGTCTGTTGACCTATGGGCCCTTGCAGCGCCAGCATCTGTTGAGCATTCACACACTCAAGTACAGCCAGCTCGAGCCGACGGGCCTCAGGCGTGCTGCTGTGGGTCGCAGCCCGGCGACGATGAAGCGGGCGGCCAGCATGGCGAGCATGCAGAGCATCGACGAGGACGAGATGTCCACGGAGGCGCGGCAGTGCCTCACTGCGCTGCGCGAGGGCAAGCGGTGCGTTGGCCGACCTTCATGCTGCCTGCAATGGGACTGCTCCCTCTTGCCATGGTGACGGGAGCTGAGCAGTCAACAGAACAGCACTAGCTGGGCTGTATGCATGCATATGAGCTGGACCGGGGTACCACAACTCCCGGGCACATATCAATCAGGGCCAGCAGCCGGGGCTGAGTGTCGCGCCTCCACCGCTGCAGGCTGCTCAAGGACGGGGCGGGCGCCAAGGCGCTGGTGCATTTCGAGAAGGCGCTGATGCTGGCCAAGTTCCTGGGGAACCGGGTGCAGGAGCGGCGCGCCGTGCGCGGCCTGGCTGCCGCCTCCCGCATCCAGGTCCGCCGCCGCCCACCCAGTTGGCGCATTGCTCGCCCTCAGTTCCTCTGGAAAGCAAGTCGAGTGCCATGTTCAGCTCGTGCTACTACGCCTGCAGCCTACGTTGCAATTCCCTGGCTGTGAGGCCTTTGGCTGCCAGTCCTTTAGCTGACCGCGTGGCCTGTGCATCTTCCAGGGCCAGTACCCGGCAGCGATCAGCCACCTCACCCGCGTGCTGGAGATCTCCAAGGAGATGCGGGACCATGTGGGCGATGCTGATGCGTATGGCACCATTGCGGACATCTACACAGACATGGGCGACTTTGATGCCGCTGCAACGTGCGTCATCCCTTATAGCTGTGGAGCGATGACTCACATACCTGACCCATACGAGCCTTCCTTGCTGCTCCCCCCGCTGTGTGCTGTCTCGCTGATGCCAGTGCTTCATACTTGCAGGTTCTACGACCGATACATCGAGAGCATGAACACTGATGGGCCTGTCTGATGCGCATGTGGTCAGCAGTGTGGAGCGGTGAGGATCAGGTTGTTGCAGACGCTTGCTGCACACTGTTTTGCTGTAGGTGCCTGTTGACCCTGACACACAACACTTGATACATCAATCTGACGGCTGTCTGATCAGTCCAATTGATGTGAATTAACAGATTGCCACACTTGTTCAGGCCTATGAGCCAGCTGCCTGTGATCATGCATGAAGACACAAACTCCCTAGGATCAAAGATGCATGGACCTTGCTGCCTACTGACAACAGCATCGCTGAACACTGGCACAAAGGCGTCCAACTGCTGTCGCATGTTACCAGCCAGCTTTCATCATGTTGGTCTTCTACAGAGTCAGCGACACTCACATGACCAACACATGTTTCTGTCTGAAGCACCCCTGGCATCAGAGGAGGCACTGCCATGCCCAGGCGCATGACCTGCGCTGCTGCAATGGGGAACAACATCACAGGTTCACGCTGCCGGTGCAGTCTCCTGCCGCTTGGTTGCGCCGCCTGTGATCTTGGCCTTGGCGGCCAGAAGGCCGGCGCCGCCACCGCTGCTGGTGTCCTTGCCACTGCTCTTCTTTGCTTGGAGGTTTGCCAGCAGCTCCTTGATCTGCACCAGGTGTGACCGCAGCAGTTTGGCAGCGAGCATTCGTCACGATCATGTGCAACCTTTCCGTGTAAGCTAGGACCATTTGTCGCTTCGTTGTGCTGAAAGACGTCACAAGAGTGGCCGGCTGTGCGTTTGGTCAGGTGCAGCATGCTGCGACCCAGCAGGAGCACACTCGGCAGGCGGGACCGCACCTGCGCCCCCGTGAGGGACTCCTTGTCCAGCAGCTCGCCGGCGAGCGCGTCCAGCTCGTCCCGGTTGTTCATCAGGATGCCCCGCGCCCGCTCGTACGCCGCGTTCACCAGCTTCTTCACCTGCAACATCACGACAACCTCAGGTACTCCACACGTGATATGCAACAAAGCACGTACAATGGTCATCAGCACACAGACGACAATCTATGCCGCACTGATTACTCGTCATCAACCCTGTTCACACATGGACCTTGCAAGGGAATGGAGCACTGTACAATTGCGCGCGCTGCCATTCTGGCAGTTGGAAGCTGGCATGTTGTCTGTAACATCTGCAAAGACCCAACGAATGGCTACTCATTCGCAGACCAATGTATAAGGGCACACGAAGGATGCACCTCGGCGTCCACGGCGGCGCGCGTCTCGCTGCTCATGGCCCCATAGTCGAGGGACACCTTGCCTAGGGACTCGCTCATGCCATAATTGCAGACCATTGCCCGGGCGACGTTGGTCGCCTTAGCGCGTAGATGTCAGCACCATTAGCACCAACGTCATCAGCTTACAAATGGTGCAATCAGAAAGTTCAAGTGAGGCGCAGGGCGTCACACTTCTAAGGAGGGCACTGTGGTAGGCATTACATGTTATGTGTATGCACAAATGCTATAGTGGCAATTGCTGAGTCTATCAATTGTGAAAAGGCCCTGTGACACAGGAAACGAGCCTGCCTGACAACCCGCGTAACATACTGCAGGCATGTGTAACGCCAAACCCAGGAAGCAGTAGCGGGGTCACAGCGCACCTGCTCCAGGTCGGAGCTGGCGCCGGTGGTCACGTCGCGCTCGCCGAAGATGAGCTCCTCGGCGACGCGGCCGCCCATCGCCACGTCCAGCTTAGCGAGTAATTGGCTGCGGCTTATTGAATGCTCGTCCGCCGCGTCCGGCAGCTGCATCACCATCCCCAGCGACATTCCTGCACGATGTCCAGCAGAGCTGCTCGATTTGTGGCAGCAGGACACGACGCTGCGCTGATAATGGATTCCCAAGCGTCGGTGTTGGGACACTGTCACACGCACACCTCGCGGCACGATGGTGGCCTTGTGCACGGGGTGCGCGCCGCGCGTGTGCACCGCCACCAGCGCGTGGCCGCCCTCGTGGTACGCCGTCAGCCGCCGCCCCGAGTCGCTCAGCACCGCCGACTTGCGCTCCGCCCCCATCAGGATGCGGTCCTTCGCGTACTCCAGGGCCGCCTGCGCAGGCATGGCGCCCAGCCTCCCTTGCGGCTCTGGAAAGCTTCCGTCGCACCAGGGGACGCAGGCAGTTTCAAAGATGAAGTGCTGGGCGTGCACTGTCCGAGCATCCGCACCTGCGTGACTGAGACAGCGTTTTCCCGAGCTGCCCTGAGCGCGGCGATGTTGACCAGGTTGGCCAGGTCTGCTCCGCTGAAGCCCGGCGTGCCGCGTGCGATCACCTGCACCGACACATTGCAGCCTGTTAGTTGGGCGGTGATGTGGCACAGGGGCACAGCAAGTGTACACAAGGGCCCTTGTTTGCTGTGTAAACGGCAATCGATAGTGATGGAACCCACCCCGAGGTCGACGTCAGACGCGCGAGGCACATTCTTGAAGTGCGACGCCAGGATCTCAGTGCGGCCCTTGATGTCGGGGTTGGGCACCTGGTCGCAACCAATGCCATGCATAAGCTCAGTTGCAGCCCCTATGTAAGGACCAAACGGCGGGTGCTTGTTGGGCGTAGTCTCGTTGCATGCTTGCATTGATGCGACTGAATGACAGGCCGCAAGCAGGTGCCTCACCGCCACGTGCCAGTCGAAGCGCCCCGGCCGCACCAGCGCCTTGTCCAACGACTCTGGGAAGTTGGTGGCTGCCATGCAGATGACGCCTGCACACACAACATTTGACCATTGCAGACCCTACAACAGGTGGCCATATTGTGTCTGCGCTTCGATGCTGAATTGCACTTCCTTCAGCTGTTGAGCCAAACACAACTGGTGTACCTTCTGACGGCTTGAAGCCATCAAGCTCCACCAGCAGCTGGTTCAGGGTCATCTTCACGTACTGCTGGTCCTGTATACGGACGGGAATGATAACGTTTTACACCGTCCTTCCGCAACTACTACACCATCATCTGCACATGACCGCAGGGATTGCTGATCTAAACATCGTTAAAGTGAGCAGCCGCGCAGCCCACCTTTGGATTCCGGCTGCCGCCCACAGCATCAATCTCGTCGATGAACACAATGCAGGGGGACGCCTTCTTGGCCGCTGCAAACAGGTCCCGCACCCGCCTGGCGCCCACGCCCACAAACATCTCCTCAAACTCGCTGCCTGCAAAGCAGCGGATGCCGAGTCGATCTAGGGACCGTGCGATCGAGTTGCCGAACTTGACCCTACACCTTGTCAAGATGTGCACACATCATCTGCCATCTGGGTGGTTGCAGGTGCCAGAACACCAAGTGCCTAGGAGCATGGCAGCACCTAAGGCGCGCCAGGTGCAGGTGCCCACAGTCGGACGATGTAACAGATGCATGTACTCAAGCAAATGCGCGGCACGCGCTCTTCAGCAATTTGTGCAGCTGCTCAAGATGTTCGTGCCTACCTGAGCAGTAGAAGAAGGGGACGCCTGCCTCGCCAGCGACCGCGCGCGCCAGCATCGTCTTGCCTGTGCCTGGCGGCCCAACCAGCAGCACGCCCTTGGGCAGCTTGCCGCCCAGCGTCGTGTACTTCTCTGGGTCCCGCAAATACTGCACAACCTCCTCCAGCTCCGCCTGCAGCACATGTCTCCAAATGCTCAAGACCAGGCCCAAGCGGCGCCTAGGTAGGGTAAGACCAAACCTAAGCAGTGCTTAGGTACTGCACTGATAACAAGTCAGAGCATTCCAAATACGTTCAGTAGTGCCGAAAACCACATCGATGTGCGCAAGCTAATGCAGGAGCCGCGACGTTGTCGACAGACGGCGCAGATCATGCCGCACCTTGGCCTCATCGACGCCCTTCACATCGGAGAACTTGGTGGTGGTCTCCAGCTGGGGCTTCATGTCGGGGTTGGCCAGCATGCCGCGCGACAGCCCCTTCTCCTCCATGAGCGCCCCCAGTCCGCTGAGCAGCAGGAACGCCACACCCAGCGTGCGCACTGTCTTCCACAGCTGCCCAAACATCGATGGCTCTGCCTGCAAGTCATGGGGACCAGCACCTCGAGATCTCTAGCTGCCGGCCGTGATACACCTGAATGAAAGCCCTTTGGACATGTCGATGTACAAGCAGCGTGCCCGGAGCTGTGGTGGAACCACCTGTGTCACATACAGCGGCGACTTGGATGACCCCAGCTCTGCACCAGCTGCGCCACCCATCATGCGTCCCACCGCTGACGGCGCTGCCTCTGCGTACTGCTGCGGCGCCATGCGCAGCCCGCCGCTGGCCACGCTGCTCTGTGCGGCACCACGCGCTGTGTCTGCACCTCTCTGCATGTCGACACATCATCGGCATCTGTCAGCAGCAGGAACCAGGCATGATGCCAGACACAACAGCCGCCACGCTAGCGTGCCATGTCATGCCGCCCTCTATACATGTAAACGTGAAGCAGATCAATCGCCCCTGATGGCGACCACAGCTGCAGGGTGTGTCACCTGCAGCGTCTGCAGCAGCGAGGAGCTGTCCAGGCGGTCCACCTTGACCAGCGCCTTGACGTACTCCCCCAGCGTCTCCTCGCTGGACACCGCCGCGCCGCCCTCAAAGGCGCGGATGACTGCCTCCGGGTCGCCCCGCCTGTTGAACTCCCTGAGCTGCGCTGCCTGCGCGGCAAGGGCGCATGGTTCGTGGGGCACTTGCTGTTCAAATTCTCTGGCTCATGCCAGGACAGCAAGCACGGCGGCGGCCATGGTGACGAGTGCGAGATCAGCAGCTGCAGGCTGAGGGGTGAGTACGGGAGAAGGGTTGGCAGGTACCTGCTGGCTGGCATCCCCGCGGAGGTTGACATTGCCCGGGTAGAACTGCCGCCGCTGCTGCAGCGCACCCCGCACTGCCGAGCTGGAAACGCCCCCGGCCCTGCCTTCTGCTGCGGCCCCTGACAGGTACTGCTTGGCGGCGTTTGCAAACACCTGCACTAGGTCAAAGCAGCTTTCAATCGCGCTCGCTCACCGGCAACCGCTGCGGAAGGTTCACATGCATGTCACCATGCGGTGCAGTTTCACAGTCATCAGCGGCGCGGAGCATGTGCGCGTTTGCTAGCATGTCGTGATATTGTACAATCTTCGACAAGCCTGGCTGCACATGGCGACCTCCGAGGCAGAGGCAGCCCCTGGATGCCCACCTGCCGAAGCAGTCTGCTGCCCTGCTGCTGCATGGCAGCACAGGGAATGAACGCCTGCTCCTATCTGTGCTGTTTCAAAGTGTGCTGTGCTCCGCTCGTCACAATCGCCAGCGCTCTGTTCCCAGCAGGCACAACGTGGGCGTTTCAGCAGCGAAGTTCGGCTGCCGTATGCACAGCGCTGGCACTTGATGGGCAGTCAGCAAACACGGAAGCAAACCCCAGAACACCTGCCAACGTTTGAGTGAGGTTGCGTGCATGCTGGCACCATTCTTCGCGAAGCATGCCACGTGGCAAGGTTGATTGAGCTGGTCTGCTGGTGTAAAGGCGACTATGTGTTTCACTGACCACTTGTGCACCCAGGTCCTGTGTGTGTAAGTCGTGTGGGCACAGTACATAGCGAAACGTATTGGAGTGTGAGCACTTGTCGCTGGCATCGAGGCAGTGCCCAGCATGGCGTCACCTGGGTTGCTTCGGGGCTCAGCTGGCAGCGCATGTGCGCTAGCTGGCCAGAGGGCACCAAGCCCTTCGCCTGCATGCATACACCGCAGCGCCATGCATCTGAGGGCAGCTCGAAGGGATACCCCGGCCTGGGGAGAGGAGGCGCCTGGCACCGGTCTGCGGCACTTCCCAGAGCAGGCAGCTGACACGCCGGTTGAAGACGACCCGCAGCGGCGTGGCAACTTTGAGATGCGGTCTACAGCAGAGGTGTACGAGCTGTTTGAGCGATTGCAGCAGCAGCGGCAGAGCAGCGGCGGCGATGATGCAGTGGACTTTCGAGAAGCCGCTGCCGGTGTCAGCTCAGCCCTAGACGAGCCGGAGGAAGCACTGCGCTCAGGGCCACTGACAGGTCAGTGTCTGCATACCCAGGGGTTGCTGATGTCAAGCCGCCGGAAAAACATGCCTCCAGCAGCTCACCCTTCAGGATTGACAGGCGGTCATACTGGCATGCGATAAAACGGCGGGAAGATCAATGAAGGCCAAGGCCCGATTATGCTGCAGGACGCCGGCGGCGGCCAGGCGTAGTCAGTTCTGGCGACTTCCCCGAAGATGACCAGGGTTTTGACATGCGGTCTACAGCGGAGATGTATTCAATGTTTGAGAAATGGCAGCAGCGAAATGTCCAAGGCGAGCCGCTGCCCATAGAGATAGCAGATGGCGACTGTCACATCGGGTGATGTACTTGATCGTTGGCACGTGGCGCTGGTGCCATTGCCAGCAAGCATGGGTTGCATTGCCAGCATAGCTGCTGCTATGCCAACAGGATGGTCAGCAGTATATGCAAGTGGCTGGTGATGTGACATGGTTGCAATCGTTTGCAGCTCCACTTCACCTGCTCTCTGAGCTTGTCTGAACAACAATCCAATCAGGATAAGGCTTCACTGGCAAGCCGAAATAGAGTGTGGGTGCAGTCTTCGTCTGCCTACGGGGTGTTGTCCTGCTATGCCTGGCGACACTATTGCTGGCGAGTCAATGGTCAGAAGCTGTTGAAGCCTTCGTTCGTCTGCGGCCCAGCCGCTGTGTTGACCGACTGGAACTGCCCAAAGGCGTCTGATTCCTGCCAGTCCTTGCGCAGCTGCCACTGATCCTGATCGTTCCCTGGCGTGCCACCGTCGTAGCCATATTCCAACCTGCATGTCCAATGCAGCTGTCAAGCCATGTCCGTACTGCCAACCGGCGACCCAAACACGTGCTTGAAGGCAGCAAAGCTGGCCCTCCTGCACGGTTCTCGGACATCAAGGTGTCGGTGGTACAGGCACCAGTTGATGGAACGGTCAGCTGGCCACGCACCTGTCAGAGTCGCTCTGCTCTCGGTCGTCCTCGTCAGAGAAGGGGTCGCGCAGGTCGGCCGGCGCCGGCAGGGGGTCCGGCAGCTTGTTGTTGGCGTAGATGGCCTCCTGCACCAGCAGCCGCGCCACGTGCGCAGCCGACAGCGGCGGCTCGTGCGCCAGGCACTGCGCCACGCGACACGCCAGTCAGCAGCCATTTCGGAAAGTGTGAGCAGGCAGGGCCATGAGCAACCTGGCAACTTGCAACGGCGGCGGCCGTCCTGTGCACGGCATGCCACACCAAGCAGCTCCAGCGGAGATTGGCCAGTGGTGAGCACTGGGAGGATATGACTGCTGGAGTCCATGCAACATCGGCACAATGTACAGGCTGTGAGCCATGTACGGGTGACACAGAGGTCCTGGCAGTCAATCCCTCTGTAGGCTGACAACTGCGCAGGCAGTGTGCATCAGGCGTGTGCCTCGTAAGTATATGCACCTGGGTCATAAACATGGAGCCCGGGGTGAGGTCTGAACCAGGCACCACGTCCACCATGACGACATCCCCCGACTCCGCCTGTACAGGCAGGGCAACAAATGATTGTTCACGACATAGCCCATGGATTCACCGACACCAAATGCAGGAGTGGGCCCGACACATCCAGTGCACATGCACCCCGGACCATGCACCAGACTGCACCGCGGCCACACGTGCGCATCACAGGGCAGAAAAGGGTGCCCGCCTGCACGAAGGTGTGCATCGTGGCGGCGCTGCGCAGCGCCAGCTGCAGGGAGATGTCCTTCACGCGGCGCATCGCCGCCTGCTGCGCCGCGGCGTTGACGATCGCCTCGGGCATCGGCGTGTACCGCACCTCCGGCGCCCCCTCCTGCTGGTGTAAATGAATGACGTGACCACAGTGCTGATTTACCCTTTCGGACCTGGCAAGTCTATGTCCCAAGTGCCCACTCTCGCACCACACCCAGCCAGCATCCTATCTTCAGCATGGCAGAGTCAGCCTGTCATCCCACGCATGACGCCCGTGTGCAGGAAGCACTGATGAAGCGCAGTGTGCGGTGTGGCGAGTGGACAATAGGTGGCAAGCTGAATTTTGATACGGCGGGGTGGCCCCACCAGGAGGTTGCCGTCGGCGTCTGCCCGCGCCGCGTGCAGCATCGCCGGCAGCACCCGCATGTTGCCGCGCTGCCCGATCAGGGACCAGGTGACGCGCGCCCAGTGGGAGTCGTCCGCCCAGTGCAGCGCCGGCGCCGCGCCACCCCGCCCCTCCCGCAGCACGATGCTGCACACGCACACGAAACCCAGCGCCTCAGCACCTGTGGCCCCAGGCCATGTGGAGCAGCTGTGTGTTGCAGTGAGGCAGGCGATTTGCGCAGGGTGCTGTGGAGTTTGAGCATTGACCCAGGCCATCTACAAGGTGATTGAAGGTGTTGTGATTGGGTGCGGTGGGCTGTTGCTGATGCGACTGCGACCACACCAGAGTGTACTATGCGGGAAGTGCTTGGCCAGAGCCTGCGAATGCAACCGGCACCACACCATGCTACTGTGCTGCGCCAGCAGACGAAGCCCCGGAGTCAGCTCACCTGTGAGGGTTGATGTACGGCTCCAGCATGAAGCTGTTCACCGGCGGCCACGGCATTGGGATGGGGTCGTGCGGCGTGGACAGGGTGTCAGACGGCATGCGGTGCCACGACTCTGCCAGCGCACGCGCATACCTGCGCAGTGATCCGACGCTGCTGGAGATGCTGGATTGGCGTCCTGTCATCCACTGCAAGGCATCTGTGCAGGTGTGCAGACTGCATCGTGCATGATGGCTGCAGCTTTGTGCCGCGAACGAAGCTGATGGCTCGAAACCCTCGGTTGGCACGCACCAGGCCAGGTCCTCGGCGCTCTGCAGCACCGCGACCCCCGCTGCACCGCAGCTGGCGGTCGGCCGGATGGACAGCGTGCTGGTGGCGGCGCCCGTCGCGCCTGGACGCCAGCAGTGGCGGTGGGTCACACGGTGCTAAAGGTGTCGCAGCAGATGCGGCCATAGCCGTCCTGCAACACCCTGGTAGTGCGCAGACCGCCAAGCAGCAGATTGGGAACTCGAGCGTTTCCCGCTCACCGACTTGGTCGCCCAGGTGCTGCCACAGGGCGGCGGCCGCCCGCTCGCCCTGCAACGCCGGCAGCAGGTCGTCCTGCGTCACGTGGTGCCGCGGCGCGGTGGTCACCCCGTGCAGGTCCAGGTCGCCCAGGCGCTTGGCCACCTCCCACCGGCTCGAGCAGGTGTCCGCCGACACCGCGCTCAGGCCTGCGCCGGCAGCGGAACCAATCGTTGTGCTCCTAGACTTCCTTGCACGCATGCGCGTCAGGGCAAGACACTGCTGGTAGTTCACAACAAGGCGGCACAGGCTCAGATTGTTCTTCGGAGTTTGTCAGCACCGGGGCGCGCACACGCAAGGCGCGCCCTCAGGTGAACTATGCTTTGATGCATCAGTGCCTGTGCTCTTGTGTCACATGTGCAATGGCACTTCCCACATGCCCCTCAAACCAAGTCCTACTGCTGCTTCGGCTCAGATGTTCTTCGGAGTTTGTCAGCACCGGGGCGCACACACGCAAGGTGCGCCCTCAGGTGAACTATGCTTTGGATGCATCACCGCCGGCAGCAGGGCACAACATACAAACTACGTAGATGACGAGCAACACGGTCAAGGAAGGCGCTGATGACGTGGCGGGAGCTTCGGGGTGCTTACCGACGAAGGGCACATGGTAGTCCTCCAGCCACTGCTGCAGCTGCCCTGAAGCGCCGCCGCCCTGCAGCGACAGCCACACCACTGCCCGCGCCACAGTCGCCTCCTCCACGAAGGCCTCCAGGTCCATGTACCTGCACGTCCAATCAACAACAGCAGGTCTGCAAACACTCCAATTCGAGTGCTCACAACATCAGTCGAGTGGACCCACAACTGCTGCAGGTGCTGACGCATGGACGGCATTGCGACCAGGCCAGCCATGGCAGGAGTGAGCATTCTGACGGCACCTGGGGACCAGCGGTGGTGCTACCGGGCTGCCGAAGAGGGCACCCACGCCCTCGACGCCAGCTTGCGCCAGCTGGCGCTGCGTGTCTGCTCGCACCGCCTCCTGCACGTGAATTAATGACCACATCGTCGGCCGGTACTGAACTGGTCCAGACATGTGGCCCTAAAGGGTGCGCAGCCTGGCCTGTGCGGCCAGGCATGAATGCAACTGCTGGTGCAGGAGGACACACTGGCACCAGCTGCTGCACAACCGGCATGAGCGGTCCAACGCAACCACCATCACAGGCGAAGGCGTCACCTGGTGGCCAGCGTTCGAGGGCAGGACGTGGTCTGCTGTTGTGGAGATCGCGAGCAGCTTGTCCGCCTCCTCAGCGATTGCTTCGCAGCTGTTGGCCAACGCCATGCCGTATGGCAGCCACCAGACGCCAGCTGTGCTGAGCTCCCGGTGCTCCTGCGCAACTGGCGACCTGCAGGGCGACGGCATGTGACGCGACTCAAGGGGCAGTGGCGAGTTCTGACCGCAATGGTGCTGTGGAGAAGCTGCTGTGCTGCCATATATGCAAGTACGCTGAAGAGCGAAGAACGAAAACAGCAGCTGCGCAGGCCCATCAGTATCTCACTTCCAGCTGCTGACACAGTTCATCGCAGCAGAGCGCTAGCAGGCAAAGCTGTCGGCACCTGATGTAGTCGAGCTGCTGCTCGGGCGGCAGGTCCGCCTCATCGAAGCCGATCTTGAGCCGCTGGTTGCGCTTACGCAGCAGCTCCCGCCGGCGATCGATCTCCGCCGTGCCAGCAGCAAAGGGCGTCAAGAGGAAGGGCGACGCGCCAGTGCCGGCTGGGCCTGAGTCGGATTGCACAGCCTTCTCACAGAACGTAAGCAGAACCAAGTCACTTCGTGGTCCGGAAATGCGCTGCCATGAGGTGGCCTTGACGAGTCTGATGGCAAGTTGTGCCATTGGGCGCCACACCCCAAGCTGCACCATAGACATCAATGGGTTATCCTGCAATGCTCAGCTGCCAGCCCAAGGTGTCAGACCTGCCAACGCCAGGTAAGCTGAGCGGCCGGCGGCGAGTGCGTCCTGCCGCCCCACGCCTTCGCCGCCCATGAGCACCCACACCTGCAGCCCCTGCATTGCAGCACGAGCGTGCTGTGATTTATCACATTGCATTCCTCAGATACTGGCATCGTAGAGTAGTCCTCTAACGGCAAGCTGCAAAGGCAGCCACTGAATGAAACAAGGGGCCATACAACACCGTGGGCTGCAGGCTTGCCTGCTGCTCCGGGGGTGCGGACGGCCAGTCGTCCAGGGTGTCCTGGTCCGGCTGCTGTGGCAGTGGCTGCTGTTGCTGCCATTGCTGGCCTGGAGCTGCTGCCTGCGGGGCGCCGTACTGCCCGGGCTGGCCGCCACCGCTCCCATCCAGCCCTACACAGGAACAAACGCGATAGAGTTGCACATGAGATCCGCCTGCAGAACGTTCTCGGGGTTACAGCCTGCCTGGCACAGCAAGTGGGTCAACAGCGCGCGGTGGCGTACATTCCTTGCAGAAAGCAGCCAGGCTGATGGCACGGCGCACCAGTCAGGTAGTCGGGCATGGTCTGCTGCTCAGGGTACGCAAAGTCCCCTGCTGCCTGCTGTGGCTGCTGCGGCCCGGGGCCCTGCGGCTGGTAGCGGTCGACCTCTGGGTCCGTCAAGCCCGCGGGTGCGGCGGGACTCTGCCACTCCTGCAACACGATGGGAACACACGGTGATCGGCATGTGCACGTCCATGTTGGGATGTCTGCTGTCTGTGCAGCGCTGCCAGCAAGTAACAGCAGAAGCCTCAACACTCAACGCTGAACATGCACATGTCCAACAGCCATCTTGGTACTCACGCTGTCCTCTGATAGCCCAGGGTCGCGGCGCGAGGCACTGCGCTGCTGCGGTGAGCTGATGTCAGGCAGGTCGCCAAAGCCGCCCCAGCCATCATCAGGCTGCCACTGCGCTGCCTGCTGCTGTTGCTGCTGAGCCTGCTGCTGCGGTGGCGGCGGCGGCTGCTGCTGCCACTGCTGCTGCCCCGACTGCCACTGCGGCTGCTGCTGCTGCCACTGGGGTTGCTGCTGTGCCTGCTGTGGCGCTGAATACTGCGGCTCAGGAGCCAGGAGGTCGTTCAGGGCTTCCTGCCTGTCTGGGTCATCATCGTCCTCCCTGACAAGCACCTCCATCTGCACCCAGCAAGCAGGCCTCGTCAGCATCTCACACCCACGTACCCTACTTCTGCAATTGGCCCTCGCACAAGTAGCTGCACACAGGCCAGCAGCATCAGGGTTGTGCTTCATTGACATTTGCCACAAAGGCCCAAGGTCACAGACCAAACGATTTCTGGTTTCTGCTGGGGTGCTGCTTCTGCTCACCACTTCCTCGTTGGCCTCTGCCTCCTCTACTTCTGCGTAGGAGATGGGGCTGGGTGCTGGCAGCGGCGGCAGGCCGCGCCGGAGCACCGCCTGGTTGACCAGGTGCCGCAGGATGCCGGCCTGCGTCATGCCCACTGCGCCCGCCTGCGCAATGTGGCCAACAGCATGTCATTGCGCCTCGATGTCACACGGTAGCAGCTGCAACGCCCATGTGCGGCTGGACGCGGCATAGCGCAGCAGGACAACAGCACTGCAGCGGGCGGCATGTAATGCTTGGCAGTCTTCACAGCTGCTGGTGCAGCCAGATGCTCGAGCATTGCAAGCGTCAACAGGCTTCTGAAGCACCGGCACCCCCTCGAGCAGTGGCACATGCCTGCTGGAAGAGGACTGCAGTGGGCGAGGTGTCGGCGCGCAGGTTGACGTCCGAGAAGACGATGGTGCCCTCTGCCGAGCGGCACAGCTCCTCTGGCGTCCAGTTCTCCACGTCCTCCCAGTCATCATCGCTGTCTTCATCCTCGTCCTGTGCCGCAGACATGCACATGGGAGGATGTTTGCTGGCAGCGTGTTGTGGCAGCGACCAGTGCAGTACGCCGCACATGCGCTGCACCGGTGAAGGCTGCATGCGATGGCGTGCTGGGGATGCAATGCAGGTGTACTACCATGAAGCTGGCAACTGTCCACACCTCGTCTTCGTCTTCGTCCTCGTCAACATACTGCTCGTCATTCTCGGCAACGATGTCTGCATCGTCCTCGCCCGCATCATCTGCTTCTGCTGAGTCCACTTCCTCGGCTGCCTCTGCTGACATCAGCGCCTGTATGGGATGACAGCAGTGTCAAAGCATAGGGACCACCACTCCGATCATCAGGTGGTTGAAGGGATCTGATGTCGGTGAGGTCGACTCCGCCTGTTGCTCAACTGGGGCACAGCCATGCATGCACATGGTCCGACTGTTCCGGGTTGGCATCCGACAGCAGCAGACCTGCTGGAACTCCTGCTCCTGCTGCTGCTGCTGCTGGAACTCCTCCTGCCGCTCTTGCTCCAGGGCCTTCTCGATGGCGGCGGCCTCCCTCTCCAGCATCCGATCCGCCTTCCGCGCGGCCTCCAGGCTGTCGGCCGCCGTGACAAGCAGATCGTCTGCGTTGTATTCCTGCAAATCATTACAAAGCAGACCCATGGATGACCTCTGATTACGCAGTATGGCACACGCTGGCACATGATGCGATGGCGCCTATAGCAGACAGATGCCGCCGGCATGTCTTGGTCACTGCGCTGTGGCGTTTGCAGACGTGCTGTGGGGCGGTAGCCACATGGTCATGTCACTGATGTGCTGCTTTGTTCGGTGTGACCACGATCAACAATCTGTCCGAAGGGACTCCAGCACGCTTGTGCAGCTGAGCACAGCCGCCTGTGTTTCACAGGGCAAAGTGCTGGCTTGGTGTGTCGGGATCATAGGCGCACCTCCTCAAGCTGGTCCTGCAGCTCCTTTGCCTCCTGCACGAGGCGGTCCTCGGCCGCCTCCGCCTCCTCCTCGGTGCTCTGCGGCCGCACATCCATGCCGGTGGTTGACAGCGGCAGCAGCACCCAGCCGTCGATGCGCGCGTAGTCTCGCAGGCCCAGGTCCTGCAATGTGCAACGCCCTGAGTCATGCTCACGTAGGCGGTCGACAAAGACCCACGGACAGTATGCACACAGGCCGCATCCTGCACCAGCACTGACAAGGGCAGCGGCACATGTGGATGTGGCTGCATGCTGCTTGGGCGGGCTCTGCAGCCTGCTCACCGTGAACAGCTTGGCAGCGGCCTGCCGCACTGAGATGTTCAGGATCGGCGGCAGCCGCGGCGGCGTGTGGAGGCGCTCAGAGTGCTGCGGGAGGGACTCGCGCAGCGGATCAGCCACCACAGCCTGCAGACGCAAACGCAACGGAGTCCCTAGCACCAGGCTTGCGTGTGGCGGCAGGCATCTGTATCATGGTGTCAAGACATGCTGCACACTTGTGCATGGTCGCAAGCAGGACAGTTCAGCCGCTGCAAGACTTGCCGTGGCGTGGTCTTCCTGTGCTGCCGTCTCCACCCGCAGCGCCTCAAGCATCAACTCCACAACGTGTGGGTCAAAGCCCTGAGATGGTACGAACAGCTCGTCAGTTTGGAATTTGCACCGCCTGCTCTGCAACACCGCTCTGCACACTTTGCTTGTGCAGCTGGTACCATCCCTAGACAAGACATAGCCAGCAGATGTTCGAGATGTCTGGTTCTTCCCACCTGGAAGCGGTATATGTGTCGATGCAGATCAAGGTATGCTTCCCGAATGTCCACCTCCACATCGTAGAAACTGTGCTCTGTGGGTGGCAGAGCCAGGGGCCCTGCTGCCGTCTGCAGCACGGTGCACAGGCAACGTCAAGCGTGTGAGAAGTTTGCGACGGGCACCCTGTTGGCCGGCGGTGCTTGTGTGATCAGCACCCACAAGTGCCGTGCTTCACTGCCTGGGGCCCTGCTGAGCACCCACCTGCACGACGCATACAGAGAAGCGCACGCCGCCGGCTGTGTTGTCGTCACGAGCTGCCCCCACCTCCGCCTCCACCACCACCTGATCCCCATGCATGCCCTGCATCATGTCAAGGGGATGGCACAGGTCAAGACTGCATGCTGATCACACGATAGTAATCGGGTGCACATGTCCCCATGCAGACTGCGCAGTGCATCTGAGCACGATTGGTGCTTCCAGCAACCTCATTGAAGATGTGTTGTGCAGCTTCAATGACGCCGTCCAGGCCCTGCGCAAGGCAGACGGCCTCGGACCCTGAGCCGCGCGCCGGCTTGACGTAAAACCGGTCAAGCAGGCTGTCCAACTCTTGCTCCTGCATTGAAGGCAGTTGCAGCTCGAATCCAAAACAGCGAAAGGAGTGCTGGAGGATGAGCAGGTGTGAGCACATCAACACCATGTGAAAGGCCAGCATCGGGCATGCCTCAATGCCGCCATCATGCAAGCCTTGAGCTGCACACCTCGAGCCAGGGCTGCATTCGAGCACGCAGTGCCTCGATGGCATCTTCAGACGCCAAGTCAGCCGCTGAAACAGAGGTGCGAGGAATCACAGGGTACCCCAGGTCTTGCAACTGGTCCGCAAACCTGCAGCAGTATCAAACTTGCTTGCACCATGGTCGCTCGGGCAGTAGTGTGCACTTGACATGAGCACGATCGGCGCCTCAGATGCAGGACCGCACCGCTGCAACCCACCAGCATGCAGTGAATGTCACCTGAGTTTATCGGTGGCATCTGCGGCCTTGTCAGGCGGTGTGCCCACAAACTGCACACCAGCTGCCTCCAGCGTCGCATGAAGCTGCCCCCCCTCGCCCCAAGCACCATGCGCAACCGACCACACCACATCTGCGCTGGCCCTCATCTCGTCTGCCAGCGCCTGTGCACCGCCGCACACAAAGCTCAGCTGGGAACACGAACTGATTGTTGCCCGCCCTGCCGCCATCGCATGAGCAGTGTGGAGGAACACTCACTCTGGAAGGGCGTTCTGCAACTGTTGGGGACAGCTGCTGCATCTGCAGGCCTTGGCATATTGATGCCTACCTGCAGGCTGGGCAGCGGCTGCGGCTGCAGCTGCCACTCGCCCGGGAGCTGTGCATCCAGGTCGCTGGGCGATGAACCCAGCAGACGGGCCAAGGGCAGCGGCCATGCTGTCGAGTTGCCATCGACATAGAATGCCGTCACGGCAATGCCTCCAGCTATCAATTGCTCCGGCATGTCGGCGTCATCAACATCTGCATCGTCATCCAGCGAGGCCAGCCACTGGTCCAGCAGCGCATGGTATGGTGGCCGCGGCGGCTCGTTGGCGGCAGTCAGCGGTGCGGTCTGCAGCGCCTGTTGTTGAAGGTCGACCGTGAAAATAATCAGCAGGGATCCAATTGACGCAAACATGAACTTCACTGGACGCAGCATCATCACTGCAAAGGTACCCAAGGCAGCATCATCAGTCGTGGTGACCAGATGGCCTCTGGCTGTTGGGGTGAGGGTGCACCTGCGCCAGCCCGACTGCGGCCTGGAAGGACTCCATACGAGCCGCAGCGCTGCCGGGTCCGCCCACCACCAGTGCGACCGTCAGCGGCGGCTCCGGTGGTGTTGGCGGCACATAGCTGGGCTTTGGTTCCTCGGCCATGCCGTCCCCGGGCTGCTCCAGCAACTGTCACAGATACCAACGGTGTTTCAGCATGTTTGCAACGTGCATGATGACCAGCGCCAGCATTTATCACAGCGCTGGCACTTACAAGCGCTGAGGATTTTGGCAATCTGGTGCTAGGTGCTGCCCATGCCCAGCATAGGATAGTGGGTGGCAACCTGCCGCACGTCACGTCAACACACAGAACTTGACCAGGAAGCGAAGCGACAGTGGACACCTGCTTGTCGGCGTGGATGAAGAGCGTGTTGACGTTGCCGTACAGGTGGCGGAGTTCCGCGAGCACATCAGCCAGCAGCTCTGCACGGCCGTCGCTCTCAAGCGGGACCGCCACCTGCCGCCCCTTCGCCTCCTCCAGCACCTCATGGTCCATGAGCTGCAAGGCGCAGGCCAAGGTTCAGCAATGTGCATCGGATCGGTTCACTCAGCCTGTGCAGCTGCGCCATCTGCCATCACTGACCGCCGCGTGCACATGATCTTGCTCAGTGGGAGGGCAAGCATGTCCGCACGCATGCATCAGCATGCCGCATGTCACACGTGCTTGCGGCAGGCCACAGCTGCTTAGCGGCAGCACCATGGACACGCTGCAGCCTCATGTCGAGCTGACGCACAACACAACCACCCTGTACGCCATCAGATGTAACTAGGAGCACCGCGCAGTCTCATGACCCCAGGCGCCCACCTGCTCGACGAACTGCTCGGCGTCGCGCACGGCGTCGCGCTCCGAGTCGCCCTCCATGTCCTCCACCAGCTGCAGGCGCGCCGCCGCCGCCGCCTCCTCGGGCGCCAGGCCCCGCTTCCCCAGCTCCTCCCGCACCTCCTCCACCTGGCCAGCCGCACCACAGACTGGGTGATACGGACCGCCAAGCGCATGTGAGACGCTGTACACACAGGCGTTCTTCGATTGCAGGCGCGCTTTCGCAGCTCGCCTAGGACCTCGTCGCGACATGCGTAGCACTGGTAGTCGATGAGCACATGGTATTGCACAGCTGGACAGCTAGACCAGCTACATTCACTTCCTGTCCTCAACCATTGACGTGAGTGTAACTTCGAGGGCATCTTGCCCGCCCTGCCAACCCATGTGCTTTGCAGCGTCCTTGGATTCACGGATTCATGGCTGGTTGCGTCATGTCATGGCGGCCTGACATTCGCTGATATTCGTGCTTGATATGGCTGGGCTTAGTGCTGTCTGTACAACTGCACGCCGGGACAGCCTTACCGTGAGCAGGTCGACCAGCTCCTCCCGCAGCATCTGTGACAGGTGTCGGATGCGCTCTGCACGCGGCTCAGATGCGTACTGATCGCCTCCAAGCCGTGCCAGCTCCTGCAACCAAGAGGACATGAAGCATGTGGCCCTGCTCATTGTGATGCATCTGCTTCCCATGATGCGAGACGAATCAGGCGATGCAGCGGACGCCATTGCCCACGACATGAAGGCCCTTTTGCATCCGTTGCCTTGTTTGCTGCAGTGTGTGACGCGCATGCATCATTACCTGGTCTAACTCGGCGTCTGAGAAGTCGTTGAGGTTGCGGTCGTAGATATCTGAGTAACCCTCCGGCATGCCTGGGTACTGGTCCTGTTCGTCAGCGGGCAACGGCGCCAGAGGGTCGCCAGCGTCCAGCAGCTGCCCGCCTGCCGCCTGGTCCCAACCCTGCTGTTGCAGCTGCTGCGGCGGCGGCTGCGCCAGCTGCGGCTGCTGCTGCTGCTGCTGCTGCTGCGTCTGCATCTGCTGCGGCTGCTGTTCCTGCTGCTCCTCGTACAGCTGCTGCTCCTGCTGCGCCGTGGCCTCCGCCTCATCAATCAGCTTCTGCAGGCGGCACACTGGAGCAGTGAGCATCCCCCCATATCAGATGCCATGCCCTGCAAACTTTAACTTGAACGGCGGCCCAATCTAAAGGGGTTGCACCTGCAGCTGCCCAATTAGGTCTGCTTTCTTGCCCCTCGCTGCCTTGGAGCCACGCAACCGCAGCTGCGTGAGCAGCTCCGCAATGCTGAGCTTGTTCAGGTTCGTGGGCAGCGTCGGCGCGACTGACATGTCACCTGCAGCGCAGTGTACGGCAGAGGGCTCGTGAACGTACCCACGCAGTGTGGTCATTGCAGACCGTAGCACAAGCGCGCAGCACACGCCTCACAGTCCATGCGGTGCCAGCAGATGCCGGCTCGTGTCACCTCGCTGCTGTGCCGCTGCGGTCTCGGCGCTGAGGGGGACCTGGTACATCTGCCGTTGGGCCTTTGGTTCGTTTGGCCACTCTCTTCGTACAAGGCTGTGCAGCATCTCCTGAACCACATGGCAGTAACATTCAGAGCACACCCTGTGTCACATGATGCTCGGGCCCTGGGCAGCGGTGTGTGGATCGGCAAATGGGTGTGGCACACTCCATCATCTGGACACTGCAGTCCAAGCAACGTGTGCGCATTTGAGAAGAGAGTGTGGTGCCACCACCTGCAGTTCGTCCTTCTCGCCAACAGGGTCGTGGACCCCACGAGCTGCCAGCTCCTCCTCGAGCTCGGCTCGTGACATCCACTGCACGTGTCCCAAGGGCGTGCTGTCACACGTCTGGCTCTGACGCCAGCGAATGCCACTGTGCCAGCAAATAGGGACAAAAGGCACCAGCTCGCCAGCTGCACGTGCCAGTGAGCGTATGCAACCCAGCGACAAGGCAGCACCTTGAGCGTTTTGGTGATGTCGATTGGGCGGGGACCCTTCTCACTAGCCGTTGCTGCGGCCAGCGCTGCCTTCATGTCAGGCAGTGTCTTTGAGGGCAGGATGTTGCGCTCCTGCAGTGCCTGCTGCACATCTGTTCGCCGACACTTGTTCAGCTCCACCTGAGAACACGAGGCAGAGTAGGGTGTCATTGCTTGCCAGAGACGCTGATTGTCCCAACAGAATCACAGCCCTGCCTTAACAGGCATGCCCTGTGTATGTGCATGCACCAACGCGCCTTGCACAGCCATCGCGGCTGCGGCACCAGCATTGTCTGAGGCTGCTGCTGTGCAGGTTGCTGCTGTCGCTGTGGCTGCCGGCCGGCATCGGCAGATGCGGAGACGATGCTGCTGTGTCTGCCCGCCCCAGCCGGCCTGCCTTTGCTGCTGAGGATTTGACACCACGATGGGCGCAGCGGGATGTGGGACGCATGGCCTAGTCTGCATCCCGGCTCTGCTGCAGCCCTGCAGGATGGCGCGACATAGCCGCAGCCGTCAAGGTCGGAATGTTTGTCGTGATGCGCAACGGACCATCGGACGCATATCACAATACACATACCTGATCCCAAGGGCTGCATGCTGTTCGTTGCGCCAGTGCGATCTGCCGGGAGCCGAAAACCGACGAGGCATGGGCCGCCTGCTGTGCCAGCCGGCCGTGCTCCCGGCGAGCGACAGCGGCCGGCATCGCTGATGACCTCCGACATCGATCGGGGTCATCTGCACCCTTCGTTTCAGCACTCCTGCCGCAGAGGCGACATCATTGCAGCTCAGAGTACTTCCGACACATGCAGAGTGCCAATCGAGGTGGACGTGTCCAAGGGGGCATGCACCGTTGATCAACTGTACAGTAGCAATCTGAGTGTTGCATCTGCGTGCAGGTCTGTGACTGTGTTTCTTGAGACTCGGCAGTGCGCCAGCCCAGAACGAGGTGGATTAGGCCCGCTGCTAACATTGGGTGGGCCAGTGGGGATATCAATTAGGGGCCGCTTCCACGGTACTCCCTGTGCTCCTTTGAACACCACCAGTGTGGACCCCCGCTCGACTGTCGGTCCGTTTGGAAAGGTGCTCCTCACCACCGAAGCTGAAGGTGATGCTCAAAGTGCCAGTTTGAAGTGTAGCAGTCTATTCCTGACTCTAAACACAACGTTTCACTTGCCAAACCATACAAACCACAGCGTCCTGAAAGTACCGCACTGCATAATGCAATGGTCCAACCCCATGCCTAATCAATCCATTGCTGTGAAAGCTGAGAGGCACACGCGTTACTGGTCCAACCCCAGAGTGGAACGCATCTGCGTCATGAGCAACACTGCACATGTTGCCCTGGTCATGATGCAGATGCGTCCACAGGTTGCTGCAGAGGCGCATCAGGCAGCCCTTGCTTGTGTGCCACTTTGCCAGGCGGCTCAACTAGAGGGGCTCCTTCCAGGGGGCCATCCACTGGCAGGAGCTGTTCGCGGGGCGCATCCAGCACATCTGCATCACTGGGCTCTGTCGCCGCTGCATTGAAGGCGCCAATGGGGACGCTGCCCACCGCCGCTGCTGCCATGGCTGCTGCACTGCCATTGAGCGCATCGTGCTGCGGGGCTGTGGGGCTGCCTGGGAACGCCACGTGGGATGTCTGCCCGCCGTCCGGCGCTGCTGCCGACGACGGCGGCTGGCTGGGCATGGCAAAGCCGGCGGCCGCATCATGCTGGGGTGGGAACACGAAAGCCGGCGGCGGGGGAATGGGGTCTGTGTTGCCTGCATTCTGCCGCTCAATCAGGCTGGTGATGTACCGACCATGCTGCTCCAGGCTCTGCTGCAGCCAGCGCTGCGCCTGAATGGAGACAGCACGATGTCATGCCATTGGCAAAAGGCGCTGAGCCTGCTGACACAATGATTGGGACAGCCAGAGCGATGATATACCTCCAGCTGCTCGTGTAGCTTGCGCTGCATGGCCATCTGCGTGGCGAGCGCCTCCTCCAGCTGCGACTGCAAACGAAGACCTGTGGTGAGCCACGTGTTTGAGCACATACTTGCAGCCAAATCTCAACGCAGAAGCACGCACACGCAACCTGATATCAGTGTGCGCTCGCGCACACACGCAAGTTGCAAGCTGCGTGCACGGCGGGCTGTCACCTGCCGCTCGGCATCCGTCGGTGCGAGCGCCCCCGAGCTGGCGCTGCGCCTGGCCCTGTTGCGCCGGCTCGTGGCGCGCACCCTCGCGAGTGCCGCCGCCTCGTCCTGCGTCCATGAGGTGTCTGGTGTGTGGGAGCAGGTGCCAGCCCCTCCAAGTCACACACCGTTGAAACAGGTGCTGCTGCAGCATTCATAGCTGCAGGCCAAGACTTGGATCTGCCAAGAAGCCTTCCGCTCTCTCAGGGTATGACAAACAGAGTAAGTCGAGGGGACGACGCTGTCTAGATTGTGTGTTGCTCACCTGCTCGGAGCCATCGCTGTCGCTGTCAAGGCGGGTGCGGGAGCGTGAGCGCGACCGGCGCGACAGCCGGCTGCCAGCACTGCCCATCAGTGCCGCCTGCAACCAGCAACCAGGTCCTTCATAGCCACTTCCACTTCTGCTGCAGCCAACACTGTTGCTCTTCCTACGCATTTAAATAGGTACGGGCGACTGCCTTCTGTAAGCACCGATTCTAAGCCCACCGGCATGTCGAAGGCAGCGTCCTGCTCCTCTGGTGGCAGCCGCATGTTGAGGCGGTACTTCTGCAAATGGCTCTTTATGTGGTAGATGGTCAGGCCGTCCACGGACATGAGCTTCAGGACGCCCTTGGGGGTGGCAGCCTCGGGGCCGCCTAGCTGGCTGACAGCCGCACAGAAGCGTGCATGCAGCTCTGGTGTCCACCGCAGCCGCTGCTTGCCGGACGCATTCGTTTGGTGTGGTCGCGGCGCGAGCTGCGTCGGCGGCATTGCTGGCATCGGTGCAGAGAGCGACGGCGCCCAGCCTGCAGATTGGACAGCATGCTCTACCCTGTAGAGCTCAAGACTCTGTGCTCATCCTGGTAAAGTGCAGCACTCAAGGGTGGCACGGAGCAACACACGTGAGGTGGTTATGTCCAATGTACAACACAGCGCACCTGAGGTTTCAAGCGTGTTGATCGGTGTCTCTGCGGCACCGCCGTCATCAGATCGCGCCTCCGTGAATGACACCACCGGTCCAGGAGGCACCGGTACGCCCTGCATACAGGAATAGCAGTCAGGCTGCCGCCGGGTAAGACCTGTATGATGAGTGATTATGGTATGCGGATGGTCAGTAGCACCTCTTCTGCTGCTGACCGAGTTGACTGAGTTGAATGTGATTGTATAAGGTGACAAGTACGCACCCCTGCCATATCCGGCTGGGCGCCATGAATGTGCGCGGGGTAGTCCTGGTGCTGTTGGCCGCCGTCAGCGGCGGCAGCGGCGCCATTGGCAGCGGCGGCGGCACCTGCGTCATCGCCATGCGCGCCGGCATGCTGCCCTGCCTGCGGATGGCCCCCCGCCTGTGCGTCCAGCTGGCCCAGCCACTCCATCGTGCTGGCCATCTGATCCAGACGGAAGTCGGTCTCCGCTGGCCAAAACTCCAAGTCGAGAAAGTCGAGGGGCTGCCCGTCAGCAACGCTGACCGGCGGGGAGTCGCCTTGCAAGCTGCTAGATTCAGGGCTGGCGCCCTGCACGCTCATTGCGGCAGGCACCGAGCTGCGGCTGCGACGGAGCGCACCAAGACTCCGCCGAAATTGGATTACTCGGCCTCAACACCAGCAAAACCGCTCGTTTGCCCAGCGACTTGCCCGGTGGTGCGGAGGACCGCGCGATCTGCCGAGGCAACCCTGGCGAGCGTGCGAGATCGTGTGCAGATTTCAAACTGCGGCCCCGCGCGCGAAGATGCTTCACCAAAGTCGCCCAGCCACTTCTGCCCCCTCCATTCTGGACATGCTTCACAAACTCTCGTCGATCAGGTGCTCACAATGCGATATCCAGCTTGCAGAGGCGCGTGTGCAGCTCATACGCTGTTTCTGGAGCTGCTTGCTGCACCGAGATCACTCGCATTGCATGATCAGCCAAGCTGGGGGGCTGTCTGAGCGCGCCTGCAGGCGCAACAAAAAAAGGCAGGGCACAGCGTGAGAAGCAGGAGGCGCAGTGGACCAGGACCGGCATAGTGGCCTTGCGTGATGTTGGGCGCAAGGTAAGCGCTGAAACACCAGCTGCATCCATGGAGTGCTGCACTGCTGCATGACTCCCGCGCGATGTACCTGAGCCAGCTGCGGCGGGACATGCTGCATTCATATCACTCCCTGGTTTTCGTTGGTTTGAACAACAAATTGTTGGCATACATGCCCGCCCTTACAATTTAGTTGATGATCTGTACAGGAGCTGCCAGCGTCGCTGGACAGTGCAAGCGCGTTCAGCAGCGTGAGGACCATCGACCTGACATCGAACAAGCTCACAGAGCTGCCGCCCTTCCTGGGGAGCTTCTCCGTCTTGTCACGGCTGACATTGAGTCGCAACCTGCTGACGCAGCTGCCTACCGAAGCATGCAACCTCACCAGCCTCAAGGTCAGTGGTGTCCAAAACCCGGATGCCCGATGTGCCTCACACGTGTCCTTGGCACGAGTTGCTGCGCAACTCGTTGTGTGGCGGTGTATGACCCGCATGGTCATGTCACACGCAGACTCTGCTGCTCGATCATAACCGGCTGGCCGAGGTGCCCTCCGCAATCTGCCAGCTGCCGCAGCTGGAGACGCTTGGTCTGAGCAACAATGCTATTGTCCAAATCCCAGCCACCATATCGCAGCTCACGGCCTTGTCGCAGCTGAAACTCAGTCAAAATCACTTAGTGGAGCTGCCCCCAGCGCTGGGTCGGTGCCCGAACTTGCGGGAGATCGATGTATCGAGCAACCAGCTGACGGTGCCATGCTTGCACCATGTTCAACTCTGTGTGACAGACTGATCTGACAACCAGGTCTGCTACAGTGGCACGGCACACAACACGACCAGCGGCAGGTGGTGTGCTTTGCAGGGGCTGCCGGCAGAGCTAGGGCTGCTGCAGAATCTGACGGTCCTCTCAGCCGACACAAACAGCATATCTCGGGTGCGGCATCCTGTCCACCCACGCTGGGCAAAAGTGTGTTCTCGTGTGGCAACTCGTCGGTGCTGCTGTAGGCACGGCCCTTGAAGTATTTCAGTTGCTGGACCTGCAGGTGCCATCTGCCCTCCTGCGTGGGTGCACCCAGTTGTGCACATTGACGCTTCACCAAAACCCCATCACTTTTGCAGTGCGTCACGCTGCCACGGTAGCTGGACTGCCACACGCATCCTTGATCAACTGATCGATGCCCTCATGGTGATAGTATGAGGGAACAGTGCAACGATGTGAGAGTCTGGTGCGCAGGAACTTGAGGCAACAGACGGGTACAAGGAGCTTGAGAAGCGCCGCGTGGCAAAGTTTGACAAGGCGCTGAATGGTGGTGCAATGCTGGGCCCTGATGGCCTGGCAGAGAGCGTGTCTAGATCGAAGTAACTCCAACACTCTGATATCGTTGTGCAAGGAGGGCGCACCAATACCGTCATTGGGCGCCTCGACTCTGTTGTCAGTCAGATCACTTGTTTATAAACATTGATACTCCGTGGTTTTGCTGTCTTCACTTTCAGCCATGCTCATATTACAGCAGACTTGTATGTAGGAAGCTGAAGTGTGGCCTCGGGGTTTCAGGCAACGAACCTTTGAACCAATCAAACCAGCGGCAACGATTGCGTGCCCAGCTTATCTGCCAGCGCTACATGTGTCCGGACCAGGTTGGCCAGATACATCACCAGCAGGACATCCTGCACAGCACGGAGCACCCCACATGTGACAATGTGAGAAACAACATGCAGTCAGCGCCGCGCACCTGAAGCGCGACAAGCAGGGCACCAGGCTCTCTGGGAGCAAAGCACGTCAGGCGAGATGCTGATTGCATCAGCGGGACCCCCACTGGTGTGGCAGCTCTTTGCAGAGGTGTGTTTGGGTACGCACCTGCGTGTTCTCGCGGCACAGCTGCTCCAGCTCCTCCTGCCCGAGCTGCGGCACCGCGTCCACCGTGTCTGCCAGGTAGCGCCCGATGTTGCGGTCGCCTTTCCGCCGCCCCTCCTGCCGATGCACAGTGCTTGTGTCGTTGACAAGGCCCAGGGTTTCGCCAGATGCTAACGCAATGGTCTTGCTAGTACTGCACAGCAGTGTGCGCAACATGCAGGTGGACTTTATACCTGGCACAGCAGGAGCAGGCAGCGCCGCAGTGTGACTCACTGTGCAATGGTGTTTGCATAGTGCACATGTTGATAGAACAGCTCACCACCACATCATCCACGTATTGGTGGGCCTGCGAAATCGAGGACTCCAGCCGCGCGATCGACCGCGCCAGGCTGTCCGAGTCCAGCGGCATCCTGTCCGACTTCTGGCTGCTGAGAACGTCCACTGCACACATGCACCGAGTCGCTGTAAGTTTGCGCAATTCGCAGTTTGAGTTGCAGCAGCAACCAATACAAGAGCAGTCGCCTGAGGCAGCAGCGACGCATCAGGCATTCCAGGGTGCCTACCGCCAATCTTCTCGATCTCGGCTGTCCTCACTTCGCACGGCACCTCCAGGAACTCTGTTGCAAGCGGCGGCTCCTGCATCACAACACCAGGGTTGATGACTGAGCGCTTCCACCTTGGGACACGTGAACGGTCGCCAGGTGCACTTGTGCACGACAGCATGTGCAAGGTGCATCAGTGCGACATCGGGTGCGCCCCCACCTGGTGCTTCCGCAGCGTCAGCGTCCGTGACACAAAAGCCTTGATGGCCATCTTGCCGTCTGTCAGCTGTGTGTCCAGGATGAGGTGGATCGGGTTGGTGCACTCGCCCGAGTAGAAATCCTGGATGAGCGCATCGCTGCCTGACAACCCCAAACCGGTCGAGTACCTGCACGCAATGCAGCGCGCAGAGTCCCGTGTCATACTTTAGATTGTGACATACCATTTGTTGACCTCCAGCGAGTATAGTGAAGTTTGTGCAATCGACTTAATACATGCATTACACAATCCAGCCAGAAAATGCCAGCCACTCACCAGCCCACAACCACCTCCTTCGAGTTGACTTTCTGGTGAAGGTCAAACAGCGTCCTGTGGTGCGGAATGTCGATGGATACCTGTGATTTCAACAACACACAATGAGCATGCTGAGGATTGAGGCATGTCCCGCAGAAGGGAGTTTGCACACTGCGCTTGCAGTGAACCATTGTCACGGCAGCCGACCATCCAGACACCCACCGACTCCGGCGTCTCTATATGCGGCACGGCATATGACAGCCGCAGGTCGATGACGCCAGCCTCTATGGTGCCCAGCAGCGTCCCAATGACGCGGCTTTGGCCGTCGCCGCGCCTGATGAATGCATCGCAGATACTGAACAGGACGACTGGCTGCACGACGACCTTGACGCCCGTGGATCCCAGCGGAAGGTTGATCTTGGACATGTCTGCCTGCTGCCCCTCTCGCAAGGGCAATGCAATCGGAACGCTATTTGCAGTGAGTCGTCCACTGACCAAGGCGTCACGGGAAGCGCCGCGTGATCGGCAAACTGACACAAGCGTGACCTCAATGCACGTCGAGCTTGCAGGCACGGCAGCGGCGCTGGAACACGAAGCACAAGAGCAACTCTACCTCCGCCGGCCTGGTACATCCTTCGTGCTTCCTTCTTCCTTGGCCGCATCCAGTAAAGCCACACCAGCAACACCAGCCCGTCCTGAACGCCAAAGTACCACAGCGATAGTTACCCAGACGCAGCAGGCTCAGTCAGAGCCGGAATCAAGCACGGCACGATCCTCCACCTGTTGTGAAGAGGAGCTGCGGCACTTCCAGCCATGGCGTCGCTTACCGCCGCGTTCGGGCAGCTGTCGTTGGGCAGGCCGTGCCGGACGCCACTCACAGCCTCAGCCAGCCGACTCGCCTCCAGCCCAGCCCTGCGTGGCTGCCAGCTCCTGCAGGGCCCGCAGAGGCAATGCAGCGTCGCCAGGTCAGCTTTCCTTGTGGAGGCGAAGCAGAACTCGAAGCAGCGCATCCGGCTCTCAGAAAAGCACCGCATGTACAACAAGGCGCGGAAATCAGCCATCGCTACGCGCATGAAGAAGGTCTTTGCAGCCATCGCGGGACTGCGGGTCGACCTGGCGGCAGTGGAGGAGCAGTCGGTGCAGCCGGTGGAGTCGCTCATATCGGAGGCATACCAGGAGATTGACAAGGCCGTCAGCAAGGGCGTGCTGAAGAAGAACACCGGCGGCCGCCGGAAGTCCAGCATTGCCAAGGCAAAGAAGAAGTTGCTGATTGATGCGGGTTTGTACACACCAGCTCCAGCAGTTTGACATCACAGCGTGCAGCCGTTTCACACTTACGTCGTTGATATGACACTTTGCTTCAGGAAGGCTTGTGTGCTGCAAAGCACGGTCATGCGGCGGTGCTCTGTATAGACACACCATAATAAATAGCATACAAGCACGCAGTTTGCCTTTCAACACCGTCCTGGTTGCATGCTGACGGGCCTGACCACTGCATGCGGCTGTGCCCTCACTCCTCCGCCTGATGCGCTGTAACCACCTCCAGTGTCTGCAGACCATCACTAATGGTGCACTTCAGGACTGTGCTATACCACAGCCACTGCTGGTAGCACAGCGAGTGCGTACAATTGCAACAGCCTGACTGTGATGTACCCACCTGCTGTGCAATGCTGAGCTCCTCATCGGTAGGGACAACAAGGATCTTGACCCTGGAGTCGTCTGCCTGAATTTCAGTCGCCTTGCCGCCGACGGCGGCGTCATTCTTCGCATCATCCAGCACAATGCCAAAAGCCTGCGCATGCATCTGCCTGTGATTGACCAGTGCTGTAGATGCGGTCGGCAGCGGCTCGTGAAGCAGCGCTGTGCATGGCTGCGTTCTGATGACATGCTGGTGTGTAGCAACAGGAACACCTCGAGCCCTTGCAGGGATCTTTTCCTGGTCAAGGCATTGTTCTCTCCAATGCCTGCGATATCGAGCAGCATCTGATCATGTCGCAGTGTCGGGCAATGAGGATGCAGCGTCTATAGGGGTTGTCAACAGCAGCGCAGGATCGCACCTGCTGAGAAGACGATGGCGTCTGTGGTGCCCTCCAGCAGGACCAGATATGCGCCCAAATACTTTCTGATCCTGTGGATGAACACCTGTGCACAAAACGAGGATGCACTGAGGACAGACATCATCTTGTGCACCACAGCCTCGGACAGCATGTTTGAATCAGCCTTATGGTGATGTTCAGCAAGCACTCAGCTTGCCTCGATTGCCTGCCTGGCCTGGTCATCCCCGCCGTCCGCAGCTGCAACAACTGACCGCAAGTCCGCGTTGCCTGCCAGACCTAGGAAGCCACTCTGTGGTGCACACAAACCCCTGGTGCATTGCATCCTCTGTTACTTCATGTCAGCGACCTCCACACCTGTGGCACTGGTATCATGCAGAGCACTAACTTGCATGCATCGTGTACTCTTAACATTTGAGATGGGGACCATGCTCCACCCTGAAGTTCCACACGCCTGTTTGTTCATGAGTTTGTCGATGTCGGCGACTGCCATGCCGCAGTGCTGTGCCAGGTAGATGACGACTGACGGGTCGATGTCCCCACACCTTGTCCCCATCATCAGCCTGCACACGTGACACCTCTGCAGTCTGAGATTACCACAATGGCAAACCTGGGCAACATGCGGCCTGCAGTAGGGACTTGTAATACGACAAGGAATTCTGCACACCCCTCCAAAGGCGTCAACCCCATTGACGTGTCGATCACTTTGCCCTGTTTGACTGCGGACATGCTGGCACCGGCTCCTGCACATGATGATGGCGGTTCAACCAACTATGGGCTCTGCAGCTCGCAGGCATCGGAGAACATCTGCATGCTGCCTGAGGAAGTGGACGTAGAGCACAGTGCAGGCCAGACCTATGTGCCCGATGATCATGTTCAATTCTGACGCCGGGCGGCCCAGCAGTTCTGCTGCCGCCCCGACCAGGTAGCGGTAGCTGGTGCCGTGCGCGCCGTAGCGCCGAAGGCCCTCCTTTTTGGCCAAATCTGCCGGCAGGGCATACGTGTAGGCTGCTGGCGGCATCGTGGTCAGGAATGCAGTGTCAAACACCGCCACCTGTGATGAACATCCCAAGGTGCTAGGCTCTAAGAACATGGGCAGTTTGCCAGCTGCAGTGAGGGGGATCAGGAGTGTCATACATCCATCAACTGCATCACAGAGGGCATTGTCGTCGGTGCATGTGCTGACCTGGGGGCAGGGAAACACTGCGGATGCCGCCATGATGCCCTCCAGGTTCGCGGGGTTGTGCAGCGGTGCCAGCGGCGCGGCGTCCTTGATCGCCCGCAGCACGCTGTCGTTGACAAGCTGCGCCGCAGGAATATCGCGGCCGTGCACCACCTGTTACATCCACCACGCAACAGTGCATACCTGGTGTCATCTGTATGCTGGTACATGCTTTGATCTCCCCTGCGGCTGCAGCGCTGTTGCCATGAGTCATCGGTGTCGTGCCTGCTGGCATGGTACTGTGTGCATCATCGCATCATCAGCACCGATCTCACCCTGTGACCAACAGCCTCCACATGCTCTGCGAGATCGGCAGCATACGTATCCTTCAGGTGCTGCAGCACGTAGTCGAGCGCCGCAGTGTGGTCCTGCAAAAGTGATTTGCAGGCAAAGCATCATAGGAAGAGCATGTCAATGCAACTGGTGCACATGCGACCACTGGAGAGCGCAGAGGCGACCAAGCAGGCACCTTCACACCCCTATCGACTGTGGACTTCTGTGCATCGGGGTCAGACAGGTTTGTGGTGATGATGCGCGAGTTTGCGACGTCCCCTATCCGCTCCACCAGACCAGAGACCTCGCCACGCAGCCCCGCCGTAGCATCAAACAGCTTGAACTTCAGACTGCTGCTGCCTGAGTTGACGACCAGCACAAGCTTGCTGGGGTTGGACGCCATGATCAATACTCGTTCGTGCAGCAGCTGCTGCTTTACAAGCTCAGCACCTGCACCTGCAGATAGGTTACAACATGTACCGTGTAAAACATGTCGCAATGTGCACCCGCACACATGCCATCAACATCCGATTATATATGCTAATGAGTCAACGCGCTGCATACGGCTACCAAGCCAATGTGGATGAGACATGTGCAGTGTCTGAGGAGCTGTGTATGTGTACATGACCAGGGCCGCCCTGGGGTGCATCCGTTGCGGGGAAGCTGATTTTGGTCGCGCGCCAGCTGACACCATCGAGGCGGTTGCAGGACCACGGTCAATAAGCCTGACGCCAAATACTTGTTTTGATCACGCCAATTTGTCACGGCCTTCGTCATGACGACGGCAGAAGGTGGGTCGCCGTCATCGTGCAAGTGCAGGCTTATCCAGACTCCGGCAGCAGCCACTTGCACACTCGAGCCAGTGGCACATGCTGGCTGCTGTGTCCACAAGGGCACTCGTTCATGCTGCCTACCAAGCATGGTGCCGAAACCTGCGCGGCGATGGTCCATGACTTGGCGACTGCCCCGCATGTCTGTTTGCAGACCTCGCTTTTGATTTGAAACGGGGAGGCGGACCAAGGAGCGTAGCCACAGGCCGAGCTTCCTTGGACGTGAGTCCTCTGGCATCATTTTATTCATAGCTCGTCCGGTATCTTGCGAGCATGCAAGATGCATTGCCACCTCAGCACCAGCTGCAAATTGCCCAGCAAGTGATGCCAGGGAGAAGACGCGGATAGCAACGCCCGGCAAACGCCTGCTGAGCTGCTTGTCATTGTGTGACGTTGAGCTGCAGCGAGCTGATGTCATGTGGCTGACCAACTATGGGCTGGGCGCATGCCTGCAGGGCCGCCGACCAGACCCCGAGTCAGTGCTGCAGCACAACTCGCTGGATGACGATGGCTACAACCCATCGACATATGGTACGTTGGAACTCCTGAGAGCTTCCGAGACTGATGCAACAGCACTGAAGCAAGCGCCAGAAGGGCGATGCAGCCCTGCAGTCGCTGTGCATCTGCCACCGGGCAGAAGATTCACCAGAGGGCCCACTATGCCTCTGGTCGCAGGTGCAACACGAGCAGCGGCGGCCGGGCATTTGTACGATGCAGCCAACAGCTCGCACGGCGACCTAGTGGACCTGCAGCAGAAGCAGGAGTCGCTGCAATCGCAGCGAGAGGTGAGCTGAACGCTGGCTGCTGGTAGCCACTAGATTCGGTGCACTGCACATACGTGTTGCTCAATACACCGCTTGAAATCATTGTCAACATAGTGCACCGATATGGCTTCAAGGTTGCTCGTGACACACCGACTGTGTGCAGCAGAAGGTCACGCGGCCTGTCTTCTCGTCCGAGAAGCCCAACCGCAGCGAGTCGCAGGGCCTGGACGACGGGCGGCCCATCGACCTGGCGTCGCTGCTGCCCAGCGACCCGCCGGGCGCAGAGGCCTCCCGCCGTGCGGAGGAGCGCGTGGTGAGCAGCTCAGCGCCACTGTCGAACTTGCAGCCATGCTTTGCCAGGGGTAATGCCCTCGCGGGCAGCAGCTCGATAAGCAAGGACGGCGCGGCTGCGCCCGGGACGTAAGCCCTACTGCTGCTGCATAGCAGCGTATAACAGCAGCTTGCGCTGGGCACTGCCAGCTGCGGTGCCAGCTGCGCGATGGTGGACGTCCTGTTCGACAGTGAAGCTGCAGTGCAACCTGCTGGACTGCTGAGCATCCAGCCGGCAACACTGGATGCAAGCAGTGCTGGTGCAACAGGGAACACGCATAATCCAACAGGGTGTGTCACGGTGCTAGTCGAACACTTGTTCCGCCCACGCATGCTCACGTGTACTGTCGTTGCTCTGCAGTTTCGGTCGCACTCGAAGGACGGGCAGGAGCAGGACGATGACCATGACCATGAGTACCGACAGACCGACTACTACAAGCCGTCCGACCGGGTGCCCGCCCGGCAGAGCTCCCACCTCGACCTCCAGGAGGCTGACAGCTGAGGCGCCTGGCGTGCTGAGAGTGTGCTGGTGAAGTGGTCTTAGGGGCGGACACAATCTCAGCAGCCATGGATAGGGTGCACGTTGGTTTCGACAAACACCAGCGAGCAATTGCAGATAGGTGCTTGCTTGTGGTCATGCCTGTCGTTCTCTCAGCTAATGATGAGTCCTGTGTAGTGAGGTCAACACCATTTACCAGCGCTCGACAGTCTGCAGGCAGCCAATATCACCCAGAACACTTGTGACTGCTGTCAAGGAAGCGCAACTGCTCTAATGCAGCGTAACCTGATGTGCCCATCTATGATGTCCCATGCTTGCTCTGAATCCTTTTCCGGGTCTTCCACGAATGCCGGATTTGACGCCCAGCTCTCCCTTGGCTGCTGGGGCGCCTCGCGCTGTGCGCTGCCTGCGCCTGCTGTGAGCTGCTGTGCTTCCTCTGCATCCTCCGGATCCTCTGGATCCTCCTCTGGATGTTGCTTGTACTCTGGATTGAGGGCCCAAGTCTCCTGCGGACTTGGCGGTGCAGTTTCCTCGAGCTCTATACTTTCTGCAGGGAGCTGTGCTGCGTTAACACTGCAGCTGCAGTCCACCGGCTGCTTATGCTCCAGGGCATGCAGCGCACAGGGGCACAACACCAGGTTGAGCGCCGGGTTGGCCATTGGTGCCCTGCAAAGGCAGCCAGAACATTGCGTTTCATGGCAGAGTTCAGAAGTCGGTGGACCCTAGGGCCATGCTTCTCCAACGGTACGCATGCACCATCTGGCGCTGGGCTGGATTACACGCAGCTGTAGGTTGGTTGAGGTGCTGCCGCCTTGATGATAACATGGGGAGTTTGATGCCGCCTCAGGACTTCACCTCAGGGTCGGATGGCAGCTGCGTATGGGCAAGCAGCACACACCACATATGCGGTATGGTTGAAAGCTGTCAGCTGCAATGTGACTGAGCTGGTGTGGTGCGCACCTGCCGCCGCCCGCGCTGCCGCCGCGTAGTGCCGCCAGGCCACAGTAGCGGTCCACCAGGTGGTGCAGCTGCGCGGACAGCTGCCACGCCCGCCACGCCAGCCGCACGTTCTGCAAGCATCACAGCCGGGTGGCCACCCTCGACACACCGTCGCATGGCACTCCCGGTGAGGGGAGCTGTCGTTGATGGGTGTGCCATGCAGGATCACAGCACAGCTCTGCAACCAACGACTGCATCTGCAGACAAGCGAGAATGGACTGCTGTGTCATCTCGGGTCACATCGATGTGAAGGTGGGTGTTCGGCTTTGTCCAGGGGTCACCTGCCGGGTCCGGCGGGCCTGGATGAGGGCCCACAGGCTGTCGGCCGCCGCTGCCCGCTGCGCTGCCGCCCGCTCCTCCCGCCCCTCCTGCAGCAGCACGTGCATGCACTTCTTCTAGACACCCCTAATGGTCATTCGCCGGTGACGCTTCTGCTGAGGCATGCACTGCGATCGGAGTGCTCAATGACGGTGGTAGCGGGGTTCGTGTGAACACCAGGCGGACACACCTGGACCGCTGCCAGCCAGGCGTGCCAGGCGCGCGACAGCGTGGCGGCCAGCAGCCGCTGCGCCGCCCCGAGGCCCAGCCGCCGCAGCCGCGCCCTCTCGCCCGCGTGGTGCCGCCACACCCCCAGCGGGCCCCCGCCATACCTCCGCCTCAGCAGGCTGCGCACACGCGCCATGACCCGCCACCTACCCACTTGTGACAGTTTCACGTCAGAGGATGGGCTACTATCTACAGTTTCCTGACTTCCACACGATGATGACTTCCACACGATAGCAGTCGGTTACAGGAACCTGTTGAGCTCCTGGGCCTGAAAGCCATTTCAGGCCAGCTGGGCTGCGGGCAGCATCGCACCTATGCAACGCGCCGCGGGTCTGCCTGGAGGCGACTGCGGATTGCAGCCGCCGGCCGCGCGCCGCGATTGCTGCCCGCAGCGCTGCGACTTGGCGCCAGTGGCACACCACTGAACGCAGTGCCCGGCGCTGCAGGGCCACCACCAGCACGTCAGCAGCGTTTCTGATGCACAGACGATGTGGCAAAACATGCCAGCACGGCCGCATCGGCCAGCAGTCAACCAGGTGATAGGTGCCGCGCTGCCATTCTGATCTTTAAATGACTGGCACCCGCAGCAACTGTTGCACCTGTGCCTGGGTCGCTGCGGCTGCCTTGCGGCGGCGTGCGGCCACCCGCAGCCGCCACCCTGCCCACCCGCGGCGCAGGCGGCTGCCGAAGGCCAGCAGCGCCGCCCGCTGCACCCTGGCCCGCTTCTCAGCGCCTGCCGCGGCCTGACTGCGCCACCGCTGCCACACCCTGAGGTGTGCAGGATGGCGGCATGTGTGAGCGCAGAACCTTCTTCACTCTTACTGCCGTTCGATGCGGTTCACCTGACTTGATGGTCTGAAGGCATTTCCATGCTGCTGATCCTGGGTTCACTCCCGAGGCCCACAAGCTGGTCTGCTGTTGCGTGTCATGCGGAAACCCCGACTGCACCTACTGATGTGCAGGTGGGTGCGGAAGGCGTCGGCGCGCTGGTCCCTGCCCTCCGCCAGCGCCTCCTCAAAGGCCACCAGCCCCGTTTGCAGCAGGCGCTGTTGGGCAGACTTGGATGCCAACTGCTTCCGGCCCTGCACATGCAGGCAACCATCTGGGGTTGTGCTATGCCAGCAAACCTGCCCCTAATACCCTCACCATTGGAAGACCAAGCTGAACACGCCAATGTGCAAACTCATCGCACACATGCTTGGTCAGGCGGAAAAGTGTGGGCATGCAGCCTGATGGCTTTTCACACGACTTGACGGCAATGCGGCAAAACCACAACTGAAGTAGTGTGCACCTTGCGACGCGCCCAGGTGCGCCACTCGTCGAATGTGGACGCCAGTGACCGCAGTGCCAGCCCAGCAACCGCCTGCACATGTGGGCGTGCATCATCAAGGATGCGCCCGCCAGCATGTGCATGATGCCGTGCACTACCTGAGAGTTCCTTGGATTTGCAGCCCAGCTCGGACAGCAGCAGCTGTCAAGCATGCAGCGTGCTGCAGTGCTGCCTGTCACAAGCATGCATGCAGGCCGCGAGGAGATGATATGCCGCTGGACAAGGTTCAAAGCAGCCAAGCCTGTGACCTGTGCGGCAACCGTGCGAATGTGCAGGCGGCGGGCCGCAGCGTTATGCCAGGCCGCCAGCACCCGGCCGCGACACCGCGCCGCCCAGCGGCCCCGCATGTCGTGCTCCTACGGACGCCATGTGAACGGCCGAACCATCACACTTGGCTGCTTATCGCCAGCACACAATGACGTGGCAGGCTGTTCAGCAGTCCAACTGCTGTACCAACGGTGCTAGGCACACCCACATCATGTAAGCCCAGGAGCTGTGTTCGGTGAACAGGCTACCACCTGCTGCTTCTTTGTGTGGCTGCGGTGCGTGTGGGCAGCCCAGGAGCGCCAGGCCCTGCAGGCGGCGCCGTGCCGCAGCGCTGCAGCCACCGCAGCCCCCTTGGCCCTGAGCAGCTGCTGCCTCGAGGCGTGCTCGCGCCACGAGCGCCAGGCCTGCAAGGCACACCTCATTGCTGACGCAGGTCAACAAGCACCGCTTGTCGAAGGCTCAGTGCCCAGGAGGCTTCTTCGGGTGTAAAGGCAATTCTATTAATGCTTCATGGAATGCTACATAAGCAAGCAGGTGCCCACCTTTGCGGCAGCAGCGTGCGACAGCAGCTGCAGTGCGCGCCGCAGGTGCTCCCTGCCGATGATCCGACGTGCAGCGTAGTCCCGCATTGATGTGAACGCCTGCGAGGGCACCAGGACACACCTGCAACGGCTGGCAACATGCCTGCACAGGCAGCGCTATGCTACCTGAGCAGCGGTGCATGGCAGCAGTGCCCAACACAAGAATTGCTGGTTGTTGTTTGCGTGGCATCTCAGCCAGACCTTGGCAAGGGTCGCATTGTGCAGGCGGCCAGCCGCCAGCCGCAGCACCGCATCCTTCTCCGCGCTGCGATGCGCAAAGTCCACCCAGGCAGCAAGGGCAGCGTGGAGCGTGCGGCTGGTCAGCCGCACCACCACCTGCGGTCTGGCTTTGCACGTATCAGGCAGGCTGGTCACAGAGCATTGGACCGTGAGCAGAGTACAGTCGATGCTGATGCAACATGAGCAGCCCCGACCGACCGCGATGAATCCATACTACATGCAGGATAGAGACCGGGGACGAAGCCTTTCATCACCGCTGCGGTTGATTCAGACCACTCTACTCTGCATACATGTGACCACTTTACTCTGCATATATGTGACCTGGCGCGAGATGTCACGCAGGCGGCTGCGCTCGGAGGCGGCCTCCCGCCACCCCGACAGCGCCGTGGCCAGCGCTGCACCCCGCAGCCTTAACACCGCCGCCGCCACCACAGCCCGGCCGCGGCCCCTCCTCACTGCCGCCTCCTGTGTGGCAGACGTGGCAGACGTGACGATCATCTGGCTGGGCACTGCAGACGATGGCCTTGCAACTCTCGGGCTTGGTGCTGTCGAAATGACGCACATGAGACCATAAACAAGAGAGGGCATGGGATCCTTCGACCACATGCTGTGTGTGCCAAGTGGTCCGTGCCACGATCACCTGCCAGCCACGGAACGCTGCAGCGAGGCCCCGCTGCCGCATGCTGGCCAAGCACCTCTCGCATGTGTGCCGCTGACACGCCAGGCGCTGTGCAGTGGAACGCCATCCGTCAAATGGCCTTGCCAGGTAGTGCCGCTGTATGTGGTGGGTGAGCACGCGACGCATGACCGCGGCCTTTGCCACCCAGCCGCACCTGCGGCCATGAGGCAGTCGCTTCAGGCATAAGAGCTCGTCTCACATGATGTGCAAATACCACTCATGTAAAGAGCTGTGGCTCGCTTCCTACCAGGCATGGAATGCAATCCGCTGCTGCATTGCATCACGCAGTGAGGCGGCCTGCGCCTTCCGGCCACGCCATTGCAGCTGCTGCTGCATGCAAGCCTGCCAGCTGCGAAATGCAGCCCGCGCTGCGCTGCCCATCCACACATCCACCGCCTGCACGACGGAACAGCCATGACTGGCAGCAATCATCGTGTGAACCCTTGACCCTGTTGATGACATGCCGGGTGTGAGCGGTCTTGTTGCCTGGTGCAGTGTCAGGCGCGCATACGAAAGACATATTGGGGTCCATGCGGATGTCACGTGCAGCACCTGGGCGAGCCGCTGTTGCTTGTGCCGCCGTGCAGCAAGGTAGCGGCACCAGCGCACGAAGCAGCGATGCGCCGCGTTGCCGCCCCAGAAGGCCAGGGCGGTGCGCTTGGCCTGCAGGGACCAGCGTGCAGGTGTCTGTTATCATCTCCACCATAAGCTGCACATCAGGTGCGTCAGCTGTAGCCTCGTCAATGCTGGGGGGTCCCAGCAGCTGCCTGCACCTGGTGCGCACGCGCAAAGTCAGCCAGCGCCCACAGCATTTGGCGCATCATGCCAATGCGTTGGTGCTCAACAGCCAGGGCATACAGACTGCGCTCCTCTTCGCAAATCTGCAGCGACTCCCGCCACCGCTGCAGCAGGACACACAGCAATCATGACATCATTCAAGTCCGTGTGCGCAATCAATGCTGGCAGAGGGGTAGACGAGTATGCAGCATCTTGTTTGGCGAATCTTTCTGCTGACCCTCAAGCTTGCAATTAGCAACACAGCTAGCTCATGATGCGACTGTAATTTCCCACTTGTTGGGTTCATTGCATATAATAGGTGTACACCTTCAGGGAGTGGGCAAGCAGGTGGTGCCCATCCCGGCCGGCCAAGGCAGCGGCCAGGCGCTCCGGCAGGCTGCCCCTCCGCTGCAGCGCAGCCGCCACCGCCGCGGCGCCGCGCCGCTCAGCGGCGGCCTCCTCCGCAAACCGCCTGCCGAGTCATGGATCTTCACATGCGTGAGGCGGTGAAACAATTCAATGTTTGGCAACATGCTGCACGGTGACTCGCCCACTGAGGTTGATGAGGTGGTTGATGGGGTGTGAGATGCGGGTGGGGGCGCACCACCAGGCGTCGAAGCTGCGCTGCAGGGTGCCCCCCAGGCAGTGCCGCAGCAGGAGCCGCGCCCCCCGCCTGGCCGCCGCGTGCGCCAGCCAGCCGTTGAGCGCGGCGGCCAGCTGGCGGTTGCGCAACCGCCCCAGCAGCGATCTGGCCGCCCAACGCACGTGCGCATTGTGCTGCAGCGCCCCCAGAGCCGCCCACTGCGCCTGCACTCCGGGCACGCACTGAGGCTTGCAGAGTGGCCCGCAGATGATGCACCCGGATTGTCCCTCGGTCTACCTCTGCTGCCAGATGCACACCACTGTGCCAATTGCACTGCCAGAACACACATGTCGTAAACCGTGACATGATATGGCTATCGGGCATATGTGGCAGGCCCATGCCCCTGATCAATGTGCCAGGCGCTGCAGCATTGAGTGATGACTGCCGCGCACCTGGTGCTGCAGGCGCAGCGCCGCCCGGGCGTGCAGCTGGGCAGCACGGTGCCGGGCGCCGCCGCACGCCACCGCATGCTGCCGCCAGCCGGCCCACGCCGCCCGCAGCCGGCTGTGCAGCATGGCCTGCAGTGCCACCAAGTTCCTGCCATCAACCCACGATGTCATGCAGGGCCAGCTGCCACTGGTCAGCAGGCAACTTTCCACGAGCAGATACAGAACAACACCATGCTCGCAGATGGAATGTGGTGTGCTTCGACTGTGTCACCTGCACAGCGGTGCGCAGGCGGTGCTGGCGCTCGGCGTGTGCTGCCAGCGCCGCCAGGACGCCCGTGAGCACGGCCTCCCGATGCACGCCATCCGCCTGTGGCCACAAAAGAGTTCCTTATGCATGTCAGAAGGTTCACTGCTGGCAGCGGCTGTTGTTGCTGCCATGTGACACCCACAAGCGTGCAAGATGACAGTATGATTACTCGCGAACCCATAACTGGAGGCGCGATGCCAGCAAAGCAGCGACGAACGACTATGCAAGGATTGCCGCAGGTGAGGCAACGGCGAGATCAGCTCTGTTGCCGTACCAATCTTTCGCCTTTTACTAAAGATTGCCGAGCGTCTGATCTCAGCAAGCCGTCTGACCCAATTTTTTTGGCGCATCTGCGCTTCACACTCCACACATACCCCACACATACCCCACACGCCACACCCCAGACCCTATCCCCTTCACAGGTCCCACGCATCTTGCAAACATTACCACTACTGTTGCCTAGAGACACGGGCTGAGTATGCTTCATTGCAATCTAGTGTCGGACAATGTTCATATGTCTGCCAGTTTGCAGACCCATAACTGAAGCATGCGGCAACAGCCGCCCTGCAAGGCAACACTGTCGTGGCGACACCTGGCTGGTCAATACTTACCTGTCCGGCCGTTCACCGTGATCACGAAGGCGGTGGCGGGGGAGTTGCACTGCTCGCAGCCCACTCAGCTTGCGGTCGCTCTTTGGTTGCACCAAGTGTGTAGTCCGACGGAATAATTTATGGTAGGCTGAGGCTTGCGCCTGCGCATCCTCGGCATCCCCCTCCCCACCCAATCACCCCCAAACCCCACCCCCTCCCATTCCAACCCTCGCCTTGCGCTTCCCCATGTACTTTGCTGGGTGCACCGTGTCAGCAGCACCACCAAGTGCCAATGCTAGCATGAGGGTCATTTCAGTGGACGATATTTGCTGGCAGACTAGTGCGGCCAGCCTGTGCAGTGTGCCCAGAGCTCTGTGATTCAACTGCAGCAGACAGCAGGTCTGGAGACTGTGCACCTGACGCTTCTGCCGGCGGTACAGGGCATTCCTGGTCCAGCCCAGGAAGCAGCGCAGCTGGGCGCCGTGTGCAAGGCGCGCCACCACCTGCAATGCAGCCCGCCGCTGCCGCTGCAAGTGACACGAACCCCACCTGGCAAGCTGTGCAGGAGTCATGGCCACAACTGTCCTGGTGATCGCGGTTGCAGCACGTGGCCTGCAGTTCAACAGGCACCATACAGCCCAGACACCCGGTGACCTCGCGTCCCAGTCACCTGGCGCCGCGAAGCCACGTCCTGCCAGGCGCGGAACGCCCGACCCGCCGCAGCCATCCGCAGCATCGCCACCGCATGAGCCAGCGCCCCCCGCAGCCTGGCCTGCTCCGCCGCCGCCGACCCCCAGCCGCCAAATGCAGCCGCCAGCGCCGTGGACTGCAGGCGCAGCGCCGCATGCTGCAGGAACTGCTGTCGGCCTGCCAGCGCCGCAGCAGTTGCCGCCCAGCCCGCGAAGGCCGCCGACAGCACGCGGTTCTGCAGGTGAGCTGCGGCGTGGTGCAGCACGCGCCTGCGGCCGGCACGCTCAGCGGCTGCCGCCTGCCAGCCCACCAGTGCAGCAGCGAGTGAGCGGGACTGCAGGCGAGCTGCGGCACGGAGCAGGAGGTGGCGGCGCTCAGCGCTGCCAGCAGCAGCTGCCTGCCAGCCGGCGACAGCGGAGGCCAAAGCCCTGTTTTGCAGCCGTGCCACCGCATGCTGCAGCAGGAGGCGGCGGTCAGCGCTGCCAGCAGCCGCTGCCTGCCAGCCTGCGATTGCGCAGGCCAGGGTCCGCTTCTGCAGCCGGCAGGCTGCATGCTGCAGGAGAGCCTGCTTCTTGGCACGCTGCTGGAGGCGCAGCTGCCAGGCGGTGAAGCAGGCGGCCAGGCTGTGGTTCTGCCAATGGGCAACAGCCTGCACGGACAACAAACACATTCACATTCCAATTCAGGGATGCAGCATCCCTTTTGTTCAAACAGTGATGTTTTGGCCAGGGTCAGGCGGATGTAAGCTCAACCTCCGAGTCTCAGTTCAAACTAAGCGCTCAGCACCTGTGAAAGGCGCTGCAGGGTGGCCGCCCTGCCCTGCGCCTCGGCGCACCACAGCATGAAGCAGGCAGCCAGTCGCGCATGCTGCCAGCGCGCCACGACGGCCAGCAGCTGCTGTCGCCGGCCGTGCTGCACCTCCACAACCGTGGCCCAGCCTGCAAATGCCGCCGCTGCGACGCCCGCCCGCCAGCGGGTCAGCAGCGACACAGCCTGCCGCCTGGCGCAGCACGCACAAGCACATCAGCACCAGGCCAGCGCCCGCCTGTGCCCACCTTGGCATTGGAGCTGCGTTCGAGAACACCTGAGGCCAGTGCACTCACCAGCATTGCTGCTATGCACCTGTAGAAGACATGCTTTTGGGTCGCCTCACGCCAGCCCCCAAAAGCCTTTGTCATGTGCCCGTGAGTCATGTGCACCAACGCCTGCGTCACGGTTACTGCCGCATCAGCTGCTGGGGTTCACACTGCGCCTTACCTCGCTGCATGGCACGTGTGGCTTGGAGGGCGCCCTTTGTCGTCAGTGGATGACACACGTGCGTGACAGCGCAGACAGCGTGCCAATTCGGTACCTCCTTGAGCCTGATGACCTTCAGGGCGTGCTGTGCAAGCGCTGTAAAAGCTGTCGCAAGCTGGCGGTTGCGCCGGAAGTCATCAGCGGCATGCTTGCCAGCAGCACTGTGCGCTCGGCTGCCCACCGAATCATACCACGCCGCAAATGCCGCAGATAGCCCCTGGACGTGAGGAAAGCATTACAAGTTGTGAGGCATCCCGTGCTAGTCTGCTTTGCATGAATGCACTGGCCACAGCCGAAACCAACCGCTGGCCTGATGCCCAATGTGTTTTGGTGCCGCAGCTGAGTGCATGTTTCTGCTTGGATGTGCCAACATCCCCACCCGGGCATGCAGCCTGGCGATGCAGCGCTGCAGGGTGGTGCGGGCGTGGCGCTGCCACCGCGCCGCCTGACACCAGCCCCGAACCGCCGCCACCGCCGCATGGGTCCGCCAGAGCGCCAGGGCTGCACCTGTCCATGCAGGCATCATGTCACTCATCGACAGGATGCCTGGCAGGTATATTGCATGCCTTTCGGGCAGTCCCACAGAACATTCAGCCATCCGGCCTCGATCAGTACCACAAGCACTGCGCACATGGAATCTGAGCCTGTGCAGGCACCTGTGGCGCAGACCAACCGCTGCTGCTCCGTCGCAGCCTCATGCCAGCCGCTAAATGCCGCAGCGAGCTGACGCTTCAGCAGGCGCTGCACCGTGCCCCGCAGCCGGGCGAATTGGGTCGCCTGAAACCGCCAGGCGTTGAATGCCGATGCCTGCTGCCTCAGCACCAGGCGCTGCACCGCGCAGCGTAGCTTGGTGAACTGCAGCGCCTACATGACGAATATCGCTGCCGGTTACCAACGATGCCATGTCACAGACTCACATGGAAGTGCTGCCATTGAGGCACCAATAGCATGCAGAGGTTCAACTTTGAATCGCATATGTGCACAGGCTAAGGTCGTCACACTGGAGCCTACCTGGCCTCGAAAGGAGGTGAAAGCGTTGGCCAGAAGCTGCTGCTGCCGCCGCGCTGCAAAGTGCAGCGCGACTTGCCGCTGCCAGGATTTGGCAGTCACCACGTTGTGCCATTGGTAGAATGCGGTCGCCAGCTGGCGGTCCCGCCACCGGCCCAATGACAGCGACACCTGACGAGGAGAATTTTCCAAGATGCATGGCATAGCTTGCTGTAATGTGTAATGTTTGCGGAGCCGTTCTTATGGATGATACTCACTGTGTAAGACCTCCATGCACACTGCAAGCACGCAAAGCAACTGATGTCCTGCTGATCCCTCGGCGCAGGGCAGCGTAAGATTCGGTCGCACCAGCTGCCGGGTCTCCGCGGCCGCCCGGTGAAACCACAGCCAGGCGGAGAAGGCTGCGCGCTGCTGCGGCCGCACCCACACCACCAGCGCCACCGCCAGCGCAGCCTGGCGCTGCTGGCCCTGCGCCGCTGCCTCCTGCGCAGGGGCACACATGCAGCATGTCCCTCACATGGACCTTCGGCTGGCAGCAGAGCGTTGGCCTGCTGATATTGCTTGCACACTTTGTCAACCTGCTCATAAAGCATGCTCTGCAGCAGGTGTTGCTCAGTGCACCTTCGTTCGCTGAGCCTCATACGGAGCTGCACCTTCCAAGCGAGGTAGCAGGTGGATGCTGCGTGCTGCTGCCAGAGTGCCTGAGCGGCCCGCAGCGCTCGCCCTTTCCAGCATTTGTACCTGCAGACCCGCTTCCCATGGCTGACTGCAATCCTTGCAGTCACCACGCCAGTGAGCGCTGCAGCTGTCATCAATTCATGCCAGCAGCAGGGCAGCCGAGCACCTGAGGCGTGCAAATGCCACTGCCAGCGCCCGGTGCTGCCAGTGGGCCAGGGTGCGCTGCAGCCTGTGCCGCAGCGTGGCCCTCTCGGCCGCCCACTCCCGCCAGGATCGCAGCGCCGAGTGCAGCGTGTGCTGCGCCAGCCGCCGCACAGCGCCTGCACTAGCGATGGTCGTGCCGTTGCGGTCTCACATGGTGCTGGTTGCCATGTTTTGACCGGCTGCCGGGGCACGACAGGCCCAGCCAAACAATGTGATCTGTGGTGTGTCACGCTGTTCACAGTGCTTTGCAGCACACGCAGGGGAGGCAGATTTCTGGTCTTGCAACAGCAGGTGCAGGTGCTGAGAGCACGCACCGGCAGCCAGCTGCAGGTGGCGCGCCCGCTCGGACGCCCAGCCCCGCCACTGCCTGAAGGCCGCCGCCAGGGCCGCCGCCGTCCAGCGGCCCACTGCCGCGTGCACCGTGGCTTGCTTCTCCTGTAATGCCTGCAGTCGGGCGGCCCAGGCGGCGAAGGCGTGTGCCAGGCCCGCCCGCTGCAGGCGCTGCACCGCTGACAGCAGCACCTGCGAAGGCGCATCAGTTGTCAGAGGCCAAGTAACAACGTGCATATGCTGTGGTCGTGACAGGAAAGCGGCGTTTATTCCTAGATGCCAGTTGCATTGGTGACCAGAGGTGGAACAGAAGTGGTCGCCTGCTGCTTGTGGTGGTGCTGGTGCCGCCACTCAAGCCAGCCCGCCCATGCCGCAGCCAGCTGGGCTCGCTGGCACCTCTGCAGCGCATTGGCTGTAACTGTCTAGGCATCTGAAGCCAAGAAGCCATGCGATGTCCCAGTGAACTTTACAAACAGCACGTTATTGCTGGCTTGGAACAGCTTGTCATCAGCATCGGACCTGCATGCAGTGGATGAGGCCGTGGCGTAATGCGCGCTGCTTCTGTGCGGCGTCTGCCCATCCGAGGAACGCGGGCAGCAGGTAGCGCACCTGCCACACCTGCAGACAGTTTCCACATCTGCCGTGCTTGCTGCTTGTTGCCGGAAACCCTCTTCAACAAGCTTGTGTAGCGATCTGCATTGATGATGCCTTTGGACGCTGCCCTTCATCATCCTCAATGATCTGTGGCAGCTCGGACGTTATAGTGATAACTGCACAGCAGACACGGCTTCGGTCGGAGCAGCATGCCAGCAGCTGCGCGTGCAGGGCCAGGCAGTCAATGTATGCCTACGACAGGCCTCGCATGCGGCCGCCCTTGCTTAGCAGCTGCCACAGCACATGACGACGTCGGGACAGCCCTGTCACTCACCTGCAGCATGCGCAAGGCAGCGACCCTCTTGCGTGCCAGCCAGGCGGCGCGGGTGCTCCAGGCATTGAAGGCCGCCCGCTTCGCCGCAGCCACCCAGTGCGCGTGCACCGCCGCCAGCCGCCCCAGCGCGGCATGGCGCTGAGCTGCCCGCTCGGTCCACGCGCGGAAGGCCGCCGCGAGGCCCAGCTGCTGCGCCTGGCCTGCTCGCTTTCCAAGGGCGACTAATTGCCGCATTTAGAACACTTCATGGCTGCTATTGGCGCACCAGTGCGCTCGAGGAATGTGGCGTCTGGCAATGTGGACTTGTGTGTGTGCGCAGTTGCGCTGCATGATATGCCCATGCATGCTACCATCCGAATCACAGGCTGTGACATGGCTACACAGTCTGGGTGTGCCTTGCCGATGGGTTCAGTTGATGCTTGATGGTCGGGTTGAGACCCGCAGGCACCTAGTTCGAAGACCGCAACACAGCAGCCAGTGCGCAGCAAAGCTGAGTCGAGGTCTGTAACCGCGTGCCTGCGGGGCGTCGTGTGGCAGCTGTCCTGCTGACAGCCATGGTCAAGGCGTGTCAGGCAGGAGGGTGCTCACATATGAAGGACGCAGCGCGCTGGGTGAGCAGCCGCCGGTGGGCCGCCCGCCCCGCCCACGCCCTCCAGCAGCGGGCAGCCGAAGCGTTGCGCCACGCCGCCAGCGCCGCCGCCGCCGCGTCGCGTTGCTTGGCAGAGTGCTGGACGCGCATGCGCCAGGAGCGCCACGCCCTGCCCGCCGTCGCGTGCAGCCAGGCGGTTGCCGCTCTGTGAGCTGCTTCCTGCTTCTGCTGGCGGTGCTGCACATGCACCTGTGTGCGGATGATGCAATGACGGTGGTCCATCATGTACACATGCAACCAGACAGCTCACACGGTCTTGAACCGATGCATTGATTACAGGCTGCGTACATGCATCCTTGCAGGGCACCAGCCAACGAACAGTAGCCGGGCTGACCTGCCATGCACTGAAGGCAGCGTGCGCATGGTGGTTCGCCAGGCGCCCAGCCGCCACCCGCATCAGCTGCTTCTTGTGCAGCGACAACGCCACGTAGTCGGCCCAGGTGCGCCAGGCACGCATCAGGCTGCCTGCCCGCAGCACCACGACAGCACCAGCCAGCCTCTGTTGGCGCAGCTGCTTTGCCTGCGGTTGATGCAGGTGTCTGGGTCCGACCGCCTGCCTTTTGGGTTCCCCAAGCGCATCATGCAGCACATGCTGAAGAGATCAGGTTCTGCAAATGATGAACTGTGACATGCACTGCACTAGTCACCTGCACCAGCTGCAGCCACACGATCAGGGAGCGCTTCTTGCGGCAGTCGAGGTGCCAGTCAGCAGCAACTTGCTGCAGGTGCTGCTTCTGCACACGGTCGGCGGCATACAGCTTCCATTGGTGCAGCGCCGAAAACAGGTGCCTGTTGCGCAGCCTTGCAATTGCGCCCATGGCTGTACTCCTGCATATACGATGCATGATGCAATCATGCAAGCAGCATGCAGCCAGCCTGCCTTTGATCGCGGTGGAAGATGTGAGATTACGCACCGCACAAACCCTGAGTGCAGCAGTGCAAGTCAGGCTTGCCCACCTGATGCATCGGCGGTAGTGAGCATGTTGGTGCCAGGCTGTCCACGCCGAACTGAGCCACGCCCCGTGTTTGCGCTTGCTGTAGGTCACTACCGCCTCAGCCCTGCTCTTTCACATCGCACGGTCGGATGTATATAGACAGCAATCCTTTCCTAAACGTGCAGCAAGCAGCCGCAGTATACTGCAAGACATCGATCATCCCGAGCGACTGCAGAGGCCCCACCTCAACAGTGCACTCTCGTGGGCTGTCTGCCGCCAGGCCAGCACCACGGCGTTCTGGATGCGGCCGCCCCACCTAGACCACAACAGCAACATCACGCGTTATTTTCTTGGTCGGCGCTGGCAACAGTAGAAGCACGGTTGCAACGCAGGTGCTGCAACTCTTCAGCACATAGTGGCAGGCTGGCTCAACCCCACGCAGCCCTGCTTCCGCCCTGCAAGGTATTCAAGGGTTCAGGCTCACATGTGCAGCAGCTGGGCGGCTGTGCCCCGCAGCCGCTGGCCCTCTGCCGCCTGCCGCCGCCAGGCCAGCATCACGCGGCGGCTGACATGCTGCTGCAGACGCTGGCGGCTGCCCAGCTGCTGTACCCGGCGCTCTCCTCGCCTCTGTGCGTACTGCCTCCATGTTGCAACTGCAGCCGCCTGTATTGACGCCATTTTCAAGCTTTCCTGCTGCAACTTTGACAGTGAGCTCATCCGATTGTGACAGTGGGGACTTCAGTATATGGTCTGTTTGTCTCATCGTGCAGCTCGCACTCTGGTTGGTTTACCAGCCACAGGAGCATACCTGGTAGCGGTGCTGCAGCCTGCCCACGACGGCAGCACACTGTGCACGCTTCTGCCTGTGCACTATGCGAAAGTCCTGCCAGGCCGCGAGAGCCTTGGCCTGGCTGGCCAGGACCCACCGCTGCACCGCCCGATGTGCTGCTTCCTGCTTCTGCTGTCGTTGAGCTGTGTACTGCCGCCAGGCTGCAACAGCTGTCGACAACGCAGACTTCGTCCAGCGGCGCACAGCGAGGGCCGCAGCTGCCCGCTTTGCCGGCTGCTCACGGCAGTGTGCAACCCAAGCAGCAAAGGCGGCATGCCTCCGTGCTTCGGACCAGTACATCACAGCCTTCGAGACTGCTTGACGCTTCACTGGCTGCACGTCTCGATAGTGCTGCCAGGCAGTGAATGCTGCTGAGGTCCGTCCTGCCACCCATCGCTGCACTGCACGATCCAACGCCGCGCGTTTGCAGGCACGCTGACCACAGTAGTGCTGCCATCCAGAAAAGGCGGCCTGCAGCTGCACGTTCCTCCAGCGGCCAATCGCCTGCTGCAGTGCTGCCCTCTTGGCTTGATGGTACCTGGTGTCTGCAGTCCAGGCGGCAAGTGCTGCGCGCTGCTGCACCAACGTCCACTGGGCCACTGCACGCCGCAGGGCTGCCTTCCTGGCGCGCTGCGCTTGTGCATCGGCTGCCCACACTTGCCAGGCGGCTGCCTGCAAAGTGTAACAGGAGGCTCCTAAAATCCCGTCCTTTTGTATTCACTGACATACACATTACACCTTGCAAGAGGTGTCAAGCTTATGGCAGTGATGAGAGTCGTCAATGCACCGACCTGCAGTCGGTGCTGCAGGGTAGCGACAGCCTTGCGGAGGTGTGATCGCCGCAGCTGGGTGTCAGCACAGGTTTGCCGCCAGCGGGCAAAGCCCCTACGCTGCCGACCAGCTGCCAGGTGCTGCTGTGCCCTAGGAGCTGCATTGCGCTTCCAGCGACGGTACAAGACCTGCGTACTTGCAGCAAAGTTGTCCGTGAGGCAGAAGAGTAGGCTTTGACGCCAGGGGGCTGCAGGGAAGTCGATTGAGACATTGGCGCCATCACGGGAGCCGCACCCAGCTGGCCCAGGTGTCGAAGGCCGCGGCTGTGGCGCGGTGGGCGATGCGCCCCACAGCGCCGCACAGCACCGCGCGGTGGTGGCGCCAGGTCGCCGCTGCGGCCGCCCAGCCATGGAACGACCTGCGATCCCACCGCATCACGCCCAGTCACCGGCAGCACAGGGCCGGTGAAAGCCAACTGGGCAGCTTCAAAATTACAAGTGACGGGCATATTAGCGCTGAGCACCTGGCCAGGGCGCTGGCTTGCATGGTGCCCACGACCGACAGCAGCTTGCGGTGCTGCGCGGCCTCGGTCGCCGCCACCGCCGCCCACTGCTGTAGCATTGCTGCCCTGAGCTTTGCGTGCCGCTTTGCATTCACCTGGTGCACGCGTTCACAAAGGCTGCGCTGCCTGGCTGCCCACTGCTGCCAGGTTGACAGTGTGGTTGTCATCACACGGCTACGCATCAGGCCAAGGCAATGCCGGATGACACCCTTCTGCTGAGCCTGTCCCGACGCCCTGTGCAGCAAATGCAGTGTATCAATGTGCCTCGTGCAAACCTGTCACCCTTCATAGTTCAATACAGCTGTCATGGCTGTTTCAACCTGCAGCAAGACACCACCTCTGTGATGCAGCCCACAACAGGAGACAGCGGGTAACAGTCAATGGTGGTCTTTCTGCCACGAGCCCAGGCCTACCTGGCCCGCCAGCTGCGCAATGCCCTGCCAGCAGCACGGCTGCACAGCCGGGCCACAGCGCTCCTCAGCTTTGCGGCCTTGCCCCGCCGCGACGCCAGCCGCCGCAGCCAGCCGGCGAATGCGCTGCGCAGCAGCAGGGCGCCGCAGCGCGACGCCACGCCGGCGAAGCAGCGCCGCAGCCGCGCCCGCCGCTGGACCGTCCGGAGCCATGCCGTCAGGACCCGCTGCCTGTGAACGTACCGCCGAACACCGCGCTGAGGTCTTTCTGAGGGACTGGGCCGTGGCTTGTGTCGGTTGACTGTCAATGCATCGCTGGCACCACGTGCACCGTCGGGACTTCGGACACATGCGCACTCCGCAGCAGACAGCCGAGGTCGCACAGCACCTGCGGGCGCCGGCGGCCGCTGCCAGGATGCCGCCGTCCGCGGACTGGGCGGCGTCTGCGGCCTGGGCCCAGGCCGAGAAAGCGGCGGCCCTGGCCCGGGAGCGCCACCTGCGCACCGCATGCCTGGCTGCGCTGGCAACCGCCCGCTGCCGGGCCGCAAAGGCCCGCCACCGCTGCACACACAGTGAGGTGATTCAATCAGACACCCTGGCATGACGGTCGTACAGCAAGTATGTCCTTCACATCTGTTGGTTGTTGTTTCCCTCAGAAGGGTTCGACCAGTGATGAAGCTGTGTTGCCTACAGTCTCGACCCAAACCCGGGGCGGCCTGCCGGCCAGCAGCACCTTGAAGGAGCTGGAGCGGGTGTTGGCTGCGGCGCTCGCCGCCAGGCGTCCGACCACCGCTCTGCGCTCTCGCAGCAGGGCTCGCCAAGCAGCAAAGGCGCCCCGCTGGCTGCCGGCCGTCCACAGCTGCAGCGCTTTGGCCTTGCAGCAACAGAGCACAGGGAGTGGGCATGACATCTTGGCCAATTCAACAGGACGTTTCAACAACCTAGCTGCACGGAGCGATTGTGTATGAAAACAAAGAGCCAAGATGGCAAAGGCAGCAGCGCATGCATACCTGCAGCTGCTGCAGTTGGGCACGAGCCTGCCGCCAGGCGAATACGCCACGGCGTGACAGCAGCGTGGTTCGAAAGCTGTCAGCCGCAACTTCCTGCCTGCGCTGTGACTCCTGCTGCTCTCGCTGCTCCCTGCAGCCCGGCCAGGTGTGTGTCTGAAGGGGACCATGTCTGGACATGTTTGCTGCTTCTTGTTGCAACAGCCTCGAGTGCAATGCAGGATTACCTGGTGAGCTGACAAGCTGTGCAGCTGCGGCGCCAGTGCTGCGTGCTGCGCCGCAGCAGCCGTGTCGAGGCGTGCTCACACACGCTACATGGTTCCCGCCGCCGGCACCGCGCGCCGGCCCCACCAGCAGGCTTGTCAGTGGCGTGCCTGGCTTTGCCATGCCCACCGCCGCAGTCAATGGCCGAGTGGCAGCGCCATGTCCAGAGCGCCGCCAGCGCCAGCCGCTTCGTGTCATGGGCGCCTGTTTTGCCACAGCTGTGGCGCAGTACGTGCTCATGTCTGTGGTGGATGCACGGCGGCACCCACTTGTTCGATGCTGCATGGTGGCAGTGGCTGCAATCACTGTGCCGACGCTGCGGCTTGCGCTCCTCTGCCACCTGCTCAGCCGAGCCGCACTGCTGTGCATTCCAGTCTACCTCACGCTGCAGGCGTTGCTGCCAGCTGATGTCCCCGGGCTGCAGGCTGAGCTTCAGCAGGATGCTGTAGAAGAACGTGTCGTCGCCCGGCTGGAAGTGTCGCGACTTCAGCTGCGCCTCATATGCTCGCAGTACATGTGCCAGTCGGACCTACAGCATCGTGTGAAGACACCTCGACACATCAGTAGTTTGCTACAGGAATATGAAGTGTTTTAAGTTGTGGGCTGCACATCGGTGGTCGTCTCAGGGGTAGCAATGCCAAGATGATGTGCACCTGGCCATCTGCTGCACCGCTAGAAGCCACATGCCGCTCGACCTGGGACAGGATATCGCTCAACAATGCAACCTCGTTCTGCACATGACAATTCAAACAGTTGAACGCCGTTTTGATCGTCCACAAGTGAAGACCGCCACTGGCGTGCTTCTGGGAACAGCATGGCACTATCTGTAGCCTGGTGCCGCCGGGCTAGACTTAGCCTCGCCTGCGTGTATCTTCTGCATGTCGCTGGCAGGAGTCTAAGAGTCTCCGAAACATCCTTCCCAATCATCTCGTTCACGGACCGTCCATCACGGCCGTTCTCTGGCCGGCATGAGGCGCCAACGCCGCGTGCTCATAGAGCATTGAGGGCCAGGCTGTTCCGCCGCGCCACCTCGCGACACGTGCAAATGGCTACTGTCTGCATCGCTGAACAAACTCGTGTGGCGACGCACTCAAACCGTCGCTGTCGCGGATCGTAAGCGGAAGCTCGTACCATCCGGCCTGCTGGTCAACTTTCGAGAGACTGCCTCGACATGGCCCGCAGTCCGTCACATAAGAGTATATGAAGATTGCAGCGATTCGCGATCGTTCTTTGCCAGATAGGAGCCTCAGCGCGGTGAGGCTCACCACGACAATGCAGCAACGAGGGCAGACTGTGCATGTATGCCCCTGCTGGCTAGCCGGCTCACTGGAGCAGCAAATGTTGGGGGTTCTTTCTATAAACGCGCATGTTTTGACAGGCTCCCTGTTATCTTGTCTCACAGGCAGTTGTTAGCATTGCCCTGTCGCCGACTCGTAGTTGAATCACTGCAGTCCTGATTTGGCGCCGCTGCGCCGGCATTCGGCTGGGTCTGTTTCACCTGTGCTCACCCTTTCAGCTATCCACCCTCATCACAACTGTGATGGCTGGCGCCGTGCCGCAGCAGGCCACGAACGTGTACTCTCTCGACGTGGAATGCGTCGCCCACGGCACAGGACACAACGCAAGGTGCCGGCCACCGAAGGAGCTGCGCATGTGTCGGTGCATGCCTGCAACTGTGATCACAGCAGGTTGCAGACGTGCAGGGGGCTGACATGGCATGTGTCTCCTCTGCTGCGCAGGACGGTCGCACAGATTGCTCTGGTGGTGCGTTTCTGCCTGTGGACCGGGTCATGAGTGGCAACTCGGTTGCAGCAGCCTGAAGAGTGCCTTCTCGTCAGCTCATGATTTTCTGGATCGCTGCAGGACCGGTACGAGCAGGTGGTGCTGAACATGCTGATAAAGCCATCGACGCCAATTGTCTCCTGCCTCACGCCGCTGACGGGGTGAGCACGGTCGTAGCTGCGTGTTCATGCAAAGGGCCCTACAACCAACGCTTTGCAGAAGCTTAAGGCTTGTTCCTCTTCGGCCACAGTCTGGATGATGAGCCGCTAGCTGATGCCAGAGCTACTGGAGCTGGACGGCCGCGTCGAACCATTGCCTGCTGCCATGGTCATGTGTCGTTGTGATGCATCAGTGTTCATGCACAGGCTGACGCCAGAGATGCTGGAGCAGCGGGGCGTCAGCCTGCAGCAGGCACTGGCCACGCTGCGGCAGTGCCTGCCCACAGACGCGGTGCTGGTGGGCCAGGGCATCGGGCAGGATGTGCAGTGGCTGCAGCTGCATGAGGGCCGCGACTTTCAGGTGGTCGGCGTGCTGCCATCGAGCTGCCTGCTGCTCACAGTTGGCTAGCAGATCTGCATGCCGCCACCGCACCGATGAGGACCATTCGTGAAACAACTGTGGCTGCCCTGTAGTCGTTGGTGGACCTGGCCGGGCTGTTCCGTGTGTGGAATCCACGCTTCCGCAGCTGGTCAGTGTGGAGCCAGGTGGGCGTACCTGCCTGCAATAACCGAGCGTGTGCTGGATTGTGTCATGCACATATTCGGCTTCTCCACTGTTGGAAGTTGTCAGGTGTCAGCTGCCTCCGCAGGACTACTTGTGTCAACAGCTGCTGGGGTGGGACACTGCCGGGCAGGCACACGATGCGGCATTTGATGCAACTAAGAGCATGCGGCTGTACCACCTGTACCACCACCTGCAGCAGGACCCGGCAGCCTGGCAGCGCGCACAGGCAAGCCCGACTGGCATCTGCCTCAGTTGTTACTGTTGCTGAGCTCAGCGCTGCACTCGTTATGGAGGTCCGTCAAGCAGGGGTAACACAAGCCTGAGGGCCGATACCTATGCGCTGCAGGAGACACTGCTGGCGGGCACGCCAGCCCCGTCGTTTGCGAAGGCACACCCGACGTTTGAGGGCGTGTGCCAAGGCAATCGCAAAACTTGCCAATGCGGAGATCCTTTCTTCACATGACCAAGCTTCAGGAGTTGTCATCAGCAATTACCATGTCATTCTTTTCGGGACTGCTATTGTTTTGATTGATTCAGTACGAGGTTGTCACAAACACATACCGTAGAGTTCAGTTGCTTCAAGTGCAAACTGCTAAGCAGAAGCGTAGCAACATCACAACCACTATTCTGTGCTATTTCAGCACTGGTGCTGGCAGACCCTTCCGCTGGCCCCACTCAGTTCACAGCGCTTTGAGCCGCCGCCCCGCGCTGGCCGTGGTGCCTGCAGACCAGCGACACATAGTTAGTGTCGTAGTCAACAGCAGCAGTGCAAAATCAATCTGTATGGCAGCAAGCAGGGGCTGCGGTGTTGAATGCCTTCGATTGCGAACTGCGTACCGCCAACAGTGGCGTTTGTGCCCGCTGACGAGGCTGATGCCGATGCTGAGAGCGCCGGTGGCGGCGGGGGCGCCGACAGCACCGGCTTCGCCGCCAGCGCCTGGTTGATCGGCACAAAGCCGGCTGGGCCCAGCTTCAGCGACAGGTCGGTTGTGGGCGCATTGAACGTCGCCAGCCATGCATCGATGGTCGGGAACGTCACGTCAGCGCCCCCGCTGCAGTGGCCAATCAGAAGCTGTGATGGGGCTGATGGTGACATACAGTGACATGATGGACACCAATACTGCACTGTGCGGGAGCAAGCCGTTTGCAGTGGGATGTTGAGCGACTGAGGGTGGTCACCTGTACAGCACCTCAGTCGACGACTCGGTAAGGTTCTTTGCAATGATGCACTGCGTGTCTGTCCAGGTGGCAGCAGTGTAGAACGGCGAAGTGTATGTGAAGGGCACCTGTACATACTCAAGTGCACACTCAGCTCTGAGTGGTGCAGACTATGCGCAGCGCTTCACATCAGGACGGCTGGACAACAAGTATGAGATAGTGCTGGATACGCGACCATGCCTGCTGGTACGACATCTTGGGCGGGAAGCAGGTCACAGTGTCATCGTCATTGACCTGCAGCATGGAATGCCCTCAGTCCAGCCAGATATGGAACGTTCCATGACTGAACCCGGCTGCCATCAACAATTGCAGGTCATTTGCAGGCAGCAAATGTCGCTGCTGTCTGGCAGTCGCACCTGGCATGAGCCGGTCTCGATGGTGACTGATGTGGAAGGTGCAATCACGACTGCTGGGTTCAGTGCCGCTGGCGTGTACACAGCTGGCGTGCAGTACCTGACAGATGGAGAGGAGCAGCGTGTGAGCATCAAAGGCCGTGTCGAGTGCAGTACTCAGCAACGCTCGTCTGATTACGTCGTCCAAACAAAAGCCACCCCGCTTTGGCAACACGGTAGAAGGACAACTGGGTTGCATGGGGATGCAGCGTCACAATCACTCACGAGAAGTTCTGGGGGTGGAGCGCGGCGTACAGGTCGCTCAGGTCAAACGCTGTGGGGTTCAGCTCGAAGCTGCCCACACTCACGTGCGGCACTGACCAGGCCTGCACATCAGCAGGACATGGACACTGCATGATTTGCATGCTGATGAGACACAGCATGCGGTATGCTTTGATCAGTATGATGTCGAAGAGCAGTCGTCCCTTAGGTCCTCCACAGAACAGCAGATCCTGACCTGAACGGTCTTGGCGAGGCCATCAGGCAGCATTGGCGCCGGCTTGATGACGCTGGTGGCCTGGCTGCCCAGCGCTGAGAAGAGCCCCTGCGACATCACACGTCCAAGCCCACTATGAACACGTGTTTTGAGGGCATGTGGAGTGACCTGGTGCTTGTCTCCCAAGGGCAGACCGCCCAAACATGAAAACTGCCCGACACATCGTCGACATATGCATATGCAGTAGTCACACAGCCGCTCGTCTGCATGTCCATATGTCGCACCTGCAGGCCAGCTGGTGATGCGCCGCTGGCTGCGGCGCTGGCGCTGGTGGAGCCACCAGCAGCTCCTGCGATACAGGGAGCACACCTCCATTGAGCTCACCAAATCATCAGCCATCGTGCGGTGCAACCGGTCTGGCAGCAGCGAGGTTCTAGCACATGCAACCAACGTGGTGTGAAACTGCACCTGAGGAGGAGGAGGCTGCTGGGATAGCGCTGAAGCCGGACTGCAGGCCCGCGACCGTGCTGCCAAGTGTCGTCTGCTGCGCCTGCACGGCGCGCGGGTCGAAGCTGGCGCCCACCAGCGTGCTGATGGCTGCAAGACACGGCGCAGACAAGTATCTTGTTCATGTCTGGCGGGATTTGGCTTGTGAAAGTACCACCTGCCATCCACCAGCAGCAATTGGCATGGGGTGTTTGACAGCCATACATATCAGCGTTGTATAACGATGACGAGTACACTGTCGGGCCTGGTCAACCTGACATGATCGACGAGGTTGAGGATGCAGTGGTGGCCTGGGCCGCTGCGAAGGGCGCCGTAAGCAGGGCCGCTACCAGCACCGCACGGAACACCGCCATATTGCAGATCTGCTGCGGCCGCTCGCTCCGCAGCTACTGTGGCTCTGTGAAAGTAGCAAAGACAGACGGCCCCGACGCTGAGTGTGCGTGAGACTACATGCATGCCGGCTGTAAGCCTGACATGAGCGTTTGCGCTTATCGGTTGGCCCCACGGACCTCGTGCCGTCGAAACTCCGCTAGTTTCCAATCTGGCGGGAGGCACGTGATACTAACCCTGGAGTCAATTCCAGCACTTGCCAGGGTCCTGTGCGATTATAGACCATCAGCGGCCCTATACAAGTGCATAGGACAGTCTGGTGCGAGCAGGATCCCGCGGAGCGGCATGGCTGCTGCAATTCATCCTCATCAATATCTTGCATGCCATGCGATCCCAGCTTAATTTACACAGTGGAGCGCAATGTTCGCGCTGATGCGCGCCAACTACAGCTGTCACCGCTCGGACCTGGTTCGTGGTGATACCCCTGCTAACGCTCAGTGAACGGCTCATTAGCAGCGATGCAACAGCTGCCGCAGGGCGGTCATGCATGGGACAGCAACAGCGATGCGGCACTGCTGCAGTTCCTGCGGGCCTTCACGGCGCAGCTGGACGGGCAGATGTCAGCCTGCAGGGCGTCATTGGACATCTTGTCGCAGTCGGTCGCAGATGTGGCAACAGACATCTCGCGCACGGAAACCGCATTCAGCCTGCTGTCCAATGGCACGTTCGTTGAGAAGGTGCCTCACCATCTTGACATGCAAACCCTATGTCAGCAAGCTGGCGCAGGTGTGAATGCCTGTGCCACCCCTGACAGATGCTGTGCCCACAGCTGGTATAAGCTCACGGCGGCACCTCTTCTGTGATGATGCGCAGCAAGTGGAGGAGCCGGATGACTTCTTCAGCCCACAGCCGAACTCGCATGCGACCAGCGGGCAGATGTCGTCACCAGAGGATACAGCTCAGGTGCAATCTGGTGGTTGTTGTGACGCCGACTACTCGCATGCGGTCTTGTTTTCGTCTCTCCACGGCAGCTGATTGCGGGACCGTCTGCATGGCAGGTGGCGCGCAAGCGGCAGACAGCCACACTGCAGCAGGCGCTGGCGGCGGCAGTGGGCAGCGACAGGGCACCCAGCCATGCACGGCCGCTGCCGCACATCTACGGCTCTGCAGAGTATCTCCAGGATGCGCAGGCATGGCTCTGATCTGGAACGCACGCCTCTCACGGCAACCTTCCATGTGTTGCCTTGACTGGTGTTTAAAAGGTCCAGGCTACGAAGTGCCTAAGTGTCTGTTCGCTACGCAGGCTGGGCTCGGCTCGGATGCGCCCGTCAGTGAGGCTGCGGTCATGGCCGGGCAGGGGGCCGAGCCCTTCATGTCGGAGCCGGAGTCGTCGCTGCTCAACTCGGAGGACGAGGCCTCGGAGCTCGAGTCGCTGCGCGACTTCTCGCAGGCAATCACAGACTGGCATGTTCGCCAAGCAAAGCTGACACACGGCTGCCTGGGGCACGTCAGCAAGCCTGGACCCACCTGCTGTCTGGGTTCAGCAACGCAATACCCAAGTGTCTGATGGAGCAAATGCTGTGCGTCTCAAACCATGCTGGCACACGAACTTCACAAGCAGCCCATGGCGTTGTTGTAGACGGGAGCGCCCGTGCGGCTGCCGGACTTCAGGTCCATGCTGGAGGCGGCGCTGCGCGGGGACGTGCCGCCTGCGGGTGAGCCCCCGCGCCCCCTGGTGGGACGCTGCCCTGAGGCAGTGTCACATCACACAAAAAGCAGCCCACACCGCGGAAAAGGAGTCCGTGCCATTCCTGACTGCAACCAGGAAGTCGCGGTATGTTCCATTGTCAAGGTGCCCTGGCGAGTTCTGATGCAGGGGGCGCGTGGGGGCCCGGGGCGGAGGGCGGCCCCCCCGGCACCGCCCGCAGCACCCGCTCCCTGGGCGGCTTCTCCGAGCTGTGGTCCGCCTCCGAGGTGCGCTGCCACGCCGGATGCATCATCATCATCATCAGGTGATGCGTGTCACGTCTGAGATATGCCGAGGTGGCATTGGTGCTCCTGGCTTACCGCTCGCAGCTCTGGCGGGTGGTGTTGAGCTGTGTATGGTGGGGGATCAGACAGCTCGTCCACCCGAGGCTTTGGCAGCTGTACCAGCGATCGTGCTGTACTGCACCAGCTTGACCAACCTCAGCACAAGTTTCCACAGTCCTCATGTTGGCTGCAGGTCGGCGGTCACCCGCCGCAGCGCAGCCTGCGGCGCCCGAGCGGGGGCTCCTCAGCCGCAGCCTCGGCATCGCCGGCCGCCGCGCCGCTGCCGCTCCGGCGCACCAGCTCCAGGTGGCTGGCGACACATCGAGACTGCTCTTGATCTTACGATGCTGTGCCGCGGCATGTTCGGTGCATACTCGTACTTGAAGCCTGCACATCATCAAGTAGCACGTGCTTTGCTGCCTTCCAGACTCTCCCCTACTGTTCTGCAGCGCTGAGGCCAGCGGTCCCTCCGAAGCGGCGGCGGCTGGCGGCAGCGGGGGCGGCAGTGTCGACGATAGCACAGTGCAGCATGGCAAGTCGCACGTCGGCGAAGCCGCTGGTGTGGCAGAGAGCTCTGCCGCTGGTGCAGATGCCCAGGGTGCAGAGGGAGAGCTAGCGCCAGATGCTGAGAAATAGATGCTCCATAGGGCAGCTGCATCTGTGGAGTAGTCAGCCTGGCTTTGTGCAGAGAAGTGTTGGTGGTTTTGGCTCCTAGTTCAATTGAAGTAGGGAAGCTGCTTGATTAACTTACACATGATCCTGCCAACCTCGGCATTGCTGCAACCCACAAGAAACCAGAGCGGCACAAACAACAGGAGAAAGTGGTGGCTGCTGCCATCAGCAGCATATCCTGCTACAACAGTGCAGGCCCATGCTGTCTCAAACCCGGCTGCGCTTTGCTGGCCTCTCGCTGCCGCCATCCTCGTCCTTTTCGTCTATCTCATCAGACTCTGTTGCCTCGCTGCTGGTGGACCCCGTCAGCTCGCCGGCCAGCAGGAGGCAGGCCTCCTGCGCCTCGCCGCGCACCGCGGGGCTGCGAGTCGCATCGCCGCTCAGCTCCTGCAGGAACTGCTTGATCGTCTGCAGCACACAAGTGACATTGCGTCAGCAGACCCACGACTTTAGTGTGCCGTCTTGAGGCCGGTGAGGACTTCATGAAGGTTCATAGCGAGCTGCTGCACGCGGGGCTGGGAGGTTCCGTCATCTTGAGCTATTGAGCAGCATTGAGACCGATTGCCGACAATGCACAAAGCAAAAGCCGCACCGCCCCACTGCCGCTCTGCATGAGGAACGTATCACCCTCCGAGTCCTCCGACGGCTCCACCTGCACCGGCAGCAGCGTCGGCGCGATCTCGTCGCACTGCGCCCACGTTGCCATGGCCTGCAGGGCGGTGGCGCATCAAAGTTGAGGCTTCTCGGTGCACGCTCAACTGAAAGTCTTGCTGGGACAATGGCCAGGGTGGGAGCGCAGGGCTGTGGGCAGTCCTGACCACGGCAGCAGCTGCAGCCATGGGTTTTGCCAGTCACGATGCCGATGTTCATGCTGAAGCCTGCGCCGCAGAACGATGCGGCAATGCAGCATGTTGACCCGGCTCGATTCGCCAGCTGTGCATGCTGATGGTCTCCAGAACAGCAGCAAGCAGACCTCGAGCGCCTGCAGCAGGGTGGCGTTGGCGGCCTGCAGCGCCGCTGAGGGCGCCAGCTGCGCGCCAAAGTAGCGGGACAGGTCGTCCCGCCTGGCCTCCCGCAGCCGGGCGCTGCAGCGTAGACGGCCGGGTCACGGTGTGATCGGGTCCGCATCCATCTCCTCACAAGCTGACGAGACAGCGTGCAGTGACACCTGGCCGCTGGCTCTGCTGCCCGACCATGGCAGCAGCAGGCATGGCGGTTGGCGACCACGGGCCTTGCTCCCTAAGCCTCTAGTATATGCATGAGGATGGGGACAGACAGGGGGGCGGCACGGATCACCTGCCGTACAGGTTGAGCAGCAGGTCGTGCACGTCGGCGTCTAGCATGAGGCTGTGCACAGCCCGGGTGATGTGCTTCATGATCGCCTGCATGACACCGCCGCCCATCACAGTCTGCAGCAGTGACGCAGCAGCTGCTTGCGGAGGGACAGCGTGACGCATGCAGGAGCTGGAGTATGCGACATGAGCATGTGCGCGTCTTCAGCGTCACACAGCAGAGACGGCTGCCTGGCCGGAGGTGTGTGGCCCCCAGGCAGCGCGTGTCAGCGGGCGCACCTTGGGCGACCCCACAGCGGCCTGCAGCAGCGCCTTCACCAGCCGCTGGGCCTTGCCTGCAGGCAACCGACCATGAGATGAGCTGCAGACAACTCTTCACATGTGACGCTTCACACCACGCCACTCCGCCAAACATTGATCATGGACATGTCGCTCATATATGGTGAGCCGTGTGAAGCATCCACATTGTGCTGCTCGTCGGCGCATGGATGGCAACAAGGCAACGGCTGATCAGCTGCACGGGTGCACCGGCGGCAGCTGCCGGCAACATCGGCAGCGCACCTGCGCCGGACAGGGTGGCGCGGGTGGCATCGTCCAGGGCGAGCAGGGATGCGACCAGCGCGGCCACGGTGGCGGCCCGGGTGTCGGAGGCGCCTCGCCCGCACCGCCGCACCAGCGCCGCCAGCGCCTCGCACCATCCGTCGGGGTCCGCATCTGTTCGAAGGATGCAGCATCGGTAGGAAGCAAACGATGGCAGTAAGCGCACTGGGTGTGGCTGGGTGTGGCAGACCTGTTTGCGGGTCCTGTGCACACCGACATCGCCCATCAGCTCATCGCTGATTTGGCGGCAGCAGCGGCTCGGCTCGGAGTGCAACTCGGTGCCATCTCCAGGCACAAGGGTTGTGTGCAGAATCGTGCAGGGTGATGAACACACCCAGCAGCCGGAGCCGGAAGGCTGCCGCGGCGGCGTCTGCATCAACGCCGGCTGCGGCCTCAGACGCAGAGCCGCCCACCGGCAGCAGCCCCACCATCGCCAGCCTCACTGCAGCACTCAAGTATCCCGCCGTTCGATCCTCGACACGGTGATGTCTGCGCTGCGCTTGCGCAGGAGCTGCGGCACCTTAGCTGCATGCCGGCAAACCAACGACACGCACCCAGCAGGGTGAGCGCGGTGCGGGTGCCCTGGGGCAGCGGCTCGGCGGGGTCCAGCGGCAGCCGCGGCGGCAGCAGCCACCGCGCCAGCGCCGGGATCAGCCCCGCATCCGCGTACAGCTCCGGCAGCGACGCCGCGAGCGGCGCCGCCCGCTGGTCCGCAAACATCTGCAGGTGCGCTGACATTCCATGCTCAATGGTGCTCTGGCACCTGCCCGATGGGCCAGGAACTGACCCGGAACACATGGGGTACACCAGCCCACCCAGGCGCTGAAGCACTTTTGGGCGTGACCGGGGAGGCCGCGCACCAGCGAGGGGTCCCGGTAGTCGAGGTGCTCCGGGGGCCGCAGGCTGAGGGCGTGCACCACGTTGCCCAGCGCCCGGAGGCAGGCCGCCCGCACGCCCGGCGCCAGCCCGCCGCCGCCGGCCGCCTTCACCAGTGCTGCATGTTGCACGACAGCCCTTGTCGCACAGCGGCATATGAAAGTGTGCACCAAGGCGGCCCAGGCAGCGGCTTCGTCCAGCATCATGCCCCATGCACCACGCAGCGCGTCACAGGCATGCCGTGGCTGATGTGTCATGCCAGCGCAGCAGCCCGCCCACCTGACACGATGCAGGCGGGCACGCTGGCCAGCGCGTCTTCGATGGTGTCGCTGCAGAACACCTCCAGGCCGGCGAGCAGGTCGGCCTGCAGGAGTCGCCACATCATATAAGGGGTGGTGGTACGCTGATGCCACAGCGTCGCAGCTCATGGCGACTCCGAGCTAAACAGGCAGTGGAACCCTGCTCAGTTGATGCTGGTCAATTGCTGGAGTGCCCAGACGAGCTCCAGGCAGCCGTGCTGCTTATTCATGCACAGTGATCGGTGCTGTTTGCTGACTCCATGCGATTACCTGTGCAGTGTCACCGTCATGGCCGCCGGCTGCGCGCTGGCTGCCGGCCAGCAGCGCCGACAGCGCGCGCCAGAAGGGGTCGCCTGTGCCGTTGACACGGCCGCCCGCCGGCAGCTCTAGCCGCTCTGGTGGCTGCAAAGGTGGTCACAGGTGTGCATGTGAGCCGCCCCTCTTGCAACATCTTTCTAGATTGATTCGAAACTCATGTCACAACCACTTTAATGATGACAAAGCCTTAGTCAACGTTGTGGGACATGCAAGAGCAACATCAGGACCTAGGGGTGCACATGCTGCCGCGTGCTGGGCAGCTCATCAGCTACCTGAGAGGAGGGCTGCTGCGGTGGCTGCGATGCTGAGGGCGGCTGCTGCAGCAGGCCGCACGGAGGCTGGCCTGCCTGCTGCTGCCCCTGCTGTTGCGCCCCTGCACCCTCCTGCAGGTGCTGTGCTGCTGGCGCAGTGTTCTCGTCAGCATGCTGCTGCTGCTGGTCGGCCTGGGATTGCCGGAGGCTATGCCGCACCCCCTGCAGACTCCCAAGACCACACGTCAGCCAGCTGATGCTGCTTTACAGTGTGCACTGGCGGACCTGTTCTGCCTGATGGGCGTACTGCAGGGATATGGCGAGGAAGTTTCCTGATCATGTGCTTACAGTGTATGCACCACCAAGCTTTACAAACTGCAAAGGTCCTGAAAAGCCTACAGCTACAAAGCTAGCATGATATTGTCTCGCGCTCTGGCATGACTGCGTCCTAGGTTGCATCCTGGCATGCCAACTCATGGCCAGCAGCGGCATCAGCACGCAGCAGGGGCATCAGGGCTCTACACCTCCATGGGCTGTGCGTCTCCATCACTGTGTGGTACGTCTGCGGCTGCCTGACAGCCTGCCGCCGCCCGCGCTGGGCTGCACACCTGCATATACCAAAGGCTGTGGTTGCAGAGATTCGGCAATAACCAATGCGTGTACTAGTCTGCAGTGTGAGCAGGCGACATGCTACAAAACTCCACTTGCTCAAACAACTAGGCGTGCCTGCAGGGAGTCTAGGGCGCTGCTGGCTGGGCTGTGCGCCTTTACGGAGGGCACTGCCAGGGCCGCGGTCGCTGACGCAGATTCTGCAGGCGCCGCTGCCTCAGTGATACTGGCCAAATGTGTCTGGACCACCCCGAGCGTCGCGCCGGCATCTGCTCCGACTGTGTCACCCAGTGCAACAGCACTGGCTGCTGCTGTTATGGCAGGTGCAGCTGGAATTGCAGCTTTAGACGCCGCTGGCGCTGCTGCAGGTGCTGTTGCAAATGGTGATCTGTGTGCTGGCAGCTGTACTGCGGCTGGCAATGCCACTGGTGGCATCGCGCTGAGTGCGCGGGGTGCAGACGCAGCTGCCGCTGTCAACTCGCCGGCTGTGGATGGCTGTTTCGCTGCAGACACTGCCACAGATGGTTGCCCACAGAATGCAGCTGGCACGCTGCGCAGCTTTGCTTGTGCCGCCTCCTCCATGCCTGTAGACACCAAGCCAAGAGGATCAGTCCAGCAATCGTTTGAGCTTGTGCGCTTAGCATCCCGCCATGAGGAAAGACAACATACATGACCATTCATCTGTTGACAAACCAAATGAAAGGCGTACAACGCGTTCAGCAAGTCAGTGCAGGAAGCATTAGAGTCGGCTTCTCACCAAGCGCCTGCAGGACCTCTGCCTTGATCACCCACTGGGTACCATTGTGCACAGCGTCTTCCTTTACACGGCGGTCTACCCATGCCTTGGGTGCCGTGGCATGCTGTTCCTTGAAGCCCCTGATGACCTGCAGCGGCATTGAACACCGTGAACATAACGAGCTGCAGCTGTGTGGCAACCAAGAGCTTTTGAAGAGATTACATAAATCCCTACACGCACTTATACCTGTGACGGGGACCTAGAACAGAGCATCAGGCACCAGCAGGAGCCAAAAACGACTATGGGCAGCAGGTGCACCTTTTCACGGGCCTTCAGCTTGGGGTTGTCCAGGAGGAACTGGACGAGCTGTGGCGCAAGCACCTCATCCCGTGCCTTCTTTGCAGCAGCGGACGGCCGCCCTGCAGATCATCACAGGGGCTGAGAAGATCGTTGGTGCTGCAAACCTGCCTCACATCGCCCCGCTTGGGCCAGGGCACAGATGTGTTGCAGGACTGCACTGTGCACAGGCGGTGCACTGACAGCTGCTGCAAAGGCTTGCTGAAGTGTCAAGTGCATGCATCTGAAATCTTATTGATGAAGTGCAGCGTGCCTGGCCCCGGAGCTGTGGGCACTGCCGCAGGGGCGTCAGCCCCCGGTGGCTGCTCCCCTGGAGCATCCTCGTCCGGAGGCAGAGTGATGTATACGCCTGGCGTCACGATCTGCAGGCAGTGCCAAGTGTGTCAGACGCTCGCCTCTTGTGCAGCAAGACTTGCAAAGCAGCATGCCAGATTGCTGTTCGCGTTGAATTGCTGCTATATTGGTGCTGTGTTCACGTTGGGGACAGGTCTGCACCTGCACAGCGAGGGCGTCCAGCCATGTGACACTGCCAGTGGCCACATCCGTCTGTGCAGAGGCATCCGAGTCTGAAGGCGCCTGCAAATGAGATGACAGAGCTTCTGCAGTGGCGGCTCTCTGATGCGAACCAAAAGCAGTGGATGCAGCGTCCTGACCTTCAGGTGTAAAGTCACACATCAAGCACTATGCATAGTAGTGTCGTGCCTGCAGAGCGGAAATTACGAGGGGCTTGTTGGACTTTGCAGCGCGTGCGATGGCGCCCGACAGCAGGTTGGCCTTCCGCCAGCGGTCCGCTGCAGCTGCCTCGTCACCATTGGCCGCTGCTGCCGGCTCTGTGACACAGGCAGGACAGCAGGTGGGCCATGCTACCAGTGACGTGCAAACCACCACACACGTCGATACTGCAGTCGCCTTTCTATGCGCATGGCCATGTGCAGAGCGACAGTGCGTCACTGCCATGTTCTAAACCACTGCCTGTATCGTCAACACATTACGCATCTCACCCAGCATGTCGACATCGAGCGGCTCCACGTTTTCGTCGTTCTCCACAGACACACCCTCCTCCTGTGACAGGTAGCCGTCGTCCACGACGAAGCCAGAGCCCGAGCCCGCCTCCGAATCGCCAGCGTTCTCGTCTGCCGACATTGCATCGTCATCCTGCAGCACCAGACCAGAGCCCTTGAAACATCTGAAGTCGAGGCAATTGCATTAACAATGTGGCAGCAAGCTGCAGAACCGAACATCACACTAACAATAGTAGGTGAGCACATTTGTGGTAGTGCGGAGCGGGGTGGGTTGCAAGCAGACACGGGGCCCGCACCGACAGCTGCTCCCCGTCCTCGGGCTCCTCCTCCCACTCGTCCTCGCTGTCCACCTCGTAGTCCATTGCGTCATCCCGCCCGAAGGGCTGCCGCGGCCGCACCGCAGCGCTGCAACGTCGCCAGGTTCGACATTGCTCGCACCCCATCATGAATCAAGCAACTCATGGTGTTGTGCACACATTGCGGCACATATGCCCAAACCTGCAGGCACACAGCCTGTTGATGTGTGCGTCCTAATTTCACCTGGTCCTGGTGAAGCTGCCGTAGAAGGGGGGGCGCCGCGGGTTGACGTCCATGTCCCAGACGGAGTGCCACAGGAACTTGCGCCGGTAGGTGGGCACCTCCGCCGGCTGGAAGCCGGTGCCGAAGCGCTCCTCGTGCAGGCGGGACAGCCCCTGCAGCGCGCCCTTCTTGCGCGCCCATGTCGGCGGCAGGCCTGCACCCCACAGAAGCTGTGTTGCCGCACGAGACTGCTTCGGTCAGTATGTGTGACAGCTTGGCGGAACACCACTGATCGCATGCAAGCTGCATTGCTGTGTAGGCTGACACTGACCAAAAGCGTGCTTGTGGTGGCCACGCTGCGCTGCCCAGGATGCCAGGATCTCCTTGCTTCCGGCCTCCAGCTCCGAAGCATTGGCTGTGTGCTTTGCGGCGCGCATGGCTGCGTCAATGTTGCCTGTCGCTGCCACTGGCGCAAGGTCGGGGTGCCGCACCACCGGCGCCTCCACCGCGGGCTTTGGCGGTGCCTTCTTGACGAACGTCTGCAGCACACAGAGTTTCTTGAGGGTTACGTTGCACTTCCTGCCATGACAGGTTTGTGACCACTGCTTTTGCACGACATCTGCCAAGGCGTGGTGCCCAATGCTCGTGACAAAGTTGGACAGGTGCATGCGCACCATGAGCAGGTTCTGCGTCTTCTGCAGGCTCTTGGGGTCGAAGCCCTTCCTCTGTACTTCCTTCTGACGCCGCTCCTCCTGCAGCACCAAGTCAGCACTTAGATGTCTGCCTACTTCAGGAGGCAACGTGCTGTGGTCATGCACCAACAGGGCACAGGTGGCTGTGCCGCAGCGCGCAAGCCCACGACTCCATGAACCTACTACAGAAGCTGATACACAACCCACGCACCTCCTTCTGTTTGCGGGCAGCGTCACGCTGGGCATCGCGCTCCGCCTTTTCGGCCGCCTTGGCCACCCGGTGCGCCTCTTTCTCAACACGTGCCGCCTCCTGCTCAGCCGCCTTCTGCACCTGCAGGCAGTCATGGCCTTGCTCAGGGTACTGGAGGGTGCCGGAAATCGTTGGCAGCTCGTCAACCTAGCGAACATATTTGATGTACAGCATCTCTCGGCCTGCAGCATTGGTACATCAAGAGATGCACCTTTCGGGCCAGCTTCTCTTGCTGCTCGCGCTCCTTCAGGATGGCTTTGGCAGCCAACTCTGCAGGCCGGTCCTGGGCGGCGTCTGCCTGCAGCCGCACACCAGGCACATATGATATCCTGCATCAGCAGGTGGCACATGGCACACTTACGAGGAGGGGCCGCATCAGCACCAGTGCGTGGGAAGTGCGACCAGCCTCTTGCTGCACCTGGGTGGGGCTGCCTGCGGGGCTGAGGCGCAGCGGCAGAGGCGTAGCAGCTGCTGGTTTGCTGTTGGTCAGAGGCTTCGCCACTGTGCCAGCTGGCGATGTGTCCGCAGCCTCCTTCAGCAACTGAGCATGCAACAGCATATTCAATCGCAGCTGGACCGAGGTGTAGATGCTGATAGCTAATGGTGACCCTGTCAGCCATACACGTCTCAGATGCAGCATCATAACGGCAAATATGCTTTGCACCTTCTCAAGCGCTTTGCCGGCGCGCTTGGCGGCTGCCTTGCCCGACTGAGAAGTTGCAAGTGCTTTGCAGGCAGCTGCCAGCAGGTTGATTTCCTTCTGACCCTGCAGACGGTAGTCGGAGTCTGTTGGTTTGCATGCTCAGACGACACTGGTGTCCACCCCGAAGGACTCGATAGTGTCTGTGCACAGCAAGGTCTGCTGAGATACACATCTGACAGTGTCAGCCACAGACCTGCACGAGGCGCTTGCGGCGGTCTGTGGCGGCCGGGCGCAGCGCCTTGCCGAGCACCTTTGCGTCACGTACATCCCAGCGCCACAGCAGCTCCTTTGTATCATCCGTCATCGCATCCGCCTGCTCTGCCCGGCCTGCAAATGCAATAGTTTGCTGCTTGTAGGCCATGTCATCAGGCAACACTTGAAACCAGGATGCGGGTGTCAACCTTGGCGAGGTCGACTCTCCAGAGGATTCAGTCAGCAACTAGCAATGGCGCAGCAGACGCACCGTCCTTTATGCCGTAGCTCTTGCGGGATGCCAGCTCCAGGATGGTGTTTTGCACCAGCATCTCCGTCACAGGGTGGCTGGCGTCAGGGCTGCTCATGGCGGCTGTCAGGCAGCCCACCAGGACTGGCAGCGGCTCTGGGGAGCCCATCACAAAAGCGGCCACCTGCAGCAGATGCAATGTATCTTCAGAATGCCGCCGCGTGGGATTGAGCACGCTCCGCCAGCTGCTGGCTCAGCATGTGGACGAGGCAGGCGGTGCAGCACAGTGCGAGCTTGGATGCCATGACACACCTGTGCCTTGCTGAAGGGGTGTGAACTGCCCGGCGCTGGCAATGGTTGCAATGGGCCCTCGGTGTGCAGTGCTGCCAGCAGTGCATCCATGCGCTGGCGACAGTGCTCCGACAGCGCCGCACACACCCTGCAACAGCCAGCCCGTGTGACCGATTAGTTGTTGATGACATGTGGTCAGCTCGACTTCGCTCCAAGTTCTAATTGTCACAGTGAAGTAGGGTCACCCTGACGAAGGGGCAGAGCCGCACTTGGATGGCGGAACATCGCCGGCCTGCAGCTGGTGCATGGCCTTTGTGAGGGCTGGGGAGACATCAGCCTCTGATGGCGCAGAGCCTTCTCCTGATGCCGCGGGGGTAGCATTTGACGGTGTGGGACCATCATGCGGCATAGGCATCCTGCTGCCTGGCTGCTCCGGGGCTGCCGCCGTCGCTGGTCGAGGCAAAACTGGGCTGCCGGTAGTGGGCGTGGCGGCCTTTGCCGGCTGCTGGCCAGGCGCTGGTGTGAGCGGCTGCGGCATGGTGTGCAGCTGCATCTTACCCGCCGGCTCCTTGCCAGCCTGTGCTGGCGCCTCGCTGGCAGGCTCACCAACTGATTGCGGTGGGCTGTCCTCTGCTGCCTGTTCTGCCAGGGTTGGTTTCGGCCCAGACTGGGCTGCTGCGTCGGCCGCTGTGCCACCAGACATGTCACCTCTACCCACAGACGGCTCAATGTCGGATGACTTGTGCCGCTTGACCGCCGGTTCTGCCCCATTGCTGCTGGCTTCGTCATCAGAGAGTGTGATGACCTCCATCGCAGTGTTGGCAGCAGCCGCATCGGCATGCAGCAGTTGTGCCGGATCATTAGCATGTGGCGTCGTTGAAGCCTGTCCAGGCGGCGCCGGTTGGGCGACTGGCTGTGCCATGGTGTCGGCCTTGCGCTTGGGCTTGTTTCGCTGGAACCAGCTGGTGACCTGCAAGCATGTGAAAGTGCGCATGGTGGACATCAGAATACCACCATGATCATCGTGTGTGTAGCTCTGGCTTGCAGAATCGTTGGCAAGTCACTGCATGCGTGTGGCCTGCAGATGGCATGCAGCAAAACATGTTGCAGCTTGCTGCATGCATGCACACCTGGCCGACCTGCAAGCCAAGATCCTTGGCCAACTGCTCGCGCTCCGCCTTGCTTGGAGTTGGATTGTCCAACAGCTGCGCCTTGAGCTTGTCCGTATGGTCTTTCCGCAGACGCGAAGTAGCAGGCGCAGGTATCACATCCTGCACTTTGTAGACACTCGATCAGAGACTTGGGCATGATGCATCGTGCTTCGGGGTTCGTATCGTGCGGTGCACGTGCTTGTCAGGCTGGGAACAGCATCTGCACCTTGGCGCTGGGCATGGTATGCTCCGTGGCCCTGTTCTCCTGCTCGTGGTATGGCGACACCTCCCGCTGATGATCGGCAGTTGCCGGCGTCTTCGGCGCCGTGTCCAGGCCTTGCGCACCGGCTGCTGCATCCTCACCAGCGCTGGGCTTCGGGCTGACGGGCTTCGCTGGTGCCTTGGACCACAGCGCTGCAAGCGGGTTGGCCGTCTGCGGCATGGTTGTGCGATGTTTCACGTCTTCAGTTGCGTTGCATCGTATGTGAAGACGGATTGCAGCTGATGGCAGCAATCACATAGAGTGATCAAGCCGAAACATGCTCGGGATGCAATTTAAATCGCCGCAACTGAGCAGCGCCCTGCGGAGCTCGAGCAGCGGTGCTGGATCGGGATCAGCGCGTGCTCTGATGACTGATCACGGCTCCTAGACACACGCTCTAGCATGGAGCAGCTGTGAAAACTGGGTTCAAACGGTGTTGCTGCTTCTTGCTGCCGCGCACGATCATGCACGTGCCGCTTCAGGGCTGGTGAACACAAGGCCAGGCAAGTGTCTGACGTACTTATGATCGCAGGACGCAAGCGCATTCGTGCGCCAGTCTCTGTCGACTGATCCTGCTGCTCTCTCCGGATATGGGCACGACTCGTGCCGCCTTTCATCTGAACTGGGCCGAATTTGCGTGCATGGTGTCGAGGCAGTGCATGACACCCAGATGACAACCTTAGGCATCATCTCGTGGCGAGTCAGCAGCCAGCGCAAAGGCGCAAGCAGTATCACCACTTGGTAGAAGCACCATGACTTAGCCAGCTGGAACTGTCATCAGGGATGTCGTCCGCTGGGCCGCGCCAGAAACGGCGCATCGAGCAACTTGCCAGCTCGATTGTAACACGTCGTAACCAGAGCGCATTGGCGGTTGCGCTACTCGCTGGTGGGAGTGGCTACCTGTACATCAGGAACGTGCAGCAGCAGGCCGCTGATCGCCGCAAGAAGCTGCGTGCTGCCCTCAGGTCCGCCACGGCATCCTGTCTTGTTAAGTGCCACCCACGAAACTGCCTCAGACAACGCAATGTCAAGCTTAAAGACACGAGCCTCAATCCGTCTACAAGTGTTTGTAGGCAAGATGCCAAGGGCGGCAATGGAAACAGCGCCGACGCAGATGCCAGCAAGGCGCTCGTCAGCCGCAAGAAGCCGCCCCGGGGCGTGGCGCTGCAGCAGCTGCTCAAGCTGCTGCTCAGCATCGCCGGCCCCAAGATCTTGGCGCTTGTGGGCCTGGCCTTGGCGCGCACAGCGCTGTCCAACCGCCTTGCACGGCTGCAGGTGCAACGCTTACCGTAGAAGTTCAGTGGTTCAGAACGTCGTGATAGCAGCATATCCTCGCTCTCATGTGTCACGGAGGTTCAAGAAAGTCAGTGCGAGCCTGACTACGCTGGCTGTTATGTAGGGTCACCTCTTCAAGACAGCATTTGTGAAGAATATCCCTCTATTTCTGCGAAATATTGGAGAGAATGTGCTGCTGTGCCTGGCGGCATCGGGCATTGAGGCCACGTCAAAACGGTGTCTCAAGCTCATGGACTTGCAATGGCAGCAGCACCTTACCGGCCGTATTCACAGTCACTACTTCCAGAACATGGTGCGGTGTTTCCTGCGAATGTGCGGACCTGCTGCATGCTATTCCCGGTAGAATGCTGACCATTCCAACCTCAATGAATGTGCTTGGTCTGCAGACGTACTATAAGCTCCCGTACGTGGATCACCGCATCACTAACCCTGAGCAACGCATCTGCGAGGGTGAGCTGGCATTCCCTGGCACATGTCTGAATATTTGCTTACTGGTGGTTCTTTATGGACCCTCTTTCTTCTTCACATGGTGCCTACTTGCATCACAACAGGTGCAGTGGAACATCGACTGCCTCTACACTGCCTTGTGCCTTCATCAATCAAACTTTCAATGACTGTGCGCAGACATCCCGAAGCTGAGCGGCAGCCTGGCTGAGCTGGTGCGGGAGTGGGTGACCTGCTCCATTGACGCGGTGTTCTACGCCTGGCAGTTGCGGTCGTACACGAAGACAGACAAGTACACCGCGGGCATCATCGCGTATGTGCTGGGCGCGGGCATTGCCACCAGCGTCTTTGCCCCCAGCTTCGGCAGCCTCGCCAAGAAGGAGCAGGAACTTGAGGGTGAGTTCGCCTCCGAACTCCTCTGAGAAAGGGGTGCCGCCTGTGATCCTTCTAACTTTGTCTGGGCATCAGGCTTGTCAACCATAAGCTTCATTGTTGCCCCTGCACTGTGCGTTGATTCTGATGGACAGCAGCCGCTGTGTCACAGGCGACTACCGGCAGGTGCACGCGCGGCTGCGGGAGAATGCGGAGCCGGTGGCCTTTTATGGCGGCATCGCAAAGGAAGGCGTCGGCGTGCTGGACCGCTTCTCGAAGCTGATGCGCCACCGGCTGCGTGTGCTGCGCACCCAGCTGCGCCACAGCGTTGTGCAGGTGCACTGAGCTGTCGCTGATGCACTGCAGAGGAGGCTGGTGCTATGGTGCTGCTCCAAGGAAACAGAAGTCAGTGTTGCTATACCTCTTATTGCGACGATCTTGGTGCAAACTCCTGCTGGTTGCCACCTGCGCATTGTCAAACATCTTCACAATGTACAGGACTTCTTCCTCAAGTACCTGGCCAGCACGTGGGCGGTGGTGCTGATCATCGGGCCCTTCTTCGGGGGCCACCTGCGGCCGGAGGACAGCGTGCGGGGCCGCGCCGCCATGCTGTCCGACATGCGCTACCACACCTCCGTCATCATCAGCCTGTTCAGGTGCAGCCGGACGAGCACACTGCAGGATTGATATAATGCAAATACACGACAGATCAGTCCCATGCTGTGGGTTAGTTCTACTCATGTGAGGATGTCTTCTTGAAAGGTGCAATGTGCATCATGGTCCGTGCAGTGCGCTGGGCCTGCTTGCGTCGTCCAGCAAGAAGTTTGGGCGGCTGTCGGGGTACGCTGACCGCATCGTGGAGGCGGAACAGGCTGCTAAGCAGATCGCCCTCGACACCTCCCGTGAGTGCTGGTGCCTCCTGCATTCGACAGAAGTCAGGCACACCTGTGCTGTGTGCGGCTTGCTGGAAGTGGGCCTTTATGTCTTCACATGAATATCTTGCGTGTCGTTCTACCCATCAACATTGATGTGCAGACACGGACGGGCACGAGAACATCGTGGCGTCGGACGGTGAGATCGCGTTCGAGGGCGTGAAGGTGGTAACGCCCGCCAACGCGACGCTGGTCAAGGACCTGACGCTGCGCGTGCCACGAGGCACCAACCTCCTAGTCACTGGGCCCAATGGCTCAGGTAGTTCATCTTCAGCACTACTGGATCCTAACATGCCATGCATCTGCTGGAAGCCGTGCAGAGCGCTCATGCTGTGCCTGCGGCGCTGACGTGCTGCGGCACTCCCACTGGCTCAGATGTGTGCAGGCTTTCTGTGGCCAGTGCCATGCCTCAGCCCATCTAGACCACTCGCTCTTTGCCGCTGCATGCTCAGCTTTGCTGTATGCAGACGACTTACCCCCTGCCCTCGCAACACGCAGGCAAGTCGAGCCTGTTCCGGGTGCTGGGCGGGCTGTGGCCGCTGTCGGCGGGCACCATCCGCAAGCCGGGCGGCAGCGGCGAGGACGGCCTGTCCCATGACATCTTCTACGTCCCGCAGCGCCCCTACGTCACCGTCGGCACGCTGCAGGAGCAGCTCATCTACCCGCGGCCCGTGGCGGGTGCGCCCCCTGCGATGCCTCCTGCTGCTCGCGAAGCTCCGGTGTCTCATAGCTCTGTGCAAGCCCTGTTATCATGTCAACCGTGCACTTTCTCAGGAACACGCGATCCGGCGGCCACATGTTTGAAGCGTGTGACCTGCAGAGGGGACGAAGGACATACTGGAGGAGGGGGTGCTGCGGGAGCTGCTGGCGGCGGTGGACCTGGAGTACCTGCTGGACCGGGTGGGCATGCACGCCGCCGTCAACTGGCACGACACCCTGTCGTTAGGTGCGCAGCCCTCCCCCTTGAAGCCGCCTCCAACATCCTGTAGTATTTTGCATGCCACTGCATCCTGCAGCATCAGGCGTGGTCCGGCTGCCACAGGGCGTCGTGCCGTGCACTCGCAGCAAAGGATGGTCCACAACGAAAAATGTGATGTGGCTGTGCTTGACTCGTGCTGTGATGTTGGCAGGCGAGCAGCAGCGGCTGGGCATGGCGCGGCTGTTCTACCACAAGCCCCGGTACGCCATCCTGGACGAGTGCACCAGCGGCGTGACCATCGACATGGAGCAGCGCTTCTGCGAGCGAGTCAAGGTGCCTTGCTCTGGTCATGCGTGTTGCATGCCTGACTCACTTGCAGATGGCAGTCGAGCTGGGCCCATTTGTCGGGAGGGCTGTGCTATCGGGAGGCAGAGCAGCCATGCACTGTCCGGCAAATGTCCTGAGGCATGCTGGCAAGTCTGGCCTCCTGGTCAGTTTTCCTCGACACATGCCGATGCAGGCGCTGGGGTGCACCTGCATCACGATCAGCCACCGGCCGGCACTGATGGCGTTCCACGACCTGGTGCTGTCGCTGGACGGCCGCGGCGGGTGGGAGATCCACCGCGGCCAGCGCGCCCGCCGCAGCAGCGCCTCCCAGACTGGTGCGCTTGTTGAAGGTGATTCCTCGAGCAGCAATGCATGCATGATCCTGAAAACCCAACCCTGCAACTTGTCCCGACTGTTCTGAAGCACGCTGCTGCTTGCAGGCACAGGAGACGGTGGCAATGGCAGCGGCAGTGATGATGGGGCAGGCAGCGTGACGGCGTCGCCCTCGCGCGGCGGCCCGCAGGACATCATCGCGCAGGCGCCGCCGCGGCTGCGGGGGGAGCCGGACACGGTGCCCGACACCCGCCCCCAGCTCCCCCTGCGCTCCTCCATCCAGCGCTGGCAGGTGGGTGCCGCATGCACCTGACCTGGAAGCAGGCTCACTGCACATAACTTGCCCAACTTGATCGAACTCCAAAGATTGATTTCAGGTTGGTGCAGGCCCTATCCAGCGCCTCGTCCCACAGCAGGTGCTGATGATACATGCTGTGCACGCCCCGCAGGCAGTGGGCGCGCTGCTGCTGGGCGGCGAGGGGGCGAAGGTGCGGCTGGGCATCATCGGCGGCGTGGTCCTGGCGCGGACGCTGCTCCAGGTGCCGGCTCGGCTCATGCCGCTGCCAAGCAGGCAATGCTTGCCACCACACCCTGCAATCCCGCACCCCCGAACAGGTTGCCAGGTTGCTTAGAGCACAACAGTTCATGCAAGCCCCAGGTCATGTGTGCGCTGCCCTGCTGCAGGACCGCATCGCGAGCCTGAACGGCGCCAGCGTGGAGCATGTGCTGCGGCAGGACCGCGCCGCCTTCGTGCGCCTCATCGGCCGCTCCGTCGTGCAGGTGCCCGCCGCGTCGTGCTGGCAATTACATCATATTGTCAGACTTTTGAGGTCTTCAGGGAGGTCTCTGTACTGCCCAATAACAGCTGACTCCGTTATCTGCATCATGCGTATGCTGAAACATGATTGCGAGTGATGACAATTCGAGAGCTTGTCGACTCGTTCGCAGAGTGCTGCGAGCGCACTGCTGGCGCCGCTGCTGCGCTATGTGACGGACGAGCTGGCGGCGTCGTGGCGGCGGCGGCTGACATCCGCGGCGCACCGCCGCTACCTGTCCGGCTCCACCTTCTATGCCGCCTCCCAGCTGGCTGGCATGCAGGCGAGCTGCATGTCTATCCAGCTTTGCCGGATGGCCCAACCTGCTTGTGCTGAGCAGGAGCCACTGCCTGCAGCAAACGTACCCCAGACATGCGTTCATATTCAACCCGCACAGGTGGACAGCCGGTTCTCAGCCTTATCAGTGCAGCAATATCATGCATGTGCATGTACTCAGCACATCGGGCTGGACATGTCCAGACCTGCCAACGCCCACCCCGCAGGACGTGGACCAGCGCGTCACGCGCGACGTGGAGCGGCTGGCGGGCGACGTGGCGGAGCTGGTGCCCAGCCTGGTGAAGCCGGTGCTGGACCTGGCCTGGTTCTCCAGCCAGCTGTGGGCGCTGACGGGGCGCCGCGGCTCCGCCATCCTGTACCTGTACGCCGCCCTGGGCTTCGGCTGCCTGCGGTGCGGGGTCTGCCCTGCTCAGTACGCCCTGCTCTGTCTAATTTCCATGGCGCTTTCTTCGCACCTGCGTATCTTCCAGCTACAGCAGCAGCCCTGCTGAATTGACAGGTCTGGGTGCACCGAACATGACTGTAACACCGCTGCAGGGCGGTGACGCCGGACTTCGGGGCGCTGGCCGAGCGGCAGTACTGGCTGGAGGGCGCCTTCCGGCGGCTGCACACCCGGCTGCGGGGCCACGCCGAGAGCGTCGCGTTCTTTGGCGGCGGCGCGCGGGAGGGCGCCGCCGTCGACGCCGCCTTCATGGAGCTGCAGGCATGCACTAGCTGTCACCAGAGAAATGCAGCGTCAAGCTGAATGCGGCAGTACTCAGCTGATACACGATGGTATCATATGAAGCTGGGCTGGAAGCGTCCCAGATGCTGCTGAAAGCGTGTGCAGATGTGATGTGCGGCAGGATGCATGCTGTCCTGGAAGCAGCACCTTGTAGGCGGTGCAGATGTCGAGTCACAGGGCCTGCACACTGTCGCATGTCAGTACAATATCACGCATCATGTCTGCAATTAATGGACCAGGCAAGAGTGAGGGTCCCCACGATTGTGCGCTTCTCTTGTGCAGGGCCATCTGGAGCACACATCGTCGGTGCGGTGGCCGTACGCGGTGGCAGACGACTTCTTCACCAAGCAGCTGCCCAACAACGTGACCTGGCTCCTCACCCTCATGTACAGCCTCGCGCAGACAGGTGCGTGCGCATGTCAGCCTGGAAGATGCTGACGCTGCTGCAGGCCTGATCCAGTGCATGGAAAGCAGTCTCCTCTATATATTTGTTGAGGTACAGGCGTGCAGCTAGTCCATGTTTGCTGTCATACGCGGGGTTTGTTGTGCCCGACATCGTATGAGAATAACCTTGCAACCAGTGCAGATGTACACCCAAAGTGCTCTGCCAACAGGCCTCTGCAGCCATGACACAGATTTGAGCAGGAGTGATATGCCTTGCACTGTCATCGGTGGGCTGCATCAGGCATTTGTGTGGTGCGCAGGTGACTTCAGCGACACAGCAGTCCAGGGCAAGCTGGTGCACGACATGCGGTACCTGGCCTCGGTGGTCACCAACTGCTTCGGCGCCTTCGGCGAGCTGCTCAGCATGCAGGTGCACATCAACCTCAGCTGTTCTGCAGGCCCACACGGAGACGCCAAAGCCGGGTGGCACACCTGCATCTGCCTTTGATGCAGCGCCCAGCGGGCCCGCTGCTCCCCAATGAACTGCAGATGCCGGCCGGTTGACACCCTGGAATGCCCCTCGTGGCACTGCAGAAGCGCTTCGTGGAGCTGGACGGAGGCGTGTCGCGCGTGGCCGGCCTGCTAGACACGCTCGCGGCGGCGGACCGCATGCAGGCCGCCGCCGCCAGGGCGCGCGCCGATGCCATGCTGACCAACGGCTCCGCAGGTGACGCCTGTGCCTGTTGACCATGCTCACTGCTCAGAATCGAAAAGATGTGGTGCTATCCACATGGTCATATGGCTGCCACAGTGCCATCCAGTGAGCAGGATCCAGCGGAAGGCTGCAGCTGTTGACGGGGTTGTGGCTCTGCTGCGCAGGCGGCGGCGTGCAGATCGAGGAGGTGGACGTGGCGACGCCCCGGGGCAAGGTGCTGGCGCGGCGGCTCACCGCGGCGGTGCCCTTCGACGAGGGCCTCCTGGTCACCGGCCCCAACGGCTCGGGTGCGTGCTGCCATTGCACCCTAAACCCTGCACAGGCACATCGCTGAGGGAGCCTGTGCCACCCTGAGCGCACACGCTGGTGCGCACCGTCGCACTCACACCTGTGTTTCAGAAAACAGACAGCAGCATGCCTCGAGCTATGCTGTGATATTGCCGCGCTGACCCTGCTACTGCCGGTGTGCCGCAGGCAAGTCAAGCCTGCTGCGCATCCTGGGCGGGCTGTGGCCGCTGCCCTCGGGCCGCCTGGCGCTGCCCTGCGCCGATGGCGTCACGCCCAGCCGGCAGGTGGAGCCGTGTATCAAGCCGCACGTTTGCCTGACAGGCAGCTGTCTTACATGCTGTTGCACAAACAGGACGAGCTGGTACAACATGATTGCGGTTCAAGATTGCCACCCCGCTGTGCTGCAGGACATCTTCTACGTGCCCCAGAAACCGTACACGACAATCGGCACGCTGCGGGACCAGGTCATCTACCCCCTGTCCGTGCAACAGGCAGCTACGCCCGCCGATGGCGAGACACAGGTGACGGACAATCCAACGAACCGAACCTGGTCCCCGGTGGGCTGGACGGACCAAATCCAGAGCCTCGGGCATCATGCCGCTTGCAGCCAGCAATACGAGATGTTCCGCACCGTGGGTGCCACCACAGGCAGATGCCAGCTGCAGACTGCTCACTGTGGGGTGCGGTGGCGCTGCAGGCGGAGGCGGTGGCGCGGCTGGACGCGCGGCTGGACGGCCTGATGCGGGTGGTCAAGCTGGAGGCGCTGATCGAGCGGGAGGGCGGGTGGGGCGCCGTCGCCTCCTGGGGCGACACCATGTCCCTGGGTGCGCTGCGCCCCTTGCCCTTCTGTCGTGCTGGTGTTCCCGCAGCTGCAGCACCCAAGCAACAGCCTGTGACGTTGCCTGAGCTGCTGGCATCAGACAGCTGCACAGGGGGCAAGGGAGGGGCGTGCGGGCGGTGTGCCGCGCGCCATGCCTGCCGTGCAGTCTGTGAGCCTGTCATGATGTCCGTGCCGGCGGCGCGCAGGCGAGCAGCAGCGCATGGGCATGGCGCGGCTGTTCTTCCACACGCCGCGGTACGGGGTGCTGGACGAGTGCACCAACGCCACCAGCGTGGACGTGGAGGAGGCGCTGTTCGAGCACGCCGCGCGCCTGGGCACCACCCTCATTACCATCACCCAGCGCACCGCGCTCGTGAGCCGCGCGCTGCTGTGCCGTGTTGCCCTGCCCAGTTTTGGGCACCAGGGTTTCGAGGGTGCATGATCGGGCCCCGTGCAGTCGTGCAGCTGGACTTCTGCAGGCCTCATCCCATCATGCTTGCATGTGGTGTCTGCACAGCAGGCCGAGGAGTGCCCGCCATGCAAGGTGACACTTCAGGTGCTAGGGTATGTTGCTGGTGGCTGGAGCTGAGGGTGTGCACTGTGCACAGGTGCGCTTCCATGCGCACGAGCTGAGGCTGACGGACGGCGAGGGCGGCTGGACGCTGCGGCGCCTCGCACAGCCGTGAACCCCGCCGGCCGCTGGTGCACCCTGCTGTACCAGCACCCGCGCCACAGCACAGTCAGCTCCTCGTGTGCAGCCCTCCATCGAGACTCTGATGCCCTGTTAATGTGAACCCCACTGCATGTCCACGTCGCTGGATGTGGCAATGTACTTTGCTACCAACTCGCCTGTCTGACTGAGGTAGACGCAGCGCTCTTTGCTGGTGTGGAATACCTTGTTTCATTGCACCGTGCTCCAGCATATACGTATATACGTTGACATGCTGCGAAATGACGAGAATCATGCATTACAATTGTCACAACTCACCCGCCGGTACTCTGTTACACATGCTCAAGCATGTACACTGCCTTCAACTCCTCTCAGTCCTCTCCATCATGTACATCGCCCCGAAGTGACTAAATATCTGACTGACACAATGCTTGCTGCCTCGGATGCAACTCTGGATCTTGCCGCTCCATCTAGACATTTGGCACGTAGTGATTGTAGTTCAATATCAGCTTGTCGTTGTTTGGGTCCGGCTCCCGCTGCTCATTCTGTGGCTGAGCCTGGGGCTTGTTGGCTTGCCTGCATTGTCACATCGAATGGTGATGCTGCAGATTGAGTTGTGATGCTGCACATTGAGCTGTGATATTCAGGCAGCAGCATAGCTGCTGAGGTATTGGGGTACCAAGATATGCATCTGCATCTCGCAGCACATTGTGAGGGGCCGCTGATCTGCTCACTGTTCTCGCTTCTCGGCTCGCCGCTCCCGCTCCTCTCGCTTCCGCAGTTTGTCCTTCTTCTTGTTGCCCGCTGCCGCCTTGCTCCTATGGGAATTCCAATGACTCTGTGAGTGTGCGCGCAAACTACAGTTTGTTGCAGTACAGCAGTCCAAACTGGCTGACTTGCTAGGAACTCACCTGGGCAAGCTGCTGGTGCTGGACTTGACTGACTGGCTGCCAGCCTGTGAAGTACAAGCACAGTTCAGCATCGACTTGGCACAATGCACTTGGTGCTAAGGTCATGCCGCATGTTCGAGTCAAACACTCCGGCAGTCAGCGCGTGAGTGTAGGCCAGCATGGTTCCAGGCCAGAGGAGCCGTCTCGGGCTGACCTGGCAGGTCAACTGACCTTGCCGCCCCCTGGCCGCGCGGACGCGGATCCAGACCCATTCCTGCGGCTGCGCCAGAACAAGAATGCGCCAAGGGTGGCCGCGACCAGGACGGCTGTGACGACAGACGTCTGATTGGACTCGAGGGCCCTGCGTGGAACATAACGTCTGTTTTGTAAGTACTTCAGCGTGTCTTGGATGCCTCATGCGCAGATGGCCCAAGTACAACAGCAACGCCAATGTGGGATCAGGTACCCACTCCTTTGCAGCTTTCGGTTTGCTCTTCCTGTTACGCTGAGCTGCTGTCTGTATGACGGCAGATTTGCTGGACTGTGACATGTCTCAGACGCAAATGGCTACCGGATCATTTCCGGTCGAGCTGTCAACATTCAGCATAAAAGCTTCCACGCTCAGACGTGCAGCGACACCACAGCAGCCCTTAGTGACACAAGCTGTTGTGTACTGTGCGGTGTTCTCGCAGCGGCAGTCGTGCAAAGAGGAACTGTGGCGTTCGTCAATTGATGAACTGAACATGGTGCCAGAACCGGGGATGCAGGAAGGCCTGGGACTAACCTGTCCCGCTGTCCAGTTATGACAGTTCAGTCCCGCTGTCCGCCTTTGCCAGAAACCCCTGCTCGCCGGGGGGTTCAGCAGATGCATGTTCTGGTCGGGTTGTGACACCTGCATGGTATCGCATCACGGCCTCATAAGCAAGGCCCTTGTCTCGCACATCGTTGCGGCTGCTGCAGCGGGCCGGCGCTCATCTATTATTCTTGTTAGATCGAGGCTGGACACACAAGCATACTGACACCTGCACGTTCCAGCGGCGGAATATCAGGAGTCTTGCTGGCTCAGTCAAAGTAATTGAAGAGCTTTCAGCAAAAGTAGGGCGCGTGTGGGGCGGTGGGCACGTGGGCACAGTCCACTGCACTCCTCCAGGGCAGGAACTGGCCCCAGGGTGCTAGAGCACACTGAGGAGCGCTGTGGTGCGTTTGTCAGGAAAGTTGCTGGTAGCAGGGGGGGTGTAAACAAACTTGTTGGGCACGTCTCCTGGCAGTACCTGAGGTGTGCAGTATGCCATCTTCTCCTGCTTATCTGATCTACATAAGCAGCTAGACGGCAGCACATGATGGCCGCACCAAGCATCATATTTCCGCCTTCATAACTTGATATACCAGTGTCTACTCATGCATGTACATCACCCAGTGCAACAAGCAGGCACGCACCAAGCCACCATCTGTCTGAGTGTCCGCGCAACAGACTGCCGGTGCCAGTGAGTACGTCTTGGTGCCCTGCCGTCTGTGCTGTGCATGCTGTGCTGCTGCTTTAGAATCCGCCAACTGCATCGCACAGCTGGATGTGGGCGGGTGCGCTGCCTGCTGCAGGGCATCTCCTGCGGCGGTACCACGCACTTGCCCGGCAGTGGAAGCACAGGAGCCTGTGATCCCAGCCCGCCGGTGTCACAGGGGCTGGGCGCCGGACAAGCCCAGCAGTCCAGCCGCCGGCGGATGCTACACATGCCCCCACCAAAAATACACTTAGAACGATTTCTTGGGTTTGCGTGTAATCCTTGCGCAGGGGCCATGCTAATCTTCTCTGTATCGTTCCAATTTTATCAGGTATTCCGAAGAACGAAATGACGGCGCGCTTGCGCAGGGGCCATGCCCTTATATCTGTTGTCAGCGCAATTACAATCAGCAGAGCAGCGGAGCGCTGGTTGTGTAGGGTGCTTGGTAAGGCATAATGCGGTACAAGCAACAGTGCAGCATGCTGTGAAAAAGCACAGCCCATGAGCCTGTCATCTCAACCTGTCAAACCCTCAGGAGCTCAGCGCCAAATGCTCTCGCTACCATCTGTACCTCAACCACACCTTTGCATCTGCTAGTGCCCTATAGGTCCTACCGTATTCCCGCCAATCTGCCCGATGCTGCGCATGCTGTACAGCAAGTACCATGTTCATCGTTGTTGTTACGCATCGCCTGCACTCAGAGCAGCAGTCCCTAGCAGCCGGACGTGCCATCACAGGTAGCTCATGACAAACGCCACATCATCCTCCATGGCTTGAACCCGCAGCATTTGAAGCGTGCAGGTATGCTGCACCAGCGGCAAGCTCGCCGCCGTGATCACACCAAGCACCAGAACTGCGGCACATACAGCAAGGGCAACATCAGCGTGCAGACATGCACAACAATGCAGAGGCGCCATGCCAGAAAGGCAGCCAAGCAGTAACACTGCAGGGCTGCACTGCATGTCGTACCAAGATGTGCCTTTCATACAAGCACTGGCTGCACTGCATGAGCATCACCAGGGTTGCTCACTGCATATTCACATACAGGGATGCAGTGCCGAGCTAAAGTCGCATCGTCCGCACCACGAACAACACTCACTTAGGGTGCATGCCCATCAGCAGCGCCTTGCGATGGCCCTCACCAGCGGCTGCCAGGGTTGCTGCAAAAGGTGTCCGAGCCGCAGTCAGGCGCGTACACAGCGTCATGGATCCGTCTTCTCGTATAGCCGCCGAAACTGTGCGGTCACATTGCACACAGTGATGCCGACATCCTGGCCACTGGGTGGCATATGGTGCACCTTGTTTCTTGGACCCTTGTCAGTACTGCTGCTGCCTGCCAGCCAGCTGCTGCTTGCTGCCGATGCGGCAGCCGCCTGCTGCCGAGCAGCATGTACCCCCCTGTGAGCCAGGATGCGGGACTTCTTAGCATCGGCTATTGATGTTGGAGCTGCCAGAAGCCACTGACATCATGCAAGGTGCATTTCGAGCATCCTCATCATGATAAATAAACGACTCCACCGTGAGACACAACAGGCTGTGAGTGCAGAAATTGCTGTGGTACAAGGCCCCTTGTCTCGCACACCGTTGCGGCTGCTGCAGCGGGCCAGCGCTCTGCCTAGATTGAATCTGGACAAATGTACCAACTTATTTGCATGTCAACGGCAGACCATCAGAATCTTGCTGGCTCAGTCAAAACATACTTGCTGGGCACGTCTCCTGGCAGTACCTGAGGTGTGCAGTAGTCCATCTTTCCCCTGCTTATCTGATCTATACAAGCAGCTACACGGCAGCACCTGATGGCCGCACCAAGCATCACATTTCCGCCTTTATCACTTGAGATATTAGTGTCCACTTATGCATGTACATCACACAGTGCAACAAGTAGGCATGCACCAAGCCACTATCTGCCTGAGTGTCTGCGCCACAGACTGCCGGTGCCAGTGAGTATGTCTTGGTGCCCTGCCGCCTGTGCGGTAAGTGCTGTGCCGCTCCATTACAACCCGGCAACTACACTGCGAAGCTGGATGTGGGCGGGTGCATTGCCTGCTGCAGGGCATCTCCTGCGGCAGCACCACGCACTTGCCTGGCAATGGGGTCACAGGAGCCTGTGATCCCAGCCCGCCAGTGTCACAGGGGCTGGGCGCCGGACAAGCCCAGCAGTCCAGCAGCCGGCGGAACATTCCAGGTGCACCCTACAAAAAATTTTGGAACCATTTCTCGATATTTTGCGTGTCATCCTTGCGCAGGGGCCATGCTAATCTTCTCTGTATCGTTCCAATTTTATCAGGTGTTCCGAAGAACAAGTCGATGATGCATGTGCGCGCATATGAACAAGCGGCCCTTAGCCTGCGAATCAGTTATGGGTATAACCCTTGAGCCCTGGTGGGGTCGAACGGTCGCTGAGCCCAGCAAACTGCCTGCAGGATGTCGCTGCAGCCTGCTGCGTGCGTGGCCTGCATGGCTGGCACGCAGCCTGTCCCAAGTCGCACTTGGCAGGCAGTAGTGCCAAGGTGGCATGCATGCACCCTGCCGCCTGCTGGCACACGGCAGGGCAGGCACCTCAGGGCCCGTTCTGCCCACCACCTGGACGCTTCTAACCTGTTGTGCCACGGGCGCTGCTGCGACCACAGCGATGTGCCCGCTCTATGTGCTGATCTGGGCGATGTGGCCCCACCGCTTGTCATGACACTTTCAAACGCCGCAAGCACGAGACGGACTGCAGCGATGCCGTCGATCATGAATGATGGTTCAGCAGAAGAAGCTGCTTACGCGCACTGTGCTTATGAACTCTGCATTTGGCAAGCCTGCATGCTGCACCTCTGCATCCTGCAGGCATCAGGGAACTGCCGGGCAGGCTTCTGCAGCACACGGCGCCCAGAAACAGACACTTGTGTGCTCCACAATGCGGTATGCGGTGTCGGTATGGTCAGCTTTGTGATCCGTGGTGATGCATACAACCCAGCTCCAGCTCACCCAGCTGGTACACCCTGTACCGTCCAAGGGGTGTGAACATATTTTGCTCCCCTTGGCACCGTTACCCTTGTAATTGGCGGGCATTTTCGAGGCGGCCTCGAAGTCACAAAACCCCACCTTCGCATCCCTTGACGCCTCAAACAGCAGCACGTCCTCCGCACGCTGACCACGCAGATGGCCTGAGGGCAAAGCACTCGTCTGCAGATAGCACGGCCTGCAGTGCGCGTCTGGTAGCCAGCGCAGGAGCACTTCGTACGTACTGCGCCTGGCTGAATCCCGCAGCCCATTTGAGGACACAGCTCTATCTTCGAGGCTGTGCTGTAGGGTGAGATGTAGCCCATCGCTTCCAAGAGCAACAGACATGCTTCACCGTCGTCATTGGCTGCAAATCCATTTCACCCTGGGCTGCCAACAGGCAGCACACATGATAACGAAAGTGGTGCATGCAAAAAGGCATTGTTGCATGCCGACGACACAACTCACCAAAGTGCATCATCGGGCGACTCACGTGCTTGCAGGCGATCACGCAGCAGCTGGTCCGTGTCTTCGATAGCAGAGCAAGGATGGCTTCGGGTGGAGGGCACAGCGCAGAGGGAGAGATATCAGTATTCGCACTGCCTCCAGAGCTACTGGAGCATATCTGCAGCCTGCTGCCTGAAGATGACCGTGCGAGCTTTCACTTGGTGAATACAAGGTGCGTGCGTGGGCGCTGACAAATGGCGCAAGCGCCGGCTCGACACAGGCTCGGTTCTGCTGTCCAATGCTGCAGGCCTGCAGCCGCAGACTACTCTATCTGCTCGTTCAGCGTCGCAGCTGCCTCTTCTGAAGGCAGATGCTGATTTGTACAGGTTCTGCGCTGCAGCAAGGGGTGCTCTGACCAGTGCAGAGCCGCAGCACCCCTGCTTCCTCGAGCTGGCGCTGCAGCACAGCTACCCGCTGCGCCACCTCAGCACCGCCGACCTGCCGTTTTGCGATCTGAAGTCATACCTGGCAAAGGTCTAGGCCATTTGCAATCATGTCTGCTCAGATCCGTGGGCATATCAAGGCAATGTGCAGCTGCACCCAGGTGCCTCGTACCTTGGCACACATGCATGCCAGAGAGGGAGCCTTGAAGTATGCAGTGTACAGTCCGGAACGAGAGGTCTATGGTTGACATACAGGCGCCCGGCAGCCTGACGTCGCTAGTTGTCGCCCAGCGGACGCTGACGCCGCAGCGGGGCGTGCAGCCAGTGGCTCGCATGCTCCAGGGCATCTGCACCCTGCACTATCTTTCCTGCCCAGTAAGTATGCTCAGCGAATGTGTTGGACTCCACTGCATGAGTGTGTCCTGTGTTGCATACAATGTGTGTGAACGGCGCGCGGTCGTTCTGCGTCTTTGTTGCTCAGGCATCTGGCAGAGACAGCAATCTCTGCCAGACGCCTCATTTCTATGGTGTGCAAGTTTGGCTGTGCCATGCCGTGAACAACCGTGATCGTGCAAAGCTGAAACACTGTGCAGTACCGATTGGACACCTTGCTGTCTACTGCAGGTGTCGGAGGACACCCTTGACTTCCTGCAGCCGCACCTTGCCAGCCTGAAAACATTATTGCTCGACTTCGAGGGGCAGACGAACTGCAACTACCAGGTTGACTGCAAGGCTGATGGATCTGCTTTGCATGGCAGCTGAACACTGCATTACATGGCTGGTATGATTGACCTCGCGCATGGTTTGTCAGCGGCAGGCACATCGTTTCGTGCTTGCAGGCTATTTCATACCTTACGAACCTGACGCGCCTGGCAACCAGTGGGTCTCAGGCAATGGCCTGCCAGGTGGCAAGTGTGGTGGTGAAACTGACGAAGCTGCGATCGCTATGCCTCCCGTCGCTCACCGACTGGCCAACACCATCGCCTCTATCGAGACTCAGGTGCGCTGCTCTGCTACCAGCGACAAGCCCAGTTTCGAATGGGCCTGCATGCAATGTGTTGCTTGCAAGCACCCTGTTGGGCGTCACTGGGCAAGTTAGAGGCCTGCTGCTGCTTATGCCTGTTGTTGTCCTGAATCCTTATCACGTTGGTAGGCAGACTGTCCCACTATGGTGCTGCGAGGATCATGGCATAACCCTTGAGCGTCAGACCTTTGCATGATCACATCTATCACTGCCATGACTGCTAAGGCTGCCAGATGTGCATGCACGCTCTCCGTGAGAAGCAGTATATCAATGACTCGTGCAGCAACTTGACTGCCCTGCGCCTCGGCTCGCTGGGTCACGATGGCGATCGGGGCAGTGCCGCCTTGGCTCAGGCACTGCCACAGCTCCGGGCTCTGGACCTGATTAGCTGCGGACAATTGGCAACTGATGCAGGTTGTGTTGCAGGGCTGCAAAGGTGTCATGCGCGTGTGAGTGTGCGTCGTGGTTCTGACTGCAACTGCACATCCCGCCCTACGAGAATGTCGTGTTGTGGGCCTATCAAGAATGTGCATCCTGCAGGGCTTTGCAAGTTGTCAAAACTCACGCAGCTGCGGCACCTGGGACTGTCATCGTCTTTCGGGCGGTCCACGCACCAAGGCCTGGCCGCCGCTCTTGCCACAATGACAGGTAGCAATGGCTTTTTCCATATGAACAACAAGTGAACAACGAAGGAACCTGCCGTTGAGTTGTTTGAAGCACTGCCGCCAGTTCTGTGATCCTGCGTTCCATCTGTTGTATCTGGTGCTGGTTTGTCCCGCGCAGGCCTTGAAGGATTAGAGGTGTCTCGCAGCTCCTTCCTGACAGAGCATGCGTTGGCAAGTATTGCCCGTTGCACCACCCTGAGTGCCATTTTTGCTGAAGGTTTGCCAGTCGGTCCATCAACAACTAGGTAAGCACACCAGGATGCAGACAGCATGACAACGAAAGAACTTTGGTCAGGTCGACAGCTTCTGCAGCAAGCAGAATACTAGTGGCGATAAGGCCATCAACCAGGGTTGAAAGCTGAAGCAGACTCTGTTTCTTTGTATTGATGAGTCGGACAGAGGCAAGCCCCTTGCCTGACATTGCCTTGCCCATGTGAGCTGCGCCACTGCGCTCTGCAGGGCTTTGAGCGCCATGCTCGAGGCACTGGGTTCCGGACTGGAGCGGCTATCTATATCATACTCGCACGTGGGGCCCCAGCCCCCAGACCCTGGCAGCCCCCTGCCTGCAGTCTTGACGCACTGTCCGGCGCTGTGTCAGCTCAGCCTTCACCAAGTATATGGAGTGGTACGGTCTCACCAGTAGCTGCCAGGGCTTGACGTGAATGATGATGCAACTATACAGTTGATGTGCGCTGGACTGCAAGCATGTGACTCGCTGGCCATGGTGGAGGCAGGTCTGGCTGCAGGTGCCGGCACATGATGACGGGCTTGCCTCATTGCAGGTCATGACTGATGCGCAACTGACACGCTGCAGCCAACTGTCCCTGCGTCATGTGAAGGTGTGCTGTCCTCGGCAACATGTGGAACACAGAGGAGGAAGGCTAGCGCAACATGGTCATGGCCTCCATGACTTGTGACCAGCTTAGGTGCTCAATAATTTGGCCACGCTTGAGCGCATGCCAGGTGCGCAGGCAGATTTGGTGCTGCCGCACATTCAAGAGCTGCGCCGCCTGAATCTATATGTGTTCGATGAGGACCGACTGGGTCCACAAGGTGTGTTTGCCCATGACAAACAGAGGCCCCTTGCATACCGCCTCGTTACAGGCCTGAAGCTGCCCACTGCACCTGCACCCATGAGAGTGCAGGCCTACAGTGCCTTACGCTCCTGGAACGTCTGGAACGTCGTAGTTTCGAAATCTCTTGCTCTGTGACTGTGGGCAGCATGCTGCACTGTATCTTTGAGGTACGTGCTGGAGCATCGTCGCGAATGTGCTCAGGCCGCTCTCGTTGCTGATACTGCTGACCCCATCTGCTCAGGGGCGGTCCACTCACGTGGCATGGAGCTCAGCCACTGATATGGGTGCTCGTCTGGCTGTAGGCGTCCGCCTGCAGCAGACTGACATGGCTGCAGGTTGTTGATGAATGGATACCCCGCGAGTTTGCTGATGACCGACGCCAGGTATGATGTTGCCGAGTCTCCCTGCGGTACCAGTTGCTCACACATTGTGCATGATCATAAATGATGCAACGTGTTGATCTGCATTTCAGCAGCATGCTCGGTCGTCTATGACCTATCAGCTTTACTTAGAGCACCTGGAGGCCGGGCCTGCTGCACCACACGCCTGCGCTCACATGATGGTGATCTTCCTGCACAGTGCTTTGGTATGGTGCACCTGGAGGCGCTGGCAGCGCTGCGGCAGTTGACGGTGCTCAACCTGCGCCACTTGCGCTGGGCAGATGATGCCGTCGGGTCGGGGCTGGCATGGCTGGCCGCTCGCCTGCCTCGCCTGCGCGTCCTGAATGCACCTGACACCGTGCTGGTGCGTTTCCGTCGCTGAGCAGGCTGTAGTCCAGGCCTCTGTCAAGTTTGTGTTGCAAATTATTCTACTGACAGCTGCCAACGTCGGTAGGTGTCACAGTTGCCTTAATCGATTGCACCATATCGTGCTTGACTGCAGACTTGCACATCCTTGTTTCCGGCAGTCTTGAACAGTAGCAGAGGGAAGGCTCCGCACCAATTGCCGCCTCCAAGCAAGCCAAGCCGACGACCAATTCAGTGCTTGCAGGATCGGGAGATGGTTGACAACCTGCTGCTGGTTGGAGGGGATGGCTGCAGCTTTGAGCTGCATGGTCTGTCCGGGCGCTGGCTGCGGCAGTGGCCACGGCGGGCTACTCTGGGTGGCGCTGCAGACGACCCTGCTCAGGAGCTGTGGCCTGTGCTGCAGCCGCACCATTGGCTATGGGATGACTAAGCGCATGGCAGTCACAGGCTCATGGCGAGTCTGGTCAGCCCTGTACCAGCCCCCTCCTGCTGGACCTGGAGATGTAGAGCTACAGTTGCCCGGCTTCAATGCTCAGTGGCTACATGCCTCTCATATGCCTTTCAATGTCCTGGCAGTAAAGGTGTTGCCTCCTGGGCTTCTGCGATCGTCTCACTTGCACGACCCCGCCCAGCGTCATCACAAGCGCATGAGCTGGGCACCTCGCCATCCATGGGAACGGTAGTACTGCACTGAACCGTAGAGCTTCACATGCATGTTGCCCGATAAAGCTGTTTAAAATGTCCTGGCCAGACAGGAAAGTCGTCAACTGCACTACTGCAACTCCGCTGCTTTGGTCTGCTTAGTTCACCGTGACCCTTATAATTGGCGGCAATTTCGGGGCAGCCTCGACGTCACAAAACCCCACCTTCGTACCCCTTAGCACCTCGTCAAAGCCGTGCGCGGGCTGTCCAAGCAGCCAAATAAACAGCAGCACATCCTCCGCTCGGTGACAACGCAGACGGCCTGCTGAGGGCAAAGAACTCATTTGCAGATTGCACGGCCTGAATAATGCGCGTCTGGTTGCCAGCATGCAGGAGCACTGCGCCTGGCGAATCCCGCACCCGGTTTGAGGACACGGCTCTTCGAAGCTGTGCTCTAGGGTGAGATGCAGCCCATCGCTCTCAAGTGCAGCAGACATGCTTCAGACATGCTTCAGCGTCGTCACTGGCTGCAAATCCATCTCACCCTGGGCTGCCAACAAGCTGTCACATGATAAGTAAAGTGGTGCATCCGTGCATGCAGGAGGAAAGGCAACGTTGCATGCCGACGAGACAAGACACCGCTGTGCATCATCGGGCAACTTGCATGGTTGCAGGCAGTTCACGAGGCAGCTGACCTAGACCTTTTGACAGCGGAGCAAGGATGGCTGCGGGTGCCGGGCACGGCACAGGGAAGACGACAACACCCATGTTAGCACTGCCAGCAGAGCTCTTGGAGCGTATCTACAGCTTGCTGCATGACCCAGACGACCGCGCGAGATATCGCCTGGTGAACACAAGGTGCGCGCGCGCTGACGGATGTGCCTGCACCCGCTTCTCAAAGGCTTGGCACTGCTGGTTTGCTGCTGCGGTCGACCTGCTCTGCTCGTCCGGCAGTATGGACGCCATGAGTCGAGGCGGCTGTGGGTTTGTGCGGTGCAGGTGTTGCGCTGCAGCAAGGGCTGCCCTGATCAGTGCAGAGCCGCAGCACCCGGGCTTCCTCGAGCTAGCGCTGCAGCACAGCTACCCGCTGCGCCACCTCAGCACCGCCGACCTGCCGTCCTGCGACCTAAAGTCATACTTGGCAAAGGTCTAGGCTGGCTGCAAAGATGTCTGCAGTGCAACTGCAGATGCACCCAAAGCCACTGGACATTGCATGCCAGCGAGACAGCCTTGCCATACGCAGTGCACAGCCCGATCTGAGACGTGTTTGCTCGACAGGCGCCCAGCAGCCTGACATCACTGAATGTCGCCCAGCAAACGCTGACGTCGGAGCAGGGTGTGGAGCCACTTGCTGGCGTGCTGCAGGGCATCTGCACCCTGCGCTCTCTGTCCTGCCCGGTGAGTAATGCTCTGCCAACTGAAGTCCACTGCATCAGTAGATCATGTTTTGCATGGCACGTATGTGGACGGCCGATGGTGATTCTGCTTGCCAGTGTCTTAGGCGTCTGCAGTCTCCGCAAGATGCTTTGAGTCGTGTGCTTTGCAACCTTTGAATGTGCCTGTGCTAGAGATCGACATGGTTGTATGCAGGTACAACACTGTTCATGCAATATTGACTGGACACCTTGCTGTCTGACGCAGGTGCTGGAGGACACCCTCGACTTCCTGCAGCCGCACCTTGCTAGCCTGCACACGCTGTCGCTCAAGCTTGGGAAGCGGACGACAAACGGCTATCAGGTTGGTAGAAGAGCCGGTGAATGTGCTATCCATGGTATGACCCACCCCATGGGCTGTCAGCGGCAAGCACAACATTCGTGCTTGCAGGGTCTCCTCTACCTTACGAACTTGACGCGACTCTGCTTGGAAATCAACGGGTCCCAGGCAGTGGCCTGCCAAGTGGCGAGCGTGGTAGTCAGATTGACGAAGCTACAATCGCTGCGCCTCCCGACGCTCGATGGTTGGCCTACACCATTGCCTTCGACGCTCAGGCGTGGGGTTTGCCACTGCAGTCCGTCAGCAAGCCTTCATGCCCGGTGGCCTGCATGCAATGTTGTCGAGCACTTGTTGGGCATTACTGAGCAGCTGGGCAGCACACAGTTGCGAATGCTCGTCAGTTGACTAAAGCGCTCCCACCCTACTGAAAGATCTTCCTTTCAGTCGTGTGCTGCAAGACAGCACCGCAAATAAAATTTGTCACTCATATGGATGACGATCCCATTGCCTTGACTACTGATGCTGTCAGGTGTGCTGTCACATGTCCCATCAGAAGCGTGTATCTGCAGTCTTTGTTGCCTCGCGCAGTGGCCCGACTATCCTGCGCCTAAGCTCGCTGGGTCACGATGGCGATGCGGGCAGTGCAGCACTGGCTGACGCGCTGCCACAGCTCCGGGCTTTGGATCTGTTGAAATGCGGAGAGTTGGCAACCGATGCAGGTTGGTTCTGCAGCTGCGTGCATCCAATACTGGTGTCAAGGTTGGGTGCTTCGTGGTCCTGCGTGTGATCGCACACCCCCACCCACGATAATATGGTGTTCTGAGCACACTGACAATGCGCATCATGCAGGGCTTTGCCAGCTCTCAAAGCTCCGGCAGCTGCAACACCTGGTACTGCAATCTTCCTTTGGTTGCTCCACACATCGAGGACTAGCCGCCGCTCTTGCCACCATGACAGGTAGCAGTGTCCCAATGGACTACACAACAAGAGAGCCTTTCTATGGAATACTTCAAGACGCAGCAGTGCGATCAGTTCTGTGACCATATACACCATCCGATGTTACTTGTGCTGGCATGTCCCTCTTGCAGGCCTGGAAGCATTGGATGTGTCATACAGCACCTTCCTGACAGAGCATGCTTTGACGAGCATAGCCAGGCGCAGCAGCCTGACCGCCCTGGTTGCTGAAGCATTGCCACCCCTCGCATCCGTAACCAGGCAGGCACACCAGGTTGCATGGCGTCGTAGCAGATGAATGCGTGTCGGAACTGACCGCTCCTGCATAAGCAAGCCACTGTTGGTCGACCTGGCCAGCAACCTGGGTGCAAGGCTACTTCTACTGTGGGCCCTTTGCCTGTACGGCTATATGGTCTGATGTCATGCAGCTGCTTTGCTCGACCATGCCTTGGCAAGTGATGTGCGCGACTATGCTCCGCAGGGCTGTGAGCACCATGCTCAAGGCACTGGGTCATCGGCTGGAGCGGCTGTCGGTGTCTTACTCGGACGCAGATGTGGGCCCCCAGGCCTCAGAACCTGGCAGCCTTCTGCCCGCAATCCTGATGCACTGCCCGCTGCTGCTTGAGCTCAGCTTTGATCACCAGGGCCTCGACACATTGGTATGATAGCACGTGCAGCTGCCACAGGCACACTCTGTCTCATGCACAGATACACCTGACACATGCCGAGTTGCAAGCGTGTGACCTGCCTGCCATGATGGCGGCAGATCAGGCTGCAGGTACTGGTTATCCAAGAACGAGCTTGCCTCATTGCAGGTCGTGGCGGATATACAATTGGCACGCTGCAGAGAGCTGTTCTTGGCTTGTTTCGCAAAGGTCATGCTGATGTGTGTTCAGAAGAGGACAACTCGTGCAATATGCTCATGTCCTGCATGTTCGAACCAGATTAGGTGCGTCATGATGCTGCATGTCAAGTTAGAAGTCTACCTGGCGTGCAGGCGGATCTGGTGCTTCCGCCTTTCCGGGAGGTGCGCAGCCTGGACATATCCATGGGGCAAGATGAGGACGGCCTAGCTCAGATACCGCACGGTATGTTCATCCGCATCCCAGAGAGCACCATCAGCTGCCTTCCATTTGCTGCGTCAAGTACACCTGAAGCTGCCTAAAGCGGGTGGTTTCGGGGCTACAGATTGCGCTTGTACCCACGATGTTGCAGGTCTAAGGTGCCTTCCACTCCTGGAAAGTCTCGGCATCCAACTAAACACATGTGTCGCTGTGGGCACCCCACTGCTCGGCATACTGGAGGTGTGCATGCAAGCAATGTCACGATTAGTCTTTTGAAGCCACTGTTGTTGCTCATGGTGTCGACTCCAGAGGCTTAGGGTCGTTGTTCATAAGGCACGCAGCTGATTTGCCGACTTCTGTGTATGTGTTGCTGTAGGCTATGTCCACCTGCAGCAGACTGACATGGCTGCAGGTCTCTGATCAATGGATTGATGGCCCGAGTAGACCCCGGGTGTCCAGTTGTAGTTCTCTTGCATCACCGTTGCTGATGTCTCTGCATGTCGCATAGCCGATAGCTGGTGCACATCACCTCTCCGCAGCATCAAAAACATGGCCGAGTTGGGACGATCAGGCTGTGTGTGTACAACATTGTGGCAGCTGCGCAGCTCTGCTGCAGGCAGTGGTAGCCTGAGAATTCAGAATCTGCTTGATAACTTCTGTACAGGGCTTTGGCATGGCGCATCTGGAGGCGCTGGCAGCGCTGCCGCAGTTGACGGTGCTCAACCTGCGCCACCTGCGCTGGGAGGACGATGCCACCGGGTCGGGGCTGGCAGGGCTGGCCGCTCGCCTGCCTCGCCTGCGCGTCCTGAATGCACCCGACACCGTGCTGGTGCGTCTACATCGCTGAGCAGGCTGTGTTCCCAGGCCTCCGACTTGATAGCAGTCGTAATGTTGTCAGGTTTGTGTTGAGAATTCTGATGAGAGCCGGCAGCAGGAGCAAAACTTCCTCGATCTGATACACAGATCTTGCTTCTCCGCACATGTGCATGGGTTTGTTTGCAGCAGGCCTAAGCGGTAGCAGAGGTCGGGCTTGATGCCAGAACGCATTACCATATCCAAGCCCGACCATCTGGTTTGCGCTTGCAGGATCGAGAGGTGGCTGGCGACCTGCTGGTGGATGAAGGGGACCACGCCTGCTGCTACGAGCTGCGGGACCTGCCAGGGCGCTGGCTGCGGCGGTGGCCCCGGCGGGCTACTCTGGAACACGCTGCAGGCGACCCTGCAAACACATGGTGGCCTGTGCTGGAAGGGCACCGCTGGCTGTGGGATGACTAAGTGCATGGCAGTCATGGGCTCATGGCAAATCTGGTCAGCCCTGTACCAATCCCCCTCGCTCCTGTTGGACCTGGAGAGCTACAGTTGCCCGGCTTTCTGTTCAGTGGCTACATGCCTCTCATATGCCTTTCAATGTCCCGGCGGTAACGCTGTTGCCTCCCGGGCTTCTGCGATCGTCTCACTTGCACAACCCGGACGTCATCACGGCCGCATGAGCTCGGCACCAAGCCATGGGAACGGTAGTACCGCAGTGAACCGTGGAGCTTCACATGCATGTTGCCCGATAAAGCTGTTAAAATGTCCTGGCCAGACAGGAAAGTCGTCAACTGCACTACTGCAACTCCGCTGCTTTGGTCTGCTTAGTTCACCGTTACCCTTATAATTGGCGGCAATTTCGGGGCAGCCTCGACGTCACAAAACCCCACCTTCGTACCCCTTAGCACCTCGTCAAAGCCGTGCGCGGGCTGTCCAAGCAGCCAAATAAACAGCAGCACATCCTCCGCTCGGTGACAACGCAGACGGCCTGCTGAGGGCAAAGAACTCATTTGCAGATTGCACGGCCTGAATAATGCGCGTCTGGTTGCCAGCATGCAGGAGCACTGCGCCTGGCGAATCCCGCACCCGGTTTGAGGACACGGCTCTTCGAAGCTGTGCTCTAGGGTGAGATGCAGCCCATCGCTCTCAAGTGCAGCAGACATGCTTCAGACATGCTTCAGCGTCGTCACTGGCTGCAAATCCATCTCACCCTGGGCTGCCAACAAGCTGTCACATGATAAGTAAAGTGGTGCATCCGTGCATGCAGGAGGAAAGGCAACGTTGCATGCCGACGAGACAAGACACCGCTGTGCATCATCGGGCAACTTGCATGGTTGCAGGCAGTTCACGAGGCAGCTGACCTAGACCTTTTGACAGCGGAGCAAGGATGGCTGCGGGTGCCGGGCACGGCACAGGGAAGACGACAACACCCATGTTAGCACTGCCAGCAGAGCTCTTGGAGCGTATCTACAGCTTGCTGCATGACCCAGACGACCGCGCGAGATATCGCCTGGTGAACACAAGGTGCGCGCGCGCTGACGGATGTGCCTGCACCCGCTTCTCAAAGGCTTGGCACTGCTGGTTTGCTGCTGCGGTCGACCTGCTCTGCTCGTCCGGCAGTATGGACGCCATGAGTCGAGGCGGCTGTGGGTTTGCGCGGTGCAGGTGTTGCGCTGCAGCAAGGGCTGCCCTGATCAGTGCAGAGCCGCAGCACCCGGGCTTCCTCGAGCTAGCGCTGCAGCACAGCTACCCGCTGCGCCACCTCAGCACCGCCGACCTGCCGTCCTGCGACCTAAAGTCATACTTGGCAAAGGTCTAGGCTGTCTGCAAAGATGTCTGCAGTGCAACTGCAGATGCACCCAAAGCCACTGGACATTGCACGCCAGCGAGACAGCCTTGCCATACGCAGTGCACAGCCCGATCTGAGACGTGTTTGCTCGACAGACGCCCAGCAGCCTGACATCACTGAATGTCGCCCAGCAAACGCTGACGTCGGAGCAGGGTGTGGAGCCACTTGCTGGCGTGCTGCAGGGCATCTGCAGCCTGCGCTCTCTGTCCTGCCCGGTGAGTAATGCTCTGCCAACAGAACGTTCTCAGCTGCATGAGTACGTCCACTATTGTGCGGCATGTACAAATGCGCCTCACGGTGATGCTGCTTGCTAGTGTCCTAGGTGTCTCCAGTCTCTGCCAGACGCTGTCGCTTCAGTGCTCTGCAACTGTGGGGTGTGCCGTGCTGGTGCGTGGCCGCCATGGTCGTGCACAGGCACAACATACACAGTGCAATATTCACCAGACACCTTGCTATCGCATGCAGGTGCCGGGGGACACCCTCGACTTCCTGCAGCCGCACCTTGCCGGCCTGCACACGCTGTGGCTCAAGCGTGGGGAGCAGACGATAAAACGACTACCAGGTTGGCGACGAGGCTGGGAATGTGCTTTGCAAGGCGTTTTGAACGTGCTTTGCATGGCATGGCCCACCCATGGCCCGTCAGCGGCAGGCACAGCATCTCGTGCTTGCAGGGGCTCCTCTACCTTACGAATTTGAAATGCTTGCGAGTCGATGGGATCCCGGACAAGGACTGCCAAGTGTTGGCGAGTGTGGTACTCACAACTGACGACGTTGCGATCACTGTGGCTCCCGACGCTTGCTGATCCGCCAACACCACTGCCTCTTTCGGCACTCAGGCACGGTTTTGTGGCAGTGCATACAAGCAGCAAGCAGACTTGCCATGGGCTGCATGCAATGTGTTGCTCTGCAAGCCCCCTGTTGGGCGGCACTGGGCAGCTGTGCAGTCTATTGCTGCCAATGCCTGGCGGTTGTCCAGAGCTCCCTCACGTTCAAAGACAGACCTTCCACTAGGTGCTGCACGTCAGTGGCGCTAATCAGTGTCGACCGATGTGCATGATGAACCCTTTGCATAATAGTTCCGTCGTCTTCACTACTGATGCTGCCAGAATGGACATCAAACAAGTGATGCTGGAACGATGAAGCTGCAGCTTTCACGTCTCATGCAGGAACCTGACGGCTCTGCGCCTCTACTCGCTGGGTCACGATGGCAATGTGGGCAGTGCAGCGCTGGCTCAGGCGCTGCCACAGCTCCGGGCTCTGGGGCTGTATCAATGCTGTATGAACTCGGCAACTGACGCAGGTGGGTGTTGCGGAGCAACGCACCGCGCGGATAGACCAAAAGTTATGTCCTGCAGATCCTGGCTCCTTACAGCTTACCCACAGTACGAGTATGTGGTACCCTGGACACACTGACAATGCACATTATGCAGGGCTCCGCCAATTATCAAAACTCAGGCAGCTGCGGCACCTGGCACTGCACCAGTCCTTCGAGTCTTGCACGCATCAAGGCCTGGCCGCCGCTCTTGCGACCATGACAGGTAGCAGTGTCCAAGCTCAGAAATCAACGAAGGAGTTTGCCACGGAAGCACTCTGGACACAGCAGTGCCTTCAGTGCTGTGACCCTACGTTCCAGTTGTTGTTACATGTGCTGGTGTGTCCACTGCAGGCCTTGAAGCATTGCTAGTCACGGAGAGTTCCCTCCTAACAGAGCATGCCTTGGCGAGCATAGCAAGGCGGACCAGCCTCACCGCCCTTTTTGTTGAAGGCCTGCCAGGCATTCCATCCACATGCAGGTAAGCAGGCCACACACCAGCATGCATGACGTCGCAGCATATGGACCCGTGTCACACTTGACAGCTCCTGCATGAGCCGATCACTGCTGAAGGATCAGGCCATCTACCACAGTGCAAGGCTGCTTCTAGAGTGTGCACCCTGCCTGTAATTGCTATTGTGTTGGTTGGTGATATGCAGTGCAAGTGCCTTGCCTAATGATGTCTTGCCCATGTGATCTGCCATCATGCTCTGCAGGGCATTTGACGCCATGCTCGAGGCACTTGGTTCCCGACTGGAGCAGCTGTCAGTGACTTACTCGGATTACCCCGAGCCCACAGATACCGACAGCCTTCTGCCCGCAATCTTGATGCGCTGTCCACGACTGAGGCAGCTCAGCTTTGATCTGAACTGGCGGGATCCGGATTATACGGTACGATTGCACTTGCGGCTGCCAGACGCTGGATTTGACTCGTGTTTGATTTACATTTGCTTTGACTCATGCACAGACGCATCTGACATGTGGTGAACCATGAGCATGTGACCTGCCTGTCACGGTGGAGGTGCAGGTTCCAGTCTGTAACGACGAACTTGCCCTCATTGCAGGTCATGGCTGATCAAAAATTGACATGCTGCAGCCAGCTATTTTTGACTTGTCAATCTGCGAAGGTGTGCTGGCGGCGGTGTGCGACCTTCAGAACCTACACAAGCACTGCAACGTGTTTATGTCCTGCATACAATGGACCAGGTCGAAGTGCTCCATGATCTGCTCCACATAGCAGGGCGTGCTTGGTGTGCAGGCGGATCTGATTCTGCCGTCTTTCCGAGAGGTGCGCCATCTGCATGTCATCGTGGCGGCAGTCGAGGACGGCGCAGCTCCACTCACACACGGTGTGTCCATCCCGCCCCAGCCAGCACCACCGGCAGGCCTCACGCATGCCGCCTCGACACAGACCTGCAGCTGCCCAGGGCAGGCGGTTTCGGGGCTGCAGATGACGCTTGCACCCACGATGTTGCAGGTCTACGGTGCCTCTCGCTCCTGGAACGTCTCGATATTCAACTCTACACTCTTGTCGCTGTGGGCACCCCACTGCTCGGCATACTGGAGGTGTGCACGCAAGCAATGTCACGATTAGTCCTTTCAAGCCACTGTTGTTGCTCGTGGTGTCAACCCCAGATGCTTAGGGTCATCGTTCACGAGGCATGCAGTTTACTTGCCGAATTCTGTGTATGTGTTGCTGTAGGGTATGTCCACCTGCAGCAGACTGACATGGCTGCAGGTCTGTGATGAATGGTGTGATGATGGCCCGAGACCCCGGGTGTCCAGTTGTCACTCTCCTGCATCACCGTTGCTGATGCCTCTGCATGTCGCATAGCCAATAACTGGTGCACATCACCTCTTCGCAGCATCAACAACATGCTCGAGTGGGGACGATCAGGCTGTGTGTGTACAACATTGTGGCAGCTGCGCAGCTGCTGCGTGCTGCAGACAGTGGCGGCCTGAGATCTCATAATCTGCTGCATACCTTCTGATCAGGGCTTTGGCATGGCCCATCTGGAGGCGCTGGCAGCGCTGCCGCAGTTGACGGTGCTCAACCTGTTCGACGTGCGCTGGGATGACGATGCCACCGGGTTCGGGCTGGCTTGGCTGGCCGCTCGCCTGCCTCGCCTGCGCGTCCTGAATGCACCCGACACCGTGCTGGTGCGTCCACGTCGCTGAGCAGGCTGTGTGCCAGGCCCTCCGACTTCGTAGCAGTCGTAATGTCGTTAGGTTTATGTTAAGAATTCTGATGAGAGCCGGCAGCAGGAGCAAAATTCTCGATCTGACACGCAGTACTTGCTTCTGCGCACATGTGCATGGGTTTGTTTCCAGCAGGCTTGAGTGGTAGCAGAGGTCAGGCTTGATGCCAAAGCGCATCACCGAAGTCAAGCCGACCATCTGGTTTGTGCTTGCAGTATCGGGAGATGGTCGACAACCCGGTGATGGATGAAGGGAACAATGCCTGCTACGAGCTGCGGGAGCTGCCAGGGCGCTGGCTGCGGCGGTGGCCCCGGCGGGCTACCTGTGATGTGGACGAAGTCATTCCTGTCAAGGAGTACTGGCCCGTGCTGCAGGAGCACCGCTGGCTGTGGGATGACTGAGTGGGGTTCGGGGTCCAGCCTGTACCACTTTGTGTTCAAGCTGACCCTGGAGAGCTGCAGTCGCCCGCCTGTCTTGCCCAATAGCGTCCCTCGCTGTTCGCCATGACTGCAAACACTTCCGGGCTCTGCGATTATCTGTTTTGCACAAAAGCACAGCCGCCTGTGTCGGGCCCCTTGCTGCTGGAACGACAGCAGTGCTCAGGGGCCATGCTTCATGCATTATCGTGCACGACGATAGGCAAATGACGATGAATTCTGTGGTGGCAATCTGTACGATCTGTATGTCTATCTGACGAGCAACAAAGGTGGATCCTAGGTTTGCGAGTTGCATGAGGAGTGCTGTGGTTCACCCTTTGCACTGTGGCATTTGTAAATAGAGACTGACACAATATTGCAATCCAACGTGGATGGGTTCGCAGAGTACAGACGAGATCAAACTGCAGGTCGAGCGCCCATTGCCATGCTGTCCGCTGCGGTCCTGGGCAGCTTCGAGGTTGCGCGGTCCTGGTGCAGCTGTGAAAACTCGATGCTGCCGCGCATGACCTCGCTGCCTTCCGTGATGTCGAGGCAGGCAAGCTCCCTGCAACGATGCATATGCATGTTGATGGCAGGCACCGTGACATGTCATGCGAAAAAGTGTACATGGCATTGCAGCATACAACATACCATATGCAATGCACCATCAAAGCCAATGTCATCTGCACACACCTGCGGACGTACTGGCCCAGTGCCACGGCATTCTGCCGCTTGGTGTTGTCATCGCCATACACATTCCGCAGCAGGACGTCGGCCATATCTTCCTGCCCCTTGAGTGCCTGCATATTGCAACTAATGTCTGTGGAACCACGGCCAGGTAAACCTGGTGCGCTGCAACAGTCTTCGAAGCACCAAGCAGACCGCCGTGACTGTGCTGTGCATGCTCCGTACCTTCTCGTAGGACTCGCAGCTGCCGTAGAACATGCGCTCCAGGTCCTTCAGCCACTTGCTGACCCGCACCTGCACCCAAGCAGCTTGCTGCTTCGAGGGACAGGACGGCGGCCTGACAATCGCCAGGACACAAACTTGGCAGCTGGTCGCTCACGAGACGACAGCACAGCCTCAAAGCATGGCAGCTGCATCCGCGCAATCGCGCGGGTGCGGGCGGCCGTGACGCTACCTTGACGCCCTCCGCATGCACGCGGATCTCCACGTCGTCCTGGAAGCCCTCGTACAGGATCTGCGCCAGCTCCCTGCCGTCGTCGCCCTCCCGCCGCAGCCGCACCAGCAGCATCCACACGTGCAGGACCAGCAGCGAGTAGGTCGCAGCAAAGCGGTCAGGCAGCCCCAGTGCTGCATGGCAGACATCGGTGGTCGTCAGGCATGCAATGCATGCACTCCAACCAGCTTCACGTGCTGTGGTGCTCCGCACAAAGCTCGAGATGCAGTGTGGGCAATGCGCATGGCAGCACTGCGCAAATGCCCCACAGCAAGTGACATAGCGCCACACCTTCCTTTAGTTGCGGACTCTCTGACTGCTGCACAATCGCCCGATATAACGATCTGGAGCCTGCGCCACCGCATCAATGCAACTTTCAAGAGTGCTGCTGTGCCCTTTTGCAAACGTACCCTGAGGCTTTTGCACTCCTGTTTTGCCAGCATGCATGGTGCAGTCGGAGGGAGCGCACCCCGCGACCGGGCGCTCTCTTTGCTGTAGAAGCCCGCCAACCTCAGCAGGAAGTGCTTGACACGCCCGATACTCTCGTCATCGGGCAGCTCGCCGGTGTCAACCGACCTTGCCAGGGACTGTGGACGCGCATTTGAGATGGCCGCCTGCGCAGGCGCCCGCAGTATTCGGCATGGTGATGATGCGATTTATGATAACGAACGCAATCCACAAACATAGTCAGATCACAGGTACCTTGAACTGCGCAGGCGAGGCATAGAACCGGTATGGCGTTGACCAGCTTTGCTGCGGCAGGAGAGCCGCTGCTGCTGCCGTCACAGGGGGCTGCGCTTGCTGGGCATCCGGCCATCCTGGCTGCCTCAGCACCGCTGCTTGCGACTCCTCTGCGTGTCTCAGAAGCTGGGTGGCGATGCGCTGCAGGTTGCCAGCCCGCACACGCAGCATTGAGTTGCTCACAAGCGCCGCGCTTCAGCTCAGCGGCGCCAGTATATAGTATGGCCCCGCACCAGTGTTGTAACAGCTAGTGCATCAACGGGTGAATGTAACAATTCTCCGATGCCAGGTGCAAGTCAGCAAGTGCATACTGACTGCCCTATGCCGCGCCGTGACGTCGGCCGGCGAGGTCGAGCAGGGGGAGGACCACCAGGACCCTGGATGCGCCGAACGCACCTCACGAGCCACAGATCGCCACCACGCAATCCACATTCGGCTGACATATGGCGTGCAAAGACAACTGGTGCTGCTGCTGAAGCCTTCAGGTAGGCACGCCGCAACGCTCGGGTCATCGGCCGTCACTCGGCTTTACCAGCGAATCGGGCGTCATGAAACTGCCGCCGGGCTATGTGCCCGGCCTGCTGCAGCAGCACAAGGCCACAGCCAAGGGCGGCTTCGGCGAGCGGCTGCTGCGGCAGTACGGGTGGACCGAGGGCAAGGGGCTGGGCGCCAATGAGACCGGCATGGCGGAGGCGCTGCGGGTCAAGCAGAAGAAGGACCAGACGGGGGTGAGCCACACCCGTCCTGCTGTCAGCCAGTATCAGCATAGAGCACCGGGGTTGGTTCTGGTAACCAATCTAGCGTTGGGCCATTGAAGGCGCCGCTGCTGCCGGCCGCAGGTTGGCGCCCACGGCAGCGAGATGTGGCGGGACAAGTGGTGGGAGGAGGCCTACGCCCAGAGCGTGGCCACCATCTCCGGCACTGCCACCGTGAGCTCCCGTGCACCGACCTCCAAGCTGCATCACATTCACGATCGACCTGCCTCTGGGAGTCCTGCCGTCAGAACGTCAGTGCATTCATTGTGCTGATGCTGTACTTTTCCTTTCGCAGGGCCCCGACAAGCTCCCGGCAGGCTCCAGCAGCGGCAGCGACTCCAGCGACTCGGATGACTCCACGGCGGAGGTGCCGGCGGCGGCCGCGCGCCGGGTGCACGCCGATGGCACGTCCTCCTCGGCGACGGAGGCCGAGCACAAGCTGGCGTTGCAGCTGGCCAAGGACCCCTGGGGCCGCTTCGGCGGCCGGCAGGGCAAGCTGGCGCGCATCCGGGCGCAAGAGCAGGCGGCCATCGAGGCCATGCAGGCGGCCTCCGCTGCCGTCAGCCAGCCGGCCGCAGCCTCGCAGGCTGTGGCGGCGGCGGCGGCGGGCGCAGCCGACTCTGACGCAGCGTCACCCAGGCAGAAGCACGCGAAGCGGCGGAAGCGGGAAGCCGCGCAGCTCCTGGAGGCGGCAGCGGGTGGGGCGGCTGGTGCGGCGCCGGCAGCCGCGGCTGAGGCAGCGGCCCAGCCGAAAGCCAAGCAGAGAAAGGGCGACAAGGCCGCAGCCAAGGCTGCGCAGGCAGCATCAGCCCCACAGCAGAAGGCTGCAGCAGCAGCGCCGGCACGGCCGCGGGAGCCCACTGCTGCCGACCTAGCAGCGGAAGCCGCTGCGGCGGCGATGCGGGCGTTCAGACCGACACCTGCCACGGGCTGGTGGGGCGCCAAGCGCTTTGTCTCATCAGGTACTGGACGTCATTCTCTTATCGGTCTGCTGCCCTCCGCTGTCAACTTGTAGCTCGATCCTGCGGTGGATATTGAAGTTGTGACGGCTTTTGGGAGGGCACATCCGATCTGGATGGACTGCAGCATCTTCATCGTGGGAAATGCTGACTGTGTAGGTGCACTGGGCAGCACCATCCTGCCGCCAGATCCACAGAAGACGGACGACAAGGCGCACGGCTTCACGGAGGCCACGCAGGAGGGGCTGTACATGGCGCTGCACAACGCCAAGACGTCCGGCAAGACCGGCCTCGGCAAGGGCAAGGGCAGCGGTGCGCTTCCCGGCCTGCCGGGTTTCAGCATGGGCCACGCTCTGTTGACTCGCAGCACACGCACATGCGCACGCATATGTAATTGATCTGCAAGGCTGGAAATGTGCAGTGCGCGGCAGTGGTGCTGATCTCAAGCATGCCTTGCCCTTTGGACGGTAGGGTGACAAGAGTAAGTTGAAATGGTTCGCAGGCATCGTTGGCGGTGCCAAGTGGGAGGGCAAGAAGACTGTCATCCAGGACGATGACGAGGCTGGAGCGTCGGCAGAGACCACATATGCAGATGAACTGCCGGCTGCGGGCGACCCCTCAGCAGCGGAGCCGTCTGCCGCTGCGCAGCGCTCTGGTGGGGTCTCCTGCCACCCTCCCTGTGCCAACGATCTTGCTTGTTGCTACCTGCCTGAGGTCTGGGTGCAGGCAAGATCGTCCATCAGGGTTGAAACGATCTGCCATCACCATGCTGACCATTTTGACACATGCTGCAACAGATGAGGCGGAGCCAACCTCGCCGAGGGCTGCGCCTGGCAAGAAGACGTTCAAGTACGGCAAGCTTGTGCGCAAGCTGGTGCGGCAGGTGAGCCTCATGTGTGAGGATCTTGTGGGCTTGCTGGTGAAGCTCAGGAGACGACGTGCTGCAACCCTAGCACCGCGCGCAAGGGCGCATGCTTCAAATGACGACATCAGGAGTGAGACACGGTCCTTTGGCACCGTCGACTTGCTGGTTGTGTGTCACAGGCGGATGGGCAGCAGATACCGCTCAAGCAGCTGGCGAAGCAAGTGAGGCAGCACTGGACAGCCGCGGCGGCACAGCATGGCGCACCGCCAGATGCCACCAGCATGAAGGCCATCCTGCGCGTGAAGCTTGAGCGCATAGTCGGAGTAGAGTTGCAGGGCAAACAGGTCGTGTTGTCAAAGTAAGCACAGGACCATCAGGTGTACAGTGCTATGAATTGCGATCCCTGCTCAATATTAGCCTAGCCTAGCGTGGTCTGAACGAGCTGGCAGTGACATGGATCTGTCCCAATGCTTCCGTGGTTTAAAGCACCGCCTCAAACATTATGCAGACATCAGCTGCTCGACTGTAGCCCGCTGCTGCTGTGATAGTGCGGCATCCTCTTGCATCAGCCTGCGGACAATGCGAAACCCAATTCAGACTCACTACTCATACTGATCAACAATCAAGTGCGGAAGGGACTCAACCAGGCTTCTGCGCACCGCTTGCACTCTGCAGCATGCGCTGGATTCCGCGGCACATCTATGAAGTTGTTCACATTGCCGCCATCCTGAGCACAAGACCGGCAGCCTCAGCTCTGCAACATGTTCAAACGAGCCAAAACAGGTATGCCCGCTTGCTGCCAAGCCATCCCACCTCCAGCAATGGATGGTCAGCATCGTAGGACCAGCGCCCGTCGAAGATCAGCTTGTACTGGTATCGCCCCGGCAGCAGGGACCGCTCTGTGCGATGCGCCCGCCGGCCAGCGTCCCAGGGCAGTGTCGCACGCTGGCCCCACCCCACATCCAGCCCAGCTGCCTGTCAGGTGACAGACCTCCTTGTTGATGGTCAGTGGGGTTGACGCGAGCTTGCAGAAACGGACAGCATGCATCAAAGGTCCAGTTCACCATGCTGCCGACTGTACTGTGAGCTGTGCAGCGGGAGTGAGTAATACACACCACATCTCACCTCGACTGTGCAGTCTGGGTGCTGTTGCAGCACTGTGATGGCTGCGGGCTGCAAGTCTGCGCCGTACAGAAGGTCGCACGTCGCCTCACGGATGGCGAACAGCTTTGGGTTGCACGGCCGCACGGCATATAGCTGCTGGTAAGCATCCTGAGACAAGAGGTCGACGGCGTCAGACCTGCCACGTCTGCTACGTCAAGCCACGACCCCAAGTGCAGCACAAGACAGCCATATCGTCAAGCAACAGCAGCATCACACCTGCAGCTCAAAACCCCGGCACCAGAACATGTATGCAAGTGCAACAGCTGGCGCCCTCCCCATGCCTGCATCATATGGTAGCAGCGTGGTTGACATGCGCTCGCCAGACTCATGCTTAAGCCAATGTCACTCACTGCAAATAAGCTGATGCCTCACCCGCCGTGCAGTGAATGTACACCTTCCCTTCACCCTGCGCATATGCACGCGCAACAGCGCGCACGGCCTCTGGCAGGTTTTGCCGTAGGCTGAAGGGGTCGAAGTCCCGGATCTCATGGCGCACATGGCGCACGTCGCCCCGCTCGGCCGCCCGTGCCACGATTGGTGCAACATCCAGGTCGAAGTATGCCATGTCCGAGTCTGTATGCAGAGGAACAGGCATCAAAAAGCATGTGACACATTCAAGCTGCAAGCGCATACATCAGCCAGCTTTGCTTGGGGATGTTCCCAACACAGTGCTGAGCCCACCTTGTTGCAAACAAAGAATTGTTCCAACACCCTCTTCGTCGACGAGCCTGCAAATGCCACTCAAGGTCTGTTCCTGCTGGCGGCAATTTCCTATGACAGCAGTGTGAACTGACACTGATGATTGACTTGCCTCGCATACTGTGCAACGGGCAACGGGATTCACCTGTCCAGGTCCTGAGGCGTCTGGAGGCAAGAACCAACGATGAGGTCGTCGAGCACGTGCGCAAAGTTCATGCCGTCCTCATGCCGGTATGTCAGCGTGCTGCCCATCTTGCTCTGCATCTCCTTGCTGTATTCGTCCGACTTCGCCTCTTCTTCGTCCTCCGCCGTCTCTGCAACACACAACATCCCTTGCCGGGGTGAATGCTGGTGCTTACTTTACAGTTGGGTGCGAAGCGTAGGTAGCATGAGGGGAGGCAGCCTGCACGCACTGCCGCAACATCAGCAATTGCAAGGTGCGTCTCACCTACATTCATGGTCGCGGAGCTTGCTACCGTGAACCGATGGCGATCAGTGGCTGAGGCTGCCGAGCGGATGGCACCGCATCGCGTGCGTGGCAATGGCACAGCCGAATGCCGCACTGCTGTCGGCCTGTCCACAGCACTTGCCTGGATCCAGTCTTGGTAGGACATGCACATCGCTACCATTTTGGTTCCCACGTGAAGACAGGCAGGACCAGCAGGCGACGATTGTCAGATGCCGCTAACGGCACAGTGCATGCCGCACAGGCGAAAGGCTGCTGGCCTGTCAGCAACACAGCAGGTCATAAACAATCCTTCATCAATAGGTGCATGCCGCACTGCACAAGATCGCAGTAATTGCGTGACAGCGTGAGCATTGAGCGGAAGTCTCCGAGTGTGAGATCTGAGATTGCCTCATGCGCCCTCATGCATGCTGCTGCAGGGAGGCTTGCTCAGTAGCAAGCACGCTCGGCACAAGTGCGTTCACACTCAAGACGCCACACGATCGGTCAGAGATCACTGCTGTGCTCACCAAGTGGCCGTGCTGCACGCCAGCCAGGTCGCAGACACACACAAGCAGCAAGGGATGGGACTGTGGCCATTTGGTGGCAGCAAACAGCAGGCAGAGCCCAAGGAGGAGGAGGCAGCCGCCAAGCGGGAGGCGCCGCAAGCGGTCAAGTCTGCACCGCAGCCCAGCGCCAAGGCAGACGGCAATGAGCCAGAAGATGTGAAGCTGTCGTCGGAAGCAGCAGTCGACCTGCCGCTGCCGGCCGTCTTCGAGTTCGGCGGGGCAGCTGCAGACGCAGGCATCACCATGAAGGGCATCTGCGCAGCGGACGATCCAGACCAGATCCAGGCGTGCCTTTGGCGGGTGGACCCAGCCTCCAAAGACACGCCAAAGGACGAGGCAAAGTATCAGATCTTATTCTGACGGGCACTGGGGCCCTCGGGATGGCCGGCATTCATTTTGCAGATGTTGTTGCTGTTGCAGACATGTTGTGCCAGTGGTACGTTCCAGCACGAACCACTAGCCAGGAGTAGGTATAGACCACTTTCAATTATAGCACTGCATGTCATGCAGCTTCGATGGCTTCGATGAAGTACGCAAAACAAGATGTGCAGCGGTATGGTACACATTGATGGCGGCGGCCCTTCCGCATCATGTGTAGCCGCTGTTGGCAACCTGCATCATACATGCTAGTGTTTGACAGCCTCGGCATGCCTGGCATTGATCGGAAAAGGCAGATACACACGCCATTCTCGGAGAATGCAACCACTGCACACCTCCAGGTAGCCAATCGGCTTGGAGAACTTGTGCCGAGAGCCAGGTGTTGGTGGCGGCTGTAACATTGACAAGCGTACGGAGCTCAGCAACCGAGGTCATGCAGGCATTGACAGACTGCTTTGCCGACACACTGAAACAGCAGCTATCATCGGGATGCTTGCATGCCAAGCCCTACACATGCACCAGGGTCACACTGGGCTCACCCCCTCTGGCCGCTTTGCTGGGGCAGTGACGTCAAGCTTCATGGAGACGAGCTCCGTCTGGTTCATGCCACCCACAACCTGCTGCCGGCGGCGTGTGTCCCGTGCTGCACAGGCAGGTGCAAGGTGGGATGGGCAAGCAGATGTGCCAAGGAGTATATGATGAGGCCAGACAAACACCACCTGCCTGGACACTTATGTTGTACACTCCTGGCATGTGACGTGACTCACTGTAGTACTTGATGTCGTAGACCAGGTTTGGGTCTGCATGCGGGATGACCGCACGCACGGTCTGGCTCCTGGACGTGCGACAGGACGGCAGTCAGCGCCTGCAGTTCCCGTTCGTCACCGGCAAGCATCACAGGGTATGGCCATCACGCAGTCAGCTGGCGCAGCGCACATGGGTGCAACCGCCCGGAAATCGCCTGCTGCTGGAAGGTAATCCTGGAATTCGGCATCACTCGCCACGCCGGTAATCTGGGTGAGCAGCAAAGTATCAGTCACGTGCCGTTTTCGCATGGCAACAGGTTTGCAATGCCCAATCGGCCCTCTGTTATCGCCTCGCTGCGCATGATGCTCGGTGTGTGCAGGAGCCGCACCCGCCATGGCGCCATGATGCGCAGCTTGGACAGGGCGTTGCCGACAGACTTCAGCGCCTTGCCCGCCATGCGGGCAGATGGCCGCTAAATCAAGGAAACCACTTGGCTGTTCACTTATGGGCACCAAAGATCGGTTTGCAGCCGTGTACCAAGGGAGAGGATTGCAGGTTTCCAGCAAGCAGTACTTGCGGAACAATGGAGCAAGCCCGCCCTATGCAGCTGTGCTGCCGCACAAGGTATACTGTATAGACGATGTTGTCAAAGTGAGTTTGTGAGCGCGGCACACTACTGAGCAGCAGGTGGTCCAGAACCCTGATCTCGCCGAGTGCAGCACATCAGCCCAGCCGATGCCACAATGCACGAAACGCGCTGCAGTCGCTTTGTAAGCAATCCCAGGTATTGCCATTGAGGTCGTCCGTGCAGCTGTGCACCCAGACGGGGTCAGGACAGGCAGCGGCTGCTTCATAGGTTCAGGGACTCGCAGCCATGAACTCGCTGCTGAAGGCCGGCAAGGCCCTGACGGCGGCCGGAGCCCGGGGCTTCGCATCCTCTCATGTCCCGGAGCGCAAAGTGGTGGTGCTGGGCGCCGCTGGTGGCATCGGCCAGCCGCTGGGGTTGCTGATGAAGGTATTACACTCGTGTGCACGGCGCTCTCGTTCCGCGGCATGATTCTGGGAGTAGAGCCTCCTTGTTCGTGGTTTGTGGCGCACCAACTTGCATCAGCCCTGTTGCACCGCCACTGGACTGGATGCTCCACATCGTTGTGTGATGCCTGGGCCAGCCGTCAATGCCGGCTGCCTCCTGCTGCTTTGCAGATCTCGCCACTCGTCAGCGACCTGGCGCTCTACGATATCGTCGGCACCCCCGGAGTGGCGGCTGACATCAGCCACATCAACTCGCGTGCCACGACAAAGGTGCCTGCTGCGCTGCCTGCCATGCCATGATGTCTCTAGGTCATGCCGTGCCACCCGGATGGGAAATGACACGGCAAGCTTTCCATCAGGGTTACGCTGGCGACGAGCACCTTGCTGAGGCGCTCAAGGGTGCCGACGTCGTCATCATGCCTGCCGGCGTGCCGCGGAAGCCCGGCATGACGCGTGATGATCTGTTCAAGGTGCGGCCTGCTGCTGACACATGGCGAGCGGGATGAGGCATTTTGCTGGCGTCTGTCATGCTCTCAGACACGCAGCGGACAACAGCCGCAGGCCCCACTTCAGCACATGATCAGGGTTGCTGTGCTGGCTGCAGATCAATGCCGGCATTGTCAAGGGCCTCACAGAGGCGATTGGCAAGCACGCGCCTGGGGTGAGCTGCTCGCCTGCCCCGCTACACGTGCAGAGCATTGATGGCAAATAAGAGCAGTCGAAGTATAACGATGGGCTCCAGCGCAGTACATGTGGTGCACGACACATGGTCCATGTCATGTGGTTCATCCACTTGCAGGCGCTGCTGAACATCATTTCCAACCCGGTCAACTCCACAGTGGCCATTGCTGCGGAGACACTGAAGAAGATGGGCGTGTACGACCCCAAGCGCCTCTTCGGCGTCACCACCCTGGACGTGGTGCGTGCTGCGCCACCACACATGATGCACCACATGGCGTGCGTGCTGAGCATCTACCTACATGTGCAACCTCTGCTGTTGAGTTGGGTACACGCTGTCCTTTGCCCTGTCCCTTGTGTCCACCGCGCGGCGATGTGCTCACCTCGGGGTGATGTCTTGGCGGCACAGGTGCGGGCCAAGACCTTCTACGCGGAGAAGGCGGGCCTGGACGTCGCGGATGTTGATGTGCCGGTGGTGGGCGGGCACGCCGGCGTCACCATCCTGCCGCTGTTCTCCCAGGTGAGCCGAAGCATTGGGCCGTCACCGCCTCTGGAGACTGGGCAGTCGAGCCATCTGCGTGGCACGCGGTTCATAGCTCCCAGTCTCCCGCACAGGGCGTACTTTAGAGTGCAGACACCCTGTGATCTCTGGTGACAAGTGTGGAGCACTGTGCCCTTGCAAGCTGGATGGACACCAACGTACGCAGCAGTCCGTTGCATCCTCAACTGGCCAGCTGGTCGCTGGCTCCCCAGACCACTGCACAACTGGAGGTTGCTGCACCGCTGCAGGCGACGCCCAGCGCGGACCTGAGCCAGGCGGACATCGAGGCGCTGACGCAGCGCACGCAGGAGGGCGGCACCGAGGTGGTGCAGGCCAAGGCCGGCAAGGTGTGCCCCGCCGCCCGCCGCCGGCCCCCTGTCACACGGCTGCGCCGTGGCACAGCCGTAGGCCAGCGCAGGCGGGCGGCGCCAAGGAGCGGCAGCAGCTCCCATCCCACACTCTGCTGTGTGATGGAGATGGGGAGCTCACCTGCACACTGGCCATGCACCCGGTCTTCGTTTTGAAGGCCTCCTGGCAGGTTGGTACCCAACCGAGTCGTGCATGTGCTGCAGGGGTCAGCGACGCTGTCCATGGCGTATGCGGGCGCGCTGTTTGCGGACGCATGCCTGCGGGGCCTGAACGGCGACTCGAACGTGGTGGAGCCCACCTTTGTGCAGTCGACGGTCACGGAGCTGCCGTTCTTCGCCTCCAAGGTCCGGCTGGGCCCCTCAGGTGAGCATGCGCAGCGCCTGGGGCCATATCTGCTGAGAGTTTGCTCACCAGGCCCGCACACTGTGTTGATGCCTTCCTGTGGCTGGCCTGAGCCACATCCTGCTGTGCTCAACGCACAGGCGCGGAGGAGATCTATGGGCTGGGGGAGCTCAACCAGTACGAGCAGGATGGCCTCAAGGTACACTTCTTCTGCATGTAATCCGTGAGATCACACCAACATGACGCTACTCCCGGAAACTGTATTTCTGATGTTGCGGTGTCTCTTCGCCTGCAGAAGCTCATCCCCGAGCTGAAGTCCTCCATCGACAAGGGCGTCGAGTTCGCCAACCAGAGCTGAAAGGGGACCTCATGCCAGCATGAGCAGTAGGATGGCAGCAGTCGTGTTGCCTCTGTGTGCAGCACACCGTCCAATGATCAGCAATGCACCACATTCTTTGCCCCCGATGTTCAAGCCCGGTTGGACTGGAACTGACTGGATGTAAGAACTTGAACAGGTTCCACCGATCTGGTGATCTTAGGCTGTGTTACAAGCAGGCCACAGCTGGACAATGCATGGCGAAAACAGCACATAGAATGTTTGAAATCAGAAGTGAGCACGGCGTGTCTCTATTCTACTCTGAAGCTTGGACATGCAAGCTGGCTTCTGAGCAGCGGTCAAAATTGAGCTACGCCGTCTACACTGCGCTGCAACATCGTCCACCACAGCAGCATGCTGACGATGGGGTGCGGGCCCCGCAACCGAAGCACAAGTGCGGCGCCCTACGAGTCTGCCGTGCTCTCCCCCACTAGCAATCTGCTCTGCTGACAAATCACGGGGAGGCTCTATGACTGCCCTCCTCGCTGACTGCATAAACTCGCCACTAGTTGCACACACACGGAAGCACACAAGTATCTGCTGTCGCTGGCGGCCAGCTGTGGTATGGGGTCAAGGTGCCGACATCACAGCACCCCGCGACCCGCTGCTTCCAGAGGAATGTATGGCCATGCAGGCTCCGCTGTGTGCGCCGCGGAGGGGCATCCAGGTATCTATTGCAGGCAGCCTGGGGGACTGGTCTGTGGGGCAGGCGTGGCGCCGCTCAGGGCTTCCCCTTGCGCAGCTTGGACAGGAAGCCAGCAGACTGCGTGCGGCGTGTGTCCTCCTGGCGGCTGGCCTCCAGGATGTCCTGTGACATGAACACCCACTGTCTCAGGGTGCGAAACCCTCGCCTTGCGTGGAATGCAATTGTCATGTTTGCACAAGTTCCTCGCATGGTATCAGCTGCAGCTCACCTCCAGCTGCTCCTTCAGCGACTCAAAACTGGGGCGCGCCTGCGGCTCCCGCACCCAGCACTGCCCCATGATGTTGGCCAGCGGCTGCGGGGTGCCAGGCGGCAGCATCGGCCGCAGCCCCTTCTGCACGACGCCCACTGCCGCCTGCCCAGCGAGGGAGCTGTCAGCAAAGGTTCTCGATATGCAGTCTTGTACATGCACGTCAGCAAGCAGCAGCATGCACACCATGCAGCACCAGCTTGATTCATGCAAGCTGGGTGGCACCGAGTTGTGAACCACACCTGCAGTGGCGTCATGTCCTCATAGGGCACCCGCCCTGTAAGCAGCTCCCACAGCAGGATGCCGAAGGAGAAGACATCCGCCTTCTCGCCATACGGCTTGTGCTCAATGACCTCTGGTGCCATCCACCTGTAGCATGAAAGCAGAGTAGGAGCAGTGTAGCAAGGGTCTTGGTGCAAGAACGGCACGATGACTGTGCAGCAGAAGCACAAGGTCGTGAGCGCTATCGTTCAATGACGCCGGGCGCTGCTGCGCCACCCACCTGTAGGTGCCTGTCTCAGCGGTCATGACGCCGGCGGTGTCCATGATGCGGGCGACGCCAAAGTCCGCGATCTTGACGGTGCCCGTCTCGTCCATCAGCAGGTTGGCGGCCTTCAGGTCGCGGTGCGCGATCTTACGCTTGTGCAGGTAGTCCATGCCGCGGCAGATCTCCACCGCCACCTTCAGCAGGTTGGCGAGCTTCAGGGGCCCCGCCCGCCGCATGTAGTCATACACACTCCCGCCGGGCATGTACTCCACCACGATGCACAGGTTGGGCTTGCGCGTGCAGGCACCGATGAACTGCACCACGTTCTTGTGGCGGACCTTCCGCATGATGGACACCTCCTGCAGGAACTCAGCATACTGCTGAGAGTCGTCCTGCACGTTGCGCAGGATCTTGATCGCCACGTCCTGCCCGCAGTAGGTGCCCTTGTACAGGTCGCCAAATGCGCCGCTCGCGATGCGCTCCTGAAACTTGATCTCCACTGCATCCAGCTCCCAGTCGTCTGGCGGCGGCACCGCTGCTGGCATCTCCATGCTCCGCTGCCGCTGGTCGAAGTCGATCAGGAAGGGCATCTCGCCGGACTGCGTGCGCGGGCTGCCCTGACCGCTGGCCGGCTCCGAGCCCTCGCCGTGGGGCGGCGGCAGCTCCTGCAGCCGCTGGCTTAGCACCTCCTCCAAGTCCTCTGTGCCCTGGCCAGTCCAGCCGTTGACGACAAAAACGTCCAGTGAGAACTTGTCGGTGGTGTTGAAGGCGTGCGCCTCAGCAATGTTGAGGTTCAAGTCCCCCAGCGCCTCTGACAGGCGGCTCAGCAGCTTGGGCTGGTCCACCGACGCGATGGTGACCTCGTAGAAGGTGTCCACCTGCTGCGTGTCTGTCGACGTCCTGAGGCTGTCCAGCCGGTCCTCGTGCTCCAGCATCAGCGCCTGGAGGTTGGGGGACGACCCGAAGGCGGGCCGCGGCAGCGATCGGCTGCGCGAGGACGCGCTCCTGGCCTGCTGCTGCGCCGCTTGCACGTGGTGCGCCTCCAGGCTGCCAAAGCTGGGCTGGCGGTCCTCCGAGATGCCGCGCGATGTGGTGACATCGACGGGGCGGACCTGGAAGGACACGGCTGAGGGGTCTGTCCTGGCCGAGTCCAGCAACCGTTTGTGGTTGAGAACGTCCAGGGTGGAGATGTTGACATCGAGCGCGTAGCGCGTCGGCAGGCGGTGAAAGTGCTCGCGGATGCCGTGCAGCACGCCCGTCGCATCCAGGTCGATGCTGGCGCGCTGCCGCAGATTGCCGATGAACGCCTCGAGGATCTCATTGCGCGTCGCCTTGCGCGCGGGCTGGGACTGGGGGGGCGGCTGCTGAGCGGCGGGCGCCTGGCTCATGCCGCAGGGCTGCCCCGCTGCTGGCTGGCCGGCGGCCGACGGGCTGACGGAGAGCTGGTGGTGCAGCGATCCCCAGCTGCTGGAGCCTACTAGGTTCGGGCTGCGCGCCACAAGCGTCACCATGTGCGGGCGCGTGCGCCGCCGCCGCTGCTCACGCTCCGCCTGCACCAGGATGGCATCAGGATGTCAGCACCGACCACGCACTTGCTCATAGTAGCTGTGAACACCCTCTCTGCGCCAGCGCTTGCACTTTGCAGGGCCGTGATGGCCCCACGCCAGATGGGTGAGTCCAAGGGCTCAACCCTGCACAGGAATACACACAAGGCAGGCGACGCCAGGCGGAACCAGGCCGCCGCCGCCTTGCACACGCACACACAGGCTGAAAGCTGGCTGCGCAGCCTGGTTGCCTACGCTGGGGTGCCACCGAGCCCTCAAGCCGCCACGTTCAAACAGTCCTACAGGCACGGCCTCCGGCACCGCCGGGCCGGCTGCTGCTGCCGCAGCGCAGCAGCAGAGGACCCACAAAGACACACGACCGGACAAACAGACCGCCACGCCGGTCGCGTCTTGGATGTGCGGGAATGCGTAAAGGGCACAAAGTCAACGAGGAGGTCCAGCAGGAGTGGCACATCCCCACAGCAGCGTCGCCGCGGGCGCCCACCTGGCCAGTGACTGCCGGAGATCGGCTCCCTCATGTGCTGCGGGCGGAGACAGCGGGCCGGGTGCTGCCCCACCACGCTGACGGACAACTGCTGCCTCGGCAGGTGGTGTTCCGCTTCACACAACCTTGCGTTCGCTCTGCAACCCGCCTGACAACTCTGCGCAGTACGTAGCGGCAGTCACGGTGCAGTTGATGTGCAAGCTGGCGCGGGTGGCAATCTGGCAAATCTGCGTGGGCGTGCAAGCTGGTGGGGTGACGAATGCATGTCCCCAGCTCAGGCTGACTCAGCAACCTGCAGCACCAGCTTTTGCCAATTTCACGTCATTCCGACGAGGGCCAGATGCGCTTTTTGCCTGATCACGCGGAGCAACTCAGAGGCGCACAGTGGCCGGACACTGCACGTCGCTCCCGGTCCCAACAGGCCGCACCGTGTCTTGGGCCGTGGCTCAGAGTTTACCAAGCCGGCCAGCCGAAGTTCTCCTACAATACCTTCCGTCTGGCTGGTAGCAGCCTTTGCAGTTCCAGCGTTACCTGGTACGTGGTCTCGTCCTGCTGGGCAGCGACTGGCGAGGTGGTGCAGCTTGATGCTTGCCAAGCAGACGTCCAAACACCAGTCGTGGCTTCCGCGGCAACGCATTGTGATGCAGACTGTGACCACACAGCTGACGCCCGCACAGTGGTTCAGCTGCCGAGCCTGACGTGCTATCCGTCATGGCGGGCATGTTTGCTGCCGCTGCGCAGCCCGATGTGGTGCGTGCAGCGCAGAAGGACCAGCAGTACCTGAGCATTTTGACAGAGGCGCTCTCCAGTGCTGTGAGCGCCACTGCAGGGCAGTTCCGCCGGCTGCAGTGGGAAAGGTGGGACCACGACCTACATGAATTGCGTGCTGAGGCTGCGCTGCAAAGTGCTTTGCTGTTGCCTGAAGCGCATGGTGATGCATGCGTGTGCTTGCCTGCAGAGAGACGCACCTTGCTGCTGGGGTCCTGTACTATGCGCTCACGACTGGCCCGGGGCTGCAGACACTCGGCGAAGAATACTGCGACCTGCTGCAGATCACAGGTTTGGCTGCTGACGCATTTGGTCCAAAGTATGCATGCACGGGCTCCCATGCTGTCGGGAACCACAAACCTCACGTCGTAGCAGTGTTACCGGCCACAGGCGGCATGCCAATGGAGCCGAGCGCAGCACGCCGTGCTGTGCTGGTCGCACTACAGAGTGTTGCGCCGTATTGCCTGGCACGCTGGGCGCCTGTCCCTGCCGACAGAGAGGATGGTAACACCAGCTGGCAGAATGACAGCCCCGCCGTGTTGCCCACCACCACAGCACCACAGCATGCTGGAGGTCTGCAGCCGCTCCCGCATCAACGCCTCTGGCAGCAGGTCAGGAGACATGCTGCAGAGTCCTGGCAGTGGCTGGGAAGGTACTCTGGTGAAGCTGCACGGCTCCATTTGGCTCTGTTCTACATATACGGCACGTACTACGAGTGGCCAAAGCGGCTGGCAGGCATCCGGTATGCCTTCATCGGCAAGACTATGGAGCCGCGTGCCAGCTATCGCGTGCTGGGCACGCTGCTGTTCACGCAGCTGGCCATCACGGCAAGCCTTGGCGCCATAGATGCGCTTGCGCAGTCGCTGACCCCGCAGACGCAGCGGCGTGATGAGGGCACCTATGCCAACAAAGAAGGGCATGCAATACTCATGCAGGCGGACTACCCGCAGCAGCCAACAGCGCAGGGCCACCAGGGCCTTCCCACAGCATCACAGGTGCAACAGCATCAGCAGCTGTCAGAGGGCGATGTGCCGTCCCGCAAGCGCTGCCCGCTGTGCCTGTCAGTGCGGCAACACCCTACTTCCACGCCCTGCGGCCACCTGTTTTGCTGGAGCTGCATCGCGCAGTGGTGCAACAAGAAGCCAGAGTGCCCATTGTGCCGCAGTGAGGTTCTGACATCGGACCTTGTGGTAGTACACGGTGCAGACATGTAAGCACGCAGATGAGCACTCAGTGAGCAGCCTGATTCGGAGTTCACTTGACAGCACCACGTTCTTGGGAGTGCATGCGGGCAGGTACAGGACATCAGCACTGCAGGCCCTCCAGGTCCGCAGGTCCTCGCTGGCACCACCAGCGAGGTGCCTTCTTGCTGTTGGCTCTTGGTAGAGCTGGCAGTCTACATGCAAGGATGAGGATCAGCACAAGCAATCGCCATTGACATATGACAGGAGAGTCACGAGTGATAGGATCCAGTGGGCCAATCTGGCTGCAGGCCTGAGCAGCCATCAGGAAGTCATGGCAAAGTACTCGGCTCATGACCTGCTGTGGAGGAGGGAGAAAAGCAGGGTGCGATATCGTTTCACACAAACGTGTGGCACAGGAATGCTTCGAAGTATTTTGCATGGCATAGTCCAGTCATGAAAGCCATTGCAATCTTGAGTTGGACGCCATCGCTTACGGAAGTTTGATGTTGGCACCGCAAAGCTTTTCACAATTGGAGTCCACATGCTGCGAGGCTGCACAGCTTTGACGCATGTTCCGTTCAGGGGACATGCGTGAAGCACAGGCAGCGTACCAAAGCTCTAGGAGAAACATTTAGAGTGGGATCGGGTGCCAGCCACAATGTTTGAGCAGCGGGTGCTGTACTACCTTCAGCAGTACCTTGGCAAGTATGTAGCCGGTCTGGATGCCGACGCACTACGCATCTCAGTCCTGGCAGGCGATGTGGTCCTGCGCAATCTGCAGCTGAAACCAGAGGCGCTCAGCAAGCTCAAGCTTCCCATCACGGTCAAAGCCGGATTGCTGGGTTCACTCAAGCTCAAGGTTGGTTACCACGACGCAGCTGTACATGTGTCCCCATGACACAGCAAGTCTGCATTGTGTCGGTTGAAGCTCACGACACAGCGGACCGCATGCAGATCCCATGGCGAAGCCTGGGTCAGTCGCCGGTGATCGTGGAGCTGGACAGCATTTACATGCTGGCGTGTCCAAAGACAGAGGCTGACGCCGCCGCTGCGGCAGTTGATGAAGTGGTGGGTGCATATGATGTGCAATGGCACAGTCATGTGATTCCATGCGCTCACCTGCGGCAAATGCATCAGTTGCTAAAGGTCAATGCTGACCATGAGACAATGCTGGACCAAGTTTGTGACGTGACCACAGGACGACTCGGAGGCTGCAGCAATGGAGCGGAAGCGCAGAGCCGTGGACGCAAAGGAACTTGACTGGGTGCACCACCACCTGCGGGAGGAGAAGCAGGATCCCAGCGCCAAGGAGGGCGGCGGCGGCTATCTGCGTGGCATGATTGACACCATCATCGGCAACCTTCAGCTGTCGATCACCAACGTCCACATACGATATGAGGTGAGGAGGATGTGCATGTATGCAAGGGTGCCTAGGCTGCATGCTTGCACGCTTTCTGGCTGCAAGCATCCTTGACTGACTTGCAGCTGCATCCACACTCATGCAGGACGAAGTGAATGTCCCTGGCTGCCCGCTGGCCGTGGGCTTCACGCTGGAAAAGCTTAGCGCGCACACCATTGATGAGGCGGGCAAGGAGGTGTTCGTGCACAAGAATGCGCTGGAGCTGCTGCGCAAGGTGAGCTGATGTGGTCGCAACCTGCACTTGCAGGCAGGACGCAATGCCAACTCATCACACTCATCACGCAACACACGCTGGCACCATCAAGCTGCATGGCTCGGCGGTCAGGGGTGTTGACATCGCGCTCATGGATGCAGGCGTCAGAGCTGAAGCGCCTGGCAATGTACTATGACGTGCACACGGAGCTCTGGAGGCCAGACAAGCCGTGGGCGGACATGAAGCGTGACGATTGGACGGCGCTGTTCCAGCCGGGCATTGCTTCCGCGAGTGAGGGCGAGCCACAGCCGCAGCATACATATGTGCTGAAGCCTGTGGATGGGCGCCTCAACTACATCCGCCGTGGCCGCAACGTCCGCAAGGACGAGTCGCAAGCCGTACAGGAAGCGGACCTCAAGCTGCACGCCATCAGCCTTCACGTCTCCGGTGCGTGTCTCACGCCCGCGGTGTCCTGGAATCTGCACACACAGCATTGTCACTTGCGGATCCTGCATGTGATTGTAATGCTGGCTCTTACATGTCAATTGCTCTGTACAGGCGAGCAGTACCAGACCCTGCAAAAGGTCACCGGCAACTTTGCTACATATGCCGCGAGAGCCCGCTACTGGGACCGTCATCCGCGCCTGCGGCCCAGAGATGCAGAGTCAGCGCGAAAGTGGTGGATGTACGCTGGCAGCATCCTGCGGGAGCAGTTCAAGCCGCTGATGACTTGGGCGGATGTGGAGAAGGTGTGGTGTGTTGGGGCATTTGCTGTGACGGCTGCGTACTGGTTGCGCCTGACGCCTGTACAGGATATCTCCCATGCCAAATGCAGGTGGGATGGATGCGGCGGAAGTACATCCCTGCATATGTGGAGTGCCTGCAGCAGAACAAGATGGGCGGCGACGAGGAGACAAAGAAGATGGACGAGGAGCTGCCCGAGGCGACCATCCTGCTCTTCAGGCGCCTGGCGCACACTCAGGTGGCATCTCAATGCGCACAGCAGTATTGGGGCAGACGCCTGTTCCCAGCCCATCATCCCACAGAGTACATGGCTGATCACTGCTTCTCCCTACCTGGCAACAGGTTGAGGGTGACAAGCGCAAAGCTGCAGCAGCCGCAGCAGCGCAGCAGGGCGGCGGCTGGTTCGGCTGGTTCCGCGGCACCCCGGCGGCAAAGCCGGACGAGTCGCAGGAGTCGGCTCCGGATGGCGAGCTGAGCGAGGAGGAGAAGCAGCACCTGCGGCAGCTGGTCAACGAGCAGGAGGAGGCCCTGGATGTTGGTGAGCGCATGCTCTGCCTGCCCTCAGCCTGTCGGGCTCGTTCTGTTTGTAACTGGTGAGCAGCAGCACTTGCACTGCTCAGCTTGAGCTGGTGATCAAAGGCATGCATGCACCTCATGGTGTTCTGCCATCGCGCACAGGCTCGGAGTCGCCCCACAGCGTGCGCATGAAGGTCACGGCATCCATTGACAGCGCCGCGGTGGTGCTGGACTCCGCGGCAGGCGAGGTGCTCCGCGCCGCCATGGAGAACCTGACTGCGGGCGCACAGAAGTACCCAAAGACGCTCGCCCTGGACCTCGAGCTGCGTGCTGTGGGCATCACCAGCCCCGAGGGCACCTTCCTGCGCTCTGGCGCACAGCTGATGCACTCGAGCAGCCTTGCTGCCCGTGAACATGGTGGGAAGCAGCTGCTGCCAAGTTGCTGTGCCTAGATTTTGCCCCCTGTTCATTTGTCCGAGTGCCACGAGGCTGCTCGTATTGAATATCCTGATGTCAGCACGTGTTGCCTGCAGATGTGCAAGAGCACAGCATTGTGGAGGAAGGTGGGGATGACACTGAGACAGCTTTGGAGCGGCAGCATGCGCTGCAGCTGGGCCTGGTCCAGAACCCACAGGATGGCAGCGCGGATACCGCCATCAGCCTGGCGTTGTCGTCCAGCTACATCACCTACTCGTCTGCTACAGTGGACCGCCTGAAGGACTTCTTTTCGACTAAGGAGGTCAGCCTTGAAGCCATGCTCACACCCAGGCTGCACTCTTGAGCTGCTGAGTCCTCACTGCCGATGACACTGATGCACACATCACACTGCAGGCCACAGACTTGTCTATCGTGGCAGCGCAAGCAGCAGCTCAGGTCGAGCGGGCGCATGATGCGGTCAAGAAGCAGGCGCAGCAAGCACTGTCGTCCAAGCCCAAGCTGCAGCTGCATGTCACGCTGGACGCCCCCAAGGTTGCTGTGCCCATTCCAGAGGCACCACACGGGTCAGAAGGTGTGCTTCGCATCTGGTAGGCATGCAAGTCTTGTTTGCAAGCCAGTGCAGTGTGAGGACAGCTGGTCTGCTATGTCCACGGCAAGCCTCTGTGTGACGCAAGAAGCAGTGTATCCTGCAGGGCCAGTGACCATGGTGCTGGACTTCGGTCGCTTCGTGTTTGACAGCGATGCGGCATCACTTACGCACCTCAGTGAAGAAGAGGCGGCTGTGTACCTGCCATTCCAGCTGGCTGGACGAAACCTGTCTGCATACCTGGTTGACGGCGACTTTTCGTGGGGCTACATGGAGGAACATCGGCTGACGGCACTTCTGACAGAGGGCGGCGTGGTGGCAGGTGCTACTTTGCACATCAGGATGTTGTGGAAGCACACTCGACTATCGTTTCGAGCAGCCTGCTCATGAGCCAGGTGTTTTGGGCAGCAGGGCATGCGGTGCGACGCCGTCAAGTCGTGGGAATGCATGTCTGCAGGTGGCAAGGCAGTTGTGGTGCCGGTGCTGGAGCGGTGTGAGATGGATGCCACCCTGCACCTGGCCAAGTCGCAGCACCCCAAGCTGCCGCCGCTGCGCCTCGGCGTGACGCTGCCGACGCTGCGCTTTTTCATCTCGCCAGCCCGCCTGCACCGCGTCATGCGCATCCTGCACGCCGCATTGCCAAGTGCGCTGCAACCTGTGCCACCGGGTGCAGTTGTCACAATCTGCTGTGAACCATAGCACTGCATTGGCAGGCCATACCACTTGTTGCGTGTCTGAGCAGCCGGTGGGCAAGTGATACCTGCACATCTGCTGCACAGGCTCTAGCACGGAGAGTGAGGGCCCTGCAGCCGTGCCTTTGTGGCGACAGAATGCAGACCTGGAGGGCGAGGTGCAGGTTCTGGTTTGGGGGGGTATTGGGCATGCAACAGCGCAGTGGCAGCGACGGCATGCCGTCCTGTACCGCGGGGGCCTGAACCTGCTGCCATCGGCAGACAGCCAGCATGTACTAGCAGCACATCCATTGCGTCACGACAGGTGCTGTGTGAGGTGCAGTGCAGGGTCACCAGGTTGCAACGAAGGCAGCATTGCTTGCACAATACCAGTCATGTCGAGGGTCAGCAGAGCAGCATGAATTTTTGCAGGCGCATCACTGCTGTGCCACCTGAGCACGTCGGCGGCATCGAGCACTGCCTGGCTGTTTGCGCCCGCGACACTGAGCTGCCCAAGGTGGCGGAGGACTCCGACGCGCTGGTCATGCGCTTTAGCAACCAGGCCCAGGTACTTGGTATTGCTGCACCTGGGACAACCTCCCACCACGCAGCAACCTGCAGTCACACTGGATAGTCACAGGCGGATGTCATTGATGATAGTGTCCTAGCGCTGCAGGCTGAAGGCTGGCAGACTGCCATGAAGCAATCTCGTGCAGCATTGGAGGCCTTGGCCGGGCATGGTGATGGGGAACTCACATCGCGGGAGTGGGACTCCATGTCTATGTCCAGTTCTGAGGGCGGTGCACAGGCAAATGGCCAAAAGCCGACCATGGAGATCCGTGCCTCGCTGGGCGAGTTTGCCATCTTTGTGTCCGGTCGCGTGTGCAACAATTGGTGGCCATCAGACGGCAGTGAGGTGCGATGCTTGCCCTTTTGCAGCCACACATACATGCACATCGCTTGCTGAAGCATAGCACTGTGGAGCGCATTCTCAGGTACCAACAGCACTGCTGCAGGAGTCCTTGGCCGCCGTCCAAGAGGAGCATGTGTCTATAGTCAATGTGGACGGTGAGCGACCGCTGGCAGTCGTGCGTGCATCAGGCGCCAGGTCGAACATTTCGCTCGGCTCACAGCACTTCGGCGTGGGCGTCGCCATTGGTGCGGATGCTGGCCTGCTGAGCGTACAACCCCTCATCATGTTTGTGGTGCCGCACAGCATCGCCTGTATAGTAACTTGCACTGAACCAGCATATGCACATTTCGCAGGCACCTTTGAGATCGAAGATCTGCTGGTGGGCCCAAAGTGCCGGCAGCATCGTTACCTGGCGCGCTCATATGAGTCTCTGGACACTGCGCAGCTGCCGTCGGTGAGGAGTGTGCAGGGACCGCAGATAGAGAATGCCATGCTCATCATTCAATAGACATCAATGTATGTGTCACTGCTGCTGCCACACCCTCATCAATGTCACGCAGGATGGGCAAGTGGGCAGCGATGACGAGTTTCACGATGCACCAGAGCACCTGAGCCGCTCCAACAGCGCCCGCAGCAGCGCATCTAAGCTGTCCTCCTCCTCGGCGTACTTTGATGCGCCTGAGGACGTGCCAGCACCAGGCACGTCCAGTGGTGGTGTGCGCAGCGCCTTGTGGCTGAAAGCACCTGCATCACTGCTAATCACCCAGCATGACCCTGCATATGGCATGTGCTCACACAACATCCACCTCGCATGCAGAGCTGAGCAAGGCCAGCCCAGCGCTGCCCGGCAATGCAGCCGAGGATGGTGACTTTCAGGCCTGGACGCTTGACTTCCAGACCTGGAAGCCGGACAGTGTGGACTACAAGGGCGTTGACGCAGACATGTCGATGAAGCTCACCAGCTTTTGGTTCTTCTGCAACCGCCCAACTGTTGGCGCACTGATTGGTTTGGGAAGCGACATGGCAGCGGCCACTGACACAGCTGAAAAAGCACCGCCTGGGCAAGCTGCACCAGAACAGGCCAGGGATGCAGACACTACAGAGGTGCAGTGGATGATGTGCTCGTTGCAGCATGACAAGCACCTGTTTGACGGCAGCCGTAAGGCAGGATACTATTTGCAGCTGCAGAAGCTTGATGAGCACAGCAGGGGTGCAACCGCCGACCCTGCTGGTGGCACAATGCAGGCTGATGGTGAGGCTCTTGAGGTAGAGGAGATTGGTAGGGGGGAATCTGGCAAGCTGCTTTTGGAGGGTGGGCAGCAGCGCACCGTTTTCCGCCTCAGCGTTCAGATGCAGCGCCTGGAAGCCGTGTTCAACTATGAGACAGGTGACGCGCCCCCTCTGGGAAGCATCTCAGTACAGGTGAAATCCTCTACCAGCTCACTTGCTTTGCACAAATGCATCTTCTGCTCCGTCATGACATGCACAGACAACACTTTACTGAGTTACAAACGCTCTCACCTGCTGTCCAGGACACCGGTTTTGATTTGGCAGTGCATCCAAACTCCTTGGTCATGTCGGCCAGCCTGGGCAACGTTAATGCCATCGATGCCACTCTGCCAGAGGGCAATCCCTACCGAAAGGTGTCTAGTTCACTTGCATACAAGATGACTTGGATGCCTGGGGGTCTTAGTATGACGAGTAAGCTCCGCCACTGAATGATTGACTGGCCTTTTCTGCTTGCAGGCATGTCAGCCAAGGGACGCTGACGCTGCTTCCCTGATCAAGCTGGACATTGCCTCCCACCCTTCGACAGAAACAAGAGCAGACAACGGTCGGGTGCCGGCAGGGCTAGAGTATTGGTCAGTCGACGTTCAGATCACACAGCTGGAGGTTGCATTCCTGAACCGCTTCCTTCAGGTGAGCGGTCAGGCATTACTGAGCTACTGTGTCAGGTGCACGGCAGCTCTGACCCTGGTCCACACTTGCAGGCGTACTGTGAAGTGTGCAAGCCATCATGTGGTGTGCACCGCAGGAGATCTTGGGTTTCATCAGCGTGACGCTTGCGTTGCGCCCCGAGCCCAAGGAACGTGCAGCACAGCCGCCGCCGCAGCAAGACGGAAAAGGCATGGCAGCAGCATTGGAATCGCAGGCTGTGGCACGCAGCCTGGGTACCGTGCTGCAGCTGGATGTGGCGATGGATGCACCCGTGATTGTGATGCCCCGCAGCTCGGAGTCGAAGGACAAGGTGTGCTCATAAGACCGTATACTGCAGCAGGCATATGTCTTGCTCTGTGCTGATGCCGACATGTGCAGTGTCGTTGCTGCAAAGGTTGCATTCGCTGCTCTTCGAGATCGCAGGTGGCCCTGACAATGGTCCGTGCTCTTTGTTGCAGCTGGTGGCAGACCTGGGCTCACTGCACCTGTCAAACTGTGTGGCCTGGCTGGGCACCGTCGGACGCACGCCGAAGGACGCAGCAGAAGACCCCTCATTAGTGCTGTTGGACACCACAACGCTCACCATGCGCGGCCTCAGCGCCAAGGTGGACGCTGCTGGCCACAGCGGCGGCAACATCATCAAGGAGTATGACGAGGGTACCAAGGTGAGGGCTCCCTGCCACCACATGTTCGTACTGGTCTAGTTGCTGTGCAGTTTGCAACTGGTGTGTACACAAGCCTCGTTTGAGAGTGTCGGTTTGCAATGGTTGTAATCGCTTGTTGCAGGTGGTCCTGAAGCGCCCGCTACGCGATGTGCAGCAGCAGTTGCCCATGACAGAGGTGGCCATCAGCCTGCCATCTATCAAGACCAGCCTGTCCGACACAGAGTACCAGTTGATCACGTCAGTGGCTGGCGCCAATTTCTCAGAGCCTCTGCATCTGTCAGACGAAGCCAGGTAGGCAGTCGCTCGCCCCGTACCTGTGCACGCCCTGCTGTTGCCCCTGAGCTTGCAGCTGTTGCACATTGCACACTTGGCATCTAGCACATGTATGGAAAGCTGGGTCACGACACATGCCATGTCACTGTGCAGGTGGATGCAGGCCCAGCATGCACCCACAGCCGCGGCTGCAGAGGACGCACTTGAGCCAGAGGAGCGGCCAGAATCTGGCAAGGTGCCACCCTGACCACAACAGCAGTGCCAACCTTCCCTGTACAGGTGTTCAACGTACACGCTGCAGGGCCAGGCGGCTGACAAGGATGTCTGCGTTCCGTCAGGCCGTCCAAAGATCACAAAGCAGTGCGGCCTCAAAGGCATCAGTGCGCAGCAGCGGGGCAGTTGCTGCAGCACGTATACGCGTGAAGGCCGTCGTCAACATTGGCAGGGTCGAGCTGGAGATGATGCGCAACCTGCCTGAGCACCGCACAATTGAGCCGCTGGCCCGCTTCCAGGTGATCTGCAGATCACTATTTTCTGTGGATATTCTGGTCCAACTAGGGTCGCCAGTATTGCCATCTTGTTTCCCTCTCATTTCGATTGACCAGTGCTGAAACAAGATTTGTGCTCACCCAGGTATTTGACCTGTGGGTGAGCTACCACAACACCGAAGACGGTGCCAGCAGTGTCTCGCTGTCACTCCCGCATGTGGTCGGCATCGACGCCCGCCCCTGGGTGCTGGAGGAGCACTCACTGGTCATCTCTGCAGGTTTGCAACGTGCTTGCTGAAGCTCCCGCTGCAATTGACAGCAGTCTATCGCATGTCGGGACCCGTCAGCACCCAGTTCGCGTGATACAACCCGCTGCTCTCTTTTGCCAGGTGGCTACAAACCCTTGACCCGAAAGCCAGGACAGCAGGCGGCGTCACGAACGGCAGGCAGCGGTGAGAGGCAGCTGGCGCCATCCTTTGCAACATTGCACTTTATGCAGCAGCCTGGCAAGGCCAGGCTGACAATTCGGCTGCAGCAGCCCAACCTGGTGGCAGAGGTTGGCTTCATCCTGGCGGTCATCAAGTTTGCGTACCCATCGCTGCCGGTGTCCGGCGTTTCGCCCATACCCTTCCGCTCGACAGATGTGCTGCTGCAAGGTAATCAGGGCTGCCATAGCCTGCATGTCGGGTTGCAATGCTCCTCGTACAGTGAAACGCTGTCATGTCACCAAGCTGACCATTGCAATGAAGCTGTCACTACATCTAAACGCGACCGTTTTCTGCATCTCCTTGCAGCGCCGGTAACCACGGCAGAGGGTGATCTGTTTCTGTCGCCCCAGTGCCGACTGCTGGCAGATGGACCAGCTTGTGATGACTACACCTACGATGGTGCTGGGCACCGCATCGTGCTGCCAGATGACATCAAGGTATGCTGAGCTTTGGCGAGTCCGACGGCATGACAATTGCGCAGCGAATCCTGCTTAAGAATGCACCGTGGGTATCAGCCTCATGAGGGCCTTGCTGCGCCGTATGTTGCAGCCGGACGAGGGTCTGCCGCTCATTCTTGTGGGCGCTGGCAAGACGCTGCAGCTGCGCAACGTGACGGTGCTGGGCGCTGCTTCATTGCCGGCCTGCCTCCATCTGGGTGCAGGTGTGTGATGTGAAGCAGCTTGAGACTGCTGCAGCTGGGGACACACAGGCATCCACCACAGTATTGCAGCCAGATCGTCACTGTCGAGAGCAGTCCTCGCTCTGCAGGTGCTCAGTTTGTGGCCCACCCGGGCGACAATGTTGAGCGTGTGGACACCGCAGATCTCGCTCGCTTGCGGTCATTCCCCAGCCCCTCACGTGGAACGCCTGGGTGAGCGGCGTGTCATGTGCGACCACCTCAGGATGACGCCTGAAGAGCTCAACCTCCGTAGCAGGCAGTTTCTTCCAATAGATTTGTCCTGGCCACAGGCGTGACAGTGCAGATGGTGCCACCAAGGCATTCCAGAGTGCCGTAACCAAGGCCCGGGCAGCCAACGCCCTGACTGGTGGTGCGCTTGCTCACCCGGCCGAGCAGCAGCAGCAGCCAGCCACCGAGTTTGTCATGGAGGTGGCAGCACTGGACGTCGGGCTGCACTTCGTGGAGGTGGAAGGTCCTGATGACGAGGCCGACAAGGTCCGTATGTCACAATCGCATAGTGTGGCAAAGGTGCTCATCAGGCTGGCAGATGACGTCCATGTTTGGTACTGCCATACTGCAACATGCGAGTGCGTGACAATAGTATGTGCCCACGCGCGCAGGCTAAAATGCCAGCTGGTGCAGCGGGGGCCAGTCCCGATCGCCCCAGCACCTCTGTGCGCATGCTCGCGGCATTCTTTGACGCTTCTGCTGGGTACCACAGCGGACCCGATGGCAGCACAGCCTCGGCCGCGCTGCAAGGCCTGCGTCTGGAGTCGCATATCGTCCTGAACAGCACCGAGGTTGAGCAGAAGCTTGCATCCATCAGCCAAGTGAGTCATTGCTGACAAGCGCTGCCAGTGAGCAATGCTGTCTGGGTTGCCTGACACACTGTGTGACACGCGGCCTGCTAGCGAGTGAATGAATGTCTCGATTGCTGCCCTTATCTGCCACAGGGTCGCCGGCGTGTGCAGGGGCGTGTGCTGGAGCCATGTCAGTTGACAGCAGAGTTGAAGCAGGGCAAGGCTGGAAATGAAGTGGAAGTCAAGCTCAGCACGCTGCGGCTCAATGTGTCTGTCGACGTCCTGGAGCTGTTGCAGAGCCTGCAGTCTTCCGTCCTTGAGCCGCTGGTGCAGCCAGCTGCTGACCGGTGCGCTGTCCAGCAGCATGGCAGCAACTCAACAACGAACTGACCTGCGCACGCTTATGTCTGCTTGACAGGCGCTGCACGAAAGACCATGATGTGCCAAGGTGACCCTTAAACTGCATCCAAATTCGGCTCTATTGTACTGTAGCCCTCTGGCTCGTTGCACGAGCTTCGTCAAGGTTTGGAGCAACGTGCGGCCGACGCGGGAGGTCTCACAGGCGCTGGAAGCGAAGCTTGTTGGCTCAGCGCCTGGGGTCACGTTCTGGCGCCCGCTGCCACCCATCGGCTATGCTATCTTGGGTGACTGCGTCATGCTGGGCCCTGCACAGCCATCCTTCCAGGTGACGGTTGAATCTTTGGGCTCATACTTCTCTGGGTACCATGAACAGCGCTGGTCTTACAATTGCCCGCAGCACCATGCAAGCTGATCACCTTGGTCCAACACTCTGTGCAGGCGCTGGCTGTTGCTGTCAACAGCGGCTTAGTCGACTACCCGGTAGGCTTCAGCAAGATGTGGGGTTGTGAAGGCCTGACCATCTGGCAGCCAAAGGCGCCAGCCAACTATGCCGCGCTGGGCTGCCTGATCACGACAGATGGCAAGCCGCCGCCACTGTCATCAGTGGTCTGCGTGCACCGCCAGGTGAAGCGGAGCATCTCTCGCCTCTGTGATGTGCCGGGCACCAGGCTTTGCGTGCGGGTTTGCAAGTGCTTGAGCATTAGTAGGCGTTACAACTGTGTGTCTGGCTTGTGATGCAGGCGCTGGTTACCGCGTCGTTGGGTTCCTGCTTCCCACTGCAGCCTACAGCCGAGGCTAGTCCACCAGCAGACGCAAAGGCTCCTGCGGCCAGCCTTTGGTGTGTCAGCAATGCAGCAGCAACCTTCACGGTTGTAGACGCAGGGGCTGACAAACCAACAGGTGTGCTGGTCGAATTTGATGTCTGCTGCTGCGAATGCGCAGATTTTGCTTCATGTGATGCCATGTTACCAATTCTTCTGTGCAGCCAGCGTCCATGCTGCTTTCATTCATGCAGATGTCACGCTGGACTTGCGCTCCCCACTGGGCGTGGTGCCAGCAGCACTGCAGGGCGCAGCCGCGCCTGCTGGAGGAGCGCAGCAGACTGCAGCAGAGCCCGTGGCAACGCCAGAGCCGCAGCGGCCTGGGGATCGACGCGTGTCGGTGGATTCTGTCGGCAGCCCGTCGAAGCATGCCATCAGCAGGCCATCTCCGCAGTTCCTGTCCTACAGACGCTTCTGCCGGGCCCGCAACCTTGGCCTGCGTTCAGAGTCCTCTTCGCGCCTCAAGGTGCGCATTGTAAAGCTTAGGCTCCAGAGATGCATGTTGCACGTTTCCTCAAGTGCTGATGATGATGCAGGCATCAGTCCTGGCGCAGGTATCGTCGGTGGACTTCCGCCGCATCTGGCTGGACAAGGACAGCAAGGACCCAAGCCGTGAGGGCATAGGCATCTGGCGGCCGGTCCCTCCGTCGGGCTACTACGCGCTTGGTGGGTTGCCTACTGCACGCCCGAAGGTCAAAACCCCAGCTGAGCTCACCGGCAGTCACAGCAAGAGTCGTATGGGCATGCCTACCATGCGCAGGTGACTGCGTGGCCAGAGGCTTCGATCCACCGCACCAGGCCACCGTCATTCAGGTGTATGCATTTTCCACCGGAGGGTGGATGGCCTTTCCCGCCATCTCTTCCTTCCCTCATCGCATGTGCTTTTTGGATCTGCAATCGACGCCAGGCTGGCTTGCATGACAGGACGCGGACGCAGACAGCAACCACCCACTGCTCCGGATGCCGCAAGAGTTCCAGCTTGTCTGGGCAGACGAGTCAGTGCCACGAGACAAGTGTCTGGCAGTCTGGAAGCCAGTGCCGATGCCAGGCTATGTTGCAATGGGCGTCGTCTGCACAGTCGGAGCAAGGGCTCCAGCAAACAGTGTTGTCCGCTGTGTCAGGTGAGGAACCCCCTTGCTGCCTGACATTTCTAGTTGAGAGGGCAATGTCTGCTGTAGTGTATCTTGCCACGCACATGTGAGGTGAGTCTAGCTTTCAGAAAGAGCCCCACAGGCATGCGGTCATGCAAACTGCAGAGCTGATGCGGTGCGGGCCGCCGACATCCCGGCAGCGCGGGCATTCGTCAAAATCCGCGCAAGCCGCACGCGCAAGGGCCTGGCGCTGTGGCTGGCGGACGAGCGCGTGGGCACCTTTGTGGTCGCGCAGCAGGGCCGCAGCCCCGGCAAGGGCGAACTGTGGCAGATGCGCATGCTGCATGAGCACGATGAGAAGGTCGCTGGCGGCTCCGCCCAGACGCCACCGGTGACATTGTTGACCATGCGCAAACCCCAAGTGTCAGAAACTATGAAGCAGCCGCTCACACCTGAAGTTGCTGCAGTGCCGCTGTCAAACTTGCATGGAGTCGGCTGTCCGACTCAACTGCAGCACTTTGCGCAGGATGGCCTCAACCTGGTGGTCAAGGCAGAAGGCGCACGGGTCATCATGCGTGATGTGCTGCGGCGGCCGCTCATGGAGCTGGAACTGGGCGAAACCCTGGCTGTGCTGCGGCGTCTGTCCCCCAAAGTCATGCAGGTGCTACAGCTGTTTGCCGGCGTCATGCCTACACTTGATTGCCCAAGCAGGGTGGTCAGCCTTATGTTGACACCTGTCCCTGTGTCTGCCTCCGCAGGCATCCCTTGGCCTGCGGTCCAGCCTGTGGTCCTACAACTCTATGCTGACAGCGTGGGAACCGGTGATTGAGCCGTGGGACGTTATAGTCAAGCTTGACTCCAACCGCAGCAATGAGGTACAGCTCAGCATGCCGGAGACATGTTGAGTCTGTCAACTTCCATATTGGGTGGGATCACAGTGTGCTCATTCGCCGCACCTGGTACCCACAGGTGCAGCACGCGACGCTCCCTGGCACGAGCCTGACAGTGACATCCACAAGCGAGGCTGTCCATGTCACGCTGGCTTATGCCGCTGCTGCCACACTCATCGAGGCTTACCTCGAGTGGAAGGTGGGTGGTCACACTGAAAGATGGCATGCTAGATGTTGAAATTGCGAGCAAGGCTGGCACAGCCCAATACACTGCCAATCTCCTGGCTCCCTTGCTGTGCAGGACCTGCAACAGGGCGCGCGAGAGGCATACCGACGCCAGCTGGCTGCAGCTGACAGCAGTTCTGCCTTCACCATCGTGAAGAACCAGCTTGGCGTCAATGCCCACCTGGAGCTGGACCATGGCGACCATACGTATGATAACGAGCATCACTTCCCGCTTGCACTGCGGTCCTGTCTTGACGCTGTTGCAGGTTGCAGCTGCATCGTTCGAGGCTCAGATGTGCTTGAATATTGAACATCCAGTTGAGATGCATTTGATGCTGCAGGGTGGAGAAAGAACTCAGACCTGGGGAGGATCAGCCGCTGCTGCAGCCCATGACAGTGGCGCCGCTGCGTCACACATCAGGCGCTGGCGTCCCATCATCAGTGCTCCCACCGCGGCTGTTGGTTGTCGACATCATGTCAGCGTCCAGCATGGCACAGGCCTCAGCAGAAGGCGGAAACGTGCCTGGAGCAGACAGGCAGCTGCTCGTTTCCGTGCGGCTGTTGGTCGATGGTCAGCCACATGCTGCAGGTGCGACTGGCTCTGCACTGTGGTGTCCTGCACCACTGTATGCTTGTGTGTGCTGCTCCAGCATGTGAAGTAGCTCGATGCATGTTGCTTGGGTTCCTGACATTGACAGACGACTGGGAGGTACGGACGCGAGCAATCAGCATTACTGACCAGAAGTCCGTAGTGTGGGACGAGCGCCTGGTGCTGGAAAGCCCCCAGATGCAGGGTGCGTGTGCATCCAGTAAAGGGCATTCGGTACCACCTGTTTGGCTGCTGTGCACCAGCGCAGTTACCATGTAGGCATTGTGATTATCTCTCGCAGATTGCTGTAAGGTTCCCTGCAGGTCCAGCAACATTGTTGATCGAGCTGCTGGAGGACGCGGCTACCATTGCTAGCGGCACAATTGAGGTTGACAGGACCTTTTGGCAGCAGAAGGAACTGCACACTCAGCAGCTGACCCTGCAGCCAACAGCACAGGATGAACAGGTGTTGTGCCCTGCCATCAACAATGGACCTGCGGCAAGGTGTCGCTGAAATTGCAGGGGCACGTCTCACTGGAGTGTGCAGTTGATCACAAATAACAGGTTCACCTACAAATATAGATGTTGATCAACAATCATCACCATGGCGTGCAGGGGTGGAGTGTGCGACTGGCAGTCGGGGTGCAGGCTGAGCGCTACAAGCAGACCAAGGACATCACAGATGCCTGGTCTGCTGACAAGTCGACTGCAGGGGAGCGTGCGCTGCGTGTTGGGAACAGCAGCTGGGTGCAGATCGCAGCTGCAGGCCACCGCTCCCTCAGTGCCAGCCCGACCACGGTGCTTGTCGTTTGCATCGACCAATCGGGTCTTCAATGCGGTGGTGGTACGCAAGGGTTGTCATCCTGGGAGCGCAACAACACTCTGCCAGTATCCTTGCTACTGGTCGAACTCATCGAGCCTGTACCATCTGCAGGACTCGTCCTCCCTGGTGCCTGTACGTGTGGACTCGCACAATGGCGTGGTGCTCGAGACCAGCTTCCAGGAGGGCATCCGGCGCGAGGCGCTGCGCTCACTGGCGCAGCTTGTTAACTCATCCGAACTGCCACTGCAGGTGCATACCCTAACGAGAGTGGGTGTGATAATGCTCCCTCATCCTTTTGTTGTAGTCTGGCGCCTTACTGATGATACTGTGTCCTCTGCTGTTGATGAGTCAGCAATGGCACAGCGACTGGGAACCTGTGAGTGGTCAACAAGAACCAAGCAAGCGGGCTGTCTGGACTGTCTGCGGCAACACGAGACTAGACTGTGGTCGACAACGAAGGGGCTGGGGACTGTCAAGCAGTCGACAGGACACGGCTTGGAGTTAACTCGCCCAGCGGCTGGTCCGCTGGGTGCTTGAATGTAGGGTGGGTGTTGCAGGATAGACCCACATCACTCTATTGCACTAAGGGCGCACGATGACATGGTTGAATCATTCTGCGAGGGCCTGGGGTGCAGGTCGCCATTGTGGACACAAGAGAGGTGGGCGAGACGCCGCCAGCTGCTGCCACCAAGGCGCTCACGCCAGCCGGCCGGAGCACAACACAGGCACGGCGTGCAGAAGTGCGGACGTCTCCTGCAAGCAGACTTGACAAATGCTGTTGTAGCCTGCTGCACACCACTGGACAGGAGGTGTCACGTGACTAAGTCATTTGTCATCCTGGTCGTGCAGTCGCAGCGTGTGGAGCAGGTGGCAGTGTTTGAGAACGAGCGGTTCTTGCCGCTGCGAGGCTGGAGCTCTGGCAACCTGCTGCCGACAGATCGCAAGCGCTACAGTGGTCCAGGCGGCCGCACCACCACTGAGTTCCCAGTTGTAACCCTCGAGCCGGGTGAGCTTCAACCATGGGTGCTGCTGCTGCTACATCCCTGATCGATAGCCGAGTCATTATGGCGTTCCTTGGCTAGACACACTTGTTCACATATGTTACGACCTGCAGGGTGGGAATGGGAGGGTGCATGGGAGGTGGAGACGTCCGGCAATGTGGACAAGGACGGGTGGTCGTATGCCATCAACTTCCCAATGCTGCAGTACCCACCATCTCCGGTGTGTGCTCTCTTGTGGTTGTTCTTACACAAGGAGGAAACACCAGATCAGCCTGCAGAGGTCAAACTCTGCACTTCCTTGCATCGCTGGCTGCAGCAGTTGAAGTCATCACAGTGTATTGTTGGTGTCGGCATGTCAGCAAGCATTCGCTAAGCCGATGCAAGACGACTTCATGCAGTCCGCGGCGCACAAGGGCTTCACAGATTGCGTGCGGCGGAAGCGGTGGGTGCGCCGGAAGCGACGAGTGGCAGCAGCACCTGACCAACGTGGTGGGAGCGCAGCCGGCAGCGTTGGTGGCAGAAGGACTGTTTTGGGCACCGTGCAGCCGGGTCAAAAGCTGGCGCTGCCATATGGTTTCGATGCATCTCTCAAGCAGCTGCTGGTGCGCCCCAGACCATGGACACAGCAGGGTGCCTCACAGCACATTGATGGCCAGGCCATTGTCTGATGTTCCTCGTGGGCGTAAGCACACCGCATGTCTGTGGCGTGCTCACAGGTCCGGCCGTGTGGCGCTGATGGCGACTCGGAGTCCCACGCATGGAGCGAGGGCGCATCCCGGGGCGCCCACACAGTGAAGCTCGATGGGCTGGCTGACGGGCAGACGCGCCTTGTCAGATGCACGTCCCTATCCACAAACCAGTCAGGTGCTGCCTTCGTGTGAAACCATTGGCAGCAGCAAGCCACTGTCCCGCAGCTGCAAAGCCTCAGCTCACTGCAGCTTCTTCACTGGAATTCAGGTGGTGGCCAGGACAGCAGCAGGAGCACCGTGTGGCTGAGCGTCACGGTGGATGGAGACGTGTTTGAGGAGGCTGAAAAGCCCGCGCTGCAGCCGCTGACTGACTGGCACATCGTGGTGTCACCGCCGCTGGTGCTGGAGAACACTCTCCCCATAGCTGGCAGCTACATCGTGTGGGAGCACCCAGAGGTGTGCACTAAGACTCCAGCTTTGAGCGCTGATCCCCTGACAGGCAGCACTACCAACGCAACTGGTCGCCACAGCAGCTGCTCCATGCAGCACGACATGCCCTGAAAACTGCTGCACCGTTCTGTGCTTATGATTGGCTCACAGCGGTGCTCGCCAACTGCAGGGGGGTGGACAGCTCTTCCAGCGCCAAGGCGGGCAGATGGACAGCGGCCAGCGTGTGCACGTATACAGCGCAGACATGCGCAGGCGTGTCGCGCTGCAGTTCTGGCCTGATGGCTACGAGTGGGCTGAGAAGGGGCCGGTCACACTGGCAGAGGGCTTCAGCGGCCATGCCGCCGGCGTCAGCGCGCAGCAGGCGCTGCCACAGAGCTTCCGTGTCCGGCATGGGCAGTCGGCGCAGGGCATCTTCCTGGCACGGGAGGTCACCAACGCCTGGGCACTCTCCGAAAAGGCATGTCGATGTGTCGACAGCCTGCCGGACAGAAAGCATAGGCCATTGAGTTATGTAGCACAGGTGCTTTCTTGACGGCTAGCTGAATGTGCAGCTGTTGCGGCAGGATGGTGAGGCCGAGGAGAAAGCAAAGAATCCAGGGGCTGCAGTGGCACTTGGGGCTGCGCTGTTGGTGCGGCTGCTGGTGCCGGCGTGGGTGGTGAATGCAACATCGCTGCCCATCAGCGCCATAGTGCTGCCACACGTCAGGCCACCTCCAAAGGCATCATCACAGCAGGTGTGGCAGCACAACTCAGAAGGGTGCCTTGCTGCATGTACCTGCATTGCAAAAGCTGCTGGACATCAGCAGCAAGTTGCGGCTGATGCTGTGCAGGCTGAAGCAGCGGCGCCTGGTGAAGCCCTCCGCAACGCTGACATTTTGATGGGCGCAGCAAATGCCATGGCCAATATGCGTGTGCTTGAGTCTGGCTACGAAGTCAAGTGAGTGGAGCCACTCAGTTTGTCTTAGTAGCATGGCATAGTGCTTGGGCGGCCTTGCTAGCATTGTGATTTGCTCATGCTCGGCTGGCTGCTGATACAGGGACAGGCCTGTCACAAGGCAGGAGCTTGCGGCAGGCAGCCTGGACATCATCAGCTTTCCCATGGGCAACCTGCTGCAACGAGAGCAGGGCAACGAGTCCAGCACCTCCTTCGGCATCTCCTTCAAGGTGCAGCACTCGTGTTCACCCACGCCAATGCGTCGGGACCTTGTGCTCCACCTGTTCTGCTTGCCGACATTTCAGCAGTGACATGTGGTGCCTTTACGAGGAATTCTGTGCGTTGACAGGTGGAGACATCGGGGTGGACCAAGCCCATGCCTCTGGAGCGTGCCGACATGATGCATTCCAGCGACGGCGCGCCAGAGGAGCTGGGCCACAACAAGCCGGTGCTGCTGCGCGCACACGTCCCTGAGTCGCACACAGTCTACGAGGTTGTTGCTCGCATGGAGACGGTTGGCGGCGTCTTCTCGCGCACAATGGTACACTGGTTGGCTCTGAACAGCTGCCTGCCGCCCGCGTTGTGCCGTGCAAGTGGTGTGGCAATGTGATATCATGTTGCCGTGGCAGTCAGAGCTTAGATGCAAGGAGTACCCACTATCTGCCTGCAACTGTGTTTCGCACAGGCGATCTGGCTGGAGCCGCACTTCACGGTGACCAACCTCACGGGCGTCCCGCTCCAGCTGGCGCAGCTTGCAGGCGACCCTGCAGCCTGCGATCCCGTCAGGCGCCGAAAGCGGGATGTGCTGCGCAGCCTCGGCTCCGGCTCCCAGCAGGTGTGCAGCTTGCACTTTGGCTGTGCAGGGTGTCTCCGCTAGATAGCAGGATCCAGAGGCAGTCATGCTGTGTCACTTCACTGTCCTGCAGAAGATTGCGGCCAGCAGCCTGGGCCGGGCGATGCTAGAGCAGCACTCTGCAGGGCCTTCCTCCTCAGGGTCACACAGCAGGCACTCCAGCCAGCAGCAGCCGGGGTCGGCCCGATCAATGCGAAGCAACCCTGCAGATGCTTTGGACGGGTCGACCTGCCAGGCTCTGCCTCCAGGTATCGGAAAATCTCTCAAGCATGGTTGCGCAGTGTGGCTGTTGGTTGTGGGTGGCGTCACTGGCTTGCTGACTGGTAAGATCTATTCTTCTGCTAGGTGCCGCTAACCTCCCAGTGCACTGGAGCACCGCCGGTGCAGAGTCGCAAGCCATCAGCCTGCGGCTTGCAGACAGCAGCAACTCAGAAAACTCATGGAGTACGCCCCTGGACGCGTCACCGCACGGCGGTGCCATCTGCCACCTGATGCTGCCCACGGGTCGTGAGGACAGCAGTGCTGCTCGTGGCAGTGACACAGACCTGCACGGTCCTCGGGTGGCACGGGGCCTCCGGATGCTGGCGGGCAGGTGACCAACTGATCTGACACATGCATCACGCAGCTGGGTTGGACGAGTGGCTGCGTGGTGCAGACGCACTGCATATTCGCTGATTCGTGAAACACTGCACGAGCTGCAGGAATGGCGATGAGGCAGGCGCAGTGGTGCTGCGGTACTCTGTGCGGGTCACCTCCCCCGGCTGTGTGGCCATGGTGCTGGAGGCAGTCTCGCCTCGAGCACCGTACCTGCTGGAAAACCGCACGAGGCACCTGCTGAAGTACCGCCCGCTGGCCGCGCCCGACGCACCTTTCCAGTTGCTCCCGCCATACGCTGCAGCGGGCTTTGCGCACCCATCAACAGCCACGCCAGCCATGGTGCAGAGCTGCTCCTTCCCCGCCACCTGTGTGCCGACACTGACGAAGGTTTCTCTGAGTAGGAAACACATCTGGATGTTACCCCTTAACTGTTGATCTGGACGCTGCAACAGGTGGAGATCAGAGATGGGATGCGGGAAGACAGCGCCACCGAGGCCTACTTGTTGGATGCACCAGAAGGCTCCCCAGACAGTGGGGCGGCCACTGCAGGCACTGGTCACCATGGCGCAGGTCATACATTTTATTCCCATCTGCATGCTATGCTATGAGAGCCGTGCCTCCAATCCAAGGGGGCAGATCTGCAGCGAACAAAACTGTCAAGAAAGTTTCAACATCAGACAGTGATGAAATGCTGTCCACTGCAGGTGGTGGTCACCTCCCGCCGCTGCCCCTTTCAGTGGAGCCTGGCAGTGCGCGGCTGATGGTGGCTGATCGGGAGGTTGAGGCCATCACTGCTGCCGGTTTGAAGGGTCTCGGTGCAGCGGGCGGCATGGGCCGCCATGGTCTTGACCGCACCTTGCGGATCCTGCCAGGCATGCTGTCCCTCTCCTGAACCCACCTGTGCCTTGCAAGTCGCCTTGTCCATACTCCCACATCAGACTGAATGTGGAATTGCCACAGGTGGTGAACATTGCTGACATGCATGCCAATCTGCCTGGTATGCTATTTGCAGGACGCAAGGCAGGCTCGGGCGCCGTGCAGGCTGTCATCACAGACAAGGCAGGCGATGCCTTCTCGGTTCTGGTCACGGTCGGAGTGGCAGACGCCAGCATCGTTGATCACAATCCTGACGAGCTGCTCAACATCACCGCCACGGGTACTTGTATGCTGTGTGCCTGAAAAGCTGTGCACCGCTGGTGAAGCAGGAGCGTTCAATAGTGATCTTGGCACTTCCACTGATTCTCGATGATGGCGTGCTGCAGGCTTCCGCATGGAGTACGCCACCGGCATTGGTGTGGAGGGCACCTACTCCAACTTCCGTGTGTTATGCCAAAACATCCAGGTCGATGATCAGAGTCCCTTTACGAGGTATGATGTCAGTGTTGGCATCAGGAAAGCACTGCAGCATGTGCGCAGGTCTTCACCCGAAAGGCGTCTATGTTTCACTGAGGGAATGATGCCGAAAGTGCAGGTACCCTGTGGTCATCGCTGCCACGGAGGAGGAGATTGTGACAGGCGAAGAGGCGAACCCAGAGATTGAGCCGCCCCCTGTTATAAGCCTCTCAGTGGTCAGCCAGCCCGGCCTGCCGCGCCGGCAGATATACTACCCATACATTGCCTGGCGCCTGTCGCGCACCCTGCAGGTGCGCGGCTACACTGAAGCTGACTCATGCAGAGCATGAGTTTGCAGCCTGCCTGGCTCCATTGCCCTTCGTGGTCCTTCCAGACTTGCCAGCATGATAACACGAGTTGTCGTGGCATGCACGCAGGTGTCCGTTTCAGAGACGCTGATCTGGAGGGCGATGGACCTGATTCGGCGGCTGGACCTGGGCAGGCTATCTGGCAAGGAGGATGGCAGTGGTGCACAGACATCATCGTCTGATGTGCCCATCCAGGCAGGCATCCGAACGATGGCTAACAGCAAGAAACTTTCAGCCGTATCAAACATCCAACTTCAATTTTGGTCAATGTGTTATCGTTATTGCTGTTATTGGGCATTGCTGCAGGTGAAGCTGGTGAGCCTCGGTGACGTGCAAGCCAAGGTCAGCTTCCGCGGGGACATCGCCAGCCGCCCCAAGTGGGCGGCGCGCATGCTGTCGTGGGGCCTGGACCTCGCCGACTTCGAGGGCGTGCCCATCCGCCTGCAGGGCTTCGAAGTGCAGGACGCCACCATGCTTTGGTCCAGGTTCATTGGGTGAGCGGGAGAGAGATCACACATGAATGGCAGCTATTTGGCATGTGCTCACAGCATGTGCTGACTGCTGATGCCACTGGCGTGTAGCGCCGTTCTGCTGTCCAGGTGCCTTGTGCTGCTCGAGTCTTGTGCCCTTGCTCAGGAATGCAGTCCTGTGCATGCAGGGAGATCGTGCACGTGGTGCAGAGCCAGCTGCTGGGCGTGGCATTCAGCTTTGTGCGCAACTTTGGCATGCTCAGCGGCGCCTCCGGCATCTTTGGCATCCTGTCGACGGGCGTGGCCACCATCGGCATGGACAGCAGGTGCGAGCGCTGCTGCCATGCATTGAGGGTGTGCGACCACAACCACCCTCTGTTGTGCAGAATTGACTGGGCGCGCACCGTGTGTCAACTCGTGCCGCACTCACCTGCTGTGCGCCGCTGCTGCAGCTTCGCGCAGGAGCGCATCCGGCAGCGGCAGGAGCGCAACATCAGCGGGATGCGGGAGGGGCTGGCGGAGGGCGGGGAGGCGCTGGGCATGGGCTTCTACCGCGGCGTCACGGGCCTGGTGTCCAAGCCGCTGGAGGGCGCCCAGTCCCGCGGCGCCCTGGGTGCGGCCCCCGCCCCACATGAGACACGAAGCATGACGCACATTGCAGCTCACAACCCGAATCACACTCATCAGCAGGAGGTGCATGGGCCCAGAGTTTTCCTCAGGCCTGGTGCACGGGATTGCTGGCATTGGGTGCGAAAGGCGCACTTGCAGCACCCTGCCATGGTCGGCCCGTGCTGAGCGAGCTGCCTAACGTATGCAGGCTTCGTCAAGGGCGTGGGGCAGGGGCTGGTGGGCGCGGTGGCGGCGCCGGTGTCGGGCGGCCTGGACCTGTTCTCCAGCGCCATCGAGGGGCTGGACGCCAGCAAGGAGCGGCTGCTGGGGCGCCCGCGGGCCGGCACGCTGCTCGCGCGGCGGCGGCTGCCGCGCGTCATCGGCGGCGAGGCCAAGCTGCAGCCCTTCATCCGCGACGGCTCGGAAACAGCGGCGCGAGTCGAGGAGTGTGGTCAGGCGCTGCTGTGGCTCACCAGCGACGAGGCCAGCCGGGGCTTGCCGTTCCTGGGACTGCGCCGCAGCCGCGGCGGCCTGTCAGAGGCGTACGAGGAGCACTTCCTGCTGCCAGACGACCGCGTGGCGCTGCTCACCAGCAAGTCCATGCTGCTGGTCATCGCGCCCACCTTTGCACAGCTGCACGCGTCCGCCGAGCGAGGCAAGTGCCCGTCAGTCATGTCCATGCTGGGGTGGGGAGATGCTGTGCAACCTGAGCTTGCACGTATGTGATATGTGCATGCGTCTGTGAAGTCCAGACCCAGCGCAACCGCCAGACTGCTGATGACCTGGTCCTGCTGCTGGGTCGCAGGCCGGCCTGTCACAGACATGCGCGACGTGCCGCCGGCGGTGCTGAAGTGGCGGGTGCAGTGGGACGACCTGCTTGCGCTGGAGCCGCGCATCGGCGGCAACGGCCCCGCCGCCCGGGCGCCCGCGGGCCCCGACCGCCTGATTGTGCACCGCAAGGGGCGCCCTGGCATGGACGGCGAATCGGCGCTGTCGGAGCAGCTGCGCACCTATTCCACCGTGCCGCAGGTATGGCATGGCGGCTTTCTGTACACTACACATGCCGAACACTCTTTTGATTAAGATATAGGCTTAGCTCCGCCTTGCCCGCCCTCCCATGCTGGCCAATGCATTGGGCTAGCCGTCTACCTCTGCAAGGTGAGCGCACAGCCTGCCCGGGCCGAGAAGCTTAGGATGTTGCCAGGCGCGGCATGCTTCTTTCAGCCATGCTGGCTGCCGGCCGCTGCGCTGCCCTGCTGCACAGAGGTGAGTTTCTGCCCGCTGCGGCGCAGGGCCTTGCATGGTGCCTGGACACGCCGCTGGCGGTGTGTGTGCTGTGCTGTTTCCCGCCCCCAGACAGCTCCGCTGCGGCGGCAGCCGTCGCACCGCCCGGGACTGCAGCCCTTGCGCACGGGCTGCCGGTGTTCAGCCAGTCCGAGGTCCACCTCTGTGGCGACACATGCACATTAACATACACACTACCTGGGATCCGAGAACCGATCAGTAGCTGCTGCTCGTTATTTACTACTCGCACAGGAACAGCCATGTGCAGCATCGCTTGTCCCATCGACTGTTGGCTCATTGACGGCACCTTTTGACCTGGTTTTGCCTACTGCTGTGCAGGCAGAGCAGGTCAAGGCGGTGGCGCTGCGCATAGCACAGAAGTACTACGGCGAGCCGCGGCGCATCAACGCCCGCTGGCAGCGGCGCCACGGGGCCAGCGAGGCCCCACAGCAGCTGGAAGGTGCGCCCGCTGTCAGCTCCTACATCAAGGTCCTGATATTGGCTCCTGGCTCCTACCAGGCTGGCCAGTTTTCGCAGGAGAAAGAGCGCAAGCAAGCAACGCTCTTCTGGGTATTGGAGTCAGGTAACACAGACACTGGACATGCCGCTGCAGGCATGCCGCAGCAGGAGATGCCGGCGTCTACCCTCAGCATGGACTGGCGCCTCATCTGGCACACGCAGCAGGAGCGGCCGCCGGTCACCGTGTGGCGCCCGGTGCGGGCCTGTGCCACCTGGGATGATATGGCAGCATACCCTGCACTCACGATTGTGTGCACTAACGAGAGACCTGGCCAGCATCTCGTGCACACAACACACATCGTGTGTGCTCTGTCAAGAGCTCCCAGACCCGCTAGACACTGGGCAGGAATAGTGCATTGATGGCACGACACTGGCGCAGGTGGCGCCGCCTGGCTACGCGCCGCTCGGCGATGTGCTGTCCATTGGCTTTGACCCGCCCAACCACCCGGTCAGGTGACTGCCGAGCGCACTTTCGTCCTGTGCAACCGCAGCCTTCGAAGCACCTCCCCTGTGATGCTATTGCTGGCATTGCCTTGACCGAGTTAGAGCGACTGCAATGCAGGACGTATCGGAAGAGCTGGCGGCAGCAGGACAGCGACGACGACGGCGAGGGGCAGCAGCGGGCGGATGCGCCGACAAAGCCGCCGGTGGACTTCCACCTGGTGTGGCGCGACAACGGGCGGCGGCCCTGCACCATGTGGGAGCCCATTCCGCCGCGCGGCTACATGTGCGCTCGCTCACTAGACCCTTGTCCAAGTTCCCAGCAGATAATGAGGCCATCAGCGGCAATCAATGCAGACGTCCGCTGCATGCTCGGAACACTGCTCTGCACTAGTCTTGATCTCTGTGCAATGGTGCACGATTCGACCGGATAGCTCGGCTGCTTCACTGCAAGCGCTGACACGAGGCGTGCTGTGGTGCAGAGCACTGGGCACAGTGGTGGTGGGCGGCGTGGATGCGCCGGAGTGCGGCGAGGTCCTGTGCGTGTCACAGGCCAGCGCCAGGGGCGGCCGGCTGTTCGATGCGCCCGCATGGCGCTTCGAGCCGCCGCTGCTCAGTGCCAGCATGAACCTGCAGCGCCTGAAGCCGTACCACCCTGAAACCTGGCGCTGCAGCTTGTGGCAGGTGTGCTGCTGGCAGGCGCTTGCACAGCTGCGCTACGAGGGTCTCACGTTCATGGCGCTGCTCCTCTGTCCTGCTGACGAACCGGTTAGAGCTTTACACCGTTCGTCCGAAACACGCCGTGCTTGCTGGACGCAGGTGGACAATGCCGCGCACACATTCATTGCTGTGCGATCAGCACAGCGTCCGCCTGCAGAGGTTGCCAGCGATGTTGCTGGAGAGCTGGCTGCCTGATAGAGTCAGCAGCCCGGCAGAGGACGAGTATGAGCTTGTTATGACCAGAGGCCTAGGCAGGGTCTTGATGGTGGTGCTGTGCTTGTACAGTGGGACACATCATGCTGTCGGTGCATCTTACAGGGTGCACCAGTTTGTTCATTGCTTTGCATCAGGGATATGAATCTACTACACGTAGTATGCTGAAGCCGACTGCTGCGTTGAATGACAGCCAGTCCCCGCCCTCTAGTTGTACGCCTGCAATCGCGTACAAGCTGACTCAGACTTCAGCTTCGATCATCGTTTCGGTTAATCTGAACACCAGCCAGCCAGTACACAGGCGTGTGATGAGCAACAGAAGAGCACCATGTAGGCAGGCGTTGCGCTGAACTTGCTGAGGCCCTTGATGACCTTGGTCACCGCGTCCAGGAAGTCCTGCAGAGTCATTGGCTGCTGTTGGGCAAAGCAGGCAGAAAGGAAGAGTGGGCAGCAGCATCAGTCACCGTGCACATGACCTTTCCAGCAAGACTTTCACCTTCTCGCTGACGGTCTTCCGCCTGCACATCATATCAACATATCGACATCAGTCCCTGCCGACAAGTAGCTTCGCTCCACACAGTGATATGCAAGTGATATGCTGCATACGAAGGCTTCATGCACATGTGTTGCACTGGGAGCGCACCTGTTGCGGATGGCGAACATGCCGGCCTCGGTGCACACGGAGCGGATGTCGGCGCCGGTGGAGTTGGGGCACAGCCGCGCCAGCAGCTCAAAGCGGATGTTGCGCTCCACGTTCATTGTGCGCGTGTGGATCTGGAAGATCTGGGTGCGGCTCTCGAGGTCGGGCAGCCCGAACTCCACCTGCAATGCACAGCCACGAATGTGGGTGCTAGATGCGGCAAGTTCTGAAACAACACAAGCATCTGCTGCTATCATGCACATATGACGAAATGATGTTCCCTATCACAGGCAGAGCTGTCGACATGGTCAGACGTTATCCTGAACAGTATAGCACCTTGCGGTCAAGACGCCCTGGCCGCAGCAGAGCTGGGTCCAGTGTGTCCGGACGGTTGGTGGCCATCAGTACCTGTGATGTCAGCGTAGTCTCCTCATGCCCCACAGTCTTCACAACACCCCGGAGTGCAGAAGTAGTCAGTCGAGTGTGCTATGCTGCAAATGCTGCAGGCAAACAAAACAGTTCGCGCATGGCAGGATAGCAAGCTACGATTCACAAAGAGAAGGGCGTGTCACAGCCCGCCCACCTTGATGTTGCCCCGGGAGTCGAAGCCGTCCAGCTGGTTGACGATCTCCAGCATGGTGCGCTGCACCTCGTTGTCGCCGCCCGCCCCGTCGTCGAACCGGGCGCCGCCGATCGCGTCAATCTGCAATGTTTAGACTAATCAGGTCAGCGAAGGGCCTTCACGTCGTGCCAGTGGCAAGTCACACCGCGCATGCTGAGACCAAGGACTGAGCCTTCATGCTGAGCTGTGTCAGCTTGCAAGCTGCCGGCAAAATGCATAGTAATCGTCATGCGTGAATGCGCTCGAGCATCGCGCAGGGTGGCTGGGAGCGCATTGTTGATGTTTGCAGTGCCATGAGTAGCTCTCACGGAAGTGCAATGAATGGCTGCAGCGGCCGGCGGTCACCTCGTCGAAGAAGATGAGGCAGGCCTTCTTGGAGCGCGCCATCTGGAACAGCTCGCGCACCATGCGCGCGCCCTCCCCCACGTACTTCTGCACCAGCTCGCTGCCGATGACGCGGATGAAGCACGCGTCCGTGCGGTTCGCCACCGCCCGCGCCAGCAGCGTCTTGCCCGTGCCTGCATTGTACCAATGACCAAATCAGATTGAGGCACTACAGCAGACAGGGACGCAGCTTGCCAGGTTCTTGAGGGTGTGGCAAGGTGCAGGGACCACATATTCCAACCGCCTGGCACGGCTCGCACCTGGCGGGCCGTAGCACAGCACGCCCTTGGGTGGGTCGATGCCCAGCGCCACGAAGCGCTCGGGGTGCAGCATTGGCAGCTCCACCACCTCCCGCATCCGCTCTATCTGCTCCTTGCACCCGCCTGCGGCACACGGCGCGGGATCGGGCAATTTATAACAACGATGCTGTCATCACACAACAACTTGTTGGCACCCTGCCTGGAAGAGTGACAGCACCAGGTCATGCACGGCTGTGCAGGCCATGTGCGCACCGATGTCAGCATAGGTCACATCTGGCTTCTCCTCCACCGTCATCATTGTCACCGTAGGGTCGATCTTGGGCGGCAGCGGGATCTGTATCTGATACTTCGTCCGATCCACCCTGCAATCACAGGCGTCAGCACTTTTAGCCAACTGGCTCTGTTACATGCATGCGCCACACTCAGGATGACAAGCCTTTGCCTGACAATGTGACGCACCCCACACGCATGCCCTCCTCAATATCCGTTGGCGCCACCTTGTCGCCCAGACCCACCACGAACTGCATGTTGCGCACACGAGTTCAAGACGCTGCCGATCCAGATAGGCCAAAACAGTGGTCTGAAGACATCTGTAGACCAACTGCAGCATTTCCGCAGTGACCCACCTTTGCTATTTGCTTCACATTGATGACATACTTGGCCTCATCGGTGCCCGGGTTGATGATCTTCGTGCAGCGGGCAACCTGCAGCAATTGGAAATCAGCCAAGCTGCTCAGCACGAGCAGCCTGCCATGTTCCGCTATGCAGAGTTGCAAGGAAGCATTCGGTATGCACAGTGCAAGGCGCCGCTGCAAGCGTTGAAATGCCACGCCACAGCAGCTTCTGCAGGATACAGGCAGCCAGGTGGTCACCTGCAGCGGCTGCTCCTCCTGCATGGCCTGCTTGTCGGAGACCAGGTCCCAGCGGCTGGGCGGCGCGAGGCCCGTGTCGGACTCCTTCACCCCCGCGATGTCGTTCACGCGCTTCGCCACCTCCTTCACGCCCGCCTCCGCCTCCTTGATGCGCTGCGTGCGGTGCACAGCATCGCCGCATCAGAACTGCATCGCTCATGCTATGCCTTGCCACACACCACCGCTTGTCAGCGCCACATTTCCCGGTTCCCCTGCGGTGAGGTGCTTGCAGATGGATGAATGCTGGCAACACTGCAGCCCAACCTGCGCGTATGGCCCGAGGCCATACGTCTTCAGCAGCGCGATGTCGTCCTCATCCAGCGCCTTGACCGGCTTCTCGTCCTGCTCCGGGTCCTCCACCGGCGGCGGCATCGCTGCGGGCGCCGCACAGCCCGCGCAGCTGTCGTGCTGGTGTCAGCGGCCTTGGCGTCGTTTCAAGTATGGTTCGCCGGTCTCGTTGATGGCGCCAGGCAGTGCAAGCGCTGCCCCTACAGTGGTCGTGCAGCGCTGTCTAGAAGCCTGTCAGCCCTGTGCTCACGCTTGAAGCAATACTCGTCGCGCTGCGATGTTCGAGCACTAGCACATTAGCAAATCATAGACACCAGGGCACGCAAGGCCTTCCCTCGACACCCGCAACCGGGAACTGCACGCTCAGTGGGGAGGGAAGTGGCCAGGTGAGAGCTGCCGAAGATGCAGCGTTACGCCACCACGTATCGTCTGCAAACCTTTCCAATACCAGCAATGCACGTATGTGCATTCGCAAGCGCTGCAATGACACTGCACATATGCATTGCACCTTCGTTTGGCCATTTCACATGAAGACTCCCACACCCAGTGGAGACCTCTGCCCAGTCTTGAATAGCCACTTCGGATTTGGCCATATTACACAAGCATACCGAGCAGCCTGCGTTTGTGGCCCAATCCTCGATCCAAGCGGAGGGATAGCTGGGCCTGTCATGCGGCGCGGGCACGCTTGAAATGGTCACGCCGTCGCAGGCGATACTTCTGCAGAAACAGTGAGTATTGGGTCAGGAAAGCATGCTGCTTGGCGTCTGCTGATCCGGGCCCTGGCTGGCGAGCTCACATCATACTTCATAGACATTACAGAGGGCTTGTGTGCGATGCAGTGCCTCCCAAAACGCGGGCTGCTAAAGCGAAACAGGCCACAAAGGCAGACAGGAAGGCAGGAGCAGAGGGCGGTGGCAGGGGCGGCAGGGGCGGGGCCGCAGCAGGTGGGCGGGGACGTGGCGCCAGGGGCGCAGCTCCGGGGGGCAGGGCCGCCTCGCCGCGCCAGACGCGGGCAGCGGGCGACCGTGGTGGTGCCGATCGAACTGGCGCTGCTGCGCCCGCTGCAGCAGCGGCCGCGGCAGCACAGCCCGCAGAGCCAGCACAGGCAGGGCTGGACGACATGGCAGCAGCAGCGCAGCCGCCAGCCGCGGAGATGGTGGGCCAGGAGGGAGTCACGGACCCCAAGGATGGGGCTGGTGACGAGAAGGCCAAGGAGGAGGACGCCAGCGCTGCACCCCTGCCTGAGAAGTGTCAAGTGGGTGGCTCGCCGGTCTTCATCCTGGAGCGCAAACTCGGCAAGGGCGGCTTTGGCCAGGTGTATGTAGGCCGGCGGACAACGCCCACCACGGCAAAGGAAGGCCCGCAAGCCAACTTCGTGGCGCTCAAATTCGAGCACAGAAGCAGCAAGGGCTGCAACTACGGCCCGCCGTATGAGTGGTCTGTGTACACGACGCTTGGTGGCATCCACGGCATCCCGCGGGTGCACTTTAAAGGGCGGCAGGGCGACTATTACATCATGGTGATGGACATGCTGGGCCCCAGCTTGTGGGACGTGTGGAACTCGCAGGGGCAGGTCATGTCGCAGGAGATGGTGGCCTGCATCGCCGTCGAGGCGCTGGCCATCCTGGAGAAGCTGCACGCCAAGGGGTATGTGCACGGGGATGTGAAGCCCGAGAACTTCCTCCTGGGCCAGCAGGGCAGCGCTACAGAGAAGAAGCTGTGGCTCGTGGACCTCGGCCTTGCGACGAGGTGGCGGGACTCGATCTGCGGCACGCATGTCGAGTATGACCAGCGGCCAGATGTTTTCAGGGGCACGGTGCGGTATGCGAGCGTGCATGCGCACCTGGGCCGCACAGCCAGCAGGCGCGACGACCTCGAGTCGCTCGCCTACACCCTGCTGTTCCTGCTCAAAGGGCGGCTCCCGTGGCAGGGCTACACGGGCGACAACAAGGGCTTCCTCGTGTGCAAAAAGAAGATGGCGACATCCGCAGAGCTGCTGTGCCGCTACACGCCGCCGGCCTTCCGGCAGTTTGCCGAGGCGGTGGTCAACCTGAAGTTCGACGAGGAGCCCAAGTACCAGGCGTTCATGGCGCTGTTCGACCCGCTGTGCGGCCCCAGCCCCCAGCGCCCCATCCTCACCGAGGGCCAGAACAAGGTGGGCCAGAAGCGCGGTCGGGAGGCAATTGATGACGATGCGATGGATGTGGCGCCCAAGAAGAAGATCCGGCTGGGGCTGCCCGCCACCCAGTGGATCACCGTCTACAACGCGCACCGGCCCATGAAGCAGCGGTACCACTACAACGTGGCCAACAGCCGGGTGGAGCAGCACGTGGAGAAGGGCAACGACGACGGCCTGTTCATCAGCAGCGTCGCCTGCTGCCAGGAGCTGTGGGCGCTCATCATGGACGCCGGCACCGGCTTCAGCGCGCAGGTGTACGAGCTCAGCTGCCAGTTCCTGCCCAAGGAGTGGATCATGGAGAAGTGGGAGGAGGGGTACTACATCACCGCCATGGCCGGCAGCAACAGCGGCTCCTCCCTGGTCGTCATGTCCAAGGGCACGCCCTACACCCAGCAGTCCTACAAGGTCTCAGACTCCTTCCCCTTCAAGTGGATCAACAAGAAGTGGAAGGAGGGCTTCTACGTCACCAGCATGGCGACGTCGCACACGCGGTGGGCGGTGGTCATGTCCCGCAACGCCGGCTACATCGACCAGTGCGTGGAGCTGGACTTTCAGTACGCCAGCGAGGGCATCCACCGGCGGTGGGACGCGGGCTTCCGCATCACAGCCTGCGCAGCCACCCCCGACCAGGCAGCCTTCGTGCTCAGCGTGCCGCGGCGGCGGCCCGTCGACGAGACGCAGGAGACGCTGCGCACGTCCGCCTTCCCCAGCACCCACGTCAAGGACAAGTGGGCCAAGAACCTGTACATTGCGGGGGTGGCCTACGGCCGCACCGTCAGCTGAGGTGGCGGAGGTCGGACAGCGGCGGCGGCGGCGGCGAGGGGTGCAGCCCGCATGTCCCCCATCCTGCGCTGAGGAGCCACCATTTCATGCGTTGTTGTAGTTAGCCATTCGGGCACGTACCTTGAAGTCTTCAGCACGCGGCGGTGCACCCACATCTGTGCGGCTGGGTGCACTGCCAGCGTCACGGCTGCGCAACGAAGCTTGGTCGCCGCCGACTGAGTGTTTTGGTTTCTATTCAGCTGCGCAGCGCACTCGCTGCGCAATGTCATGCAAATTGAGTAAGGTCGTCCAGCCGAGAGCTTGCCAACTGCCAGCTGCCCAACCGCGTGGGTCGCCTTCCTGTGTCTGCCAGTCCGTCCGGGCCCAGCCCTTCCAGCGCGTCGTAGTGACTCGTACTACGGGGGCAAGATCAGCTGTCCGTGACGCGCCCCCTGTAACACTTACGTCCACCGCATTTCGTCAGTTTCACAGCTTGTCACAACTGATACGAATCCTAGGAAGCTTTGCAGTGTAATTTAGGGTAGGCGCTCTTAGCCGTCACTCTAGGCCGGCGCTGCGAAAGAAATATTCGGTGGTGACAACTGTGCTGCCGGCGGTGCGACGCCCAGCAGCTGCCAGGCCAGCAGATTGCAGTCACGACAACCGGTCCATGTTAGCTCAGCTTTCAGCCATGCACACCGGCGCAGCGCTGTCGCTGCTGCTGGTCGTGTGCCTGGCGGGCGCGGATGCGGGCGCATCCGTCGAGCGCGCGGGGCGCGCTCTGCTGTACGCACCGCACACCACTGTCCAGTCGGTGAGCTGCACCTATGCCGTTGCACGAGCGTCGTGCGGGGCGTGACGCGTCGGTGTGGTGCGAGGGCGCATGTTGGAGGGCCACGTGCGATGTTTGAACGAGGCAGAGCCGCGCACGCCCGCGTGCCTCTTGCTCAGGCCGCAGTCCGACGGCAAACGCTTGTCGATCGTTACGTTGACATGGTCTTTGCATCGCCGTGGCACCGCCAGCGGTCAGCGCAATGTACCACGGGTCGTTGACGCTGGGTAATCGCATGTTGCCGCGATCGCCGGTTGTGGAGCGGCTTGCGCAGGTCCCGACGGGTTGATTTAGCATCGCACACCACCACTACTGGGCAGCCTGGTGTGTGCCGTGGTGGTAGACTCGGGGTTTGCATGAGGTGTGCAGCAGGCGTCGACCATGCGTCGTGGTCGAACAACACAGGGCGCGCGCTGTGAGGCCACCACCCGCTTCTGGACGGGCCTCAGGCGGCGTCGGATCGCGGCTGTTACCGTTGTGGCACTTGGCATCTGCGCTAGGGCCCTCCGAACATGGCGTCACGACGGCATCTTCCTGTTCGCCCACCGCATGTCTGACACCGGTGCAGGTGGGCTTTGGCGGGGCAGCAACGTCGCCCAACCGCCCGCTGCCCTACCCAGGAGCCAACCAGCGCGTGGCAGCCACTCGCACGGCGGCCGACATCGGGCAGCCGCTGGCGGTGGCGCGCGTGGCCACCGCCGGCGCGGCGGTGCCCTGCGAGGTGCTGGTGCAGACGAACGGCAACCCTTGGCAGTGCGGCGCGGGCTACTGCAACTCCGTGGCCTACTTCATCAAGAACTGGTGAGGGCGGCACGTGCTGCAGACCCATTCACTCCTCTACATCAGAACAACTACTGGCGCACCCTAGCAAGGCGATTGCATGCGATGTGGCACGACCCGTGTGCATGACCACCTCTTACTTCTTGGCTGCAGGGGCACAGCAGCCATTCAGACGCCGTGGACGCTGACAGTCGGGTCACCGACGCTGACCGGTGCTTCAGGCGCCTACAACATCGACACCGTTACATATGCAAATGGCGTCGTGACAGGTACGCACACATGCCTGGTTGCCCTCCAACACAGACGGGTGTTTCGCGGCTGCTGTCCTGAGCAGACCGCATCGAGCGTCGTGATCGCGGTACGAGACACGATGACGCCACCGCTGCGCAGGCAAGGCCATCGCGAGCTGGGAGACGCTGCAGCCCAACGGCGGCGGCAGCCCTGTGAACATCGGCTGGCAGCAGACCTCGTCGGCTGGCACCCTGGCCAGCTTCACGCCCACCAGCATCAAGGTCAACAACCAGGTGTGCGCCATCTCCAGCGTGTGGAGCGGCACGGCGCCCGGCGGCCCGCCGCGGCCCCCGCCCCCGCCCAGCCCCCCCAGGCCGCCGAACCCCCCGCCGCAGAAGAAGCCGCCGCCGCCCGCCCCCGCGCCCCCTGCGCCGCCCTCGCCCCCGCCCGCCCCACCGTGAGAGCCCGCCTGCATTGCCTGACATATTTGAGCCGTCCCCGCCTGTGCAATCCAGTCGACACGTCGTAAACAATAAGACTTCTCACGTTGGTCGTGCTGCAGCTGCTCCGCTCTGCCCGGTGCAGGTACCAGGTGCCCGGCACGCCCACCGTCGCCAAGCAGCCGGTGTCGGTGTCCGGCACCAAGCTCATCGGCGTCGACGGCAAGGAGGTGCAGCTGCGCGGCATCAACGTCTTTGGCTTCGAGAACGGCAACACCGCGCCGGACGGCATCTGGCAGGTGTGCATCCTGCATGCATGGGTCAAGTGCCTCACTGGCAAGTTCCGAGCATGTTTGCGGTCCAGCAGAGGGATGCGTCCACCATCGCTGTTAATAGGGTCTGCTGGACTAGAAGAGCCAAACCATCTGAGCAGCACTCATGGTGACCTGCAACCTGCCACCTGACCACAGGGCGACAAGTCCATCACCCGGGATGTGATCACGATCACACGCCGTTACCGGCTGCTGGGCTTCAACGCCATCCGCGTGCCGTTCTCATTCGTCAGCCTCTTCAAGACGGCGCCGCGCAACTTTTATGGGTCGTGCCAGACCACGTCGGACGCCTCGCTGCTGGCCGCCACCACCCGGCCCGGCATCTCAACTCCTTGTGAGCCCTGCCACTCCTTGTGAGCCCTGCCACAGTCTGATCACTGCTGTGCTGGACACGGCCTGCATGGTAAAGCCTACTGCCCTGGCATTAATCCCGACAGCCTGCAGTGCGAAACCTTGCAGCAGCAATGCCACAGCCATGCAAGCACCCCGCCTTGGTGGCTCCTGCTCACACACCTTGTCGTCCCTGGCTGCAGCTATTCCAGTGAAGGAGGGGTACGAGCCAGGTATGACAGCGGGCTTTTGCAACTCAGCAATGCCAAACGACTCGACCTTCAACCGCTTCCTGTGGTTCGTCAACTTCCTGGCGCGCAACGGTGCGCACACCGTCAGCTTCACTGTGTATGTAGGCAAACATGCATCCTGGCGCACGCCATCTGGGCACATGCGAGCGCTCCAGCAGGCCGCCTGGCTACAACATGGGTTCCATGTGTCCAGGCTGGTATGTCCTGATCGACAACCACCTGAACAGCGACAGCACCGCAACTGACAGCACCTCGGACTGGATGACCGGCTGGGGCCGCGTCATGACTGCCATCAACGCGGACCCGGTATCGAAGAAATTTGTGATGTACGACATCCTGAACGAGCCCGACAGGTGACAGTCTCAACAAAACCGTACGTGGCGAGTGTGCAGATGAGCATCACAATCAGCTGGCTAGAATTTTGTGCCTGAGCAGACGTTTGTTTGTGCTACAGCCGTGGCATCCCATGGGTGGGGTCCGGCGGCAAGTGGGGCATGCAAGATTATTACATCAAGATGATGGACCAGGGCTACAAGATCAACCCTGACGCGGTGTACTTCGTCGAGGTAGGCGTGCACCGGTCGTGCATTGTCAATGGTGCAACTGGTCATCCATCGGTGCAACATCATCCATCTGCGCTGACTGCCGAAATGCTTCTTCGACTCTCACTTGCTGCGCCCTGACTGCACCAGATTGCTGCGCTGCAGGGTTGCGGGCAGGGGTCGATCAGCGCCAACTGGGGTGACGGCTTCAACACCGACCCTGCTAGGTTCCCAGCTGGGTCCAGCGCCAGCCCCATCGGCTTCTTCAACACGCTGCTGACCAAGGCCTATGTGTAAGCGCAGCATGGCCCCCTATGCGACCATTCAGCTGGACACCTGTCATGCTGCTGTGCGCATGTCCTGATGTGAGCACAGTGTCCGACGACATCACATTAGCTCACATCAGCAACTCACATGCTGCAGGGGCAAGGTGGTGATATCGCCGCATGTGTACCCGCCCACGATCACAAATGCGGCCGTGGCCTACTCAGGCGCCAGCCTCAACACGCGGCTGACGCTGGCGCACGGCTACCTCAACAAGGCCGGTTTCTGCAATGCCGCTGGCACCTGCAAGACGTTCCCCATCGTCGTCGGCGAGTTTGGCACCAAGCTCACCGATGCGAGGGACCTGCAGATGATGCCGCAGGTGAGCATGTATGGCACCAGATGCTTTCTTTGATACAATACCCACAGGCACATGAGCGCCTTCATTGTTACGTGCAAGGCAGACCTTCAGGCTGGTCCGTACGCTGCCTGCAGTTTGCCAACTACCTGAAGGGCATCGGCAATGGCAATGACGGTGGCCATGCGCCAATCACGTCCTGGTTCTGGTGGTGCTGGCAAGCCAACAGCGGGGACACCGGCGGCATGGTGAGTGTCAAAGCTGGTGCCTGCCTGTGCTTTATAGATTTGTACTATGCTGTGTTGGTATTGCCTGCAACCGCAAACGCATCCAATCACTGCACCCATGGCCAAGCAGCCGTCCTCATTCTGTTCGTCGCTTTGCTCCTTCCAGGTCGACGACTCGTGGCTGACCATCCACTGGCCCAAGGTGGACTACCTGGAGACGCTCGACCTGCAGCCATTCTACGCGCAATACCGTGTTGGCTATGTTCCCAAGCCGACATCACCAGCGGTGCGTCACCCCTCCAATGTGGTTACAATGTGTACTACAACTGAAGCTTAATTCAGCAGCACATCAGCAGACACACCGTGAGTAGGCTGCGTCATATGATCCGCTGGACAGCTGCACAGCACCTCCAATGTGCAGCCCCGGCACCTTCCGCAGGACGAAGAGGTAGGTACTCCTACTCAGCCAAATGATGAACCCCCGCCCAGTGCGCCAGGGGTGCCGCCCCCGCCAAATGTTGTGCCCACCGCAGCACCAGTAGTGCCAGCAGTGGTCCCAACGGTGGCACCAACTCCAGCACCAGCAGCATCGCCAAAGCGACCGCCGCCACCGCTTGTGAGGACGACATCATCGTGTCACGTACTGCACAAAGTCAGAGCAGCAAATCCGCAGCGTGCAAGAGCAGAGGTGCTGACCATGCACGGATGTCTGACTGCAGAAGGTGGCAGCTCCAGTCGTGGTGAAGAAGAAGCCGCCCCCTCCGCCAAAGAAGAAGCCGCCCCCTCCCCCTAAAAAGAAGCCCCCTCCTCCAAAGAAGGTGAGCCGCCAGCGGGCCACGGTCACAGTTCTCTCTGTGCAGCAGTCTAATCTCCATGTTGCTTGCAACTGCATGATGCAAATGCGGGTGCTCCAACAGCAGAAGCAGCGTGCATTTATCAAAAGCGTGCTTGTCACCTGTGCTACAACAGGTGGCAACGGCTGCACGGGTGCTCCCCAAGGTGAGCGCCCACACCACACTGCCCACTCGCTCTGTGGTGCAGCCAGCAAGTGTTTGCACAGACCTGAACACTTCTAGTGGTTGCTCACTGTACGTCGTTTCGTGTTACCCACAGGCATGCGGAGGCAAATGTGCGACAAAACCAAAGCCAACCGTGAAGAAGGGCTGAACAGCCCGTGCGGAGCGTCCCAGATAATGTGTAGAGACGACACAGGGAGCCACTGGCTGTGCAGCAACAGGGCACAACTTGGTGGCCCTGAAGCCTGTAGCTGTGGGATCAGCCGCTGCCGCTGGCGCGAGCAGCCGATTGCCCGAGCATAACAGCATGCAACGGCGGCTGGGCCGCCAGCATGGTTGCAACATCTGCCGGGTCAGCCAGAGCAGTGATGAACAGCGTACCGTATCAGAAGCCGTGACCTGAGTATGTGCTTGCATCCATTCTTGTTGTGTTGTGTCATTTTTGTTGCCGCAGAACAGGCTGGCGTTGCTGGCCTGTTTTTGCGCTAGTGACTTTTGTGCATTCGCTATCGTGACCATCGCGAGCGGTGCATTGTTGACTAGCTAGCGGTATGATAGTGCAGTGACCCAGATCTGGCCAGCAGTAGATAGATCTGTCGTATTCAGCTTGATAGCATTTGCGCAGGTGAGCCTTCAGAGGACTTGCAGCACCCCAGCGCTGGCTGATGCTTCGTGTTTGCTCGTGTACTCGGTAGTGTACATGTCAGTGAACGTTGTCTCAGCAGCAGTGCAAGCCGCTAGGTTGCCACACCTGCTGTTACACCACTGATTTACTGTAAAGCAGCAGATGCTCATGTCCATGTGGCACACATCACTTAGGGCCGGCGCCACACCAGTTCCCGATCCTCTTCCAGGCTGCGCACGACGCGCGCCATGCGATCTGACCACCCGCTGCTGTACTCCAGGCGAATGAGGCGCGGCTCTGTCTCCTCAAACTCGCTGCAGTCCCCTCGTTCTGATGTGTGTGTGCTGTCAGCCACAACCTGCTGCTCTGTGGCGACTCCCTGCAACACGCGCAGCGCACTCAGCTGCGGGACACTGCTGCGCCGTCCGAGCTCAGTGTGACAAATGCCAGCGGTCGACGCATGCTGGGGCAGGCGACATGGGCGTTTGCACGCACTAGTCCTGCGGAGGTCACCTTGGGGGCCACGCTGATGTGGATGTCCAGGCGCTGCTCGGGCAGCTGGTCGCCCAGCACGCCCGGCCACTCCACCAGGCACACGCCCGCCTGCAGCGCCTGCGACCAGCCTATCCGCTGCAGGTCCAGGGCTCTGCTCAAGCGGTACAGGTCGAAGTGGTGGATGGGCGGCCCTGCGCACCAAGCTGCTCACGGTTCAGGCTACTCGTTTGCAAAGTATCTGTGCACATGCCCTGATGTCATTGCCAAAATCAATTGCTGCCCGTCTGACACATGCTCAACAGTGCAGGCACATGAGTTAGCACCTTCCAGGTCATCATAGATGTTCTGCAACAGGTATGTTGGCGATGGCACCGGTAGGTATGGGTCGTCATATGCCGCGCGTATGAACTCACGACTGCAACAGGGGGTGAAGGGTGAGGTTTCATGGCTGCCAGTGTAGCATGAGTGCCAATCATCCAAGTCTCAGGCAACGACGGGCACTGACATCTGCATCAGATCACCTGAAGAAGCTCTTCCCGGCCCCTACATCTCCGTGCAGGCAGATGCAGTCGCCCTGCCTATAGTCTGCTGCTAGAAGCTGTGCCAGGCGCGTTGTATGGGCCTCAGTAGGCGCGAGCAGACGGGTCTGCCGTTTCTGCTGCTGCTGATGTTCTGCAGACAGCCTGGCAGCGCTGCTGTTTTGCTGATGCCGGCTGGCAACAACAGCTGTCCGTGTGCTGTTGAGTCCTGACGTGCATACAAGATGCAAGTCAGTCGAGGTATCCCGCCGTGGCGGTGACATGACGCCCACAGACCATGCAGGAACAGGTGTTCTGTATACACATGGCTGCGGAGAGAGCGCTTGGCGCATGCTGAGCGGTGTACTGGATGCATCACAGAAGTACACTTCATGTGCAAGCTGCTGGGCATACGTGCTCGCTATGCCGTACATGTCTACCTGCGCGAGTCCTCAAGCGCACGACGTGAGAAAGGAACCGACCATGCATGGCATGCTGTCAGGCTGACCAGGTATTTCGGAAGATATCTTCAGTTCTCAAGCTCCGCATAGCTCACGATTGCTTCGAATATGTTACATTGAAGCAAGAAGCTTACAGTTCGACAACTGCGTCAGGTGGATGTTGATCTGATGCAGTCAGCGACGGCGGTACATCTCAGTGTACTGAGATCATGCAGGCATCTGCAGCAGCCACTGATGCAGTCCAGGCGGGTGCATGCTACAATCTTTGCCCAAGCATAGTCGGCTGATATGGTCGTAATGCTGTGGAAATCACGGTTTTAATTGTTCCCGTAGTCCTTCAGATACGAGCTTTGTGATAGCCAGACAAGCCAATAATGCTAGCTGCGGGATTGCTCTATCATACTGCACATCAGCGGAAAGGCGTGCCATCCACACGAATGCCAAGGACTTGCAGTCAGGTTCCGTAGCGGTGGCGATACATGGGCGCCGGTAGCGCTGCCCACACGTCCGTCCAGTCGTGCTCCAGCAGCACGACGGTGGAGGGCGCTGTGTGTGTCAGCAGCAGGCACGGATTGCCCAGCTTGGCCGCCTTGAAGTTGTCCGCCTGTTAGCCGTCAACACACAGAGTCAGCAAACAGCACTGCGGGTCCGATGGACTTGGCAACCATCAACGTGGCCGACCGGCCGCGGACACGTCGTGATGACCTTGTGACACTGTATATGGGGCTGGGCATGGAGGGCAGGGGCGCAGGCTGCTCACATTGGCGGCGTGAAGGGCGGCGTCCTCTGGCTGCACGTACGCCGCCTTCCGCCGCCGCTTGCGGCCACCGCCGCCCAGGTCTTTCGACAGATCCACGTAGCAGAAGGCGTGCGGCATGGCGATCAGCAGCGCCGCCGTCTGTGCGACCAGGCGAGCGTATACTAGCATCACCACAATGCTCGAAAGCACAGTCCATGTGCCAGGTGGGCTGAGCGGATCGCAGCGTCTCTAATTACGCAACAAGCCAGCAAGCATGCCAAATTGTCGGGCACCTGTGGTGTGGGGTCGAAGGACACGCCCAGGATGGGGCCGGGCACCTTGTCCAAGCTCGCCTGCAGTGACGCCCCGTTTGCCGCCATCCAGGCGGCCGGCGTGCGGCTGGCCACCTCAAACACATGCACCGCTTTGCCGGCTGTTGCAAGCGCCAGCTGCGCCCCATCTGGTGTGAAGGCGAGCGCCGTGACTGCATCTCCCGGCACCAGCAGCCGCCCCCGGTATGCCAGGTCCGCGAGGCTGAACAGGTGGACCTGCACCGGCAGACAGCATAGCCATCTGAAACTGTCGATCGTGCATGACCGTGTTCCAGCTGTTGGACGTTGATGCCCGGGACGTAGTTTTCATGCAGTGACCCCTCCAGCCCTGCCTCGATGATGTTGCCCCACCTGGCTGCCAGCAGCGGCCGCCGCCCAGCCGCCACCGCTGCCAGTGGCTGCGAGGGCTGCCGCCGCCGGCTGCAACTGCTCGCGCGCTGTGCTGCCCCGATGCCCGCCTGCGCCGGCGACCACGGCGCTGGCGCCACCCCCAGCACCGCTGTATGTTGGCTGGTCAAAGATGGCGAGCAGCATCGGTTTGGCGTCTAGGTCAAGGATGCTGAGGCGCCCATCAGCAGCGGATGCCAGCAGCCGGCCATCAGGGGCAAAGTGCAACTGGTGCGCTGGCTTTGTACCGTCTGGCAGCGGTCGCCGCCGGACCTTGACCTGCTGCCTGCTGTCGGCAATGCCGTTGCCAGGTGCTGCTGGCTGCTGGCATGTGACCTCGAACACTCGCAGTTGCTGGGCGTCTGAGTAGGCCACTCTGGTGCCGTCTGGCGACACTGCTGCCGCAAGAATGTGGGCGCTGCTCTTGTTCCTGATGCGCGCTATATGCAGCAGTGCTGCGCCTGCGGTGCTGCTGTTGTCGCCCTGCAGAAGTTAATCCATTCATGAGCACCGTGTTGCAACTGTCTACAGAGCAACCGCCAGCAGGGTTTGCTGACGACTGCTGGCAAACAGTTCAGCACCTGATCAACAGCTGGCAGGCGCCAGAGGTCTGCATCTCTGCCGTGGGCTGACAGCAGCACGGTGCTGCCGCCTGCTGCTGCTGCAATGGATGTCAGTGGCCGCTGTGGGATGCGGCAGACCCGCGTGGGGTGGTGCTGCATAAAGGCGTCACAGCTGTGCGCCAGCAGCTGAGCGTCATTGCCACCCTGCACACACAGGCGGGCAGAGTCGAGGCTTGGCCATGCTGCCGCCAGGCAATGCTTGATTTGGACTGTCATGGACTTGCTTGTCTCAGATTGGAGCGGGCCCGCCATACCAGAAGCACAGGGTGCCATATGGCGACAACAGAGGGGCGCCACATGACCAAGGGTGTGTGCGCACCGACAGCAGCAGGGGCGCCTCCCCCTCAGACGTCAGCGTCAGCAGCGTGCGCACGTCGTGCGTGTGCGGCCGCTTGGCGTCCATGTACAGCCACCCGTCCGCACCTGACGCATTGCCACAGCACAGCCCAGCATCAGCGGATCGCGATGTACGACGAAGATGTTGATGAGGCACAGCAAGCTAGTAGGCCCAGCTGGAGTCTAGAAGGCGGTCAGATTAGGCTGAGCCCACAGGCGGCGGCGGGGTATGTCGGCCCCGCCGCCGCCAGGGCTAAGTCATGCCCAGTCCGCCCCTGCTTGCTGTGTGCTCAGCGTCATGTGCGCCAAAGGCAGCACATGAGGAAGTGCTGCCCCGGCGCAGCCGGCACCTTGATGACTAAGCAATACACTGACAGTAGTGCTGTTGCAGGTGCTCTCAAGAATCCCGCTCGCATATAATACATCAACTAGGTCGAGCAAGCATTTCCCTGATATGATCTTATGGTACACACAGATATGCTGAACACCAGTTCTGTCACAGTACACTCAGTAAGGCATCAGCGCCCAGCAGATCATCAGACAAATGCCTCGGTGATCGTCACAGACAGCACGAGCTAGCATAACGCCAGCTGCGCTGTTCGGTTTCGTCATCTAATTGGTTTTTGTCATCATTTGAATGCTGCGCCTGGTTGCCCTTGACAAACGCAAGCATTGCCATTGCAATCTGTGCTGAACGATTGCACGCAAGATCTTGCTTGAAAGGTCAATCCAGCGGTGCCCTTGCTCTGTTGAGGGTCTGTACCTGCAGCACCAGTTGTGGTGCGCTGGAAGACGGCCAGTCGCGGGTCGACTCCAGCAGCAAACACCGTGTCTCCCGCCGGGGATGCTGCCAGCGTCAGCACGTCTGCAAGATGCTCGCGGAACCTGTGCAGAGCAGGTACAACAGTTCAGCGTTGAGCAGGATCTTGCCTGACTCCTACGTCAGAAGTGACGGTGCAAGCAGCAGTCGTTGCCCAGACATACTCAGTGCAGCGCTGCAGTCACTGTGCATGGTGCAGAGCTGACTCACTCAGCCAGCAGTGTGCCGAACCGGCCATCCCACAAGCGCACGTGGCCGGTGCTCTCCCCGCTGACCAGCGTGCCGTCAGGCAGCACCAGCACTGCCCACACGCAGCTGCCCTTGCCTGCGCAGCCAACAGCGCCAGGTTTCATGCATGACTCTGCAGCTGAGTCGCCCGGCACGAGCGCCAGCACCAAAAATGGAACTATAGTGGCCACGCAGTGGGCACCTGCTGTGATGCGGTAGGTCTCCCGCATGGTTGTGGCATCCCAGGCTCGCAAGCAGCCATCTGAGTGGCCCGACACCAGCGTCTTGCCTGTGGGGTGCCAAGCCAGGGACAATACACGACCCTGCAGCCAGGCAGCAACTTTAGACCGTAAGCTATGCTCGACATGCACGAGATGTACTGGGCACTCTTGCAAGCTGTTTGCTTGTGGCCCATGGTCGGTTGAGATAAGCTTAAGCTAAACTAAGAGCACCTCAATACGGCCAAATGAGCGCTGGAGCTGCAGCCCAGGCCCCGTGTCGTCCGGGCCGAACATGCGTAGCACACCATCGTCGCACGCCACTGCAACACTTGATGACGTTCCTGCACAGGCAGCACGCCGCAGCACAGTTGGGCACATGGTGACTTCACGCTTGGCATCCCTGGCGTCTCTCCACATCATGGTGTGCTGTATGCACTTTTTAAACACCCCCTGGAACAGTGTTGGGACAAAACCTGAGGGGCTGACACTGAAACAATTGTTCGGGCGGCGCACCCTCTGCCTGTGGTGGCTGCACGGCCAGCGCCCACACAGCGCCGCCATAGGAATCTGTGACAGCTGCCGGCTGCAGCGTGGTCAGGTCCCATTGCGTGATTGAGCCGTCCAGACCCCCAGACAAGAGTTGCGGGCGGCCATCCTCCCCCCTCAGCCATGCCAACGCCGACAGGACGCCCTGGCTGCTGCCAGGTATGCTCTGCATGCCGAAACCCATGCGCCCCTGTCAGTTGCTGAGTTCAAACGCCGACTGATGGGGTTATGTGATATGTACTACATGTGATCATTGAGCATGCACCTTGAGCAGCTGCCAGCTGAGCGTGTCCCACAACTCGATGGTGCCATCCTCACGGCCGACAGCCGCCACGGTGCCGTCTGCAGTTGCAGCACTGCAGATGACTGGCGCCGGCTGCCACTGCACGAAGCGCCCGCGCTGGATTGCGAGCACGTCCGGCATGGCTGGGTCCGCATCCTGCTGTGGCGGCTGTGCTTGTAGTGGTGGCTGCTGCCTACGCGGGCCGCCTCGGCCTGATGGTGCCATGGCCCTCTCACTGGCGACTCACACAGCGCAGCATCGCCCTGAGCTGCCTGACAAGCTGCAACAGGGCCCTGCAGCAGGGCTCAGCCAAAAAACGAGTCGACCAACTCCCCGCGGACACAAGCAGGCGGCTGATGTGCAGCAAACCCAGCTACCAGGCAGTCACGAATCAGCTCGGTTACCGACGAGATATGACATCGTGAAGACTGCGATGTTCTTGCTCTGCATTCTGCAAGTGATCGCCGACAATATTGCAGTTAGGAGGCGGCCTGTGCATGCACGTGCACGTGCACATGCAGCCGCGGCTACCCCCTGGCCACAAAGCGCATGGATGATTGTCTTTGATCACCTCAATTCTGTCGTTGCTTGTTGCGAACTGATCACTAGAGGCTCAAAGGCGCCTTGGGCTACGAAACGGTTGACAGTGTTGCATTGGCATCCCTGAAATCACCATTGGTTTTGCGGTTTCGGGTAGCCCAGCATGGGCGATGACTACTGCGCTGTATGCGCCGAGAACTTAGAATGGACGGCGTATGCGCAGTGCGGCCACACAGAGACATGCTCCAAGTGCGTCGCGCGACTGCGCTTCGTGCTGAATGACACGCGCTGCGTCGTGTGTCAGCAGTCGGACTCGGCTGTGGTTGTCACACGCTACGCTGGAGAGTATACCAACAAGCTGCCTGCATCGGACTTTGCAACGCTCAAGGTGATGGCTCCCCCATGTGGCTGTTGCACAGCTACCGGCAGGTGCCATGCATGGCATCTGCCTGCAGCGCGCATGACGCTCACTGTGCAGTTTAGGGACATGGGTGGCTGATTGCCTGCTGCATGACAGTGCTTCATATAGATGTCGTGTCTGACTGAACACCAGCAATACCTGTGCTTGCAGGCACGCACGAAGAATGGCGAGTTTTGGACCTTATCAGCAGTCAATGCCTTCTTCGATGACCAGCAGCACTTCCGGCACATCAGGCGAGTACAACAGCCTGCACCGCACCCATGTGACGTCGCGACTGCACGACATGCATCTGGAGCACGTGGCGGCTGTGCAATGCAGGGAGCTTTGCAGTTTTTGGCACCCGGCGGCAGACGGGGAGGATGCCGGCAGCCAGGCGCACCGCTTTGCCAGCCTGAAGGAGTTGCGGCGGCACCTGGAAGGGCAGGGCCTGCACTTCTGCAATGTCTGCTTGGAAGGCCGCAAGGTGACTTGACCATCATCACAGGTGGACCATGAGCCTAGGCGCTGAAGTCCCTGTGCTTGCCATCATCTGCAGTGCTATCAGGTGTGCATGTGATGGCCCTGCGCTGCTGGCCTGCAGGTCTTCATCTCGGAGCAGGTTGTGTACACCTCAGCGGATCTCAAAGTGCATTCTCGCAGCGGGGACCTGACAGGTGGCGGACCACCTCCAAAACAATGCAGATGTGCACTGATGTGAACAATGCTGCCCCACATCATTCTCGAGCTGCGCATGACGTGGCGGTCATCTGCTCTACAGGGCCGATGGCGGAGGCCGGCTTCAAGGGCCACCCGTCCTGCCGCTTCTGCCGCAAACCATTTTATGGCGACAACGAAATCTTCATGCACATGCAGCAGACGCATGAGCAGTGCTTTCTGTGCCGCCGGGCGCGCCCGGATAAGTATGTATACTACCGCGACTATGCTGAGCTCGAAGGTGAGCAGACGCGCTCTTCCCATCCACATCCTGATGTATCCTCGTGTTATCTGTGGATGTGATGCAACCGTCCAAAACTGGTGTGCAGGAGGTCAGCACAAGACCGTGCTCCTCCTTGCGCGCTGACATTCGGCACTCCATTGCGCAGGCCACTTCCGCAACGAGCACTTTGCCTGCGACCACCCGCACTGCCTGGAGGCGCGCTTTGTGGTGTTCGCCAACGAGCAGGAGCTGAAGCAGCACCGGCTGCGGGAGCACAACGAGCAGCTGTCCCGCAACGAGCGCCGCGCCGCGCTGCAGATCCCCGTGAACCTCACGGTGAGGGCGGTGCAGGACACCTGCTGCTGGACACCTGCATGACACGGCGATCTTGCAGGCGGGTCCGCAGCCAATACATCCCGCTGGCCTCGGCCTCAGGCCTGTTCCACGACCGAGCAAAAGTGCTGCGGCAGCGACGCAATGCTGTCTGAATGATATGCGGTGCAGTATCGGAGGGGAGGGGAGGGCGCAGCCCCTGCCGGTGTGGAGGTGCACGGCGGCGGGCGGCCGGGCATCACCATTGGCGGCGCGGAGGGCGTGACCTCGCGCTTCCGCTCGACCCGCCACGCGCAGGAGGACAGCCAGGTCGCGGCCGCGCTGCAGGTGCCGCTCGTGCGCGCACCTCCCGGCGTGGCTGCATGTTGCCCGCTGCTCCACGCGTCCGTCGCCAGTGGCCCCACGAAGTTCCTGCACAGCATGTGTTTAGATGTTACATGCACATTTCTCCAGGCCAGCCTGCAAGCCAGGCAGCCGGCGGCAGAGCAGCAGCCCCAGGCGGAGCCGCGGGAGCAGCCCCCGCAGCCAGGCCGCGCGCGGGAGGACGCATTCCCGGCGATGGAGGCCGGCGGCGGCCAGCCGGCGGCCGCGGGCCCGCCCCCGAGGTGGGCGGCGGCGGCCGGCAGCGGCACAGGCGGGACGATCAACAGCGCCGCCGACTTTCCGGAGCTGCCGGGCAACAGCAAGGCAGCGCGGAGGCGCGCAGCGCAGCAGGTGCGCCCCGGCCGCTGCGATTCACAGAGCACCGAGTTGATGGATCTGCAGCAACAACCCCCTCGCGCTCCACTCTTTGTCAGCGTCGCACAGTGTCACATGACCCCACTGCGAGCAAATACTCTGCTCCCGCAGCAGCAGACGCTGGCGCAGCGGCTGGCGCCTGCGGGCAGGGGCGTGCGGGTGCTGCACCGGGGGGTGGACCTGGGCGCGGCGCCGCCCGCTGCGCACCCCACCGGCCCCCCGCCGCGGCCGCGCATGCCGCACTCCGCCTCGGAGCCCTTCCTGCCGCGGCCGCCCACGCCTGCAGGTGCAGCAAGCAGGCTCTGAAAAACCAGTGTGTCAGATGTGAAGCTGCTGTTTTTGGAGGCAAGAGCCCTGGTGTGGTTTGTGTGACTTGTGAATTTCTTTTCCTTTCAGCAAGGGGCTTCTGGAAGTCATGCTCAGGGACCACCCTGGAGGGGGCCACCTAGTGACCCAGGCATCCCGCTTGTTTGTACAGGTGGCGGCGGCACCAGCGGGACAGCCAGCGATGGCGAAAGCCGGCCAGCCAGCCCTGGGGTAGCCGCACACCCGCAGCAAGGGGCCAGGCGGCCGACCGGTGCTGCAGGGTGGGTGGCGCCGGAGTCGCAGGAGATTGCGGCCCCGCGGTCGGCAGCGGACGGCTTTCCGGCGCTGTCTGCGGGGCAGCCTCGGGCGGCAGCGCCTGCGGCGCGGCAGGGCGCAGCCCGCAGCAACTCTGGAGGCTGGGTCACTCTTTCCAGCTCCAAAGGTGATGCTGAAGCTGTGCCTCCCTTTCCCATAGACTCCACTTCCGCCAAGGCAGCGATAGTCCTTCACATGCAATGCCATCGATGGAGGCGCAGTTCCATCGGTGGAATGCATCATGGTCAAAGGATGGCAGCCCTGCCACGATGGCAGTAGTCCTGCACAGGCACTCCATCGATGGAGGTGCAGTTCCATCGGTGGAGGTGCATCGTGGTCAAAGGATGGCAGCCCTGCCACGATGGCAGTAGTCCTGCACAGGCACTCCATCGATGGAGGCGCAGTTCCATCGGTGGAATGCATCGTGGTCAAAGGATGGCAGCCCTGCCACGATGGCAGTAGTCCTGCACAGGCACTCCATCGATGGAGGTGCAGTTCCATCGGTGGAATGCATCACGGTCACAGGATGGCAGCCCTGCCACGATGGCAGTAATCCTGCACAGGCACTCCATCAATGGAGGCGCAGTTCCATTGGTGGAATGCATCACGGTCAAGGATGGCACACCTGTCACGATGGCAGTAGTCCTGCACAGGCACTCCATCAATGGAGGCGCAGTTCCATCGGTGGAATGCATCATAGGATGACAGCTCTACCATGCCAGCTGTTGCAGTAGTCCTGCACAGGCGTTCCATCGATGGAGGCGCAGTTCCATCGGTGGAATGCATCATGGTCAAAGGATGGCAGCCCTGCCAGCTGTGGCAGTAGTCCTGCACAGGCATTCCATCGATGGAGGGCGCATTTCTATAGGTGGGAATGCATCATGGGATGATAGCTCTACCATGCCAGCTGTGGTCCTGCACAGGCCCTCCATCAATGGAGGTGCAGTTCCAATAATAATGAAGTGCCTTGTGTTTACAAAAGGGCAGCCCTGCCACGGGGTTGTGCTTCATATGCAAACCCATCACAGACACTATGACAATATCAACATTCTGCATGACGGAGGCCTGGGGCACAGGCGGTGGTACAGCCCATGTTGGCGCTGTACTCAATGCTATCATCATTGCCTCCAGAATGTCGTACTGAAACATCGTGTTGGCTTGACAGGAGGCAGCCAGGCACAGGGGCGAGGCAGCGCAGCGCCGCAGCCACAGGACTTTCCGTCACTTGCGCCGCTGTCCAATGGTCGTGCTGGCGGTGCCAACCGGCCCGGCAGCGGCAGCGGGAGGGGCAGGGGCAGGCAGAGCGGCACCAGCGCACAGCCGGCAGGCAGCTCTGCCCCGGCTGATGGCGGCCTCGGTGGCGTATCTGAAAGCCTGAAGGCAGCCAACAAGGTGAGCTGCTGCTGAGAGCCGGTTCCCAGGGGTAAGCCAGAGCACAGACATGGACCTCTGATTTTAGTGCGACAGGAGCGCTGCAGAGCCCTGTGCTCTGGCTCGCAGGCATTTGTGGAGCAGATGCGGCAGCGGCTGTCGGCAGATGATTTTGCGGCATTCCGGCAGGAGTCCGCCAGTTTTATGCGCGGCGACATCAGTGCGGCTGCGCTGCACCGGCGCGTCACGCAGCTGAATGTCGCCACCGCCGTTCCCGAGCTGGCTGCGCTCTGCCCTGATCCAGGTTCTAGTCTTCTGCTGCTCAACTCGGTGCACTCATTTCGTCTGTTGCCTTACTCCCTGCTCGATGCCCGCCACACACAGTTGCCCGCCTTCTGCTGTTTCACATGGGTGACGCAGCCGCCAGCTGCGCAGGGAAGCGTGCCGAGCTGCTGGCAGCGCACCGGCAGTGGGCAAACAGCAGCCGGCCTGCGTCGGGCGCTGGGTGGGTGCCGCCCGAGGCCGCCGGCGCCGCCGCGGACCACGCCGAGCGCCACGCCAGCTGGGAGTGCCCCACCTGCACCCTGGTGAACGGGCCGGGGGCGGGCGGCTGCGAGGCGTGCGGCACAGCGCGGCCAGCGTTCGACGGCGCCAGCGCCGCGGCCAACGACACGGCCGCGATCGACGCCCAGCTGGTGCAGGAGGCCCTGCTGGCTGATGCGGCCGGCGACGCTGGCGGCAGCGGCCACGGTGGCGCCCCTGCAGCACAGGCGCAGCAGAAGGGCAGGGGCCCCAGGAAGCAGCCCAAGTTCGAGCGGCTGCGGGTGACGGGCGGAGACGCGTCCGCCACAGCCGACTGGCTCGACGCCACCGGCATCCAGAAGCGCGCCCCCCAGAATGCCTGGGGCGTCCAGGCAGCCGGCAGCAGCAGGGCCGGCAGCAGCGGCCCGCCGGCCCCGCCGCAGCCCAAGTCCTCGGCAGTGTGGGGCAGCAGCGGCACATCAGCACGGGACCGCGTGACACGAGATGCATGGAGTAAGCGGTGACGGTGTCGTGGTGCATTTGTATGGGCCATAACCTGCTTGGCTCTGTGAGTGGATTAGTGCGAAGAACCCTTGTCACAAATCTTTCGTGCCTGGCGGTGGAACTAGTCTCGAACAAAACATGGCCACTCTCTAGTGTGACCCGTGGTCCCCAATGGAACAATTGCAGACGGTACGGTGTTGGTACTACAGCAGCAACACCCAGGACTGCGGCCATGACAGGGCTCAAGGGCGCTACAGGGCTTGTGTCGCCCAACTTCATTCATCTAAACATGCACCGTCCCACAGCGTGCCTCACTTCTTCGTCTTGAGGCTGTTCGAGAGCCAGTCCAGGCCTGCAGGTGGCAGAAGGGCATTCAGTCCCATCTGAAAATGGGCCGTTGACGAGCGCGCGCCAATCCACTGCTCTACCTCGTAAGGGACAGCGGCTGCCAGAGTAACCCACCCTCGAAGAGACCGTCGCCCTTCACGGCCGACGTCTTGAAGATCGCCCAGTCCCGGTTCTTTATTTGTGGCAACCCCATCCCCTCTGCCACCTCCGCATCTGAAAGTGCCCCTGGCAGATCCTGCAATGGTTACGAGCGCACATCTCGAAAGTTTGCACACCTCACATGTCAGCACAAGGCCAGCATCAAAGTCTTCTTGCGAACAGGACGTTTTACCGGTGTGTCACCTCATAATGCAGGAGGCGCCCGGTGAACACACTCACCTGCTTGTTTGCATACACGAGGATGAGCGCCTCTGCAAGCTCGTCCTCTGACAGCAGGCTGTGGAACTCTTCCCTGGAGATGCCGATGCGGTCCCGGTCGGTGCTGTCCACCACGTAGATGATGGCCTGCACACATTAAGGGTCCGCATCTGTGACCCAGAGTTCCCCTCTGGACCATGTTGGACGGGCGGCCTTGCACAGGTGCACATGCACAGGGGCAGGACAAGGTGCGCAGTGCAGCTGCAGGCGGTCGTGTAGATTGCTGCACACCTGCGTGCCGCTGTAATAACATCGCCAGTATGGCCTGATGCTGGTCTGCCCACCCTGCAGGCATGTGGAACGGTATTTTATGCAGGTGGTAGAAGCACACCCACACAGCGCGGTCATGCACACTTCCCACATCTGAGACCGAAGTATCGTGGCAGACTCACCAGGTCCCACACTTGGAACTTGATGTTTTTGTATGTGACCGTCTCCACGTTGAAACCAATCGCTGCAAATCAATCCGCAACTGTGAGCACCATGGGGGAAGGGGCTGCAAATTCCAGACCTTGCAAGTCAGTATGAGGAGACGGTCACAAAAGCAGCTCACTTGGGATGGTCGACACGACTTCGCCCACTTGCAGGCGATCTGTGAGCAAGCGTGCAAAGATTGTCAGGATCTGGCCAGGATGTTTGAACTGGCACTGCTGGGCTCTGCCGCTGCAGCTGCAACGCAGTGTTGCGGCTCACATAAGATGGTCGTCTTCCCCGCATTGTCAAGCCCCAGCACTAAAATCCTTGCTTCCTTCTCGCCGAAAAGGCTCAGTAACCTGATGTCAAACCAGCCAGCGGTCAGCTATCTGCTATCTCATGTGTCCCAAGCGCGACGCCTTCCACTGTGCTTTGTATATGTGTGCCACAGGCGAGTGACACATTGCTCGCAGTCCTGGCGAGCATTCCTCACCTTGACATCCATAGTCCCATCTTGCTTATATAGCGGGCAGCAGCCCCCTTGGACTGAAGTTGCGCAGGCAGTTGCGCTGACGACTGCCAATGGGCCTTGTGCTGTTCGTCTGAAACGCGTCTCTAGATCACAAAGTGGCTGCACAGCGCAGCGGAAAGCAGCGACTGTGAGCAGTCGTCAAAGTCCTGCTACCATTCAAGGTGATCTACGATGCAGGTGTCCACTGCTGAATTGCAGGATTCTGCTGTCAGCTGTAGAAGACTTGCGGGCTAGTCGCGTGATGATCTTAGGCCTGGCGCTGCTGCGTATGTATCTGTCTATGTTTTATTGAAGCACTGGCTGCCAGTTGAAGGCTCTGGGGGGTTGGTGTTCTGAAATGCCGGATTCCCGGCCACGCCTGAGTGGCCCAATCAGCTGACCAAACACCGTCTGGTCGATTTATTCCTTCGATTCACCTTCTTGTCTGTGCAGTCGCCTGCAGCACCTGATGAGCCTCCCATGCGCCAGCCATGCAATTGAAGCACAGGCAGCACAATGGATCATCCACACGATCATAGACTGTTCAATCGCAGAATGATAATATCGCTCATGTAGCGTGTATACAATGTTGCTGCTACTAGCCAGTGCAACATTCTGCTGCAACTCATCGCACTAGCCAAATGTACGAGCTGCGAGCGGCCCTCGCCAAGGGACACATGAATACGGCAACATCAATTGCCCACAGGCCGGCTGCACTCCCAGCAGGCAGAACGCTCACACAAGCCCCGCAAGTGCGGACCAGCAACATATGTACAGGCCCAGCTCAGGCTGTGGGTGCGCCGCGGCCGCTGGGGCCCCAGGCGCTCTGCTGCTGCGGCAGGCGGCGTGTGCCCAGGGGCCGGATGTCATCACTGGGGCCGGTCCTGATGTAGGTGGCCCACCGCTGCGGCACCAGGCTGGCCAGGTACACCACATCCGCGTGGGCGTACAGGTGCGTCTGCGCCGCAGCACACCACAGCGCCTCAGCTGCTGCGGCCCTCCAACTGCTGTTTCAGCTGCTGGCGCCAGGCCTGGCTGCTCACATGTGGGGGCCCGCCCGGCGCTCATTTGCGCTTGCCACCAGAGCCCCCAGATATGAAGGAGTGCCAGCGCTGCGGCAGCATGCTGGCCAGCTTGACGGGCTCCTCGCCGCGTTCAAGGCCGACCTAGGTGCCCGGACAGCTCCGCTCAATGTCATGCCGAGCTGACAGCAGCTGGTGCTGAGCAGTTGCCGAGCAGTTGCCACCACGCTGGGGACTCATCGGGGCGAGTCTCTCAGCACCCAATAAGTCAGGGCACATAGCAGAGCACAGGTTTCACCTCTAGGGAGCACGCCTCTGCAAGCAGCCGCGAGACCTCGGCCTGGCTCTTGCGCAGCTTTGGCGCCAGCGATGTGGCCGCCGCCTCTGCGTCCTGAGCGCCGAGCCACAGGTGCCCCGTCAGCGAGGGCATCTTCCCACCTGCCGATGCCTGCACCTGTGCCCGACGCCAGACACCCGCCGTCATTGTCAGACATCACACATCGTGCTGCAGATGGCAAGTGGCCTCAAGATTGCCTAGCAGACGCACAATAGCTGCCTTCGATGGTGAAGGTGCAGGCAAGTATGCATGCAGACTTCTCATATCATCATGCGGGATGCAATGATATGGTGGTATGACAGATCGCCAAGTACCTCTGTGAGCTTCTGCGCCAGCACCTTGCGCAGCTCAGTGGCCTCAGCAGCTATTGCTGTGATTTCGGATGTTTTGCCTATTTGCTTCACTGCTCGGCTGAAGAGGCCTGCACAGTGCATGGTGCAGCCTTTTCGAGCAGTCACGCAGCCCATACGAGTGCACTGGCACATGTCTGCATCACCAAGCTGCAAGCCTGGCCAAGCAGCAGCTGTGTCTCAGGTGTGGACTGCAGGGCACAGCTTGAAGGCAGAAATGCTGATCGCAGTACCCGGTTTGGCTAGGTCATATGATGACTCATGTTTGTTGACAGATGCCAATGATGCGCATGTGACAGCGACGCACTGTTGAGCAGGTAGTCGCACTGGCGCACGTCGCCGCCCTCCGCCAGCTGCGCCAGCAGCCACTCGCTGATGCGCTCCGCCTCGTTGGGCGCCTGCCACATCAGGTGCTGCAGCAGCAGGCAGTCCTGCATGGTGACCTCGCTGCGGCCGTTGGTGTACGCCGACACCTGCAGCCGGGCGCAGACAGCGCTTGACTTGGTTGGGTCTGATGTGAATCGAGGTGTGCAGCTGCCGCCCTTGCATGGAGTGGACTGCTGGCTCACAGAAACAATGACTCGTGACAGGTGCTTTCAATCGCCATCGGACCAAACACGACATGCAGCACTGCGGTGCCACACCTTCAGCAGCGCGATGGCCTTGACGAGGCGGCGATCCGACACGTACACGGGCGGCTCCATCTTGTTCTGCAGCAGGTCGCGCAGGTCTGCCAGCAGCCCCAGCACCTCGTCTGGCACCGACACTGCCTGCTGTGCCTTCACCCTGCAATTGGATGTCGAGGTACACTTACAAGAGGTGCTGCAGTATGCACCTGCACAGGGCGATGAAATGCCTCGTGTCAACACTGCTATGCTCTGTAGCATCAGCCGCACACCTGATGGTGGTGAAGTCCTCATGGGTCACAAGTGTGTCGCCTCTAGATGCGGGTGACGAGGGGTCGCCTGCCGACCGCGCTGCCCTGGCTGTATCTGCCGTCCGCAGCAGCACATTCAGGTTTGCTGCAGACACCTGCCTCACCTCCCGGCGCACCTGCAGCAAGCACAGTGCACCCGTCTGATAGCATGACACATAGGCTGTGCCCCGCAAGGATTGCGTTTTGCGTGCAAATGTCGAGAAGACGACAAAGCAACATCCTCACCAGGAAACGATCGTACAGAGCATCCAGCTCCTCGCTCTCTGGCAGCTCGTTAGAGGCGCCGACCTGCTTCAACAGTGTGACAGGATCTTGCGTCTGGGCAATGCAGCTGGACACGGTCAGTCAAGCTCCCTGTACGCATAGCAATCGGTACAGCAATGTATGTGTCAGAATCGCACCAGGCAGATGAGCGGGACGGCCAGCCGCTCGGTACCATTGTCGAACAGGCGCTCATTCAGGATGGTGAGCAGGGTGTTAAGGATGGCGCTGTTTGCCTTGAAAATCTCGTCAATGAATGCCACTGACGCTGCCGGCAGGTAGCCATCAATCTGACGTACGTATTTGTCATCCTCTAGTGCTTGCATTGAGAGTGGCCCAAACAATTCCTGAAACCCAGGAAAGCACGTGGCTTGTTGCTTCATGTTGACGTCCTTCGGCTATGCAGACGGGTATGACTGCAGCTACAAGGAGACAGAGATGCGATGTACGCACACCACGCCCACCTCTGGCACGGAGAAGCGCGTGAGCAGGCGCTCAAAGAATGACCCATTGTACAGGCGGGACAGCCGCCGGCCCAGCTCGCTTTTTGCCGTGCCGGGCGGCCCAATGAAAAGAATGTGCTCACCACTGAGCGCTGCCAGCAGCATCAGCCGCGCCTATGCACAGGAACAAAGCAAGTTATTCCAAGCTGGTCGTAGGGTTGTGCAACACAGAAGCCGCATATAGCTTGTGCCTATCATGCATGCGAGCAGCTGACCTCTACATCGCGCTCGACCAGGCCCTCCTGGATTGCTTCGACAGCAGCTGACAGGCGACCATACAGCTCGCCCCCAGCTCCAGAGGCTGCTGTGCCATTGCCAGAATGCACTCTGGCTTCCACATCAGCCAGCACCTCGTTCAAACGTGCTGCAGCTGCCGATTTGAGCTCCTCTTCCTGCACTCGGCGCTAGCCCTCAGCGTGCATAAATTGGAAGACATTGACTGGGAATGCAGGCAGACTTTCATCATGACAGCTGCACCTGTCTGAGAAACTCCTCCTCCTGCTGCGCATTGTCGACGGCTGCTTTGAGCTTGATGAGGTCAAATTGATCCCTGTTCCAGGAAGCGACGCCACGCTGCAGAGGCTGCGGCCGCAGGAGCGGCGACGCAGGCGCCCCTGCACATGCACGCTGGCCAGCGATCAAGACGGATACACGACAGGTTTACGCGTTGATCACGCCTTGCGAGTTCTCGGAATATGGACATGGTGTACAATCGCACCGTGCGGGAGCTGGTGAGCTACCCTGGCGCTGGCAACTGGTGTGCACCTGCTGTCGCAGGGCCACAGGGGTTGCACTTGCTCGAGCGTGAGCACCAGGTGGAAACACATCTCATCATTAGCACGTGCATGACCATCATTGCAGCAACGCGCTAGATACCATAAAAAGCAGACCTGAGGCACCTCGCGAGCTGAACGGGTGCACTTGATCCGGAAATGATCCGCGTGGCGCTGCGACTCAGCATGCTTGTGGCATTCGACCACTGTCTGATCGGCCTTGTATGCAGCGTTGTTCGCATGCAATGATCTTTGTCCAATGCGCTGCCCTTGTATAGCGTTGCTGTCGTTTGCGCTGCAGGGCAGGTGGTCGTTGTGCCGGAATGAAGCTGAGAATAGGGCCAGGTGCCGGGGTAGGTTGACTGCCAAAGATTGGCACAGCACCCGCAGCGCTGCAGCAAGCACGCAGTGATGCAGTGTCGCATATCTGTGGCGCCAGAAGCACCCTTCAAGGTGGCCCGGGGGTTGGCTGACGGGTCTTCGTCCCGGAGAGTGCGCAGGAAGTTGCACATTTGCTTCAGCCATCGGGCGTTGAGACATGCTGCGCGTCCTCAGGGGCGCGTCACGCCTGGCACGTCAGCAAGCCAAGGCAGCTGACGCATGCCAGGCTCGCGCTTTCGCAGCGGGCGCCGAGGTTGCTGTGACGGGGGATGAGTCGCCGTTCCTACGCTATGCTACCCCGGTCCCTCAGCTGTACTCCTATGCCAACCTGCTGGGCAGCATACCGTCCACACAGGTTAGGATCGTCCGTCACGATGTGCTGCCCAGATCACACAGCTGGTGTCAGGCTGCCGACAGGAGTGCGCCGCAGGCTGATCCTTGGCTGAGCAATCTGAGTGCATGAGCATCGACACATCGACGGATTGCATGAGTGCCCACACAGTAGGATGAGCGTGCGCCTCGAATGCAAGCAGGTGACGCAGCTGCCAAATGGCCTGCGCGTTGGCTCGGAGACGGCGCCTTTTGCAGAGACCGCAACCGTCGGCGTGTGGATTGATGCTGGCAGCCGGTATGAGACGGACGCCAACAATGGCAGCGCCCATTTCCTGGAGCATATGGCCTTCAAGGGCACTCGGGTGAGCCCAGAAGTGCTGCAAACATACTATGTGCGTCTAATTAGGGCTTGACTCATGCCGCTGTAGTTGCTTCTGCTTACACCAGCTCCACTGCGATGTGTTACTGTGGCAGTCCCGGAACTCCAAGGAGTTGGAGCTGGAAATCGAGGACATGGGCGGGCATCTGAATGCATACACATCACGGGAGCAGACCTGCTACCATGCCAAGGTGGGCAGGAGGATGGGTTCAGTTTGCTCAGGCAGATGATGTCTGTATCGTGTAGGTGAAGAGGTAGTTGCAAGTGTCAGATATCTGCCAACGGCTGCTCGCCCAGGTGTTCAAGCGGGATGTGCCCAAGGCGATCAACATCCTGTCGGACATCATTCAGAACTCGCACCTCAAGGAGGATGCCATCGAGCGCGAGCGCTCTGTCATCCTGCGTGAGATGCAGGAGGTACGTCTTCGGGCTGCACCAACCACTTTGACTTCCGTCAGAGCATGCTGCACAGCATGTTGTCCCCACACATTTATGCATTGGCAGCTACACACTGTCCCACTTCACTCCACTTGAGAAAACCATCCTATGGCCTCAGGTGGAGGGCATCCCAGAGGAGGTCATCTTTGACCACCTGCATGCGACAGCGTTCCAGGCCACGCCGCTGGGTCGCACTATCCTGGGCCCAGCTGAGAACATCCGCCGCCTCACCCGCGGCGACCTCGCAGACTACATCGGCGCCAACTACACGGCGCCCCGCATGGTGGGACTCTGACTGCAAGTCAATTGTGAATCATGTTGGGTCTGTCTGTATATAGATCGCCATGCCCTCCGCACCAGCTGCACACAGCACATGGACACATCCTTCGACCGGCTCCCATGCGTGCAACCTGCCAACTGTTGTGTGTCCCCAGGTGGTGGCGGCGGCGGGTGCAGTGGACCATGACGAGCTGGTGAAGCTGTCTGAGGATGCCTTCAGCAGCCTCTCAACGGACCCTACCACTGCATACGACCTGGTCGCCAAGGTGCTGTCTTTGCCTTGCTCCCTGTGCTGACTTGCTGACATGCTAGGCCTTTGGCATCTTGCTGTGTGTGCCTGCTCCAGTGTGTGCTGATACGTCAAGCAATACCATGGGCTGCACTGCCAAGTTAGATGCTTAATTTTCTCTGATGCCTGTCGTTCTTTGCACAGGAGCCATCATACTTCACCGGCTCGGATGTGCGCATCCGCGACCCGGATATGTCGCTGCTGCACTTTGCGGTCGCCTTCAAGGGCGTCTCGTGGGCAGACGCCGACTCCATCCCGCTCATGATCATGCAGCAGATGCTGGGCGGCTGGAACAAGAACGCCGGCGCTGGGAAGAACATGGGCTCACGTGCGTCAACTGCCCGCAAGCGCCCACCCCTGCTGCAATCTGCTGCACGGCCCTGTAGATTGCATGCACCATGACTCAGTAAGGCCTCTCTGTTCGTGCAATGCAGCTCTGGCACAAACGGTGGCAGCCAACAACCTGTGCAACTCCTACCAGGCGTTCAACACCAACTACCACGACACAGGCCTGTTCGGCATCATCACCACAGCAGACAAGAATGCTGCCATTGATGACCTGTCGTGGGCCATCATGCACGAGGTACATGGGCTAGATTGGAAGTCTGGACATGCATGTTGTCATCGCAGAGCGTTGTTTGCGACGTGACTCTTGTCACAGGCAAAGTGGTCATGTTACCTGATACTGTTCCGGTTGCCTCACCTGCAGCTCACGAAGCTGGTATACGAGGTGGCGGAGGAGGATGTCGTCCGGGCTCGCAACCAGCTGAAGGCCTCCATCCTGTTTGGCATGGACGGCTCTGGCGGTGCGTCACCTTACTGCGAATCCTGTTGGTCTTGGCCAGCCAGTATGGGTGGTCCATGACCATACCTAGTGCAAGGCGGATACGCTGATGGTGCAATCCGAGGTGTTGATCTGCTGTACTTGCGACAATGCTGCAGCTGTGGCAGAGGACATCGGCCGGGGTCTGCTGGTGTACGGTCGCCGCATCCCCAAGGCAGAAATCTTCGCACGGCTGGATGCCGTCACTGCCGAGACGGTCAAGGTGAGAGGAAGGCGATCAGCCCGGCCTTGTCCCTTTTGTTGCGTCCCTGCAAGCTTCACCTTCACTGCTGCACAGTCGTCCTTCTGAAATCAAACGATCTGCAGAGCTTATCTTCTGAGCTGCAGGCTGTGGCTGAGCGGGTGATCTATGACCAGGACCCAGCCATTGCTGCCATGGGTGACGTGCAGCACCTGCCAGACTACAACTGGTGCGCCATTATGCCATATTTCATCATAGTGCACTGCGACTTTTGAAGTGTTGCTTTGGCCTCCTGGTCCTGTCGTCATATTTCCTCCCTTGTATACAGGTTCCGGAGGCGGACGTACTGGCTGCGATACTGAGTGGGCAGGTGCCAGCGATGCGATGGTGCATTTGTCTAGATGGCGCTTGTTACGGCATTGCCTAGTGCATGGTTTCGTACTCGGAACCAGCTGATGGTGCACATGAGCTCTATCTCAGGAGCGGTTTCAACATCGCATCGAACCTCCAGCATCATCGAACGTGACACTATGAGCATACCGTATGGCACGCACCATGGTCACTAGCACCCACAGCACTCGATATCACCGCACCAAAGGGCCCCGTGGTGAGGCACTTGCTGCATGGTCAGACCATCATCCAAGAATCGTCTGAAGGTTATAGCTTGACGAGATGAATCACACCGCCGGTGAACAAGTTGTGCAACGATCCATCTGGATGATTGTTGCCCATCCTTGAGCGGCAGACTGGCAACAATATTCGGCGGTAAACCCGTCGCCCTTTCGATGCATATCGGTCTACGTGGCATGGCCGCAAACTCTTTGCGGTCTTGCGTAGAAATGCGAGCACGGTGACGACCTGTGCATTGAAAATCATCAACTGCTGCTAGCTTGTCACAAGGCAGCACAAAGACTCAAGCAGCTGCTGCAGCTTGCTTCTGGCACCTGCCTCGGCCAATCCACTGTTCCGGTTCTGCTGGAGCGAGAACAGCGAGCAATTAGGGTAGCGGAGCAGCAGTTGTCAGCATACGGCAAGATGGGCAGCGGTCCGGCCGTTCAGGGCGAAGGGACAGCTTGTGCAGCGCCGCCTGCGCCGCCTGCACTGCGCAACATGATGCACATGGCGGAGGCGTTGATCACCGTGCTGCTGGAGGACATGTTCCGCGGTGACCTGACCCACGGCGACAGGTGCATGCCTGTCACCAATAGGATCTGGGGGAGAAATTGCCCTGCTGGCCTGCATGTACTACATGCAGACTTCACGCAATGGGCAGCCATGTGATGAGGACCTGTGTGTCGCATGTCTTGCACGCCAGATGGTCGGGCTGCAATGTCTTGGGCATGCATGCTTGTGCATGACCAAATTGACCGCACACTGGTATTTCTGGGTGCAGGGCAGCGCTGCAGTCTGTCAACAAATGTCTGCACCAGCGGCTATGCAGCGCCTTGGGCAGCTTCCACTCTCTGCAACTCTCCACCGAGACCCTGTTCGCCTCTATCCAGCACATCGCAAGCAGCACCTTGATCGATGGCCTCAAGATCGAAGGGGACAGCGTAGGTAAGGTCCTACATGATTGAAGAAGACTTTTGCAGCGCCAATGTTGCAGGTGATAGGACACTTGCAAATGGCATCATGCAATGCACCTCATGTATGCTGCCTGTTGCGCGTTCAGGCTTACTCGTAACACTCCGGACTACAACATTTCAACTCCGGCCGCACATGATTATGCCTATTAACGGATTGCAGACTACCGACGCATCGGCCCGGAGGACCCGGTGGACGGACAACAGCCGCTGTGCATTTTGCTTGGTGGGATTGCGACTGCACCTGCCGCTTCCCACATCCACGCACTTCACATCAACACTGGCAGCGGGTGAGCAGCTTGTGCCAGGTGCAGACGTTTGCATGAGTACTGTATGTCACCTCTGGTGCCACGATGTGTGCACCCATGACGCTCGCTCACTGACTGCCTGCGGTTGCTCAGCCGAAAATCACACAGCAATAGTAGTGCAGCAGAGTCGTGCAATGTCACTCACATCCTGTGTGGGCACCTGCTGCTGCTGCTGCAAGCCAGGCAAGCCTGTGCGGCATAATGCATCTTTTCAGATAGCCTGAGGTACATTGCCCCAGCGCTGCAGGCTCCTAACGGGCCGGGCCCTCGGCAGCCTGCGGGCCCTTCGCAGTCTTCAAGCGCTCACGATTCACTCGCTGCACCCGACTGGCGAACTGAGCAATGCCTTGAACCACCTCACGAAGCTCACCCTTCTGAACGTCCAGCTGGAGGTATGGTCCCTGACCTCAGCCCTGGGCTACTTGTGCCGTGCCATGGCTTGCTTTGCCCCTAAATTGTATAGCATGTGATAGCCTGTCGGACATGCTGCAAGCAGGTGTCCTTCAATGTGCACGGCAGGCCTTGAGCTTTTGTTTCACTGAGCGTCCTGTATCTTGCGCAACGCCTAATCTTGATGCTGCCTTTGCAGCCACCGACCATTCCAAAGTGGTGTGCCGAAAATGCCGACCGGTATATGTCCTATTGGGGGGGCGAGTCCGGCCGCTTCCCAGCGTCTTTGCTCAAGTGTACCTGCCTTCGCCAGCTGTCGCTTCACTCTCATACGCAAGGTAACATACTTCTGAGACATCTGGATGCGGCTGACTGGTGTTTGCACAAATGCTACGCATCGGAAATCAAGCAAGACTTTCGCTCGCATGCGTCATTGCTGATGATTGTGCAACCTGATTCCATGGCAATGCCTAGTCGTGTCGTGTCCTAGCGTATATCTGCTTCAAGACATACCGCCCTAAGCTTCCGACTCCAGTGTTGGCTGCAAGCCCATGAGCCACACCAAAGCTTGTCAATCCTTCGATTTGTTGCAAGGTGGTGCACAGCTGAGCGCTGTAGGTCGTCCACATTGCTGGTGGCGAGCTGCAGGGCAATGACTGCAGGCACCTCGAGATGCGTCCTCTTGCTGCTTGCAGGCGCAGTGTACTTTGGCAATGTGCCAGATGGCTTCGGCGACCTCACGGCTTTGGAACTGTTTCGCTGGTGCGCTGCGAAATCACATTGCTGCCCGCCACCATCACCCGCCTCACCAGGTGCATCGGCGAGAGCTAATGTGTTGTGGAAACACATTGGGGTGCACTAGCATTATTACTGGTAGTTGACAGGGATATAAACGATCAGCTGCACATGTGTGTATAATGCTGACTGCTGGCGGCGGCTGACAGGCACTTGTGTGTTGGTGCGCGCGATGTTGCAGGCTTACTAGTCTGACGGTCGAAAACAACGCCAGTGATTATCTGGAGGTGCCACATGATTTTCGCAGTGCTATGCCAAACCTGCAGCATATCAGTCCGATGCTGAGTGGGGCACTGGCATGGCACGCACGTTGGTGCACCACCTGCTCGAACGCGACGAGGCTGCAGGCCGCAACTAGACAGTTGGTCATGAGACGGATGCCAACTATGATGCTTCTGCATCTGGAGGTTTTCTGCACGCCTTGCTTCGAGTTTAGTGCACAGCATGCATTGGAACTCGGAGGAACTCATCAAGCTGCATGCAGCGAGAACAACAGATACCAAACGTGAATCTTTTCTGGCATTCGTGTCCTCTTCATGAGCATCAATAGGCATTGCGTGCCATGTATATATGTGTGTGTGCACGCCCGTGCGGAGTACATACACCAAAACAGTGACGATTTGATATATATGTTGACAACTCCCGCGTGCATGCTGGAAACACTGCACGTGCAGTTTTTGACTCGTCCGATTCGCCTGCAGGGGTGGTGCTACCCACAGGGAACTGCTGGGTACTCCTGCTAGGCACATACCACCACTGGTTGTCAATGGCCGCTCCACAAGTGCTCTCACTGGGATCACCCTGAGTCAAAGAGCTCCATATCCCTTGCTGGGGTGATCAATGACAATGACAGCACGCAGCAATGTGCTGACATGGTGACTTTCCCTCTGTATTGATGGCTCGAGTTCACGAGATGCACCTGCACCGCAACACCGTGTACAGACCAGACGTTGTGCGCGATCACAGAAGCGCGTTATCGGCGAAAGCCCTGACAATCATGACGCTGATCGCAGCACTGAAGTGATCTCGGGAGTTTGCTCGCTTGCACGACATCCGTGCGACGAGATCTTGATGTGCACCATCGACACGCACAGTCTCACGAACCTACACTGCACGAAATCATCAAACAAGATGTATTGAGCTACTCTGCGAGGCTACCGTGCACATTCTTTTGACCCGCCCGATGGACGTGAACGGTCAACCTTTCGCACCCAGCGCAGGTGCACTGTTAGTTGGGCAAACTACGCGTCAATACGTACACCAGCAGAGACCTACATGACCTCCAGCCGTGTCACTGTCGTATGGTCGTGTGACCATTTGCTGTGCAGCTGACAGCAGTCGCATACGCAGGCTCACAACAGGCAGCGTGCTGTCAGGCCCCGGTGGACAACGCCTGGAATGTGCAGCATGAACACCATGAGCACAAGATGTCCAGCAACACGTTCCAGCAGGCAGTGAGGCTCGGACAGGCAATCCGATGCATGGCGCAGCCAGCACTGCGCTGGGCGCCAGCCTGCACATCTTCGGCAGGTGTGTGCAACAGCTGCCAGGGTGCCTGCTGCACATGGACCTACACCCTGTATGATCTCATAACCTGCGCATCTGTCTGGGGTGCGCAGCGTGGCGATTGTGTGGGGCCAGACCACTCTGAAGGTGGCGCAGCTCGTCGTGGAGACATCCAGCTGCAAGGGCACCTGGAAGGTGGCTACCCGCCCTGGAGAGCGGCCGCCACAATGGTGATGCAGTCCACCCGTTTGCAGCTTAGTCGTCTGCTCACGCTGTTCATGCAGTGTAACACGTGTTGACATGTGCCCTTCTGTCTGCTGCACAGGCGCAGCCCAGATGGTCGGTGGCGGGCGCAGTGGCTGGGCTCGAAGGGGTGCTCGGCCATTGGCTGGGGCGGCTTCGTGGCTGGAAACATCATGCGCTTTGCCGCAATGCGCTTTGGCGCACAGGCAAGAGAGCCGCTGTTCACCCAGTTGCACAACGGAGGCTTTCACTCGATGCATCGGCATGGCACTGCTGGAGGAGGGCATTCAGGCATCTGATGGCCGATCAACAGGCGGTGCTGTCAGCGCTGACGAGCTTCCAGTTCGTTGTCATTCCTGTTGCCTCCTACACTCTGCTTGGCGAGGAGTTCACATGTACAGCCCTCGTCTGCATCGCAGTCGTGCTGTTTGGTGCGCCTGCACCCACCAGCTCTCAAGCTGTGACAAGCGTACATCATTCTGCTTTGCATCACGAGCTGAAGCTGCCCTCGCAAAGCCAATTATGTAGTGCTGAAGGAGGCGCAAGTGATTTCAGGCAATGGCCTCATCATCGCCAATGGCCCAGCAGAAAGGGTTTTCTCGCTGGACGAACTGCGCCGGCAGTGGGGAGCACTTCACATGAAGGTCTTCATTGGCGTGATGGTGGTGCTGTTCGCGATGCTGCGGGCTGGCATCCTGTACGTCAAGGTATGCTGTTCCACTGTTACCATGGTCCAGCTGGTCACAGCTGCAACCACGCTTGCATTCACGATGCACCTCACCACTCAATCATGACTCACCGTGCAAGCCATTGCACCTCAGGCAACTGCATATGACTTTTGCTGACACAGAGGTGCTGTTTGCAGCGCCTGGAGAAGGAGAAGCATGCGACACAGCGGGATCGGTGGCGGGCCCGCATGAAGCCCAACAACGCTCTCACCTTTGCACATGCTCTGCTGTTCTCAGCATCTGCAGCGATGATAGGTATCTCGCTTTCGTGGTCTATGGTCTCAACATCGGAGGAAGTGCGCCACATGCCTCAAACTGTATAGACTGCCATCAGTGAAGTGGTGAGGCATCCGATGCAACAGGTGCAAACAGCGTCTTGTTCAGCAAGTCGCTGACCTACATCTTGACGGCACCGTGGCCCAGCCAGTTGGCCGACTGGTACTGCTGGGCTGTCCTCTTCGCCTTTGTTGCAACCGGCGGCTACTGGATCCACAGCACAGCGGTGGCGCTGCGGAAGTTCAATGCCGGCCTGGTCATGTCAGTCATGCAGGTGGGGCGATGGGTGGCATTGTGCTCTGGTGCTGCTGGAAGGATGCTGAGCGTACAGAGAGTTGAAGGGTCGTCGCCTGTGTGACCTGACAACAAGGGCCCTCTGCACATGCAGGCGTTCTGGATGCTCCAGTCGATCGTTGCTGGCGGCTTCTACTTCGACGAGTTTGCCGAGCTGTCAGGCTGGCGAGCTGCTGCGTTCTCAGGCGGCCTGGTGGCTGCGATCGCGGGCGCCTTGGGCATGGGCTGCGCATCCTTCGTGGCTGAGCAGCATGCCATGATATCCTATACTGTCCTGCCAGGTATGCAGCAGATACTGCAGGTTCAGGCGGGCTGTGCATGAGGAATTACTCGGTTTGCAGCTGTTGGAGCCTAGGCGGCGCCCTGCACATTCATGTACATGTGTGCCGTCATCTGAAACAGTGCATGGTACATGCAGGTTTTGGGACGGAGGCGGAGTCGTTGATGGACCGCACCCGCATGACGGCGTATGGCCTGCAGTTTGCGGGGCTGGGTGCACCGCTGGGGCCCACAGAGATGCAGCTCCAGGACCTCAGCCCCCGCAGGTGCTGGATGGTCAAGCAAACCATGTGGCCAGATGTCAATTTCAAAGTGGCAATGGGAGTGGCCGCACCTCACATGTCATGGCCGACCTGCACTCCTCACGTTTCCATGCAACTGGAGACAGTGCAGTACCACCTGCAATCCACTCAGGGGCGTGAGTGCATGCATGCACAGTGGTGCGAGCGGCAGCGATGGCGGCATGGAGGAGGGGCCGCCAGACACAGCCAAACCCAGCGTCGCAGGTCTGGAACAGCCAGAGGGCCAACAGGCTGCGCAAGCTTTGTGGTCCACCAGCAAGCCTGGGTGCGAATGCGATTGTGAACAGTTTTGACAGTTACAGTTGAAGCATGTATTGGGCTACCCTGACATGCATGTTGCCTGTTGGTCCATTGCTGTCAATGATGCAGCGGCTGACATCTGCACTGCGTTGCAGGCACGAACACAGAGATGCTATGCAGAGCAGAGACTATCAGCTCGGCAGCTTCGCGCCCAGCGTCAGCAGCAAGCCCATGGCGCCAGCGCCAGCAGCGTTCAAAATCACTGCCAATGCACAAGTGCATGGCTTGGCCCCGCCACCTGTATCTTTGCAGCAGCGCAGCCTAGCAGCAGCGCAGAGTGCTGCACCAGCGCTGGTGTCAGTAGAACAGCTGCACAGTCAGCAACGCTGGCCCAGCAGCAACGACTTCGTGTTGCCTGGCAGCCCAGATGGCAGCAATCCAGCGCGATGGGGCTCCACTGATGCCGCTGGCGGCAGGTTGCAGGCAGCAACAGACATGGCAGTCCTGAGCCACCATGCAGCCGCTATCAATGCGTCCCTGACGGCCGCTGGGACCAGGCTTGCAGCAGCCAGCAGCAGATCGGGGCAAGCACCGGCACAGAACCTGCCAGCTGTCACAAGGGCGCTGTCAGCCGGCGGCACAAATGCAACGACCAGCATGCACTCAGCCAGCAGCGGCCGCTCTGGTGGCGACGCCAGCAGCGAAGCAGGTTCCGGCACATCTGCGTCGCACTCCGCCAGGCATGCACGGCAGCCTCCGGTTGCTGCGCAAAGCACGGCTGGCTCTGAGGCCGCCGCTGCGCCGCTGCTCGGTGCAGGAGCTGCCAGGTTGAGCAGTGGTCTGTCCGGTGCAGCAAGGGTGCTCAATGTGTTGGACAACAGGTGGCAGGCACTATACCATGCTGCTGGCAGGTAGCCTCCTGTTGGAAGGGGAGTGGTGTGCTAGGCATCTGTTGCCGATATGGAAGCGTTGAGACGGAATGTGGTGCATTCTTGACACTTTGAGGCTTGCATGACAATCACCAGCCTAGGAAGGCTACAGCTGCAAGAAAATCGTCAGCAGACCTCTGGCAAAAGCCGCCAAGGCATGCTCGAACCCTTCACGCCCTCATTCCTCCTCCTCCTCCTCATCGTCCGCGTCATCCTCGGCCTCCAGGTCGTACAGCAGCGCCCGCGGCAGCGCCGTCGCGACGCAGGCGACGCCGCGCGGGCCGCTGACCGCCAGCGGCGGCGCCGCGTCGCCGTGCGGCACGCCCCGCTGCCGGCAGCCCGCATCCGCCCAGCTGACCGCCGCGCCGCCGTCGAGGCAGCCCTGCCACAACGACAGCGCGCCACGTTTCTGTGTTGGTCGAGTGCAAGCAGGACGCTGCCTTTGGATGTGTTGAGTCAAGCACACGATGACATGCAGATCTACCCTGTTCCGCGGAGCCAGTTGGCTTCACTGTAGTGGTCACCTGCAAGATGCCAGCGGCCTGCTGCTCGGCTGGCACAGCGACGAAGGGCAGCTCCGACAGCGGCAGCAGCGCCAGGCTGACGCCGCTGCCCCCATCGCTGCTGCTGTGCTGTGCCGGCGACAGCAGCAGTGCCAGCTGCCCGTCCTTGTAGAAGGCTGTGTCCACCGCTGTGCTGCCGGCAGGCAGCTGCACAGCCGCTGCCTGCACCGCTGGCTCCTGCATGTCGTTGGCATTCATATATGAGCCCACACTTCTGGTGCGGCCTGGCCAGATACTGCACTGCAGCGTCTCATGTGAGCAGGCGTTGATGAAAATGTGCAGATGAGTATGCGGAGCGAGCACACCTGCTCAGCAGCACCCACTGATGGCAGCATGACCCAGAGCACACACACGAACTCTGGGTCAGCACCCTGCTGCTGCTGCTGCTGCTGCTGCCCCGCCACCCATGACACCCACGCGCAGCGGGCGTCGCCGTCCTCTGCCGGCAGCTGCGCCAGCTGCAGCCGCACGGGCGGCGGATGGTGCCCCTGGCGATACGGCAGGACCTACAGTTTCCGTGCAGTTTGTGCACTTCACGTGAGGTGCTCCGTACTGAATTGAGGTCATTCGACGCGAGAACAGTGGCGAGTCAGGGGGCGCACCTGCGAGGCTGCCGCCGCCCGCGCTGAGCCCTGCAGGCTGAGCGCCAGCACCGGCTGCACCGCCGGCGACAGCGCGGCCGGGGCGCCGCCCACCGCCGCGACGGCCGCCTTCTCCAGCTGCTGCAGCAGCGACCTGCCAACAACGCACCGCCGGCTCAGGCCAGCTTGTGAGCCACAGCGCGCTAACAGAGTGCACGCTGCCCTGATGGTCAACACATTGCATCGGGCTCCTGAGCTCCTGCCCATAGCACGGTGAAATGCGCTTGAGCCACTGCCGGCTGGTCCGCGCACCAGAGGCTTGTGTCGGCGGCAATTGGCGCGAGGCCGGCCAGCTGCAGCAGGTCGTATGCGCCGCCGCCCAGTGCCGGCAGGCCTCCTGCGCGGGCCCGCTGCTGCGGCTGCAGGCGCCAGCAACGTGCACTGTCATGAGGTCTTCACATGACGATGCAACACATCGTCTATGACATGACAGTGTTCTTGACTGTTTGACACCTCGGGTGCCGGCAGCACATGCTCTTTGTATTGCCCCAGGCATTGGATTACGTGAGCCGGGCACACCTGCAGCTCTGGGCCGATGCGGTCGTGCTGGAACTGGTTGTCTAGAAAGGATGCAAGTGCTAGCACATCCACCGGCGGGCCCAGCTCCTGCGGTGCCAGCATGCTGTCGACTCATACAGTCGTGGTCAATGGTTGCTACAGCTGCAGTGTTGGCGAGCGGAGTCAACAGGGTTTGATCAGAGGTATATGGTGTGCAACGCATACAGCCTGCAGACCTTGCACACGTAGGACAGCAGACCGGCAGGGAAGTGGTCTGCCACACGCACAACTCACCCACCAGGGTGTCTGCCTCCTCGTTCAGCCGGCGGATGCACTGCAGCAGCCAGGCGAACAGGCGGCGGTAGTCGGCCGCCGCCGCCGTCACGCTGGCGCGCGTCTGCTCGCAGCGCACCAGCAGCTGCGCCGCCAGACCGCGCGCCCTCTCCAGCTTTGCTGCCTGCACGCGCACGCGACAGCATGGGGACATGCAGCATGTTTTCAACAGCGCTGAAGGTCGGCAATGCTGCCTGCCTGTCCAGGTCGCACAACAGCATGTAATGCAGCTGCTAATACAGGTCATTTGCCTGCCGGTCCTGGCCAGACACGGACCTGCAGGCCGGCAGCGGGCAGGCAGCAGGGGGTATGAGCGAGGCCGGCCACGTCCCCCAGCTGGAGGCACACCGCGCGCACTGCCGGCGCCACGCAGTCGTTGAGCAGCTGCGCTGCCGCTGCGATGGCGCCGTCCACCTCCCGTGCCAGCCGCCGCAGCCCCTGGTCACCTGCCCGCCAAGCAGCAGGCTGTTTGAGAGTCTGGGCGGTCTACAGGGCACAGCCGTGCCTGCTTCAAGGATGCCAAGGCACGCCCTCATGCAGGCTCGCCCGGGCTGCTGTCAGCCACCGGGCAAAGGTACGGCGGTGCTTGGGCGTGTCTGAAGCGTGCTGCGGGTGCACTGCCATCGCTCTACAGCATGGTTGGAGCCGCACCCAGGCTGGCGGTCAGCCACTGGTGCAGCGGCGGCGACAGCGCCCCCGAGGCCAGCAGCCGCCGCAGCTCCCCCGCGGGCGCGCCCCCCTGCATGTGGTCCCGCAGCAGCCCCTGCAGCGCGCCGGTCCGCTCCGCCACCGCCGCCGCGGCGTCGCCCCACTCCCGCCCCGCCGCCGCCACCGCCCCCTGCGCACCTGTCAGCAGGGCCCGCAGGATTTCCAAAACATGAAGGGTGTTGCTGCTGAGCAGTTTTGGCACCATAGGTTTGTGCCCTGGCGCAGCTGCAGAGGTGAGACATGTCAAAGGCGCACTCTGCAGGCAGGCGAGGACCTCGGAGGTCAGGGGCGCCTGGTACCGCAGCTGCGCCCTGGCCGCCGCCAGCGCCGGCATGCTCAAGACCTCCAGCCGCTGCCCGCCTGTGCACAGGCGATGGAGGACTGTGACCAGCCCGCAGCTTGATGACTGTCGAGTGGCCCGCATGGTAACAGCACCAGGAGGCATCTCCCAGCAATGCTCCCTGTGAAGGACAAGCATGGCCATGGCCCCATGCGATGTACACAGCCGTAAAGAAGATGCACCATGCAAGCAGGCTTGCTACCTAGGGATGGTCAGTAAGGTGGCATTGCCTGAAGAGCCTGCAAGCCGAGGGCTGACGGCAATGGCAGCATTTGCCCAACCAGCACACCTTCTGCTTGTTGGAGCAGCAACATATGGCGCAGGTCCCGGCTGACAGCCACCTGTCCAAAGCAGTGACGATCATCGACTGTGCGCCTTGTCTCAATCACACGTCCATTGAAGCCGTCCAGTGCAGCGCAGTGGCCTGCACCTGGGGATGCACCACACCTGGGAGATGGAGCCTGGCAGGCCTGCCGCAGCGCTGCGATTTGACGTGTCCGGCTTCGCTATTTGAGCAGGTGACAGGTGTGTCAGCTCGAGCAGGGCGCCCGTGCAGAGGCGCACGCTGCCTGACTTGTATGCGATGCCGAGCAGCGTGAGCTTGCTGGGCGACGGCCGCCATGCAGCCTGCACATCTGCAGAGCCACCCTGCGCCGCCAGCAATGCATGCGATCAGCATGACCCAGAAGGTTTGCTGATCTTCCTTACGTACCCATCGCGGTCCTGGTGTGCTGCACTTGATGCCAGCACAGCCACCTGGGTTGTGCTTTTGGCGGGGACTGCGGCGGGTGGCGGTGGGCAGAACCGGCGCGCCCTGCCCTGGAGTGCCAGCTGCGGCACAGCTGCACTGTCCACCCTTGCGTCTTCCTCCTCCACCCAGGTCAGCGCTGTCACCGCACCTGCTGGCGCATGCGACGTCTATGTGGAGAGTTTGTGGTGTTGCATGTCGTGGATCAGCGACGCCTTGGCATGGCAGCGGACGACTGGCGCCCCCAGGATGAAGCGGTGCGAATCTGCACTGCAGCCAACCTGAGCTCTCGAACTTCGTGTCGTCTACCACGTCGCCCGTCTCAGCATCCAGCAGGCTGACCACGCCATCAGCGCGGCCAACTGCCAGGGCGTCGCCGCTGGGCGTCCACGCGAGTGCTGTTGCAGAGGCGTCCGGCGTGACGAGCCACAGGCGCTGCCAGTTGAGGCGGTGCACCGCGATGCGGCCGTCCGTGAACGCGGCGGCCAGCAGATCCATCGTGGGGCACCATGCGGCATGTGCGATTGGCGCCGGCAGCAGCCGGTCTGTCAGCGGAGCGAAGCTCTCTGGCCCGTGATCGTCCATGCCGCAGAGACGTTGGCATCAAGGTTGGTTGGTTCAGCACGTCATGCACATGTCGTGCCTGTCAGAGAGCAAATGTATGAACAGATCAGCACGCTCCCGAACAAGGGCAACTCAGATCGATTTGTGTCCGTCCTATCAGCGTGGTTGTAAGATCTACTCGAGACGCTGTTGCAGATTTTTGTCAACTACAAACTGGCCCTGCGCTTCGGTGGGATGTGATGGGGGGCATGTCGCCAAGGCCGCACGTGCTTCCACATGGCAGCAGCAAGTCTTGCAGATGTGTATACCGTACTGCTCCTGATGCACATTCTCATTCCACATATTGTACAGGTAAGTTTGGACGAGCTCCAGCACTGCGGTGCAAGAGCACCGTGGAGAACCGACTTCATGCCGGCGCCGCCTTCTCTGCGACCGGCGGCCACTCCCCGCCTGCCATGACGCGCTCGAGGTCCTCCACCTTTCTAGGTACATTTGTCATGCAACGGGTGCCGGTGGCAGTGATGACCAGATCGTCCTCCAGCCTGACACCTGCGCGTTCAGAAGGACATTGTGGTGTTGTTGTACAGCTCACCGACAGCAACATCAACAGCACACAGAAGCTCGACTGCCCCGATGTGTTGCTGACCTCCAAAGTCGAAGTAGTCCTGCAGCTTCTTCTGCACAAGGAACTTGGACTGCGCCTTGTCTGCGAATGCCGCCTTGAGCAGCGTCGGGATGAAGTAGATGCCTGTGACAGGAGACAACCAGCCATTCTATGTCCAGACGTCCCTCACGAGCATTGGTGCTCAGCGCTGCAGTACACACATCGACACGAGAAGAACCGCTTTGGCCTCGCCTGGCTCCAGGGTGACGACCATGTTCTCCTCCAGCTCGCGGCCCAGACTCAGGCTCTTGAGGCCGGGGGCGGTGCTGCGGTCCGGGAGGCCGGGGCCGTAGCCGCCCACGTCGTGCGTGTCGATGCCCTATAATGTTGGAAGTCAGCGTCAGCACGTCTCAAGCATTAGTGACTGCCTGCTCATTGCTGCGGGCCTGGTAGGGAGCCTGCGACTCTGCATGTTCTGCAACTCTACTGGAAATCAGAAGTGTGTGCTGAGGCAGCCGCGCTCACCAGAAGGTGGCCCAGGCCATGGGGCATGAACAGTGCGCCAATGTGCTTCGACAGCATGTCGTCGATGTCCCCGATGACCAGACCCTACATTCAATTTTGCAGTCAGGTTATCGATCGTCAGCAGGCCTCAAGTAATGCAGTTTCCCACCAACACGGCGGCTGTGAGGGTTCAACCTCGGTCATGGTGACCCACCTCCGCCGCCAAGGTCTCCAGGTTGCAGCGATCAGCGAGGCGGTGCATGTCTGGCCAGGCCACCCCGGGCTTGAGCCGCTTGCGCACTGTCTCCATGGTGTTGAGCACGCCCTGCACACGCAGCCAACTCACAACATCTGAACAGCTGGCAATCACATGTGATGCCTGTTGATCGCACAGCTGCGGTGGGACTGCAAGACAGGGCGGGCGGGTGACCAACCTCGTAAATGGCACGCTGCTGTCTGCTGAACTTGCCGTTTGCCGGCAGCGTGACGGTGATGTCGCTGCCGTACCTGCGCGACGACAGCACCTCACGTCAACGCAAGGCGACATCGCCCTGCCTGACACCCAAAAACACCGGGGTGTCAGCAGGGGTTACGAAGGGCATGTAAGCTCGGGGTGCTGCACACGCTGCAGGGCTGGAGGCTCAGATCCTGCCTGTAGTACTCGGTGCCCATGTCCAGCAGCACCAGGTCGCCATCCTGGATCTCGCGCTTGTTGGGGGCGTCGGCGCCGCCGTAGTGCAGCGTCGCGGCCCGCGGCCCCGAGCCGGCGATGGGGGTGTAGGGCGTGTTTCGGCAGCCGCCCTTGAAGTATGCGTAGTGCAGGAAGATGGACTCCTGCAGCATGTGCATGCCGACCCTCAACACTTGACGATCAGATGGTCACATTTCTATTCAGGTACGACCAGCATCTGAGTGCACTCGTTTGCAGTGCGATCCTGCAAAGAGCTGCTCACCAGCTGGTACTCCATCATGCCTGCCGAAAGGGAGAACGAACACATGTCAGATAAAGGGTGTAAATGAAGGGAAATGATTCCCGGTGCATGCCATAGCTCCCACAGCAACACATCACGCATGTTGCATTTATATGCGGCCGTTGTACGGACCTGGCTTGGCATATCGCAGCAGCTCCACATGGGCTGCGCTGGCAATGTCGTTGGCATACTGCATCACAGCCAGCTCCTCCGCTGTCTTGAACTGCACCCACACCGACTGCATGTTTTGTCTGCTGCCTCGTGTACGCCTCCACTAGCACATCAGGAGTGCGTCTGCAGTCAGCTAGCTGCGGTATTCCAGTGCCGCGCACCACGCGGCACTCTGTGACGACATCAAAGAGGGAGTCGCGCTCCAGCTCAAAGTCGCTGATGCCCTCGAAGCTTGCTTCCTGCAGGCATGCGGCAGGGACGTTCGCTACTGGCTGATGCAGTAGATGGTGGACGCTACCGTGTAGATCAGCCCAACACGTCACCCGCAGTCACATGTCCAACAGCCAGTCACCGGTGTCTTGCGACCGCTGTCTGTGTTGGTGCCGGACAGCACGTGCAGCGCGGACGGTCCCAGGTCTGCCAGCACTGCCGCCATCTCGTCCACATAGTATACATGCTGCACCACACCCGTCAGAACCCTGATGACTGCAGCTTGCACGGGGACCACACGGCCAGCAACGATGCAGGCCGTTGAGTATGGTGTGCATATGTGAGATTCCAGCTTAGCTCCAACTCCTAATGTGGGCCCACCTGTACAGCGTATTTGGCCTTGACGCTGGAGGGTGTTGGGATCTCGCCAAACCACACGGCGAAGCTCTCCGGCAGTCGCGGCATGAACAGGTATGCGTCGCCGCTGCGCAGGTCGATGGCGCCGTAGTAGCTGTCCTCCGTGACGCCAAACAAGTAGTGGAAGTAGCTTTCTTGCCTGCGCACATGAAAGCAGGTGGTTACAGTTTGTCTCTGCTGCAAGCTCAGCCATCCATTGCACCAACTTCGCCAGCAGAAACCCCAAGCCCACCTGAAGACAGCCTCTGCATCGGTGCTGTACACATGTGCTGGACCACCGCCCTGCAGAACGATGACACCCTGCAAGGCACAGGACGAAAGTCCTCGTCCTACGTGTACACGACCATGGCGTCCAGAAGCATGCCGCATGACCGCCCGCCACCAACCTGCTGTTTCCGTGGCAACTTGGACTTCATCCCCTGCACCACGCGGTTGCGGACGCCGCCGTGCAGCGCATACCTAGAAACCCTGCAAGGCTCATCACATGCGTTGACATGCTGTCGATGCGCAGGTGCTGTCCAAGGCGCAGCTCATCAGCTGTGTAGGTGCCGCACTTGCCAACAGCGTCGCACTTGAGGGTCTTCAGGCCCATGTCGAACATCTGAGCTGGTGCTGTGGCGCCAGCGCCAAACAGTGCGTCCCATACCCCCATGACTGCCAGATGTTCACAAGGTCCAAGCGGTGTGACTACCGATCTGAAGGTTCAGTTCCGCCAGGAGCACACCGATTCCTCTTTCTGCCGTCAGCAAATGCTGCTCACGCTAAGTCGTTTGTCGATCGCAGCTCCTTCCGAGCTGACAAGCCTGAGTATTACCTTGCAAAGCGGTTGATGACTTGCCTGCTGACACCTTGTGGGCAGCTTACATGCGCCGCGAATGTGCAAAGCAGACGCGGCCCCTATTGAACATGCTTGCGCACGACATCGCAGAAGTCTGGCATGCTACGGACGCCTACGCACACTCAACAACCCGTGCACCTGGGCCTTCCCCGTGAGCGAAATGATGTTCACTCCGAAAGCACCAGGACGATCAGATGGCACAACTGTCGGTTCACTTGGCTCATTCCTATTGTCATGAAAAGTAGTGAGTGTGTGCACAGATCAGCAGGCCGTTAGCAGCTGCCTGGACATGCAAAAGCAGAGTAGATGTCTGATACATACTGCAGGGTCGTCACGGGTGCTCAGCAGTGATTTGCCTGCATTGAACACGTATCACATGATCAGCTGACGTTGTCTCGGCTCGATTCCCCAGAACCCCTCTGGACGTGGGTGCGCACTGCTGCTCTTGAGCCACCGCAGCGCATGAGCAAGCATGTCCAGTGACGACGAGGATGATGCCCAGCTGAGAGACGAGCTCCGTGAGCTCCAGGAGCTGCTGGGTGTCAATTACCGCGATGCCCCGTCTCAAATGGTGCGCAATGCGTCTCACTTGCATGGAATGCCGCAAGCGCTCCATCTGCGGCAATGACATGTCGATCACTGACTGTTCAGCGTCTGCAGGCAACGAGGGATCCGCTGTCGGACGCTCAGCATGTTCGACATGCAGCGCTGGCGCAGGAGTGGGCGGACATCGGGACTTTGCATGAGGTGGGCACCCGGGGCGGTGCAGCCCTGCACTCACTTTGCACCTTGCAGCTGTCAGGGTGCTGATGCTGCTGCACACGATGGTGGTATAAGGGAGTAATTCAAGCATGGTGCGTGCAGACTGACGCAGATGCAGCAGGGGATACTGTGCCGCCCGCAGAGGTGAGGCTGCACATGGCTTGCGGGCCGTGTAGCATGCTCTGTGATGTGCAAGTGACTCTCGACTGTGGCAGGCCTCAGACGGATGCAGCGGCACTTCTGTTGCAGGGTGACCGGGCCGCTGTGTTTGCATGTGCACTGGCGCGCAACCGAGAGCTGCAGCAGCGGCTGCGCGCCGGGCTGACATCGCTGAACAAGGCGTCCTCCAGACTCGCCGAACTGCGTGCCCAAGTCGAGTCCCTGAAAGTGAAGTATAAAGGTGTGCGCATGTCGATCAGCATCAGCACACCTCCTTGGCTGGAGACTGGATTCTGTTCCATGCCTATTAATGTGACGGCAGGCACTCATCGGGCTGCTCACTGTACAACAATGTGGCATGCCACGCATGATGCAGGGACGCGGCCAGGGCTTGTGCAGCCGCATGCAACAGGGACGTCGCGCTTCTGGCGTGCTGCCGGCCGCACCCCGGACCCCAATGCTGACACCAAGCGCCTGCTGCCTGCGTACAAATACCTACCGCACGTGTTTGGCACCAACGCCTGGAGCACGGCAGAGCAGACGGATCTGCAGCGTGCGGTCCTCACGGTGGTACAGGTGAGAACGGAGGAGAATCTGCAGTGATGAAGTGTTGGCCTGGCCAGATACTGGACAACCCTTCACTGGGTCTGCCTGCTGCACAGTCCAAGCAGTCTGGTCGCCAACTTCGTGTCGTGACATCCCCACCTACGAAACCTGCAGGAGGTCATGCTCAACGAGCAGCTGGACCTGCCGGATGCCTCCCGCGCCGGCATCGCAGCTGCCTCTGAGCGCCTGAAAGACATGGAGTGGGATTCCCCTGGTGAGCAGTGGCTGAGACCTAAAGGCTGCTGCCGCTGCAGCCCCGACGTTGTGCATGTAGAACAATCCGTGCCAAAGGCAGGCAGTCTGCGCTCAGCACACGCTCAGCAGGCGTCAGGATGGGCGGCAGAGGAGGGGCCCTCCTCGAGTCGTGGGCGCGGCGCCTCACGTCGTGGGCGCGGCGCCTCACGTCGTGGGCGTGTTGCCGCAGAGGTCAGGGCGGCGGCGGCGCGGCTGGACGGGGCGCGCTGGGCCAAGGTGGCGGCGCTGGCGGGCGGGCGGCGCGGCGGGCCGGAGTGCCGCTGCCACTGGGGCGCCGCCCTCGCCGCCAACCGGGCGCCCTGGACGCCCCAGGAGCACGCCCGCATGATGCGCATCGCTGACGCGCACGCGCACGCAAATGTGCGCCCTGCCTGCAGCTCGCAAGGCTCCGGAGCCGTCAGCAGCCCGTGATGCCAGCCGCCGCCACAGTCCTGCAGAAGATGCAGCTGGCACTTGATGACCTCAAGTGCACTGTTCACATGGTCACACCAACTTGTGGCGCCTGCAGTGGCCGGCCATAGCACTGGAGCTGGGCACGGGGCGGCACCCGAGCGAGTGTCTGGCGCGGCGGCAGCGGGGCCTCGGCGCAGCTCCAGCACTGAAATGGAATGCCGAGGAGGACGCCCGTCTGCAGGTCGCCGTGCAGCGCCACGGCCGCAACTGGCAGGTCCGGCACCGCCGGATGAGGAGATGTGTTGCGCACGTTGTCCAGAAAAGTATCTGAGGCCCGGCAGGCGCACTGCTCTGCAGCAGGGCGTGCCGCGCCAGGTGACAGGTGACATGGACCTGCCAATGTTCACCACCTGTGGCGCTGCAGGCCATTGCTTCGGAGGTGGGCGGCGGGCGCAGCGCAGCCAACTGCCTGCAGCGGTGGAGCCGGCGTGGCCTCGGCACCGCGCTCAAGAAGGGCAAGTGGGAGGAGGCCGAGGACCAGGCGCTGCTGCAGGTGCCGTCTGCAAGTCCTTGTTACACGGAAACAACAGTCACATGGTCGGCTGGGTCACAATGCGCTCTTGAGGCCTTGACCGTTGTTCAGGAAGCCCACTGAGCTGTTTGCTTGATGCTTTTTGTGGGATGGTTCTGTGTTTGCACCAGTTGGTCCCCACGAAAAGCAACACGATGTTGAACGTGCAGGCGGTCAGCATCGAGGGACGGAAGTGGTCCCTGGTGGCACGGCACGTGCCCAGCCGCAGCGACGTGCAATGCCGCGAGCGCTTTGTGAACGTGCTCGACCCCAGCCTAAGGCCCGACCCCTGGGACTCAGGTGCTCCTTTCTTGCCTGACTCAGGTGCCTATGGCTTGTCTGCAGCAACACATGCGATCAAGCACACCTGCTCCTGTGTCAAGCGGGCTGCGACCCACAGCTTACCCCACCGTGGCCATCACACAGTACGTCATCAGCGCGCTGCTCAGCGCTGTGTTATTGCCGGCTGCAGGGGAGGAGGCGAGGCTGCGGGCGGTGGTGGAGCGGCACACGGGCGACGATGGCATGATCAGCTGGGTGGGGGTCGCCGCGGAGATGCCCGGCCGGACGGACAACCAGGTCATGCGGCACTGGAAGAACCAACAGAAGGGCGGCAGGTGCGGCACATCAAAGCCTGCAGCGTGCGCTGCCTCAATTTGTTGCCCACTGTGCTGTTTGCAACCCTTTGGCGTGTGTCCGTATTACAGTCAAACTATGTACAGCTCGGTTGCTGGGCGACAAGGCAGCAGCATCCTTGCACGGTGGCATCTAGCAACACTGCATACGTGCTGTGTCCTCCAGCCGGATCTATCACAGGTTGTAGATATCGTGCCTGTATCGCCTGCAGAGGCAGCTCTGGCGGCCGCGGGAGAGGCGGCGGCAGGCCTGCAGCGCAAAGTCAGCGCAAGGCGTCAGCCCGGAGAAAGGGGGCAGCGGGCAGGCGGAAGCCAGCAAAGCGGAAGCGCATTGTCATCAGCAGCGATGACGAGGTTCAGGAGCAGGATGACAGTGGCGTCGGTGCCGTGGGCAGTGAGCCGGGTTTGCCGAGAGAACTGCGGCGCTCAAAGCGGGATATAAATAAGCCGAAGTATGATGTTGCTTCGAGTGCCTTGTAGCGGAAGAGAGAGGTGACGAGACTTGATAAGTGACAGCAGCATGAAATACCGGCAGATTCTCATTCTGGGGATGTGTATGTACGAAACCATTCTCGCGCTGTCAGACACTACTCCAGCGCGGTTTGTACAAATAAAACTGCATGCGCGCTTCATAGCGGCCAGAACACTGTGGACCGTGCACCTGTACAACGCAAGGCGACCCGAGCTCACCGGCGAGTTCCCGGGCCATGGTGCGTAGACGGACGATGTGCACTCTTGTATCTAGATCTACTGCCCGGCAAAACAAGTAACCTCTGCCAGCCCGTCTTGCCTGTTCTGTGCGCACGGCAGCCACAGCAAGCAAGCGCCTATTCCGCACCTGCCTAAAGCTGGTAACTGATCGTTCTGACCGGCGGGTTCTGCGCACGCGCTGCGCGTCACTGGCTCTCACCACCGCTAGTGTACTACACAAATGAAAGTACAGGCTCGTTCCTGCCATGCCTGCTCAGTGCAGTGCCGACAGACCTGTAGGTCTCATCACGCCGCTTGACAAACACTGTTTCAGCAATCTGTTCATGCACCTGCATAGCAGGTCCCTTCTAAGCCTGCGTCTTGCAGAGCGCCAGCGTACATACACGCACGCACGACACGCATGCATGTGATCGATATGATGTGCAGGCTGGCATGCGTGCGCTTTCTGGTACCGAACTGGTCTGCTGAGACGCATTGCAGTTGTTCAGAACCTCTTCTCCGTGCCATATGTAGGACGCCAGGTTTGTATCAGAACCGCGCATGAGGGGGCCTCTCGTCTAGTGCTCGCATGTCAACACCATGCATGTGTCGATGCATGGTCAAGGCATGCACACATCCCTGCGTGCAGGACTTGATCGATGCCTGCGTCACCAGCGTACTGGGTGATCATGACACTAAGTTGCTCTCAAGGACCGCTTTTGCCCCGGCTGACGCAGCCGGCGATGTGTGGCAGGTGCGTGCATACACTGAGTCGTCCAACTTTGATGCATCTGCGCAGAGTGCCAGGCATCTCTCCGCAATTTGTGCGGAACTTACTCATGATTGACGCTTGCTGCTGGCCTGCCCTCGCAACAATTTTAAATCAACCAGTGGTGCACTACAGTAGTGCATGTTTGCGCTCACTCACATGATGAGGGCTTGATCAAGATTGCTGATACCTTGCACGATCGGTCAATATATACTGGCCCATCAATATGCACCTGCAGGGACAGATGGACAAGACTCGTGCTCGACGTGGGTGGCCGCGTTTCGTGACACGCTGGCTCATGTTCTTGCTTTTGCTGGGTGTCGTTGGTGGGATCTCGGCGTACTTTCTGACCCGGCCCAACAGCGTCGTCAACGTGAGCATGCTATCTGTGCTTTGCTATGAGTGACTGCCTCTTGAGCTGCTGGCACTGACGTCCATTGCAATCCCGCACCTGTGGGTCGCATGCAATTTGTCAGCATGCGCAACTTACAGATATATGGTGCGGTGGGACCGTGTATGTTCACAAGTGACCTGGATGTGCATGCCTCTTTACGGTTATCAAACATCGACGACTTTCTGACACTGTACTTTCTTTTTGTCCGTATGTATCAGTCGGAGGTCAGGCAGACACGCTACTTCAATTCACCAGACAGCTATAAGTGGCCAACGGACGAGGTCTTGAACGATACATCCGAGTTCAAGGCATGGCAGTGTCCCTGCCGCAATAGCGCGGTGCCTTTCAACGACTTTGTTGAATTGTCGCTGGACGCCTCGAGCGCAGACATTGCTAACCGCTCGAGTGCTGGTGGTGAGAGCTCGCCCTTCGCGCTTTGCACTAATTTTGGCGAGGGCAATTGGGAGCCATACAATTTCTGCCAGGTGCAAGGCATTGGTTCCATATGCTGCCCAATCTGGATGCTGCTGAGAGTGCAGTACTAACATGCTTGGTGAAATGCTTGCCACTAACTTTCAGCCTTCATGTGCATCTGATTCCGACCAATGCATCATCAGGGCGTATGGCAGTCCATTTGTTGTCACTTCATCCAAAGCTCCCTTCCACTTGTGCAGGCTGTAATGGGCACCGTCAATGCAGCACTGGGAAATAACATCACGTCAGCATTTCCTTCGCCAAACTTGTTGTCGCCCGAGCAGCTCCAGAACAGCGTGCAGCGCAGGGTGGCAGGTGAGGTTTCCATTCTCAAAATGCTGTACCAGCATGGACATCTTGCTCTCGGACCAGCATACTGAAAAACTTCGCTTCGTCACAGTGTCCACGGAGTGACGACTCTCATGCAATCTGTATGAAATGATTTTGTTTCCGCATCGAACTGCAGAGATCACCTTCACGACGTATTTTATCATGATCAACACCTACGCTGCTGTTGAAGAAGACGTCTCGGATCTGATGTCCCAGATGATCGGCAACCCAAACAGCTTATTTGCAAGCTCCTCTGACAATGCCATAGTGGAGCAACGCACCATATGGCGCAGCAAGCGTGATAATGGCACATCAAATGCCAGCGCCTTTTTTGTGGATTTATACAACAATTTTATTTTCCCGATGAGCGCGCCCGGCAACGATTTCGTGAACCTCAACTACACAGCCTACCGGGCCAGCTGCGAACCCACGTACTGCGACAGAACATCGGTGTACCAAGACTGGCAGAAGGTGATTACGCCGTGCGTGAGTGCACATGCACTTCTGGCTGCCAAGCATTCATCAATACTCCAATAGTGTTGCCCAGCTGATGCTTGTAACCGACACTTGTGATTCAAAGATTACCTTGCCATGCATGAGATGCTCCAACGTCTGGATTTCCCCATTTAGGCATACGCTGTGATCGCATTAATCGGTGGCTTCTGGACATCAATAGCCGGACTGTGGAAGATAGTGTACGCGATGGTCAAACCAGCGCCATAGGACGCGCTCAGTCGTGGCTGGCACACCGGCATGCCACATACAGACACGATCACTAAGCAGCACCAACAAGTGTCTGATAGAAGTTTTCATTGGAAATCAACTTTTGGCATGCAGCACGCAATGACTGTCAACAGGCTAAGCATTGCTCGCAGAGGTCTGGCTTATGTGGGCGATCACAATCATATCAACCTGTGGGCCGGTGTATATCTCCTCTACCATGCAATGTCAGCGCTGACGTTGCCGCATTGCTAGCTGGGCCAGTGCCAATACTCCATCCGAGCTTGTACATGCCTAACCTTGCCATCAGGCATACACGATGCAGCTGCTTACATAGCCTTGCTTGCCATCGCACCATGACGTATTGCACCGTTTGCTGACAGTGTACCAAGCTTGCTCGCAAATGTTTTCATTTTCATGTGTTGGGAATTAAGGGTTTGCAGCTGGCAGCCAGCATATTGAAGTAACATGTGCGACAGCTGCGGGTATCATCGGACTAAGTCAGGATGCCTGGGCTCGGCTAGGTGCAGCCGGATCAATATCCAGACTGCTCTCGTACGGACTGATCTGCTGTGTACCTCTGATCGTAGGCTATCACATTGGGTTTTGCGACGCGGCACCCACTTCAAGCACCACAGTCTGCCCCCTGCAATGTCAATAACATTTTCATTAGGTACAGATTGCGTGATGCCTCAAGGAGCCCCTCAGAGTCTTGCAGCCAAGATCAGAAAGGAATGCACATTCTGCTGTTGACAAGGATTCATGATGCACGCATGACAAGCCACATGTGGGAATTCAATGCCCAAGCAGGATTTTGCAGGTTCCAGACATTTGCTCTAAATGCCTACGGCCGCATGGCTCGAGGAGCATGCTGACACATGGCACTGGACAAGCTGCGCTGACAAGCTGGACTAGCACCCTGAGTTCGCTGTCAGTTTCACGAGTGGTGCATACCTTCTGCTGGAAGTCAAACAGGGCAAGCATTACGCCCTGCCGGTCCATGTCCCTCAAGGCCTCTTGGCGACCATTGTTTCAGCGTCCAGTCATCCAGTCCACATCAGCGCCGGTTGCTCAGGAGTGTTTTCAGCAGAGGCCGCAGCGGATGCTGCAACTGCTGCAGCAGCCCTGCGATTAGCTTCGTCCAGAGCCTGCGCATGAACAGCAGTGGGAAGTTCCTCCGTGGCGCTGAAGTCCCCAGCAAGGTTTGCATGCACAGCATGTTTGGGATAAACATCGCGCACAGAGCGTGCGTACTGCAAAGGCTTCATGTAACGTCTTGCCACATTCATGCCTAGTCTAGCGTGAAGGCCACCTGCTGGTGGCGCTGACGCTTCAGCTCATCCAGGCGTGTCTGTGCCTCAGACCTGCCAGCCACAACAGAGGCACGATGCCCGTTGAGGTTCTAGGCATAGTGACGAACTGGACGACCCACGTGTGCATCAGATGATACATCACAGCAGCAAGCATATGCCCCCCTTTCCAGCTGTGCCGCTGCACCTGAGGTGTCGTGCCACCGTCAGCCGGTCCTCCGGACGAACCGCATCAGCGCGGTCTGCCTGCGCCTGTGCTGCTGCGACCTGCAAAATTCAACGCCGTTGATGATGAGGTGAACTCGCGCTGTGCGACCTGCACATGGCTGCCCGCATGTAGGAACAAATGCTGGACTGCACCCGAGATGTGCGTGGCACTGGAGAGTGGGCAGGTGCCGCGATGGTGTCACTGCAACATAGTGTCAACGCTCAGGCACTCAGGCCACAGTGTGCACCCACGTTGCCACGCAGTTGCTCGAGGCGGTCGTTGAGCTGGAACGCGACCTGCGCCTGCTGGCGGTCCCAGGCATCCCGACGTCCCGACGTCAGCTGCAGGTTTTCCTCCGCTGCCTGCTCTGCGTCGGCCGTGCCGGCGTCAACAGCAGCAAATACCTGCGTTGGGCAGTCGGCACGGCATAGTCATTTCCTGATGCCTGCAACTTGTGACAATGGGCGGCGTCATGCTGCAACCAGGCCACAGACTGCAGTGAGCAGCAGCAAACACGGCGGACGCTGTGCAGCTCACGTGGAAGGGCAACAGCCGCTCCACTGCGTCTTGCAGGCCGCTGAAAGGACGGTTGGCATCAAGGTTGCGTATTCTGTGGCAATCCATCTCCATTGCGGGCTGGTGCTTGGTTACTGCTGGCTGCGTGCCCGCGGCTTGCACGGGTGTGGCCCCGCTGCAAGCGGATTGGACACGCATGAACGCGGTCAAGGTATAGGAGCCATCTCCCATACCTGCAGTTTAACGGCATGATGATTCACACATCAGCGCTGCGGCAAAAAACATGTCTACCTGGGACTGGGCAGAGGTTGTTGCGCTGCAGCTGCCATCATGCTGAGCGCAGCAATCGGGTTGCCGCAGTGTGTAGGCCTTCGCCAAACCCTGCTGGAGACGCCGTGCACCCTGACGGTTTTGCTGCCGCGGCGATGTCAGTGACTCACTCTTCGGCTTGTGCCTCAGGTAGGTGACGGCACGACAACGACTGGGGTGTCTGATCGCGCTACGATGTGCAACTGTGGACTTCGAGCATGCAGATTTCTGCATATGTATGTGACCATCATCTGGAACCTGACAGCCGCCAGCTCATCATCTCTATTCTGCACTCAGCCAACTCAGCAGGACTGAAACGCTTCGGAAGATGGGCTGCCTAGGCTGATTCCTGATCGGCTGCATTGTCGGTGCCATCTGCTGCGGTTGGCTCCTCCACAATGTCAGGCACGATGTTCCCAGCGATGAACAGTTCCGCGGTGCGCTCCATCGCCGCGCAGACCCCCGGGTCCTCCTCTGCTTCGTAACTGCACGCATTGAAGACGTCTTAGGCGCTGGTGGTCCGCTCAACCAGCAGACACTTCATTAATGGCCGGCTGCAGTCCAGGTGATGTTACATGTTGACAGACGGCAGCAGCGCACCCTTTCCGCAGGACCTCTGGTGCGTTGACGGTCCACAGGGCTTTGCGGCCCCTCTCAGACGAAGCCTGTACACAAAGATCCATACGTCCGTGAGGCTAGCAAGCATGACAGCCGACCAGGGGAGTACATAGCACCAACTTCCCTTATGAAACAGATGAGTCCATCCTGAGCATGCAGCTGTCGTGCATGGGCGCCCACCAGTAAGAGGACGGCCTCTGCAAGCGCCTCCCGTGTGGTATCGTCGTCCGCTGCCGGCGAGGCCTTGCCTGACAGTGGCGCGATGATGGCATCTAGCAACTGCTGGTTTTCTGTGATGGGTGCCAGCGCTTCCTCTCCAGCATCCTGCACATCCAGCGCCAGCACTTGAAAAATGAGTGGGGACACAGCAAACCCTCAGAGCATGGTGCAGATGTGGGGCAGGCAGCGAGCAGACCAATGGCCTGCATCAGTTTAAGGGCTGCTTGGCCGGGCAGGTCAGCATGGCAGTCGCTGCAGCAAAGCAGTGCCAATAACTCGATGCAGCATGTCTACCTGCATGCCGAAGCACAGGTTGCGCAGAGCGGCACTGCAGCCCTGCCGCCGAACTGCGCTGTCAGAGTTCAACTGCGAAATCAGGGCGTTGACGTAGCCTCGGCCCGGCTCAAGTATGATGTCCTGTGAGGCATATGTCACACTGCTCAGGGAGTCCAGCTGATTAGTCTGGTTGCACAGCCAAGGAGCACCAGCAGCCTGGTGACAGCTTGGCACTCTTCTTGGCACTACCTGCCCCTGTTTGATCCGCGTCACATTTGTCAGAATATACGCTACATGACCGTAAGGATCCCCTGCCGCTGACTGCTCTTCGACAAAGCGGCTAAGAAGCACACCCCTGCAATGCGCAAATCCGTTGCTTGGCCAGCTGCTCATGCGTCAGCCAATGAATCACAGGCATGCCAGTCTGATGCTGTAAGCAAATCAGTATCTCACATGTGGAAGCCCTCCAGGTCGCCCCGCCCGACCTGAAGCACCTGCTTGCTGCCCTGCTCCGTGGTGGTCACATTGCATAAGAGCATGACGAGCAGTTCTGGTGCTGCTGTCGCATTCTCCTGCAAGCAGAGTCCGCCTGGTGAGCAGAAGGCGAGCGCTGCCAGGCGAGCTGCAAGCACAACGCTGTGGTCAATACCGACGGGCTGTGGCGCTGTACGCAAGCAGGTCACCTTGATGTAGTCGAGGCATTTGTCTATGACGCTGATGCCCAACAGCTTGGCGGCGATGCCAGCATCCTGCATTACACACATGCAGGTTGATGACCAACTCTGACCGACAAATGACCTCAGCCAATATCTGTTCGAACCCGTGCATTCCTCGTCAGACAAGCCACGCGGTCACCTGAGAGAGGTTGACAAGGGAGGTCAATGCCGCTCTGGAGACCTGGCTCGAATCGCCGACGAGCCACAGCAACGCAGGCAGGAGCTCATTGCTCGCTGAGGACAGCGCCTGCGCGCCCTCTGGCGACCCTGTGAGCCCCTGAACCAGGCCCACCGCCTGCCGGCGCATCTGCATGCATGCAGCAGCACTGTGAACGTCACTCCACGTACCGCAAAGGGCTTTTCTCGTAAGCAGGAAAACAGCCGACACAGCATTTGTGTACCTCTGGACTTGGGTCGCGCAGGAATCGGATGAGATCCTTCATGTCATTCGCCCCTTCAGCTGCTGCGGCGCCCGTCATCGTGTTGCGCTTTGGGCTTTGACACCCTGTGCACTGCCCTGCAGCACCTCTGCCAGCAACCTTTACAGTACTTCTGGGTAACCAGTTTGGTGCCAATGAGCACAAATTGCAGGCTGCAGGTCATGACCAGCGGCGGGTGTGCAGGAGTTCCGCCGCATGCCGCCGCGTTGCAGGAAGCAGTGGAAGTTCCGGGATGAGCTTGGCTGCTGAGGCTCAGTCCTCGCGTCCATGCTGCAAAGCAACAAGGGCCATCGATCAAGCGGGTCTTGCTGCCGTGCCAGCCAGTTGTGGACGTCCGGGTGGTTGGCTGCTGCGTCTCAATCAGCGTGCACTGCAGCAGCGGCTGCTCAGCCAGCCATGCAGGGTGCACTCCTGCACCAGAGGCTGTGCTCCCCCGCCGCTGCTCCATGCTGTCAGCTCAGCAGTGTGCGGCAGGGCGCCAGCCTGTGCCGTTTGCGCAGCGGTCCCCTCCGGTCCCGGCCCCAGGCCAGTCACTGGGGTCTCAGCACGAGATGTGCAGCAGCCACGCTCGAGGCTCCCCCTGCAGCAGAGGTAGCGGCGGCAGATGATGCTGGCGAGGTGTTTGTCACGCCTCCGCCTTCCAGATCATCCAAGAAGCGGTCTCGCCGCTTCCGGGAGATGGACTCCAAGGTCCCAGCAAAGACAACAGCAATGGGTGCGCATCACTGCTGACAAGCATCACGCCTGTGCGTGCTGGCACCCCCAAGGCAGCAAACGGCGACTGCCACTGGCATACAATGGCGCTCACCGAGGGTTCCTGCCAATCGTACTGGGCCACAAGCATTACATTTCGTTTCAATGTGTGCAGCGCCGGCAGAGGCGCTGTCCACGATCCTGGAGACAGCATCAGCCAGCTTCACGGAGACCGTGGAGTTCCACGCGCGGATGAACATTGATCCGAAGTACACAGACCAGCAGCTGCGCGCGACGGTCAGCCTGCCGCACGGCACCGGCAAGGAGCTGCGCGTGGCGGTCCTGTGCCAGGTATGACACCTCCTCACCTGCCTGCACTGACGTCTGCACCGTCAGTCTGCCAAGCTTCACATCAGCATCCGTCGGCAAGCAGTGGCAGGATCAGGAATGTATCGACGTGTCGCCACAGTCTGCCCGTCTGCTGACGGTTTCCATTCTCCCTGTGCTTCGTGGCAGGGTGAGAACGAGGCGGTGGCGCGCGAGGCGGGCGCCGACTACTCCGGCTCGGACGACCTGATCGAGCAGATCGCCGGCGGCATGATGGACTTCGACAAGCTGGTGGCCACGCCCGACATGATGCCTAAGGTCGCCAAGCTGGGCCGCGTGCTGGGGCCCCGCGGCCTGATGCCCAACCCCAAGGCGGGCACCGTCACCACCGACGTCGCGGCGGCGATCAAGGACTTCAAGGGCGGCAAGGTGGAGTACCGCGCCGACAAGGCCGGCAACGTGCACGTCGGCTTCGGCCGCGCCAACTTCACGGCGGAGCAGCTGCTGGGCAACCTCAAAGCGCTGCAGGAGTCGATGGACCAGAACCGGCCGCCAGGTGCGAAGGGCGTGTACTGGAAGACGCTGACAGTCTGCACAACCATGGGGCCAGCGGTCCGTGTGGCATACGGCGCGCTGCGGGACCTGAAGCTCGGCGAGAATCAGTAGTTGCGCATCCGTCTGGTCTGCGTGTCTTGCCACTTTATTACAGTCAGCTGTCAGACGGTTTTGCAATGTCGTCCTGGCTGCTGACGGTCATCACGCTTCAGTTCAAGGCGAAGCTTATACAACAACGTGTAAAACCCTGCGAGAATACAGCTACAAAACTGCACGCTCAGCGCTTGCTATGTTTTGAGCTGCCGCTGCTGGCTGGCGACTCCTTGCGTTTCTCAGCAGCTACGCCCATCATCCTCACTCGAATTCGGGCGTTCTTGAACTTGCCCTCTGGCACCTGCACCTTCTGCAAAGCAGCAGCAGCACACCCAGGTTTCCAGCATGAAATGCCTATGCGCTTCGAGACATAGACAGAGCCCAGGCCCAAAGCATAAGCCGATGATCCACTGTCAGTGCCTTGCCATGACAAAGCTGTGAGCTGAGTACCTTCTGCATGCGGCCCATGCTGTCGGCTTCCTCCTGTCCATTGAGCATGTCGAAAGCCTGCGCAGCCTCCGCCTGCAGAAGCGCAGGTCTTTCATGTCAGCGCCTGAGCGTGGTTTGTGTCATCACGTTAGCAGGGTCATTTGTAGTGTCCAGCGTGCCTTGTTAGCAAAGCTGACGGTGGCCTTGCGCGCTGTCGGCGACTCTCGAGTGATCTCCAGGATCGGTGGGCAGCCTGGCGGAAACAGGTAGATGATGTCCACGTCTCGCATGTTGGGCGCCAGAGAGTGCACCAGTAGCCGCCGCATGTCGTCCTCTGCGACCTGCATGTGGAGTTATGTATCGTACATTCTCATGCTCATATGCACACGTCAGCAAAACACGGTTTTGCTTCGGGTTTGTGCTATCACTTGCAACCGTTTTGAAAAGGCCATGCCAAGCAGCTAGTGGCGGGGTGACAGGTCGAACAGGTGACAGACCTGCAACTGGGGCGCGTCCAGCCCCAGAGTGGGGCCCTTCTGCTGCTCGTACAGCGCGAGGTCCATGGCGGCGCGTGCGTCTGCATGCAAGATGCGCACCATGTCGTGCCACGACTCATGCAGAGTGACTTGCTCACACCGTGCCGCTTCACCGGTCAGGTGCCGCTTCACCGGTCAGGGGTGTCGACTGAAACCGAGGTCGTGTGTGCACCTGCGACTGGGTCGTGCGGCGCGCCGGGCGTCCGCAGCTGCCGGTCCAGCAGCCGTGCCACCAGGTCACTCAATGCGGGCGTGCACTCCGGCAGGTCCCTGTGCAAGGACGCAGGCAGGCAGTTGACGGGAGAGTGTCCAGTGTCCCCAGCATCACGCCACAAAGAAACTGGTAAACGTGTAGCAGCAGCTAGCTTGTGTTACCGAGGAGCTGAACACATGCTGGCAACCAGCAGGAAGGCCCCCTGATAGCCCCAAGGTGCAGATTCATAGTTTCTGCACCTGTAAGCCAATAGCAGCGAGGTGTCGATGATGGGCTGGTAGTCCAGCCGCAGAGCGCGCAGATCATGGTGCACAGCGTGCCCTACCAACACCGCCCTCGCATCTGCATGGCAAGCCCAAGGAGCAGTGCGCAATTTGCAGAGCTCTGCTCATGCATAGTGTGCTGCCAGGAGTAACACACGCCAGCAGATCACCAACACCAATGGGACAGCAGCATCCGGCCAACCTTGCAGCACAGACAGCACGTCGCGCTGCGCGTCATCGATGCTGTAGTCGACTGCCTCAAGATCGGCAGCTGTGCGGCCGGTGACTGCTGTGCGGAAGTCGGTCACAGCTTCCGCGGGGCGCACCAGGCGCTGCAGGCATGCACGGTCGAACATGCAAATCAGCAACACCCTGCTTTTTGACAGTGCATGCCACATTACGGGCACTTGTGCCCATGCCAGGGCGGGCAGCAGTGTGACAACACTACCATGGCAGCAACCTGACGCTGTAATCTGATTGCTGGCAGCACACCTGCAGAACGATGTCTCCATTGACATCCACCAGGCACAAGCTGAGCAGCGCCTTGTCGTCAGTGGCTGTGGCACACATCTCGCAGTCGATGGCGAAGAGGGCTGGCTCCTCAGCATACGCCGGCGGACGCCTACGGATGACAAGCACTTTTAGTGCTTGCAGTGTCACTGTACAGGATGACAGTCGCAGTGATGCACCCTTCAACGATGGCCGCCATCAGACACTGTGATTGTGAGCTGTCATTCCCTTACCGCTGCCGCTGCCAGCCCTGCTCAAATGCGGGCAGCGTGTACAGCTCGGTGAACCGACTGTGCGCCTGCGTCCGCTGCACCAGCTGCCAGATGCTTCCCTGCAGCAAGAAGGGTCGTCAAGTCGAGACAGATCACAGACGCGTACATTTGTGTGCAAAGATGCAGCTCCGCATGCCTGCGACTGACCGCATGACACCAGGGCACCTGTGCAGGTCCCGCCATGCCATCGAGCTCAAGCGAGGCGGCTGCCATCTCCTCCTCTTCCTGCGGCCAACGTGCCATTTGACGCCGCATACACACGATACTGTGGGAGAAGATTGCTGCTGCCGAGCAGCAGGCAGCGACAGGGCATACATACCTGCAGCTTACGGTCCCAGTTGACCAGCTTCTGCACTGATCTGCGCGCCTCCGCGCCTGTCAACGAGTCCACAAAGTCCGCCAGCACGTTCCATGCATGTCGCGCAGGGTCTGCAGCTGTTGTGATCTCGAGGCTCTGCATCAGAGAGGTGAAGAACAATCACACTCGTGTGACCGTCAGCTCATCTGGTGCTCAGGACACCAAAGCTTACTTGGTGGGTTTACTGCATTCAGCGGATCGATACATCACCTTCAGGTAGTCTTTCCACGTGCCACGCACGCCACCGTAGCCCATCTTCTGACACATTTTGACTAGTCGGACCAGCAGGTTGGCGTCCGCTGGAGTGAAGTGCCACTCAGCGCCGCTCGAGCTGGTGAACGCCGCCTCTGCCTGTTCCACCTCGTCTGCATCTTCCTCTGACATTGAGCTGGCGTCCAGCGACAACACATCGTCCTCCGCTGCTGGTGATGCCGCCACTGCCGTCATTGCGGCGGCCACTGCAGCACTTGCTGATACACGTTGGTCCTGATTCCAGACCTTGTCGAGAATCAAGAGCGTGGATGTTTTGCGGTCAAAGGGTCAACTACTTCACAGCAAGCACCCGTAGAACGCTGAGATAGTGCTGCGAATGCAGCAGTAGCTCTCACGCTGCAGATTAAGTAGGTGCCGAGTCACGTGCTGCAGGCAACAGCGTGATATAACACAGCACCACGTCAAGGTTTGCTTGCAGGTGGCAGAGCTGATGACAGTTGGAGCCTACGACATGGTGCAATGCAAGGTCTCGCCCCGAGCATAGGGTTACGTAATGCGGTAGAAGTTTAACGTGCGCAAAGCTGTGCAGTCGGTACTTGCAACGCGCCTGTTGCTGGCGCAGCTCACCTCATTCGCGGTGGTCGAGTATGCTGTAATGCTGCTGCAGCGCGCTGTCAGGCTCACACCCTTCTGGCTGGCCCCTGTACCCGTGCCTGGCGGTAGCCCACGCTGTAATCAGCTCAACTGCCGGTGTTGTTGAAGAACTGGAAGAACTGGCAGCCTTGGCCTCTCCTTGTTGTGGTTGCGGGAAACGACGGCTCGCAACACGAAAGGTCGGTGCTCTGATCAGCAGCTGTTGGCTAGCCTTCCGTCAGAGGGTAGCAACGGCTCAGGCTGACTGCAGCACCAATATACATCCATGATGATGGCAGCTTGAGTTGCGTCACGAGGACCAAGAATGCTGCACAACGCAGCTACATACATCTTCGCGGCCCTGAGCGCCATTGCAGCTACAGCGCTGGCGACATGGCAGGTGCGTTTGCCTGCAGACAATCTGACAGCTACTGGCAGTCCTGCCCCAAGAGCTCAGCGAACAGCAAGGGATTGCGCGGTGGCAAACTCTACATCGCTGTCTGTGATGCATTAGCACTGCTGGGCGCCGGTCGCTGTTGTCACTTGACTCAGCTCTCGCTGCCATGCAGATCGTCAATCACATACAGCATTACAGCTCGCCCATATTTCAGGTCCGACATATTGGTGTCACATAACTGCTGCAAATACAGTTTGCTTTGGTTTGCTTGTTGCTGGCTAAGGAGCAACCCCTTCTGACCTGGCGCCTGTGCATGCAGCGGTACATCTTGCGCATCATTTTCATGGTGCCGGTGTACTCGGTGTGCTCCTTCCTGGCGCTCGTGCGGCCGCACGATGCTGTGTACTTTGAGACCGTGCGAGTCATGTGAGTCATCGTGGTCTCCTGGTCCGCTGCCTGCGAGCTGGTTGGTGCCCACAGTGGCGGTTGTGGCGGTTGTGACCTGCAGCAGATGCAACTGCAGCAGGCAAGCCCCATGGAACATCTGGTTGTGACACTCGTACTGTCATGTCTGCAGCTACGAGGCGTTTGTGATCTATACCTTCCTCTCGCTGTGCCTGGAGTTCGTTGGCGGCCCGGGCGAGGTCGAGGTCAAGATGAACGGCTTCGTGCTGCACCCGTCGTTCCTGCACTGCACCTGCTGCTTCCCGCCGCAGCGCGTGGACGGCCTGTTCGTGCGGCGCTGCAAGCAGGGCGCACTGCAGTTCGTGCTGCTGATGCCCATCCTCGGCATCCTATCAGTTGTGCTATATGCGACGGGCAACTACTCGCCCGGCTACTGGGGTCCCAACAACGGGTGCGTCCCGTGATCTATGAGTTTTGCACCTGTGTGTTGGGGTTGGAACTAGGCGCAAGGGTTTTTGTGGCACACTGACTCACAACATGTGCACGGCGCCCAAATGCAACCTGTAGTCGCTCTCACTGTGCACACCCATCCCAGGTTCCGCCTCATCTGCAGGTACCTGTACATCACCATCGTCTACAACGTGACATACAGCGTGGCGCTCCTGGCGCTGTTCATGTTCTACATGGGGGCGCACGACCTGCTGGCGCCTTTCAACCCGCTCCTGAAGTTTGTGCTGGTCAAGTCCGTCGTCTTCTTCACCTTCTGGCAGGTGCTGACGACGGAACATGCGGAGACCGGCAGGCTGTCAGTTGCAGTATTCGCCGACAGCAGTGTGCAGCCCGAGGCCTCGCTTGCTGACGCAGCTGCTTGCCGAGTCGTGTACAGCATCAGCAGCTGAGACGACATCTGCTGGCGTGCGCAGGGCATCCTCATCGCAATTCTAGTCGGCACGGGCGTGATCGACAATGCGGAGGACGGCTCAAACCTGCAGAACCTGCTGGTGTGCCTGGAGATGCTCCCCGCCGCGATCGGCATGTTCTATGCCTTCCCCTACCAGGAATTCAAGGATGGAGGTGCGCGCTGTAGTCATTGTAACTTGGCATCCTGGAGTCAGCACTACACAGCTACAGTTTCACACAGGCATCCACAATGACGTGATCTCAACCTGCTGCTGGGCTACGGCAACGCATAAGTCAGGGCAGTACCGGAAGCGTGTGTTTTGTGCAGCACCGGGTGCGGGCGGCGCAGCGGTTGGCAACGCGATGCACGCCATCAGCATCCACGACGTGGCTTCTGACACCGTGCACCAGTTTGCGCCGACGTACCGCAACTACGTGCTGTACTCCGACAAGCACGACGATGACAGCAAGCCAGACGAGGCGCAGGCGCCCAAGCGCACTTTCCGCGCCAAGACCTTCGTGCCTGTCGAAGCGGTACGCCATCGTGTCACTCTCATTCTGCATGGTGCTGGACCATTGGGCACACCTACACATGCTTGTTGCTGAGCAGAAGTACAGACCGAACGACTCTGAGCGTTCATGTCGTTCTCTATGCTCTGCAGGCGCAGGCAATGCAGGGCACAGACGAAAAGCCAAAGAGCAGCCTGCTGTCAAACATGGAGATGGGCAATGCAGCCTTCTGGGACTCGAATGGTGAGGCAGGCAGCGCGGCAACAAATGGCACAGCTGACAGCGAACAGCAGCAAGGTTCGGCAACCGGACCCCAGCCTCCGCAGCCTGCTGCTCAGCCGCAGGCACCGACCACAAGTAAGTGGCGTGATGATCATCGATACTTCGCTGGGAAGTAACGTACTTGCGCAATGCAACTCCTGACACCCTGCTGCTGGCGCTGGTGCTGGTGCTGGTGCTGCCTCTGCTGCTGAATTGGCGTGCGTGGCTGTGAGCAGATGGTGCTGGAGCGTCGTCAGCCAAACCAGACCTCACATATGTGAATGATGAGAGCATAGCGCCCCGGGCACCGCCTGAGGGGGCAGCCCCACAGCAGCAGCAGCCGCCGCAGCGGTCCACCAGCGGCGCGCCAGCCTGGGCAGACGTGGATCTGTGACGCTGTATAGCATGGAGCATCGGCACAGCTTGCGCTGCTTCCAGGCTGCACAGCGTACATGCCCAAGCACCATATGTGGTGGCCGCTGGCGCTGAGCATGCCAACTCATGCATGACCTCACGGCTTTATGCTGCTCTCCGTGCAGTTGAGTGATCTTGACGAGGACTTCGCGGCTTTTCTAGCATGAAGTTTGTGCATCCTAGCGAAGCAGTGGGATCCAGCAGGATGTGTGTTTCGTTCAACAGCATGTATATGGGACCGTAGTCATGCCACCCTGGCGCCCAGGCACATAGGCTGCCCCAAACAACCGAACGAGATATAGACGCATTACCGCTTACCACAGCGAGAGTCGAGTTTGGGTCTTTGCGCGTTCACCTGGGCGTGAGCAACTGTCGCAAACCTGCGAGACACCCTAAATAGACACCACCAGTCTTGTCAGTGCATCCTTCAGCTCCATTACACCTTTGATTGTACTCTGGAAGCAATACTGTCCAGGACTGGTATATTACATGCAATGATGGACACAGAACATACTGAGGGTGGTCAGAACACTGCAGAAGACAGCGATGATGATCATGAGGTGTTTCTTAGGGAGGGTGCCGGCGACCGGGTGCTGGAGGATCTGGAAGGTGAGAAGCGTACAGTGTCCACTCACTTGAGACGCGCATTACCGAGGCTCATCTAATGCTGTTTGCTAGAAAATTCCTGCTCTCGACGTTGCGTCAGGCAGCTGTGCGTGCAGATGCATGCCGGCGTACGGCTCGCAACATGATTGTCTCCTGCAGGCCCTGAGGGCGAAGAGGAGGACATGAGCGACGATGGAGACGATGTAGATGAGACTGAGGAGGAGGTGCAGGACGACTCGATTCACAGCTTCCAGGGGCACTCAGGTGTGCGGCGGCCGGCAGGCATAGGCATGCATGTTCTCGAGACTGGCGCCTGTTGCTTTGACAGCCAGCCCTGCAGAGGCCAAGTGTGCTTACGGACACCGTCCAATTGCCCAGATGCGGTGTTCGCTGTGGCCTGGAATGCTGCATCGCCTGCCACCGTCGCCAGCGGTGGCGCCGATGATGCAGTGTACCTGTTTCAGGTGAGCATGCAGAAACGCCAGCTTCTGATGTATGTACGTCACTGCTGACGGGTGGTGCCCACCAATCCTGGGCGCATGCAGGCGGGAGGCACGACAGAGCAGCGATTAGAGGGGCACACCGACACCGTGGCCTCTCTCGCCTTCAGCGGCGATGGCAGCAAGCTAGCCTCCGGCGGCCTTGATGGTGACACAGCACCAGTGCATGCACTGGTAGCCACCACTGGGCATCTGCATTGTGGCGACAGGTCTCTCAGCATGTCATGACCTCATGACCGGGCCAGTTGGGGAAGTGCCACACACGAGCGCCTGATTGCAGGCAAGGTCAAGATCTGGGACGCGGGCACAGGCGCATGCCTGCGCACGCTCGAGGGGCCGGACGAGGGCATCATCTGGCTGCAGTGGCACCCGCGGGGGGCTGTCCTGGTGGCGGGGTCCGAGGACTTCACAGCCTGGATGTGGAACACCGACAGCGGCCAGTGCATGCAGGTTGCTATGGCACAACCTGCATTGTGAAGCACAAAACCTGCTGTTTGGTACGCTCATGGCCGCTTTGTTACTGCCTGCGATACATAGCCGGAGCCACTCAGCCATTTGATGATGCCGAGATTTGCAAAACCATACTGATGTCCACCGATGTACCCTTGTCGCAGGTGTTCACGGGGCACAGCGGCGCGGTGACATGCGGCGCATTCACGCCGGACGGCAAGCAACTGGTGACTGGCGGCGGCGAGGGCGACGCATCGTTGCGCGTGTGGAACCCCCGCACCGGCGAGTGCACGCACCACATACAGGGCCACGATTTCCACCAAGCAGGTGCCGAACTTGCACTTCATGCTTGCACAAATGATCGCCTGTTCGACATCTGGCACGCCTGCTGCATGTCCCAGTCCTGGCACCATGTCATAAGCACAGCTGCTCAGGACGCCGCTGCAGCTGAGCCGCTAACATGCAAATTGGACATGCCCGCCGTGCAGCTGTGACGTGCCTGGACATCAGCACTGCGTCCACAGTCGTGTCGGGCGCGGAGGACGGCAGCGTGCGCCTGTCCAACACCGACACCGGCAGGGTCCTCGGCCAGATGGCGGGTGAGGCGTCAGCCTGCTGCAATCTCATGGTCAGCAGGGTGGATCATGCATTCCATGGGCACGTCAGCACCACATTACTATGGGTGTCAATAACGGTCATGCTGTCGTGTGAAGGCCACGAGGGCTCAGTGGAGGCGGTCGCCTTTGCGCACTCCCTGGCGCTGACGCTGTCTGCCGGCATGGATGGGAAGCTCTGCATCTGGGAGAATGCCTCGCTCGAAGCGCGCGGGGCTTGTGAACATCCAGAGGTGGGCACTGTTGGCATGCTTTGTGGGGAGGAAGTACAGGATCTGCAGGACCATGATTCACCGCACTGTCTGTCCTCTGACATGCTGCCATTGGTCGCTGTCTGCAGGGCATCATTGCCATTGCGCAGCACCCCACAGCGCCCTTTGTGTTTTCAGCTGCCCTTGACGGGTTGCTGCGCCAGTGGGACATCCGCACAGGTAAACCTGCACCACCTCCTGGTGCTATCCTCAGCTACGACTGCTGCTGTAATCCTGCCAAATGCTCAACTGCACCTGGCTCGAACAGAGCTGTGCATGCTGCGCTGCTGACATGACTGCTGCTGTGCACTGCAAGGGCAATGCGTGCAAACGTGGAAGGGGCATGCGGCAGGTATACAGGCGCTTGTTCCGAGTCCAGACGGGCAAATGGTACTCACAGGCTCCGATGACGGCACGGCCAAGATCTTCAGCGTCGGCGCATAGATTGTTATGATGTGTATCTGTTCCATGTTGTGTCAGCACAAAGTCCGAAGAGTTGCAGCCAGAAGAGTGCGGTTGTCGCCTTTGAACCATCACCTTACAGTTCAGGGACACAACCCAGGCAGAAGCGCAGACATCAGTTGTTGGAACAGAATCTATCCAGATTGGCAGTCAAGGCACGGCGTCCACAGTTGCCTCTCTGCTGAAACCCTCAAAATTGCAGGCCTCCCTCACGTGCAGCCTCCGCCAAAGCCTGCATGGAAGTGCAGGACCCTCACAGAATCCTGAATCAGGGTTGCACTGATGATGTTAAAGACATTCGAGTGCACTCATTTGACACACCCAGCAACTTCTTTACCAGCAACTTCAATTCCTTGGGACCCACCTTGATCCGGCCATGGTATACATGGCCACCACGGTCAAACGCCACCTTCTCAATGCTCTTTGACAGACAGAGCTCTGCGATCTTCCGGCCCACCAGCTGTGCCGCCTCCTGCAGGGGTCATCGACTGGGAGTTAGCACACCCTCGCACCTTGCATTCAGAAAATCCAGTCCATCGCCATCAGCAAAAACAACCATTCAAAACACCCCTTTGGTAGGCTGGACACCCATTGACAGGAGGGTCTGCTGGCATTGCGTGCCTGATTGCCACCAAGGCCATTGCTGTTTAGCTGTGACCGCACATCCGGCGTCAGCGTGGACGCTGCCACTAACGTGCTGCCAGCAGTGTCATCGATGACCTGTCAAAGACAACCACGCAACACTGTGAGTACATTGACCCAGCGCCTCTGACTGCACCAGCTTCGCAGCTGCCAGCTGTGCACTGCGCAGTTCAACACAGTGCAGGGCACAGCGCCAACCTGAGCATAGATGTGATTGTTTGACCGGTAAACTGCCAGCCGTGGGCGCTCGCCGCTGCCGTTGACCTGCAAGTCGGGCCGATCAGACCGTCAGGACGCGGCTGCGCCAGGTGCCAGAACACGAGCATGCGGCTGCGGACGCCCAGCCAGCCGCGCCAATGACTTCGGCTCGCGGGAGTGGAGTCGCACCTTGTTCCTGATGCGCCTGTGCCGCTTCTGGTTCGCCTCCTTCCTGTTGAGGTGCGCTGCCGCAACTGTCAGAGGCTGGTTGTGGCCTGCGGTGGCAGGCGCCAGTGATCAGCCACTGCATCCGTTCATTTGCCCTCCTACCACAGCCAGCATGGGCTGAATGGTGGGTGTCACTCACCTGGCCGCGCTGCCGGGCTGCATGCGCTGGACCGCTGCACTGGTAGCGATCGGCAGGACAGGCCGCTGAAGGATGGCAAATGGCCCACGAGGGCCTGCATCGCGCTCCGACACGCAGCGTGGCCCACGTACCAGGCTCTGCTGTACGTGCGAGCGGCAGCCTGCGAGTGCCAGTGGGGGTCGCCGTTGCACTGCGGGCCTGGAGCCGACACCACATCCTTGCGACACCTGGTTGAGAGTCCCTGCCAGATGCAGGACGCAGCGGGGAAGCAGGCAGTAAAAGCGCCTCTGCTGGCGCCACGATGGGCCTTTACGACAGCGCTAGGGCTTGTGCGCCCGGACAGAGACGTGGTGTGCAAACGCTTGCGCCATTGTGCAACCTGTCCCCGTAACGCTGTCGATCATCAGCACACTGCCAGTTGACAGCATATTCCCATTCGGAGACACACAGCTACTCTTGGCATCCGTGGTCTTGGCATCTCGCCCGACCTGCCACACGACCACAAACACCAGCTTGCGGTCGAAGCGTCACCCACGGGGCGCAGCACACCGGTGTAGCTGAGCTTGGCCCGCAGACAAGCGCTAGCAGTTGAAGCGCCATCCGAACCTCCCACCGGTGCGGTGCATGAGAGTACACCGCGTGAGAGCAGTCGGATTGCTGCCGTGACACATTTTGGACACGAGCATATTCTGCTGCTCACGCGCTTGTCAGATCGTCATTTGACAGTGCTTGCGAGAGTGTTGTGGCGTATACAATTTGTTTATACACCGCGCATCCGAATCAGCGGCTGCTGGGCAGGGTGACCCCCTCACCCACACGCTTTTGTAATTCCTGCTGCAGGGGACAGCACCTCAGTCGGCAAGCTGGGAAACTACAGGCATGCACCGAAGCGCGCAGACATCCACAGTTCCCCGTAGGCAGCTGCACGCAGGAGGCGGGCGTGGTGTGAGGCGTGCTGACGGCGGCCAGCCCTCTGACGGCGTGCACCTCGCCGGTGCGCCGAGCGCTTGGTCTTGGCATCGGGAATGTTTATGATCGTGCTCTGTCCAGGACTCTTGTCACCCCGCATCGGCAGGCTGAGGTACTGCAACATCTGATGTGCCTTTCTGAGGGGTCTCATGCATGTCCGCAGGTGGTGGCAACTAATTCGCAGCGCTCTCTTCAGCGCTCAGCGCAGCCACCGCCAGCAGCAGCAGCAGCAGTGCCAGCCCCAGCCCCGGTTTTGTGCATCATCAGATCAGATCGTTTGTGGTTCGCGGGATTCTCTGCACATTCTTTCAGCACGCCAGCCCAGCACCTTTTGTATAGTGGCCTCGGCGCAGGCCGGCCTGCTGCCCACCGCCGCCTGGCGGCAATTTAACTACCACAGTAGCGACCCAGCGGTCGTCAGCCGCTGGTCATGGCTGCCGCGGACGTCCACCCGCTATGGATGTCGCGGGCGGCCACCATCGTCTCCATGCAGCAGCTGGAGGACGACTTCGTCAACAAGGCCTGCGACGCGGCTGCTGTGGCGCAGCCGCTGCAGTGCGAGGCGCGCCCCGAGGCACCAGTCTCGGATGCAGTGGGCGCCTGCCTGCCGCGCTACAGCTTCCCGGCCCTCGAGTGCAAGATCCACCCACCGCAGAAGCGCGTCCGCTCCTTTGGCGACCTGCACAACGCGCTCGTGCCCAACATCGAGGAGGGCTCCGACGGCTGGTGCGCACCTGGTGCTGCTGCTGCTGACACGGCTGTGCTGCAGCTGCTCACAGCGTGCTCTAGCGGTCCTGCTTCATGCATGCACCATTCAGCACTGTCCCTTGTCTACTGCCTATTGCATTTGAGGGGTCAACTGCATCGCAAGCCAAGACGAGGCTGCTGTGCGCGGTGCAGGATGGACTCCCTGAGCGGCGCCTCCTCTGATGACGGTGAGAGCGTGGTGCCCGAGCTCAAGGGCCTCCCCCGGGCCGTGGGCACCGGCGACATCGTGCCCCTCAGCAAGGTGGCCGCGCAGCACGGCCAGCCGGCCGTCCCCCTCCAGGTCGGCATTTGTGTCTGCACATGACGTGGAACTGCTTCGCCTGCCTGCCAGCTGCATGTGAGCGGCAGCATCGGCCGGCCTGCCCCATGTGATGCGCAGTGGTGTCCAGTTGCAGTCATGATTACATACGGGTGTGTCTCATGTGTCATGCGTCATGATGCGTGCGCTCCAGATGGGGCTGCTGGACACGCTGCTGCGCACGGAGTGGGACGACCGCAAGGACGCGGGCCTGTTCCGCTACGACGTCGCCGGCTGCCCCAGCATGATGGTGCCCGGCACCTTCGGCTTCATCGCGCAGCTCAACGAGGGGCGCGCCTCCAAGAAGCGCCCCACCGAGTTCCGCGTGGACCAGGTCCGCCTGGCGCCATTCGAGACATGGCGCTGTGTGAGTGTGCATGTGTGCCATGCCACACTGATGCAGATCACACGTGTGCATTCCATGTGTGCATTGTATGGGACCACGCCGCCAGCAGACGCTCTTGACCCTCTGCTGAACATGTGCGGGGGCGTGCTGTGCAGGTTGCGCAGGCATTTGACACGGCCAAGTTCAACTTCACCAAGGCTCTGCAGAAGGAGGTGCTGGTCCAGTTCGAGCCGACCCTGGAGAAGCAGCCAGCATACGAAACCAAGGTGCCCAACACCAGAGATGCACACCGCCCATCTTGCCTGATAGGCTGGTTGCATGCGGTGCAACCCGGCTGTGCACGCTGACAGCCCGTCATGTCGTGACGCAGGCGACGGTGCATGGCTCCCCGAACCTGGTGTACATCAATGTGTCGCCCATCGAGTACGGCCATGTGCTGCTGGTGCCCCGCGTCATGGACTGCCTGCCCCAGGTGCGCGCCTCCTTGCAGGGTGTGCCTTGCAGTGATGTTTGCAACCATTGTCCGATGGGCAATTCTCTTCATTGCTTGGCCTGACATGGCGCATTCGACCTGCAACCTGCTGACGCTGAAAGTGTCTGCTCAGTTGAGCATGTGTATCAAGCCGCCGCTGTCCAGGTGGTGTGCTGCGGGTCGCTGCTGCTGGCGCTGAACTTCCTGAAGCAAGTCAACAACGCGTACTTCCGCATTGGGTTCAATTCGCTGGGCGCCTATGGCACCATCAACCACCTGCACTTCCAGGTGCCCTTTGCGCTTGTTGTCTTTGCAGACGCAGATGCATTGTAAAATGACCTTCAAGCTGCAGCACAAGACCAGCAGCTTTTTGAGTTTCTCATCACGCCGGCCGAGGCCACCGCACAGGCTGCAAGACCTACTGTGCAGCCCTGTGCCCCATCTGATGGCCTGGCATGTTGGTGTGCAGGCCTACTATCTGGCTTCTCCCTTTCCAATTGAGCGTGCCGACACAAGTCCCGTGCCGGGGCTCCGCCGCGCCTCTGGCGCCGTGACCATCAGTCAGCTGTCCGGCTACGCGGTGCGCTCACCACCGCTTCCCACCGTCTCTCACTGAAGTCATCCACTCGTATCTGAATCCTGCTGTGTAGTTCTGTCAGCAGGCCCAGCCCTGGGCCACCTCGAGACCTGCTGCAGTCTGCAGCCCGCGAGGCTTTCGCTGCCTCGCCCCGGCGGCGGTGCTCACAAAGCAGACGCCGCCGCGCGCAGGTGCGCGGCCTGGTGTTCGAGGCCAAGAACTCGCTGGGGGCGCTGGCGGAGACGGTGGGCGCCGCGTGCCGCCGCCTCACGGACGCCAACGTGCCGCACAACCTGTTCATCGTGGACCGCGGCGCCCGCATCTTCCTGCTGCCCAACGCCTTTGCCGAGCGCAAGGTGCGACCGCAGCCACTGAGGCAGTTGCTGCGGCACAGCCGTGATGAGGTTTTGATGCTGCGGCTTGTCGTCAGCTGGTGCTCCTGGGCTGCCGTCTGTCGTCGAGTCCAAGTGTCGATAGCTCCATGGTGGCTTCATCAATGCTCCTACGTTGCAATGCTCCGCTGTTGGAGTAGTAGCTGATACTGCTGTGAACCCATGCTGGCAGGCAAAGGGCACGCTGCCGGCGGAGGTGCTGGACAGCCAGGTGGACCCGGCGGCCTTCGAGCTGTCGGGGCACCTGGTGCTCAAGCGCGCCGTGGATTTTGACACCATCTCCGAGGACGTGTGCTGGCGCCTGCTCGAGTGCGCCTCGCTGGACGAGGTGCGTGTCTGCCGCCTCCCTTTACACCCTGACTGTGTCCCGCTGTCGTATGTTGCCACTTCCATTTCGTCAGCTAACCTGTGCTGCATGGCGAGAGGCTTTTTCTGTGTCGGGATGTGGCTCCCGGCGCGTCTCTGTGCGTGTTCAAGCCATCTGTCGTGGTCAGGCAAGGCCGACGTTTGGTCGTGGTGTCGCAGGACCACTTCATGGACGTGGTGTGCATCGCGCTGCCGCGGGAGATGCGGGTGACGGGGCGCGCCTCCCTGGACGTGGGGCGGCCCTCGTTCGACCTGGGCCCCCGCCCCTCGGGCTGCGCCTGCGGCCAGCGCCCCAGCGGCTGCTTCGACCGCACCCCCCGCACCCCCACCGGCCGCGCCTCGAGCACCTTCATGCGCCTGTGACGATGCCGCGCGTGGGAGCGTGGCGCGAGACGGCGTGCGCAGCGGCTGGCAGCACGGCAGCCGCAGCTGGCAGCTGGCACGCCCAGCCGCAGCGCGCGCCCCGTCGCGCAGCCGTGCGGCGGCAGGTGGCAGTGGAGCGGCTGCGCCCCGCGTGGCGTGCGTGTGGGCACAGCCAACTGCATCAGTGATATTCAGGGGCGGTTTTTGGGTTCGAGGCTTGTCATCACCTGGACATTTTGGCTGGTGACTGCAGCATGTAGCACCCCAGGGAGGGGCTTAATTGGGTATCACTATATGTGATGGCTCCTCGCCAGCCCAGCTTTGTCAACCGCACAACCTGTGCTTGGCAAATGCACATGGGGTCACTGGCTTGGGGCTTCATCAGATTTGGCGCATTCTGCATCAGCTCACACGTCGACACCAGTCAGAGCTGTCCACAGGGGGCTCATTGGGTGAGGGGTTCAGAGGCAGCAGCGGGATGTTCAAGAATTCTTGGCAGTTCCTGCAGTAGAAACCCAGGTTGTTGCATGGTTGCAGCACAGCATTTTGGGGTTTTGCCGTCGCATTTCATTTCTCGAGTCGAGAGTATTGGTTGGCTTTAGTTGCTGCTTTCTGTAACGTGGACGTCCATCAGCACAGCATATATTCTCTACTGTTCTTCCATGGTAGCTCTCAAGCCCGGCGCAAGTGAGGCATTCAGAGGCAGAGTGGCGTGAGTGAGGGAAGCCAGAAACTTTCAGAGCACTGCTGAGCCAGACCAAAATACCTTTTCGTTACAGCAGACGCTGATGAGCAAGCTCAGCAGGCCTGGGCATCGTGTGGCGGTGCGACAAACCAGCAAACACGTGCTGCTACCAGAGGATATACACGAGGGGACTGCACCCGCCGAATTGCTCCAAACCGTCCGAAAAACAGCAGCCGAGGTATGCTGCCCCTAGATAATCGTGCTTCAAAATAGGCGGGTCAACTGCATCAGCACCGACTGGGATAAATGGGCGCCGCACAGTCAGCGAGATAGGTCAGGACCAAACACACCTTGCGCGCGACAAAACACCTGCTTGCTGAAAACTCCCCCTGGCTGCTGCGTGGGGTGGGGAGTGGCAGCAGTCCCATGCCGGCCGAACCTCCACTACTAGTCCCCAGTCGCAGATAAATGACACGAAGACCGAGGCCACAGGGCACTGCGGCCAGATCTGCCAGACGTTCAATGTGTGGGAGGAAACCATAGCGTGTTATCCGAAGCCCGGCGTGCAGCCGGGTGCCTTGATGGAGCCTGCATTCTTGGGCGGGCCATCAGCAGGTGCTGTGCGCTCAGCTGTGGCTGCTGCTGCTGCTGCTGCTGCTGCTGCTGCTGCTGCTGCTGCTGCTGCTGCTGCTCCTTCGTGCTGCATGCAGCGGCCCGTGAGTTGCTCGTTGGCCTACACACCGGCGGCTGGCGCCTGCAGGCCGGTGTTGGCAGATTGGCCGCTGGCCAGTGAGCTGCCGGCGGGGCCGCTTGACATCGAGCCCAGGTGCTTGCCTGCAGCAGGTCATACACAGTGGCCGTCAGCACTGCAGTGCCCATGGCTGCGATCATCGACAGCAACCTCGGAGGGTGCATCAACAGCGCGACCCAGCAGACAGCACATTCTGGACCACCACGGACACAGAACCACACTCAGGACTGCTGCCAGCAGCGCACCTGCGGGCACGGTCATGTGGGGCATGGCGCCCCAGCCGCCGCCGCCGCCCATGTCGCCGCCCATGCCCCAGCCCCCCGCAAAGCCCATTGGCGTGGAGCCTGCAGGCAGGTGGGTGTCGCGTTGCAGCACTACATTGTGTGCCCCAAAGCGTGGTTGAAACCTTCCGGTTGTGCAGCACACTGGGTCGCGGCATGCCACAAGTCAGGCTGCAGCAAGACCACCAAGGCAGCACCGTCTGGAGGCGATGCAACGACAGCTCAGAGCCAGCAATGCTATGTAGCGGTGAGCCCACCTGTGGGCATCATGCCGTTCCAGCCGCCGCCGGCCATCATGCCGGCCCCGCCACCGATGTCACCACCCGCAGCAGCGTCCTTGGGGCCGACAGTGGGTGACCTGACCAAAGCGCCCGCGCCGCCGCCCATCTCGCCGCTGCCGCCGCCGAAGCCGGTGTTCCCGAACCTGAAACACGAATGTTTACTTTGAAAGGTTTGCACCATCGAATGGCCACAGCCAACTGCGACACATTGACCTTGATGCTACATGCCTGCCATGCTGCGTGCGCGGCGCACCTTGCGTTTAGCTGAGCGGCCGCGGCCCAGCTGGGGCTCACGCCGTAGGCGGGCGCGACCATGCCCGGGTAGGTGGGCCACATGCCGGTGCCCGCCATGGCGAAGGGCGCCGCCGGCTGCCCCCACTGCGCCGCCGCCGCCATGCCCTGCAGCTGCGCCTGCGCCTGTGCAGCAACATTGAGAAACCTTAGAAAGGGGGTCATGAATGCTGTGGTGTTTCTGTGCAATGTGCAAAGCATTGCATCACAGAGCAGCACCGTCGTGCTCGAAGAGCATTGGGCGCCAGAGTGGCAGCTCACCTGCATGGCCTGCTGCATGGACGCCTGCGCGGCCATGTGCGCCGCGAGCGCCGCCGCCTGCTGCCGCTCGGCGGCCTGCGCGGCCGCGGCCCACTCGGGGTGGCGGTCGTCCGCGCCGCTGCCCCCGCCGGCGCCCCGGCCGGCAGGGCCGGCGGGGGGCGCCCCGCGGGGGGAGCCGCCGTGCAGCTGCAGCCCGGCCCCGCCGCCGGCCTCCAGCTTGGCACGCACCCGCCGCCCGTCCGCGCGGCCGCCGTCGTCCAGGCTGCCGGAGGAGAAGCCCGAGCCCAGGGGGCCGCCCAGGGCCCCGGCGTCCGAGCTGGGCAGGCTGCCGGCGCCCAGGCCGGAGCCCGACGAGAGCAGCGCGGCGCCGTCCGCCAGCGGCGGGCGCAGGCCGGCGTGCGGCGGCAGCAGCATGCCCGGGCCGTGCGGGAAGCCCTCGTAGCCCAGGGGGGCGCCCAGGGGCACCGGGGGGCCGCCCATCATGCCGCCTGCGCCGGGGCCGGCCATCATGCCGCCGGGCATGCCGCCGGCCATGGGGTCCATCATGCAGCGCAGCTGCTCCGCGCCGAAGCCGCCGTTTGCTGCGGCCATGGGGCCCGCGGGCAGCAGGTCGCCGGCCGCGGACATGAGCTGCGGCTGCTGCCCGACGTCGTGGGGCATCGCCTGGCCGCCGTGCGCCGCCACCTGTCGGGCCTGCTTGGCGGCGGCCGCCGCCGCCGCCTTCTCCTGCTCGCGCACCGCGGAGGCCTTGGACTTGCGGCGGCCCGCGCCGACGGGCACGTTGCGCAGGATGCCGCCGGCGGTCCAGTACCGCTGGCACGCCTTGCAGAAGTACCGCGGCTGCTTGATGTTGTAGTTGTTGTAGTAGCAGAACTGCAGGGAGGGAGTGAGACCTCAGAACGCCGAACAAATGCAAGCGATCTGTGCCGAGACATGCACATCGAGGCAACGTGATGAAGGCGCTACAGCAAGCAGCAGTGTGGGCATGAGCTGACGCCAGATGCCAGCAGGCTGCACCTTGGTGTCGCTGCTCTCGCAGCGGGGGCACTGTGCGGTGCCCTCCGGCCGGGCGAGCTTGCGCTTGCAGCCTTTGGCGGCAGCACCGGCCTTGGGGGCGGCGGCCCGTGGCTTCGCAGATGTGGGCCCGTCGTCGTTGCCGCTGCCGGCGCGGCTGCCGTGGCCGCTGCCGTTGCCGCCGCTGCCGTCGCCGCTGGGCGGCCGGTGCGGCGGGCTGCCGTCCTTGTAGTTGGTGGTCGCCGAGGCGCTGCGCTTAGCGCGCGTGTTGCTCTCGCCGCTGCTGCACGCCGCGCCCTCGCCGTCCTGCTGCGTGTCCACCGCCTCCTTGGCCTGCACACAGATGCAACCATGTTTAGAGGTGCTTCGAGGGGCGCGGGACGGCACAAGGAGCCGGGGATCAGCGAATCAGGACACAAAAATATCTGGTAGGTAGGCGGTTGTTCTTGGGCTGCCTGGCGCCGCACGAGGCTACGATCAGCATGTTGGGCTCTTTGTGGCCGGCAGACAGGCGATCGGCACGCATCTGGCGCTCTAGGTGAAGATTGTGACGCGGACCTGCACAAACGGATGCTACACAAGGTGTCGACCCGAAAGGCCGCTGTCATGAGGTACGTGCCCTCCAGCGGCGCAAATGGAGCCTGGTTTGCAGTAAATGCCTTACATCGGACGCCCCGCCGGCTGAAAGGTGCGCAGCCGAGGCCGGCGGGTAAAAGGGCCCCGTCGTATTGAGGCCTCGCAAAGTTGCGGAGAGCCCACAAGTCGGGCACGGACTCGGCTGCCTGTGCCCGTCCGGCAGGGACGTGTCAACACCGTAGCGTTGCCGCCTGTGCGAGCCGGTCCGGGCGCGCGCTCGCTTTCTCGCCGCCGTGAAAGCTGGAGCCCAGTCGCACTTTACGCTTTTCGAGCCGCGAGCCACCTTTCCAGTCCCCCGCTTCACACGCCGCTCCCAAGTGTCCTCACCTCTGTGACAGGCTCCAGCAGCTGTGCTCCGTCGCCCTGCTCGTCGGCGTGCCGCGGCTGTGCCTCGTCAGGCGCCATGGCCCGCAGCTACGTCCGCGTCGACCACCCGGCTCGCCACTGCGCTGCTGCTGATGGCGCGGTTGGGTCCTGTATGACGTTTGGAGGCTCAAATTAGTCTCCTCGCCACACCGTACGCGCCGCGAAGTGAGCACGGGTCAGATACGCCATGATGTAGATCCCTCCTTCAAGCTCGTGGCTGGAAATACGTCCTGGCACGATTCCCGGCACCTACTTTCGATTCCCTGCAGGCACTTCTGGCGGACGGACCTCCGCCACTTAGAACTCGGAAATATCGGCGGAAAGTGCAAACGTTCTAGAAACATTCCAGAAGGTCTGAGCAATGGTGGGCCCTAAAAGCAACGATCACTTCCACGGCCTTTTCGCAGCGCTGTTTCCGTCGCCCTGCTGGGCCCCCATCGCGCTGCTGCGCCTGGCCGGCCGCGGCGGGAGGGTCTGCTTCCTGCTGCCACCAGCCACCTGCTGCTGCTGCTGCCCTGACGACCCGTCCGCCGCGCCACCCTCGCCGAGCGCCACGCTGGCGGCTGCAGCTGTGTCAGGCGGCGCCGACCCGTCTGTCTCGGCTGCCAGCGCCGAGGCAAAGGCAGCCGTGCCGGCTGTGCTGTGCTGCTCCGCCAGGGAAGCGGCCTGGGGCATGCTGGCTGTGAGCGGCGCCGAGAGCGGCGCTGAGCCTGCTGCTGGCTGCGGCCCTGGTATCAGGCCGCTGCTGAGCGCCTGTGGCATGCTGCAGTCGGCTGCCAGTGCGCTGGCAAATGTCAGACTCGCTGCCTCCGCTCCGGGTGCTGCACTCTTGAGCAACCTTGCACTGCTGCCTGCAGGTGCCTGCCCGGGAGTGGCTGCTGGTAGCGCCAACTGCGAGCTGGCGGCTTTTGGGTGCAGAAGGTCGGCCGCACTGGCATCCGCCTGCAGCTGATCTAGCACCGCTGTCGCGCCAGACTCGCCCCGCAGCAGTGCACCCTGTAGTGCAATGGCCGCACTGGCTCGTCAGGTAGTCAGCATCCCAGCCCTTGGGCATGCACAGCTGGTTTCGAATTCCCAAGCAGAGTGCCAAGCCCAACGGATGACATACTGAACATGCAGCCGCACCTCGAGGATCATCTGCGCTGCGGGGGCCGCTGCTGCGGGCACGGGATGCAGCGCGGGGCCGCTCGCGCCGCTGTCCTGGCTGCCCGCTGCCGCCGTGTCATCGGGGGTGCGCAGCAGCGCGGCGCCCGCCTCCAGCACCGCCGCCTCGGCATTGCTGCAGTTCGGAGAGGGTCCCGAACAATCTGTCAACAACTTGCTGGAGCACAGCCACCGCACAGTGCGCATCAAGTCGAAGTGGTGGACCACAAAGATGAGCGGCACGGCATGTTTGGTCTGGTGCATGGGGTTCTTGTCAGCTAACAACTGGAAGTTGCACGAACTGCAACACCAGCCACAATCATGCGCACCTTGAGTCATCGCTGTCGCCGGCCACCGCACGCGCCAGCAGCTCGTCCTCCAGCGCCATCAGGTCCGCGGGCGCGGCGGGCGCCGGCACCTGCGGGGATGACCATGCCGAGATCTGCCTGCTGATGCACTCAGGTCAACGACTCATGGCGGCGTCAGCAGCTGAACGTCGATCACAGCAACCCCGCTGCAGATGGGCCTTCTGAGTGCCCACCTTTGGCGCTCTGTCCTCCCGCGCTGCTTTTGCTGGCCGGCCCAGACCGCCATCTGGCGCCGGAGATGACGCCGCGTCCGCTGCCTGGGCGGCGCCAGCCTCGTCGTCGCCGCTGCCGCCGGACATGGCGCTGCCGCCGAGCGAGGACACGCCGCTGACATCCGACGCATAGCCCCCCAGCTCGATCTCCTCGTCCGAGTCTGGCACCCCGAGGTCGTAGAAGCAGTCCGCCTGCTAGGTATCAAGCCTGGTGAGCTTTGCGCCCCCAGCTGTGGCTGCTGGCAATGCCACCAGCCACCGTGCGTGCACACGGGTTGAGGGGACACGCGGCAGCGCAGGCCCTTGCGAGGCAGCACCTCGGGGCGCGGCAGGCTGGCCGAGAACTGCAACGCCACGGGGTCGGTGTAGTCGGGCGGCGACAGACGCAGCACCGCGCCCAGGTTGTCGTAGCGCTCCCCGGGCAGCTGGAACTGCGGGTAGTCCGGCGCGCTGAAGACGGTCATCAGCTTGCCACCTGCATTGGCAGCGACGTGAGCGCAATGGGTGGCTGCGGGAGCTCAGAGTGCAGCCCTAAGCACAGTATCTGTGAGCGTCTTACAATAGTTTGCATGTTGTCGGCAGTTTCACATATGTATGTGCTCACTCTCGGTGACGTGGTCGGTGGAGTAGCCCGGCGTCATGGGCGGCATGTCGTTTCGGTCCACCCGCGCGTCGGGGCCCTCATGCGACCTGATGACCAGCCGCAGCCCGTTGTGCTGCAGGAAGTGCTGCGGAAGCAGATGGTCCTCGTCAGCGCTGCGGCTGAAACAAGCTGTGTGTGTAGACAGGATGCCGCCATCACGGCTTTACAAGCACGGCAGGGTGGAGTGCATGTTATGAAGCAAACCTCGGTGATGTCAGCACCAAACACGACGCCGACACCGCGTGCATCGTTCGGACGCAGGCCCGCCTCTGCTGACGGGTCGGACCACATCACATCGGCAGCCACCAGCGTGGAACCTTGCCCTGCAGATGCACGACGAACACCGTGAAACACCTACAGGTGCAGAGGCAACCAGACGGCAGCACTGGATTGGCACTGCAAGGCATGCCTGTGTATGACAAACACCAGATGCACACGCCATCCAGTTCCCCACCCGATGGGTCCATGCCGCCTTTACTGGCGGCCCGCAGGTCGGCCAGCGACCCCAGGATGACAGCATCATCCACGGCAGCCGACACGGGCTTCCTCCGCCGCTTCTTTGACTTTGCCACAGCCTCCGGCTTTCGGAACAGACCTGATGGCAGGTCAGGCAAGTCAGGCACGAGTCTCGTGCTGCTGCTCACCGCACATTGCATATGTTTCAGACAGCCGAAAAGTACACTGTCAACGCCAAACCACGTTTGTCTCACCTCCGTGCAGCACCAGCACCTTGCTGGCGATGCATGCAGCCAGTGGCAGCGCTGCAAAGAGCCGTTTGCAGGCCTTGAAAACCAGCTGCACCGCAATCAAGCAGCCCAGTCTTGTTGACGTGCTCATCCAGCCAAGTGTGGCAAGGGCCTCTGCACAAACGCTGCAACAAGCCTACCTTGCATTTGACCTTGCCATACTTCGCCTGCAGCTCCTGAAAGAAGCCGTACCTGGACGCAGGATAACATCACCACCTAGTCACTGCTCTAGCACGCCGCATTTCGCCAGTGCATTGGATCTGCAGCCCACCACCCTCACATCTTTGTGCAGGTGATTGACTCGTGGTTGCCGCGCAGCAGGAACACGGCTGAGGGCAGCGCCAGCTTCCAGGCGGCCAGCACCGCCAGCAGCTCCACACCCCAGGCGCCGCGATCCACAAAGTCGCCGTTCCACACAAACAGCTGGTCCTCGCTCGGCCACCCCGCCGCCTCCACTCTGTCACGCAGGTACGACGTGCAACTCGATGAAGCAGTTGGACAAGGGCGATGTTGGTGCACATGAGTGCAGGCTTTGAAACAGTACAGGCTGGGCACATGCTCACAGTGGGCCGATGACGTCGTGCAGCTGGCCATGCGTGTCGCCAACCACCGTGACCGTGGCTGTTGCGCTGGTCGGCGTGATCTGAAGACAGCATCCAGCAATCAACAACCTGCTCTCTAGTTTGATCCTGCATGGCTCCGTCTGCACGTCACCCGTGACGCCAGCAACGAGCAGGAACCAAGCACGACGGCTAACCTCCAGCAGTGTAGGCTCTTTAATCAGCAACTTGGTAGCGGCCGCGAACAAGGCCTCTGCTGTCTCAGGTGGAAGCACTTGCTTCAGCGGCACACGCTGCCGTGTTGCCGCATCTAAGCGGAGCCCGAGCTCCATCGCCCACTGGGCTGTGAAAGCAGCCGGCAGATCGATGGGCTCGATCACTGTGAGCTGTGATGACGACACCATTCTGCACAGCGCTGCTGAAGCTGCAATGGGGTTGCACTTTGCCAGCTGCTGCAATCAGTTCGAAAACTTACAGCAAATCAGACTACATGTGTTCAGCTGCACGTCACCTTGGTGCAAACCCAATCAGCGACTGTGCAGACCTTGTGCTTAAGACATTATGAACGTTCGACAGCACCAGAGAAGCGGCGAAGCTGGCTTGAGCTGGTGACTAATCCCGGTTATCTGCTACAGGGCGACCACAACAACATAAGGTTCACACTGGTATGTAACTCAGACCGCCTGCAACCTGCTTTGCAATTCTGATCCTTATCTTTGCAGCTCTGCACGCGTTACAGCATGCTGCAGACGCTGCGCTCTGCGCAGTGTTTTGTCAGCCAAGCTCATACAGCTAGATGGGGAGGGACACGTATCGATCGTCCTTGCAGTCCTGATCCGCGATACGCGCGGTCCGCACGGCAGATTGCGCAGAGCAGCTCTTCAGATAGTTGCAGAAGTGATGACTATATTAGCGCAGGCCGACACATTACTGGGCTTCTGGCAGGCGCAGCGCTGCTGAGCAGTCCCGCTGTCTTCCCCAAAATTGTGCTGGCAGCGCCTAATGCGCCTGTAGAGGCTACAGCACAGCCACCAGCTGCAGCAGCCAGTACGGCAGAGCAGAACAGCGCCTCAGCACCACCGGTCAGCGGTGGCGCAGGCCAACAGCAGCCAACAGCCCCTAGCGTTAGTCCAGCGCAGCAGCCGGGCGTGCGCTCTGATGCAGCTGCGACGCTGAGGAGCGAGGTCGACGCTCTGCTGAAGCAGCCCCCGCCGGCGATTCCGCCATCAGCACCAGGGGCGCCTGCACCGCCGAGCGGCCAATCGGGCAACGGCAGCGCACCAAAGGATGCGATGAAGCAGTCAGTGGAGGGGCAGCAGGCCGCCACGAAGGAGGAGGTGACCAAGTCGAGGGGGCGGAAGAAGGGGCGCATCCGGGAGCTGGAGGAGATCCGCTCGGAGCTTGCCGAGAAGGAGCTGGTCCTGCTGGGCAAGGAGAAGGAGCTGCTGGACAAGGACCAGACCGTGCAAGTGCTGCGTGAAGAGCTGGAGATCGAGCGCAAGCTGCGGGGCCTGCTCACGAAGGACAAGCAGAAGGCGGAGGAGGAGGCCGCGCTCGCCATCGGACTGTGCCGGAGTGTGCCGTGACCGCCCCGGTGGCTTTGGTAAAAAAACAGCACAATTAGCGCAGCCACCTCAACAGCGCCAGCTGCACCATTTTTTGCTAGGGACACCAGCTGCTCAGGTATTCACACCATCACTATTAGCATGCTAGCCGCTTGGGTTTGTCAAGCCGCTCAGAACGAATTTTGTTGCCCTTGTGGAAAGGAACCTAGTCACGGACTGAGTTGTCTAAACGGTGATGACATCCGAACGGCATGCTCAACCTGGGAGTGACACTGCTGCTGGCGTTAGCCAATACCCATCACCCAAGTCTCACCTGTTGCCAGCTGGCACCAACAACACATGACCATCACAGATCACACATGCTCCTGCACAATCCACAATGTCCTTCAGGAAGTGTTGGCAACAGTCGATAAGGTTGTTTTGACAGCAGCATCTGAAAGATCACCAAAAGGGGACATGCTGTACATCAGCGCACGCTGCAGCTAGTGCGGTCGAAATCATGTTTGCATCGCCTCAGCATTGACAAGGTCTTTTGCTTTGATACGATTGTGATAACTAGATGGTAAATGGAGCATTGCCTTGTACAAACTGGTTTGCAGGGTCGTTAGCAATCCATGGTAACGGCTGCAGCAGTGCCAGGCACCGCAGGCTTGCTACCTGCAATGCGGCAGCTCCCCTGCAACGGCCAGCGCATCAGCGGCAGTCATCCGACGTGGTGACTGTGCGTGAGCCTCTAAACAATGCTGAGCTTGAGGAAGCCGCACAAATCCGCGCAGAATGCTTCTATGAGGTCAGCATGCGCCAAATGCATGCACATGTGCCAACACAGTCATTGGGACAGCAAATCGTGTTACTGGATGGCAGTTGATCGTCAGCCAGCATGTCGTGGCTTCACCCGTCAATTGTGCAGCCTGCTCTGCAAGCAGGCGATGGTACCCATGCCGCGGTTTGCAGCATCGCTCGCCAACAAGATGGCTCGTGAAGAGTACCATGGGCTCCGCAACAGAACAGCCGTGCAAATAGATGGGCGGCTGTCGTGCATCTGCCTGGTAGCTGTGAGGCCTGGCGAGTGTGTCTGTGGCTCGCTTGACTTGCGGCTGCCAGCTGAAGCCTCCGGCAACCATCCCCCTGGTGTCCCAGAGGTGGGTTTGACACACGAATGCATGACTCAGAAACCATCTACTTTGAGACCGTGCATATGCTGGTTGCGTGCAAGCTGTGCTACTGCAGCTCCGGATGACCTGGTCAGCATGTGAAGCGCAGGACGACCCGGGGGGCGCATTTTTGGTCAATGTATCAGTACATGAGCAGTTCAGGGGACAGGGCATCGGCCGTATGCTGATCAAGGCAGCAGTGAACACAGCAGCGCAGCAGGTGATGGCCAAAAGGCTGTACACTCATGTCGACTGCGACAACAATGCAGCATGGCGGTTGTATCAGCAGCACGGCTTCGACATCCATGACGATGTTGCCTGCAGCCTGCCAGGTGCAGATCTCCATCTTGTTATCATTTACCAGAGTGCCTGGCAGTCTGAAGTTGACATGCACGTGCATATTCTGGCAGAGCAACATCAGAGCTTGACCAAATCGTGCTGTCTACCAGGCGGACGTCTGGTGCTGGTGGCGCATCTATCGGCAACGTGAGGCACCTGTTGGGAGCAGCCTTGATTGGAGGGCACCTGTTTTACCTAGCGAAAAGGACACCCAACAGACAGTGGCCCAGGTCGCTGATGATGGCAGTGTAGTACTCAGCAGCTTTGTTGGCTGGTACTGTGCTCCTGCCGGATGGTTTTGCGAGTTGGAATTGGCCTTGGCTTGAAGATACAGAATGCATATTGACAAAGTGAAATATGCACCTGCGCCCAGTCCAGCCTGCCGTCCTGCGTATACCACGTGTGTCGCAGGGCTTGCCACTTGCACATGAACATCTGTCGACGGTGTACGAGAGGTCCGCTGCAGTGCACTACTAGCAGCGTCTAGAAGAAGGCCCGCGTGGCTGGAACTGGACCAGTGCGGGGCCCGCCAGCCCTGCGCGCCTCCATCTGCGAGTGCAGGTCCGCGCCGGGCACCTCCCGCTCGGCAGGGTTGCCCACATACGCCTCCAGCCCAAAGTCGTCCAGGTCGCCGGCCATCGCCTCGTACAGCGCGTTTGACGACGGCATGCCGGGTAGCCGCCGCACGTTGCGAAGAATTTGGCGCTCGATTTGCATGCGCGCTGGCAGCGCAGAGCCGTAGATGTTGCCGAGCATCGCGTCCCGCGACTGCTCCTGCTGCTTCCGAAGGTGATCCTGGATGGCCTCGACGGGGTGCGACACCTCAGCAGTCTGCTTCAGCGCGCTGAGCCCCTGCCGCAGCGCATCATGCGGCACCACCTGCACTGGCAGCCCCGTGCCGCCGTCCATGGCTCCAACCGCTGTCTGTTGCAAGACTTCACAGGCTGTCCGCTGCTTGTTGAATGTTTGGACTTTGTCGCACTGAACCCAGGCGGCAAAATCCTCCCACGCCACGAGCTGTTGGCGTTCCTCCCGCACCTTCCGACACAACCACTTGCTTCACAGACTGTCGTCGCGTTTGACAACCTTGCGCCTCAACAAATGTCAGTAGCAGCAGCACGCTTTACAGGACCGATCTGACGTGGTGTGTGACGTCTTCTGTGCTGCACACATGGGCCCTCACAGACACAGGGCAGCAAGCTTCTAAACTACAGGCATATTCACAGCTCGGCAGCGGCATACCGAGGTTGCGATCAGATCGCCGAGGGCCCAGTGTCGCGGCCCAGGCTTGCTTGCAGGTTAGAGAGGTTGACACAAGCCCCGGCCCTGTGCTTGTGCCGGTTGCGGACGTGCAAGGGCACCATTGACCACTGCCCTTTCGTCTGGAAATTTGAGCAATCCGATCTTGACTTCCGTTATTGCAGAGGTCCGAGGCTGCTGCGCAATCAAGATTGAGCCAGGTACATTGTTGTGCTTACAGTGCTGACATGTTTGGCGCATGCCAGCGTCTTGTGAGCAGGTTGTACACATGCATGCACACCATGCTATCTGCGCCCGCAGATCTGGTGCAGCGGTGTCATGGCAGCCGTGCGGGGTTACCTGGTCGTCACAGTGGCAGAGGCGTCAGGGCGCAACAAGGATGAGGAGGAGGTGTGGGACCCCAGCTTTTATGAGGGCTTCGTGAAAGGTGCGGCGCGCAGCCCCGAATGCCTGCGATGAAAAGCCTGGCAGATCCTTGTTGAGCATGTGCCTGAGGTCGACATCGATTGCATAAGCCCGCACCTTTCCGTGTCACACCCATATTGCCCACTCTCCGGATCTGAATTCGAAGTCTGCATCCCTGCAGTTGAGATACGGGGCGGCAGCCCTGACACACCCACAGTCAAGGTGACAGCCCAGCTGTCAACCTACCCGCCTGTCGATGAACATCAGCATTATACTGGAAACTTGCAATCTGTGCCTGAGCCATGGCCGATGGACTGGCCCCGCAGGTGTCATCCTCCAAGAAGCGGGTGCTGTCCAGCCAGATCAGCTGGCAGGAGGACTTGACATGGTGAGCCGCTGGAGTGACTGCACAAACACAGTTGTGAGCAACTCATTGCACAGCACCCAGCAGTTTTGTCAGACGAGCCCGCTGATCAGGGCAGTGGCCCGTGCTGCAGCGAGGTGCTGGAGGGCGCGACAGAGCTGCGGATCATGCTGTGCAAGGAGAAGCGCAGCGGCGGCAGCACCGGCACCTCCGTCGTGGCAGCCTGCGGTGTGTGGCGTCTTGCAGCTGTTCGCTGATGTGTTATGCCTATCACGTGCTGCCGAGGCATCAGCATCGCTGCAGGCCTGAGTACCCACTGCACTAGGGTTGCACGCTGCCGCCCAGCCGGTTTGACTGCATTGCTCACTGCGCACAGGCATCTATGTGGATGACATACTGGAGGCGGTGCCCATCGACAAGTACTTTGAGCTGTTCAAGCCCAAGAACGGCGGCGAGGGCGGCTTCATCCGGGTCGCCATGAACTTCTCAACAGAATCCGCCGAGGATGCCCTGTCAGGCGAGTGCTGTTCGTTGCATATTGAGCCCATAGAAGGATGATATCAAGCTTCCTGTCTGGCGTTTGATTGGCTATATTGGTTTGTGCGCAGTCTCAGCACGAGCTTGCAATCGCCACTCTGAAAGCGCTAATGTGCGCTGCTGGCTCACAGGCGATTCGCCGGCGCCCTTTATGCCGCAGCTGTCCTTCAAGAGCTACAGCAAGGACGGTGCAGATGGCCTGGGCGATGGCGCGCAGCAAACTCAGCCGGAGGAGAAGAGGAATGGGTGGGTCTGTTATATCGACGACCCTTGGGTTGGCGATGCGTTCTGTTTGGCATGTGTGCATGGCTCTGTAAGGCGGCGCGAGTGTGCCAGGACCTGTGTGCATGTAGCGCGCAGCACATGGTGATGTCGTGCCCCGATCCCCCGGTGCAGGGGGGTGCCGAATGTGGTGAAGCTGCTGGTGCTGGGCGCCGCCGCAGCGGGAGCAGTGGTGTTTGCACAGCAGCAGCGGGGCAAGCGCGACGAGGCGCCGCCCCAGCCGCAGCAGGCCAAAAGGAAGGGGTTGCTTGGCTGAAGAGGGCTGCTGGGGCGACAGCCGTTGTGTGTGACTTCCAGCAGAGCTAGCCGTGGGCTGGCACCATTGCCGGAAAATTGAGCGAGCATGAACTGTAGCGGTGTGGTGCAGCGCTGAAGTGTCGCAATGGCAGCTTTTGGCTGCCCATGTCAGCCGTATGATGTTGACCACTGTGTTGATGTTGTTTGGCCACACATCCTTTGCAGCCTGTGGAAGTCTTGGGGTGCAAAGCGAATGTTGAGATATGTCGGAACTACTTAGTCAGATTACTGCGACACTTCACAGCTCTCACTCTGTCTAGTCACTGGACAATGCACACAACCTGACGACCATGACATATGCACGGCTGCCGTGTAGAGACACTGGACCTGCTGTCGCCAACTGAGAAAGCTCAGACATGCGACTCTGAAAGTAACCTCTCTCGAAACCAACTCTCCACATGCTGTTGGCTGACGTGGTGATGGCTTGCGGCAGCCGCTTGCAGACATGGGAACGAAGCAGCAACTTCAAGGCCCCACTGCACTGAACACCTGGAGTACCGAGGCATAAGCTGCAGTGACCGCCTCGGGCTGCCGCACTGATAGGCGTTGACCGCAAGCAAGCTGCACAACCAGAGAATGTGCAGCGCCCAGTCTTGACCGCGATGCACACAACCTACAGAGATTTGTCCATGTGGTCACTTGTGTCCACCGGGCGGTTGCGCCAAAAGACCGCCAGCCCGGAGCCGCCAAGCGCCTGCGCCAGACCATTTGCACATGTCACGGCGAGTGCTGTGACGAAAACAATTTCAGGAGACTTTCCAGTTAGCCACGTGCCGATGGCTCGGCCACTGATAGCAGCACCCAAAAGCACAACGGCAGCAGTGTAGCTACAGGTTTCATCTGTGACAAGAGCAATGCCAAATGCATCGAACCCACCATGAACACCACTGACACAGCAGACGGCACAGCCACCAGGGCGTCAGCGAAGTGCGCTTGCGCCAGCATGAAGCCCAGCGCCGCGCTCTGCATGCCTGCAGAAAAAAGCATGACCACCGTGAGTCGATTGTTGGACCAAATCAGCCCTGCGATGGACGGGTTCTACCGTCCGCTGAGGATGCCTCTACAGATGTCAACGACGATCATGTGGGGCAACACACAGAGATGGCAAACTGAATGCAGCAACATTTGCAGCAGATACAGCAGCAGGGTGGTAACTGTGCACCTGTCTCGATGGACACCGTGCGCGCAGTCTTCTCGTTGAAGCCCAGGAAGCGGCACATCCAGTAGCCCAGACCAAAGGCGAAAGCGTGCAGCAGGGCCACCGGCAGCGCCAGCTGGGACCCCATGGTCCTGCACACGGCAGCATGGTAATCGGACACCGCCCTCGACACTTCGGACACTCCAGCAGAGTATCTGCTTTGTCTTCGAGCTTGGGCGGTGGGGTTGTTATAGGCAGGGCGCTCGATTTGGCGATGCCACGGTGCACCGCCTGGTGGATGCAGTGCAGCATGACGTGCACCCCATACTGGGCATGAGCAAGTCCACAGTGGAGCATGCTTGGTATGTGAGGACCTGGTGACTCGCCGTGGGCTGCAGCAGGAAGGAACCGAAACGACAAGGGAAATGACCAAATGGAGCGAAAAAGAGTGCAGATGTGGGAGTCGTGGCGCACTTGAGGACGCCGGAGACCTGGCCGACGGGGGAGGCGCACAGCAGCGTGGTCAGCACCACGCCCACCAGCGGCAGCACCCGCGTGAACTTCTTGACCAGGCGCGGGAACATCTCGTTGAGCGACACGCCCACGATCGTGGGCACCAGCACCACCTGGAACGTCGACAGCGCCAGGCCCTGCGCAGCGCAGCGCAGCAGCGGTCACGTGGGTGTTTTGAGGATGCCCTGCCGGGCCCTACCGAAATTATAGCCACACTTCTACAGTATGATGCTACGGCGTTCACAGCGTCACGTGCATTCCGTGCAAACCGTACTCCGCTACTCTAAAGGGCGTCAGGCGCTGTGACAGCAAAATAAGTAAACAAACAAACAAATAAATGGATAAATAAATAAATAATTAAATGATCAATAATAAATAAGCACCTTGGCGTCGACGGGGACCAGGGCGCCGGCCAGGACCTTCACCAGCAGCGGCGTCATGACGATGGCGCCCACCGTCGATGCTGTGGTCATCAGCACCGACAGAGCCACATCGCCGTGCGCGATGTACGTCGCCACGTTGGACGCCTGGCGCAGCATGCAGCAGGGTCGGAGGCCACCACCTGGCTATCCGCCAACAGGCACTGTCCTCTCAGGCAGCATCAGCATGCATCGCAAAGTCGTTTGCAGCGTGACCGACCTGTCCGCCAGGGCAGCAGGACACCAGAATGAGGCCGGTTGCCAGAGCGGGCGACAGGTTCAGCACCTACAAACAAGTGGCATCATGCACTCAGCAAGGGTGGCTCTGCTCAGCAAAGGGTCCCATACACTGAGTCCGTGCAGGAGCGATGTTTACGTGTTGGTAATCAATACTGACAGTGGCCACCTTGGCGATGATAAAGCCCAGCAACGGCTTGATGAAGTACTGCCCGAAGTAGCCGACGGCGATCGGGGCTGGCGTCGCAAGGCACTGCAAGGCCACGAGGATGTTGTGGCATCAGTGCAGGGCTACACAGCCGTTAGCTGTATTGTGGAGTCTGCATCACTGCAGTTGCGCATGTGGGTGGAGTGGAAGAACACGATACGGCACCTTTTTGAAGTCGTCAACAGTCAGCGTCAGGCCCATTGACAGCATCAGAAAGCCCAGGGCGTAGGTGAACAGGTTGCTGTCCAGCCACGTGACGGCCGACGGCCGCGTGATGCCCAGCGTCGCCCCCAGGATGACCTGCAGGCCGTCACAGCGGCTGTCGAATGAGCAGCCCGCAGACCCGCTGCCACTGGCGGCGATGCTGCCAGGCTGCAGCGCGCGAACAGCGGCACACGATGCGGCGGCAACGGCTCACCCAGATGGGGAACATGGTCGTCAGGGTCTCGACGAACTTGTCGAAGCCCTCCGGGGCGGTGGGCGGCTCCGGAACAGCCGCAAAAGATTCTGTTGCTGCACACCGCTGCATGTCCCGACCATGCTCCTGCCTGTTGGGCAGCACATCAGCACGCCTCGGATGCAGGAAAACATCAGTTTGTTGCTGCGCTGTTGATACGCAGAATGCTGCACACTCTGCATCAGGACATGGTACCATGGACAGCCAGATCAGTGTCGGAGGTCCAACTTCACACGGTCAATGCTGCACCTTGCAATGTGATGGAGGGCCGAGCTGAGAGGGCCAGTGTGCTGCTGCACGTTCCGAGGGCATCGCAAGCTGGCGATCGGGGCCGCTGTCGGTCTGCTGCAGCGCAGGACAGGGTGCGCCGGAGGCTGCTGTGCGATGGGCTTGCCATGGCAGCGGCTGCTGCCGATCATCATTACTGGACCAGCGCCGCAGACTCGGCCAAGTAACAAGACACGTGAGTGTATGCAGCGGCACTGCACACGGAACTGCAGCGGCCGCTGGTTCGCACATGGGTGCCGGGTGGCATTGGTCACAAAGCCCTGGAGCCCCCGTTTTGCTTGCTTGGCACCCCTCGAAGGCGAAAATCTCGGGCGATCTGAGCCAGTGCAGCTTCCGCGATCGCGCAGGCGTTGCGCCTGACAGCTTGTCCGGTGCTGCCTGCCTGGCATGCCCGGGTGGTGAGGGCTCTCGACTGGCAGCCGGGCCTGCAAATCCGCAAACCCCAGGCGCAGCGCTGTCCTGCGGTCCTGACACACAACCGCACGCAGCTGTGAGGGGCGGCGGCGCGTCCAGCGGGCACACAGGCCCGTCGGATGAGCGCGCAGCGAACATGGGCGTCCCGAGTGCTGCGAGGTTTGAACGCACCGTCAATGCACGCCCGGCCGCTGGTCAGAACGTGGCTCCTCGGCAGCATCGAAGCCCCCGCTGATCTGGCGCAGCAACGCGGGTGTCTGGGTGCCTTGCAGGTGGTTGCTGAGCTGGTTGCCGGAGAGTCATGAGTCGGAGAGCCTTGAGGAGTGGTCACGCAGCAACATGTATCTGATACCATCGGCGCGGCTGCCGTCATCCAAGCAGCGGAGTGCATCAGTGGGCGCAGAGCAGCGATACAGCGCCAAGTGGCCGCCTCCCAGGCCTTGCCGGCCGGGCCATGGCCTGGCATCCGGCTCGCCCGCGAGCCCGTATGGGCGATTTGGCAAGTCGTTTCCGCCGATGCTCGAGGCGCCATTGGAGCGGAGAGAGGAGGAGGAGAGCGAGCAGCAGGTGCTGGCTGCATTCACATGTTGCGTAAAAGGGTTGAACTGTCCTCAAGCCCGTCAGGAAAGTCGGCCCAGCACAAAGCTGAATTGTATGCAGACGGACCATGCTTGAGGATACTGCCCTGAGGCTGAGCAGGACGCTAGATGCGAGGTGGGGGCGTGACACCCTGTCCCTCCGTTGGTCTGCAGGATGACGTCGCGCACAGAGGCCTGAAGCGGGCGCACAGCAGCTCGGGCGTGGCCGCGGAGCAGCCCAAGCGGCGGTCCCTGGACCAGCCGCAGCAGCCGGGGAGGGAAGTGCGGGGGCAGCAGCAGCATCTGCGGCAGGCAGACCAGCAGGCGGAGAGCAGCAGCGGCGGCGGCGTCCGCCGCGGCACCGACCCAGGCAGCCACATCCGGCGCGCGACGCAGCCCATCCCCATCAGCGGTGGCGGCAGCAGGCCACAAATGTCAGTCCCACCCTGCACCGTGCTGCAGGACCAGGTCAATCGGCCCATGCAGCAGCACAGCCCCCTGGGGCTGCAGCAGGATGCTGCTGAGACAGACCCCGTGGTCCTGAGTCAGTTGCTCGACGATACGGTGCAGCTCCTGGGGCACACTTCGCTGATATCGCGCCAGGTGTGCCTTGCCGTGTGCACCGCAGGCTGCACCGCTGCCCGAGCTGGTTCTGTGCTTTCCCAAACGTGTTGACTTCCGAGCTGACATTTGTGAAGCGGTGTCCACAGGAGTCGGCGCCGGCTATCATGGTACGCCACAGCTGCACCGCAACAGTCAATGCGCTGAATGCCAGCCTGTCCAGCAACAGCCTGGCAGCGCAGGCAGCGGCGGCCGCCGCCAGCTGCATGGACAGCGACGCCAGCCCCCGCACCCCGGACCAGCAGTCGCCAATGCAGCGGGCGCGTCAGCACTTCGGCGGCCCCTTCGTGCTGCCGCCCACGGCGCCTGCACAGCTGTGAGGCGTGCGCCACAGGAATGCGTCTGAGGTCCAACACACTACCAAGCGGGGCAGGTTGGCAGGTCAAGCAAGGGGAACCTGGTGGTGAGCGGAGAGCATGTCAGCGAGAGTTCAGCACGAGAGGTGTCGGCTGAGCGGAAGCGAACCTGCACGTGGAACGGTGAGATGTACGAGACCTGAGGGCGTTTTGGTTTTCGCGGCTCTACATGATGTGCGTGCTTGGGGGTAGTCTGTGTGGTGACGTGGTACCTTGCACCTTGCACTTTCTGATGCGCGGAGTGATGTACAGTATTGAGCGCTCGACAGCTGCAGGAGTGCGACTGGATGGTGTGTGCCCGAGAGCAGTTCACTGCAGTTCGCTTGTCGGAAACCACATGTTGCTGTAACGGTTTGATGTTCGGATGCCAGCCCCACCAGTGTGCACATGCAGAGGATACTTTTGACTGAGGCCACACCCTGCAACTTCCGCATGTGTTTCCAACTCCCCATGCTCCAGGCATGAAGGCTCAGTGGTGACCTTATAACAACCCGATCCCAGTTGCCCTGTGCAACAGTCTAATGTTGCCCTGTGCAACAGTATAATGTAAAATTGATGCTCCATGTCGCCGCTGAGTGCTCTGCTCACCAGCCTTCAAGAACATCAAGCTGAGCTGCAAGCCGCGCCGCAGGATGCTGTGCGCCTTACAGACCTGGTGTACAGACGCCTCGCGGACAGCCGTCTGTTCAAGCAGACCATCCAGCAGCTTACCAGTCGCGATGTTCAGGTACTGTGATATGCGGTGAGCAAGTGATTGACCGAAATAGCATCATGACATCTCCACTGCGGAGTTCTCCCACACGGCAGAGCCCACAGACCCACCAGCAAAGCAACTTGCGCCTTGCACGCGTTGACAAACTGGAAGTGCGCTTCTGCCGCGCAGGATGCAGCCTGCGATACTGCCACAGCATTGCAACACAAAGCAGAGGGCGATGCTGCATCATGCCGTGGCGATTCGCAGGGAGCAGCCTGCTCGTACAGCAGTGAGGATCCTGATGAGTCATGAAACGTCTGATAATAAATGACTTACAGATGATGCACCTTCATATCAGCTCTTTACGTCACAGCAGCCTCGTGAGCTGGCTCGTGGGTTTTCTGCTGCAGAAGCGCTCAGGTATCTTGATGCGACAAGCGCTGCTGGCAGGCGGCATGCTGTGCAGCTGCACAACATTGCGGCCCAGTGCCTGACGTCCATCCCTGACTCGCCTGACTCAGAACGGATTACGCTGATTGCCTTGGCGCACGCTCGACAAGCCGCATGGATGGACGGTCCTAAGGTTAGTATGGCCGCACCCTGATGCTTGTAGCTGTGCAGTGCGGTGCCTGGTGCATGCCACTGCATTGTGTCAGACCAGCTGCGCATGGAAACGCAGGGTGGCTTCTGGGAGGCCAAAGCCCGGAGTGCTGAGATGTTTCCCCGTCAGAAGGCTCGTGAGATGCCATCACCCAGCCTTGCAGCCTTGATGACATCGCGCGCCCCAGCTGTTGAGGGTGGGGCCGCTGTGTCATTGTTAATAATCTGTGAGTGACATGCTGATGTTTCCTGGCTAGATCATGCAGCACAAGGCTGTGCCTCTGCGCGTAGGTGCTCCCTCTGACAGGTGTCAGTTCCTGCTATATAGTACAGGAGCGCACTGGCGCCGGACGGACCCTTGTCGCCAAGGACGCCATCTCTGCGGGCAGCACCGCCTTTTTCGACCTGCCCTTTGAGACCGCCCTGCACAAGCGCCACAGGCAGCAGGTGACGGGCATGCTGGCCATGCAGGCACCATGATTTGCAAAGGACATGTAGCATTCGGGACCATCAATCAGTGCAGCGAGTACCCAACCAACGCCTGTGCCCCACATGCAGCTGTGCAGCCAGTGCACGGCGCCGCTGCAACCGGTGCCACTGCCATGCGGCTTGTGTCCGCTGGTCACATTTTGCAAAGACGACTGCCGCGAGGCGAGCGCGCACCAGCCCGGCAGCTGCAAGTGTGGCGTGCCCTGGACGCTGCTGCTACCGCAGGACGCGGTCCTTGCCAGCCGTGCCGCCAGACGCTTGGCGTCATCGGTGAGATGTCGCCGTATCATGCTTGACATCGCGCTTACCCCTAGGAAGTCGCCTCACGTGTACAGGATGTACACGTTAGGCGAAACTTGCACGGAGTGACCAATGGTACGAGGTCATCACCATGTGCGACATGCTGATTGCAGGATGATGGGCTGTCGGCGCACATGGCCTCGCTGGAAAGCCACCTGCAGGAGCTGCCCTTTGAGCGGCGACTGGAGCTTGCAGTGCTTGCAGTCGTGACGGCGGCCTGCTCCCAGGCTCCGCCAGCTATTGCCGCGGCTGCGCAGGCCGCCGTGGCGCGGCTTGCAGCTGCGACGCTGACCGCTCTGTGCCAGGTGGCCGTGAATGGTGTCGCCATAGTGCCGCCTGTCGTCCGCACACCAACTGACAGGTGCACGACATGCTGCTGTATGTGGCTGTGGACACCTGCATCGCAGGAAGTGTTGCATCATCAACAAAGCAGAGAAACAGGGGAACGATCGGAATCAGGCTGCATGTCACACGTCGATGTGTCAACACGTTGGAGCTGTACTGCAGGCGTGCGCTGGCACTGTACCCGCTGGCATCGCTGCTCAACCACTCCTGCTGCCCAAATGTGTCCATGTCGTTCGAGGTGAGCTTACCGCTGCTATGTGCCTCACAATGGGCGATCACCAGCCAGACTGGAAGATGTGCCACGTTTGGTACCCAGTGTCCAATGGAGATGTGGACTAGGCTGCACCGCTGCTCATGCTGCAGCAACCCGGGTGTGCAGCGATGCTGCTGAGCAGAGCCCGGTGCATGGTCATGGGGGAAATGAGGCACCCAAGCAGTTTCGTCAACATTCCTCAAGTGACTGCAGGACAGCAGGCTTGAAGTCAGGGCGCTGCGGGACTTGCCTCCTGGGACGGAGCTGCTGCACTGCTATGGCCCGCAGGCCGGGGAGCACGTCACGCCGCTGCGGCGGCAGCTGCTGCAGCTGCAGTACCATTTCCACTGCACGTGCGGCTCTGGTTGCACCAGCGTGTGCACCACAAGCCTACCTTGACGTGCATGACAGCAGTCTAGGCGCTGTATTCATGGCCCGTGGTGGACAGCGCCGCCCTGCTGCTGTAGGTGCGACGCCTGCCAGCAGTGCGATGCGGATGCACATGCTGAGGCTGCGCAGGTCGGCGTGCGGTGCTGCGGCGACGGCTGCAGCGGTGCGGTGGTGCTGTCCGGCGACGTCGCGCAGCTGACGTCACTGCACATTGTGCCGACAGGCTGGCTGCCGGAGCAGTGCACCAGGTGGTCGCCACTGCCCACGTCTGCTCCGGAGTTTTTGACCTGTCGACAACTTCCACCGCACGCCGATGTTGCAGCGTGTTGATCGCCGTCAAGCTGTGGTCACAGCAGGTCAGCCGGCTCACTGTCGGCATGCAGGTGTGCACAGCAGCTGCCTCAATGCCGTCGCAGCGCCATGCTGTCCCAGCTGCAGCGGGCACGGACGCTGTTCAGCAAGGCATCAGACGCTCCAAACGTCAGAGAGGCGGCGGCGGCGCTGCACGAATGCATGCGGGTGTGGCAACCGTTCAGGGCATGATCATCAGCATCCTGCCTGGCAAGTGCTCGGTGGACTGCTGCAGAACTGATACGCTTTGCTAAGCGTATCTCTGCATGTCGCAGATCCGCCGTGCGCACCTGCATGCCCGCAACGAGCTGCTGGGTGCCACAGCGGACGCACTTGCCGACGCCCTTGCAGCCGGCGGCGATGTTGCCGGGGCAGCGCAGCACTGCCAGGCCAGCCTGGACACCATGTCCCAGTCCTACCCAGCCGACAGCACAGCTGTGGCGCATGGCAAGCTCAAGCTGGCCGCCCTGCTGCATCATTTACAGCGTGACGCACAGGCAGCGCAGCTGGTGCAGGAAGCAGCAGCAGTGCTGCAACTGCATCATGGGCAGGCCGCCGCCATGCAACTCATACAGGCATCGTAACCCATCAATTCGGTCCTGTACCATGATGACTTTGATGATCGCACAGTGCTTTGGTGCGACTGCTTTGGCCAACCTTTGGCACCCAGATGTTTGGTAGACAGATGTGATGAAATTCCGTCGTAGATCCATTTTGTCACATCAAGAATGCAGTACCAACCGCGATTGGCAAGGATGAATATCAGTGTCCAAAAATGCTGCGCTGCGGCGCATTTGACTTCAATCAATAGGGTTCATCACCAGGTGTTTTGCTCTGCACCTATATATGAGACCTTTCAGCTGCCAAACATGTCCGGGAACTGTGTTGCGCTGCTCCCACACGGTGGAGTGCCTCAGCTGTCCTGCTGCCAGATGAGCATGTCCATGCTTGAGCCAACTGGCTTGCTGTCCTTCAGGCTGTAGCCAGCAGTTGCGAAGAGCGTCTTCCACTCTGACAGCGTGCGCCAGCCGCCGCCGGGGCACTGTGCCAGGATCTCGATTGCCAAGAGGCCTGCACCAGGCACAGCCCCGATGTGACAACGCCGACAGGAATCATCACATGTGCCCTCACGGTCATGCTTGAAAGTTTTAGATACAAAGTAGATGATAGTTTACCTGGTGCAACGCCGTCCTTGCAGGTGTTGTGCGAGCGGTCGCCTGCCTCTGGCACGATGGTCTGCGGGCACACATGCAGGGTCATGCTACTGGTGGACGCCTTCAACTCCTGAGGACCGTTGGACGTGACAAGCTCAGTATAACATAGTTAGCAGAGATACTATCATGCCATGCGACACCATGCCAAGTGATGGTCACGTCAAATCCCGCACCTGGAGCAGCAGGATGTTGGCCTCCTTAGGCAGCACCTCCTTGCAGTGCTTCAGGATGAGCTTTGCGTCATCATCTGAGAACCCTGACAGGAAGTGCTTCATCACCAGCGTGTCCACCTTGGCATCCTTGACCTGCAACACACAACACACTGCACGACCTGACCCTGTGCACAGCCAGACTGCACGGGGATGTAGACAGACCAAGCACACAAACAGTGCAAGCACAGGTCCAGCAAAGATGGGCAGCATAACGGCCCTGTTGCTGCTTTGTTTGTCGAGGGATTAGGCAGCGCCTGAGCCATGACGGTTGCGGACGGTGTGCCAGGCACTACAACTGCGCAGAAGCAAGGCGGCGCGCACCGCAGCGGGGAAGGGCTCCCGCACATCGCCCGACACCCGCGACAGCCGCTGCTTGGCGTCCAGCAGGCCCTTCGACTCGAACGTCTGTTTGAAGTCCACACTGCAGCAAGAGGAGATACAGACTGGGAACCCAGCTCACATCGTGACCAAGCAACCCTAATTGCCCATGTTGTACGACCAGTGGCTTCCGTGTGTGCCGATCCGGCCTGGCGGCGCGAAGCGTACCTGTCCAGCACCCAGGGGCGGTCGAACAGGACGCCGCGGCTCTCGTGGCCCGCGTACAGCATGCACCGCGCCAGCAGCTCCCCGCGGCCGCCGCCCACGTCCATGATCACCTGCCAGGCCACAAACCCGCCAGGCGTCAGCAGTGTCGGACGCTTGGTGGCTCTGAGGAAATGATGGACGGCCGGGCAAAGATCAGGTGGTTCAGCAGCTCTGGTGACGTGAGAGCACGGCACTGCAGCCACATCCTGGCATCTGCAAGCTCACACATGTTCTGAGGGCAAACGATCAAGCGGTCAGGTTGTCACACCTTGGCTGAGCGCCAGTCGTAGGCGTCCTGCAGGTCCGTGTCGCCGCCCATGAGGCTCTGCTTCGTGTAGTACGTCATCGCCTGCTGGAAGTCGTCCGCAAACTTCTCGTGGCCCTCCACCTCGTCGTACTGCGGGCGGACCAATGCAGCAGTTGCAGGATGCATCAGCAGGACCAGCATGCAGCAAGGCAAAGGCAGTAAGCAACCGTATCTTTTGATTTTATCCAGGAGACTCGAAAGATACCACTTCCGCTCAGGAGGCGTCATTCAGCGTGGCGCAGTGCGCCGGCGGGCGCACGCACCTCGTGCATGTCGAGGCCGCCGTGGGCGAGGGCGAAGGCGACCTGCCCGGTGCGCACCGCCTCCGGCAGCACCTTCCACGCGTCCCACTTGGGCTCGTTGATCTGGTGGTCCTGTGGGGGTATGGCGGAAAACATCTCCTGTCGAACCCTTCGTCAGCACACATCATGCTTGGGCAGGGACGACCGGCATCGGCTGTGTGCGAAATGACTGGTGCACACGCCGGCGCAACACGTTCAGAAGCAAGAGCGCAAGGTGGGCACACCACAAAGTGGCCCAGGGTGGCCTCCTGGCCGCGGACCAGCAGCTTGGTGGCTGTGCTGGGGGAGAAGGTGCGGCCCTCGGCCTCGTCCAGCATCTCGAACTGCGCCAGCATCCGCAGCACCTGCGCGGCACCGGATTGTTGTTAGGACTGCGGCATGCCTCGTGATAGCATGCTTGTGCAGTGGTCTTTGGCCGCCACTCTGGAGGCACACAGCGCAAGTGCAGAGCGTCACCTTGTAGAAGTGGTCATGACCGGCAGCTGTCACGCCTGCCTTGTCTGCCAGCTGCACGTCCAACGAAGCACTGCGTCAGCTTGTTGTAGACTGACAACAGTTGATGGTGGACTTCGCCAATAACATTGTGCCAAGATGTGCCATGCATACCTGCTCAAATGACAGCGGCTCGCCGGCTTCAGTCAGGATCTCTGCGCTTGCAACAAGACAGTGTGAGCGTCGTCCTGCAAGGCTGGTGCACCGCAGCGTGGCTGAGGACCGGTGCAGCACAGACATAAAGTGCACCTGGGACCTTGAGCTTCATGATGACGCCAAGGCATGCTGACAGCCAGTGGCCCTGAATTGCCTGAAATACTTTTGCTGCAGATGTAGTGATACACAGTGTCAGTGACAAGTCTCACAGCTGCATAGCCTGCGTTGCGATCAACGGAGTTGTCGGCAGTGACGTCGACTGCAGCAGCCGCAATGATCAGCTGGATCGTGCAGCTCTCAAAGCAGTTGCCATGAGATACATGAGGAAGGAAGCTAGCGTGACGGCGTGCACCTGTGGCCGCGAGGTCCTGCTGGGGGCTGCTCCAAGTTGTGCCATTGGAGGTGCCATTCTCAACACCGTTTGCGCTGGCCATGGCGAACTTCTCAACTGTAGCGACTGTCAAATAATAGGAGCAATGCTACGATGTAAGACTATTGTACGCACATTTGCAAGTTTCAGCGTCGCGATCGGCGCCGCACCTATGATGTGCTGCCACGACTTCGGTGTGCCTTCTCATCAGCCGAGATCTCCCCCACCGCACGTGCACGCAAGGTGCAGATGACGCAGGGTGCATGTGGAGCGCAATAGGAACTGCGATACCGGTCTATAGATCTGCATCAAGTGCCTCGCGTGTGTTGCGGCCATCAACGGCAGCTGGGCGGACTGGTGCACAGCATGTGAGCTGTTTTGAAGCTCAAATGAGCTTCTGCAGCACGCAGGGCTCATGACAGTTGGGCGAGGGGGCTCTGCGTTTGCAAGTGAGTCCCTCCAGTTTGCTGACGGCCGCCTCCTCCCTCTCGGCGCACGGTGCCTACATTTGCTCTCGATGGCGCGCACCCTCCAGGAGGCAGTACCCAAAAGTCTCAGCACGCCTCCAGTTGAGCATGCAGGAGCCCGCAGCATGCGGGGGCAGGATCTGGAGAACCTGGGCAGGACTGACAGCAAGACGCTGGACGATGTGGCGGCAGCCGACTCGCCCACGGGCTCGCCGGCGCGACAGCGGCGCCGGTCCAATGCTGCCCCGGTGCGACCCACCAACACTTGGTTCTGACCCCCTTGTCAGCACACCACGTCAGTGAGGAAGATGTGAGGACGTGGTATTCTCATGCGGGCCACCGCATTTGCGTTTCATGTCATGCAGGACACGCGCGGCACCATCCAGCCGGACGCTGTCCTGCGGAAGCTCAACATGCACATCATGGTCAAGTTTTGTCTGCTGGTGAGGCACATACACAGTGAACGACTGGATCAAGCTTGAGTTTGCAGTGAATGTGACTGCCACATCGTACCATGCTCGTGATGGTTGCCCTGCAGACGCTACTGAACCACATGGACCGTGCAAACCTGGTGAGCACCTGCAAAGAATGCACCAGCGCCCACATTAACAGCGAACATTTAGACAATGAGCTCAGCTCGGCAGCGCTGACTCCACTGTGCTGAGTGCAGGCGTATGCGTCAGTGCAGCTGAACCAGGACTTGGGCTACTCTGACTCTGTGTATGGCGCTGCAGCCGGCGTGTTTTTTGTATCATATGCTGTATTTCAGGTGGGGGATACCTGAGACTGCAAGCTGGCAGTGCACACTCAGTGTGCATCTCGTGAGCTAGCTGGTGGCTCAGCCTTGCATGTCGCCACGAACAAGGCCGTGAGGAGTGCTGCTGTCACATGGCCTCAAGCGCACCTGTGCAGGTGCCCATCCAGCTGGCGGCGCAGCGCATCGGCCTGCCCCGCGGCATCGGCATCCTCATGGTCGGGTGGGGCCTGGTGGCCACCAGCTTCGCGTGGCTGTCCAGCAACCCGCTGCACCTGTACGCGCTGCGCTTCCTGCTGGGCTTCATGGAGGCGGGCGCCTTCCCCTGGTGAGCGCGCGCCGGGACACGCGTCGTTCTGTTGTGTTGCGACTGTCAGATGCCACCAGCATGCGTCGGCTGACCGTGTGGACGGTGGCGCCCCGCAGCATGTGGGCGCACATGACGCTGTTCTATGCCAGCGGGCCCGACCTGGCTGTGGCGTGGAGCTACATCGCCGCAGCGCAGCCGCTGGCGCAGGTGCGCCGGCGTCACCCCACACCATTGCGCTTAACTCATGCCACAGACACCCCGTGCAACGTGAAGTGGCTTGCTGTTCCCACCCAAGCTGCTGCCGGTGCGTGCTGGCAGGTCGCGGGCGCGCCCATCGCAACAGCCCTGCTGCTGACAGGTGCGCGCTGCCCCTGCATGTGACGACTGTGCAACTGCCACAACGTGCCCCAGCAACTGGCATCTGTGGGGTCTTCAGGGGCATTTCAAAACAGATGACATGTTTGTGGGGGTGTGCCTTGAACAGCTTCATGACGGGTTGTCGTGCGCTGCAGACGGCTTCCTGGGGCTCAGAGGCTGGCAGTGGCTGTTCCTGCTGGAGGGCATCCCCACAGTCTTCCTGGGCATCTGGGTGTGGGCCACGCTGGCTCCCACCCCACTGGAGGCCAGCTTCCTGACGCAGCCCGAGCGGGAGTATGTCCACCAGCGGGTCAAGTCCCACAAGGTCCGTGCACTGCGAGAACTGGCATCACGGGGTTCATGCTCAGTGGCTTGAATGCGCAATCCTGAGCGTCATGACACATGCAACTGGTGCCTGTGGAGGCGTGCCTTGTGTGTGGATAAGCATAGCTCACTTTTCAAGGTGTAACGTGCAGGAAGACATGTCACGGGATGGCGGTGAGCAGAGCACCTGGTACGGCATCACATGCTGGAAGGTGTGGGCGCAGGGCTTTGGCAGCGGTTGGGCAGGTGTGCAGTGCTGAGGGCACTTGCTTTGTCCTGGCATGCATGACGTGCAGCAGCAGACGTCTGCTGTCGTGACGACCGACAACAACTCCACCACCCTGCAGGCATCATGCGGTATGGCGCCATGTACTGGACGCCGCTCATTGTCTACGCAATCCGAAACGGCAGCCATGTTCCCAGCAAAGGCGAGCCAGACCAGGCCAGCCGAGGTATGCTGAAACACACTCTGCTGCTGCAGCTGCTACTGCTGCTGTAGCTGCTGCTCCTTGCACTGCGGAGGTGTCCATGCGTCTGAAAAGAACGTCTTTGATTCGCAGGTGCGATGGCGGTGCTGCTGTCAGCTGTGCCGTTCAGCTGGGCAGCCCTCTCTACATACTTGAACACAGCGCACGCCAAGCGCACAGGTCCGCTTGTGCCTTATTGGCAGGCACATGTGCCAGTGCCAGGGCTGTGTTGGTGTCTTTCGTTGAGCCATTGAGCCGGCACCCTGTACATTGTCACCAAGGCGCAGTGTCCTCGCGCAGGTGACATGTACTGGCACCTGCTGACGCCCCTGGCGGTGTGCACAGCCGGCCTGGTCATGCTAGCCTTCACGCTGGCGCACCACCCGCTGCTCGCCTTCTTCGCGCTCACGCTCAGCGCCACCAGCCAGGCGTCCAACCCCCTGGAGTGGGGGTGCGTCTGTCGATGCTGGCACCCATCCCACTTGCCTTTGCCAGCGTCGTTGACTTGTTTGCATGCGCTGATGCTGTGTTAGGTGTCAGGTCTGATGTGGATGGGCGCTTCATGCATTGCAGATGTGACTCAGGCTCGAGCAACAAGGGACTGGACTGGGTGTAGGCAAGAGTTGCTGGTGATGAAGGGAATGCTGGCCTTGCACCCCGAGCTCTATGGTGCTTTGTTGCTGTGCAGGTACCCAGCCACCTACTTGCATGGTGCCGCACTCTCCAGCGGCTGGGCGGTGGCGAACTGCGTTTCCAGCTACGGTGGTGAGCCTGCAGTAGCGGGGTGCAGCCATATTGACATGCCAATATGCCGTCATTTTGCCTGCTTATCCTGGGATGCACACGCGTGCACACTGCTGGAATGTTGATGGCATGCAGGTGTGGTTGGCCCATGGCTTATAGGCTGGGCCAAGACGCAGTTCGGTGGCTTCACAATGCCAATGCTCATCATGGCAATCCTTAGCTTCTTCGGGGTCACATACTTCGCAGTGTTGCTTAGATACTTGCCCACACAGGAGCGTGAAACCGACAATGAAGCAGCTGCTCTCCTGTGACACACTTGTGCAACATTGTGCACTGATATGGTCAATTTGAAGTTTGCCGCTGAGGTTGCCACATTGCGCAGTCACCGTCATTGAGCATTTCTGGGTGTGATAAAATTCTATCTACCACCAGTGCCGAATGCCGACACAACAATGTCTGCCCGTCCACTGCCTCGCAATGCGACCAACCCCAAGAACCAGCAAGTCCTTGCTTACGTCCTGTTGTTGTCGCGGCCTGTCTTCCAGGTCTGATCCTTCACGGGCTCGAAGATCTGCTGCACCTCCTTCAGCACCGCTGCCTCCGCATCCGCAGTCTCGTCCGGTATGAGCCCCAGCGTCTGCCGCACAACCTTCAGGTCCTCCTCCACCTGCAACAGTAGGCACTTCGTTGCTTTCACACCAACTCCTGGCTGCAGCATTTGATGTACAGCTGACTCGCATGCGCAGAGTGTCAGAAGCGTGTCATGTGACTGCGCACGGCAGGCACATTGTCAAGGTTCACCTCTGCGGGTGTTGCCATACCCATCAGGAACACGTTCACGCCGGGTGTCCTGTGGCGACCACAGGCCGAGGCTCAGTCTGGTCGCAGCAGCCACCAGCTCGCAACGTAGTACTTGCACTCTTTGCAACAACATGGACACTGCGGTGCGTCCTCGTGTCTGTGCATGCCAGCGCCACCCACTTCAGCCAGTGCTTGATGGCGATGCGGGCGAGGTCGGTGCCCTTGGAGGCGCACAGCTCCTTCGCCTTGATCGCCGCCGCCTTCACCTCGTCGGAGGCGGGGTGCCACGACGGCGGGTCCTGCATGCATTCAGCACCAGTCTTGCACTGCTGCGCCCCGATGCAGGGCATCAGCAGCTGCATGCGCAGGGAGCCGCAGCAGCCGTCGCTTCCACATTGCAATTGCTGCGTCGTCCCACAAGCAACTAGCACACAGGAATGCACCGGACGGTGTCATGTTGGAATCCATGCAAGTGGACGCTGCTTTGTTGTGTGGCAGGCTGCTGCCAGGGTGCTGTCGCTGCTGCATATGTCACATGGCGCCCGAGAACAGGGCGCTGGCAGCTGCCGCTGCTGCTCGTTTGCTAAGGGGGAGCGCAGGGCCCCGCACCTTCTGGGTGAGCAGGCCCATGGAGGAGAAGGAGGCGCTGATGACGGCCACCTTCTTCTCCTGCAGGTACGGCAGCAGCCCCTGCAGCGTGTTGTCCGCCAGGTTGTTGTGGCAGTACGACAGCACCGCGTCCACCGTGCCCACCGGCACCCTGCACCAGTGGGGACACACACGTCTACAGGTGGGCGCCACACAGACCACGCCAGGCGCGCCCCACCAGGCGCCGCTGGTAGCAGGTTCGGCCCCGGCCAAGCATGGACACCAGGCGATGCTGTGTTGCCGCATGGCAGTGCTCCCACGAGCTGCGGGGCCCCACTTGTCGAGGACGTAGGGGTAGATGTCCAGCGGCAGGCCGGTGATGCCGATCGCCCGCACCAGGCCCTGCTCCTTCAGCTTCTGGAGCGCCGGCAGCGTCTCGGTCACAATCTGCGCAGGACCATTTTGCGGTTTCGGGTGAGGGGCGCTGAGGTCTGGGATATGGCACTGTTGCAGATCATGCGCCGCCCTCTATATGGGCACCTGCCATACCCTTGTCATACCCAAAGCACGAACCTGCTTCATGTCTTTTGCGCTCTCGATGTCGTGACAGTGTATCAAGTCGATGTACTTCAAGCCTGCATACACACGAGTACTTGCTGTGACAGCTGCCGTTCGATGTTCACACGCTCTCGAGATATGCACCATGTCAAGGCCAACTTGCACGCTGTGCATGTACAGCCTGCCCTCCCGAGCCATGCGGCGAACCCACCGAGCCGTTCCAATGACTCATGCACGCTGCGCTGCACCCGCTCCCCAGAGAAGTCCTCTGGCTCGCCCGGCTTGTACTTGCCCACCTTGGTGGCCACGTAGATCTGGTCCCGCGGCAGCTGCGCCAGCCCCCGGCCCAGCAGCTGCGCAGGTGCATGGCACCATGTCAACCACAAGACTGGCCGTTTTGACAAAGGCGCCACAGATGGGGCGGCGCATGGCACGAGGCCACAGCCAACTCATCGGAACACACACCAGGAACACATTGATGCAGATGGGTGTCCAGGTTACTGTCAACAATCAGGCGAAGAGCGTCAAGTGGGCTGCTCGGACCTCTTCAGCCTTGCCGGCTGCGTAGAATGGCGCGACATCGAAAAAGTTGACGCCATTGTCAAACGCCAGCTTGATGGCTTTCAACGCGGCGTCCTCGTCAGGTGTCTGCAATAGCAGGTGGTGGACTTGCAAGGCCATATGGAAGTAAGGGTGGTCATTGAGGCCCACTGCAGGGTGCACCAGCAGCATAGCACATCGCATGTGCAACGACTATAGTTCGCAGCTCTTACCCCGTAGGCGTGACCAAAGGGGCTGCATCCCATGCCAACCATGCTGACTTGGGCTCCAGTGGCGCCAAAGTCCCGATGCGGAATACTCGGCGCAGCCATCATGCAAGACGGAGCAGTCGCTGTACCTCGACAAATGCTCGAAAGCGTGAACCTCCGGAGTCCTGGTGAGCTTTTGAGGCTGATCAAGCTTCGAACCAAAGTGATCCGCGCGGTCATGCAGCAGACTTGTGCAGCAGCGGGGTGCGTGGCAATTCTGGTGACGTAGCACGTGCGCAATTGTCACTGCAGGAGATCGCAGGTGCAGTGCCTTCCCTCGTGCTTGACCTGCATGGCGAGTACCGGTGGCGCATCTGCCCAAATTGCAGCCATTGCTGTTGCCCACCCATTGGTGATCGCAAATTCGCAAGGCCCAAACTGAATACTGTGCACACACAGGTGGGTTGCACGACTTCAACTTGGCGTCATCTGTGGCAACGCTCGCAGAATGCGAACTGCTGACGTTGTTGCTGGCAGTGTTAGTGACGATCACTTCTGCAATTGCTCGATTCCCGCCACATCGTGTGTTCACAGCATGGCCATCACCAATGTGCACTGCCAGCATCGGCCGTCAATCGTGCTGGACGCAGCAGTGAATATCGTGAACGCCTCTATGCAGTATGGGGTCGGAGAGCAAGGTTGCGGTGGTGGTCGGCGCCAGCAAGGGTGTGGGTCTGGCGGTAGGCGACATCACGCTGTAGCCGTCATGGCTGTAGCGGCCAACAAGCAACCAGAAGTGATCCCTCTGACGACTGATCTCGGTGACATGTCTACTGCAGGTGTGTAAGAGACTCAAGCAGGAGGGATATACGGTAATTGGCACAGTGCGTAGCCCCAGCAGCGAGCTTCAGACAGCCGATGTCGAGTGCATCAACGGTGAATCGATGGGTGCCAATGCCAGCTGGTGCCTGTCCCATCAACAACCATGGGCGGGTGCTGCACAGAGCTGTTCTGCTGCTATTCTCGCTGTTCTACTTTTATGCATGTCAAGATGGAGGTGGTACTGGCGTCTCTGCAGGGTATGACATCGCCAAGACCGACCCATCGCAGCTGCAGGATGCCATCAGGTACCCAACCATCGACCTGCTGGTGGTGGCAGCCGGCATTCAGGAGGTCGACACGCTAAAGACGGCGACGCGAGACATCATCATGAGGCAGTTCGAGGTCAATGCGCTTGGGCCAGTGCTTGTAGTGCAGGCGCTGCTGCCACGACTGCGGCCAGGCAGCAAGGTACACGTTCCATCTGCGAAAGGGAACATCGCTGCAGCAGCGGCAGACGTGCATGCATAGCTAGTGTCTTGTGGGGTACGAGTGCTGTCTTGTGGGGTACGAGTGCTGATACTGAAATTTGACTATGTGTATGACACGTGCAGATTGCACTCATTGCCAGCAAGATGGGGTCCATTGCAGCTGTTGGCATGACGGGCGGTGAGATGGTGAGCACTGCTTCGCTACATCCAAGGGCATCCATGATGGCCTGGTGGTTGGTGCACGCTTGCACGTGTATGAGAGTAGCCAGCAATGCATTCAGCGTTCAGAGGTTTTCCAAACGGTGTGATGCTGCTCCTGCAGTATGGTTACCGCATGTCCAAGTCGGCACTCAATATGGCAGGCGGGGCCATGGCAAAGGACCTGTCAGAGAGCCAGGTAAGGGGGTTGATGCAGCTGTTTGTAGCGGCGTGGCACAGAAGATACTGGGGATGTGTGACGGCTTTCTTCACAGTGTGACCATGGCTGCCACTACGGTGGTCACTGTATCCTACCATCCGACAATTGTGTGTGCCGATGCAGATCCCGGTGGCCATCATTCATCCAGGCGTCGTGTTCACAGACATGCTGGAGACGTTGCGAACGCAGCGCGGCGTTGCACCCGAGAAAATTCGAGACAACTCGATCACGCCGGAGGCGTCGGCAGATGGCATCTGGCGTGTGCTGCAGGGTGTGACCATGGAGAACAGTGGCCAGTACTGGGATGCAGCCAAGCCTGGGGAGCATTTGGAATGGTAGAGACGACTGCAGCTGAACTGCTTGGTTTGCTTATAACTGTTGCACTCTCTATTCCTCTGGTCAGTAGGGTCTCCTGTGCCCATGCCATTGGCTTGCCTCACGCTCCGCTGGTGCGGAATCATGCATCATCTCGAGCACTATCAACAACACTGCTGGTTCGGTGACGGTGTCGCACGCCTGTCAACAATCATGCATGCCACGCCCGCTTGAAGACACCCCTGTGCTGGCGGCGCTGCCACGGTATCCGAAGTTGCATTGAAGCATGCAGCTTCTCCACAGGGCGCACACCCCGCACGTGCCGCTCGATGCTGACGCGAAGCAAGTACATCACTGGTCCTCCCAGCACCCAACAGCTTGTGTCGGAATTATGACAGGTCTCTTGCAGGTCATAGGATCGATTGTTGCGTGGTGATAGTGGGTGATCCGACATTGACTTTGTGTAGATATCTTGAGACACGGGATCCCTGCATGTCATTGTGTGCTTGGTAGTTTCAGCCTGCCGCCAGAAAGGGCTGTCAGGCCGCACTTTAGAGTCAGAATCTGTCCAGCCAGTGGCAACGAGGTGATTAACAGCATCACTGGCACGCCATGGACGCCCTGAATGGCGAGCCCAGCGGCGATGCGGCGGTGGCCGATGCACGCCTGATCGAGAGCATTGTGGCGCTGGTTCCCGCAGCCGACAACGAGGCGAGTGCTTCTGTAGGTGCTATGATAGGCATCGCTCGAACATGACGATGATCTGATGCAAGCACATGCTCAACATGGTTGACACCCCAGCACCCTCCACATGCTGCGCCTGCTGACATGCACTGCTGTCATGCCTACCACTGCTGCTGCTGGCTCACACAACATGTAACGCTTTGCAGGATGTGCTAGAAGCACTCAAACAGGACTATCCGATCCGCAATAAGCCGCCGCTCAGCCAGCAGAGCACTGCCTGGTCTGCAAGCACAAAGCTGGTCTCGCGGATCAAGGCACTTGCGCTGCTGGGTCTATTGTATTACGTCGTGCTGCCGGCGACTCTGGCTGCGGCGGCAGCTCGCGCACTGCTCTCGTGGCTGTTTGTGCCGAGATCGGCGGCAAATGGCAACAGCAGCATCAAGCAGGCAACCATGGATGGCCAGGGCAGCAAGGCTCGCGGCACGGCAATCGTCAGTGGTGCGCTGGCAGCATCTGCAGCGTCGCTCGGCATATCTGCTTGGCAAGGCAGCACAGACCAGTTTCCAGGCGCAAGCGGCGTGGCACATGCGGGGGTTTTGACGCTGGTACGTGCCCGTGCAGGGGGCAACAAGACCAAGGCGCTGCATGTGTCCAGGCATCTGCACCGTGCAGGCTGGCGCGTGGTCCTGGTAGACAGCAGCAAGTGCGTCAGCTCAACAGCTTCCTGCAAACAAATACCTGCAGTGTATGCTGCACACTTGACTGCAGAGCTACAGCCAAAAGTGTTTGTGTGGCTCGAGACAGCTCACAGCCTGCAGCGTGCCCACACGCAGGAACTGGTCCAGCTGCACCCGCTTCTCAAACAGTGTGGCAAAGTTCTACAGTGTGCCAAGCCCCAACGAAAAGCCCCTGGACTACCTGAAGGTATCATGCCTTAGTTCTAGCGCATGCTTACCGCCGATGTCACCTCAGGAACCAGCACGTGTACGGGGCCTGAAGATAACCCACTGCCCAATCCTGCCTGGGTCCATGCAGGCTATGGCAAGGATTGGCGCCCGGGAGCACGTGTCGCTGTTTGTGCCAGTGTCCATTGCCCAGTACAGCGTGTACGAGGCACTGGCCGCTGAGCTGATGCCGCCAGGGTGCCACAACTGCACCCTCAATGCCGGAGACGTGCGTGTGTCGATGTGCTGAGGCATTGGGCTCTTGAAGCAGCTGTTTCACGTTCATTTGTGCCGATGTGTATCGTTGCAGTTGCACCTCATTGCAATTTGCACCTGTTCCTTGTAACCCAACAATCTGCTCCAAGCTGCTGCAGGTGGCATTTCTGAATGACAAGATCAAATTCCAACAGTTTTGCGAGAAGCATGGGCTCTCCTCACCACACGTGTTCCCAATCACCTCCAAGGCCGAGTTGCTGGAGCTGAACCAAAAGTGACCTCCTGCTCTGGCACGACTGCATTGCAGCAGCTGCTATATGGGATGAAGTGTGCACGAATGAGGCACTACCCAGGAAGACGGTTCCAACTTTAGTCATGATGTGGTTTCTGGGATGTGCAGGCCGGAGGTGTTTAAGGGCAAGACATACCTGCTGAAGAGCGTTGGCTACCAGGCAATTGCACGCGCTGACCTGTTCACGCTGCCATGCGACCAGAAGGTGCTCCTTGCATGCAACCTGAATCAAAGGCGCCTCAGTGACTGCAGCTAAAAAGCTGGTGTGGATGTTCACATGCCACCTCAGACACCGCTCTTGTATCTGGCTGTCTGTCACAGTTCTGATCCAGATGTTGCAGGAAATGTTTGCATGGTGCATGCATGTGCATCACTTCTGAGCAGAGCCCATATGCATAGAACTGCAGTTGTGTAAACAGACCAGGAACAAAACAATGACGGACGATCAGTATGATGGGCATACCCAGCAGAAGACCCTTTGTTCAGTCTGAAGGTATTGCTGAAACGTCAACATCACCTGCAGGTGTTGGAGCGATACATCGCTGGGCTCCAGATCTCGGATACCCAGCCGTGGCTGCTGCAGCATTTCATTCGGGGGCCAGAGTACGCATCGTACTCCATTGTGCACGAAGGCAACGTTATCGCACATGCTGATAATGTGGCGGAGCTATCCTGCCTCAACTACGCGCACGTTGGCAGCCCAGAGGTGAGTCTTGTTATCTCTTGTGGCAAATCTGGGTGGCATCTGAAGCACTGCTGATCTCAGGCACTCTGTGAGGTGTTGTGCTTTTGCTTTACGTCTGCAGATCTTGAAGTGGGTGCAGAAGTGCTGCACGGCGCACCCCATGTCAGGACAGGTCTGCTTCGACTTCATGCTGAACGAGGCTGACAACGTCCTGTACTGCATCGAATGTGAGTCCTGTAAAGAGCGCTCAGCTGTCATGTGTCAGATCAGTGACGTCTCTGGTGCCAGCGAAGTTTGAGGCATCCCCGCAGCTGTGTGTGTTGCATGGGCTTTGGTTACTCTCAGTGCTGTTATTGTCAATCAGTCGAGGAAGGAGTAGTTGCGCTGTCATATAGGTAACCCTCGGACCAGCACCAACCTGCTCGCCTTCTACAACGATGAGCGGTTGCCGGTGGCCTTCTTCAAGCCTCAGGTTGCACCTGCTCCTGAAAGCAACATGAACATGCAGCGTTGTGGCGTGCTGATATCACATCTGGCCCAGCAAAGCATGTGAACTTGACCATCGTGATTGCCTGCTGCAGGCTGTCATTGATGCCTGTGTAGCGCCGCTGCAGCCGCTGCCGACAGCACGTCCAGTGCACTGGGTATATAATGAGCTCGGAGGCCTGCTGTTCAGCGACATTTTAAAGGTGAGATTGACTGGTGAGGGGTCCCGACACACGAGCTGCTCACATGCTGCATGTGTGTATGCCATCTGTCATGGAGCACAAATGATGTGGACATTTGATGTATATCTGCAGGCTCGTAGCGTTGGAGCACTTTATCAGAGCACTGCAAAGCGGCTGGCCACAATCTTCAACGGGACAGACGCAGTGGCAGATGAGGCAGACCCGCTGCCCTTCTTTGTGCTGCACTTCCTGCAGATCCCTGTGCAGCTGACGCGCATCGTGGCCAGCGGCAAGCCCTGGATCAAGATCGACCTCTGCAGTGGCAAAGTCGTCGAGCTGGGCGGTGACTGATGCATGCCTGGCAGTCGGGCATGTCACATAGACATGCCCATAGCATAGCTGGCAGATTGAACCGGTGCATGTACATATGCACGGATTTTGACAATCTTGACAATAATAGTAATTCCACAATCTTGAGCGTGGGAATGCACTTCCTGTCAAGTTGTTTCACACTCTAGACACCTACACTGTAAGCTGGCTGTAATGACTAACACCACTCTTTACCATGCTACCAAAGGCTTTGACCACCCTCCAGCACCAGATTGTGTCCGACCATGTAGTCTGATGCTGCTGACGCCATGAAGACGATGGCGGTCTGCAGGTCTGTGACCTCTGCAAGCTTCTTTGCGGGTATCTGGTGGTCGATCCACTCGGACACCAGCGGCTGCAGGTCCTTCGACTTCTGCATCAGCAACAGGACACAAGTCACCATCACGCGTTCACAGCGCGTTCGCAGCATGTCCAGTGGCTGGGAGATGTGAGGACAAGCCTGCAGAGCGGCGAGGCATCACCACACCTGGATGAGCTCTGTGTTGACGATACCAGGCGAGATGCAGTTCACGCGCACACCTCTGTCTGCCCATTCACATCCTGCATGCGGCAGAGTATCGGCTCAGCGCACTTCAACCTGTCCAGACTGACGCCAATCAACATGTCGCATGTGTAGGTCAAGCAACCATATGTGCATGTTTACCTAATGTCTGCGTCATCTTCACAACTGCTGACTTCGAGGCGTTGTAAGCGATCTGCTTCTGGGGGTGCGGCACCAGCAGGCTGGCCATGCTGGCTGTGTTGATGATCTTGCCATGGCCTGCGGTGACAGCAACGTGCGCTGTTCAGCAGCATGCCAGCATGCCTCATATCAATAACACGCGCTTCTGCCCGGGGAATTGGCATGTCACAATGACGCCAGAACTAGCCCAGACAGAGCTGACTGCAATGTCGGGGCGCACCCTGCTTCAGCATGTGGTTGCCCTCAGCCTGGCAGCACAGGAACACCGCGCGCGTGTTGAGGTTGAAGGTCAGGTCCCAGTCCTCCTCGGAGCACTCTTCTGCCGCGTGGTTGCGGTTCACGCCCGCATTGTTGATCGCGATGTCCAGGCCGCCCAGCTCGCTCACCACCCGCTCCACCATGCTGCAAACGGAGGCGGATGTCGCACATCTCATATCGTGCCATCATGCGTGGACATTTGCAAGCACAGTGTGCGAGCAGAATGCTGCGGCTGCGTCCGCCAGCCGGTGCACCTTTTGCAGGCGTCTGCTTTGGTGATGTCGCTGGAGATCGCGATGGAGCGGATGCCCTTTGCAGCCAGCTCCCCTCGCACCTGCAGTTCGCAAGCTCTCCACTGGTACCAATAGAAGTCTGACAACACGATGCTGATACCTGTCGAGCTTGCAAGTACACAGCTAGACAGTGCCCCCACCTCCTCAGCCTTTTCGCCGTTGATGTCGACCACTGCGACGGCAGCGCCTGCCTCCCCCAATGCGTGCGCAAACGCACGGCCAATGCCCTGCCCAGCACCTGCGGCATTCCCAGCCCCTCGTCAGCACAGGCGGTGCACGACGGCAGGCAACAGCAAGACTCCAGGTCAGTCACAACAAGAAGTTCAGGTCGGGCGCAAGCAGCACCTGTGATGAGAGCCGTCTGCCCGTTGAGCTTGAATCGCTGCAGGATGTTGTTGCCACCCAGCCCTGTGTTCACTGGGTCACCCTGCTGCATCTGCCTGCAGGAGTGACGCATCGGCTTGCCATCAGTCCGTGCATTGCAGAGCAGCAGATCAATGCAGTTGTCATGGCTATGACCGCATCAAGCGGCCGGCATTGGCAGGCACATCGCATGCCATCAGCAGCAATACATGGACAGAAAGTTGCTGTCAAACTGCTCTGAGCAGCACTGCTCCCCTACGTGCATGCAGCCCATGACATGCGGCGTGCCCTACTTGCGCATGATGATGCTGACGCCGTCGCGGAAGGGCGTGGCGATGACCTCCACCCTGTCGTCGTTCCGGATGGCCTCATTGAACTTCCGGATCTCTGTGCCCAGCTCGTCCTTCTGGTCTGTGTATGGCCGGCCCTGGAGCATATGCAGCAGCACTGTCAGCAGTTGCTGCGGTGGCCCCTCTCACGTGGCGCACCAGCTGCTTGATGAACTGGCATGTATTGCAGGTACAGAGGGATGACGGCTGCACCTTCATGAGAGTGTTGTCTGCCACAATGGCGCCGCCTGGCACAATGAGGTTGTTGTCCATGAGCTGCATGGCAGATCCGAACCCGTCAGTCCAGCACGCACCCACTGCAGTCGTCTAAGGAGTGCCCAGATACCCAGTCCAGCTGGCTGCGCAACACGATTATATGCTACACTTGCCGACAGGCTAAGCAGCCACCTGGTTGTAGTAGCCGAGGTAGCCGCCCTTGTCTGCGTCCAGGAAAGCCAGGTCAAAGCGCACGCCCTGCTTGGCCAGCTGCTGAATGCCCTCATTGGCTGGCCCCACGATCACGGCTACCTGCAAAACGCTTGCCACATGATCGCAGCCTGCTTTTGCTTTGCACAGTGTGTTGCAGGTTGCGTTGTCAACCGGATCAGTACCGGGAGGGCAGCCAGCAGCAATGGGGGTGCAAGGTCACCTTGTGGTCAACTCCCGCCTGCTCAAACACCGGCTGCGCAAAGTCCTTCATGTACTGCTCAATCTCAAGAGCATACACCTGCACCCATGGCAGCTGCTTCAGCACCCACTGCCACGGCAATCTCAGCACAGAGACGACACATGACTGCAGTGGACAGCGTGTTGAGACGCCAGCAGCTGCCGCGTGCTTCCGTGCAACCCCACCTTGCCGTCGTCGGGCAGCGCCTGCGCCACCGCCAGCGTGGTGGTGCCCGTGAACATGCCCACCTCCAGCACCGTCTTGGCGCCCGTGAGCCGGCACAGGGTGGCGATGAAGCGGCCCTCCAGCGCCCCCGCGCAGCACTCCGCCTTCTGCAGGAACTGCGTCTTGCCCTGCGCGGTCGCCAGCCACGGGTGATGACTCCATCGTTCTTGCCGTCTGTGCTGCTTCGGATCCAGCGATACCACAGCGACAGCTGGGGAGGGGCCCGGACCATGGGGTTCGCATCACCTGCTGGTGGGCGTCCGGCCAGTTGTGCGACAGCGATGCGCCGATGAGCTCCTGGCACACCTGCACACATCAGGACGTGCACAACTGTGCGGCGTGCGGGTGTGTATGTGCGGCTGCGCGCAGGTGAACACCACAAACACTAGCACACGGCAAGAGATCCATCAGCCAGGCCTGATCTGGACACACGGCGCACCTCTGACGGCGGCGTGGAGATGCTGTCCAGGTACGGATCCAGGCCCGCGAGGACTGCATGCGCCTGCTGCACCAGCTGCCTCATGGAGCCGTGGTCGCCCGACTCCAGCGCCTTGCCCAGCAGCGCTGTGACGACCTCCACCGGCGTGTCCGGCTGGCCGGCGGCATTGACGTCGGGCGCAGCAGCCCCGTTTTGAGCCGATCCGTTGGCTGCTTGGGCAGCCACCATTGCGATGTATGGCCACGACTCCTCAGCTGCGTACATGACATGACATGAGATCAATCACGGTGTGCATGTGGGATGCGGCTGCAGCCGCCAATGCTTGGTACTGCAGCTGCCATATCGCTTGAAACGGCGGTGATGATGGCATCGAACAAACGCAGCATGATCACATGAGACAGGCTTACAACAGTTGTGCCACTCCGGCGGCGATTGCGAATGGATCCAACTCAGTGCACCAGCAGAATATCGGCATTTGATGCTGCACCTCGTCTGGGACAGCTCCGGACACCGCAGTAGGCGTGCCACCACCACGTATGTTGGCACTTTGGTTTCAATGACAAACATGCACCAAAGCATGCACAGGAGATCAGTTGTACACAGTAGTCAGCCACAGACGTGGCAGAGTGTCACACGTGCTGGGAGCTTGCCAGCTTCGTGCCTGCTGCCAGTAGATTCGTCCTCCTACAACCTGCCGGCCGCCGTCGGACCGCATAGTCGCCGTCGCTCCGAGCACTTAGCCGCTCTGTGACTATCTGAGTGATCGCACAGCCAATCCAGATACATTTCCGCTCCAGCTGCATCCAGACTCGGCTTTCGGGACTTTCGACGTCAGCGAGAGCGATTGTTGCATCACACCGCAACAAACGAGGCGGCCCCGAGCGGCTGCACTCGCAGTCGATCCAGGATCACGATGGCGCTTCGAGGCGTTCTGCACTGTTACGCCAGCGCCGGAACTCGGGATGTGGCATCTTCTGCAACACGCACACCCGGCAGGCCGCAGCAGTCCGCCACACCCGCCAGGTGCGGCGCCGCGCCCCGCCACTGTGCCTGTTCGTCGGATCGTGGTCTCACAAGTCTTCCATGAGCTTTTCAGCGCCCATTCCTGGGCATATCTCGCGGCGCATGCCGGATAATTGACGTGGCCCATCCGGGCCGGTGGCACGACACCCGCCGGCGGACCTATCCACTTGTGCATGCAGTGTCTTCTTTGGTTTTCCACACACCTATGTTGCCCTTTCACGTTGTCCTGCTGCTGCCGAAGTGCAGTGCACCTGCAAGACGTCCTGATCAGGCCGTGATGTGTTGCTCATGCCACCCGCATGCAGGGCTCCGGGGCCCGCTGGGGGTGCCGGGTTGGGCAGTTCCACTGCTGTGAAGCATTCACCGCCGAAGGGTGTGGAGGCGCCAGCCATCGCGGCGCCGGAGCGGGCCGTGAAGTTTCCTCCTTCGACGGTGGCAGACCCGGCGTTCGTCCCGAAGCCCGTTGAGGGGCTCATGAACACGCCTGGCCTGAACGGACTCACCGCCGGCGGCATCAGCGGCCTGCAGACGGTGCGCTCCCAAGCTCCTAATGCCACACCAACCAGCTGCACCTCACATCTTCGATTGCTTGGAGCAGCCCAAAAGTATCCGAGTGGCTTTTGCCTCTAGTGCTCACATGGGGGCAATTGCCCAAGTCGGCGGTCACAACCCTCAATGTCTACGTCGGCTCGTCTGTGCAGCCCTGTGACGTGTGCCCAGTGGCAGCTCTGTGGCCTGACGTCCCTTGTGGCATGGACAGGGCTCCTTCCAGGTGGTGGCGGCGCAGCCCGTCAGCTACACAATCAACGAGGTCGTCGGCCTGCTGGACCTCGACAACCAGGTCAGCAGCCAGTTGATGTCATTGTTTCGTCGGAGCTTCTTAATCTGTCGCACTGGCGCTCCTAAGTGAGGACGATGATCGTTGCATACTTGCAAGAATGCTGCGTGTGTGCAATGTGCATTTGCGCCCGCATTGACGCCATGGCTGACATACACGCGCTGCACACAGAGTCTGCTGCGGGGGGTGGTGCCTGGATCCTTCCCCAGTCAGCTGGCAGCGCAGCCGTCGCAGGAGGTCGGCCAGCGGCGCTTCATCATCATGGACGACAATGTGTACCGGCTGTATGGCGAGAAGGTCGAGCAGGTGTGTGGTGCATGTGGCTCCTTCTTCGCTGACCGACATCCCCGTGTAGTACCTATCAGCAGGCCTGGTGGTATGTGACACGGAGTGACCATGCCCATCCACCATATCCTGTGCAGTACTTCACGCACCACGACTTTGAGTACGAGATCCTGGCGCTGCCAACGAACGAGGCCAACAAGAGCTTTGAGCTTGTCTTCGAGGTGGCAGCTGCTCTGGAGAAGTTCGGCCTCAACAGGTTCGGTACACAGTGGCCATCAAGACTTTGCGCCATTCTGGCAGCTGATTTGATTGTCTTGGGCGTTTCTCAATGTGCCTGAGCTGACGACTGACCCTCATGATTTGCATGGCACAGGCGGAAGGAGCCCATCATCGCCATTGGCGGCGGTGTGTGCCTGGACGTCGCTGGCCTGTCGGCCAACCTGTACCGCCGTAACACACCAGTCATCAAGGTGCTGCTGATTGACCCATGCTGCTCACCAAGTCTCACTCGGACACACTCAGCAGTGATTGTGTCCGATCAGCAGTGGCCAGTCAATAGTGGCGCAGTTGAACCAGCCAGATAGCATCACTGCGTGTCCTCCCATCGTGGAGCTGTCCTCTGCTGCAGGTGCCAACGACCCTGATGGCAGCCATCGATGCGTCAGTTGGCATCAAGACCGCAGTGAACTTCCAGGACAAGAAGAACAAGCTGGGCACATACTGCCCGCCGCTGGCTGTGTTCCTTGATAGGTGCTCCAGCGGCAGCTCACTGCCCATCACTCGCCTGCCTTACACACCTCAGTATGGTGCTGGTAATGCACACTGCAGCCGCACATTTGTGCCGCCATCTCACGCGGAGGGTAATGAGTGCCTGACACCCCCTGTGCTCGTGCCCAGGTCCTTCCTGCGGTCGCTGGACCAGCGCAACATCAGCAACGGCGCCGCCGAGATGCTGAAGATGGCGTGCATCAAGGACGAGGAGCTGTTCCACCTGCTGGAGGAGCACGCCGAGGACATGATGGTCAGCAAGTTCCAGGTGCGTGCCCAAGCACCAGGCTGTGTATGCTGCCAAATGTCCTGAAGAACGACGCAATCATCTGTGAGGCGGCATTGTCATTGCGAAGACCAATAGCAAAACTGCATCGGAATATCGTGGGGGAGTCTCGGGCGGCAGCAGGACTCAGAGTCACGTGCGTTTAGTTCATTAGCTAAACTTGTCATGTCCTGCAGGGCCCGATCGCGGGGCAGGCAATGCGGCGGTCGGTGCAGGGCATGCTGGAGGAGCTGGAGTACAACCTGTGGGAGCACATCCTGTGCCGCCTGGTCGACTACGGCCACACCTTCTCGCCCGAGGTGCGCATACACGGGAGCGTGTGTCCCGCAGCATCTGTAGGCGGTCACAACTGCATCCTACTGTTGATGGCTGCACGTCACCCTTTATGATGATGGTGGCTCATGTGTGAAATGCCTGGCCGTCAGCAATGCGCTTCAATGGGCAGCGTTCCTCATGCATGTCCCATCTTGTGCACAGATCGAGATGGCAGCGCTGGCATCAGGCAACGAGCTGCTGCATGGCGAGGCTGTCAACATCGACATGGCACTGACCACAGAGGTGCGTACCCGACACCGTCTGCTTGATTGCTTGTGTGTGAATACCTGTAGATAGCCAGGAGGAGCTGCACTTGACCTGTCTGACTCGTGGTACATGCTGATGGTGTTTGCGATCTGCCGCTGCAGATCTCCTGCAACCGGGGGCTGATCAGCCCGGCACAGCGGGACCGTGTCTTCAGGGTGATGCGCGCGCTGCAGCTGCCCATGAAGCACGAGGTCTGCAACACAAAGCTGTACATGAAGGTGCGTGCGCAGCTGCCCGATTGACTGCTTTCCTTGTTTGTCCCTGCCCCTCGTCCCTTGCAACAGACACCATCACTTGCCTGCTTGATATGCTTTGTGGCCATGCATGGCAACAAACCCTTACTCAAGCAGCCAGTCGGCAGAAGCTTGATGAATGTGCATGCATGTTTCCTGATCTATCCCGCTCTCGCCTGCAGGGCTTGAAGGACACGACGAAGGCACGTGACGGCTTGCAGCGCATGCCGCTCATGGATGGCATCGGCAATGCCGCCTTCGTCAACGACATCGAGTCGCACGAAGTAGCCCGCGCAGCCGCAGCGCTGGGCTGCTGAGTAGCGCTGCGGGTGCTGCAGCGCACCATTCTGCGCTGGCCGCACCATGGAATACGATTGTAAGACCAGCAGCCCCCGGCCGTGTCTTGCCTTGAGGGGTTGCATTGCACGGGGTGGGAAGTCTGTAGACATTAGTGTAGTTTCGCCCCCTTTGCTGTGCGGCTGCACCCAGCGGCAGCCGCGATGCTTGTGACTCCACCGCATCGCCAGCCATTTGTTGTGTAGACCGCCACTTGTGGGTGTGTAGGCAGGGCACTCCATAGGGCCGCTAGAGAGTCTGGGGACACTGCATGCCCGCTCCGCCCATCATTCATCATGTCGGCCGAATGATTCTTTCCAGTCGTGCAGCAGAGGCACCATTGACTGTGGGGTCGCCTCTATTTTTGATAGCCGGTTTGAGATATATATCGATACCACAGGGCAGCGAATTGTCGTTAATGATATCTGTCAAAATCAGTACCTCGTCTTGTTCCAACGTCAACCACCACAGTTGTGCATGTACATCCCGTAGAATATGAATGCTTCTGTGCCACTAGCAGGTTGGCTACCCTCCTGTTCTGATGAGTGTTGCTGCAGGTTACGTTTGGCAGGCCCAAAGTGCACGAGAGTTCCAGGGTACCAAGAATCTGGAAGTGCTGCTACAGACAATAAGCAACCACAACCACAACCTCCGTTCAGCAAGATGGTGCCTTATACGCGGGCTCCCGTCACAGATCAGCCAGCTGTACGCTCTTGGCGGGTGACCACTGGCTCGCCACTGCACCATTCTGCCGCGCAGCACCGCGTCCGGTGCGGCCGTTGAGGCTGCCGCTGGGCAGACCATCCAGTTTGAGAGTGCCTGCATGGTCGTTGAGATACGCGCTGTGTTTCTCGTGGGTAGGCCTCCAGGGGTGGCTGTCTCGGCTGCGCTTGCAACCAGCACACTAGCATCGGGTGCTGACAGCTGTGCGGCTGCAGCTACAGTGACAACTTGCCATGGAGACATCTCCAAAACTGGTCACAAATGCTTTACCTGGCTGGGCGGACTCCCCGTCCACCGGCAACGACCACTCCTCGTCCGTCTGGCGCAGCGGCTGGTGGGCGTGCAGGGCGCCGCCGTGCAGCCGCACCAGCACCACCCGCAGCACCATGTACACTGCACGGCACCAAGCGCGCAATTCTCCCAAAGCCTTTCTCTCTGAGCTGACACAGGGAGGCGATAGGATGAGGCAAGCCGAGGAACGTGTCGGGCTGCAAGGCCGTCTGCAGCAACAGGGACAAGGCTGATGTGGCAAGAGGCAGGGTTTGGGGCGCTACAGGGCAGGGGCCTGCAAGACGCACTGGCGAGGGCGCCCAGGGTGAGGAGCATGATGTCCAGGCAGTACAGCGCCGGCGCCATCATGGTGCCCTTCATCGAGTGTGGGTCCCACTGCGGCAGGTCTGCACCAGCACCGAGGGGACCTGGCTGTGACGATTGGCGCTGCATTGCACCTTCCAGGCTGACGACCATACTCAACTGGAACAAGGCCCTGACATGCTCAGCACATGCTTATTATGTCTGGGCGGCCGCAACGCATGCATGCTTGAACCCGCAGCACGCACGGCGGAACATGATGTAGCCGATCTGGATGAACCAGATGCCCTGGAGGCCAACCAGCAGCGCGCGCGCGACGGTCAGCAGCACGTTGTCCTTGTACCGCATCTCCGCCAGCATGACCGCCGCGCTGGCTGCGATGGTGATCACCAGGATCTTGTGCACCAGCACCTGCGACAAGGGTCAGCACAGCAGTGCTGACTGACCGTCGCACACATCTCCGCATGAGGCTGCGGTATCACATCAACAGCAGGCAACACATCCACAGCGGCTTGATGCAGCACATGCATGTCATGATCCAGTTGGCTCACCTCGAGGGGGGACCCCTTGAGGTGGAAGCCCAGCAGCAGGCCCTCCACAACAAACGCCACAGCCAGTGCAGCCTGCAACATGTGATCACCTTCAGCTCAGCATGCACAGATGTGTGCATAGTAAGAGGGGCCCAAGCATGACGGGAGACATGCTGGCAACATTTAGCTTGCACATGCAGAAGGCTGTACCTGGCCGCTGTCTGCAGGCAAGTCCGAGAAGTGGGCCGCAACATCCACGATGCCAGCCACCATGTATCCGAAATACATGGCAGCATGCTGCCAGTTGTTGATGTGGTTGTCGTTGAAGGTGCCATCCGGGTCGAACATGTACCTGCACATGCAGTGAACGTGTAGCCTCAGCCTCAGCCATGTCAGAAGCACTGCAGAATGGCATGCTCCTGACCCCGCTGGCTTGACCCCGCTGGCTGTGCGGTCAGATGAGGTGTTGTGCATCATCAGTGAAGCGCCGTCCCTTACAAGCAGCAAAAGGATGACAACTTACGTGAAGGTTTTCTGGCCGACCCACAGCTCGCCGAAGATGCCAACAAAGGTGAAGAAGATCTTCAGGTATGGCTCCAGTGGCACGCCGGGGAGCAGCGACAACTCAAACCAGGCCCTGCAGCAGACCACCAACTGGTGTTTGAACACCACAACTGTCCTGGTGGACACTTGCAAGGCTGGTTCTATTTGGTCTCAGCAAGCTGTGCCGACTGTAGACGCACTTTGAGCGGTATGGTCTGGCCGGGGTGGATAGGATGTGTTCCCGCATGCATGAGAACAGCCACCAGCTGGACCAGATGATGAAGAAGCTTCCCTGCGACAACGCACAGGCACTGGATCGGACCATACATCACGGGCGTCACAACAGCTCGCATATTGGCTAGACACCTCAGATTCGCATCTCTTACCGGCACAGCATGTCCCAAGAAAGCGCCGTGCGGCGCAAAGTCATCATGCTTGTGGCCCGACATGCCCTCCATGACGGAGGGTTGCCCTGCTGCGCCCAATGTCAAAAGGCTCCGTTGTGGCTCCTGGCGTGCCGACTGTGGCCGTTCAGCTGTGGCAGGTGGCGGTGCCGCTTCTCAAGCCTCCAATGCTGGCTCGCTGAACGACGGCCAGCTACGATGCCAGCTGCTTGGCTATGAGAAGCTCTGGATACTCTTAATGCCGTGACGCAGGACTGACAGTTGAGTCGCTGAACACAGAGAGCCTCGCTTGGGCAAAGGATGGAAAAATTTCAAGCAGGTGGTAAGTGCTCTTGTTAGCCTGCAGGTCACGCCTCAAGTATATGCACAACTCAAGTTGACAGGCTCTCTACAGTTCTGAGCCGAAGGCAGCGGGTTATATCAAAGCACATTTTGTGCTGCGCAAATGTTGCAGGGTGCTTGGTCACCATTACGGGATGGCACGTGCAGCCCAATGCACGTGAACGGTTATGAATACCGTGTGCTATGCTGTCCATGCATATGAACAGGTGCTGTTCCTCTCTGCAAAAAATCGACTAGCACATAATCAAGTGCACTACGCTCGGAGTGATGAACTGCAGTACCCAATAAACCTGGCGCCAGCAGACGCAAGTTGCCTACTGCAGGCAAGTGTACCCAGGCATGCCAGTACATGATGTCTCACTCTTTCCTGTTCGTCTGCTTGCGTTTGAGCTCAGCAAGCATGGCCTCCACGTCATCACTGACTGCCTTGGCCCTGGCCTCGGCGTCCTGCTTCGCCTTGGCGGCACCGTCTGCCGCCCGCCGGGCTGCTGCCTGCGCGCCGCTGTCGGCACGCTGCGCTGCGCTGGCCGCCGCCTGCTTCGCTGCTGCGTTGCGGCTGTCGCTGTTGCTGCTGGCGGCCTGTGCCTCGGCCTCGTAGGAAGGCAGGCCCAGCTCTCTTTCTAAGAACTCAACCTGCGCATAAGCGGAAGAGAACATCCTGAAATGTGACACCAGCGAGCAGGTGCGGACTGCAGCCGAGGTGAGTTGCTGCACCACACTGTTCCCGCAGCGGCGCTGGAACATAGCGCAACGACAGGTGCAGTTGGCTGCGGGCGATGCTCACGAACTCCTCGCCGATGTCGGCGAGTTCCTCCCAAAGGGATGCGGGCTCCTTCTGCCGCCGCCGCCGCCGCTCCTTCCACTCCCGCTCAACGTCATTAAAGAATGCGCTCAGCCCGTAGAACTCCTCTTCTGGCTGCCCCTTGCGCTGGGACCCGCTGCCCTTGCTGCTGCTGCTGCTGCTGCCGCCGCTGAAGCCGGCGCTGCCAAAGGGGTTGCCCCAATCAAAGCCCCCTGACCCTCTAGCCTGCAACTTTCACCGCCATGCTCAAGAGAGCACCTAGATCAGTGTCACACTATTCAAGCAGCCGTGTGCTCTGCTTGTGCGCAAGTGCATCTGAGGCGAGCTCCAACCTGTCGGTCATAGCGGGCGCGCGTCTCGGCATCAGATAGCACCTGGAAAGCCTCCTTTGCTGCCATGAATTGGTCCTTTGCATCCGGCTGTTGCACAGGCAATGGACAGATTGCGCAGCTGGAGATGATGCTTGCTCAGACGCCGAGCTAGCGCTTCCTGAGGATTGCCTTGCACACCGGATGGGGTGCACCAGCGGTGCGGTTGTCATGCTTACCGCCTTGTTGACATCCGGGTGCAGCTTCAGCGCTTTCTTACGAAAGGCAGACTTGATGTCCTTAGCAGACGCATCCCGCTGCACGCCCAGCACGCCGTAATAGTCCTGACTGCCTGCTGCTGCTGTACACCGCACGCAACGCTGTCGCACAACATGAACTGAGTTCCCCTGCCGCTGCCGATGATGCAGCCTGTGCAAAATTTGTGCATCGGTTAGAATCCATCAAGACTGCATGTGGAACACAATACGCAACCGAGCATGAGGCCGGTCCGCTTGCATTTGCCTTTGACATCATCAAGCCTCTGCTCCACATTGCGCACACACCTGTGCCGCGCCTGCTGACAAGGTTTGCAATGGCCCCTAAGTAGGGCTGGCTGGAGCACGGCAGCAGGAGGTTTGTGCAGCATCATCTGCATGTGACTGATGTTAGTCTGCTATGATACGGAGCCTCGTGTCACATGACAGCAACAACCAGCTGGTGCTGTCTCATGAGATTGCCCGAGGTCCTGAGAAGACAGCGTGGAGTGGCGACGATGCTGCCAAACGCCACAACCAACATAAGATGGTAAGGAGGAAAGAACATTTCACATGATACTCGCTGCTAGCTGTTGAGGTCGGTCGGAAGCTGCAACAGGAATTGGATGAATGGTAGGGTATGCAATCATGAGAAATAGGACCCCCCGCAGGGTGGGTGCGAAGTAGTACCCTAAAGACGATGATTGCTGTTATGTGCATGTCAACAGGACAACTGTCATTTGTTGTCGAAACCTAGCGCAGGCGGGTGGTGTATGGAGGTAGTGTTGTAAGTGCAAGCTTGACGCTTCACAGCCGTTGACCAATGTGCAATGCTACGCGAATTACAGCGGCAAACAACAGAATTGTTTGTTCTGCAAAGAGAGTAAACAATTGTGTGCATACTGATGGTAAGACGACAACCATACGGTACAAAACGGCTAAACGACACACACGAGTACAGACCGAGTGCAATGCTGCAAGTCCCCACGAGCCAATGGGCCCGCAACTCCTGGGAACTGTCGTTGCCTAGCTGCAGAGCGCCCCACCGCAGTGCTGCAGAGCGCACTGCAGAGCGCACCGCCAATACCAATTATTGCACCGCAGGTACCCTTCTGGGTCTTCCCTAACTGGCTGCTGTTACGAGGCGGGGCATGTTTGTCACGGGGCTGTTTGCGTACAAGTGGATCAAGCCACATTGATGCTGACATCGCCAGCATAGCTGCCAGTGACGGAGTTGTACTTCATGAAGCCAGACGGCACAGCCCAGCCTGCAGCAGCACAGACTGCTTATCAGGAGCATGAGCGCAGGCTCGCAAAGTCACTATCAGTCAGCAGACGGAGAGCTGATGCAAGCAAGGTGTGCCATGCTGTGTGCAAATTTGTGTCGGGCCCTCGGCTCAGTTGATCCTGCAATGGTTGCGCACCGCACGAGTGCTCAAGAGCCAGGTTGTACAGGTTCCCATCGTTGCCTTCTGCATCCTTGTACGCAGACGTCACAATCCTGAAGATGCCCTGCTCGCCGAATGGCTCGCCCCAAGAGTTGCGCACAATCCTGCGACATTGTCCAGGCCACGCCGCTACTCAGCAGCGCAGACAGCTGCAGACTTGCCATCAGTTGCACCGTGCTCACTGGACAGCATACAGCTCCAGAGCGTCCCATACAGGCACACTTCGGCACTCACCAGTACTCTACGCCATCCTCCACACCCCAGCCGATCACTGACACGATGTGGTTGATTGTTGGATACTCCTTCTTCTGCGTGAAGATGCCGCCTGTTCCCAGACAGCAACACCACAGTCAGTGGGTACTGGGTGCCACCCACGGTCAGGTCGACCAGGGCGTGAGGTCAAAGAGCAGCAGCGCCAGGACACCCACCCACCTTCGTAGCCGTCCAGTTTCAGGGTGGCGTCGATGCCGCAGGAAATGGGACCCCGCGCCTGGATCTCGGCCATCATTGCCTCACGGCCTTTGATGCGGCCGTGCTCCGACACCATGAGCCTGTTGTACGTCTGCAGCGCGGCACCAACACGGTGTCAATACACAGCAGGACACCTCGAGTGCATGGTAATGGCCATAGCGTGCTGTGTCTGGCATATTGATGAGATGGTGCATCAGAGCTCTACAAAGCGCAATCACACATAAGTCGGTGCTCTGAATGGCGTGAGACGTAAAGGTGACAGCAGGTACTGTCGGCCGACAACGCACCTTGACTGGGCTGCAGCCGCCCATAGGGGTGCATGTGTAGCACTGGTTTTCATTGTTGCACTCCTGATCGATGGCCTGGTAGTTGTTGCACCCCTCGTCTGGAATGCCAGCCTTGTGGGCATACACATACACCAGGCTGTCCCACCCTGTGATGTACAAATGGTTTGTCCATTAGATGTGCAAGGTGTCCTGTGCTCATGCTGGCAGGTGCGCTGGGCTGATGCGATGATGCTGTAGGAGTATGGACAAGCTGAGCATTGCAGGAGCGCACCGCCGTGGCAGGAGCCCGCGTCGCCGCAGTCAACGACGTGCTGCACCGACAGGTATGCGGAGGGCCAGGCGCCGCCCCGCATGATGTTGATGCGGTCCGCCAGGCAGCTGGTCGCGCCCATGGCCCAGCAGCTGCCGCAGTACTGTGAGGAGGTGTGACACAAAGCTTGCTGGAATGCCTTGCATAGCGGAAGCTTCGAAAGGCCAAGCTCTGCACCAGGAATAAAGCGCTGCAAATCTGAGACCAGCCCACCTGCGGGATGTGCTGGTTGCGTGTCGTCGACAGGAAGTTTGTGCCGTTCACGTTGCGCCTGCAGTTCATGGAGCGGTGTGCCACTGTCAATGCTCAACTACGCTGCAGCAGCATGCGCCCTGCCAAACTGTGGACACCATGCACTCATGTGACATGGACCAGCAGTGAACTCACCAGTCCCACGACTCAGCCAGCTGGTCCGCACCCAGGAGTGTGTGCGGCTGCGGTGTCAATCTGCATGATCAGCGTCAGCTCTCGGACACGGCGGCATGTGGCAAGGACGGCATCATGCAAGTCAGGAACGCTTGTCCGGGCTGCCCAGTTGCTCACAGAGCGTCGGACGAATGCTGCCGCCATGCTCAGCATTGCAACACAGCAAACGGTTTTGAGACACCGCGCTTGCACATATAAGCCCAGCGGGGCACACAGGTGCACAGTTTGAACCCCGGGCTCGACCCTAGCAACACGAGGAAGCTGTCACACTGGTAGACACTGGGCAAACATGTGCACGGCCGGAACAGACAATCTCTACATGGTCATGCAGTGAGCCCGATCGCCCCCAGGGTCTCAGAGACCCGCGCGCGCTGTCACGCCTCGTCCGATCCCAATTCCACACTCGCACGAGAACACGGTATACAGACGACACTCCAAAGCATCGGCACCGTACACTAGTGCATCACTCACATGAGCTCTTCGTAATGCGGGTCCGGCGTGATGACGGTGGCGAACTGGCTGGGGCCCAGTAGGACATCGTCCTGCTGCAGGGTCGGCAGCACCCTGCCGAACGCCGTGCCGGCCAGCAGCAGCACGCAGGTGACAGCCAGACGGAGCCTTGCCATGTTGCGGTCGGATGCGGACTTGTGCGGGTGCACTTGTGAACGTACCACCTCCAATGTCAAGCTCGTGGTCCCTTGCCTCGTCCGACGTGGTGACGATCACGTCAGCGACCCTCGTGCTCTGACATCAGCTTCAGCCAGCCTGAAGCTGCTGCTCTTACTGGAATATACCAGCATCCATCAAGACCACATCTAGACGGCGCTGTAGGAATCATATGACCCTCCTGCCTCGGGCAACCTTCAGTGCTCGACTACATTCGGACACCCACTCTCACACATCATGCGCATGCATGCTGTGTCCGGGATCGAAATGGAGTGTTTGCACATGTGATGAGGTGTGGACAACATAGCGTATCGCATCGGGCAACAGCTTGCTGTGTCTGCTGAAGTTTCCTGCTCATGCAGAGATCAGAGGGCGGGCAACCACGCGCACGGGCCTCTGCCAAGATATATGTGATGGGCCATTCAAGCTACTTGTGCTGACGCCACGACGGTGCATCTTCCAGTATGCTGACTTGGGAGCAAAGGAGAATGGGCTAGTACCGCACATGTGCTGTGCCGGACCGCAGCAGCACACCCAAGTTGGATGGGGACTTCGTGCCATGTACCGCATGCAGAGCGTGGGTAGACCCGATCGGGCTAACACATACCTGCAAGACGCATTGTGACACATCATCTATCTGCACTGGTCAGATGATGATGACACACACGCCGGACATCCTGCGTTGCACATGGCGACTGGAGTTGGCCGCTGGTTATTGTGCTGAGTGTGACGTGTCATTTGCACAGAGATCGCAACTGCAGCTGATCGCAGCCACAGAGGCCCAACATACACGTTTGCATCGCCATTAGGTGGAGCCCATATTTCGTTGACCTTGCTGTAACTCCCGAGAGAGAAGCAGAGCAATCGTGGTGCTGATATGAACTCCACAGTCGATGGTGGCCGGGTGTCCACCTGCAGATTGCCCTCGCACAGGAGGTGCGCAGTGATGGGTTAGCTTATTACTTGACGCACGTCGACACTCGCGATCACTGATAGTCACGTTCAAAGTTTGTGAATACATGAAACGCACAGTGGAATGTATGCACTGCATATGCAACTCTGTTGAAGCGCACAACATGCATCATGACATTCCCGCAGGTTGACAGCCAGCTTCAGGCCCAGCACGGTCAATGCTAGCAGAAGTTCTGCAGCATGCAGACAGCCCGCAAAGCCTGCACAAATGCTGCAGGTGCGTTCTGCAGCGCATGTTTGCCTGTGCAGAACTTCTCCTTGCAGACTGCCAGACGCGCTGGCCTTCTGTGTGGACGGCTTCCTTGTTTGACTGAGCAGGCGATAGGGCAGCCCCAGTGGCAGCGGCATTCGGCAACGCACAGCCGATCGCTGGTGTCTATGCGCGCGGCTGCAGAGGCTGTGCAGGCAGACACAGGGGTAGCAGAGGGGGAGACCTATGAGGTGACTGTTTAAGCCTTCGCAGTGTTAGCGCAAAGCAGAAGGCCATCTTGGACCATGTCATGCTGCGCAGCAGCATATCACACATGCAAGTGGATCCTTACTGACACAGGTGAGCATTGAGAAGCCAATGGGCATCAGGTTTGGCCGCGGCAACGATGGCGCAGCCTATGTGCTCAAGTCCGACGCCCGGATGGGCAACACAGATGACAGAGTGCAGGTGACACCATTGTAGCTTGACAAGAACATCTTGGAAAGTGCTGCAGTCCTTTGTAGGTTGCATCTGTGCCGAACACATGCTGTTGACGAGGTGCGTACCCTTCTGCTGCTCAACAAGATTTGCCACCTGCTCACAGCCCGGCGACAAGCTGCTGGAGGTCAGCGCCTCGTTCGGTTCAGATGTTTGGGAGGCAAAGAACTTTGGGCAGGTGATGTATGCCGTCCGCACACGCAACGGCGGCCTCTACTTCAAGCTGCTCAAGCGCAATGGAGACCTCAGTATCTTTGAGGTGCGGTGCCATCTAACAGTCAGCCTACACTGACCTATCTGCAAGTGAGGATTCTAGACTCAATTCGCTACTTGACATTACCAACAACTTGAGATGGCGCTGGGAGGCTGCGTCCAAATTGCCAGCTCCGCCTGCAGTGGCACCCTATACAAAGATCTGCGTGGTTGCGTCGCAGGAGGAGGAGGTGTCAGAGGCGCAGAAGCGGTTCCAGATGGAGAAGGCTGGCGGCAACTACGGCATGGGCACCAAGGAGATGCAGGTGGCGCTGCTTGACTGGCCCGCCCATGATTTGTAGGCTGAGCAGCCATCACGACTGGTGCATTAGGGTCAACGGGTGCAGGGACATGTCAGTGACTTCAGTACCATGCAAGCACATTGGCACTGTGCGCACAGCAGACAACGCATAACATGTCTGCCACCCCAAAGCCACGAGTTTCCTGCAGGCGCGCAACTACGAGCGGCGCAAGCAGCAGGAGCAGGAGCGGGAGCAGCTGTTCGAGGGCGCCCTCAAGAAGTTCAACGCCAAGGATATCGAGGGGGTGCGCGACCCTGACACCTCCTCGTCGTTCTACCCCGAGCCATACTGCACTAGCCGTTCCTGGAGTGCTGCCTCGCAAGCAGGGCGTGTCCTCATGAGCTGTTGTCAGCAGCTCTTGTCTATGCGGCAGGCGCTCATCGACTTTGAGAATGTGCTGGCGATGGAGCCCAAGAACTACGTGGGCGACAACTTCTCCCGCATCACCGACATCTACCGCGTCACGCAGTACAACATCGCCTGCTGCTATGCGGCGGAGGGCTCGGTGCGCCCCTGCTCTCTCCTCCAGCCTGCAACTAGAGCTTGTGGCCAGGACGTGCAGCCGACAGCTAGGCCCGGTTTAAAGGGCTGCAGCATCTGATGCACTGCTTGGGCATCCCGATGCAGGTGGATCCCGGCCTGGAGGCGCTGTCCGATGCGCTGCGCTCCGGCTTCGACCAGTACAAGGTGCCCGCTGCACACTGAAACAGTTTCACGTTGGCTCTTCTGCCTGTTTCTGCTGTGCGCCACGGTGACATCCATGTATGCGCCGTCCGGCACGCCCCGCAGCATGGGGGCGCATGCATTGCATCCAGCGGCACGCCAAACAGCAGCAGCAACGCAGCGTTCTGCTGGTCACGCCCAGGTGGTGCGGGAGGACAAGAACCTGGACGCGCTGCGGTCGGACACGCGCTTCACCAAGCTCATCGACGAATACGATGAGCCTGTCTTCAACTCGGGCGCCCTCAAGTGGGTCGTACATGACGTCCGCCCGCGTGCCCAACATCAATCAGCTTGGTGGACTCATGCTTACTGAGCTGCCACTGGTCCTGGTTGCCACTCAGCATGGGCTGACTCGCCTGCCCTCTGCTGCAGAGCACTGAGGAGCATTTTTGGAGGCAACAAGTGAGACTCGGCGGCAGCGATCGACGCTCATCTGTTCGTGGCCGGTCAGCCATTCTTTTGTACTACACATGCCGCAGCAGTCTGCGTGAAGGTTGACAAACAGCAGGCGCTGCAGGCACAGATCAGATCGATGCTTTTGTGGTCCATCAGAACGTTGGAATACCATAGCCTCATGTTCTGGCGAGAAGAAGCAATCATTCGTAACCTTAACTACGATATTGTTGGTGCCCATACACGCTTGATGGACGCAGGCTGCCTCAAAACCGATCATTGTACGGTGACAGATTGCACACAACAATACAGGTACAACCGGAATGGATACAATTTGCTGATGGCTGTTGGGCGGTATCCAGTCTCACAACGTTCAACTGCTTGCATCACGCAGCACTGGGGCGGAAGGCGGCCTCTCGGGCATGGCATCCAGCACTGCCTCCATCTCCCTGCCAAACTGGAAGGTGGCACGGTTGGTGCGCGACCCAATGTGCAGCGTGGCCCCGTCCTGCAGGGCCCACACCTGGCTGTGCGACAGGTAGCTGACCAGCGTCGTAATCTGCAAGGAAGAATCACGCAACGTCAGTTCATGCACCGTGAGGCAACAGCCAGTTGCCAGCATGGCAGTCTGGCAGGAGGGTTTTGCCACCGTCTGGAAACGATGTGGCGCTGGAAGTGGACTTTAATTGACACGATGCAACGCCCGGGCATCTGCAGGCATCACATGCCAGGTTGCGGCGGACTTCTGCGCGAACTGCGCACCATCATGCCAGCGAAGCCGGCGTACACGTATGGCACGCCCGGGTCCGACTTGAGCTCCAGGCCGGTGGCGCCCACCATGTCCTCGATCACCAGCTCCATGCCCTCGACCTGTATAATTGTTGCAAGAGGACAGCTGGGTTGCAGATGCCAGTCTACAGTCTGCGCCAGGGGAACTGGCGTCATGTCATCGTGACGCCAGCTTACAAGTGTTCAAGCTTGACTGTACAGCGACTGAGTTGGATCATGCACTGCTCGTACATGTGCATTAGACAGCACCACATGCACATCCACACCTCAATGGGCCGCCCGGAATCTGGACGCCGGATGCCGACGAACTGGCCCTGGGAGTCGTAGATTGCGACGGACTGCATGTCGCGCGCCAGGATGGACACCCCTCGTGGCGCCTCTGTGTCCGAGGTAGGTGCCTCAGCCGGAAGGAAGGTACCCCACAACCGCCCGCTCACGCCTGCAGCGGGAAGCAAACAGCATGTTGACACTGCACGAATGCACTGGACTTGCATGGCAAAGCAGTGATGCGTGGTGTGGTCTGGGTGCTGGTTGCCGGCTCACTGCATGTGAAGCTTACCAGGGCGGCCCTCCAGCGATGCCATTGCCAGGCTGATCGGTGCGCCAGATGGGTCTGCGAGCGGCGTGCCCTTCGCCCGCAGAATGAGCGTGGACACCGACCAGTCGGTCTGATATGCCGTCAAGCCGCCTGGGCAAGCGGTGCAAGAACGTCCATGGCTTCTGAACCTGATGGCTGCAGCCACAGCAGCAGCGGATGCAAAGCCTCCATCATGCAGTGTCGGACGAAAGAAGCAGCAGCAGCAGCAGCAGCAGCGCATGCACGCAGCTCCGACCAGTTTTGAGCCCTGCCCACCCCAGCGCAGGGGCTTGTTGACGCTGATGTGCTGCGTGGACAGGGGCCGCCCGGTGGTGCCGTCCAGCACCGTCAGGTCGGAGTAGAACTGGCGCTCGGAGCCGTCCTCCCGGTAGTCGATGCTGAACTTGTCCACGCGCACTACCGCCGCGCCCCCTGCGGCAAGCAGTGGCGCATCGGGTCACAAGGCGCCCAGAGCATTGCAGTGACGCGCATTGCAGTGCTATCCTGCCCTGCCATCCTTCTTCCGATGGATGCGCCAAGCTTGCGCTGCATCTAGCCAGACAGCCATGTGGCGGGGTGGTGCGTGCATCAAGGCGGCTGACTTGTGCCTCGGACTGCCCAAAGCCAGGACAGCTCGCCACAGAGCCAAGTGGATCGCCAGCAGGGCTCACCGTCGGGGAGGCGCGCGAGGGGGCTGGCCGGCCGCACGGCGTCGGCGAGCAGGAACTCCGAGCCCTGGGGCGCCATGGCGGTGCCCTTCCACCCGGCCAGCCCGCCCCACGCGACGCCGCCCATGATGGCCAGCATGCTGGCGTGCACGCCGATGGGGCCCAGCCGCCCCGCCAGCCCCTTGAACCCGTACAGCGCCCCGTCCTGCACAAACACCTGCAGGGCCGCACCCGGAGTGGAGTGTTCATTGGTGGGATGTACCCGGCGTCACGCCATGACTTGAGCAGGCTGCCCTGCCCTGAGTTGGTACCAGCCATCATGATGACTCCTAATGGAAACTGTGAAAGGCTGCCAGATGCGATGATGGTGCAGCTTTGCGACATAACCATAGGCTGCATGTCAAAAGTAGAAAAGAAGTAGAAAGGACACCCCAAAGCGCAGTTGGCCTTCGGCTGTTGCAACAACCCAACCCCTCGTTTGCACATATGCCAATCTGCACCTGAAAGCCGCGTGTCGCGAGCAGGTTGGCCAGGTCTGCCACCCTGGCTGCCGGCAGGACCTGTGCATTGCCCTGGCTATGCACACGCTGCGGCGTGCTGGCAAAGCGCCACCGCCTCGCAACCTTTGCCGCAGGAAACTGCCTGCAAGGTGGTGCACGCTTCACCATTTATTCAACACCTTCCAGCCCAGTGTCAGATCTCAATGAACGCTGCATACAAGCAGACACGTGCTGGGCGGAGGTGCAAGCCGGTCCCCCGGCCGCTCTGGGCTCACCGTGTGCTGGTGCAGGCGGCAAGGGATGCAGCCAGCAGTGCCATGAGGCCCAGGAAGTACGGCGCTGTGTAGATCTGGTCGAGACGCAGCTTGAAGATGATGTCGTATGTCAGAAAGCCCAAGACCTGCAGCATGCACCATTTCCCAGGAGTCAGCTCTGGGGACACTGCTGCCGCCCGTGCCATGCATTGCACGCTTGTGTGCAATGCGGCAGATTGCAGACCTTGGCCCCGGAGTCCGGGTAGTTGTCGATGTAGAACTGAATGGGCTTGTTCTGCTCGATGACCGTGCCCACGGCGGAGAGGCCGGCGATCACGAACATCTCGCCTATGGCGAGCGGCAGGGAGCTGAGCCGCCGCAGCGTGCGCTTGTACAGGATCTTCAGCAGGGAGGCGTCGGCGCCCTGCGGCGTGGGCGGCAGCTGCTTGGGGAGCCGCCCGCGGCTGGTCGTGCTGAGGCCCGGAGCAGGCTGGTCCGCCAGCGCGGGGGCGGCGTCATCCGAGCGCACGCGGCCTGGGGGCAACCGGCACCGGATCAGCATGCGCGTCGCGGGTAAATGACAGTCAGGCGCACGTACCCAGGAATACTTCATGCTCTAGCTGTACCGGTCTGCACGGCCTCTGTGACCGGGTGCCGGCGACGCTGCGCCGCGATGTGCCGTTGGCTGTGCTGCTGCCGCAGCTGCCTGCTGCCGCAACCCAGGCAGGCCCTGCTGGCATACACATGTGAGGTCGCGACCGACTTCGCAGCAAAGCGCTCGCTGCGTGCGCTGCACCTGCATGCTTGCATACTGTTGCTGCTGCAAGCGCCGAGACCAGGCGTGAGGGAGCCCGCGGCCACACCCAACATATTACCCCGCGTAAGAGAGTCACATGAGACCTGTGTCAACGCTGCGTGGTGTCACACTGCGTGCCGCATCCGAACGCAGCATGATGACGTACACCCGACGCCTGACTGGGGCCCCTTTCGATGGCCGAACGGCACAGCAATTCAAGACCCCTTCAAACACATCATGATAAGTTGGATGACGTACCCCTGACATACACCGATACACGCGTTGCAAGGCCCCTTCAATCTGAACGGCAAAGTTCATTGTGATCGATTCGCTATCTGCACTGTTGAATAGGTGTCGGGTCATGCAGGTCAGACCGGAGTTGCCAAGCCGCGCAGCTGCCTCTGCTGCTGGGTCAGCAGGAACCTGGCGCGCTCCAGGATGCGCCGCTCCCGCACCCTGACCTCCGCCGCCAGCCGATCCAGCCGCTGCTCATGCCCTGCCTTGACGCTGGGAGCGCCTGCCGCGAGGGCGTCCAGCCGCCGCCCGCACTCGTCCCTGACCAGCGTCACCGCCGCCAGCCTGGCTGCAGGGCCCAGACGGTCCTCGCCGCCGGACCGCTGCGCCGCCCAGGCATCCTGGACGCCCTTGCTGTCTGTTGCTGCCAGGATGGCGGCATACTGCGCATTTAGGTGGCAACGACTCCCATTGTGCTTGCACAGTCAGCAATCAGACCAGACAGGTTTGGCAACCAGTGCGATAAACTGCAGCTTTCTTAATATGCCGGTGCAGCACAGCTGGTGCGTGTGTAGGGTTGGCAATACTCAGGTTCGAAGCATCGCGTTGCTGCATACCGTGACCAGGCCGGCTGGAAAGGCGCTCAGCTGCAGCGGGAACCTCTGGTCGCCTTGCAGCCCAAGCGCCGCCAGCGCCTGCGCCTTCTCCGCATGCAGCAAGCTGTCGCCAGATAACCCCAGCCGCAGCTCTGCTGCCTCATGCCGATTGACACCCTCCGGCACAAAGCCATAGCTGCGCAGCACAGCGGCTTGATTCTCAGCCCGAGATCCCCAGACGCTCACTGCCTTTCCCTAGCATGCCACTTGCTGGGAGATGATCAATGCAGACCCCCATTGCAGGTGTGAGACCACGCTCTGAGAGGTGCCAGGTGCGCAACCTCTCACAGCTGTACCTGAGCAGCAGGGCGCCACTAGCCTTGGCGCCGTAGCTGGCGAACAGCTGCTGCCCGGGCTCGGCGGCCGTGTCGGCCCGCAGCACGACCGCCTGCTGCGCCGCATCCCAGTCCAGGTACGTATCGCAGTCCGGGCTGTGGTTCAGCAGGTCGGCCCATGGCACCAGCGCCTCCCGGTCTCCCAACGAGCCGAGCCGGATGAGACGGCTGAGCAGCATGCTGAATGCCCACTGGAAGTCTGCGCGGGTGGGCTTGCGACCTCCAAACGCCGCCACCACTGCCTTCTCTGACAAGATCGTCTCAAGCTGATGCCACGATGCATCTGCTGCTGCTCGGATTTCTCGCGCGTCATCTGCCAGCGGCATCCCTGCTAACAGGCCATCGACCTGTGCATCCGTGTGCAGACAGCCGTTGAGGACCATCTCACAATGTTGTGCGTTCAAGTGCAAAACGCCAAGCCAAGCCAAGGAGCTCTTGTCTGCGAAGCTGAAAGAGGGATGCAAAGACCAGATGTTGTCTCTGCACACTATGACAGCGACTGCAGCATGAACCCACCTGGTGCTGCCCCCATTCCAGCACGCACTCGCATGACTCAGGCAGCATGCTGACGTATGGCTGCCACACAGAAGCCTGGCTGAGCTTGGCCTCCACTAAGAAGAAGGCGAGCACGCTCCAGGCGGGCAGGCTTGCTCGCTCCAGAAGCGCTGAGCACTGCGAGGCCGCCAGCGCATCGTCCGCTGTCAGCACCAGCTGCCTCGGAACCCGCAGCAACGCTTCTCCTTGCCTGATGCGACTGCTGGCAACCAGTCCTCGCCCCGCTGCACCGCATTCCCGTGCTGCCAGCTGCTGCTGTGGCAGGCCCCGCGCCCGCAGCCACTGCAGCGTCTCTGCTGGGAGCTGATCGGTGACTGTTTCTGTCCTGAAGGAATGTGAAGCGATATACCTTCTCAAGAAGTGAACAGGCTGCTTGAATACAGATTGTAAATGACAGTCATCTGGTCTGGCCAACGTTTGCATATACCCGCCCACATGGCTTGGCAGAAGTTCACCTAGCGAAAGGGTTGGAAAACGCTTGAATAGGTGCTTGAAGTCCAAGCAATGGCTTAGAGTCCCTTTTGCGCAACGGTAGACTGTGCCTGCTGTGCAACAAGGCGGTCTGCATGCTGCAATCTACATGCATGCAGTAGTCTTATACAATTGTCAGTGGTGCCGCGAGTCAGCAGACTACACAGCTCAAGCAAGTAGCGTGCAGACGCAGCATGGTATATCGAGACTGATGTTGAAGGGGCACCGTGACCAAGCTGAGCATTGATCACACGGACCTCCTGGGATCAGCAGATCTCCACAAGAGATCTGCTGACTTGGCGGTCTGCAAAACCCTGAAATTGCTTGAGTTCTGCTTTAACAGCTGTGCTTTGCAGCACGCCTGTGTGACCAGCGAAACTCGAGCAAGCCATCGCAGGTGCAGGCGTGCAAGTAATGTCGCTATTACACCGTGATGTTTGCAGCTAGCCTTGTGCGGCGCTGATTCAGACAGCTTGGTGCTGCCATGAGTGGCACGGTCGACAGGCAGCAGGCCCTGGCGGAGTGGCGGGCAAAGCGAGATGCTACGAGGCAGGCAGGCGGCAAGCCACTGGAACAGGTCGTCAACAGCAGCAGGCTGGTGCCGCCAGCGGCGCGGCCCTTGGGCCTGAAGGCCGGACGGGCTCGCAGTCCCGCGGGATGTGAGAACGAGCCAGCACCACCGCAGGCGCCAGCGCCGGCGCCAGCGACAGCGGCACCCAACGCCGAGGGTCAGCCCCGTTACCTGACAGCCACCAAGTCCAGCCAGCACCGGGGCACTTCTGCGCCAGCACCGGTCGCATCCCGGCCTGATGGCTCGGCAGCTCAGCCAGCCCAGGTACGACACAGTGTCTTGCTGCAGATGGTGCAGCATGCGGATGAGCCTGAAAGCGTCCAGTTGATGGATAGCTGCTGTACGCCAGGCGCAACAGCGGCCAGGGGCCCAAGCAGCAGCGCCGCGTGCAAACCATGCTGCGTCAACGGCAGCCAATGGCGGCATGGACGACGACCTGCTGCAGCCGGAGGGCGGCGATGGCGAGGCAGGCGGCGGGCATGCCGGCCCCAGCAGGGACATCGCAGCACGGCTGGAGGCGCTGCGGCGCGAGAATGCTGTAGGCCCCAGCTCCTCAGCTGGCGGATCACAACCGTCGAGCAGGTGTGCAGGGCCAGTCGTTTGATGGGCATGACATGGCGTGCGGGCGCGATCGATAGCATGCAGATAAGTACGTCCGCCACGGCATACCACCCCGATGTGTAAAACGCGGTGAGGCTTTACTGAGAACAAGCCTTGACAACATCAAAGTTGATGTTGTGCAGCTCTGGCAGCGGCGGCGGGGCGGCCGCGGACCGCAGCCTGGCGGCGCTGGCGGAGGAGCTTTTCGATGAGGCGGTCTTCAAGGCGGCGTGCAGCAAGGGGGTGTCCATGCGGCTGCAGCGCACCAAGGATGGTGCCACCCAGGAGTCCCGCATCCACGAACTCGCTGGTGAGTTGGTGCGGGCCCTCACACTGGCACAGGTCTCCCGTGAACACTAGAAAGCACAGGCCCCCCTGGATTGCAGGGGACGTCTCATCTCCCATGCTTCCAGGGCAGCACTTCATAACCTGCATTGCCGCCACTGTGGCATGGTGCTCTTACTAGGCAAGTCCATTCCTGCGTGCTGCACCCCTGCAGGTCTGGTGCGATTGTTGCGGAAGGTCTTCTCGCAGCTGTCGGCCAAAAACCGCGAGTTTGTCACCCACAGCCTGAAGTTCGAAAAGAACGCAGCCCAGCAGGTGCGCAAGCGGTTGCTGCACGATGCAGAGGCCTGGTCTCCCGAGCAGGTGTTGTGCCATCTGTGGCTGCTGTATGTGGCTGATCGATAATACAATGAATGCTTGTTACTGTCGTCTGCAGATTGAGGCAGTGAAGTTGGCAGCAGAGTCGCAGAGGAGGCACCTGGAGGCAACGCTTGCCAATGCCAAGCGCGACGCCGCGCAGGCGACGTCAGCACACAAGCTGGCGGCGGCCACATGGCAGGCAGAGTGCAGCACGCACGAAAAGGAGGTGAGCTGCCGGTGCACCCGGCACGTCTTGAGCGACGCTGGAGCTATGCTGGCACACGTGCCCCTTGCCACCACCAAGCAATGCCACGACGTGATGCACGTTCGCCGGGCAGGTGCAGCGCATCAGGGGCGAGGTGCAGCGGGCGGAGACCGAGCGGGACCGGGCCCGGGAGGAAGCCCAGAGGTCAGTTGGGTTGCCAGCTACAGTCACGCCTGCTGTCTCCACAGCTCTGCTGACATGATTGGTGTCCACAGAACCAGACAGCACCCCACATGCTGTAGTCGCACTGCATGCTCAGCCTCAGCTCGAGGCATTTCCACATAGATGACACTTGCCATGACTGTCTGCAGGGCGGAGGCGGCGAGGACAGAACTGGACGCAGCTTTCACGCAGCACAAGCGCGAGACAGCAGCGGCAATGCAGGAGGCAAGGGGCCACGGTACCACGGCAGCGACCAGGGCCACGCGGCTAGAGTCAGAACTGGGTGCTCTGCGGACAGCAGAGGCGGCAGCTCAGCAGCGGGCAACGGCAGCGGAGGCGCGCAGCCGGGAGCTCAGCCTGGTGAGGCTCTGCTCTCAACCTGTGATTGCTGCTTATGCAGCAGGAAACCACTGGAAAGTGCATCTTCTGATGCCCAGCCATTGGGCATGACATGCAGGCTGAGCAGCAGGCACGTGGTGAGCTGGAGAGCTTACGTCAGGCGCACGAGGCTTTGCGCACAGACAGCCTGCAGGTCTGCATCTGTTGCCCGATTGCAGGAAGTACGCATGGCCAGCAGTAGTGCTTGAGCAAAGTTGTGGCCACCTCTCATGCACTGTGCAGCTAAGACCTGCTGCTTTCTACATGCAGGCTGGCACGCAGCAAGCGCAAGTTGCCGCTGCACATGCCCAGGCGGTGGCAGCGGCTGCACGCACCACGCGCGAGTTGCGGGCGGAGCAGCAAAAGTGCGAGGCGCTCACATCGCAGCTGAGCTCGCTGTGCACGCAGTCAGCAACAGCCGCAGCCGCAGCGTCCGAGGCAGCGTCCGCTACTGCCGCAGAGCATGCTCGCCTGGAGGTAGAGAGGCGCACTGGACAGACCGAACTGCCGCCGTGTCTGCCACAATGGCTGCATTATGAGGGATGAGTACAAGGGGTGGCTGCTGCTGGCGGGCTGGCTGCACCACTGAGAGCATCAGGTGAAGAACATGAAGCCAACCGTCTTGCAGGAGCGGTGCATCGCTGCTGTGGAGCGTGCGAACGGCGCGGAGGCGCGGGAGGCGGCGCTGGCGGAGGAGAAGGCGCAGCTGAAGGCCGGCATGAAGGTCGCCTTCACGCGGCAGGAGGAGCTGGAGGAGTCCCTGGCCGCGGCCACGGCGGATGTTGCAGACCTGCGGCAGCGGGTGGGTTGGGCTCCACCGCTGTGGATGCTGTCTACTGAAGGCCTGCTCGGCATCCGCCGAGCAAGTCCCAGATACAACAGCAGATCAGGTCGTCTACGTTCGTCCTGTGATCAGCACAGTGCATGCAAATGCGGCCGGGGGATGCGCGCATGCTGCTGTATGCCTGTGCAACCTGGTGCGTAACTGCGGCCAAGCAGCAGTTACCTTGACAGCAACCTTCTGATATAGGTGGAGGAGCTGGCCAGGGAGCACAGCGCAGAGCTGGCGGCGGCAGCGGAGCAGCGCGAGCGTGCTGACAGCCTGCAGGCGCAGCTCAGCACCGCGCTGGCAGAGGCGACCGCCGCGGTGGAGCGCGCATCAGAGACAGAGACAGCGATGCGTGACAAAGTCCAGCGCTTGGACCGCCTGGAGGGTACGTCTGGCTGCCAGCTGCTGTGCCTGGTGCATGAAAGCTTCTGTCTGGGGTGGGCGTAGCTGCTGTGGCTGGCTACAGGCAAGTCTCACGAGCGCAAAGCGATGTGGCTGCAGCCGTGACGCTGCACACCCGGAACTGCTGGAAGACCTCAGGGGTCTGCATTCGTTGCTGATCAGTGCGGTGGCCGCGCTGCAGCGGAGCTGGGGGCGTTCCAGGATGTGATAGGAGACGGGGACCAGGGCGAGATGCTGAGCCGGCTGGTGAGCCGCGTGGCGGCGCTGGAGCTGGCCGTGGCTGAGGCGGAGGCCCGGCGGCGCGACGCCCACAACCAGCTCATCCGCCTGCGCGGCAACGTGAGAGGAGCCCTGCCACGTCGTGTGCTCTTGTCAGGGGTGTCGTGTCGAACTGAGTCTAGATGCTGCATGGTCGCCGCCGTCCTGACGTGCCACTCGACGGCTTCAGCACCATTCCCACCTTGTATTGGTCCACATGAACAAATGCATCGCTCCGCTGCCCTGAGTGCAGATCCGCGTGTTCTGCCGGCTGCGCCCGGCGGCCAGCAGCACCGCCACCTGCAACTCGGATGGCGTCAGCCTGGCGCTGACCGCCGACGACGGCAAGCGCCACAGCTTCGCCTTCGACAAGGTCGCACGGCTGCCACACCAGCTTGTCCTCAGCACATCACCATGTTGATGTGGTCAAACCGATTTCAAGTGTGCGTGTGCAGTATTGGGTAGATGCACCAGATGCTCTCGCTCCAAGTGCTTTGCGCTGCATCCGTGGTAGTGGCTTACCTGGCCTGGTACCCTTTGCACAGGTTTTCGGGCCATCCACACAGCAAGCGTCAGTATTTGCGGAGGTCTCAGAGCTCGTGCAGTCGGCGCTCGACGGCTACCAGGTGCTACCCCACCGTTGAGAGGCCATGCTCAGGGGCGTCGTGCATGCTTAGGACTTCTGGATACAATGTTGCAGCTTGCATCTGCCGTCCTGCTGTGTGGGGTGTGCTCATGCCTGGCCTGGTTGAACATCTAAAGTAATCATGTGCATGGCTGCACAGGTGTGCCTGTTCAGCTATGGACAGACGGGTGCAGGCAAGACCCACACCATGCAGGGGACTGCATCGGCAGAGGGCCGCGGCATCACGCCCCGTGCCCTGGAGCAGGTGCTCCCTGTACACTCACTGGGTGTGCAGCACGAATCATCACGATGCACACCCACGCTCTTGGAATGCATACTCATCTCACGTGTGACCATGTCTGTAGATCTTGGCGGCAGTGATGGCTCTGCGAGACCAGGGCTGGCACTACGAGCTGGAGGCGTCGTACCTGGAGGTACCCTTGGAAAAAGTGCCATGGACACGGAACTGCACCATGGCTTTGCTGTTGGCAATGTCTCACAAGGTCAAGCAACTACCTGGCAACCGTGTCTGTGAAGCTGTAGTGATGATGATTTGCACCTGCTCAGGTGTACAACGAGACTCTGCGGGACCTGCTGGCGCCAGCGGGCACAGGCCGCAACGCCCCCGGCCGCACCCTGGAGCACGCCTCCATCAAGCATGACGCCAGCGGTGGGCGGGAGAATCACTGTGCACAGCGCTCTCACCACCCTGGTATCCCAAACCAGAGCCTGAATACACACAAGTGCCCCGTCCACTGAAGACAGCTGTGTTTCCTATGGGCTTTACACTGCATCCTTGCGGGCTGCAGGGGGCGGGACGCAGGTGGCAGGCGCCACACGCGTGGTCATCAGCGCTGCCGATGATGCCGAGGAGGTCATGCGGCGCGCTGCAGCTGCCCGCGCCTGCGAGGTGTGCACGCAGGGGTCAAGTGCACACGCACTGAGGGGCAAACTCTACAAGCGCAAGCACATGCTGTTCATGTTCCCCAGGAACATGGTGCAACAGCAATCAGCACGTCCTATTCACAAAAGAACCTTTCTGGCATCTGCAGGCAACAGCGATGAATGCTGCGTCGTCGCGGTCGCACTCGGTGCTGACGCTGCACATCCGCGGCCGGCACAACGGCAGCGGGGAGCGCCTCACCGGCGCCCTCAACCTTGTCGACCTCGCCGGCAGGTGTGTGGGGGGAAGGGCGTCAGAGGATGATCGGCTCTTTGGCGTAGGGATCTGGACGCAACAGTGCTCATCTGCCCGTCATGAAAACAGCGCGCCAATGAGTGTGTGTAAACCAGCAGCATGTCATTCCCGCGAGTGCTGGCTGCCAAAGCAACACAGTATTCTTGTTACTGCAGTGAGCGGCTGAGCCGCAGCGAGGCGGCGGGGCAGCGGCAGAAGGAGGCGTGCGCCATCAACAAGAGCCTGTCGGCTCTGGGCGATGTGTTCGGGGCGCTCGCGTCCAAGGCGTCCCACATCCCCTACCGCAACTCCAAGCTCACCCACCTGCTGCAGGCATGCTTCCGCACCCTACAAAACTAGCAGCTGGCTTGCCATCAAATTTGCTCTTTGATGGGAACCCTGCAAGCAGCCTTGCAAGGCATGCCTGAATGTATTTCTATGCTGTGCTCGTCAACAGATGTGCACGAACATGCTGCCTGACCCTGTCCTCGTCACCTGTTCGCAGCCATGCCTGGGTGGCGATGGCAAGACACTGATGTTTGTAAACATCAATCCGGAGCCCCTCTCCGCCAGCGAGTCGCTGTGCTCGCTGCGCTTTGCTGCCAAGGTGACTCGGGTTTTGCTCACAGAGGCAGTTGCCTACAAGGTCGAGTCCTTCACGAGCCGGATAAGAGTGGCTGAGATGTTACGCTGTGGCAGTCGGCGACCCAGAGCAAGGGGTGATCCTGACACAATTGTGCAGGTCAATGCTGTCGAGACGGGCGCAAAGGGCGGTGCCAAGCGGCACCTCCTGACTGCTGCTGAGCCGGCATCAGGGAGTGCGCCACAGGTCCACATCCTGCTGTAGCATTTACTGCAGATTACATGTAACTGACAGCAAATCTGCCGTATTGACTTGCAGCCCCAGCAGGCAGAGTTTGAATGCCCACAGCGCCCCATCCTGTCAATGCAGGGCATTGAAGGCGGAGCGAAGCGCAAAGCACCAGTCCCAACAGGCGCCAGCCGAAGCACCAGACTCCGTGCCGCATGAGCTCTAATGTATTCGGGACCCAGGGGCACGATCAGCTGGCAATAAGCACATCATATGCACATCAGGGCTGCAGCTGTATGCACGCGTTGGCTGCCTGTAAGAACAGTAGGCACGATAGCATGATCTTGGCGCACAGCATGTGGTTTACGGAGTGGCTAGCATATGGTAGTGCAAGGCACAGGGTTGCTAACTTAGCATTGGCAGGGCGTGTAAACCTTTCAGAATGTAAGTTAATTCAGCAAGATGTCAGAGTTACGATCACAGAAGGGCATGTGAGCCTCAGCCCGGTGCTGGTGAGCTACAATAGGTGCCGGAATAGAGATCAGGCTGGGGTTCATGACGCTGCGCTCCGAAGGACATTTTCCCATGGAATCTGCTGGAAAGGCTCTTCGACTATGGTACTCATCAAGTCTTATGCCGCTGCGCCTTCCGTCGCTTGCGATGCTTGTGCTGCAACAGCGAATCGAAGAATCAGTGGCATTGAGAGCCTCGAAACAGCAGAGGTAGCTTCAGTGACATGCACCAACCACGCCGTAATGCTTTGAAGCTGCAGGGACACTGGCATGCACCTTGTTCATTTTGTGTTTGCGCTTGCGACGCACGCTGTCCATGAGCATGTCCTCTGCGCCGCTTCGCTGTGCCCACCGCTCCATGCGGGCTGCCAGAGCCTGCTCTTGCTGCAGGATAGGTCTGCGTGCCAGCAACTGCAGCACCTGGCGCTGTGCTCGCAGTGCCGCCACCTGACATGGCCATGATTGTCGTCTACGCGGTCCTGGTGCTGATGCTGCTGCTGCTGCTGCTGTTGCTGTAGCGTAAGCAATTGGCTGCCGGATGAACGCCTGCTGGAACGTCACTGCTGAGGACAGCGGCTGCTGTTCGCCAAGTCGCTCAGCCTCGCAGGTTGCTGGCAAGCCATGCTGGGCAGGGCTGCAAAGAGCTGCTGCTGCCTGCTGTGCATGCGTCGGAGCTGCAAGCAGCAAAGTCTGGAGTTTAGCTCCACAAATGTCAATCAACAGGGCTGACACAGGCATTCTCTTGTGACGGTGAGAGGTGCGGATGCAGCCATGCGCACCTGGAGCGCGCAGGTCTCGGGGCAGGGCGCCGACAAGATCCAGTAACGATACGCACGGCTGCACAGCCTTGCTATGCAGTCCTTGACAGCTGGAAGCAGGGCCAACAGTGGCGCATTGACCGGCTGCCAGTCCCAGCTGGCAGTCTGCAAACGAGGCCGGCAGCGCTGCTGCCAACCTGCTACAAAGAAGCCGTCGCATCATGACAGACACACGGAAGTAGACAGCCGATCACAGTGCCTCAATCTCATGCCTCGATAGCTCAATGGCTCGGTGTTCTGCTGGCAAACCCTAACATTACGAATGCTGACGTGAAACATACTCGATAAGACGGAGCTGCGGAGCATGCATGGCACAAGAGATCGTTGCTGACAACAGTCCTCCTGTCGTTTGAACAATCTTCAGTGCAGGCTTGAAGCTTGTCCAATTTCAGCATGTGTCGTTGCTCACCATCTTGACGTTGTGCTGCGATGCAAGTGCAGCGGACAGCACAGCGCCTTATGCAGCTGAGCGGGCGCGCAGCCTCGCGACAGCTCTATCTGCTTCGTGCAGCTCCGTGTTTGACATCCTTGTGCACCAGCACACCGGTTGTGTTTACCTCATGCGCCAGCGCAGGTGCCGCTCCGCATCGCCGCTCTGATGAATCCACAAGCAGCGCCCAGCGACAGCCACGCTGCGGAAGGCGGCAGATATCAGCAGCAGGTCTGCAAAGCTGCAGCCCAGCATCTGGCAGCAGGATACACCATGCAACTATCTGCCGTGCCGCATCCTCTACGATATCCGCACCTGCACCAGCCACAGCAGGTGCTTCCCCGACTGCAGTCACTCAATTTTACCGTCATGGTACTTCATCCGACTCCGGAACCGAGTATGCAAGTTTGCGCACCTGAAGCTGCCGTTGCCACCGCTACAGGTGAGGAGGCCGCGCAGACGGAAGCAATCCTGCTGGATGTGGGCAGCATGAAGTGCGGCGGCTGCTCCGCCGCCGTCAAACGGCTGCTGGTGGCGCGGCCAGAGGTGCAGTCAGCGTCGGTGAATCTGGTGACAGGCAGCGCTGTGGTCACCATCCACAGCCCAGCAGCGCCCTCCGTCGCAGACCAGCTGGGCGAGCTGCTGACAGCCAAGGTGGGTTGTCAACTGCCCATACCATGGTCAATCTTCTTCCATGGGCCTGTTGGGTCCGGCGATAGAGTGACTTTATCTAGCATGAAGCTTGTACCGCAGGGCTTCCCGTCAAAGCCCCGCACAGCAGGCGGTGGCGGGTTGCTGGCATCTGCGGATGCAGCGGAGGCAGCCAAAGCGGATGAGCTGCGGCGCGGCCTCCTCAGCCTGAGCTTTGCCTGGGTATGCATTTGGATCTACGTCACATGGTGACTGGCTTGACAACAGCAAGGTTCTTTCATGTGTGTGACATTCCAGACCATGCACACCGGCCCATGTGGCAAAATCTGATCCGCAGGGCCTGGTGGCGGTGTGCTGCGTGCATCATGTGGGGCATGCGGCGCACGCGCTGGGCTGGCACGAGCACGCGCACACGCCGCTGATGGCGGCGCTGGGCAGCCCCGGTGTGTCAGCGGGGCTGGGCGCCGTCGCGCTGCTTGGCCCGGGCCGCAAGCTGCTCACCAGCGGCGTCACAGCCTTGTTGAGGTTGGTCCTTATACCCATGAAAGTGTGACTGTCGGGTCGTTCAGCCGTCTGCTGTCAGTGCTGCTGGCACAAGTACAAGTGCTGAGCAGCAGCTCAGGAAGCAGGCTGATTGCCCGTGTGAAGCCAGAATGCCTGGCGAGAGTATTGGGATGGTGATCTTCTATGCTGGCACACGCATCAGCGCTGCACGGGCAAGGATACTCCTTTCATGTTTTCGGTCTGCTGGGTTTGCATGGCACTTGGAGGCGTGCAGCACTGCTGGGCAGCGCAACGCACAGCACATCGCAAAGCCAAGGCAGTGCCGTGCCCTGCACTCCAGCGGCTGGTGTCAGGAGCATGCCCTGACCATTCTGCACAAGCTGCAGGGGCCACCCGGACATGAACTCGCTGATCGGGTTGGGCGCCGCGACATCGTTCCTGGCGGGCGCGGCGTCGCTGCTGCTGCCGGACGTCGGCCTGCAGTCCAGCTTCCTGGAGGAGCCCGTCATGCTGCTGGCCATCGTGCTGCTGGGCCGCTCCCTGGAGGCGCGCGCCCGCCTCAAGGCCTCAGGTGCCCGCTGTGCCTGTGGGTCAGGCGGGGGCTCGCCTGCACTTGATTGGGGCGGCCCACGGGACGGCGGCAGCAACACCCTGAGGCATTGCTGCAGAACGCCATGATGGGGTTGCTGTGCTGGTACTCCCAACATCGAGCTCATGTGCGTTCCTGTGTGGTACAGCCGACCTGCGGACGCTGGCGGCACTCATTCCGGAGCGCTCCCGCATGGTCCTGGAGGCTGCCGCTGCCTCTGGGGCCGCGGCAGCGGAGACGGCGTCTGTGCCGACAGCCAGCGTCGCAGCAGGCGACGTGCTGCGCGTGCTGCCCGGCGAGCGCATGCCGGTGAGGGCCGGCTCCACAGATCCCTGGCTGCAGCATGGTGGAGCAACGGCATTTCCGGCCGTGCTTCCCACAAGCCTCCATGGCACTGTGTCGTCACAAGGTCGCTGGGCGCCTTTCACGTTGCAGCGCTGGTCCAGATTCATACATGCAACCCTCTGCGATCCAAAACACTTGATATGTCCAGGTGGATGGCGTGGTGCTCAGCGGGCGAGCAGTAGCCGATGAAGCGATGCTCACGGGCGAGGCTGCCCTGGTGCCGAAGCAGACGGGTGACCGGGTGAGTGTCCGGAGCCACACTCCTGCTGTACACTTGTGCAGTCGTTGTGCAGCAGGCGTGATGTGGTGCCCGCTGCGTCATGTCAGTCGCTCCGACCTTGCTGATGGCGGATTCTTGGCCATCACCGGTCGCAGGTGACTGCCGGGACGGTGAACTACGAGGGTGTGCTCACCATCGAGGCGTCCAGCACGGGGCAGGACAGCACCCTGGCGGGCATCGCCGCCCTTGTTGCAGAGGCGCAGGTCGGTCAAGGCCATTCGTACCATCAAGTTGACGGTCACTAGATGGCCTGGCAGCAATGCGTCAGCAGCCTGTGTTTCAGTGGCCACGTGAAAGCCACTGTCGTTCTGAGCTCCAAAGTATACTTTGTTGCAGGGGCGGGAGGCGCCTGTGCAGCGGCTTGCCGACTCTGTGGCAGGCCGCTTTTGCTACACAGTCATGGCAGCTTCAGCTATCACCTTCGGCTTCTGGTACCTGCTGGGTGAGCACCTGTGACGGCGCCGCCTTTTTGCAGAATGATGCGCAGCAACCCTCCTGCACGAGGCCAATGTTGCAACATGGGCAGACATCTCTGGACAACTGTCACAAGGGACTGCACTGGGACCTGCATCTGCAGGTCCACAGGTGTTCCCAGATGTGGTGGACATGGCTGCGGGCGGCGCTCTGCCGCTCGCGGTGCGGCTGGCGGTGGACGTGCTGGTGGTGGCCTGTCCCTGCGCCCTGGGCTTGGCGACACCCACCGCGGTAGGCGGCACTGACCAGCACAATCGTGATCACAGATGACCATCGTCTGGCCAGCACCTCGCCTCACTCACCAGGGCCACGATGCCACAGCCCTCAACATGTAGGCTGCCAACCAGCAGGGGTCAAAGCATCAGCATTTCGCACGTTTCTGCCTTCTGCACTTGATGACGTCTGTTTTCCGATGTTCGATTGGCAGCATGAACAATGTGCGTACACCTTTTGACATGGACAGTACCTGAGACGAGCAGCTGGCTGGCTCGTTGCGCAGGTGCTGGTGGCGTCTGCGGCGGGCGCGCGGCGGGGGCTGCTGCTGCGGGGCGGCGACGTGCTGGAGGCGGCGGCGTCGGTGGACGCCGTGGTGCTGGACAAGACCGGCACCCTCACCCACGGGAGGCTGCAGCTGACGGCAGCGGCGCCCCGCGGTGAGCACGCGCAAAGTGTCTCTCGTCTGTTGTTCTTTCTTTGCGGAATTTCTGCCATGCAATGCATCGATGCTGGAGATCAGCAAATTGCAGCGTATGCATCGGGCTGGTGCTGCTGCAGATGGGACCAGCGAGGCAGAGCTGCTGTCGATTGCGGCAGCAGTGGAAGGCAGCACGCGGCATCCGGTGGCGGACGCCGTGTTGGCAGCAGCTCAGCAACAGGGTGATCAAGCTACCTGTGTGCTCCTTGAGACGCGCACGCTAAAATCGACTCAAGTACATTGTGCATGTGCGAAGTGGCCACACTGCTGGTCGACCTCGCAGGCCTGGAGCCCCCGCAGCTGGCGGACGCGTTCACAGAGGCGGGCGAGGGCGTGCGGGGCACCATCGACGGGCGCCGTGTGGCTGCCGGCCGGCGGGAGTGGGTGGCAGACGCCGTCGGCTGCAGCGCCGAGGGGCCGCAGGACGACAGCCACGCGGCCAGCGCGGCAACAGTCGTCTATGTCGGCGTGGAGGGCCGCGGCATCATCGGCAGCCTCGCGTTCAGGGACAGCCTCAGGTGCGCAGCATGAAAGCGAAGAATGATGCGTCTGCATTGCGTCGACGCACCTCAGTCGGAAGTGCCAGCTGTTCACAGAACACGGACCAGGTGCAGAGGGTCCTCCGGCTGTGCTGCAGGCCTGACGCGGTGGCGGTGGTGCGGGAGCTGCAGAGGCGCGGCGCGCAGGTGCTGCTGGTCAGCGGCGACAGCCCGGCCGCCGTGGCCGCCTGCGCCCGCGAAGTCGGCATCCCGGTGCGGGCCGCACTGATAGCCCCATGTCCGTGTGCTGTGAGTGGGGTCGTCCTGATGCCCGGCCTCTGCCGGCACCCGCACTAGGCAATGTGCTTGCATCAGGCACTGCCCCAGCCCCTGCATCCCCAGTCAGCCGTGCGCCCGACCAGAAGAAGGGGCGTGCTTCTGACGCGCAGGAGACAGCGGCGCTGGGCGGCATGCGGCCGGAGGGCAAGGTGGAGGTGGTGCGCCGGCTGCGCGCGGAGGGCCGCACCGTGGCAGCCGTGGGCGACGGCGTGAACGATGCCCCGGCCCTGGCGGTACCCCCCGGTCTCCAATCACACTGCAACTGCTGTTGCGAGACACTGCCTGAATGCATCTGCAGCGCTTAGCTGTCACACGTCCAGATTGCAGCGAGTCCTGCCGGTGCTGTGTGCCGGTGGCGCTGCCTAAGTGATCGGGCTGTGGGCGGCGCAGGCGGCGAATGTGGGCATCGCGGTGTCGGGCGGCATGGACGCCGCGGCGCAGGCCGCCTCCGTGGTGCTCATGGGCGACCGGCTCAGCCAGGCGCTGGAGGTGCGCCGGGGACCGCCCACCTGAACAGCAACTGCAGCACCGAGCGTCTGGCAGTCATGGCTTTCAGATGCTCAACCCACTCGCTGCCTGCACACTTACCGTACACAGTGCCTCTAATGTCCCATCCAATCCCTAATCCATCCCTAATGTCACATCCATGCTTTCTGCTGCCAACAACAGGCGCTGGACCTGGGGCGGGCGACGCTGGCCAAGATCCGGCAGAACCTGGCGTGGGCGCTGGTGTACAACCTGGTGGGCATCCCCCTGGCCGCGGGCGCCCTGCTGCCCGCCTTCGACCTGTCGCTCAGCCCCGCCGCGGCGGGTGAGGCTCCTGCGCCCCGTGAACGTGCACTTGCTGCTATCAGGCGACATTTTCGGGCAGCAGTTCATAAGCCTTGACGAGGGAAGCTATGTAGTAGAGTTAGCGGGTGTTACCGGCGGTGCAGGTGGCATGATGGCCTTTTCCTCCGTGGCAGTCGTCGCCAACAGCCTGCTGCTGCGCAACATGGGGAGCGCCACGGCGGGCAGCAGCGCAGCGGCGGGTACATCAGATAGCGGCAGCGGGAGACGGCCAGCTGCCGCAAGCCACTAAGCCATGTCAGGGTCACATGGTGAAGTGGTGCACATTTTTGATGGGATGTACGGATTGTTTTGCTTGCCAATCTGCCCTCGGTCTGGGCTCATGACAGTGGCATATTGGTGGACGCTTCTTCATCATGTCCGAAGGTGGCGAGCATGACTGAAGCAATTTTCTACGACTAACCGATGAGGTGTCATGAGTGTGAAGCTGTGAAGTGTAAACTACATGTTTATGTACTGGCAGAGATGCTGCAGCACGCTGCTGCGTGCAGTACATCTGTTCTCAGTACATACATCCCACCACAGGGTGGCCCGCACCCAGCAAAGCCACTGTACATGGCAGCTCAGACGCATCATTTGCTGATCCTGGCTCCGCCTGAAGATCACATTCGTTGCAGCTGTGCTGTCATCGTGCTCACAGCGTACGTCTGACGCGAGCCTGTGAAGCAGGCCTGGTTTGCTGTGCGCACATGCCATCAAAGTGGCAGCTGCAATTGTGTTACCACCCGTGCACGCAACAAGGATCCAATGTGACGTCAGAGGCCTCTGAATAGCCCAAAAGGATGTCGGGCGTCAAGCGCAAGGCGGGGCAGCAGCCTGATGCCGCTCCGCTGCCAGCCGTGGAGGTCATTCCCCTGGGCGCGGGCCAGGAGGTCGGACGGTCATGCATCATCGTCAAGTACATGTGAGTCCGGCTGCATCCAGCGCTGAGGATTCCACTGTATTTTGTGGTGATGCATCCTGCGACATGGCGGACCACCGTGACGGCGCCAAGCATTGCCTGCCGCATGCGATGTGCTACAGCGGTCACATTGCCTCCAACGGCGCCCACGCTATGAGTATCGCGGTATATGACTCCAGTTCTCACAGCAAGTGTCCTGGATGCTCTGCAGGGGCAAGACGGTGATGCTGGACTGCGGCATTCATCCGGGCTTCACCGGCCCGGCGTCGCTGCCGTACTTCGATGAGGTGGAGATGGAGGAGGTGGACGTGATGCTGGTCACCCACTTCCACCTGGACCACGTCGCCGCCGTGCCCTACGTCGCCACCAAGACCACCTTCAAGGTGTGCCAGCGCCACTGCTTCACTGACACCCCACAGGCAGCCCCCTGGGGCAATGCCTGGGCGGCGGCGCCCAAGCATCATCACCTACACCGACCGCTACAGCGACAGAAGCATGTTGCTCCCTGTTTCCTCTCTCAGCTGTCCTCTCAAGATCCAGACACTGTTGCTGCACGTGTCTCGCAGGGGCGCATCCTGATGACGCACCCCACAAAGGCGATCGCGCACACGCTGCTGCGGGACTTTGTCAAGGTGTCACGCGGCTCCTCCGACGAGGGGCTGTACACCGAGAAGGACCTGGCGGACACCCTGGAGCGCACCGAGGTCATGGACTTCTACCAGACCATCGACATCGACGGCATCCAGGTGCGTCTTTGCAGCTTCCCTGGTGCAGGCTGTCATGCAATTAGTACTTGAACAGTGTAGCATTGATGGTGTTCCCAACCCCTTGAGTTGTATCGACTTTCTGGGGCAATAGGCGGTGTGCCTACAGAATATGCCACGTCTCTGGATGCCTTGCAACAGGTCACAGCATACCGGGCAGGGCATGTGCTGGGCGCAGCGATGTTCATGGTGGAGATTGCGGGGATGCGGGTGCTGTACACCGGGGACTACAGCCGCCAGCCGGACCGCCATCTGTCGGCCGCAGACCTGCCGACTGTCCGCCCCGACATTGGTGCGTGATCTCGGGGTGTTCTCATGGAGGAAGCCCAGCAACATATGCTGTTGCTCTCACGTGCTATTAGGTTGCTCCGTCCCTCTTCAGAGTTGCTGCTGAAGCATGCTCCGCAGGATCGACTGGCAGATGTTCAGACCCCAACCCACGGAACGACACTCTTGGCGAGGTTGTGAGCCTGTATCTTGCAGTCATTGTGGAGGCGACGTATGGCGTGAACCGGCACGAGGAGCGGACGCAGCGGGAGAAGCGGCTGGTGGAGACGGTGCGCGGCATCGTGTCGCGCGGCGGCCGCGTGCTCATGCCGGTCGTCGCTCTCGGGCGTGCGCAGGTGCCGCTTGCCCTCACACCGCAGTGCACAGCTGTCAGGAGCAGCTGCAGCGTTGCGAGTCCGCAGCTTGGTCCGCAACTGTGAGGCCGCCACCGGCGATGGTGTGGTGTTGGCTGGGATGGACATCAATGCCTGTGCCCACTGCTGCGGAATCTGTCACCTCACAGGGGCAACAGATGTGGGTCTGATCCGATGCAATGGTGACTCAGGCCACATTCCCTGCCCTGGCTGCAGGAGCTGCTGCTGATCCTGGAGGAGTACTGGGAGCGCAGCCCCGACCTCCGCAACGTGCCCATCTACCAGGCCAGCGCGCTCGCCCGCCGCGCCATGTCCATCTACCAGACGTACATCGAGATGATGAACAGCGACATCCAGGCCGCCTTCCAGGTCTGTTCCCGGATACTCGAGGCCTGAGCATTGGCTGCATACCCAGCAGTCTGCCCACGGAGACCGCATAGCGCAGGGACATGCCGTCCATCATGAGCCACTGGGTGCACCATGACCAAGGGTGTCGTCCACATGCACTGTATGCTGCTTGCAGGCGTCGAACCCGTTCGTGTTCAAGCACGTCCAGCACCTCACAGGCTCGCTAGATGACAGCGGCCCCTGCGTCGTGATGGCCACGCCGTCCATGCTGCAGGTTAGTGCTTGGCTTCACAAGCTGTGGCATGTGCTGCCCTTGTGTGCATCAGGCCGCATGCTGCATGATTCGCCCAAGTCCACTCCGAACCGTGTCATTGGCTCTGCAGAGCGGGGTGTCACGGGAGCTGTTCGACCAGTGGGCCGACAACCCGCGCAACGGCGTCATCATCGCCGACTTTGCGGTGGCGGGCACGATGGCGCGCCAGGTGCTGGACAGCCCCGCCGAGGTCCTCACCCGCGCGGGCCTCAAGGTGCAGACTATGTGTGACGTGTATTGAACAGCACGAATGAAACAATGATGTCGAGGAGCTGACTTCAGACCAGAGTCCTGCAGTGCCTCTCCCCACATGTCGTGCAGCCTTTGGGCTTCAGCCAGGGCGTGTTCACAGTACAGCAATTCTCGCGTGGATGCACCGTCCCTGTTGATCACCACCCCTGCTGCTGGCAGGTGCCGCTGCGCATGTCGGTGGACGCCATTTCCTTCTCTGCACACGCCGACTTCCCGCAGACCAGCGAGTTCGTAGCAGCGCTGCAGCCACCCCACGTGGTGTTGGTCCACGGCGAGGCCACCAACATGCAGCGGCTGCGTGATGCGCTTCAGCAGCAGGCAAGCCCGCCTCCACACTGTGTTCAAAGCTGTGCAAGGGTCCTGCCAACGTTTCGATGTGCCGTGAACAAGGACTCGTCAGGACAAGCTATGTTATATGCAAATCTCAAAGCGTGGGTTGCTTGCTTTAAATTGTTTTCCCAGATGCTGCTGTTCTGTCCCTCTACAGATCACGTGGTATGCAAACTGCTGGATCCCTTCACCTTTGCAGGCAAAGGCGCTGGGGCAGGAACGCCAGTTCTACATGCCCCGTGTGACGCAGGCCGTGCGCATCCCCCACAAGCCCAAGCACCTTGCAAAGGTACGCATCGGCAACTGTTGCCAGCTTTGACAGGAGTGTCCAAGGCTGTGAAGGCATGTAGGCATCAACATGAGGCAAGAATGCACTCCTGTTCCCTAACTGGACGAACCATTGAGCACACAGGTGGTCGGGCGTTTGGCGGAGAAGCCGCCGGCCCCCGGGCGGCAGCTGGCGGGGCTGCTGGTGCGGGCGCGGGGGCGCAACGCGCTGCTGGCGCCCGAGGACCTGCCCGCGTACACCAAGCTGCACCCCGGCCGGGTGCTGCAGCGGCAGGCCATCCCGCTCACGCGCCCCTTCTCTGAGGTGTGCTGTCCGCTTATCTGCTGCATAGCTTGTGGTTGAAGTATGTGAAAGTGCTGCCGGGGCTTGAAAAAGTCACAGAGCACCTGCTGTCAAGTCTTACTGCAAGCAAAGTCTAAGGTGGGCAACCACCGACACGAGGCCGGAGAGTGTGCAAGTTGCACCCATGCAGATGGGAATCAAAGTAGCATTGCGCCATGCCAAGTAACCTTGTCGACTGAAACCGAACGGACCTGTGGCCTGCGTCACCAGGTGCGGCTGGCCCTGGAGCTCGTGTTCGAGGGCCTGCAGGCGGCGGGGCTCCCTGGCGCCGGCAGCATCAGCAGCACCGGAGGCAGCGGGCAGGACACAGCTCAGCAGAGCCTGCGCATTGGCGACGCCGTGACGGTCACCCTCGCGGCGCCGCCGCAGCCGCCGGTGGGAATGCCACCATCGGCAAAGCAGTCAGCGACGCAGGCAGCAAAGGCAGACGGTGTCAAGGCAGGAGCGGCTGACACGGCGAAAGGCAGCAGCAGCGTGGCAGGTGCCGATGGTGCCACGCAGCCGCCGCAGCACCTGCTGCTGGAGTGGCAGGGGGGCGCGCTGCCGGACATGCTGGCAGACGCCGTGATCGCCGTGCTCCTGCAGGTGCTCCTCACCCGTGGGCAGTGACCACCTTCGACCTCCCCGTGCATGGCATTTCGCATCGCGCAGCATTGCAGCTTTGCGGGTCCCGAATTGATGAACCACAGCTGGGCTTCAGATATCAGTCCTGACATGAGCGTGTTGCCCAGCCTGTCATTCTGGTGTGCCCACAGCTTTGCCATTTGCATATGATGTTGCTACCTCTAGTATGCATTGACTTCTGGATGTCATAAGCCCATTGAGCGCACGTCACTTGACACCTCGACCTGGCATGGCTGCAGACGATGGGCGAGCCGCAGCTGTTGTCAGGTGCAGAGAAGCGGCGCCGCCTCGCCCTGGCAGATAAAGACTATGCAGCCGTCGTCAGCGCAGGTGGGGACCTCGTTCCAGTCAGCCCACCACATCATCACATATTTGCCAATGACGTGACAGGCCTTCCCAATGCATGATACTGTGTATGATCCAATATACCATGGCTTTTTACATCTGCCTTGTGCATTGATGTGCAGAGATGGAGATTGTGGCAGCGATGCTGACGGCGCAGTTCGGCGAGGCCAAGGTGGACTCGGAGCAGGAGCTGGTGCTGCTGCAGGTGCCCCTCGGCCCCTTGCATCGCTGATTCGTTCAACACGACATCCTTTGCACTAAGGTTGCCAGGGGTCAGGTTGACGCAACAGGAACACGTGGCTCTTGCTGCTGATCGGTGATTGGCGCTACCGGCCAGTTGCATTGGTTCCAAAGCCACACTGCAGGCGTCTTTGTGTCCATCTGCCAGGTGGACGGCGTCGATGTGGTGGTGGACCACCAGGCCGGCAAGGTGGACTGCACCGACCCGGGCCTGCAGGTGCGCGAGCGGCGGCTGGGAGCCCCTGCTTCGTGTGCCAGCCTGAGCCAAGTCCCACTTGCACGTTTGAGGAGGTCATTTGCTGGACAGCCACGGGCTGGCTTCTTTTCGCTGATTGTGTCTGGTCTGGCTGCGTCAACAGGTCCGCATCCAGAAGGCTGTGGGGCGGCTTCTGGCGGCGATGCATCCAGTCCCGGTGGATCAGCTGTGACAGAGCCCGGCACAATGGCGGCAATGCTCGGAGAAAGGGGCCATGGAGCCTGTAGATTTTGTGGGGCCAGTGGAGTTGGCCGTTTTGCAGGGCGAGTCTAAGTAACACGAAGTGTCTGTGGTTTGAAGCTTTGGTTTGTAGAGACGGCAAATGAGTTGACATCGTGTTCACGGCCCAAGATCCAGTGCACTTCAGATTCGCGATCAACAGGTGCAACGCTCCATGTAAAGGAACAGGATCACAGCTTCAGTTCAAGTTGTTCGTTCCCATCGCGTCAATGTTGTTTGCAGATCCTGCTGTGCTACTTTGCTGCCAGCACTGACGCAAAGATGATGAGGGCACCGCCAAATATCTCAGTTGCGCCAAGTGCTGCCTCATGCAGCAGCACGATCGCGATAGCTGTGGACCACAACGGAGTGGTTGAGAACAAAACCTGCGCCCTGGCGGCTGGTACACGGCTTTGCCCCTGCATCAGAAACATCTGCTCCTGTACACAAACGTCTGATAAGAATGGGCATGCAACGAGCAACAACTGGGGATCATGGCATCCACACAGCGAATGCTGATGGAGCAAGGTGCTCACCCTGGACTGCAGAGCTGCAGCAGTCGCGCCTGACACAGCCATGAGGGCTAGCACAAGCCATGCTTCAGGGCTGCGGTAGCCCGGCCAGAGAGACTGCAGCGGCTGCCCATGTGCTGCAGTGGATACGCAGGTCACCCCAAACCAACCTGAGCAGCAGGGAATGATGTGGAACCTACTTTGACGGTGGTCAAATCACACTCAAAGGTGGACAACAGGGTCAGCAGCCAGTGCAGAATTTTTGGGCTTGAAATGCAGGGCCAGTGCGACCGGACATCCACATGGTGCACCTGCAGCCAGCGCGGCAAGGCCACTGCTCTTGGCCAGCGCCAGCTGCAGCGGCCGCAGGCGCGCAGCAAAGAATCCAATGCGGACAGTGGTAAGGGAGTAGCAAAGCGCAGCCAGCACCACTGCAGCATCTCCCCCTGCACCCAGCCAATTAGAAAGCATTGCCGAACGTCAACCATGAACATCCAGACGGCCATGCAGCAGCCGTTTTGGGCATCATGTCAGCTGCATCTCAGCACCCTTGTGAGAACAACACCCACGTCCAAACTGCGGCGTCAACTGCTGCACGGCATCAGCGGCTGGGTGTGCTGCGGCTGAGAACAGGACTGTGCCGCCTGCGCCCAGCAGCGTCGCCAGCCACACCACGCTGCTGACCTTGCTGCCCGTGAGCCCGGCGATCAGCGGCGTGAACAGCGCTGTCGTGTGGATCAGGAAGGCGCCCTTGGTGGCCGTCGTGGTCTCCAGTCCCACCGCCTGCAAGGCAGCATCATTGGGAGATGAGGATAGTGGAGAGGCTGGTTGAAACCCCAGCCATCAGCGTGGGATCACCGTGGCAAAATGCAGTGCGTGTCAGCCAGCGTCAGAGTACCAGGCAGCGGTCAACAGCTGAGATGCAGCATGCCCAGAAGCGTTCGCATGTACCTGAGAGGCAGTGCCCAAGAAGTTGAGCAGGCCCAGCTCCATGGCAGCGCGCCAGAACGTAGGTGTGAACGTCTGCTGCCGCTGTGCAGCCGCACCATTGTCCCCCTCTGCACGGCTGCTTGCAACTCCTGCAGCAGATTGCAAAGACAAGTGGCATACAAGCAATACATCCCAAGGGCAGAAACCACTGTGTGATGCATGCCGAGCAGGGCCGGGTCAGCGAGGGTGTCGAGCGCACGGACCTCGTGCCAGGAGCACCGGCGGCAGCAGGCAGGCGGCCTGCAGCAGGGCGCGGCTCGTGGTCAGGGCCACCGGCGTCGGCGGCCCGGGCAGCATGTACAGGTAGCGCAGCGCCGGGGAGTAGGTGGCCCACAGCCCGGACACTGCCAGCAGGCTGAGGGTGTCGGCTGCTGTTGCATCATCGGGCGGTGCCGCTTTGGGGTGCTGATCAGCTGCATCGTCTGCGGTGCGCTCCTCCACCGAGGTGGTACTGTGATCGCTGTGCTGCGCGTCGCATTTGGCAGTGCAGGCCACGCGTCTGCTGCGAGTATGTGCCGTGAATGCTTGCCGCCGCCTCGCGATGCACCAGGTGCGGTGGACGCTGCGCTTCGCACCGCCTCGGAGTCCAACGTCACCGAGGGGTGCATGAAGGCATTGCATGCGCACAAGATGGACTGCGTGCCAAGCTGAGCAGGGGATCGATGATCAAGCAGTAGCGCTGGCCGCTAGCGTCTCATGCATGCTGTTGGCGCTCGTGCTGCAAATGATCAAAACGCATGCTCAAGCCAGTGTGCCACTGCCCAACGGTCAATATCAGAGCCCCGGCTCGGCTGCGCGTGGTTTGGCATCGATATGCAGGGTGCCACACCTGCGGTGCAAATTGCAGAATGTCGCTTCTTTGCAGTTCCGTTTGACTCATCGGGGAAGGACAGACCATGTTGCGCATAACAGGCCGTTTTGACCGAATGGACGATCTCGTGGTTGATCGGCCTTGCTGCACATTACACTGATAGAGCAGCAGATGGAGGCAGATGGTCTGAATGTGTCACCACAGTTGCGTTTCTCATCAGAATGCGCACTGCCGAGCGTGTATGGTACTGAATGTCAGCCAACCTGCAGTCCTGACGATGATGCAGCGCGGCTCAGCGGCCGGCCCACGTGACCTCCTACATCCTCTACAGCGAGTCTCTCCAGAGATTGATTCACACGGCGACCTGCTTGCTGGGGAAGAGCTCGTGGAAGGGCTTCAGCCCGCTGCTGCTCTGGCTGCCGCCGCTGCAAGCGGGCGCATCCCAGGAGTTGTCACCGAGAGCCCCGCCCAGCCCCAGCAGTGACCCCACGTCCATCGCGAGCTGCGACAGCGCCTCGCCGCCCAGCAGCCCGCCGCCAGCGAGGCTCACTGCTTCGGCACGCTCCTCGGCAGCGGCAGGGGCGCCTGCTGCTGGTGGTGGTGGTGGTGTACTGGCGCCCGCTACCGCCCTGCTGCCCGTCACTGCAGCAGCGGCTGGAGCCACAGCTGGCTGTGCGGCAGCGGGGGTCCTTGCGCCGAGGCGGCTGGCATCGGAGGTGGCAGCGGGGCCGCAGCCAAGGGGCAGCACCCCAGCGCCCAGCAGGGATGACGGCAGCGCAAGGTTCGACTGCTCCTCCGAGCCCAGCAGCCGCTCCAGTATGCCTGCCATGTCTGCATTGCCAGCGCCGCCCTGCAGCATGGCAATGCACACACGGGTCAAGAATAGCATCCTGGCATCCAATTTTCTAGCTGGAGCTGCAGCCTACATGTGGACCATGCCTTTTGCTGGGAGATCATTCGTGGCCAGCTACAGCAAGAACAGCACCTGATTGCGCTGCACGGTCAGGGCATCGTGCAAGCTGCCCAGGCGCTCTGGCCGCTGTTGAGCGGATGGGGCTGCGCCACCGGCGCTGGGCAGCCGGCTGTCTGCAAGATCTGCAAAGTAGCGCAGCGGCAGCGGAGAGACCTGCGCGTGTGCTGTAGACTGCAGCACCGCCGCCGTACCTGCAGATCAGCCACATGATGTTATTGATCATTGACACCGTGCTGAGACTCTCAGCACAACACTGCTCAGCGAAGCCAGAAGGGGGCCGGACATCGCGCCTGTGCTTCTGTGGGGCCGCGTGCCGTGGCCCCAGCCCGCGGCGAAAGCGTTGCAGCTGTCCTCCATGCCAAACTCGTTCATGCAGGGCCCCGAGAGCAGCCCCGCCATCGAGCCGCCCCAGTTGCTGTGCTGCGGCGGTGCTGCGGCGTACGTGGTGGGCGCTGGTGCGGCGGCAGCGGCGGGCGCAGCTGCCCCTGCTCCCGCCAGGAGCGACTGGAAGCTGGCTTGCACAGGCACTGCAGTGGGCACCGCGGAGACGGGTATAGCGCCTGGCGCTGTTCTGGCTTGTGTTCCTGGGGCTGGCTGCTCTGGCCCAGACGGTGCCGGCGGCCCCAGCAGGGATGGCGTCACCAGCAGCGAGGGCGGCGGCCACGACATGCCGAACAGACCATCATCATCATCGGGCTGTCCACCAGGGGCAGCTGGCTGAGCAACAGGGGCCACAGCAGCGCTGCCCGCAAGCGCTGAGGCTTCACGCCCACCAATATGCTCCGCTGCAACCTTGCTGCTCGGCAGGTGAGGTGCGGGTGACGTGTGCGCTTCCAGCTGGGCTGTGCTCGCTGCTGCACTGGAAGCTGCTGGCAGAGCGGCCTTCTTCATGGACTCTGGCTGCTCTACATCCAGCTTCCGCTTCCCGGCAGGCCGTGGGTCTGGAGGCTGCTGGAAGGACTGCGGCTGGAGGCAGGCCGCTGACGCTGCCCCCACCTGCGCTCGCTGCTCCGCTGGGTGGCCTGCTTGCCAGCGGTAGTTGAGCTGGAAGGTGGCTGGTCGCCCAGCCTGCGTGAACAATTGTCCCACCTGCGGATGCCAAAATGCAGGCGTCTAACTGTCGCCTTCCATGCACATGCTGTGCGTCACCCGAGGCAGGCAAAAAGCCCTCTTGAAGCTTCCTGCTGAAGCTGACCATGCAGCAACCCACCAGCATGTTCGGCTGGGCAGCAGAGAGAGCCGCTGTTCTGGTGGTGGTGCGAACAGCCGCAAGGCTCAGCTGAGGCGGGAAAGTCGCTTGCCACTTACTTTGCAGGTGCTCTGCCAGAAACTGTACCGACTTCGCCACCCTGTTGACCAGGAACAACAGCAGAGCTCAATACTCGCCATCGGCATAGGTGCACCGGACTCCGTGGCAAGGGGATATGCAGGTTGCATGGCTGGCAACCGAGTTGCTGGTCCAGCACTTACTTGAGGTTGGCCAGCTCCAGGTAGGGGTTGGCTCCAGCAGCCTCGACGACAGCCTTTGCTGCGGCGTCGAAAGGCAGCATCTGCACCGTGACCCGCCGCGGCAATGGCTGACTGCTGGCCGCCGCAGGGCTGTCGGCGGCAGCAGCTGCTGGTACAGATGTCGGACCTGCAGCAGCTGCGCCCCCATCCGACGGGTTGCAAATCAACGCTGACGCTGCTGCGCCTGCATCGCAGAGCGGCTCGTGCCTGCAGGCGTGCGCTGTGGTGGCCGACGGCGCCGCCTGGGGCTGGAAGCCCTGCGCTGCTGGGGGCTGTGTCGGCTGCTGGGCGCGCTTGCCGGGTGACAGCCGCTTCGCCTCTGCTGCTGCTGCTGCTGCCAGGGCTGCTGCCGTCGGGCGCACCTTGCTGGCCTGCTGCAGCAGGCGGCCCACGCCCTGCACCATGTGTTCACCACATCACCTCTGACTCAGCTTGCTGCCAGGCACTGGTCCCACGATGTGTGCAGATGCGAATGCAGCACACCTGCTGCACGGCTGCATGGAAGTCCCGAGTCTTCCGCGGCTTGTGTCGCATTGAGCGGGATGCATCGCTGCCGCTACCGCCACTCTGTGCCTTGCTCACCCACTGCAACGTCACGCGTTGCCGAAGTGAGCATCCGTCTTGCAGTCGGACACGGAAAGGTGCATCTTCGATTTCAGAGGTTGCCTGGTATCAACTGCAGAGACACAGACAAGCGGGGTGACAAAACGCACATGAGTCCAGAAGATAAGCATTGCCCGGTGAAGAATGCCCAGGTCCTGCATACGAGTGGTGCGCAAACGTAAACGTGTGAAACGTGAGATACCAAAGACAGCTGACAGCACACGCTCCTTACTTTTGCATGGAATGCTGGTACTCTGACTGCCATGTACGCGCGGCGCACCTCATGAACGCTCATCTGTGCTTCGCACGTCAGTGCAGCATCCAGGCGCTTGATCATCCTGCCGTAATACGCCCGCACCTGCACGTCGCAGGGTTGTAATCCGCTGGAAAGCCGCACGCGCGCTCTGCTTTTCAAACCCCAGGCTGTGAAATCGGCGCATTAGGGTCGCGTTTTCCTGGTGCTCAAGCATTGCAGCGCAGTGTCACCTGGATATAGTCCTTGGTGGTGATTGTCTTGGCCGCCGCCGTGCACACCACGTTTGGCAGGCATCCGGCATTGGCTTTGAGCGCCACGAAGAAGGCGTCCTCCTCAGCATCGCTCCACCTTTCATATGACCGCTTCGCCGTTGCCTTAGCAGTGCCTGCAAATGAATTGTACATTGGGAGTCTGTTTCACATCTGGCAGGCTGCCATAGCTGTGCCGTTGACGTGACGACGAACCAAGGAACATGCTGTACCTGCTGCGCCTGCTCCCGCCGTGCCGGCTGCACCGTGCAGAATGCTCGTGGGGCTGTCGAGACCTTGCCTTGAAAACGACACGGGCGGCTCGTTGTCGGGTGTGCGGGGCTCGCTGCTGTCCGCGCGGGTGGCTGGCGGGTGCGCAGGCGACTGCTGCGCAGATGCGTGCTTTGACGGCAGGCTTGCCAGCATAGCGTCCACGGGCTGGCCCGTTAGCAGCTGCGTCATGCCTGCTACAACGTCTGCATCACGTGCCGCCATGGCATGCACGCAGGCATGGCAGCGTCACTGCTTCAAAGTCGATTGAAAGACCTTGCTTGTGCATGCGAACTCAAATGTGCGCGCAGTCAGCTGCAGGCGTTGCCAAACCCTGGGCACCGCGATGCAAGCGTCAAGCTGTAGTGATGAAGTCTTCAAGATAACGCGCCAGATGCATGCACTGAAGTAGCCTGGCCCTCGGTCATCTGGCCGTTTGTGCTTCAAATCGGAGGGTCTTCAGGGGCAGACGGGGGCCGCGCCGGTCGGGTTTGCTGCACCCGCAAACCTGCGCCTCTCATCGACAGACCACCCCCGCACAACACATAACATCTGAGTAGCTGATTGTAACGGGTACGCTCCAGTGGCGGCTGCATTCCGTGAACAATGGCGGGCGCACTTGACAGGGATGAGCTGTGGCGCAAGGCAAAGTCATACACAGACACGCTCTGCGCATACGGCAAGCCAGTGGTGCACTTCGGCTTCATCCCCGCCATCATCCTGCTGGGCATGACCATCACAGAGCCGAGGCCATCGGTGGCGCAGCTGCTCAGCCCCATCTGATGCGATGTGCACAGCAGCAAGTACGGCGTGAGCCCTTGCCAGTTGCTTGGGGCCATGATGTATACAGCGGGGTAGCAGCGACGCTGCCAGGGCTGCAAGCGTCACGTTCTGGGGCTTTGTTTGGGCGTTGTTGAGGCTACATGACTGTCGGGTTCGACTGGATCGGTGGTGTGCAGCTGGCACTGAGTGCCGCTACGACGGTCAAGCGAGGGCACCACATCTAGATTTGTAGACAGAGGTGGCGGCTATGCGGAGGAGCTAGCTGATAGTGTACAGAGTCACTGTGCCGTGGGCGTTCAAATGTAGACAGCCAACTGATTCTCAACGGATTGCAGTGCAAACTCCAAACGCTGACCTCGTCCATCCATCCTGAGCCCTGTGTTGCCACGCATCACGACCCCCTTCTGCAGGCTGCTGAAGGCAATGCATGGCAACACGTAGTCGTGCTGACCGCAACCTTCCCAAATGCATGCTGCCACCCAACACTCAGATGCAGCTCTAGACGGCAAAACCATGCACTCTGGCTCTACCCTGAAAACTACTCGCAGCCGGCTGACATGGTGTGCACTAGGCTCAAGCATTTGTTGGGCGCACAAGACCCTGGCTGGTGTACAAGTCCGACTAGGCAGCGCGCACACTGCGCAGCGCTGGTGCGCCTGGAGGGAAGCGTGCGTTGCCTGCGCGCTGCTGATGAGGGCGCACCGGCGACGCAACCCCTGGGTCAGTCCCCATTGGGCGGCGGGGGCTGCTGCTGCTGTGGCGGCGGTTGAGGCCGCGCAAACCCAGGCCGGCTGGGCGATGCAAGGGTGCTGCCTGCGAAGCTGCTGCTCATCCGCGGGGGCGGCCGCCGCGGGTAGCCCTCCATGGGGGGCGGGGCGCCGCCGCCGCCGGACCCGTGGTCCCCGCCGCCGCCAGCCGGAGGCGTGCTGGGGCCGTGCACGCTGCCGGAGCTGCTGCTGCTGGCGCTGCTGTACGCGGTGGCCAGCGACCCGCCACGGAGGCTGCCACCATCCATGCTGCTGCCGTCCGCCCCGCCGTGCACTGAGCCGCCCCGGCCGCCTGCTTGAAATCAACAGCAATGTGGCATTCATGCATGCGGGTAGCCTGGAGTTCAGTCGACCTGCATCAGACATGCTCGTGAACATGGCTACCACTTCTACTTGCGTCCTGTGACGGTATGACGCAGATACTTGGAGGGTGCAGCACCTGCGCCGGAGGGTGGGCTGACGCGCAGGTCCCGCCGCAAGAACTCAAAGCTCTTGTAGTCCTTCAGCGCTGCCGGCACCGGCACCTCCGTGTACATGTCCTGCGTATGGGGCAAGGCTGCATCGCCTCAGTCTGGCTCAGCAGATAACTGGCTGTTGAGATCCAGCTCAGGCGCCCATTGAAGCGAGCCATGATGCGTGCATGCCAGGGGCACACCTTGTCCTCCATGAGAGCGGCGATGTCGTCAAGGGAGAAGGGGATGGACGAGTCGTCGTCCAGTAGGAAAGAGTGGCTGGCGGCTGTGTTGTTGTCCACCATCAGCTGCTTCATGCGCGCTAGCACCTGCACAGTACAGCAAAGGCGTAAGTGCACGGTCCAGCTGTCACTATCATCCCGGAGCTCTACAAGTGACAGCACACTGCCACAGGTGATATGGCAGCCATGAACGATGGCGGCTTTCGGCCAGGCGAAATCATACTGTGCTGAGAGGGAAGACATCGATCGTATGCAATGATTGCTGTGCACACCTCATGCGCCACGGTCTCTGTGTTGTAGCGGTCGTCCCAGTACATGGTGCTGATGCGGTACAGCTGCTGCACGCTGAGCACCGGGCACAGGTCGTTCGTGATCTCCTCCAGGCTCTTCTTGTGCTTCTGGTGGATGACCAGGAACGTGACCGCCTGCATGCGTCAGGCGCTCTCGTCAGAGAATGCCATGGATCGTGCAGTGGCCTGGATCATGGCAAGCTGTCTGCAGCTGTGTTGCATGTGGCAAACAGCACGACAGACTGGCAATATTGGTGTATATGGTGCAATCAGGAGGTACAGGTTTGCCACTTGCTGCTGCTCGCAAGGTGTGAAAGGGTGCAGCACCTGGCGGATGTAGCGCAGCTCGTCCCAGGACTCGCCGACCCACTCCTTGCCGGCGCCGTGGATCCAGTTCTCCACCTCCGCGAGGCCCGTCTTCACGTACTCGCCGTTGGAGAAGGAGCAGCACTCGCGCCGCAGCAGCAGCTGGTTGAACAGCTGCACGTTGACGAAGCTGAACAGCTGCTGGAACAGCTTCTTGACCAGGAAGGGCGGCACGTTGTTGCGCTTCAGCGTGTCCAGCAGCCCGTCAAACACGCGCAGCACGTTGCCCCAGTGCGGGCTGAGCTGCGTCACCAGCGTGCCTGCAGCAGACAGCAGGGGCAGCCCGTCAGCTTGAGCTACCTGGTGTGCCGCAGCTTCACAGCTCTGCAAGGCCACGACATGCTGCGACCTTTCCAAAACAGTCGGCAGTGGATGCCATCGGGCGGTGCAGCTGAGGCAATGCAGACTCGACCCTCGAACAACACACTCGCAGGTGGGCATGGCAGCAGGGGCAGCGGCACCCACCGGGCTGCGGGGGGGCGCCGGAGGTGCGGGGCGAGGTGGTGCCCCGGCGGGAGCGCGTGGCGGCGGTGCGGGGCGCGTGGATGCAGGCCGCCAGCTGCGGCGTGATCTCCTTCTTGACGTTGTCCCGCAGCATCGGGAAGATCTTCTGCACGAACGCGTCCAGCTGCTGCTTGAACAGCAGCGCCGGGTACTTCGCCTCCACCTGTTGCAGGCATCGCAATACCACTCGCGGTCAGATGTAAACTCCCTGATAGCATGTCAACATAGGATACTCATGCCTCTTTTCGCATGAACATGATGTGAAGGCAGGGAATGGATGCATCGACAGCATGCAACACATGCACACCTGCCGGAAGCCGCCCGCTGCGCCTCCGTGAATGGAAGCAGCGCCATCTGGTGTCGGCGCCCCTGCATGCCCCGTCCTCGAAAAGAACGACGTGAAGGACCCCTGCTTCCCGAAGAAGTTCCTGCACATCACAAGGCTTTGGCACATCAACGACCCCTGCCAAACCTCCATCCTGACATCGGCAAGCAGCTGTGATCCTGTATGTGTTGCGGGTGTGGTGCTTCAAGAAACAGCATATGGGACAGCAGACCCTCAAAACATGCTGCAGGCCTCACCGGGAGGATCCGGGCGAGCGCACACGGGAGGTGTAGGTGCCGCCGCTGGCAGGCTTGATGTTCTTTTGCAGCAGGTACAGCAGTGTGACTGTGTTCGACAGCCAGTACCCCAGGCATGCGTTGTTCTCCTGCTGTGCCTCAATCTGCAGCGAACAAAAGCAGTCAGCATAGGGGTGTTGTACTGCACCGATGGTTGCCAGGTGCAGTTGCCAGGTGCAGGACATTTGGTTGAAGCCACGCATCTGGGCCTGGCCATAACGGCAAGAGTTGACCTGGGTGCCCATTGTGTTGATGATCTTGTCGAACAGGCTGGTGCGGTCGGCCTGGAAGGCCTTCCACTGCAGGCAGCACCGGAAGATGACCATGGCCGCCAGGGGCCGCCCCCTGTGGAAGCCCACATCGCCTGCACACACATGCAGCGGTTCAGGCTAGCCACCAGGGGTGCTGTGCCAAACTCAGTACTGATATGAGATGTGGCCTGTTACATTATGCTGTTGCTATGGGACCTTTGGCAATAGGCAAGCGTGATGACCCAGAAGGGTTGCGCAACAAGATTTACACACAAGATATGTTCACCAGAGATGCAGGCGAGCAGCTTCTCCTGGTCCTGGCTGCGCTGCTCCCGCAGCAGCTGCTGCTGCTTGGCGTACAGCTCCCGCTGCCGCCTGTCCATCTCGGAGATGCTGCCGTCTGCCTGCGTCGCGTCGCCGTTCTCCCGCGGCCGCGCACCCGGCGCCGCTCCCTGCAGCCACAGTGGACCCGGTCATTTCCGCTTCTGCTTGGCGCAGTACGAGCGCTGCCTCACAGGCGAGCTGGCCAGGGCTCACGTCAACAAGGTGTACTGCAACACGACGTGGCAGCATTACGACCAGAGAGCCTGCGCTCAGCGCACCGGGGCAACGGTGCCAGCGGGGCGCTGAGCTGGCTGTGCGGGCGCCACGCCGTTGGCGTCCACCCGCTGCGGCACGGGGCTGTTGGGGATGGTGATGTACTTCCGCATCCGCTCCATGACGCCTGCATCACAGATGTGCGCAACGTTTGGAGGAACGTGGTGAAGGGGCATTTGATAATGGGAGGCCCTCCTGGTCAGCACTGGGGACTGCACACCAAGGGCGAGATTGCACCGCAGGCTGAACCACCTGAGTCTGCGCCGACTGGGCTGCCGGCGACGGCCGCCGGCGGGGTGGCAGCCAGCGGCAGGGGCTGCTGTGCGCCGGCGGGGGCAGCGGGCTGCAGCGCGCCGGCCTCGATGTCCTCCTCCAGCTTCTTGAGGTTCTGGCTGGCCAGCAGCGCCTCCTCGCGCGCCGCGTTGCGCTGCTTCACCGCATTGTTCAGGCGGTTGAGCAGGTCCTTGACCTGCCCCGACGCCTTGCTCTGCACGCGGGTATAAGCACATCAGGGCACGTTGCAGCATAAGTCCATGCAGATGGAATGGGATGTGGTCTGCTGGTGGCACACAGCAGGGTCAAGTGCTCCGTGTAAGGCACAATAGCGATGCTTGCCCATATGCCAGACAGGTGAACCATGAGGCAACACACCTCCAGCTCCAGGCGGGCCTTCTCGGCGGCCTGGATGCGCTGCCGCGCGGTGTTGACCTCCCCCTGCAGCGCCGCCCGCGCCGCCTCCGCCTCCTTGGCCGCCTCCGCCGCGGCGGCCCGCTGCTCCTCCAGCTGCGCCCGCACCTGGTCCCGCTCCTTCGCGGCCGCCTCGAGCTCTGCCGCCGCCTGGCACAGGGTCAGTGAGAGCGCCAAGAGTCAGCAGCCGGCTTGTCTGTCACCCTCGCCCCTGCCTGGCACTGCCCATAAGCATGCATCACACACGCCGAGCCCTGAGGACGCTGCAGTGGTGAACCGCTGTGTAGCTGCACGCCTCAGAGCCCACAAGCCGTCAGGTCTCACCTGCGTCTGTGCAGCGGCCTTGGCCTCGGCCAGCTCGGCCTGCAGCTGCGCCACGCGCGCCTCTGCAGCTTCCCGTGCCGCTTTCTCGTCCTGCAGTGGCCCCACATGAAACTTGCGGGACAGGCGCCACCCTGTACTAGAACTGCACCAACACAGGTGTAGCTGCACCCGCAGCCAAGTACAGTGCCACTGCCACGCTTGCCGAGGAGGCCCACCTTGTACGACTGCTTGAGCTCGTTGCGCTGGTTCTGCACCAGCTCCAGCGTCGAGGTCATCTCCGACACCTTCGACTCCAGGAACCGCTTGTCCTGCATGAGCTTGCCAGCCTCCCGTGCCTCTGCCCGCAGCGACCTGCACGGCCGCAAAACTTGTTGATTTTGTACTATTTGGTTTTGAAAAGCAAGCTGAACAAACGTATTACAGAGCTGTGGTGCTGCTTTCTGTCTACATAGACACAGTGGAGAGGAGGATGCTCCGACAGTATGGCACCTGAGCTTCCGCCTGGCGATGCGCGCACGCCATGCATTCTGTGCCAGGATGACGCAGCGCAGGTCCTGCCGATAACTGGCTTCTGCGCGGTGCCGCCTGTAAGCGCTCTGAATAGCCAGCGCTGCCCTGTGCTGCCTGCATTTGCCAGGCACATGCCCGCGTCAGCGCCTCAATCACTTTATGAACATCAGTCAAGCAACAGGGGCACACCTGAATCACATATCCTTGCTACCATAGGCCTGTCATACATGCCAGGTTGTGCCATACCTGATATCCTTTGTATAGCGGCGGGCAGCCCGGCCGCGGTAGCCAGCCTGGATGGTGACGATGGCACGCCGCGTCTGCATGTACTGCTTCCTGGCCAGGTGCATGCGCAGCGAGGACTGCACCACGGTCGCGGCGTGCGTGCGCCGCCGGCGCCGGGCCTCTGATCGGGCCGCCATGCCACGTGCGCCGGCCTGCAGCATGGGAGGCTCCATCGTGTGCAGCCTGCCTTTGAGGCATCAGGAAGCGGCTGGCCCAAACCAACAGCAGATGACAAGACGTCTGGATTGAGGCGCCTGATGACGATGCAGCTCAATTGTGGCACCTGCAGCGTGATCGCGGCACGGCGGGTGCGCTGGTACCGGCTGCGTGCAACAAAACCCTTGATGTGGCGCTGGATTGTGGTCGCCGACCGGTTCATGAGCTCCGTGCGCCGCTTATCCAGCACCGCCATCTGCCCCGCCCGCAGGAACACCTTCGTCTTGCCCATCTGGTATCCCTGTCAGCATAGAGACAAGCATATCTTTAGTACCGAGCAGCAGGTGTGCTACAGAATAGGATTGAAAGGTCGCTGCCCAGCAGTCCGCAGCGGTCGCATGAGGACGATGCATGCCAAGATGCCTCCGCGCCGCCAAAGTCAAGCGCCACAGTGACGAGCAAGGGATGTTAGGGGACGCCTACCGAAACTGGCCCTGCTGCCCACCTTGAGGCCGGTCTTGGCCAGCAGCGCCTCCGCCATGGCGGGGTCGTCCAGGTCGTCGCGCATCAGCAGCTCCGGGGCCAGGTTCCAGAAGTGGTCCACGAAGTCCAGGTACAGCGACTTGGTGGGGTACCCCGCGCAGCTGATGCGCACCGCCTCCAGCACCCCGCCGCACCGCAGCTGGTGCAGCGTGTTCAGCGCCTCGAACTCCGCTGGCCTGCGCACCCCACACCAGCGTGTGCGCCGAGGTGCTGCAGCAAGTTGAGCCTTGACCACCAGGACAGCTGCGGAAATTCCTCTCTGGTCTGCGAGCTGCATTCGATGTGGGAATGTCCTATCAGCGGCAGACTGGTGTGTGGTGCGGTGGCTCATGTGTTGCGCACCGGTTGCGGGAGTTGGGCTTGATGCAGCGGATGTAGTGGGGCTCCATGCGGTGCAGCGCCTCCATCAGCTCCGCCAGCTGCTTCTTGAAGCGGCTCGCCACCGACGAGAACTTGTAGCCCTGCCCCACCTTGCTGCCCTTGCCCTGCACCCCACCATTGCCATGTTAAAGACGCCGCGGTCCTGCTCGCCGTAAACTCAGCAGCAGCAGCAGCCCATGCAGCCACATGGTTTCATGAAATAAATTCCTCAGCGCACCTGCGCAGGCTCGGCCTCCACCTCTGGCGGGAACAGGACCTTGATGAAGGTCTCGCTGGAGTTTTCCAGCAGCAGCTGGTGCTCCGCCACCACAAAGTCGCGGTTCTTGACCAGGAAGTTGTCTGTGCTGTAGGACACCTGTGGCACACAACGCGCCAGCTCAGGACGCTGTGCATAAGCATGCCCTCCGTCATTCACTTGCAGCATGCTCTGGATGCAGGCAACACCAGGCAGCAACGCGCACCCCGCCGGCATAGTGCTCAATCGTGAATGCTGTCTGGCTGAGCTTGGGTTTCGAAAACCGCTTGGAGTCCTTGACAGTGGGGCTCTGGTACAGCCTGTTGGCATAGTCTGCATTTGTTGCCTGCAGCAGGGATGAGGACGGGGCGTATCAGGTGGGCCATTCAGTAGACCAGAGCCTGGCCAGCACGGCCATCTGTCGCCATGCTCACAACACATCACGCCCAGCAGCAATGTTACCGCACCCGTGGGAACTTGCACTGCTCATCCAGCAAGTCGATGATGCCCAGCGGCTTCTCAATCAGGTCCAGCACATCCTGCAAATGGTCGCCATCGGCTCATGCGTGGACTTGCGCCGCCACAGCATACAGACCAGATTTAATGACATTGCCATTGCATGGGTTTGGAGAGAGGGAAAGGTTTACAAAAACCACAAGGACAGCACCTGGTTGTCCACGAACTCGATGTACGACCAGTCGATCTCCTCACGCTCATACTCTGCCTGCTCCATCTTGAAGACGTGCTGGTTGAAGTGCTGCTGCAGCTTCTCGTTCGCCAGGTTGATGCAGAACTGCTCAAAGTCGTTCTCCTTGAACTGTTCAAACCCTGCATGGTGATGCAACCTTTTACAGGTGTGGCACAATGGCGAAAAGGGTGCACGTGGCATGGCAGAGAGGACTGTTCTATGGCCAAAAGCAGGTCTGTGATGGGCCCCACCATAGATGTCCAGCACGCCGACCAGCGTGGCAGCGTCTGGGTCCTGCCCAATGGAGGTGTTGATCTTGTCGACCAGCCAGTCGAACAGGCGCTGGTACAGCGTCTTTGCCAGCGAGTCGCGGTTGTCCACCGCCGCCTTGACGTCGATGGGGCTCACGATGGGACCTGCAGATCACATTTTGCCGTGGGTAGGCCAAGGACCTGACACCTGACACACTTTCCCGCGGACACTTGGCATGCTGCTTGCGCCAGCATTTGGTGCAGATCCAAAACCAGTACGAGCTTTGAAGTCTGCCAGACAGGGGTCCTGCTGCATGGCCACTGACCGTCGACCGTTTGGCGGGTGCGGGTGGTCAGCGCCCTGAGCAGGCCGTCTGGCTGCGCGCCCAGCAGCTCGGCGCAGGCGTCCAGGTGCTTGGCGGACGCCGGCGCCAGCTGCGAGCTGTCCTGCTCCGCGCCCTCGGCAAACTCCAGGTTGCCCATGTGCAGCACCGCCGCGACCAGCCGGAAGCACGCGTCCTGCTGCTCCACCGGGATGCCCACCAGCGTCATCGACCGCCGCGTCGCCCTGTACTCCTCTGCATTGTCCACGCGCGGCAGCGTGAAGCAGGTGCTGCGCTTCAGGTAGTTGAACGTGTTTGCGGGCTGCAGCCGCCACTTCTCCTGCTCCTCCGGCGTTGCGCCATCGCACAGCTGGTAGAAGACGTGGTAGTTGCGCTCTGGGTCGTTGGTCTGCACCACCCGCGAGCGCTCCAGCAGGTAGGTGCGCACGGCGGCGCCCGAGATGCGACCCTGCTTGCTGAACTGGATCTCCACGAACTTCCCGAAGCGCGAGGAGTTGTCGTTGCGCACCGTCTTGGCGTTGCCGAATGCCTCGAGCAGCGGGTTCGACTCCAGCACCTGTGCCCCAGGGCGGCCAGGTGAGCGCACGAAGTGCCGGAGCGCACGACCTGCTTGCATACACTGCGCCAAAAACCCGCACATGGTCAGGCTGCAGCTGACACCAGGCACCTGCTGCTCCACGCTGCGGCTGCCGGTCGCCTCTGCCTCATCCGCCGAGTACCCGCCCATCCATGCCAGGTACTGCATGATCAGCTTGCTGGTCTCCGTCTTCCCTGCCCCGCTCTCCCCGCTGACCTGTTTCCACACCAGGCACTGACACTGAGCGACTGGGGTGGGTGTCCAGGGATCATCAGCAAGATGACGCCATGTTCTGCATGCTGAGCGCCTGCACTGGAGCGCCACACACCAGGATGGACTGGCTCTTGTTCCACCGCCGCATCTGCTGGTACGCGGCGTCCGCGATGGCGTACACGTGCGGCGACAGCTCCCCAAGATTCACGCCGCGGTACTGCTCCATCATGTGCGTGCCATACAGGTGCGGCAGCCGCTGGAAGGGGTTGACGGCGATCAGGATGGAGCCGGTGTACGTGTAGATGTCGTCCAGCACGTACCGCGCCTTCAGGTTGTCCAGCACCCCCGGCTCGTTGAGGTACGCCAGCGTCGTCATGTCCTGCGCCGCAGACGCGCAGCAGGCCGTCAGCCGTGCACGGCAGCTGGATCCGGCGCCGCGATGCGTGGCAGTCCCTGTTGCGCTTTGCTGCCCAGTGGTGCACCGGCTGCAGGCCTTGCCAGGGCAGCCGCTGCCGGAGTGCTGGGTGTCATGTTCGAGATCCACTTGGGAGCTTTCAGCGAGGCATCGCCATCGGCACAAGCGTGCTGTTTGAACCCATCAAATGCTGCCAGACTGATCATCACGTCCTCACCTCCACGCCCCGCAGGGACGACGGGTTCTGCAGAGGGCATTCCTCCGGCTTGTAGGTGCCTGTGGGGCCGGATGCGCTTTTCACCACCAGCTGGCCGCCGCGGATGTCCACAACTTCGCCGCTGTACCAGCCCTCGCCCTGTGCATCTTCTTCGAGGAAGACCCAGACGCGGGAGCCCTTGGCATGCTGCTGGATTGCTTCCTCCTGGGCCATGGTCGCAGGCCGTGGCCCGCGGGCCAGCCCCCGTGTGTGTACGCGATGGCACTAGCTGTGGATGACCATCGTCAGGAGCTGCCAGCACTGGGGTCCGGTCCTCGACTGCCACGCACTTGTCAGCAACACAGACTGCCAGCAGTCTACCTGACGCAAGTGTGACGCACAGCAGCACCCTGCTACCAGGCGCACGCTGGGCGTGCTGCGGCGACCAATCAGTAGATCGCAATTCAATGCGGTGTGATGCTATACAGCGTTGTTGACCACCATGGCAACCATCAGGAGCTCCGTGCTTCTGTCGAAGGCAAGGGTTTACGCATGCAGACCCACCCCGCACGGCCTTCAGTTGGGGCCCCTGACTCAAATTTCGCGTGAGCTTAGTGCACCACAACGGTTTGCTTTCGCCTCGCACCTCGCATGCTGATGGCGGTGATCACGTCGAACGGTGTTGTAGAACGCTCAGCAAGCTTGTGCCGCTGCCCCCTCTGGTCCGGCACGTCCCGACTGACCACCTGCACCGGCTGTCACCGGATGTTTCGGACAGTGTACATGCTGATGTGAAGCAGCCGCACGGGGACGGTGCTCGCACGGAGCAACGATGAGCCTGACACAAGATGCGAATGAAGAAAAGTTCGGACACCTGCTGAAGCCCATCCGAGAGCTAGCTGCCAACTGGGACATCAACATCGCTTCAGAGCTCGAAGAGTATCTGGAGGTGCTCGAGTCCGTCACGTTTGCTGTGGAGGGCAGCAGCAACGTCAATTTCGCAGAAGGTAAGACCCTCAGCGACGTCTGTCCGCATGCCCTGCCTTCTGCTGTGATGCACCTCCAGCGCTGCCTGTCAGCACATGCGGCATAGCCAGGACCACCCTTTGACTCCCGCCGCTCTTGTGCAGCGGCACTGCTGGTGCAAGGTTCTGCGCATGTGTACAGCAAAAAGGTCGAGTACCTGCACCAACTGGTCTACCAGGCGTTGGATGTCATCCACGATCGAAAGTGGGCTTCTGCCATGCTGCATAGCCGTGCAATGCTCATGCTGCTGCCAACCATGTCATCATTGGCGGCAGATCCGCGTTCATAATCTCACGGATGTGTATGCCATCAGGCAGCGCCAGACGGGCAGTGCCGCGGGTGGCAGCAAGGACAAAGCAGATGATGGCGACAACTACTATGATGAGGAGGAGATGTTTCTGCGGCTGGACGATGTGCTGGAAGGTATCAGTCGTCTGCTTGTCCTGGATGCCTGATCTTCATGCAAAACTTGTTCCGTAGCGTCAGCTGATCAGCATGCCAACGATGATGTGCACAGTGGGGAAGGACATCGACATGGACGAGGGCACGTCGCCGCAGATCCAGCGGCCGATGCAGATGCCAGCGATGCTGCTCGCGCTTGACACCGCAGGTCAGCTGTGCGTTGCAGCTCGTTGCAGGCCTGTTCCCATTAGGTTTCTGCAGGAGCTGCGGAGCATGGCACCACAGTCGCATCAACCTGTGGCCTGTTTGCAGGCAACAGCTTTGCCGGCAGCACGGCGCGCGGCTTCAACGTGAGTGAAGTGCAGGGTGCCGGTGCACTGTGCCCCGTGCCACATTGCCATGTCTGAGGCAATAATCCCTGTACAGCACCTTGGACTCTGCTGCATATTGCACGGACTGTGCAAATGGCGCCTTGAACACGACGTGCAGATCTCCGGCTGCATGGTGCACGAGTCAGGCGCGCTGCTGATTGAGCCTGGCAGTGCGGCGGGATATGACATGATGCTGCGGCGGGTGGCGCCGCGGACATCGCCATCAGGTGCAGAGTCCGTCAGGACGCATCCAGTTCATCTGCTTGCGCAGGAGTGCTTTGTAGAGCACAGTGGTGCGCTGGACACTGTGCCTGCCTCAGCCGGCTGTACAACGGTCTGAAGCAAGCCACTGCCAAGACCGCGTAATGGATGTCCTTCGTCCAGGCAACTACCACACCCCGCCGGTGGACCCCAATGCTGCGGGCGCGGCGCCAGGCCAGGGAGCCCCCTGCCAGGCGTCGACGCCACAGCTACAAGGAGAGGAGGCTGGCGGCGCAGCCGCACAGGGTGCCGCTGCACCGGGTCAGCCACAGCCACCAGGTCCGAAGGCCATCGTTGGTGCAAGTGCCAGTGCTCCGCAGCACCTTGCAGGAGGTGCTGAACATGGGCTGTTCCACGGTGGCAGTCTGCTCAGTGTGGGAGGCGGGGGCAGGATGCAACCATCTTCAAATCTGGTGTGCAGACACCGAGCACCAGGGCGATGATGGCTGCGACGACTACGATGGAGGCATGGACTGGGCACCGGACGACGACGGCCCAGAGTGGGAGCAGCTGGAACAAGGTGGCGCCTCCCACGCTTGCCTGACCACACGCGGCGTCCGTGTGGTGATGTGTTGAGCGCGGCACAGTGGAGACAAAGTACGGTTTGCAATGCTGCTGACTGTCCCAACTCCATGCGCATTGCAGCACAGCAGCAGCAGCCGCAGCCAGGAGCTGCACAGCAGGAGGAGGCAGAGGAGGAGGATGCCTTTGACCCGTGGGCGCCGCTGGATATGCACGACGACAGCGGGATGGCCAAGAAGCCATTCCGCAAGGCCAAGCGGCTGCCACGCTTCAGGCCGGCGCCGCCGCCGGTGCTGCCGTGCAGTGCAGCCATGTTGCCACCCGCAGCACCAGGTTGGCAGCCAGGGCCTGCCTCATAGCACCCTGTTCTTGCTCCTCGTACTGCCTGCTCAACAATATAAGCTGGCATGTCTGTTGCAACAGTTCGGCAGCGATCGTTTTGCTGCCTGGAGCACAAGTGATTGCAGCCAGCAATAACCATGTGCTTATGTGCCTGCAGGCAAGCTGACATTTGCAGAGTTCCAGCCGGCGCTGCAGCGTGCACAGCAGGCGAAGCGTGCGGCAGCGGCGGCCCAGCGTACGGCAGCGGCCAGGAGCTCGGCGTTCGTGGCGCCGCCGCCAGACCCACAGGACGATGCGGCAGAGCTGGATGGCAACTGCGATGCGGCGGACTGGGGCGGCGACGGTGTGCCGCTGCACGTTGCCTCTTACTGTCAATGCAGAGCCCTTCAAACACCATATGTTCATGTTGTCTGCCTTCACCCTGCTCCTCCGTGTGGCTGGCAGTCCTGATGATGCCTCCACCCGATGCTGCAGACTGGGACGGGGGCGGAGGGGCGGACCCGCTGTCGGATGATGAGGGTGACTACATGCCGCTCCCAGATGCGGCTGAGCCAGGTATGTACGACGCCCTATTAGAGCTGATCACGTCCACCAGCCAGATGTAATCATCCTGCCTTGGCTTAGATGGCTCATGGGCATCGACCGCCTTGACGCCGGGCTAAACCTGCTGCAGCGCCAGCATGGGACGCACCTGGTGAAGCACCCAGTCGGACGGACGGCGCGGCCCCCAGCTACGAGGACCTTTGCCGCGCGCATGTCGAAGCGATCATCAGCGCTGCCGCAGCGGCGGACGTCCAGACAGCACTTGCTGCCAGGCAGGCAGCACTGCTCCTTCTGCCTGGTCCATACATCATCAAAGGGACCAGCTGCAACGGCATCAGACTGCGGCATGCAGTGCACAGTGAGACGTGGTTGCTGAATCCAGCCTGGTCACGCCTGCAGGGTGTCAACCTGGCGGCAGCGCGTGCAGCCGGTCATCGATGCACAGGATGCGCGGGAAACCTTCGACATGCGCGTATATGGGCAGCGGATCCTGCAGCGCCTGTCGGCGCTCAGCCTCGCAGATGGCGCTGCAGAGCCAGGGCAGCTGCAGCCGCAGCAGCCGCTGCCGCTGTCCGAGCGGGAGCAGCCGCAGCAGCATGCCAAGCGGAAGAAGGGGCAGAAGCGTGCAGTGGTGCAGAAGGAGTCCAGCCAGCCGGCTCAGCAGCAGGTGCAGGAGAGGCGCACGCTGGGCACGGTTCCACTGTCTGCTGCGATCAGCGACCCCGAGCAGTGGCAAGTGTCGAGGTGCGCCTGGCTGCTCTTGGGCTTCGTCATTCTGGTGCACGGTCAACCTGCTGAGGGCCTCGTCGATCTGCTGGCTTCTGTCTCTGCATTGCTGCTTTGCGCTGTGCTTTGTACCCCAGCCCTCAGCAGATGCAACAGCGACTGCATTGGACCGCCAAGCATTGATGCTGCAATGCAGGCTGTTTGCGGCATCGCTGCAGCTGGTCAATGGCGGTAACATCGACTTTGACACCGCAGACGGTGCCGCCACGCCGCAGCTGCTTGTGCACACCCTGCTGATGCAGGACGCCCAAAAGGATTTCCGGGCACCCAGCCAGCAGTTACACAAGGTGACAACAACTGGTTGCACATGCATCTGTGTGTAGCAGTTGGTGCAAGCACGAAACGCACTGAAACAGAGCAGTGCTGCAGGTGTTAGCCAACATGGACGTGGTGGTTGATGTGCAGGGCGCTGCCTGTGGCATCGAAAGCAACGAGAACACATGCACAAACCAGCTGATGGCTGCGGCTTGAGCTAGCAGAGTGCGCACACTGGTAGAGACAGCAAGCGGAAGAGCAGGGTGTGATTTGAGCGGGTCTTTGACACCGAAATTTGTTGCAGCACACTTCGTGGTTTCTGTTGACATCCGCAACCGCTCCGTCCACAACAGGAACTTGCTGATTTCAGTGATTATGATCCGGACCTGAATACTGCTGAACTGTAAACCGCTGTCACCTACCGTATGCTAAGTGCTCTGGTACTCCCTGATGTAAACCAGCTAGGACACGGCTGCCAGCCAAAGCTGTGGCACGAGAGCCTTGTCACAACCTGTCCAGCATCTGCACGCCATCGCCCTTTGCGATGTCGCCCAGCCGGAAGGCTCCCACGCCCGCTGCCAGCACGCTGTCTGCATGCTCCGGAGCGACGACCACCACCATGCCCACGCCCATGTTGAATGTGCGGAACATCTCTGTGTCTGATACGCCCCCCGCCTGTACACAATAGCCAGCAAATCGAACGACCTATATCTTGACATAAGAGCAGCCTGGTTGCAACACTGGCACAAGGACGTCCCGCCCTGTTACCCTACCTTCTGCAGCCACTGGAACAGGTCGGGCACCTCCCAGGCGCTGCGATCAATGCGCGTCTGCAGGCCCTTGGGCACCACACGCGGAATGTTTTCTGGGAAGCCGCCGCCAGTCATGTGCACCAGCCCCTGCATTGCGCACAGCTTCCTTGGATAATCTATGGCCCTCGGCACCTGCTCACGCACCCACGCTTGCTGTGTGACGATCTGCACTGCTGCAGCAGCACAGGCTGATCATGTGCTCGCAGAGGACGCCTCAGTGAGCGTGACCAGCAGCCGCACCTTGACTGGCAGCTGCTGTATGAGCTGCAGCACCGGCCGGACGTACAGCACCGTGGGCGCCAGCAGCGCATCGCCCAGAGTGCCGCCGCCCCACGGCGCTGCATCAGTCAGCTGCGTGCCGGCCACCTGCGCACACCAGTCCGCACCAAATGATGGCAACACGCGGAGCTGCTTTGATAGCTACAACTGCAGAGTAGCTTGCATGTCATGCACTGCATGATCAGGTCGTACTTCGGCGCTGATCTGGCGACAAGTGAGCCGCACATCTTGCCTGCAGGATCTTCCGCACGAGCGAGAAGCCGTTGGAGTGCACGCCGCTGGACGGCAGGCCCAGCACCACGTCGCCCTCCGCGATGCTGCTGCCGTCGATGAAGTCCGCCTTCTTGACGGACCCCACTGCAAAGCCGGCCAGGTCGTACTCCCCCGCCTGGTACATGCCCGGCATCTCTGCCGTCTGCAGGCAAGCGCAGCAGGCTGCACGTTCAGGCGAGTCGGACATGAGGAGTTCCAACTCGCAACTGCAGGCTGCGGCACACGGGGAGTTGACTGGTGGCAGGCGCAATCCGACTGACCTCGCCGCCCATGAGTATGCAGTCTGACTCTTGGCATCCCGCCACGATGCCCTTCACCACCTGCAACGTGCACCATCGAGATCTCCTATCCATACAATCGGCAATGCCTTCACTTGCACCCTGACTCACATCTTGGCGGTGTACTCTGTACTTTGACATGGAAACCAAATGCTTCATGGTTCATGCAGCAGCCTTATCTCACGCTTTCAGCAACGTCGACGTCCAGGGCACCCGTGGCATAGTAGTCCAAGAAGAACATTGGCTTTGCGCCGCACGTCACGATATCGTTCACGCTCATGGCGACCAGATCGATGCCGATGGTGTCATGTCGCCCCAGCTCGAACGCCAGCTTGAGCTTCGTGCCGACGCCGTCCGTGCCTGCCACCAGGTACGAGTCGCCTGCAGTGCCGGGATGAGGACATGCAATCATCAGTACCGCTCCAGGCTGACTCAAGTTTTCCTGAATTGACATGCAGCTTTTCGCACGTAAGCCATCAAAATGGCAGCTGCAGGTGGCTGCCGCAGCGTATGTGCTTGTGCAGTCAGCCACTGCGACTGATCCACAGGGTGCGGCCTCCGTCCTCACCATACTCATACGCGCCACTGAAGCCGCCAATTGCAGGATTAAGCTGCTTGATGCGGCGAACCAGCTCGTTGCCGGCGTCGATATCAACGCCTGCATCTTTGTAGCTCAGGCCGCCCGGTTGTGCCACTGCTGCACAACATAGCCGTCCGCCGGCATGCCGCCGCCGGCTCCGGGCTCCACAAGCACTATGGCTGCAGCTGCCCGATCGGTGCTTGTAAGTCAAAGGGAGGCTGACGGGGGTTCGTCCCGATGCCAGCAGCAGGGACGCGTGGACAGACTGCACTGGGAGGATGCTTTGATGCTGTGTGCAGCGCGTCGGCCAAGTGGCCATGGCGGCATGCAATGCTCACGTCGTCAACATCAGGCGGACGCGTTTCGAGACACAGACGCCAACCGACTGACAGCTGTGCCGTGCGGTCGATCGGTGGTCAGATGCACGGTTTGATGAACTCGTGCACACCAAGAACATGTTTGTGTGCACCCTGTGTTGTTCAAACGCAAAGTGACGACTGTAGTGACGACAGCCTGCCACTTGTCACCGAGTTGCGCATCACCGTCTCTGCTAACTACTTGTCACCAATGGCGCTACTTACGTCCGGAAGCTCGGCAACTCCGAGACATGTTCGCTGACACCTCAAGGCATCGCTTTGCATCGTTGCGCAGAGATCGTGCACAGAAGCCCCGCACCCTGGCTGACGTTGCAGCGTGGGCGAGTGTGTCCAACACAGGCTGGCACAGGCCCGTGTGCAGGCGGCGCTGTAATATTGCTCACAATTCCTGAGACTTCTGACCATCACAGCTGACCCCAGTGAAGCACGGCAAAGGGTTGCCCGAAGGCCCGCACAGCCAGCAAGGAGCCCATTCTCAGGCATCCTGCAGGGCAGGCCGCTCCAGTCAGATGGCCTGCCCGCTGCGCAACCTGGTTGTGATTTTCTCAACGGTGCTGCTCTTGTACGTGGGCATCAGCAGCTATTGGAAGGCACGGGCCGTGGAGGATGGTCCAACGACTGCCGCGCGTCAGGTGATGTCATGCGCTGCCATTCATGTCAACTGAGGCAAACGATGGGAGCCTTCCTACACTTGCAGACGTTCCGTTGTCTGACGGACGTCTCTGTTCTCTATCTGCAGGTCAAGCCGCGGGAGTCCATGGAGAGGCTGCAGAGGTCGGCACCGCTCTCCAAATCGCAGCGTGCAACTGGAGCCAGCATGCTGGAACCAATCTGGATGCTGTTCTCCAAGACTGTTCGGCGCTGACATGAACTGCAGCACCACCCTAAGCTCTTGGTTTGTGAGCGCTTGACGGTTTTGTCCCTGATTTCTGCATTGCTAGTGGCAAGTGTTTACTGCCGCTCCTGGTTTGCTATCGTCAGCAGTGTAAAGCAAGTATCGTTGGGCCGCGGAAGGCTATATGGCTTGCAAATCTTCCTGGCCTCGCTGATTCAGTTTATCAAGCTCGATCACAAGTGTGTAAACTGAAGGCATGTCGTCAGCTCGGGCAGAAGGCTGATAGAGTTTCGTCAAGCGCAGCATGCGAAAAGTCGTCTGTCACAACGCAACCGCCCAGTGGCCCCTTCAGCAGGATCAGCCGCATCCTGCCGTTCTCCACCTTCTTGTCAACCGCCATTGCTGTCATGAACTGCTCCTTCGTCATGTCCTACACAGCCACACAGCTCTCCAAATCAGCTAGCACAAATGACATGTTGCCTTAGCTTCACAGCTGAGCACTAAACTCTCTCACCTTCGGTGGCACAAGTGGAAGGTTGGCAGCATCCAGCAGGTTGCGCGCCCTGTCGTACAGGCTCCTGTCGATCCAGCCCAACCGGTGCGACAGGTCCGCTGCCATCACTGTGCCGGCTGCCACCGCCTCCCCATGCAGCCAGACGCCTGCACGCCGAAACTTTCAGACGTACGCCAGCATGGCCTCATCCGGCCATTCTGAGCAGCATATTCACGACCCCAGAGCGCTTCAGACGACATGCTCTCCGTGCAGCCTGCGAACCGTAGCAGTCCATGACGCTAGCACACAGACTACCACTTGCACTGGTCTGCAAACTTCACATATAGCCCTTGCCCGCACCATAGCCCGCTACATTCTCGATGGCATGGCCGAAGGTGTGCCCGAGGTTGAGCGTGGCACGCACGCCGCCCTCCCTCTCGTCAGCCGCCACCACCTCTGCCTTGTTGATGCACGACCGCTCGATTGCATATGTGAACGCCTGTGGGGAGCACATAGTGCCAGTGTAAGATGGGCTTTTGTGTGACCAAGATTGCACAGGCTGGATGAGGATATCGCAGCAGGCATGTGGACCACCGTCCTGCTCGAAGTGACCCGGTCCACCTCGCGATCGCGGGCCAGCAGCCGGCCCATGTTGGCCTCAAGCCACTCGAAGAAGGGCGCATCCCTGATCAGACCGTACTTGATGATCTCCGAGATGCCCGACGCCAGCTCCCGGTCCGGCAGGCTGTCCAGTGTCGCTATGTCTATGAGCACTGCAACAAAAACACACACCAGTGGTGGTGCTGCTTGCACAGCACATCGTTGTGCGGTGGGAAGTGGACCATCATGATGCAATGCATCGTCTGTACAGCGAGGAAAACAAGTATGCTTCGCAAGCCGTGGAAGGCGGCAAGGGATGGACTGCAAGTCATCGCGCACCGCAGTCCGGCTGGTGAAATGCGCCAATCATGTTCTTGCCCAGCGGGTGGTTCACCCCCGTCTTGCCACCCACCGAGGAGTCCACTTGGGCCATGACAGTGGTCGGCACCTGCAAATGCCGACGCGATATCACGCACCCACAGGGATGGTGATCTGTGTGTTGATGGGCTTGCGGTGTGGTCGTGGGCTATGAAGCTTGGAGTGACAGAAGGCGACGATGCCCAGCATGGGCACCCACCTGCACGAAGCTGACGCCGCGCTGGTATGCCGCTGCGGCAAACCCGGTCATGTCCCCGATGACTCCGCCCCCAAGCGCCACAAACACCTGGCAGCCCGCCAGACACTGGCGTTGAACATGTGTGGTCGTCACAGAGCAATGTGTGGACGGTGTAACGGTCAGACAGCACTGCGCACCGACTTGCGGTCCAGCCGCAGCTCTAACGCACGGTCCCAGATCTTCGCGATCACGTCCATGCTCTTGAACTCCTCGCCATCGGGCAGGACCACCTCGTCCACCTGCTGCTGCCCGCCGAGGGACAGGACCTCCTTACACCTGCAGGCGTGCAGCAGTGAGGCAGGTGACCCCTGCCTCCCATGCTTTGTGTTGCATGTCAGCATGCAATGGCTGCTGTCAGCAGGAGGTTCTGCATCCTGCGGAACACTGGACTGCGTATGGCATTTGCGACCGGCGCGCCCAGGCACAGGACGCTAATCGTGGACCAGCACAGACGACGCTCCTCGCGTGCAGCAGCAGGACAAGCGCTGCTGACCTTTGCAGGTACAGCGGCGCGATGGTGTCGTTGGTGACGACCAGCGTGCGGCGGCCCCGCACGTGCCGCTGCAGCAGCTCCGGCTGGTCCAGCAGCCCAGCGCCGATGTAGATGGGGTACGACCTGTCGCCCAGGTCCACGTCCACCTGCGCTGACTGGGCTGCCTGCTGCTTGGCAGGCGCCTCCTGCAGTATCATGGGCTGCAGGCGGTGAGTAGCATACCAGATGCGGCACAGCGTCCGACTTTGGGGCGCATATGCCTGGAATCGATCCATCTGCCATGCTGCATCAGGAGGAGTGTTCGTGTTTGCTAGCCGATGTGTCAGTCGGGGCAACTACCTGCAGAGTGCTAGCCATGACAATGCTGAGTGGCTGCCGGCTGTGCACGCGGCATGGCAGAACGGCGCTGTTGTCCCTCCGCGGTGCTGTGCTCTGAACGGTTGCGCTGCTCTGGCGACGTGGTGACAGAGCCGGTGGATTGCATGTATGCCGTAGGGATGTGTTCAGCATCATGCGCTATGCAGAAGTTGCGCCGGTCCGCTGCAGCTGGCTGCTCAACACCAGTATACACTGCTGAGGGACCAAAAGGTGCCAATCCCAGACGTTTGTCAGCCGTCCTCAAGACGTCAGTGCATATTATACTGCGCCACGCAGCCGGCGATGCGCCTCTGCAGCAGGATGTCCCTGTAGTGCGCGGCACCGGAGGCTCTCAAAACGCAGGCGCTGCCCTTCCCAGAACGTAGTAGGATTTGTTGCAGAACTGAATTGGACCAGCTTACAAGTTGGCAGTGGTGTCGTGCAAGCGATGGTGATCGCCAGAGGCCGAGGAGCAGGATCTTCAACAACTTGGGCCAGCGTGGCAGGTCATGTTTGTTTCGCTTGCATCACCGCAACAGACAATTGTACACGTTGCGAGCATATTGTGGACACCTTGCAGAGCGTCATCAGCTGGTTGTGAAGCAAAGGCGGACTTCGCTGCAGCATAGGCCTTCTGCAACAGCATCACCTCCAACTCGAGCTTGTATCTGAGACCTTACCACAGACAGCAAGCGACCATGGCCATGTCTTGGTGGCAGGGCCTGCTGGACTGGCTGCGCAGGTGAGCCGTCTACCTATCGCCAGTAATAAAAAGCTCAAGTGTTACTCGGGCATCCGAAGACACACATGCTGCTGGTGCAACGTACACCTTTTGTGTCCACCATCCTCCTCAACAACAGCTTGTTGTGTCTGCAGCCTGTTCTTCAAGAAGGAGATGGAGCTGTCGCTGATAGGACTGCAGAATGCCGGCAAGACGTCGCGTGTAGACACCATCGCCACCGGCGCGTATCACGAGGACATGATCCCCACAGTGGGCTTCAACATGCGCAAGGTCGCGAAGGGGTCCGTCACCATCAAGCTATGGGATCTTGGCGGCCAGGTGTGCCATCAGTGAACATCCTGCGGCAGGCCCTTGTGTTGCGCCATATGACTGGCTTTGGGGTGCGCACTCTGCTGCTATACATTTGATCGAAGAAGCATCTTACTGCCGGCGCACAAGCGAGTGTTTGATGCTCATCTGTGCTGCTGCAACAGCCACGGTTCCGCAGCATGTGGGAGCGGTACTGCCGGGGAGTGCAGGCCATCGTGTTTGTGGTGGACTCCTCAGACGTAGAAAGCCTCGACCAGGTGAACAACGTATTGCACGCTGTGGTTGCTGCATATCAGGCTGCACTGCAACATACCGAGGTGTGCATCACGTTAATGACACCCCGCTACCGAGGATTCAATCAACGCAGCGCTCAACCCTAAACATGCCCAAGAAATGTCACCGCAGGCACGCACCGAGCTACATGAGCTGCTGTCTAAGCCATCTCTGGTTGGCATCCCGCTGCTGGTGCTGGGCAACAAGAACGACCTGCCGACGGCGCTCAGCACGAACGAGCTGATTGATCGCCTGGAGCTGAAGGTGATCCCACTATTCATGCGGTGTTGAACAGTCCGTCACGCTGAAGGTCGACTCGTTCGACACCATGGCTGCTGCACACGGACAGCACGTGATGTGATGGTGATGCGGTGCAGGGCTTGAGGGACCGTGAGGTGGCGGTGTACTCGGTCAGCGCAAAGCGGCAGAACAACATTGACATCACGATACACTGGCTGACGCAACACGCCAAGTGATGGGTCAGTGCTCCTGGGCGGGAGGCAGCACGCGAAGGTGTGTGGAGGTTTGGCTAGGGTAGCTGGAGGGGAGAAGCAGCGAGGATTGCTTGCGATCCATGTGTACAGTAGGATGTTTTAGCTGCTTTTCATAGTGCAATGCACTACTGATGCACTCTGAACCAGCAGCAGCAACCCAGCAGCACGGTCCGATGTTCACCAGCTGAACGATAGACGCCAAGCTGCAACCTAGATGAGACCTGAGTGCTCGACAAATAGTGGCGGACCGTGCAAACCAGCGTACATCGCAAAGACTCCGCCATTAAACGACTTGCCAGCGCCATCACGCTTTCGGGGGCAGCAGCGGCCGCATGCGGCGCTGCACATCTGCCGTCCACGACTGCAGCATGCAGCCGGCTGCCTCTGAGGCCCGGCCGAACCCGAGGCTGATGCTGCCAAACACGGAGGGCGGGTGCCGCCCTGCACTGCCGCCAGCTGCCACAGCTGCTGATGCCTGGAGGTCCACATCCTCGTCTCCCTGCCGACACACACCGCACAGCAGTTCATCATGACTAGCCATCAGCATAAAGGCTGCACAGATGTGAACGCAGCAGGATGGATTTAGCAAACCATACCGCCAGCTGAGTCAGTGTCCAGCTTGGGTCCCGCACCTTCTGACGGCGGGAGCGGTCCAGGCGCTGATGGCGCCGCTTCTCGAGCTCTGCCGCCCGCCGGGCCCGCGCTGCCTTTCTCGCCTGTGCATCCGAGCAATCAGACCGTGATCACCAAACGCTGCACAGCATGTGATGCTCCGCAGCAAGTTAGCAGCCGGGACGAACAGCACACCTGTTTCTTGTCCCACAACTTCTGCGCCTTGTCCATGTCCGACCCCGGCTTGGGCACCAGGTCGAAGTTGTACATGTTGAATATCTTCTCGTGATTTTCCGCATGCCGCTGCATCGCCTCCCGCACATTCTCATCGTCTGGCAGCGGGAAGCACTGTCCCATTGGCCCTGCAGCAGGAGAGGGAGCAGATGTTGACGGCTTTGGAATGCACCCAGGTCAAGCCACAATGCCCACACCCTACAAGAGGGCGATGATGACCAGCAACCTGTTACAAGTGCATAGTCGTTGCGCGCTTCCCGCCTGGCCTTTCAATGTCTAGAATCACACGCACCTGGCGCCATGAACTTGGTGCCGTGCGGGTAGTGGATGGGGTCCTGCATCAGCGGCGCGGGCAGGCCCACCGCGTCCTGCGCCATGCGGAAGGTCACCTCGCCATCTGGCTTGTACTGGAACATGCGCGTGCGCGTCACCACGCTGTCCAGCTCCTGCAGCACGCCCCTGCATACAGAATGAGCAGACTTGCTGGTTGTCATGACCCACACATCAGCAGTCGTGCGGACACTACGCTGAGAGGCTGCACCTTCAGGTGGGGCTTGCCTGCCGTGAAGACAGTGACAGCATGACTTGAAAGCAGTCGGCAACAGGGGCAAAGCCTTGAGAAATCCTCACAAACGGAGCTCAAGTGCTGATGTGCCTGCTTGACATGCCCACCTGATCTCGTTCATGTGGCAGAACTCCCCCGAGCTGTCTGGCCCCACGATGAATGCATCTGCTTGCCATGTGCCGTAGATTGTGCCCTTCTCGATGTCTGCCTGCAGGTACACCAACACAAAGCTTGATGCATCTGATCATGCGCAGACGCCCGGCAGCAGCCTGGTGTGCTAGGAAATGGACATCAGCTGGGCAAAGTCAGGGGCTGGCGCATCACAAGGAGCTCACCTGCGACTGTTCCCACGCTTTGTTGGGCTCCATGCCCTTCTCAAGCCTCTTGAGATAAGGCTGCGTGTTGATGAGCGCGCCGCACCTGCGCCACGGCAGCCGTCGGTGTCAGTGCATGTCTGGCATGACAGCCCAGGCAGGGCCACGCAGCCATCCTGCACAGTGATGCAGCCCGTCGTACCCGTGCCGCTTGCCATACAGCCACTCCCCTCGGTACACCTCGCCGTTGGCGCCGGTGTACTGCCCCAGGCCATTGACAAAGCCGGTGTGGAACTCGCCCTCATACCTGCGATCAGAAAAGAAGTCCAGTCTGCAGCTGCTGCAAGTCAGCTTCTGCATCCAGGAGTACGAATGACGGCTGCCACGCTGGCTCACTTGTCGCCGCGCTGCGCCTGCTGCAGGCCGCCACCAAGGCCATGCCCCAGCACAAGCGTGCCTCTGAGCGTCGGCGCATCCTCCCGCGTCAGACCCTCGTACCTGCAGCGTGAACAGCTGATTCAGCAGATTCTGTTGCCTGCGGTCGACTTGGGTCGATTCGTTACGCAGGCTGCACTGCACATCCTGCATGGCCTGCATGCCGCGCTCACGTCGTGCCGTCATCATAGACGTAGCTGTCCCACTTCAGCGCGTTGCCCACAAACGGCGCGTATGGGTGGTTGCTGTCCTGCAACCATTCCTGCGGATTCTCTGGCGAGATGCCAGGCGCATCCAAAGCTCTGCCCACTTGCTTTGGCTCATATGGCTCCATAATCCCTCAATATGTGCACGCTAGTAGCACCAAATCGGTGTTGCTCGGTGCCTTTAGGCTACACCATCCATGCAGGCCTCCCAATAGTCATGCAACGGTGATCTGGGCTGTGAAACAGCACTGCAAATCTGATCTGGGCCAGCGGTGTCGGCCGAGCCCTTGACAAAGTGCCTTTCGAGGTTGATCGGATTCTCCAGTCGCCCTGTTCCGACACCGCCTTTTGGCCCAATCGGCCAGGGACGATCTTGTGCCGACGGCGGTGCCTGGGGAAGGCTCAACCCCCGACAAACGTCACACGTCAAGAAAGCTGTGTGTCGCTTTGCCACATAGCGTCAGTCGCCCGGCAGGCTACCGGTGGGGCGTCTGATCGGCAGCAGTTGGCCGTCAGCGCCGGGATCCTGTTTGGGTGAAACAGCAGCAGGGCAACCATGCAGGGCGTGGTCGCCGGCAGGCAGGCGGTGGTGCCGCGGCGCACACCCCAGAGCGCGCCATGCTCTCCCGTGGCGAGGCTCAGCACGGTCAGGGCCCGCCCTGCAGCTCGCCAGCTGAAGCAGGATCGCACTGGGCTGCTGGCCCTGCAGCCGCAGGCGCCGCTGCGATCGTGCCGCAGCCGGCCAGTGCAGGTTGGTCGCCCTGCTGTCCATGGCATTGCCATGCCTGTGTCGCTGTGTACACTGGGGTTTGCCCACATGCACCATGTGCCGCGCCATCTTCATGTCGCCGCATACATCAGGCGCACGGGGGGTGCTCACAGACTTCTGCCTGCCCACGCAGACGTGCGCGTCGGCGGCCGCCGGCGCGGCGCCCGCCCCCCCGCAGAAGGAGTTCAAGTGGGGCGCCAACATGAAGACGCTGGGGCTGTCGGTCGGCATCGGCACCCTCATCTGGTTCCTGCCCGCGCCGGCGGGCGTGACGCAGCAGGCGTGGCACCTGCTGGCGGTGTTTGTGGGCACCATCGTGTCCATCATCACCACGCCGCTGCCGCTGGGCGCCGTCGCGTTCCTGGGCCTGGGCGCCGCCATGCTCACCAAGACGCTCACCTTCCCCCAGGCCTTCAGCGCCTTCTCCACCGAGATCCCGTGAGTGCTGGTTACCGATGCCAAGCACCAAGCGTGTGGCCGGTCTCGGACCTCTGGTCGTCATGCTTCCGTGACACAACATCCTGAACCCTGGACAGCCCTGAGCGTGCACCCCTCACCCCGCAGGTGGCTGATCGCCATCGCCTTCTGGCTGTCCAAGGGCTTCATCAAGTCGGGCCTGGGCAACCGCATCGCGTACAGCATCGTGTCGCTGTTCGGCAAGACGACGCTGGGCCTGACGTACAGCCTGGTGCTGGCCGAGGCGCTGCTGGCGCCCGCCATCCCCTCCGTCGCCGCCCGCGCCGGCGGCATCTTCTTCCCCCTCGCCCAGGTACCTGTCCGCCTGCGACCGGCGCGCACACCATTGCTCTGCAGAGGCCTATGGGCAGCACTGCTGAGCACTCTGCAGCAATGCTGCCCATGGGCCTCTGCAGAGTGTGTCAGCGAACTCACCATGGTGGACGCCAGACTGAGATGTGCTGCTCTGCAGTCCCTGTCGCTGGCGTGCGGCAGCGACCCGAAGAACGGCACGGAGAAGAAGCTGGGCGCGTACATCATGAAGACGTGCTTCCAGACGACCACCATCTCCTCCGGCATGTTCATCACCGCCATGGCCGCCAACCCGCTGGCGGTAAGGGTTTTGTCTGTTCCCCGTAGGACTGGAGCAGCTTAGCAGCTACATGTTTACCTGCTTGATGCTATCCTTCACATACGTGCCCTCCTCCCTGAGCGTACCACCGTGCACCGCCTGCGCAGGTGAGCCTGGCGCGCGACTCGCTGGGCTTCACCATCAGCTGGGGGCAGTGGGCGCTGGCGGGGCTGGTCCCCGGGCTGATCTGCCTGCTGACGGCGCCCGCCATCCTGTACTTCCTGTACCCGCCGGAGGTGAAGGAGACGCCCGACGCGCCCGCCGCCGCGCGCAAGGAGCTGGAGAAGCTGGGTAAGGGGCCCTGGCTGAGTGCTGAAATGTGATGCAACCTACCAAGTGAGCGCAGCTGGCAGCAGGCATAACGATAGAGCCATGCAGTGCTATACAAGATAGGCCGCCCAGCTGGCTGGTGCTGAATGTCATATCTGCCAAACCTCCAGGCCCGCTGTCCACTGACGAGAAGATCACCGCGTTCGCCTTTGCGATCACCGTGGGCCTGTGGATCTTCGGCGCTGCCATCGGCGTCAACGCCGTCGCTGCCGCGCTGCTGGGCCTCGCCATCCTGCTCATCACCGGCGTCGTGGAGTGGTGAGAATTGTGTCTTAAGGCAACGATGCCACAGGTATTGCAGGGAACTGCACCGGATGTGAAACCACTCCCAGCTGAAAGCCTGAAAGCTCAGCTGCACATTGCAGGAAGGAGAACCTGGCGCAGGGCGCGTCCTGGGAGACGCTGTCCTGGTTCGCGGCGCTCATCGCCATGGCCAACCACCTCAACAAGTTCGGCTTCATCTCCTGGTTCTCTGACAAGGTGCGCCCTGCCGCGTGCCTGTTGTCTACATGCAGCTGGCTCAGCTGCCCATGCACCATCAGAAGCAGTGACCATCAAGCTCCTCACTCTGCGGCACCTGTCCCGCAGGTGGTGGGCCTGATCGGCGGCCTGGGGCTGCAGTGGCAGGCGTCCTTCGCCATCATCACCCTGCTGTACTTCTACTCGCACTACCTGTTTGCCAGCGGCGCCGCGCACATCGGCGCCATGTACACCGCCTTCCTGTCGGTGTCCATCGCCATGGGCACGCCGCCCCTCGTGGTATGCTTTGTTTGTGCTGCTGCTGCATTTGTGTGGAGGAGGGGTCGGATAGCATCTGTTGCCACTACAGCAGTGTTGCATGTCCTTGCTGTCATGGCATGCCCGCTGAAGCATGCATGCAGGTGTACAGCGTTGCTTGGTACAGCTGGCTAAACACTTTCTCGTTGCTACAGGCTGCCATCGCGCTGGGCCAGCTGTCCAACGTCATGGGCTGCCTGTCCACATACGGCATCGGCTCGGCGCCGCCCTACTTTGCGGCGGGCTACGTGCCGCAGTCCAAGTGGTACCAGCTGGGCTTCATCATGTCGGTGTGGTACATCCTGGTGTGGCTGATCGCGGGCGGCGCCTGGTGGAAGGTGCGCGACTGGCTGCGGTGCATCCTTGCAGACTGGCATGCCCGCTGTTCTCGACTCACTATGCCCTTGCATGTCAGCTGATCTCATACCTCACGCTGCTTGCAGGTCATTGGCCTGTGGTAGGATGGGCACGGCGCAAGCAATACAACGTGGGGATTTGCTTCGCTGCTTGAAGCCACTATGATGCGGCTTCTTCCTAGAGCACCTCCTGCCTGCCAGCACAGCGCTGCGTGCCGTTGCACAGACAGCCTCTCAAGGGTCAGCACATCTTCGGTTTATCATGTGAACCTTGCTTGTCGACGTCTATGCATCAGAACAGTCAGTAGTGGTTTGTAGTGTCTTCGTGCGTGCGGCTGCCAGTTGGCGGCCCGCCAAACAAATTGCTAAGCGCTTGCGGTTCAACCTGTCATCATTGTGACCCTTTAAAGGATAGATCATGCCATGCTCTCCACAGCCATGCAAGAGTGATTGCAAAGCAGCCCCCAAGCTCCTGAAGCTGCGGAGCCACAAAGGGTGTTGCCACCCTCTGTTTATCTTGCAACACACCCGAAGACGCACATGTTTATCAAACTTTCCAGTGTGCAACGTTGTCTAGTGAAGCAGGCAGCAGACTAAAGGCGACGTGCACATAGTTGTGTAGGTGCCTGGCAAAGCCCCTGTCGCCGAAGGGTGATGAGCCACACTGAGGGCAGATGGACTGCAGCATCAGGCCAAGAGTCAAACTCCCAGCCTGCGGCAAGCATGTTGACGTCCAATAGTCTGCTGACGCATGTGGGCAAAAGCCTCCAAACTAGTGGGCATCATGGTCTAGTGACCTGTGACCGCGCAGGCTGTGCCAGCCCCGTACCGCCCCTGCAGGGTACTAGCGTCCGCTGCAAATCGGTGTGAAGCCGACTAGATCTCAAACACTGCACTGGTCACACAACAAGGGCTGCTCAAACCTGAGCGGTGGAGCAACTACGTAGTAGAGCAGGTTTGCCGAGGGCAGACCGGGCGCAGCATGCATCAGCACGCGCCGGAGGTACCTAGATCACTCATGGCAATCAGTGGCGCCCGTGCTAGCGAGCGCATGCCTGTCTTATGTACGGCAGGCCAGCAGAGCCCGATGCAAGTGCTCAGATTCAGATTCATTGCATGCACCACGTGCATGCATGGCGGGCAACTTGAGAACTTGCAGGTGGCGTGGACTGTTGCACATCCAGCTTCGGGTCGAGCTCAGCTCACATATTGTTCTACCGGACCGTGCAGTAGTTGGATGCAGTGCAGGTGAATATGCTTTGCTGCCGCTGCTTAAGCGTTGTTGAGCAGCAGGCCGGTACATGCTGGTACACAGGTACACCACCAGCTGAATATGTCACGGCAGCGGCTGCCACTGTTCCCGTCCGGCCAACCACTCCGGCAGGCTGCTGAGGAGGCGTGCGGCGCTAGCGACCGCCTGCGCAGCCGCTTTGCGGCTGCGCCCCATGCCCTTGGTCGTCCGACAAGAGTCTGATAGGTTTCAATTTTTGTCCCGCCGCCCGTCCGCCGATGTCGCCAACACATGGCGTTTCGCACCATAGATGGCTTCAAGTCAGTAACAAATGGCTACGACGGTGGACAGAGGCCGCGCAGCGGCCGCTGCCAGCCAGGCCGCGAAGCGGCCTGCAGGCCCCGCCCGGCGGGGCCGCCCCTGCGGCGCTGCCAAGCGCGATTTGGCGTCGACAAAAGGCAGCGCCGTGGTTTATTTGGCAAACGGCTAGCACACAATATGGAAAGCCAGCAGGCGGAGACATGCATCGAACATCGGCGCATTCACTTGCGCACTTCCGAGTCTTCCTGGCCGCCCCCATTGCTCCAATCAAACAAGCAATGGTCTAGTGGTAGAATAGTACCCTGCCACGGTACAGACCCGGGTTCGATTCCCGGTTGCTTGATCGGGTGCGCGACCGCCTTTTGGGCGGCGCGAGGCCGGCCGCGTGCCGTGGCAACCGCCGCCCGCGAGGGCCGGGCGCCCCTGGCAGCGAGGGGCGCTGCCCCTGCTGCTCGATTCCCGGTTGCTTGATCGGGTGCGCGACCGCCTTTTGGGCGGCGCGAGGCCGGCCGCGTGCCGTGGCAACCGCCGCCCGCGAGGGCCGGGCGCCCCTGGCAGCGAGGGGCGCTGCCCCTGCTGCTCGATTCCCGGTTGCTTGATCGGGTGCGCGACCGCCTTTTGGGCGGCGCGAGGCCGGCCGCGTGCCGTGGCAACCGCCGCCCGCGAGGGCCGGGCGCCCCTGGCAGCGAGGGGCGCTGCCCCTGCTGCTCGATTCCCGGTTGCTTGATCGGGTGCGCGACCGCCTTTTGGGCGGCGCGAGGCCGGCCGCGTGCCGTGGCAACCGCCGCCCGCGAGGGCCGGGCGCCCCTGGCAGCGAGGGGCGCTGCCCCTGCTGCTCGATTCCCGGTTGCTTGATCGGGTGCGCGACCGCCTTTTGGGCGGCGCGAGGCCGGCCGCGTGCCGTGGCAACCGCCGCCCGCGAGGGCCGGGCGCCCCTGGCAGCGAGGGGCGCTGCCCCTGCTGCTCGATTCCCGGTTGCTTGATCGGGTGCGCGACCGCCTTTTGGGCGGCGCGAGGCCGGCCGCGTGCCGTGGCAACCGCCGCCCGCGAGGGCCGGGCGCCCCTGGCAGCGAGGGGCGCTGCCCCTGCTGCTCGATTCCCGGTTGCTTGATCGGGTGCGCGACCGCCTTTTGGGCGGCGCGAGGCCGGCCGCGTGCCGTGGCAACCGCCGCCCGCGAGGGCCGGGCGCCCCTGGCAGCGAGGGGCGCTGCCCCTGCTGCTCGATTCCCGGTTGCTTGATCGGGTGCGCGACCGCCTTTTGGGCGGCGCGAGGCCGGCCGCGTGCCGTGGCAACCGCCGCCCGCGAGGGCCGGGCGCCCCTGGCAGCGAGGGGCGCTGCCCCTGCTGCTCGATTCCCGGTTGCTTGATCGGGTGCGCGACCGCCTTTTGGGCGGCGCGAGGCCGGCCGCGTGCCGTGGCAACCGCCGCCCGCGAGGGCCGGGCGCCCCTGGCAGCGAGGGGCGCTGCCCCTGCTGCTCGATTCCCGGTTGCTTGATCGGGTGCGCGACCGCCTTTTGGGCGGCGCGAGGCCGGCCGCGTGCCGTGGCAACCGCCGCCCGCGAGGGCCGGGCGCCCCTGGCAGCGAGGGGCGCTGCCCCTGCTGCTCGATTCCCGGTTGCTTGATCGGGTGCGCGACCGCCTTTTGGGCGGCGCGAGGCCGGCCGCGTGCCGTGGCAACCGCCGCCCGCGAGGGCCGGGCGCCCCTGGCAGCGAGGGGCGCTGCCCCTGCTGCTCGATTCCCGGTTGCTTGATCGGGTGCGCGACCGCCTTTTGGGCGGCGCGAGGCCGGCCGCGTGCCGTGGCAACCGCCGCCCGCGAGGGCCGGGCGCCCCTGGCAGCGAGGGGCGCTGCCCCTGCTGCTCGATTCCCGGTTGCTTGATCGGGTGCGCGACCGCCTTTTGGGCGGCGCGAGGCCGGCCGCGTGCCGTGGCAACCGCCGCCCGCGAGGGCCGGGCGCCCCTGGCAGCGAGGGGCGCTGCCCCTGCTGCTCGATTCCCGGTTGCTTGATCGGGTGCGCGACCGCCTTTTGGGCGGCGCGAGGCCGGCCGCGTGCCGTGGCAACCGCCGCCCGCGAGGGCCGGGCGCCCCTGGCAGCGAGGGGCGCTGCCCCTGCTGCTCGATTCCCGGTTGCTTGATCGGGTGCGCGACCGCCTTTTGGGCGGCGCGAGGCCGGCCGTGCGTGCCGTGGCAACCGCCGCCCGCGAGGGCCGGGCGCCCCTGGCAGCGAGGGGCGCTGCCCCTGCTGCTCGATTCCCGGTTGCTTGATCGGGTGCGCGACCGCCTTTTGGGCGGCGCGAGGCCGGCCGCGTGCCGTGGCAACCGCCGCCCGCGAGGGCCGGGCGCCCCTGGCAGCGAGGGGCGCTGCCCCTGCTGCTCGATTCCCGGTTGCTTGATCGGGTGCGCGACCGCCTTTTGGGCGGCGCGAGGCCGGCCGCGTGCCGTGGCAACCGCCGCCCGCGAGGGCCGGGCGCCCCTGGCAGCGAGGGGCGCTGCCCCTGCTGCTCGATTCCCGGTTGCTTGATCGGGTGCGCGACCGCCTTTTGGGCGGCGCGAGGCCGGCCGCGTGCCGTGGCAACCGCCGCCCGCGAGGGCCGGGCGCCCCTGGCAGCGAGGGGCGCTGCCCCTGCTGCTCGATTCCCGGTTGCTTGATCGGGTGCGCGACCGCCTTTTGGGCGGCGCGAGGCCGGCCGCGTGCCGTGGCAACCGCCGCCCGCGAGGGCCGGGCGCCCCTGGCAGCGAGGGGCGCTGCCCCTGCTGCTCGATTCCCGGTTGCTTGATCGGGTGCGCGACCGCCTTTTGGGCGGCGCGAGGCCGGCCGCGTGCCGTGGCAACCGCCGCCCGCGAGGGCCGGGCGCCCCTGGCAGCGAGGGGCGCTGCCCCTGCTGCTCGATTCCCGGTTGCTTGATCGGGTGCGCGACCGCCTTTTGGGCGGCGCGAGGCCGGCCGCGTGCCGTGGCAACCGCCGCCCGCGAGGGCCGGGCGCCCCTGGCAGCGAGGGGCGCTGCCCCTGCTGCTCGATTCCCGGTTGCTTGATCGGGTGCGCGACCGCCTTTTGGGCGGCGCGAGGCCGGCCGCGTGCCGTGGCAACCGCCGCCCGCGAGGGCCGGGCGCCCCTGGCAGCGAGGGGCGCTGCCCCTGCTGCTCGATTCCCGGTTGCTTGATCGGGTGCGCGACCGCCTTTTGGGCGGCGCGAGGCCGGCCGCGTGCCGTGGCAACCGCCGCCCGCGAGGGCCGGGTGCCCCTGGCAGCGAGGGGCGCTGTCCCTGCTGCTCGATTCCCGGTTGCTTGATCGGGTGCGCGACCGCCTTTTGGGCGGCGCGAGGCCGGCCGCGTGCCGTGGCAACCGCCGCCCGCGAGGGCCGGGTGCCCCTGGCAGCGAGGGGCGCTGTCCCTGCTGCTCGATTCCCGGTTGCTTGATCGAGTGCGCGATCCCATTTGGGCGGGCGGGTGCCCCTCCCGCTGCACAGAGGCCGCACCCTGCGAGCCCGGGCGCCGTCGCAGCGAGGTGTGCGCCCCTTTGGTTCGATTCCCGGTTGCTTGATCGAGTGGGCGACCCCCTTTTGGCGGGCGGGTGCCCCTCCCGCTGCACAGAGGCCGCACCCTGCGAGCCCGGGCGCCGTCGCAGCGAGCGGTGCGCCCCTTTGGTTCGATTCCCGGTTGCTTGACAGGGTGGGCGACCCCCTTTTGGCCGGCATGTGCCCCTCCCGCTGCACAGAGGCCGCACCCTGCGAGCCCTTTTGGCGGGCGCCTTGGGTGTTTTGTCTCAATCTACCCATGAGTCATTTCCCGCATGCTTGAGGAGAGCCGCCCCCCTTTTGATGTTGGGGAATCTAGTCTAAGAATGGATGTTAATCGAGAATCTATACTAAGTTTCGGGGGCTTGATATTTCGCCGGCTGGCTGGGCGAAATTATACGGCCGGGGGATTGATGCACCACACACTGTCTTTATCCAATAATAGGGAGAGACCCTCACGTTGGTTGTATAGCAGGTCAATGTAGCGGCCGGTGTTTCTCGGGTGAAGGTTGATAACCGGTCTCAGTCAAGGACAAGTGCTCGGCAGTGTTCGGGGTTTCGGGGAAGGACGAATGCACTTAGGACTGCAGGGTTCATGCGAATGCAACATCCATGTGGAAGAGACGACGGAAACCCTTTGCCTTGAATCATTGCAACAATTATTCCTCTGTTAGACCCAGAGTCTTATCATAAGCTCTTGAGAGAATTTCACGGTCATCCGAGTCGCTTCAAATGGGACATACGTCAGACAACAGGGTCGGTTGGCATGTGGTGTACTGGTTGGAAAGGCGCACGAAGTCGTCAGGACGTGGCAACTAATTTGTGCCGGGCGATCCGGTGATTCCACGGGTACCGGAAGCAGCAACATTATGTGTCCAACACGACACAAAGGTGCCATTGTAAACCATCAAAACCTTGCCAATGCGGTGTCATTACGCCTACGTACATACCTATAGGCACGGGCACGCATGCATATGTGTTATTGCCGTTTTCATGTCCATTGGTGCAGCCCCGGTCGGTCCCAAAACGAAAAACGATCGGAACGAAACGTCTCTTTTCTTTCGTTCCGGAGTGGTAGTCCCAGAGCATGGCGGCAGGCCTGCAGCCGCACTTGCCCGCTTGTAAGCGACAAGGCCGGTTCCGTCGAACAGCATGCCTTGTATGTAAGCGCACGAGGCATGCTGGTGTAAGCTGACGCTGCGTTGCCAGCTCCTGGCCGGCCCATCAGGCCGTCAGGACGGACGTTACACTTCACGGGGAGCGTGATTATGCTGATGCGCATCGGTAGGTTGTTATTGATAGCATAGCACTGTTGACGAGGAGTGTGAGGGCCAAGCATGGTGGTTGTGGAGCGGGACTGCGCCGACTGCGGGGCTAGGTCATTCTGACACGGCAATCTGCGTGGCAGCTGTGCAAGTGTTTGACCGCCCATAGTCGCTTCCAGTATACTACACAGGCGTGGTATGGGCACGGCACGGCCGCGGGGAGTGGTGCTAGCCTGCAGGCATCACCCATCCCCGCAATCCGGCTTGCCAGTTGCACGATGTCCAGCACTGAGTGGCGTCCCGATCATCTAGAGGGCGCCGTCGCTGACTGCCCGATTGCATCTTGGTGCGGAACGAAGGAATGAACGCTCGCAACGTTCAGCAACGCTCCTGAACGTTTCAGGGTTTAGAATGCTTGGACTACTGGGACCCAGTCTCGTTTGGTTTCGTTCCGATCGTTTTTCGTTTTGGGACCGACCGGGGCTGCACCAATGGACATGAAAACGGCAATAATTACATCAGCCAGCACGAGCAACAAGATAATAATGATTTTGATGCCACTTAGGGCATGTGTAACATGTTGATGCCAAGGACTAGTTGCAGCCTGCAATGCGTGGTACGGCAATGCATGTCCGAGTCACAAGGACGTCGGACCTGCTTCCTGCCGCCGCGGCATGCGTGCTGAGCAGTACTGGGTACGTGCACCGCTTCATCCTTTGGTCGCTGAGGCACATCCTCTTTGCTGCAAGGCATTTACGATCTTGTTTGTGTTACAATGCGGAGTACACATGTAGCAGCAACACCAGGCAGCCTGCCTGGATGTCGGGCATCTGTGCTTGCTGCCTATCTCCCGTACAGATGCGCTTGCTAGGTTAAAGTGCATCGAGGGAGCTCGCAGCCGTGGACAACAAACACTCCTTCTGAATACTTGTGCAGATTATCCTTTCGAGCGCACCAGTGCCAGGTGACCCCGCTGCCGTTTGAAGGGTGCACCTCATACCATGCGCAACAGCTCATTGGTTTGAAACAAGGCTTACACCACCTCGCTGTACATGTCGGCACTGCCGCACAAGTATCTATACACATGATTCCACGCTGACGCCTGCTGCATCTTGCGTGCATCAGGGCTGCAGGCAGCATGGTGCTCTCACCCGCTGTGGCATACCTGTGGCTGCTCGTCTTTGCACACGCCGCAGCGCAAGCGGACGCTGCTGGTGGGACTTCAGAGTCAGCCTCAGCATCAGACACCTTGGAACAGCATCAGCTGCTCCGGCTGAGGGCTGCCGCTCTAAGTGCGCGTGCGCCACAGGCCACCGCCAGCTTCTGTTGCGCGCCGCAAAGCTGTGCATAAACTGGCGAGTCCGGCACGTGCGCCTCAGTTGGAGTCGATGGCGTGTGCGGCGGCCCTGGGCAGCCGTGCGTCAGCAAACATAGAGCACGCACATGGTGGCGGCGGGCCCTGGCCTGGCTGTGGCACGCCGCCACCGGGCACCGCCCAGACCTCGGCAGGCCCTGGCACAGCTCAAAGTGGCTGCTGCTGCGCGTGCCCGTTGCGGCCGTCGTGACCTGGCACCAGGTGACCGCATGGCAGTGTCGTTGAGTGCGACTGTCAGTGTACATTGCAGTTGACCGTCGCAGCGCCCTCAGCGCATGCTTGCATCCTCTCTGCAGCCAACGCCCTGCCATGCTTGCGTGCAGGTCGTCACCGAGTCCTCGATCGCCAAGAACGAGCTGTTCATGTTGTCGATGGTCACAGAAATGCTCTTCGCATGGTACTCCGATGTGCTTGATAGCATCTATGACCACATCCGCACCATATGCTGGCAGCTGCCGCCCGTGGCGCTGGCTCAGCCGTCCTTCCTGGGCACCGCGGCATGGGCCACTTTTAAGGATATGGTAGCAATGGCCAGGCCGCTTGTATGTGCCGTGTTTGTAGTCGTGCTGGGGACGATCTACAACGTTGGCGTGGGCATCTACGAACTTGGGAAGAGGATGCCATCAGCAAGTTGGAGGCTCAAGAGCAGAGATTTCAGTCTGGCCAGCTGCGGTGGCCGGGGCTGCTGCCGGCCTGTGGGCTGCTGCTCGCTGCGCCACTGGCGGTGGTCTTCTGGGTGGGCAAGGTGGTGGCGTGGTCCGCGGCGGCAGCTGTGCTGTGCTTGTGGCTGCTCATCAAGGACGCGGGCAGCCTGGCGCTCGACGGTGCAGTGGCATCCTACCTCCTCTGCGGGTGCGTGATCCACACGATGTTGGGTGCATCTGAAGGGTGTAATGATGCTGTGCTGTCCTGCTGATGTTGCGACCGGTTGCAGATGTCTGCGAGACAACCCTCTTTTCCTCATTTTGCGGTGCCCCCGGCATGCAGGCGCATGCCCGCGGCCTGCAAGCCGGTGGCCAAGCGAGTGCTGCCGTACTACATCATGGCCTTCGACGCCGCCACCGCCTCGCTGCTGTGGGCGTGGCGGCGCCTCCTGCTGCATCTCAGGGAGGTGCAGCGCAACAGACGGCGGCGGTCGCAGGACCGGAGGAGAGCCAGACAGCAGGTAGGGAGTGCAGGCGCCATCGTGTCCTGGTTTCGCGAGCAATCGGGATGGTGCACTCGTGTTGATCTGCTCGCAGTTCAGTGACTCCACGACCGATGCTGCGTCGCAGGTGAACGACATACCCTTTCTCAATGGCGCTGTGTCAAACGTTCCTGCCGCCCGCATAGCAGCGGCAGCCCCAGCCTCAAGGCCCAAGCCCAAGCAGCAGCGATCCAGAAGGGCGCCAGCGCAGTTGAAGCGCAGCAGCCCGCCCGCCAGAGCCAGCTGCGACGTCACACCGGCAGCAGTCCCGCCCGGCGACAGCAAACCATCTGTGGCTGCACCACCGGCTGGTGATGCGGCACAGCCTCAGCATGGCAGCAGACCTGAGGCTGCATCCCGCCAAGCCCTCCAGCAGCCAGCTGCAGAGGCACCCCCAGAGCCGCAGCAGCCGCAGGCAGCACATGCGGTACCAGACACCGGCTGGATGCTGTGCCCTATAACCCAGGTGACAGGGTGGTGTGCAGCGCCTGCCAACCCAACTGCTCGCTGCATGAGGATCACAAAGCCTTTCTCACCTTCGGCATCCTGACTGCAGGAGGCCATGGTGGACCCGGTCGTACTCGTGGGAGACGCAGGCCTGTAGAACTCTGTGCGAAACGTGAGTGCTTGATAAAACTCCTCAGTTGTGATGTGGATCCCAGCTGCAGCTCGACCTTGCACGCGCCATGGCGTCGGAAGCCTGGGCGCGCTGCACCGGCGCATCTAAAGCAACCTTGGTCGCTCCGACCGCCCCGCCGACACGCTTGGGATTTACCCCGACGCAAGGTGATTGTGCAATGCGCAGTGCATGCTGCAATGCTAGCGTGCGATGCAAGAGCGGCGGCAAGCGAAAGCTAGCGCCAGCCTGCGGGGTGCACCTTGCTACTCCCGTTGCTTGCTATTTTGTTGTCGGCCTCTTCGCAGTCTGCGTAGGGTTTCACGCTTGATGTGCTGCAGGTGCCACCCCGCCGGGCCCGGGCCCTGTCAACGATGGACTCAGTGCAGATGCGTTATTTGCTGCGTGGCAGCAATCTGAGCAGCACACTGCGGCCGCCGCGGCCATGCAGCTCCTTGCTGGCGGCGGAACCGCTGCGGTCCGCCCCGCCGGCGATGCCTTGGATGGGGCTGTCAGCGCCGCTGACCCGTCTTTGAGGCAGCCGTCGCCTGTGCTGAGCGCACCGGGCGACAGCTCCGACGTGCGGCCCGCCCGCGGCCACGCCGTCCACTACGTGGTGCTCAGGGACCCGGAGGAGCGCGTGTATGTGCCGAAATCGGTGCTCATCACCCTGCTCGGCGGCGTCAACCCCAAGTACATCCAGCTGCACCTGCTGGCGCCCGGCTGGCCCCGGCTGTGCGTGGCCCGCCGCAAGCGGGTGGAGCAGGAGGGCTTGGAGCTGCCCGCAGATGCGCGGGGGCCAATGGTGTTGCACCTCCAGCACACGGCACGCGAGCGTCCGAGCAGCTCCAACGTCCTCGCGCTGCAGCGCATGGCATGTAACGAGGTGCTCAGCAGGGATATCTTGGGCGTGGAGTTCTTGGCCAGCCACCTCGTCACTGACGAGATCAGGGCGGAGGCGGCTCTGCGGGGCGCGAGCCGCTTGGGTGCCCGCCACAAGGCGTCCCACACACACTCAAAGCGTCCTGCCAAGCTTCGCAAGATGCAGTCGCTGACGGGGGCCGATGCGCCCGATATCGTGTCCGCGGCCGCATGTCGCCACCCGGCTGTCGGCGCACAGGCAGCGCAGGCGGCTCAGTCGCCTGAGTTGCTCCTTTCCACCCCCGCCGCCGCTGCCACCCCTGCCACTGCTCCGCCGCTTGCCCGCGGCGACTCAGCGGAGGTCGGCATCCGGGCTGCCGCGCTGCAAGACCCCCACCGCCCAACCTTTGCCCCACCATCACCAGCTACCCATGGCTCGCAGCGGGTGGTGCTCGGCATGCAGGACGGACCGTTCCACTTGCCGGCTGCTAAGGACCCTGCAGGTCTGATTCATTGTGTTGCTTCATGATGATGTGCACGGATGTCGCACGCGCCCGTGTCTGGTGTCCATGTACTTTGCCCGTCAGCATGTGACCAATGTGATTGCCCTCGCTGCAGGCGGCGTCCAGGGTGCCGTGCAGCAGGTAGGTTTGGCCGTCCACCTTGCATCTAGGGCTGGCCCATCATGTCTTGATGACACTGTGTTAGCGATGTTGCATTGATGTTGCCGTGATCAGGGTGGACGTGAGCGGCAACCATTTGCGCGCACTGGCGCAGGCTGATCCGGACCGTTTCAGCGGTGGCGGTGCAGCGTGCGCAACTCCAGACTGCGGCTTGGGCGCAAACGCCTCGGCGGCTGCTGCGTCAGCCACCCCTAGTCAGACGTGTGCCGATGCTCCGCTGCCGGGGGACGCGGCGGCGGTTGCTCAACAGCGGACCGGCGGCGGCCAAAGTCCCATGGGGAACGGTGCACGCGGCATGCCACAGGTGGGGTTTGGCGGTGTGTGCCTCAAGCTACTTGCCCTATCATGTCCGGCCTTGCTTGGGTTGAGTTCTTGGCTGCGCACACGGTGCATGCCACCTTCCCATTGTGACGTGCTCAAAGCTTTGCATGTATAAGGCCTGGTTGAGGACTATGGGACCATTCGCAAATGCCGCATGGTGGCTCGTCAAGGCTTTGCATCGTGACGACGAGAGCAATGAGGAGCTCCTCGTCCTGGCAAACACTCTCGGCAGCAACCTCGAGGTCATGGCGAAGCACCATTACGACGCCGTCTGCACAGATCGTGCGCAAAATCTGCCGACGTGCGTCTTTTGTTGTATCGGTGTCCTCCCCCTTGCTGTTGACATTCCAAGCATCATGCGCAAACTTCACGTTGCATTGTCCATTGAACCATACTCCTTCATGCAGGTCGACATAGTTCACACTTGCACTTACCTCGCTGATCAAGCATCATCAAGTGGGTTGGAGTGTACTTGTAATGGCGAAGGGTGACCGGAGAGCATGAGAGGAACCGTGGTACATCAGGAATTGGGGACCATGCACTTTTGGAAGCAGTAAGGTGCACTTGTGAGTATTTGAGATGGCTTGGCAGAGGTCACTTTGGTCAAATGAGGGTCTGTGTGCACTGAGTCTGGCGTGAGGAACACGAACTCTGGGTGATGCCATTGAAGAGGCCGAGTTTCTACAATGAAAATATTGGACTGCCTCATACTTCACATCTTGCTCAAAGCTTTGCTGCGTGCCGACATTTGTGCCATCACTGCTTTCACCTCACGCTTCAAGATTTTGCCAGAGTTGTTGACTGGCAACGGCGCCGCTTGGCAGCAAATGATGCCTGGAACCTTATAATGGGACAGCCCCTGCTGCCTGCAGAACGATCGAAGTTTGCTCTGCCACTCTGCCAATGACAGCACGTGCAGCAGCCGGACTTGCACGAGCGCCATGACCTGCGCATGGGTGCATGAGAACACGTTCAACACTTGCAAGCTCAGGGCACACAGTCCTATGAGTGTCATGTTGGTGCTTCTGAGATGACGGAGGCTGCGGACCTGCTCGCCCAAGCGGGCGTGTGGCAAACCCACCACCGCCGCTGCCAACACATCGGGATGTTGCTGCAGGCACCGCTCCACATCCAGCGCATGCACCGTCTCGCTGCCGCTCCTGATGACATCCGCACCGCGGCCCAGCAGCCACAGCTGCCCGTGTGTATCAAAAAATCCTGCCAGCAACCGTGGGTGCAACATCTCAAGTTGTAAGCACTTGAGCAGGCTGCGCTCACATCAACCGGGTCCGTAGCTCTGTAGCATTGGCAATGCTCACCCATGTCGCCGGTCGCCAGCCAGTCACCAGGCCGCGGCCGTAGGGCGCCGCCGCCCTCCGACCAATAGCCCAGCATGACATGAGGGCCACGGGTGCGGATGACGCCCTGACCTGTGAGTTTAGCAGACATATGACATGTGGTAAACTATGTACACAGCTACGGTGTGATGCTGAGCCCAATCCCTATACAGTATGCAAAGTTGCACCTGGTGGCAAGCCAGCAGCATGCTGGATGTCCAGCTCCACGCCAGGCGCTGGTCGTCCAACGCATACAGCGGCAGCCGGGAGCGGCTCTGTTGCTGACGGCTGAGCGCTAGCATCAGCTGCGAATGTGGGGCCCCCAGTGGCGAGGGTGCGGAACGTCATGGACGAGGCCGCCTCAGTCATGGCGTATGACAGCTTGATGCTGGCTGCTGGGAACAGCCGGCGGACGCTGTGAAGCAGTCCATCACCGGGGGTGCCGCCGCCAATCAGCACCCGCCGGACATGCGGGAACGCACGCTGCCGGCCATTGGTGCTTGCCTCACACAGCGCCACCAGCATTGCCGGCACCGCAATAAAGCTAGTCACCTACGCAGGCGGCACTCTGAAGTTGCGGTTGGTGTCTTTGCTGCAGTGTTGTTGCAACAATGTCCGGTATGCTTCAACGCACAAAAAGGTCATGCAGTCACCTGGTGACGATCAAGGTCTTCAAGCATTGCTGCAGCCGTAAACCGGGAGGGAAGGATGTGCTGCCCTCCGGCCATCAACGTTGCAAACAGTGAGGAAAGCCCGCCTGCAGCAGGTCAGCGCATTTGGGGTGTAAAATGGCCTTCGCAAGTCAGAGAGGGTGCACAGATTAACATCATGCAGTGCCACGACAGGGAACATACCCACATGACACAGCGGGGCGGCATGATAGTGCACGTCATCAGCGCAGTAGCCAATCGCCAGCAGCTTGCTCAGCGATTGCACATGGAAAGCCGCATGCGACAGGACAGCAGCCTGGGAAGCAGGACGAGAGCTGTGGTCTGCAATAGCACGTGCGACTCAGACATGGCCAGCAGCTCCATATGTAGGCAATGGCACAATTCTGATCCATCTAGCGGCGCTGTCGATTGAGAACCTCCACATGTGGCATTGGGAGGATTGCCAAGATTTCCTACACTGCAAGACTACCTTGGGCGCAGCTGTGGTGCCGGACGTGAAGCAGAGCACCGCAGCTCCGCTGTCATCTGCACGCAGCATGAGCGGCGCCCCGTTGTGCAGGCTGATCAGCTGCTCCGCCGGCACAGCGCGCGGCAGCACCGACATCAGCTGCGCCGCATCCCCTATATCATGGAAGAGAGTCATGACGAGTCTGGGTGACGGCGCCACCACATCAGCATGCTAGGGCACGTGTAAATGCGACCCCACCCAGTGCAACGATGTGCCGCAGGCTGGGCAGCTGCTGCGCCAGGGCCGCGAAGCGGCTGCAGGGCTCGTCCACGAGGAGGATGCTGGGGCCGCACGGCGCCAGCGCAGTGAGCGCATCCTGTAGGTCGCATCGTTTGCGCTGCATTTCGAAGTGGCGCAATCATGCCGTGGTGCGAATCGCAGAGACACCATGTGCTGTCCTCAGCGCCCACCTCTGCACTCCATCGCCAGTTGAGCGGCGCTGCCAAGCCGCCCGCTGCCAGGACCGCAAGGAGCGCCTCGAGGTGGCGGTCGGTGTTCAGCGCCGCAAGTGCCACACGTTCGCCTGCCTGCAGCTGCAGCTCCGACACCAGCGCCGCCGCCAGAGCCGCAACACGTTCCGCAACCTGGCTGCAGGTCTGCTGCCTGTCCCCGCATATGGTCAGCAGCCGATTCGGCGAGTGCTGCGTGAGGGACGCCAAGTGCTGGCAAACGTGTGCCATACGCTTGCCTCAGGTACAGGGTGGATTGATTGTGCCAGGCTTTCAAGAGAGCAGAGCTAGTCAGCGCGGGGCGCAGCACACCAGCCATACAGCATATTGGGACCCGCCAACGCAATGAGAATAACGTGACACGACCAGCGTGTGAGCATGGCTTGAATGTTGGCGTGTGGCTTCGACCTTCGAGACCAAGATCAGGTTGATGGCAACCAGCTCAACTGCGTGTTGTCTGTCAGGCACGTGCAGCACATGCCATGTCAGATTCCGGACGCAATGGATAGCTTCATGAGCACGTCCCCAAAGCTTCACACAGTTCACAGCTGAATCGCACGGTCGTGCAGCGCTTGTCGAAGTCGGCATGCACATGGTGCTCGCACACGGGGTGTGCAGCAAGGTCACGTGACGCTGTGGAGGGTTTAGCCATGTTGAAAACTTCGACCAAGATCAGCACCAATTGACACCTCCATAGCCAGACTCGAGCTACCTTGCCAGTGGGATCTGCATGTGCTTGGCATAGAGCTCGTTGCTGGCGACTGCGTCGATGTTGATGTGAAAATTTTGAGGCAGCAGCTTCCAGCAGCACAAACGCGCGGCTTAAGCCGCAGTCCTGGCTGGTCGGGCCAGGATTGTGATGAATATCACTGACTGCAGGCACACACAGCAAGGAATTGGTGCCAAGCAGCCCGGCACGGCCGCCAGACCCTGCAGCAACAACCTTCTATCTAGACAGCGTGCTGGTGTCTCCCGGCTCACGCCCCAGCCTTGCCGTGCCGCTTGCAGAGCAAACAGTGGCGAGTATGGCCGGCAGCGATCCGGCGGCGGCGCTGGATCACTTGCAGCCAGCAGCGGGGCAGCTCTGCATGCAGGGATCAGACCACGGCATGCGGGTGCGCGGCAGCCAGTCTCAGCGGCCAGCGCTGACTTTGCGTCGGGCGCCGCTGAGGACTTTCGCAGTGCAGACATGGTGGCCGACGGCAGCACCCCAATCGCGCCTCTCAGCCCTGCGGCCGCGGCGACGGTGCAGAACAAAGGCCTGTCAGGCCTGGCAGCGCGTGTCGTTTTCGGCACAGTCCTGGGCGTGGCCGGTGCCCTGGTCATCCTGACTGGTGGCTGGTGCTACATGATCAGCGCCTGCTTCGTGGCGTACCAGGCATCGCGAGAATACTTTGGATTCCTTACGTCCAAGGTGCTTGTGCATGCTGCAGCAGCTGGATGCACTGGAACTCTCCTGCCTCGCCTCGATGCACAGCACCGTTTCGAGTTGCTGAGGCGGCTCGTGCGGGTGCGCTGCAGGGCATATCTCAGGGCATGCAGCCGCCGCCGCCACTAGTGACAACGCTCACCACGCTGTGCTGCATCGGCCTGGTGGTCTGGACTTTCATTTCTCAGGGCAAATCTACAGCAGCGCTGGCCGTTGCCGCGCTGCTGGTGCTGTCACTGCAGCTACTGGCATCAGAAAAGCCGCGCTTTGCGCAGCTGACCTCGTCGGTCTTTGGGCTGTTCTACTGCGGTGGGTGCCTATGTTAAGCAGCGCGCCTTGGTTCACTAACCTACCAGAATGGAGGGTCGCTGTACAAGCTGTCGCTGACGTACGCGCTGCTTCGCAGGCTATCTGCCCAGCTACTGGATCAAGCTGCGGCTGCTGCGGGCGCCAGCAATCAACAGCACCATCGCGCAGCACTACCCGGTACCTCGTTGGCAGTCATGGTGCCGTATCCCATTCAAGCCTCCTGCTTGTGTGTAGTGCAGCCAAGGCAGTGCAGCTCAGCCTGTGACATCCGCACGGGACTGCGTCTGGCGCAGGTGCTGCTCGGCGGGCTCAGCCAGTGGACGGTGGGGCTGCTGGCGACGGTGATGGCGGTCGCGTGCATCGTGGCCGCCGACGTCGGCGCCTACTTCTTTGGCAAGCAGTGGGGTCGCACCAAGCTGACAGAGATTAGCCCCAAGAAGACAGTGGAGGGTGCCGTCGGCGGGCTGCTGTGCTCCACCGCTGTCGCCGTCGCGTTCTGCAGGGCCCTGAGCTGGCCTGCCTCGCCTGTGGCGGCCGCAGTTTTGGGGGTCATCATCTTCTTTGCCAGCCTGTTTGGGGACCTGCTGGAGTCCGCCATGAAGCGGGAGGCGGGCCTGAAGGACGCCAGCAACCTGATCCCGGGCCATGGCGGGCTGCTGGACCGCTTTGACTCGTACCTGTTCACCGGCGGCATCGTGTTTTGGTTCACTCGCTTCGTGCTGCCCTCCTATGGTGCGCACCCGCACGCCAGGCCCCTCTGACGGGCAACCCTGCTGGCATCAGGGGCCACACAGACGATGTGTTTATCCTGTCTGCACCACTGTCCTCCAGCATGTAAGGGGTCGTAATCTGTGCTGCTGCCCTGCAGGGCTTTGACAGAGCGCCGACATTTTGGACGCGACTGTATAGTCAGCAGGGCGCTGTACAGGCAGCAGGGCTTTTGAGGTGTGAGCAGCGTGTGAAAGCAACAGCGTAGCAGGCTCAGATCATAGGCGATTGAGAGCAAGAGGCTTGGCTTTGGGAAGGCACATGCCTGATCGACGCGGTTTTGGTGATGCATTGCATATGGTTTCTGCTGCATACATGCATTCACAGGCCCTGGTCCTGCGCTGTGGTTGATCACTGACGGCAAGGCCACTGACAGCAAGTTGTTCCAACTAGCAGCCTGCTGCCTACTCTATCAAGGTTGTCATCTGACCGTTCAAGCTTGGCACAACCATGTTTGTGCTCATATCAAGTGGCAGTAGGGCATGCACTTCCCAGAAACGATGCCAGTCAAATGTCAGCATTCAATCAACTGCAAACAACTCTGAGGGGCAAAGAATCAAGCGAGCAGTCACAGCTGCTGGCAGTCCACCGCCTGGCGGTTGTCGTGTGTTGACCCAAAGGAGAACACCAATCAAGAGTGTAAATATAGTAATGCGCTGCGCTGATCTCAGATGACTGCGCACAGTCACCCGCCTGCCGATGGCTGTGGCACCGTCTTTGCCGCTGCCAGCACAGCACGTACTTCATCGTCTGTCTGCATGTGCTGTACTACTGTACCTGGTATGAACCTGAAGTTGTCTCCCTGCGTGCAAGTGCAATTGGAGTAGGCATCCGGCAGTTGCTGCACTCCTCATGCTGGGGGAGTGCACGGTATGTGAAGGTGCCACTGTCGACCGCAGTGGCAACCAAAGGCAACAGGACTGACCTGCAGCTCCTTCGGGAGCTTCATGAGGAACCATGGATGCTGCTTGATATCCTGCAGCTTGATGCGCTGGTTTGGGTCTGCGACAAATATCCGGGCGACCAGATCTTTGCACTCTCCGCTCAGCTGCACATCCGCGGGGAAGCTGTACTGTGCCTTCACAATGCGCTGCAGCACGGGAGGTAAGCCGTCAGTATGCTGCTGCCACGAGAACAAGCATGCTGATCTGAGGAGCAGCGAGGCAGGCAACACATCTCACGTTGACGCCCATGGTCGGGTCTGCTGAATCTTCAAAGGGGTACGTGCCCGCAAGCATGAGGTACCTACGTACGGCACACAAGCTGCTGAACTGCTGAGGGTGTCATGAGCGCGACCTATGTAGTGCTTGGCAGAGTAGGAGATGCTGTAGGGAGGGGGCATGCTGCTCACAGTATCACGCCGCAGGACCACACGTCCGACATCCGGCCGTCGTAGTTCTTTTTGTAGGAACACAACACCACCTCGGGCGCCAGGTACTCCACCGTGCCCTTGGCTGACTTGGGGTTGGAGTCGTTGACCGCGTGCTGCGCAGCAGCAGGGAGCGCACATGGAACCCGGACTGTCACGCTGTGGCCCCTGCAGTCGTGCACCTCCGCTGGGGGGCGTGCTGTGCGTTGATGCCCCCAAACAGCAGCGTGTGAGCACCTTCGAGAAGCCGAAGTCTGCAATCTTGAGGTAGGGCGCCGACCCCGCACTGATGTTGATGAGGGCGTTCTCCAGCTTAAGGTCCCGGTGGTACACCGCGGCCTGCAGATGTCGTGCTTTGCTGGGTCAGAGCAAAACCCAGACTTGATCAGGATGACAGTCTGCAGCGGTGTGCATTTGGACCGACATCCTTTTCAGGCTTCGTGACGTGTGCAGGGGTGCCAGCCCCGCACCTGGTGACAGTAGTCCACGCCAGAGATGAGCTGCTGGAAGAAGAAGCGGGCTGCATCCTCAGACAGCCGCCCCGAGCGGCGCACGTACTCAAACAATTCGCCGCCCGAAGCATACTCCATCACCGTCACCAGGTGTGTTGCTGTGACAAACACCTGCAGACGATCGGCGCGTCGTGAGTGCCCCACTCAGCAACGCAGTTGAGCGCTGTCAAGACCATTCACACAAGAGGAGGAGATCCTGCAAGCGACATCAACGCCATACATGGTGCGAATGCATACCTCATGGAAGCGGATGATGTGCGGGTGCACCAGCAGCCTGTGGTTCAGGATCTCGCGGTCCACATTGACATTGACCTGGGGCGCACGAGGAATTCATTCACTTCGACGGGCTCGGCGCAAGCACATCTGTTGGACAATGGCATTGCAACGCAGTCAGCTTCCGCACCATGCCGCCACGCTCAATGAATTTGCCGGCCACAAGCTCCCCCGTCTGCCGGTTGCGCAACAGCATCGTGACGCCATAGTTGCCACGGCCCAGCTTGCTGACCTGGTCACGCAGAGACAGGTGCATGTCATTGAGGCTGACACACATGGTGATCACGGGCAGCAGGATGTGCAGGCACAGCAGGAGGCTGCTGCACGTGTGACGCCGTTGTGCAGGCAGAGCATCATGTCAGAGCGGGCAGGTCGTGCTGGTCGTGCATGAAGAACATCTACATGGACATCGGCTGTCCACAATCAGCTTGGTGCCCGCCATGCCCTATGCCTTCTGCCCGCACAAACATCAATGCCAGACCTAGCCTGCTGCCATGTGTGGGTGAACCATATATCGAGGGCGTCGCACCAGGTCATACTTGGATGCCTTCAGCTGCTCTGCCCAGTCCGCCTGAGACATGGAGTGCCGCGCTGCAGCGCCGGTGTAAGGTGTCACACCATGAGGATAGGTTGCAGCCACGGACCAGGCTTGAGACTACACCCGCGGGAGGCTCTGCTGAGAACCTGCGCGGCCTGCGCCGCCTGCCTAGGGATACCGCCCGCAGCTGGGCAACATGGGCGACGATAGGGCCGCCTGTGAGCGCACCACGAAGTGACGTCAGCACAGCGACGGCGTGCGATCTTCCGGCGTTTTCGCCCCGATGCGCGACTCAATGCCTGTGATGTGCAGTAGCTGCAAGTTTTGACGGGATGCGGCGTCAGAACAGGTACACCGTCGGGTACAGAGCAGGGTTTGGGGCGTCCATAGCAGTCGTCAAGGGTCTTCACAACGTGGGAAGCCATTTCGCTGCACGGACACTACATTCCTGAGGCGGCCAAAGTTGCAGGCTTGAGCCTGGAGCTGCCTCTTTTGCGCCGGGTGCTGTCAGGCGGAGGCGCCTGCCTAGCTTCACCATGGTGAAGTTCATGAAGCCTCAGAAGGTGGTCATCCTTCTGACGGGCCGGTACGCGGGCAAGAAGGCCGTGATCGTCAAGAACTACGACGACGGAGACAAGAACACCGACCGGTCGTACGGCCACGCTCTGGTGGTGGGCCTGTCCAAGGAGCCGCGGAAGGTGATCAAGAGGTCGTCGAAGAAGACGCAGGCGCGGCGGTCCAGCATGAAGACCTTTATCAAGGTCGTCAACTACCAGCACATGATGCCGACGCGGTACACCCTGGACGTGGACCTGAAGGCAGCCGTGCCAGCAGATGTGCTGGACCAGGAGGACAAGAAGGACGAGGCCCGGCGGGCGGCCAAGGACCTGCTGCAGAAGAAGTTTGCCACGGGCAAGAACCGGTGGTTCTTCACGAAGCTGCGGTTCTGAGGGTTGGCGCGGGGCAGGGACCACTTCCTTTGCTTGTACACATACTGGCTTGCGGAGCATGCTATGGGCGCAGCCCAGCTGTCAAGCGGGCGCAGCATCACGTATGTGTAGAGGCTCTGGGTCCGGAGTGACAGGGGCAACGAGTCCATGATGGTTTCTGATGTAAACCCCTGTTCTTCCAAGGTGCCTACGTACACCCCGCATTCACACTCCACTGCACCCAGTACTGTGTGACCATCTCAACAGAGGGCACCAGCTCAATACTGGACGTGTTGCGTCGGAAAGCTGAAAGTCTGATATTGTGGCGCGCTGTCAAGTCTGAGGCGCTTTGCAGCACGCTGCCCTGGTGTGGCATTCACCTTCCGGGTTGCTCCCAGCCGGAACACCGCCTCAAGGGCCACCTCCCGCTTGTCTGCATCCGCATCATGGCTGAGATGTAGCTGCACACAAATGCGCAGGTCGCCACTTGTGCGACTGATGCGCCGCCGCAGCTGAAACGGCTGACTCACCCAGCACTCGCCCTCCAACTCATCTCCCTGTGTCCAAAGGCGGCACCCGCTCTCAAAGTGCCTTGCTGATCAGGTAACTACAGAGCTGCAAGCACAGTTGCATATGAGCGACCTGGCACACAGCATGAGCATGAATACGCTCTGCTTTTGGCCGTACCGGGAAAGACACATCTGCCGACTCCACCAGCGGTGAGATGTGCCGATCGCTGTGGGGACTGGACAGCCGGATCTCAAACCCTGTCGACGCTTTGGCAGCTGGCAACTCTTCGGTGTATGTCAAATGCACAGTGTCCTCCCGCTCGAAGTGTGGCAATGGCAGCAGACCCAGCAATGTGGCCAGGTGCGCAATGACCTCCTCGCACTTGGCGTGCATGTGAACATGTGCAATCTGTGTGTAGGAAACTGATTGGCTCAGCCATGTGTAGATGCTCTGAGGATCTATTGATCAAGGCAGAGCATATCACGAGACACGTTATCGCATAGTAGGGCTGACCTTGTCATGCTGCGTGTCCTGCAGGTTGATGATGGCCAACTTGGCGCCAGCATCTACAGCATCTTCCGGCAGCTCGCAGGCGGGCACGATCTGCAGGAAGGAGGGCAAAGGGTGCCAATTGCTGCGTGTGTGTCTGCTCTTGGACGATACAGGTGCGCGGGACAACAGGCCTGCACATCAGCGGAAGCACCCTGACTCACCCTGAGGCTGGACCCCAGGCACAGCATCAGGTCGCACTGCTGCGCGGCCTGTATGGCGCGTGCATGGTCAGCCTCGGGCAGTGGGTTCTCCCAGTCCAGGCAGTTGTCCTTCAGCGCACCGCCGCACTCGCACCTGCGCCCCGTGCGCTTGAACCCAACCTGCGGTATCAGTGCCCTGCCCATCAGCCACCAAACAGCACTGCAGCATCCTGCAGCGTCACAGGCGCCCAACAATCCAATGCCCTAGGGTCCTCAAATGAACCTGTGTAACCTGCCTCACCGTGTCGAGCTCAAACTCGCGAACATACTCCCGCCCGCACTGGCTGCGGCTGCACTTCTCCACAAAGCAGGAGCCGTGCAGCTCGGCGAGCCGCTCGCGCTCGATGCCTGAGCGGGTGTGCAGCCCATCGACATTCTGGCTGATGACGCAGGTCAGCTTGCCAGCCCGCTGCAGTGCCACCAGAAACTGCACAGCATCACAGAAACCATGCTGCTGCTGACACTACCCTCCTGATCATGGTTGTTGTGCTTGGGCCGGTCCTGATGTTGCTGTTCCGTAGACACGGGGGAAGCAACACCTGGTGGGTGATGCTGGGCTTGGCGGCGCCAAAGTTGATGTCCAGCTTTGGGATGGGCAGCCCAGCACGCTGCAGCGTCCAGATGCCGGTGGGTCCTCTGAAATCCGGAACGCCTGGGTGCAGGTGCTACTTGTAAGGCAGGCATGAAGCAGACGTGCCGACCGTGTCACGGCACTCGCCAAATGCCTCATAGCACACCTGCGGCTTTTGAGATGCCGGCACCGGTGAATGCCGCAATTCTCTTACTGTTCTTGACCTGCGAAGCAGAGTGGATGATCCCGAGCTCAGGAGTATGTGGTTCAGGAGCATGCACTTCCAATAAGGCGTCGCGCCAAGGAACCATGCCGAAGGTTGGCGCTGCGGAAGTCCGCACCAGAGCTGCCAGCTGTTCGATTTTGATCTGCAGCTCCTCTTCCGAGTCAGTGTACTCTGGATCGCCAAGCGAGCCGCCTAGATCTTCGCGGTAGCTCAGCTTGTCAGCGTACCCAAACGTCATGCATGTGCCTCCTGGCGCCTAGACCATCCGCGGTGCCGCAGGACTCTCGAGTGTAGAATCACAGGCCAAACGCCGATGACATGCTGAAGCACACGACCGTGCAAGGCAGCTGGGGGCGTCAGCTGCTGCTGTAATCCTGAGTGTTCGCAATCAACGTTGAAATGTTGCAAGCATAGGATCTGCCAACACAGTGTAACTGTAGCATGCATATCTAGCTGTAGTACTTACCATGCTGTATGGCCTCTGGAGGATTCTCGCCTCTCCATATGTCCAAGCGCTCATCCGGCCGGCAGGCAGAGCATCGTTGACCAACGTCACTTCAGCGCTTGCATTGACACTCGGCTTACCCTCAGAGTCGGCCTACTTGGGCAAGGTCCCTCGGAGAAGCAGGGCATCTTATCAACCTCGTAATGCGCAGCAGCATGGCAATGCAGCTGCGAGCACCGCCATGCGCGACAGCCCTGTCGCACAGCTGCAGATCAGCAGGCGTCAGGCCTGTCGGTGTGCACCGGCTGCCTTTCAACAGGCAACTCGCAGTGCAGCCCACACGTGCCACAGCCAAAGAGGAGTTCGAGAGTGAGCTTGCGACCGACAGCATGGACTCAAACATCCTGGACTACTGCAGCTTGGACCCGCAGGGCAAGCGGCCGACAACCCGGAAGTCACTGGGCGAGAAGGAGCAGGAGTACCTCGATGCTCTGCGGGCCTTCTACTACGACGGCAAGCCGACCATGTCCGATGAGGAGTTTGAGAACCTGGAGCAGGAGCTGCTGTGGGAGGGCAGCCGCGTCGCCATTCTCAGCTCGACGGAGCAGAAGTTCATGGAGGCATCACGCGCCTTTGAGAAGGGGAAGCCGATCATCACAGACGAGCAGTACGACGACCTCAAGAAGCAGCTGCGGCGTGACCGCTCTACAGTGGTGGCGCAGGGTCCGCGCTGCAGCATTAGGAGCAAGTCCATGTACTCAGATCTGTCGGTGGACTACCTGAAGATGACGCTGCTGAATGCGCCTGCAGTGCTCCTGGTGCTGGGCCTGCTGTTCTCGGTGGACGACATCACGGGCTTCGAGATCACACAGGCCATCGAGCTCCCAAAGCCGTATGGCATCATCTTCTCGTGGGGCCTGGTGCTGCCATCGCTCTTCATCCTGGCAAACGCCCTCACCAGCCTCGCCTTCAAGGATGCGCTCATCATGAAGGGTACCTGCCCCAACTGCAACACCGAGAACTTCACGTACTTTGGTGACATCCTGACGGTGTCTGGCAGCCGTACTGAGACAACCACCCCCTGCAAGGAGTGCAAGTCGCAGCTGAAGTTCAAGGCAGACGAACGCATGCTTGTGGTGGTGCCGAAGAGTGACAACGACGACAAGAAGGGCAAGAAGGCGGAGAAGAAGGACCCAGAGCCAGCTGCTGCCTGAGCTCGCTGGCAGCTGGGGACGTATTTCGAGAGAACTTGCAGAGACATGTTAATATCTTGATACATCAATTCGTTGAGGTCAAGCAGGCAGACGGTTGCTGCAGTTGACCATTCACACTGATGCATGCAGTCAGACGAATGCGACAATATTGATGATGCTACCTCTGTACTGTATCAATCTCTGCAACGTCGCCGTGAAGCTTACAGCTCTCAATGATATCAACAGAAACTGATGAACAGTCAAAGCTGCATCGGCACACCACGGGCCCCAAATCTCGTTTGAAGCTGGAGACGAAAGCCGTCATGTTAGGGCACATGCCCTGAGAGGTCATCGGGCAGCACTTCATCGGGCGCCCATATCTTTACGGTCTTGTCATATGCCACCGAGGCAATGGTGTGGCTGCCATCTGCTGCAATGTCACCACCCATGATGCGGCCCTCGTGTCCCGTGAGCGTCGCAATCCGCTGGAAGGTGGTGGCTGACCATATGCGGCAGATGTTGTCATACCCAGTCGACAGCAGGTACCCACCGTCGATCGGCTCGTATCGCACCTACAGGGACCACATGCCCAGCGTGCTGTGCTTCGGACAGGTCGATGCACAGTGTCTGACAGCAACAAGATATTCAGTATGCCACTCGTGTGTGGATGTGCAGTATGTGCAGGCGCACCTGCGAAACCAGCGACTGGTGCGCAGGTATCATGTACAGGGCGCCACGCTTGCGCAGGTCCCACACGCGCACAGAGTGGTCCTCGCTGCCGGAAGCACACTGGTAGCCGTTGGGTGCAAAGTCGAGCGCCAGGATCGACTTCACATGGCCCTCCAGCGTCATGATGCTGCGCCCCGTGCGCAGATCCCACACCCGCCCTGCAAGTCGGCATCGGAAGCTGTACATGGGATGTGCATGCCAAACGTTGTCGTGGTGTCACTGGCTGGCCAGACGCATGTGCAAGTGTGCAGCACAACATCAACAAACAAGCACGAGAAGGCACGAGGTTCCTGCCATTGCCCAGCGCACCGATCGCATCTATGCCGCCTGAGGCTGCAAGGGAGCCGTCTGGATGGAAGTTCACTGTGTACACAGCCCGTGAGTGACCTTCCTGCAGGGTGGTGGCAAAGGCATCATCTCATGACCGCACGTGTTTCCCCTGATGCAGACTGCATCCACCTGCTGCTGCGTGTCGATTGTGCACTTGGTTGCCGAACCAGAATCCTGATGATACAGCAGCACACCTGCTCCAATAGACAGTCGCCCGTGGCGATGTCCCACAACCGCCAGGTCAGGTCGTAGCTGGCTGTGCCCAGGTGATGGCCCATTGGATGAAAGGCAACACGCCCCAACCTGCCGGATGCGGGAGTCATATGAGCGAGCCAAGTTGACCTCCTCGGCATACACGATGGAAGTGAAGAGACTGCTGCCACCGTTGCAAACAACCCGCCAGCAGCCGATCGTCCGTGCCTCACATCCGTGCTGATGACATGCCTGACAGCACCTGTCTGTGTGCCCGCCGAGCGTCTGCAGGAGCGTGCCCGTGTCGGACCACAGCCGCGCTGTGCTGTCTGCCGCGCCCGTCGCCAGGCTGACACCCTGCCGCGCGCTGCCGGGCTGCGCGTGCGGGTGCCACGCCAGCCCTGTGCACCAGCAAGACAACACCTCAGCGTGCAATGTAACCAGTACTCGAGCGATCTCCTGTCCTGCATGCTGGGAGGATGGCGGAGGTAGCACAGCAGTTTCGCGGACTGTCACAAGCTTGACCAGCGTCTGCAAGCATCAGGATGGGTGCATGTCTGCAGGCTGCAGCACTGAGGGCAGAGTCTGGCACCGACGTGGGGGCACCTGTGATCCGCGTGTCGTGCGCCTGCACTGTGAGCAGCTTCTCAGAGCCGAGTGTGCGCCACAGCTTGACGCGGCCTGACCACGACGCCGTGGCCAGCGTGCTGCCGTCGGGCGCAAAGGCGCACGCAGCCACTGGCCGCTCGTCCCCGATCTCGCTGGACTGCATGACCACCTGCAGGGCGGACCAGTACCACGCTTCGCTCCCATGTGCCATAAGAGAGCTTGTGCAAGTTCGCAGGAGGGCCGACATGGCAGCTTGCCAGCGTGGCCGCAGCCTTGCATGCGAGACCGTCACCAGCTGCCTCAGCACGACACGAAGGGGATGAGGTGCTCACCGCTCGGACGCCCTCCTCGGCGGCGCGCTCCTCCGCCTCGATGTCAGTGTCCGGGTCCGCCTGCTGGCGCTTGGCGGCCGCAATGCGCTCCGCCGCCCTCGCCAGGGAGAAGCGCGCCAGCTGCATGCGTCCTGACAGATCGTCAGACATTGCAGGCAGACAGCTGCCGTGAGTGCCAACTGGGTCCATTGCAAACTGCGAAAGCATGGTGCACGGCGCACAGGGGGTGCGCAGGTTTTGCTTTGGTCGAGCACACACATTCACCGTGTGCCTTATGTGCACATGTGAGCACTGTGCCGTTTCACAATGCAGCAGCGCGTCGTGAGCCAGCTCACGTTGACGCGGGCTGCTTGCAGCGCCTGCGTGCCCTCCGTGTAGAAGGTGGTGCTGGGCACGAACTGCTGCTGCTGCTGGTCCGCCGGCTCCAGGGCGTCCATCGCCTCCAGCACCTTCTCCTCCTCCATGTCCGCCAGCAGCTTGCGCAGCCGCTCCCGCCGCTCCATCTATGCAGTACATGTCAAGAGTCAGCACGGATCATGGGGGACAGCTGCTGCCGCCGGCTCCATGTGGCCTGCAGCCGCTGCCGACTCATGCATATTTGCACGCCATGTCCGCCTTCAACATGCAGCAGTCACGCCAAGTCTGAGCAGTCGACCAGGCTGCAGCGCACCTCGCGCTCGCCGAAGAGCGTGACGGGCTGCTCCAGCTGCCGCAGGAGCTGCTTGACCTCGTCGACGGCGGTCGGCACCACCGTCGCGCGCAGCCGCCGCCGCTCCTCCACCTGCGCGATCAGCCGCGCCTGCCGGTCCGCGGCCTCCCGGCTGGCGACGGCGTGCTCCATCGTCTCCGCATCGCCCGTCGCCAGATGGACGTTGCCGGCAGCCTGGCCGGCTGCCACGCTGGCGACTGCATCATGCGGCGGCGGCGAGGTGACAGCTGCAGGCGCGTCCGCGTCGGCCATGTCCGTGTCCACTGCCTCTGGACTGTCGTCATCCGCCATGGTGCGTCCTGCTGGATGCTAGGTTTGCAGCGCCGTGGCGTTCACACCGTCTGGCGCCACAAGGGACTAGAGCACAATGACCGCATATGTCAACTTGCGCCGTCAGCTGATAAAATGTGCGTGAACGTAAGTGACGTTCTGACAGATCGAACGCCGCTGATCAGTTGCAATGCGACCTGTGACTGGGTCCGTCAGGTATGCAGGTTGCCGGATCTCACTGCAGACGACGTGCAGCGTCAGAGTAGGCAGCTGAGCAGATGTACCAAGGCTTCTGTTTGCTGCAGACACACGAAATTTTGCTGTGTCGCACCTGCATGCTCGCAGCAACAGGAACATCCAACATGGTGACCCTAATCACGATAGCCTGCAAGTTGCAGCTAGTAGGTGGATGCACTGCAGGAGCTCAGCCCACAGCGTCGGTTTGCGCAGACAGGGGAAACGCACAAAAGGCGCAATGCTGCGCAGGGCGGCTCAGAGCGCCGCGGCACGGGCGGGGCGCCAGCAGGCCAGTGATGCCAGCCAGTCAGGTTTCGTCCGGGCAGGCCTTGCCCAGGGCGAGCCGCAGGCGTTCATTGCCCGGGGGGATCAGGCGCAGGGCGTGCGCCATGCGTCCCAACAAGCAGTGAAGCTGCGCATGAGGTCGGTGCAAAACATCGCAAAGATCACGTCGGCCATGAAGATGGTGGCGGCATCGAAGATGCGTGTTGCGCAGCAGGCGACAGAGAACTCACGGGGCATTGCTGAGCCATTGGTCGGCTTGCTGGGCGACCACCCAGATGTGGATGTGGGGAAGAACGTCGTGGTGCCCATCACCAGCGACAAGGGCCTCTGCGGCGGCATCAACAGCACGGTGTGCAAGCAGGCGCGCGCGGTGTACCACGTCGTCGCCGACGAAGAGGGCAGGGAGGCAGACATTGTGGTCATCGGCGAGAAGGGGCGGGCGCAGCTCATCCGGGACCAGCGCGACCACATCGCCGCCGTGATCCAGGACGTCGGCAAAGTCCGCATCACCTTCTCCCAGGCGTGCGGTGTGGCAGAGGAGCTGCTGAAGACGGAGTTTGATGCGGCGCACCTCATCTTCAACCGCTTCAAGTCGGCCATTGCCTACAAGCCGACGCTAGCCACCGTCCTCTCACCTGATTCACTCGAAAAGGAGATGGCGCTGGGCGGGGAGCTGGATTCGTATGAGTTCGAGGGCCCAGACCGCGCGGAGTTCCTGCAGGACCTGGCCGAGTTCCAGCTTGCCACTGTGCTGTTCAATGGGCTGCTAGAGAACAACTGCAGCGAGCAGGCGTCGCGCATGGCAGCCATGGAGTCGTCCACAAAGAACGCCAAGGAGATGCTCGGCAAGCTCACCCTGTCGTACAACAGGTCACGACAGGCTGCCATTACAACTGAGCTCACTGAGATTATTTCCGGCGCTGCTGCTCTTGAAAAGTGATTTTGTAGCCTCGTGTCCCATGAGAACAGGAATTAGCCGAAGCTGTAAATGGGATATGGGCAGTCTCGTGCTGCTGTGCCACATGATCTCAACCGACACTGTCACATGTGGCGATTTGCACCCACAGCAGAAGCACCTGAAAGGGCTAAACCACGCAGATGCCTGCACTGAAAGCGCATGCTGAACCCATACTGACGTCACCATTCCGACAAGTCAGGCTCCACCGGCTTCGGTATGGTGAGTTTGCTGGCGCCCAGCTTCATGGCGCCGCGCTGCCCGGCACCCCGCTGCCCCACTGGTCGCCGTCCTCCACGGATTCCCCGCCCCGCTGCCGGACGCGCTCGCGGCGCGGGCGGCGGCTTCGGCTTCGGCTCTGCCAGGACAGAACACACAATCACACGACGATGCAAACACATATGGTCAGAGCTGCCAACTTCATGCCATGCCTATTTGGACAAAAGTCAGATTTGCTCAAATCTGGCAAGCGGGCTGGCATGCTGACTCACTACAGGCATACGATGAGCGGCGGCACATACCTTCCAGCATCAGGCTGTCCATATCCTCCCAGGCATCGTCTCCAGCGTCTGCCGTTGCTGAAGCATCTGCAAAGCGGCTGCAGCTGGTGGATGACGGCCCTGGAGTGACAGTGAGACGAGAGTGAGTTGGGCGGGCCAGATGACGGTACTGTTCAGTGTGCGCTTGATGCGTGTATAGGCAAGCAGCACCTGAGCTGGGTGGCGGCGGCGCCCGAGCAGGATCTGACGCCATGCGCGAGGCAGGTGCATCTGCCACTGAGCTCTTCAGCGCTGCGTCCGAGCCCAGACGGCCGTCTTCCAGTGCTGACGCCTGCAGTCCAGCTGGTTGCCCGGCTGGTGCGGCGGCACCGGCTGCTGGCTGCGGGCCGTCGCCCCGGCTGAAGGCGCTGATCGCCCAGCCCAGGTTCGAGCCGATGCCGGACGTCCAGTCATGGGATCCTGCAACACCAAGTCAGAGGGTGTCTTGATATCGCTTGACGACAAGGAGGAAACGTGGCCTGTCGACACTTGCTATCACAACACATCCGAGCACGGGCGCTGCAGGGAGCCACCTGGCCCCGCCGCCTTGCCAGCGTCGCCGGCTTCGCGGGCCGCCTGGCTCTGCTTCTCGTGCTCGACGCGCAGCTGCTTCACAAAGCAGTCCAGCGCTGCCAGTGCGTGTGCCCGCACGTCCTCGATGGGGTCCGCCGCCAGCGGCCCCACTGCTGGCACTATCCGCTGCGCAGCCTCTACGGCCGAGTGCAGCTCTGCTGTTGCAACCATGGCCTACGGACAGAAAGGAACATACAACATCAATACCTGGTTTGCGCTTTGGCTGCTGGCTCCCTCGTTCGTTGCTTGCAACGCGCAGCCCGCAGCGCAACGGGCTCGAGCCACTTTGGCAAACCGTACCTTGAGGCCGGCAACACGGGCAGGTGGGAAGCCATCTTTGAGGGAGCGCGTGAAGGCGTTGAGCAGCACCCGCTTCTGCGTCGCCTCCCCTAGGTGCGTCGCCAGGTTGCCCAGCAGGATGGTGGTGTTGGCCCGGATCGGTGGCTCCTCATCCACCTGTCGGTTGACAACGTGAGACAGTCTATCAGCCAGCTGGTGCGGGCCTTTGAAATGCTTCCGTGTTTTAAAACATCTTGCAGCTCTAGTGGTGTACCAAACAGTGCCATCATGCTGCAGCCAGAGATAGGCAGCTCCAACGGTCCAGATGCTGGCGGGTGGGCTCACAAAGCAGTACAAAACACATGCTGCACATCATCAGACGGAGGGCAGAGCGCGCCTGCAGCTTGGCCAGGTGCTTGAGCAGCACTTGGCTGATGGTGCGCTGGCTGAGCAGCGGCGCAAGGGGCAGCATGCTCTTCAGCGTCAGCTCCCTCAGGTACGCATTGCTGTCTGTGAAACCTGCGATATCCCTTTGTCCCGGTCATGACTTGTTGGGTGATGTCACCAGTGTGGTGCTTCCGCTGAAAGGACCGCCCCATGAAGCAAATGACACTGTCAAGACCAGGTGTATGGCTGCACCTGTTGCAATAGCTGGGAATATCTTCTCCTCGACTAGCTCTGGGCTGAAGTGGCAGGCGAAGGATTGGACGCCCTCCAGCAGGCTGCGGCGGATGGCGCGGTCATTGGAGGAGAACAGCTGTGCAATTGCGGGCACCACCTTGGCTGCAGCAGCGCATCGCAGCCGACTTCAGAGGAGGCCACTGAAGACTGGCATAGATAAGCCGACGTTGCTAGGGCGTGATGATGGGGGCAGATGATCAGCGCACCCTTGTATTCTTCCTCGCTAAGGGTAGCTGCCACCTTTAAATAAATGCCTGCTTAGGCACAGGGGAACACGTGACCAACTCTGCAGGACCAACAGTGTGCCATGCACAGCACACATGCAGCAGCTGCACCGGCAGCCTCTGCAGGCATGCACAGGCTCAATCAGCAGATGTCGCATGAGGACAGTGGCACGCACCCAGTGCAGAGGCGGGCGCTCCACCAAATTGCAGCGCCTGCGACAGCTGGGGCAGCAGCTTCTTCTGCGCCACTGGCGTGGGAATGTGCGGCAGCTGCCCTGGCAGCTGCTTGAAGAACATGTCCTTCTCAACAGAGTCCTTCACCTGCGAGTGAGTCACAGCTTCTGCGTCTGCTGTTGCACATCATGGTTTCAAACAAGCTGGACAGCTGCATCTCAGACAGTCACACAGGCTGATGTGGATCACCGACAGGTTTTCCAGCGAGGCTGTGATGTCCACAAGCTTGTTGTGCAGCACTGCGTTGTCAACGAGGCGGGAGGGATTCAGTCGCCGGGGCGGCTGTGTGCCCAGCAGCCGCTGGTACTCCTGCACCCACCATGTGGCGATCTGTCAGCAATGCAGACGCGCATTGCCACAGGGGCTGTCCTGGGGTTCACCATATATGCATGGCGAGAACTGACGGATGTTCCACTCTCACCCTTGTCATGTCACAGGCACAGGTGTAGTGCGCATACTCCATGAGGTCAGGGCGACCGCTATGTCAAGCGAAACCAGCACGGCACCTGCAGGATGCCAGGAGGGATGGAGGCAGTCTGCCGGAGGTCCTCCGCCCGCAGCAGCCGCTGCCCGCTGAACGTCTCGTGCAGCAGGCAGCCCAGGCCCCAGGCGTCCACCGCCCACGGGGGGCCCTGCGGGATGGAGCCCCACTCGCCCTTGCCCACCTGCGGCCGGCGGCAAAGGCTCGGTGCTACTGCAGCGTGCGTAGCACCGTCCCCACATGTAGGGTTCCCAACACCACCGCCAAGCAGCTGTGTCGAAAGGCTACACTAGCGTACGCATAGCCTTGAGGGGTCAAAGGCGCAGGCACCTCCCCGGGTTTGTACTGCTGGCCGATCATCCAGCTGGCATTGATGAGCGGCAGCTCGCCGCCCCCGGCGTGCTCCGACAGCAGGTCGAAGCCGTGCAGCCGCCAGTCCAGCTGGTCGGTGACCACCACGGCCGCCATGCACACGTTGCCATGGATCTGCGAGCACCAGCACGGATTGCATACTGCCTGTGCGCAGCAATGCTGAATGCCTGTTGAGCCAAGAAAGCCCGAGCTCAACAATTGTAGTGTACAGACGTGCAACTCAGATCGCGTAGACATTGCAACGCACCAGCTTGCAGTCGTTGTTCAGGAAACTGACAGCCTTCACCACGTGGAACAGGCCCATGCCCAAGTACAGGCTGCGCGCCTGACCCTGCAGCGATGTGTACAAAGCTCATCAGCATAACCTGATCAGTGTGCGAAGTGTGCCAGGACACATGACTGCACAGTCTCACCTGGATGTCCAGCCGCTGCAGATGGTCAGCAAGCGGCATGCATGCTTCGGTCACAAGGTAGATGACAGTTTCGCCGCGCTCCTCAACCTCCGCTGTCTCCTTGAACTGAAGAATATTCGGGTGCCGAAGCTGCAGGGAGGAGGGCATGCTTTTAACCCAGTCAGAAGCAGCATTTGCTGTGTGTGCATATCAGACCACCAATGCAACAGAGTCTCAGGTAGAGATTACCGTGCGCAGGCGCTTGACACCGTTCCTGGCCGCCACCATCTTGGGCTCATCTTTGTTGCTGGACGACACTCTGAAGATCGAGACAGCTGCGTCGGTCTCCTTGTGTGTGCCCTCGTGATGTGACCAACTACCCCATGAGGTGCTGTATGCGTCGCCAACATTGTATGGAAAGCTGTATCCGCCTGAAACAAGTGACGACAACTTGGCGAAGTATCCTGCCATAGCGGAGTCTCACGAGACACCTAGTGCCACAGGGGAGTCAGGTTCTAAAAGCTGGCGGCCATGATGGACTGCTGCTGACAGCTGATCGGTTTGTCGGAAGACCACACAGCGGCAATATAGCAGGGCACGGCAGCAGGTTGCCAAACAACACGAACCACTGCTGCTTATCTGAGATGTGCAGCAAGCGGCTACAATGCCGTGCTTCTACGCACCAGTGTGGGTGCTTGCCGGACAGATCATCCAACCATCTTGCAGAGGACTTGTACGACAGCCTGTCAATACCTTGGCAGCAGCACGACACGGAGTCAATTCTCTGCTTGACTCCTACAACCTATTACTGACACTTCATTATGCGCAGACATTACACAGTTGCAGTCGTTGAGCTAGCATAAACATTGTGTGCGCACGCTGCCGCTTGACTTGACGGGTGCGCTGTTGCAATGTCGCATGGAGCAGGGTGATGCAACTGTAGCTGTCAATCGACGCCTTTACTCTGTCAACGTACTTCACACAGGTCCACGTGCAGATTGTCACGGCATCGTGCATGCCGCTGCCGCCGTGCCGACCCCTATTGCCGTTGGTCTTGCCGGACCGCAGTCGACATTCTTCCGGAGCCCAGCTCAGCCGTGCAAAGAGACCCTACGGCCTGCACCTCAATCTTAGTTGGGCAGTGGACCTGCTGGCAGCGGTCCCAGGGCCACATCAGCAACGCATCGTTCGCCAGGCTGCGGAGGATGTGCACCCGAGTACCAGCCCTCTGCGTGCAGTGACGCAGCCGGATGCAACCCATTCAGGTCAGATCACACGTATCACGTTCCACAGGCCACTTCAGCCGGCCTACTTTCTGTGCATGGCTAACAGCTTGGTTGCATGGCTTGCTGAACATGCTCATGCGCGGGATGCAGCTGGCATCTCCAAGGAGGAGCTGGGCAGGTCTACATGGACGCTGCTGCACACGCTGGCCGCGCAGTGGCCAGAACGTCCTACTCGCCAGCAGCAGAAGGACCTTGACACGCTGGTGTGTCCTACAGTTGCCATTCTGCTATGCTGGCCTGACCACCTTCGTGCACTCAATTGGCGATGTGCAGTTGTGTTGTGCATCACAAACTGAACCGTGTGGACATTCCAATACTGCAGGTCAGCGTGCTGACGCGTATATACCCTTGCAGCGAATGTGCTTCACACTTCAAGGAGATTGTTAAGTGCGTACACCAGCCGATTGTCATGCCAACACCTACTACACCTAACGCCCACTGACGGCGGAAGCCCGTTGCATTCGCATCGTCTTGCTGATCAACGATGCTTGTCAACCCTTACGCTGTCTCTGCTACTGTGCAGGCAGAATGCGCCAAGACCAGGGTCACAGCAGGCACTGCAACAGTGGATGTGCGAGGTGCACAACAGTGTGAATAGAAGCCTCGGCAAGCCGGAGTTTAACTGCCGAGCAGTTGGTTTGCGGTGGCCATCTGTTGACTGTTATGCAGCAGAGGCATGTGCGCTTCCAGGTGTCAATGGTCGCTGAGGCAGGGTGATGTTGCATCATCAAGTGAGTGCTATGGGCATGCTGACATCGTTTGTATGGACGAAGTTTCACAGTGACTTGCGGTTGAGGACAAGCAAACCGGGATGTCTCGATGATCTGTGTCTAGTCTACAACAGTGCAGCAGTCGCTGCAAGTGCACCCTTTTAGTCCTCTTCTCGGTGCGGCCTGCAGCACAGCACACATGACATTCAGCCTGTCCCGTTTAGAGTTTTGGCGTAGCACATGTGCAGTAGTGGAGGAGGGAGCATCATGCACATGGCACGTCCAAGGTCCCCAACAAAGCAGTTGATGCCTATGCATACTTGGGCGCAGTAAACTGGCCAGCCGCTTTGAACTGCTCCACTGCTGATCGCTGAACGTAGGTGCGATCCTCATCCTCCATCTGCAGCATGAGAAAAATGCCTGTTGTCGCAGGGTGCATTCGGAGATGCAGGCCGCATGATTGTGCATGATACGTGCCGTGCACAACATTGCACCACATATGCACGCAGTCAGACAATCAATCAATCGCAAGTTACATGGCACCTTGAGCTTTGGCGGCTTGATGCCTCCCAGCGGCTTGGCCTTCTTCGCCTTCTTATTTGAGGCAAAGTCCCGCCAGCTGTTGATGCGCTTGTCACGCGTGCCCTCCCACTTCTTGTGGTGCTCCCGCATTGCTTTGAGCTTGACGCGCGTCTCTGCTTCCTCCTCCTCTACCCTGTGCTCCTCGTTCTGCAGGGCAGAGCGCACAAGCTTTCATTTCAGGACTGCAGCGTCCAGGTTGATGCAGGCCGGGGTGGGAGGATCACCACCTCTGCCAGCCTAGCTGCATGCAGAATGCTGGTGACCATCCAGAACGACCTGCAGGACTGTGTGATCTTCAAAGAACCAGCAACATGGCTGTGGCTGACTGTCAATGCAGCAGATGACGGAGGCGATGTGCCAACAGAGCAGATGCACATGCGATCCACTGGAGGGCATGCACCCTCAGTCGTCCATTGACATGCTGTCAGCAGCAGGCAGTGGACCAAGGGCTGCAATCCTGAAGATGGATGAGGATGCATCAGAAGCGCCCACCTTCAGCCGCACGCTCAGCTTCTGCCGCCTGAACTCTGCACGGGCCAGCATGTCACGTGCCTTGGCTTTCCACGTCTCGTGGAACTCGGGTGTGGCCTCCCAAGCCGCCTCCACGCCCTCCTGCCCACCGCTGTGCACAATGATCGCCAGCCGGTGGACTGAGTCGTGCTTTGTCGCCTTCTTCCGATCCTTTCGCACCTCGTCTGCACGTGGCAAGGGCACGGCGGATCAGCAAGGTGTTTGCTCTATCTCAGCTGCAGTTTAACAACATCAGATGACGTGTGCTCAGCAGCGCGTGAGAAGTCATAGCCTGAACGGGATCTGTCAGCTTGCTGAGACATGATTTTGCCCACCTCGTGACAGATTGAGCACATGCACAAGCTCTCGCCGCCGGTCATCATCCTGCAGCTGCTTGCTGGCGGCGTTGACAATCTCGAATGCAGCTTTGGCCTGCGGATGCGAGCACTTGTCGGGGTGCACCAGCAGCGACAGCTTGCGGTACGCTTTGCGGATGTCCTCTGGCGTCGCATCAAAGCGCAAGCCCAGCTGCTCAAAGCCATTGAGGCGAAAGGCACCAATGATGCGCAGGACTTCGTTGTTGCGGTCCACATCCCTGACTTCTGCATAGAACTCCTTTAGAAGGTCGTCTGCATTCTCAGGCAGAGCTGGTATCGGCTCGGACGATGCAACTGGTGGCTCTGCGGAGCCTGCTGCGTCTGCTGAAACACCACTTGGACCGGCAGCAGCTCCTTCGGAAGCAGCTGCTGCTGTGGGCTGCTGACTTGATGCAGCATGCGTTGCCGTCTCTGCTGGACTGCCCGTGGCTGCATCGGCAGCTGGTGCAGCTGCGGCATCCGGCAATGGCGGTGCAGCTGCATCCGCATCTGCTAACGGTGCGGCACTGGCAACGACTTTCGGGTCGTCTGAGTCTGCTGGTGTGTCGTTTGCGTGCGTGCAGCCATTTGCCGTGCTCATGTTGCCGTGCACCTCTTGGTTAGTCACCTAGTGGAAGAGCGTTTGCGTTGTTGCACGTCCCAACGGCGAGGAGGTTTGTAAGGCGACGAGTAGGCACGGCTTGGATACGTCCTGTCTAGACTGCGGAGCGGTGCAGGGCAGCTCTGTCCCTTGTTTCTGCAGCATGTAGCATGCCCATTCGCATCGTGTCTCCATGTGTCTTCATGGCCATCACGTCCTCTCTCCTACGCTTCTGAGAGGGTTGAAACTGGGGCCAGCCGCAGCACGATGAGCAATTACAGCTACCATGCTAGTATCATCGTTGCCGCACACGCTTGAAGCGCGGTACAGCCGCTGGGCCGCTCTCGCCGCCTGCCGGCTGCTTTATGCGCCGCCCGCGGCTGGCCGCCACCTTTGCTGCCCGCAGCCGGGCTGCCAGCTCTTCGACCCGACCAGCCTCCTCGCGGGCCTCCAGCAGCTGCCTGTAGGCACTCGCACGCCGCTTTGCTCGCCGCGCAGCCGCACGGTCTGGCACAGCTGCTCCATTGCCGGTGCTCTCTAGTGCAGCTGCGTCGTGTTGCGCCTGGCCGCCAAGCTGCTGCTCAGCTGCAGAGGACTCCAGGGCCGCATCGACGAACACTGTACGCGTGCTGGCAGCTGGCGCCCCTATGAAGTGCAGTGACTCCTGCAACCGCTGCAAGTCCTGCGTGCCAGTCGCAGAACAGGAGTTGCCATCTCATGGGGGCTCAGACCAGGCAAGGTCGACTGCAGCGCTGCAGGCAGTGCGTGTATGCGGACCAGGAAAATGTTGTGTGACAGCGGCATGATCTGCAATCACCTTTCTGCGCTTGCGGGACTGCAACTGCACATGTCGTAGGTCCTGGGACTTCAGGGCCCTGATCTGCGCATCCGTCAACTTCCTGCATACCACCCAGTGCGACAGTTGATGACGGCATGCTGCTACGACCGTGCCATGATCTGGCACTGCAGCCGCATGTTGGATGATGTGAACGCACCCTGCATCGGGATTGGCAGCCCGCTGAGGACCGTGCTGCATGGCTGTGTAGTATTCATCTGGATTGCGGTTCTCCGCCTTTTCCCGCAAGACCTGCACGGTGTCATGCCAACGTGAAGATGCAAGGCCACACAAGGCATCAGGGCAACATGTCGCCACCAGCAGCTGTTACAGATGCAAACGTCGCACACCTTCAGCGTTTGCTCCTTCTGCTGATGGTTTCGAGCACGCTGCAGATAGTCCTTCTTCTTCTCTAGTATGCCAAATCGATGGCGCGAGGACCTGACATTGCAGCATCCATGGAGTGAGCAATCATGGTCTCAACATAGATGAATTCCCAACACAGGAGCGCCAATGCACTTGCAAAGGAGTGGGAAGGAGGCACTCACGGCTGTGCGCGCTCTTTGTGTGTACTGCGCTTGACAGCATTTCTGAGGGACGACATAGCTTGCAAGCTCCCTGCTAGCCCTTCTGATGGCACAAGACACACTCACAGGTGCTGGCCCCCCTGGTGTTTGATGCCGTCACTCAAGGTGGAGGACGGCAGCCGGCGCACATGCACGCATTGCAGAGCATTTGGGTGCGTCGTGAATGCGCCGCTGCAAAAGCTGAGAGGAAGCGAAACACAGATGCTGGTACAGTGACTCCTACGCTTCTTGACGGTTGTCGAAAATGCGCAGAGTGAGCGCGCTGGTGCCCGTCTGCCCGATGGCCCATACAAGGAGGAAATCATTGAAGGGTGCCTTTCAGCTGGGACGGGAACAGTCCCACGGTGTGTAATCAGTTGGCAGGGGAGCCACGGGCCTCGGCTGCCCAGCAAATGCGCATTGACACATGCACGGCCACAGCGTTGAGTGTGGAGCTGCAGCTGCCACCACTGACGCTGCAACCCCTTGCTGCGTAGGGACTGCGCCTTCTGTGTGCGTTGCGCTCTGTGCGTTGTCCGTGCTGAACAACGTTGCAGTACTCAGAACGGTCAGCCTGCCTACGTATTTTGATCACTTCGTCTCGTTCTGAGGCTTTTGGGTTTGGATGATGTGACAGTCGCACGACGCATACGACAGTCATGATGGGTGCTGGACTGGAGCTTACGAAAAGTTGTTAGCGAGCAATGCCCAGCTTGCGCGGCTGACCTGCCGCGCTTCGTTTTAGCAAATCAAATTCGAAAGGTTGGAGACATGCCTAGGGACAAAGCGCACGATGTCGAACTCTTGCAAGTGGGCTTCAATCAGGTGCGGCGTAGCTGTGTCCATTTGTTTGTTGATTTGACGTCCAAACAGCCAGGCTTGAGGTCGACGGACCAGTGATGCATGTAACACTTGACGCAGGACTATGGGTGCTTTGCCTGCGGCACGGCCTCTGGCTTCCGCATATACAACTGCGAGCCTTTTCGGGAGACGGTGGGTATACCTGCATCTCCGCTACTTGACGCTCTGATGGTGTGGGATTTAGAAGATTTCGATGGGGCTTGACTTGTGACTCTGCTCAGCAGTTTCGGCGCGAGCTGGATAAGGGTGGCATCTATATCGTCGAAATGCTGTTCCGGTGTAATATCTTAGCAATCGTTGGCGCTGGCGGATCCACGCTGTACCCTCCCAACAAGGTGGACAGCATGCGGCACTGTCGGCTCAGTGTCATGTGAAGTGCCGCCATGCCGCTATGCAGCAGGGCACCCATCCAGAGGCGACCCCCATGGATGTCCTGCCGCATGCAGGTCATGATCTGGGATGACCACCAGGGCCGCTGCATTGGTGAGCTCAGCTTCAGGAGTCAGGTGCGCGAGGATGCAGGGCAAAATGCCTCAGCACAGCAGCTTCCGAACTGTGTGCACATTGCCTCCAAGTATTCCTCATCGAGCTTGGTTTAAATGTGTAGGTGCACTCTGTGCGCTTGCGACGCGATCGTATTGTGGTGGCCCTGGAGCACAAGGTAGCGCTAGCTAGACTCGCATGGTCACTCGATTTCACGTACCGGACTATCGTATCAACTCAGCTCTGAAATGTGTTGTGTGCGTGTTTACAGTCACATTGTCGAAGAATGAAATAACTGCAGCTTGTTAACATTGGCTCCGTGTCATGTTCTGTGTCTACAGGTGCTGGTGTACAACTTTGCAGACCTGCGGCTGCTCCACAGCATTGAGACGCTCAGCAACCCGACCGGCATCATCGCCCTGTCAGCGGCTGCCGAGCAGACCACGCTGGCATGCCCCGGGCTGCATGCAGGGCAGGTACGGTCGTGCACAGTGTGCACAGATGCGCCCAGCACAGTCTGCTCACAATGCATGCCGCGCCATACAATCCCTCTACGCCCACGTACGCCCGGCAGGCGGCTCTAACTGTGAAAAAGCCAGCGGCAGTGATAGCCTTCCACTTGTTGGCCGCAGGTGCGAGTGGAGCTGTACGATGTCCGCCGCACCAAGTTCATTCAGGCACACTCTAGCAGCCTGGCGTGCCTTGCGCTGTCGCTCAACGGCAAGCTGCTGGCAACCGCTTCGGAGAAAGGCACCCTCGTGCGGATCTACGCCACCTCAGACGGCTCCAAGCTGCAGGTGGGTGTCGACAGGACTGACAGTATGTTTGATGGTCTGCTCACCTCTCCTTGCAGGCTGTGTGTTGCATTCTGCCACAGCCTGGTTGTTATTATAGATGCATGGATGCTGGTCCGGGGGATTGCAGCGTGAACCCCTTGCAAGTACCTTGCCGTGTGATGCATCCGAGCTGTCACCTGCGAGTCTGACGATCGGCTCATGGCCTGGCAGGAGCTGCGACGAGGGGCTGATCCAGCCCGCGTTTTCAGCATAGCATTTGCCAAGGGCGACGCACCTGAGTGGCTGGCCATGTCCAGCGACAAGGTGACCTTGCCTGATCAACAGCATGTGGTCACACAACCCCTGGCGATGGTCAAGTGAGCCTGTTCCCTCCGACTGTGAGATTTGAGCCGCTTCAATACCAGGGCACAGTGCATGTCTTCAAGCTGGCCACAGCTGAGGCAAAGGCAGCGGCAGCACGGCAGCTGGCCAGTCCAGGCGGAGATGGCAACGCCAACCCGGTGTCCTCGCTGAAGTTCGTCAGCGTGAGCCATTGCTCCTTTCGTCAGCAACTGTTTGCTGTTCAGCATGTTGCGTACACAGACAACTTCAGATCCGCACATGTCACAACACGCATATGTTGATGATGCAGTCGATTCTGCCCATGCCGTACTTTGCATCGGAGCGGTCATTTGCACAGTTCAGGCTATCAGAAGAGGTGAGTCTGCAATTTGTGTCAGGCATCAGGAGCGAGCCGACACATTTACTGGGCATCAATCAGAGGAAAGACTTGGACAGTGTGGCTGCGTATGCCTGCACAAGCATCACTCTGACTCGTCCTGTACCAGGTGCGGTCTGTGGTGGGCTTTGGCGCCACGCCCGCAACGATTATCGTGGTGTCGGCCAGCGGCACATTCTACACAGCATCCTTCAACCCTCAGAAGGGCGGGATGTGCGAGCAGCGGCACTTTGCACGCTTCCTTGAGACGACCGACTAGCATGCAGCGCACGTGCTGCTGGAGACAAAGTCTACTGAACTGCATGTGCCTGCTGATGACACATGCGTCTGTATGCAGTAGCCACCAGGCAGTGCCAGGTTGTGTGATGGCATGTTGTGACCATACCCGCAGCTGGCGAGATATATTGCACAATCTGATCTTCCCCATCTTAAACGAGTGCCGTCTGGCAGCCTGGCACGATGACGATGTGCACGAGGCCCGGTACTCATCTCATACTACGATGAGCTCAAAGGCAATGGCCTGCAATGACTGCTGCGATATTGCAAACCACACAACAATTGCCCCGCCACCAAAAAGCCTCAACAGCCGGAAAACAGCTTGTCTGCAGCAAGTCCCTCCGTCCGTAGGGCGCTGTCAAGTTCGGCCAGGACACTGTGCATGACCCCTGGCCCACTATGCGTGGCCCCCGGACAGCTAGTAGCGCTCGCCAAAGCGCAGGAAGAAGGCGCCCTTGTCGAGGGCGGTGCCCTCGGTGCAGTACTCTGCCCGCACGGCGCCCAGCTTCACGCCCGCGCCCAGCGAGGTGCCGCTCCCCGCCCGCCGGTAGTACTCTGTCGGGTTGCCCCGCACCAGCTTTGATGACCCTGCATGCAACACAAGGGTTCGTCGTATTTTTCGCAGTGTACACCGTGTAGATTTTCATACAGTTTTCGGGCTTGGGTCCGAAGAGGATGTCCTCAAGCTACAGTTGGCCACTGTGTACATGTGCAGAGCAATGGGCTCTCATCATAAAGCAGGCTGGCCTGAGGGCGCACCAAGGTCTGTGCCGGTCTCGTAGAACGCAAAGAGCTGGCGCCCGAGCACCGGCACGCGCAGCTCCACAGCGGCTTCGGCAAAGCGGCGGCATGCCGCCAGCTCGCCCACACTGAAGCCGCGCACGCTGTAGGGGCCGCCCAGGGTGAAGGCGTCGTACGACGCCATGTCACCAATGATGCTGCCGTACCTGCAGATGATCCAGGAAAGGATGCTGAGCTGATGTTGACCCTTGCCGTGCAACTTTGTAGGTTTTGGCGCAACAGCATGTGTATGCACAAGGTCGGCATACAGTTTGCGGCCCAGTCAAACACGGTCCGTCGGCAGGCGTCATTCAAGAGTCCAGGAGCGCGCACCGGCCGTGCAGCACGAGCACCCAGGGGGGCGCACTGCTGCCGGACGCTGGGTCTCGCAGCTTCAGGAAGCGCGTGACTGAGAGGGTGTGCTTGTTGAAGAACGCGTTCTGCGTGCCTATCCCAAGCCCCTGGTCGACCTGCACAGCAGGTGCGAAAGCTCACTTTCGGTGGCTTGCACGATGTGGCCAGTCGATGCCTGCTACCTAGGCCAAGCAAGGCTCTGCCCGTCTGGCAAGAATAAAGCGGTGACATGCCTGCACGATGTCGCGTGGGCCGACTGGCGTGCCATTCTGAAGGTAGGTGGCATCCCGTGTGACTGCACCCTGCGAGCACAGATGGACATGGTCGGTGAGCCACATCGATCATACGTGGTGCAGCCACATGAAGGACCCAGGTCGCGATGTTTGCTATCAGCAGCCGCGCGGCACCTGCAGGAACATGAGGCGGTCCTTGGCGCGGTCGGACAGCGTGGTGGGGGGCCCGCTGGCGTCCAGCGCCCCGCCCTGCGCCGTCTGCACCACCCTGGAGCCGGCGGGCGCCGGGCCGCCGCCCTCGTCCAGCGCTGCCACCTGCGGCCGGCGGGGCAGGCGGCTGTAGTGGAACACCCCCAGCGGCGCAGCTGACGACAGCACTGGCCGCCGGCCTGCGCGCTGCCTACCTGGTCCGCCGCAGCACCACTGGGGACCTGGCAACGTGCTTGTTTTGCGAACGCAGGCAGGGATGCAAGGATCGAGCGCTGCACGTGAAGCTTGGTGTGTCACGGGGCGTGATGATACATTGGCAGCACCTGCTCGAGCACCAGGCTGAGGGTGCCCTTGCTGTTGCGTGTGTACTGCTCCTGCAGCGACGCCTTCAGACCGCTGCGGTCAATGAAGACTGGGGGCACCTCCTCACCCCCTGGGCCTGCACAGCACGTCATGGCTTCACAGCTGGTGTATGAAAGTCACCAGAGGCGTAACCTAGAGGCACAGCTCGCGAAGGCAGTGGTATGATAGGTGCAACTCGGCTTGCATGCACAGCAACAGACTAAGGTGTTCGGCAGTTGTCACTTCCTGCTGATATCTGCGCCTGCAACAGCAGTTTTGTACCTGGAATGAAGACGCCTGAGACCTTGCGCACATTGAACGCAGACAGCGAGAGCGCGGTCTTCTTCATGTCAGCGCTGCCAAAGACATATGGCTGCTTGTAGTCGATGCGGAAGCCCAGGTCCTCGCCAGGCACCAGCAGGTTCTGCACCGTAATAGCACACGACATACTTGAAAGACTGTCTCGTATTTCTGTCGGGGGTCTCTTGATGGAGTCACCTCCTTCGGTTGAGCATGATGAGTGCAGGCTGGCGCATGTGGGCATTATGCATGGTGTTGCATGCCCGCTTCGACATTTTCAGCATGAAGCAGCGTACACCTGCGCATTCACGCTTGCTGCCAGCTGCTGCCCCTTGCGCCCCAGGTTCTTGTGCTCGTACAGGAGGCTGCCACCTGCGCAGTCATTGATGACATGTTGGTCCTGCAACGCTGGCTGGAAGGATGTGCAGGTGGATATGATGTACAATACCACCATCACTTGGCACCAAGCACGGCTATGCTGTGCACACAGCAAAAGTAAGCACCCGACGCTAAGCAAGTGCCCTCAGATCATCACAGACATTCATCATACCTGGGATGACATTGACCAAGGAGGGGCGACCACTGTCGTTTGGCGCAATGCTCCATTCGCACTCTACCTCTGATGTCTGCATTGGCCGCTCCTTGACCATGACCTCAACATCTATCTTGCTCTCGTCAGTCTGACGTTGACGTGGGAGCACCTGGGCAGTGCATACTGCTATCAGTGTGCGCTTGTGCCTCACAACTCTTCTGTAGGCAAGATTTGCACGAGGGTGCATGCATGGCGCAGGTTTTGTGTTCACCTGCACATTGTCGAACAGCTGCAGGGCAAACACGTCGCGCAGCGCCTTGCGGCCATCCTCGAGGTTGTAGATCATGCCGGGCTGCAGCAATAGCAGCAGAATGTCGGGCACTGCCGGCGTGGAAGCGTCTGATGACGCAGCAACCCAACAGGTTGACGGAGCTTGCAGAGGACGAGCCGGCTGACCACCTTGATGTGCAGCTCTCGCATGATGGTGGACTGGGGGATGACGCCGCCCGACTTCACCGGCTGACCCTCGTCGTCCATGTACACCACCGACACCGTCGCCACCTGTTTGCATGGAGCAAGGGCCTAAGCATGCCTGCTTGCAGGGGTGATGCATACCTGTGGGACACATGCCTGTGCACAGTCTTCATAGCGGCAAGGTATGGTTGGCATGGCCGAAGCGGCAAGGGCAGTGCTCGCCTTCGACTCATTGATGTTGGCTGTGACCTCGCCGCGATCCAGGCCCTCGAACGAGGTGACATAGGAATACGCATAGCCACGGTCATTGTACCTGCACCAACGGTGTGGGATGATGTCGTTCGCAGGGTGCAGTTTGCACGTCTGTTGCAGGGCTGCAGCCCCTTGCAGCGGTGGTGCGGCGCAGACCAACACGGCTCGAGGTATGAACTCAGGACAGGCTGATGGCCTCAGTGTAAGAAAGCTAATGTTGCTGCATCAGGAATCAGCAACTTACCAGGTATAGCAGTCATCATCGGCCATCGCACTTGAGCATGACATTGTTGCAGCGGCAAGATATTGGGTGCACATCGGCATTAGACATGAGAGTCAGCGCACCAGCCCTCGACGATGTTCTTGACCTGCCCCAGCGCCTCAAATGTGGTGGGTCCCGCCTTCTTTTCCTTCATAACTCGATCCACCACCTACACGAAAACACACCAGAGCGTTCAGAAAGGGAATCAGACCCGATAAACCAACATGGGTTTTGTAAAATAGCAGTAAGCTAATTTGTTGATAGTCTTGTGCATCTGTGCTTTGCTGCAGCACACCTCTGGCGGCAGAAGCGTGGAGCCGTTCACGCTGAAACTCTTGATCTCGGGGTATGTCGAGGTCTTCAGGTAGAAGTCCAGGATCCGCTTGCGGCCCCTGCCAGGCGTCACCTTGCCATCCACCTTGTCGAACAGCTGCATCCTGCAGTGCACAGGGCAGCGCAGGTTCAAGGGCCAGAGTACAGGCGTGCCAACTAGATGCACTTTGGATTACCGGCAAAGGGTGCACGACATACATGCCGACGATGGACAGTCCACCACTCACTGGAACAGCTGCCGCAGGTCGTCTGATAGCTCCTGCCGTGTGCACACGAAGCCTGGCTGGCATTTCAGGCCGGCAAACAGGTCCTCCTGTGTATCGTAGTGAGCTTATGTCAGCCCCAGTCTTGATGCCGCACGCAGATCACGGCTACAGGAAATTGTCTGTTGACATCCAGGTTTTGACCCTTGGTTGTCCAGTCGGTGATCACATCTTGGGCGTGTGTTCGCTGTCAGAAAGTGCGGAGGCAGGTTGCGCACCTGGGTGGGGATGCCCTTGCCAACCGGCAGCCCATGCACACGGATCTCCTGCACGAAGAACTTGTTGGAGGTGGGGTCGGGCAGGTCCTCGTCGTCCGTCTGCTCCTCCTCCGGCTCCTCCTCCTCCTCGTCATCGTCGCCCTCCTGCTCGGCACAGAATCGTGCCAGAGTCTGTCGCAGCAACAGTGCAAACCTGGCCGTGAAAGCTGTCGCAATGCGGCGTGCATGTGTCATGCGTACAGCCCACTCGGCAAGTGGACCCCCGCTTCATGTTGAGTTGCTCGCAATGACAGCCATGGAGACAAGCTCTGGCAGCGCAGCCGGCAGCAGCACCTCGGCATCTTCGTCGGGCTCCTCCACCTCATACTCCTCCCCGGCCTCCTCATCCGTCACCTCCTCCTCCTCTACCTCCTCCTCCTCCTCATCCCCCTCCTCCTCTGCCCATGCAGGCGCAAGACCCAGGAAACGGCGGAACCAGCCGCCGCCGCCACCCCCGCCGCCGCCGCCACCAAAGCCCGTTCCGCCACCGCCTGGACCTGCATGTAAGCGTGCGCTGCATTGCCTGTTGACCTTGCTGCTCAGGCTCACGCGTGGAGGTGAGTGCCACTAGACGCCTGCGGTGGTGCGGTCCCTCCAGCCGCACCCTGGAAAGCCGGCGCCACCGCCTGCACTGCCGCTGCTGCCGTGCAGAGAGCTCCGACCCGAGCGATCGTCGGAAGCACAGGCTGCCGAGCGCCTGCCTGGCGTCTGCTACCGCTGCTGCTGCTGTTGCCAGAGGCGCCAGCCCTGGTCAAGGCTCGATGGCTGTCTCGTCTGCGCTGCTGCAGTCTGACTGGTGCTGGCTGGTCTATTCTCAATCTGCTGCATGAAGTGAACGACTGTGCACGACAGTCAAGCGTCGACTGTGTGCTACGCATCACCGCGGTCATCGTCAGGGGCCCACTTATAGACTTCACGGAAGCATGAGCCGTCAGACACAAGCTTGGGATGAGGCTGTTTCAATGCGCTTGGCACGCTACGTACTCACTCGCTGATCCATCTCAGACAGCTATCTGAAGCCCACACTGGCTTGAGCCGCTGCGTTTTGCACGCCATTGTGATCAGTTTGGTGTCCCGATGCAGCAGCCAATAAGGTGGTTGCCCCCGTGCAGCGCAGTGTGCATACCCTCTCGATTCAGGGGTCGATGTCATGACAGGTCTGGGAACATGCCCATGGCCCCATGCTCGCTGTGACGCATGATTCGGCAGTGCCAAAGCTTTCAAGAGATCATCATTGTTTCAACGGCCACAAAATTGTTGCTGTGAGGCGACTGCTCGAATCCGCAGCACTGGTCATCGTGCCACCTTGCGAGTGAGGAACTTCGTCACGGTGCCTCGTCGCCACGTTTTGTCGAGAAAAGAGTACAGCTGTGTGGCTTGACAGCCTGAAGAGGCGCTCCTCAGTTAACACGGGTGGAGACGGCAGTGCATCAGTGACCTGGCACTTATGCGCAGTGGGTGCCTTGCGGCTCTGCTCCATGCTCTGCCTACCTTGGCAAGCTGACCTCACAGTTGAGCAGCACCCAAAGCAGAGCGCCTCGCTGGCAACGCCCCACACAACATCTCATCCCTAGGCGCCTCACCGTTCTGGCGGCCAGCTGCTGCCATGCCGGCACAGCAGCGGCAGCTGTTCAGTGCGGCGGTGCAGCTCCTACAGCGGCAGTGCTCACACGTGCCTGCCAGCGCTCGGTTGTATGTGGCTGCGGAGCAGGCTGTGGCAGCTTCAGGCATTAGCCCAGCAGCGGCCACTTCAGGTGGGTTCATTGTCAACCAAACATTTTACCAACGAAGTTGGTCACGGTTGGTTTTTTGCTAATATTCCGAGTGTTCTTCCCTATCAGGCATCTGCGCTTCACGCCATTACTGTCATGCTCGCATGTCCTGAAGCATGTCGTGCCTTGTCACAGTTCATCAGCGGGCGGCAGAGCTGGTGCGCAATTGGAAGCAGCTTAGCAAGTTCAGGCTCAGTGCGCTGGTGGTGGCTAGCTCTGCCGCGGGTTTCGTCGCTGGTAGCGATGAGCGCGTCGACTGGAGCAAGCTGGCATGGACAGCGCTCGGCACAATGGGAGCGGCAGCGTCGGCAAACACGCTCAATCAGGTGTAGTCATGTGGTCGCCGCACCTTTCAGCATGGGAAGATGTACGTCCCCCGGACATGCTGCTGCGTTCACCGCCTGCTGGGCATGCAGACCTTTCGGTTGTTGGCAGCCGCCTTGCACAGGGTCTGTGCCTGAAGTTTGATCTGGTTGCACCTTCGCATGCAGCTGTACGAGGTGCAGAGGGATGCACTCATGATGCGCACGCGGAACCGGCCGCTGCCACAGGGGCGTGTGACGCCGCGGCATGCGCTCACCTTTGCACTGGTCACAGGCATTGGCGGCGTCAGCATACTGTACTGGAAGGTGCATATTCACTGTGCACTTGTGTGTGTTGTCTTCCAGTAGTGAATGCTGATTGACGGCTCAGCCAACACCTCTGTTGTGTTGGCCACACAGCCCTGCCATGCGGCGAACATGGTTGCGCCCGAGCGCCTGCAACGTTCTCACCGCACATGCAGGCAAATGCGACGACAGCAGCGCTGGGCGCCGCCAACATCGGGCTGTACGCCGGCGTGTACACGCCGCTGAAGGCCGTCAGCATGGCCAACACATGGGTGGGCGCCGTGGTGGGCGCCATCCCGCCCCTCATGGGCTGGGCCGCCGCCAGTGGCAGCCTGGACGCAGGCGCCGCCGCACTGGCAGCGGCCCTGTATTTCTGGCAGGTGCGCCTGGCCTTGCAGTATCACTTGGCAGCAAGAGGCACTGTACATCAAGCGAGGAAGTTTGTGTCATGCCGGAGGTCGACACCGGCATGTGTACATCGGTCACTGAAGGAGCAGTGCGCCTCGTTGGTCAGGATTTAGTTAGAGCACATGATCTCCTTCTCACGCTGCAGCTGCCGCACTTCCTGTCCCTGGCGTGGCTGTGCCGCGGCGACTACGCACTCGGCGGGTACCGCATGCTGTCGCTGGTGGATGCGACCGGCAAGCGCACCGCGGCGTGCTGCCTGCGCAACAGCCTGTACCTCATGCCGGCGGGCCTCCTCGCCTACCAGCTGGGCGTCGCGTCCTCGTGGTTCGCCACTGAGGCGGGCATCATGGCAGGTGGGGCTCAACTGTTTGGAGCATTTCCTTTGCCTTCTGAGCATCTAGCGTACTGTTCAGGTGGTGTTCATTGCCTGTAAGCTTGGGCAAATCATGAACTCAGACGCAGGCATGAGCCCAGCGAATGACTTTGCTTTCGCCTGAGATCACAACATGCCTGCTGGACAGGCATCATGGCGATCACTGCCGCACGGTTCTACCGCAACCCCAGCAACTCGAGCGCCAAGGGCCTGTTCCGTGCCAGCCTGCTGTACCTGCCCGTCTTCATGACCGGCCTCATGATCCACCGCACGCCAGAGCGGCGGCTGGGTGCCACAGCAGCAGCAGTAGAGCGTGAGGGCCAGTCTGGCGGCAGCAGCACAGCTCCTGACGTGGAGGATCCTGCAGGTTGCACAGTGCGCAGCACAGCAGAGCGGCGGCCAGCATTTGCGCCGCCATTCCCGCTCCTGCCGCTACCAAATCGCAACTAATCGAATTGTGTTCACAGGACGTGACCAGCATATGTGTCAGACGAATATAGTGCATAGAAGCCAGTCAGTTGGCATAGTGCATGCACGAGTCCTGGCCACCGCAGATTGGTTTATTGCCAGATATCGCCATGTGCGGTCCTTGGTTATCAAATGCTCCTGGCATGCCATTGGTGTTACCGTCGCACAATGAAGTGGTCAGGAATACGGCCTCGCTGGGTGGCCCTGCTCGCTGCTGATCAGGCAGTGGAAGTTCACACTGTACTGCCGGGAGGAATCGACAGCACGGCCTGACGTGGCGAATACCAAAGATGACCAGCTGCAAGCTCCAAGCTGCCGTCCATGTGCTAATGTTGCAGCAGCGTTGCTCAAGATCAGAATCTATAAAGTTGCATTGCGCAGGACGCAAGCTGTGGCTCAACGAGACGGCTCGAAACATCAGTGCACAGGCATGTCAAATATGCTGTCGCATCCTATGACCCAGCAGCCCGCGGTGCGGCACACTAGACGCTCCTTCGTGTCCAGCAAAGCAGCGCCATGCACGTGCCAACATGCACAGCCACCGGCACCCGACAGCGGCCCCACACGCATACAGCCCAAATCGCGACGCGGCATGTTGCTGAGCAGCGCAGCTGCAGCAGCTCTGTTGTCAGCCAGCCGTCCCGCGTATGCAATCGGGTAGATACACGCCTCGATCATTGCACTGTCAGTGCTGATGTGTCTGGTACGACCGACCACATGGCATGGCATGGCTCGCCATGTCAAGGCATGGCACTGGTGCACATGCAGGTTCAAGAAGGAGCTCAGAAAGCGAGGCGCAAGGTCGACGGAGGACTACAGCGAAGGTCCAAGTGGCCTGAAGACGTTGGAGTTGGCGGAGGGATCCGGCGCGGCTGTGAAAGAGGGCGATCTGGTCACGGCAAGCATTGCTGTGCTGCTGCACTTTAGCATGGCAGCAGGCTGCTTCGCACTTAGCGCACCTACAGCATACAGGACAAAGCCTTGATGGAACACGCCGCGTGTTTGCAGGTGCACTTTGATACCATCTTCAAGGGCATAGATGTGGCATCAAGCCGATCAGCGCGGCTGCTAGGGGGCAACCGCACCATAGCTGAGGTGACACCCTGCTGGGACTCGCTCCGCACAGCTCAGGCGCACGTTGTCAGCGACGTAAGAAGGGAAGGATCACTGCCCTCAAGACCGGTCGTGATGCAAATGCAGCCGCTGAGCTTCACAGCGGGCAAGAAGGTCGGCTTCATCGAGAAGACGGCTGGTGAGACAGCCGGCGGGTTGTTCTCAGGGCAGAGCGGCCCCAAGCCGCCGCCAGCACTATCAGTGGCAGTCTTGGGCATGAAGCCTGGCGGCAAGCGCTCGGTGTGTCTCGTTTCCACAAGTAGCCTCCACTTCGGTCAGCTCCACTGATGAAGCTGGACGCCTCCTCACATGTCATATCTGCGCTGCAGGTGCTGGTGCCGTCAGAGCTTGCCTACAAGCATCAAGGTTACCTGGAGATCCCAGCTGATGCGGACATCGAGCTGCGCGTAGAGCTGCTCAGCATAGGTGGCAGTTAGATGTAGCCCACACTTGAGCTCCTCCATATATGCTTGATCGTGCTTGGCAGGTGACACAGTGTACAGTCAGCTAAGGCTTCCATCTACAGTCGTTCCAGACACGGAGTTAGACAACGAGGCAAAGCCGCACGACATGCTGACGGCCCTATGAAACCAGTTTACGAGACAATCCCCACACTAGTGTGCTATCGCTGCCAAGGCATGCTGTGGTGCAACCTCATGACTTTAAACACACCGTGCATGTAGTGGCATTCTATCCACTACAGATGCTGCTCAGTGTTTACAGCAGCAAGCTAAGTGGGCAAGACCGCCCACACCTCCAGCTTGCCTACTGCAAATTCTGTGGACCCTGCCAGGCAGGGGTTGCCAAATGTGGCGCTGATGCCCGAGGATCCGTGCAGCAGATCCTCCTGCAGGGCGGTACACACATGTCTGCTGAGGCTCCTGCACTGGTCACGAAGCGGCAAGACCCTCGTGTAAGAAATGTTGCCAGGACATGCAACAGTTGCGATACCTGCAAGAATATGGCAAAGTGTCCGCCACCGCCAACTGCCAGCGAGTCAGGCGTCCCAAACTGGAAGTAATCATTGCGCTCATCACCAACGGCTCGCCGCCACCGCCAGGCCACCCGATGCGGCTGTGAAAGGCAGCTCACAATGATGTTGCACACGCATGAGGGTAGCACGCGATTGTCAGTGATTTCAATGCACTGGATGACACCTTTCAGGTCGTCTGCACACAAACATGCAGCACACCTGAAGTTGGAAGACGAAGGTTTCGCCAGTGCCATAGAACCGTGTGGCGACCCGCCAACCCTCCGATGTGAAACTGCCGAACACATACCCGGCCATATCGCGGATGACCAGCAGCGTGGGCATTGCGAGTGACCTGCTAGCAAGCAAGCAAGGAATACTTGCAGCCTGGCGATGAGTGGTACAGGTGTATCCTGTATACACTGGCAATGTGAGACATGTCGGGCCTTGTACGCGGTGCTCACCTTCGATACAGCGTCTGCAGGCTGATGCCATGGCGTTCAGTGCTGTAGAGCAGCTTCCAGCCGGACATTCGGAAGCGAGGCGGCAGGGCACCTGACAGCGCACGTGCTCCGTCCTCCGAAACAATGCCTGACCGCTCGTTCATCAGCGGGGGCAGCTCTACAGTATGTGGGCCAGAGCCGTCAGCCATCTTTAATACCAAACATCAAGCAGTCCATACTCATGTAGCACATCGTGCCGGTGGCACGTTCCAGCAGCCAGAAGTTAAGCAGCATGCACCTGCTGTTTTGTCAAAGGAGCCGCCTGGCGGGGGAGGGTGCCGGCCAGACGTCCCTAAATGCCAACTGCAATGCGAGTGAAACACCACACACGACAGCAGACCCGGCCCACCTGTTGGCCGCATGTGGTCGGGGGCAGCCAGCTCCAGGTCCAGGGCGCTGAACACGCGCGCCGACAGCGAGCGCGCGTCGTCCGACCGCTGCACCGCGATGCCCTGCAGCCGCACCGGCGCCCGGCACCCCGCGCACACCTGCACGCCCTGCGCGCCTGCGCACCAGCCGGGCGTCAGCTGCAGCTGCGAGATGCCATGTTTGCATCACCATATCTGTGGATGCCGGTGTCACACACAGCTTGCAGGACAACGCCGCCATGACACGTTTTGCATGACTGATGACTGCAGCTGCCAGACCTGCGAACGCTGCCTGTGCCAGTGGCTGTTGCGGAGCGTCCCGCGCTGCTGCCGCCGCCGCCCACCGCTGTGTCTGCTTGGCAATGAAGGCACGCGCCGGGAGCCCCGCCTCGAACGCCAGCCGCCGCATGTGCCCATGCTCGTCTGCCCATGCCACGTCCCAGGCCTGCAGGTCCAAAACTCCAGCATCATTGCACTGCAGCAGTCAAGAGCAGGGCTACATGACGGCCGGTTCCCGAGCGGCAGATATGCACACTGCAGCAAACCACCTGTAGCTGCGGGGACTCGTGTGGGCCCGCATACGGCGTCGGGCCGTTCCCTGGAGCATTGCGAGCAGCATTGCCTGCAGCGGCGGCCGCCATAGCACCGGCTGCTTTGGGCTGCGAGGCGTCGCTCTGCTGCCGGGACTCCGCCAGCGGGTCTGCGTCTGACGCATCCGCCTCGCTGGAGCTGCCGTCCTCCTCCAGGCTGTGCATGATGGTGGTCATGCTGCACAGGCACATGCGGAGCTGTAATGCATTTGCACTCCTCTGAGCCGCATGCACATCAGTGTTCCCTGAATAGACAGCAGCTCAGTGGCACGGCACTGTTCAGTGCAGGGTGGGCAAGCGTCGGCACATGTTGGTGAAGCCGAGGGCCGGTGCTGTTGGGCTGTCGGCGGCTTCGCCGCTGCCGCTGCCGCTGGTCCGCACGCGCTGCGCCAGCCAGCTGGCCGCGCCCGACAGCACGCCCTTGTTGCCGTTGGCGCCGCTGCCGCTGCCGCTGCCACTGCCACTGCCTGCGCCCCCTGCGGCATCTACCTCCGCCAGATCGCCAGCACTGGAACTCCGGGCCCTCTGCTGCTGCACTGGGGGCAGGTCCTCTGCCTGGACATTGACGGAACGTCCAGGTTGTAGCTGGTGAAGTGTTTCGTTGACACCTGGGCACTTGGGAACTGGCCTCCACGAGCACAGCAGCGTTGCATCAGTTGGGAAGCGGTCCCCAACCCCTGCAAAGCCCCAACGCGCACCCGCAGGGCCCGCAGCCCGAGATAGTCGCTTGCTGATATGCGCGCATGTGTCTGCACAAAGTGCAGGTCGTCGCCTTCCACCAGCAGTGTGCCTGGCACCTGCGCCGAAGCAGAACGACTACATTGGACGGCACTCTTACCCTGTCTGCCCGGTTCATTCAACCTTGGATGTGCACTGCCTGCACATGCGGGTCCATGTCACAGATGCATACAGCCTACATGAAAACAGGATCATGCGCCACATGCACGCACCCTGCGTCCACTGACATACAGCCATAGCGGGTGGCTGCCATCCAGTGGAGTGAGCGCAAGATGCTGCGGTAGGGGAGCGCCAGCACCGTCAGGCACACTTGCCGCCTGCTGCAGCGGCGACGCGTCTGTCTGAGCGGCTGGCTGGTGCGCGAAGCTGGCGCTGCCGTCCTGCTGCGCCTGCCGTGGTGCTGTTTGCGGGATCTTGATTCCCACTTGCTGCGCCCTCACTTGCAGCGCTTCATAGTCCCGCAGGAGCAGCCGTTCGCGGCAGCGGTACGCCTCAGTCTGTGCATCATTCCCACAATACCGTTGTATGAACCTCCAAAGGCCATTTGCATTGAAACACCAGCACTGCACCTCATGTGCGCGGTACATGCGATGCTTCAGTGCATGCTCACCCTTGCAAGAGCGACGCTGAGCGATTGCTGAGACTCTTTCAGGCGAGCCTCTAGATCTTCTAGGCGCCTGCTGGTCATTCGAGCTCACATGTCTGCAAGCGTGCAGCCCCTGACAGCAGGTCTATAAGGTTGTGCGAGATCTTCAGGTGTGCAGACGTTGCGCGGAGCTGTAGTAAGCTGATATCAGAACAGTATGTATCGTGACACTGATATGCAATGCCCTGCAAGCAGCTTGTACGCGAAGCAGCGAAGAAAGAAGCTGGTGTTCCCCAGCTTCCTTGGCTTCATGCCCCCTGTGTGGTGTCGCAAAGAGTCGAGCATAGCCTGCCTGGGATGCGCCAAATCATTTGCAGCAGCGGCACCTGCTGCCTTACATATACTGCAAGTGATTGTTTGCCACTTTCGCTGCACTGCATGCGGGAACAAGCAGTGATTGCAACCCACAGCATGGTGGCGTGATGTCGTTTCCTGCACCCGGCGTCAGACACGCATGATGCAGGCGGCGAGCTGCTTGCTGGCCTCATGTCACTGGCCGTGAGGCGCCTCAAGTCGCTCGCCAGACACAGCCACGTTTTAGCAGCGACAATGCGTGCGTGCTGACGGGCCCTGTCAACCTGCGCAGGAATGTGAACCAACACATGCTTGCTTGTGGACTTTTGATGGCCAAATTATGCGTTGATCGCTTACCTGCTGCAGAGTCTCTGCACCTGTCCGCGTCCACACTGCCGCCGTCCATGTCAAAGTCAGGAGCAGCCGCACGTGGTGCCAGTAGTCTGCTGGCAGCTCAGCAAGGTGTGCGAGCCCCGGCGGTGTGGCAGTGGAGGGGACTCAGCACGCGTAGCAGCACGCAAACTGCCGCTGTGGAGCAGCAGCCAAATCGCAGCAGAGCCACTTCAACAGCGCAGCCGACCGGCTGGTCGCAGCAGGTTGCACAGCGCGGCGTGTCTCCCGCCCAGACCTCGCCTGCGACGCAGACGCCGGTGCAATCGGGAGTGCCGCCCGTGCAGCAGCAGCGGCAACAGCAGCCGCAGCCCCGCATGCGTGCCCAGTCTGCACAGCGCACGCCGCAGCAGCAACATCCACGGCTGCAGCAACACCAGCAGCAGCAGGCCCAGCAGCCCCAGCAACAGCAGGCGACGTCCCGGAGCACTGGCAGCCCCAGCCCCAGCGACGTCAGGCGTGGCAGGGGCCGGCCTCCAAATGCTGAGGCGGCAGCAGCACAGCAGCCAGGGGCGGCCTTACCGCGCAGCAAAGGGGCTGCGGCTGCCGCTGTCACCGCTCAGCGGGCGGAGCAGGGGTCCCAGCCAGCCATGAAACAGACAGCGCCCTTCAATGGCAGCACTGGCGCTGGTAAAGCACCGCAGCAGGGCATCAGCGGTGCAGCAGCAGTGCCTGGCAGCCCGCCAAGGGACAGCCTGGCGCCTGCCGAGCCAGACCTCCTCGCGGCAGGCGGCGACATGGCCACTGCTGCAAAGCAGCGGCTGCAAAGCGCCAGCGCTGCTTCAGCTCTGTGGCAGGGGTCGAGCAGCGGGGCTGCTGGGTCTGCAGCCGCACCCTCGCATCAATCCAGTACCGAACCAGGCGTGGCGCCGCTGCGTGACCTGCTGCAGGAGCGCGGCATCGTGCTGCGCAACTACAGTCCTGGGCAGTACACCCACCTGGCGTGCCCACAGTGCCAAGGTGCGGGACCGCCGCTGCACAGCTGATTATAAGTATGATAGCCCTGTTGCTCGAGTCTGGCAATGGGCGTTGGGAAGCAACCAACAACAGTCCCAAACACGTCGCAATTGCCGCAGGTGGCAACAGCAACGACCACGACTTGACGGTTAACATCGGGCCTGATGGGCAGTCAGCGCAGTGGTTGTGCTTCCGCGCCAGCTGCGGCTTCAAGGGCGGCGTCACTGTTGGCAGCGCAGCGCCTGCCGCCAAGGCGCACACAGGTGCGGAGCAGACAGCAGCTGGATCTGCCTGTGGAGCTTGGCCTGAATGCTTGAATCATGGTTCAGGTCATCGCGCAGCTTGTAGACGTCAAGCCAACCCGTGTCCTCACTGCGGTGCAAAGGGGACAGCAAAAAGGCAGAGGCGACGCCGCAGTATGTGTTGCCCAAGCCCAGCTGGCGGCCCCTGGGACCAGAGGCGCTGGACTTCTTCCGCCAGCGCGGCATCTCCGCAGCAGTGCTGGAGGTGAGTCTGCAGTAGCATCCGCCAGTGGTGTGTGTTACTTGGCATCAGCAGCTCTGTTCAGTATCGCCAAGCGCACTTTGGGCCCCCCTGCAGCGCAATGGCATCATGGAGGAGGCGCTGCGCTGGAGCGCTGGCGGGCAGCCGGAGACATCGATCGCCTTCCCCTACTTCCGCGGAGACCGGCTGCTGAACATCAAGTACCGCAGCCTCGAGAAGAAGTTCCGCCAGGTGCAAGCAAATCCGCCACCACCTTGGGGTCACCAGAGCGGCACCAAGCTTGTGTTGCCACATGCAGCTGCTGACAAGCATCGTGTGCTTGCATGCTTGTGGGTGGTCAGTACATCGAGACTGAGCCGGGGTGGCATGCCTGTTTGCAGGTCAAGGGTGCAGAGAAGGTGCTCTTTGGGCTCAATGACATTGTGGGCATGCCAGAGATCATCATCGTGGAGGGCGAGATGGACAAGCTGGCCCTGGAGGAGGCTGGCTTCCGCAATGTGGTGCGTCGCCAGCAGTTGTGGCACAGCCTTTCGGTGTCATGGCATTACCTTGTCACGGCAATGTTGCGGACCTTGAAGAAGCATGTCCGGCACCGTGCTGGAGGCTTCATTGTGTATGGACCTGTGACTGCTGCCACACGTCCGCTGCCTTGTAGACAGTGACTACGGGTTGCTGCCATGGCAGGTGTCAGTGCCGGACGGTGCGCCCTCGCGGGCCAAGACAGGGGCGCTGCCGCCGCCTGACCAGGACGTCAAGTACAGCTACTTGTGGAACTGTCGAGGTGGGTGGCTGGCGCATCTTCGACCCGCAAATTTGTTTACGCTTGCGCACCTGTAAGCAGGCTGGGCACGGGCGTGTGTGGTCACGATGTATTGTGATGTAGACCCATGGCGACCGCAATGAACCTTGACGCAGAAGCTGAGTGCTGTCCATACCGGGCGCAGGTGAGCTGGACCAGGCAGCGCGCATTGTCATCGCCACGGACAACGACGGCCCAGGGCAGGCGCTTGCGGAGGAGCTGTCTCGCCGCCTGGGCCGGGAGCGCTGCTGGCGCGTGCGCTGGCCCGGCACTGCACCGGAAGCTGCCCAGGCATGTCGCCCAGTCGATGCCTGCTGCATCGAGTGCACGCCAACAGCGGCACATAGCAACATGCGTCAATCGATCAGCCTGCGCATGTGCACATGTCGAAGACAGCATTACAAGGGCTGCTGTTGAACCTGGCTGCAGAATGGCGCGGATGAGGCAGCCTTCCGGAAGGACGCCAACCATGTGCTCATGGAGGATGGGCCAGACGCGCTGCGCGGCTGCCTGGATGCTGCAGAGCCCTACCCCATTCGTGGCCTGTTCAGGTGCTGCACGTGCCTGGGCACAGCCAGGCAAACCTGCCAAACCTGCCAAACCTGTCGTTGACAACCATTGCAGCACTTCAGCCTGAAGTCGCACCAACCAGCTTTGTTGTGTTCCTGCAGGTTCTCCGACTTTTGGGACGAGATCAAGGCGTACCATGGCATGCAGCAGACAAGTGACATCGCAGTCTCCACCGGCTGGAAATCGGTGGACGAGTTCTACAGGGCGAGTTTTGGGTCTTCTGTCTGCTGTCCTGCACCTGGCGACGGCCTTCCTGATGAGGATGTGATGCTACCGATACAGCTGAACCGGCCCGCTCACCACTTGTATGCAGATTGTGCCTGGTGAGCTGACCATCATCACGGGCGTGCCAAATTCGGGCAAGTCGGAATGGATTGACGCGCTGCTGTGCAACCTGACACACCAGCACGGCTGGAGCTTTGCGCTGTGTTCCATGGAGAAGAAGGTGAGGTCGGTCGGGAGCGCAAACATCAGTAGACAGTCGTCTGTCAAGTAGTGCTTCCAGTGTGCTTCTGAGGGGCCTGTGATCCTGCCGTGTTCTTGCAGGTGACGGACCATGCACGCCAGCTGTTGGAGAAGCACTTGGGCCTGCCGTTCCTGAATGCCGGCTACTCTGGCCCGACTCCGCGCATGAACCTGCAGCAGGTGTGTTTGTCTTCCTGGCGTCATGTTCTGGCTGGCAGCTCGAACCGCACCACACTCTGTCACACATCCGCTCCCCTGCATGCCACATTGCATGAGCAGCAAAACCTTGCTGTGTGATGGACCTGCAGGTAGAGGAGGGCATGCAGTGGCTGGACGACTGCTTCCACCTGATCCGCTGCCAGGACGACGAGCTGCCCAGCATCGACTGGGTGCTGGACCTGGCCCGCGCCGCCGTGCTGAGGCGCGTGTCATGCACTCCAGTGCCGTACCGCCATCACTGCTGATCGAACTGGACACATGCAGCTGTTGCCGGTTCTCATGTGTTGGGCATTGGGCACCAGTCCTAATCGCTTTCGAATCCCACACAGTCTGTGTAAGTTTTCAGTCGGGACTCAGTTGGGTCCCTGGACATGCAGGTATGGGATCAGGGGCCTGGTGATTGATCCATACAACGAGCTGGATCACCAGCGGCCTGGTGCCATGTCGGAGACTGAGTACGTGTCACAGATGCTCACCAAGATCAAGCGCTTTGCGCAGCATCACGATGTGCACGTCTGGTGAGTGCAGGATAACGTGGACATAAGACAGCCTCATAGCATGCTGTTCTGCTGTGTCAGCAGTGTGAAGTCATCGTCCTGGTGTCAACACCTGCCACAATGCATACAGTGTTTGACTTGACGAGGTGACGGGATTGCCATGCCTGTCAACTGGTTTTAACCCTTGTGTGCAGGTTTGTGGCACACCCCAGGCAGATGCGGGACTGGAAGGGTGACCCTCCAAACCTATATGATATTTCCGGCAGCGCTCACTTCATCAACAAGTGCGACAACGGTGTAGTCGTGCACCGCAACAACGACCCCAACAAGGGCCCACAGTCAGAGGTGAACCTTGCTGTGCCGCCACTAACGTTGTGGGCATGGCTCGAGTGTTTTGCGCGTGTGCACAAAACCCCCATGTCAAATTGCAGGTCAACATCTTGGTCCGCAAAGTGCGCAACAAGGCTGCTGGGTCTATTGGTAAGTGACCAGATGGACGGTGACGATTGTCGCACATCTGTGCTACATCAGCAACGACGTGCTAATGGCACACCATTGCTGCATGCAGGCAACGCGTACCTGACGTATGACCGCAAGACAGGGAGATACAAGGATGCAGAGTACCAGACGAATCCTTGATACAATGAATATGGCGCTCGAAGGGCACCTCAGTCCTAGACGTCAATTGCTGTATAGTAACAACTGTAACTCATTTGTGCACCAGTGTAGGCAGATCATGATGCTATGGTCGTTTGAGTCATAGCGCAACTGTCACTAATGGAAAGGCAATTAATGGGCATTATGAGCATGCAGCCCACTGTGTGCTGTGCAGCCGAAGGGTTTCGCCTGGTCATGTCAAAGGTTACATACCCTTGGGCCGTAATCCAGTGGAGCAAGCTGTCCTTCGCAGTGCACGATCGGCCTCCATGTGCAGGGGGCGTTGAAGTTCCGGACCAGTTGGCATCAGCTTGGAGTGCTGGACCGCCGATTGCTGCGCCGGCGATTGCACCCAGTGGCGGTTGGCAGAGATCCCCGCCATTTGAATCTGCAGCTCCTAGTCAGCTTCAAGCAGCAGCTCTTGGCAGCGTGACGGCATTGCCTGTCATGCTTCAAGATCCCTGAGTATGAGCACATTAGGCACGCCGAACAGCACGCACCGCTTTGAGCACAACGGAAGGCTGGTGTATTCGTGGCATCAGAACATTTCTGAGGTCGAGATAGACATCCCACTTCCCCCCGGTGCAACCAAGAAGGATCTCGCAGTCAACATCAGCAACAGCCACCTGACAGTGGGCCTCGTGGGCCTGCCACCATACCTGGACGTAAGTTGCATGGCGCGCCCTGTATGACTGACAGAATGGTGTCGGGATGCTGCTGTGACAGTGTCGCTCGCGTGCAGGCTGACTTTCCGGCGAGGGTAAAGTCAGGCGAATCGTACTGGACGATAGGTGAGGGTGTACAGTGCTGGTGGTCCGCACTGCTGACAACTGTAAAGCGTTCAGTTGGTAATCTCGCACCTTGTTGGTGCATGCAGATGGGGGGACCCTCTCCCTGACTCTCTGCAAATCAGTAGAGGTGCGTCTTGCGCAACGTGAGGGTCTGCGTGGTCTTGCAAGGAATGCCAATGCCACAGCATCATTTGGCGCCTTGTTCCTGTAGGCCGACTTCTGGGCATCGGCGCTCGTCGGGCATGAACTTGCGCCCGAGGAGCAGGCCTCTGACCGAGCACACTTGATGCGTCAGCGTCTCCAGGAGGAGGCAAGTGTCTGGCACTGAGTCCGGCATAGCGCGCATGTGTGTTGGCGTCAGCAGTTGGAGCCGGCAAGCTCTGAGCGAATCTGAGGAAGCCAAACTCATGCTGCAGAACCCGGGTTTCGACTTCTCTGGGGCACGGTTTGAGGGTGCGGTGCCCAATGCCAAGACCTTTATGGGCGGCATCAGCCGCGGTTGAGCAGGGAGCGCCGACATGCCGGCTAGGCTGGCACCGCAGCACCTTCAGCAGCTGCCTCAGACTGTGCCAGCAACATGCAGTCCATCTGCACGCTCTGCAGCTGGCGCGCAGCAGTGTTCACAGCAGCTCAATGCAGGGGCGCAGCCAATACAGCAGCCGTGCATGTGCGAGCGCCATCGCTCGGCACCGCTCCTCGCCGGAACAGCGGCACCAGGCCAGCCTGCAGGCAAGAGCATAGTTGGCAGGCTGCACAGATAGCTACCCAAGCCATGGTCCTGCCAACAGCTCACGAACGATTCTTGGGCCTGGCAGGTGGTTGGCATTGGCCGGTGTGGTGCCGAGGGGCTGCAGCAGCTGTCAGGCACGCTGTCTGGTGCCAAGTTCTGGCGGTTGGACGAGAGTGGGCGTGAGCTAATGTCAGGCAAGCTGGCATGCAGTCCGTCTGCATGTCGAAGCCCGGCAACACATGCAGTCAGCGACGGGTAGGGCAAAACCGCGCACTTTGGCTGCAGGTACCGTTCCTGGAGCAGACACAAGGCACTCGCTGCCAGCAGCAGCAGCAGCTCTGGATCGAGCATTGCAGCAGCAGCCTGCACTGGCAGCTGGCCCGTTGCGCAGGGGATTTGATGGGCTGTCCTTCGTGCTGACGTCTGCCACGGACAACACAGCAGACGGCTGTGCAGCGGTGCGGGAAAATATTCCTCGGCAGGTCCACACACATGCCGGGATGCTGGTCAGCCTGAGATGCTCATGACCTGCTACACCCTGTGCAGGCCTTGGACTTTGTGCAGCATGCTGTGTCCAATCGCACGCTGGCTGTCGCGGCGGTGACCACGCCCTTCATATTTTCCAGCGCCCGCAAGCAGCAGGCGGCTGAGAAGCTCATATCAGCACTCAAAGCGTCGGCCGATGTGGTGCGCACGAAGCCACGGTTGCCACTGAAGCTTCCGTGCATAACTACCGGTTTCCAACGAAGTCGCCATCTGGTGTGTGTTCACTGGTGGGTGCATGTGTGCAGGTGGTTGTCGTGGACCAAAACAAGCTGTGTATGGCAATGCCTGTCGCGGAAGCGTTGGTCATAGCCAACCAGGCACTGGCTGGCAGCGTGCAAGCGATCGTGGACGCAGTGAACGCACCTCAGCTCCTACACACAGTGGCAGGTGTTTACATTGTGAGATGCGCGTTTGTGCAACCTGATGCTGTATCGACTGTGCCATGACGGGTGGCATGTGGAGCGCAGGCCTGGAGAGGTGGTATGGCTGCAGCGAGGCAGACGGCTTTGCCTCGCGGTGCTGCCTCTTCCAGCAGCTCTTTGCAGACAAGGCGGCCATTCAGGGGCGTGGGCAGACGTGGATGGCACGGTCAGCGGTGCACAGCAACTCGCTGGCAGCGGTGTGCACCTTTAGCCACTGTTGTGATGTGATTGCCCATGACTTTCGCATATCAGCATTGACGTGTCAGCGCACAAAGCACACTCAGAGCTGTTGTTGCGGTGTGCAGCTGTTGGGCCACATGGCAGCGGATGCGACGCATTTCGCTGCCATGGAGTCGCCCTTTCTGGACGGGCAGCTCGCTGCTGCCGACAGCCTGCTTTGCTGCATCAGCATGCCATCATCGACAGAGCTGGGCATAGGTGAACGAAAGCTCGTCTGTGCATTGTCCGTGATCATCATTGCTGACTGTCACAGTTGGGCTCCTGTAGTGTACCAATCCTGCAATACGTTGCCCTCCCCGTATTTCAGCGACATGCTGTGCCAGTAATCGCAGATGATGGTGGGACGACCGAGGACTTGCAGTACCAGCAAGACGTCATTCAGGCGGTGCGCGGCATGCTGGAGGTGCTGCTGCAGGGCAGCTGCTCTGACATTGCGGTGTGCTGCTACCACCGCAATGCTGCGCCTGAAGACTGCACATCCAACGACCATCTGAGGGTGGGCTCTCATGACTGTCGCCAAGCTGCTGCTTTTCAAAATTGCTGCGCTGTCTGGCCCAGCATTTGCACAGCTCGTTCTGGCTTTTAAAATTGCGATGACATCCATTGTGTTGCAACTGCTCGAGTGTGCCGACCGTGTGCAGGTGGAGGTCTCTTTGCTCGTTGCCACGCAGCCGACAGCCGCCAGGCCGCACCCGTCGCATATGCCAATGCAGCAGCAGCACAGCAGCAGTGGCAGGAGCATGCAACCAGCAGGTGACGGCTGGTTGTGTGCATTGATGCCAAGTTTTTATTATGACCCTATGGGTCAGCTCGTGTAGTTCACTGTTGCTGTCTGACAAAGTCATACGACACCTTGCAGATGCCGAGGAGCGCGCACGGCGCAGTGCTATGTCAGCTCTGGCAGGTGGCAGCAATGTCACCAGGCTTCCACCACAGCCCAGGCAGCTGGCAGTCAGGTACAGCCAATGCCTTGGTAGTGCTCATGCTCAACGAAAATGCAAATCTGCTCATGCAGCATGCAGCATCAGCAGCACACCTCCCATCGCAGGAGGCAGGACGCCATGCGGCAGGCACTGGAGCATGCGCCTGGCCGCCAGGCCAACAGCGATGCGCTCATCGACTCCTTGATGTCGCTGTCGCTGGATCTGCCACCCCAGGTGCCCCCTGCCGTCCAGCAGCGGCTTTGATGTGGAGGGTAGGGGCATTCATGTTGCCAGGATGTTGTTGTGGATGGTGCCTCAGCAGTGTTGGCTTCCTCACGTCACCAGGCGGCACGGTGGCGCAAGCAGCAGCGCAGCCAGATCGGCCCGATGGCGGGCGCCACACCCACGCAACCCGAGGCAGCGCAGCCCAGGGAAACAGGCTCTGACAGTGACGAGGAGGAGGAGCAGGCCCGCGGCCTGCTGCGCGGGCTGTTCTCGCAGCACGCGGATGAGCCGCCCAGGATCCAGCTGCGCACCGCAGACATACTGAGCGCTGACCGCCGGGAGTCTTCCCTTGACGATGACACGGGACTGTGAGCTGACAGTTGTGACTTCTGGGAGTGGCCAGGCGATGGCAAGCGAGCGCTACCTTGTCTCACTGGCAGGGATGATGACAGAGACACCTGAGTGGCGGGCTTGTATGTTTGCTTTGACATGCACGTGTTGCTTTATCTGCAGTACCGCGATGAACGACTGCAATCGTGAAGCACGCCGTGGTTTTGGCTTGTGACAAGGCGACGATTGCTTGCAAACCGCAATTGGAGGCAGCACCAACCATGCTTCGCTCATGTTATGGGGCTTCTATTTACTGGGTTTGTCGCGCTCCGGCCCCAGTCCAGCAGTTCGATCGATCCAAGGGCATGACTGCCGCTGTGGAGACATGCTCAGCAACCCGCCCGGCGTCTGCAGTCATCATGCTATTCACATGTAACCTCGACTTGGATATTCGAGAGCTCCTTCCTTTGCGATTAGCAGGCCAAACGCACTCTTTGCTGCAGAGTCTGCTGTGTCGGCAGCAGTCAGCTCGACTGCACCCACCTACCAGCACAGCGTCAAGCTGAAAGTCGTACAGCTTGGCAGGCATTGAAGACGTCGTTTGTCCGCTGCAGCAACCGCATAGTCCCATCTGCAGGTCGAAACTATTCAGCCTACGCCTGCCCACACAGCGCAGGAACATCAGCCTGTGCGTGAGCCTTCTGTCAGAGAGCAGTTGTGCCGGAGGCTCTGCGCTGTCAGTTTGGTAACACAGCAGCTCATGTAGCTGCATCCTCAAACACCGGGCTGCTGCTCCGTCAACATGTCGGGCCTCCGCGCAGCCGGCGGCATTGCGAAGAAGTCAGCCAAGCATGCCGTCCGCAAAAGCATGCCAGGTGATCAGCTGCAACGCTTTTTGGCGTTCATGTGGCTGCACAGGGCACGCAGTCTGTGCAGCATCTGGTATGGAAATCTGCGGCACAAGCGCAATCGCACACATTGCTGCAGGTCTGGAGTTTCACAAGTCCAAGGGCCAACACATCCTCAAGAACCCGCAAGTGGTGAAGGCGATCGTCGACAAGGCGGGCATCCAGCCGACGGACGTGGTGCTGGAGATTGGCCCGGGAACCGGTAACCTCACCATGAAGCTGCTGGAGGTAGCCAAGAAGGTGGTTGCCGTGGAGCTGGACCGCCGCATGGTGCGCACCCCTCCGCTCCAGCTTCGCAGGGTACCCGTGCCAGATCTGCTGGCTGCCGTCTTGTGTCCTGCTGGCTGTCCTTCAGTAACACACTGAGAATCAGCTCGCTGTACGGCAGGTGGTGGAACTGCAGAGGCGGGTGCAGGGCACACCGTACGCCTCGCATCTGCAGGCAAGAGCTGCGGCGCTGCCTGCTCTGTGGCACAGGCATAGCAGGTATCTGCATGCTGTACTGAAGGCAGAACCTGGGCTTGCGGCTGCCGCAATGCACGACGATATCATTGCGCAGGTCATCCAGGCAGACGTCATGAAGGCAGACCTGCCATACTTTGATGTCTGCGTGGCCAACATCCCGTACCAAATATCGTCCCCGCTGACGTTCAAGCTGTTGGCGCACCGGCCCTCCTTCAGAGCAGCCGTCATCATGTTCCAGCATGAATTTGCCATGCGGCTCGTCGCAAAGCCAGGTCGAGCAGAGCTCAGTGCCCTGAAATTTGAAGATGTTTCAGCGTGCCACGGCCTCCCAGCAGCACCTTACACCGGCAGTGTGGCTGGCGCAGGCGACTCCATGTACTGCCGACTAGCGGTCAACACACAGCTGTTGGCACGTGTCAGCCACCTGCTAAAGGTGCAGAGTGCTACGCGCACTGTGCACATGCTGACATAATCAGCAGCTTGTGCTTATTCCGGGATGCTGTCGTTGCTCAAGTTGGGTACGTCACATTGATGCTCTCTTCCTGTGTGCAGGTGGGCAAAAACAACTTTAGGCCGCCGCCGAAAGTGGACTCGTCAGTGGTGCGCATCGAGCCGATGAACCCGCCGCCACCCATCAACCTGTTGGAGTGGTACGTGACTCGATATCCGGTACAATGTTGTCCACCTGCAAGTGCTTACGACTGCATGACCGGGCTTGTGTAGCATTACGGACTAGGTCGTGAGAACTTCAACCGCTGGCTCGACAGGGACGGCCTGGTGCGGATTGCGTTCACGCGCAAGAACAAGACGCTGGGCGCCATCTTCCGCCAATCCCGCACGCTGCAGCTGCTGGAGGCCAACCACGCCGTGGTCCAAGTGCGTGTGCACCAGCCATGCAAGAGTCCGATGACGTTGATGTGGCTGCCAATGGCCAAGTTGCTTGATAGGTACACCGAAGCTGGTTTACCACTGTCGTGATGAACCTCCGAGAAGCAGCAGGTTTTGACCCTGTGTACCACTTGTTGGCAGGCGCTCAAGAAGGGGGCAGCAACTGGTGCTGACCTTGTGGCGGCCATGGCAACTGACGAGCCAGAGGCAGATACTGCGGCAGCGGAGCCGATGGACGATGACGCCAGCGATGCAGACGATCCGGCAGCAGCAGTGCAGAGCAGCAGTGGCGGCGGTGGCAAGCCAGGCAAGAAGAGGGTGTCAGAGGAGTTCAGGCAGAAGGTGAGTCATGTCCTGCCATATGTCCACAGTCGCGAATTGCCGTTCAAGTACAGGTATGAAGCGTACTGTATTGATCCACACCGTGCAGTTGGAGCTGTATCAAGTGGTATATCTATCCACGTGCAGGTGCTGGGTATCCTGCAGCAAAACGACTTCGAAGATGCCCGTGTGGCAAAGATGGGGCAGGATGACATCCTCCGACTACTGGCCTGTTTTAATGCTGCTGGCATCCACTTTGCCTGAGTGACGGCTTGTCGCTTTGACCAAACAGTTGATTGTGCGTCAGGAAGCAAGCTGCTTCATCCGTGGTTTCCGTCAAGTTGCATTCACGGCTGCTTGCCATCAGCTGCAACAGATAATTCGTTCGACCATGTCATCTGCTCACACAACTTGCTCCCAGAGACTGTGGTTGTCTTTGTGGCAGGCAAACTGAAGTGCTATGCACTGGCGACGTACTGCTGACCATGAAGTATACAAACAGCCCTGGCAGCTTCAGCCCACGGCCATGCCCCGTCCCTCCACACTGACCTTGGCCGCCTTGCCGCTCTGCTTGCGGCGCTTGCCAATGTCCCCGAGCTGCAAGGCCATAGCAATGCGTCCATCGTCGCGTCATTGGATCGTCACCTTGCAGCTTGTGTGCAGGGACACAGCTGCGTGCTGACCAGACAGTGCAGGATGACAGACTGCAGCGCACACCTTCTTCATCATGCGATCTGACTGCGTGCCACTCGACTTGCCGCGCGGGCCTGCGTTCGCTTCCTGCGCAATCGCTGAAGCTGGGGCGCGCTTGTAGTTCAGCTTTGCCTTCTCGGGCACGACTGCGCTGAACCTGCAGTGGCACGCAGGCGTCCAGGTTTACTGCCTGTCGCTTTGGTGAGTGGACCTGGTCAAGTCTGCGGCAGGGACCTGCGCACTCAACTGGATTCAACTGGATTTGAATGCACACGAGGCGGTCGAAGGCAACAGCAGGGCGGCACCTGAAGCCTTTCTCGGCGGGCCGCAGTGGGCGGTCGGGCTCCTCCACGTCGCGCTGCCTGCCCTGCAGCAGCCGCTCCCGCACCAAGTCTGCCTCACGGTCCGCTGCATCCTCCTCTCGCGCCCTGAGGTAGCAGCACAGCACCCAGAGGATGGCACGAAGTAACATGGACACCAGCCACTGTGCGTGTTATTGTGCAGTCCCTGCCACTGTCCAGCCTGTTTAGAGCTGTTGTGACGATCTGCGGTTTGAGCAGATCAGGCAGGAAGCTCTGCACCTGTCGTTGCGGTAGGCCTCGAAGATGGGGCGGCTCCACCGCTGTACCAGCTCACGCGCCATGCGGCGGTTGGCCGGCAGCTCGTCTGGCAGCTTGGACAGGAACATGATGACGTGCCCCAGCTGGCTCTTCTTCAGTTGCTCCTACAAGTTCAGCCAGCGTCCATGCTTCTTCTCTCAGCAGCGACACAGGAGCAGTTGCCCGCCACTCGAATGTTCAGGGAGGGATCTGTGATGAGCACTGCCACACCGAATGATACACAGCACACGATGGTCTTGCGCAGCCACTGCGCGGGGAGGGCGGGGCGCCAAGGCAGCGTGGGTGGACAGCCACACCTTGCGGTCCTCGAAGTAGAAGTTGAGCTGCAGCAGCAGGCGCAGCATGGTGCTGCGGACCTTCACGCTGGGCAGGCTGCCGTCTGGCATGGGGTCCAGCCACGCCCTGGGAGCAACCAGGCAACACGATTCCTGGATGTACGGCAGGGGCGTGCAGCACTGCGGTGCGCCATGCGCATGCTGGCCTGCTGTCCCCCAAGCACCACCAGGCCACCATGCACCTGAAGACACCCAGCACGCCTCCATCCAGAAACTCGTCGTGCAGGTCTCGCTGCACCATGTCCTACGGGGTTCAACACACCACAAGCTTTTCTACTCGTGCCTTTGACGGAAATCGCGGTGGCAAAGCACACGACACTGTTCGCCACCGGGTGACACGGCTGTTGCAGCAACAGCGTCACAGCAGGAGCACAGGCGGCTGGCGCCCCCCATCTGCAGTATGGTAACGGATATCACATGCCCTCACCCGGTCTACATCCGCCAGCATCTGCAGCTTGTGGATGGCCGGCCGGCCCTCCTCATACGCGGCCTTGTCCAGCTCGGCCGCCACCTGCGGCCCCATTGCCCAAGTGACACTGCTGAGACTTAACGGCCCATGGCAGCGCCTTGGGGCAGGGTGTCTGAATACGCTTATCAGGCTGCAGAGCGCCACGGTGTGGTGCTGCTCTGGACTGTGCCCCAGCAGGCGGCGGGGGGCACCTCCATGCGGGCGAGCAGCTCCTCGACAATGGACTTCTTGTCGGCCTGGTCCCGCTCCTGCCGCCGCTTCTTCTTCGGCTTGAACATGGCCTCCAGCTCGTCCTCCTCCCCCACCTCCTGTGCCTCGTCTGCACGCGCGACGCAAGGACTGCCTTGCGTTCCACTGCTGGAACACCCACTCCGCCAACTAGGTCCAGTTGGGACTGTTGCGTGAATGCAGACGCCCACCATACTGCGTGAACTCCTCCGGCCACCGCTCCTCGGGCTGGTACTCCTCCTGTCCGTCCGCCTGCGGCGGGGCCGTGTCGGCAGCTGCCCCTGCCTCTGCGTATTCCTGCTGCGGCTGCGCCGGGTCGTACTCTCCCTCCTCAAACTGCACCGAACTCAAGTGAGGCGTGAGGAGGTTAGTCCAGAACCCTGACACGTCCACAAAGTAGCGAAACTCTACCCCAGCTGCTGCTCTGCATCTGGCACACTTATTTTGAGGGACGCCCGTGGCATGCGCACCCCGGCGGGCGCTGCCTCCGTGTCATCCTGTGGCTGCTGCTGCTGCTGTTGGTCCGCGGGCTGGAAGTCCTCGTCGTCGCTGTCGCCAAACAGGTCTTCCAGGTCGCCCTTGTTGGTGACGTCTGGGTCTGCCATTGCTCGGCGCCGCTGGCCGCGGTGCCGCTGGCTGTATTGGCTGATGTCGGATCCCAGGCAGGTGCAGAGCTATCAAATGAAGCTAGCACAGTCTGCACGCATACGGAAGATGTAGATTCAACAAAGGCGTGAGTACTTTATGACAACCCAGCAGCAGGTGTTGCGAGGCCAATCAAGTCGAAACGTGCACGCGTGGCGAGCGGATCGCCGGCCCGATGCAGGTAAGTCTGGATGTAACGGTCAGCAATGTGTACGTTCTCTATGCTGCAGCTGCTGATTGCAGGCTGCAGAAAATTGCAGTCTGAGCTCAGCCAACATGGCACCCTGTGGCAAAAAGCTGGACGCGTCCGTTGCCAGCTTGGTGCAGCCTTGTTTCACACTTGCTTCTCGCTGTACACCTGCTTCAATCCACATTTCTCACTCATCTGCGTGCCACAACACTGGCGTGCGATTCTCGCCGGTTGTTGTCTGTCGTTAGTGTAACACACAGGAGTGCTGCTCGCTAGCTGTACTTCGCTCGCGTTTTCATTCTGGCAGCTACAACCTATGCATCCTGGCAGGTGCAACGTGGGATTGCGATGCATTAGCAGCAGCGCCTGAAGAGCGCTCCGTAGGAATGGAGCCAATCCGCACAACACAACAGTCGGATGATGCCACGGTCCGGCTGGTGATCTACGACCTGTCAGAGCAGAATTGGTGGACAGCTTGGGCAGGCGTGGGCATTTTCCACAGCGGTGTCGAGGTGTATGGCGTCGAGTGGGCGTATGGCGGCCACGAGTATGATGTCAGCGGCATCTTTGCCACCAACCCCGGCGATGCACCCGGCCCAGTGACATTCCGCGAGCGGCTGGTCATCGGGCAGACCAGCCTGACGCCGCAGGAGGTGCAGGACGCAGTGCAGGAGATGGGTGACGTGTACAAGGGCAATGCGTACCACCTGCTGCAGCGGAACTGCAATACCTTCAGCAACGACCTCTGTAAGCGGCTCACTGGCAAAGAGGCCCCCGCTTGGGTCAACCGGCTAGCTGGGATCGCAACGTGTGTACACTGCCTGCTGCCGCCCACCTGGGTGCCCATCCAGATGTCTCCCCCCGCGATGTCGCCAACCGCAGCCGCAGCACGAGAGGCAGATGAGCGGCACAATTTGCTGACGGAGGACGCTCAGAATTTGATGGTGTCTGACGCACGGCGCGGCGGTGCACAGGCCCTCAGCCAACATTGATATGCCAGTGCAGTTAGCACCAGCAGCAGCGCAGCAGCCAGAAGTGTCCCTGTTGTAGACCGGGGAGTACCACTTGACCAGCCCTTGTGTACGACTGAAACTTCCTACATCCGAAGTCAAGGACTCATTCATTTCTGCTTTGTGTCAAGTTGTCATTGCCCAGATCTGTGTGGGTGGTCTTGAGGGCTTTGAGGATGAGGTCGTGACATCTGCCATATGTCCCGGACGTTTCAAATGGAAGTTCGCCAGTGTTAGAGCACGGAAAACCTTGCAAACAAAAATCTAGGGAGCTGATGAAAGCGGCTAAAGCAACGCCAAGATTGTATCGGCCAACAGGTTCTGCCAATGTATGCACGCGTTCTACCTCTCAACATCGCGCGTCCGCAGCCAAGCCTTCGCCATCTTCAGCGCGCTTTGCTGCGCGCTTCTGGCTGCGCTTGAGCCGCTTCCGCTCGCCGCGTGTCAAGCCATCGGTAGCAGCTGCCTGCACCTCCGCAGCAGCCTCTGCCTTGCGTTTGGTGCCCTTGCTGCTGCCCTCCGGCCGCAGTGTGAGCTTTCCATACGACTGCAGTCGCTGCTGCCGTTCCCGCTCTGCTCTCTGAGCAGCCTTCCGCTCGATGGCAGCCTGCCCTGCATCTGCATCGCCAACTGGCAGCACTGCTTCTCCGGCCTGCGGCTCTGTCGCTGCACGCCTCGGCTTTTTCACCTTGGCTGGCTGCTGCGCTGCTGGGTCTGTTAATGCTCCTGCTTCTGCATCTCCTGCTGGTTTGGTCTTCCTGTTGGCATGTCTGCCGGCCTCAGGTGCTGGAGCGCTGCCATTCTGCACTGGTGCATGCTTTGGCTTGCGCTTGCGAGGCTGCGCATCCTGCTGACCAGCCCGCAGCTCCTGCAGCTTTTGTGTGTTGGCATACTGCCGGCCGCGCTCCTCCCTGTACGGTGCCAACCGTTTCAGCCCTACGACCTGCGTCGCCAGGGAAAGTGCCCACATCAGTGCACCGGGACGCACACGGAAGTGTACAATTCAGTAGGCATGTACAGTGCGTGATCCTGAGGACAGCAGGCAGCATATGTACTACTGCGCTGAGGTGCTGCGGGATCATGCCTGGTTCAGCTCCTTGGCATCCAGCTGCAGCAGGTCCACAATGTCCAGGCCATACGTCTGCTTGGGCACAGGCCGGTACCGGAAGCTGCGCAGCAGCATTAGCGGTCTGCATGAGCGACATGTATGCAAGCAGGAGCCCTTTGATACTGCAATTTGCAACAGTGTGATGCATGAGGGCGGAGGTTTTGCTGCGTCCATACGCACCCTGCCATGGCCGGTGCGGCAGCATCCTCATCATCCGCCTCGTCATCTTCGGCGGCACCAGTAGTATCGTCTGTGTACCACAGACTCCGTTTGCATGCATGGCAAGCACAGGAGCATGCACATTCCGCTGGCACATGTGGAGACCACGTGCATGCATGTTCAAGGTGTGGCACACCTGGCTCGTCGCGGCCCACAGGCTGCGCCGCGTCTTCAGCATCCTCGCCCTCGAGCATCTCTGCTCCCTCGTCGGCAGCCTGAGTGCAAGGCAGGCTAGGTAAGCACACCGCACGACTGCTGTGCACAAGACCACGCTCCTGCACACGACACCTCGACAGCACAGTCACACCTCATAGTAGTCCTCCCCAAATGCTGACTGCATGGCGGCGTCGTAGGCGTCCGGGTCCCAGTCTTCCGAGTCCATCAGTGCCTGCAGGAAACACCAAACCAGTCGCACTCATGCCCAACCTGGTCAGTCAGCAAAGCGACCTCGGACCATTTGCCGTCGAACTGTGCCAACCGTATGCAATCAAACACTGTGACGAGCACAGGGTCGGGCCCCCTCGGTGCCCTGCTCCTGTGTGGGCCACGGACCTGCAGCTTTGCGGCGTCGGGCCCCGCGGCACCCGCCGCATCGCGCACCTCCTGCACCTGCGAACGCCTGCCCCCGGACTTGGCCTTCGCGGCATTGCGCGCCCTGTGCATCGGTGGCAGTACTTCGGTGGTGCCCAGCCTCGATATCAAGGAGGTGAATGTGATGATATATTGGACAGTTGAAAGCCTCAGAGCGCTACTAGGCTCCTTGGCAGGTACTTGGGGACACCCTGGTCGCAGGTGGGAACCACCTTTTGGCGTCCTCCTGCTGCTTGCGCTCCTCCTCCTCCTTCCGCTTTGCCCTCCGCTCCCGTGCCTACACCGATGCCCACCCTTGAGCACAATTGAGCACCAACACGCTGCATGGCCTGCATGTACGCCCGTCGACCGAGTGGCCTTCATGCAACTGTTGCTCTGCTGCATGCCTGCTTCCGGCGCTCATCGGTTCTGCGGACGCTGCCCTCGACGACACGAGGATGGGTGATGGTGTGCGCCGCGCCAGGCTCCTGCTCATGTCACAAACATTGCATGAAGGGCATCACCGGCTTCCTAATACTCTAGGATGGGTGCAAACTCTGCTGGCAACCGTTTGAACGGCATCCCTGTGAGATGACCATGTAGGGCACCGACACACACCTCGAAGCGGAAGTTATACTGTGCCTCATAGCGGTCTGCCTGCTGAAGATAGTCCTGGTCGGCCTCCAGGTCTGCATCGACTGCCTCATCCAGGGGCGCCGCAGGCGCAGCAGCTGCGGTCAACAAGCGCACAGGGGTGGACATACATAGCAGCAACCCCGAAGCTGAGGCACATGTATGTCACTGCGCGTTTCCTTACACCCTGCTGTTCATCGCCGCTTCAGCTGTGGTTGATGGTGTCAACATCAAACGGCTGATGAAGGAGCAAGGCTTGCGCTGGGACGCAGGCTCACCAGCCGGCTGGTCGTCATCCCGCCACTGCTGGCCTTGCACAAAGTCACGGAGGAAGGCATCCTCCGGATTGTCCGCTGCATCGAAGCAGCTCACCAGCAGCTCTTTGATGACTGGCTTGCTGCCCCCCTCCGCACCATCTGTCCAAGTGTGACGTCAAAGGGTGAAAGTGGGTTGAGACAATGAGCGGCTGCAGCAGTGCTGCCCATCTCAAGTGCGTGCCAGTGTTGAGAGCAGCGCAGACAGCAGGAGCACCTGCAGGCCTGGAGCGTCGCTGGTTCAGAACCTGCCCAAACTCCCCGTCCTCCAGGCCCTCCTCTACTTCGCCGGCCGCCTGCAGGACAGGCCCGCTGGTCAGCGGCCTGGGAGGTGGCACTCCGCTGCGGCTGGCAACTCCCACAGTGTGTGAAGCCCTGATCCACCGTGTGGATACAGCTGGTCTGCGGCTGCACCTCGAGAAAAGAATTCTTCACATCCTGCTGTTCCTGCGTGTACGTGCGAGGCCGCTCGGCAGCTGCGTCGCTGTCACTAGCTGAGCCACCCTCCAGTGCCTGTACACAGCATAGCCATTCAGCTCGTCACCATTGTGACTTTGGGTGGCTATTCGATCTGCAGGCACTGCGTAACTAGTTGCGAGCACTTCTGGCAGCGGGCCGGGGTTCTGGCTCGCCTGCTCAGCCAGCACTTGGCGCAGGAACTTGGGGTGCTCTTTCCGGCGACCAGCTGGCGCTCCAGAGTCTGTGCTTGCATCGCCCTCGTCACTCTCGTCCTCCTCGCTGGCGCCGGGAGAGCCCGCATCGAAGAGTCTGGCGTCGGCATTGTAAATAGATGCGTCCCGTTGCTTGATCTTTGCAAAGGCCTTGAGGAAGCCCTCGTCCAGCTGCTCGCTCACATCCGACTCCTGTGCCATGCAGCACCTTCAGCCGCTCAAGGATGAGCAGAGAGCACGCATGGGATGGGACAGGGCTTCCACCAACCCGCACGTCGTGACACACCTCGTCGGATGACGATGGCGCATCTGAATCCTGTCCGTTAGCTGCCTGCGGCCGCTCAGACCAAATTTAAGCAACTCCAACCGCTAGACAGTCTACGCCGTGCCTTGTTGAGTATGCTGCCCAGAAGTGCAGAGCCCCTGGCGGAGCATGGCATTCAGTCAGACCGCACCATGGCTGGTTGCTGCGCTGCTCATGCGGGAAGCCTGTCCGCTGCTGATAGATGTAATGCGCAAAACAAGCTACCAAAACAAGTCACTTCTTCGGCGGCGGGCTATAGGCCACGTATGGCTTGAGCTGCGGGGGAGGATGCAGACCGCGTCCGAAGGCAGGAGCCGCACGTATACATGCCATGCAAATGACGGCCAGGAAGCTGGCACCAAGGGCGGGCACGAGCATCTCAACAGCATGTGCACTGTGCACTGATGCTAATGCACATGCAACGCTGACCTTAAAGTCAGTCAGGTCCGGCACCACAATGTTAGGGAGCTTCAGTTTGTCCAGCACATACCCACCTGTGCGGCAGCACAATACATGCTTCATATATAGTGACGAAAAATGGACTCAACACCATGAAGCTGTGCCGCAAGTCATGAGTGAGCAGCCACACTGACCCTTTCTGGTATGCCTGCCGGTAGGCTCAACGCCCTTGCCCTTGTAAAAATTGCGCGGCCCGCGCTTGGAGTTGAGTTGCCACAGGCCGGTGCGGGGGACGCGGCGACTGCGCCCAAGGCCGCCAAGAATAGAGGCAATCAGCGTCATCGAAATCCTCAGTCGTGCTATGCATTGGTACCGTGCATGAGCGCCGACCCGCCGAGCTGGTTTCTGCGCAGTCACACAACTACTTCCTGCTAAACCCCTGCGATTGCCAATCAAGGGTGACACGGTGAGCAGATGCCCTTCGCACATACACGCCCTGTTTGCGCCTTGGGTCTTGAGGAAGCAGGCCATCACAGCCCTTGATGTGATGGACGGCCTGCTGTTCGCGTCGATACCAGGACATCTGCCGGCGTTGCCACCAGTCGCTGCACGTGTCCGACACGGCTTGGTCGGGTGTCAGGCATCAGCACACAGCCAGAGCAGCAGGCGTGCCTTCTCAAGCAGGAGGTCATCTGCAGGTTGCACGTCTCGGGGCCTCGGGCTTCGGAGTACAGAGTGCAACTCAGCGCTCCGGCAGCCACGCGCCAGCAGCCAGTGCCGCAGCAGTGCTGGTCAAAGGCGACGGCATGTGACGTCCGCGCAGCACACGGCGTCAGACGATGACGCAGGTGCATCCCAGAGCCCTTCATGGTCACACATTGCTGTGCAGTTCAGTGCATGGCGCTCAAGCTGCGCACATGCTTTGTGCACGATGCCACTGCATGCAGCCACAGGCAGTCATCGCTTGCAGCTTTAATGCAAAAGGGTTCGTTGGAATCAAAGAAATACAACTTGCTTGCGCGAGCTGGAGCTGAAACCAATGGGTGTTGGTGGGTGATGCGTCTTGGTGTGCCCGTTTCCATACAGAGGTGGAAAACCTTATTATCATTGGCAGCGGCCCAGCGGGCTACACGGCAGCAATCTATGCAGCAAGGGCAAACCTGCAGCCTGTCGTCTTCGAGGGTGAGAAGGCATTGGGTGCCCGGGCAGCATGCCTGGCCCAGAGTCACTGTGACAGTCAGACATCATTGTCAGTTTCGGCCATCGGGTCACCGTCGAGTCGCTCGTTGTACAGGCTACCAGGCAGGCGGCGTGCGAGGCGGACAGCTGATGACGACTAGCGAAGTGGAAAACTTTCCAGGTAAGCTGCTCTGCAGAAGGCTGCGCAATAAAGCACCGCGTGTTGCCACTTGCAGGACACATATTCATGAGGCTCTTGTTACCTGCAGGATTTCCAGAGGGCATCACAGGGCCAGACTTGATGGAGCGCATGGCAGCACAGGTGTGGACTGGTCATGCATACAATGCACAGAGACCGGTCTGTGTGAGGCCCACCAGATGTATTGTGAGGTTGAACGCCATATCACTGTGTTGACCAGGCTGAGCGGTGGGGCTCACAGCTGCTGCCGGAGGATGTGGAGTCTGTGGATCTGCAGCAGCGGCCATTTGTTGTGAGGGGCACTGAGACAGTCAGGCGGGCAAACAGCATCATTGTTGCCACTGGCGCGACAGCCAAGCGGTGAGGGGTCCATCTGCACAACGTGTGGACAGCAATGGTGATGCATCCCCGTCGGCATTGCACTGACTACACGTGTACTCTTTGCCGTGCGCAGACTTGGCTTGCCCAGTGAGGACCAGTATTGGAGCAACGGCATCAGCGCCTGCGCCATCTGCGACGGTGAGCGTTCCCAGACCATGCTGCCAGCACGATGCTAGCAAATGTCGGCAGCTTGACACACATCCTCAGCAGTGGCTATGCAATGCTGCAGGCGCGAGTCCTGGTTTCAAGAACCAGGAGCTTGCAGTCGTGGGTGGTGGGGACACAGCCCTGGAAGAGGCGGTGTACCTCACAAAGTATGGCAAGCACGTGCACCTCCTCGTGCGCAGCGAGCGGATGCGGGCCAGCAAGACCATGCAGGTGACACTCATGGGGCACTGCTGGTGTGTCATGGCAAGCTTCCGCAGCTAGTCTGTAGCCAGAATGCCAGTGTAACCAAACTACCAGTGTGCGCTGCACGGTTTGGACGATGGACGGCTTCGATTGATGCAGGATCGTGTGCTAAACAACAGCAAAATCACGGTCCACGTGAACTGCTCCATTGAGGATGCTTATGGCAATGGCAAGGGTCAGCTCGCTGGCCTGCATGTTGTGGAGAAGTCAGGTAAGTGTCAGTTTCACTTTGACTTTTGGCTTTGCTTTCGTTGTGCACCGTCAGCTGCTTGCCTCGTATTGACTGTGAAATGTGTTTCACATGCTGCAGGAGAGAAGAGGAAGCTCCCTGTCAAGGGCCTCTTCTACGGTGCGCGTCGTGCTGCTGATCTCAAGCTCGTTCGTATTGCTCGTATGTATGAGGCGCTGTACAGCCGAATCCGATGTCAAGAAGGACATGTTTGAAGCGACCCGTGCTGCATCTGCAGGCATTGGACACCAGCCAAACAGCGGCTTTCTTGATGGCCAGCTCCAGCTGGACGACCATGGCTATGTGCAGGTGTGCTGACAGCCTCAGCCCCAAATCAAGGTGTATGCGTGCCTTGCCATGGCATGGCACATCTGGACTATGCCCGCGTCGCATGCAGGTTGTCGATGGCAGCGTGGGCACCAGTGTGGAGGGTGTGTACGTTGCCGGCGACCTGTTTGATACAGAGTGGCGGCAGGCAATCACAGCTGCTGGCTCCGGCTGCATGGCAGCGCTGCGTACAGAGCGGTACCTGGCAGCCAATGATTTGCTCGTTGAGCGTCGCATAGCACAGGCCCAGGTACCTGCCAAGCTGCCTGTTGTAAAGCAGTCATCTGCTGTAGTTGCGTCCGGCTGCATTTCTGTTGGTGCATCCCTGTGGATTGCGCTGCCTACAGCAAGCCCTTGATGCATGTAAGCACGTGTCACGTGTGTAACTCTGGTAGTATCGGTTGTTTGACTGTGCAGGAAGCAAAGGCGGCAAAGCCAAAGGAGGAGCAGCATGCAGCTGTGGCAGCAGAGGATGTGGACCTGGAGGAGACGCGGCACCAGGGGCAGGTCGCCCTGCGGCGACTCTACCACGAGTCCAAGCGACCGCTGGTCGTTATGTACACCTCGCCTGGCTGCGGTGCGTGATGTGCAGTTGGCTATTGCAGTGTTCCCTGGGCACCTGCAAATGACTCTAACGAGTGCCGTCATTTACGAAGTCACCTCTGCTGCTGATCATGCAGGGCCGTGCCGATCATTGAAACCCATCGTGGGCAAGCTGGCTGACGAGTATGCTGACAAGGTGGGTCGTCTGTGGATGCTCATCCTCATCTAATGCTGCAAGTGCCATGCGCTTGCTGTCTGTCTGATTGCGTCGGTCTGGACAGCTTGCTCATCTGCTGGACTGATGGCCTGCAGATCCACCTGGTGGAGATCAATATTGAGGTGGACGCAGAGATTGCAGAGGCAGCCGGCGTCAACGGCACGCCGACCATCCAGATGTTCAAGGTAGTCATACCTCACAGTCATGGCTAATGGTTTGTCTGTCCATCCTCATGCCTGTTTGCAGCAGCTGCAACACGAATAAATGATTCTTTCTCAATGCAGGATAAGCAGCGGGTCGAGCATCTACCGGGTGTGAAGATGAAGAGCGACTACCGGAACAAGCTGGAGAAATTGCTAGTGTGAAGCTGTGTGCCGCTGTCTACCATTGCATTGTCTACCGGTATGCCGTTGCTGGGATCACTGATCAGCTGTGACAGTTAAGGGATAAGTCAACCTCATAGATTGAGAGGACATCACAGGCTTACAAGCTTCCCCATGTATCGAGTTGCCAAACCCATACTAGGCAGGTACTGCCCCTTTCATGCAACTTCAGTACAACACACTTGGTGGATCGATGGCTGAACTACATGCGGGCGGGCCAAGGCACGTGCAAGGCCAGAACTTTGGCATGGACCTCGGGCTGCCCTGCTTCATTGCTGCAAGACAATGCTTTACCGTGATGCAGCACTGTGACACTGCATGTCACATCGCAGCATCTCAAGTCCGCCATAATGAGCATGGCATTGGCACCGATCCCAAGCATGGTTGACCTGGATGATCACCAAATATGATATTGCATTGTCGTGATCGACGCCTCTACACCAGCTGCTCGTACATGTCGTCGAAGACAAATGTTGGCACCCTGCCGATATGATATTAAGATTCTTCGCTCACTCTCAGCTGGCGCAGCTTCGGCGCCAGTCATTTGACATTCTGCAGCACTGAAACTATGCGTGCTAGCCGTACGTAGCACGAAAGCATGGCGGCAGTGGAGTTGCCGGTGCCGTCTCCCCGTGACAACCTGTCAGCAGTGCTGGAGAGCGACCTGCGCTTGCTGTCTGCGGAAACGCGGCGCTCGGAAGGCTTCACCAGCTGGCTCACGGGCCCAGACTTTCCACAAATCAAGGAGGCGGCGGAGAGAGGAGTGCTGAAGCTGCGCAGCACCACAGGGCGACAATCGTCAGCAGAGGCGGTGCAGAAGTCCAAGGTGGGTCGGCAATGCCTGCCTGACAGCGCTGCTTTGTTGACAAACATCCTCCAACCTGACACACTATGATCACAGTCAACACTGCTGATGCGCAGGAGCTACTGAAGCCGTTCTTGCTTGCATGCGAGTCCAAGAATGCCAAGCTGGCGAGCATCGCACTCGTCAGCTTCCAGAAATTGCTGGCCAATGATGCTGTTTCGGAGGAGGGCGTGCCGCTGATCATCGCTGGCCTGGAACAGGTGTGCGTCCTGCACCACGTGAATGCAAAGGTGTTTTGTCACACACTGCCATGGTCACGCGAGTACGAAGGGCATTGCACGTATGCAGGTTGAGAAGTTGCATGACGAAGGCGTGCAGCTGAAGATGCTGCAGACCGCGCTCACATTGCTGCAATCGCCTGTGCACGCACACCTCGAGGTGAAACTTGCACCGGCGTGCCTTGCGTATGCGGTAGAGATGATATGTAGCATACTGACAGTGAGCTTTCCTGCCGCCTGACAGGACAGCATTGGTGCAGTGCTCGGCATCTGCTTCCGTCTTCTTGGCACATCACGCAACTCGGACAGCGTCGTCAGCACAGCAGCCGCTACAGTCAGACAGGTGCCGCCGCTTGACTTTGACCACTTCTGGTGCTGGTCAGGTTCGGCGGCAGGACTGCTGACACCATTTGGTACGCAATGCAGGCTGTGGCGCTTGTGTTTGACCATATCAGCATCGACAGCGCTGAGGTGCAGCCGCCGTCCTCATCCCCTGGCAGCCCTGCCCCGGCAGACACGTCGTCAGGCTCGGCCAATGCAGCACTCAAGCTGCTGGACGACCTCTGCCTGATGGCCAGCGGTGCGTGGGCGCTGCTGCCACAGGAGGTTGCATCTGGTGTAGCAGCTGGTCAACCTGGCGCCTGTTCTCAATGCACCCTTTGGACCGCGGTCATATCGACGACATGCAGGGACGCCGTGCGCCTGGCTGCGCTCGCCCATCCTGCCCAAGTCCTTCGTGCTGGAGCTGCTGGACTTTGTGCTGGGCGCGAACGCCCTCACCTTCCAGACCGAGGCCATCTTCGAGCATGCGCTCCTCAGTCGGGTGCACGCTCAGCCATGCTGCCATTGGTGGCACGGTCCACACCCAGGGGCTGACTTTCCATTCAGAGCGGTAGTTGCAGCAGTCTGTCTCTCCTCGTCTTTGCAGGTGTGCCATCTGCTGCTGGCGCAGCTGTCAGACCTGCTGGATCCCACCATCGAGGGCCACTCGCAGCTGGGCCACCTGCGGGTGGTGCAGCGCTGCTCGCGCACCGTGCTGCGCTGCTTCCACGCCCAGCTGGGGGCGAAGTGCGGCGCATTCATCGAGGTCCTGCTCTCAGGTCGGCACCCGCCGTAGGCCAGCTATGAATTGACCTACCCATGATGGCAGACACGAGACCTGCATATGGTCAGGCATCCTACTCCAGATTTCAACCTGCAGGAACAGCAACGACATGTGCGCTTTGGCAGCGGGTCAGCTCGATGCAGACGATCAGGCAGCTGTGTGAAGATCCCGCGCTGCTGCACCACCTCTTTGTGTCATATGACATGAAGTGGGAGGTCAAGCTGTCGGCGGTGCAGAAGATCACAGAGACATTTGCAGACATCATCCAGGCGGCGCTTGCAGTCACGCCAGAGTCCCCTGAGGAGGATGTGATTGCAGCTGTTGCCGCGCTGTTTGCTGCCGAGGCTGCTGGCGAAGGCAAGTCCGCATGTGCAGTGGGACGTCACAGCCTTTCAAATAGCCAGGCTACTGTGGGTGGGGCACCTGCATCAGCATGACGCCATCGTCCACTGCAGGCAAGCACATGACATCGGACGGCGACTTTGCGCATGCAACAGTGGATGCTGGAACGGCATACATCGTGATGTTGGCCATCGACTCGACGCTTGCTATCATCAGCGGCCTGGAAGCGCTGACGCTCGAGGCCATTTCATCGTCTGACACTCCAGGTGCCCATACTGACTATGTCAAAAGTTAGTGTCCCCACGAGCCTGGGTACTTGGCCAGGTGCCGCAAGCCACACCGGTGGTGGTTGGCCTGCAGGGCACCCCAGCAAGGCGCAAGGCGTAGCGGTGGACCCGGCGGTCTGCCAAGCTTTTGCTGACCGGCTTTCCAACATTGTTCTCCAGACGCTGAGCATGCTGCTGCAGCGCTGTTCATCGGACGCAATCCTGACGCGCCTCTTCAGAGTGAGGACTGTGCATTATCATGGTCGAAAGTTTTTCGCTTCCCCTGTCTCCTGCACTGATGTTGTCATGACAGGCAGCGAGATGTGGCACGTGGTCCCTGCAGGGCTACCAGTCCTTTGCTGAAGCATGCGGGCTGCTGGAGGTCATGGAGCTGCGTGATACCTTCATCAAGCAGCTGAATTCCTTTGTCTTCACGATCCCCGAGGACGGCAGTGAAGCAGGTCCGACTCTGAGTTCCATGCTGTCACCTTGACGGGTGACGTGACCTGCCTGGCGCAGCCGCATCACATCCCCCTGCATGTGACGGCGGTCTATGCTGCTGTAGGTGCTGCGCAGCCTCCGGTGCAACGCCAGCAGCGCATGTTCCTGCTGCCGTCAGAGCACGCGACGCTGGACCCGAAGAACGTGCTGGCGCTGCGCACGCTGTTTGCAATCGCGCACCGCCTGGCGCTGCTGCTCGGCGAGTCATGGCTCCTCGTGCTCGGCACTGTCAACTGCCTGGACCGCATCCTCAGCACGCCCCGGCAGGCCGCACAGGTTGCTAGTTCTCGCGAGCAAAAGCCCAGCCCCTATGCTGTGGGCACGCTTTCGTCGAATGTGATCACCTATGCAATATGGATGCCAGGTGAACCCCATTGTATGTTGTCTGAGCCCACTGACCCGAGTTTTGTTGCATCCCCAGGGTCAGGACACGGCTGGGCGGCACCATGTGCCGCTCGACCACAGCGAGCTGACGATGCTGTCGGCGGCGACCGACCGCCTGTTCCAGGACACCGCGGGCATGGACGACGAGGCGGTCGTCACGCTGCTGGGGGCGCTGCACCTGGTGTCGGCCGCCTCGCTGCCCAGCGCCGGACAGCAGCCCGGCCACACCAAGTGAGGCTCGTGCTTCATGTAGACAGGAAATGTGACAGCTCCACAACACCTGCGTCACGCTGTTGCTTGGCACATATTGTCACCCACAGCAAGCCTTGGTACCTGAAGCTTGTTGTGCCGTGCAGGCTGTATGCCCTGGAGCGCATGGTGCAGGTCCTGCACTTCAACATGCACCGCATCTACGACCTGTGGGGCATCTTCCTGAGCCATGTGCTGGAGGTGCTGGCCTCCGCCAAGGCCGCGCTGCGCACCGCCGCCATGGACGCCGTCGGCAAGGCCATCACCGGCGCCCTCGACCGCCCCGTCCCAGCACGTGGGTGCTGGCGCAGTTCTAAGTTGCTTGGCACCGCCTGGACGCAGCTTTGGTGTTGCTGTGGTCGGGCGCAGTCAGTGAAGATGTCTGGCTGCTGTGTGCATGCAGAAGCAGATGGTGGCGCCAGCGCTGCAGAAGCAGAAGGTGGCGTCGAGCACATGCTCCTGGTGGCCCTGACTTCGCTGTATACAGATGAAAGGGAAGCTGACGTGCGGCTGGGTGTGCTGCGTGTCGCCATCAATGTGTTGCAGCGCCATGGTGCGTATTTGTCAGGGAATGCTGGATCTACATCCTGCCTTCCAATGTCAGCTGCCTGGCATCATCTACAATGCGACTTTTAGTTGCGCATGGGCTTCCATGAGTGACGGTGCAGCTGTGAGTTCAAAGGCTGTCGCATCTCACTGATGCTCCAGTGTGAATGCGCAGGTGAGCGGTTGACGCGTGGCTGGGTGCCGTTACTGCGCCTGCTGGCTGCAGTGCCAGAGCGCGGCGGCACAGACGCCATCAAGCTCGGCTTTCAGTCGGTGGAGCTGATGTGCTCCGACTACATGTCCAGCCTGCCAGTGGAGCAGCTCCGCCGCTGCCTTGAGATTGCAGCGATGTATGCTAACCAGCAGGTACATCCTGCTGCTGCATTGCTGCTGTATAGCCCTCAGGATGCCCCATGTTACCAGATGTTCAGACGGTCAGCGCCATGTGCCTGCTGTAATCAAATGCCCGACACTGCTCTGCCTGTGACCCTCAAATGGTGATATGAGACAGGAGGACCTCAATGTCACCCTGACGGCCATCAGCCAGCTCTGGAATGCAGCCGATTTCCTGGCACGACTGCCGCGTCACAGCGGCAGCACCGGCGGCACGGCCGCAGGGCAGCAGCACGGCACCGTAGACAGCTCACAATATGCAGAGCTGCTGGAGATCCTCTTCAACGCTCTGCAGGCAAGGTTTCGGGCTGTGCAGCACATGCAACCTGGAAGAGGTTTTGCCATAGATCCTTGAGAAGACCTGCCAACGGTCTGCTGACTGCCCTGCCGCCCCGCTCTGTCAGCAGGGTGACATGTGAACAGGCACTGGGGTGTGCAGCTGAGCCACAGCACCATGTTGGGTGTTGCTTACTTTGTTGTGGGCACTGCTGATGCAGCACCTTAGCACAGACGCTCGGCCAGAGGTCCGAAACAGCGGCGTGCGGACATTGTTCTCGGTGGTGGTCAGCCATGGCGCGCACCTGTCGCCAGAGCAGTGGCAGCACTGCTGGTGGAGCATGCTGTTCCCCCTCCTGCGCACCGTGCACCACATGTCCACCACCAGTTCGCGGGAGGAGGTGCGCATTCCTGCTGCTTGTGAACCTTTTTGCGACGCATATGTTGGCCGAGTGGATGTGTCGTGAATGTTTGGAGAGGTGTGAGGCCCTGGCGATAACTGGCCGTGGCTGCTGATTGCAGGCACAGGCAGAAGTTCTGGGCAAGCTGTCGGGGGAGAGTGTCAAGATGCTCGTGCATCATAGCCGCAACAGCGAGCAGAAGCAGGTGGGCAGGTTGCTTGATCGGTGCTTTTGACCTCATAACTCGACCATGGCTATCCCTCTTTCACTCTAGGGTACAGGCAGAAGAACCGTCCTGAGTATTTGTCCACTTTTGAGCAAGTGTCGAGCAAAGTATACTTGGTTCTGATATGCAGTGGGACGAGACACTTGTGCTGGCGCTGGCGGGCATGAGCCGCCTGCTGCGGGCGCACCTGCGCACCCTGCTGGCGGTGCTGCCGCGCTTCCAGGACGGCTGGCAGGAGCTCATGCTGGTGGTGGAGTCCTCCATGGCCGGCGGCCGCCATGAGACGGCGGTGGCCGCCGTCGCGCTGCTCACCAACGTGCTGCAGGTGGGTGTCAGTGCAGACATGATCTCGACACCATACTCACATGGGAACAAGCACTCGGCGCTAATTGCCTTGTGGGCGTGTCGGTGACCATTTGCATACATAACATGGCTCGTTGATGGCTCAGGCACATGCAGCCACCGACGCTGTGTCAACGGCGATGTGGAAGCGGGCGCTGCGGGCGCTTGGCGTGGGCGTGGAGGCGGGCGTCAGCCCCCAGTGCCGGGTGCCCCTGCAGGTCTGCTGCAGGGTTGAATTGCCTTCTTCTTAGCCAGACGCAGGCTGGCAAGCGATGAACACCTGGCGGCAGCCGCCACCCTGCACATGTATAGCTGAATCAAACCTTGACACCTACAAGTTGGCCCTGCAATGTCCAAGGCGCGCCTGGAGATGGTGTCTGGCATTGCCACGCTGCTGGGCGCGCTGCCGGGCGTCTTCGACACTGAAGACATGCGCACCACGTTCGTGTGGCTTGAAAAGTTTGTGCGCAACCCCTGGAGTCACGACGATGCAAATGTCTATGGGGGTGAGCTGGCACAGCTTGCAGGCTCTTCAGATGCATTGACGATGTGTTGACAAGGCCCAAGCACAGGTGCATGATATTATGTAACAACACGCTCATGCGTGCTGCGCTTGCAGATATGCTGCTGCCGGTCCAGAAGGCAGCCCTCGGTGTGTTTCCGAGATTCACGGCACTCCCACAGGAGGACCTCTGGTTTGAGCTCATGGACGTGTTGATGGGCCTTTTGCGCCCCGAACAGCTTGAACAGGTGCAGGCCTCGTGTCGTTCAGACACCACCTCTGTCCTTCATTGCCACTCTTGCCATCACTCTCGAACGCTGCTGGACAACGTTGTGACCAAGAGGCTGCTCAATGCCTGCAGGACAGCAAGGGTCGCCAGACCTTTGTCACGGCAGCCACCATGGCAAAGGTGGTCAGCATCACCGCGGCGGTGTACACCGACCACATTCCGAGTCAGCTGCGAGCGGAGATGCTCACCCCTCTGGTGTCCATCCTGGGCAGGTGAGGCTGAAAGCAGGCAGTGCAGCAGGTCATCAGGTTGCACGTTGCAGTTTGTGATGGAATTGTTAATCATTTGAACTCTGCCGCTAAACTACACTGTAGGTGCATGGCCACACGCCACACAGCTCCCAGTGATCCGCTGTGGCGGGCGGCAGCATCCGCCTTCCAGGCGTGCATGGCAGCAGGGTTGCCAGCAACGAACATTGCGTATGTCAGCCAGGCGCCGCCCGTCGGCATTTGGGAGGCGCTCGCAGTCGCCTTTGAGGACTTCTTCCTGGCGCAGGTGTTGCTGTCTGTCATCAAGACGTCGGGACGTGCGCAACATCAGGTTGCATGTCCCTCAGCTTGTCAGTGCACTGTGACAGCCCTTTTTTCTGCTCGACGCAGGGCACATTGCCCTCAGATGCTGCAACGCTGGATCAAGGTGTGGCAGATGACGTCGCCTCGCCAGCGCGGTCCAGTGAGGCAGCACCCGCAGCACCAGCAGAGGAAGCCACGACTGGAGGTGCAGGCGGAGCACCTCCAGACGAGGACGGCATGGCTGCAGCAGCTGGAGCTGACGCAGACAGCGGGGCGGCCGCTGCTGCACAGTCAGCTCCGGGCAGCCCTGACCCGGGGGGCAGTCCTCCGCCGGCGACGGCAGGAACCACTGCGGCGGCTCAGCAGCGATCTGGTGGCAGGCCCGCGTCGGGGCGTGTGCAGCGAGACGCGCCTGTGGACTCAGAGCAGGCCCGGCAGGACGCTGAGCTGGAGGTGACCTCTACAAAGCCTGCAGTCCCGACCTGTGGCGCCTCGCCTCCGGATGCCGGTTTTGCCTGCAGCAACGGCCATGCAAGGCCCCGCAAGCCCCTTCAACCAGTGCCTGCTGTCTGATGCAGGTGGCAGTGCTCGACACACTCACGGACACAGTGTTGACGGCATGCCCCTTCACACCCCCAGACATGTGCATCAGATATGTGCAAATCCTGGACAGGTGCGCGACAGGCTGCAGCCTAGAATGTTTGCTATGGAGGGCAAACGACTCCTGTTGATCTTACATGACCTACACCCAACGAGTATGTACGCGTATGCTCGACATGGAGTGCTTTGCAGGGGAATCACACGGCCGCAGGCGCTGAACTTTGCTGCCGCCAGCAGCAGCACCGTGTTCTCGCACGTGTGCCTGCGCAAGCTGTACGTGCTGTGCAGCCGAGGCGGGAGCGTGCAGGGCTCACAGAAGCATCTGCTGCAGATTGCACAGGTCTGTGGATGGTGCACCGCAACTGCGATGCTGACAGATCCAAGCTCACGACTGTCTGTCGGTGGAAAGGACGCCAAAATGCCTGCGCTGTCAATGCAGGCGGCTTTCCCGACCATCTTGGCGCGCTGCCGTTCCATCTTGCAGCGCTTTGCAGCAGATCAGCGTTCAAGTCCAGCGACATTAGATTCAGAGCGGCTGGAGGAGGTCGTCTGTGTGCTTGAGGTACGTAACCCCCATACAGGGCAGTCATTGCCGGCAGCGGCTCAGTGTGTCAGTATGGTAGGCTGACGCCTGTGACGGCACTGCGCAGGTGTCGGCAGCCATGACGGTGTCGCCGCTGGTGGCCTGCTCCGCCGAGAGCATCGAGAGCCCGATGACCACGAACCTGCTGCGGGTACGTCTTTGCACTGGCTACCCTGTGTGGCCTGTATGCACGCCCGCGTCTGGTGTGTGCACCAGCAAGCCGGCAGCCGGCAACGGCGGCTGTGCATGTGCCTGCAGTTGCTGCGCAGCCAGGCGCCAGCAGAGCGGCGGGAGCGCGCGCACCTGCTGTACCTGTACGATGCGCTCGTCGGCTGCGTGCTGTGCCGTGAGCAGCGGGTGCGGCAGCAGCTGCACGCCGTGCTGCAGCTGGCGGGCGCCGAGTTGGGGCTGGCCCCCAGCGCCGAGCTCGGGCTGGACCCCACGGCCTGAGCGGGGCCCTACCATCAGCTTGCCATACTCAGGGATGCCTAGGGTAGGTGGAGTCTGCACACTGTTAGAGAGAATGCGTGCTTTGGTGGTGTAGTTGAGTGCCTTTGCATCATGGACAGACATGTACATACCTTGTGCTGCGTGCGTTGCTCAGCCGCTGAACAGTCTGTTCACCGCGCCTTTGGCACAGCAGGGCTACCGCCAGCAGTGAAAGACTGGCAGCATTCCTCCACGGACTCAACCGTTTAGTCAGCTCACTCAGGTGACAGATGGCCGCCGCACGACAGTACAGCCTACAACCTGATTACTTGCCCAGCCTGGCACGTTGGCAGCACAGGCTGGCGTGACATGGCAGCTTACGAGGTGTGACCTGGCAGTGATGAGGCGTGACGCGATGCCAGCTTGACCACTGCTCAAAAGCCGGTGCAGCGCGGCGTGCCGGCATCAATCTGCATTTCGCGCTCCTCTGCTCACTCCTCTTTATCTTCTTCCTCCCGAGATCAGTTGCAAGTCCAATATCGTTGCTTCCTGGGTATAGCAGGAGTCACCATTTGTTATCTCGCTTGCCACTTGATCACGGAGCAATGAACACACTTGTGGTCACCGTCGCGCTGCTGGGCACTATGAGCATGGCGTGCGCCAACGCGCAGCCCTTCGACCTGTCGGACGCCCAGTTTGCGCCGCGAGTGAGCGAGGTGCGCATCCGGTTGGATGGGTCCGCACCATGCATGCATCGCCTTGCTATAGCCACGCGCCGGCCCTGCGGTTGTTCTGCTTCAAACACTATCTAGAGTCACTCTGGAAGTGCAGCGTCAATCTGGTGTAACTCAAATGAACAAGCTTTGCACTGCACGTCTGTCGGACAGCCTGTCGAGGGGTGTGACGCTCAAAAAGACGTCAGCTCGTGTGCAACCGTTACATGTTGTCAATATGGAAGTTTCAGCTAGCCTGTGCAGACCAACTCGTCGACGCGCGCCCTGTTGCTGTTCGTGTTGCGGCAAAAGCTGGCAATGCATGGCATGCGGCAGTGGCAGTGCTGATGTCTGGCTGGTGCCCTCAGGTTGGCCAGCGACATGCGCTCAACTACACAGGCTTTGTGTTCGACTTCAAGACTGCAAAAAGTGAGCCTTCCCCTACGATCTCACACATGCGTCACTTTTTGCCTCATGGCGCGAACCTGCTTGTGAAATCGTTAGCCATGGCTGGCTCAAGACTGCATTGAGATGCCTGCTGTGCTGGCTGCCACAGAGACTGATGGCGGTGGCGGCAACGGCAGCAGCCTGCGCAGCAACCAGGTCTCGCAGAACCCGTTCCTGAGCAGCCTGCCAGGCGATGGCAACGGCCAGACGCTCGTGACGCTCGCACCCTGCTCTGGGAACACCGTGCACACGCACCCGCGCGGCAGCGAGATCAGCTTCGTCACGTACGGCGAGATGGTAAGCAAGCACATCCTCCGCAAACATGTTGGCTGCCCCCACGTACCTCTGCCTTGTGGAAAATGCCTACCTTCTCTGTGGCGTTGGTTCCTCGATGTTGATGGTTGACCGCTGTCGCCGCTGCAGGTGTTCGGCATGGTGGAGGAGAACACGCCCGAGGGCAATGTGCTGATTAACCGCCATGTTCGTGCGGGGCAAACCGTCCACATTCCTAAAGGCCTGCAGCACTTCAGCCACAACCCCACGTGCCAGGGCGCGCAGTTCCTGGCCAACTTCGCCACTGCCGACCCAGGTGCGCCCTGCGCAGCTACTTTGCATGGCCCAGTGCGACACACGACGGTTGGTTGTGCTCAGCCATGCCATCACACACATGCTACAGTCAGCTGTCGCTGCTGATCCCGTTTGTCGCACTTGCAGGCACCCAGACGGTGTGGAACGCATTTGTGAAGGTGCCCACGGAGATCCTCCACATGAGCACAGGTGTGCCGAAGTGGCATCGTGCTGTCGCAACTCCCTTGTGCATGTAAGTATGTTCTGCATGTCACAGGCTTTGTAGTACATGGCGCTTACCAAATATCTCACCGAAGCACACTGTCATCGCTTTGCTCACCAGGCATTCCAGAGGCGCACATCAACGAGCTGAAGCAGATGCCGCTGGTCATTGCGCCCGGCACCGGTGGCGAGGAGTGCCTCAAGCGCTGCGGCTTGGACTTCAACACTGTCAACCGCTTCGAGCCGGCGCAGACGGTGATGGCATGACCAACCGTTGGAGAGTAGCGGCTGCGGTACCCGTATGATAGATCGGCCTACTGCACGCCAAGTGCCGGGTAGAAATAGGAACAGCAGCATCTGGAACTGCAACAACGTGAACCTGAGCATAATGTTGTCGGAAACAGCAACCCGCCTGCTTTCGTTTGCAGCTAGTGAGCTAGGTAGATGACCTTGAAGTATTGTGGCAGTCGCTGAATCAGTCTCATCAGTCTGCTAGACGAAGTTTGGACCAGCTGAAGTGTTGGCTTGCTGCATCGTGAAGTTTTGTCACAGTTCACGGTAAAGGAGTGGGAGTGTCGTCTCTGCTCAGACCACGCAACATATGCTGGGATTGCTCATGGCTCCCATACAATCCGCTGGGCGCCGATTTGCACACTAGTCATGCCTCAGATGTGCTTGCATGAGGAAGGTCGATGAGCTCAGCAGAGGAGTACTGCTGTGTTGCCAATTAACCAGGGTACGCACATGCAGCCATACATCATCACTTGATCGGCAGCTGGCGGCACAGCTTCTTGCTGCACCTGTTGTTCAATAGTTCTGCAAGTATGTTTGCCAGCAATAGTTAACAGACTCATCATGTAGGGTCCATGTGTGCTTGTCTGCAGTGACTCCATTGCCCACCATCACTGCACGGTGTTGCACACACCAGCAACGAGCGCCTGCGCCTATCGAGTCCTCAACCCTGGCCTTGGTGCGGCAGGCTTCGTGGTAGTCGCCCGTCCCCTGGCTGCAGCCATACTGCCACTGGCAGCAGGAGTGCCTTGCATCCATGCCATGATGCCCGACTGTGCAGCGAGTGACTGCCCCACGTTGCGAGCCCCGCCAAACCCAGCTGACTTGATGTTGCCATGCTCGGCATCGGCGTGGAGCAAGACCTGCATATGATGACTCTTCCCTGACATCAGCCTTAAGGTCTGGCAGGTCAAGGGCAACTCGAGTGAGCAGCAAAGCATGGCTGCCTGCGTGCCAGGGGGCTGAGGGCACCTCCTTCCGCAGGCTGTGCAGCGCGACCTCGGCAGCCTGCGCACGCGCCTCCTGCTCCCGCACCTGCTGCCGCACATCCGCCAGCTGCGCCAGGTCCTCGGGCCGCGATGGTCTGGGCATTGCCCAACAGCACAGCTTCACATGTGGTGAATGGCTAGCGTGCCGTCCAAAGGTTCGGACGATCTATTGAATGGCAGCAAGCGGCCGTCATGTTGCAGGCACACAGGTGTGCTGGGTGAGAATGAACGCAGTCATCCCAGCTCCCCAGGTTCCACCTGCTGGCCTGCTCATGCTCAAGCGCCGCCACGCTTGCGCTGAGCGCCTGACTCTCTGCAGCCGCCTCCTCTTGCACCAACAGCAGCTTTGATGCAGCAGCTGCCGCTGCCTTTTCTGCATGCGCCTGTGCCGCAGCCTGCTGGGCACCGAGCTCGTCGTAGGCGATGGACAGCGCATCAGCATGTTCCGCAGCCAGCTGACCGAGCGCCTCCTGCGTTCCGGAAAGACAGCCGCTCACAGCGATGCGGCCTCTGTCATATGTGCCACGAGTGCATGTTGTGGCAGGAGCCCTGTTGGATGGCTGGTGTTCAGTACGATGCATCAATTTAGTGCACCCACATCATTGTGCATTGCGACTGGAGGCTGCACCTGAGCCTGTTGTTCATTTGCTTCCAGCTGTGCCACAGCATCGCTGACGGCCTGCTCCAGCTGGAGTCGGGTCGCTGCCCATGCCGCCTGCGCCCCCTGCTCGGCGAGCTGCTGGTCCGCCACCTGCTGCTCTAAACTCTGCAGCGCAGCGGCGTGCTCTGCTGCAATAGTAGCCGCCTGCTGCTCGTGCTCAGCCACCCGCTGTGCCTGTGCCTGCTCATGTGCCTGCATTGACAGTTCATGCTTAGCGGCCAGCGAAACTCTTTATTTGTGCCAGTCACTTTGGCATGTAAAGGGAACACACCTCCTTGCTGGCGGCCAGGGCGGCGGACAGCCTCTGCTCGGCCTCAAGCCGCGCCGCGGCCAGCAGGTGCTGGTGGCTGCGGCGCTCGCGGGCGGCGGCCTCCTCCAGGGCGGCCACCTCCGCCTGGAAGTCCGTCGACACGCGTGACAGGGCGCCCCGCAGCCGCGCCTCGCACGCCGCCGCCGCCTCCGCCGCCAGCTGCGCCGCCGCCTGCAGGACTGCCGATGGGTCGGTGGCTTGTGTACCTGATGTAATTCAGCACCGCTGCTTCCTAGACGTACAGCAACCTACAGGCTGCCACTATGCTTCCATGATACACTGCCTACGTTTACCTGCTGTGATGCTCCGGCATCTGCAGCCAGCTTGGCGGCAGCCGCGGTCTCAGCGTCTGCTCGCGCATGCAGCTCTTGACACAGTGCAGCATGCGCCACAGCCTGCTGCTGCATCTCTTCGTTGTGGGCCTGCCGAATGTCCAGCACGTCTGCTGCCTGTGCGTCCTCCAGCCGCTGTCTGCAGGACAGCAAACGATGCAGTGCTGTCAAGCTGGTATGCCAGCGTGCAGCTCACCATAGTGGTTAGAACGCAGCACGTGTGCAAAACTGCAACTTCTTCTGGCGCAATGCAGAGCTGCGGTCACCTCTCAGATGCCGCCTGCGCCAGCAGCGTCTGCCGATGCTCATGGGCGTCGTCCAGTGCCTGTTGCAGGGCCCCCGCTGCAGCCGCCTCCTGCTGCAACAACTGCGCATCGAAGCTGCCTTGTAGCTGCAGCCGCTGATCTTGCAGCGCTTGATCCAGCTGGGCTGTGGCCTCAGCTGCTGCATCGGCTGCCTGTTGGGCTGCTGCACGCTGCAAGCTGGCCCTCTCTAAGAGCTGGCGGTCGAGCTGCAGCTGCAGTCTGGTGCACTCGGCAACTACGGCTGCAAGTTGCTCAGCTGCCAGGTGTGCTGCTGCATGCAGGTCATCTGCTGACTTAGTGGCATGTGCTTGCGCAGCTGCCATCTGCACGACACGACGAAAGTCCAGTTGTCTGTTGCTACGAGAGCTCAGCAGCATATATGCAAGTGCATGGTAGGTCACCAAACATGTCACCGGACCTCAGCCTGGTGTTGAGCAGCCAAAGCTGCAACCTTGTCCTCTGCTGCAGCAGCATCTGCAGCGCTCTGCTGCTGTAGCCGCATAGCACACTGCTGCTCAAGGGTTTCCTGCGCTGCAGCTGCAGCAGCCGCAGCTTGCTGCAACCGATTCGCCGAAGACCGCTGTTCTGCATCCAGCTTCAGCTCCCAGTCGCTGTTGCAGTGCTGCAGGAGTGTAGCGTGCACCTCCAACAGCTGCTGCGACCCTGCTTGCAACTCGACAATCTTTTGCCGTCCAGCGCTGAGCTCATTCTGCAGCCCAACAACACTCGTTGCTGCAGCTGTGGCGTCTGCGGTGTGCTGGCGCTGCAGGTGCTCGTGTTCCTGCTGCGTCGCCGCCAGCTGCTGTTGGAGGCGTGCATTGCTCTCTGCAGCTGCCGCCAGCTCCGAAAGCTGGCGCTGACAGTTCAGGTGCAGTGCATCACACTGCTGCTGCAGGATATCCAGCCGCTCCTGCAATGCCGCACACCTCGCCATCGACGCTGCAGATTCCGCCTGTGCTGAGGCAGTGGCGCCCGCACTGGCGGCAGCTGCAAGCTGGCGCTCTGCCAAGTTGGCTTCATGCAGATTCTGCTGCTGCTCAATGTGTGCTTGTTGTTGCTTGCACCGTGCATCGAGGTCCTGCACATACAAAAACCAGCCACTCCTAGATGGTTTGGTTGCCTCTGGCATGCGCCAAGCGGATTGGGGCTCAATAGCAACCGCTGTACCTTGTGGTCTAGCATGAGCCCTTCCAGCTGCTGTATCGCAGCTGCCTCTCGGCTGGCGCTGTCTGCATGAATCAACTGCTTCTGCAGTGACAGTGACAATGCCTCTCGTATGTCAGCGACCCTTGCACCCATTGCCGCCCACACAGTGCTCAAGGCAGTGCTGAGCTCATCTGTATCCGTTTCGATTGTCCTGAGAATGCACCATATGTTTGAGGAAATAGAGCATCAGGGCACATGTACGGACGGGGCACACGGCCACAAGGGGAGAACTCACCAGTGCTGCAGCACGCCGATAGGAAAGCCGCCATCAAAGGGCTGTCTCTGATCTTGGCGGCTCAACATGGTGGGAAAGGCTGCCAACACAGCATCAAGATCCAAAAGTGCCCGCTGCAGGCCCACCGCAACGGCAGCGCACAAAGTGCCAGACCTCGTGACCCAGGTCTGCCGATTGGCGTCGAAACTTGCTTGACTGCACAGGATTCAGCATCGTCAGTGCAGGGCCTCAGCACGAGGGTGCGGCGACAGCATTACGCCATGACAAGCCTGATCACAAGTGCACCTGTGCGCAAGCATGCTTTCGGCTGTTGCAACAGCGGATGCCATGCGCTGCTCAAGTGCGGCTTCTGACTCCGCATGCTGCAGACGCAACTGCTCGGTGGCCGCTCTCTCGGATGCCACGGCATCCTCGGCATCTTGCGTGGCCTGGAACAGCTCCTTCTGCAGGTCACCTTCAAGCTGCTGTGCCTGCTGCTTGTCCTCCTTAAACTGCAGAGTCTGTTGCTGCAGCTGCACCTCGAGAGAGTGTGCTCGCTGTTCGTGGCTGCGGGCCGCTGCTTCCGCAGCACGCAGGCGCCCGTCCTGCTGGGCACGTTCCTGCACGCTTTCCTGCCTGAGAGCGGCGATTTGACTTGCCGCATCGGCATTTTGTGTGGCGGCTGCATCTGTAATGACTGCGCACCTTTCCGCCGCTAGTCGCAGCTGTTCATCTCGTTCCTGGGATCAGACTCCAATATGTTGCTGCGGCTCACACATGGATATGATTGTTTCAACTACACATTCGCATGCACGAGCGACGTGGTTGTCCACACCTGCATCTGCTGCTGGAGCTGGAGCACAGCCTGCCGCAGATCTTGCTGGTCGTTGAAGCTGTTGACTTGCGCTGCTGCTGTGCGCAGTATTGCTTCAAGCTCTTCAAAATAAGACATAGCCTCCAACTTGGCAGCATGTTGCTGCTCATGCGTCCCAGAGCTCGCGGTACTGATGACCTGGAGAGAGGAGCCATCCGTTTCGGGACTTTGAGAGTGCAACAACGTGCATTGTTGCGCCAACCAGCAGCCAGCAAGCACTCCAGAATAGTGTGTTTTCATCATTGGATCCACCTGCGTGATTGCAGCGAGCTTGCCGGATAGCTGCACCTGCGCAACGATCGCAGCAGCTGAGATGATCTGAAGTGCCCGAACATTGCCTCGTTCCAAGCGACTGACATGCAGGTCACCGACACCTGCAGATCGGGTGATACCGCAGTCGTAGGTGCCACAGATGATGGCGTCATTGAGTGTAGGAGGCCACTGCTCAGGCACGTGATCGGTGTCGATGAAGTCATCAGCGTTGTATTCGGCCGGGGCCGCACTTGGCAACGAAGCTTAGCAAGGAATGTTGGATGATGGATATCGGTGGCGGGCAGCCGCTGGACGCGGCCAGCATAGTGCTCGGTGCTCGAAGACCTAGCCGCGAAGTCGCGAAATCTTTTCATTACAGGGTGGAGTCTCGTGTTCTGCTTGCCGCGTGAGCTCACGCTGCTCTGCCGCTACCGACACAGTCAGCTTTCCGTTGCTGCTATCACCCAGCTTGACCTCTTCTAAAGGCTTTGTAGCAGTCAAATGAGGCCAGCGTCGCAGCGCGCATGATACATTGTACTTACCGGGCTGTCGCACAGTTTTTGCACGTTGAAACCATCCGACTGGTGCGGTCATTTCATACGGATCAGGCCCAGCCGCTGCGCATTGCACCAGACCGGAGGCCGCCGTTGGTGACCGGCCACTGGCGGCAGTGCCGTGGGCCATGACCCTCCAACGGTGGGCAGTGCTGCCATGAAGAGGCGCCCGGCATCCAGCCCCGGCGGCGGCAGCTGGTCGCCGGGCTGTGTGCCCAGATGGCGGCGGGACCACCTGCTGCTGCTGGTGCTCGTGTGCGCCGCGATGTTCTGCGCAGCCCGCATGTCCCACCTGAGGCAGTCGTCGCGGGATGCCCGCACCATACGAACTGTGCTGACTACCACTCAGGTGCTGCGCAGCGGGCGGGGTGGCGAGGACGACGAGCCGACGTCCGTGGTGACGGAGCTGGTGATTGACAGCTCAGGCGGCCAGAGGCGGGTGAAGCGGAAAGAGCAGGGGCACAGCGGGGGCGTCAGCGCGTCAGACAGGGGCAATGGGCTGCAGTTGCAGAGGGACAGCCAGGCAGCAGGCGATGGCCAGCGCCAGAAGACCGCGGCTGAGCTGTACGCAGAAAAGCAGGCCGCTGCGCTCGCGAGGGCGCTACCGCGCGACTTTGATTGGCAGACATACCTGCTGTATCACCCAGACCTCCGGGCCAGCGGCATTGTTGAGGAACAGCAGGCAAAGGAGCATTACATCAAGCAAGGGCGTGCGGAGGGGCGTGTATACAAGCGGCTGAGGGTTCTGCTGCGCTACACCGCGTGCACGGGCCTCATCAATCAGCAGTACAGCCACATTGCGGCATTCTCACTGGCGGCCGTGCTGGGAGCAGAGATCGTGCTGCCGCCTGCCGCCAAGCGCGACAGCTTTGCACACTACTTCAGCGTGTTCAAGGAGCACAACGAAGTCTCGTGGACATCCGCGCCGCTGGAGTCGCTGCTGAACGTTGACAGACTCATCAGCGTCTGGAAGGCAAAGGGCCTGGTGGTATACAAGACGCCGGCGCTGATGCCGTTCCCGGACCTGACGGCGCCCGAGCTGGCGTACCCGATGTTCGTGCAGCAGGACATCAACCCGAAGCAGATCACCAAAGTCAGCGGGGTGTACCTGAAGAACATGGACATGCCGGAGCTGGTCGAAAAGGCGCGGAGGGCGGTGATCGACCACTCTGCCAAGCTGCTGCGGGAGGACAACGCCATGGACCTCAACTACATTGTGCTGGACCTGCCGTGCACCTTCTTCATGCTGCGCAGCCTCAGCAATCTGCGGGTTGTGACAGAGGTGGCGCGCAGTCTGGAATTTGCCCCAGCCATTGTGGCGATGGCAGACCGCATCGTGGCCAAGATTGGCAAGTCGGCGCACGCCTACAATGCGGTGCACCTGCGCATTGAGAAGGACGCGCGGGACTGGTCGCAGATCATGGGTGGCCCTGAGGCGGTGTGGAATGCATATGTGGGGTCCATGCGTCAGGCGGGCTTCACTTCGGATGTTCCCATGTATGTAGCGTCCGGCTTGCTGACTTATGGCGCCAATGACGACATGAACCGCATCATTGGCATGCTCAAGGCAGCGGGGCTGTGCAGTGATGTCCTGTACAAGGAGCTGTACATCCCCCAGGAGGAAATTGATGACTTGAACTCAGAGCAGAAGGCGCTGCTGGACTTTCTGGTGCTCGCTAAGGGCAAGTACTTCGTTGGCTTTGGTTCGTCAACCTTCTCCTTCTACCTTCGAGAGCACCGGGCACTGCAGGGCGTGCCGCGGTCATCTTCGGTGCTGGTGGACGCTTCAGTCATCGGCACAGACCCTTTGTTCAATTCAGCTGGTACTGTTGCCTAAGCGCCGTTGTACAGACTGACGCTCCTTTTGATTTGGGTCAGGACTGGTGACAGGCAGCACTGCGCAGGGATTCTGTCACCATCACGGTAGTGCTGCAATGGTGTGTGGTCTGGGGCACAGCACTTGGTCAGTACCGACGCGTGTGTGGCAGCTGATGCTCTCGGTAGGCTGCACAGCGTTGGGATAGTAGTGGGTAACAATCGAAGTATGGTGAATGACAAACCTAGTTACCAGGTGTGTGGGGTTCGTTTTGTAGCGCGTGGATTTCTCGATGTGCAACCCTGTGTGCACCAATGCTCATTGCCATACGACACCAGAACCCTATTTACATTCGACCTAGCAGCACCAAACAATGGTCGTGTTATACATTCTACCCCAGGTCAGCCAGCACGTTCTATGCGGCAGGCGCTGCGGCCTGCTCGGCTGCGTTCTCCATGTTTCCACGCTGCACGCCCTCCTGCTTCCGCTGGTTTTCGGGGCCGACAAGGGCCAGCACCCCCGTGGCCTCGGCCCACGCCTTCGCATCCGCCCGGCCCTTTTCAATGAACCACCTCAGCTTCTGCAGGGCAGATCCTCGACATGTGAGCACAGAGTGGGTGTGGTGGGCACATCGGACTGCCTGCAGCTCGACCATCCGCAGCATGTGATACCCTGTGCATGCAGACCTGGTCATCAGCAGGCTCAAATGCCCACGCCACCATCTGCTGGATGCCGTGCTCAAACTCCACAAAGTTGTCGGGCGAGATCTGGATGTCGACCACGCTGCAACAACAGCACAGTGTGTTGCAGCAAACATTCCGATTGCAACAAGCATGCGCAGTCACCAGTCGACAGTGTCAATCACTGCCCACCTGGTTATCTGCTTTGACGCAAAGCAGCAGACCCTGACACCATGCTCAACCGGTGGAAGGGGAATGAAGTTGGTAAGTCCACCATCGTCTGCACAAGCACAATTCTGCACGTGCTGTCTGCGTCGGAGCCAACAGTGCCCCATGCACTACGAAACCTCACGGTTGACAGGGTAGACAGCACTCACAGCTGGCCTGGCCTCTGAAGGACGTCCACACCCTCTTGTCAAACCACCAGGGACTGCAGGCAGCAGGGAGGGTTAATCAAGACGCAACTCAAGTTGGCCATGCAACTGGCAGGACTGCTGCAACCTGCACAGGAGGTAGAGCCCAGACAGCCCCCAAAGGAAGCTATGCTACTCACATGTGGCAACTTGTCAACAGTGCTGATATCTGCACAAACGCAGGGAAAATTCAGTCAGCCTGTCTCCTCCAGCTTCAATTTCATTCGACCCATTCAGAAGGTGACATGCCGGGCACAACATTGAGAGCACCACACCGCACCAGGTCAGACTTGGAATGAAAGTCGCTGATCAGCTCTGGCGTCGGCCGCGGGAAGACGCCTGCACCATCGAATGCATGGTACTGACTGCACATGGCATAACAAAGCCCCATGCAGCAGGTGAGTCCACACGGATCTGATTGGACCAACTGTGCGTTGGGCAGCCTCAGACCGTGCTCACGTGTCACTGCGACATATGCCTTGTCGCGACACCGCTCGTGAATGTCATCTGGCAGCAGCTCCTCCATGAACTTTACCAGGACGCTGCCAAGGCGGCCGCGTGTGCCGTTGTCGCGGCAATCTACGGACACTCCAGCAATTGGACAACAGCTGCAAACCATGCGTGCAGGAGCATATGCAGCTCAAGGCACCGCTGATGTGCAGGCAGTTGTTCATGATAGTTCACCCTTGGCCAGCTTGAAGCAGGCGTCTGTGATGGTGTCCTCAGGGAGACCGCTGTGGTAACAAGCTGCAATCAATGAGCCAGCAGAGGCGCCCGCCAGCTTTGTGTCCCCTGCGTCGACATCATTGACGCACGTCAGGCTGTGTTATTGAGTCGCATCAGCCATCAGATCCCTACACTGCAGCGCCTCCAACCATTGCTCAGGTCCAAGGCAGGCCAGCTCACGTGTGACAATCCCCAGGTCGTGCAAACCAAAGATGACCCTGCATTGGACACGAGGTGCACCGTCACCACAGCTGCACAGCGCTGCCCAACAGGCTGGTCATGCTGATGATACGAGTTGGTAGTTCGTGTCACCCAATGTAGTAGCTGAAAAGCAGGCCGCCGGCGGAAAAGCCAAAGCCAAGGGCACCGGGACCGCCCTTCTCAAAGGCCACTGCTGCTGGGTGCCGCCCGTCCACCTCCTGCACAGGGTGCAAGGAGTTGACCTGCCCATGACTCCACTGCTGTTGTGCAACAGTTTGCACACCACGTTGAGCTTGCGCAGCATGCTGCAGGGGGGCGCTGCTCCACCTGGGTGCTGCCCGTGGCGCCCTCCTCCTCGGGCGCGTGCTCGGCCTCCTTGCCAGACGGGTACCAGGCCGAAAAGTCGGCGACCCGGCTGAAGCTGCCCGTGAACTTCTTCAGATCGAAGTCCCTGCCCAGCTTCAGCCAGCTGGGGAAGCTGACGTCCCTGCAAACATGCGAGCAGCTGCTTACAATGCAGGCAGGCTCGTCGGATGCGCCGGGGGTTGCGGCAGCACATATCCGTGGCGTGCTCACCTCCCTAGCACTGTGATGGACGGATCTGCAAGAAAGTTTCGAAGCTGCAGCCGCCCTTCGTTGGCAAGTGCACGCAAGTCTGTCTCCCTGCAGACATGCCACCGACAGCATTGGAAACTCATGGCATGCTGTCCCACCGCAGCGCTCTATGTCATCAGCCAGGCAGCTGCATGCGCGCGCTCTCCCATGTACCTGGTATAGAACCAATCCGCCAGCATCTCACGGTACGTCATGCTTTTCTGGTCGACATCTGGTGGTGGTTCTGCTGCCTCCTCGGGCGCCAGCGACCCTCGTCCGAGCTCCGGCCGCTCATCTGGCGGCTTGATAGGACTAAGCTGTTCACCATTGCTTTCTGCTGAAGTTCCGCTGCCGTTGCTGCTGGGGACGTCCTCCGGGGGCTGATCCTCCGGGGGCTGATCCCGCTGGGAAGACATGCACCTGACCTGTGAGCACACCCGTGGCGGCATGTGCCACCAGGCGGCGCTGGCATGCCAATGCTGGCTGGAACGAAGGTCCCCGGTGCTGCACCGCCGCTGAACAGGTTTGACGGTCGAAAGCTGGCGACAGATGAATGGCACGCCATGCCGCGCCACCGCTGATGCCAGCGCTGCCGCTGGCGGGGCTGCAGCAGCACCGCAGGCAAGCCCGACCGCCATTCTTCTGGCAGTCTGAGCCAGCACTGGGCCGCTTGCAGCTCTGAAGCTCGTCAGCAGCATGCGCGGATGGCGTTGCAGTGGCGAGATTGCAGCGTGGACATGCACTAGTCACGAAGGAGCTGAGTCATCATGTCCTTCCCGAAGCACTGCTGGTCGAGCGCATTGCTATGCCATGCCTGATTATCCCTAGAGCATGGTCTCAGAAGTCCTGACAGTATATGTTGTGGCGACTACTCTGGCTCTGGAGCTTCGGCGAAGGGCGCACCTCGCCTCCTCGCGGACATTGAGGCCGTGGTTCCGAACCCTTGCAGGGTTTCGGAGACAGATCTCGGGATACCTGTACGGCACATTGCCAGCGAGTTGCAGCGTCTGATGCTTGTTTTCATGCTGCCGCTGTGAGGCGCGCATTGCTGGCCCTGCGTCGGCGACGCGCTGTTTGGTGGCACGCACGTCAGGGTTGCTCTGCACGCAGATCAGCATCCGCAGCTGGCTGCAGCGCCGGGATCAGGCCCTGATCAACGGGGCTCGCCGACTTGGCTTCGCAGCTGGTGGCTTCCTGCTCCGCATTGGGGGGTAAGGGTATCGTCAGCGGCTGCAGCAGGCGGCAGGGTCATACCAAACCGTGAACTGCTTGGGCACCTCGGAACATCAAATTCAGATTGTTGAGTGGTGAGACTGGTCTGAATGCCGAACCAGAATACGCATGCATGCGCTTGCTGGCTTTCTGGCTGGACCCCTTGCAAACGTGCGGTGACAGCCTGGGGCATGACCTGATCCGAGGGAGTAATTCATCATCTACGATGGTCTTGTAACCAAGCTGCCCGTCTATGAACGGCTGATCTGTGTACGTCAACGGCTGTAAATGCTCGAGCACTCTGCAACAGGCGTGGTCTGGCCGCGGAAGTGGACCATCTCCTAACCCGCCCCTGACAGCGTCTGCAGCACCTCTGGGCCAGCGTTGCAGCCATGGGCAACACATCGTCCACAGAAGCGGCTGACAAGTCCGATGCGGCTGAGGAGGTGTGCGAGGCCGACGTCGATCAACTCGTGTGCGTAATGTGCACCGCCGACCCAGTGCGGGGGACAGCGGATTTGGCAGTGAGTTTGTATGGTGCTGTGTGCAGGCTCAGGCGCAGTCCGGCGCCATGGACGTGAACCAGATCATCGGCAAGATCCGCGACATCCCGCGGGCCGCGGCAATCACGGAGGGCCAGAAGCGCAGGCCTGGCACGCGTCCGCCGGGCAGCGCGAAGGTCGACCAGCAGGACTACGACTTCATCCAGGTGACGTGACAACTCTGTGCTTCTGCTGATGCCCGGCTTGGACAGCACTTGTGAAACTCCATCAGACTGTGTGCTTATTGCATCGTGCCGTGGAATCTGATTCGTGGTGCCCTCCTGCTGCGCAGGAGTGCCTGCGCAAGATGCTGCTCTTCGACAAGCTGGAGGCGGACGTGCAGCGCAAGATCGTCATGGAGATGTACGAGCGCAGCATCAAAGCCGGGGACATCCTCATCCAGGAGGGCGATGTCGGCATTGCTGCCTCCGAGCTGTATGTTGTGAAGGAGGGCGAGTTCGAGGTGAGCACCATGCTGCACGGGCTTCGTGTGTTGACCTAGTCCTTTTGTATGACAGCACAATACCTGGTTGCATGAAGAAGCACTGCTATGATGTCCAAAAACACGACGTGATGAAGTGGTGTGGTCGTGACAGGTGCTGGAGAGGCGGCAGGGGCTCAACTTCCGTGTCAACATGAAGGCACGCGGCGACACCTTTGGCGAGGTCTCGCTGATGTACAACGTGCCACGGTCAGCCACAGTCGCTGCCACCCGCGACGCAGTCGTCTGGGTGCTGGAGCGCGATCAGTTCAGGTGCTGCTGATTCGCCGCACTGCCTGCGTGGGCGCTCTTGCCGCCTCATGTGTGTGCTGTGGCTGGGCCCTGCAGTGCACACCCAGCTTGCATCTACTGGGTGTAATTATCGAACGTAGTAATGTAGGACTCCAACATGGGGCATTCCTGTGCAGGCACTTTGTGCGGGACCACCAGAAGGCGGAGGTCACGCAGGTGGAGCTGTTCCTGAACCAGGTGAAGCTGCTGGTCAACCTGTCGCAGGACGAGAAGATGCGGCTGCTGGATGCACTCGAGGAGGTCACCTTCACCCCCGGCACCCCGGTCATCAAGCAGGTGCCCGCCGGCCCTCCCAACGCTGCACACCACGCTGGCATGCTCGCCGGCCGCACACCCTGTACATGCTGGCCCACAAGTCTTTGCAGCCTGTGTGGCATGATGGCGCTTTTGGCAGCGCACCTAGCATTGCGCATGTGCATACTTCTGAGCGTCCGTCAGTCAGTTGGCCTGATACGCCGACGCATGGTCGCAGGGCGAGGCTGGCGACTACTTTTACATCATCAAGGCGGGGGAGGCGGTGGTGTACCAGGACATGGAGGGCGGCCCCAAGAAGGTCAACCACCTGTTCAAGGCGGACTACTTTGGCGAGCAGGCGCTGCTCACCTCGGCACCCAGGTGCGCAACATTGCGAAATGCAGCTGTCTCTATGCTGGATTGGTTTCGTGCTGTTGTGCATCCATACCAGCGAGCGTATGTACTGTCAATGCTGATACCAGCGCTGGTGCTCGTGCCCTGCAGGGGCGCTACCGTGGAGGCACTGACAGAGCTGACGTGCCTGACGCTCGCGCGGGACCGCTTCACCGAGCTGCTCGGCCCGCTGCAGGACATCATGAAGCGCGACAAGTCGCCAGAGGTGCTCTGATGGTTGCAGCTTGCTTGATGCAGTGCTACAGTCAGGCATATGGTGTCGTACAGCTGGTCGCCCCTGCCCAAGCAGCAGCAGCCAGCCTGATGGCATGTTCATCCTGGTCTGTGGTCCACCCATAATCCACCTGCCGCGGCCGCTGCGCAGGTGGTGACGTCGAAGCTGGTGAAGCTGGGGGCGAAGAGCAGCCAGGCGGGGGCGCCGGCGGAGGTGATCATCCGCCGCCGCCGCCGCTCGCGCTCCGCCAGCGGCACGCCCACCGAGTCGTGGGAGATGGTGCGGGCGCGCGGCCACCACGACGAGGTCCTCAACCTCACCGGTGCGCGGCAGGGCGGCGGCCAGCCGGCTCCCTGCTACCTTCACGTCCTCCGTCTTTTGCGTTCTGCCGTGGCCGGGCGCATTGGTACTCCTCGGTGATGTTGCCAAACCCACGTCCAGACCCAATGGAATCAGCACAATTATGAGTGACGGGTCCGTTGCAGGTTCGGACACGCAGACCAATGCACAGGGGCTGCTGACCATGACGCTGACAGAGGGCCCAGTGCTGGGCGGCGGAGCCTTCAGCCGCGTGTCGATCGTCACTGAGGAGGTGAGCGACAGTCAGCTGGTGCAAGCTGGAGCAGTGCGCATGCGGGGTGGTACCACTTGCACCTTCCGCTTCGTGGTCTCGATGGCAGACATCACGGTATGCTCGGCTCACAGCACCACGATCACCTCCGCTGTCCCACAGGCGAGCCAGCGTACCTACGCATTGAAGCGCATGCGCAAGAGCGCGGTGGTGCAGTGCCCGGAGCACGTCTTCTGCGAGCAGTCGATCACCAGCAACACGGCGCACCCCTTCTGCATCCGCCAGTATGGCTCCTTCCAGGTACGAGCCACGCACTACCATATCTGTACCGGAGTCGTACCCAGGGCAGGCCTGATGCTGTCCACATGCAGTATGACGATGTGTATGGAGCTGTGCCCACCATGCGCTGCAGGACAAGTACCACCTGTACTTCCTGTTCGACCTCATGACGGGCGGCGACCTGATGGACGTCTTGGTCGCGGAGGCCAAGGTCATCAAGCGCCGGGTGCCGCAGGGCACCTGGAAGCGCGGGCCCTTCGCGGCCAAGGTCCGCGCACCCTTGCCACCGCCCGTTTCACAGCTGCAATGCTGTCGGTCCTGCTCCTGCGTAGGTATAGGGTGCCTGTGGCCACCTGGCAGGCACCAGCGTTGCACATGCACATGCAGTCGAGACACGGCAAGCAACGCCAGTTGACGCAGGCAACAGCGTGCTGAGGGTTGGTGCACTGCTGCAGGTGAAGATGCTGAAGGGCATGGAGGAGCCGCTGGCCAAGTACTACATCGCGAGCCTGGTGCTGGCGCTGGAGTACCTGCACGAGGCGGGCATCGTGTACCGCGACCTCAAGCCCGAAAACGTCTTCATCGACTCCAGCGGCTTTGTCAAGCTGGGCGACTTCGGCTTCGCCAAGGTGCGGTGGCGCCGCCGCCGCCGCAATGACGACTGCTGCTGGCTGCTGCTCAGGCACAGGAACGACACGCAGTTTTTGCATATGCGCAATCGCAGCAGTGAAAAGGGCAAGCTCAGTGGGCAGCATTCAGCCTGCTGCATTGCATCTGTGCAATGCACTGGTGCACACTGACATGGCGCTGTTGCCACCATCAGATCCTGGAGGGCGCGCAGCGGACATACACCTTCTGCGGCACGCCGGGGTATGTGGCCCCCGAGAACGTGCTGGCACACGGCTACAATGTCAGCGTGGACTGGTGCGCACCTGCGCTGCCAATGTTCCTGCTACTCGCGCAGTCATTGCAGCTGGCCTTGTGCGATATGTACCTGCTGGCCCTCTCATGTGTGCCTGACTACTGCAGGTGGGGCCTGGGGGTGCTGGCGTATGTCCTGCTGACGGGGCGGCAGCCATTCAGCTCGCCCAAGACAGACGACCCGATGGTGGTGATGCGGAGGATTGTGGACGACAACTGGCACATCAAGTACCCGCCGTACCTGTCGGCAGCTGCAAAGGTGGGCTTGTGTATCCTGCTACGACTCATGTACGCAGTGAACTGCAGATAGCAGGACTGAGCGCTGCGCGGTCCAATGGCCAATGCTGCGCCAGCACATACATGCCCCATGTTGCTCAAAGTCTCATCAAGTGCCACCATCCGCAATGCAGGACCTGATCGGGCGGCTGCTGGAGCGGAAGCCGGGGCGGCGGCTGGGCATGCTCAGCGGGCGGGCGGGGGACATCAAGCGCCACCGCTGGTTCGAGGGCATGGACTGGGAGGCGATGGCCGCCCGCCGTGTGCAGCCGCCCCGCATTCCCCAGGACGACGCCGCCAAGCGCATGCGCGAGCTGGCGGTGCGCACATGGCAGTCCCCATGCCGTCACTTTACATAGTGACAGGCCGAGGATATCGCATGTGTGTACTGCACCATGTGCATGTCACTCGGGTCGGCACGCAGGGGCATCACGCTTGCTCACATTATGTCCTACCTACGCCCAGCCTCACCACTCAACTGATCATATGCATCCTTGCTGTACTGCAGGAGGGCGAGCGAAAGCAGAAGCCACCTCCGAAGGAGTCGCCGGACGAGCTGGCCGAGTGTGAGGTGAGTGTGGATTTGCTGTGATCCTGACAACCGATGTGGGCAGGCTGCTAAAGACCCACCCGTCGAGTCGCTATGCATCAAGCGAATGGCGTGTGTCTTGCAGGAGATTTTTGCAACCTTCTGAAAGCGACAGCGTGTGGTTGTCGTTACAATCTGTCCATGGCAATGCTGTTGTCATGGGCGCTGTCATCCAGGCCAACAGATAGTATCAGCAATATGGTGCAGCAATTGCCAATGATGCTTCCAGATACTGCGGGTGCAGAGCGCATTGCCTAGGAAAGTCTGCCGCAGTGATGTAGCTGTCAAAGCAGCGTGGTACATATCAATGCTGATAGGATGAAGCTGTCTTCAGAGTACATCAGGCTGAGTGGGTTTGACTTCTCCCTGGTGACACATGCTCACACATGGGCCAGCATGTCTCTATGCTGTCGCCAGCTCCCCAGCAAGTTCCTGCATCCAGAGCAGCTTGCACATGCTTCCTGCACTTGATGTAATGCCCATGGCAAATCGACACTGCACATGCAATGCCAACCGGCGGCCCACCTGCAGCTGCTCCTGCTGGTCGAGCACCACCATGGTGTCGATGCAGTCGTCCAAGTCGCCAGCGAGCACACCGTCCAAAGCAAAGTTGGTCTTTGACCGGTGATCAGACACCCTGCTGTCTTTGTAGTTGTAGGTTTTGATCTTTTCGGACCTCGACCCTGTCCCAACCTGCAGAACGAGCCAGTCGTCAATCATGCAGTGGCACTGCATCATCCAGCAGGCAAATTCAGCTTTTTGGCCCGCTGCTGTTCAGCCGTGAAACGCAAGAAGTTCTGATGATGATGAGCACCTGACTCTTGCGGCGTGCTGCAATCTCTGCCTGCTGTTTCTGCAGTTCCAGGTCGAAGAGCCTGGTCTTCAGAATCTGCATTGCGCGCTCCCTATTCTTCAGCTGTGACCGCTCCTCTGTGCAGAAGATGCGGATGCCTGCAGGGGAAGTGCACAAAGCTTCGGCCATGCGGCTCTGCTACTTGCTCAGCATGAAAACAGTGCCAGCCCCTGGTGATTGGATGACTGCAGGCTGATGCGGCTGTTCTTCATGACAGCAACAGACCTGTGGGCTTGTGTATGAGGTCCACTGCTGTTTCCACTTTGTTGACATTCTGCCCACCGGCGCCACCTGAGCGCGCTGTCGTCAACTCGATATCCTGTCAATACGGGCAGCACCGGGTGAGAACCTCGATGACAGTCACCCGTTGGACAGATGAACATCCAGTGTAGGCAAATGCCGAGGGTCTGCATCATGAACTGGACGTCAGCAAATGTCGGTAGCGCATGCTGCGGAAAGCAGCTCACGAGGGAAGGGTCTGCAGGCGGTCACCTTGGGATCTATGTTGACCTCCACATCATCAACCTCTGGCATGATTGCCACTGTAGCGGTGGAGGTGTGCACACGCCCTGAGGACTCCGTGGCAGGTACCTGCAGCCAAATGCAGGATTGCAATTCACGGCTGCTACCCACTGCGTAGATGACAGGGTGGCTGGATCATTACGGAACTTGGTCCCGCAGTGGCTAACAGCCCATCGAGCCGCAGAGCTGCGCACGGCAGTCAGCAGAGCAGCCATGCGCACCCGCTGCACACGGTGCACCCCAGACTCGAATTTGAGCCGGCTGTAGACCATTGGTCCCTTCACCTGCAGACAAGCAGTCTTGTGTCCTATGGATGTCCAAGACACTGGCGAGACCAGTACAGGGGGCATGACAGTGTGAACACAACTGCATGCTGACACACCGCGTGTGCTCCAACCCATTGCAGCACCTGGAGGACGCACTCCTTGTAGCCGCCGCCCTCCATGATGTTCTCGTTCATGCGCTGCACCTTCCAGCCCTTCAGATCCGCATACCGCTGGTACCTGCACACCCACCGCAGCTGCTAAGAAGTGCAGGCGTCTGAGTGGATACCTCTTTCGCACCATGTTTCTGCTGCCGCCCTGCTGCGCTTCTCACACTTGCACCTGGAAACGGTCGGCCAGCACATGCTGCAGAACTCAGGACCAGCATGCTGCTGATGCCAGCAGAGCCTGCTGGGGCGGGTGCAGGCGCTCACATGCGGACGAGGTCGGCGGCCCACAGCGCCGCCTCCTCGCCGCCGGGGCCCGCGCGGACCTCCAGCATGATGTTGCGCTCGTCCAGCGGGTCCGCCGGCAGCAGCAGCACCTTGAGCGCCTCCCCCTTTTGGTCCACCTGCTGCGTCAGCTCCGCGATCTCTGCCCGCACCATCTCCAGCATCTCCGGGTCGCCTGCGGCAGCCCAGCAGTAGCGTCTGGCTGCTGTCTGCACCAATGTGCTGGCGCAGCGAAGCTCGGTAGCTCAGTACTCTGTCAAAGTTTCAGCAGCGTCTGGCACATATGGGCGACCATGCGCGCCTTGCGACTCCTTGAGCATCGCCTTTGCCTCCTCCAGCTGCTGCTCCAGGTCCAGGTAGGCTGCATGGCCGTCCGCTGCCTGCTGCAGCTCAGCAGCAGCCTTGGCCACCTCCTGGAATTTGCCCGGCTCCGAGGAAATGCTCGGGTCTGCCATTTGCTCCTGGGCGAGGATGTTTAGGCAGTCAGCGACTCCGTGCAAACCGGCAAGGTGACCCTCTGAGGGTGCTGGCACTGACCTCACCTGAAGCGATTGGAACTGCGAGGATATGTCCTCCAGCTTCGCCAAAACAAAACGGTCCTGCAACAACCACGCGCATATCTCGCTAAAGCCTTGTGTCAGCCTGCGCACTTGGCGCAGGATTCAGACAGCCGCCTGGATGAGGTGTCTGCAGCAATATCGGCATTCAAAAATCACAACGCACCGCAGCGTGGTAGATGACACGTCGCTTGGAGAACAAGGCTTCGTGGGGTCGCTGCATCTGTTGGTGTGTGCGGAACGGCGGCCGCGGCCGTCGCCATGCATGAGATGTGCAGACGGCCCCCGGAGGCGGCAGTGTCTGTGCTCCCGACATGCCGAGTATTGTAGCACGTTCGAAAGCTTGTCAAGCCTGTTGACTGGACGTATGTCGCCTACATCGGTGGGTGCCGGCAGCAGCTGCGACAGCAGGTGTGGAGGTAGGGGAAATAAATGGCACGTTGTGACCAGCCCAAGCAGTCAAAAGAAGAAGCTTGTATTGCAGCACGTTTCCGCCAACTGACTGTCCATTTTGCTGCAGCAAAATGGGCAGGGTAAACTGCCGGGAGTTCGGCGGGGTTTTGGCGGGAGGATTTGTTGGAGGTCGTGACCAGCTGTAAGCAACAGCATGTGCGATTGCTGGCAGAGAGCCATAAACAATGGTGGTTTTGGCAGCAAAGCTAAGCTGACAGTGTGTCCGTGTTTGTCAAAGTTTCGTCAGCATGTGAGCAAGGTTGTGTGATAGCCCTGCCTGCGTGTTACCCTGCTTGTGCGGCGGTCACTCATCAATTTGTCAGTCAAACAAACTCGGAAAAGCTGTCACTGACGACCCCATCAGGCGTGATGCTAAGCTGCTGGCATGCACTCACACCCGCTTGCAGAGGTTTGAAATCATTCGTTCGTCTCATGGCCAGCAGCTTGCCAGCGCACTGCAAGTAGTGCAGTGCTTGACTATGTAGCTACATGCTGCTGCCCAAAGCAGATGTTCGACTGCGCCGGTTGCTGTTTGTGAACTAACAGGACATAAGTCGATGACCTGCTACTGTCGTGTCTGCAGGATCTGTCCGCAGCGATCAGAATTTCTGTCAGGCAGTCTTGCGTTTGGCTGCTGCCCTACCCTCCTTTCGTTTGGCCACCTGTTCACTTGGTACCAATTTATGCCGTGCCAACCACACCTGTACCGGCTCAGTGAGGACTCCCTGTTAAGGGGAACAACAAGCATCGTCAAGCGGTGTGCCATACTGCACATGCTAAGCAAAGCGCATTTGCGATGTGCACCAGGCCGACCTCGAGCTGCTGATGGGCTGCCTCTTGAACGCTCTCACAGCCGCACTCCAGCAGGGCTGCAAGAATCTTTTCTGCATGGGTGCCTGCGATCGCACATGGCACATGTCCAGCAAGATCGTGGATACACAGCAGAAAGCCGGCGAGATGCGAGTGCCCGCTGGTTGCAAGCGCTCACCCAGGAACTGCTGACAGCGGTCCTTGAACACACCAGACCATAATTTCTCGATGAACGGCACGGCCTGGCCATCCGCTGAGCTGAGCACCAGATTGCGCAGTGTACGGCTGCTGTAAAACTCCATCAGAATGTGATCATCACCTGCCGAATGATTGATAAGACACTGTAGTGTACCGGACAGACAGTACAATGACTGGCAAGCTCATGGATGATGCACTGCGCACCTTCATCTGCAAGGGGTCGCCCTGCCAGCTGCACCACGGCATCATGCAACGATGCAAGTGCATCTGGCTCTGCCTGCTGCAAGAGGCCTGCTCAACAGATACAAGTGTCAACGAAGCATGAGCCCAGTTGCAGCATGCCCAGTATGCCATCTCGGCCCTCTCACACTGTCAGCGTGCGGCCAGTGGCCATGACTGAAACCTCTCCTGGGTCCATTACACAGAACAGATTCGACGTGCATTTGCAAGGCTCACCATCAGAGCCACCCCGCACTACTTCACTGATCAGCTCGCCGCTGCTCTTGCCGTGCAGCAGCGTGGACGCCGCATCAGTGACGGCAGCGAGCAGGCGCGCGGCCAGGCTGCCCTGGCCGCTGCCCAGCAGCTCCCGCCGCCGCAGCAGTGGGTCCTTCTTGCTCAGACCCAAGGGAACCTGTGGACAGAATCAGCAACATCAGTGATGGTACCATCAGGCTAGTGATGCGGCGGGACCTGCTGCATGTTTGTTATACATCTGGTCAACATGTACACATGAGACGTGACTCAGACACTGGAAGTACCTGCTCTGCCGCGCCTGTGCTGCCAGCAACATCCTGCGCCTCGCGCTCGGCAGGTGCGCCGTCATCCGGCGGTCCTGCAGCGGGTGCCGGCTCTGGGGCTGCAGCAGCCTTGGCTGCTGATCTGAGGCGCTGCGGCGGCTCCAGCACGGCTGTGGCCTCTGGGGGCAGTGAGCGCCGCGCTGCAGCCGGGTTCAGCAGCTGCATGAGCACGCGCCGGGCGCTGACGTCCCCCAGCAGGTCCGCCAGGTCTGCCTGCAGGAGGACAACGCTACAGATATGAGATTACGGCGACCAGTGATCACAAGACATGCTTTATAGAGCCTGCAGTGCAGGGTGAGCACAGCGAAATCGTGCAAGCCGCACAGTAGTGGCAGCACGGTGCATGCTGTGTTCTCGCAGCAGGCTACAGCTCTCAGGTGCGCCATCAGTGCGCAGGTTCGACGTGTCATCAGGGGGTCAGTCCGCCCGTCGGTGTTGTCCTCATTGAGCTTGCAGACACACAGGTGCTGTCGCTGCCCTTGCAGTGGCAGCAGCGATGTGCGTGCCTGTAGGTCTGAGACAATGTGCTTCCGCAGGAGGGCGGTGTCGTCGACCCGGGTGAGCGCTGAGATGAGCACCAGGTGCGCCCACTGGTCGCTGGCCATCGTCTTGACATGCCCTGCGGGTGCCAGTACAACAAGTGTGCAATCCCGCAGCACATTCGTGCCGCAACACCAGCCCGCTCAGACCAGCTCACACCCACCTTGCATGGCCTTGACAGCCTGCTTGCGGTCCTTCGCAGTGCCGTACACAAGCACAGCGCACGCAGCGTTTGCACCATCGTGCGTATGCGCCATGCGCAGCAGGTTGATGCCGGCCAGTGTCTGTACCGCGTCCTCCACTGCTGATGTTGGCGCTGCAGAAAGGTACTCTGCTATGAGCCTGCATCCATAGTTCACAAGAAAGCGCTTGACAATCGTCAAACCCCCATGATCCTGCGCAGCCCAACGTAAAACTCCTTGGCACCTTCCGGTGTGCAGACAGGTGCATGTCCAGTTTTCGCACCTGTGCGACAGCAGCGAGTCGACCAGGCCCTTCTCCATGATGGGTATGATGTGCTGCGATAGGCTCTGCAGCACCTGGCGCTTCTTGACTGGATCAGCTGCTGCGAGCACCCCTTTGAGCGACGCCGGCACGCTGCCCTGTGGTGGATGCGATCATGTTTGGGGCGGCTTGGTTGCAGCTGGCAAGTGACCGTCAATGGGGCAAGCACCTAGCAGTTGTCCAACTTCATCACCCCACCTCGAACAGCGTGAACTCCTTTCCGTAGAACTCTGCTGCCATGGCATTGCGCTGCGCCGGGTATGCTGCATTATAGGCGTCATCAATCACGGCTGCGCCATTGGGGTGGCGCAGCAGCTGCGGCACACGGCCCTTGAAGGCCTTGATGATCCCTGCATTCCAGGGGCAACAGCGTCAACTCTGTGCAGGCAGATGTAGATGGCCTGTTGAGGCTTGGACACGTTGTGGGCCCCCCTTTGACACGAGGTGGCGACTGAGGTGCCACGACGCCCGGAGGAGGCCTCATCAGCAACTGATACTGCTGTCTGCGGAGCCATGACCCGACCAGCGTCAGGAATTGCGCGATGACTGGGTTTCATACCCCGCATGGTTGTTTGCACGCATAAGTCTCGTGATGCACAGCTGGCGCCTCATCGTGTTAGCTTTCCACATGACTGCTGACACAGAGGTGGCAGCCTTCGGTAAGATAACGCAGTAATTTTGCTAATCACCGGCGCCAGCTTGACACAGCAACCATCACAGCTGTGTGCTTCCATTTGCAAGCGAGTGCCGCAACGTCTGCAACCATCACAAGTCAAGCATGGTGCTGACCTGAGGCATCGGCGCGAGTGGCCTTGGTCAGCAGCTTGCTGATCAGGAAGTGGGCGTACGGGTTTTGCGCCAGCTCCACAAGCTGCGGCCTGATGTCGTCGAGAACCTGCAGGTTGGCGACCACGCACGTGCTGTGCGTTTGCAAGCCAAAGGTTTGCAAGCACACAGTTTGGACAGGCATGCAATCGGGGTGCCGAGGAGCAGCAGCAGCTGCACCTGTGCGCGGTGCGCAGGCGACCCGTGCTTGATGCAGGACTGTATAATGCGCGAGGCGGTGGGCGACGCGGCCATGTTGGCCATGTGGCCCTTGATAAGGCCCAGGATGGAGGCGACCAGCTCCAGGCGCCGAGCCGCCGGCGTCTCCTGCTGCCGCAGCTCCTCCCACAGCCGGATCGCCTCCTGCAGGTCGCAGAAGTACAATGCCCATGACGCGATCTGCAACAGCTATGTATGTAGGTGGTTTGCGTCTGCTGAACTCCAAAATGAGCATGTGCGATAAGGCGCGCCCCTGACGGCTGCCCGGGCAATGCAGGCGTGCGCAGCAGCCGTGGTCTACCTGAGTCTTCTCCCGACTCTCCTGCTTCCTCGGCCGCTTCGTGTCCGGCCCAGGGGCCTCTGCAGCAGGCGGCTCCTTGCGCTTTCGCTTCTGCCTGCGGACACGGCGGCTGATCCGTCACCACTGCCAATACGATGCCGGCCATGAGTTCATCGCTCAGACCAAACACAGGCCAACGGTCACCTGGCAAGCAGCTGTTGGATTGCCTTCGCGTCGGCATCTGACGTCTGCTTCTGGGAGCCTTTGTTGTGCGATGGCCTGCCCTTGTGCTTCCTGGCGGCCTGCACGCCGGCCGCTGCCGGCTTGGCTTTGGCTTTTGGCTGGGCCATGGGATGTCAGGAGCACAGTACTCGGGGTGGATCGACGGAACGAGCAAATGGTAGGACTGCTGCACGCTCAGCGATGAGCAGCGCCTGCTGCAAAACCTGCTCATGTCATCATGAAAGCAGAGCCCACTCAGCCCTTTGTCATTATTATGTCGCTTCTGTGTACCCATTGTTGGGAGAAGTGATGACCGCATAGTTGTCAGGCTTGCGCACCTGCTGCCATACCCCAGCGCTGTGTCAGCACATCACCCGTGCACAGCTGAGCAGTTCGCTGCATTGACGCTGCCGCGCCCATCATGAGCCGCATCAACCCTCCTCCAGCGATCCCTGATGTGGACCCTTCTACGAAGGCAGCCTTCCAGCAGGAGATCCTGGAGAAGGTACGTGACGCTGCCGCAGGCTGCGGCATGGTGGCGTCTGGGTACCTCCTTTGGCTGACGACTCGGCTGAGCTGGTGCGTGCAGCTCAGGCAATCTGCGTGCTTGCCGCCAAGCTGATTCAGGCGAAGCTTACATGTACAGGTGCAGCGAAAGCTCAGCAGCAAGGCCAAGCGGTCTGAGTTTTCAGACCGCCTAGAGCAGGCAGCACTGGCAGCGGTGAGTCCTGGTGTCCAGCAAACCTGCTCAACCCTGCTGCACCGCGAGTGTGACCTGACCTGAGCAAGGCACTGCGGTCGAAGGCGTGCTGACATGGTTTGGTGCGCACCGCGGGCTGCATGCCCCGCTTTATTCAGGCAGCGGCTGAGGTAGAGCAGGCGGAAATGGCGGCGCTGGCCGCGAGGGAACACAAAGCCTCGCACCACCACCACAAGAGTCACAAGAAACACCACAAACATAAGCATGTAAGTGGCCTTGTCTGCCGTCCTCGTTACTATGCGACCCTCCGGTGCATGGCCTGGTCGGACATGCGCCTTCATCTCAAAGCAGGAGAAAACTAAGAAGGACAAACACAAGAAGTCGAAGCACAAAAGCCGCAAAGCCTCCAGCAGCAGCAGCTCCGACAGCGAGGCGCAGCGCCGCAGGAAACGGCGGAGCTCTAGCAGCAGCGAAATAGATGATATGGGCATGCGTCACAAGAAGCGGGTGCGGACATGACTTTGCATGGAGCATAGCGAACGAGGTTGCTGCTGGCTGCCGAACGTGTGCATCTGACAGGCTGTTTGTGCCTTACGACAGAAAGAAGGATGAGACATCGGTGCGCGGGGCGTCCTTGCTTTCGTGCAGAACGATCGGTTCAGTCACAATGAGATTATGTGGAATGTGTGATGAGGTTTCCTGAAACCTTACATACGGTATTGATCAGCATACACACAATGCCCTGAGAACAGCAGTCGATCTTCGTCATCGTCATCAACAATACCTGATACACAGCTGCGGCCATGGCCCTGCATCCCCAACATACGAATGCACACCAATGCTGCCCAAAACTCAAAAAGGATCCAGTCCACCGTACCACCGACAGCCCACCACCTATACAATTCAGTTCTCCTACAGGAGAGGTCTGCTTGTTCGGCAATGCTGCCTCATGTTTGTGCCCCGTGCACGAGCAGCAAGGAGCACGCTACAGGATACTTTACTGACTTTCGATTCCCGAGTCGTCTGAAGTTGTGGCTGCAGGCTGCCCATCACAATGGAGCCTGGGAGCTGGGCATGAGTGGTTGCGCTGGGTGCGACATGTCTCCTGAGAAGTTGTGCAGTGCCACGACCGGCGACAGCTGGCCATCCAGCTCGGCGTTGCCATTCTGCAAAGCGATCAGGGGCTCCAGTGCTGTCGGCATGACAAGCGACAGCCCATCGCCATGGACGGATGGCAAGCCGTTGCCGCCAGCATGCTGATCCAGCATGCCCAGCAGCTGCTGGTCCGCGTGCGCCTGCTGGCTGGTGGCCTGCGGGTGGTGGTAGTGGTGACGACGTGGTGCTCGCCAGAGGTGCGGCCATACTCACATGTCAGGGTCAGTGTGACACTTTGCAACCGCCAGAATCAATGAATTACGCCAGCTGTGCGAGCAAGGTCACCTGCATGCCCGTCGGCTGCTGCCCTTGGTGGTCCACAGGCAGGGACTGCGTCTGGTGCTGCTGCGAGGCCAGGGACTGCAGGTCTGCCGCCGACTGCTGGTGCGACATGCGCTGCTGCGATGCGACGGCGTGCAGGCCCGCCACGCCAAAGTCCTGCTGCGAGCCCAGGGACTGCATGCGGACGGGGCCAGACAGCTGCGCGGCGCACGCCTCCGCCCCAAAGTCCTGCACCGACCCCAGTGTGCGCATGGACACAGCGCTAGCCAGCTGCTGGGGGGCCGCAGCGCCGCTGAAGTCCTGCGCCGAGCCCAGCGAGTGCATGCTGGCTGCGTGCGCCAGCTGCTGTTGCGCGGCAATTGTCTGCATCGCTGCGGGCTGCTGTCCCAGGTGCTGCTGCGAAGCCACCGTGTGCATGCTGCTTGCGCCATTGACAAAGTCCTTCGCCGAGCCCAGCGACTGCAGGGGTGCCTGCACCTGAGGTGCGGCGCCGCCAGGTGGCTGCGCTGCCGCCGCTGCCGTCGCCACCTCGGCGGCCTGCTGCTGGAGCAGCTGCTCCCGCTGCTGCATGTGCACAACTTGCTGCTGCGCTGCAGCCAGCTCATGCTGCTCGTGTTGCACCTTTAAAAACGCGCTGGGTGGCAAGGGCTGCGGTGGCGGGGTGGCAGCATGTGGGACAGCTGTCACAGCCACATCATGCTCGGCCACGATGTCTGGGATGTGCAACAGGCCGCTGTGGCGGTGCGAAGCCAGGTTGTTGGACGAGTGCACCTCCTGTTGGCCCAACACACAACGAAGTCAGCAGGTGGCCGCTTGCCGTGATGCCATACGGGTCACGACCCAGAACGCAGATGGCCACCTGCATGTGTGGTGGCGGGGATGGGTGCGCAGCGCTGTCCGCTGTCCCTGGCTGTGCCAACGCGCTGCTGCCGTGGCTCATGATGCTGGGGGCGGGCCCCATGCTGGAGGCGGGGCTGCCCTGGCGCAGCAGGCCCGCCCCCGGTGTCCGCGCCAGCGGTGGCGTGCTCTGCTTCGCCTGCCGGACAAGGGGTCATGGTGTTGGAAGCTTGCCACTTGGGTAGCTGACTCCTGGCCAGTCCGCTCTTGCACACGCTTGGGTACTGATCACCACGAGCTACAAAGGGGCAGATGCTGATTGGCAGCGGACCTGATGCATCGCGCTGGCGCCGGCCCCGGGGCGCCTGCCGCTCGGCGGGAGCGGGGCGGAGGGGCTCACCATGCTGCCCTGCTGCGCCAGCATGCTGTTCGACATCTGCATGCCGCTGCCTACTTCCGACGCCTGCACCAGACAGCATCAGTGGTGGAGCTGGGCATGTGGCAGCGTGCGCACGGTGCAGCATGCATGGCGGCGCTGTGCCGAGGCACATGCATCCTGGCGAGGGTGCCCGCTTGCCTGAGGCTGGGAGAGCAGCGGGCCCGGGTGGCTGCTGAGGCTGCTGTGCTGCATGGACTGCGCGGTGGCCATGTGCGATGCGAGGCTGGGCGCCTGCTGCAGGGTGGGGTCGGACTGCGCCTCCATCTCTGGGTGCAGTGATGCCGCCGCGAGCACCTGTGCATTCGCCTCCGCCTGGGCGTGTGCCTGCAAGTGTGTGTCAACTGCTGTCAGTTGACGATGACGCCCCCGGTGATGCATTCGTGACCCAGACACAAGTGCAGTGGCCAGGCCAATGCTGTACATGCTGGTGGGACAGACAGTGTGTGTACCTGAGCCACCTGCTGGACCCTGTTCTGCGCTTCTGCTGCCTGCGCTGCCAGGCTTTGGGCCTCCGCCACGGCGCTTTGCAGCTCCATCGCCGACTGCGAGCGCGCGTGTGCGATCGACTGAGTGAGGCCGCTGGCATGGGGGCTGACCACCCCCGTGTGCATCGACGGCTGCATGGAAATGGCACTCAACGGTTATTTCGGGCCGCGGATCCCCCGAGTGAACTGTGTGCCATGCTGGCGTCGGGCGGAGCTCAGACAGCTTGTGCAGCACATACAGCACACTTACCTGCTGTATCGCTGCTGCTGGCAGCCGCTGCTGATGCTGGTGGAGAGGCGCCATCGACACACTGGGCAAGCTGACCATGTGGGTGACGATGTGCTGCTGCTGCTGCTGCTGGGTCTGCTCCACCATGAGCCCCGCTTGCGGCTGCGCCACAAACAGCTGCTGGCCCTGCAGGGAGGAAGAGCATGCGTGGACGCAGGCAGCGTGCCGCTGTGTGACCAGCAACAGCAAGTGGAGAGCAGCACGGATACACGATAAGCAACATGCGCGGCAGGACGTACCTGCATGGGTGCCGCGGTCATCAGGACGCTGCCAACAGGTATGCTAGCTGCAGTGGCAGCACCGCTGCCGATGCCTTGCATGACCACCAGCTGGGTCGGCTGTGGCATGCTGTGCTGAGGCGTGGTCACATGCATGCCTGGGCTGGTAGTTGTGCTGCTGGGCAGCTGCAGCAGCATGCCATCCATGACCTGCAGATGCAGCTCGACAAACTCAAGGAGGGAAAGTCCAACCTGATGTTGATGTGTGCACACACAGCTGACGGCAGCTGGCACACCGCAGCTGGACAGGGAAACAAACTGCCCACATGCTCTGTTGGTGCGTGGAGCATGGGGAGCGCCGGAGGGGCTGGAGGGGCATCCTGGGCCACAATCTCCTGCGCCTTCTGCTCCAGCTGTTGCGCCGTCGTCTGCAGACATGATACGCATGCTTGCTTCAAGAATTCAGCACCCGAGGTCCACCTCGCAGTCAGGCCCCAGCAGCAGCAGAGGACGTCAGGAGCTGAAGGCCCTCACCTGGAGGCTGTGCGCCTGCATGGACAGCGTGTGCGCCTGCACCTGCGCCTGGTGCGCCTGCGCGCAGTGGTTGTCGTGTCGCACAACAGATTCGTGGTTGTGGCGGAGACTGGGATGACCTTGTGCGGCTCACACCCCGATGCCATGGTCAGGTGCTGCCGCGGGCAGAGGCGACGGGAGCGTTGCTGCCGGACCAGCGGGCGGGGCGCACCTGCTGCGCGTGCGCGTGCGCCTGGGCCTCCAGGCTGTGCACGTGGGCGATGGTGTGCGCCTGCGCCTCCGCGTGGGCGTACGCCTGCGCCTCCAGGCTGTGCGCCTGCACCGCCGCCGTCTGCGCCTGCTCCGCCTCCACGTGCCCCAGCAGCCGCGTCTCACCTGCCCACCCAGCAGCGTGCTCCGGCTGACATCCCAACTCTCAGTGCGTCGCAGCAGCAAGGCCAGCGGCTCGAGCTTCAGCCCGCACCGTGCGCCGCCGGCACCGCGCAGCGGAGCAGCACCAGCACGGGGGCTGCGGCGCACCCATGGAGGCGACGCGCTTCAGGCGGTGCGCGGCCTCCACGGCCTGCGCCTGCGCCTGGCCGTGCGCCTCCGCGCGGGCCGCCAGCTTCTCCGCCTTGGCGCGCGTGGCGGCGTGCGCATCGGTGTGCGCCTGTGCGTGCGCCTGCCCAGCGCATGAATGTAAAATATTGTGGTATGGCGTTGAGAGGTGGCACATAATGTGCATTGCATGTGAGGGGCTGCACCCGGCGTCACAGGCAAGCAGAGGTGCACCTGCAGGTTCTGTGCCTCGGCCTGCGCCTCCAGCGACTGCGCCTGCGCGTGGAGGCTGCGCGCCTTCACGGCCACCTGCACCTTGGCGGGCTCCGACGCCACCAGGGCAGACTGCATCTCCAGGTTGTCGGCATGAGCCTGCAGCAGCAGATGCGCACATGCCTCGGGCGCCGCCGCAGCCATAAGAGCAGCAGCCTGCACGGTAACACATTGGGCATGGTTGTGTCAATGCTGTGTGCCGCGTCGCACAAGCCACAACAACTCCCACCTTGAGTGCGGTCGCATGTGCCTTCAGGCTCTCAGAGGACGCTGCTGTGGCCGCGTCGGCAACACCGTTCTGAGCGCTGGCCACTGGCTGCACCGCCTGGCCGCCAGCACTGCTGGAGCGCTGCAGAAGGGGCGGGCAAGCTGCCGCGGCACCGCCGGCTGCGGCAGTGGCAACCGGCAGCGAAGCTGGTATGACAGGCCGGGACTGCAGCATTGGCAGCGCCGGCATGCCGACCTGGCTGTGCGTAGCCGCGCTGGGTCCTGCAGTTTGTGTTCACAGAATTGTCGTACTCTGCCATGTATCAGGAAACCCATGTCAGGAGACTCTCCTGGTGTGACAGATCTCTGGCCTGGGCCAAGCACAGCAACACATTCAGAGCACGCACCTGCATCCAGGGCTGGGAGGTCTGCCGCCACCAGTGGCCGGGCTGCAACCTGCTGCGGCGCCGCGCCGCCGGCTGCTTCTAGCTGCCTCTGCTTCATGTCCAGCTCCAAGCGCAGCTCCGCATTCTCGTTCTGCAGAACTGCCAGCTGCTGGCCCTCTGGGCTGCGTCTCAACATGTCCACCTGCTGCTGCAGGTCCTGTAACGCAGGATACATCCGGCATGAGTGCACCTGCATTCACAGATGGCATCTATGCAGGCAACAGCACCAATCTGGACCATGAGTTCAGACTGGATCTGGAGGTGCACCCACCCGCAGCATCTTTTCCCGAGCCTCGCAAAAGTGGCGGACGTCACCAGCCGCAATGCCGCGCACGATCTTGGCCAGCGTCAGCCGGGACTTCTCACCGCGCTTGCCTGTGCCCCCGAGCATGGGGCCTAGCAGCCGGCACTCATCCGCTAAGAGCTTCTCGTCATGCTTTGTCTCCAGCCGCCCCGAGAATCGACCCTGGAAATGCGACCAGGAAGCACTGCCGTCAGCATGACGCCTCACGTCGTTGCATCGACAGCAGTGTGCAGTGGACGGCCTGCAGCCAGGCTGCCAAAGCCTTGGGGGTGAGCTACCTTGAGATGGGGTTTCTTGGTTCGATTGGTGTCTTTCTGGCCGCTGCGGCCCGCGCTGCGGTCCGTTTCTGGTTCCTGCTTGACATCAAACTGCTGCGTAGGGGCCCAGGCTCCGGGCCGCAGTGGGGATGCGTCGTGCCTCCCACCACTGTTCTGCTGCCCATTCTGCTCAGTCTGCATGGCCGTGCTGCGCATCGACGTCAGGCCGTCGTCCTCGCCATCAGAGTCCCCTGACCGGCAGGAGTCGCTGTCTGACGTGTCACCCGAGCCGCCGGCGCCATCCGCGCCACGCATCCGCTGGTCGTGGCTGCTCTGATGCTGAAGCGGCTGCTGCTGTCGCTGCTGCGCATGGGGCTGCGCATCCGTCACCATGCCACTGGCGGCTTGCTGGTAGGACGGCATGGCCAGCTCTCCGCCGCTCATCTGGCCAGTGAAGTAGCCAGCGCTCTGGGGCTGCGGGCGGCTGTCAACAGCCTGCACAGGGCAGCCAGTCCTGACGCTGAATCGACGGCGCACGTGCCATGTATCATATGTGTAGCAGTTGCTCGAGCAGCTGTCAGGGTTGAGATGCACCTGACGGCTTTTTCAAGCGGTCGTGCCAACTATCTGCACCCACCATTGGAGCACTCATGGGCATCATAGGCTCAGCGGCTGCGCCACGGCTCTGCGGACAGCAAGCTCTGGGGCGTCACGAGAGCAAGGACAATGGCCTCATGCAGGCAGCAGTGTGTGCCCTAAAGACTGGTACGCTGCGGCGGCTACAGCAGGCAATTTGACAGACTAGTCCGCATTTGCCGCGCCAACACGCTCAAGATGCCGAAAACAGACGCCGTGTCCGCCTGCCAACGCGCGCTCTGGCAGGCACGGACAATAAGACCAGGTGATGAGCACAGTGGCTGCCAACGCGCAACATCGTCCGAGGCCATGCACAGCACGCTTGACGCCGACTACAGACAAATGCATAGGCCAGACAATTCGCGCGGCAACATGTCAGTCGCCGGTGTGGAAACCGGGTGTTGGTGGCAGGATGCACGACCAGGCCCAGGCAGACTGGCTGGTCGCACAACCATCTCGCATGCCACCGTACGTCACGCACAGCGTGCGATTGAGCCATCGCATCTTGTGACTGCCGGGCATCCCGATCTGCGGCGCCCCAGGCGGGGTCAATCCAGACGGCCGGAGACGTGCTCACCCGCTCACAGCTGGCTGCCGGGGCTGCTCACAGGCATGGCTGCATCGCTGCGGCATCCACAACCTGAGGAGATGGCGCTGGTCCGGTGGCAACGTCTTGAACCACGCAATCAGCGTTGGTCACCGTCCTGCTGCACGGGGCCGCGTGCCCAGGGACCCAAGAATGTTATGCCGCACGCGCCGGCTGCTGCCTGCGCGGCTCCCAGCACATCCTGATTGCACCGCTGCTGGCCTGGAGCAGTCGCACAGGGATGGATCATGTCGCCTCGCAGCCTGGGCAAGCAGATCGTGCTCCTGCCACTTCACCACCCTGTTATGACTGTATAACGGGGGAGGTCAGGGTGTAAATGCCCGCTGCTTCATCGACCCCAGGCGTCGGCTGCAGGCAAAACGCTGGGCACCTTGGGTGTGCCGTCCCTTTTGCACCACTGACGTGGACATAACCTCAAGGTGAGAATTCTGTGGGTGCTGCTGCAGGGCTATCTGGTAGCAGAGGTTCACTGTTAGGCAGCGGTTTGCTGCTGCCAATCCAGCCTGAGCTCAGCATGCAGTATGCTGCTGCCTGCTGAGTGTGTAGCAGCGACAGCATATGCTGTTCGGCATGTGGTGTAGCGAGCGGCTGAGCAGCCTGCTGCACGGCGGTGCAGCACATCGCTGGTCGACGTGCACGGTGTCGGCCGCGCCGCGGACTGAAGCATTTCCATGTGATGCCGCAGGTGTGAGCGGCGGCACAGGTCGTCGCGCGCACGATGCAGATCTTTGTGAAGACCCTGACTGGTGAGCTGGGCGCTCTTGCAGCCCTTTGGCCCCCTCCGCCGGCCGGGAGCGGCATACGCATAGCAGGGCGTCTGGCAGCGGCCTCTCATTTGCTCGTCAGCTGCGGCGCATCAGCTGTGTCTGAAGTTGACGAGCAGATGCTGGTCACGCACGGGGTGTTCGTGTACGCTCGGGACGTCGTGCTTGCGATGCTTGCGGTTGCTGCGTGTTCATCCTGACACTCGAGCCACCCAACTGCCACAGGTAAGACCATCACGCTGGAGGTGGAGTCCTCGGACACCATCGACAATGTGAAGAGCAAGATCCAGGACAAGGAGGGTGAGTCGCAGTCGCGGCGCAGCCAGTCGGTGTGCAGCTAGGGCATGTCAGGCCGCCTACATGTACTGTGCGTTTGTCACCAGTGACATCACCTTCCCGACTGCACGGCAGGTATCCCCCCTGACCAGCAGCGGCTCATCTTTGCTGGAAAGCAGCTTGAGGACGGCCGGACGCTGGCAGACTACAACATCCAGAAGGGTGAGTCAGCCGTGTTGCGCACACACACTTGCGATGGTTTTTTTGACAGCTCATGAGGAGACTGCATCATCGCCTTGGCTCTCAGCATACGTCGTCATGGCAAACCCTCTGATGATCAGCCGGCGTGCATGTTACAGAGTCCACACTTCATCTGGTACTGCGGCTGCGGGGGGGCATCATCGAGCCATCGCTGGCGCTGCTGGCTCGCAAGTTCAACCAGGACAAGATGATCTGCCGCAAGTGAGTAACTGGTGCCACGGTAATAGTCGAGCACGTCCGCTATGCGCATGACAATTGGGTGACAAGTTTGGCTTCTGAGCTGCTGATAGCTTTGCGAGTTGAATAGTTCACCCCACATCAACTCGCGCCTCCCTCACTTTGCATGCCAGTCTTCACAGCTGGCGGGCATGCCATATCGGGGGGCACAGCGTTTGATTGTTTGCACCATGGTTTGGGTAACGCCGTAAGCATGGGGGAGGCCACACTGAGCTATGCTCGTCCTGCCGATTTCCAGGTGCTATGCCCGCCTGCACCCGCGCGCCGTCAACTGCCGCAAGAAGAAGTGCGGCCACACCAACCAGCTGCGGCCCAAGAAGAAGATCAAGTGATGTGGCTGGTCCGGGCAGCGATGCAGCGTTTGGGGCAGGACAAATGTGCTCTCAGTGTGTTTGTAGTGCAGCGACGCTGTTGAGACTGAAGCACCACCCACTGTTCAACAAGCCCAAGCTATACCGCGCACTGAAATTCCGAGGTATAAACCACTGACAGTACCAGCATCGACATTGCATAGCATTGGTCTAGAACCCCTCAAGGATCGGTGCTCAGTGGCAGGTCATCCACGCTGACAAATGACAAGTTCTGCCGTTCCTTTGTGGCGTCAAATGCACCAGGCGACTGTCGCCCACCGCCAGGTACCCACCCGCCGTGCTGTGCCTTCCCATCGCTCATGGGCGCAATGCTGGCATGCGCCTGCGCAGCAGCAGCACCCTCTTGGACAAGGCACCTTGCCGGTCCAGCAAAAGCAGTTTCATAGGGCTTGCTCCTGTGTCCGCTCCTGCTTGGCAGGTGCTGTGCGAACTGCTGCCATTGTCAGTCAGCACAAACACCACGCACCCTTGAGAAGCGGGCTGCATCTGCCGTCAGCTCTGCATTCGCATCCATCAGGATGTTTTGCTCCAGCTCGTGAAAGTGCTCGTCACAATAGATACCATCCAGTCCCACCTGCGCAACGCCCGAATGATGTGATCGTGGTCGTAAGCTTGATGGACTATCAGGGTCGGCACCTGTCATTGCCATGCACGTGCACAACGAGGGCGCACATTGTCAAAGGGGTCTTCCAGGGCGATCGCCACATTCAGCAGCGCCACCAGCAAGATGTTCAATAGTAGCCCAATCAGAAGCGCAAATGCAAAACTGCCTGTCGCCTTCTTGTAGCTGGACCTGATCGGTGCAAATCGCCGACCTGGTCAGCGGCCACTGGACAGAACATGCCTGATGCTGCAGTGCATACTGCTGCGGGAACACGTCTCACCAGAATGGACCCACAAAGACCGGGATGATGACTGGAATGCTGATCCGGACCATGGCGCGTTGCGCCTGAGGCAGCCTGCACAGACACTTGCGCGTTGAAAGATGTCAGCTTGGCCTGAAACACTGTGCGCCTGCAGCTGGCTGTCACCTAGTGCGCTCGGCGGACCTGAACTCCTTGATGTTGCACATCCTGTCAAATGCCAGGTAGACAACTTGCAGGCGCTCGTCACAGCCCTGCGCTACAGCACACCACTGGTTGGGGAATCCTCGTCAGCAGTAGTTTGGGAGTGCATGCGCCAGGTGTGTGGATGCGGGCGCCTCACATCACACAGGTTGCTGAGCTTCTTGAAGCAGGCTGTTATCTTCCGCAGGTGCCGCGTGCGGTCCTGGGCAATCGCCACCTGCGCCGTCATGCAGCAGAGGTTGCAAACATGCACACAGCACCAAGCTATTACAGAAGATTGGGCTGCACCTGTGCCTACCATTTTGGTCCTGACGCCAAACCATGGATATGAAGTAGCATAGAAGCGGGGCTGTAGGAAGTACATTCGCATGGCATCTGCAGACCAAGAATAACCTCATCGTCAGGTCGGAATCAGGCCGAACGGCATCAAGCACCCGCACAAGGGATGCATGCTCACCGAGCAGTACGAACATCGTCTGCTGCACCGCTGCTGCATGTCCATCAGTGCTGCCGCCGCCAGCCTGCCGCTGGACGTGCATCCAGCAGAATAGCAGGCCCGACTTGACTGTACGTGCGAGAATCACCGTCAGAAGCCCATGTATGAAACCCAAGGCAGTGGCACGAAGCTACACCAAGACACTTTGCCCATGCTGCCTTTTGACACACCCCATCACCTTGCGAGAGGTCGTGCAAGGCCGCCTCCCTCCTGTTGAATGCCTGCAAGCCAGGGGCTTGACGGTAGCATATCAGTATACGACTCTACAAAGAGCGCATCGACATGAAGGCCGTGTAAGCATGCCCGTGTCCCACCTGGTACACGCACAGCAAGCATGGCAGGATGATGAGGAAGCCAATGTAGCTGAGGTCCAAGGGAAACTGATCGTCGTTGGGCCCTGAAAGCATTGTCATGCTTGAGTGTCATGTCGAGTGTCAACAGCGATCTCGCAAGCTGCACCGGACAGCGCTGCACTCACCGTAGCTGAAGAATGCTATTGATACAATTGTCATGACGCCTGTGAATACGGTCAGCCATGTCTGTGTTAGCAGCAGCGTCCAGAAGGCTGATCCCACGTCCCGCGTCTGACGAGCCGCTGTGAGCGCCTGTGAGCTGCAATTCAGGACCTCTGACTGATCCAGCAGCAGCACGCCCCTGCGCCGCACACAGCGTCAGTATTGCGCACTGCGCCACAAGAATAGGTGCTCGCATCCGGCGATTGGCCCTTTATATTTCCACCACTGAGACAGAGATGGCTGCCTCGTACAGCAGAGCCACAGCACAACGCACTGCACCAGACACTTTCGCAGTGCCTTAAGTCTCGAATGGAGCGCGCTGTTGTTCACCTAGAGTGCATGCTGAAAGGCGCTGCTCGTTGGGTCCCGACCGACGATCTGTGCGCTACATCTGGCGGAGCAATGTCCATGCCTGCTCGATGTGTTTCCTCCCGCGTTCAGCCGTGGAGGTTTGGACCCAGCTGTCGTTCCTCGATCAATTCGCCAAGCTTGTCTGTCACAAGCGGCTTGCGGCTGTGGATGCGTCGTCGGAGCTTGAGGTGCAAGAAGTCGGCTGAGATTGGTCTTAACGGTTAAAACAAGGTGCGACACCGCGTGCTGGGCCACTGGGTCTCAGGCTGTCAGTCGGTGTCAGACATCGGGGTCACATGGGTTCGCCAGCTCAGCTTGTACATCCTGTAGGATGCAGGACGTTGTCCTGTGTTACTGTGGACATCTGCAACAAATGTTTATCGCGGATTGCTGCTATTTGCAGCGTGATGCGTGACGGTTGCGCCTGTGCTGCTTCTGAGATCCGTGTGTCTGGCTACTCAAAGTCCCATGTACCAATACACTTGTCAATGTTCAAAATGGGCACGGCAGGCACAGGATGTCTCCGTGCGCAGGCACAACCTGGCCAGTCAGGCCTCAAGCTGGGGCTACAAACAGTATACTGTAGTGTTCAGTGTATGGAGGGTTCAGTACACTGAATACACACTGCTGGTGGCCCATCAATGCCATCATATGCCATGAGGCATTCCACATGTCGCGGCACCAATCTTTGAAGCCGATCATGGCTTCCGCCGCCGTGGGTTCAGTACACACCCAGCAACGTAGCAGCCGCAAAGGCGAGGAACAGAGTCCCGCCAAGATAGCCGATGGTCTTCTCGGACAGATACTTCGAGGCGAAGGCACCCCCCAGCACAGCCAGCAGCGTCGCAATTGCATGGCCAGCTATTGCACCGCCCGCCACGCCTGTTTGAGGGCACCACAGACAATCAGCAACGCACGTGGTCCCATCAGAAGGCTGGACGTCCACAGCAGCACTCTTGCGTCCAGAGGTGCATCATCTCACCAACTGGTGACTGCGAGACCGCCAGCACTATCGTCGCCAGCATTGACCGGTCGCCCCACTCAGCCACGAAGATCAGCGTCGCCACCTGGACGAAGGCCTGCCATGCCGACTTGCCGCTGATCCTGCCACTTGCCTCAGCTGAGTCGACTGAGTCCCGCGCCCCCTCCAGCTCCCCGCCATCCGCCCCCTCTGGTGTGTCCCAAGCATCCTGCTTGTACATGCCACACCCTGATGCAACCTACTACTTGGTCTTTTGCCTCGAGCTCTGCAAGGCCGTCAGTTTTGGCAGCTGACATCCACCAGCCCAGGAACATGCACGTTGCCAAACTCACCTTGATGGTGCGGATGCCAAAGTACACCAACAGCGCGACGCTGGCCCACTCGCCGATTGGCAGCCCGCTCTTCATGAACTCCGGCACGTGCCGGAAGGATTGACCAATTGCCACCGATATGACGGTCATGACTGACAGTGATAGCAGCGATGCACTGAAGCTGAGCCAGCGACCAAATTTGGCTGCCAGCAGCGCTGCAATGAAGAATGTCTTGTCCCCGATCTCGGACAAGAATATCAATGAGAAAGCCGCCGGAAAGCCAGATCTGCCAAGCTGCGACTTAGCTACATACTCCTGCATTGCATGTACCATTTGTGTGGAGCTTGCAAGCACTCTTGCACTACTCACAGCAGCGACATGCAGAGTCAGACGTCTCATGTGGCTACCTTCAGTGATGCTGTGTACCCTTCTTTATATAACCACAGCAGCCCTGTGGCCGCTATGACGATCATTGACGCAGTCCAGAGCTTGTTACGAACTGCTGCCCTACAATAGCATTCAGCATGGATCAGCATCGGTTGTGCAAGCGACGAGGTCTTTCTAAGACATCTGTGGACTCTTGAAGCTGCTGCATCAACGACGCACTGCTCAAGCTCCGGCGGCCGAGCTGGCGGCATGGATGCATCACTCGCGCTCCCTTCACTGGCACTGGCTTGGCAGCACAGTCTGTCACGGACGTGGCTTTGTCGGTGCCCATGTGCGTGCGCCCTTATGCCGCACCGCTGGGCGTCACCTGCTGTACGCGCAAGGCCACTGAGCTTGGCATGGCAGCCAGCTGACACCGTCAAGTACGCATGATTAACAGGCATATGTGGAGCAATGTGTTCGCCACAACAGTGCGTACCTGTCCTCCTCGAGCGTGTCTCCACAAACGGCCGCCGCAACGAGATGTAAGGGGGTGACAGCTGCAATGACGCTGCGGCATGCAGATGCAGCCTCTTGCCGCTCTGCAACCTGGGCGCATGAAACAAACCAATGTCTTGCAGGGAGCCTCTCTCCACAGTTAACAGATCTGTATATGAGATCTGCATCAGAGCTCCTACCTGCACGTCCAGGGACTATGTTGCATTGCTGACTGCATCGGGGGAGTTGCCACCACCCCTCCTTGCAGCGACACCAAACGGAGGGTGAGGCAGGTCCTGAGGCGTGTGGCTCTGTGGATGCGAGAGCGTTACAATGACCACAGTTCGCTGGTGTGGATCACGGGAAACGGGACACAGGGGTCACGCCACCTCTGGCACACCTGACTTGAAGCTGATGTGGCAGGTGCCTCCCGCCATATTTGTGAGTAGCGTGACCTTACGCTACTAGGTGTCGTTGCAAGTCTGGCAACATGCATACATGCGTCGATGTATGTGACTGGCACTTCTTGAGCGCCCAGCATCCTCCTGCTGTCACTTTGTTCAAACTCGACCGCTGCTTGAACGCTGGAAGGTGTGTCTTCCAGAAACTGTGAGAGAGTGCTGCAACTGCCAGCTGCCCCGACTGTCAGCAACGCCTCGCCCCTAGTTCCAACTCAGGCATTGGCCTCACTGCTTGCGATAGCAGGAGCGCCCGTGGCTCTGCTGCGCATTGACAACAATTCGCACCAGACACTTATCAACAGCGGCACGACGGTGAACGGTCAGGCATGAGACAGGAGGCGCAACTGCCAACTTCAGCTTCCAGCAGTGGGCTTTGATTTTAACTCGGCGACACTCACAATATGGAGGATGTGTTTGAGGATGCGGGCGGCGATGCGCTACCAGAGGATTTCCAGACCATGTCAGCGGACGACCTGAAGCGCCGCAGCCGGCTGCTGGACAACGAGATCCGCGTGCTGCGGGACGAGAGCACGCGGCTGGGGCTGGAGCAGAGCGGGCTGAAGGAGAAGATCAAGGACAACAAGGAAAAGATCAAGCTGAGCAACCAGCTGCCGTACCTGGTCGGCAACGTGGTTGAGATCCTGGACGTCAGCCCAGATGACGAAGAGGTCCGCCTGCAACCTTCAAGAGGGATGTAGGACACGTGCGTCAGTGTGCTGCGACAGCATGTGGCAATGCACGGCGCGAGACTGCCCGGGCATCGGATGCCCTGTGCGCTCTGCCCCAGGCTGCATATGACACACCACGGCTCACCGAGTGGCGTGCACTACATGCACAGGAGGACGGCGCGGCGGTGGACCTGGACAGCCAGCGGCAGGGCAAGTGCGTGGTGCTGAAGACCAGCACGCGGCAGACGATCTTCCTGCCAGTGGTGGGCCTGGTGGACGCCGACAAGCTGAAGCCGGGCGACCTGGTGGGCGTCAACAAGGACAGCTACCTCATCCTGGACACGCTGCCCGCCGAGTACGACTCCCGCGTCAAGGCGATGGAGGTGCGGCGGCGCCACGCCCTCCGTCATTTGCAGGGCTGACCTGTTGCGGTGCACCGGGTTGCAGCATGCCGTATTGAGCGTACCAGCGTGCCAAGGCTGATGCTTAGCAGCAGGCTGCGGTGGCGACCGTGATGCAGACGCGCGCGCTGTGTGTGCATTACAGTCGCGACACCTTGCTGAAACACATCCTCAATAGGCCATCCCATGTGTTGCAGGTGGATGAGAAGCCGAGCGAGGATTACTCCGATGTCGGCGGCCTCGACAAGCAGATCAAGGAGCTGGTCGAGGCCATCGTGCTGCCGGTCACGCACAAAGACAAGTTTAAGGCGCTTGGCATTCGGCCGCCGAAAGGTCTGCTGCAGCATGGCTGAAGGGTCTCGGCCTGGCATTTGCAGCCGAGGCAATGTGCCTGTGTATCAGACGTCAGACTGTCGCATTTGCTGATGCTGCGGCGCAATGTCGGATGCAGGTGTGCTGCTGTATGGGCCGCCGGGCACAGGCAAGACCTTGCTGGCACGTGCGTGCGCGGCGCAGACCAATGCCACGTTCCTGAAGCTAGCAGGCCCACAGCTGGTGCAGATGTTCATCGGCGACGGCGCAAAGCTGGTGCGCCCCCCACCATCTGTGGCTGCCAGGTTTTGCGCAGCGTCCCACAGCAGACGGGCAGCCATGTAGTGTAGGTGTGATTTTGTGCCCGGGGCAGATGGTGTATGAACGCGCTGTTGCTGCAGGTGCGGGATGCGTTTGCCCTGGCCAAGGAGAAGGCGCCAGCAATCATCTTCATCGACGAGATCGATGCCATCGGCACAAAGCGCTTTGACAGCGAGCTCAGCGGGGACCGCGAGGTGCAGCGCACCATGCTGGAGCTCCTCAACCAGCTGGACGGCTTTGGCAGCGAGGAGAGCATCAAGGTGTGAGGCTGGGACACCGCGGGACACTCGAACGCATGCAGCTTCCAGCAGCTGCACTGCACCTTGGACGCGGCGCGATGCTTCCAGTGGCGGCATGGGTGCAATGATGCCTGATCGGAGGCGCGAGCATTGGAGGCTGACCCAGCGGGTGTTGACATTCTCAGGTGATCGCCGCCACGAACAGAGCAGACATCCTGGACCCGGCGCTCATGCGGTCGGGGCGGCTGGACCGGAAGGTCGAGTTCCCGCACCCCAACGAGGACGCGCGCGCCAAGATCCTGCAGATCCACTCGCGCAAGATGAACGTCGGGTGCGTGCTGCCTTGCTGCGTGCATCTTGCTGTCTGCACCCGAGTGGCACAATGAAGTGCTGCACATGCTGTCTACTGTCTTCTCTGTTCCGATGTGGACTGCTTCCCGGTGCTGCTGCGCAGGCCGGATGTCAACTTTGAGGAGCTGGCGCGGGGCACGGACGACTTCAACGCGGCGCAGCTCAAGGCGGTGTGCGTGGAGGCGGGCATGCTGGCGCTGCGGCGCGATGCCCTGGAGGTCAACCACGAGGACTTCAACGAGGGCATCGTGCAGGTCCAGGCCAAGAAGAAGGCTAACCTGGGGGTGATGTACGCTTGATCAGGGGTGGCGACGTGAGCAAAACCCCTGTGTGCAGGGCTGTGAGCCGACGCCACAGAGCAGGGCCATGTTGCTCTGTGTGGAGCTCACGGTGTGCAGGACATAACGCGTTTTGCTGGAAGATTGATGCTGAAGACAGCAGGGCCACGCATGTTGCTAGTCAGGCTGGATGACGGCGTGCAGAACTGCTGAAGAGGGCTGGTCTGGGATCTGAATAAGCTTGGAACGTCTCGTTCAGCCTATCCCTCTTGTACAAGCCAGCACGTTACGGGTGCTGCTGCTATCTACCGCTCTACATGCACAGCGCACGTCTCTCAGCTCGCCGTCAACACCTGAATATACTGTCTGAGAGTGGTCTGCAGGCCTTTGTCCAGGTAAACCGCAGCGCCTGCGAACGCCACGACCACAAGCGCGACACGCAGCTTGCGACGGCGCGCTGCCGCAGCCTCCTGCTGCTGAGACAGCTGTGGGGCCTCCCGCCGCAGCAGCGCGTTCAGCATCGCGCCCAGGAACACTGCCAGCACCGTGCTGGTCAAGCAGCACACGTTGTAGGGCATGCTGAAGTCCGGCTGCGCCAGCTGCACGACGGCGCCCTCGCTGGTCGCCTGTGTCTGGACCTGGGCCCTCTGGTGCTGAAACAGCGGGCTACCCAGCTGCGATGCCCTGAACCGTCCCGTGTTGCAACCGCCTGGCAGCAAGGTGACCAATGTTGCTGGCAGGTCCAAACCCCTACAGCGAAAACACCATCGTTAAAGCATGGTGCAGGGGTGACTTCTATATTGCAGTGTGCAAGAGAAGCTTTCATCCCACCAGGGCTGCAAGTGGCTGACCTGGAAGCATCGGGAGGGTGTTCGAAGACTGTCAGATACGCCTTTTGAAAATCGATGCTCAGCGTCATCGACTTTGTGCCGCTTGGCACAGCCAGGCACAGCTCCAACTGAGCTGGCGAGGTGCGGTTCTCGCCGGGCATGATGCGTCGCCGTGCAACTGCAGCTTCCGGAGCTACTGCCTGCACAGTTGCAAATTGTGACCGCTCGAGTTATATAGCTCTGCATCTGCTGCCGACACCAGCAGCATACAGCAGGATCAGAGGGCAACCCAGCGCACCTGGCCATCATAGCGGAGCCTCAGCGTGTGCAGCCACAGCTGGGCCCACCAGGGGACCACCTGAAGTATGCACAGCTGCATGCTGCTGGTGCTGACAGCGTCCTGGGCTGCCGCGCCTTGGCGTGCTGGGTCTGCTGCAGTGGTGTGCAGCTGGCTAGTGCTTGGGGCGTCCCATGCTGCTGCATTCAGGTTAGCCTGCACGAGTATGCGGCCGCGCTCCTCACCTCGTCCCGTGACATGCCTGTACGCCAGCAACCACCTCTCAGCTCTGATGTTGTCTGATGTTGACACGGGGTGTAGGCGATCCAGCTAGACAGGGAACATGATAGTACACATGGGCAGACATATAGCCTGCCTGTGCACAGCTAATGCCGGCTGGTCTGCAGCGGGCAGTGCGCCGGGCATGGCTTGCGGCCGCTGAACATGCAGCTGCAGCGGAGCTGATGCATTTAGCGGGTAAGTCAGGATGATGGACTTGCCATCCTGCTGCATATGTGCGGGTGCCACAGAGAGGCCAAGCTGCTGTGCTGCGTGCTCGCTGCCGCCCGGCGGCAGAGCGCTGTCCCACGGCAGCCGCACATGCACGTCACTGCGGGCCGCCAGCGGGCACGCACCCCTGGCATCGTGCCCAAACAGGCTGCGCAGGCTCCATCCGCCGTTCGTTTCTGCTGGCAGCAGCAGCGTCAGCGTCTGTGCCAGCCGAAGCCGCGTGCTGCCATCGGCTGCTGTAGCGGCCGTCAGTGATGCTGTCAGGGAGGTGTACGGCGATGAGAACACCGTGGGGCCGTGCAGCAGCGCTGACAGGCCTGCGGCTCCACGGCATGGCAGCAGCCGCAGCCAGGGCGTAAGGTTCTCCGTGCAGACAGCCTCGCGGGGGAGCGTTCCGTACGTCCAGTCGGACCTGCAGGAGGCTGGCGGTTGTCCCTCCACTGATCTGCATGCCTCACGCGCCAGCATGCCTGCCGAGACAGCAGAGGGGTGCTGCCACACCTCTGCTCACCTGAGATGCCCACGCCCAGCCCCCGGGCCGAACGCAAATGCCGGCGTGGTGATGTGTTCCTTAGCATCCAGAAAGTTGAGCGAGCCACAGAAGATGCCGCTGAGGCCGTGCGCCAAGGCACCCCAACTGCTCCGCTCCGCCTGCAGAGCCACACATGCACCACCGGCATCAGCTGCCAACACTGGTGGGGCCCGCGCTCCTTTCAGCCGCAGTGCGGCTGCGTCTCCGATGTCTCCAGGGTGTGCAGGCTCACCTCCTGGCTCAGCCCCTGCCGGAACTGTGCACGGAGCTGTGCGCCCGCAGGCGCCGCCGGCAGCGGCGCACGACCCCAGCGGCGGGCGTGCTGCGTGACAAATCCACACGTGACCGCTGGGCAACGCATGAACAGGGCATGTGGTGCGCTGAGTTCAGGCAGCGGTGCGTTCAGCCAGGTCGGGCGGGCGGCTCACCCAGCGCCCTTGCGTCAACGCCAAGTGGAACTCTGACACATTTGTCACGGCAAACAGCTGGTCCACGACTCTCGGGAACAGCACATGGCTGCTGCCGGGCGCCCCTTCAATCTGAAAATGGAGGTGCGCCTGCAGCACAGCGGACGCCGACAGCCTTGGCTTGGGATCGTGTACGGCACGGCCTGCTAACATGATGAAACACGTTTTTGACGCCCTAGCTTGATCTCACACCACCCACCGCCACGAGGTTGCCCTGCACAGGCTGCAGCAGGAGCTCCTCTGAAAACCGGTCAGGCAACGCCGCCGCTGATGTTACGCTGCGCGCAACCGTGGCCGTCAATAGCACAGCCAGCCACCACCTGGTGCTGTGCACCATACGGTGTCGCACCGATCGCAGCAAGCACGCACACGCCGCTGGATCATGTGAAAAGTGTCATTGCCGTGCTGTTCGTGCATCGCTTTTGCATCCAGGCACCCTGGAGGGGTTGTCCCTGCTATCTCTTGAGGAGCACCCGGGCGCATATTCGATGTTGATCGCGGCGCGGATTTCAAAAGGAGCTGCTGCGTTGCTCACGACGCATAGCAAGTTGCACGCCGAGCTTGTTGTGAACGTCCCTGCTCGGTGGGATTTCGAAAGCAGAGGTGCCCCGTGCATGCACCGTTACAGCACTTCAACGCAGCAGGCTTCACCTGCCGGGTGACGTGACTCTCAGCTCTGAGAAGCGCGCCACCTCTGGCCGCCTGGCAGGGCACAGGGCACAGAGCGCCATGCTCGCAGCGCAACAGCTTGGCGAGGGTATCGTCAGATTGTCAGGGTGAGCGGACCGTTTTCCCATACTGGTTAGAATTTTAAGGCCCCCGCCTCCTACAGGAGCATTCCAGGGAGGTCTTCTAGCCCACCGGATGTCCACATGGGTCCTGCAAAGTCGCAGGCGGCCTGGCGTCTTTTGCAACGTCAGCTTCTCTACACAGCCAACATGCCGAGCTGGCCGCTCGCATGGGGCCCTGGGCGCGCCCCGGCAGTCAGCACAGGCAGCTGGCATCCGCCTGTGCCGCTCGCAGCAGCACGACCGCGTGCCGTGCGACACAACTGCCCGAGGTGAACCCCTTCAGCGACCCATATGACACACCGCGCTGACAACGCTGCCTGCGTCATGGAAACGATGCGTGCTGCGAGTGTACGGAATGTACGTGTGGGCTGTGGGCTTCGAACTCCTTTATCGTTCGTGCCCATGTAGCCTCTGCGGATGGGCAGCCGCAGTGCCTGCCGGAAGAGGATGGCTCGGTGCTGGTGCGCGATGACCTGGACGCCCTGCTCGAGGTCAGCAGTAGGGCACCACCGCGTATCAAGCGTGTCCACAGCCGTGGCATATGAGTCCTTGTACACCTTGCCCGTTGTCAGTAGCCATTCATGCACTGCACTGCTGTCCTTGCCGCTTAGTGGCTCGCTGTGCAAGCGCAGGTGCTGCCGCCGGACATCAGGGGGCCGCTGGTGGAGCACCCGCAGCGTTCCAGCCTTCTTGAGGTGTGGGGCTGGCAGCATTGAGTCGTCTGCGGCTGCATGTCGGTTGTATGTGCCACGTGACAGCGCCACAATCTGATGCTTTGCAAATAAAGGTGGTGCTTGACCTTGGGCGCCGGCCAGAGGCGCGCTTCCTGGGGGTCATGGGGGGCGAGTACCTGCGGGATGAAGAGGTGCGCAGCAGCGACGCATCCAGCAAGCACGCTGACCGCAGCAGCTGCGCTTTGCATGTGTGCCGCACCAAGTGGCACACACTTTGCGACCCGGCACGCAGATCACGTGGGAGGACCTGAAGGCAGCGGAGGAGGCGGTGGGCGAATTTGGCGGCGACAACAGGGCGGGCGTGCAGGGCACCCTGCACCGCATCTCGGCGCTGCGCAACCGCAAGGGCACGGTGGTGGGGCTGACCTGCCGCGTGGGCCGCGCCGTCACGGGCCACATGGACATGATCCGTGACATGATCGAAGGTGGCTCCTCGTGACTGCAACAGGCCATGCGGCACAGCTCTCAGTGCTCCTCCCAACAGCAAGAGCACACCAACCCTGCTGCGCATAGGCAGCACCATGCCTGACAACCTGAAGACCACCAGTAGCACCATGGTTATCTGCTGAGACACAGTCCGTGGCTGTTTGCAGTGCCGCACTCACTCCTGTTCCTCGGCAGACCAGGCGTGGGGAAGACCACAGTCATCAGGTGTGGCTTGCACTGCTGAGGCTGCACCGTTGGATTACAGGGATTGGATTGCATCTGCCAGGCAATGCTGACTTAGAGGAGGCTCACGTGCTATGTGTCCCACCCCACAGGGAGATGGCGCGGGTGCTGTCAGACGACCTTCACAAACGAGTTGTCATCGTAAGTAGACACTGTTTGCGTCATGTCATTGTGTGATCGTTGGTGCTGCAGGATGTTGCTGATGTGGAGTTCATCCTCAAATGCTCCTGTTGCTCACAGGTTGACACCTCCAACGAGATTGGCGGTGATGGTGATGTGCCGCACCCCGCCATCGGCGGCGCGCGGCGCATGCAGGGGCCCGACCCGTCGCAGCAGCACCGCGTCATGGTCGAGGCGGTGGAGAACCACATGTGAGGGCGCCCAGCTGCTCTGCCTTATTGCGGTGTCACCCTGCTGTCCGCCTGCGTGCAGACATGCAGGGCTAACTGCTGCGCAGTGTACAACTGGGCTGCGGCCACCAGTCACAAGCTGCGTGGCACCTCATGCAGCCCGGAGGTCGTCATCGTGGACGAGATCGGGACTGAGGCAGAGGCCCTCGCCTGCCGCAGCATTGCTGAGCGCGGAGTACAGCTGGTCGGCACAGCACACGGGCAGCTTCTGGAGAACTTGATAAAGGTTGGCACTCCTTGCCTTCGTCATCGCTCAAGGCGACATGTGCTGCTGTTATTGCTGTACAGCTGGTGTTTGCGCAAACACCCTGCTATTGCAATTGCGGTCAAGCTTCCCAGTTCTCAGCAGTGGGGCCCTTATGCTGACATCTAGTTTCCTGCTCTGCAGAATCCCACGCTGTCAGACCTCATCGGCGGCATCTGCTCCGTGACCCTCGGTGCGCACCTGATTGCCAGCAGGTGTCCTGCTGCATGTATGCTCCAGCTCCTGTAACAGTTAGCAAGACATGCAGCAGCTTCTGGCGAAACATCATGGAGCTCAGACTTTAGACTGCCTGACCCGTGCCTCTTCGCACTCACAGGTGACGAGGAGGCGCGGGCGCGCGGCACCCAGAAGAGCATCCTGGAGCGCAAGGCGCCGCCCACCTTCCCGCTGGTGATCGAGATGCGGGAGCGCGCCTGCTGGGTCACGCACTGGGTGGAGGACTCGGTGGACTGCCTGCTCCACGGCAAGGACCCCGTCGTGCAGGTGCGCCGGGCGTGCAACCCACGCGCTGCTCACCTGCTGTGCCTAGCTGTCCGGCTGTGTTTGTGCCTGAAGCTGCAGTGACTGTCAGCGCCCGATGGCTGTGGTTCATGCGCTTCACCGTGCCGCATGTCGATCCACCCTGCAGCTGCGCCGGCGGCAGCCGGGCGTGAAGGACGTGGTGGTGGAGGAGCAGCGGTACGACAGCCTCAACACCACCGGCGTGTCGCCGGACAGCCTGGCGCCGCCCTTCGACACCATGGCAGCCAAGCCGGAGCCGGTGCTGGCTGTGGACCCGGCCGTGGCGGCTGTGGAGGAGGCGCTGCTAGGCATCGCGCCGCCCGACGGCCCGGCGTTCGGCGCCACCTTCAATGCCTCCGACCCAGACGACCCGTGAGCTCAGCTGCACTGCTGGTTTTGTTCACTCTGAACATTCTGCATTGCAGCAGTCTGCAGCTGGTATCGGTGCTGGGCTCAGGATGAGAGTGTGTGTTCCATCGTACACAGATATGCGTGGGCGCAGCGTCTCAGAAACATCCCAGACAAGGTGTACAATTGCTGCTGTCGTCCGTTCATCCTCGGTTCTGCATGCCAGCAGCAGCATGACCTCACAGAGCAATTGGAAGAGCCCGCCATTGAGCTTGCCCTTGGCCCTGCAGGACGCGCTCCAGGAACTGGCATATGCGTCATCCAGGGGAGGCGGGCATGTGGTCAATGGCGTGCCGCACTCCAGCGGTCGCCGTGGGGCCAAGTTCAGCTTCACCCAGGGCACTGGCGGGGGCGGAGGGAAGCGCAACAGCACGAGGCGCAGCGCTGCTGACAACAACCGCCGCCGGTCCTAGTGCCCTGCACGCCGCGCTGGCTGCAGCCCGGGTAGCATGGACACCTAGCCTGTATGATGACTTGGTTACCTACTGCATTGTGTGTATGTTGATATGTCAGAGACGGCTGCACAGGAGCAGGCGATTCTTTTGTGGTGCTACAGAGCGCAGCTGCCAAGTTTCATGACGATTGCTATTCGTGGCAGCGAGTGTCTGGGGGGTGGGTAGTGGGGTCTCAGTCGGCAGCGGCAGCATTACAGCAGCATTGCAACACACAATAGTTGAGACAACCTGATTTCGGTCCTGAATTGCAACGAGCCTGCTGTATGAAGCAGACCAAGCAGACAATGTGTACAAGTGATTGAGCACCCAGTGTACACAACCTAATCAACACACCATGCCCATGACTGGCTTGCCCTCAGAGGGCGGCTTTGGTGCAGCAGATTCTCGTGCGTCCAGCACTGCCGAAAAGAACTCAACAACCTGAGTGTGCACTGAAGGCGCGCCCAACGGATCGGAGGGACTGACCCAGCCCAGATGACCCCCAACGGGCGTCACTGCACCATAAACATATGATGCTCTGCAACTGCTGCGAACAGGTGGTAGTCATGCCACACTCGATCATCCTTGAAGTCATTGCCATGAGTACACACCTTCCAGTATGCAGTTGTCGTTTGCTGCCAGAGCCTCGTAGGGGATGCCTTCAGCAGGTGCAATGGGGTCGTCTGCCGCCTGCACTTGTAGCAGTGATTGCTCAGCGAGGTCCTCAGCTTCAGTGTGGCAGGATTGAACCACGAGGGACACAATGCTTTACTGCTGATGGACACGTCGTGAAGGTTCTGATCCGACACGTTTCGGGTGCGAGCTTGCCTGAATGCACAGCGTTGGGATGGTGATGTCTGGCACCGCCTTTGCTGACGAGGAGCCCTCGTAGTAAGCGTCAACACTCGGCCAGCCTGCAGCCGCAGCATCACTGACTGAGCTTGGGGTGCATCTTCTATGCATCACACTGCAAATGAACAAAGTTGTGGTAAACTGGCTGCACGCAGCCCACCAAATGCCACGCGCGTGATCGCATCGTCAAACTGGCGGATGGTCTTGCAGTCGGCTGCAAGTTGTGTGTCGAAGGCTTCGGCCCGACGCAGGAACAAGGGCATGTGCCTGCAGCATAACCAAGGATCAATCACACCTGCTGCTGCTGCCCTGGCCAGTGTGTTTGCATGTGTGCAGGGGTCGACGTACCGCCTGTAGATGGTGCTGAGCGACTGCGCGAGGCGGTAGTCATAGAACCTATTGAATCCCTTTTCAAAGTTTGCATTTGCGAGTGGCAGATTGAACGGGTTGCCTGCATGCCGGCAGGGATGGCGCTCGTTTCGTGATCGATCCAGATATCTGATTGATGGTCATGCAACAGCGCGAAAGCGCAAGCCTACATAAAGATGCCGCTGCCACAAAAGGCGCCTCGGCACCCTCCTCCCCAAGGTACCTGTGAAGCAACCGAGCAACCAGGTCGGAAAGGCGAGCGCACCTAGTAAACCCTTGCCAGCATGTGATGCAAAGTATCCATGCAGTGACCACCACGCCAGGCATCTGCATCACCCACTTCATCAAAATGTTGGCACCCAGCGACCAGCCGACAGCAACGAGTGGCGATGAAGGGAACTGCTCCACCAGATAATTGGTGACACGCCGCGTGTCCTCCGTATAGGATGCGGAGTAGAACTGTGGTGTTGTGACTGGGCTGTCGGATGTGCCTGCACACAGCGCGCCCAGCATTTGCTGCAAATTCACTCCATTCTTCTGCAATGCCAAGCGCATGCTGCCATCAAACTCAGCACAAGTGCTGACTGCACTTCCCCTCACCCCGGCCATTGAACACCACAGCTCGCAGCCCCCGCTGCCTGGCCTGCTTGACCATGTGCTGCACATACACGTCGTGCGATCCACCTACAGGAGGGCAACTGTCTCCTGTTTTCCTGGAGCCGAAGAGTGCATGGTGCTCTTGGTGATGTTCACTGGATTGCACGCTATTGACCATCCAGCTCAGCGCACCGGTGAGGCCAGGCAACAGCAGCACCACCGGCGCATCTGCAGGCAGCTCCTGTGCGTGGCACACCGCACAGTCGTGTGTTCATCGTCTGCTGCATGTGTCACCACGAGGACCTGGTGCGGCAGCTGGCCGGTGTCGTGGCACTCACCAGTTCCGGCGGCAGCAGCTCGTAGTCAAGTGCAATAGCAGCACCGTCTGGCATGATAACACATCGCCTGTAGTATTGTACGCTGGGGTTGGTGCGCACAACCGCTGCAAAGATGGTCTCAACGTGCCCGTTTGTAAGAAAGGGGCATGCTCGGTATACAGCTGCGAGGCTTGGACACTGGTCCACAATTGCCTCTATGAGCCCCGCCTTGCGATACTGCAGGTGCGGCACTCTGCAAGCAGGGGACCGTCAGGTCGTAAGCTCTTCAAGCCCGAAGCTCTTCAATTCGAGCGCATATGAAATCATACTGCCCTTGTTGTGCTGTGTGTGGCATGGCGGCACCTGGGAGTGCAGCCCGTCAACCATCGAAGGCTCACCTGGTCTTTCTGCGTGCATCGGCAAACGCAATGGCACTCAGACCCGCTGCCAGAGCACCAGCGACGACGGGCCATTTGATGTTGGCCAGCAGCACCATGTCGCTGCCGCTCACCAATGCTGCTGCCGCAACAGCAGCAGTGCGCCGGGTGCTAGTATACTGCCGGCGGTGCTGCGAGGCTGGCAGCACGGAGCATTTCCTCAGATAGTCTGCAGATGTCATCAGGGTCGTCAGCAGGCATGTCGTCCGAGGATTCATACACAAGCTCGAGCATCATCGCAGCCATGCATGGGGCTTGCTTGCTGCTTGTCAACTGCTGGCGCATGATTGTGCTGTCTATCCACAGAGCAGTCTTTCACACCTGTTGGCTTATGCTGACCGTGTATGCTGGTAACGGCAGCACGCATCCAAGCATGCAGTGCACCTGCGTATCCCTGCGTTCAGGTGCTGCAATATACCCGTGTTTATTGGACGTGCCTGACAACTTTTGTGAAGGTGAAGTGGCTGTCGCGAGCCTACAATACAGTAGGCTGCAGATGCTGTTTCAAAGATTCCTACTGTGAGTCTGTGACAAAGTCATGCATTGTGGACGGGGAGTGGCGAGCGGAAGCAGCCACAGCAGGGGCCGGTTACGTACACCCTCTGACGAAAACCAGCGTGTGCAATGCGGCCATGCTGGTATTGCTGGCAGACCTAGTGCTGCTCCAGCCCTAGCTATCTGCAGCTGAGGTGACCACGCCCGTCCAGAGCCGCCGCTTGTGATACTCCTGGACCTGTTGGAACCTCACGTTGCATTTGCGTAGTCAGCACACAGGATGGTCGAGACTTCCACTCAGGCGGTGACAGAGCCTACGGCACCTGCAGCAGATGCCGATTTGACGGATGCACTTGCCAATGGCGAAGACGCTTATGCGGGCATGTCCAAGGGGCAGATCAAGAAGGCAAAGGCCCGGGCCAAAGCTGCCCGCGAGGCTGCAGATGGCAGCGCGCCTGTGACGGACGCAGAGCCAGGCAGCGAGCCAGCGGCTACAAATGGGCATGCGAACGGCTCGGCAAACGGTGCAGCACCCCCGTCCAGCAAAAAGAAGGGCAAGAAGGCTCTCAAGCAGACGGATCCGCCCAGCATCACCGTCAAGCGGCTGTTCCCAGACGGGGTGTACCCTGAGGGCGAGTGGCAGCCGTACAAGCAAGAGTGCGCAGGAGTCAAGACACCCTTGGTGGCACCCACAGGCTGCACCGCAGATGCTGTGCTTGCAGTACTGCGTACGGTTGTCAACCCTTCTGCAGCACGCTCAAGGATGCTGGGCTCCTGCAGTCAGCGCTGGCGGGAAACAGATGAGGAGAAGCGCGCACTGGACCGCTCCAACTTTGACATGATCAACGAGGTCCGCCAGGCAGCCGAGGTCCATCGACAGGTGAGCACATGCGCACTCGCCGCAGGCACGTGAGTGTGCATGCTGTCTGATGGTCACGTTTGGGACGCGCATCCTGCGGTGCAGTCAGCCCGTGCTGTTCACATGCCGATGACCGTCCTGCAGGTGCGGCGGTACGTGCGAACAATCGCAAAGCCAGGCATCCTGATGGTGGACCTGTGCGAGAAGTTGGAGAACTCGGTGCGGGCCCTCATCGAGGAGAACGGGCTGGAGGCGGGCATCGCGTTCCCCACAGGCTGCAGCCTGAACCACGTCGCCGCACACTGGACGCCGAATGCAGGTTAGTCAGACTGCGCTTAGTGTCGCATATCAGACAATGTTGTTGTCTTCAGGGTAAAACAACCGCAGGTCAGGCCAGCTACCGTTCGCTCTGCATCGCCCAGAGATGCTGAAAGTTCACAGCACCCATGTCAAGCCGTGGAACTGCTGGCCGTGCAGGCGACAAGACGGTGCTGGGCTATGACGATGTCATGAAGCTGGACTTTGGCACCCAGATCAAGGGCCGCATCATCGACAGCGCCTTCACCGTCAACTTCAACCCGAAGTACGACAACCTGACCGCGGCGGTCAAGGCCGCCACAGAGACGGGTGAGCGGGCGGGACGGACGAAGCGCTGCAGCGATTGCCACAGCTGGGTCGTCAGGCTGCCTTTCCGGTGGCATTGGCATGTACCAAGTCTGCAGCACCGCATGCTGGCTCGCTGCTGTGCGCAGGGATCAGGGAGTCGGGCATTGACGTGCGGCTCTGTGATATCGGCGCGGCCATCCAGGAGACCATGGAGTCCTATGAGCTGGAGCTTGATGGGCACACACACCAGGTGTGCATGTGAATCATGTGAAGACAGGATGTTCATGCTCTTCTCGCATACTGCCCATATCTACGTGCGTTGAATGGCAAGGTGCATTGGCATGTTTTCTCCAGGTCAAGTGCGTCAGGAACCTGAACGGCCACTCAATCAGCCCGTACCGCATCCACGCCGGCAAGAGCGTGCCCATTGTGAAGGGCGGCGAGGCCACCAAGATGGAAGAGGTGAATGGCAGTGAGAGCTGCCGGATGCATCAAAATGTCAGAATGTCACCCTGATTGGCCTGTCTGCCTTTGAGCCTCAGCTGGTGGACTCACTTGGTTGTGGCATGCGTAGGGAGAGTTTTATGCCATCGAGACGTTTGGCTCCACTGGTGCGCCTTCCTTCCTGCTGATCACTGAAATGACACTGCGTCTGGGCAGCAAAATTCATGCACATCACGCGCCCTTTGACAGCAACGATGTGTCATGGCTGATGTAGGCAAGGGGTATGTGCGAGAGGACCTGGAGTGCAGCCACTACATGAAGAACTTTGACGTGGGGCATGTGCCGCTGCGGCTGCCGCGTGCTAAGCAGCTGCTGGGCGTCATCGACCGCAACTTTGGCACCCTGGCGTTTTGCAAGCGGTGACCAGCTGTACACCTGACAGATTCGTTTTAATCGGTCCGTACGCACGTGTCAGTGGATGCGCGTGCTGCACATGCGCTTGGAATCAGGAATGGCACGTACGATGCAGGTTTCTGGACCGGCTAGGGGAGACCAAGTATGGCATGGCGCTAAAGAACCTGTGCGACGCCGGCATTGTGGACGCATACCCTCCGTTGGTCGAGAACAAGGGGTCATACGTCGCTCAGTTTGAGCACACACTCTTCCTGCACCCCACACGCAAGGAAGTGCTATCACGCAGCGAGGACTATTGATCAGCTCTTTTGTTTCTTTCGTTTGTCTCTTGACAGCAAGCACGTTGTCGGGTTGCAATGCCGATGTTGTTCACAGCAGCTCCGGTTTGAGCTGCACAACTAGCACTCGAGGCGATCCGGGGCGGGTGTAACACTCTTGTGCTGTGCCACAAAGGTCAAGGGTGAGACCTGCATTATGCGGCATGCATAGAATTCCCGACATCGGCCTTTTACCATGGTGTCTGCAGTTGTATACCGAGGCAAGACGCAGAGGCATGAGCAGGAGTTGAGCAAACTATCATGTACATTCGGCTGGAAGATAGAAACAGGAGAATGCTACAGTCAACCAGACGCCAAAACAAGCCACCACACATCATCACATGCTGCAGCTGCCACATGGTCGCTTGTATTCACCCGCTGCATGCCACTTGTCATGCAGCGCCTGGTGGCCAACTGGTTGAGGTTCACTCCGTTGCATCTGCAGGCAACAATGCTCAGTCGGCCCTGTCGTGGTTCATAGCACAGCACGTTCGAGTGCTACCCTCGCACCACATGCTTCTGAGTAGAAGGACTCGCTCTCACCTGTGATGCCGTCTGGCCCCACACTGAAGCTGGCATCGCGCTCGCCAAGTGACGGCGACGCCATGATCTTCATCGTGCGGTTCTCGCCGCGCCCCTTCTTCAGGAACAGTCTGGTCGTTGTCGCGTGCGCCATGATGTTGCCGCCAATGGGCTTCACTGATGGCCCAGAGAACATAGCTGCGCCGTCCAGGTTGGCAGCGACCACCTGGTAGCGCGCCAGTGACGTAGTCAGGCATGACCCTGGCGACTGCACAGAATGAACACCCCGCCATCCATGCACTTTGTTTCGTCTGTGTGTACATTGCGGTGCGTGGACCTGGTTAGTGATGACCACAGCCACACCAAACTGCGCAGCAAGCTTGCCCAATGTCCGCAAGAACCGCCCTGCAGGGAGGTGCAGTGAGCTTCAGCCATTAGGGCACTGCTAGCAGGTCACGATTAGAAAAATACAACAACTCCATGCACCACACTACATCGCATGCGCACAGTGTGAAGGAGGGTGCGCACCCAGTTGATTTTGCCGGCCAGCAAGTTCACCGCGGCCCAGGTACTCGACGCGGTACAGGGCTGTGGCGCTGTCCACGATGATGATGGCGAAGCGCGACTCGGACAGCATGCTGGCCGCCGCCATGAGCAGGTCGCCCTGCTGCTCCGTGTTGTGCGCCCGCGCGTACGCCACGTTGTCCAGCACATCGTCCGGGTTCATGCCGTACCTGCCGCCAGCCACACCCAGGCAGCCGATCAGCAGCCGCGGCGCACTGTCGGGCATATCTCCGGTGTTTGCCGGGGGACACACCTGTCCGCGGGCACACCTCTCTGCTATTTGCTGTAGCCGCTCAGGCCGGAACGTGCCCTCTGTGTCGATGTACATCGCCTTCCCCTCCGCCCCGCCCATGGAGATGGGCAACTGCAGCATATGGCGACAGGCTGTAGCGGTGGCATGCAGCAGGCTGTCGTCACGATGCGCTGCTCAGACAGTCAAGGCGATAGCCATGCCAAACCCCTGCAGGTATGCAACGTCACTGGCAGCTCCTCACCTGGCAGGTGACCGCAAGCGTGTGGCACATCTGTGTCTTCCCCGTGCGGAACTCACCGTACATCTCCGTGATGGCACCGCTCTCCATGCCACCTGGTGGACATCGTGCAAATGATGACACCAGGACGCAGATGGCGCCATGTCAGCGGTGCACTCAAGCGGGGGCTGCGGGCAACAGATGCAGCCACACCTTCCAGGATGGCGTCCACCTCCTTGCACCCCGTTGTGATTTTCAGCAACTCTCGCCGCTGCATAGCGATTTCCGTCGCTGTCACAAATCCCATGTAGCAGTTCTTCCCAGCTGCAGCACAATGGATGGCAGCCTAGATCAGGTTCTGCTGTGTGACGACCCAGCGATGGCGCAGTAGCCTGCAAGCTGTGTGCGATATCGAACCACACAAAACGGCTCGTTACAACAAGGTGATCCTGAGTGCCTGCCTGCTTCCTTGATCTTGTTGACCTTGGCCTCGCTGAGGCCCTTGACCAGCAGCAGCTCACGCTTTGTTGCATGCGCTACTGCCTCGATGACATGGTACGACGCCTCTCGCAGCTTCTTGATATCTGCTGCCGCGATGCCCATTTCCTGAAGAGTGATGGCCATCAGCTCAGCAGGCCCCTCATTAGCACGCGAGACTGCCGTGCACTGACATGGATGCGCAAAGCATGCCATGCCTTGTTCAGGTGCTCACAAGACATGCAGCATGTGTCAACCATCAGACAGGTTCGTCTGGCAGACCTGCAGCCGCTCGATTGGCTCGTTCACTGCCTGCACCATGTCTGCTTCGGCCTCTACTGCCTGCACTGCCACGTCCTGTTCCTCCTGTCTGCAGACCATTTGTCCATCCATCGCGGCCATTGGCCCCACTAGATGCTGGTGAACACGGCACTCCGGCGATGAGGACGCTCAAACAACCATCAGCCGTCGATGTTGATGCAAATACTCCGAAGACAGATTCGAACAGCTGGCTTTGAACGCTGCTGCGTGATACACTTCCTGGGGTTCTGATATCATACAGTTTACTGGACGCCTTGTGTAAGTGTTGTTCGCAAGCACGGCAGCGCAAGGTGCGTAGTGTATGTGGCGAAGCATAGCACGGCAAATCACGGGCAGGAAGGGTGGATGATGTGCTGAATACACATCACGTGCGGAATGCTTTCTTGAGGTGCACCACATGCGTTGTTGTGGCCTGCAGATATCTTACTTAAATTTTGAGCAGCTATTTGAAAGCCGTGTGCATGGCCTGTGCCCTGCGGCGCCTGCTGCCTGTGTCTGTCTGTATGCTGCACATTGCACGTGGCGCCTTTGCCATTAACAGGCAGTGCACCGCGCCCGCACTTCCAACAGTGCAGACCGTGCAGCGGGCACCGCATCGTGGCAGATCACTCCGGTTAGCGTCAGCAGCCATGAAGCCAATTGTGATGGCGCCACAGGCACCGCACACCGGCACCGTCATCATGCTCCATGGACTAGGAGACACGGGTGCTGGGTGAGGATCCAAGTGACACGGTCAGCAGATCCCAATGCATCACATCAGCGCACTCAACAGATGTCAACGACGCAGGTGGGCGAGCATCGGCAAGATGTTTGCGGAGACGCTCCCAGGCGTCAAGTTTATATTCCCGACGGCTGCAGAGGTTGGTTCGTCGCCGTGCAACTTTGTGCCTGCGAGGGTGCAACCGTGCTGTGCATTCTCTGACGCAATGCCTGAGGCAGCTGGCTGATGTTGGCATGTGCATACCTGCAGCGCCCAATCACTGTCAACATGGGGATGCGGATGACGGGCTGGTTTGACATCGCCAGCCTGGATGAAATCGGTCAGCGAGAGGATGTCCAGGGTCTCAAAGACAGCGTGCAGCTGGTTGAGCAGCTGGTGCGCGAGGAGCAGTCGCAAGGCGTTGACAAGTGAGCTGCAGTGTTGTACAGCACCTGGGGCCTGCATGCAGCGAGCATGACGTGCCCTGCAACTCGGACAGCAGCCCGCAATGCATGGGAGCTGTACTGGGAGGCAGCTGGGTGCATCCATGTGGACATATCGGCTGCCACTCTGCAGGGTGGTGGTGGCCGGCTTCTCGCAGGGCGGGGCGGTTGCGCTGCTGATGTTGAGGTCCGACGTGAAGGTCGCTGGCGTAGCAGGCCTGTCGACGTGGCTCACGTTGGCCGATGAGCCGCCGTTGTCAGCCGCAAATGCAGCCACCCCGCTGTGGATGGCGCATGGCACCGCTGACCCAGTGGTGAGGAGTTGGGCAGTTCAGCTTTTTCGCCTGACGATAGCTGGAGGATCAAGGATCTGCTGACTTTCACTCACCGTCAAGAGTCCTGCTTGCTCCTATCCGCAGGTGCGGTATGAGTATGGCGAGCGGAGCGCGGCAAAACTGAAAGCGGCAGGAGCACAAGTTGTCTTCAACAGTTATGATGGCATGCAACATGAGGCATGGCCGGAGGAGCTTGAAGCCTACCAACAGTGGCTCAAGTCGGTGCTGCAATGAGACAGACGGCGACACTCAGCTGTTGCATTGCAGCATTTCGCCATCTCCTCTTGCTTCCATTCTGCAAAGGTGCAGTACACTACTAGCTGCCTGCCAAGGCAGCAATGTAGCATCGATTTCCAAGATTGGGGTGTATGTTCCAGCGCTTTGCAGCAAGCTTCTCCACTTGAGCATCAAACAACCATCATTTACCACGGTTGTGCTATACACGAACTGAATGCATTTGGGACTGAGGTTACAGCACGCTCTCTGTAACATGTTGCAGCAGTACATCGGCAGTACATCATTGGGCTGCAGTACAGGCAGGCAAACAAATTTCACAACAGCTGCTGATCGATGCTCGTATGCAGCGTCTGTGCGCGCTCTGCTGGATGCCAGTGCTGCGGAAGCCTGCAGGCTTTGCGGGCTTGCCGTCTGCGTACAAGTTTCTTGAGTGTACGGCATCCTGCCTAGTCTGCGGCGCGGCTGCACGGTGGTGGACGGGTCACCTTTCACCCGATCCATGATCTGACAGCCAGCACATGACAGAGGAGCTTCAGGATGCCAGGCGGCTTGTGTTTCTCCAGCTGACAAACCAAACGCTTGTCGCGCGACTTGCAGCATTCCATGCGGATCCAGCATTGAAGGTATTTCCGGCCGGGTTCTGCGACAAGGTACGGTCCAAATGCCTGCATTGGATTTTGACGGCTTGACAAGGTACGACAGCCCCTCAGTGCTAAAGCTGGTGGCGTAGGCGACTGAAGTGCTAAGCGCCAGTGCACACACGGTGCGGCAACGGAAAGGCAGACAGCTGCTCAGGCTCGATGGCGTCGCAGCAACTCCACATGAGCTCAGCACGTGGCAGAGCAGCCCGCCACTGCGTGGGCGCTGCACACGATCCTTCATCTTTGATCTCGACCCGCCAGCAGCCGCGTCATTGGTGAGCCTTGACAGGTCTCCAGGGCAGCGCAGCGTGACACCTGCAGCAGAGTCTCACCCGCTGTGTGCTGCACACGTGCAGGACGACGTGGTTGCAGCGCTGGCGGGGCAGGGTGCACCCGGTGGCGCCATCCGGCTGCAGTGCGACCCGCGTCCAGTGGAGCAGCATCTCATCCAGCACCAGCAGCAGACTTTGAGCTCGATCCCCGCAGCTTTCAACACGTGCTGTACGTCCTGGAGCTGGACGACGGGCCGCGGGTGCGCTGTGATAGGTGCAGATGCTCAGTTTGCATGTGTGCGCGCAAAGCCCTGTGAAGCGTTGCATGACAAACTGAGGACGTCCTGCCACAATGCTATGCTGGCAGGCACACTACATCTACCAGCTGGTGCCAGCGCAGCAGTTTTGGAAGATGACAGCAAACAGCCTGCCGTCTCATGGCAGGCAAAAGCCCTCCGCTTGCGGTGTTATGTCTGCAGTTACCAACAGCAGCTGCCACCTGCATGAGCCAGATGGAGGCGCGCTGTTCTCTGCTGAACCCACAGGCTACTTGTTGTGTGCAGCTGTAGCAGAGCCCTGTTGAAGATCGAGGAGGCTTTCACAGCGCTTGACCTTGGGGCTCAGCTGTCGTCTGGTGCCGTGGCGATAGACCTGGGTGCGTGCTTCGGTTGGGCAGGGTCTGAGCGGCACCCTGGCAGCCGTCAACATGATCTCTGCCGCTGCAGCTTGGGGTCATGCAGTAAGTGTGCACCTGCGAAAACTTTGTGCGCTCCTCTCTTTGCAGGTGCGGCACCTGGCGGCTGGACATCGTACATCATGCAGCAGGGCTGCCGGGTGCTGGCAGTCGACCCAGCGGATCTTGATGCCACGGTGGAGGCGCACCCCAATGTGACGCACATCCGGCTGAAGTCGCAGCTGGCGCACGCGAGCATCAAGGAGCAGCTGCAGCTGCACGGCGGCACTGTGCAGCTGCTGCTCAGCGACATGAACACACATCCAGTTCAGGTGCTTTGCAGCCGAGGCTGTCTCTGCTGCTTTTCCCCAACACAGCTGCAGTGGGCAGCACCCTGACATTGAAAGTCACAACTGTTGTCCTGCCACACGTCATGCAGATGGCAGTTGCACTGAGGCCGCTGCTGCAGCACCTCCAACCTGGAGGATGGGTCATCGTGACCCTCAAGCTACGCGGCTGTGGGCGAGACCGTAGCCACTGGCTTCAGGAACTGCCCAGGTTGTTGCACTGCCGCTTCAAGACTGCCCGCCTGTTGTGGCTCTGTGCCAACACTGAATATGAAACAACATTCTGTGGGCAGCTAGACAGCTGCTATGGGGCACTGCCAGCTGCTGGTGTCTGAGCGTGCTTCCGAATGCATCGTGCCCAATGATCAGAGAGGCAACTGAGGCAACTGGCATCCATGTCAACCTGACCTGCCACCAGTTCGTCGAAAAAGTGGTGAATTGCGTACGTTTCCAACTAAGCATTGACAAAACCCAGGCTTGTTAGGACATCCAGTCTGGCAACACATCACCGAGAAGAGTCATCGTTTGTTGTCAGGTGTCTATAGCATGTTGGTTATAAAATCAAACTGACTAAGCAGTCAGCGAGTGAGAGCATAGGTTGCAGCGTGGGCATCCAGCAATTGAACTTCCGATCATTCATCATCCTCATGGGCAACCATGCCGATGCCCTTGGTGCGCCCTTCTCGGAAGACAAACCGCGTGCCTGCAGTTTCGCAGTCGAACAACTGGGTCGGCCTATGGCATTTCAAGCACAGAAGCATGACGTTCTGGGATTCCGGGACAAGCGCACCTGGCGTCAGGTACTCCGGCCGCTGCAGGAAGCGGAAGCGGACATGCGCACGGTCGCCCGAGCGCAGGCGCTCGCGGTCCATCGCCACCACGCGCGCAGCCTGCCTCACGATCTCGCAGTGGATGACGGCCTGGTGCAGGGCAGTAGGTCAAGTGCTGAGCGCGCAGTGCGTGTTCGCGCTGTCGCTGGAGTGCTCAGGTGGTTGGTGCAATGCCCTGCATCCTAGCGGTGTGAAAACACCATGCCATGGCCAGTGTCGGCTGCAAGGCGCCCCACCTGGTAGCGCGGCTGAATGGTAGTGGAGTGCGTGAGGATCGCAATCTCGGCATTGAACTCCCAGCACGCATGCGGCCGCAGCTTCTCGTCCACCAGCACCATCCCCTTGCGCACGGCCGTCCGCTTGACCTTCTTCAGGGCGAGTGCCGCTGTTTGCCCTGCCACGACCTGTGGCCAGATTAGGTGGTTTTTTCCAGCAACCCTCGCGTCAACCTGAAAACATTTGTGCAGACTGCCAGCTGGGCACTGACCTGCGTGACGGGCAGCCGCTTGTAGTGGATGCTCTTGATTGCGGTGAGCTTGAAGGTGCCGTCGCCGATGTCTGGCCCTAGCATCAGCGTCGCGCCCGGCACGATGATGCCATGCTTCAGGGTGCCGGCAACCACGGTGCCCACGCCAGGCACGCTGCAGTGCGCAACAAAGCTGTCACCCCATCACAGCTTGTTCATAGTCGCAGTTTCTCAAGTCCTTAAACAGGCCACAATGCACGCTCAACACCGCACAGCACCTGAAAGTCTCATCGATCAAGAACTCGGTGGCGGCAGACGAGCGCTCGTGCCACTTCTGCCGCAGAGGCAGCAGGCTGTAGAACAAGCGTACCAGTTCCAGACCTTCGCCTGTTAGTGTGAAGACAATATCAGAAGCACAGCGACTTTGATGCAATTCGTCTGGCTGGTGGTATCCAGTGCAAGCCTCGGCTGCAGCAGGTGCTGGACCTATCCTGTACAGCATCAGCGAAGCAGTACCTGTGACAGAGGAGGTGAGGAAGATGGGGGCCAGCGCATCGGAGTGGATGTGGCGGGCGCATGTCAGCACGTCGTCACGGGTGCGCACCATGAACGGCCGCTTCTTGACGCCTGTGGTGGACCATGCACAGGAATCAACTCGGGCATGCGCAAGTTCTTTGCACGGTTGCAGCGGGATCAGCTACCAAGGCTCCTGCAAGTATGTCGACAAGCACCTGGCTTCTTCAGGATGCTCTGTAGGGACTCCAGGGTGTGCTTGAGCACATGGTCCGGGCAGATGTCCACCTGCGACGCCAGTCAGGCTGTGTTGTTGGGATGCAGTGCGACTAGGAGCGATACACACAGGTATCAGCAAACGCTTCTGCTGTACCGCGCACCTTGGTGACCAGGAAGAACACTGGGATCTTGAGTGCCAGCGCCACGCCCAAATGCTCCTTGCACATGCCCACCACACCTGTAAGACACAGGACACAACGTTGTACACAGCCAGCAAACTCCCGAGATGGCAGTGGACACAGCCCTAAACCCCAGCACTGCTTCACCTGCATTGGCTCCCACGATCAGGCATGCGTAGTCCGGGAGGTGGCCCGTCAGGCCGTACGCCGTGGTCTTGAAGTACCGCTCGTGACCGGCCAGGTCGACCATCGTGATGACCTTGGACGCACGCACGATGTACTCCGCCGAGGAGTTTGCGCGGAACATCTGATCGTTCAAGATCTGACCCTTGCTGCCCAGCTGCACGCAACACCACAGACGCTCGACTTGGACTTACAGTAGACTCTCTGTGCAAGTCGGTGCAACAGCCTGGCTGATGGTGGAGGGCACCACTCACGCAGAGGTTGTGCTGGCCGATGGACGAGGTGCGCCCGGTCACGCCCTCGTGGCTGTGCTTGAAGACCTTGGAACGTGCCAGGCCACGGCCATCGTCAAGGACGCTGCACGGTCGGCACCGGCATGTCACAGGCATTGGCATGCTACGGACAGGCATTGGCATGCTACAAACCGTCAGAACACGCCCCCTCACAGGCGCACAGCTCACCTGCGGGTCATCACCCCCACAAGGGTGGACTTGCCGCTGTCCACGTTGCCGATGATGGCGACGCGCACTTCCAGCGGCTGGGCTATGCCGCTGCGCCGCCGCACAACCACATCCGCTGCCTCGTATGGCCCGCACTTGGAGGCTGCAGAGCCAAAACAGTATGTTTTGCACACCATTGACCTGTGGAGCCGTGCGCTGCTGCTCGGCAGGCAAGGCGATATCATCAGGAATGTGATGCTGCTGGCACCTGCGGCATCCACCGAGTGTCCGCTGAGGTGCGCGTTCCGCCGCCGCAGCACCACCACATCGCAGCCGGCCTTGCCCATGCCGCTCTCCATCACCGCCAGCACATGGTCCATCTGCTCCTTGTCCACACCCACCGGTCCCCAGCCGTCCGGCACACCCACCTCCACCGTCGCCTCCCCAGTCGTCCGCACCTGCAGCGCAGTGTGGAGGCTATTTGTGCCGCACAGGCAAGGAAGCCAGCAGAAAGCCATCTTCACAGCACTGTGCGGGGAAGGCACGGCCGACACTCTGACAGTGCACCTCTGCTATGAGCGCCTGGACTGCGTGCTCCAGCCGCGTCTCAAACTCGCTGGCCACATCGTCATGCATGCCCGCGGACGCCAGCGTGGCAGCCACCGCAGCCTCCTCCTCCTGCGGTTGCAGCAACGCGGCACGCTCCTGCCAAGCGCCATAGGGTGTCCTCGGACGACCCGCCTCATGCATCTGATCCCACTGCGCTGCAGGTCCATCCAACAGCAGCACCTTGGATATCGGGGCCGCCCCGGAGCCGTTGATGAGCAGGTCCGTGGCGCCGTCGCCCTCCCTGAGCCCTGTGATGCTCTCCACCCAGCCGTCCCCCATGTCGTGCTCCTCCCCATCGGTGGACACGCGGCGCGGGCTGCCGTCCTCGCTGGCCGACTCGCTCCGCAGGTGCTCCGGCGCGGCTGTCCACTCGCCATCCGAGGCCTTTGCGGCGCTCAGGTGGTGCGGCTGCCGGCTGTGGTGCATTGTGCCGCTGCGCAGGTTGCCGCTGCTCTGCAAGCAGCGATGTTGCATTCCTCAGGTGGCTGTCCACAGGCTGCAGGCACCACAGCAGGAAGCAATGCATCACACAGGCACATCAGCAGCTGTGCAAGCCCAGCTTCACCATCACCTGTGCGCTTATGATAGTCGTAAAGGTTGTCTTCGTCTTAATCGTTCTCTGAGTATTCGCCGGTGCTCCCCGCTGCCGATCTGACCCAGCCAACCAGTGGCCGCGGATTGCCTGCGGTACAGCATGTGCCACTGTAACATCAGGTTTGCTCCTTGCCGTGGGCATCATGTGTTTATGGCGGAGTTCACGTGACTACGGGGACCTCGCCTGAAGTCCGTGAGCTCCTGTTCCATGCTCCTGCAGCGGCTACTCTTGCATGGAGGTGACCTCAGCGCCCGGTCACACAGGTCCTGGCGAGATGCACACACAGCACCTCATACCGCAGTTCAAGACAGAGTTTACAAAGTGTGTCATGCGTTCACAGTCGGCAGGGTGTGAGGGCGACTGGGCGACTCAGCTGTGGCAGTGCCACCAGCACATGAGGTGCTGTGCGCATGCACCTGCCCAACCTGCAAACACCCACCTCGCCAACTCCCGGGCGTCGAACGAGAGTATATGTAGCTTATTCTTGGTGCTTTGTACACCTTGCCAAGGCAACAGCGAGGATGCGAGCATGGAGGATCGTGGGCAGCGGCAGCATATCAGGAAGCTGTTCACTGCATCAGTCTTCATGCCAGTCGTCTTCATGCATCTCACCCTGCAGGCTAGCCAGAATGGTGCACTAACAGAAACTGCTTGCAACAGTCACATCAGCAACACAAGCTGAGTGCCACACACAGTGTGTGACGAGTGTGCGCGCTTCCTGCTGACCTCAGCCGCCCGCCCCGTCGGCGCCTGATCCCATGGCGCAGCGCGATGTCAACCTTGCACCATGAGCAGACGCTGGACCTGAACGCTGACAGTGCAGAGTGGTGTCCCACACCGGGCAGCAGGGAGTGTCTGGCTGTCGGAACCTACCAGCTAGACGAGAGCAACAGTCAAAGGAATGGCAGGTTGGCGCCGGCACCATGCCTGTGTTGCGCGGGTGCATGCTGCGCCCCAACCCACACCCCAAGCAATACGTGGCGCAGCTGTTAATCAGCATGCGACCGCCGAATGGTTTTCAATGCAGATTGTACCTGTTTGTGGCCAGCGAAAGGGAGACTGACCCGGAGCAGGGGTGGCAGCTGCAGCGGCGAGCGTGGCGCGATTGCAGCGGCATCTTTGACATGCGATGGGCGCCCGACACATCAACACCAGTGCTCGCCCTCGCACTTGCAAGTGGCAGCGTGGAGCTGCTGCAGCCAGATGTCGAAGGGTGGCACCCTGCGGCCGCCGCCGACATCGGGCAGGGCATGGTGCTGACAGTTGACTGGGCCCGGCACCAGACTCGGCAGGGCAGCGCCGCGGCCAGCACCTCGACAGGGCACCTCGCACTTATGCAGGTGGCAGCAACATATTGTACAGAGCGACACCATCACGCACAATAAACATCGTGGCAGCGTTGGGCCTCGAGCTTTTATGTTGCCTCCCAGGCAGCTGAGGGCGCCCTGAAGGAGGTGATGTCTTGGCAAGGCCACGATCTCGAGGCCTGGACCATTGCAGCAGACTGCTGGCAGGTGAAGTTCAGGCAAACATCTGCTGCGTGATGGCAGTGCATACTACGGTCCGTGGATCATACCTGACTCTCCCTTTGCTGTGCAGCCAGACGTCCTTTTCTCCGGTTCAGACGACTGCAGCCTGAAAGGCTGGGACGTGCGGCAGCCGCCAGAGGCGCCCATCTTCGTTGACAAGCGGACGCATGGCGCCGGCGTCTGCTGTGTGCAGAGCAGCCCAGCGGTCGAGCACCTCCTGGTGACCGGCAGCTATGATGAGCAAGTGAGGACGTGGGACCTGCGCATGATGCGCAGACCCATGTGCAGCAGTCAGGTACGGTGGCGTCGCTCCCCGAGCTGCTGTTCGGGGTTGCACTGTCAGCGTCGGCACGGACGTAGAGCTGCACTGATGTGGTGGTGCAGGTCACCACTGGCGGAGGGGTGTGGCGCCTGAAATGGCATCCATACGATCCACGGCTGCTGCTGGCGGCATGCATGCACAATGGCTTTGCAGGTGAGTAGTGGAGACACGTGACTTGATCACTGCCAGGACTGTCGTGAGCTGGCTGTTGTCCTGTGCACCCATCACCACCACCCGTGCGACACTGCCGACAATGAGACCACGCCCCACATCGTCTCCATGCACCTCGTGCCTGCAGTTCTCCAGCTCTCGGAGCTCGCGACCACCAGCGACGTGCAACTAGCAGAGGAGTACCCGAACCAGAAGACGCTGGGGTATGGCGCAGACTGGAGTCATCTGCAGGATGCGGGCGGACGGAGCCTGATAGCAACATGCTCTTTCTATGACCGGCTCCTGCATCTGTGGCAGTCCGGAACTGTATACAAGTGTCCATAGCATTGCAAGTTTGGCAAATCAATTTGGCAATCAGTCTCCCAACCATTAATATACATAAGTATCAAGTGGCGTTCACATTGAACAGCGCGTTGCATCACAACGACAGACTCCACTCTCAAACTCGCATCAGGTCGCTCTGTGCATCGCTGCTTATTGCTGGTGGTGCAAGAAGGTTCAAGCTCTGCAGTCTGCTCGCCATGCTGTGTGGCATGTGCGCCTACAGCCAGAAAGAGCCATCAGAGGCGCAGCGCACAGCCAAACATGATCCAGCACCCCTACAGAGTCGGCAACGGACCTGGTGCAGGACGTCCTAGAATGCATACACCTCACCGTGATCAGGGTGCCGGCCTCCACATATTCTTCGTCCAGGATGGAAGCAGAGCTATGCAGCTCCGAGACCAGCTGCACACAGCAGTAGGACTCTCAACATCTCTGCTCAAGCGTCACTGCAATGCACCGCCAGGCACGATGTGACACACGAATCTGCAGTGCCCATAGTGTCAGACCACAATCCAATGCGCGGAACCCACCTCGCCCATGCTATATGGAATCAGCACGGTCTGGTGGCTCATCTGCGCAGAAAGCTGCTGCTCCAACTCTACAGCGAGGTCGTCCAGCCCCTCACCTGCGCAAGCAGATCATGATGTATCACGAACAGCGCTGCAGCGCTGATGGGCAATGAACATATGCATGCATACAGCCAATGCTGGCCTCAACGCTATTGCAAGACCGCCAGACAGTGCCAGCTCTACACCTGTGAGTGCTGAAATGCAGACAGTGGCCTTGCGCCCCGCTGCCACCCGCCGCACAAGTTCTGGGTCTGAACATAGATCCACCTGCAGCGTTAATCCGAAGGTGTTGCAACATTGCCAACGCAGGCCTGCAGGCTAGGTTGGCACGCCTCCTAACCAGATTAATGCATTTGCAGGGTCGTGTCACCTTGTTCCAGACGGTGACGATAGGCAGCTCGATGCCGAGCTCCTTGAGCACACCCAACACCGTGTCTGTCTGTGCTGCCGCATTAGGGGAGCTGACGTCCACCACGTGCAGCAGCAGGGACGACTCCCCCAGCTCCTCCAGCGTCGCACGAAAGGCGGCCACGAGCTGTGTGGGCAGCTTCTGGATGAAGCCCACCTGGCGATGCCGGACGCATCGTGTCAAGTCTGATGTACATGGAGCTCTATGCACTCACTGTCATTCGGGACAACCGTCACTCTGACAAGCGTCTGGCAGCTTTCATCTCGGCTCACTGTGTCCGTGAGCAGCGCTTGCTTGCCAGACTGCAGCTCGACGCGCCGCGTGGTCGGGTCCAGCGTCGCAAAGAGTGCGTCTTTAGCCAAGACGGCTTCTGTGTTGGTCATCTTGTTCAGCAGCGTCGACTTCCTGTGGGTGTGAGCATTGCTTCATTCATGCCGAGCCGTGCACTTGCCGTATAATCCCAGCTGGTGACGACTGTGGTATGACATGCGAGCTGCCCACCCGCTGTTGGTGTAGCCGCACAGGCCGATGACGGGGATGGTCGCCTCTGCACGCCGGATGCGCTGCTGCTTCCGCTGTGCCCGTACCTGGATCAGGGGAGGCGCTCGGCAGGCAGGCGATCGAGCACCAGCACACGAGCAGCCGCAGCAGCCAGGTGGCCGGCAGCACGTACCTCTTCTAGCTCCTGCCGCAGGGCTGCCATGCGACCCCGCAGGATCCGCTTGTCCACCTCCTTCTGCTTCTCACCCATGCCCTTGCTCTGACCGCCTGCCTGCCGCTCCAGGTGGGTCCACATGCGGCTCAGGCGCGGCAGCTGGTAGCTGCTTTTGGCTAGCTCCACCTGTTCAGGTGTTCCCAGAAAGGAAGCTCAGCAGACACACCAACGTACTGGCCTGCATATGAATAAACACCGTACCCAACAACGGTTCCACGACAGGCGGACCGCTCACCTGAAGCTGACCCTCATGGGTGGCTGCCCGCTGTGCAAAGATGTCCAGGATGAGCGCGGTGCGGTCGCACATGCGGATCGACCCCTCAGTGCCCAGCATCTTGTCAAATGTGCGTGTCAAGGTCCGCTGCTGGCCCTGCAGAGAGGGCAACACAAGGTTGACTCACGCTGCTGGATGTCCCTGCTTTCAAGCTTCCATATGGCAAACTGCTCAAAGCCACACGCACTGGCGACAGCTCGTCGTCGGCGATGACGGTGACGGCGCCCGTCGCCTGCACCGCCTCCACAATCTCCTGCACCTTGCCGCTGCCAAGGTAGCTCCGTGGGCTGGGCGCCTCCAGCTGCTGAAATGTCGACCCCACCACCTGACGTGCAACGAGCTTCAGGTCAGCATGATTGACGTGCATCAAACGAGCATGCATGGCCATGCCAGCATGGCTTGCAGCTGCTTGTCCGTGCCCACCCGAAGGCTGCCTGCTAATCCCAGGGAACCAGCGCCTACCTCGAGTCCAGCTGCGTCTGCCAGCCGCGCGAGCTCCTCTAGTGACTCCTGTATGGTGTAGCCGTACCGTTTTTGCCGCCCCTTGACCGCAACGCCAATCAGGTAGACCCGTTCAGGCCCCAAGTCCTCTGCCTCCTCCGCATCAGATGCCGCTCCATCCGAGCCCGCCCTGCACATGGCATCGTGGGTGAGAGACTGGAGGTGAGCCCGACGGGCGCATGAATGCATCCACTGCAAGCTGGCAACGTAGAGTGGTTGTACCGATGCACATTTGACAAGGCTGATGCAGGGTGAGCTTGCGCAAACCATCAGCCCTTTGCACAGTTGCCATAAAGCCCACCTGAGTGCTGCAGCAAGGCTGTGGACCTCACTGCGCCAGTCAAACTGCATGTCTGCGTCGCTTTCGGCCAGCTCTGCTGCAGAAAGGCATGCCGGCAGATCCTGCGTTTCATCACCACCAGTGCTGTGCTGAGGGGCTGCAGCCGCGCGTAACAACCTGTGGCGCGGGAACGATGCTGATTGCGCACTTCTACACCTTCTGCTGAGGCCCCACACTTGGGTGTGACGCTGCTGTGCGTGTTGCAAGACACCGTGACAATGCTGTGCGTGGCACTGCCATTTCATAACGAGTTCGAGGAATCAAATCACGCAGTTGAGTACAGGAACGTGTGTGTCCATGCGTTTCGATAATGTCAATGCAGGCAAATAGGCTATCAAGGCGGGTCATGGCTTCCTGGCGCCAGCAAACATGTGCACGTGCTGTGCATGATGCGTGACAAACCCTCCATTCTCGAGATGTCTGCTTGCTGTACATTTGTGGTCTGCCATTCACAAAATATCGTGTTACGCATGAGCGGTGTCTGTTCCACGCACTCACAGCAGTGAGCAAGCTGGCATGTGTGCACTTGCTTTAAATGGCGCATGAGGGCGGCATGTCCTCGGGTGATCCTCAGCAGCTGCAGGCCTTCACAGAGAGGCTGAGGGCCGCCAGTCGTCATGTCCACAGCACCTCAGATGCCCTGGTTGGTTGGTTGGTCGCGATCATGCATGTGTGTGGGCTGCAGTGGCAACATGTGTGGGACATGCAGCATCATGTACAGCTGCGGTGTGGCAATACTGAAGCCTGCACGAAGCCTGAAGCCTGGTATTGACCTTGCAAGCAGGTCAATGCCAAGCTCCTGGTAGCTTTCACACGCGTTGAGCGGTATGGCCTGGCCTTGTCCTACTTTCAGCCGGTCTTCGAAGCCATCGAAGCGCACTGCCAGGCGCAGTCGTCCGTTCAAGGTCTGCTGGTGCATTGCGCAAGGTCCGCACGAAAGAGTTGCCTGACGGCATCGTACGGCTTTTAACACACGTACATTGTGACGTGCAGCCCTGGCTCCGCTGGCCGCCCTCCTGCCACGTATCAGCAGGACCGCTGCCTTTGCAGCGGACCTGGAGTACCTGATAGGGTGTGGCCCTGCACTGCTGGCTTCAGAGTGTGTTTCTCTGTTTGCAGTGCTGAGCTGGCCGCTCGTCCCGTTCAGTGCACACTGGTTGGAGTAACTGTGCATGCAGACCCAGCTGGCGGAAGAAGTGCAAGCCACCTCCTGCCACAGTCGACTATGTCAGATACCTTGACACAATTGCCCATGATCGGCCGCAGCTGCTGCTGGCGCACTTGTACACACAGCACAGCGCATTGCTTGCTGGTGGTCAGATGATCAGGTGCATGCGGTGCTGCGCACCTGGCAACCAGCTACCGACTTCCTTGATCTCACCTGCAACATTCGGACACAGGACAAATGCATGTATTATCGGGTAATGCATCACAGGCGCATGGCGAGAAAGGCAATGCAGCTGCAGGAGGGACATGGCACCAGCGTGTTTGAGTTCCCAGACGAGGTGGGCAGAGCCACCTGATGCACAGGTCATGCAGACCCGTGTGAGACTTTCAGCCGCGCCGAGTGTGCTGATGTCAACGCTTGCAGGAGAGCCCAACTCGGCTGCGAAATCTGTGGAAGCAAACCGTGAATGATACAGCAGCCCGCCTCCCATCGGATCAGCAAGCAGAGCTCGTTCAGGAGCACTGCAAGGTGTTTGGGTTCAACAATGCCATCGTCGGCAGCTTCAGGGTGTCGCCTTTCGACTGGCCGCTTGCAGTGTTCAGAACGGCACAGATTCTGCCTGTACGCTTGCAAATTCTTTTGTGTGTGTTGCTGCTGTTTGGAGCATGGTGCGCGACATGGCTCTGGGCTTTGCTGAGGAGCCCATGAAAGCACCCTTCCTTTGCAACCACACAAGCGGATATCACCGATGTACATGTCGGAAACAGTACGTGCACAACATCGTTACGGTATTGGTCTGAGCGCATGACGAGCACTTTGCCGGCCATCATGATGCCAGCATAGGCTGAAGAATCGCATCCACTTCCTGAGGTGTTGTGGCTGTTGTCAGCATCCGCAAGGCATCCACCGTCTCATCTGTAGGCACCAGTCATGAGACATCAGCTAGTCATTCATGTGTCTGCAGCATTCTGGAGGCAACTTGTTTTGCCTGCAGCACAAAAGACATGCGCTCACTCAGGGGTATGCTGGCATTGGTGGCTCCCTTGCGATCACACTCCAGGATCTTCTGCTGCAACTGCTTCAGGTAGGCGTCTGGCGCATTGCCAGTGGACTTCTCCACCAGCCAGGACAGTTGCTGGACCGCGTATCTGCAACCATCCAACGAACGGCAGGTGTCAGGCTGGAGCAGGTGGTGCGCTTGTTCAGGCAGCACACAGCAGCACATCGCACCAGCAGCTGCAGTGGAGTGTCTGCGCGCAGGTTTGCACAGTCTCACCCGTAGTTACCGACCTCCATGTTGCGGGTGGCGGCGCTCTGCACCAGCGCGAGGCGGTGGCGTACCTCCAGACCCGACAGTGATGCGGCGTATCGTGTGAGCTGCGCGCCCTTGACACGGCTCTGCTTTGACGATGCGCCGATGAGGCGCACAGCCGCCAGGTACTGCACCAAGGTGCCAGAGCGTCAGAGACTGTACACATCGTGTACAACTTGGCAGGGTGGGTTGTATATCGGGTGTGGACGCTTGCGAAAGCCAACTCGCCATGCAAGGAACGGTGCCAGTGTCACCTGTGCATCTTGGCCGGTTGGCCGCCCCTGCGCAAAGGCCGCACGCATGGCATTGGTGAAGGCTCCAGCCGCATTCTCCCAACGGCCCGACTCCATGTGCGATACGCCCTGCAGCAGAACAGAGCAGGCTCATGTCCACTGGAACGTCATCGTCGCAGACTGACAGGGCAGCCCAACGGTCAGGGCACCTGCTGGTGGTAGTCGCCGGGCGGCGGCCCGGCCGGGCGTGCTGTGGCCGCCTGCGCCGGAGTCGGCTGAGTGGCAGAGGCGCCGGCCTGTGCTTGTGACGGCGTCGCTGCCGGCGCACCCAGCGGGCCCATTGGGTTATCGGCTGTGGGACGTGCAGCCGCAGGCAGTGCCAGACCTGAGCCGAGTGGCTGCAGTGGCGCATCCTCTGCGTGCACATGACAGCTGCTTCTGAGAGCATGCAAAGGACACACAGGCGGAGCAGTAAGCGTAGCAAGCCGATGCTAGAGGATGCCCGACCATGTACAAGACTTGAAGACTTGCACAGATCCTCACCAAGGGGTTCGCCAAAGATTGAGGGCAGCGGGCCCGCGAGTGGCGGCGGCAGGCCTGTCGGCACCCGCACCGGCTGTGGAGGTGGTCGCGGCCGCGACCGCACCTCTGGCTGCACTGGCAGCAGCTGCGCGCTGCTGGCGAATGGATCGTGCGCCTGCGACACAGAGGACGAAAGGCGTGGCTGTGAACCAGCTTTTCTGCGGGACTGCCACGACCTGTGCAGACTAGCCACCCACACAGTGTGACGAAAGCTGCAGCTGTCAGATGGGCAAAGCTTGCAAACACGCACCGCCGCTGAGGCCGCTGACGCCAGGCTGGGCGCCAGCCGACTTGGGGCTGGAGGCGCACGTGGCCGCATCGCCATGCCGCCAAGCGCTGGCGCGCTGCTGCTGGTGGTCGAGGAGGCAGGCGACGGTGGAGCCAGGGACAGCCCGCTGACTGCTGAAGGCAGCGCCTCAGCGCCGTCGCCGCTCGCGACCTGACGATACATCGAGCCATAGCTCGAGGTGCATGTTGCCTGTCGACTAAAGGGCAATCGGCCTGGGTCGCAGGCTGGCAACAATATTGAATGATCAGCGGCATCGAAAGCCGTGACCGAAAGGCAAGCACACCTCCTGCTGGTCCTTGATCCGGATGTCGAGTCTCTGCTTGGCTGAAGCCGAGATGCCGCCGACGCTGGCGGCACTGCTCTTGGCGCCATCCTCGTCCGAGCTGCGAAGTGAGCAAACCGCATCACCAAGTGTATCATCACAGCCTTCGCTGTCAGCCGATCATGTGCCTATGCACCTGCCTTCGGCAGTGACTGCACGCATCACGTCTGCAACCTGTATGATGGCTCGTCAGGCTTGGCCGTCCCGGACTGGACGGGCGCTGCTGCCTGCAGGCCAGGTGTTGCAGCTGCAGTGGGGGAGTCGATGCCGCCCAGCAGGTCCCCAGGTGGCTGCCGTGGGGCACCTGCCTGTGAAAGTGTCTGCAACCAACATGCAGAAAGCTTGCATCGCATGGCTGCGTGCCTGCCTGCATGCAGCATGATCGATAGTGCACATCCCGGGGGTCGTGGTTGCCATCGCAGGGCATGTGTCTGTTGACACAGATGTTTGCATTCAACACCGTTCGGTTGCGCATCATTATCAGAATGCTGTGCTCACCGTGCTTGCGGTAGGGCCACGCAACCCCGCTGCCGCCGCAGCAGCCTCCGCATCACCCACGTCCACCAGCGGCAGCGGCTCCGGCCTAGGCGAGTCGCCTGACAGATCCAAAAGTGGCGCAGGGCCGCTCTCTGGCCCCGCCGCTGCCACGACCGCATTGAACGCAGCATTGACAGGGTCTGCGTCTACAGACTCGTCCGCTACGGAACGGGACGCGTCCGATGCAAACGTCCGTTGCCGCTGCACGGAGTAACAACATGGCAATGTCAGTTCTCACCGTTGCATGAGCAACCGCTGCATGCAAAACGTTGCAGTTCGAGTCGCAACGTCAAGAGCTTGCTGGACCGTTGCCCATAGCAGCAAGCACGTGAACCTGGAATGGGGCTGCTCCAGACTGCATGCTGCCCTCTGGCTCCTCTTCATCGTCCCAGTCACCAGCTGACGACGCGCCCACGCCTGCGTGTAGCATAGCTTCCAGTGAATGACGCATGTGCAGACTGCAGGGTGCTGCGGGCATCGCCATGCAGACAACAGACAGCAAGGCACCATGCACCCAGGAACCCTCGGCACACCTTGGGCGGCAAGAGCTTCGAGTGCTGACAGGTCAAAGACCTCCTCCTGAACCTCTGGAAGCGGCACCCTTGTGCGACCCGAGGCAGTTACCTCACCACCCACATAGGCCTGCATGACATGCGAGTTTGTCAGCTCAGGACATGCAGTCACAGGCCAGGCAAGTGCTTCCTGGGGGTGGCTGTCGTATGAGGCAAGCACTGATGGCAGGTTTGCCCTCACCGCAAGTGACGAGTCGTCCAGCCTGTCGATGGTACCAATATCATCGATAGCCTTCAGAGCATCGGACGGCAGGCCTGCCACGCTGGCCTCCATGGCCACGCAACTGTCAGGCGGTGCCAGTGCAATAGCCTCGCCCGCCTCACCTGCAGGGTCCATGCGCAAAGACATCGGCACAGCATTCAGCAGAGGAGGCAGCTGTCTTCTGTAACGCTGCCCAGGTCCTCGTACTGGCACACAAGCAAGACTGCCACAGAATTGCCTTCGGACACGAGCTGAGTACGGCACGACAGCCTCGCCTATGAAGCCGCCCATGGACACTGTCCAGTCGGCAGCAAGCGTTCGCGCTCCAATGGCGGCGGCACGTGCGAACCGTGCCTCCAGCAGCTTCCGCAGTTGCTCGACCTTGCGCAAGCCAGAAACATATCATCAAGGCGGGGGTTGTGCTGCACCCTGAAGCTGCACATTCGGGATCCGGTGCAAGCAGGCCGGCAGCAGCGCACAGAGCCACATACCAGGGGTCCATCATATGCGCCCTGACTTCCTGCGGGCGCCTTGTTGGCAAAGTTGCGCAGCATGGCAAAGTCGCCCTGGAAGGCGCAGAGCGGCAGGAGCTCCTCCCACTGGCCTGCAACACATGTTAGTACGTGACTATGCCCGTTATGTGCAGAAGCTGTCGCTCCCCTGGTCTCTTTCACATCTGCATGCTATGTCTCAGAATCAAGCTGCACCTGCCGCCTCGAAGCAGTCCTTCGCGACGCTGAATTTGCCATACGCCATGGCACCACGCCCCAGGATGATCAGACGCTGATACAATGACGAGCCCTTTGGTGGTGGACTGCAAGCAGAGCACAAGCCTGAGGCACGGCCAGTGTACCTTCCATATTGCCATACTATCAGCAAGTATGTGCTCGAGTGCATGACGAAGTGCAATGTGACTATGCCGCCACGCACTCTGGGAAGTAGATGGAGCGCTTGTACTCTGCCAGCAGTGTTTGCAGGGCTGTGCTCCATTGGCCTGCCGCAGCGGCGCATGCTGCTGCGTCTGCAGCACTCAGGTGCAAACCGCGGCTGGGGCCTGTGAGCTGCACCTGCAGTTGACAATGACGATAGTCAGCACGACAGTCAGTACAATCAGTACGTCTCTGGTCTTGGTGCTTGCCACAGCGCCACTCAAGCAGGCAGCACAGTCCAAGGGCAGCACCGCACTCACCGCGATGTCAGCATAGCCTCCTGCCACCAGGGCCCCAAGGGTCGCAGCATCGATGGCGCTGGAGTCGAAGGTTTCCAGCGTCCGCCTGATTTCGAGGCGGGCACGCCACTGGCCATCTGGTGAGGCCAGCCACCAGCAAGTCTTTCGCAAGATGCCACAACTGTAGCAATGCATCCGACTACAGTACACATGTATGACGCCATGCTCCAATGGGTGTACCTGGCAGCAAGCCGCTTGCAGGCAGGGAAGCCCAGGCTTGCAGCAGCGCCGGCAGCAATGACACAGCACGGGTAGCCATCTGTGCGCGGCCGCCGGGTGCAGACCGCACCAGGATCAGCCGGTCAGGCAGTGCACCCAGCAATGCCGCCCGGGGGCCGGCACCGTACGCTGCAATCTGCACTGCCTGTCCGTCCCACTTCAGCAGCCACACCTGCACATATAGCAGGTTTGAGAGCTCTCATGTGCAATCGGGTTGTGTCGTGCACACGGCCTGTCAACCGCAAGCTGCAACAGGAGTGCATGTGGAAGGAATCTCAGGCTGCCGCCGTAGACATTTGCTGCTCTACCTGATGATCAGAAGTGGCGTACAGCAGCGCTGGGCCGAGCCACAGGCAGGACGTGATGCCCGGCACAGGCGGGCCAGCCACCAGCACGCGTAGCTGGGGGCTGACGACTAGCAAGCGCTGACTGGTAAGCACCGCGCCCACTGCTGGTGGCTGACCGACTGACACATCACCAGGCGCATCAATATCTTCCCGCAGCATCTGCCACGCCACCTGCAGGCAGCCGGCTGTTAATCACAACTCACAGGCCTCTGTGGTGGACGGATTGGCAATTTCAACACTTCCTCTGCATCCCAGCAATGTAAAGGCATGCTGGTGTCCATGACACAGGCAGACCAAGCGTCTTCACCTGCACGATGTGCTCTCCAGGCAGCAGGCTGAGGGTGTGTAGCGCGGTGACCGAGCCGCCACGTCCCTTGCGTGTCGGCGAAGGCAGGTGTGAGAGGCACAGCTCGTTGCTGGCGGTGACCCATGCAAGCCACCGGCCCTCATTAGCGGCAGCCGCTGCGTCTGGGTCCTCCAGCAACTCCAGGCCGTCAGCTGCCAGTGTGCTGCAGGCAAGGTTGAGCTTCAGGCACGAATTGCAAGCGCACGCACTCAGCTGTCAGCAATGCTATCAGCTGTCCGCAAGCTTTCCATTGGTATAACCAAGCCAAGCTGCGTAGGCGTGCCCATCACAATGGACTCACGGAGGGGCACGCAGCTTTGGCCCCGGGAATAGTGCAAGTATGCCGCCCTGCTTGGCTGTGGTGCTGCCCAGCGGCCGGTTGGGCAGCTCATCGGCGTCCGACTCGTACAGTTCAATACTCGCCCGGTCCAGTGCCAAGATCGCAAAGTACTGGTCACTTGCGCCCACGAACGCACCGCTGATGCCTGCGCCGCGATCATACTCGACATTTGTGCCGGCAGGTGCTGTGCTACGTGCAGCCTACATGTAAACCTGAGGCTGCAGACAGTCTAGCAGGGTGTAAGGGTTCCAGACGCCCACCAGGCAGAAACTTTGGAGCCGAGTCGCCAGGAAGCTCAACACCACGCTGGGTCAGGCGTGCAAACTCCCAGCCATCACCCATACCTACAGCATGAGTGAGCTCAACACTTTACGACCAATGCTGCATGCGCCCAGAAACAGCAGCTTAGCAGCGGCAACGGCATCATATCGCAGCGCACCGTCCGCTGCAGCAGTGCGGCAGAAGAGCAGCCAAGCGCCTTTCGCAGTAGAGTGCACAAGGTGATGCGGCACCCTCAGGGCGCCTGTTGCTGACCGCGGCGGCACAAGGGCATATGTCGACAGCGTCCCTGACTTCAGTGCATACGCTGCCAGGTGCCCATCGTCCACGAGATAGGCGTGCCGCGGGAAGCTCAACTTGCGGCTCATCCTGCGCCATTCACCAGCACATGTCAGACCTGCCAGATCTGCGTGTCAGCATTGTCATGATGCAACACTGACCAGCCATAAGTTTGACCCGCCCACTGTCCCGATGTACATGGCGTGACACAGCGCACAGCACACTAGCGCACCCGCCAGGCTGCAGCGCCCAGAAGGGCAGGCTGGTGTGCAGGGGAGCATGCGGTGGTGTTGCGGCTGGGGCAGCATGCACAGTCTCGACGATCCCAAGCACTGTAGAGCGTAGGAGCTGCTTGGCAGCCAGCGCATCTGCGGCCGACAGCGTCTCTGCTGCACGCAGCTCCTTCTTGGCTGCAGGTGCCCAGCCGGGCGCCGGCACCCACTGCAGCACCGCCAGAGCGGCAGCCTCATGCAGCAGCACCTGGTTGACCTCTGCTCCGGGGCGCACTGCAGAGGCAGCATGTCCACGCATCCACCTTGGCTATATGGATGGGCAGGGTGACACAGGTGTCAAGTAGAGCAAGCATCCAAAGTGTGAGCACAAAGCCTGCGGCCTGCGTCTGCAGACGACACATACACCTCTGCGCTGTCATGACCAACATCTAGCGGCACCAGATGCAACAGGCCACAGCATGCCTGAGGCAGCGCTGTCGGTGCTCCAGATGGGGGTAGCCGTCCAGAATCCATGCTCCGTGTTGCGCTCCAGGGGCTCAGGCTGCTGCTCCACCTGTGCTGCAGCTGTATCTCCATCCTCTGTGATGTCTGGCGCGCGCAATGCCTTAAACTCCGCACCAAATGTGTCCTGTGGGGCAGCCAAGCAGCATTGGCGTATGTGGGCCGGTATGGGGTGAGCTGGGCATGCAAAGGCATGGTCTGACGCCTTCCTTCCATTGAAAAGCACACGATGAACAGAGCTGCAGCACCTGCAAGCTCTCTGGCTGAACAACAAGCGGTGCCAGGCTGGAGCCGCCATGCCCATTTACCAGGCGGTGGGCATAAGTCTTGATGGCACCGCGCGTGTCCTTTGCAAACACGACGCAGCACGCGCTGGCCTGCAACCAACATGTGCAGTCTGCTGAAATTAACATCCACCGTAGAGCGAGACGGTCCGTGGACACACCAAGCGGGGGCAAGGCGGGTCGAGGGCGCGGACCTGGAGCGTGCCAACACCCACGATGGTGTGTCCCTCCACGATGGCGAACCTCCCCGCATTGCTTGGCATGGACCTGCGCGAGCAGGACCCCGTCAGGCCACCTGTGTTCATGTGGCATAGCCGGTACTTCAAGGTGTGAAGGGTCACACAGCATCGGCAGCAAGCCACTTGCCTGGTGTCTGTCAGTTCCCAAGCCGTCACGAAACCGCTGCTGGTGCCAACCAGGATGAGGCAGGCGCCCTTGACAAGTGGGTGTGGTGCTGCCCGCACAAATGCCCTGCCAATGCCCGAAGGCTTGCTGCCTTCCAGTGGAGTTTGCTCGACTGCACATGCCAGGGATGGAGTGAAAGACAGCGCTTGCTTGTGTGATGATGGCAAGCATCCGAAAGGGTAGGCAGCTCGAGACACCATGACACTTCCAGACTCACCCAGCGAGACATTCCAAACAGAAGTTAGAGTCTTGCCGCTGACAGTGCATCCTGATAGTGTGCCATCGCCAAATGCAACCATCAGTTGAGCACCTGCGCAAAGGTGCCGTCAGATGTGGCACGACTGCGACCTTAATTTGTCACAGCCTCCAAGCAATGCACACCGGTTGCCCCCACATATGAGGCATTGCCTACGTGAGGGGTGTGCTGCCATGCCGACAATGGGAGCCTTGCGGTCCACGCGCAGCTGCAGCCCCTGCTTCAGCGCAGTGGGCTTGCCGCCCTCGGGAATGTATGCAATCCGCACGCTGGCTGCACGATGCTGACACAGGAAGATGAGCGGTCGTGAGCCCTGCATTGCAGAGAACCTGACTGCTTGCATGACAGAGCTTTCCGACATGCCTCTAGCATGCGTCACTTGCTGAGCACTTGTCAGCAAACCTCACCGCAGACACCACGAGGTGGTACTCCTGGGGCTTCTTCTCATGGCGGACAGATCCTGCCAGCAGCTGCACGCGCTGCGACAGCAGACCCGCGAACGCCAGCAATGAACGGTCCTGCATGGTGAGCAGCTCAGCGAATGGGCACTGTGCCCTCAGAGCAGATGGTGCCATTTTGGTCAATCCAAGTGGGGTATGCCATTCGACACCTGAAGCAAAACCACCAGGAGGCGGCCGTCCATGCTGTACGCCAGGTTGCTGGGAGTGCTCCGCAGCTCAGCAGTGGCCAGGCAGCAGCCCGAGGACACATCAAATTCTCCAAGTGCGCCATCTGCTCCCTGAAAGTAATGGTCGATCTTGCAGGTTGGGGCGTGCCATCAAATAATGATGGCGGTCAAGCATGAATTGGGACATATCATATGGGCAGATGGTCAGTCGATGTTATGCAACGGAACTCACAACTGCAATGACTGCATGCTGAGGGTGCAGCGCCGCCGCGTTGGCGTACAGACCTGCCGTCAGCTGTGCATGGTCCACCTGCCAGGGACATGTCATGCGCATCATAGCACTGCTTGACCGCAGGCTGCCATAACCACTCAGTGACCGAGACCTGTGGTGTCAAGGTTGGCAGAAGTCACATTTGCACCGTGAACAGCGCCGAGAAGTCGATGTTGCGGAGCAGCTTGATCTGCAAGTCTGGCGTCAGCACCCTGTCCTCCTGCGGCGCGCGTGCCGTGCGACGCTTGCCTGACCGCTTCGGAGGCATGCTGCCGCCTGATGGGGATGGTGCGACTGTCACTTTCACTACCTCATGAGCGCACTAAGTCAGTCCGCAAGTAAGGTTGAGAAGTCGTCAGCTCGCTGATCTATGGTGCATGGATCTCAAACGCTCAGACCACACCTTCGACACGAGCTCACTGTGGTTCGCAATGCAGATTATCTATAGGGCGTCACCGGGTAGCCACTGCATGTGCAAGTGCACTTCTGGCTAAGCATGAGCTGTCGAGCGCCTGCAAAGGCCAGATGTTGCTTCAGCATGTGGCAACTGCACAGAACGTGATGTAGCGCTGTGCTTGCGTTCATCTTTGACAGTTGCTTGCCCAGCGTGTCATCTAACGCATCTCTGTATTCGCAGCGTGCAGCCAGATTTCCAGGCAGTCTGCGAACATTCTGCTTGAACACTGATTCACGCTCGATCAACTCGATGGCGCCAGGAGATGGCCAGCAGCCGTCAGGTAATGCTGTCTGCGTGCTCAATCACACCCGCAAGTGTTGTGATGAGTTGCACTCATCAGCCAGCGTTCTCGTGCAGAGGCAGAGCTACGGCGTAAGGCAGCGGCAGGCACGCTAACAGACTCGGAGGCGAAGCAGCTGAATCGACTGAAGGGGAAGGGCGCCGCGCCTGCTGAGGACCCCGAGGTCATCCATCTGTCATTCCGTCGAGAGGGACTGTGGGACACGCATCAAAGCCGCGCACTCTCCTCAACGGCGTGTCATGAAACCTGATGTGGGGCTGCCCAGGATGAGGCAGACGATGATGACGATGAGGCAGAGGACGACGAGGACGTTGAGGGCGAGGATGAAGAAGAAGAGGAGGCCGATGACGACGAGGATGATGACGAGGAGGAGGAGGATAAGGCCCAAGAGGGCGGCAGCTCAAAGGTAGCGGAGCCACCCAAAAAGAAGCTGAAGGTAAGTGGACTGGTGCCCGCAGATTGCCCGTTTTTTCAGGGCACATACTGCAGCATGGCAGAGCAGCAACCTCAAACACACGCTGGCCACGCGACATCTGGATCACAGCTGGGCGGAGTGCAGCATGCACACAATGCATTGGTCTGCCCATTTATGCACATTGCTTCAATCCAGTCTGTTGTCATGTGTCATGTGCAGGCGTCCAACACAAAGGCTGACCGTCCAAAGGGCGGGGATGATGAGGTGCTCAGCGCTCAAAACCTCGCATCTGAATGACATGCAGCGTACATGTGTGCTTTCATCATGTCCGTTCAGCAGCTCACCGTGACAACCTCTTGCACTAGGGCGAATCAGATGTCGAGATCGTCAAAGGACTATCGGGCGACGAAGTTGACAGCTCGAACATCATTGAGGGAGGTGAGTGGTGCTGTGGCCTATTCACGCAAGCATTCTGTTGATGAGTATGAGCTTTACCATTGCATGGCTGGTCATTAGTCGAGGCCCACAGCATGCCAATGTGTCACTCCTCTAGTTTGATGCTGTAGCTGTCCCCTGAGCGTGTGGCAAACAGGGTGGTCACCATTCGTGCAACTCTTGGTGCTCAGACCGTTCAAATGAAAGGATAGCGCCAATTACCTGGCCGACATATGTGCAGGTCGCCGCACACGGCGAGGTCGAGCCACAGCAGCACCCAGGTACACCAAGCAGGCAGCAGACGATGATGAGGATGACGAGTGGTGATGTGTTGCGGGGAAGTCTCGTTGCTTTGCATCGTGAGGCCTAGTTGCTACTCTAGCTTGTGGTTTCGCTTGCAAGTCACACAAATAGCCGTCTCGCTCAGCGCTGGATGCTGATATCTCAGCACTCAAAGAGCTCAGCTTCAGCGCGATCACGCACACGCACGTAGTCAAGAATCATCATGCATAGAGATGAAGGCGGAGTTGTGTGTTTACGTGAAGTGGCGTGCAGCTCTGATATATCGCTAACACAACGACTGTCCAGCGTTCGCTACATCTGACAACCTTGGTCTCAGCCACGAACGCCTAATCCGGAGCTAGCTCCATTCCACGGTTCTGGTCTTCTGCCGTCAGACGCTTGGACTCCTTGTAAAGGATCGCGAGGACGACAGAACGCGTGAAGACAATGTTGTCGCAGCCTTTCTGCGGGTTTGTCATAATCGTTGTGCATTGGCATTGATTACATACTGGTTTGGGGGCCATTTTGGCCTAGCCACAGGCTCTGGCGGGACAATCTAGAGCAACATGCACAACGAGGCGAGTCCGAAACCCCCGCTTCCCGCTTTCAAACGGTTCCACTGAATCCCGGTTGGATGCACACCCCTCCAACTCTGCACAATGAACATGACACATCAGCGGCGGTTGCTCTGCAACAGGATGCCGGGCAACTGGCAGCCTTTTTTGCGGGAAAGTCATCATGTGTGCTGGATTGGACGAAAGGATTTTGCATGCATGTACTCTACTAGGTGTCTTCCTTGCTCGTTTTGTTCTGCACCACTTCGTTTGCCAGCACCAGTTCACGATTGTACATTTGTTGTTTGTGTTTGTGTGTGTGTGTTTTTCTTTTGAATTTGTTAGGTTTTGTTTGGTTTTTTTCGGTTTGTTTTGGTCTAGTTTTGGTGTTGTTTCTGCTTCATTTTATTCTTTCTCTTCTGTACGTTGCCTTCGCTTGAGGCCCCTGCATGAGCCATGAGGGGGATGCATCCAATTGGGATTGGAAAGCGAGGAAAGAAGCTTACATGATACATTTACATTGATTACATACTGGTGGTGGGCCATTTTGGCCTAGCCACAGGCTCTGGCGGAAAAACCCAGAGCAACATGCACAACGAGTCGTGTACGAAACCGTGCACTCCCCGCTGTCAGAATGGTTCCACTCAATCCCGGTTGGATGCACACCCCTCCAACTCTGCACATTGATCATGACAACCCCATTGACATTGACATTGGTTACATACTAGTATGTAATCAATGTCAATGTCAACATACTGGTGGTGGGCCATTTTGGCCTAGCCACAGGCTCTGGCGGGGAAAACCCAGAGCAACATGCACAGCGAGTCGTGTTTGTTTGTTTGTTTGTTTGTTTGTTTGTTTGTTTGTTTGTTTGTTTGTTTGTTTGTTTGTTTGTTTGTTTGTTTGTTTGTTTGTTTGTTTGTTTGTTTGTTTGTTTGTTTGTTTGTTTGTTACAAAGGGCGTCCAGACCAGAACCAAGCTCAATGAACAAGGCTCTGCGGCACAATGCGGCGTCTCACGTGGGAACGTGAGGGCGGCTGGGTAGGTCATCAAAATGCTCTGTTCGAAATATGTCAATGGAGGACACTGAAACCACAAGGGAATGCAGGGCCCATGAGACCAGCGCAAGGCAATAGTCCCGATGAGGAAGGCTACCTAACGGTCGTACAAGTGCGGAGACCTGGCGGCGGCGGCGGCAAGGCCACGCACACGCGGCTAAGTCGTACCGCTGCAAGTGTCTACATTTGACATTTGACATTGATTACATACTGGTGGTGGGCCATTTTGGCCTAGCCACAGGCTCTGGCGGAAAAACCCAGAGCAACATGCACAACGAGTCGTGTACGAAACCGTTCACTCCCCGGACAGAATGGTTCCACTCAATCCCGGTTGGATGCACACCCCTCCAACTCTGCACATTGATCATGACAACCCCGCAAAAAGGCTGCCAGTTGCCCGGCATCCTGCTGCATAAAGTCCGCCACTGATGTGATGTTGCTGTCCTCAAACAGCTCCGAATGCTGCACCCTCTGATCTACTAGGGCTGGACACCGCCAGACCATATGCGCCTCATCATCCACCACGCCGCAGCTACACCGCTGGCACAGCCGCTCTGCCCGCGGCAGCCGCTGCCACCTCCCTGTCTCCACCCCCAGCATGACATTGACATTGATTACATACTGGTGGTGGGCCATTTTGGCCTAGCCACAGGCTCTGGCGGAAAAACCCAGAGCAACATGCGCAACGAGTCGTGTACGAAACCGTTCACTCCCCGCTGACAGAATGGTTCCATGTGACTGCCCATGCGAAACTGTGCTAACCGCCGACGACCGGTCTTGGAGGCGACTGCCTGCAAGTAGCCGGCCAACTGGCAGTTGTCACTGTTCACAGGGCCCCTGACTCCCAGCCACTCACGCACTTTGCGCAAGTCGCTGCCATTCACAGCATCGAAGGTGCGGCACTGCAGGTGTGCAGTGACAACAGATGTGTCAATGCGCTGCGGCACGCCGTCAACGATGGGTGACATGAAGTGCAGGAACGAACACACCTGGGCAGCCCAGCATGCTGAGCTGCTGGTGCTGCACCCCGGCCGGGTGGCCAGGGCACAGTTCTCCAGGAATGCCTGCTTGGTGAGGCGGGTGTCCGGCATTGCGACCAGCCGGTTCCAGAACCGGCAGATGGCCAGCGTTGCCGTGTGCGCCACTGGGAACCGCCCAAGCTCCAAGCATGACATTTGACATTGATTATATACTGGTGATTGTTTGTTTGTTTAATAACCCATACTGGTGATGGGCCATTTTGGCCTAGCCACAGGCTCTGGCGGAGAAAACCCAGAGCAACATGCACAACGAGGTAGATAATTAGTTAGTTTTATCCATTGTTTGTGTATATAAGTCGTTGAAAAACGCAATACACAAACATCCTTCCGGTCAAAGGTTCTCTTTTCCATCGCTATTTGCAACTTCCCTTACCGCTTTCCACTGCCCTGAGTGCTGCCCACCACCTGCCGCCGCCAACACCAGCCCGCCGTCTTCGCCACCGCCCACATCACCTTCAGCCTGCCACTTGCTGCACACTGCTTTGTGCGCTGCACATCCCGCTCACCCGCTGCCCACCATCCTCCGCTGCTGCCGCCGCCAGCCTACCACCAGCTGCTTTGCCGCCCACGCCCCGGCCCTCCACCCCACCCCTTCAGCATGCTGCCCACCATGTCCACCGCTGCCCACCACTCCAGCAACATCACATCAGTGGCGGACTTTATGCAGCAGGATGCCGGGCAACTGGCAGCCTTTTTGCGGGGTTGTCATGATCAATGTGCAGAGTTGGAGGGGTGTGCATCCAACCGGGATTGAGTGGAACCATTCTGTCAGCGGGGAGTGAACGGTTTCGTACACGACTCGTTGTGCATGTTGCTCTGGGTTTTTCCGCCAGAGCCTGTGGCTAGGCCAAAATGGCCCACCACCAGTATGTAATCAATGTCAAATGTCAATGACTCCACCGTCGGCCCCCTGCCCACGCTCGGCCGCAGCAGCGGCCGCCATCGCAGCCACCGCACCTCATCCAACGCCTACACCAGCGCCCACCACCATTGCCATCATGCACCTCGCCCAGCCATGAGCCTCACGCCCTCGCTTGAGCGGCTGCGGCGCGGTGGTGCACCTAGACTACGGGCGGAACGTACCGTCGACCTGGCAACCAGCCTTGCGCTTTTGCCCATTGCCGTCAGAGTCGCCCTGCCCGCCACCGCCAACGCCAACACGGTTAGGCTTGAGCTCATCCAGCTGCTGGGCAGCCGCATTGGCAGCTTCGACCTGATGGGCGCCCATGCCGTCAGTGATGGCGTCTTGACCATCAAGCTCTTCGCCACCGCTGCCCGCAGCGGCGTCGCCCGTGTGGATGCCCTCCTGCAGCAGCGCGACTTCACCCTGCTGTCGCCCTCCATGGACGCCGAGCTCCTGGTCTCGGCCACTCAGTGTCAGCCCAGCGCCATGCTGCTGCCTCTCGGCACCACTGAGCTGGTCATCCACCACATGGCCAACGCCGACAATGTTGCCGGAGTCACCAGGGCCCTCTTGCTCGCCTCAGGCTACACAGACTCGGACTTCCAGGTCCTAGCCGAGATTCTGGGAGGCGCCCGTCTGCCCGCCCACCTGCAGACAGTTCATGGGAACACCACCGTCGTGAAGGCGATTGTGAGGATGGAGGACCCCGCACATGGCCTCTGCCCATGGGTGCGGGACATCGACCGCGGCGACCATGCTGGCCCCATCACGGTGAAAGCCACCTTCTCCGGCGATCGGGACATCCTCATCACCCCCACCCGCCAGCCGCACCACCATCACCGCCCCCCACCGCCGCCGCCGCCGCCGCCGCCGCCACCGCCACCAGCTGCCACCTCCACACCAGCACCCGACTTGGCCAGTCAGCGGGCTCACCTTGGTGCCACTGACACGCCTGCCACTGCGCCCTCCGACGATGGGGCTTCACCCATGAGCGACACGGGGGCTCCCCCCATCGATGGTGGCGGTGCCGACGACGATGACCACCCCATGCCTGATGGTGACGGCACCGACACAGCATCAAAACAGCCTTCCGGTCAAAGGTTCTCTTTTCCATCGCTATTTGCAACTTCCCTTTACCGCTTTCCATTCCATTACCGCTTTCCATCTGTGGCAGACGACCAGCTACCTCCACCAGCACGGCGGCGTCGCACGGGCGACCCCTTGGACCCCACGGCGCACGCCGCCATGGGCGCTGGCCCTCCCACCCTGGTGCCTGCCGAGTCTTGCCCAGCTGCAGCGACGGACGCTGGAGTCGCCGCCATGGACACTGACCTTGCCGCCCTGGACGGCTCCGCCCGAGCTGCACGACAGGTCTCCAGCTATGCGGCTGTCCACAGCGGCGTGAGGGCCCCCACCGCGGCCTCCACCCTTGGCCGCACTGGCGCAAGCCCCGCTGGGCTCGGCTACACGGGCGCCACTACTCGTGCCCGCAGCCGTGTAGCGACAGCTTCGCCGCCAGCACCGCCGCCCGGCTCTCCAGCCGCACCGCGGCCCATCGCCCAGCACTCGGACGTTGCGTTTGATCCCATTCCCGAGGGCTTCATCTCTCACCTGGTCGAGCTGGCACCGGCACTCTCACCGCAGGAGGCTGCCGCCGCGCTGCAGGAGGTCAGCCAGTCAGAGCCGGTGCTCTGGGACACCTGGAGCACTTGCGGCAGTGGCCATGCCATCCCTAGCGCGCTGCTGCCATCGATCGACCGCATCCTTCGCCACCACGATGACAGCTGCCCACCGGCCGGCCACTGGGTCCCCTTCACCGATGTCGACGTGGCCATCGCCTCAGTGCCCGACAGCTATGTTATGCACGCGGGCTACTTGGCCCTGGTGTCGGAGGTGTTGCAGCCTGACGGCACAGATGCCCACGCCCCTGCCGACCGCATCATCAACGAGTGGGTCTCCTCCTTGCCAGCATCCAACCTCGACCGGCATCGCGCACACGGCGTCCCCCTCACACCGGTCGCCCTTCACCTCCTCACGGCGACCACCAACCGCTGGCGGTGCCACTGGGCGGACCGCCAGACCACCTTCGCCGACATCGCCCGCTGCAACAGGGAGCCGGGCCCCCCGTGCCCCTCAACACCTCGCCATCACCAGCCCCGCCGGAGCAGCCCTGGCAGCAGCCTCGCCGGCAGCGCACGTCCCGCACGTGCGCCGCCCGCCATGCCGCCGACCTGCCGGGCACTTGGCGGTCGCAGGCGGCCGTGACGCGGGGCCAGAGTGCGCTGCCACCCTCCTCGACGGTCACCAGAAGCGGCTTCGCTGGTCTCATGGGCCCTGCATTCCCTTGTGGTTTCAGTGTCCTCCATTGACATATTTCGAACAGAGCGTTTTGATGACCTACCCAGCCGCCCTCACGTTCCCACGTGAGACGCCGCATTGTGCCGCAGAGCCTTGTTCATTGAGCTTGGTTCTGGTCTGGACGCCCTGTGTAAAAAACAAACAAACAAACAAACAAACAAAACCAGAAGCGGCCGCATCAGCAGCCCCCCATGCCCCTTCTGGCTAGGCTCGCTGCCCCGCTGGGCGGCACGCCGGACCTTCACCGCCACTGGCCTCCACTCACAGACTGGCCGCGGCGCCGCTGGGCGCCGCGGCGGGGCGCCATGAGCGCCCACACCGACCGCCCCTGCCTGCGCCTACTTTCACTGAACGTCAATGGGCTCGCCGACTTGGACAAGCGCCGCGCTCTCTTTGCGACGCTGACCAACGGGCCCTGGGACGTCATCTGTCTGTTCTTGGCGTGCGCACAGGCACTCCCAACGTGGTGGTGTTGGGGGATCTTGGGCGGTTCCCAGTGGCGCACACGGCAACGCTGGCCATCTGCCGGTTCTGGAACCGGCTGGTCGCAATGCCGGACACCCGCCTCACCAAGCAGGCATTCCTGGAGAACTGTGCTCTGGCCACCCGGCCGGGGCGCAGCACCAGCAGCTCAGCATGCTGGGCTGCCCAGGTGTGTTCGTTCCTGCACTTCATGTCACCCATCGTTGACGGCGTGCCGCAGCGCATTGACACATCTGTTGTCACTGCACACCTGCAGCGCCGCACCTTCGATGCTGTGAATGGCAGCGACTTGCGCAAAGTGCGTGAGTGGCTGGGAGTCAGGGGCCCTGTGAACAGTGACAACTACCAGTTGGCCGGCTACTTGCAGGCAGTCGCCTCCAAGACCGGTCGTCGGCGGTTAGCACAGTTTCGCATGGGCAGTCACATGCTGGGGGTGGAGACAGGGAGGTGGCAGCGGCTGCCGCGGGCAGAGCGGCTGTGTCAGCGGTGTAGCTGCGGCGTGGTGGATGATGAGGCGCATATGGTCTGGGGGTGTCCAGCCCTAGTAGATCAGAGGGTGCAGCATTCGGAGCTGTTTGAGGACAGCAACATCACATCAGTGGCGGACTTTATGCAGCAGGATGCCGGGCAACTGGCAGCCTTTTTGCGGGGTTGTCATGATCAATGTGCAGAGTTGGAGGGGTGTGCATCCAACCGGGATTGAGTGGAACCATCCTGTCAGCGGGGAGTGCACGGTTTCGTGCACGACTCGTTGTGCATGTTGCTCTGGGTTTTTCCGCCAGAGCCTGTGGCTAGGCCAAAATGGCCCACCACCAGTATGTAATCAATGTCAAATGTCAAATGTCAATGCCTCCAGGAGACACACCAACGTGCCTCCGACGACGGCAACCAGTGGGCGCAAACGGGGGCGGCCCCGGGCCAGCCCTGGCCAGGCTGGTCCTTCTGGCGGCGGGGCCCCGCCGCCACCACAGACCCCGGCGACCGGCGCCGGCGCGCGACCGCCGGGGTGGCCATCCTCATCCGCGAGTCCTGCGGCTGCACTGCTGTCGACGAGGTCGACCCTAGCACAGACGACGGCCGCCGACTCCGCGTCGACTTCGCCCTCCATGGTCACCTCTACTCCGTCATCACCGCCTACACGCCATCCTAAACCCACTGCAGCAGCAATGCCAGTCAGTCAAGCTTGTGATACATGTGCAGCAGCCACAGCTCAACAGCAACAGCCCGGAGCAGCAGACGGCACCGGCCACGGCAGCCCCAGAGCAGCATGCAGCGCCCGCGCCAGCAGCTCCCAGCAGCCAGCCTGCAACACCAGCAACGGCACCAGCAGCAACATTGCCACAGCAGCCAGCAGCAACCAGCCGGCCCAGCACTGACCCAAAGCAGCAGCCGCGGCTTCCAGCGCGCAGCAGCAGCACTGGATCAGCAGCGTGGGTTTTCAGCGGCCTGGATTTTGCAGCAGGCAGCAGCAGCGATGCTGCCGCAGCGGCAGTACAGGGTTTCTGCACCAGCAAGCTTTGCTTGCAAAATGCTGCACAGCCATTGTTTGTGTATATAAGTCGTTGAAAAACGCAATACACAAACATCCTTCCGGTCAAAGGTTCTCTTTTCCATCGCTATTTGCAACTTCCCTTACCGCTTTCCATTCATTGGACATCGTGAGGGACTCGGTTCGATCCCTGACGGTGGCGGAAGTTTCGGGTCTAGTTCCGTGCGGGACCAACCCACCCCACCCTATGCAAGTGGTTGCCTCGGCAATCTGCCCTCCATTGTTTGTGTATATAAGTCGTTGAAAAACGCAATACACAAACATCCTTCCGGTCAAAGGTTCTCTTTTCCATCGCTATTTGCAACTTCCCTTACCGCTTTCCATTCCATCCACAGCATGTCACTGTGATGCGTGTGAGCAAGCAGAAGACCGGCCTGGCTGTCGTCAACATCGATGATGCTGTGTTTGTGCGCAGGATGTGCAGCGCGAAAGCGCGCCTTCCCCGCACTTGCGGAGTGTCTATCTTTGAGAGCGTGGCACCGCAGCGTCGTGACGCAGCAGCAGCACAGCTGCGCAGGAGTCAGCACCAGGCAGCCCAAGATGCAGCTCCAGTGGCGAATGCACGCCGCGCAGCCGCGGATGCTGTGCAATTTGCACAGCAGCACCTTGCGCCGCGCCGGCAGCGGCGGCCAAGCGCTCTTGGCCCTCACCCTGCTCCTGCTCCCCTCGGCATTGCATCACGCTTTGCTGTGCTGCCTGTTGAGCCCACTTCCCACACTTCACCTGGTGGCCCCACACTGGCTGAGGGCACACAACCCTCTCCAGCAAAGGCGCCAGCCACACCCAAACCCACCCCCAACCATGTCTGCTAGGGGTGTTGGGACCGGGCTGCGCCCGGCGCAATCCGGTCCCCTAACAGCGCCCTGTCTGTGCTGAGTCATTGGACACCGTTCAGGGACCGGGTTCGATCCCTGGCGGTGGCGGAAGTTTCGGGTCTAGTTCCGTGTGGGACCAACCCACCCCACCCTATGCAAGTGGTTGCTTCGGCAATCTGCCCTCCATGGTTTGTGTATATAAGTCGTTGAAAAACGCAATACACAAACAGCCTTCCGGTCAAAGGTCCTTTTCCATCGCTATTTGCACTTCCCTTACCGCTATCCATTCCATGCTGAGCCTGAACGTCCAGGGCTGGCTGTCCAGAGATGCATCTGCTCTTTCGCAGGTCATCAAGGCGGCTGACTTCGATGTACTGGCATTCAGCAAGACGTGGGCGCGTGAGGGGAGCGATGCGCCGGAGCTGGACGGCTTCACGTCCGTCCTGCACCTGCCGCGCAGCCGGCGTCAGCAGCGTGGCGGCGCACGTGGCGGCATCGCTGTCTACGTTTGTTTGTTTGTTTGTGTTTTACAAAGGGCGTCCAGACCAGAACCAAGCTCAATGAACAAGGCTCTGCGGCGCAATGCGGCGTCTCACGTAGGAACGTGAGGGCGGCTGGGTAGGTCATCAAAACGCTCTGTTCGAAATATGTCAATGGAGGACATTGACATTGATTACATACTGGTGGTGGGCCATTTTGGCCTAGCCACAGGCTCTGGCGGGAAAAACCCAGAGCAACATGCACAACGAGTCGTGTACGAAACCGTTCACTCCCCGCTGACAGAATGGTTCCACTCAATCCCGGTTGGATGCACACCCCTCCAACTCTGCACATTGATTGTGACAACCCCGCAAAAAGGCTGCCAGTTGCCCGGCATCCTGCTGCATAAAGCCTGCCACTGATGTGATGTTGCTGTCCTCAAACAGCTCCGAATGCTGCACCCTCTGATCCACTAGGGCTGGACACCCCCAGACCATATGCGCCTCATCATCCAATGCCGGACACCCGCCTCACCAAGCAGGCATTCCTGGAGAACTGTGCTCTGGCCACACGGCCGGGGCGCAGCACCAGCAGCTCAGCTTGCTGGAATGGAAAGCGGTAAGGGAAGTTGCAAATAGCGATGGAAAAGAGAACCTTTGACCGGAAGGCTGTTTGTGTATTGCGTTTTTCAACGACTTATATACACAAGCTGGGCTGCCCAGGTGTGTTCGTTCCTGCACTTCATGTCACCCATCGTTGACGGCGTGCCGCAGCGCATTGACACATCTGTTGTCACTGCACACCTGCAGCGCCGCACCTTCGATGCTGTGAATGGCAGCGACTTGCGCAAAGTGCGTGAGTGGCTGGGAGTCAGGGGCCCTGTGAACAGTGACAACTACCTCAACTACCTCATCGGGACTATTGCCTTGCGCTGGTCTCATGGGCCCTGCATTCCCTTGTGGTTTCAGTGTCCTCCATTGACATATTTCGAACGGAGCATTTTGATGACCTACCCAGCCGCCCTCACGTTCCCACGTGAGACGCCCCATTGTGCCGCAGAGCCTTGTTCATTGAGCTTGGTTCTGGTCTGGACGCCCTTTGTAAAAAACAAACAAACAAACAAACAAACAAACAAACAAACAAACAAACAAACAAACAAACAAACAAACAACTACCAGTTGGCCGGCTACTTGCAGGCAGTCGCCTCCAAGACCGGTCGTCGGCGGTTAGCACAGTTTCGCATGGGCAGTCACATGCTGGGGGTGGAGACAGGGAGGTGGCAGCGGCTGCCGCGGGCAGAGCGGCTGTGTCAGCGGTGTAGCTGCGGCGTGGTGGATGATGAGGCGCATATGGTCTGGGGGTGTCCAACCCTAGTAGATCAGAGGGTGCAGCATTCGGAGCTGTTGGAGGACAGCAACATCACATCAGTGGCAGACTTTATGCAGCAGGATGCCGGGCAACTGGCAGCCTTTTTGCGGGGTTGTCATGATCAATGTGCAGAGTTGGAGGGGTGTGCATCCAACCGGGATTGAGTGGAACCATTCTGTCAGCGGGGAGTGCACGGTTTCGTACACGACTCGTTGTGCATGTTGCTCTGGGTTTTTCCGCCAGAGCCTGTGGCTAGGCCAAAATGGCCCACCACCAGTATGTAATCAATGTCAATGTCAATGTCGATCACCCTGTCACAGAAGAGTTCCTGCCCTCCACTGCCCCTCCTGTGCAGTCACAGCGGCACAGCCGCGACAGCAGGGAGCGGCCCATCTTGCTTTGTCGATTTCAAGAAGGCATACGATACTGTACCTCGTGATTTGCTTTGGGAGAAGCTGCAGCGGATTGGGGTGCATGGGGAGTTTCTGAGGGGGGTGCAGGCACTGTATGCTGATGTGCCAATGGCATTGCAGTTTGAGGGGGGAATGTCCGATACATTCCAGAGCACTTTGGGTGTTAAGCAGGGATGTCCACTATCTCCAACCCTTTTCGGGATTTACATTGACGATTTCCAAGCGGAGCTGGAGGCCGCTGGCGGGGACCTGGACCTGCCCACCCTGTGTGGTGTGCAGGCACCTGCCCTCTTCTATGCAGATGACCTGGACCTGGTGTCCACGTCCGTACGCGGCCTGCAGGCGCAGCTCGACCTGCTGGAGTCGTACTGCAAGCGCTGGCGCCTCACCGTCAACGTGAAGAAGACAAAGGTCGTGGTGTATGCAGCCCAGGCTGCTGCACCACCGGTTCTCACCTACATGCATGCTCCCATCGAAGTGCTGGACTCGTTTACCTATCTGGGGGTTGATGTCTCTACTCGTAGTTCTTTTGCTGCCGCTAGCATCGGCAGAGCGGCCTCCGCCCAGCGCGCCGCACTTGCATTGCAGCATCGTTGCCATGACCTGAGCCTGCATGACCCAGCACTGCAGCTGCATTTGTTTGATGCACTAGTGCGTCCTGTTATGCTATACGGTGTTGAAACATGGGGACCTGGGGCGTTATGTGGTACTGGCATGGATACTTGTGAGCTTGTTCATCGGAAGTTCCTTCGGTCTGTTCTTGGCGTGCGCACAGGCACTCCCAACGTGGCGGTGTTGGGGGAGCTTGGGCGGTTCCCAGTGGCGCACACGGCAACGCTGGCCATCTGCCGGTTCTGGAACCGGCTGGTCGCAATGCCCGGACACCCGCCTCACCAAGCAGGCATTCCTGGAGAACTGTGCTCTGGCCACCCGACCGGGGCGCAGCACCAGCAGCTCAGCATGCTGGGCTGCCCAGGTGTGTTCGTTCCTGCACTTCATGTCACCCATCGTTGACGGCGTGCCGCAGCGCATTGACACATCTGTTGTCACTGCACACCTGCAACGCCGCACCTTCGATGCTGTGAATGGCAGCGACTTGCGCAAAGTGCGTGAGTGGCTGGGAGTCAGGGGCCCTGTGAACGGTGACAACTACCAGTTGGCCGGCTACTTGCAGGCAGTCGCCTCCAAGACCGGTCGTCGGCGGTTAGCACAGTTTCGCATGGGCAGTCACGTGCTGGGGGTGGAGACAGGGAGGTGGCAGCGGCTGCCGCGGGCAGAGCGGCTGTGTCAGCGGTGTAGCTGCGGCGTGGTGGATGATGAGGCGCATATGGTCTGGGGGTGTCCAGCCCTAGTGGATCAGAGGGTGCAGCATTCGGAGCTGTTTGAGGACAGCAACATCACATCAGTGGCGGACTTTATGCAGCAGGATGCCGGGCAACTGGCAGCCTTTTTGCGGGGTTGTCACAATCAATGTGCAGAGTTGGAGGGGTGTGCATCCAACCGGGATTGAGTGGAACCATTCTGTCAGCGGGGAGTGAACGGTTTCGTACACGACTCGTTGTGCATGTTGCTCTGGGTTTTTCCCGCCAGAGCCTGTGGCTAGGCCAAAATGGCCCACCACCAGTATGTAATCAATGTCAAATGCAAGTGCCTTCTCGATGAGGGTGCGAACGACGAAGGTTTGATCGGTGGTGCGGTGGTCCTTGCGGAAGCCCGCCTGTCCGCGTGCGCGCAGCTGGTGCTGCTCGGTCCACCTCATAAGCTTTTCGTTAAGCATGCAAGCATATAGTTTTGCCAACAGAGACCCAACAGCAATGCCACGGTAATTACCCGGATCAGATGTGTCGCCCCCCTTATGAATTGGCGTGATGCCGCACAATGCCCAGCTCCTTGGCAACGCTGCAACTCGTTGACACGAGTGGTGCGACTGAGCCGCGTGTGCGTGGCCTTGCTGCCGCCGCCGCCAGGTCCCCGCACTTGTACGACCATTAGGTAGCCTTCCTCATCGGGACTATTGCCTTGCGCTGGTCTCATGGGCCCTGCATTCCCTTGTGGTTTCAGTGTCCTCCATTGACATATTTCGAACAGAGCATTTGGATGACCTACCCAGCCGCCCTCACGTTCCCACGTGAGACGCCGCATTGTGCCGCAGAGCCTTGTTCATTGAGCTTGGTTCTGGTCTGGACGCCCTTTGTGGAATGGAATGGAAAGCGGTAAGTAAAAAACAAACAAACAAACAAACAAACAAATAGGCGGTTGCTGGCATGTGAGTTGTGAAGGTGTAGGCGGTTGCTGGCATGTGAGTTGTGAAGGTGTAGGCGAAGGTGAGTGGCGGTGGGAGTCTGGTGAGGTGTGAAGGTGTAGGCGAAGGTGAGCGGCGGTGGGAGTCCAGGAGGGGACTGAAAGTGAAGGTGTTTTTGTTTGTTTGTTTGTTTGTTTTTTACAAAGGGCGTCCAGACCAGAACCAAGCTCAATGAACAAGGCTCTGCGGCACAATGCGGCGTCTCACGTGGGAACGTGAGGGCGGCTGGGTAGGTCATCCAAATGCTCTGTTCGAAATATGTCAATGGAGGACACTGAAACCACAAGGGAATGCAGGGCCCATGAGACCAGCGCAAGGCAATAGTCCCGATGAGGAAGGCTACCTAATGGTCGTACAAGTGCGGGGACCTGGCGGCGGCGGCAGCAAGGCCACGCACACGCGGCTCAGTCGCACCACTCGTGTCAACGAGTTGCAGCGTTGCCAAGGAGCTGGGCATTGTGCGGCATCACGCCAATTCATAAGGGGGGCGACACATCTGATCCGGGTAATTACCGTGGCATTGCTGTTGGGTCTCTGTTGGCAAAACTATATGCTTGCATGCTTAACGAAAAGCTTATGAGGTGGACCGAGCAGCACCAGCTGCGCGCACGCGGACAGGCGGGCTTCCGCAAGGACCACCGCACCACCGATCAAACCTTCGTCGTTCGCACCCTCATCGAGAAGGCACTTGCATTTGACATTGATTACATACTGGTGGTGGGCCATTTTGGCCTAGCCACAGGCTCTGGCGGGAAAAACCCAGAGCAACATGCACAACGAGTCGTGTACGAAACCGTGCACTCCCCGCTGACAGAATGGTTCCACTCAATCCCGGTTGGATGCACACCCCTCCAACTCTGCACATTGATCATGACAACCCCGCAAAAAGGCTGCCAGTTGCCCGGCATCCTGCTGCATAAAGTCCGCCACTGATGTGATGTTGCTGTCCTCAAACAGCTCCGAATGCTGCACCCTCTGATCTACTAGGGCTGGACACCCCCAGACCATATGCGCCTCATCATCCACCACGCAAGAAAGTGCAGGTGAGGAAGACGGCGGGTGCTGGCTGGTGAGGTGTGAAGGTGTGGGCGAAGGTGAGCGGCGGTGGGAGTTCAGGAGGGGAATGAAAGTGAAGGTGAAGGTGAAGGCTAGTGCTGGCTGGCAAGGTGCGAAGGTGTAGGCGAAGGTGAGCGGCGGTGGGAGCCCAGGATGGGAGTGAAAGTGAGGGTGAAGGTGACGGCAGTTCCTGGCAGGTGAGGTGTGAAGGTGTAGGCGAAGGCGAGTGGCGGTGGGAGTCCAGGATGGGACTGAGAGTGAGGGTGAAGATGAAGGCTGGTGCTGGCTGGTGAGGTGTGAAGGTGTAAGCGAAGGTGAGCGGCGGTGGGAGTCCAGGATGGGACTGAAAGTGAGGGTGAAGGTGAAGGCTGGTGCTGGCTGGTGAGGTGTGAAGGTGTAGGCGAAGGTGAGCGGCGGTGGGAGTCCAGGAGGGGACTGAAAGTGAAGGTGTTTTTGTTTGTTTGTTTGTTTGTTTTTTACAAAGGGCGTCCAGACCAGAACCAAGCTCAATGAACAAGGCTCTGCGGCACAATGCGGCGTCTCACGTGGGAACGTGAGGGCGGCTGGGTAGGTCATCAAAATGCTCTGTTCGAATTATGTCAATGGAGGACACTGATACCGCAAGGGAATGCAGGCACCCATCGTTGACGGCGTGCCGCAGCGCATTGACACATCTGTTGTCACTGCTCACCTGCAGCGCCGCACCTTCGATGCTGTGAATGGCAGCGACTTGCGCAAAGTGCGTGAGTGGCTGGGAGTCAGGGGCCCTGTGAACAGTGACAACTACCAGTTGGCCGGCTACCTGCAGGCAGTTGCCTCCAAGACCGGTCGTCGGCGGTTAGCACAGTTTCGCATGGGCAGTCACATGCTGGGGGTGGAGACAGGGAGGTGGCAGCGGCTGCCGCGGGCAGAGCGGCTGTGTCAGCGGTGTAGCTGCGGCGTGGTGGATGATGAGGCGCATATGGTCTGGGGGTGTCCAGCCCTAGTAGATCAGAGGGTGCAGCATTCGGAGCTGTTTGAGGACAGCAACATCACATCAGTGGCGGACTTTATGCAGCAGGATGCCGGGCAACTGGCAGCCTTTCTGCGGGGTTGTCATGATCATTGTGCAGAGTTGGAGGGGTGTGCATCCAACCGGGATTGAGTGGAACCATTCTGTCAGCGGGGAGTGCACGGTTTCGTACACGACTCGCTGTGCATGTTGCTCTGGGTTTTTCCGCCAGAGCCTGTGGCTAGGCCAAAATGGCCCACCACCAGTATGCCATTGCCCATCGCCGGGCTTTCTGCTGTCGGCTGTCCTCCGCTTTGTTGCAGGCACCAGTGAAGGCTCCGCCGTCCCCATCATCCTCAAAGTCAGCGGCACCCTCAGTGTCAAGTCAGCGGCACGTGTTTGCACGTGCTGCTGCTGCCACAACAGCGATCCACAGCCCAGCCTCTCAGCCTTAGCCAGCCACCTGCTGCACACCGCCGTGAGTTCTACTCGCCACCTGCCGCCGCCAACACCAGCCTGCCATCTTCGCCACCGCCCACATCACCTCCAGCCTGCCACCTGCTGCGCACTGGTCGGAGTGCTGCCCACCACCTGCCGCCGCCACCACCAGCCTGCCGCCTTCATCGCCGCCCACATCACCTCCAGCCTGCCACCTGCTGCGCACTGACCTGAGTGCTGCCCACCGCCTCCCGCCGCCACCACCAGCCTGCCGCCTTCATCACCGCTCACATCACCTCCAGCCTGCCACCTGCTGCGCACTGATCGGAGTGCTGCCCACCGCCTGCCGCCGCCACCACCAGCCTGCCGCCTTCATCACCGCTCACATCACCTCCAGCCTGCCACCTGCTGCGCACTGCCCTGAGTGCTGCCCACCACCTGCCGCCGCCATCACCAGCCTGCCGCCTTCACCACCGCCCACATCACCTCCAGCCTGCCACCTGCTGCGCACTGCCCTGAGTGCTGCCCACCACCTGCCGCCGCCAGCACCCAGCCTGCCATCTTCGCCACCGCCCACATCACCTCCAGCCTGCCACCTGCTGCGCACTCATCGGAGTGCCGCCCACCACCTGCCGCCGCCAGCACCCAGCCTGCCGCCTTGTGAGCTTGTTCATCGGAAGTTCCTTCGGTCTGTTCTTGGCGTGCGCACAGGCACTCCCAACGTGGCGGTGTTGGGGGAGCTTGGGCGGTTCCCAGTGGCGCACACGGCAACGCTGGCCATCTGCCGGTTCTGGAACCGGCTGGTCGCAATGCCGGACACCCGCCTCACCAAGCAGGCATTCCTGGAGAACTGTGCTCTGGCCAGCCGGCCGGGGCGCAGCACCAGCAGCTCAGCATGCTGGGCTGCCCAGGTGTGTTCGTTCCTGCACTTCATGTCACCCATCGTTGACGGCGTGCCGCAGCGCATTGACACATCTGTTGTCACTGCACACCTGCAACGCCGCACCTTCGATGCTGTGAATGGCAGCGACTTGCGCAAAGTGCGTGAGTGGCTGGGAGTCAGGGGCCCTGTGAACGGTGACAACTACCAGTTGGCCGGCTACTTGCAGGCAGTCGCCTCCAAGACCGGTCGTCGGCGGTTATGGAATGGAAAGCGGTAAGCGGTTAGCACAGTTTCGCATGGGCAGTCACATGCTGGGGGTGGAGACAGGGAGGTGGCAGCGGCTGCCGCGGGCAGAGCGGCTGTGTCAGCGGTGTAGCTGCGGCGTGGTGGATGATGAGGCGCATATGGTCTGGGGGTGTCCAGCCCTAGTAGATCAGAGGGTGCAGCATTCGGAGCTGTTTGAGGACAGCAACATCACATCAGTGGCGGACTTTATGCAACAGGATGCCGGGCAACTGGCAGCCTTTTTGCGGGGTTGTCATGATCAATGTGCAGAGTCGGAGGGGTGTGCATCCAGCCGGGATTGAGTGGAACCATTCTGTCAACGGGGAGTGCACGGTTTCGTACACGACTCGTTGTGCATGTTGCTCTGGGTTTTTCCGCCAGAGCCTGTGGCTAGGCCAAAATGGCCCACCACCAGTATGTAATCAATGTCAATGTCAATGTCAATGCCTTCATCACCGCTCACATCACCTCCAGCCTGCCACCTGCTGCGCACTGATCGGGGTGCTGCCCACCACCTGCCGCCGCCACCACCAGCCTGCCGCCTTCACCACCGCCCACATCACCTCCAACCTGCCACCTGCTGCGCACTGCCCTGGGTGCTGCCCACCACCTGCCGCCGCCAGCACCCAGCCTGCCATCTTCGCTACCGCCCACCTCACCTCCAGCCTGCCACCTGCTGCGCACTCATCGGAGTGCTGCCCACCACCTGCAGCCGCCACCACCAGCCTGCCGCCTTCATCACCGCCCACGTCACCTCCAGCCTGCCACCTGCTGCGCACTGACCTGAGTGCTGCCCACCACCTGCCGCCGCCACCACCAGCCTGCCGCCTTCATCACCGCTCACATCACCTCCAGCCTGCCACCTGCTGCGCACTGCCCTGAGTGCTGCCCACCACCTGCCGCCGCCACCACCCAGCCTGCCATCTTCGCCACCGCCCACATCACCTCCAGCCTGCCACTTGCTGCGCACTTCCCTGAGTACTGCCCACCACCTGCCGCCGCCAGCACCCAGCCTGCCATCTTCGCCACCGCCCACATCACCTCCAGCCTGCCACCTGCTGCGCACTGCCCTGAGTGCTGCCCACCACCTGCCGCCGCCAGCACCCAGCCTGCCATCTTCGCCACCGCCCACATCACCTCCAGCCTGCCACCTGCTGCGCACTGATCGGAGTGCTGCCCACCACCTGCCGCCGCCACCACCAGCCTGCCGTCTTCGCCACCGCCCACATCACCTCCAGCCTGCCACCTGTTGCGCGCTGATCTGACTGCTGCCTGCCACCTGCTGCGCACTGATTTGAGTGCTGTCCACCACCTGCCGCCGCCACCACCAGCCTGCCGTCCTCATCACCGCTCATATCACCTCCAGCCTGCCACCAGCTGCGCACTAACCTGAGTGCTGCCCGGCACCTGCCGCCGCCACCACCAGCCTGCCGCTGTCACCACCGCCCACATCACCTCCAGCCTGCCACCTGCTGCGCTCTGATCACAGCGCTGCCGGCCACCTGCTGCGCACTGATTTGAGTGCTGTCCACCACCTGCCGCCGCCACCACCAGCCTGCCGTCCTCATCACCGCTCACACGTCGCCAGCGCCGCCGCCATCAGCAGCAGCAACCGCAGCAGCCCACAACCCAGCAGCCCCTGCGCCTCAGCGCAGCGCAGCTGGGAGTGTGGCAGCAGCGCCTGCAGCAGCCTGACGCAGCAGCCCAACTGGTCGACATTGCAGCTGCAGCTGACGCCGCCCAGGTACCTGATGACATGCATGCTGTGGGCATGCAGTTCGACCAGTTTATCGAGACCACGCAGGCTGAGGTGGCTGCAACAGCGCCGGCCGCCAAGGGGCGGGGGCGTGACCGCAACGCTGTGCCCCGCTGGTGGGACGCTGAACTGGCTCGCGGGCGCCGCGCAGCGCGGCAAGCCGCGCGTCGCGACCCGCAGTCAGCTGCTGCTCGCGCACTGCGCCAGCAGTACCAGCACCTGCTACGCCGCACACAGCGTCAGTGGACCCGCAGTCAGGCTCTTTCTCTCACTGAAATGGCTCGCTCTACCAACTCCAAAAAGTTCTGGCAGAAGTTCAAACCTGCTAAGAAGCGGTCCTGTCCCATAGCAGATGATGTGATGCTCGAGTCCTTCCGTAAACTACTGGATGCCCCCACACTTCCATCAAGCACTGCAGGTACCTCGGGTAGTGGGGCTGCGCCACCTTTTGCCGACGGGAGCGAGCTCAACTCGCCCTTCACAGCCGGCGCTGTGCAAGAGGCTATAGGAGCCCTGCGCGGAGGCAAAGCGACGGTGGGATTGCTCAAATTGGATGCTTTATCTGTTGCAGCGGCGCAGCTTGCACCCTGTCTTGCATGTATTTTTAACTCGTGTCAACGAGTTGCAGCGTTGCCAAGGAGCTGGGCATTGTGCGGCATCACGCCAATTCATAAGGGGGGCGACACATCTGATCCGGGTAATTACCGTGGCATTGCTGTTGGGTCTCTGTTGGCAAAACTATATGCTTGCATGCTTAACGAAAAGCTTATGAGGTGGACCGAGCAGCACCAGCTGCGCGCACGCGGACAGGCGGGCTTCCGCAAGGACCACCGCACCACCGACCAAACCTTCGTCGTTCGCACCCTCATCGAGAAGGCCAAGGCAGATAAGCAGCCTCTGTACTCTTGCTTTGTCGATTTTAAGAAGGCATACGATACTGTACCTCGTGATTTGCTTTGGGAGAAGCTGCAGCGGATTGGGGTGCATGGGGAGTTTCTGAGGGGGGTTCAGGCACTGTATGCTGATGTGCCAATGGCATTGCAGTTTGAGGGGGGAATGTCCGATACATTCCAGAGCACTTTGGGGGTTAAGCAGGGATGTCCACTATCTCCAACCCTTTTCGGGATTTACATTGACGATTTCCAAGCGGAGCTGGAGGCCGCCGGCGGGGACCTGGACCTGCCCACCCTGTGTGGTGTGCAGGCACCTGCCCTCTTCTATGCAGATGACCTGGACCTGGTGTCCACGTCCGTACGCGGCCTGCAGGCGCAGCTCGACCTGCTGGAGTCGTACTGCAAGCGCTGGCGCCTCACCGTCAACGTGAAGAAGACAAAGGTCGTGGTGTATGCAGCCCAGGCTGCTGCACCACCGGTTCTCACCTACATGCATGCTCCCATCGAAGTACTGGACTCGTTTACCTATCTGGGGGTTGATATCTCTACTCGTAGTTCTTTTGCTGCCGCTAGCATCGGCAGAGCGGCCTCCGCCCAGCGCGCCGCACTTGCATTGCAGCATCGTTGCCACGACCTGAGCCTGCATGACCCAGCATTGCAGCTGCATTTGTTTGATGCACTAGTACGTCCTGTTATGCTATATGGTGTCGAAACATGGGGACCTGGGGCGTTATGTGGTACTGGCATGGATACTTGTGAGCTTGTCCATCGGAAGTTCCTTCGGTCTGTTCTTGGCGTGCGCACAGGCACTCCCAACGTGGCGGTGTTGGGGGAGCTTGGGCGGTTCCCAGTGGCGCACACGGCAACGCTGGCCATCTGCCGGTTCTGGAACCGGCTGGTCGCAATGCCGGACACCCGCCTCACCAAGCAGGCATTCCTGGAGAACTGTGCTCTGGCCAGCCGGCCGGGGCGCAGCACCAGCAGCTCAGCATGCTGGGCTGCCCAGGTGTGTTCGTTCCTGCACTTCATGTCACCCATCGTTGACGGCGTGCCGCAGCGCATTGACACATCTGTTGTCACTGCACACCTGCAGCGCCGCACCTTCGATGCTGTGAATGGCAGCGACTTGCGCAAAGTGCGTGAGTGGCTGGGAGTCAGGGGCCCTGTGAACAGTGACAACTACCAGATGGCCGGCTACTTGCAGGCAGTCGCCTCCAAGACCGGTCGTCGGCGGTTAGCACAGTTTCGCATGGGCAGTCACATGCTGGGGGTGGAAACAGGGAGGTGGCAGCGGCTGCCGCGGGCAGAGCGGCTGTGTCAGCGGTGTAACTGCGGCGTGGTGGATGATGAGGCGCATATGGTCTGGGGGTGTCCAGCCCTAGTAGATCAGAGGGTGCAGCATTCGGAGCTGTTTGAGGACAGCAACATCACATCAGTGGCGGACTTTATGCAGCAGGATGCCGGGCAACTGGCAGCCTTTTTGCGGGGTTGTCATGATCAATGTGCAGAGTTCTGTCTGTTCTTGGCGTGCGCACAGGCACTCCCAACGTGGCGGTGTTGGGGGAGCTTGGGCGGTTCCCAGTGGCGCACACGGCAACGCTGGCCATCTGCCGGTTCTGGAACCGGCTGGTCGCAATCCCGGACACCCGCCTCACCAAGCAGGCATTCCTGGAGAACTGTGCTCTGGCCACACGGCCGGGGCGCAGCACCAGCAGCTCAGCATGCTGGGCTGCCCAGGTGTGTTCGTTCCTGCACTTCATGTCACCCATCGTTGACGGCGTGCCGCAGCGCATTGACACATCTGTTGTCACTGCACACCTGCAGCGCCGCACCTTCGATGCTGTGAATGGCAGCAACTTGCGCAAAGTGCGTGAGTGGCTGGGAGTCAGGGGCCCTGTGAACAGTGACAACTACCAGATGGCCGGCTACTTGCAGGCAGTCGCCTCCAAGACCGGTCGTCGGCGGTTAGCACAGTTTCGCATGGGCAGTCACATGCTGGGGGTGGAAACAGGGAGGTGGCAGCGGCTGCCGCGGGCAGAGCGGCTGTGTCAGCGGTGTAACTGCGGCGTGGTGGATGATGAGGCGCATATGGTCTGGGGGTGTCCAGCCCTAGTAGATCAGAGGGTGCAGCATTCGGAGCTGTTTGAGGACAGCAACATCACATCAGTGGCGGACTTTATGCAGCAGGATGCCGGGCAACTGGCAGCCTTTTTGCGGGGTTGTCATGATCAATGTGCAGAGTTGGAGGGGTGTGCATCCAACCGGGATTGAGTGGAACCATTCTGTCAGCGGGGAGTGAACGGTTTCGTACACGACTCGTTGTGCATGTTGCTCTGGGTTTTTCCGCCAGAGCCTGTGGCTAGGCCAAAATGGCCCACCACCAGTATGTAATCAATGTCAATGTCAAATGTCAATGTCACATCACCTCCAGCCTGCCACCTGCTGCGCACTGATCGGAGTGCTGCCCACCACCTGCCGCCGCCACCACCAGCCTGCCGCCTTCATCACCGCCCACATCTCCTCCAGCCTGCCACCTGCTGCGCACTGTCCTGAGTGCTGCCCACCACCTGCCGCCGCCAACACCAGCTCGCCGTCTTCGCCACCGCCCACATCACCCTCAGCCTGCCACCTGCTGCACACTGCTTTGTGCGCTGCACATCGCGCTCACCCGCTGCCCGCCATCTTCCGCTACTGCCGCCGCCAGCCTACCACCAGCTGCTTTGCCGCCCACGCCCCGGCCCTCCACCCCACCCCTTCAACTGCTGCCCACCATGTCCACCGCTGCCCACCACTCCACCGTCGGCCCCGTGCCCACGCTCGGCCGCAGCAGCGGCCGCCATCGCAGCCACCGCACCTCATCCAACGCCTACACCAACGCCCACCACCATGGCCATCATGCACCTCGCCCAGCCATGAGCCTCACGCGCTCACTTGAGCGGCTGCGGCGCGGTAGTGCACCTAGACTACGAGCGGAACGCGCCGTCGACCTGGCAACCAGCCTTGCGCTTTTGCCCATTGCCGTCAGAGTCGCCCTGCCCGCCACCGCCGACGCCAACACGGTTAGGCTTGAGCTCATCCAGCTGTTGGGCAGCCGCATTGGCAGCATTCGGAGCTGTTTGAGGACAGCAACATCACATCAGTGGCAGGCTTTATGCAGCAGGATGCCGGGCAACTGGCAGCCTTTTTGCGGGGTTGTCACAATCAATGTGCAGAGTTGGAGGGGTGTGCATCCAACCGGGATTGAGTGGAACCATTCTGTCAGCGGGGAGTGAACGGTTTCGTACACGACTCGTTGTGCATGTTGCTCTGGGTTTTTCCGCCAGAGCCTGTGGCTAGGCCAAAATGGCCCACCACCAGTATGTAATCAATGTCAAATTCGACCTGATGGGCGCCCATGCCGTCAGTGATGGCGTCTTGACCATCAAGCTCTTCGCCACCGCTGCCCGTGGCGGCGTCGCCCGTGTGGATGCCCTCCTGCAGCAGCGCGACTTCACCTTGCTGTCGCCCTCCATGGACGCCGAGCTCCTGGTCTCGGCCACTCAGTGTCAGCCCAGCGGGATGCTGCTGCCCCTCGGCACCACTGAGCTGGTCATCCACCACATGGCCAACGCCGACAATGTTGCCGGAGTCACCAGGGCCCTCTTGCTCGCCTCAGGCTACACAGACTCGGACTTCCAGGTCCTAGCCGAGATGCTGGGAGGCGCCCGCCTGCCCGCCCACCTGCAGACAGTTCATGGGAACACCACCGTCGTGAAGGCGATTGTGAGGATGGCGGACCCCGCACATGGCCTCTGCCCATGGGTGCGGGACATCGACCGCGGCGACCATGCTGGCCCCATCACGGTGAAAGCCACCTTCTCCGGCGATCGGGACATCCTCATCACCCCCATCCGCCAGCCGCACCACCATCACCGCCCCCCACCGCCGCCGCCGCCGCCGCCACTGCCACCGCCACCAGCTGCCACCTCCACACCAGCACCCGACTTGGCCAGTCAGCGGGCTCACCTTGGTGCCGCTGACACGCCTGCCACTGCGCCCTCCGACGATGGGGCTTCACCCATGAGCGACACGGGGGCTCCCCCCATCGATGGTGGCGGTGCCGACGACGATGACCACCCCATGCCTGACGGTGACGGCACCGACACAGTATCTGTGGCAGACGACCAGCTACCTCCACCAGCTCCACATCCTTCCGGTCAAAGGTTCTCTTTTCGCATGGGCAGTCACATGCTGGGGGTGGAAACAGGGAGGTGGCAGCGGCTGCCGCGGGCAGAGCGGCTGTGTCAGCGGTGTAACTGCGGCGTGGTGGATGATGAGGCGCATATGGTCTGGGGGTGTCCAGCCCTAGTAGATCAGAGGGTGCAGCATTCGGAGCTGTTTGAGGACAGCAACATCACATCAGTGGCGGACTTTATGCAGCAGGATGCCGGGCAACTGGCAGCCTTTTTGCGGGGTTGTCATGATCAATGTGCAGAGTTGGAGGGGTGTGCATCCAACCGGGATTGAGTGGAACCATTCTGTCAGCGGGGAGTGAACGGTTTCGTACACGACTCGTTGTGCATGTTGCTCTGGGTTTTTCCGCCAGAGCCTGTGGCTAGGCCAAAATGGCCCACCACCAGTATGTAATCAATGTCAATGTCAATTTCCATCGCTATTTGCAACTTCCCTTACCGCTTTCCACCAGCACGGCGGCGTCGCACGGGCGACCCCTTGGACCCCACGGCCACGGGCGACCCCTTGGACCCCACGGCGCACGCCGCCATGGGCGCTGACGCTCCCACCCTGGTGCCTGCCGAGTCTTGCCCAGCTGCGGCGACGGACGCTGGAGTCGCCGCCATGGACACTGACCTTGCCGCCCTGGACGGCTCCGCCCGAGCTGCACGACAGGTCTCCAGCTATGCGGCTGTCCACAGCGGCGTTAGGGCCCCCACCGCGGCCTCCACCCTTGGCCGCACTGGCGCAAGCCCCGTTGGGCTCGGCTACACGGGCGCCACTACTCGTGCCCGCAGCCGTGTAGCGCCGCCAGCACCGCCGCCCGGCTCTCCAGCCGCACCGGGGCCCATCGCCCAGCACTCGGACGTTGCGTTTGATCCCATTCCCGAGGGCTACATCTCTCACCTGGTCGAGCTGGCACCGGCACTCTCACCACAGGAGGCTGCCGCCGCGCTGCAGGAGGTCAGCCAGTCAGAGCCGGTGCTCTGGGACACCTGGAGCACTTGCGGCAGTGGCCATGCCATCCCTAGCGCGCTGCTGCCATCGATCGACCGCATCCTTCGGCACCACGATGACAGCTGCCCACCGGCCGGCCACTGGGTCCCCTTCACCGATGTCGACGTGGCCATCGCCTCAGTGCCCGACAGCTATGTTATGCACGCGGGCTACTTGGCCCTGGTGTCGGAGGTGTTGCAGCCTGACGGCACAGATGCCCACGCCCCTGCCGACCGCATCATCAACGAGTGGGTCTCCTCCCTGCCAGCATCCGACCTCGACCGACATCGCGCACACGGCGTCCCCCTCACACCAGTTGCCCTTCATATCCTCACGGCGACCACCGACCGCTGGCGCTGCCACTGGGCGGACCGCCAGACCACCTTCGCCGACATCGCACGCTGCAACAGGGAGCCAGGCCCCGTGCCCCTCAACACCTCGCCACCACCAGCCCCGCCGGAGCAGCCCTGGCAGCAGCCTCGCCGGCAGCGCACGCCCCGCACGTGCGCCGCCCGCCATGCCGCCGACCTGCCGGGCACTTGGCGGTCGCAGGCGGCCGTGACGCGGGGCCAGAGTGCGCTGCCACCCTCCTCGACGGTCACCAGGAGCGGCCGCATCAGCAGCCCCCCATGCCCCTTCTGGCTAGGCTCGCTGCGGCGCCATGAGCGCCCACGCCGACCGCCCCCGCCTGCGCCTTCTTTCACTGAACGTCAATGGGCTCGCCGACTTGGACAAGCGCCGCGCTCTCTTTGCGACGCTGACCAACGGGCCCTGGGACGTCATCTGCCTCCAGGAGACACACCAACGTGCCTCCGACGACGGCAACCAGTGGGCGCAAACGGGGGCGGCCCCGGGCCAGCCCTGGCCAGGCTGGTCCTTCTGGCGGCGGGGCCCCGCCGCCACCACAGACCCCGGCGACCGGCGCCGGCGCGCCACCGCCGGGGTGGCCATCCTCATCCGCGAGTCCTGCGGCTGCACTGCTGTCGACGAGGTCGACCCTAGCACAGACGACGGCCGCCGACTCCGCGTCGACTTCGCCCTCCATGGTCACCTTTACTCCGTCATCACCGCCTACACGCCATGCGATCAGCACCCACGCCTCGCCTTCCCCCACCCTTGCCGCAGACCTGCCGTCCACCGACAGCCGCCGCACTGTCCTTCTGTGCGGCGACTTCAACTGCATCGACACCGTCCACGACGCCACTCCCACCGCCAGCCAGCGGTCCGGTCGTCTGGTCGGCGCCCCTGAGCTGCAACACCTCGCCACCTCTGCCGGCCTAGCTGATGCCTGGCGGCACTGCCACCCCCACGCTGCCACCGACTTCTCGTTTGTCTCTCGCAACGCCGACCATGGCGCCTCCCGCCTCGACAAGTGGCTTGTCGCTGAGGCCCTCCTCCAGCATCAACCACACGCCGCCATCGTCGACGACTTCCATAGCGACCACCGTGGCGTCACCTTCACCTTCACGCTCCCCGGCTCGGTGCTGCGGGCTCGCCCACCATGGCGCTTCCCCCTCCCTCTCCTCGCCGACACCGACTTCGTCACTGAGCTAGAAAACGCCCTCGACCGCCTCATGGCTGACAGACTCCACCAGCAAGACTCCTCCCGCCGGGCCGCCGACTTCCTCCGCCTCTTGGCCGCCGCAAGCCAACACGCCTCGCCTTCTCCCGATGACGATGTCCCACCCCCGGAGCTGCGCGACACCGACCCGCAGGGGCTGTTGGAGGACATGCTCTCCTGCATCCGTTTGCTGGCCCAGCGGCGCACCGCCGCCGACACACGTCGCAGACGCCTGGCACTTCGGCACCTGCAACAGGCAGTCGTCTTCGCAGCTTCGCAGCTGCCCATCGCTGCGACGGACAATGCCCGCGACGCAGCCCGCGCCGCCTTCCACGCCGCTGCCGACGCCCTGCAAGCCCATCACGATCGCCATGCCCAGATTGCACTCGACCGCGCCCGGGCGCTGGAGCTCATGTTCTTCGAGAAGCCCACCCACTACTTCCACGCTCGCTGTGATCCCCGCCACTTCAGCGACACCACCTTCACATCGGTGCTGGACTCCAGCACCGGCACGTACGTCAGCCTGGACACGGCTGACGGCCTCGCCCACGCCCAGCACATAGTTGCCGCTCACTACACCCACCACTTCGCCGCCCGCCCAACATGCCGTGCCGCTCAGGACCAGCTCCTTGCCTCCCTGGACGCCACCGTCGCCGCCGCCGATGCTGCCGCCTGCGACAAGCCACTCACACACAAGGAGCTCACGGCCGCCGCCCTCGCGGCACAACGCGGCAAGAGCCCTTTGTTTGTTTGTTTGTTTGTTTGTTTTTTTCAAAGGGCGTCCAGACCAGAACCAAGCTCAATGAACAAGGCCCTGCGGCACAATGCGGCGTCTCACGTGGGAACGTGAGGGCGGCTGGGTAGGTCATCAAAATGCTCTGTTCGAAATATGTCAATTGACATTGACATTGACATTGATTACATACTGGTGGTGGGCCATTTTGGCCTAGCCACAGGCTCTGGCGGAAAAACCCAGAGCAACATGCACAACGAGTCGTGTACGAAACCGTTCACTCCCCGCTGACAGAATGGTTCCACTCAATCCCGGTTGGATGCACACCCCTCCAACTCTGCACATTGATTGTGACAACCCCGCAAAAAGGCTGCCAGTTGCCCGGCATCCTGCTGCATAAAGCCTGCCACTGATGTGATGTTGCTGTCCTCAAACAGCTCCGAATGCTGCACCCTCTGATCCACTAGGGCTGGACACCCCCAGACCATATGCGCCTCATCATCCACCACGCCGCAGCTACACCGCTGACACAGCCGCTCTGCCCGCGGCAGCCGCTGCCACCTCCCTGTCTCCACCCCCAGCATGTGACTGCCCATGCGAAACTGTGCTAACCGCCGACGACCGGTCTTGGAGGCGACTGCCTGCAAGTAGCCGGCCAACTGGTAGTTGTCACCGTTCACAGGGCCCCTGACTCCCAGCCACTCACGCACTTTGCGCAAGTCGCTGCCATTCACAGCATCGAAGGTGCGGCGTTGCAGGTGTGCAGTGACAACAGATGTGTCAATGCGCTGCGGCACGCCGTCAACGATGGGTGACATGAAGTGCAGGAACGAACACACCTGGGCAGCCCAGCATGCTGAGCTGCTGGTGCTGCGCCCCGGCCGGCTGGCCAGAGCACAGTTCTCCAGGAATGCCTGCTTGGTGAGGCGGGTGTCCGGCATTGCGACCAGCCGGTTCCAGAACCGGCAGATGGCCAGCGTTGCCGTGTGCGCCACTGGGAACCGCCCAAGCTCCCCCAACACCGCCACGTTGGGAGTGCCTGTGCGCACGCCAAGAACAGACCGAAGGAACTTCCGATGAACAAGCTCACAAGTATCCATGCCAGTACCACATAACGCCCCAGGTCCCCATGTTTCAACACCGTATAGCATAACAGGACGCACTAGTGCATCAAACAAATGCAGCTGCAGTGCTGGGTCATGCAGGCTCAGGTCATGGCAACGATGCTGCAATGCAAGTGCGGCGCGCTGGGCGGAGGCCGCTCTGCCGATGCTAGCGGCAGCAAAAGAACTACGAGTAGAGACATCAACCCCCAGATAGGTAAACGAGTCCAGCACTTCGATGGGAGCATGCATGTAGGTGAGAACCGGTGGTGCAGCAGCCTGGGCTGCATACACCACGACCTTTGTCTTCTTCACGTTGACGGTGAGGCGCCAGCGCTTGCAGTACGACTCCAGCAGGTCGAGCTGCGCCTGCAGGCCGCGTACGGACGTGGACACCAGGTCCAGGTCATCTGCATAGAAGAGGGCAGGTGCCTGCACACCACACAGGGTGGGCAGGTCCAGGTCCCCGCCAGCGGCCTCCAGCTCCGCTTGGAAATCGTCAATGTAAATCCCGAAAAGGGTTGGAGATAGTGGACATCCCTGCTTAACACCCAAAGTGCTCTGGAATGTATCGGACATTCCCCCCTCAAACTGCAATGCCATTGGCACATCAGCATACAGTGCCTGCACCCCCCTCAGAAACTCCCCATGCACCCCAATCCGCTGCAGCTTCTCCCAAAGCAAATCACGAGGTACAGTATCGTATGCCTTCTTGAAATCGACAAAGCAAGAGTACAGCGGCTGCTTATCTGCCTTGGCCTTCTCGATGAGGGTGCGAACGACGAAGGTTTGATCGGTGGTGCGGTGGTCCTTGCGGAAGCCCGCCTGTCCGCGTGCGCGCAGCTGGTGCTGCTCGGTCCACCTCATAAGCTTTTCGTTAAGCACGCAAGCATATAGTTTTGCCAACAGAGACCCAACAGCAATGCCACGGTAATTACCCGGATCAGATGTATCGCCCCCCTTATGAATTGGCGTGATGCCGCACAATGCCCAGCTCCTTGGCAGCGCTGCAACTCGTTGACACGAGTTAAAAACACATGCAAGACAGGGTGCAAGCTGCGCCGCTGCAACAGATAAAGCATCCAATTTGAGCAACCCCACCGTTGCTTTGCCTCCGCGCAGGGCTCCTATAGCCTCTTGTACGGCGCCGGCTGTGAAGGGCGAGTTGAGCTCGCTCCCGTCGGCAAAAGGTGGCGCAGCACCACTACCCGAGGTACCTGCAGTGCTTGATGGAAGTGTGGGGGCATCCAGTAGTTTACGGAAGGACTCGAGCATCACATCATCTGCTATGGGACAGGACCGCTTCTTAGCAGGTTTGAACTTCTGCCAAAACTTTTTGGAGTTGGTAGAGCGAGCCATTTCAGTGAGAGAAAGAGCCTGACTGCGGGTCCACTGGCGCTGTGTGCGGCGTAGCAGGTGCTGGTACTGCTGGCGCAGTGCGCGAGCAGCAGCTGACTGCGGGTCGCGACGCGCGGCTTGCCGCGCTGCGCGGCGCCCGCGGGCCAGTTCAGCGTCCCACCAGCGGGGCACAGCGTTGCGGTCACGCCCCCGCCCCTTGGCGGCCGGCGCTGTTGCAGCCACCTCAGCCTGCGTGGTCTCGATAAACTGGTCGAACTGCATGCCCACAGCATGCATGTCATCAGGTACCTGGGCGGCGTCAGCTGCCGTTGCGATGTCGACCAGTTGGGCTGCTGCATCAAGCTGCTGCAGGCGCTGCTGCCACACTCCCAGCTGCGCTGCGCTGAGGCGCAGGGGCTGCTGGGTTGTGGGCTGCTGCGGTTGCTGCTGCTGATGGCGGCGGCGCTGGCGACGTGGGAGCGGCTGCTGGGCGGCGGTGGTCCTCTTGATGAGCAAGTGCAAGGCTGCGTGGTCCGACTCGGGAGCAGGGAGTACTGTTAGGGATTGAATCAGCGGGAATGCATCAGCACTTGCAAGCACATAGTCGATCAGGCTGCTGCCCACCTGACTGTGGCTAACAAATGTGACCTGTCCCCCCTCATCTCCTGGGACACGACCGTTAGCAATCCTGAGGGATGTTTCAACACACATGTCAAGCAGAGCCCTGCCCCACTTGTTGGGCCGCTCCCTGCTGTCGCGGCTGTGCCGCTGTGACTGCACAGGAGGGGCAGTGGAGGGCAGGAACTCTTCTGTGACAGGGTGATCGACAGATCCCGGAAAGTCCGGGCAGGTGCTGGTGCGTGCATTCAGGTCTCCAACAACAAACACATGCCCCATGCGGCAGGTGGCGCTCACCTCCTCACGTAACGCCTCCCAGACCGCAGGGCCCTTGCCATCAAATGATGGGCTGCCCTCTGGTGGAATGTAACATGCGAACATGTATGCATCCTCCTCCTGTCCAATGGTCTTGTCGAACCTCAAAAGAGCGTAGCAGTTTTGGGGTCCAGTCGACAAGTGTGTTACCATTGGTGCCAGCTTGTCGGCGACGTAGACAGCAATGCCGCCACGTGCGCCGCCACGCTGCTGACGCCGGCTGCGCGGCAGGTGCAGGACGGACGTGAAGCCGTCCAGCTCCGGCGCATCGCTCCCCTCACGCGCCCACGTCTCGCTGAATGCCAGTACATCGAAGTCAGCCGCCTTGATGACCTGCGAAAGAGCAGATGCATCTCTGGACAGCCAGCCCTGGACGTTCAGGCTCAGCACAGACAGGGCACTGTTAGGGGACCGGATTGCGCCGGGCGCAGCCCGGCCCCAACAATGTCAATGGAGGACACTGAAACCACAAGGGAATGCAGGGCCCATGAGACCAGCGAAAGGCAATAGTCCCGATGAGGAAGGCTACCTAATGGTCGTACAAGTGCGGGGACCTGGCGGCGGCGGCAGCAAGGCCACGCACACGCGGCTAGGTCGCACCGCTGCGAGTGTCTAACCCTGAAGAGTTGTAACGTGTGTCTGTCCACGTGCCACGGCACCCGCGGGTAAACCCAGAAAACCCCGCGCAGACCCCTGCATGAACCAGCAGCAACATCGCCACAGCAGCCAGCAGCAACCAGCCGGCCCAGCGCTGACCCAAAGCAGCAGCCGCGGCTTCCAGCGCGCAGCAGCAGCACCGGTTCAACAGCGTGGGTTTTCAGCGGCCTGGATTTTGCAGCAGGCAGCAGCAGCGATGCTGCCGCAGCGGCAGTACAGGGTTTCTGCACCAGCAAGCTTTGCTTGCAAAATGCTGCACAGCATGTCACTGTGATGCGTGTGAGCAAGCAGAAGACCGGCCTGGGATGGAATGGAAAGCGGTAAGGGAAGTTGCAAATAGCGATGGAAAAGAGAACCTTTGACCGGAAGGATGTTTGTGTATTGCGTTTTTCAACGACTTATACACACAAACAATGGAGGGCAGATTGCCGAGGCAACCACTTGCCTGGCTGTCGTCAGCATCGATGATGCTGTGTTTGTGCGCAGGATGTGCAGCGCGAAAGCGCGCCTTCCCCGCACTTGCGGAGTGTCTATCTTTGAGAGCGTGGCACCGCAGCGTCGTGACGCAGCGGCACAGCTGCGCATGAGTCAGCACCAGGCAGCCCAAGATGCAGCTCCAGTGGCGAATGCACGCCGCGCAGCCGCGGATGCTGTGCAATTTGCACAGCAGCACCTCGCGCCGCGCCGGCAGCGGCGACCGGCTGGGCTGCCCAGGTGTGTTCGTTCCTGCACTTCATGTCACCCATCGTTGACGGCGTGCCGCAGCGCATTGACACATCTGTTGTCACTGCTCACCTGCAGCGCCGCACCTTCGATGCTGTGAATGGCAGCGACTTGCGCAAAGTGCATGAGTGGCTGGGAGTCAGGGGCCCTGTGAACAGTGACAACTACCAGTTGGCCGGCTACTTGCAGGCAGTCGCCTCCAAGACCGGTCGTCGGCGGTTAGCACAGTTTCGCATGGGCAGTCACATGCTGGGGGTGGAGACAGGGAGGTGGCAGCGGCTGCCGCGGGCAGAGCGGCTGTGTCAGCGGTGTAGCTGCGGCGTGGTGGATGATGAGGCGCATATGGTCTGGGGGTGTCCAGCCCTAGTAGATCAGAGGGTGCAGCATTCGGAGCTGTTTGAGGACAGCAACATCACATCAGTGGCGGACTTCATGCAGCAGGATGCCGGGCAACTGGCAGCCTTTTTGCGGGGTTGTCATGATCAATGTGCAGAGTTGGAGGGGTGTGCATCCAACCGGGATTGAGTGGAACCATTCTGTCAGCGGGGAGTGCACGGTTTCGTACACGACTCGTTGTGCATGTTGCTCTGGGTTTTTCCCGCCAGAGCCTGTGGCTAGGCCAAAATGGCCCACCACCAGTATGTAATCAATGTCAATGACCAAGCGCTCTTGGCCCTCACCCTGCTCCTGCTCCCCTCGGCATTGCATCACGCTTTGCTGTGCTGCCTGTTGAGCCCACTTCCCACACATCACCTGGTGGCCCCACACTGGCTGAGGGCACACAACCCTCTCCAGCAAAGGCGCCAGCCACACCCAAACCCACCCCCAACCATGTCTGCTAGGGGTGTTGGGGCCGGGCTGGGGCTGCGCCCGGCGCAATCCGGTCCCCTAACAGCGCCCTGTCTGTGCTGAGCCTGAACGTCCAGGGCTGGCTGTCCAGAGATGCATCTGCTCTTTCGCAGGTCATCAAGGCGGCTGACTTCGATGTACTGGCATTCAGCGAGACGTGGGCGCGTGAGGGGAGCGATGCGCCGGAGCTGGACGGCTTTACGTCCGTCCTGCACCTGCCGCGCAGCCGGCGTCAGCAGCGTGGCGGCGCACGTGGCGGCATCGCTGTCTACGTCGCCGACAAGCTGGCACCAATGGTAACACACTTGTCGACTGGACCCCAAAACTGCTACGCTCTTTTGAGGTTCGACAAGGCCATTGGACAGGAGGAGGATGCATACATGTTCGCATGTTACATTCCACCAGAGGGCAGCCCATCATTTGATGGCAAGGGCCCTGCGGTCTGGGAGGCGTTACGTGAGGAGGTGAGCGCCACCTGCCGCATGGGGCATGTGTTTGTTGTTGGAGACCTGAATGCACGCACCAGCACCTGCCCGGACTTTCCGGGATCTGTCGATCACCCTGTCACAGAAGAGTTCCTGCCCTCCACTGCCCCTCCTGTGCAGTCACAGCGGCACAGCCGCGACAGCAGGGAGCGGCCCAACAAGTGGGGCAGGGCTCTGCTTGACATGTGTGTTGAGACATCCCTCAGGATTGCTAACGGTCGTGTCCCAGGAGATGAGGGGGGACAAGTCACTTTTGTTAGCCACAGTCAGGTGGGCAGCAGCCTGATCGACTATGTGCTTGCAAGTGCTGATGCATTCCCGCTGATTCAATCCCTAACAGTACTCCCTGCTCCCGAGTCGGACCATGCAGCCTTGCACTTGCTCATCAAGAGGACCACCGCCGCCCAGCAGCCGCTCCCACGTCGCCAGCGCCGCCGCCATCAGCAGCAGCAACCGCAGCAGCCCACGACCCAGCAGCCCCTGCGCCTCAGCGCAGCGCAGCTGGGAGTGTGGCAGCAGCGCCTGCAGCAGCCTGATGCAGCAGCCCAACTGGTCGACATCGCAGCGGCAGCTGACGCCGCCCAGGTACCTGATGACATGCATGCTGTGGGCATGCAGTTCAACCACTTTATCGAGACCACGCAGGCTGAGGTGGCTGCAACAGCGCCGGCCGCCAAGGGGCGGGGGCGTGACCGCAACGCTGTGCCCCGCTGGTGGGATGCTGAACTGGCCCGCGGGCGCCGCGCAGCGCGGCAGGCCGCGCGTCGCGACCCGCAGTCAGCTGCTGCTCGCGCACTGCGCCAGCAGTACCAGCACCTGCTACGCCGCACACAGCGCCAGTGGACCCGCAGTCAGGCTCTTTCTCTCACTGAAATGGCTCGCTCTACCAACTCCAAAAAGTTCTGGCAGAAGTTCAAACCTGCTAAAAAGCGGTCCTGTCCCATAGCAGATGATGTGATGCTCGAGTCCTTCCGTAAACTACTGGATGCCCCCACACTTCCATCAAGCACTGCAGGTACCTCGGGTAGTGGTGCTGCGCCACCTTTTGCCGACGGGAGCGAGCTCAACTCGCCCTTCACAGCCGGCGCCGTGCAAGAGGCTATAGGAGCCCTGCGCGGAGGCAAAGCAACGGTGGGGTTGCTCAAATTGGATGCTTTATCTGTTGCAGCGGCGCAGCTTGCACCCTGTCTTGCATGTATTTTTAACTCGTGTCAACGAGTTGCAGCGTTGCCAAGGAGCTGGGCATTGTGCGGCATCACGCCAATTCATAAGGGGGGCGACACATCTGATCCGGGTAATTACCGTGGCATTGCTGTTGGGTCTCTGTTGGCAAAACTATATGCTTGCATGCTTAACGAAAAGCTTATGAGGTGGACCGAGCAGCACCAGCTGCGCGCACGCGGACAGGCGGGCTTCCGCAAGGACCACCGCACCACCGATCAAACCTTCGTCGTTCGCACCCTCATCGAGAAGGCCAAGGCAGATAAGCAGCCTCTGTACTCTTGCTTTGTCGATTTCAAGAAGGCATACGATACTGTACCTCGTGATTTGCTTTGGGAGAAGCTGCAGCGGATTGGGGTGCATGGGGAGTTTCTGAGGGGGGTCCAGGCACTGTATGCGGATGTGCCAATGGCATTGCAGTTTGAGGGGGGAATGTCCGATACATTCCAGAGCACTTTGGGTGTTAAGCAGGGGTGTCCACTATCTCCAACCCTTTTCGGGATCTACATTGACGATTTCCAAGCGGAGCTGGAGGCCGCCGGCGGGGACCTGGACCTGCCCACCCTGTGTGGTGTGCAGGCACCTGCCCTCTTCTATGCAGATGACCTGGACCTGGTGTCCACGTCCGTACGCGGCCTGCAGGCGCAGCTCGACCTGCTGGAGTCGTACTGCAAGCGCTGGCGCCTCACCGTCAACGTGAAGAAGACAAAGGTCGTGGTGTATGCAGCCCAGGCTGCTGCACCACCGGTTCTCACCTACATGCATGCTCCCATCGAAGTGCTGGACTCGTTTACCTATCTGGGGGTTGATGTCTCTACTCGTAGTTCTTTTGCTGCCGCTAGCATCGGCAGAGCGGCCTCCGCCCAGCGCGCCGCACTTGCATTGCAGCATCGTTGCCATGACCTGAGCCTGCATGACCCAGCACTGCAGCTGCATTTGTTTGATGCACTAGTGCGTCCTGTTATGCTATACGGTGTTGAAACATGGGGACCTGGGGCGTTATGTGGTACTGGCATGGATACTTGTGAGCTTGTTCATGGATAGCGGTAAGGGAAGTGCAAATAGCGATGGAAAAGGACCTTTGACCGGAAGGCTGTTTGTGTATTGCGTTTTTCAACGACTTATATACACAAACCATGGAGGGCAGATTGCCGAAGCAACCACTTGCATAGGGTGGGGTGGGTTGGTCCCACACGGAACTAGACCCGAAACTTCCGCCACCGCCAGGGATCGAACCCGGTCCCTGAACGGTGTCCAATGAATGGATAGCGGTAAGGGAAGTGCAAATAGCGATGGAAAAGGACCTTTGACCGGAAGGCTGTTTGTTCATCGGAAGTTCCTTCGGTCTGTTCTTGGCGTGCGCACAGGCACTCCCAACGTGGCGGTGTTGGGGGAGCTTGGGCGGTTCCCAGTGGCGCACACGGCAACGCTGGCCATCTGCCGGTTCTGGAACCGGCTGGTCGCAATGCCGGACACCCGCCTCACCAAGCAGGCATTCCTGGAGAACTGTGCTCTGGCCACACGGCCGGGGCGCAGCACCAGCAGCTCAGCATGCTGGGCTGCCCAGGTGTGTTCGTTCCTGCACTTCATGTCACCCATCGTTGACGGCGTGCCGCAGCGCATTGACACATCTGTTGTCACTGCTCACCTGCAGCGCCGCACCTTCGATGCTGTGAATGGCAGCGACTTGCGCAAAGTGCATGAGTGGCTGGGAGTCAGGGGCCCTGTGAACAGTGACAACTACCAGTTGGCCGGCTACTTGCAGGCAGTCGCCTCCAAGACCGGTCGTCGGCGGTTAGCACAGTTTCGCATGGGCAGTCACATGCTGGGGGTGGAGACAGGGAGGTGGCAGCGGCTGCCGCGGGCAGAGCGGCTGTGTCAGCGGTGTAGCTGCGGCGTGGTGGATGATGAGGCGCATATGGTCTGGGGGTGTCCAGCCCTAGTAGATCAGAGGGTGCAGCATTCGGAGCTGTTTGAGGACAGCAACATCACATCAGTGGCGGACTTCATGCAGCAGGATGCCGGGCAACTGGCAGCCTTTTTGCGGGGTTGTCATGATCAATGTGCAGAGTTGGAGGGGTGTGCATCCAACCGGGATTGAGTGGAACCATTCTGTCAGCGGGGAGTGCACGGTTTCGTACACGACTCGTTGTGCATGTTGCTCTGGGTTTTTCCCGCCAGAGCCTGTGGCTAGGCCAAAATGGCCCACCACCAGTATGTAATCAATGTCAATGACCAAGCGCTCTTGGCCCTCACCCTGCTCCTGCTCCCCTCGGCATTGCATCACGCTTTGCTGTGCTGACATTGACATTGACATTGATTACATACTGGTGGTGGGCCATTTTGGCCTAGCCACAGGCTCTGGCGGAAAAACCCAGAGCAACATGCACAACGAGTCGTGTACGAAACCGTTCACTCCCCGCTGACAGAATGGTTCCACTCAATCCCGGTTGGATGCACACCCCTCCAACTCTGCACATTGATCATGACAACCCCGCAAAAAGGCTGCCAGTTGCCCGGCATCCTGCTGCATAAAGTCCGCCACTGATGTGATGTTGCTGTCCTCAAACAGCTCCGAATGCTGCACCCTCTGATCTACTAGGGCTGGACACCCCCAGACCATATGCGCCTCATCATCCACCACGCCGCAGTGCTGCCTGTTGAGCCCACTTCCCACACATCACCTGGTGGCCCCACACTGGCTGAGGGCACACAACCCTCTCCAGCAAAGGCGCCAGCCACACCCAAACCCACCCCCAACCATGTCTGCTAGGGGTGTTGGGGCCGGGCTGGGGCTGCGCCCGGCGCAATCCGGTCCCCTAACAGCGCCCTGTCTGTGCTGAGCCTGAACGTCCAGGGCTGGCTGTCCAGAGATGCATCTGCTCTTTCGCAGGTCATCAAGGCGGCTGACTTCGATGTACTGGCATTCAGCGAGACGTGGGCGCGTGAGGGGAGCGATGCGCCGGAGCTGGACGGCTTTACGTCCGTCCTGCACCTGCCGCGCAGCCGGCGTCAGCAGCGTGGCGGCGCACGTGGCGGCATCGCTGTCTACGTCGCCGACAAGCTGGCACCAATGGTAACACACTTGTCGACTGGACCCCAAAACTGCTACGCTCTTTTGAGGTTCGACAAGGCCATTGGACAGGAGGAGGATGCATACATGTTCGCATGTTACATTCCACCAGAGGGCAGCCCATCATTTGATGGCAAGGGCCCTGCGGTCTGGGAGGCGTTACGTGAGGAGGTGAGCGCCACCTGCCGCATGGGGCATGTGTTTGTTGTTGGAGATTCATTGGACACCGTTCAGGGACCGGGTTCGATCCCTGGCGGTGGCGGAAGTTTCGGGTCTAGTTCCGTGTGGGACCAACCCACCCCACCCTATGCAAGTGGTTGCTTCGGCAATCTGCCCTCCATGGTTTGTGTATATAAGTCGTTGAAAAACGCAATACACAAACAGCCTTCCGGTCAAAGGTCCTTTTCCATCGCTATTTGCACTTCCCTTACCGCTATCCATGGAGACCTGAATGCACGCACCAGCACCTGCCCGGACTTTCCGGGATCTGTCGATCACCCTGTCATTGACATTGACATTGATTACATACTGGTGGTGGGCCATTTTGGCCTAGCCACAGGCTCTGGCGGAATAACCCAGAGCAACATGCACAACGAGTCGTGTCCGAAACCGTTCACTCCCCGCTGACAGGATGGTTCCACTCAAGCCCGGTTGGATGTACACCCCTCCAACTCCGCACAATGATCATGACAAACCCGCAAAAAGGCTGCCAGTTGCCCGGCATCTTGCTGCATAAAGTCCGCCACTGAGGTGATGTCGCTGTCCTCAAACAGCTCAGAATGCTGCACCCTCTGATCTACTAGAGCTGGACAACCCCAGACCATATGCGCCTCATCATCCACCACGCCGCAGCTACACCGCTGACACAGCCGCTCTGCCCGCGGCAGACGCTGCCACCTCCCTGTTTCCACCCCCAGCATGTGACTGCCCATCCGAAACTGTGCTAACCGCCGACGACCGGTCTTGGAGGCGACTGCCTGCAAGTAGCCGGCCAGCTGGTAGTTGTCACCGTTCACAGGGCCCCTGACTCCCAGCCACTCACGCACTTTGCGCAGGTCGCTGCCATTCACAGCATCGAATGTGCGGCGCTGCAGGTGTGCACTGACAACCGAAGTGTCAATGCGCTGCGGCACGCCGTCAACGATGGGTGACATGAAGTGCAGGAACGAGCACACCTGGGCAGCCCAGCATGCTGAGCTGGTCTTGCTGCGCCCCGGCCGGGTGGCCAGAGCACAGTTCTCCAGGAATGCCTGCTTGGTGAGGCGTGTGTCCGGCATCGCGACCAGCCGATTCCAGAACCGGCAGATGGCCAGCGTTGCCGTGTGTGCCACCGGGAATCGCCCAAGCTCCCCCAACACCGCCACGTTGGGAGTGCCTGTACGCACTCCAAGAACAGACCGAAGAAACTTCCGATGGACAAGCTCACAAGTGTCCATGCCACTACCGCACAGCGCCTCCGGTCCCCATGTTTCGACACCATAAAGCATAACAGGACGTACTAGTGCATCGAACAAGTGCAGCTGCAGTGCTGGGTCATGCAAGCTCAGGTCATGGCAACGATGCTGCAATGCAAGTGCGGCGCGCTGGGCGGAGGCCGCTCTGCCGATGCTAGCGGCAGCAAAAGAACTACGACTGGAGATGTCAACCCCCAAATATGTAAACGAGTCCAGCACTTCGATGGGAGCATGCATGTAGGTGAGAACCGGTGGTGCCGCAGCCTGGGCTGCGTACACCACGACCTTAGTCTTCTTCACGTTGACGGTGAGGCGCCAGCGTTTGCAGTACGACTCCAGCAGGTCGAGCTGCGCCTGCAGGCCGCGTACGGATGTGGACACCAGGTCCAGATCATCTGCATAGAAGAGGGCAGGTGCCTGCACACCACACAGGGTGGGCAGGTCCAGGTCCGCGCCGGCAGCCTCCAGCTCCGCTTGGAAATCGTCAATGTAAATCCCGAAAAGGGTTGCCCTCCACTGCCCCTCCTGTGCAGTCACAGCGGCACAGCCGCGACAGCAGGGAGCGGCCCAACAAGTGGGGCAGGGCTCTGCTTGACATGTGTGTTGAGACATCCCTCAGGATTGCTAACGGTCGTGTCCCAGGAGATGAGGGGGGACAAGTCACTTTTGTTAGCCACAGTCAGGTGGGCAGCAGCCTGATCGACTATGTGCTTGCAAGTGCTGATGCATTCCCGCTGATTCAATCCCTAACAGTACTCCCTGCTCCCGAGTCGGACCATGCAGCCTTGCACTTGCTCATCAAGAGGACCACCGCCGCCCAGCAGCCGCTCCCACGTCGCCAGCGCCGCCGCCATCAGCAGCAGCAACCGCAGCAGCCCACGACCCAGCAGCCCCTGCGCCTCAGCGCAGCGCAGCTGGGAGTGTGGCAGCAGCGCCTGCAGCAGCCTGATGCAGCAGCCCAACTGGTCGACATCGCAGCGGCAGCTGACGCCGCCCAGGTACCTGATGACATGCATGCTGTGGGCATGCAGTTCAACCACTTTATCGAGACCACGCAGGCTGAGGTGGCTGCAACAGCGCCGGCCGCCAAGGGGCGGGGGCGTGACCGCAACGCTGTGCCCCGCTGGTGGGATGCTGAACTGGCCCGCGGGCGCCGCGCAGCGCGGCAGGCCGCGCGTCGCGACCCGCAGTCAGCTGCTGCTCGCGCACTGCGCCAGCAGTACCAGCACCTGCTACGCCGCACACAGCGCCAGTGGACCCGCAGTCAGGCTCTTTCTCTCACTGAAATGGCTCGCTCTACCAACTCCAAAAAGTTCTGGCAGAAGTTCAAACCTGCTAAAAAGCGGTCCTGTCCCATAGCAGATGATGTGATGCTCGAGTCCTTCCGTAAACTACTGGATGCCCCCACACTTCCATCAAGCACTGCAGGTACCTCGGGTAGTGGTGCTGCGCCACCTTTTGCCGACGGGAGCGAGCTCAACTCGCCCTTCACAGCCGGCGCCGTGCAAGAGGCTATAGGAGCCCTGCGCGGAGGCAAAGCAACGGTGGGGTTGCTCAAATTGGATGCTTTATCTGTTGCAGCGGCGCAGCTTGCACCCTGTCTTGCATGTATTTTTAACTCGTGTCAACGAGTTGCAGCGTTGCCAAGGAGCTGGGCATTGTGCGGCATCACGCCAATTCATAAGGGGGGCGACACATCTGATCCGGGTAATTACCGTGGCATTGCTGTTGGGTCTCTGTTGGCAAAACTATATGCTTGCATGCTTAACGAAAAGCTTATGAGGTGGACCGAGCAGCACCAGCTGCGCGCACGCGGACAGGCGGGCTTCCGCAAGGACCACCGCACCACCGATCAAACCTTCGTCGTTCGCACCCTCATCGAGAAGGCCAAGGCAGATAAGCAGCCTCTGTACTCTTGCTTTGTCGATTTCAAGAAGGCATACGATGGAATGGAATGGAAAGCGGTAAGGGAAGTTGCAAATAGCGATGGAAAAGAGAACCTTTGACGATACTGTACCTCGTGATTTGCTTTGGGAGAAGCTGCAGCGGATTGGGGTGCATGGGGAGTTTCTGAGGGGGGTCCAGGCACTGTATGCGGATGTGCCAATGGCATTGCAGTTTGAGGGGGGAATGTCCGATACATTCCAGAGCACTTTGGGTGTTAAGCAGGGGTGTCCACTATCTCCAACCCTTTTCGGGATCTACATTGACGATTTCCAAGCGGAGCTGGAGGCCGCCGGCGGGGACCTGGACCTGCCCACCCTGTGTGGTGTGCAGGCACCTGCCCTCTTCTATGCAGATGACCTGGACCTGGTGTCCACGTCCGTACGCGGCCTGCAGGCGCAGCTCGACCTGCTGGAGTCGTACTGCAAGCGCTGGCGCCTCACCGTCAACGTGAAGAAGACAAAGGTCGTGGTGTATGCAGCCCAGGCTGCTGCACCACCGGTTCTCACCTACATGCATGCTCCCATCGAAGTGCTGGACTCGTTTACCTATCTGGGGGTTGATGTCTCTACTCGTAGTTCTTTTGCTGCCGCTAGCATCGGCAGAGCGGCCTCCGCCCAGCGCGCCGCACTTGCATTGCAGCATCGTTGCCATGACCTGAGCCTGCATGACCCAGCACTGCAGCTGCATTTGTTTGATGCACTAGTGCGTCCTGTTATGCTATACGGTGTTGAAACATGGGGACCTGGGGCGTTATGTGGTACTGGCATGGATACTTGTGAGCTTGTTCATCGGAAGTTCCTTCGGTCTGTTCTTGGCGTGCGCACAGGCACTCCCAACGTGGCGGTGTTGGGGGAGCTTGGGCGGTTCCCAGTGGCGCACACGGCAACGCTGGCCATCTGCCGGTTCTGGAACCGGCTGGTCGCAATGCCGGACACCCGCCTCACCAAGCAGGCATTCCTGGAGAACTGTGCTCTGGCCACACGGCCGGGGCGCAGCACCAGCAGCTCAGCATGCTGGGCTGCCCAGGTGTGTTCGTTCCTGCACTTCATGTCACCCATCGTTGACGGCGTGCCGCAGCGCATTGACACATCTGTTGTCACTGCTCACCTGCAGCGCCGCACCTTCGATGCTGTGAATGGCAGCGACTTGCGCAAAGTGCATGAGTGGCTGGGAGTCAGGGGCCCTGTGAACAGTGACAACTACCAGTTGGCCGGCTACTTGCAGGCAGTCGCCTCCAAGACCGGTCGTCGGCGGTTAGCACAGTTTCGCATGGGCAGTCACATGCTGGGGGTGGAGACAGGGAGGTGGCAGCGGCTGCCGCGGGCAGAGCGGCTGTGTCAGCGGTGTAGCTGCGGCGTGGTGGATGATGAGGCGCATATGGTCTGGGGGTGTCCAGCCCTAGTAGATCAGAGGGTGCAGCATTCGGAGCTGTTTGAGGACAGCAACATCACATCAGTGGCGGACTTCATGCAGCAGGATGCCGGGCAACTGGCAGCCTTTTTGCGGGGTTGTCATGATCAATGTGCAGAGTTGGAGGGGTGTGCATCCAACCGGGATTGAGTGGAACCATTCTGTCAGCGGGGAGTGCACGGTTTCGTACACGACTCGTTGTGCATGTTGCTCTGGGTTTTTCCCGCCAGAGCCTGTGGCTAGGCCAAAATGGCCCACCACCAGTATGTAATCAATGTCAATGACCAAGCGCTCTTGGCCCTCACCCTGCTCCTGCTCCCCTCGGCATTGCATCACGCTTTGCTGTGCTGACATTGACATTGACATTGATTACATACTGGTGGTGGGCCATTTTGGCCTAGCCACAGGCTCTGGCGGAAAAACCCAGAGCAACATGCACAACGAGTCGTGTACGAAACCGTTCACTCCCCGCTGACAGAATGGTTCCACTCAATCCCGGTTGGATGCACACCCCTCCAACTCTGCACATTGATCATGACAACCCCGCAAAAAGGCTGCCAGTTGCCCGGCATCCTGCTGCATAAAGTCCGCCACTGATGTGATGTTGCTGTCCTCAAACAGCTCCGAATGCTGCACCCTCTGATCTACTAGGGCTGGACACCCCCAGACCATATGCGCCTCATCATCCACCACGCCGCAGTGCTGCCTGTTGAGCCCACTTCCCACACATCACCTGGTGGCCCCACACTGGCTGAGGGCACACAACCCTCTCCAGCAAAGGCGCCAGCCACACCCAAACCCACCCCCAACCATGTCTGCTAGGGGTGTTGGGGCCGGGCTGGGGCTGCGCCCGGCGCAATCCGGTCCCCTAACAGCGCCCTGTCTGTGCTGAGCCTGAACGTCCAGGGCTGGCTGTCCAGAGATGCATCTGCTCTTTCGCAGGTCATCAAGGCGGCTGACTTCGATGTACTGGCATTCAGCGAGACGTGGGCGCGTGAGGGGAGCGATGCGCCGGAGCTGGACGGCTTTACGTCCGTCCTGCACCTGCCGCGCAGCCGGCGTCAGCAGCGTGGCGGCGCACGTGGCGGCATCGCTGTCTACGTCGCCGACAAGCTGGCACCAATGGTAACACACTTGTCGACTGGACCCCAAAACTGCTACGCTCTTTTGAGGTTCGACAAGGCCATTGGACAGGAGGAGGATGCGAACATGTTCGCATGTTACATTCCACCAGAGGGCAGCCCATCATTTGATGGCAAGGGCCCTGCGGTCTGGGAGGCGTTACGTGAGGAGGTGAGCGCCACCTGCCGCATGGGGCATGTGTTTGTTGTTGGAGACCTGAATGCACGCACCAGCACCTGCCCGGACTTTCCGGGATCTGTCGATCACCCTGTCACAGAAGAGTTCCTGCCCTCCACTGCCCCTCCTGTGCAGTCACAGCGGCACAGCCGCGACAGCAGGGAGCGGCCCAACAAGTGGGGCAGGGCTCTGCTTGACATGTGTGTTGAGACATCCCTCAGGATTGCTAACGGTCGTGTCCCAGGAGATGAGGGGGGACAAGTCACTTTTGTTAGCCACAGTCAGGTGGGCAGCAGCCTGATCGACTATGTGCTTGCAAGTGCTGATGCATTCCCGCTGATTCAATCCCTAACAGTACTCCCTGCTCCCGAGTCGGACCATGCAGCCTTGCACTTGCTCATCAAGAGGACCACCGCCGCCCAGCAGCCGCTCCCACGTCGCCAGCGCCGCCGCCATCAGCAGCAGCAACCGCAGCAGCCCACGACCCAGCAGCCCCTGCGCCTCAGCGCAGCGCAGCTGGGAGTGTGGCAGCAGCGCCTGCAGCAGCCTGATGCAGCAGCCCAACTGGTCGACATCGCAGCGGCAGCTGACGCCGCCCAGGTACCTGATGACATGCATGCTGTGGGCATGCAGTTCAACCACTTTATCGAGACCACGCAGGCTGAGGTGGCTGCAACAGCGCCGGCCGCCAAGGGGCGGGGGCGTGACCGCAACGCTGTGCCCCGCTGGTGGGATGCTGAACTGGCCCGCGGGCGCCGCGCAGCGCGGCAGGCCGCGCGTCGCGACCCGCAGTCAGCTGCTGCTCGCGCACTGCGCCAGCAGTACCAGCACCTGCTACGCCGCACACAGCGCCAGTGGACCCGCAGTCAGGCTCTTTCTCTCACTGAAATGGCTCGCTCTACCAACTCCAAAAAGTTCTGGCAGAAGTTCAAACCTGCTAAAAAGCGGTCCTGTCCCATAGCAGATGATGTGATGCTCGAGTCCTTCCGTAAACTACTGGATGCCCCCACACTTCCATCAAGCACTGCAGGTACCTCGGGTAGTGGTGCTGCGCCACCTTTTGCCGACGGGAGCGAGCTCAACTCGCCCTTCACAGCCGGCGCCGTGCAAGAGGCTATAGGAGCCCTGCGCGGAGGCAAAGCAACGGTGGGGTTGCTCAAATTGGATGCTTTATCTGTTGCAGCGGCGCAGCTTGCACCCTGTCTTGCATGTATTTTTAACTCGTGTCAACGAGTTGCAGCGTTGCCAAGGAGCTGGGCATTGTGCGGCATCACGCCAATTCATAAGGAATGGAATGGAAAGCGGTAAGGGAAGTTGCAAATAGCGATGGAAAAGAGAACCTTTGACCGGAAGGATGTTTGTGTATTGCGTTTTTTCAACGACTTATATACACAAACAATGGAGGGCAGATTGCCGAGGCAACCACTTGCATAGGGTGGGGTGGGTTGGTCCCGCACGGAACTAGACCCGAAACTTCCGCCACCGTCAGGGATCGAACCGAGTCCCTCACGATGTCCAATGGGGGCGACACATCTGATCCGGGTAATTACCGTGGCATTGCTGTTGGGTCTCTGTTGGCAAAACTATATGCTTGCATGCTTAACGAAAAGCTTATGAGGTGGACCGAGCAGCACCAGCTGCGCGCACGCGGACAGGCGGGCTTCCGCAAGGACCACCGCACCACCGATCAAACCTTCGTCGTTCGCACCCTCATCGAGAAGGCCAAGGCAGATAAGCAGCCTCTGTACTCTTGCTTTGTCGATTTCAAGAAGGCATACGATACTGTACCTCGTGATTTGCTTTGGGAGAAGCTGCAGCGGATTGGGGTGCATGGGGAGTTTCTGAGGGGGGTCCAGGCACTGTATGCGGATGTGCCAATGGCATTGCAGTTTGAGGGGGGAATGTCCGATACATTCCAGAGCACTTTGGGTGTTAAGCAGGGGTGTCCACTATCTCCAACCCTTTTCGGGATCTACATTGACGATTTCCAAGCGGAGCTGGAGGCCGCCGGCGGGGACCTGGACCTGCCCACCCTGTGTGGTGTGCAGGCACCTGCCCTCTTCTATGCAGATGACCTGGACCTGGTGTCCACGTCCGTACGCGGCCTGCAGGCGCAGCTCGACCTGCTGGAGTCGTACTGCAAGCGCTGGCGCCTCACCGTCAACGTGAAGAAGACAAAGGTCGTGGTGTATGCAGCCCAGGCTGCTGCACCACCGGTTCTCACCTACATGCATGCTCCCATCGAAGTGCTGGACTCGTTTACCTATCTGGGGGTTGATGTCTCTACTCGTAGTTCTTTTGCTGCCGCTAGCATCGGCAGAGCGGCCTCCGCCCAGCGCGCCGCACTTGCATTGCAGCATCGTTGCCATGACCTGAGCCTGCATGACCCAGCACTGCAGCTGCATTTGTTTGATGCACTAGTGCGTCCTGTTATGCTATACGGTGTTGAAACATGGGGACCTGGGGCGTTATGTGGTACTGGCATGGATACTTGTGAGCTTGTTCATCGGAAGTTCCTTCGGTCTGTTCTTGGCGTGCGCACAGGCACTCCCAACGTGGCGGTGTTGGGGGAGCTTGGGCGGTTCCCAGTGGCGCACACGGCAACGCTGGCCATCTGCCGGTTCTGGAACCGGCTGGTCGCAATGCCGGACACCCGCCTCACCAAGCAGGCATTCCTGGAGAACTGTGCTCTGGCCACACGGCCGGGGCGCAGCACCAGCAGCTCAGCATGCTGGGCTGCCCAGGTGTGTTCGTTCCTGCACTTCATGTCACCCATCGTTGACGGCGTGCCGCAGCGCATTGACACATCTGTTGTCACTGCTCACCTGCAGCGCCGCACCTTCGATGCTGTGAATGGCAGCGACTTGCGCAAAGTGCATGAGTGGCTGGGAGTCAGGGGCCCTGTGAACAGTGACAACTACCAGTTGGCCGGCTACTTGCAGGCAGTCGCCTCCAAGACCGGTCGTCGGCGGTTAGCACAGTTTCGCATGGGCAGTCACATGCTGGGGGTGGAGACAGGGAGGTGGCAGCGGCTGCCGCGGGCAGAGCGGCTGTGTCAGCGGTGTAGCTGCGGCGTGGTGGATGATGAGGCGCATATGGTCTGGGGGTGTCCAGCCCTAGTAGATCAGAGGGTGCAGCATTCGGAGCTGTTTGAGGACAGCAACATCACATCAGTGGCGGACTTCATGCAGCAGGATGCCGGGCAACTGGCAGCCTTTTTGCGGGGTTGTCATGATCAATGTGCAGAGTTGGGGACCTGGGGCGTTATGTGGTACTGGCATGGATACTTGTGAGCTTGTCCATCGGAAGTTCCTTCGGTCTGTTCTTGGCGTGCGCACAGGCACTCCCAACGTGGCGGTGTTGGGGGAGCTTGGGCGGTTCCCAGTGGCGCACACGGCAACGCTGGCCATCTGCCGGTTCTGGAACCGGCTGGTCGCAATCCCGGACACCCGCCTCACCAAGCAGGCATTCCTGGAGAACTGTGCTCTGGCCACACGGCCGGGGCGCAGCACCAGCAGCTCAGCATGCTGGGCTGCCCAGGTGTGTTCGTTCCTGCACTTCATGTCACCCATCGTTGACGGCGTGCCGCAGCGCATTGACACATCTGTTGTCACTGCACACCTGCAGCGCCGCACCTTCGATGCTGTGAATGGCAGCGACTTGCGCAAAGTGCGTGAGTGGCTGGGAGTCAGGGGCCCTGTGAACAGTGACAACTACCAGATGGCCGGCTACTTGCAGGCAGTCGCCTCCAAGACCGGTCGTCGGCGGTTAGCACAGTTTCGCATGGGCAGTCACATGCTGGGGGTGGAAACAGGGAGGTGGCAGCGGCTGCCGCGGGCAGAGCGGCTGTGTCAGCGGTGTAACTGCGGCGTGGTGGATGATGAGGCGCATATGGTCTGGGGGTGTCCAGCCCTAGTAGATCAGAGGGTGCAGCATTCGGAGCTGTTTGAGGACAGCAACATCACATCAGTGGCGGACTTTATGCAGCAGGATGCCGGGCAACTGGCAGCCTTTTTGCGGGGTTGTCATGATCAATGTGCAGAGTTGGAGGGGTGTGCATCCAACCGGGATTGAGTGGAACCATTCTGTCAGCGGGGAGTGAACGGTTTCGTACACGACTCGTTGTGCATGTTGCTCTGGGTTTTTCCGCCAGAGCCTGTGGCTAGGCCAAAATGGCCCACCACCAGTATGTAATCAATGTCAAATGTCAAAGTTGGAGGGGTGTGCATCCAACCGGGATTGAGTGGAACCATTCTGTCAGCGGGGAGTGCACGGTTTCGTACACGACTCGTTGTGCATGTTGCTCTGGGTTTTTCCCGCCAGAGCCTGTGGCTAGGCCAAAATGGCCCACCACCAGTATGTAATCAATGTCAATGTTGTCAAGGCATACATGTAAGCTGCCCCAGCGGGCCCAGAGCTCGGCGTACTTGTACGCAACCGGTCCCTGCATGTCTGCGCGGGGTTTTCTGGGTTTACCCGCGGGTGCTGTGGCACGTGGACAGACACACGTTACGACTCTTCAGGATTAGACACTCGCAGCGGTGCGACCTAGCCGCGTGTGCGTGGCCTTGCTGCCGCCGCCGCCAGGTCCCCGCACTTGTACGACCATTAGGTAGCCTTCCTCATCGGGACTATTGCCTTTCGCTGGTCTCATGGGCCCTGCATTCCCTTGCGGTTTCAGTGTCCTCCATTGACATATTTCGAACAGAGCGTTTTGATGACCTACCCAGCCGCCCTCACGTTCCCACGTGAGACGCCGCATTGTGCCGCAGAGCCTTGTTCATTGAGCTTGGTTCTGGTCTGGACGCCCTTTGTAAAAAACAAACAAACAAACAAACAAACATGTAAGCTGCCTTCCTTCCTTGCAACAAGCGGCGTACTACTTTGTAGCAACAGCGGCCAATCGAATAACACGCAATAAATACTCCGGTTCGCAATAAATACTCCATTGGACATCGTGAGGGACTCGGTTCGATCCCTGACGGTGGCGGAAGTTTCGGGTCTAGTTCCGTGCGGGACCAACCCACCCCACCCTATGCAAGTGGTTGCCTCGGCAATCTGCCCTCCATTGTTTGTGTATATAAGTCGTTGAAAAACGCAATACACAAACAGCCTTCCGGTCAAAGGTTCTCTTTTCCATCGCTATTTGCAACTTCCCTTACCGCTTTCCATTCCATTCCGGTAAACATGCAGCAGCCTGCTCTCTTGTAACCTAGCAAAAACCTACTCGTGTAAATTGCTCTGACAAACGACCGCAGTGCTAATTTCACAAGACGGCTTGTGGGTCAGGATGATTTCATTTGGTCAAGGTTTTGTAAAAACTGACTGCAGTTGCATTTGATATGTGGTATATACATGTATACAAACAGATGATATACAATACATAAGGATAACATATGTTATATATCACATATGTTATCCTTATGTATTACATCCTTATGAATCAGATGATATATAATCTTTCATATATATTTTCACACATTGTTTACATTCCAGAGATAGTGGATGATTGATGCTCTGGGTTTTTCCGCCAGAGCCTGTGGCTAGGCCAAAAAATGGCCCACCACCAGTATGTAATCAATGTCAATGTCAATGATTGAAAGTTTTGGGAGAAATGGAACACAAGCTTTTACAGACGTCGTCGGTGCCCGCCCGTTCATTCGTTTGGTGATTTATTTGAGAGGACAACTACCCCTATGTGTGTATCATAATACACTCGCGAATGAGCTGCCCGTTGTCCGCCAACCGAAATGTCTGTGAAGTGGCTAGCTGGCCCAGGTGGCAAGGCAATATGCTGCACATACATCATTCACATGCAGTACGTGCGTGACCAATGTACAACGTGTCCTTGCCGTGCAAGACATAGTATTCCAGCAGACGACATGGCACCTGACACGCCGACAGTGTGGAACCCTTACATCCGGTGCTTCTCTTGCTTGCCGCTTGCTCCCCCATATCCGATAGATAGAGTCTGTTTTCTGCCCGCAAACAATTCCAGATACTGCACATGTATCGACTATTCATCTTACATCATGAGTATTTTTGCTTGTCCATGTATGTGTGGATGTGCCGTCCGCGCGGACTATCCTGTGCGTGCTGGCCATGCATGGGCTCGGTCACAAAACCATGCGGTTTGCCTTCCATCCTCACCACCTGCGACCATCTGAATGTTGGCATTGTCCTCTGCATTTCCATTTCGAGCCCATTGCAGCGAGCTCGCTCCACCCCTCTCCTTCATTCTTGCATCTGTTCAGGGCATGATAAGGGCATTGGCTAGCGCTGAGATATTGCCAATTGGATAGCTCAGCGGCGGATTACTTGCCCTTCCCGGCTGTTATCGCCTCCACATGTATAATCTTAGCTTACAGCTGAGCACATGCTGTAGCTTCCATATATGTACGCTAACACCCGGCTGTGTGCATTGCTCAGAAGGATTTCCGCGCCAACCTCATTTTGGCTAAACTAATTTGATGAGTATCAGAGAGAAGGGTGCGTGTGCAATCACTAATTAAGACAGGTAGCCCGACACAACGAAGATGTACATTGCTTGAGGATTTCTACTGCTGACAATGATTGGAATGTCGTCATACCGACCGTAGTGTCGCGACCACGAGAACACATGTCTTTCACTACACATGACGGCATTATGCATGCACGAACGAACTGGGTTGGTGAATGCAGTCAATATGAAGTTCAGCTAAGATACAGACCAGTCACGGAAACTTTTGTGCTGCTGTGGTTGATGAGTCATGAAACGTTCCAATCATGAAACATTTGGACATTCCAAACATGTCCAAACATCACACCTTCTTACTTGGCGGTGAGGCATGCATCGCCAAATCATTTTGATGATGTATTGTGTGCCGAAGCGCATCAATGTGCGCAGTGTGCTGCTGGTGCCGCTGGTGTGCATGATAGGGTACAGCTTCCATGTTGGTGTTTCAATGCTGATCAGACTGTGATTTCGTACCGATATTGTTGTCGTAGCAAATGTCAGCTGGGGTGCATCCAGCAAGTGCAGCATGGGGCATGTGTAGTGGTAGTAGTTGCATGCTTTTGCATGCATGAGGCACGGGCACTGGCGCATGTATAAGCGAGCACATGTCACAGAGCTGCAGCTATGAAGGAGTGAGCGTAACATAATGCAGAATAATATGCCAATGAAGCACGCATATCACACGACATGCGCACGCTTGCACGCGCATTGCAAGCAAGCACAACCACGCACACCGGATGCCAGTCGCATGACCGGACCATCTTGCAAACGTTACTGCAGATTGACTGTCAAACATTCGTAATCACCCTCAACCTGTTGCATGAAGCCGGACCCCGAACCGCGCCCCCATTGCACGTTGCCCACGCAAGGTGCGGGCGCTCGCCCTGCCTGCCTCGCTGTCCGTCGGCTCGGAGACATATCGCCACCGCTCGTGGCCAGCAACGCGTTACAGCAGCACTTGAGAACCGAACGCGGGTTCAAGCGACCCCGCGCAGCTTGCAACGCTCGTGAGGAGCGGTTCGCGCAGCAGGGTTTGGCAGGGGGTGGTCCAAGAAAGGCGGACCCAGTTCCAAATGGAGCTTGCTGCAACCCGCTCGCATGTAGCAAGCGCAATACGCTGTCGAACAAGACTCGGGTGCGCTTGAGCGCTCCTCCTTGGTTGCAAGTGGAAAATCCCACTCAAAAAAGCCACCAGATCGCTACATACAGCCGAGCTTGGCTGCTCGAAGCGGGTGCCCACTGCTTGCATTCGCAGAGCGTTCTGCAGGCTATTATTGCTGATTGCTCAGCTACAGTCGCAACAGTCCGGCGACCTTGCGGCAGAGCCAAAGCCGCAGAGCTGGACCTGGCAGTCTGTTGTGACACGCACACTTTGTGACAAGCCAAGCGCAGGAAGCACAGCAGGCACTGCCAGAGAGGTACTCGAGGGTCTCATACTCAGTCATCCTTGACATAAACGGAGTGCATTTGTCCAAGGTGTTTCCTGCTCTTATCTGCGGCACAGTTGCGCAGGCTAGGAAGCATGCTCCTTGTAATCACAACCTTTCCCTCACCAGTGACTGTCGACGCGTGCAGCGCTGCTCATTTGGCGCCTGCGTGCTGCAAACGGCATGTTGTGGCATGACTAGCGGGCCTGTGCTCAGTTCCACATCGCCACCACCGCCGCCGCCAGCACCCAGCAAGACTCTTGCGTCACTGCTTGCCGAGGAACGCTTCAACATCTTCTACTTGCTAGCCATCATCTTTCCGATTCTGACCGCCATTGTAGGTGAGTTGAATGAAACATGTACCACACCTGTGCACAAGTCAATCAGATGCCGACGTGGCACGACTGCATGAGACCAGTGCGTATGGCATTCTGTCGATCGTTTGTGCAGGGTCTGCTGGCTTGTACGCCTACAGGCAGCATTGTATCAAGCAGTACCACAAGACGATGGCGCTCAGGAACGCACAGGTGCTGTAGGCCTGAAGTGGCACCTTCATATCGGCGGCGTCCTCGTTGGACAGCCCTCCTCTTTTGCTTTGAGCAAGCCCCCCTTGCAAGTCGACCGACTCATCGTATCTGTATCGCATGCAGCTCGCGCAATGCAGCGGCGAAGATGACGCTGCTGCCATCCTGCCACGGGAGGCCGGGTCCTCATCTTACCTGTTCACAACGAAGCGGAACCCAGAGGCGTCTGCGGCCTCAGACACCAGCATCGACACCAGCAGCTGGCTTTTCAATGACATGGAAGCTGGGCTTTCATCCCAGACTGCAAGCTGTACAGCCCCGCTTGCAGCTGTGCCCCCGGCTGGGCTGCTGCCGCGCCGCCGCAGCAGCGGCAAAGCGCAGCCACCGACCGAGCTGGAGCTCACCCCGCGGTGACAGTGGTGAAAGTAGGCATGATGATGCTGAAGGTCTGGGGTTCTGTTGTTTGCTGACGGAAGGCAGAGCATGCTGGTGCACTTCAAACAGCAAACCGCAGGGGCGACAGAGTGACTTTGCCAATGTACGGGCATGCAAGGGAACTGATGGGCGTTGGACAGCTGACACAATGGCGATACGCAGCGAGAGACGTCCGTGAAATGAGTGGTGTTACTGAGCAGGGGCTCGCTGCACGTTTGCTGACCAAGCCACTTGAAGCCAGGTTTTAGCAGACTGGCAGTGAATCGAGGCTAGAAGGCAAAGCGCTCCGTTGCTACACGATTTCCTCGCTCTCAGCTGTTTACTCACTCCATATTGGGGCACGGGCCAAGGCGCTCCCTGCAGAAAGCGGCCTTGAGCGGGCTGCATGTCTTTGCTGGGCCTGGAAGAAATCGTAACTTCGCCACACTTGTAGGCAACTCGAGTCAATTTCACGTCTCCTGATGCCTCGATCAGGTTGAGGTGTTGCGTGTATGACATTCAGCAGCGTCCTGCGCGCCCCGCAAGCAGGGCACATCAAGTGTCGATCACACTGCACAAGCGCAGCGAGGCGCTGTGGAACCTCCACGTGCAAGGAGCAAACAGCAGATGGCAGTATTGAAGGCAGAAGAGCCTGCCGCGACAAGGCACGCTGTTTGTCCGCAGTGCCAGTTGGGTGCCGGCTTGGCGCAGACGCCCGTGGGGCTTGCCAGGCGCAGCGCCCGCAGCAATGCGCAGCTTCTGCAGGGGCAAGCTGCAGCGGCGCTCTCAGCACGTGGGACAACCTTATGTTCGGCACAGCCACTTACAGGCCCGTCGCCCGCCTGGCGCCGCCGTCAGCCCTGCAGCACAGCACGGATGTGAGGTTGGCATCCGCATCAGCCGCAGCGACACAGCCTGCAGACACAGCATTTGCAGATGGAGACGACCTCCGCAGCAGCAACGGGGCAGGGTGCAGCGGGGAGGCAGCTGCTGAACGCTCAACCAGCGGCCAGTGCGAACGGGAGGATGGCCAGCGGGCAGCGGATCAGCATGAACAGCCACCAGAAAGCGGCATCTTGACACACGCACAGTTCGGGCAAGTGCTGTCAGATGTGCAGGGCCACTGCAACTCGCGAAGCATTCCCACAGACGCGGCGCTGAGCAGCGAGCATGCTGGCCGCACCAAAGCCAAGGCGCTCTTCCTTCCAGATGAGAAGTCTCAGATTCGGGATTCCTGGCGCAAAATCATGCGCTGGTCAAAGGTGAGCTGCAGCAGCTAGCCAAGGTGTGGTCGGCCATCACCTTCGCAGCCCTTTCCTGCAGTAGGGAACCGCACCACACTGGATCAATGGCAGGGAGGTGTTACAGTGAAGATACTGATCGACCCCTTGGGCACACAGGTTGGCAACCGACAAGACGTTGCCATCCTGGAGGCAACGCAGAAGGTGGTCATCTTCGGCGGGGGCAGCTTTGGCACGGCTGTGGGTGCTGCACTGGCCCGTCAGAAGGCGGACCTGGATGTGACGATGCTGCTGCGGGACCCGTATGTGTGCCAGGACATCAACACACTGCACCGAAACCGCCGATACCTTGATGTGCGTCTCTTCTCAAGCTTGCAAATGCTTTGACTGGATGCCTGCTTGCGCAATACTGCCCTCTAGGTGCATGCAGATAAAGCATACAAGCCTGCTGCGTAAACTCCACACAGGAGTTCACCCTGCCCAGCAATGTGAAGGCCACAACCAGCGTGGTGGAGGCCCTCACTGATGCCCAGTTCGCTGTGCACGCGGTGCCAGTACAGCACAGCCGTCGCTTCTTGGACAGCATCAAGGTTGGCATCGCTTGTACATGCACATGCTCTGTGCAAGGGTTGAGACCCTCGATGCCATTGTGTGGTGTACCACTGAAAGTCATTGGTCGCACAAATATCTGTCAACCTGCAGGGTGTGCTGCCACCAGACCTCCCGATCATCAGCGTCAGCAAGGGGCTCGAGGTTTCCACAGGGCAGATGATGTCGGAGATCATCCCCAGCGCACTGCAGAGAAAGCAGCCTGCTGTCTTTCTGTCAGGCCCCTCCTTTGCACGCGAGGTCATGGAGCTGTGCCCCACCGTCGTCGTCGCCGCGAGCAAGGTGCTCCTGCATGTGGATGGCTGCGCACGTTGTGCTGAGGTTCCCAGACTGCACACTGTTGATATGGTTCAGTTGCAGTCTGCCTTTGCACGAAGTCTGCAGTGGAGCTGTGGAGCTGTGAACCCAGTGTGTGGCAGAACAGGACATCCTGCACATCGCTGCAGGACGGCAAGCTGGCGCGGCAGGTGCAGCAGCTGCTGGCGGGGCCCTACATGCGCGTCAACACCTCCACAGATGTCACGGGCGTCGAGATCTGTGGCGCGTTGAAGAATGTGCTGGCCATAGCGGCTGGCATCGTGCAGGGCTTGGAGCTGGGCAACAACGCCATGGCTGCCCTGCTATGCCAGGTGCTGTGCATGAGACTGTACCTTGGAAGTTTCTGGCCTACGTGCGTTCATTCAACACGAAGGCATGGGATCCAAAGGATCGTTCCTGTAGGCACCTGGTATTGATGGGCGGTGCGTCTGGTGGTGCAGGGGTGCGCAGAGATCAGGTGGCTGGCAGACAAGATGGGCGCCAAGCCGGAGACGGTGTCGGGGCTGTCGGGGCTGGGCGACATCATGCTGACCTGCTATGGCGCGCTGTCGCGCAACCGTGCGGTCGGCATGCGGCTGGGGCAGGGCGAGGCGCTCGACGACATCCTGGCCAGCAGCTCTCAGGTTGGCATTGACTGGCGCACAAGCGCATCATGAAACGTACGCGTATGGCTGCTGTGCAGAGGAAGCCGTGGTGAACCACTGTTTGCCCAGGACTGCACAGTATTTATGCTGTACAGGTGGCTGAGGGTGTCAGCACAGCAGCTGCGGTAGTGGGGCTGGGGCGGAAGTACCGCGTCGCGCTGCCGGTGCTGACAGCTGTGGCTCAGGTTCTGGACGGGAATCTGAGCCCCAAGGAGGTGGTCTATGAGATCATGAACTTGCCGCAGATTCACGAAAAGTGAGGCTAGCAATCAGCAGCAGGCAGCGGGCGGGCCAGCATGTGCTGCAATGAGCTGCATTGCTGGCTCCATATCGGCATGACACCTTCAGTTTTCATTGCGCGAAGCTGTGTTCTTGGGCATTCTCTCACGCACTTTTCAGAGGCTATCAACACGGTTTTGCTTGAGCGGAGTGTACGACCTGTCAATTTTGGGGCGAAAGGGCTGATAATCACAAAGCGTTTCTCACAGGCAGACCGAAACTATGGTACACCCCATAGGCAGACCCATGAACAAGCCAAGCGAACTGAAGCTGGCGGTGATGAACAAACTCTCCTACATCACCACCCTAATCTACACCGATGTGCTGTTCTTCATCCTAGTCCCAGCACAACATGCCTGTGTCTGTGCATGGCTGCTCAGCCGTTGGCAACCCCGACTGCAATCTGCTGGTTGCCTTGTTCGTCGTCTGGATGCTGCACAATGACTGTCTGCACTGGCTTGGCGGGCTGCTTTTGATGCGGGGAGGTGAACGCCGCATTGCTCTGAGCCACCACGGTGATGCAGTTGCATACCGCACACCTGCAGGGATTTGACGTCCTTCGTTCGGTGCACGTGTCCCAAGCCATGGCAGTACAGCCATGCCACTGTTGTCAAATGCCGCGCTGACATCACCTGACGGACTGGGCGCCGTGTGCATACATCAGCGTCACCTACATGACAACGCGCAGCACGGTCAGCCTTTGACTTGAATTTACGAGAGAGCGTAAGTCCACTGTTATGCCTCAGCAGCAGCGCTCACCCGGCAACCGGTGCAGACCAGGTGCCCGACCTGGTTGGCCTGCGGTGCAGGGGGCGGCCACATCAGCGTCACAGGCTGGAGCACCCTTGATAGCGCGCTGTCAACGGTACACCACAGCAGCACATCGGCGGCGTGCAGCCCGGCACTCACCGCCTGGGCGGCGCTGATGGTGGAGCACACCGAGCACTGCACCTGGCTCGCGCCGCGCGGGTAGGTCAGCAGCGTCTGGCAGCGCGCGTTGCTGCACACCAGCTGAGCCTGGCCACCTGCCGCTGCAGTGGCACACCAATGAACCTGCCGCATTGGGCACTTGCATGGCAAGATCATGTCCGGCTGTCACACGCATCGCACAGGTGGCACCTGCATGCCGGGGCTGCGGCCCCGCTGCCGTGATGTAGCCGCACCGTGCGCACCGCACATTCTGTGCGCCCTACGATCAACACTACAAGCGTCTGCCAGACGACCTGTTCATCCTTCACCGCCTTCCCATCTATGCTTGATACGCTGCTGCAACAGAGGCACGATCGTTGCAGCCAGGCGGTAAGTACGGTGCATGCTCCAAGCACTGGCTGACCTGTGCAAACATCAGCAATGTAGAACAGCCTCCGCACTGAATCTGCCCATGTGGACCTGCAAACGACGAATGATGATCCGGTCACCGCCGAAGAAGCTTTCAAGCAGCCAGCGGGCGCAGGTCACTGCAGAGCGCACCTAATGTCTGATGGTAGTACGGGGCCTGCCAGAGCGACATCGCCGCGTCAGCGTGGCGACCGCCAACGAAGCTGCAATGATGCAACAAGTTGACCTGCGTTAAATGTACCTTCTATATATCTGGTCGGACAACAAGATTGTCTCGGAGGTCGCGCGCTCTGCTCGGACGCGTTCAAGCTGCCGCCGAAGCTAAGGTATGACCGGCAGATCCGAGGATCAGGCTGCCGTTTCGAAGCGCTACCGCTCATATGCTGCACTGACGCGCCGCTGTGGGGCGCCTAACGAGAGCACCTGGATCTCCGATACCGGAATGGGAAGCTTCCGGAGCCGATTGAGTAGTTGGGCCATTGAGATTCTCCCTACAAAGGTTGGCATGTCAACACAATCGCAGTTTGACAAGGCCATCGACAAGCGAACCAAAATTCTGCCGTGGCAGAGGTCGTGTCTACGTGGAACAGAGCAAACGGTAGCGTCATGGCTTGACAGCAAATTGGAATCGTCCTAGAGTAGGTCCAGCAATGCGTCACAGCCTCAGTCCAGCTACTTCCATGTCAACAAGGTACGCCTGCGGGGCTCTGGTCACGCCCAGGTCGTGGAGCTTCGTGAAGTAGGTGATGAAGTCCACCTCATAGTCTGTGCGGGTCACGGTGGCCTTGCTGCGATCGTACTTCGTCTTCCAGCCCTTGAAGGCATCGTCCTCCGCAAGGCGAGCGGCCTCGGCATCCTGGTTGTCAGCTGCGCCTGTCCAGACCACGAATGCCGGCCGCTCCCAGAACGGCGCTTTGCCAGTGCCAAAGCCCCCTTCGGGCTTTGCATTACCCAGCTTAAAGAAGTAGTCCTTGACTTGCTGTGGGGAGGCGCCCGGCTCCAACACGCGGCCCTCCGGGTCTGCACCCTGGGCATCCTGCCGGCCCAGCGAGACATCCCACGCAGCGCCAAACTGATCCGCAATGGTCTGGCCTCCCGACTTGACTGAGCTCCTGTTGATTTTGACGTCCAGCCACGCCAGTCGTGTGGCCACCTTCAGCCCCATCACTTCCAAGTCCGCATATGTGATCGGATCAATGCCTGCACGTCACAGAGTGCTGCTCAGGGACGCAGCACAACAGCCGTATCTGTGTTGATTAGGACCAGTGCGGCAAGCCACCAGCTTGCAAGAAAGAAAGCAACAAGCTGACGACTTCACCTCTGGAGCTGCTCTTCTCGTCGATGGCCCTCTTTGCTGCGCTGAGCTTGTCAAAGTACGGCTTCAGGGAACGGTTTTCAGGCCGGTCCAACCTGCGGCGCAGGGGCTGTCGCGTCAGACGATAGAAGCGCCGCTTGCTGCACACGCTGGAGACTGTTTGAAACACTATGTTCCCTGCCAGCATTCCCAGCCAAACACCACACGCACTCGAAGCGCAGGGACCCGTTGAAGCCGCCGGTGCCGGTCTTCACATCGTAGGTGCCTGCATCATTGAGCACTGCACGTGCGGCGGCAGGCGCATCGTCCTTCGTCAGCACGCTCAGCAGCTCCTCCACCACTCGTTTCTGCAGAGCAAGGTGCGCCAAGATCTCAAGCTGCCAGCTGCTGCCAAATCGTGCATGCCTCTGCAATCTCACCCAAGATGACCGCCATGTAAACGGCCAGACCTGAAATGCAGAACGCTGGTCCGCCCTCTGGAAGGCACCCAGGCTCTCCTTCTTGACGGTGGCAGCGCCGACGCCCTGAGGGGCAAGGGGCGCAGCAAGCAAAGCAGCACCTGCACACACGTCAACCTTGTCAGGCAGAGCTCGCACGTGGCAGCGGCTGTGACAGGCTTGCCCACACGCACACGTGCAAACCGTAACTCCGCATCTGCAGGAGTTGCAAGGCATGGTGGTGCACCTGCTAAGAGGACGCCCCGGCGATCCGCGCTGGCATCTTCAACATCATGGCTGGCAGCCGCCGTGGTCCTGATGCGAGCTGCGCTGCGAGAATGCTGGAAAGGGCGGCAGTACAGCTGCCTGATGCTTGTCCTGCCGTCAAGACGGATGCCAGCAGGCAATTGTGTGCGCTGCATCACAGCCATGGTCTCGCTCCTGCTGGGATATGCCAGCGGCTTAGAACGCTTCGTACTTCCTGTTAACTCGAGCTTGATGCAAGCATGGACTGATCCATTATACAGCATAAGTATGACAAGGCAATCGGATGCGCAGATCACTGAGCACAGCATGTGCACGTGCCCGCTGTAATATCTCGGGTGCAGGACCATCAAACGGTGTTATTTAGTTGCAAACTCCGCATCTGCAGATAGGCTTGGAGGTTTGGTGCCTTCAGCGCTGCTCGCCGCGGCCTACTTGCTGCCCACAACATCTGGTGTCTGCGGCGGCATGTGACTGCACTCCAAGGTCTACCACAGCTGGACGGTCAGGGCTGCTGTGTGACCAGCACTGGCGCACTGTCCTCGTGCAAAGAGCTCATACGTGAAGGCACAGCCCGGCAGCCACCGGCAGGCGGCTCCTGACAGCGGCGGGCCGGGCCGGGGGCCGGTGTGCCACCGATGGTGCAGCTGGACACTGATCCCTTTCTCAACGAGCTGAACAAGCTGTTCGACCGCAACAAGGAGACCGGCAGTGTGACCTGCACCATGAAACGGAGTGAGGCTGTGCAGTTGCACTGGGACACTGCCACGCTGTGCATCATGTATTTGCGAGGTGCTGCTGCGGGTTGCATACTTCTCAACAGGTGCGCTGCCTACACGTGCAGGCAACATGGTGTCCAAAAAGCACAGCAAGCACAAAGAGGTGCGCTCTGCGCTGCAAAAGACCAACGCAGTGCCGCTGCCTCGCCACTTTCACACAAGGTGCATGTTTCACATTGCTCGATGTCATGCCGGGCAGGCAAACGAGTTCAAGTGCCTCATACGGGTAGCCGACGGGAAGAAGAAGCTGTCAACAACGGTACGTACACGTAGCACATTTGCAGATCAAAGGAAGACAAAGTCATCACATCCCGAGAGTGTGTTGCCGTGGCACCTTGAGCCCCATTGCTGCTGTGTATGAGTGTGCAGGTCGGGGCGAAGGACCATGTAAAGTTTCAGATGTCATATGCCACCATTCTGAAGGTGGGTGACGCGTGATAGCGATGATTGACTGCATTCCACCTGGAGGACCTGATCAACACGAGGTAGAGCACGCTGCGGCGTCTCTGCAGGCGCACACTGGGGCGTTGAAGCGGCGGGAGAAGGTGAAGGCCCCCAAGAAGCCAGGGGCCTGACTATGGTCAGGCACTAGGTAGCGTCAGGACTAGTTAGATGCAACGCGTGCAGGGTTCACCAATCTCATGGTGTGCAGAGGTTGCACCAATCTCATGGTGTGCGGCAGTGAAGGACTTGCTGTGCAGGTGACACTGTCTGTTGTTTGTGGCCTGAAGTCGCCAAGCTCATCCAAACACAACCTATACTGCAAGGGCACGTCTCAATCCACGAGGATCCTGCAGCCAACTCGAGCACGCTTCGATAGTGTTGATTGTCAGGGTCCATGTCCTCATTGCTGTGCTTGCCATGCAGCTAGCCGCGCTTCCATCTGCCGCAGCCGCTCTGCTTTCGCCGCCGCTGCCTCTGCCTTGGCAGCCTCCGCCTCTGCCTTGTCAGTGCTGCACATGCACCCAGAGGCCTTATCAGGCGCATGGCCGGTAGGATGGGTTCAGCAGCCACACATGTAACCTTGAGGTGCAACACCACATAGAGTGTGAGACTGCAAGGCACCTGGCATCTGAGGGTGCAGCTTTGCCCTGTGCCCCAAGGTGGGGCGCGTGCTCTGGGCTGAAATCCCGCGACAGGAACGGCACCTCGACCAGCTCCCCTGTGGCGGTCCCCACCTGCACCGCCTTGCCTACGACCGGGATCTGCTGGCCTTTGCGGCGGCAGCGCACATAGCCCAGGGCGAAAGCCCCCCCGTCCGGCTCGTCCTGGATGCTGGTGATCTGTCCTAGCACCTCGCCATCTGCAGCACGCCTCACCGCTGATTAACGCCATCATGAAAGGCCTGCCGCAGCGTTCATCAGGTCGTACATCAACCGGCTGATCAGCTCGGCAGCAATGCCCAAGTGCCAGCCACCTGCTGTGATATCATCACCAGAGCTGGCCGGCTCCGACAGCCGGATCCCCACCATCGTTTTAGCAATGCCCTTCATATGCACCTGTGCACCAGAGCATTATGAGACCCTAGCTGACTGGCTGGGCGCCACACCGATGCATGGCAGGCGGCTCGGTGACCAGCGTCGTGGGCGGCTGTCGCACCTGGGCTAGCCGCTCTTGGCCAATGTAGCACCCTTTCGCCAGGCTGCAGGCATGGTACAACCCAGCCTCGAGCGGCGTGATGTCCTGCGTGAGCTCAGCCCCTACCTGCAGACAGATGCTGACTTTCTGCAGTACCAAAGTGATGGCGTGATGTCATGTTTGAGGCTCACATATAACGGGGGGGCACAGGCCTCCGCCCACCTGCGGACGGCCAGCCCTGAGGCGTGCCCGCTGCCAGGCTGATTCACCCATCGCCACTGCGCCCTGCATCCACCAACGCCCAAGCTGTACACATGTCGCACCCTGCTGGCAGCATCGCATGTTGAAAGTTGCGAATGTGCATGATGCTATCTCCTTCAAACCTTGGCAGTGAGGCTCTTCCACAGCTTCCCGGCCATCGCCTCATCCGCAATCAGGGTGAAGTCCTTCCCACCAAGTGTGCGAGTCGCTGCCACGACCGTAGGGCTGCTCTCAGCCTGCAGCATCATATGCTGACCCGGCTGCAGGTCTGCGGCCTGTTCGGCACCCAGAGCTGCCAGCACTTCGTGCGCATTGGGGCCTGCAAGCGTCAGCATGGCGGTGCGGGACGCAATATCCTGCAGCTCCACCTGCATCGTGTGCACATGGTGCACGTCAGATCACGCTCTTTGATGCTGCCTTCCATATGTACGCTGCCAATGATACACGGAAATCAGCGTATGCACTCGTGAGTCACAGGACTGAGCTCACATCATCGCCATACAGTATGAGTTTGTCAAGCCGCTGCATGATGGGCTGAGCCATGTCTGGCGATACGACGACCAGGATGCCGCTGGGCTGCACCAAGCATGTCGCCAAGTCCACACATCGACCCTGCAGTTCAGCATGCATGGGTGTTGCACCTTGCTGGGATGAGTGTTACAGCATCGCAGCTCCTGCCGCACACCCCAGCAAACTGAGCAGCAAGCACTCGCAAGCACCTGTGCAGTGACGAACACTGTGTCGCAGCCCTGGCCTGGCCTCAGAGCCAGGATGTCGGCTGTGCTCTGACCGTGCAGAAACGCTGCTCGATCATTGCCACCAACGCGGAAGCGGCCCCAGTGTGACCTGCAGACCGTACATGCGCCGCTCTGGTAGTGTTGCATTTGCTGTGCTAATGTCTCTGATAATGAGAGCAAAGGTCTGGGTTGTTGCTAGATATATTGAGCCTCAGCTTAGCGCAGCTTGCCTGTCTATGACCACGGCGCCCCGTTCCACAGTGAAGAGTGCGTCTTCGTCATTGCCGAAGCTCAGCGGGGCTCCATTGTCCTATGAAGCGTTTGTAGACGCATCCTGGATGCTGCTGGTCGGGCACATGCTTGAATTAAGGTGCATGTTGTGATGCGCATGTTGGGCTGTGGCACCAAGTAGACAGCATACAGCCACCTACCGAAGATTCCGTGCACCCTGCGGCTGTCTGGCATGCCCTCAAGTCGTCGTCCATCTCAGGCACCTCCAAGTCAAGCATCTCCAGCTCTGTTGCCTGCACTGCAACCTGCCGCTTGCACTGCCGCGGTCGCGCCACAAACGGCCATACATACCTGCACATACAGGAACACAGGTTGTGGACCATGCCAAGTGAGGCACCCGAAGCAAACCCAACGCTTTGCAAAGCGAGCACGTGCATGTCTCTGCATGTCGCTACCGCTGCTCTGGCGATGTCGAGGAGCGGTGCGCGCATCGAAGCCTTTGCCATGTACACGATGGCAGGCTTTGGCTTTTGATCAGAGTTGCTCGACACGTCTGCGCCATTGCACCACTGGCTCGCGATGTCCCTTCACAAAAGCAACCCCTCCACCACCAGCACGCAAACCCACAGACACGTCGTAGGCGAGCTGCGCTGTTTGTCAGCCAGGACGATAGGGTCGACAAGGATTCGTGTATGACGTTTCCAGTGTTGCGCTCAACCGTCAGTTGATGCTGCTGTCAGCTGACTATCCACTGGCTGGTGCAGAGGTGTGCATGGCGGCAGCCCAGGGCGTGCATCAATGACGTGCGCATGCGGGCAGCTAGGCGCAGCAATCGCTGGATCCGACTCGAAAGACCTGTTGACTTTAGACACCAGCCTGCACTTGACATGTGGCAGGATGGCAGAGACGGACGCGAGCACGGCATGCAAGGTGCCGTTCCCCAGTTACTGTGTCGTCGGAGGACAAGGCAAACTTTGCAGGCCCGTCTGCTTCGAAAGGCAGCACCACAGGGTGGCTCTGGTCAGACGAGCAGCCCACATTAATACATGATTCTCATTATCTACAACTGGCAACTTGAGCGGCGCTTCGTGTCGCAGAAGATTGCAACCACCAATACTTCTCTCTGCGACGCCCAAATTGGCAAGGACCAATTGTCCATGTGGCAACAAAACGCTCCAGTCTGTTGGATGCACTCGCAAGATGTCACTACAGTACAAGGCCACACCATTCGATCCCCGGCCAACGTCTGCTTACTGAGGTGCGTTCACAGGCCAGCACTGCACCATCCAATGGCAGCAACCTGACGCCCACATTGGCGACTGAGCCTCCATCAGCAGCCAATCATCCAGTGTGATGGTCAAAAACGCCGTGGAGGCCCAATGGGGCTGAGGGACCGCACCGCCAGTGCTAGCTTCCAGGGATCAGAGTCGGCCAGCGCCTGCGCAGCGGGCAATGTGGTGAGCATGGCGATGGGCTGCTTCTGCACTACCGGTCATGTGTATGCCTGGCGAAGCTCAGATACCATGGGCAAAGACAGCACAGCAGTCACCACGAGCTCGAATGCGCCCTATATGAGAGCAGTACCTTGGCATCGACAGCCCACAGGTTGTGCAGCTCCTCCAGCCCTGCGCATCGAGCAAGTGTTGAGAAGAAAGGCCGTGCAGTTCAATGGTTCACGACTGCCCTGCCCGGTGGCACGTCAAAGCGTATCGACCCAACGTGAATGAAAACAAGGACGGGTCACCTTTCGATATGGACGCTGGATCTTGCATCAGCAGCTGCGGGTCCTCTGCCAGCATGGCATCAATGTCGGCGCCCTGCAGCTCGGCCCGCAGCAGCGCCGACACGGCGGCGAGGCGGGCGAGCATCTCCTCCCGCGGCGGCTCCAGGAAGCCCCTCGGGTACTGCTTCACCAGCTCCGACACGTCGCAGTTTGGCAGGCGCTCCTGTGTGCGGAAGCGGCGACATCCCATCTACGGCCAGTGCTGCATGCTGCAGCATGAGTGCACACCAGTCCGGACGGCGCTCACAGTGCTCTCTGCCAGGCGGACATACCTTCATCTGCACAAGTCGACACTGCAGTTCGGCTCCGGACAGCCGCAGCAACCCAGGCCATCGCCGCGCCATGGCTGCTGCCGCGTCATGGGAGCAGTTCAGCATCAGCCCAACCTCGCGCAGGCCCACGCCAGCCTGCGGCCTGGCCTCTGCCTCAGGCGCCTCCTGCTGCGCTGCCGAGTGTGTTGCGTCATCGCCATATGCCACGCTGCCGGGCCGCTCCTCGACCCTGCTCTGCAGACGGCCCGCCCAATGGCTGTGCAGGACGCGGCGATATAGGGAGCCTGCTGCGGATGGCCATGCACCCTTCTGCTCACTGCGATGCATGAGACCCGAAGTGAGCTTGAAAGCCTGAAATACTGGTTACTTAATCTGCAGCCTGACGATCAGAGGCTGCTACTAGCGCTACACAGCGGCGCACGACAACGACAGACCTGTCTGCACTGCCAAATGCGCTGCCGCTGAGAAAGTTGAGGACGCCAGACACAAAGCCTTGATCTCCCTCATGCAGACTAGAGCGTATTTCGTCCCAGTCTTGAAAGCTTTGCGGGTCCTTGGGTTGGCGCTGTGACCGCCGCTCAGCTGCACACTGGGTGCGCCCAGCAGCTGATGGTGCTCGAGACCCAGACCTGCAGCACCGACATACATTTAGCTGACCTACTTTGCAATTATAGCTGGTGCCACACCGACAACTCACCTGTTGTGCGTGCACCTGTTTCCCGCTGCGCTCTCACCAACCCAACGTCTCTGCAGAGGGGACTGCGGTGACCTCAGCATGACATGCTGCAAGTATGCTGCAGGAAATGTGTTGACCCTTGCAAGCTGAAGATGTGAAGAACGCAGTAAGTCACGCGAATACCACGCAGGAGATACAGAGCTCCGAGATGGCAGCAGATCTCGGTTCTCGGAGTGGGAGTGTGGGACTTTGCTCCGCCTGCACTGGCCGTCCCACTTCAGGGCCAGCATGTCATCGACCCCGGCAACTGGCACAACATGGGCCTGTCTGCCGGCCTGTGGCCATGTCGCGCTCGAGGCCAGGCAGTCATGTCTGAGCAATGATCCTCTGTTGCCGAAGGGAGTGATGGCGGACGCCGCAGCGCAGCAGCAGGTGGGCTGTGTCCCTCAACTTGGTGGTGCGCTGTCAGCAACGCAGTGAAGCCTGATACACGTAGCTCTGTGATCCTCTGATCTGGCATCTTTCAATATGCAGTGGCAGCAAAGCAGCTACGCACAGCAGGCGGCATACTATCAGCAGCAGCAGGCTGCACCGACCAGCGCCGCGCCGCCGCTGCCTGCAGAGCCACCTCCGCCGCCGACACCTGCAGCTGACGCACCGCCACCACCGCCTCCGCCTCCGGGCGATCCAGCAACATCACAGGTGATGCATGTTCTGGATACAAGTTTGCCGAGTGCCAAGATGACACATCTGGGTTTTGCGCCGCTGTTGATTGACGGGCTCAATGTATATTGGGCCCTGTGCTCAGGCACCAGCACCAGCACCCGCACCAATGCCAGCGTACAATGGCTATGCACAGTATGACCCAGCAGCCTATGCGGCGTACTATCAACAGTACAATGCGTACTACGGGGCCTACGGCACAGCTCCACCGCAGCCGATGTACCCGGGGTACCAGGCAGCAAGTCAACAGCAGGCGTACCCTGGCTATGGCCAGCCTGCAGGGTATGCAGCGGTGCCGCCACCAGGGTACGCTCCCGCTGCTCCAGCGGCAGCGCCAATGCCGCCGGCGGCGCCGCGGCCCCAGCAGCCCCAGCAGCTGGCGGTCAGCAGCAACGCTGCCCCCTGGCAGAAGGCAGCCGCCAAGGTAGCGACAGCGATGCAGGCACAGAAGCAAGGCGCGGTGGGACAGCAGTCCGCCAAGCCGGTCGTCGCCAAGTCGTTCAGCATCCAGCCGCAGCCCAGCAAGCTGCGTTTGGGCGGTGGCGCGGCATTTGCAGCAGCCAGCTCGCCGGCCTACGTCAAGGTGTGTGCAGTAGCACAGAGTGTCATGCCAGCACCTTGCCGATGCATATCACCAAGGATGATACACTGTGCGTACATCAGTTGTGAGCATAAACCCGCTGACAGCATGTCCTGCCCGCGCAACAATCCGATTGGAGCCTGATGTCAAGCAGGTGGCCGAGGCGCCGGCGGCGGCGCCAGCGCCCAAGGCGTCCCAGTTCCCGCCGGCCATGCGCGCGTATGTGGAGCGCGCCTTCCTCGCAGCCAAGACCCCCGAGCAGAAGAAGCTGATGACGCCGGCGCTCAAGGCCGTCATTGACGCGGCCTCCGCGAGGGGCGAGCTGTGGATGACCAGCTGGGACACGCTGCCGCTGCCCAACATCTCGGCGCTGTCGGCCAATGGTGACGCGACGGCAGCAGCGGCGAGCGCAGTCGACAGCCTTCAGCAGGGTAGGCGTGCGTTCCAGCATGCGCACGCTGTCCCTGGTCGGTCTGCATGCCGCGTCTGCCTTGCCGACAGCACCTCCAGCCTGGCACGGTGACTTGTCATCACCCACATGGGCACGCAGGGTCAGCAGGCAGTAAGCGCAGCAGGTGGGACCTGATGCGGCGAGGGCCGGAGCAGTGGGGACGCTCTGCAGCGCAGGGCGCACCGGCGCAGGCGCCTGACATCCGACAACCAGCTGGCTGGGTCCTGGAACAGCGCAAGCGGCAGCGCATGCAGGTGTGCAGCAAGTCTGCTCCCTTGCCGTTATGCGCAGCCTTCAGCAGGAGCCGCCTGCCAATCTAACCACCGCCCATCAGGGCAACACATGCGCATGCACCTCACATCTAGTCCATGCCACAGCACCCCTGACGCATGCCGCTCCGCCGCAGGGACGAGGCACGTCCAGCAGGTATGCACGGTCTCTGTCGCCATCCAGCTCCAGCGATTCAGACGACCGCTACGACCGCAGCAGCGGGCCGCGCAGCGGCGGCCGCAAGCAGCACCTCGGCGGCCCCGCCATGTCGGCAGCCGAGGAGCGGCGCAGGGCCCGGCGACTGGGGCGCTTTGGCACCGGCCGCGCCGAGAACCTGCTGGGCGGCGAGGCCGCAAGCCGGCGCAGCGGCCCCAGCCGGCGAGACTTGATCCTGGCTGGAGGCGACGAGCTTGCGGACGAGCTCGACCTTGAGCAGTTCACCATCAAGGTGTGGCGCTTGGCGCTGCCAGACCGACAGATGTATGGTGCTGGCATTAGAGCGCCCTTTGCTTCAAAAGCTTGAAGCAGGTTTGGGTGTGTGCCGGTGTACTTGTAGGTCACAGCTGCAAGTCCACCACCATTGCATCGTGCCGCAGGGCACCTGCCAGCGACTGGAGAAGAGCTACTTCCGGCTGACGTCGGCACCGGACCCGGCGGAGGTGCGCCCCGAGTCGGTGCTGGGTGCCGCGCTGGACCGGCTGCTGCGGCTCATCCGCGCAGGCCAGGAGAAGTACCTGTACCTGCTGGACCAGTTCAAGGTGCGGGCCTTGGGTTGATGTGCCTGCGTCCTCGTCATGGATCCCCTCCACGGCGTAGCACATCACGACCGTAGTCACGACTGCCTGCTGCTGGTGTGTGCCCTGAGTATATCCAATCAGGTGGGCATGCTTGTCAAAGGACGGCATAGCGTTATGAGGACCACACCTCTGGCGCTGCTGAACCAGGCTGCCTGCTGGTAGCCCACAGCTCCGAGCGATGCGCACGCCCTGCTGTGACCTGGCCTGTCCCTTGTCACAGGCCATGCGGCAGGACCTCACGGTGCAGCACCTCAGGAACGAGCTTGCGGTGCGCATCTACCAGGCGCACGCCCGCGCGGCGCTGGAGTACGGCGACTCAGCAGAGTACAACCAGTGCCAGACGCAGCTTAATGTCCTGGCTGTCGAGGTCCGCTGCTTGAGCATGAGAGGATGTAGCCAGCGTTTCACGCCGCTGAGCGTTGGTGACCTGCTCGTTGCCGACCAGCAGCAGGGGATCAAGCAGCAATGGTGGATGATCAGACAGCTGGTTCTCTGCAGGATGTCCCAGGCGCGGCGTCCCCAGAGTTCCTGGCCTATCGGCTGCTGTACCAGACTGTCCATGCGCGGGGTGGCGAGACGTCTGCGCTGCTGTCGGCGCTGCGCCTTGCAACTCCTGAGGTGCCGTGCATCGCCGCTTGTGATGGGAGCCTGGACCGGGATCACGTGCGTGCTGTAGGGATACGGCAAGTGGAACATGCGCTAAAGACCCCTGCTGACGACGACCATGTTGCTGCTGCCCGTGCAGATGGCGCAGCAGCCGGCGGTGGCGCATGCGCTGCAGGTGCGGGAGGCGGTGTGCACGGACGACTACGCGGCGTTCTTCAGGCTGTACGGGGCCGCGCCCGGCATGGGCCGCGCGCTGCTGGACATGTTTGTCAGCGTGGTGCGGTGGCGGGCGCTGAACGCCCTCGTGCGCGTGTTCAAGCCCAGCCTGGGCGTCGACTTCGTGGCGCGGCTGCTGGGCTTTGCGCCGCGGCAGGGCGGCGCCAGCGCGTCAGACGCGACCGCGGAGCCTCAGGGGGAGGCCGCCGCGCTGGAGGTGCTGCCCGGCTGCTCCGCTGCGGTCTTCCCCGGCAAATACCCGGCCGCGGTGAGGCTGCTGTCCTGGAGTGACGGCACCTTCTCATGCCATGCTGTGCTGGCAGTATGTAATGCTTCTTTGACCTGCCTGTACATCCTGAGCTGCTGGTTGTTTTGTGTGCAGGAGGATGAGGCGACAGGTGTGCGTATGTGTGTTCAGTGGCTGCAGGCACATGGGGCTGCCGTCATCATGCCACAGGATGGTGAGTCGCGATCTGGCCTGTCCGCTCAGATGCTCAACCTGCGATGACCAGCTGCTGATATATACTTCAACACGGCCTTTTAATGGAGTGCAGCAAAGCATGTAGTCGTGCCTGATGTCGTGCGCCACATGTGCAGGCGAGGTGAGTACAGCGCTGCTGGACTGCAAAACCAGCGTCGGACAGCTGCACGCGGTGCAGGAAGTGACAGTTGCACATGGGGATGAAGGCATGGGGCTCGATGACTTCCTGGTCAGAATCGGCGAGGCAATGACATGATGGCAGCATTGCTGATGGCAGGAGCACTGGGCTGTGCTCTTGACAGGTGAGGCTCAATCTGTTGTTGTGGCCCCTGACACTGGCGCTTGCTGCCGATCATTGGTGCATCCGGCCCGATGCTGGTGTCCTCGATACCGCACGCAAACATGGAGTGATCCGCTTGACACTGCATCGCAGGCCATCACCCCCACTGCTGTCAGCACGTGCCCGGTCACGGTGCCCAAGCGCTGACGGTCTTGGCTTGAGGGCCAGTGCTCCCCCGAGCCCCTGCCCTCGGTGGTTCTGCAGGTCGCGTGGCAGACAGCATGCATGTCTTGCATTGCATCCATGTCCATCGTGTTGGTCCAGTGCAGTGGGAGGGTGTGGGTCAGGGCATTTGCAGCTCTGGGCTTGTGAAGGCTTCCTTCGGCAGCGGCATCAGTCATGAGCAGCAGCCCTTGCAGACCCAGCCGCATTTTGCCACATGCAGCCATCCTTGCCATGTTGCGAGCATCTGCAAAACGTCGAAGCCGCCCCTCCCAGCTGCCGCTGTCAGCCACCACCCTAAGCCTGCCTCAGCCGCCACATTGGCGGCCGCAGCTGTGTCTCAATATCCAGGTGCTTCAGCAGCGGCGGCAAGAGCACGTCTGCCTGGCGATGCAGCAAAAGGCAAGGAGTTGGTGGCACAGGGGCGGCCTGGCAGCAGAGCTCATTGTGCAGAGTGCCAGCAAGCCTGGCTGTGGCGCCGTCGACCGCCAGTGTGACGGCGCCATGCTGTCATCATCAGGTGGAAGCACGGGGTTGGACATCGGGGGCGGTTGGACTGTATTACTGATCTGCTTGTTAGATAGGTGTCGTGTTGCACGGTCAGTTTCAGCACTATCCTGCAGTGTTGTGAGGTGAGTGTGTAATGTTGGAAGGAGCTGAGTACACCCGAGCCCCATCAATCAAAGACATGCAATGGGAGGCTGGGTCTTACACCCACTGCGCTGTCACACCAGCAAATGTCTGCCGCTCGAGTCGCCACTAGAAAAACCGGATCTGCATTAAAACATCCAACACGAACGTCAATGCGTCAGTACTCGAGCCTGTTGACATAAATTGCCATCAAGGTGATACATAAACCAGTGCAGACCCAACTTTGCGTGGAGCACCTTGAAAACAAGGATGGAAACCAAGTTTGCGACAATCACCAAGCCTGTCTGCAGCGAAAAGCGTTGCAAGGTCAGTAGTGCATCGCAACAGGTACACACTTGCTTGACATCGCGCCGTATCTAGACAGTGCATGGGCGGGACAGACTGCCACTCACCACAATGAACGCGAAGTCTGACAGCTTGGCCCGCGGGTTGACCTTTGAGCGGTACAGTGTGAAGATGCCGTACAGCAAGATAGGGCTGAGGACCAACAGTAGTTCGACTGGCGAGGGCGCAGGTGGCCCCCTCTGCACTGCGTCCTGTACAGTGTCCTTCGCCTGTGCGCAGCAGCAGGCACCAATTACCAGGTTGTCATCGAGTGCACAATGCATCAGGACTGAACAAATCAAGGTGCACGACACTCGCCGTTTGTGCGATCGCGTCAGCCTGCTTCGCGCCGACACTGCTGTTCAGCGGCTCTGCCAGCGCCTGCGCTGCGAGGACGAGCGGCGCGCCAGCCGCCAGCAGCACGGGGCCCAGCCCTGCCTGTTGCACAACATTCGATCGATTGTCAGCATGTGAGTCGAGGTGCAGTTAGTCCCAGCGCATAGCTTGTGGGCATCTTCGGCACTGCAAAGCACACGGCCTTAGGGAGGACTGAACGCCTTGGCGACTCACCGGCAAGTCTGCCGATGCCACGCTGTTGCTCAACACAGCTTTCTCCGCATTTGCAAATTTCGGTGTGCTCCTCGCCACCTGCTGCCACGGTGAATGCTTCTACATAGCTTTTTTCCGGAGCTGTAGTCTACCATGACTTCACATGCTGGCCGCAATGAGACACAGCTGCAGGTGGCGACATCATGCACATCGTCAGCCAGTCGTGATCTCATTTGATCACTATATGAAGCGCAGGATTGTCACCGTTCTGACTGCTGCGACCCGCGATTGCCTGAAGGCGGGGTGCCGCCTCGTGCATGGAGAGCTGCGGCATGGGTGCCGCCGCACAGTCAGCATCGGGTTGCTTGTCACCGCTCAAGTATGCAGCAGATCACGCATTGGGTACCATTGAGAAGCACGAGACTTCAGGGCGACAGCAAACGCATGCACACCACAGGTTCGGCGTGGTTGCTGCGCCGATGCGCCTCTGACTGCAGCTCAGCTGAGAGGCTGCTACGCTCATGCGAGCCATGCTTGCGGTGGCCATGGTCAACGCAAAGTGCCTTGCTGTTGCAGTAGAGATGCACCGGTGTGACGACAGTGGTGTCCGGTGTGCACACAGCTTTTGGTGCATTCCGCTGTCCTGGAAATCTGCAGATATCTCAGATCCTTGTTGTGCTGCAGGGCGGTAAATTTGGGCAAGTTACCTTCAATAGTTCAATTGCAAGACTCCGGACATTGTAGGGCGCGGCGCGCTCGAGCAAGATAGACAGCAGCAGCAGCTCATCTGTGACGAGCTTTGTTGCAGCTGCCATACTATTACAAGCTGCCAGGCTGTCCTGACATCCGCACCAACCGGGCCGCAGAGAAAGCGTGCAGTGCTGCCTGAGCTCACGTCGGGGAGCGGGTTCGCCGAAGCCAGCATCAGCTGCAGTGTGCTGCAACTTGTCCGCGGACGAGGAACAATCTAGCGAGCCTGCAGCTCTTCGGTGCAAGAGGGTTGTCCCCTGGCGGGCAGCTGAGGCATGTCCATCCTGCGTCAGCAGCGGCGGTTGTGGTTCCTTGCCGGCGCCGGCACCAGCGCGCTGGGCCTGCTGACCCTTGAGGTACGAAGCATGCCAGCGTCTTGATGCAGCTACAGACCATGTATGTAGTGTGTGACCAGTCATGTTGAGGGCACCGTGTGTCCAGCTGCTTTGCAGCAGTCGTCAAACACACGTCTTGCTGAGGGTTGCTCTAATGTGCAGCGTGAAGCAGCTGAAGCCTTTGGTCGCATCGGTGCACAGCTGTCCGGCGCACACGCAACATCACAATCAAAGGTGCGCCCTGATTTCAGGGACCCCGCCAAAGTCAATCTGAACACCGAATCATGGTTGCGCACGAGGCTCCATTGTGGCGCAGGAGTTACACTGCGGCCCACACAAGGTTGATCATGTTGGCACATCACAGCCTGCTGAGGAGAAGCAGTCGTTTAGACCCTGAGTGTCTGTGCTCCTAGTTGCAGGAGCCAGCACCAATATTCGGCCAGCAATTTTGGGCGATGGCGGCGCACAATTGGAACTTGGTGCGGTCCCATGGCGGTATTGATCCGATGTATTGTGTGCAAGTGTAATATCTGCACGGCAGCACGGCACGCGTGGCCAAACTGTTCCGCATCACCATTGCACCCCCTCCTGTGCAGGGTGTGGACGCTGTGTTCCAGCCGATTGTGCATCAGTTGTCGAAACGGGGGTGGTGAAACGACCAGGCGGTCCAGCGATGGACACATTGAGACGCTCGAGTGTGTGATCGATGCTGTCTTTTGTAGCGCATCAGATGGTCTCGACAGAAGTCATAGCGTGCTGCTCAGTCAGTTGTGAGGTATCCAAGTTGCTGGCGGCAGTGTCTTGCGGGTTCAAGCAGGTGATCATGCAAAAATCAGTCGTCAAGAGCAGACGAACACCAGTCTCCATGCCAAGCAAAGCTGTGCTGGCATGGGAACCCTGTACCAGCTTCCAATGTGCCACACCGATACAGCGGCGGCAACAGATTGGAGCACCAAGCAACGAGGCATGACACAATACTTCAGTTGCAAGAGCTCAACACCTTGCAAAACAGGACAGTCCCATTCAATTGACGTACCAGTTCGCAGTACCAACGCCAAAGGCTACGAACTACATGACCAGCTCCTCGAACACTTCGTCGAACTTGCCAGCGTCCTCACGGTCTGCTGGTGCCTGCTTGCGATGCTCAGCTGCCTGTGGCACTAGTGACGGCGCCGACCTCTGCAGCTGCGACTCTGGCGCTGGTGCGGTGGCCGGCACAAACCCTGCCAGCCCCGCATCTGCCAGCACACCCGAAGCCGTTGCTGCTGGAAATATGTCGGAAGAGGCAGACACGACGTGAGGTATGTTGCCGCCGGCGAGCTGCTCGCGGCTGCCAGGATGGAAGGACGAGCCCAGGGAGCTGGAAGAGATGATCCTGGGCACATCAGACTCGCTGTCGGTGACGCCGTTCTCTGCTTCAGACTCGTGGGCAGCTGGGGATGGGGCATGCACAGCGCCATTTGGAGCGAACGGATTATTGCTGCCGTTCATTTGAGCTGGCGGGGCGGCTGCCTGCGGGGCTGCCGCGCTCGACTGGCTGCCGGGCTGCTGTCCGTTCAAAGGCTGCGCGGCGGCAGACGGCGCATACGGCGGCTGAAACATGGCGCTGCTGCCTGGAAAGGCACCACCAGGCGGCGTCTGCCCCCCAGCTGCTGCTGGGAAGCCGCCACTCATGGGCAGCTGCATGCCCGGGGGAAAGCCGCTGCTGGACGGGAATTGGCTGTTGGGCGGCATGACGACCGGGGCAAAGCCCTGCTCGCCGTTGGGGCCCGTGACAGGCATGTACAGCACTGGCTGCTGCGCCATCGAGGGGGCATACGGCATCTGCTGCTGGCCCTGCGGCGGGTAGTACACCGGACCCTGCATGAAGAACTGCGGTTGCCCGGCGGCCCCGCCTGGCTGGCTGAACATGGCGCCCGGCTGCTGCATAGTTGCCGCGGGCGGGGCCGGGTCTGCCCTGCCCGTGGAGTTGGCACGCTGCATTGGTGGGCGGCTGGTGCGACCGCCATCGGCCTCCTTGCTACTCTTGGAGCGACCGGGCTTGCCCTGACCCAGGCCCAAGGCGGCAATGCTGCTGTCCAGTGTCTTGTTGTCAGAGTGGGGGCGCGAGGCTGTGGCGGCGGGCGCATACTGATGCAGCGGGCTGCGCCGGCCTGACGATGGCCCGGCCTCGGCCTTGCTGCCCCGCGTGGCCCCGCCGGCTCCGAGGCGGCTGCTGCTGGTGGTCCCCGTGGTACGCCCACGGGAGGGCGCCCCCGCTGCCGACGCCCCAGCAGCCCTCGGGGAATCCGAGGAGCGGCCGGACTCTGCCGCCTGCGGGAGGTTGTCTGTGACCTGTGGGGATGAGCAGGGAGCTGCGTCACACAGTGTGCTACCAGAGTCGTGACCAGCAGCAAAATGGTAACAATAACACATGGGGCAATTGGTGCGCACGTCCTTGGTGAGGGCCAGCGCATTGTTCATGTCGTCAATGGCCTCCAGGGCCTGCTGCACCAGCGGCTGCGCCTCCTCCTTCTTGAAGGACATGAGGCCGCTCACCTGCAGCAGCAAGGCCGATGCAGCACTGCAACATAACAACCTCGACTTGCACTCAGCAGGCGCTATGGCAGCACGCCCCTGTCTTGTCTGGGTGAGGCAGCTTCGAACACCACAGTCTGAGCACCCGTCCGCTGTCAGGCTGCAGCAACGGGACCCAGCGCGCTCAGCAGGCGACCCACCAGCGACTCGAAGGCGGTGCGGAAGCTGACCACCTCCTCCGACAGCTCGCCCAGGAACTGGCGCTCGAAGTCGGGCGCCTCGCTCTTCCCGTCCGCAATGTTCATGACCAAATCCTGCGGCCAGACGTTTGCTGCTCAGCACAGTTTCAGTCCAGCACATGCGAAAACTTGTGAGATCGACTTTGCACATTGCAGCCGGTCTCCTGGCAGCCATCCCCACCTGGATCATGCTGGTGTGGCTGCCGGCGACGCCCAGGGCCTTGGTGACATTCTCTTTCGCCTCCTCGAACGTCATCTTGGAGCGCTTGGTGCGGCCGCCGGCCTCGCCGCTGGCCCTGGTGCTGCCGCGGCCCGACCCTGACCCTGACCCATTCGCGCTGGTGGCCTTGGCCACCGCCCTGGCCGCGTCCGTCACCGCACTGCTTTCGGATTTCTTCTCCGCCTTGTCGCTGCCGCTGTCGGTGCGCTCCGGCTTGGCGGGCTCGCCATTGGCGTTCAGCGGCCTCACGCGCTGCTGGCTCTTGCAGCTGGTCTGTGCGGGCGCAAGGCTGACCATCCTGCGAGACATGCCACCTCCCGTGTCAGTCCACCGTGGCACTTTTCGATTCAGCTGCATGTAGAGGGCACACCCAGGCAGGGAGATGCTGCCAGTCGCACCTGCCCATCTTGAGGGTGTGGCGCAGCACGCTCTGGCCCTGCTTGGTAGAGCGCAACACAGCAAAGGCGTGCATCTTGGCGCGCTGCTCGTCCTTGAAGTTGACCTGGTACCTGTCCAGCGGCTTGCCCGCAATAGCCGCCAAGTCCTGTCGCAATAGAAGGTAAAAACATGACGTTTGTTTTGAGTTGCAGCCAACCTGCATTGCCTTTGGCAGGGCAGAGCAGGGTGGACAACATGAGCACCATAGACTCCACCTGGTAGATGTCGCTCTTGATGGGGCCAATGGTGTCAGGACACTTCTTGAGGATGTCGTCCGCAAGGTGTGTTGCCAGCCAGACCTTGTGCGGGTTCTTCATGTTCATACGCTTGTGCAGCACATCCCGCACTTGCTGCAGAGTCAGAGCAGGCGGACTGTCAATGATGCCTGCCTATGACAGCTCTTCAAGTTGTCACAGCCCCGAACATATATTTTTGAGGCAGTGACGCACCGAGTACGCCGATGCCTCGCTGTTGGAGTTGATGGCCTCCACCACCTGCAAAAGCCGGCAGATGTGGCTCAGGTTTTGACAGACCACGCATGTGCCAACTGTGCTGCACTTTGTGTCCCCACATAAGCTCGCGAAGTCCGATGCCTCACCATCTGATTGAGCTCCTCGTCCGGCTGCGGCACATCCTTGGCCGTAGCTGCCTTTGCAAGCTCTGCAAGCTCAGCACCCAGCAGTCCGCCGCCAGGCTTGCGAGTCTGTAGCTTCGCTTTGATGGACTTCATGCTGGCTCAGGCACCGAGCTCGAGGCTCCACAGTCAACTGCCGGCCTGCAGGACAATGCATGTTTAAGGTGCATGCTATGCAGGAGCATGCCGCGTTCACATTTGGCGCGCTGCAGCGCTGGCAACGGCTGACGTAGGACCAAAGGTTCGTCCTGCTTGCAAACATCAGCGCCTGCGGTGGCCCATCTATGTCTGTGTTTGCCAGTGGAAGCCGTGAGGGAGGCGTGAGACGAGTGTCCAATACCCACACGCGAGCCATGACACTGGTGTATATACATTCGTTCAGCGAACGGTGACAACATCTGTCGTGATGGCGTGGCCTTGCAATCAGTCCGCGCGGGCTGCCCGTGTGCGCTCGCCGTGGGTGCGGACCCCAGAGGCTGGCGGAGCCTGCAATCTGACCTGGGCCGTGACTCACGAGGGCATGCCTGGACCGGATATGCGCAGGCGCTCGACACCTGGCAGCACCTGCAGCTGTTTGAGGGAGGCGACGGCAGTGATGAGCCCGATCGTATGCCCAAACTTGACTTGTCGCCAGACCCGCTTCGGCTCAGGCTGGCCGTTGCGGTCACGCTGGGAAGGCCGTCCGTGCACAACCTGCTGTGCTGATGTCAACAAGCACAGGCCCGCTATCACAGTAACCCTCACGTGTGCTCTGTTGCTCTGCTGATGTGTGTGAGCGCACGCCAGCTGCTACTCAGGAGCGTTGCCTCCGCTGATCTTGGATCGACCTGAGAGTCCGAGTGCAGCAAGGTCAGCTCGGCACTGACATGCGGTCTGCAGACTGCGCCAGACTGCGTGCGCACACACGCCATGGCTGAAGTACTCTGCGTATCTTGACCGCTTTGCTTCAATGACGATCACGGCTGACTGCGGCACCGTCAGTACACCTTGAGAAGGAGCGTCTCTGCCGCTGCTTGTGTGCCATTGCCGCCGCCGCACGGTGCACCATGCAGGCTTTGGCCAGCGACATCGTGTTGTACTCACACCCTGCGCAGCTGCGTCCAACAGTGCAGCAGCAGCTCGTGTCGCTGCGATCATTTGCAGCTGCACCTGCAAGGCCATGGCACCCAGCGCTGGCCCAACGCCGACCCGCCCGCACCGTAGCGGCAACGGGTACATCACCCACGAGGGCTGTCCACCGACCGCATTAATAATCTTTCCTCACATGGTAGTCGTGTTGGCAAGGCATGTCACATTGTGCCCTGCAGGACAGGACGGCGATGCAGACTTTGCAGTGTTCCGCTTCACCCTCGGCATACCGGGGTTTGATGACGATATGATCCCCCGCGTGATCGGCTGCCTCGGCGCGGTGCTGCTTGTGGTCAACCACATTGCAGCCGGATCATACACCACAGCCGCTCAGGTAACACAGCATGCATGCACAGTGCAGCAGCCGGCACGTTCAGCATTTGCCACCATGTAGAATTTTATGGTGAGCTGTTGACAGGGAAGAACAGAGGCCCTGGGCGCCGTCGTGGCAGCAGCCTGCATTGCCACGCCCAGTGTGCAGTCGCGGCTTAAGCAAATGCAGCCTGGCCGTGTGCGGGGCGGCGGCAGCACTGGCGGCGCATTCATGTTGGCGCCCGACCTACCCGAAAACAGCCGCCAGGTGTGTGACTCGTGCCAACAAAGCATCGATGTTGCAGCACGTAAGTGCATAGAGCGCATAGACACATCACTGAGATCCTGCAACCGCCATCCAATTCAGGAACTGGCCTGGGCATCCTACGCCCTGCTGCGAAACACCAATGTCTGCGGGCTGCTGGTGTGGAGTGACGGCAAGCTGCTGGCGACCCGAGGCAGTCTGGGTTTCAACTCCACAGACACGCAGCAATCCGTGCCTGCGATTGGCAAGGTGAGTCTTTGCTGCCCTGGACGGCAAATTGCCTGTCCAACTGCGTGGCATAGACCACGCATGTCCACAACCAGAACTGATGTGGACTCGACGATACGCAGGCTGTGGACGAAGCCATGGCGGCGTCTGCAGAGCTTCGGCAGGTGGCACATGACGGCGCTGCACCGCTGTACCTGCCGGACACGGCTGCGATGCAGCGCGCAGGCGCAGACCGCTGGGGCTGCACGCCTGCGTCTGCGCAGTCGGCGCTGGCCATCAGCCTGTCCGCCGATCAGCCCAGATCAGGTGCGAGTACTGGTCGCCATGCTGCATCTTTTGAAACATTTCAACATTGAATAACAGTTCTGCTGCTGGCAGTTGTCCGTATTATTGATATAACCTGGTCGTTTGCCACGGGTCAGAGGGGTGCTGTCGCTCCTGCAGATGGCGGCCGCCGCAGCATCCTGCTGCTGTACACTGATCAACCGCGCGGGCTGTCACAGAGGCAACGTTCGTGGGCTGTGGCAGTTGCCTTCAAGCTTGGGAGCATATGCTTGTAGTGCATTGGTGAGTGCCAAGTAGACATGGTAAAGACCTGCGGTGTGTGGCCTCGTCAGCAAGGGTCTTTGCAAGTCATTACATGGGCTACGGTACACAAAAGAATTCACTAATCGCAACATTCACCGCACACTGTCCGTCAACGTGCCTGCCGCCGTCGTCGGCCATTGCCTCACAGCATCATGCCGACGCCGTAGTTGTGTCTGCTGATGCGAGGCCGGCATTCACTGCGGCCTGCAGGCGCTCCAGCAGCGCTTCATGCCTGAGGTGCTGCGTCACCTCGGCGCCAAAGGAGAACACCAGCATCTGCCGTGCCATGTCATTGTCAATCCCCCTTGACCTGCACAAATCGAGATCAGGCCACTCAGAAGCAGACGACACTGTGCGTAGCACACACAATCACACATACAATGCACAATAGCTTGAGATGTGACAGGAATGGCGGCATTGTCTGTGCTTACAGCACATGAATTTCAAAGCACACAGCAGAAGCGCACCGAAAGTAGAATAGCTGGTTCTCCTCCAGGTCTGACACAGTGCAGCCGTGCGTGCACTTGACGTCGTCTGCAATGATCTGCAGGTTGGGCTTCACGTTGACGGTGGCGTTCTTCACCAGCAGCAGGTTGCGGCTGAGCTGCTGCGCGTCTGTCTGCTGCGCCAGGCGCTCCACCCTCACATTGCCATCAAACACGCCCCGGCCTGCAGGTTGGGCAGCGCGATGAGGGCTGCAAGGTGCTGCTGCCTGACAACAGGCTCTCCACAACACTGTCGGGTACGGACCTCTTGACAACGAAAGCGCTGCACGAAGTGCCCACCGCTTGCAGCCGAGACAATGCACTTGTGGAGCTGCGCAGCCTCGCCTCCCGGGTGCTGCAACCGCAGCTTCGTGTGCACATCGTGGACCTGTCCAGGCCCTGATAGCACAAAGTGCCGCATGTTCGTCGATGTCTGCTCCCCCATCTGCAGGACACAATGCTGCGTGATGACACGCGGCGGCAATACCGGCATGTGATGATGTCTGTACCATTGTGGCGCCCGCCAGTTCTTGCAATGCTGCCTGGGTGTAAACGTAGTCTACTGCCCCACTGCCACCCGTGTCCGCCGTTGACGAAGGATGCAAGACAGGAGCGCCGCACACGCCGACGCCCTGCCGCGGGGCGTCGGGCGCACCTGCTCGATGTGGACGTCGTGGCGGGCGAGCTGGGCGCCGAGGCAGGCCTCCGTCAGCGTGTAGCCGCTGCGCGCCGCCTGCCGCACGAAGGTGCTCTTGGTGTGCGCGGCGCCCCCCGCCGCCTCCAGCTGCACGTACCCGTGCCGCAGGGCCGCCCCCTCCCCAAGGCTGACCTGCAGCGATGAAGGCGCACCTTGCACGGTGTGCACAATGGTGAGGTGACGATGTGATGCCAAGGGGATGAGTCCATGAGTGTACACAGCGCTCTCGTGTCGTTCCGTGACTTGGTGCACGCCCAAGCGGCAGGTGGCTGCACCTCCAGCACGGGGTTCGTGAAGGTGGCAGAGCCGCCCAGTGACGGCCCGAAGTCCTCCACCAGCTCGGCCGCGGCATTGACGCCCAGCTGGACGCAGGCGCGGGGCGCGCTGGCGGCCATGTGCCCATCCTGACCGCCTGCAGGCACCAGCAGCCGCATGTGCTGCTGACGCATGGGTGCAGTCCAGAGCACACGTGATAGGATTCAGGTAAGCTCTGGTGCAGGCCAGAGCCACTGCGTGCACCTGAGCTGATGTACAGAACATGGATCGGCGCCTCCAGCTGCACATCTGCCGGAATTGCAATCAACAGCACGTCTGGCGCCACCGCGCCGTTCAGGACTGCTAGCGGCCCTCCCAGGCGCTGAGAAAGTTCGCCCTGCGACAGGATTGCCTTCGTCTGACCATGCAGGCACTTTCGAGGTCTTCCTGAGCACGCTCTCTACTGACCATCTGTGTGAGGCTACTCGATGCTCGTCACGTCAACTCACCAGCTGTGCTGGAGCGACATCTGCTGGCGCTTGGGAGACAGGGCCTATGAATACGCCCGCAGGCAGGCTGTCAAGGCGGCATGCAGCCTGGTCGATGATGCCATCCCGTACGACCACCTGCAGTACGGCGGGTGATGTTCTTGACAGAGCTTGCATGGCGTACTGATGCTTCCCATCTGTGAAGCAACGAACCCCTCGAAAACCAATTCTGCACCTGCATGCTGGCGGCACCATCTGACAGAGCCCGCTCGCTGATGGCTGCCTGCAGCTGGTCTGCTGAGGCCTGCCCATTGGCGGCCTGCAAAAGGAAAGAAGAAAGTGGCACCCACAGTCGGTGGCACACATCCACTCAGTGCCAGTGGTGGGCCACTTCAACCCAGTGCCGTCAGGCCAAATGGAATGTCAACATGTCAAGCCACCTGAAGCTGGCTGGAGGTAATGAGACCAAGGTCTGTGAAACGGAATTCCTCAGTTTGTCGCGTTGGCATCCGCACAGTGCGCAGCGCCCGCCGACTGGTCTCATGCAGTCGGTCCAACCTGCCAGGCACACGCAGATCCTCAGCCGAGCGCCGTTACGTAGCATCACCTAAACGCTGCAGGTCTGGAGAGGAGCACAACACGGAGCATGCTCACGTTGCAGACTGCTGTGCTGGGCTGGCTTCAGCAAGCGCCAATGCGCTTGCCATGAACTTGTCCTCGATATGACTACTGCCAGTGGCGTTGTCCGCATCAGAGGACGCTGGCTGCTGCGCTTCTGCTACGGCAGCACCAGCAGATGCATCTGCAGACGACCGCCGCCGCCGCTGCTGCTGCCGCTGCCACTGAAGTGACTGTGGGTGCATGAACCGGGGTTGCCTCCTCCTGCCTGCGGGCCGCGCGCAACTGCCTGCAAGGTCATAACCAGGAGCAGGATGGTTGTCCCGTGCTGCTTGCAGGCGCTATCACAGTTCGCACGCTGGAACGACTGCAGGGCATCACCTGAGGTTGGGGGTGGCACCCGGCTGATCGTAGCCGGCTGTGCAGCCATGGGCGGCCCAGTCTGCAGGGTCATGTTCATAATAAAGTGGGAGGACGGTCTGCCGTCGTCTGCCTCACATGTTCACCGGCGAGGCTGGCGGCCTGCGAGCTTTCGATACCGAAACGCAGGTGCCGGATGCTTCACCGCTGGCGCCCTGCCCTTGTATGCTACAATGAGTGAAACACTGATCCTAGGCGATGGAAATGTGACAGATCAGTTTCGCAGCAGAGAGTTGACAGATGAGTTATCGGCCATATCTGCCCACGTGCAGAGCTGCAGACTACAATCTTTCTCCTATTTTACGTGCTCACAGACGTCAAACCCATGACGGACTATATTGTCATTGTGCTTGACTGCGCGGCGTAGGTTGGCTCACTTGCATCGCGTCCGTCATCGCTACCATGCTCCTACAGCCAGCATCTCCTGCCTTGCGCAGTCAGCAGGCTTCCACTGCAGCGCAAGCCACTCGACAGCAGCAGCAAGTGCATCAGGCGCGATATACTGAACTCAGATGGTCATGGTCACTTTGCACATCCTCGTCTGGCGTCCTCCGGTGACCAGGACCTGCCCCGCAGCATGCATTGGATGCGACGCAGTTCACAGCCAGGCGGCTGCAAATGCACAAACTGTTGGGCTGTCCTTCTACTCCATTGATCGATGGCCTGTGGTACTTGACAATGTCCAATGCAACGTGCGCTGATCTGCTGTGGTATGGTGCATTGTGCGCCCGGTCGAACACTGCACCATTGCAATGCGGCAGCAACCCGCGGAAGCAGCAGGTGTACATGACAGCATGCAGAACCTGGATGTGATGGGCCCGGCTGTCTGGCGGTGGCAGTGCGCCTGCCCAGCTGTTGTACCTAAGGCCAAGGCATCAGGCCAGCCCAAAAGCAGCTGAGGCATAGCGCACAAGCTGGCAGGCAGCATGACAGCCTGAAAGTGCTCGTCATACCCACGCCGTGCACATGTGTCTGTTCTCACTGACGACTCACATGCCACATGATGATACAGCAGTAGCGTGCGCGTCATGGCAACAGGGGAAGCAAATGGATGCCACGGCGATGGATTGTTTCGACTCGGCTTTTACACACATGGCGCATTGCATCTAGGCCAGGGAGTTCAAACAACTTGCGGCAGTTTTGTGCCAAGTATGTGGCCATGCATGTCCCTGCTACACACGTTGCAGACGGGCAGCAGCCACTGCGCTGAAGCACCCTGGGCTTCAACAGAGCATGGCATCTCTGGGCGTGCGCGCAGTGCTGACAGGAGCCAATCGCAAGCCCTCTCACAGCCTAGAGTTGCAGCTGGTCATGGTACAAGCTTGCGAGTACGTGCAAGTTTACCGGCTTGTTGGATTGATGCTGTGCTTTGCAGGAACACTGCTCTTGTGACAGAGACTGCACTCCTGCGACCTCAACCGACCGCTTGCACCCATACTGATACTGATACTGATACTCTGTTACTACTGCCAGTGGATTTTCGGTGGTGCAGGACTACTGCTGTTGCGCCAGAATTGCGTCTCAGAATTTGCATGAAACTTCACCGACTCGTTCGGTAGAATGGACGTGCAGGACTACTGCAGTATGAGCAGGAACGGCATCTCACAGAACTTGCATGCAAGATTGCAAGTTCACCGGTAGAGTTGCATGTGCAGGACTACTGTGACAGGTGCAGGACGGCATCCCTCTCTTGGACTGCGCGACTGCCCTGGGCCGCTGCACAGATCGCTGGTGCAGACCATGTTGCAGGCACACAGGACCCCATGCATGACTGCTAGCTGACACGATGGCCATCGAAGCCGTATGGGACGATGACGTGGTGACATGCGCCCAGGACGTTTCATGTGTAGCCATGGGCCTGCGGTCGATACAGACAGTGTTACATCTGGAATCCATCGGGTCCACGGCCCCAATGCATCTGACTCGGCTTTGTCTCCATGCCAACGACATCACCTCGCTCACTGGGCTTGATGTTCTCACGTCGCTTGAAGAGCTGCTGGTCTCGTGCAACCCACTGCCAGACCTTGGCCACAGCCTGTCAGGGCTGGCGAACCTTCGCCTGTTCGACGCTACCAGCTGCAGACTGAGCAATGCCGACGGCTTTGTGCGTCTCACCAACCTGCGGCAGCTGGTACGCATGCTGCAGGCATGCATTGCATCGGTGTTTAGCAGATGCCTCTGAGCCATGTCCTGTCTCAAACGCCAGTCTGCCGATCGCAGCATCTGGGCCACAACATGATATCGAGCTTGGACGGCCTGGTCGCGCTGTCAAGCCAGGATGCCAGCCTGGTCGCACTGGAGTTGCATGGCAATGCGCTGACAGCGCTGTCACAGCTGGCACCGCTGGCCGGCCTGCACCAGCTCACACAGCTGCGGCTTGAGGACGCTGCCACAGGTGACCACTAAGCAAGACCCGTGAGCCTTTCAAGACTGTAAGATATCGGGTTGAGACTGCTGCCGATGTTGCAGGTGGCGGTCTGTGCGGCAGCAATGCTGCAAGGCTGGCTGTTGCTGCAGCGCTGCCGCAAGTGCAGTTGCTAGACGGGGTGCCGCAGCCTTGCATGGCACAGCAAGTACGACCACAACTAGCCGCGCTGCAGCTTTCAGCAATCTCCAAGCAGGTGTGATACTGCTGGAATCCAACATCTACAACCCCAGCGAGATACTACCAAGGACCGACCCATTCAGTTGCAGACTCTGCCACAATTATGAACAAGGCAGCTGTGCCATCTTGCAGGAGAGGGTGCTGGGCTGCAGCTCTGTGTGTGCACCAGCTCAGCAGGGAAACAAGGCGGACATGGCTCCAATCTCACATGTCCCGGCGCCAAGGACTGTCCAGCAGTACCCGCTGCAGCAGTTGCCGCCCAACATCCCTCATGCCAGTGTGTGCAGTGACTACAAGCTGCTCGGCCGGCCAGAGAGCCTGCTGGTGGATTGCCACACTCAGACAGATGCATCAGAGGGTTTGCATCAGTCAACTACAGCAGATGGGGCGGCACATTTCAAACCAGAGGCGCAGCGCCAGATCAGGGACGCAGTGGCCATGCGTCGTGGTGTGGCTGCCGCCCTGCAGCAGGCTCAGGACAGGGCACAGGCGCAGGTGAGACATTTCAGTACTCACTGCTGATACGACAGCCTTCTCAAAGGTTGCTTCTGGCCTGATGTCAGTGCATCTGGCGTGCCACCCTATCAGGTATTCGCAGCAGATCACACGCATGATGTGCAGATGTCCCAGCTACGCCGTCAGGCCTCTGCAGCTGTGCAGCGGGCTTGGCAGGAGCGTGATGACGCACGGCAGCAATGTGCTGCTGCATGTGCTACTGCTGCACAGGCCGAGTCACAGGCCAAGGAGGCGTGCAAGGTGCGTTTTTGCGGAGGTTGCATCTGTGATTGTACTTGGCACGTATCAACACGCTGTAAGTTGGCCAGAATCAAGATGCCAAATATGCCAAATATGCCTCCAACTCACAGGTAATGCGCACGAGTCTGGTTGAGGAGCAGCGGCTGCGCCAGGCGGCCCAGGAGGGCTTTACAGCCGCACAGGCAGAGGCGCAGGCAGCCCGCGCTGCTGCTGCTGACGAGCAAGCCGCAGCAGAGGCGCGCGTGACCAAGGCAGAGCGGCGCACTGCCGCAGCTACCAAGGCAGCAGGCCAGGCTGACGCCGCAGCAGCTGTTGCTGCAGCGCAGCGGCAGCAGGCAGAGCAGGCCTCGGACCTGTTCCAGGGGCGCTTGCACGAGGTGCAGGCGCAGCTCAGGTTGCAACAGCAGCAGGAGCGCACGCTCAGAGCAGAATTGGCAAAGGTGTGCTCATGTATGCCCGCAAATGGATGTGTTCCGCGATAGTTTCTCCTGTGCATGCGGAAACTGGGCCGGCCATCCTATGTGTACATGTATGCAGGCTGAGGCGGATGTGACTGAAGCCCGAGCTGAGGCAAAGACACAGCTTGCCCGGTGCAGAGACGATGCGGCAGCTGCATGTCAGCAGCGCGAGGAAATTGCCGAGCAGAAACTGGCTGTGCAGGAAGCAAGGGTCGCAGACCTAGACCAGCTGAGGCAAGAGGCAGCGGATGAAGCAGACAGCCTGCGCATTGAGCTTCAGCAATTGGAGGAAAGACATGCTGCAGCTGCCGCTGATCATGAGGCGAGTGCCTGCATTTTTGTAGCGTGGGTGACAGTTCCTGAGCCAGCGGCGGCATGTGGTACATGCAACAGCCTCAAGATGGTCTCATGTGCAATGCAGAAAGCGCAAGAGGAACGTACGGTTGAGTGCACTCGGCTGCTGGCTGAGGCGGCAACAGCCCGGAAATCTGCAGCAGAGGCCACAGCCGCTCGCGAAGCAGATCTGCAGCAGGAACTTCAGGATGCAGCATCTTCCCTGCGCAAAGCCCAGGAGGCACGCAGCTGCAGCCTAACACATACGTGCCATACCTTGTGGTATGCGTCCGCCCCAAAGCCCTTGGACATGCTCGATATTTCAACCATGCATGCAGGAGCACAGCCAGCAGCTGGCAGCGCTCAGGAAGGACTGCATAGCGGCCACCAGGACTGCGGATGATGCCCGAAGCGCCGCCGGCACGTCGGCAGCAGAGGCCGTGCAGCACGCGGTGCGCGCTGCGCAGCTCCAGGCCTGCTGCGAGCGGCAGCGGCTGCGGCTCAAGGTGCGCATGCACCTCACGCGCTGAACTGCTGGCTGGACGAGCGCCATGTTCAGGCGCTCAGGGTCTGTTCCGTGTATGCAGGCCCTCGAGAAGGCACAAGCTGAGCTGGTGGCGAGGCTGCGCTCCGGCGGTCCTGCCGAGCTCGAACGGCTGCGTGCTGAGGCGGCGGATACGTATGAGCGCCTGGCTGAGTCGACAGCAGCAAAGGTGGATGCAAACGATGCCCTGTCTGACAGCGCTGCTGCGGCGTCAGGCTGTCGTGCTGCTGCAGCTGTAACAAGTTCATTGACATGTTTGCAGGACCTCATACAGAAGGCACTCGCGAGGGAGCAGGAAGCCTCGGCAGCGCTGCGACAGCAGCTGCAGGATGCATCCGCTGCCAGTGCATCTGCTGCACAGGCGTCGGCTGCTGAGCTGGCCGCAAGGCAGGCTGCTGCGGCTCAAGCGACAGAAGCCGCCAGGACAGCCCAGCGCGATGCTAACACAGACCGGCAGCGGGCAGACAGCCTTGCTGCACAGCTGGCGGATGCACAAGATGCCGTCAAGGTCAGCAGGACAATTTCTACCTGGACTACCTTTGGGACTAGCCACCTTTTCAGCTCTGGGCGATGTGACATGTGGCTTGCTTAAAGCCACAACGTGAACCCCGTTGTAATGTGCAGCAGCACGGTACTGCTGTTGATGTCTTGGCACAGTGCTGTCGCAGGTGAAAGCTGCAATGGTTGACAGCGCGAATGACAGCATCAGCAGCCTGCGGACAGCACTCGGCGTGGCACGGCAGGACGCACTGAAGGCATCAGCGCGGGCTCAGGAAGCGTGTGCGGTGGCTGCACAGCGTGAGGGTGCCAGGTACGCGGCCGATCTACACTGTGCCATGCCGGTTGTCTGAGGCATCAAGCCTGCGCTCAAGCGTGCTCCGTGAAAGCTCTGCATGCTGGTCCTCTCTGCAACACCAATGCTGGGCACAAATGCAGCCATTGCATGTCAACACAGCAAGCAGGTCAGGTCGCTGGAGGCAGCCCTGCAGCAGGTGGAGGAGGAGGCGGAGTGCGCTGCCAGACGGGCGACGGCAGCCGAGGAGAAGGCGGCAGCAGCAACGAAAGCCATGCAGGTGGACAGTGATTTGCGACAACACTGACGTCCGTTTCGTGCTGCAGCATTCATCTACATGCAGGTCGGTGCACAGCACGGCCGGGCGCTGTATGCAAGTGCCATAGGGCAGATCCAACCAGGCTCTCTGGCCTTTGGGCGCTTGACGTCATGCGGGCGCCATCATGCCCAGGAGCGGGAGGAGGCGGTGGGCTTCGTGGTGGGGGAGGTGGAGCGTGTGAAGCGGCTGTTCGAGGAGAAGCAGGGCCGCCTGACGGCTGAGCGGGACGCGGCAGCAGCCGCCGCCAAGTGTGCAGCGCAGCAGGCGGCGGACGCGAGGCAGCAGGCGGCGGATGTGGCGGCGACGCTGGCGGCCGCCGAGTCACGCCTGTCAGCTGCATCAGCACATGCTGAGGTCAGCGGCTGACGCTGCTCACATGGTGTGTCTTGGTGCGGTGGCTGCGCATTGGCTGTGATGAAGCAATAATATTGATGGGTCCCGGAGCCGCTGTCTGGCTTGGCCACAGGCGCAGCGAGCAGCTTTGGAGTGTGCAAAGAGTGCGGCAGCGCAGCACGAGGGTGACGCAGCTGCGGCTCGGCAGCAAGTCGGGCAGCTGCAGTCCGACATGCGGACGCTGATGGCGGGCGTGTCACGGCATCGTGCACAGCATGCTGGGCAGCTGGAGAGGTTGCTGGCGGAGTTGCAGGCGCCCCCGCAGTTTCCAGGGTCGTGACAGGCATTCGTCAGAGGATTCTGACTCAGCACGTTGAAGCTCTGACAACATTCTGAAAGTTGACGGTAGTCTGAGCAGACAGGCGTGCACTGGCAGGAGAAACCACAGCAAAAACAAAGCAGCGCGGGTCGCTTTGGAAGTAGCACAGTTCAAGCATGTCTGGGACCATGCATGGCCCCGAAGTAAAATGATCAGGTATGATCATCACCATCATCAACACCTAGGTACATCTGTGTAACTCTGCCGACATGCACGTCTTGCTTGCATCGTTCGTGAGGACAGTCGGAGCTTCACCTGGCGCCGCTACCTAACGGGTCACAGCTGCCGAGAAACCGGGGGACGCCAAGGGGCCCAGGCCCCGTCGCCGTCCTGCCCCATCGCAGCGCTAGTCATTGCCGCAGCCTGCCACAGCCCGGCGCCGCACACCGGCTGCGGCTGCGGCCGCCGCTCGTCCGCCGCCGACGGCTGCAGCACCATCTGCATGGACGGCGGCGCCAGGGAGATCGCCGTGCTGTGCACCGCCGTGGGCCGGTGGGGCCACCCTGGGGCAGGCTGACCCCTCGGCCCATCATGCCCCTGCTGATGGCGTTGCGTATTGGCAGCCATCCCGCCGTCCCAGTAGCTCGAACCGTCGGTCGCCGACAAAGGCTGCGGTCTGTACATGTTGTCCGGCCATGTTTGCGTCGCAGGTGCCTGCAGGTTGGCCCAACCATGCTGGGCAGCAGGCTTGTATGTGCAGTTGTCCTGGCTGCCGGGCTGCTGGGCGGGCGGCTGTGGGCCCGGGCGTGCGCCACCATGCCAGCTGCCAGGGGCGCGAGGCCTCGGCTGTGTTGGCGGCGGCACAAGCAGCCAGTGCTGCTGCTGCTGCTGTGGCCGCTGCCGCTGCTGCTGCGGCCAGTGTGGCTGTGGCATCCCGTTGTATTGCAAGGCTGCCAGTGCCTCCCACAGCGATGGTGGCAGCGGCTGCGTGTGCGGGTGCCGCCACATCTCCCCATCCGGCGCGCTGTCCAAATGCTGCTGCCATGCCGGGTCTGCGGCGTACGACCTCACCGATGCAGGCTGCGCTGCGCCTGTTGCCGGTGCTCTGTGCTGCGCACTGTCAGTCCGCGACTGCGGTTGAGCTGATGGCAGAGGCGGCACCGCGCGCTGCTGCGACGCTTGCTTTGCTGAGGAACGGACCTGACGTGGCTTCGGCACCCGCGGCTGCCGGCCCGTGGACGTCCGTTGGCGCGCTGCCTTCGGCTGCTGGACGGTTGGCCTTTGCCGTGCTGCTTCTGCAGCCGCTGGCAACTGCATGGCGAGCACCTCTGCAGCTGCGGGCGTCTTGAAGCGAGGCGACAGCGGCGGTGCTGCAGTGGCCAGCTTTGATGGGCTGTACGACCCCATGACGGCCTCCTGACGATATTGTACACTTGACCCGGCACTTGGCCGGCAGGGCTGCGGCTGCAGGGCCTGCACGGTCTGCGCGGCTGCTGCACTGGCGGCGCCGCACCCGATATTACGTGCTGCAGCATTAGTATGGTCATTGCCCTGCTGTTCCCTCCAACTGCTGGTCGCTGGCAGCACACTGGCAGACGCAGTGCGCAGCAGCCCAGGCCCGTTGTGCCGCCAAGCAAGCGCGGCTGCATCGCTGGCTGCTCTTGGCATGGCACGATCCTGCTGCATGCCAATGTGAAATTCTTGGGTTCATCGCCTGAGGCGACCATGGGCAGACGAGTAGGCAATGCAATGACAAACATCGTCCCATTGTATCTGAACAGGGGGCAAGCGTCTGACACAATTGATGTGCGAAGTCAGCAGGGAGGCTGAGTGCGAGCGCAGACCTGCCAGAGCACAGCACCACACCCACAGCTGTCAGTGCGACAGTGGGGTCTGCAGCATCTGCGACGGCGGCATGAAGAGCGGCAGCGGCTGCCCGCCGCGGCAGGCTGCCATCCCGAAACTGGGCAGGAAGCGCACTGGCAGCTGCAGCGCAAGCCGAGGCGAGAAGCCCGTCGTGATGCACTGGGTGGCCGCCGCGCGGCTGCTGCTGCGCTGCGGTGAAGCCTGCCGCACCTGCAGCATTGTTGTGCGCTGCGGTGATGCTCTGATAGGGGAGTGCTGACGCTGGTAGGGGAGGCAATGCAGGCAGTCACTCATCCTACGTATGCTTCCCAGTGCAGAGGGACACAGGTGCGCATGCAAGCAGCTGGACCGTCAGCAGGAACAGTCAGCAGGGGCCGCACCGGCAGCCAGGTGGGCACGGTCGCTGCTGGGGCGACAGTCAGCTTGGTTGCTGCCGCCGCGGGCGCCTGTTTCTGCTGCTGCTGCTGCTGCTCCTCCGCCGGCTGCAGCGGCGTGCTGGGGCGCGAGCTGACGGCCGGGCGGCCGCCGTCGGCCACATGGTCGTCGGACGCGGCGAAGCTGTCCGAGGAGCCCAGCAGCGACATCAGCACCTCCGCCGCCAGCGAGTCGGCGTGCGCCTCCTGCTGCGCCAGGACCTCTGCAGTGGCAAGGGACCACAGCGGTGTTGCACCCTGCATGGCTGCGCTGTGACTGCTGCCCCTCAGCCAGCTGCATGCGCCAAGGCCGTCAAACGGGCAGGTCCACTAGCATGCAGGGGCGGCTGGCAGACGCACTGAGGGTGGGCTTGGTGGGGCGCTCGCTGCGGGGGCGGCGCGGGGGCTGCGGGGTGGGCCGCTCCGCGTCGGCGCCGCGCCTGGCCTCCGCGCCCGCCGCCCCGCCGGTGCCCGAGGACGCCGGCAGCTGCAGGCCCAGGTCGCGGGCGTGGCGCGCGTCGGCGGCCGCCGCCTTGGACCGCGAGCAGAAGCCTGCGCCGGGCGTCTGCTTGGTCAGATTGGCACAATCCCCAGTGCACCACACGTACTCGGATCAAAGCGCAGCGACGCCATGAAAGCACTTACGCAGCACGGAGGCATGTCACCTGGGTGGTTGTCGGGCTTGGTGCAGTGGAGGGTGCGGGTGCAGGAGGCGGCGGGGGCGCCGGTCACCAGCGGCTGCACCTTCCCCGTCGCCGGCACCGCCATCGCCCGCAGCGCCGCCACGCCCCCCAGCACCGGCCGCACCGTCGCCGCGTGCACCTTCGGGAGCGGCGGGCATATACGACATGAGGGACCAGGCTCAGCACTCGCACTGCTGTAGTACAGGTTCCGACCCTGCTGGGATGACCAATCCTGCTTCATGTAAGATTGTACTGCAGGACGGCCCTGCCTGTACTGCGGCCCTGGGGTGGAGGCGGTACCTCCGGGGTGTTGGCCAGGATGGCGAGGCTGCCGGCGCCGTTGGTGCAGATGCCGACCGCGTCGCCGGCGCCCAGGGCGTGCGCCTTGATGAAGGGCGCCGCCTGCTCCAGCACGTACACGCGGCGGTGCTCCGTGCCGTTTGCCCACGACTTGATCACAAAGTCGTAGCTGCGGCCCTGCGCGTCCACCGCCGCCAGCGAGTACGCCCTGCGCAGCAGGAACATATGAATTTCCTGAAAAGTTGACGCAATCAAACAGTTGTGCTCTCATGCAACAACTGAGCCGAGTTGGCAGCAACATGGACAGCAGTGACATCTGTCAGCACGCACAGCTGCATCCTGTTCAGCAAGATTCTGCGAGATTTGATCAGACGAGGAGGTGACTGGGCCCGACCAAGCACCTGTAGCCGATGACAAAGGACAGGTTCGCCTCGACGTAGATGCGCGGCAGGATGATGCGCCCCGAGCTGGCGTCGCTGTTGGTGAGCACCTTGGCGCACAGCACCGTGCACTCGGCATCGCCCCCCGCCGCCAGCTCAGCGTCCTCCGCAAGTTTGGCGATCGGCAGCTTCCGCCCTGCACAGGAAGCGAGCGGTCAGCGGTGCCTCTGCTGCAACCGATGCAGCCCAGGCACAGTTTGGTCATGGCTGCAGTTCCAGCCAGCTCAGCTGACCATCATGAGAAACAGGTGACCATGCGAGGCTGTGAGTGGCAGCACCTCTGCGAGCGCGGGCGCCTCCAGATTTGGCCTTGCTCAGGGTGCCCGGTGTGGCGCCAGGGGGCACCCCTGTGGCTGCCTGGACTGGCGGCAGCATATGCGGGCTGCTGATGCTGGGCCGCCGCTCCAGAGGCGCAGACTCGGCCGCAGCAGATCCTGCCCAGCATCAAAGTTCATGGCATCAGACCTTCTCGATGTTTTGCTGCATGATGGCCACTGGCAACAGGTTGCACTTCCGGGGCAAAGTCAGCGGCACTGTGCACACACACCCAGTGAGCCGTGCGTGTCGCAGCTCATCTCCAGGTCCTGCACTCGGCTGCCGCGCCCCAGGATCTGGGCAAAGTCCACGTCCCCGTTCTTCCGGAACCGCTTCGTCCTGCAGGCAACATGTTGAGAGGTGCTTCTATGCATACGAGCAGCAGCCTGACAGCAGACGCTCCACATCGCTGCATGCACAGGCAGGTGAGGGCGCAAGCTCTGCGCTCCGGAAGCACCACCTTGAAGAGCGGCGAGAGGCGTCGGCGACGTCTTCGTCGTCCAGCGCCGCCTCGCCAGTCAGCGACGCACTTCCAGAGCAGTCGTCACGGCTCGTGGCCTGCGGACATTGGCCACCCGCACCGTTGATGTGCAGGCGCTCACACCACCACCCTGACTGGCACACTGCAGCAGGGTGCCAGCATGCTGCAGATCACGGCGCCTGCTCGTGCCAGCCTGCTTCTCGTGCGCACCTGAGCGGGTTCCAGGCTGACAGACTTGCGCTTGGACCGCTTGCAAGCCCTGGTCGCTGCCATGGCTGCTGCGTGTTTGGGGGAGTCACCGCTGGGCGCAGCAAGGCAGGTGTCCGGCCGAACGCACCCGTCAGCGGCCTGTGGCAGGAAATGCTGCTGTTATACTGCTGCGTGCCCTTTGGTCCCCCAAAGTCAGACATCTGGAAGGAACCAAGGAGCTTCGGGCCATCCCTCTAATGCATGTGCACATGACACGACCCGCAACACTGGCGGTGCGGGCGGTGACACAGCGCCTTGGTCACCTCAAAACATTTCAGGAGCTTCACCAAGCTGCCTGCAGATCAGTTCTGGCATGCGGGGGCGGGTCATCCTGACTTTACTGACCTGCATCGGCTGTGCATGCCTGCGTGACTGCCTTTCAGCGGGGACATCACCAGCGCTTGGCATCGCCCCAAATGCACTCTTGATGCCCACAAAAGTGGTTTGCTGCGGCGCTCGGCACTTGTTGGGCTTCCTGCATGCAACAGTCATGGACGCGTTCGCTCGACTTCCATCGCCGTTCGGTCTGTTCAGCGGGTCTTCTGCCGTGCGGTTCCAGGACTGACTGGCAGATACAACTGAGAGGGTGTCAGCAGGGTGCCAGTCGAACGCAGGCCCGGCTACGTAGCATGCACACAACCGGTGCAGGTGTCGTGTTCGAAACACATACACGCCCGAGGGCCTGCATCTGGGCGGGATGGGTGTCGCATCGGGTGCCATTCGTGTACGTGACGTATGACACAGGCACTCGCTCACCGGCTGCGGCCAGGGAGCCGGGGAAGGGGCGCGGGCGCCTCCCGTATTCCACCGTCCCCGTCAGTGGGCAGCCCCCCAGCGCACTCCTCGCCACCTACCGGCATCATGCATGCTGTGCAACGTCAGGGAACTGCAATATAATGTACAGCAGCTGCCTTGTTGCGCCAAATCGCCGCGATCAAGATTCTGTCGCCTCTCAAGACCTCCCGCATTGCTGACACGACTCAGGCGCCAAATCCAGCAACAAACGGGTGCATGCCATGTGGGCTACACTTTGGCCTGAGTCTCTTGTCCTATGCACGTAGCCTTTGATGGGTGCAGCGCAAGTCAACTGCGCTGGTTCACAATGCGTTTGACCAGTAGCACTATGGTGTGCATGCACTCACCGGCTCCGAGCACGGCGCCGGCAACACCTCCAATGCTCATGGGTTCTGGATACTGATCCTTCTTAGTCTGCTGCGTGCAACCCGCTGAACCTGCCAACCTGCCGGAAGGGTCGAACTGTAGCGCGCGAAACTGCACGCTGAACGAGATCCTACTGTGCCGGCTCTCACAAGCACTGCTGCTGCGAATTATACATTGCTGCAACCTGGAGACAGTATGATCACTGCAATGCTGCCGCACTACTCAAACAGGGCAGCGGCAGATTACCCATGCAACGTTGACCGGGGCACCTCAGCAACAGCTGACGTGAGCACAGCGACGGCATGCACCGATGACCCTCAAAGTCAGCCTGGCGCCTCGTAGCAACACATGCGGGGAGATCCGATGGTTGTGGAGCATGCATGCAAGGCGGGGTGGCAAGGGACGAGTAAGGGGGAGTAAACACATGTACCCCACTTGCCGCCAATTACTTCTCTTCCTGCGGCAGTGCTCACGACTACAGTTCGGGGCACGACAAAGTCTTCCTGAGGCAATCGATTGACCGATTGGGTTCTTATCGCCAGTCGTTGCTGGCTGATGGTGAGGCTTTCATCTGTGTGTTACATCGGGGTGATGCTACATAGTGGCCGGCCAGAACCGTCCCTGCTGATGCACCCACATGGGCGGAATAATTGTGTTGTACGCAGATGATTCTAGCTCAGATCTGCGGCAGATCTGAGCTACAATGCAGTGCCCAACCGGGAAGGTGGTGACATTGTGACCATCGCCAACCTACAAGCAAGGTGCAGCCACACATGCCTCTACAATGGGAAGCAGGAGCCGTGAGCCTCCCTGCAGCAACTCTCACGCGTGATGTATCTGGCGGGGCTTCGGCTGCTGGGTTGTTCGCTGGCCTCGTGGCCACTGCTGGCCGCATCGGGCGTCGAGTTTGCTGCACGCACCAGCTCCATGCACGCTGCAGGCCGCCTCACGCATCTGCAACCAATAAGAGCATGGAACATGCACAGACTCTCCATGACTCGACTGGCACAGCACTGCTGAGGTAAGGATTGTGTTGGTGGTGGCGAGAACAGAAGCCTTGGCGCACGCTAGTCGTGAGAAGGGTCCTCGACACACAATCAGCAAGAACCATTCACAGCAGTCAGTTGGGTCCGTGCCTGTGGACGGGTCCAAAGGATTGCGGCACATAGCACTCCCTCTGATGCTGTGAAGTGCAGAGCGGCGCGGGCCCAGCTCCCACGCTGGTGTTGTGCAGCAGGGCTGCATGTGCACGTATGATGCTCCAGGTGGAGTGCTCAGGCCTGCAGGCGGCAGTCGAAACTGAATGTATCCCCTGCATTGGCACGCGGGAGTCGCCCCAGATGTGTCGCCAGCCAGCGGACGCACCGCACTGGGTATGCACCCGGCCAAAGCTCCTTCTTGTAGACTGGCACATCCAGGCGCCAGAACAGCGACCCCTGCAGCGCCTGGCCCCTGCGCACATGTGTGTGCGATGGTGTCCTCCCTCATGATGGGCGAACACTAGCACACTCTGTTGCATGGTCAGACCAAGAACTTGACGGCAACATGCTGGAGTGACGGCACCATGCTGGAGAGGGGAGGGCGCACATTCTGATGGAGTTTTCCACAAGGTCGTACAACACCTTGAATGTGAGGTCCCGACCCTCTGCAAGCCCCCGGTTGACCTCTACAGGCCGCGTGCACAGCTGTTGAGTCATTGCGGTACTGGTTGGTGGGTGCGCTGTGACCACGCTCACATTACAGTTGGAACATGCTCCACCACCTGATTCAGTGCGGGACGGCGCCAGCTTCCTGCCAAACTCCTCGATGAGCAGGGGCTTTGACAGCTGCTGAGCCTCTGACACGTGTGCCAAGACCCACTTCTGCGCATACTCCGGCGTGTACCTGTGATGGGTGGCCGCCAGGATTGTCGAGGTGTCGTCACATCAGGGAGCGTCCAGTCACGGAGCAGCAACCGCAGCGATTTCACGAGTGCATACCCTTTCCAGTTGTCAGGCCACACATGTATCTGCAGGTCGGCCAAGAAAGCCGTTCAGGTGCACTGAACTTCAGCCTCACGTATAATTGGCTTTGCCAGACACTGGCAGACATGATGTGTACATGATACTAGTGTTGAGCTCACCGTCGTGAAGTCGATGTCCCCCAGTGCATGGTTCTTGGCAAATGCCTGCCCACTTCCTGTTGCCCAGCTTCCGGGGTTGACACCAGCCTGCGGGGAGCTCGCCTCAAAGAACCCCTGCGTGCGCATGGGAGCGCAGGCCGGCGACACGCATGTCGGTCGGCTGTTGCAGCTCTGATTGTCACATGCTTCGGGCCACTGTTTGCAGGTTGAAATGCAGCACAGCACACCTCCGAGCCAATGGTCAGCAGCTGCTTCGGTGCCAGAAGTTTCACATATGCCGCCATCTCGGACACCCAGTCATGGAAGTGGCTGCCACAATCTGGCGTCTGCACTCATCAGCCAAACACTATACACACATCAGGTGACAGCACTGCTGACAAGCAACATACAATTGCAGGTTGACTACGAGCTACACAGGAACGTGCAGTCACCTTGTAAGTTTCACACCGCGGCTCGTTCAGCATGCCCCATGCCATGATGGTGTCGTCATCCTTATACAGCCGCCCGTTCAGCCGGTTGCGGCGCAGGATGACCTTCTTCGCATAATCCTGCAGTGTGACAACAGCATCTACGCCAGGGCGAACAGCAAAGTATGGACGCCCTCCAGCTGAGCACACGATAGGCAGGCTGACACACTCAATTAGGTGTCTGGGCAACGTCGCACCTTATATAGGTGGCGGCAGTTTCGATCCGTGAAGAAGAGGGCGTGCCGCTCTGCCTCATACTCCTGCTGCAGCGGGTCGTCTCTCTGCACTTCACTTTTCGGCCATCAGCTGACCGCTGTGACCCTTTTGAGCGGTTGCAGCTTGTGCCTGGATATGTGGAGATGCTGCTGGGTGTACAGGGTGGATCTGTGCCCTGCATATGAGCTGGGCACCGCAGACACCAGCGAACCAGCACTATGTGTCAGGTTCTGTCCGCCGCACCGTGTTGTCGGCGTCGCCCTCTGCGTCGGCCGGGCGGGGGTGGCCGTCTCCCCGCTTCGGGGTGGAGTCGCTCCAGTCCACATATTGATCCACACCGCCCGCATACTTCCAATTGTCCGCCAGGCTGAGCAGCACCTTCATGCCTGCATGGGGGCGCACGGCACAGATGGCAAAGCTTCTGCCATCAGGTTGACATCGAATGCCTGTGATGTAAGCTCCTCACGTACCATGTGGTATTATGGTTCGTTTGCCAAGCTGCACCAGGTACTGATCTGCATGAGTGAGATGTAGGCCGCCCAACACGGTCCGCAATTGCATGGGAACACCCGCACCATGTGCCTGTGCTAGGGTGATCACATAGTCGAGGCCCAGGAGCGAGCGATAGTCAACGTCCCCTGGACCAGTCTGCACGGTCGCAAGCCGAGATGTGATCGCAGCTGCGGCAAAGACAAATCGACTTGCGAACGTCAGCTGACCACTATGTACAGTATAAGCCATGCTGCTGCCATTAGCTCCCTCACCTGGATTTGAAATTCGGCTGATGTGGCGTGTGCAAACACCCGCACTGCAGTGACATGCTTGAGTGCTACTCAAACTCATTCGGCTGATTGTGTTTGCAACTAAACAGTTCTCGTCAGGTCGAGACAGACCTGTGTTCAGGCCAGCCTTTGATGCATTGAGGAAGGCTTCCTGAACGACTGCTTTGCCAGGCCGCCCCTCTGAGTGCGCAGACAACAGAGTTAACTAGCGTCGCATGTGAGTTCGGCTCGTCCCAGTATGACGTAGCAAGATGTCACATATCTCAAACTCTGCGGCCCACCTACTGTCACATAGTCGCTAGTCTTGATCGATGCCATCTCGATTAAGTCATGCGCATTAAACCCAGCAACCTGCTATCAACAACGCCGGCGATCTTGCAGGCCTGGTATGGCACGAAACTTGTCTAACAGACAGTATTTACTCACAGTTGCACCGGGTGGATGCACAGGCGCACCAGGAAGGGCCGGCAGTGCAGCGTGAACTGCAGCCATAGGCGCAGCAAGTCAGCACACACTCCTCGACCTCTCCGGCATATGTCACGGGCGTCCAACAGCCACCAGGCACAACATTGGTGGCGGCATGACACTGAGGCATGGGTATGTCACCTGTGTGCCATCGACTTTTACGAAGTGGTGCGATGCGGGTTGGAGGTTTCCGGTCCCACTGCCCAGCCACACCCACAGACCGCCCAGCAGCACCACCGCAGCCAGCAGCTTCGTCCGCCTCGACCGCCACATGCTCATACTCCCGGCCGAAGTACCGTGGGTCTGCCACGCCTGCTTGCCGGCAGTCAATGGTCAATGGTCGATGGTTGCACATCTTTCAATCGTCACAGCACACCTACACTGCTGTCGGAAATAATGTGGAAGTCTAAGTTGAGCAGGGATGCATCAAGTTGGCACAGGTTCCCCTGCTGCTAGCTGCTCAGCTGCTCAGAAGTCCACCTTGGCTGCTGTCGTGTCGTCCAGCTCTGTGCTCGCCGACCACATCCTCGATGCCAGGGTAGAAAAGGCCGATGTAGACTCTTTCGACGTGCTGTGCCTGGGCATGCACTCGTGATCAATGGGGTCGAACGTACACTGTTTGTGCATCTCCTGTGTACAAATAAGGTGGGTGGTCATCAGCATGGCCCCTGCCAGATTGGCTGACTGTGCAGGGTGCTATGCTGACGATCATGATAATGGGGCACAGCGATTGTGGGAGCACATCAACGTCGTTTCAAGTCAAGTGAAGCAATGCCAGGCCTCCCAGCTACCTTTAGTTCGGCCACTGGTGCGGGTCAGCTGCGGGATTATTGGCGGAGAATGGCCTTTATGTCGTCACATCGCCGATGTCTGCCGCATGCTCCGGGGATGCAGCAACGCATGTGGTTCTCGGTTCACAGCAAAATCCTGCTGTATGTGCCCAGGCCGCGGTGGTGTGACACGCACAGGGCCTGCAACACTTGTAGCCACGTTGTGGCCAGCCAACGACGAGGAGTTCGAGTGATGGTCGTCCCAGGGTGCTGTACGATTGTTGCCTCGGCAACTTGCCTTGTGGCTGACAGATCTGGCTCACAGCCAACATGACAGCCAAGATCGGCATCCATCTCCCTCTCATCAGCCACGAGTCCCAGCAAAAACTAACAGTTTCGCAGCATGCTGCAGAGGAGCGTTCCACCCCCTTGATGCTTTCACGAGCAACAGGAACACAGCGGTCAACGGACCGCTGGTACGAACGACAAGAATGAAATGTCTGCGAGAATGACGATCGCCAAAGTAACTTTGTCATGAGCAATAGCCTGCGAGCCCTGTTTGTGCAGGTGTCAGTCCTCACAATTCACAGTACTGCGCCAGAGTCTCAATTTTGGTGGCCGCGCCTGCCAAAGTCTGCTCTATTGAATACAGTGCACGACCGAGGTGCTTTCCCTGACTAGCTTGGACACAGTGAGGGCGCTGTGATGATGGGCGGTGCCCAATTGATGCCGCATAGCGCAGGACTGTGCCTGTATGTGATCCTCATCATGGCCCATGCAGCAAATTGTCTAAACGGGTGCCGGCTGCGCAAATGGTGACAGCGCTGGGCTGCCCTCCAGCTTCAGCGAGCCCAAGCCCAGGCTCTGCGACGGCTGCCTGTCCATCTCCAGGCTCCGTCGCACCTTGGCTGCGGTGTCGCCAGCCGCTGCGGCTGCCAGGGCAGCTGCCATCCGATCATAGCCTGTTGCTACTTCTGCACTGGTGTCGATTGCAGAGACATACGCGGCAGCCTGCATGTACAGGAGCGAAGGTGGAAACAATAATCAGAGTGCATCCACGGATAGCATCCCTGATGCTGTCCAGCAACCTGCAGCTGCAGACACAGCTGAGCGCCTAAACCATGGAGACATGTGGTCTGAGGAGGGCACCTGGTCCAGGGCGGCCTGACAGTCTGGGGACGATGCCAGATCAGAGCCGCCCGCCTCGGCAGCCTCCTCATGAGCGTCAATCTCGTGGTCCGCCAGCAGTGTTGCCCTGCAAGGTGTTCACGAAAGGTCTGTGCTGGGCAGCTTGGAGCAGTAGAGCACTGCGTCCAGATGCAAGCTCTAACGATGGCATATAGTTCCTGCGGCACATTTGCTGGGCACCTGAGGGTGGCACCCAGCTGGGAAGCCTGGGCCACGAGGGCGTTGAAGCGCTGCACAGCGGCGGCGGTGGCGCCGACGGTGTGCCCCTCGGCATTCTGCCACACGGCCTCCCACTGCTCTATGCGCTGGACCGCTGCCGCGTCCCTGCAGATGAGGAAGGGGCTGCCATCACACGCGTGGGGAGGAAGTCGCAGAGCGCTGCAGTTGGCGGAGTGGCCCATGGTTCATACTCCCCGCTGTACCACAGCACATTGTGTGGGCAACGGCGGCTCACCGCTGCCGCTGCTCCTCACGCCGCTGCCTCAGCATCGCCTTGCGCTCGGCGAGTTTGGCGTAGGCGTCAGACAGGGCTGCGACTGAGCGGCGTGCCCGCTCCAGCGCGGATGTCCCATCCGCCTGCGGGTTGCCGCCCTGAGCACTCCCGAGCTCCTCGCCCGGATAGAGGCTGCGCTCAGCACGCGTGCGCTTGCGCTGCCCCGCAGCGTCCGGCTCGCGCTCGGCGGCAGCAGCTGTTGCTGCGAGCGCTGCAGATGTCAGGCAGTGGCGAGGTCTCAGAAGGGCGCTTCAGGCAAGCTGGTGTGAATGACAATCTGACGATGCCACCGACACTTCGGCGCAGGCGCACAAAGGTGGCAGGCACTCACCCTGTCGCCGACTGTCCGCTTTCAGGCCGACCAGCAGCTGGTTCAGCTGCGCCTCCGCCAGGAAGGCAGCCAGGCCGGCGCGGCCGCTGGCGGCCGCCATGTCGGCGGGCGTCAGCGGCTGACCGCCTGCCGAGGGCCATGTGCGCGCTGCCGGCGAGGCCTTGCGAGCCAGCAGCACAGTGACCGCTGCCTGCGCGACAGTTGCATCCACATCTCATACGACGGCGGAGGCCCCACAATGAGCGTGGCTCATGAACACGCGCTTCAGTGCATGCACAACGCGAGTGGGGCAAACTGCTGCCTGGACGCACCTCGTGGCCGCGGGCGGCGGCCCAGTGCAGCGCTGTGCGGCCCTGCGCGTCCCGCAGGTCCACAGCCGCGCCCGCCAGCAGCACCGCCGTGACGCCCCACTCGTAGCCCAGCGCCGCAAACAGGTGCAGCAGCCCCACGCCGCTGGGCGACAGCGCGTCCAGAGAGCCGCTGCCGCTGGCGGCCTGCACATTGCCATTGCAGTGTCATCCAGAGCACAGCTGCTGCACATCACAATACCCTGGGGATCCGCATACCACAGCAGGGTCCCTGCAGGTGGTGCCCATCCGGTGGCGCACCTGGGCTGCATAGCGCTGCACCTCCCGCTGGAGCAGCAGCGTGAGGTACCGGTCCCGCTGCTCGTGTGGCAGCGCGGCTGGCGCCGCCTCTGCAGCCAGCCCACTCTGCACGCCGCGCTGCTGCTGTCGGCTGTCGCCGCCCCCCATCGCCTGGCCAGGTTCATCCGGCGACGCAGGCTCGCTGCTGCTGCCGACACCGCGGCCGCTGAGCAGCATCTGCACCAGCCGCAGCTGCAGCTCCTTGTCTGACACTGAGACTGCTGACCTGCACAAATGGAAGTGGCGACCTTAGCTTTGTGGATACACAAATGACGACACGCGCTTGCTAACAGTCCCCACGAAGGGCTGAACGTCCTAGTTTCATCAGCACGACCATGCACACCGGCACGCCTCCTCAAGCGTGCGGACCTGTCCTCCTCGGACAGCTGCGCCTGCGCCGGCACGCGGTACTCGAAGCTCAGCAGCCGCGACCTGGGGATGCCATCGCCCAGCGACACGGCGATGCGGACCGGCCCTGGAGCGTGCGGCGGCACCGTCGCCCGCAGCACGCCCGGCTGCAGCACCGTGGCCGGCACCTGCACTCCGATGGTGATGTCAGGCAACAGCATGTTGATGAACGTTGCGTGTACAGGATTTGCCATGAAGGCCTGGAATGCACCTAGCTGCACATGCAAAATGCTGCCTAGCCCCCCCAAGCAGCTGTCGGCGAACACCCCGGGCACCTCGGTCTGGTCGAACAGCAGGAACAGCGGCCCGCGCTGCGCGGACAGCGGCGCCCCCGGCAGCAGGCTGCCCGTCAGCAGCAGCTTCGCGCCGCCGCTGGTGGAGTCCCAGTCCGGCGCGTAGTCCGTCACGCGGAACGCCGGCTGGGCTGCGCCCTCCGCGCCGGGGCTGTGCTGCCCGGGCCCTCGCAGCGGCGCCGTGGACGAGCGCTGCGGCGGCAGAGCCGCCGCCTGCACACATCACGGGGAACCCCGTCGGACTGACAAGAGTTACCATGCGTGGCACGCACCATGTGCGCTGCACACATATCAGAAGGCACTGTACGTGCAGTTCAACACGGGAAGGACCTCGGCATGGACGGTCGTACCGCAGCACACCTGCACGCGCGCCTCGATGCCCTCCAGCTGCCCCTGCCACCCGGGCACCTGCGCCCCCAGCGGCGTGAGCGTCGGCTGCCGCCCCTGCCACGCCGCCAGCATGCCGCGCTGCAGGGCGTCCAGCTCCGCCTCCACCGCCGCCGCGCCGCCGCCACGCCGCGCCGCCGCCGACTTGCTGCCCCCCACGTCCTCCGCGCCGCTGTCCGGCACCCAGGCCGCGGCCGCCGGCACCTGCAGGGGGCCACATGATCCAGGCTCACTGTGTGTTGCATTGATGAGCACTGCTCGACCTGCAGCGAGCAGTAAACTGGCACCGACTCCTGGTCATGCAACCTGTCATGCATGCCAGCTGACAGGAGGGGGCACCTGGGGCTGGGCGTGGGGCCCCGCGGCGTCGGAGCCCTGCCGGCGCAGCGCGCTGCTGATCTGCGGCGGCATGCCGGTGGTCGCCGAGATGTCGGACGCCAGGGTGGTGCCGGAGCCCGCCTGCTGCGCTGCGAGCTGCCCCCTGCCCAGCGGCATCAGCTGCAGCAGCAGACGCGGACCAACGGTTGTGCCATGGCACATCTGCTGGGCGTCTGCCTGGACCGCATTCACGAACAGCACAGGCAGAGCTGGGCAATAGGTGGTGAAGGTGGCGGTGTCAGGGTCACACCTGCTGCAGCTGCTGTTGCGGGCCGCCCTGCGAGAAGGGTGTGTATGAGGGCGCCGGCGCCATCATGGGCTGCTGTGGGTGCAGCCCGCCCTGATGCACCACCAGCCCAGCAGCGCGTGGCAGCAGCTGTGCGGCGAGAAACAGTATCGTCAAACAGCAGTCTCGAGGGTTAAAAGGTCATGTATGTGCAGTGCAGCATGTCCACTACAGTCGAAGAAAAGCTTACTGAAAGTTGCAGCTGTTCACTACTGATACACAGTGTCTTCGGCGATCGAGACTGCAGGACTCACCGGGATGGGCACGTCGCCGGCTGACGGGAGGGACTCCCACGGCCCGGGCTGGGCGGTGGGGTCCCAGCCGCCCTGTGCATGTTCCGTCGCCGTCATGCGCGGCAGGCCCGCTCCAGCGGGGCTGTCTTCACCACCATACAACGGAGTCGTCGGCCTGTGGCAGTCCAGCAGAATACTGACGCCCCGTGCTTGCTAGTTCCACTCTTGAGTGCAGCATGGGCATGAGCACCGTGTGTGCATCGGCTCTCTATCTCCTGGACCGAAGCCCCACCTGACGGTGAAGGTGCGGTTGTTCTCAAAGTCCGCGCCGCCGCCCGGCTCGGGGTTGGTCACCACCTGCATGCGCGGCAGGCCGCCGGACATGGACCGCAGCCCGGGGGCGTGCATGCGGGTCGCGTGCGCGGCGCCGCGGAGGAACTGCGCGTAGCCGTCGGGCGCGGCGAACCCCGACGGCAGCCGCAGGCTGGACCCCGCCAGGCCCACCGGGTCCAGCTCCCCGGCGTCCATCATCATCGAGTTGTTCTGCGGTGCACAGGCTCCTTTGTAACCGGCAGCTGCATCTGGCATGCAGCAGCTGGTATGCTGCACATGACTGGACTACACTACACGCTGCGGAGCAGCCTGGCAGGGGATACTCGTCACGAGCTTGGGGCGTTCCAAACGAGGATTTTTTTAACACAGCTGACCTGCAGCGCTGAGGCATTCAGCTGCAGGCTGGGTATGTGACCATGCGGCGCGATGGCTGTCTCCTCGTCCCAGGCGTTCATCATGCTGCCGATACGCAGTGGGCCGCTGCTCTGCCGCTGCATCGAGCCCCTTGTACTCTGTGCACACAACCACTAATGCTGTCAGCAGTGTATCTCGGAAGTTGACAGTCAAAGGACTGCAGGCTGGCTATGCATCCCAATTCGTCCTCAGCTGAAGCACGCCTGCAATCAAGTGTGTCACTCTGGATCGCAGCAGGGAGTGTGACTGGTGAGAGCCAGCATGGCAACAGCTGCATCAGTTTCACCAGTTGGCCGCCGTCAGGGGCGTCGCTGCCGGGTGTGGTGGTCGGCAGGCTCTCCACCAGGTTGAAGAAGCTGTCGGTGCTCATCGTCGGCAGCAGCGGCATCTGCCCCTCAATCAGCATGGAGCTCTGCGCGCAACAAAAGTCCAGTCGGATGAAGAGGGCTATCCTGAGAGACTGCCGACGAACACTGCTGCAGTGCTCACAGATGTGCAGGCGGGGACCCAAGAAGGCAGCGAGCGGCACCTTGCTGAGGCTGGTGCTGTAGCCCAGGTGCCGGGTGGCCGCCGCGGCGATGGCGTTGGGCCGCGCGGCCAGGGGGGACTGCAGCTGCGGCGGCGGCATCTGGGTGGTGCCATCCCGGTTGCGCGGCCGCAGCGAGGGCCCGATGTGCGGCGGCGGCGCCGGCATCGGGGGGCTGCCGCCGCCGCCGTCCGGGTGGGCGGGGGCGGCGGCGCCCGAGGCGGCGTCCCGGCTGGCGATGGCGGCAGCGATGGCGGCCTGGCTCTGCGCGTTGGCCATGCGCGCCTTGGCCAGGAAGGGGGACTCGAGGGAGTGGCGGTGGCCCGCGCTGCCGTCGGAGGAGGTGGTGCGGGTGGTGTCGCTGGCCTCGGGCTCGTCGGAGGTGGAGCGGGACAGGGCGGCGCGCGCCCCGGGGCCCTTGCTGCGCGGGCCCCCCGTCATCTGCCCCGCCGACAGGTAGTGCACCAGCACAATGTCCTCGTCCGCCTCCAGCAGCCAGTAGCACCGCCGCTGCACGCAGCATGGCAATGGACTGTTCTTGCAGCAGCTGCCTGTATCTTTCTCTGTTCTATTCTGCTTCGTCAGCCACAAATCCGTCTCGGGCAGCTTTGTTGCAGGTCTCGAAGGGTGCAGAGTGCAGAAGCAGGGAGGTGATGGCAGTCGAGTTGGCACCTGCAGCCGGACGTCCTCGGACTCATCGCCGTGGGCATAGTAGCAGTTCAGCATGTCCACGTTGCCCACCTGCAGCAGTCAGGAGCGCCGTAGCACCATGTGTGCCGTCGCTGTCACAGCTTGCGCCATGGCAAGTTGAGCATGGCAGCGTCCTTTCCGATGCGCTCATCATGCACCTTGAGCTTTTCGTGCGTCTCGCGCACAGTCTTGCCATCCGCCTTTTTGCGCCAGCTGTGCCCATCCTTACGGAAGAAGCGAACGGCACGGCGGTCGAACAGGAACACAGAGCCGCCTGCACCAGTGGCACAATTAGGTTGTGCCTTGTGCGCAGCGGCAAACCATGGTCATGCCGCAGCAAGCTGTAGGGCGTCAAAGTCGACAGCCTACATCACAAGCACGTTGACACGCAGCCGATATGTCTAGACCGCATCCTGGGGCCCTGCTGCTGGCATGCCACATGACAAAGCATCAGCATGCGCCAGCACTACACGTGGGGCCGCGCACCTGCGGGCCTGCTGGGCGGGTGCCGGCAGATGGGCAGGCCATAGGTGCGGTAGTGGACCAGCAGGTCGCACACCTCGGTGTTCTTCAGCCACCCCTCGCCAGCTCGGGCCAAGACGTCACGAACCCTGTGGGCGGGTTGCCACATCGTCACGTCAGGCGTGAACAGCCTGGTGCATAGCTGTGTAGACGCGTGACAGGGCACTGCCTGCTGCACCACCGGCTGGCCTAGTTTGGTTTGTGCAAGCAGGCCAGGCTGCGGGCCACACCCATCAAAACACAAGGGAGGGGGTGCAGCCTCAGTTGGTGCGGGGCAGCGGAGGCGGGGACGCACCCCGGCGGCAGATGCGGGTCGGTGTAGTCCAGCGGCAGGGCGGCGGGCTCGGTCATGGCGCCCGGCGAGCAGCCCGCACCGGGCCACTTCGCCAGACGTCAGCAGGACCTTTCAAGCTGCGCAGCTCACGCCGCGGCTGCATGTGGCACAACCCAAAGTGCGCAGCTGCATACCATTCAACGTCAGCATCCGCGGCTTGCAGCCGCCGCGTAATGCCGCAGCTGGGGCCCCGTCCCCACCGGCGCTGCACCGGAAGCCCTGCCTTTCAAAGCGCGACCGGGACAGCGTTCCCACAGGCAGCGCATACAGCAACCAAGGTACAGGTGGCACGGCACCCCTGCGGCAACGATCTGCGGATGGTGACCCGGGTGGCCAGCCGTGGCGATCACCGATCAGTGCTGCAAGAAATCAGGGCGAGGGCGGGCAAGATATGCAATCACCAAGGGGCTCCAGGTGGGGCAAACGGCACTCGCCCAGCAGCTGCGGCCGGTGGCAGCACTCACAGCGGTCTCCCGGATGTGGATCGTGTAAGTGTGTTGAGCACCTCTACTGTGCAGCAAGCCTCACCTCTCACGGGGGCGCAGCACATCATTCGCCGCATCTGGACGCCGCCAGTCCGAGTGGATACATGTGCATGTGCGGCGCCGCACGCTGACTAATCTCTACAGCCTCTGTGCATCTTGATTCGCTGGTCGGGCGCAGCCCAGGCTGCTGATTTGCGTGGTTCGAGGTGCTAGATTACAGGCGATATACTCTCGCAGACGGGCGCCATGCCGCACGGGGTGCCGAAGCGCAGGCATGAGCGCCACACCTACCTGCAAGTGGCGGAGCACTGGGAGCACGTGGCGTCGCGGGACCTGCGCGGGTGCCTGAACCCGACGCACCTGCACATGCACGACCCGCACACCGACGCCAGCATCCAGTGGAACTCGCGGGCACACAGGAAGCACAGGCAGCCGTACGTCCTGCTGCATGCGGGTGAGCAGCCCAAGCGGCCACGCTACCGGCTGTGGGGTTTCGATCTCAACAACATCAGCTGGTGAGAAACACATGGTGACCTGAACCTGCACAGGCACGTCAAGGGCTGCTGTGCATGTTGCCGCATGAGCCATTAGTCATGTGCTAAGCTGGAGCCGCCATGTGCAGGTGGATTGCACAGCTCTTCCTATGGGGGTAGGGCTCTCCTCAGATGAAGCCTGCCAGCTCACACACCTTTGGCTGACTGATGCTGCTGCTCACACTGATGCTGGTTCATCTTTGGACGGAGTTCAGGAGCCAACCGCCCAATGAGCTTGCTGTACTGCAGGTCGGTCGCCTGGTGTCTGAACGGCTGGTTCCTGTTCCTTCCGACTGGACACACGGATCTGGATTACCTGATGTCAAGCATTACTGCAGGCAAGCTCTGCGGCAGTCGCATCACTGTAGCCAGCCTCAGGATAGCACTGCGCATAGTTGATGGCGGGGCACAGGTCTTGCACACCAAAGCACGATGCTTCGATGTCACGTCAAGGCTTCCCCAACTCGAAGAAGTTGATGCAGAGGTCATGCTTGTGCAGTGATCGGTGGCACGCTCTTCTGGATTGGCGCGTACCTGTCTGTTGTGGAGGCGGTCAACGCTGACAAGGAGGTACGCTGCCCACCAAATTACTTGCGGCAACCCATGCTGAGCAGGCAACCCCGTTGCACTTTCGGTGCTCACCAGCCGCTCCCGTTGACTGCAGATCCTCACGCCCCACCACCTGTTACACATGCACTCTGGGGATGCTGAAGCCGGGAACAGCCACCCAGCTCAGCACACTTCAGCAGGCAAAGCTGCACATGCACAGCAGATGGACGGGTCTCGGCCGGTGGCAGATGGGTACCATCACACACATGCTGCACCTGTTAACGGCAGCAGCGCGAATGGCACAGGCTCCCCGCCGAAGGGCGTCAATAGCATGGAAGTCGAAAGTGCTGCAGCACCCAAGCCGGCAAAGCGGCGGTACAAGCTGTGGGGCTGGAGGTGGGCACACTCCCTGCCGCGCGGATACTCAGATCGTGGTTCCAACTCTGCGCGTTGTGTATCCTGAAGCTTATTCAGGCCACAACATCCGAGTTCTCCATGCTCGCAGGTGGCAGGATGTTGGCTACATTGCAGTGTTTGTACAGGTGGCCCATGAGCGCCATGCTGTGTTGGTTGGGCTACACAGCTGCCAACTTTCCAGATTGAGTATGACAGCATCCTGATGTGTGCGATATGCTTTGTCACTGCAGTTTGTGGGAGCTACCCTGTTCGAGGTCAGTGTGATCGTGGGGGCGCCATATGTGATAGCAGGCAAGCCATGCCATGTCCATGCATGCCCCCTCGCGTCTTTCAATTGCATTGCAAACCATCTTTGAGCACCGTCTGATACAGTGTCTGCTCCACTTGCAGAGGAGGCGTCAACCAACTGGTGGACTTGGGATGCAGCATATTGGGCAATGCAGGTCCGCAGCCTTCTAGTCAGATAGCCGTTGATTCATGCATGTTGAGACATCACACATGGGCTAGATGAGCGTTTTTGGACTGCAGACCATTGGCGCATGGGGCTTCATCATCTCTGCGATCATTTTCTGTTTTGAGGTGAGCAGACGGTGCATACAGGCATCCAGTTGCTGGCTGCGCGCCTTGCAGCAATGGTAGCACACCTGACCGCAGTCATTGCACATCACTTCTCATTGCTGGCATGCAGTGCCAAACCGTGTGGTGGAAGCCGGCGCTCCTGAGCGTCGGCTGGCATGTGCGCCTGTTCGCTACATACAGCTGTGCTGTGCCAGACATGCAGTGGCTTGGCTGGAGCTGCCTGCAACGAACAATGCTTAACGCTCCTTCACACCTGCTCCCATGATTGCCGTATGCAGGTCGGGTTCTGGAACTTGATTGGTGCCATCGGCTTCGAGGTGTGGATGGCATGCCATTGTGCTGCATACTCAGGGTTGCCATGCTGAACACCTCACGGATTGCAACCCGTCCAGCGTGTGCTGCCTGAGCAGGCATCCGCCATTGGGGGCCTGCTGGACTACCCACCCGACGTGCCTCAGAGGTGGATCACCTACTTCAGCACATTCTGGGTGAGAGTTTTCCCTGGCTGCCCAAGACGATTGCCGCGTGGCCCTGGGTAGACAGCGTGCAGCAGGTCGCGCTGGCTTGGCTTGCAGACGTTCACGTTGCTGCGCAGGGAGCATGGGCCTTCCTGATCGGGAGTTACTTCCAGCTGCTGGAAGCCCTGAACAAGCATCCGACGAAAGTGGGGCAGCAGCCAATCAAACAGTAGCCAGCTGGCACGGTGACAGTACATGGACGCTGCCAATGTTGCAGAACGCACTGCTGGCTACATCAGGCTGTATCGTGTAGTCAATCTATGCCCACAGAAGCAGTGGTCCAGCGCAGCACCCGACTGGCAGACTCCCGCCTGTGCACAGCAGGCTCCCACTGCTCCAGCTGTCTTGCAATGGCATCGGCCAGACTGCGCCCCTGATCCAGGCCACCCCAGCTGCTGCCCTGCGTCTCTCCTGCTGCAGCTGGGGCACCATCCGCTGCTGCACCCGCTGTCACGGCGCTTGCATCAGCTGGTGCACTGCTGCCAGTGGCTGTGTTCTCAGTGATGGAGCCACTGCGCGGTGCACCACCCTGTTCTAGCGCCCGCTTGCAAGGCTGCAGTGCATCAGCAACAGCAGCAAGTGCGGTGACTGGGTCCCCGCTGCCACTGCTGGCGGCGCGGGCTGCCGCTGATGCAGCAGCCTGCGTCAGCGCCAGCTCACTGTGGAGCGCGCGCAGGCAGGCCACCGCCTCGTCGAACTGCTGCTGCAGGCTGCGCCCAGCCTTGCTGCCAAGCCCTGCAGCAGTTGCAGGGATGCCAGTCAGCCCTCCCTCGTGGTGTAGAACACCATGCAGCAGTTCGGACAGGAAAGTGGCACATATCAACCATCGAAGTGTCCACCTGTCGTTGCAGCTGACATCAGAGTCCGACGCAGCAGCGAGGACGACAGCGGCTGCTGCCCGGCCAGTGCTGCTGGCAGCTGAGACAGGGCGGACAGCCTCGCGGCCGGCAGGCCGTGGCTGCGTGCGAGGCTCAGCTGCGCTCGATCCTCTGACAGCAGCACCACGGGCATGGGGTGCAACGCCGTGCTGGCACCACCATTCTGAGTGCTCCCTGCGGCAGCCGTCAGCTCGTCCTGGAAGAACAGCCCCACCTGCAGAACTGGCACACGCTGGTCTCCCTGATGCTGCGCAAGCAGTCTGCAGTGGATGCGACTGGATCGACATTGGGATGCTGTCGCATCGATTGGCCGATGTCGGCTCAGGGCACACCTCCACAATCTTGGCGTCCACCTGCAGTTGCATGCAAGGCATGTCGAGTCAGGAGTCGTCCTGGGTGTATCTAAAATGTGTCCAGCGGTCCAAGCGGTGACAGGCAAGGAAGCACGCCCAGGCAGCGGGAGGTGCGCACCCTCTGGCCGTTGTCAGCCATCCACTGGGAGCGGGACCCGGCCACCTCCGCATCGGCCTCCACAACCAGCCCCTCCGCCTCGTGGGCACCCAGCACAGTCAGGAAGTCCAGCCCTGCAGCGTGCAGACCACCAAAACGGTTCGCATACAACGTGCGTAGCCTGTACACACCCGTGGTGCACATACACTCTGGATGGCAGCTGGGATGGCAGCAGAGGCCATCTGGTTGTGCAGCAGCGACCAGGAAGGTGCCGTCCCCCGCCTGGAGCGGACCCCACCTGCCGGGCCGCAGGCGTCGAGGCCCTTGCCCAGGAAGCGGCGGACCGCCGGGGCCAGCGCCGCGTCGTTCTTCAGCGCGTCCAGCTGCTTGGCCACCGAGTCGGTCAGCAGCACGAACGCCTGCTCGCCCGGCGGCAGCGCCCGCCCAAAGCGCCCCGCCGCCGCCAGCTCCTGTGCACGGTGTGGCACCAGACTCGTGGGCGATTGCAAAAGCTGCCTTGAAGTTTGCTCACGATGGAGCCACGTATGCGACAAGCTTGAGTTGCACTGGCCAGCGCGGCACCTGCATGTGCCGCAGCGTGAGGGGGCAGGGCGCGGCGGTGGGCCCGGCCCGGCAGCCCAGCATCTGCAGCAGCGCGCTGGTGTCCGGCAGCAGGAGCAGCGGCCCGGCGCCGGGCGGCCCGCCAGCTGCGGTTGCTGACGGCTGCGCCGGCTGCGGTGCGGCTGCTGGCGCTGCTGGCTGGCGGGCCGACAGCTGATCGCTCGCGGGCGCTGACGCTGTGGTCGCTGCTGCGGCACGGTCGGACGCGAGCTGCCGCAGCTCGAGCAGCAGCGGCGCAGCAGCCGGGGCCTGCCGCTGGCACCACGCCCATGGGCAGCACGCATGCGCTGGCCCATCTGCAGACCACGGCGCAGGCACACTCACTACATTTGGAGTTGCATCGGCCGGCGGAAACCTGCACCTGTGAGACTGACTGGTGGAGTGCAGCGTCACCCGCAAACTCGAGGGTCTCCTGGTGCCCGCGAAAGGCGACCGGCCGCTGCTTTGGGACGTCCACCACCAGGCCCCGGCTCCGCCGCTCCTCCAGCAGCAGGGCAGTAAACCCCTCCATCTGCAAACAGGCTCATAAGAATCGGCTTTGCGCGCCAACCGCCTTTGCAGCCTACCAACACCGCACACTCTGCTGGACACACGCAGAACAGCCACAGCTGCATCAGGCACGAACCCTGCGGTGCCCACCGGGATCTGGTTCCACTCCAAGCGGAGCCAGAGGCCTCGGCCCGGACCGCCCGGCCCGCACGGCCCCCTCTGCCGCTGCTGCTGCACACCCCCACCCCGCAGCGGCGGCGCCGGCAACGCACGCACCAGCGCCGCGGCGCCCGCCGCCCCAATCATGTTGTGCGACAGGTGCACCTGCGAAATGTAGCATGTTCCATGAGTGCATGGTGCCGGACCAGCAGCAGGCTGAACACAGTCTGCCTGCATCCGTATGCAACAACTGTTTGGATCACTCAGTCCTGCCATTTCCAAGCTTCATCAGGGAGGGTGCGTCGAAAGCTGCAGCATAGCCCGCACCTCAAGCAGCTGGTCGCTGGCGAGGATGGGCGCCAGGGCGGCGGCGCCCTCATCGCCCAGCCGGTTGTCGAACAACCACAGCTTGCGCACTGTCACCAGCGCAGCGCTGGCGGCCACCCACGCCGCCAGCAGCCGCGCCTCGGTGTCGTTCAGCGCCATGCCCTCCAGCCGCAGCGAGACCTGCACCGGCTGCGGCCCGCCATCTGCACAACAGGTGACAAGGACTTCCATAGATAGGTGGCATAGCACTTGTACATCATATCAATGCCGTCGGTGCCTGCGGTCAGAACACACGACTTGGCACACAGCTGCGGGGCTTGCCAACACAGGGTGTACCTGGCTGCAGTGCCGGTGCTGAAGATGCATCGTCCCGCAGCTCATCGGCCTCCGCTCTCCCGTTGGATGTGCCACTCTTGGTGGCAGTGGCAGTGGCCGTCGTGTCCCCCGACAACCCTGTCCCTGGGTGCGGCGTGCCGCCCTGATGCTGGCTGCTGTTCAGCTGTGGCACGAACCTCAGATCATCACTCGAGGCTGCTGTGCTGTTGCTGCTGCGCCCGTCTGCTGTAGGAGCATCGTCGGAGGGGAGTGCTGCAGTCGCTGGCTGCGCCGCTGGCTGCTCTGCATCTGTGTGCTGCAGCGCAGCAAGGGCTTGTGTGACAGCTGCAAGCTCACTGGTGTCGGCCGTGCCCGGTGCTGTTGCCGCTGACCCACCAGCTGCCGGTGCTTCCGTGGCCGCTGCACGGGTATGTGGCGCAATCTCCCGCTGCGCGGCCTGCTTAGCTGCAGCCCAAGCTGCAAGGCCATGTAGGAACCCGGTAGAGAAGCGGCTTCCAGCTGGTGGGCCCACCTGTTGCAGCGTCACACAGTCAGCGCGCCACATGAGCGCTGGAGAGGCAGCACCGCCGCGGGAGGAGCTCCACAGTCGCACCTTCCAGATGCCTGGCTCCCTGTCAGGGCTGAAGGCCACACGCTGCGCGCCCTGCCCCGCAGAGCGCTGCGCCTCTGCAGCCCAGCCGCCGCGTCCGCTGCCAGGGCTGCGACCGTGCTGCTTGCTGAAGGGTGGCCCGCTAGAGGGCCGCCCTGGCCCTATATCGTCAAACGATGCCCTCATCAGAAGCCGCTAGAGCACAACGCGTCACTGTTGTTATCAGAAAGGCCAGACTCAAATCACAGCAGTGCAACGACAGTGCGGCCAGCTTGCCTGGTGACGCCCTGCTGGACATCGAAGACCCATGGAGCGGCGACCCATCACCATGTCGCACCCCTAGGCCAGGCTTAGGTCTGTGGTCACGTTGCGGAGTGACATTCGATTGTCGGCCTGGTGTAGCTGCGCCCCACATTCCGTGCCCATTGCGCAGGCCACCCGCATCGGCAGGTGCCGGCGGCGTGTTCAGCGCTGCTGGCGGCGGCACTGCGTTATACGACTGGCCGTGGCTGCTCCTGCCCGAGACAACAGGGGATGAGTCCCGGTTGCCGCCTCTGCCGCCCGACGACGTCCGCCCTCTGCCACGGCCATGCGGCATTGCGATTTTTGGCAATTATACAATGCCGCTGCCAATGCGTTTATGCCCACATGCTGGGTATGATGCGAGGAGGCTGACGCGTGTCTGAGCAGCTGGGCATTGTGTTCACGTCAGGAAGATGCATGTGCATGCCAACCAAGTATGTATAAGCTGCTGGTGCTTTGCATGCGTGATGTACCATGTACGAGTCATGCATCCTCACAATTCTTGGCATCTGCGTCAATGACTCAATACTGCCTGCTTTCAGCTGCTCGCCTCACGTGCACCAATTCCCCGTAAGCAGCTGCTGATCTCGTGCAAGCTCTCAAGATAATTCCAAAAACTTCGCAGGCCAGATCTCTGGCGACATTGACAGTTGCTACTGCAAACGAGCGCCTCGGAGTTGACACTATTGCACTTTTGCTGAGGCCACAATAAGAAATTTGCCAAGACAGACAGTGCGTCTGCCAAACGTCAGCAGCAGACCTACTGATCCTTCGCGCCGCAGGACAGCACTTGGAAACAGCCGTCTGAGATTTGACCAGGGTCGTCATGAGCGCAATGGATCGCTTCAGAGCTCTGTGGCCAGGCGGCAATGCTACTCTGGCCGAGGCACCAGAGTCTGTGCTGGGCGAGTGGCAGAAGTACAGCAGCGACAGTGCACCACCAACTCAGAGCGATCGACTCATGGGCCAGATGGAGGCTGGAGGTGACTATCCGTCGTATGACCACCGAGCAGTTCCTGCAGATGTGGAGCACTAACAGCCGTCAGTCAGCTGCACTCCGTAAGCGGGCTCAATCAGCAGGGGGAGTTCACACTGCAAGAGCTGCGAATGTGCCGTGGTGCAGGTGCGACGCTCAGCAACGCGTTTTCCAGCTCCCTCAGCGCCGCACGCTCAGGCATCAGCACAGCAGGCGCCACCATCGGCGGCGGGGCCACCTCCGCCACATCATTGTGAGACGGCCAGTTTCCAGCGCTGTTGTGTCTGCTGCCCGACCCACAATCTGGAAGTGGGTTTTACAGTTGCATCGCTGACACATTGCACAACTGTTCTGCTGCGCAGTATGCCGTCTGCGGCGCAGTTCACCTACTTTGCAGCCTTCATGGGCGCCGGCATCTTCTTCCTGTTTGTGTCGATTACCGTCTTCCTGCCAGTCATCATCCTGGTGTGCACTGCGATGCTGGGCATCCGTTGCCTTCTGATGGTGGAGCATGGCTGGCAGAGGACAAGCACAACAGCGTCTGCGCCTCGGCACTGCAGGCACCAGCAAAGTTTGCGTCAGCCTTCACGCTCGGGTCGGCGCTCATGATGGCCAGCTTCTTTGCGCTCAAGGGCTTCCAGACACAGCTGAAGTACATGATGGAAAAGGAGCGGCTGCTGTTCAGCATTGGTGCGTGTCCCCCTCCCTGTGCCGTCAAGCAGCAGAAGAGTCCACATGCAGACGCTGCAAATGCCAAGCTGCCCCAGGTGTTGCTGTACTTGTGCATTGACTTCCATTGCTACCATTTTGCAGGGTATCTTGGCAGCATGGGTGCGACGCTGTACGCAGCGCTGATCATGCACAGCTACATCATGTCACTGATTTGTTGCGGCATACAGGTGCGTCTTCGCGGTATGTATGCAGTGTGGGTTTTGCTACCGCAGCTCTTCGTCCAACTGAGCAACACTGAGGAACTGGCAATGTCTGCAGGTGGTAGCTCTGCTGTACTACCTCATGAGCTACTTCCCAGGTGAACAACCCTAATCTTTCGATATATACGCTTGCAGATGTGTGATGGCACACAGAGCGACACTTGAATTGTAGTCATGCTTGGCGATGGCTGAGTCCAGCTCTACTCATCATGTGCGCTCATGTGAATGTTGTTCTTCACAGGCGGGACAGCTGGCATGCGGTACATCTTCTACATGCTCTGGGCGGCAGTCAAGACGTGCTTTCAGGGCGTCTTGAGTACGGCCTCACGATGAAGCGTGCGAATGCCAGTCAGCAGGTTGTCAGCAGCCTTTCATTCTCACCGCGAAACCGCTGCACATCTTGTAGATGATCAAAGTTGCAGCGGGCAGTCCTGTACTGTACCACTGGTCACACTCTAGAGCTGATCATCTCCGCAACCCTTGACACACGGCATCAAGCCTTGATACCACCACATGTTGCAACTGCTGCCCGCGCCGCATGGTGACGCACAGCACCCCATAGCCAAGGTTGTACGCGCAGCACCCGGCAAGCTTTCTTGCTGTTGTTGCCCACACCACGGCTGCGTCCCGCCGGAACACCTGCAGCACCATGATTGCGTTGTCGACCCAGGCATGTTGGCTCAGACACCTTGCACATTGCCAGTCCTTGGTCAGTCAGGCGCAGCACATGGTAGCAGCACCTGTTGCCGGACGCCGCACAACAAGAATGCTGTACAGTGATCGCTGGGGGACTGCCTGGGCGCGAACAACTCGAGCACAGCTTGTGCAGAAGGAGCTGCATCTGACCCTGCTTGCGGTGCAAACTCTGACTCCAGGGCGCCGTGTGCCGCAACGGGCTCGCCACGATGCGACAGGAGCGCATATCCTGAGATGGTGCCTATGTCCAGCATGGCTGCCAAGTGGCAATCCCAACGTGCATTATCCATCGTTGCATCTACCATGGAATTGGCAGCAAGGTGCTCTTCTTGCAGGTTGCAAGGGCAAGGCACAAGCAAGCGGCGGGGTGCTACACGTCTGGAAATTCCACCTGACGTGTGCAGAACAGCGAAACTTTGCTGGCGAAGCAGTAGCGAAGCTGACAGTGATGCAATCTGGGTATATGGCTGTCGGAAATGCAAGCCAGCGAAAGCGGACAGACTGGAGGCGATTGATCGATCCGAGCAACGGTAAAGTTCCCCCAGCTGTCCGGCATGCGCACCGGCATCGAACAATCGAAGTGCAGTGCGCATTCCCACATGCATGCACGCAAGCGGAGCGCTAGGTGTCATCACAGCACAGCCACAGGCCGGTGTTGACCGGCGGCGGGGTCCCCGCCGCTTCGGGTTGTGGCATCTGCAGTGACGTATCCCCGGGGGCACAGTCCTGCACGAGTACAGAACGCAAAGGCAGTCTCTTCAGCAGGTTGTGCGGCATCCGACGCAGTATGACGTTGCTGCTCGAAACGACCAACAAATCTTTTGGCGGCAGCACCACCTGAACATACAGCGGAGCGAGCCGAGAGCTTTCGCCGCGCCGGACAGCTACTCCTCCACGAAGCCCGCGATCTCGGCGCCGCCCCTCCAGGACATGCCACAGCAGGACGAGCATGATGCCCCAGCTCCAGCTCGCTGCAGCGGCGTGTCAGCTTTCTGGTTCGATGCACAGGCGTGCACCCGCTGCGAGCAGCACGCCGCCTCACCAGCGGGCTCCAGCCGTTCTGCCGGTGACATGTGGCACGACGCCTTCAGCGACAGTGCCTCGTCGGCCTGCAGCTCCAGTGTGCCGGACTGCAGCGACATACTGCAAGAGGGTGCGCTGCCTGAGTCTGCTGAACAGCTGCTTGCACCAAATGCACTTTCGGCATGGTTCACATGTGAGAACCCCTAGGCCAGTCCAGCTTTGGGGCAGTAGTACATGAGTGAAAATGATTACACTCATTGTGGCTCATGTGCAGACCGGAAGCGAAGCCTGAGAGATGGCGACTGGGCTACTTGCAGCCTAGGCACATGCACACATTCTGCGCTCCAGTGAGTGCACTGCAGATGTGCTTGCGAATCTCAGCCTGGCCCAGCCATCGTCAACCTTCATGAAACCAACGCCCTCTCGAGACACCATACAGGTCTCAGCAAAGCGAGAAGGATGCACAGCGGCAAAGGGCAGCGGAGCAAGTGGCAGCTCAGCAGGACCTTCATGCGCAGCTGGAGGCCATGCAGGCAGCGCACCGCGAACAGCTGCAGGTGCTGCTGCAGCAGGCAGAGCAGGCACGCCAGTGTGCACACCAAGCGCAGCAGCAGACAGAGAACGCCACCGCCGCTGCAGCTGCGGCATCTCAAGCCGCGGCCGCTGCAGTCGACGGGGTCGAAGCGACATCAGAGGCACAGGTGTCCGGATGGGCTGCCACATGCTGCCTGTGCGCACGTGCACAGTTGCTGAACTTGCACTCGTAGGGCATGTTGCAGGTGCCACTCATCTGCACAAGCAGACCATAGCCCGAGCACCCTGTTGCAGGTGGCAGCCGCACGGCTGGTGTCGGGCGTGTTTGGGCGGGTTGTGGGGCGGTCACAGGCGCAGGAGGAGCTGGCGCTGCTGCAGAAGCGTGTGGACCAGCTGCGCAGCATGAACAGCGCCATGGGATCACAGTCGGGGCTGCACAGCGCCGATGCACAGGACAGCCTGCAGAGGCAGCTGGTCAGTGCGGGCATGGCGGTAGGCTGCGCCGCACTCGGGTTGGCAGGGGCCTACCTCCTCACCCGCAGGCACCGCTGATGTGCAGCCCTCGCATCGGCCACAGGGCTTGCAGACTGGGCAACCGACAGCAAGTTGCTTCGGGGCAGCAGATAGATGCAACACACGCTCTGGCATCTATGCACTTAGTCAGGATTTGTTGGTGGTTTGCCTCCACACCTCAGGTGACGGTTGATCTTGTGCTGAAGGAACGTCATTGCCATTGTACATAGGAGTTTGTCAGTAATGATGAGCTGATGGGTGACAAGCGTGCCCAAGCAAGACCAGCTGCAGGACCAATCTGAACACACCTCAATCAACCAGATGTTACAACCCGGTAAGCAGGTCGCTGATTTCAGTGGCTCACTTTGGCAGCCAACCCCCCTCGTCAATGTCTTCTGCAGATGTGCCGCCAGGTGCGAAGGCGCTGCCTCCATGGTCCGCCTGCTGCGCAGCTGCCTCAGACTGCCGCTCAGCTGCCATCGCATCCGCGAGCTCCCTCCGCCAGTCTGGCTCCGAAGCAGTGCCACCCTCCGGCTTCTGCGCACCACGCCGGTCCCGCATCTGCAGCACCTGCAGCCGCTGCTGCACTGCGGCGCCCACCGCATCCCCCGATGTCGGCTCGATGGAGTCCAGGTCCCTGTGCAGTGTCATGGGAACTCTCAGCACCAGGCAGCTGCAGCGGTGTGCATGGCTATGCTTGTCGTGCTTGTTCGAGGCTGCGAATCGCACAGCCGCTACTGTTGCAAGTATAGTGTGATAGCTGCCCACCTTGAGCCGTCTGCCAGCCTGGGCTGGATCATGGCTGCTGTACTGGATGGCAGTGCTGCAGCCTCGGCTGCTTCAGCCTGCTGTGGCTGCGCTCGCTCGCTTGGCTGTTGCATTGCTGCGCCTGCGCTGGGCAGCTCTGCCATGGGGGTGCCATTGACTATGGGGTTTGGCTGGCTGATAGCCAGTGCTGTATCGCCAGCAGCAATTTGATCATCCCTACCGAGCCCTCCTCGGCCGTTCGCTGAAGGCAATGCGACTGCCACCCCTGCTCCATTCTCGGCAGGGTGTGCGATGCTGGCAGCTGAAGCTGCAAGGTCACCGCTGCTGCTGCTGATGCCGCCGGGGCGGTGTGGTGAGTTCTGGACGGCCACCAAGCCGATGTTGTCGCGGTGCGCCACCTCTGGGCTGCCAAACCAGCCGAGCACCTGCTCGTACTCCCGCGAGTGCTTGCCCTGCGCATCAAATCGATGCAAGCATGTGCATGACTCTTTCAGCTGCCGTTCTCCTCGGCAATAGGCAGCCATTGGATGGTCCTCCATGCAGGGAAACTCATGCTGCATGTCACTCAATGCTGGATTGCAACCTGCCAAATCCTGTACCTGCACTTTCCGGACATCTGAGGCGCTGTAGTTGACCAGGGCACGACCAACCTCGCGGCCGTCTGCGTCACAGATGCGTACGGCGTCCTGGGCGTTAAAGTTGCCTTCCACCTGCAACACAATTGACATCATCATCGGACCCCTGTGCTCTACAGCACATCCGTACGAGCGTCAGATCAGCACCCGCACCTGTGACATCTGAACGCAATGCAAAAGCATGGACGACCAGGTGCACAGCCAGACCTTAGTGATGCCAGCTGCGAAGAGCGACTTCCGCCGATCCAGCACCGCGGCCAGCGCGCCGTTGTCGATCCACAACGTACCCTTAACGGCCACGGATAGGATCCACCGCAGCTTCCCTCTGCAGTACACACGTCTTGACGCTGAGCATTGAACCGATGCCAAGGACCCTGCTCAACATGCATGATGCTGCAGCACAGCGTCACATGTACTTTCAGCGTGCATAAAATAATGCAGCCCCCGAAATGGCACCTGAGCATGTTGGGGTGTGGGTGGAATATTGTGCCGCAGCTCTTATCGCCGTCCAGCAGTGCCAGCATGCGCTCCGGCTCGCTGGCGAGGCAGATGGCCATGCGGCAGCCGGCCGCTGTTGCCAGCCGCGCCGCCGTCAGCTTTGTTGCCATCCCGCCCGTGCCCCATTGGGTCCCGGTTTGGCTGGTGTCCACCTGCATCCCTCACAATCATCTCTCCAGCCAAAGTGTTCAGAAGCCCAATGGCTGTCGAGGTCTCGGGGACCCTTGGACACAGCTGAGACATTCCCTTACTGCAGGTCCAGTACAGACTTGCTTGTTGCGTCCAGCAGTGTACCTGCAGCTCTGCCACCTCATGGACCTCATGGATGGGCCGCGCTGTGGGGTCTGTGCTGGGGTTGGCGGTGTAGAGCGCTGGCACATCAGTCAGCAGGAAGAGCCAGTCTGCTTGCACTAGTGTCGCCACCTGCATCATGAAACGAACCAGTCGCAATCGTGTACGCAGGGTGTGCAGCCGCAGAAAGAAACAACGTGCAAGCCAAGCCTACCTGTGCTGACAATGTGTCATTGTCGCCGAACCGCACTTGCTCCACTGCCACTGTGTCATTTTCGTTGACAATAGGGACCGTGCCATAGGCGAACAGCTCTGTGAAGGTGTTGCGCGCGTTGAGGTACTGGGACCTGATGCCCAGGTTGTCTTGCGTCAGCAAGACCTGTGCACAGGGCTGCAGGGCAGCACAAGCAGCAGGGGCACTCACCGACAAAGCAAATGGTGCAGCTGTGTACTGTACCAGCCTTGACAGCCGATGAAGGGCAATTATGTCAGGTGCCGTCAGCCAGATGTCAAGCAGAGCCTTACCACGCCCAGCGCAGAGAAAAAGTCGTCGTAGAAGCGCATGAGGTGGACCTGACCCACGGCGGCCAGCGCCTGCCGCTGCGCTATGTTGGCCGGCCGCGTCGCAAGACCCAGCCGCTTGCAGCCCACTGCGATGGCGCCGCTGCTGACCACAACCACCCTGTGCCCTGTGTGACACCAAGTTCCGCTTGCACAAGGCAGCATGAGGTGCAAACCTGCGCCCCTTCCTGATTTGTCTACTGGCACTGCGCGTCCTGCTGATGTCGGTTTCAGGACAAATGAAAAGCGAAGGTGCTGATGGACCGCATCCCGATTCAGCGAGCACCTGCTTTGCAGAGATCTCGCACGGTCTCGCATATTCTTGCGATGTTGCTGAGGTTGAAGCTGTTTTTGTCGGCGCGAACCAAGCTGGAGGTGCCCACCTTGACGACCTGAGCGCGTAGTGTCACGAAGCTCAGCAGGACAATCATCTGGAGCAATAGTAACACAAACAAGCATCCCGCGTGTGCAGTGGTCGGGTCGTAAAGCCATGCTGGAGAATGGCATCACGGGGGGATTGGCATGCACTCACGATCGTGTGACCACCGTTCAGCGGTAGCCGACCGCCACTAGTCACACGATGCAGCTCCATTCACACAGGATCCTCGATACTGATGATGCAAGCGCAGAGTGTGCCAGGTGCCAGACAGCCTGACGCTGGTGTGCCATGTCGGTCTGTGCTGGCAACCATGACTCAGCACACCCGACCTTGGCAGCAGACCACTTTCCTTTCTGCCCACAAGAGGCGCAAACATACACATAGTATATCTGAGGTGATGAGCTACCTCTTGCGGTCCATGCTCACAGCTTGCGTTTCGTTGCCTCATGTTCAAGTTACATCAGCTGATCAGATCGTTGCAAGGCAGAGTTGCTCATCAGCCACAGCAGCTGGCACGCCTGTCCACGTTGAAAATCACGCTGTTCAATGATCAGTTACAAGCACACGCCATGTGAGAACCGCCACGGAAACTGATCGGACGCTGGGATGTCCACCGCCGATGACGCCCCAGATGGTGCACTGGACCTCACCGGAGCTCGCATCATCTCAACGACGGAGTGTGCGTGTTCCGTCTGTGCTGTACTGGCTGTTATATGGTACCACATGCATACAACAATCGTAGCCTTCATGGCCTGAGGAGCGCTGTGGTGCATTTGTTCAGTTTTCAGCCGGTTCTGAGGGGGTTTAAATCAGGCACATGCATGCGGTGCAGCCCAGCGAAAGCGGCGGGATGCTCCATCCATCTCGCTGCCCCAGCAGCAGGCCGACTGCATCTCCCACATCGCGCTGGACATCGGCGGCAGTCTCATAAAATTGGTGTATTTCTCCCCAGAGGGCAGCACGTCAACAGCGGCTAATGGCCGTGCGGGCGGTGAGCCATGCCGAACAAGGATAGCTTGATGCCACCTGATCCTGCAGCATGGCCACCTGAAGCCAAGCGTGCGCAATGCAGGGAAGCTCCACTTTGTCAAATTCGAAACTGCAAAGATTGATCAGATGCTCGACTTCATCGAAGCCAAGGGCTTGCACCGACTGCCAAATGGTGGCGGCGGCGCTGCCCGCATCAGGGCCACTGGCGGCGGAGCGTACAAATTCGAACAACTATTTGAGGTGAGTGTGCTGCGGACAAGCCATTGAACATGACGGCCATTGCATCGGGCACGCATGGAGTGCATAACCTGCCAACAATCATGCAAGCTTTGCCAACCGCGCTGGCTCCTGCTGACAGGAGCGGCTGGGCGTCACACTTGAGAAGGAGGTGACCGATTTGAACGCCTGCCACAGCTCACAATGCACTCGGCTGAGTTGTCAAGGAACTATGACAGTCAGTGACATGTTGCACACAGGATGAGATGGACTGCTTGGTTGCGGGGTGCAACTTCCTGCTGAAAGCAATTTACCATGAAGCTTTCGTCTACGAGAACGACCAGCCAAACTACCTTACAATCCAATGTACGTGTTTATGCTGAAGCTGAGCTGCATGGCGGTAGTGCTCTCAGGTCGTGTCGTGTGCAACGACTGGAATGATTTTGGTCGCAGCTGCCAGCGATCTGTACCCTTACCTGCTTGTCAACATCGGCTCCGGTGTCAGCATGCTGAAGGTGTGAACATTTGAGTTGTGCTCTACATGAAAAGCGACAAGTCTCCCACTAGAATGCTGCAGGCGCTGGATGAAAGGTCCTCGCTTCATGCAGGTGGACTCTGATGCGAAGCATGAGCGGGTGTCGGGCTCAAGCCTGGGCGGCGGCACATTCTGGGGCCTCTGCAGGTATGGGCTTCACGGTTGCGTTGTGTCGTTGAAGCACCACATTGACACAGTGTCCATCGATGAATCAAGGAGCGAAGTGCGTGGCGCCCTGCAGGCTGCTGACCGGCGTCCGCGGCTTCGATGAGATGCTGGAGCTCTCGGCGCAGGGCGACAACGCCAAAGTGGACATGCTTGTCGGGGACATCTACGGCAGCAGGGACTACTCCAGGTGGCGGACGAGCATGGTTCGTGGGCAGAATTGCTGTGGGCCTTGACCCAATACAACGGTGCCAGTAGCCTGCGGCGGCTCCGGGCAGGCTGGTGCCAAATGATGACTGTCTGATGCTGTGACTATGCCATGCAGCATCGGTCTGTCGGCCACCACGATTGCCAGCAGCTTTGGCAAGGTCATCTCAGGTGAGCATGGTTGATCAACAACGTGTTCGCACATGAAGCACCAGGGCCATGCTGTCGGTGGACCCCTGGAGTGTCGACACCTAGGCCGTATGTGCCTCTGTGACGTCATTGCTGATGAATAATTAGCACATGTCAGACGACAGCAGCAACGCTACCTTGCTGATCCTTTGCAGAGGATAAGGACCTAGATGCGTACAAGCCCGCAGACCTCGCAATGGCTCTGTGCCGCATGGTCTCATACAACATTGCGCAGCTTGCATACCTCAATGCAAAGCGGGAAGGAATCAACCGCATATTCTTCGGTGGTGGGCATGATAGCGGACCATACTGGAGACTGGATGTTCATCAATCCACCTTCTCAGCAACAGGCGCTCGAGTGCGCACATTGGTCATCCTTCTACTTCGAAAGATGCAGGCTTCTTCATACGAGGACACCCCTACACAATGGAGACTATCAGCTTCGCCATTGAGTTTTGGTCAAAGGTGGATGTTATCACTCTTCGTTCATATCTGCTGTGCATCTAGCGTCTTTGCCACAGGGTCAGCTGGGTGGGTAACAAACCACAGCATGCAATGGTGTTTGCAGGGGACAATGAAGGCTTTGTTTCTGCGGCATGAAGGTGAGCTTGGGCAGGGTATCCTGTCCCTGCGAACCAACAACTCTTACATTGCATCAGCTGACATGCCATCACTGTCATCGACTGTCAGTCATACCATCGACTGCAGGCTACCTGGGCGCTGTTGGTGCGTTCCTCAGCGTGCATCCTATGGCTGGCGCTGCTGTGTCTGCGGCAGTATCCTCTGGGCGGGACCCACGCAAGGTAAACAGGGTGCCGCCTTACATGTTGCCACACACCTTCCTGCTGTGATGCAACCAGACGGAGGCTGACCGTGCTCATCTGGAGCCGCGCAGGTGCGGGCGCGCTTCGTGGAGCGCTTCACGATGGGCGCGCCCTCCGCTGGAGGCGAGGTGCAGGGGCCGCCCATCCAGGGCATGCAGGTTCGGATGCCAGCACTCGGCGGGTTTGCGGGATGCACGTAACACGCTGTGCTGGTCACACCGATTGGTGGTGCATGTGCGAGCGCAGGAGAAGTGCGACTGGGTAGAGAAGTTTGTGCGGCTGGGTGCCGGCCCCGTTGACGCCGCCCGCTCCGAGCACAACAGGTGGGCCACCGCCGCGGCCGTGCTGCGCATGGGGTCAGTGTGTGCATGACTCGAGGTGTTTGCGCAGGTGTCGTGTCAGACTCATGGTCAGACCGAAGGCAAAGCAGGGTGCGGACCAGGGCTGCTTAGCGGAGGTGTTCTGCACACTTTAGGGCTCAGGAGGTGCTGGCACAGGACAGCGGGGCGGGGGCCCGCGCCGGACGAACAGCATCCCGCGGTCCGTCGCGGCAAACATCCGCATCCGAGTTCGCAGTCCCGAGCTCGCCGGCCTCGGCCTCTAGGATGCAGCTGCACGTTGGCGTGTTGCAGGTGGGCTCCCAGAGGCTCATACAGGGTTGAGAAGCACCTACTGATGTGACATGCCCACGCTAGCATCTTCAGTCATGTGCGCTGCGCGTTTCGGCTGCATTGGAGTATGGTGTGCTGCTGGGCTGGTCCTGCAGTACACGCCGGCTGCGGAGCCCTTTCCGCTGCTGGCCGACCCGCTGGCATACGAGCCCAACACGCTGGACCTATACGCCAGCGTAGCCGAGCCCTTCAATCAGTATGGCGACGAGAAGGAGCTCGACTACTGGCTGGTGGTGAGGTTCTGTGGTGCCACTCGATATGGTGAACACCGCCGGCATGCCTTGCATTGGACCAAATGGTCGCCACATCTTGGCTGTCCAACGCGCAGGTGTTGGCAGACCAGCTACCAACTGTGGTCGAGAAGGCAGTCGCCAGCGAGCAGCACAGTGAGGGTGAGGACTGCTGCAGCATTGTTGTGTCTGCACATCAATGGTTGCTAGTCCTGCTGGTTTGCCAGGTGTACCCGACCGGCTGGCATCGGCGCTAGTGTGATATGCGTGTGACTCAGTCTCGCTTTGACACAGATGCACGCCGGAGGGCCGCCGCATTTGCCAGGGCTTTCGGGGCGCATGTGACACGGCTGCAGTCGGAGCCGCAGGCGTACGGCGAGCTGGGGCTGGCGGACCTGCTGGAGATGCGGGAGGAGGCGCTGCGCGAGTTCGGCTTCCTGGACGTGTACAGGTGCGCCGTCTGCGGGCTTCTGGACAGCCACAGCCACATCAAGTGCGAAACGCCTCGATCACGGACGTCCTCGCCAGCAGTCTAGCGTCGACATGCGCCAGGCGCTGCACTCCGAACTGCCGGCGCCATCGGAGTCTTTTGCTGCATCGCAACATCTATTCTTCGTTGTCAGGCTGGACAAGCAGCGGGAGAATGCGGCCGCGCTGGAGGTGCTGCCGGACCTGCTGCGGGAGGTGGACGCCCTGGCGCCGGCCGACCGCCTCGCCTCCCTCGTGCAAGGGGTAAGCAGCAGCGGCACGCCAACTCGTCGTCACACATGTGCCGCATCCTGCTGGCGACTTGAGGTTAAATGCCTTGTGGACCGCCTCAACCCAACGGCACCAGCGGTTTGCGCACAATGTGTGGGCCATGCTGTCAAGGATGCAAGCGGCGGGTGGTCTGATGGCGCAGGGCTGCCGACCATCCATTCTTGCTCGTGCCCATGGCGCTTCAGTGGTCCTGCTGATATGTGAATGCAGGTGCTGGCAGCCAACATCTTCGACTGGGGGGCGAAAGCCACCGTCCAGCTGTACCACAATGGGACCATCCTCGAGATATACAGGTGATGCTGATGCATTCCACGCCCATCCATCATGTTGAGTGAGTTGCATGGACTCCAGCAATACGCAAAATCAAGTTCTCTTGCAGGGAGGCAAGGGCGCGGCTGTCGCAGCGTCCCTGGCGTGTGGACCATCTGGATGCGCTCACAGATCGGTGGCTGTCTTCCGCAGCCTCGAGGGACATGCAGCCTGGAGGTGTTTGCACATGCGCACAGTATGGACAAGCAATCCTGGAGGCATACGCATGAGCAATTGCAGTTGGTACTACGGATGGCAGCTGGCTGGTATCAGAGGCCAACTGTGCCCACTGCTTCTTTGCAGGCATGCCCACGTCGCCATATAGACGTGCCATCATATTCGTGGACAACGCCGGTGCCGACATCGTTCTCGGCATGCTGCCACTGGCGCGCGAGCTGCTGCGCTGCGGGAGCGAGGTGGGGGACACCGCATCCACGGAGCCTAGCCGTGTGCGAGGCATGAGCAGTTGACCGCTTCGTGCAGGTCTGCGTGATGAGCTGGTACGGCTGCCCGTCGACCGCAGGTGGTGCTTGCAGCAAATGCGCTGCCGGCGATCAACGACATCACGGCACACGAGCTGCGCGACCTCATCAGCCAGGCTGCTGCCGTGGACCCCGTGATCCAGGTGACAACCGAAGGTTGGGCCATCACCGCTGCATGCGAGGACCAGCATGTGCAGCAAACTTGCATGTGTGCGAGGGTAAAACTCGATTCCAGAGTAGCATCGACCAGGCTGCTGAAGGTGCTGAGATGCCGTCGCAGGCGGCCTGGCGGGCCGGCGGCGGCGGCAGCACGGCAGCGGCGTCGCCCCCGCCGCTGCCGGGGCTGCCCCGGCGCGTGCCGTCCTCCGGGCGCCTGGCGGAGCTGGGCGCCTCCGCTGCGGCGGCGGCCACGTCGCTGCACATGGCCATGTCGAGCAGCCCGCCGGACGGCAGCCCGCCCCACGCGGGGCTCGGCATGCAGCAGCGCCGGCGGGCGAAGGAGGCAGCCGGCGGCAGCGGCGGCAGCCCTCAGCGGGGTGTGGCGTGGAGCCCCGACAGCCTGCCCGATGTGGGACACAGCCCCCAGCGCTCTGCAGTTGCCAGAGACCTGCGGAGCAGCGGCGCCAGCGACGGCAGCACGGACGGCAGCGGCAACGCTGTGAAGGGCAACCCGGACAGACATCCTGACGTCCTGGACGAGGGTTCCGTACCTCCCAGCAGCAGCGGCAGCCGCAGTGCACCAGCGCACGCCTCGCAGCGCCTCAGCAGCAGGTGGCTCTGAGCTGCCTCATGTCCCCGGTGTTTGTCGGCCACACAGCTGACAGGGAGAGGATTGTAACGGAAGCTTTGTGCAACGCAGGGAGGCGCGCCTCTTCGTGGTCGCCACCGGGCAGGGCAGCCCGTGCCTGGACCTGCGCCGGGTGTCTGCAGCAGTGGCCGACGCCACAGTCGGCACAGGTGCGCCGGCAGCGTACGCAGGAACCGCTGCTGGTCGTGCAGCTGTTGGGCACACATGCTACTGTCTAGCAGATTGTGATGTCACCACAAGCATGGCCATTGCTCCCTGCAGACCTGGTCATCATCGAGGGCATGGGACGCGCGGTGCGTAGATCCGACACATGTTGCTGCCCCAGACCTGGAAATCTTGAAAAGATCAAGCTGATGCAGAACCGTCGTCCAGCATGCTGAAAGTGTTATCCGCTGCCCTCAGGTGCACACAAACCTCCGTGCTGCGTTCAAGTGCGACGCGCTGAAGCTGGCCATGATCAAGAACGAGCATCTGGCTCAGCGCCTCTTTGATGTGAGTGCCTGCATTGCATCTCGCATTCCAGAGGGTGGCCGGGTTCGCACCTCCGTGCAAATAGTGTTCCGACCTGTGAAAAGCATCCTCAACGAGCTGCCTGACCACACTCAGCATCCTGGCATGCGCAGGGGTCTGTGTATGACTGCATCTGCATCTTCGAGCCAGGGCCGGGGGCATAATGGCAGAGTGGTCATCAACAGCTGCCTTGCAAAAGGCACAAGTGAGGGCTGACGATCTGGTTCACGACAGTATTCGGTGAGCTGCGTTTCTGTACACTTGGGGATGAGATAAGTCGCTGGTTTCCCTTGACTGGGTGTTGGCACGGTTGTGCAAGGCTCTAGTGTGGTATTGCACGCCACATGACACATGCTTTCATACATCACGACACTCGAATGCTGCTCACTTATCACTCTACCTGCTGATCCCATAACTATGCTGCGCCAAGTGCATCCCATTCACCACCGCACCGCGCTCCCGCTCACCGCTGATTGATCAGCAAGTTGAATATGATCTGCGCCAGGTTGCGATTCCTGCAGCCAGTCACGGTCAACGTTCATCTGCTCTCGGACACGCATCCCCATATAGACAGGAAAGGAAGCGGCCCAGGCGAGATGGGCGCCAAGCGACTGGTTGCACTGCGCACATCTCGTCATGGCATTGGCCATCTTCTGTGGTGTACACCGAAGTCACCGGAGTCCCGAAACGAGCATCCCGCAGCACGTTGCCGCCAGCGGCCGACAGCGCCGGCTGTCCTGCCTGCCCATAGTCAGAGGCATGCTCAACGTCTCACGAATCCCATGAGGCTTGCCGGCAAGGTCGGCGTGCAAGCACCATGAGAGCATTGCGCAATGCCCAACAGACGTGGCACACACTCGCTTGCCTGCGCTTTGCGGCCGGCCCACTCCAGCCAGCACATCCAGTGGATGTTGCCGACGCAGTGCGGCGGGCGGCGGGCGTCTCGCGACATCGCGTCAAAGTCCACATAGCCCACACTGTTGGCTGCCGCCCAGTTCTTCAGTGCCGCATTGCGGCTTCGAAGCCTCTGTGCAGACTATCTGCTAAATCAGCAGCCAGTCTGGCAGTGGATGGTGTGACGAACAGAGGTGCCTTGGCAGATGCACATCCGTGGCACAACACGCCACATTCCTGGGCAAAGCGCTTCAGGAGTAGCCTGTGCAAACGCAGCACCTGGACTTGCTGCGCATTGCTGGTGAGTCCTGTTGGCGTTGGCAGGATGATGATCTGGACCCGGTCTCGGATGCTCGACAAGTACTCGAGCCACTCTCGCGTGGGCTCCGGGCTCTTGTCGATGAAACTGACACCAAGCACCTGCAAATGGGTTTGTTGCAGGGTGAGCGGGCCTGATCAAGATGACACCCTCATATGTTCGCTCGCAATCTCAGCCAGTGCAGTGTTGTGTACACAGGCGTGCTTTCCAAGCAGAGTGCAGTCCTCACCAGGGCCAGCGTCTCGCCCGGCGACAGCGTGTCTACGTAGGCTGCCAGATGCTTTGTTTGGTGCTTGAACCTGCAGTGTGGAGGATGAGCCAATGACAACGTGCAACCTAGGTGGGTCGTTGGTGAACACGGTCGCAAACCTCTGCTGGTTGAACGATCAACATGGACTGATGCCCACATCCAGGGTTGCATGCCGGGCGATCGAACACGATGGCACAGCGGATGGTGCCATTAGCTCACCACGCCGAGTATAGGGAGTCTATGACTGCTGGGGGATCCTGTTTGCTACAGCCGGGGATGTCCAGCGCCTGCCTGAAGAAGCCGGGGAGCGCCTCCAGGGTGGGCTCCGGCCGCATGCCCTTGATCTGCTTGGTGTACCTGCAGCACCACCCGCATGATTGCCTGTTGCGAACCGAAGGAGTCAAGCACCTGAGACTCGAGCTGACTCACTGCGAGAAAATCCGGCATGTGCAAGCTGCCCTGCAGAGCTGCAGCCTAGCGTCTGGGGTGTCACTCACGTGGGCGCGATGCTGTAGCTGTCGCCAGAGCTGCAGAGGGCATATCGCGCCATCTGCACCAGGAGAATACTGCGAGCGTCAGTATTGCCCACCATGCTCTCTGACAGTTTCACAGCAAAGAAGCGGCTGCATACTGGGAACAGCACGCACTGTGAAGATCCTGTTGTCGATGGGGTGCCGGGTGCCGCGGAACATGTGGACGATGCGGCCGTGCAGCTGCTTCTGCATCGAGTCGCCCGCCACCAGCAGCCGCGTCCTGGTGGACTGCAGATGCCGCAGCACCTGCGCCGCCAATTGGGCAGCCTCAGCAGCTATGGAATTGGTTTCCTCAAGTGTGAGGCTGGTCGGACTGCACATGTGAGGGGACAACAGCATCCGTGTCCTCTGGAGTGCACATCACCTCGAGTGCAGTGTACTGATGGTAGCTGCAGGTCTTGTTGCTGGCTGGCTGAGGCTGCCACTGCAGCACGCCTGGCAGCTTGGACCGCTTGTCAGGGCGGAAGGTCCCCGACACATCCCCAGCACAACAGGCGGCCCCACACCTGTGCAGGTGTCAGCGACGTTCGTGGTACCGCCAATCCAGCAGCCAATGCGCAGCCAAGCTCGTGGTTCACCACCCCTGGGTTTGTGGCTGCGGCTCTTTGCATGCATATGCATGCAGGTTCATGTGCCGTAGTACTGAATTTCCGATGGCGCGCCACCCCAACACCAGAGCACTGCCTACCTGACCAGGGCTGGCTGGGAGGTGCTGGCTCTGGACGGTGCGGGGCTGGCTTCCAGGAAGGGGTCCCCGCACGCCTCCGCTGGGTCCGCCTTTTTGACGCGCACAAAGCTGCCATTGGCCGCGAAAGGGCAGTCCAGCAGTGCCTCGTCGAACGCGCACGCCTTTGGCTGGCATGTCGGCCGCTTGATCGCCTTTGAAGTGTTTATCCGAAAGAGGCACTGCGGCACACATCAGCAGGCGAGCCATCAACAGCTCGTCTGACACACTAGTGTGCTTTTCGCTGGCTTGCCATCAGGGTTCACTGTCCAGCATGCAGCCCGCATGCTGGTGGTGCATCACATGCAGCGCATTGTTCTGCAAACAGCGCAGAGCAAGCTAGAGCGCAGGCAGACCATGGTTGCATGACGCAACACCACCTTTTTCCTCACATGGCGCGGAGCATAGCGCATGCATGCTGGCTGCTGACCGTCTGCCGCACGGCCTCCCAACAGCATCCACGCCGCACCTCCGCCAAGCAGCAGCAGAATCAGCGCAATCGGGCCGCACGCTGTGGGGTCCCACCTGCCAACAGCCACTGGATGATCAGCATGCATGGCAAAAAATGCTGTGGCACCGCCAGATCAAGGGTAGCTGCCACTGATGCAAGCAAGCTGCGATCACCAGCGCTTGTCACGCCGTGTGCTGGAGCGCTTCCGCTGCAGCAAGGGTGAGCTTGGGGTTTTGTCGGCCATGCCGCAGGTGGTGCTGTGCCAGATCAAGCTTCGCAGCGGCTCTGCAGGAAAGGGATCGTTTGCGGTGCACACGGTGCTCTGAAGATATGCCCCTAGCTGCAGCACCCGTTCACGCCACTGCCATCATTCATGAGCAGGCATCGGCATAACAACAGTGGCTGATCAAATTGTGCATGCCCGCCAGAGCTGCCGCTACATATTTTCAACCACTCTGGGTCATATCTCATGCCCAGCTGCCATGCCTCGCATCATTTCCGCAATATATGTTTCAGCGACCGCCGGTGCTGTGCGGAGTGCAGCGCAACCGCAGGGCCATGCACATTCAGTCAGCCAATAGTGCACAGTTGCATGTTTCAAATGAAATCGCTGCAAGTTTGGTGGCACTATTCGACCTGGCCTGGCAGGCTATCAAACAGGCAGGAACAGCATTGACACGAAGTGTTGAAAGCTGGGCTGAGTGTTGCTCTGTTGCAGCGCAGGGCTGTCAAGCTGGGCGCATGCGTACACCCCCTCTCACAGCACAGCATGGAGCATGCTGTCGCACAACGCCAGAGTCCGCAATGTGGAGGGACTACAGCAAGAATGCAGGCGCTGTGCAAGTGAACTCAAAAGCTCGCCTCCTGGTGTTGGGTCGCTGCCACTTGCGCATGCTCAAACGCTCCTCGGGTTGCGTGTGCCAGCCTTGGACTGGGTGCAGCAGAGAAACGATAACCCTAGACATCACACTGTGCGATCCTGTGCACCAGTATATTGCGCAGGTTGCCATGTCAGCGGCCTCCACCCAGCAAAGTAGCGGACATGGCAGGACCTGATGCAGGTAGGCCTTGCAGGCGCACATTGCCCCAACATACCCCCCTTTCTGCTGCTGTTGGCAGAGGAAGCAATGGTGTGCTGCATGACGACGCAGATCAAGCCCGACAGAGGCGGGATGCTTGGGACGCTGGGCCGGCTGGCTTTCCAGCCAGCCGCGTGGCATGCAAGTGCACGGCGCGTGAACTTCAGGCATGCTGCTGTCTGATTCACGGGGGGTGCTGACACGCAGTGGTTCCACCCTGACTGCTCGCAAGCACACACTGAAGGCTCCGCTCCCCTTGCAGCTCCATGCCGCAGTACATCTTCGTGCCGCGGAACCGCATGGAGGCAGACCGCGATGCCGCCAGAACCACCACAGCAGCAACCGCAGCCGCCAGGGCGCCCGACGTAGCGCCGCCTGAGCAGCCAACAGCACTCAATGTCAGCGCAAGCACTGCGCTGGATCATCAGCACAGCCAGGCAGAGCAGCAGCAGCAGCAGCAAACCACCTTCATACGGCAGCTGGTAATGTCGTTTCCGCGCAGGGCTCTCATTACATGCCATCACAAACATTCAACGCTCATCGCTGATCTTCAACGCTTCCGTTGCCGTGCATACCGCAGGACATCCAGGACTTCGCGCTCATCAGCAGGCAGCGTGTGACGCTGACGCCGGGCCTCAATGTGGTAGGCGGTGTCCTGCGGAGGTTGGCGTTGCCGCCCTGTACCGCGGCCCTGGCTGGACTGAAGCCCGACCTTGCGGCTGCGCGCTGCAGGTGACGGGCGAGTCGGGCGCGGGCAAATCCGTGCTGGTGCAGGCGCTGGGCGCCCTGCTGGGCGGCCCGGCGGTGGAGGGCTCGGTGCGCCCGCCCGCCGACTTTGCGGCGGTCGAGGGCGTGCTGCAGCTGTCCCCGTCCGCGCAGGTGCTGCTGAGCGGTGGGCGGGCATGGCACCCTTCGTGTGCCGCCGGTGGCTTCGCCGACCGTCGGAGGACTCACGGATACGCCTGGCATGTTGTCAGGTGGCTGCTCACCGCACACTGATCCGATCGACGCTTTGCAACTTGCAGACAGCAGCGGCGCGACTCCTGGAGGGCCTGGGCGTGCCGCGGCGGGCGCTGCCGGCGCCGGCGGACCCGGCCAGCAGCGGCAGTGGCGCGGAGGTGCTGATCCGGCGTGAGATTCGGCAGGATGGCGGCATGCTGCGCAGCCGCTGCTTCGTGAACGGCGCCGCGACGTCGCTGCGGGTGCTGCGGGAGCTGGCGTCCGAGCTGGTGGACGTCAACGGCCAGCACTCGGCGCAGTCCCTCAGGTGCCACTGGCAGCAGCCAGCGACTGCGATTTCAAATGCCACACCTGCATGCATCAGCCAGAGGTGGTCGCCGTTGTCAACAGTCAAGCAAGGTTGGGAACGCTGCCAGACGTGTGCTGGCAGAGCACCGTGTCATGCCGCACCGCAGGGACAGCGGCACGCAGCTCGCGCTGCTGGACCGCATCGCCGGGACGCAGGCCGCCGCGGCAGAGTTTGGCGGCCGGCTGCGGCGGCTGCGTGAGCTGGGCGCGCAGCTGGCGGCCATCGATGCGCTGGGGGAAGAGGACAGGCGGGACGCCCTGCAGCTGCTGGTCGACGACGTGAGTCGCATTGCATCCAGTGCAGTGTGATGTGCAGACGACTGCTCAGGGGCGGTGCCGACCATCCACGACGGCCCGCTGGAAGCGGATGCCTGCAAGCGGCCGCTGTGTCGACTGTGCCGCAGCGCTGCGGCGTGTGCTTCAGCCCTGCTTTCATGCAACAGGTGCGGGCGGTGGGGGTGGAGGAGGGGGAGGAGCGGCACCTGCGGGCGCAGCTGCGGCAGATGGAGTCGCGGCGGGCGGCGGTGGAGCGCTGCAGCCTGGTGCGCTGCCGCCACCGCCCACACCCGCTGATCGAGTCGCACAGCATGTTCAGCCTGCGACATGCCAGCTCCTGCAGGGCATCGGCTGTCAAGGACTCCACGTCTGGTCGCCCCTTGACGCATGCTGGCATGGTGTTTTGCGGCCAGGTGCGGACGGCACTGGGCTCGGAGGGCGGCGTCGCCGACGGCATCGCGACGGTGCAGGGCCATGTGCAGGGGGTGCTGATGCAGGAGGAGGCCGCCGCTGCGCTGTCCCGAGGCAAGCGTCGGTGGCTTTGCTAAAGTATATAGATGCGCTTGTAAAAAGATGCCATGGAGCGGGTGATTCTCGACCGTCGTTCGCTCCGCGCGCGGGTGGCTGACTGTTTGGCTTGCCCGTCCCTGCAGGCATGGGTGACGATGATGCGGCTGAGGGCGCGGGGGATGCAGAGGACGGCCGGGGGGTGCGGCTCATGGGGGAGGCGCTCGACATCCTGGAGCAGGCGCAGGCCATGCTGTCCGAAGCCGAGTCCAAGGTGTGGCCGAACACCCGGCAGCTGAGGTGTCAAGCCGCCATGAAACAAGACCGCCCGTTGTGGATAACATTTCGGCGCTGCTCATGGCTGGTTGCTTTTCTTGTGCAGTTGTGTCTGCATGTCAATACGAGATCTAGATGTGCAATGTCGAATCTGATGTGGCAGGTGGCCAGCTACGCGCGCCACTACCGGTACTCGCCGGCGGAGCAGGCGGAGGTCAGCGAGCGGCTGCAGGCCGTCACCCGGCTGCTGAAGCAGCACGACTGCGCCGACAGCGGCCAGCTGCTGGAGGCGGCCGCGCAGGCAGAGGCCTCCCTGGAGACCTGGTTCCGTGCGGAAGGTGCGTTGCATGCAAGTGGTTCGCATCACATGCCTGCTGTTGATCAACTTCTGCCCTTTCCTGCAGACACTCCTTGGCTACCCTGCAGGCGAGTGCTGGCCCGCAGTGATCATACCTGCCGCCAGCTTGCCAGGATTGCTGATGTCGGTGGCATGTTGACTACCAGGGGAGCGTGACAGCATCGAGGCAGAGGCGGCGCGGGTGCGCGGCGAGGTCGCGGCCGCGGCGGCGGCGCTCAGCGCCCGGCGGCGCTCAGCGGCGGGCCGCCTGCGGGCGGCGGTGGAGGCGTGCCTGGCGGAGCTGGCCATGGCCGGCAGCCGCTTCGACGTGCGCATTGGCTGGCAGCCCTGCCCGGAGGTGACGCCCCGCTGATGCTGGGCCATGAAGGTCATCAGGACAGCACGCGGCAACAACTGCATCTTGACAGCAGTGGACCGTTTGCAACGGCTGTGCGCCTTGGCACGGGGTAATGGCTGACATGTTGACACTCCGGCCAGCGAACGGCAGCCAGCATGCTGCATGGCTTTGCCTGGCTTTGTCGTATTACATCCCACAACGATCACGCGCGTGGGTATGCGTCGCAGGGCACCGGGCTGCACGTCGCGTCCGCCCTGGCGGAGCCGGTGCACGAGGCGGGCGGCCGCGCGTACAGCGTGACCGACAGCGGGCTGGACGCGGTGGAGTTCCTGCTGGCGGCGGGGCCGGCCGAGCCGCTGCGGCCGCTGGCGGCGGTCGCCAGCGGCGGCGAGAGCGCCCGCATCATGATGGCGCTCAAGATGGCGCCCGCCGCGGCCGCCGCCGCCACCCACAGCAGCAGCGCAGGCACGTGCCATGTACTGCCTGCCGGGCCAGACTGTCAACTGCGCACATGTTGTCCACAGCAGGGGCTGCTGATTGTGCTGAGAGTCATGTGAGGCGAGAGCACGCGCTGCAGGGGGCGCAGCGCCTGCGGCGGCGCTGGGGGCGCCCATCCTGGTGCTGGACGAGCTGGACTCCGGGGTGGGCGGGCGCCTCGGGCAGCCGGTGGCGCAGATGCTGCGGCGCATGGCCGCGCCCGGCTCCGGCGCCGCCTCCCAGATCCTCTGCGTCTCGCACCTCCCGCAGGTCAGGGTCTCGCGTGATGCGTCCGGGTCAAGACAGCAGGTGCCGGTCACGGCCGCCAAACATGTCGGTTATTTTAGCACGCACAAGCTGCGATGCTTCCAATCTGTCGCTCGCAACCTAGGACATCCAAATGCGTCAGGTGGTACCCAGACGCATGCCTGCACCAACGCGCTGCAGGTGGCAGCACATGCGGACCATCACCTGTGCGTGCGGAAGGACGTGACGCCCGATGGCCGCATGCTGACGGTGGTGCAGCCGCTGCACCGCAACGAGGAGCGCGTGGCGGAAGTCGCCGCGATGCTGGGGCTGGACGCTGATGCCGCACATGCAATGCTGCGCGACGCCGGGAATGCTGGCGGCCGGCAGATCGCCCAGGAAGCATGACTGCATTCGAAACCCGCCTAGTGGCACAGGTTTCATGTAGCAATAATCAGAATATCAGTTTGTTGTCCTGTTGATGTATACGGTAGCTAGGCGTTGAACCGCAGTTTTGGGGAGTGTAGATGGGCAGGATGCAGGATGCAGCGGCGTTGTACCTCAATGTGTCCACTGCCGCATGGCAGTTGTTGTACGCATACTGTAGAAGACACTCTGGACATCCAATGGCTTCAGTCGTGCTTTGATGATCGTTCTTGACATACACGTGCTCGGCTGCATCACCTGCAGCAGGCTGCGCCAGTGCCATTGTCAGCCGCGGTGTCGCACCAGCCGCCACATTCCAGCAGGCACAACCGGCATGCGCACAGCAAATGTGACCGCAACGTATTTTGCATAGCTTTCAAGGCTTTTACACGCGGCAAGCTGCGTGGCAACCCGGGACTGAGGAGTGATCAGCAGCACCCAGGCTGCAGGCGCACAGACATGGCCAGGAAGCGGTCGGCTGCGGGCACTGGTGCCGAGCAAAGCTTCGTACAGCAGCTTGCGCAGACTCTGCTGGCCTCGAGCCCCCATGTCGACCCGCAGGTGACCAACGCCTGATGCTGACTATGCCACTGTCAAGGCGCATGGCCGGCGGCTGATGAGCATCTGCATCTTACAGGATTCTGCTGTGGGCCGGGCGTTCAGCATCGCCGTCGACAATCTTCCAGACGGACCACAAAAGAAGACGCTGCAGGTGCAGTGTGCATGGACCCCTGTTCTGCAGCAGCATGTCACATGCCGCATGTTGAAACGGCATGACACAGTTTCCTCATTTGCTGCAGAGTAACGCAAAGCAATACGCAGCGGCCCTGCAGCACGCGCTAGCGGCAGCTGCAAAGTCAGGCACCGCCCCCGGCCAGCCAGCCAAGAAGCGTCGAATGGCGGCGGCAGCGGAGCCCAGCACAGCTCCAGCAGAGCACAGGTCCGAAGCCGTCGCAGCCCCGCCCTCCGAGCCTGCTGTGCATGACGCACTGGTGGACGACGCGGTGTACCTGCGCCACGTCCAGCACGCCGCGATTCGCGACCGCAACCAGCATGTGACACGGCACGCAGTGGAGGAGGCGACGCACGGCGGCGAGGCGGCAGCGCTGCTGCAGGCGCGCGCCCCGCCGCCTGCCGCGCTGCTGCGGCTGTATGGCGCCAGCCACGACCAGCTGCTGGGCGCGGGGTGCGCGCTGCCTCGCTGGTGCTCCTGCCTTGGTGTCTGGCAATCCGCTGTCCCAGCCTTCATGCCGTCTGGACCTGCTCCCCTCCTGCTGCACTTGCAGCTGCCGGTATCGCTGGCTGGGGGATGGGACAGCAGTTCCATGGAAGGTAGCCACGGCTGCTCGATGACACGGGCTTCATGTGCTGCGGCCTGCAGGTATGGTGCGTCGGTGGATGTAGCGCTGCAGGCGGCGGACCGCTGCCTGGCGCTGGGGGCAGCCCTGTCGCGGCAGTGTGGCCCGGGCGACGACCCCGACGCCGGTCTGGCGGCGGCCGTGGCGCCTCTGATGGCTGGTCTCCGGCTGGCGCAGCAGCAGCGGGAGGCTGGTGCGTCGGCAGAGGCCCTGCACCGGGTGTCGGCCCTGGCAGCCCGGCTGCTGGCGGTGCTGTCGCTGCGGCGGCGTGGCAGCGGCGCGTCGGCCAGCGCTGTAGCAGCGGCCTGGCTGGCGGCGCCGGAGGCAGGGTCCGCTGCAGCTCAGGACAGCAGTGTGGTGGCTGCTGACGTGGAGGCGCCTGCCTCTGAGCTGGCGCCAGCGGTGGCGGCCATCCTGCTCCGCGCAGAGCTGCGGCTGATCCGGGGTGCAGCGATCGCATCAGATGCAACAGACAACGGCGGACCGGCCGAGCCAGCGGCGCCAACAAGCAGCTGGCTTTTGGAGCATGGTCGTCCCGAAGGGCCTGCCGTCAGCGCCGCCGCCGCAGACATGCGCCTGCTGCTTGGGGACAGCGCGTTGCCTGTCGTCCAGCAGCTGCTCCTGGCGGCGCAGCTGCCCACAGCCGGGACCCAAGGCGAGACAGCGACTGCCACGCTGTGGCGTGTGCTCTTCCACGCGTCCCTACAGTCAGGTGCCCTCAACGGCAGCCAACCTGCAGGCTGTACTTTGTGGTCCATGCAAACCGGCACGACAAGCCTCGCCTGCTGTGTGATAGTAATCACAGCAGTCGTCATGGCGCAGGCACTACCCGGGAGGACTATCTGGCACGGCTGTGCGCGGTGCAGCGCGCCCACCCTGTGCTGGCCGCCGCTGGAGCGGAGCACGAGGCAGCGCTGGCAGCAGCACAGGCCAGGCGCACGGCGCCGCCGCCCGTGCTGCTGGCCTGGCTGAAGTCGCAGGCCCCCAGTGCCACACAGACAGGTTCGCACGCTGCACCGGCACTGGCTGCAAGTTTGGGCGTGTTCAGAACTCGGTGGGCAGGCACAGTGAGTATGATCGACTGGGTGCTGGACTGTGCAGGCGTGCTGGCCGCGGCAGCTGGGGGCCACCCAGAGGCAGTCACCGCTTTCCTCCTGGGCAGCGTGCAGCCGGCTACACTGCAAGCCTTGCTGCGCTCCTGGCTCGTAGCAAAGGCGGGGCTGCAACAAGACCCCGCCGCCGCTGGCACTGCCGGCATGGAAGAGGCGGCCACAGATCGATCGATGGACGATGAGCTGCTGTTCTATGTCAGCACGGAGGGCAACGCGGCGGCAGCAGGCACCCTGGGCTCGCATGGTGAAGAGGATGAAGACTCTGACGGTGACAGCGGCGGCCTAGACCTTGCGCAGCTGCCGGGCGATGAAAATGCCTCCAACGGCGAATCCGACGATGACCAGAGCTACGGTAGTGATGTGTCGAGCTGATCACACTGCCATGCGACCAGGCTTTCAACCACTATGGAGGCAGCCCAGCAGGCCGAGCAGATGAGTCATGTGCTGTGCTGTGCTGTGGTGGCCACGTGCACCAGCCCTCTAGCTGCCGGCTTAGACGAAGCGTGCCACGACGCATGCGCCGCTTCAGCGCTGTCACAGCACGCATACTGCATGCTCTAACCGGCACAACACGGTGCGTCTCGGCGGATGCAGCGCATGCACCTGTGGACGCCTTGCACCTGTTGAGTTGGTCTGACTGAGCTGTGACAACCCGTGGTGGATCGTAAAGCAGACCATACCCAGACCGTGAAAGGAGTGCACTGCAATAACCAGCAATAGTACAGCCAGTGCGCCGCGTCTAAACGAGCTTCTAAACAGCTGTGCTCCTGCCGCCGCTGCCGGCAATGGCGGTCGGGCCACATCTGGAGCTTGCACCCCTCACCGACGCCTTGCCAGATTCTCTTGCCGGAGACAGCTACGGTGCCACAGACACGCTTATCGCGAGCAGCTCGCCGGTGCATGACGCAGTCTGCAAGGAGGATTTGGAGCATGACCTTCCAGCCGTGAGCGCCAGCACATGGCAGCAGCTGCGTTATGAAGCCGTCAGGTGGGCTTGTAGTCCTGAATGTGCGCATTGCTGACGCGTGCGAGAGCGCCATGCTTGTGCCGTGTTCGTTGTGTGCGACCCAGGGCGCCGGCGTGAAACCTGCTGCGTGCCTGATCAGGTGTCTGGCGCTGGGCATCCCCATGAGCATGCAGTTTCTGTTCGGCTATGGATCCACGGTGATCTCGCTGATCTTCGTTGGCCATCTTGGTACGCACGCAATGTCGGCGGCCGTGTTGGGCACCTCATTCTCCAATGTCAGCGGGTTTGCACTACTGACGGGGCTTAGTTCAGCCATGGAGACGCTCTGCGGGCAGGTGCGCTCCGCAGATCACATGCTGAGGGCTGTCCACATCGCATCATTATATCACTGCAGTATGCAGATATATGCACCACAACTGGGCAACATCCGCCACATGAAACCTCGCAGGCGTATGGCGCCAGGCAGTTTGAACTTGTTGGCGTCAGTCTGCAGCGTGGCTCGCTGATCTGCTTGACAGCCTTCTTGATGCTCCTACCAGTTTGGCTCAAATTTGAGCCGCTCATGATTGCTATGGGTGCGGTCGCGATCATCTTTTCTTGTGTTTGCAGCTGTAAGACAGTTGCTTGCCGGTTGTTGGGTCCCTGACTACGGGGAAGCAACAGGCACGATGCCCGGCGCAGGTCAACAACCAGACTTGGCGGCAGGCGCCTCAAGATACATGCAGCTCCTGATCCCGAGCATATTCTTTGCGGGTGCGGCTGCCTGAGGCCCAGCCTTGTGGGAAGCTCGAGTCCGACTTCAGTGCCATACATATCTCGTAGTCAGCACACGCTTGACTCACAATGGTGCTGTCCCGTTGCACAGGCGCGTTCCAGTGCCTCCACAGATACTTAGCAGCGCAGAGCATCGTGCAGCCGCAGACTGTTTGCACCACCGCCACGCTGGTCTTGTCGCCGCTGTTCAACTGGCTGCTGATCTACCGCTTCGGGTGGGTTTCCAGCGCCCTGGAACCGTCTACATCTGTCTACATCATCACTATCGTCAGTCAACGCTTCCTGTATCTGCCACGAGCTGACGAAGACAAGCAGTCCGTGTTCCGCTGACCAGGTTCGGTCTGGACGGCGCGGCCTTCACCAACACCCTTGTCACGGGTGTGGAGATTGCAATGCTGCTGGGGTATGTGGTGCACCGTGAGCGCCGGCTCTCTGGATCGCCCGAGAAAACGTGGCATGGCTGGTGAGCCTTGTGTGCATGACTGCACAACTGCAACCGCATCGGAACTCGCCTCACATAGCGGCGAACAAGATAGTGAAGCACGTTATGTGATGGCGTTCCTGCTGTGCAGGTCGTTGCAAGCTTTCAAGGGATGGTGGAGCTACCTGTGCTTGGCAGCACCGAGTGCCGCCATGATCATTGTGGAGTGGAGCACGTTCGAGGTGGGTCACGCAAGTCTACCAGCAGCCAACTTGTGGATGCAAAAGCCTGATGGCAGCTGGGCCTCACGTCTGTTGACATTGTTGTAAAGGGGCAATCACAGTAAGGCTATCGCAGTACATCACAAGTTGAACACCGTGCAACACATGTCGATGCTGGCAGTGTTGGTATGCAGATGATGATTTTGTTTTCTGGTTTGCTGCCAAACCCAGAGCTCAGCACGGCCACAATGGGTACGTGGTGTGGGCAGTCACATCTGCAGCTTGCCAACATACTGGCATGTGCATCGTGTCGAGGTTCCCTTGACCTGGCAAGTCAACCGCCAGTGCTGGGATGCTTGCAGGGTGGCTGTTCAATGTATCAACCTCAGCGTTCCTCATCCCTCTGGGTTTCAGTGGTGCGCACCCATCGTTGCTATGGCCCACGCATGGTCTTGCTGTATGGCTGGTGTTCTGATGACGAGTTTTCGTGCACAGGATGAGGGTAGTGGCAGCACCATGCAGGTGTGGGTCCCATCAGACCCTGCGTCTCATCGTGTTCACGTGTGACATCCCGCTGCAGGCGCAGCATCCACCAGGGTCAGCAACGCTCTCGGGGAGGGGCGGCCGGACGCTGCCCGCCTGGCGGCGCTCGTGGCAACGCTGCTCACGCTTGTTGCCATCGGCAGCATCGTGGTGGCGGTGGTGCTCAGCAGGCAGCAGCTGGGCGGCGTCTTCTCCAACGACGCCGCAGTCATCTCGCTGGGCGCCAGCGTAATGCCCATCCTGGGGGCGGCGCTGATTGGCGACGGGGCAAACGGGGTGCTGTCAGGTGCCGTGACAAGCACGCACCCGGGACATGGCCGCATGCGACTTCCCTGTCGCACTGCAGTCGGGCTGTGAACGACCGTCCGACGCTAATAAGCAATGGTGTGGTAGCAATGTCGAGAGTTGACGGACAACACATGCACTGTGGCTGTCGCAGGGGTGGTCCGGGGTGCGGGGCGGCAGACGATCGGGGCCATCACCAACTTCATTAGCTACTGGATGCTGGGGCTGCCGCTGGCGGCACTGTTGGCGTTTCGCTTCCACCTGGGGATACACGGATTGTGGGGAGGCTTGCTGGTGGGTCGCCTTTACTCTGTGCCAACAACCGGTTGTGGTGATGCTGGCGTAGGCAGATGGCGTCTGGTGATGGGCCCAGCTCTTCATGGTGTAGTGTGTGGCACCCGCCATTGGTTGTGATGCATGTTGCCACCTCCTGCAGTTAGGTGATGCCAGTGTCCCATCGCCGCAGGTGGCAACGTCCGTCCAGGCGATCGGTCTAGGGGTCATCGTCAGTCGATTTGACTGGGCAGCCGAGGCTGGGAAGGCCGCGACGCGGGTGGCTGCCAGCAAGGCGGCTGCACTAGAAGGCGAGGAAGAGGCCAGCGGGCTGCTGGGAGCAGGCGACCGGCCCTAGCTACTCTTGCGATTGTAGGGAAAGCAGCATTAGCTAAGTTTTCTGCACGCATGCCGGCAAGCTTGTTGAGCTGCGGGTGTGTAGCACTCTGCCTGTGGATATGTAGATGTCAAGATGTTTGTTGCAACAACGCAGGCAGGCATTGTGGACTATGTCACCGTATTGACAGGGGATTCGGTTGAATGGCTTTGCACCAAACTAAGCTTATATGCGTTACTGGCAAGACACTCTTAGAGTCACTACAATGCGATCTCCGTGCGGGAACATGGATATATCTGGCAGTACCAAGTAAAAATTGCGCCTATTGCACAGGAGAGCCTGCCTCTGCGTGCTCAAGCTGGCGGACATCCCAAAGACTCGCGCGTGTCGACGCCTGTCTTAGGGTTTGTGCCGCTGGCTATTGAGCACAGGTAGTTCTTTTGGTCCTTCCGAAGCAGAGTGTCAGTCCAGTCGCTGCCTTCAATGCTCTTGAGCTTCCTGAACTGCGCGCCCGAAGTCTCCACTTCGACAAGGAGCGCATTGCTGAGGTCTGCCCCCTCAAAATCCACACTCTCGAGGTCTGCATTTGTGAGGTCAGCGCCATTGAAGATGGCGCCCTTGGCAAAGCTGCCAAACAGATTTGCGCGGCTCAAGTTTGCGTCCTTCCAGATTGTGCCCCGCATGTTCACCTTGTAGAACTGGCCGCCGGCAAAATCCTTGCCAGTCTGATCCTGGAAATCGAAGTCGTTGCCCAGTCCACCGCCGCCTGACACTGCCGACGCACTGAACGAGGACAGCAGCACGGCGGCAGAGGCTGCTGCCGCTGCCAGCTGCACGCTGATGCCAGGCGCCCTTTCGCCATCCATTCGCGCCGCAGCCAGCGGTGCTGACACAGCGTGTCGCCTGGCAGCATGCCTGGAGCCCAACCGCACGCTGCCGCTTCTGAAACATGCCTACGTGAATCAAGCATGGACACACTGACGGTGGCAGTCAACCGCTGTATGGGCGCATTGCCAAACACGTCAGCATCTGCGTTGGATGCGACACATCGGGTAACAAATTACTGCACATTCTGCAAAGCTGCATGCAGCGACTTTCACACATACTGTGACCCACGTCGCTGCGCAGAGCCAGGCTGGGCTGCAATGCCAGTGCTCCCATGCTGACGATGAAGCTTCACAGAAGACACGCAGGAATGTGGACGCCTCGTCCCTGTGCCAGCTGCAGACTGATGGCAATTCAACTGATGTCAAATCCGAAACCAGCAATGGCTTCACGGCGTGCTGCACCTGCCTTGATCCTTCGCCAAGGGACTTGCATCATACTTGGCACTAGAGTCCTCATAAATCGGCGGCAGTCACACACACAGACATAAGCAATAACGGCATGCGCGGTGGCGCAGATGCTTCCACTGATCCACAGCAGGATATCCGCACAATCACTTCGACACATTTGCATTGGCACAGTAATCAAGAAACTGCTGGTGGCTCCAACACATGATAAGCGCACACCCAGCCATCCAATGTATCTGAACCAAAACATGCTCGTCATACCGTACTTCATTGTGAGACTTCAGCAAACAGTGCGGCGAGCGATGAGCGGTGATGTCACACCATGAGCGCCCAAGTAGTAATTTCGTGTCATAGCTATAGCACAGGGTGTGCGTCCAGTACCACGCCAGCGTCTTCATGTCACAACCAACCGAGCTTGCATCCCTGCACGAGCACAGCAACGCAGGCTCACTGGGCATGGAGAAACATGTCTATCGAGTGCAGTGCTGGGGTAGTTTCCTTGTGCTGCATGCTTGCAAGGCGTGGCATGTACCTGCGATGAGATGGTCCTGCACATCGCAGTTGTACTGCCAGATGCCGGGCTTGGACGCCACCAGTTCCGCTGTTCGTGCCACAGACGGGAAGAGCTGCGTCATTCCAGTGTGTTGTTTGTCGTATGTCAGGACCTGCACACATCACATGCAGTTGGTGAAAGTGGTATTCATTTGCCATTGCGCGGTTGCAACGATCATGTGTATAGCATGACACACAACAGATGCAGCCCATCCCACCTGATTGCGGAATACGCTGGAGTGCATATCATTTTCTGTGCCACCACCCAGCAGCATCATCCGAGCTGTGCGGCCCTCCTTCAACGTAATCTGCAATTCACAGATGCGATACCATCAGTTCACGCAGTGCACTGTACACACTACTGCATGCCGACGCATCGCGTCGTTCATCATAGTATAAATTCTGCAAATTTCAATAAATAAATAAATCATTTTGGAAATCGTCAAATAAACATGTTACGAAGCAGTCAGATGTGTGGACTCACGTCTGGCATGTTGCAGAACACATATCCATTGATGGAGTGCTTAAGGTTGCCTTCGCCAAAGCCTTCGTCGGTCTGCACTCGCCACAGCGGGTCAGCACCACATCTATTGTGAAACGCCTGGCAAGCACGGCAGTGCACACGCTGAGAACACGTGCGCACCTGGTCCACGTCTGGGTTGAAGGCCTTGACGTTGGCCTGGAAGAAGACGGACTTGGACTCGTCCCAGATGTTGAAGTACAGCGGCTGCACCACGTCGATGCCCGGGATGGTGCCTGCGTCCAGTGTTTCAGCAGAATCATCAGCAGTCATCAAGGCGGGCGCTCGTGCGGGGCAGCTGAATGCGCAGGAGTCAGTGCGTGCCACTGTTGGGCGTGCGCAGCAGTAGTCCGCGGCTGGTGCTGCGCACCGTCGGCGGCGAAGGTGCCCATGCGGCCGATGGCCACAACGCCCACCAGCCCGCTGTACTGGTGCGGCACCAGGTCCACCGTGCTGTAGTACTGCAGCGCAGGCACCACACAGCTGAGTTTGTGGCAGGCCTGCATAGTGCTGGGAAACTTACGTGTGGCAGGTAGATGAAATGAGTGATGCTTGGTGCTCCATCGTTGCGCAGATATGGTATGTGCCAGCCTTCTCACCGGGAAGTGGATGGTCGAAGGGTCATCGTCCTGAGGCCCTGCCTCTGGCGGCACCTGCCACGTGAGTTAGAAGGTGTCAGCTGCGAGATTACAACGGCGCACATGCCAATGGGAAGATGATCCTGTGAACTAGACTTACCTGCCAGGTGTACTCGAAGGTCACGTCCTGGTCCACAGTTGCTGTGGCCTTGAGGCTATCCTCTGGGATCAAGCCGCCTGCAATGGATTTCAGGTATGCCGCGTCAGACTCTGCCATTAGACGTCAGACTATGCCATTAGACGTCCGCAGGCCACAGAGTCCTGTTCACACGCAGCACTGTGGAAGGCTATCAGGTCACTCACCGCCCAGGAACAGGTTTACACCGAAGGACAGCGTGTTGCGGAACACGATCTTCAGTGTGTCGCCCACCTACATTGCAGGAATGGCTGCGCTCTGTTACAACTGTTAACGGCCGAGTTGCATTGGGGCATGACGATGCGCATCATGGCCCCAGCACCTGAGCATAGACGAATGGGCCAAGCACCCCGAGCATGGGATCGTGTGGCAGGGCAGTCTTGAAGGTTTCGTCGCCTGCAGCACAGCAGGGCGAGTAAATACTGTGCAGCGCTGAGCTGTGTCAGGCAGCCCTTGCAGCACCCGTGCTGACGTGCATCTGACTGTCAGCAATTCTACACAGAGCGAGAGGAGAATGGCCGGCACATGTCCTGACCAAGCATGAACAGAGCGCAGAGCTACACTCACTATATGCACGGTACAGCGCCTTGTATGCCTTCGGCCCCAGTGTGTTATTCAGCCGCATGGTATACAGCTGCTGATCACCCTCGAACTTTTGGCCAGTACACCTGGAGCGGAGTGTCGAGGTGCTCAGACGCAACTGCGAACTCACGCCTGTCAGCTGCTGCAGCAGTGAAGCCAGCAACAGTTTGTGACATGAGGTACCAGTTCGTCATCGTTGAGACAGTTTAGTAGCGCCAGGGATACCTGTCGAGGCCAGCCGGAGCGTAGTTCCAGATATCGTACTCTGCCTGGATGTAGTAGGTCCTCGTGACGGGCACGCTGATAGCCTTGCCCCTGGACGTGTCCCTTGCGACGCTCTCCAGAGACGGCTGCGAGCATACGAAAATCGGGTGCTGCATTGCCTCCGCCCTTGTCAGCGAGCGTTCCTGAGGGTCAAAGCACAAGCGGCAGCCATGCAGCATCCTTTGGATGTCCTTACCAGCTCATTCGAGCCGAAGAGCGCATCGCGCACAGACTGGCCGAACGCAAAGGCGAGGTCCTTTAGCGGTGTCAGCGACAGGCCAGCCGCCAGCTTGGAGAAGGCGCTGCCGTTGGAGCTGGCTGGCCTGCAACATGATGCAGGTCATGTTGCAACCACTGGTATGGAGCTGGCAGCTTGTGCAAGATCAATGCTTCAGGCATGTGCAATAGCCAAAACAGATGGGCTTGTAGATACAACCGTGATCCCTGCTGTGAGAGGCCGAACCTTCCGGTGCTGTAGATGGCGGTAGGGTTGCCAGCGGAGCCGGGCAGGCTGAGCTGCGCCTGCGTGGCATTGGTGATAGCTGGGGATGCCTTGAGCAGCGGCTGGAAGGCTGCCGGCGATGATGACGACTTGAGCACCGCAGCCTGTACCTGCGGCGCATCGAACAGCAGGGCCGATGGTCAGCATGTGAAGACGCAGACAGGCACTGATTAGCGAGCCCTTCAATAGAACTGTATGTGTGCATGCGCAGACCTTGCAGAACAAGTGGCGACCCGCTGCTGATGCCAAGGGCTTACGTCAGCTTGCGGCGTGTTGCCGGGGCCGTCGTCGAAGTCGGCGTTCGGGTCCGAGGGCGCCGCGCCGTTGTCAAACACCGCGGGCTCCGCGCGGGTGGTGGCCAGCGCGGGCGCCAGCGCGGACCCGTCGGCCGGGTGCGTCAGGAACATAGCCTGGGGAGCAGCAGGACGGCACATAGCTGCAGGTGCTTTCTGACCCAAACCAGTACGCTGATGAAACAAGCCTCCCGCATGTCGAGCACAGTGGAGCCAGCGGCAGTGCGGGTACACATGTCGAGTACGGTCGGAGGCAGTGCAATGCAATGAGGCAACGGGCAGGCGGCTGGCGACCCGCACCTCCATGCCGGCGCCCACGTGGTCGGCCACCCTGCAGCGGAACAGCCAGCGCCCCTCGGCGGTGAGCTGCGCGTCCGCCGTCTCCATGTTGCCGGGCAGGAAGAAGAGCGAGGAGGTGCCCTGGCCCTGCCAATCCAGGGTGGCCGCCTCCAGGTTGGGCGTGTGCAGGTCCACCTGCGGGTCCACGACGTGTGCACCCGAGTTGCCTGTGCTCGTTCAGGCTTTGTTGCCAGCCGTGGTTGTGGTGGATGTGCCAGCAGCAGTCTTTGTGACACTGTCAAAGCACGCTGTGCTACATACCTCGTCGCCAAGCGACATGACGTAGAACCTGGAGAGCACAACATGACAGGGAAGTCAGCCCTCGCAGCGTGCAGTCGCATGCAGATCGTGTGCCATGGCACATCAGCACGAGGACGTGCAGTCATGTCAGCTCAGCAGGGTCCTGAAATCACCTGACGCGCTGGCCCAGGCGAGCCTCCAGGCCCGGCATGTTGCAGTACATGAAGCCATTGATGCTATGCTTGAGGTTAGACTCCTGCGTTTGCAAAATGAACAAACATTGGAGCTCCGACAGGAGGGCACCACATGCCTATGTATGTACGATGCAAAGGGCCCAGCCGCACACTCAGACCAATGACACACGATGTTGCTGTCAGCGGTCGGCCACCTGGAACTCTGGGTCATCCAGCAGCTCAGAGAGCATGGTGAGGTTGGAACCGGCGGCAAGGTCAGCCACACTGGACGGCACGCCTTCGGTCGTTGCCAGGTCGCCGCCGTTGCTATTGTTGGACGACTGTGCCGGCATGCTGCTATGGATCTGCAGGGCAGGGCAGCATGACATGCGGTGAGTATGACTAGTACAGGCAAGGTGGCAGCGGAAATGCACATTGACTGGCAGTGGCTTGCTGGTTGCGCACAGCGGCACTATGCCACAACTGCAGATGTGCACACCTCAGGCAGACCCTTGGCTCCCACATATGCCGGACCCAGCGCCTTGTTCAGGTTGGCGACAAACAGCGAGGACGACGTCTCGTCCATGACACTGCAAACATCGACACCAATGTGACATGTGGGGACCTAGCTAGCAAACTGACCCGTCCAATTATAGCCGTACAAGCAGCGAAGCATGCGATGCATCCAAACACCCAACTTGGCAGCGAAACCTGCTCAGGAGCGCAACAAGCTTGCCCACCTGAAGAACATGACGAACTCTCGGTCCACGTCCACTGGCGTGCCGTCAGGGCGGCTGGAGCCGCGGCGGGACACCACGATGGCGCCCACCAGCCCGGCGTACGTGTCCGCCGCCTCATCAGCGTGCGAGTGGTACCTGTTGCGGGCGAGCTGACAATATGAGCAAAGTCGCTGCACCATTGAATGTGCAACATACATCAACATGCGCACATGATGAAACAACGTGCAGCATCATGCACAGATTTGTGCGTGTGCAGTTATTCTCGACACCATCTGTGAGACGCTAGGGTAGAATTGCTTCAAGGTGACAGATGCTAGAGGAACGCACATCCACATCTTGCTGCTGGGCTCAGCCAAACCGGGTCCGGCACGCTCGGGCACATGGTATGAGTAGATGTGTGTCTGCCCGGTCGGCACGCCATCGTCCGCCTTGTCTGCACCTGCATTCATGTGTGCGACCAACAGCCTCATGTGCTGCTTGACATGGACATGGCAGATTCGTGCACAATACATTCCTGGACCGTGGAGCTGAGCATGTCACAGGCATGCTGCAGCAGTAACCACTTCCAGCGATTGCCAGTCCTGCATGGTGCGGTCCGCTCACCAGTGGTGCCGTCATCGTACGGCGAGCCCTCGGAGCTCTTGTTGTACAGCAGCCCGTGGACGTGGATCGTGGTTGGGAACCGGACCTGGTTGCGGAACACCACCCTGCAGCGCGGCGCAGCATTTTTCGTTGGCACTGCTGCATGACTCTCCTCCCTGGTGCTGCTCGTCATGCAGCCAGGGCAGCAGCTGTTGTGCGCCTCTGGTGGCGACAATAGAAACTGCAGGATCACCTGACGGAATCGCCGACCTCCGCCCTGATGACAGGGCCCAGGAGTCCGAGGTGCTGCTCAGCCTGCGTGCGCACCTAAAACAGCAGAGCCCAACGTGATGTTGGCCGTCGTGTGCACACAGATGCAGGCCAGTTGCTGCACACCAGGTGCTCGACTGACGCCATGCGCAGGCATGTTGGGTCTCAGCAGCATGCTCACCCGCTTGGTCTTGAACGTGGCATCTGTGTACTCGACATACCGTGCCTGCAAAACAACATCTTGTTTGTCAGCCACCAACACCACAACTCATGACTCATCCCAAAGCACTCCTGCATGTGATGAGTCCATTTAATCAAGCAAGCAGGCTCGTGCGGTTGCACACCTTGATGTTGGTCCTGCCGATGCGGGCCGGGGTCTTCTCCAGGAACACCAGGGCATCAGGGATGAAGGCGGTCTTGCGTCCAGAGCATAGGTTGCCGCCGGTGGGGACATAGTTCCAGAGACCCTCCTCTGCCTGCAGGCAAGATGAGTGCAGAGGTGATGAAGATCTGTGCACGAAAGCACGTGTCAGCTGCGTCCTGCCCAGCAAGCGGCATCAGCGCCTGGGAGCAATGTCAGAATGCTGCCCTGTTGCAGTGTAGGGGACCAGAACCGACCTGGATGTAGTACGTCCTCTCCACGCCGGTCATGGTGAAGGGTGTCGGCTGGCTGCCCTTCAAGGTGACCAGTGCCTGCGCATCCACCAAGGTAAGATAGACATAGAGGTGGTGATGATGCTATTGCTATCCTGACCGGCAGCCACCAGATTTTCGCGAAACACAGGAGCAGCTGTTGCTGTGCAGGTCACGCAGCAAGTGTGTAAGAGCACACCTGCATGCCAGAGCTGAAGTGCTTGTTGACGTGGCAGTGCAGCAGCCAGCTGCCAGGGTTGTCGGTAACGAGCTCGGCAGTGTAGACCCTGCAGCAGAGCACAGCTTGCATGGTCCGCCAGGCATCTGGCAGCATTTTCCGCTATAGCAAGCCACATGATGCACTGCAGCAGCTCACTTGGAGGGTAGGAGGTTGAACTGGTCGGCATTTGTACCATCCTGGTTGAGCACCTACGCACAGCGAATCGTGCAATTCACATCAGGGTGGCATATGCATGACATCAGGCGCTGACAACTGCCTAGCAAACTGGCAGCAGGTTTGGTTCAAGGACCAGAGCTAGGTGAAGATGGAGAGTCCATATGAACATAGGGAGGAGGGAAGCGCGGCTCACAAGACCGTGCCTACGACACACACACAATGCGTCAGATAGGCACATGACATTCACCGAGAGTGCTTGGAGTTCACAAAGCATAGCCGGTTTGAGCAGTGGGCGTGACATGAGGGCTCACCAGTGAGCGTTGTGCACGTCGACTTCGTTGCCCTGCAGAATTGCAATCACTTGTCTGTGAGTTCCTGTGCATGCTGTCGAGCCCCAGAATGTGGTGTTCGGGTCAAGAGCAAATAAAACAGCAGGTGACTGCTGACAAGCCCATAGAGCAGGCACAACCGGGAGTAGAACGAATCAAGCGCTTGGCGGCAGCCTGTGCATGTGTGGAGCGATCAAACACACCTGGACGACGGTGTGCCACCGCACACGCTCGCCGACGCTGGCATTCAGGCCGCGCAGGTTGCAGAAGATGCGGCCTGCATCGGGGACAAACTGTGCTGACATCCTGTGGGATGCCAGAACTCTGTTCTTTGACATGCTGTCCTGATTCTATGCTTACAACGTCCGCGTCAATGAATTGGCATGCTTACCGTTGATTGAATGCTTAAGCTGCGACTCGGAGAACTCGTCCTCTGAGATGCCATCCATGCCATCAGGACCGCCGAATCGCTTGGCACTGGCCGCAGTGAATGGCGATGCACCCTCGTCCACAACCTGCGGCAGAGTGTTCCCCGCATCAGCAAGAAAAGGGTGTTCAATTCTTTACTTTGTATGCTGTGCTGCATGGTGCATGGGCGTCCTGCGATCCATTTGCGGCATATCACACTTTCCACACCTGGAACAATGTGATGAACTCGCGATCGACGTCCTTTGGCTTGGCATTTGCGTCAGCAGCAGCCGCACGTGTAATGATGATTGGACCTGCATGAGACAATGCAGCACAAGTTTCATCAGGGCACCGACTTGGTGTTTGCAGCGGACGCTCCTGCAGGACTCTGCATCAACACCATCACATCTCACCAAAGAGTCCTGCATTAGCATGTGCCTGCTGGTCCACCAGCGACCGGTAGAGCCACATGGCCGATGTGCTGTTGGACTCAGTTGACGGGCCAGCCTGTTTAGATGAACATGTACAGCATTCATCAACGAATGCAGCAGATACGCTGGTGCTTTCTCCTGGGTTTACTGGGCATGCACATGCAGATGTTGCCAGCGTGACAACATCCTCCCTGATGACACACCTCTGCAGGAACGCTCCATGCATAGACGACCGTCTCGCCGGGGCCCGCAACCTTGACGGCCTGGTGGGCGCTGGACACGACGCCGCCGGGCACGATGTCGATGGGGAAGGTGAGGTTGTTCAGCAGGTGAACCTCCATGATGTCACCCACCGCAGCACGCAGTAGTGGACCCTGCGCAGCAGCAGTGGGGGTCACCATCACAGTGTGTGCATGAGCGAAAACCAGGCAGTTACAACCTGACCTCAGCCAACCAGACGCTTGCTGGCAAAACACTTATGAGGCTACGTTCTCACCATGTTGCCCAGGTGCTCCTCGTCCGCTGGCCTGGCCTGCACATGGCAGACAGCACCAAAAGTTCAATGAGTGCCGCGATGAGTGAGGCGCGCCAGCAGCCGTTCATGCAACGGCAGACCACACCCAGCGCGAAATCAGCATGCATACCCACCAGCTGCTTGCTGAAGCTCGCATCCGTGAACCCCTGGAACTGGGCCTTGACATATGTGGAAGAGTTGCCGCCGCGCGCGTACAGGGCTTCCTCCGAGCTGAGGTCCCGACCCTGGCATGCGTTGATGCCGAGGGGCAGGTAATCCCAAACGATTGTGTTTGCAGCGAGATAGTACCGCCGCGTCTTACCCCCGCCTGCAGCCAAGGCATCAGCAGCCCTTTACATGTCTGCCTGACGGTACATGATCAATGACCTACCGCTCGGCTGTCGCAACCATCGCAGACTACCGTCTTTCAATTGATCATGGACGAGTAAAACTGTGTTACTAGAACCGTGGTCGCCCAGGCACTGGGCTTTGCGTTCGACAGGATGATGCGGATAGTTTTCGGCACATAGGTGGTCCCGAAAATGCAATGCGCCCAAAGGCCACCAGCTCATTGTGATAGCCCACCTGCTTTCAGTGTCCTACTCGCCGCGGCGCCCTGCACGACCAGCGTTGCGATGGCGAGACATGCCAACAGCCGCCACCCCATCATCTAGATATCAATCGATGCAACAACAGCGCTCAATACGTTCCCTTGGCTGGCGTGACAATGTCAACAGACAGGCTGCGAAGGATGCTCAATGAGATGGATATGCTTCCAGTGGCTGCCGCTGAGACGGGAACGCTTCACGCGCTGCGGTGCGAACCTGGCCGGGAGTCGAGTTCCTCACACAGCTCAGGGGCCCCGGGTCATCTGTGTACAAGATGTGGGTAACGAGCACCACCTGCTGTCACGTAGATCAAGCGGACAGTACCATTGTCGTGCGCGCCGCGCACCAAGACGCACCCTGTGCCATGGCACGAGCTGCGTGTGCCCGGCTCGCTTGCCGGGTCCCTGTCTGACAGCGTGCCACACTTTTACTAACGTTTTGGCAGACAGTCGGACAAGGGGCTTTTGATGCAAACCTCGTTTTCAATAGTGCTGGGTCACAGCGCACACGACCAACAGACTGCACGGTGCCCCTGATTCTGCTGATCAGGTGCCGCTCGGCCGCGCAGGCCATCAGGACGCTCACGGGAGACAGTTGAACGCTGTACATGCCGGCAACATGACTCCCGCTGTTGATGAATGGTACCAGTCCTGGATACTATTAAGACGCAGAGGACCCCTGGGCTGACCGAGTGGTCTTCCCGGCAAGACCTACGGACACGATCAGCTGCCGGCGACCGTCTTGACCCACATCTTAAGCGTGTCGACATCACGGCGCTCACTTGGGTACCGCACCACCTGCAAAACACACATCATAGCAATGAATAGCAGTGTGTTGACACATGGCACATGCAGCTGGCGAGTGCACGGACCGATCAAGTGCAATGCGGGAATTCAGAGCAAACACATTGTGGTGCAGCGGCTTGTGCATGTGGCATCCCGCGCCCACACCTGGTCTCCAGCCTTTGGCAGCATTACAATGGTGGGGAAGGTCTTCAGGCCGAAGCGCTCCTGTGCAAAGTCACGGTCCACGTCCGCCTGGAACTTGGCCACCCGCACATGCGAGCCCTGCAGCTGCTCTGCCAGCTCGTTGTACGAGCCCTCCATAGCCTGCAGCAGGTCTCAAGGCTCATCAAGGACTGCCTACTGTGCGCAACTGTGTTGCCAGCCTCCGCTTGGCAATAGCGCGACATCAGAGCTCGCACCCCAGGACAGCTCCCCGGCTGGCATCCGAGGCATGCTTGACAGCATGCAGCTTGCAAGCGTCGAGCTGGTAGCAGGCAATGCGCAGCTGACTGGCGCTAATTGTCCCGACAGGTACCTGGGAGTACTGGCACCAGGGCGCGTATAGGACCACCAGGGTGTCCTTGTCGCGCTGGCCGTCCGCCAGCTTCTCCAGCGCCGCATGGTCCAGGGCCTCCACGGGGCCGCTGGCCCACAAGTCCGCCTGCTCGCCCGCCGCCTGCGCCTCTGCCGACTGCACGACGTTGCCGGAGTGCAGGCCGCACTCCTTGGCGGTCTGGTCCTGTGGCAGCCAGGCAGGCAGGGGCCCCGGTCAATAGACAAGTACTTGAAGCTTGGGGTCTGAGGTTCCATGCGGAGAGTGAGCAAAGACTGGGTGTACATGCGTCAGGCTCCCTCATCAATCTAGCATGCGCCAGCAGCGGTGCAGCAAGCGCACCTCCCACCACCAGCGGCCTTCCCGCTCGTGCTGGTTGGGCAGCACCGGCCGCGTGCACGGCTCACAGCCAATGGACACATAGCCCTGCTGGTGCAGCGTGTTCGTGGGCACACCCTGCACCATGGGATGCTAAGCATCAGCACAGACCACAACATCTGACGGTCAACAGACCCACCTGTGTCGAACACCATACACACATGCCCTGGCAACATGCAGGGAAAGCGCACCATGACCCGCAGGAAGTTCCACGTCTCTGCCGACGACAGGTTCGACAACGGGTTGTACTTGATGAGGCTGCCCTCGCCGCCATCCAAGCCCTCGAACACCGGGTCCACCTGAACAAACGCACTTCACTTGCATGACTCTGTCTGCAGCACGCTTTGCGTGCAGCTGGCAGCACACCGCGCAGCAGAAGCTACTTGCGCCACTACTACTTGTGCAGAGCGCACCTGCACCACAGGGACTGCCTGCCGTGTGCCGGGGCTCTGGTCCTTGCGCTGCCCGGTGATCCAGGCCTTCAGGCCCTTCAGCTGTCGCCGCAGCGGCCGCACCTGCAGATCAGGTGCACAGCTGTTGCCGTGCCTGTATACGGCATGGGGTAACCTCGTTGCCGCAAAGCCCGACAGGGTGTGAGGTTGGACGGTTGCCTGCAACTCACCTTCCGCACACGGCAGCACTCCTGGTGACCGTCCTCGTAGAACGAGAACATGCCCTTCTCACGCACGAGGTCCATCGTCTCCTGAGCGTCTGGGAACGTGTACTCGATCTTGATGCCGTAGTGCTTCTCCACAGCATCGAAGACACGGTATGTCTCGGCGTTCAACCGTCCAGTGTCCAGGCTGCAAGCATTGCATGGTTTGTGACGGACTCATATCCATTGCTTCACGGTTCAGTGCCGGATAGATGGCCATGAGCGTGATAGGTGATTTGATTGCATCGCAGCTGACTCACCTGAACACCCTGTACGGGCGGCCTGTCAAGTGCGCATACTCTACAAGCGCCACATCCTCAGCGCCCGACCAGGCGATCCCAACATCGCTGCCAAAGGTCTTGAGCGCCTGCACGTTGCGCGATACTCAAGGTCAAGCAGGAGATGCTGCTGCTTGAATGCGACTGTACAGAACGACAGCATGCAGACATGCTCAGATGCGCATGCTTGGGACGGGCCTCATGGGGTGTGAACTCACATGGTCCATAATCTCAAGAGGGGACTTGGTGTCCAACTCCTGAGCCGTCGCCTGCCAGTCGATCGTCTCCGTGCGCTCTTGGACCGCTGCAACGTTGATCTGCAGAAGGCAACAATGGCTCACGATAATGAGCATGTCAGGCCAAGACGCATGCCGGAGGCCGAGGAGGTGCATGCTGCAGTGGCCAAGCAGTCAAACACCTGCTGGCGGGACGATACAGAGCACACAGCCGGTGAGCGCTGCTGCTGCTTGTGCTGCCTGCGAGGCTCGGCCGACCGCGGCAGGAGCCTGCTGCCGCATGGCGCGCCTGCAGCCCTCCGCTGCTGCAGTGCCGCCGCCGCGAGCGCCCCCTACGCATGCACCGTGCACTTGTAAACGTCAAGCCAGAAAGTTGTGTTCATGATGCAAGCAAGCGGCTGCTGCAGGAGTTCGCGCAGCTCGCGGACAGCGAGCCGGCTGGCCGAACGTCGGGTGGTGCACTGAGCATGCGGAGCGCAGGGCAGGCAGCCGGCTCACCGAGGGTCCTGTCATTGCCGCCATTGTACTACTCCAGCGAACACTGCAAAGGTACACTGTGCAGCCCTCCGCATGCAGCCGAGCTTTCCAGACCACAAGCTTATTACATAAAGCGCCCGGATCTGATCGGCAGAATATTTCCGGGCCGTTGGCCACTCGTTGGGCGCTCCCTTCATTGGCCCCAATTACACCATCTCGAACGGGGCGCAGCCCCCTGCTACAGGGGCTGTAATTGCCAGTTTGTGCCCGTACACTGGTTCTCGCAATCTGGTCTAACAGTTGTGCACGATTTCGTCTTTGCGAAGGTTCGACTGTCAACGCGCTTGAGTGGTTTTTTATCAGAACTTGAGTGAAGCACTGTCATCAGCTTGCTGTCTTCCCCTTGCGAAGGCGTCTGTCACGTCCATCATCTTCATCAGTTGACCAGCACTGGATTTGCACGAAACCGCTGCTGCTTGTTGCTGCCAACCCATGTCGCTTCCGGCTGCACTGGCAGACCCCAGCCATCAGCAATCATGAGGATCATCCTGTGCAACGTACTCCGACATTTGACCATTCTGATCATCTCGGCGCTGGTGAGTGGAGCAGGGAGGGCTGACTGTTGCTGCTTTGTCTATATCATATCAGTTGACATGATCTGGCGCTCCGGCAGCAGGTGTACAGCGTGGCGGCGCAGAGCGAGCATGAGCAGCCTGATATGCTGCATGGTGACTGCACCAACGCCACAGCACTGCTCGAAGGTATGCACTGGTATCGGGCACTGACCAGATCATTTGCGCTTGCGCTCTTGTGCGCTGGACAAGGTTTGTGAGCTGTTCCAGGACTGCATTACTTGAGGCGCAGGTCATGCATCGCCTGTGACGGCCTCTCGACCGCGTGTCTTGACAGCGAAGTTTGAAGGCAACTTTGTGGACAGGCGTACCGATCCGTTCTTCTGGCTCCGTGATGATTCCAGGCGAGTGTTTGTTGGCGCCTCATCAGTGTAAAGCGCTGTCCAGGCTTGCAGGGCCCACCTGAGGATGGCAGGGCAGCAGCACTCGAGTGACCACATGCCGAATCACCGCAGGAAGAGCCCAGAAGTGTTGACACATCTGATGGAGGAGAACAACTACACTGCAGCGGTCATGGCGCCAACTCAGGGCCTGCAGGATACATTGTTCGAGGAGATGAAAGCGCGCATCCCACCCGAGGAGACATACCCAGCCCAGGTTGGTTATTGGGGCACATGGAACTGCTGCTACCTGCTGTTGGCCTTGTGTACAGTCCGTCGAGAGAGGCAGGACTACATATCTGACCTGTATGGTCTCGCTACCGCAGCAACACGATGGGTTTTGGTACCACAGTTATCGGGTGGCGAATGGCCAGTATCCCGTCTATGCCAGGTGATGCTCAACCCTGACGCATGCATGCGTTTCTGGAGGTGTTCGGACCACGGCCAGCCCTGCCAAACTGGTTTCCACCCGCCAAAATGTGTCTGCTGCATCAGGCGTCAGCTGCCACCCGGCGCTGGTTCTCCTACCATTCATGACGTCATGGATGCCAAGCAGCCGGAGCAGGTGCTGCTGGACCAGAATGCTGTCATCAAAGCGGCTGGGTCTCAGTTCCTGGGCGTCGGCGCCATCTCGGTGCGATGCACCAAGTGATGCTGCCCACTTGCGCTCCAGCGGGGTCTGTGGTCTGTGTGGCAATCTTAGCATGCAAACCTCAATCTGCTATGAATGCTTCCCCTTCAAGGGCTGCAGAGAACAGTACTCCCAATAAAGGGGAACCACAGTATCCCAATCACGCATGGACAGGTCTCTCGAAACGGTGTGTGGATGGCGTACACCCTGGATCTCAAGGGAGATGAGGTGTACAAGCTCTATGTACGGAATGTGACTTGGGCCGGGGGCAAGGCCGTCAAGGCGCAGACATTGGGCCCCATCAACAATGTGGCAGGCGGCGATGTCGTCTGGGCTAACGACAATACCACATTCTTTTGCGTCACTCAGGTACCTGCGTACCCTTGTGTGCCTGACTACGACCCGAAATCTTGTGGTGACTCTCCTTATGCAAACCATTTCCTGCAGCTGGCACAAGAGGCTAAATGCAGAGCTTCCACCCTGAACCTGTGCCTTGTGGATGCTTATGATGCAACTGTTGCTGGCCCACCTCTGCAGGATTCAGCAAAGCGCGCCAGCACATTGTGGCGCCATTCAGTGACAGCACGAGGCCTAAGCAAGCCGGTGATGATCTACAATGAGACCGATGCGGCATTCAGCATTGGGTTGCAACCATCGCGCCGAGGCCGCCACATTTTCTTGTATAGCGCCTCGTCCACAACAACAAGCGTCATGATGCTGGATGCCGACAAACCGACAGGTTGCTGCACATGCTCTTTACGCCCCAGCACCGTCAATCCTTTACAGCTGCTCCCTTGATGATAGGGTGCAACCCTGTCGTCTGCGCCGGGCGAAACTTTTCAGGTGTTGACCGTGTTGCCACTGTTGTTGTGTGTTGCTGGCAGAACCCTGGCTGCTGCTGCAACCGCGTGTGCACGAGCGGCAGATGCAGCAGGTGCTGGACTGGGGCGGTCAGCTGTTCATCCTGGTGGCTGACCCGGCACGCCGCAACGGCGAGTTGCTCACCGCACCTGTAACAAAGGCAACACGCACATCGGTGTGTCATGCAGTACACTGCTGTCCCCTTGAAACCACAGTTTTCAATAATCAGAGGTCTGCATTGTGGGCCTCCTATGTCCTCCTGTCACATCCAAGTACGCTGGGCTGCACCGTGCTGTGCGAAACTTGACGGCAGCCATCTTGCGGGGGCGCAGGTGCTGATTGATCACGATGTGGAGGTGCAGCTGGAAGGCTTCACCATCTCCGAGCGTATGTCTTGATGCCCGCTGTCAGCATGTTTGTGTTGCACACAGCTGCCAGTTGCTGCTCGGTCCCCCAGCGGCAGCATGGTGTGGTGCCCGCAGACCACCTCACGGTGCTGGTGAGGGAGAGGGGCGCCGTCACGCCCGTGGTGTACGACTTGCCGGTTGACCCCCAACAGGTCCGAACTGCTGCTGCTGATCCTTGGTCGCATCTGGAGTGCCAGCATCGGCGTGCTTGCTACACCGCGACCAAGACGGTATGTTACCAGACGGTTCGAGTTGTTTGACATGGTGTCGAACGACAACAGGCTGTCACATCTTTGGGCAAGGGACGGCTGCTGGAGCTGCCCGAAGATGGTGCTTCGGTCGGCTTCGGCGATCTTGGCCCATTTGCCAGCAACGTCACGCGGATCTCCTACAGCTCCCTGGTCACACCGCCATCCACCTTCGATTTCGACCTGGTGTCAGGTGTGCACCAAATGTTAGTCTGCCACGGTGGCGCATCATTTGTATCACAACTGACTCTGATGCACATTCGCGACTGCTGGGGTGATGGAAGATTTGACTGAGATCCTATGCAACGTAAACGATGACAGGGAAGCGGCAAACAAAGCAGGAGCAGGAGGTGGTCGGCGGCTACGACCGAGAGGCATACCAGTGCGTTGCTGCCGTCCCTGCCGCACCGCCCCATCAAGCCACATCTTGAGACGCCACAAGCCTCTGCTCATGCTGCAGCTGGTGCTCAGTTGCAGCTGCAGCAACATCAGAGCTCCCGTCTCTTGCTGTCCATGATTTGTGCAAGAGCGCAACCCTCCCTGTATCTGGGCGCAGGGCTGAGCGCGTTTGGTCACGGTCGCCAGATGGTGTGGAGGTGCCCATCTCGCTGATGTACCGCAAGGACCTCATCCGCTTCGGGGGCGCAGGCAGCCCGCTGCTGCTCGAGGGCTATGGGGCGTATGGCATCGCCATTGACCCCTACTTCAACGCAGACCGTCTCTCAATCTTGGACAGGTGTGCGGAGTCAGGTTACTGGCACCGTCAGCCTGCAGACGGACCGCATCCTGGCACGTGACTGAAGCAGCCGCAATCCAGATATCATAACCACTGGTGGTGCAGGGGCTTTGTCTGCGCATTTGCGCATATCCGGGGCGGTGGTGAGCTGGGCGCGTACTGGTACCAGGTCAGCGGCAGACATCCTGCGCTGACAGCTCATCATGGGGGTGCCGCGCTTGCGCAAACATGTGATGTAGTGTGACTGTCATGTCTCACGCCTGCATTGCCATCGTGTGTGACAGGATGGCAAGCTGATGAAGAAGCGCAACACGTTCACTGACTTCATCGCGGCAGCAGAGCACCTGATAAAGGTCTGAGCCCCCCCGCTACATCTGGCTTGTCATATTTGCATTCTATGAAGATGCGGTGAAGGTCGAGCGCAGTGTGCAGCGAGACAACTGCCCCCCAGCGCAAGGTACTCAGCAGCCGTACAGCAGCCCCCTCAGCTGGATCACCATCAGCACGGCGGCGCCCGAGACATGGCGCCGCCGCTCACTTGTCCTGCACATTCCTGTGTGTTGTTCACCCTCTGGTGCAGCCTCCTGCGCGCACCAAAGGAGGTGTGACCAGTCAGGGTGCAGCAGCTGACATCCAGATAAAGCAGCCTCTCGCCAGCAGCACCGGTGTGTCTCGATGCTGCACAGGAGGGGTACACCACCCCGGAGCGGCTGGCCATCGAGGGCCGCTCCGCCGGCGGCCTCACCATCGGCGCCCCGGTCAACATGCGTCCAGGACTTTTCAAGGTTGGCGCCCGCGACGCTGGCTGGTTCCGGTGGCCGACCCGTGGCCTGAGTCCTTCAAGATGCACATGGTGCTCCGCCTGGTACGCCCGTCGATTGTCCCGGGGTGCGCTGCAGGCTGCGGTGCTGGGCGTGCCGTTCGTGGATGCGCTGACGACGGAGCGCGACCCCACGCTGCCGCTGACTGTGGGCGAGTGGGAGGAGTGGGGTGCGGCCCGCAGCTGACCCCCCTTGCTGTGTGGATGCTGTGCTCCTGCACCTGAGATGCTGGCATCTCCTGGCATAGGTGCTCTGCAAGCTGTGCACCTGAATCCCACATCTGGTTCATGTGCAGGCGACCCGCTGCACAACAGGACGGCCTATGAGTACATGAAGTCGTACTCGCCGTACGACAATGTGAAGGCGCAGGCTTACCCGCACATGCTGGTCACGGCAGGGCTGTCCGATCCTCGTGTGTCCTACTGGGAGGTGCGCTGCGCCACGCCATGGTCAGTCTAACCCTGCCAGTGCATGATGTCCTTAGGAGCCAGTGCCGACTAGTGCTGTGCTCTCCTGCAGCCGGCCAAGCTGGTAGCCAAAATCCGGTCGATGTCCACCAGCGACCACCTGCTGCTCTTCAAGGTGAGGGTCGCACCGCCGTCCTGATCGACATCCTGCTCCTGGCGGCAACCCCGCACAGCTGCTGAGCACCGTGGCTGCACACCCCCGCAGTGCCACCTGGAGGGCCACTTTGGCTCCAGCGGCATCTACGACCGGCTCGAGGAGGTGGCGCTCAAGTACGCCTTCCTGCTGCACGCCCTGTCAGCATGCCCAGACGGCGGTCCCGATGCGCAAGGGCAGGGGTACGACCATGCGTTCCTGGCAGCCGTGGGCCTCGGCATCCTGGTCCTGCTGGGCGGTGAGGACTGTGCCACTGACTCATCGCTGTAGTCCAAGTTGGCGGGCGCTTCTGCGCGCCGCATGCACTCAAAGTCTTGCCCGACCTGCGAGAGCGTTCGTAAAGTGTACGTCCTTCAGTCTGACATGAGGCATAGTGTCCGTCATCGCAGGTGTGATCGCCTGCGCCTGCTTCTGGAGCCGTACACGAAGGGGAAAGGAGAGCATCAAGGAGGTCACGCTGCGCACGTTTCCGCAGGTGCATGACTGCCTGCCAAGGTTGACGTTGCATGGTGCAGTTCCTGCTTGTCTCTATAGCATCAGGCTTTCGGACCAATCATAAAGCAATTGTGCCCGCAGCGCGCCGGCTTCGCAAAGATGGAGTTTGAGTCCCCGGTGCCAGATCAGGCTGGGGATGCGCTGCCGGCGACTGGACACAGCCAGCGCAAGCAGCCGCCCCTGCAGCAGGACCAGCAGCGGCAGCAACGACAGCAGCGACAGCAGCGACGGCCCGAGCCAGTCTGAAAGCTGGCCAAATGTCGGCAGTCTAACAGCCGGCCAGCGGCACGTGGTGACAGCTCCTGAGCGGGCTTGATCCAAGTCAAGCCGTCAGCCACCAGCGCCTGGGAGGAAGGCTTGCCGCCAGAGCTGACAGGTGAACTGTGGTGCTGATCGTCCTGTATTGCTATGGCATGTGTGTGCATGACCTGAGGGCGGCACAGGCCATGACCGACTGACTCTCGACATGCAGGCTCTCGCAACATCGGGTGTCGGGAGTGTGACGTGAGCTCAAGCTTTTCACGCCCACGAAATTAGAGCACACACGCGAACAAGCAAGCACATCTGCCTTGTGTCCCTATGTCACACTCAAGTTCCACTTATGTAAGTACGTCAGCGACTACTTCCGGCAACAGGACGCTGTTGCCTGTACTGACTGCACGGTACGGGCGCCACTCAGATCCGGGCATCAGCCATCCAGGACACCAGCTGCGCCCTCCTCCGCCTCCTGGAACCGCGCACGCCCGCCGCTTCGGCGCTGCATCCGCGCAGCTGCAAGGCTGTGCGTGGAGCGATGCTGGGGGCCGTGGAGTTGGTTTTCACCAGCAGCGGCTGCGAGCCCCGTTGCGTCAGCGACAGTAGTTTTTCGGCGACCGCGTCATTGCAGTCGGACTGCAGCGCCGCGACTCACCTCGACATTCTGGAAGAGTATTCCAAGCCCGGGTGAGCATCTGCCGCTTTATTGCGGAAAGTTGCGACCCTGCCGACTACTGCACTTTCGCGAGGTCAGCGTGTTCCGCTACCGCGTATGGTGCCCTGCGACGAGTACGCCTCGCAACCTTGGGCGGAGTACGGTCGCATCAGCTGTGTCATGAACGCTGATGCCGCTGTACAGATGACCGCACCCAGCACGGGTGCAAAGTCACTTGCCAGGCCTGTCTGCGCAGTACAAGGTTGTCGGCTGCACGCCAAGGAGAGCTTTTCTACAATCTCATCGACGCTGATGGGCTCCAGCCACATGAACCAGCGTGGCATTTCAACGATACAGCTGTCTCCAGGGGCCTGTCTTGTGCTGCAGGGCCCGCGATTACCCGGACCACACCCACATGACGGCCGCCCCGCTGCAGCTGCGCAGCGCCGGCTCCGCGGATGTCGATGATCTGGGGTCGATGCAGCCCTCTGGAGGTGCCACGGCTGCATGTGGGCGGTCCTCGGGCGGCAGCGCCTGGCCCGGCAGCCATGACCAGGCGCACAGCCTGCTGGACCCGCTGCAGGGGCACCAGCGCTACACCTACGTGCGAGATCTCCACAGGTGACACTCGTGGCCACACGCTGCTGATGCGCGGCCTCTCACCATCGCAACGGAGCGTGGTCGGGCCAAGGTTCTGTGTGAATGCTTGCTTGATGATCAACCATGACCAATGTCTGTGGCAACCGTGCAGGGGCGGCACAGCCTTCGTGCAGCTCGCACTGGATCGCGGCAGTAATCAGCATGTCGCAATCAAGTTTCTGGCTCGCTTCGGGGCGGAGTTTGACGCCCGGACCGTCGCGCGGGAGCTGGCGAACCACAAGATGTGCGCGGGCCACCCGCACATTGTGCAGCTCAAGGTGCGGCTGGGTGCAACCCCCCACCCGCCGGCGTGACATCACTCGCCTCACAAGCAATGTCACTTCTTGGATTCACCACATGAGCCGGGTGCCGCAGGAGGTGTTCCTGACGTCGCACTACCTGGCCATCGTCATGGACTACGTCTCGGGCGGCGACCTCAGCCAGCTTATCGACTTGCAGTGGCAGCAGGGGGTGCGTCCCGACAGGCCCCTCCTGTTGCTCCCGACCATATTGTGTCGACGACACTGCCCCTGTTGCTGGCAGCCACGAGTGGCAGTGCTGGGGTTCACGCGCCGCCGGCGCCTCGGGCGCAGGTGGCGGGCATCGCGGAGGACCACGCGCGGCGGTTGTTCCAGGAGATGGTGGTGGCGGTGGACTACTGCCACCGCCTGGGCATCGTCAACCGCGACATCAAGCTGGACAACCTGATGCTAGACACCAGCGCCGCCTCCCCCACGCTGAAGATCTGCGACTTCGGTGAGGCTCGGCCGTGCGGCGCATATGTTGTCAGCGGCGGTCACATCGACTTATTGGCAGCAGCAACGGCTTGCGCGGCCTTATGAAGTTTTCATCATGCTGCTGCAGGCTTCAGCAAGGACGAAGCCGGGCAGTCTATTTCGAAGTCCACCTGCGGCACCCCTGGTGACAGCTGTTCCTGTTTCAACCAGCAACAGCTGGCTGTTTGATAGATGCTATCCTGTTGCATGTCAACACAGGGTTGAGCGTGAGCTGCTGACGATTCTCCTTGTCGTGCACAGAGTACATGGCACCGGAGGTCCTGTTTGAGGAGATGTACGATGGGAAGGCTGCCGACATCTGGTGCGCACACCACCCTGCTCGGCTGGCACCTGTGGCGCCGTGCGCTGGGGCTGTGCTGGGCCGTCATGCCAACCGGTGTCTGTGTGCACTCACAGGTCATGCGGGGTGTCGCTGTATGTGATGCTGACAGGTGACTGCACTTCCAAAGCATCCGTGCATTCGTGTCATCATGTATATTGTACCACGGTCATGATGTACAACAGCGGTACAAATATACAATGATGAGGGGCGATCAGTTTGGATGACAATGGCTTGACCCATGTGCTTCGCCAGGGAACTTCCCCTTCGTGCGGCCGGAGGACGGGCAGGACAAGAGCGTCCACGCGATGCAGTCCATGTTCACGCGCATCTCGCGCGGGGACTACATGCCCCTTCCACACGTGGGTCCCCGCCTGTTGCCACCGTCTGTGTTGCGCCCCTTACAAGACCCCTGTTTGGTTTGGGGCCTGAGAATGAACCATGTCCACCCTGTGTACACGGGCCGTGCCTCCGTGCCTGCATTCCTCACTGTCCAGGCAAGCACCCATATGTTGACACGTTCGCGTGTTGTTCGTGCGCAGCTGTCCATGGAGTGCCAGGACCTGCTGCACCGGCTGCTGCGGCCGACGCCGCAGCAGCGCATCAGCCTGCCCGCCATCATGCGCCACCCCTGGGTGCTGAAGGACCTGCCGCCGGACCTGGCGGGCACCAACGCCCGCCTCCTGCACCTCGCCGGCCGCGGCATGCTGCCCGGCAGCTGCGCACAGGTGGGGGCCGCGAGCGTGGGGTGTACACAAGTGTCGCTGCTCCTCACGTCTGCCTGGGCGTATGGGTTGCAATACAGAAGGCCACCGACATACTGACCTCATTGTGCAGACCTCGGGGGAGTTGGTGGCCATCGTGGAGGCCTGTGTGCGGGCCCGCGTGACGCGCGTGGTGTTCAGCCGCCCAAGTGGCAGTCCCAGTCCGGTGAGCACAACACCGTCCCATGCAGCCGATGCGGCTGTGCGTGTTCGGACTTCCTTCCACACGCGGTGTGCCCCTCGGCCGCCCGATACGGGCGCCAACACCTTTTCTTCCATACCGCAGGCCCCATCGGCGCCGACCGGCAACCCATTTGTCACGCAAAGCGACCACGAGTACGAGCCACCCACAAAGTCTGCCCCACCGCCGCCGCCCGGCCGGTGCCCGGCGCCAACTGGGCCCGCGCACCAGCAGCAGTGGCACCCGGCACAGCGCCAGCAGCAGCGCCCCGGGCAGCAGCAGCGCTGGCTGCAGGGCAGCGGGCGGCCGCCGCTGCACGGCAGGCGCAGCGTCAGCCGCATGTCCATTTGAGGGCCGCAGCAACCCGCGAGCTTCGCCACCCAGCACACACCATCACCGCCAGCGGCAGGCTGCCGCTGGGCTGCCATGCTTTCAGCACTGACCAGGGGTTTCTTCATAACTAAGGGTTGTACCCTGCCAGGCTTTCCATGCGAAGCACGGGCTCGGCCGAATGCCGGTCAATTTTGTTTGTGGGAGTGGCTTCAGCACCATTGTTTTCAATGCTGTTGAACTTTGCACCTTTGGGGGTGGGGTCGTTATTTGATTTGAGACAGCGGAACACCAAATGCAGGGATACAGCAGACGAACCCTGCCTGTTGCTTCAGTTTCGTTGGTTGGCTGGTGCCTCAGTACACCTTGCCAAGCACATAGCAGCTTCATCAATTGCACAAGATGCTGACAATCCAAAATAGGTTTGTGCCCTCCTCAAAGCAGCTTCGAGCGTGTCACCAGTAGTCTATCCAAACTAAACTCTAAGGCCCGTCTATATCCTCAGCAACAGTCTTCCTGACTCCAATGTATGGCGCACATGCGAGAGGAGCACTTGCGCTTCACCTCAACTCAGAGCTCCATGCATTCACCCGTCGAGACCCCGAGCACCTAAACTACAAGCGCCTGCCAGTTCCAGTTTGCCGCTTGTAAACAGATAAATAGCCAGAGCGATGGTCTGTGCCATATAGCTCAACTGGCGCTGGATGTTGATAGTTCCAAGCTGCCAACCCAGCTTGATCCTTAGTGTTCACCTCGTATAGCTGTTTGATCAGGGGATCCTTCCCCAATGTTTGAGGACACACAATGCCTTAATAATACACCTGCAATTGCTGTTAACGCCGAGGACCTGCATTGAGCTGAAGACATGAAACCAAGCTGGTACGCACCCCACCACAACATTGCAGTTCTAGAGGCAGGACAGCAATCATAACCAAGTACTTGAGCCGCCTCAGGGCTATACCATGGCTGGGGCGACAGTGACCGTGGTGAGATTGCCAGTGGATGTCAACGCTGCAGCCGCAGCTCGAGGGTGACAGAGCCCCTGGAGTGCGCGCTAGCAGCGGCACGCCGCTGCCGCGACGACGTCAAGCAGCTGCTGCGGGCTCTGCACGCACCGGCCGCCGCCAAAGTCGCCGCTGGCACGCCCTGTTGCGGGCTGCTGGGCGCACTCGGCGTTGAGCGCGGCGAGGCCCGGCGGCAGGTCGGCGCGGAACCAGGCGGTGGCCATGACCTCGTGCAGCTGCGCGCGCAGGCTGACGTCGGGCTGCAGCATCCAGCTCAGCAGCTCCCGCGCGTCCTCTGATATCTGTGTCCGGGGGACAAAGCATGTGCGGCAACATCAGCAAAAAGCAAGTCCTTGCATTGAGTGCACGCAGAGGACCTGAGTCCACTTGCAGGTGGCAGTCAGAGGCATGGAGATGAGGGCGCTCAGTTATCGCCGACTGTGGAAGATGATGTACAATTGCAGCAAGGTGAGCCCCTTGGTCACCTCCATGAGCGGGGGATACTCTGCCTTCAGGATGCGGCCAAACATCCTTTGCACGGCCACCACCTGCAGAACCAGCCGTCATGTAAGCCTCAGCTTCCAGCAGACGGCCACATGCAGGCAGGTATGTGGCTCGCAGAGTGAACACCGATGGTTGGCAAAGCGCATGCTGGCTCGCCTTTGGCACCACCTTGTCGCCAGGCCGCTTGAACGGGAAGCTGCCGCTGAGCATGACGTACAGCGCCACGCCCGCCGACCACACGTCCGCCGCCTTGCCGTCGTAGCAGTCCTCAAACAGCACCTCCGGCGCCATGTACTCTGGCGTGCCTGCACCATGCATTGGACCCCTGTCAGACTCTGCACATGCTTGCAGCTTTGACGCCGTTCAAATGACGACTGCATAGAGCTCTGTGCTACGAGCCCGCGGTGTGCTGTGCAACCTTGACACACGCTGGTTCTGAGGGTGTCGCCGCCTTGATGATGTCTGTCAGCACATCAGCACTGTCGGGCCCTCACCGCAGGCGCTCTTGCTGGACGAGTCGTCGTCGGTTTTGGAGTAGCCGAAGTCGCATATCTTGAGCGTCGGCTGTTGTGAAGCGCCATGCAGCAGCAGGTTGTCCAGCTGCAGTGCGCGACAGTATGTGTCAGGGATTGGATGAGGGTCCAGCAGCGCATCCCCGCTGACGCCTGGCACCGGGGCAACCAAGCATGGGCAGCCACGCTTGCACGCAGGAGCGCCAGCATCGACAAGTCAGCCGGGGAGCGCACCTTGACATCGCGGTTGGCGATGCCCAGGCGGTGGCAGTAGTCCAGCGCCACCAGCAGCTGCTGAAACAGGGCGCGGGCACCGGCCTCTCGCAGGCCACATACCTGCACCGCAGCCTCTGGCTGCTAAATCAGACGCGACGTGCTCGTGCATGACGGGGTGAGCTCGAGATGCATGTCTGCGCAAGAGAGCAGGGTAGGCTGCACCCAACATAAGGCAGCAGACGGGAATCAGCAGCTGGTGTTGGGCAGGACAGCAGCGGGATCTGAATACACACCCCGCGGGCCTTGCGGTCGTCGATGTGCTGCGACAGGTTGCCGCCGTCGCAGAACTCCATGACCACCGCCAGGTGCTGCTCCGTCAAGAACACCTCCTGTGGGGCGAGAGGCGCGGCCAGGTCTCAGCGCCACTGATGGTCATATGCTCAGCAGCCAAAGCGTGCACATGCAACAGTGGTGCTCTGACGAGAACATGTTCTGCTACATCCGCAGGAGGGCAGCAGCAGGTCGCGGTTCCCTCGAACGTGGTCCCAACCTGGAGCTGCACGACGTGGCTGTGGCCGGCGCAGGCGCGCTGGTTGAGCAGCTCGCGGCCGGCCGCCTGCGCGTCGAAGCCCTTGTCCCGGGGTATGAACTTCACGGCCACCGGCTCGCCGGTGAGCGTGTCCCGGGCCAGCTGCACGAAGCCGCAGGCGCCCCTGCAGGCGGATCACGATGCGCTGCGGGAATCTGCCGTCAGACCAACATGCGGCAGACTGTCAAGTGCGACAACATGCGAGCGTTAGCATGCAGCAACACCCGCAGCAAAGACCTCATCGCATGCTGCCCACTACACACCGGTCGATGTCTGCCAGCTTCTGGTAGCGGGGATGGCCAGCGAGCGGCTCGACCAGGTTAGCGCAGCCGATGGCGCTGCGCCTGTGCACGCTTCCCGCGCTGTCATGGCACCTGCGGCCATGCAAATGGGCAGTCATACATAAGCATCAACACAGGTGCCATCCTATGGGCGACTGACACACTGTAGGCCTGTTCGACCGTCTGATACGGGTTGCTCGTCAGCCAACGACCCTCGACATGCGTATGTTCCTTGGCGATGCGAGCCGTGGCACCTGCTGAGCGGCCGCTCGCTGAGTCTGGGCGAGTGCTGCGGGGCATGCGCGTCGGTCGTGCGGGGCTGCGGCGCCAGGGGTGGACCGGACAATCCCGACACCGGTGGCTTCTCGTCGAGCGCCGCGGCGCCATCTGGCTGTGGAGCGAAGCGCCCTAGGAGGGGCATCGACGTCCAATGCATGCTGCGTTCCAAAATGGCGTCCACGGTGGCCACCGACTGATGCTGCGCCGGTCCAACCTTTTGCAGCGACCAGCTGGCGAACCGAGCCCCGCTGCCTGTGTCGATATGTGCAGGTGAGGCTGAAGTTCGCAATGTGTCGGGTGGGGAGGAGTGCTGCGCAGCGCGTCGGGGCTTGATCCGCCACAGAAGCTTTTGTTTGATGCGATGATCCGCCCCGCAATCAGCTTCGCCGATTCGCTTCGGTGCCACCTCAGCCCTGGAGAAGTTCTTTCCAGGCCCTTTTCGATCACGCGTCAGTCCCTCTTGACCACCCAATTCTGCCGCCAAATAATTGTTTGCATCACAAGCGCCATCTTCACGGGAATATACATCAGTGCTGCAACGCGCCACGGCGACAAGCTGATGTCATGCCGGCACAGCTGTGGTGCTGGCGGCTGGGTGTCGCAGCAGATCGCCCAACCTGCCTCCGCTACCGTGCTGGCTGTCCGAAGTGTCGTCGTGCTACCGGGATGGGCATGTGAGTGCCGCTGATCACTCGATCTGCCAGTCGATTGGCGCCATGCCCGCCCCGGTGAGCAGCTTGTTCGTCTTGGAAAAGTGTTTGCAGCCAAAGAAGCCCTTGTTTGCACTGAGGCCGCTGCATACATAGACACACACAAACGCCATTGACTACAGATGCATATTTGAGCATGGGTTGAATCACGCTGACAGCTTCCACAAGCGCTGACCAGCATACCTGGGGTGTGCACACTTGAGGACATGGTGCTTGCCAGCGTTGACCAGGGGCTCCTGCACAAATCAATGCCCAGTGTCGCCGAAGGGCATATGGAGCAACAACAGATACATCAGGTGATGCATGTGCAGGCCCTGCCAGTGAAGCCACGTATGCTGCTCTCCCAGATCCGCGTGCACCTTGCTCTGCGCGGATGCACCCCACAGCAGGAACACCACGCCTGTGCGGTGCCTCGAGATGGCCTTGATGGCCGTGTCTGTGAAGGTCTCCCACCCCTGCGTCGGGGTGCCGAGTATGAGCGGGTGGACATGCATTCGAGCAGATGCAGGGCGAATGGCAGCCACCGGCAGCTCGTGCTAGACGCCAGCACCCACCTTCTTCTTGTGGGAGTTGGCGTTGTGCGCACGCACTGTCAGGCTCGCGTTCAGCAGCAGCACACCCTGCTCCGCCCACTGCACAGGCAACACTATGCTCAGTTCAGTGCCAGCGACTGTGCGGATCTGTGCCAATTGTGCGCAGTCTGCAAGAGCCGCCACCTTTTCTCGCACGTTCCACGAGTGCGGCGGCACAGCATACCTTCAGCAGGCAGCCGTGCTTGGGCCGCACGCAGCCCAGGTCGGTGTTCAGCTCCCTGTAGATGTTCTGCAGGCTGGACGGCACGGGTATCCCCTGAGGCACCGAGAATGACAGCCCCATCGCCTGTCCCGTGTTGTGGTACGGGTCTGCGGCCAAACGCATACTTGCTCTCAGCGTTGGCATGGGATCATGTGACCGCCAGCACATCCTGCCAAGTGAGTGGGTCTGGGCGTGCTGCAGGGCATCACCGCCGAAGGGCAACCGAACAGCACATGGTGACGCACCTTGGCCAAGGATGACCACCTTCACCTTGTCAAACTGGGTACTGTTCATAGCCCTGCAGGAACAGGCTGCATCCACCATCAGAGAACTAGGCGGCCGATTGACAAGTGGAACCCTGACAAGTTGTGTTTCTTGCCTGCAGATTGCAGCAGCACACGCTGCATGCATGCAGTCGGGCCATTCACCTGAAGATCATCTCCGGCGGGGGATACACCGAGTGTGCCTGCCGTTCCCCGTCCAGGAACTTCTGCAGCTGCTTGAAGTACGGCTTGTCGAACTCGGCGCCCATGTGGTGTAGCCAGCTGGGCTCGATCAGCAGTCTGCTCAGCTGCGGCTGCTTGCCAGCGGCCGCTGCGGCTGTGACCACACCCTGTGCCGCCTCCAGATTCCTGCTTGGCCCAGCACAGAGTCAGACACACACACACCAGCCTCACAGCCACAGTCCAACATGGGTACGACTGGCGGTGCCGTACGGACGACTTCATGCAGAGCACCCTGGTGTGCGGTGCCCGGGGCCCGCACCTGGCTGCACCCGCATGCCACTCCGCCAGCAGCTCCGGTGTGGGCGCCTCCTCTGCCTCCTTGGCACGCTGCGCATCTGCCGCGCCGGCTGGGGTGGTGACTGGCGCTGGTCCCGCCGCTGCAGCCGCTGCGCCCCCCTCAGCCGCAGAAGGCGCTGCAGCCTCAGCAGGACCGGCCGTCGCGGCAGCCGGGCTGCGGACTGTGGCTGAGCCCCACATAGCCTGCTGTGACGCTGCCGCAGCGCTGCTGTTGCTCTGCACTGCATCCGTGTCCTGCACATGGTGACGATCGCAAAGTTCCGATCCTGCTGCACACGATCCGGTTTGCCTGCAAGCGTGTCGCTGTTGCGGGGCTGTCATAGCGATGCAGACCGACATCCTGAAAGAATTCGGAAGCGCAGCGAAGCAACGCACCTGTTGCGAACAGGCAATGGCTGTAACAGTCTTTGGCCGCTTCTGCACTGCTCCAAAGAATGCATCGATTGTGGCCCGCTTGGGCATGGCGGCAAGACACAGCCTTGGATGGCACAGGTGCATGTGACGCTGATCAACAAGTGAAACGCATCATCGCAGTGCGACCGTGAGCTGGGCAGGTGTGCTGATCCAACTTCACCCTTCGATGCAACGTTCAAACCATGTCCAATGATGCATCACGTCGGAGCCATATTATCACTTGCATGGACAAGGTTGGTACGGTTGCTGATTGTAATCAGAGCATACTCCTGGCCAAACAGCAAGCGTTGACTGTCTTCCTCAGCGTCAGCGATACGAATGAGGGATGGAGGGTGAGGTAGCTAGTAGTACTGTAATGCACTAGTAGTTAATGCATTGGAGGTGAGTGGAAGCTATGGAAGGCGTTCATTAGAGTACAATTTTAGTTTCCCACGCAGTTGCCATGTCTGCCATTGCAATACGATCTATGGTGGCAAGCATGGCCAGACCACAAACAAACAGGTCTCAAACAAAAGTCGAAGTGTTTTGCTGCATTCAAATTCCCAGCACAAGGTGCGATTGCACATACGGTACAGTAAACAACAAGGCTGAGTTTCGGTTTAGCAAGCATAGGCCTGACACCATTGCCAGCTGGCTCACGAGGGGAGCCCGCTGCCGGTGGTGTTTGCTGCCAGGCGATAAATTGGCGGGTTAGTCACGCGTGCCGACGTGATAGTTGTATGAAAGCCGGCCACGGCATTGTAGGGCTACAACCCAATACAATATAATTGCAAGCAAGTGTGCAATGAAGAGCGCCCCAGATATGAGCGGCAGGACCACTCTGTGTCATTTCTCGGCCAACAGGCCTCCTTGCATCACGTGTCAGTATTGCCACAACGGTCCCAGGCTGTAATCGAAGCAGGCTCCACTGGCCTTCTCCGGTGACGTATGCTCTGATGCGTATGATCCTGACAGGCTCCACGACACGCTGCACCTGCGAACGACTCGCCGGGCGCGGCCGCCGCTGCAAAGCTGTCGACGGCAGCTGCGCTGTCCCAGCCGCCGCTGCCACTCCCGCTGTAGCTGCCACTTCCATGATACGCGGTTGCTGCCCCATCTAGGTCCATCACAGCAGCATCGGCATCGATCAATGCGGGAGACCCCTGCAGCTGTGGAGCCAGTGCTCCTGTGCCTGTCTTGTCAGCTGGCGCTGTGTATGCCCAAGTCGCTGCTCCCTCCGCTGCCGCCGGCATCCCAGTGTTATGGTCCAGTGTCGCCAGCTGCGGCTGGCTGGCCTCTGGAGGCGCTGCAGCAGCGGTGTCCGCAAGCGACACTCGAAAGACAAAGGACACGATGTTTGCCGCGGCCCACACGGCAGCGCCTGGCAGCTCTGCCATGAGCGCCCTCACAAGGTTTGCTGCATTGGGTATCAAGCTGCGGGTGCACAAGAAGACCACTCAGTCGCAGCAGCGGCAGGAGAATCAGCCAGGCGCTGCATGGGCAAGACATTGCAGGGACATCTCTCAAGCGGATGCGAGAGTTGCAGCCGTGTATCTGGGCACAGCACTTGACTGCCACACGGCCACACCTGGGGTCCTGCGGCCCCCCGGCGGCCAGCCCCAAGATGAGGCAGCCGATCATGCCGCCTGGCTGCTCGACCAGCCCGCTGATCTGTTCGCCGTTTTGCGGCGCTGCTGGCATTGTGGGGATGGGGATGCACACGAAACGGCCCGCCAGCAGGCGACCAGACAGCGGCACGAACCCAGTCGACCTGCATCGAGTGCACAGCTGGAATCTCACCCACGACACATCGCCAGGCAGGCTTGCAACCTGCAACGATGCTGTGCAGAAGATTGTAGAATTGTCAAAGAGCACATGGTTCGTGGGGTCTCACATGCCAACTGGTACCAACTCCGGCCGGCCCGACACAAGGCAGGGGTAATGCTGTGTGTCCATCAGCGACGTCGTCATGAAACCCTCGGCAACCAGGTTGCTGGTTGCCACCGTAAGCTCGGGGCTGCCACACAGGGCAAGGCTGCAAAAGCACCAGCAAAAGGTTTCAATCGCTTGCAGAGCAGCGTGTATGAGTGCTGCGGCTGAGTTTATCACTAGTTGCTGAATGCACATGCACGACGATGGTGGTCTGCCGCATCAGAATCGGGTGTCAACATGCCTGACGTACGCTGCGGAGGGGAACAGCGCCTGCACGGCCGCGGCAAGCATCTGGTTCGACTCGCCATTGGCGAACGCTGACGCCAGCTTGCGCGCGAGCGCGACCAGGTCCATGCAGTGACTGCCGCGCCGCGTGCGCTCGCCTGATCAAGGTTGCACCCTGCAGGCACCGTGCACAAGGGTTCGCGCACAGATTTTGCCACTAGCGTATCCAGAGGATGCCAATCATGTGGTCCGCCGGTGGTGCCAGACATCCGGGCACGGCTTGCACACTTACGCCCATCAGAGTAGCATATCTTACATAAGCCCTCTGCCAGCCTCGCCGACGTCTGTATTCGTGTGCGTGCGGCACGCACAGCCGTGCGGGTCGCGTCAGAGGCGCGCTGGGCAGCGGGCGCGGTCTGGCGAAGTAACAAACTCAACTTCACTTTCACGCGGCGGGTTCGGGCAGCAAACCCCTGCGCCAGCAGCGAAGCGCAGCTGCCACAACCTGAAAGACGCGCTGGCAAGATGCTGTTTGCGAAGGGTGCGTCATGCGATCACAGGCTGGCGCCGCGGAAGTGCCGCTGGTGCGGTGCTGCAACACCACGTGACACAGATTCCAATCACTGCGTGATCAGAGTGCATCGGGCTAGATTCCAGGGTGGCTGCACTCACGGGCCCTTCGCTCCGGTAACCGTGTGTCATACATACAAATCAGTACCAACCCGGCCTGTCAACACCTCAAACGATCGACCGGTACACCGATGTTCCCCTGACACCACTGACTCACACTGTGGCAACTACTGATCACCACAGGGGCGACTCATACCTCAAGTTTGCCTAGCCTTCTTGCCTGTCGCAGATTGTTTTGCCTTCTTGCCGTTGTCAGGCAGCTCCTGCTGTGCAGAAGCGTCCGCCGCCCCGTCTGCAGACACCCTCTTCCCCTTCGCGGGCGTCCTCTTACGCTTGCTGCTCCCCAGCTGCCGCCTGTCGGCGCCCTGCGCTGGGTCTGCAGGTGCGGTGCTTGCTGCGCTGTCACGAGGCGGGGCCGCATCCGTTGCCGTACCGTCAGTGCCATTCAGGGCGGTTGGTACTTCGGCAGCACTGCCCGCTACAGAGCGTGCTGCAGTCGCAGCTCCGTCTGCCACCTCTCCGCCATTCTGCTGCCGCAACGGCGTCACTGATGACGGCGGCAGATTCAGTGCCGCCGCTGCTGAAGCGCCGCCATCCTGGCCCGCTGCAGTGTGGGCGCTCACCACCTGGCCATTTGCCGCGCTGGGAGTGCCGCCTGGTGGATCGGTGGCAGGCGCGGCTGCCGGCCCGGCGCTGGGCGGCAGCAGCGTGTTCATGGAACCCAGCGTGTAGTCCAGCAGGTAGGCGGAGCGCTGCAGGCGGCCCAGCCGGGCAAAGTGGTTCTGCGTGTAGACCGCGAGCCCGTCCAGCAGCTCCGCGATGCCCGGCACCGCCAGCAGCGCCTGCCACGGCCGCCGACACAGATGCTGGACACCCTTTTCGCTTGGAGCTTGTGATTGACGCCAGCACCAAGCACCCTGCTGTCCCATCTCCGCATGCCACAGATCGCCAGCGATATGACGGTGCAGGTGCCAGCCATTCTGGTGACTCGCAAAACTGCACCCACCTGCGGTGAGTGGCGGCGCAGGATGGCGGCCAGCAGCGCCTGGGCCGCATGGCACAGCCGCGAGTTGGTGTTCCACTCGCGGATGTACTCCAGTGCGGCCCGCAGCTGCTCCCTGCGGCGTCAAACACAACCTTGTCATCAGGGTTCAGCCTCATCAGCAGGTTGCAGCTTTGCTGCATATGGGTTGGCGAGACCTGCCACAACAAGCAGGTCCATGTGTTTGAGAACGTCACGGCGAGGACAATCAAGGATGGTCACTTGTCCCAGGAGGCTGCAAGCGACTCGAGGACTGCTGCGCTGGCGGCGGGCCCTGCGGTGCCGCCGGCGCCGCCGCCGGCGCTGAGGATGGCGTCCACGACGGAGAGCAGCCGCCGCGGCTGCCGCATCTCGAACGCCAGCGCTGCGGCAGCTGCGTAGTCCTTGCTCTGCAGTTGCACAGCACAGCGTCAATCAGCCGAGTCTGAAGCGGCTATAGCCATCTGGTAGTCAGCAACGGACGCAAGTACCACTCTAAGGGACACCCTGCACACTGTCAATCAGCTTGGTGCGATGGAGAAGCGTGTTGAGCCGACCTGCAGAGCGTTGGAGAGGTCCTGCTGCTTCAGCACGATGGCGGCCTCTTCTGCCGCCGCTTCCTCCTCGTCGGCTGCGGTGCAGTCCTCCCATATTGCGACGGTCGCATCAGCGGCGCCGGTGGCCAGCAGCCCCTCGCCTGCACCGCCCACGGCCAGGGCCCACACCTGCGGGACCCGTCCCCAGAGCCACAATCAGCTGCTGCAGCGTCCTATGCATTGTCATATGCAAAAGGCTGCAGGCGCATGTTTCAAACCTTTGGGAAAGGGGAGGCACACTGCAACTGCACAGCCCAAGTTGTCCGTGACGTACCTTGCCATCATGCTCGTCGAAGGTTGAGATGCACTCAGCATTCCGCACGCTCCACAGCTTCACCAGTCCGTCAGCACCCGCACTCAGCAGCTGCAGAGGCAAAACATCATCATCTGCAAGGCCGCCCTGACATGCATTACAAGCAGAGCACAACAGACGCATCTCATACAGGGTCACAGCTCCTCTGGCTGTGCAACAAACAGCCAGCAGCCGGCGTCAGCGGGTCGCGTGGCGGCAGCGGGTGGCCACCTGGGTGCCGGCGGACAGGAAGCAGCAGCGCAGGGCGGAGGCGCCGTGCCCCTCGAAGGTGCGCAGGCACGCGCCGTCCGCCAGGGACCACAGCCGCACCGTCTTGTCGCCGCTCGCCGTCGCGAGCGCCTGCACATGTGTCATTCCCCTGTAGGGCTTGCTGCCCACACTTGGAGTGACAGATGCACATGGGGTCCAGGAAGCGATCAGAGGTCCTGCGGCCATGCAAGCGCATGGCAGCGGCGTCGCACCTGGTCGACGGGCGAGAAGGCGGCGTGCCACACGCCGCGCTTGTGCCCGCGCAGCGTCAGCACCGCCACCAGCGACGGCAGTTTCCACACCTGCACAGTAGACGCCATGTGATCACACGCAGATGGATCATGCCTACTGTGCAGGTGTGCGTGCGTCCAGACCTCCGGCGGTCAGCCCAGCGATCATTCTAATGGCATCAAGCCAGCCATGATGTTTTGGTGGCCGATGCTACTGCGTGTTGGTCGCAGCTGGCAGTGCTACTGTCCATGCAAGGGGATGTGCAGATCGTACTCAGCCGCAAGTTCGACTTCGACTACGGGTTGCACATAGCATGGGTTCACCTTGGCAGTGCGATCCTGGGAGGCTGTCACGACGAGGGCATCGTTGGGCGACACTGCAACGGCATTGATGTCCTTGTCGTGCGCCGCCACCGCCGCCGTCACCACCATCTGCACAGGGCTGCCGGCATCTGGGGCGTCAGCCGCCGCCAGCGCTGCTACCAGATCCCATACCTGCAATCGTGCACACGTGATGACATGCTTCATGGCACTGAGGGCTTCGCAAGGCTGACTGAGCCTGACGTAAGGCGCCCAGGCAAAAGGCGGGGCAGGCAGTCACCTTCAGCAGCTTGTCAGCGCCGCCCGATATCATGAACCTGGGGCCGCGGCGGGAAAAGGCCACCGCACTGACCGCAGCGATGTGACCCTCCCCGACACCTGCAGGTAGGAGATTGCTGGCTTTTAAAGCAGTGGGATTGTTTTGCACCACTGTGGCGGATGGTCACTGCCTCGTGCTCCGCAGGGGCAGCCATACGCCAGGGAGGCAACTGAGCTGTGCGAGCAACAGGAGGGTGCCGGGCTTGTCAGTGCACCTAGGCAGCGGCCGCTGGGCGCCTCCCACAGCCGCATGCTGTTGTCCTTGGAGCCGGACAGCAGCAGGGTGCGCGCGGCGCCGCCGCCGCCGCCCGCTGCCGCCACCTCCAGCGCATCCAGGGTCAGCACGATGTCGGTGTGCCCCTCCAGCGACAGCGAGCAGCCCAGGTGCTCCTACGCAGCACAGGAGGTCGATCCTTGGGAGTGCATAAGCCATCATGCCCGCGACAGTTTGGAAGGTGGCACAGAAATGAGCCAGTTTAGGAACTGCTTGGACTGCCCGCTAGCAGCACAGCAAATGTGAATTGCGTGTAGCAGCACCAGGTATGCCGCGCACCATGTCAAACAGGCGGATGGCGGGGCTGTTGGTGGCGACGGCCACGTGCGTGGGCGCAGCCGCGGGCCCCACGAACCGCAGGTCCGTCACCTCGTCGTTGTTGCCCACCAGCTGGTGCGCCACCGCCAGGCTGTCACCCTGCAGTTTGCGAAGCATGACATAGTTGTGAGGAAGTGGTGGCAATGGCCGAATACACTGACATCAGCATCAGTGTATCATCAGCGCTATGCACGTCAGCTACACAGAGCACATCAGCATCATGAGCAGCTCAGCGACGATCCAGCTTAATGATCTTCGCGTTGAGAACCGCACTTCAGCAAACAAAACCACCAGGCCAGCTCACCCGTGGCTCGAACGAGAGCAGGCGGCAGTCGCCAGTGGCAGCGACAAGGCCGCGAGCGTGTGGCAGCGGCGCCAACCACGTGATCTCGCTGCCCGCTGCAGTGCTGCCGCTCCCCACTGACTGCTGCTCATACACGCACCGCTGTGTATCTGACCTGCAGGTACAGTGTCCACACTTTGCAGACTGATCGTTTTGCGAGTGTAGCAGCATCACGCTCGCTCAAGAGCTTGACTGTGTGCACGGCGAGGGACTGCACCATCGTGCGCTCAGCAACTGCTGCACCGTGTGCTCACCGCCAGATGCGCACTGTGCCCCGTTCCCCTGCTGTCACGAAGAATATCGGGCGTTTGGCTGTGGCGGCGGCCTTGCCGGCTGCCTTGCTGTCGGCTGTCATGCCGGGAAAGGCCGCGCCTGCCGGCAGTGCCACCACTCCTGCAGAGACCCAGTCCACCTTGTCTAAACATCGAAACATCAAGGCCATCAAAATATTCTCCTGGACATCTCTTGCAATACGTGCACACGTCGGCCAGCCCTTTCAAAGCAGCGTGAAGCCAATGTCACTTGGAGACAGCAAGCTACTGAGTCCTCACCTTCCACAGACTCGTGGATGGGTACAGTGGCCAGCTTGGCGTGCGTGCGCAGGTCCCACAGGTGCACCGTTCGATCGCGGCTGCTGGACAGCAGCGTCCAGTTGTCGGGCGCCAGCGCCAGGGCCGTCACCGCGCTGAAGTGGCCCTGGAGCGATGCACAGAACGTCCACGCTGCTCACGCACATGCGCTTGTGGCACAGTGCATGAACCCTTACACAGGATGGCAGGGATGTTGCTCCACCTGATGCCTACACATGGCGGTGTCAGACGCACCTTGAGGACTGCGATGCAGGATTTATCCACAAGGTCCCACACACGCACTTCTGCGTCATCGCCGCCCGACACCACCGTCAGCTGCTTTGGGTGGAACAGCACGCTGAAGACAACGCCCCTGCAATGTTGCAAATGCATGGCTCTGGCCTACTGCCAGCGCTCAGAATGCAGTGACCTGCTCCCGGTAGTTGGCATCTGGCATGAGCGCGTGTGCCCATTGCCAACATGCATGTGCATACTATGTCCCACACTTCAGCTGAGCAAGCTGCAACACATCACATCTACAAACTGCCAAAGCAAGCCTACAGATTGCTGAGTGCAACAGGCAGCAACACGGCAAAGCTGCCGCCCATGTCATGCATGCAAGCTGTGCTGGTGATTGTGCGGCGGTGCCCCATGTCCTGCAGCACCCACGCACGTGTGGCCCGTGAAGACGTGGGTGCAGTAGCCGCCGTCGGTGTCCCACACCCGCACCGCCCGGTCCGCACCCCCGCTGGCCAGCAGGCCCCCCGAGCCGTCCACCGCCATGTCCGCCACCGGCGCGCGGTGGCCCTGCGGTTGCGTGCGTAGGCCTGTTTGGCAGCTGGGCATCGTGGTCTCAAGATCAGCTTGTGTGCAGACGCGCCGTGTGCACGCCGCACACGGGTTGATGTACTTCCTCGAACCAGCAGCCGGAGCACCATGGCTGCCGTATGCTGCGTGAGCATCGGCCTGTTTGCCCGTGCTGATGCACACTTTCGTCCATTCAGCGATGAAGTAACATAGCATGTGTTCCACACGATGCTGGACCGCCGGCCAATATGCGCCGCTGCATGCCGAGTGACCAGCCTCGCGGCAGACACACCTTCCACGTGCGCAGCGCGCGTGCTGATCCCACATCCCACGCCCGCTGCTGCAGGCTGCGCGAGGCTGTGTAGATGCGGCTGCCATCTGGGCTGTAGGCAAGCGCGGTCACTGGTTCCGAGTCCTGCAGTTTCAAGCAAAGTTGAGTCCTTAACTACTTGGCACTGCGGCTCTTGAATCCAGTTGAAGGTAGTAACACAGGTTGGCTCACCCCAGGAAGCGTGTGCAGCACGGCCCCTGTCGCTGCATCCACCACCTGCGCCGCAGTCAGACGGTCGATGCTGGAGGACAGCAACAACCAGCACGTTCACCGTGGCATAACAGTCTCTGAAGAATGCGTTCAATTGCACTTTTCCGTACACCGACCTTGGTTTCGTCGCCACATGCACATGCCAACTGCGAGCCGTCAGGTGAAAGGCGGGCAGCGCCGCCAGTGTAGAACACCTCAAGCTTCGTTCGAGGCCGGTATGCGCGTTTCAATCGTGCTGTACTCATGTCGACGCCTTGTTATGCGTGAAGACTGCGGGTGCGATTGCTGCGTGCATGATGGTGTTCAACCGACATGATGCCAACAGTCACTGTGCACCCTCCATTCCACCAGCGTAGGGTGACCCTTCTGATTTCTGCTTGTAATACAACGACTTCTGGCAGGAACAATAATGATTTAGGTTCGGCAGTTGTCGCAAATGTGCAAACGCTGCAATTGCACCTCGGCAGTCCGCTGGCATGTTCCCACCCAGGAGCATGTTTGCACCGTGCAGATTAGACCGTATGCGTTGCTGTGGCAGAGTGAGGGGCAATGCCGAGAGCAGGCTGATCATTTCCCACAGACGACGTGCATGAGCATCCCAGAATGATGGCGATGGCGCAGGACCTTGTGCCACATGCCTGCTGTTCAAAATCTGCAAGAAAGCATCAGCAGCGGCACTCCCGCAGGGCCTGGCCGTGGGATCCCATGGCATGGTGTAATCCAGCAGCAAAGCTCGTGATGCACATAGGCAGAGCAGCTGCTGTACACACGCTGTGCCAGACTGTCAAAGGTCCCGCTCCCGCTCTCGCCGGCGGCTGGAGCTCCGCTCCTCCCTGTGGCGCTTGCCACCCCTGCAGTAGAACCGCAGCACGTCAGATGCAACCCTGCCGGCTCGCTCTGACCAGGATCTGACCATGCACACGACATGAACCAGGCTTGGGAGCCAATGTGCCATCAACAAGCCACCTGTCGTCCACCTCGCCGGCCTCCCGATCGTGGCGATCGCGCTTCCGGTCGCCCCTGCAGCAACATGCGTGCAGCACATCACATGCAGCTCCCATACAGAAGTACAGTCCACGCTCGCAGGGTGTTGCATGGTGGGCTCAGGACTTAATGCTTGTGAATGCTCTCCGCAGCAGGAGCAGTGCCCCTTTCGGTGGATTGACAGATTTGACACAGTGATCATCACCGCCCTCTGGCCGCTGCCGACGAGGCAGGACAGCAGCACATCATGGGAGTCGGGAGGATCTCACCGGTCGCGCTCGGGCTCCTTGCGATCACGCTCACGCTCACGGTCGCGGTCGCCCCGGTCGCCCCTGTCGCGCTCGCGTTCGCCGCCCCTGTCGCGCTCGCGCTTGTCATCGCCCCTGTCCCGCTCGCGCTTGCCGTCGCCCCTGTCGCGCTCGCGCTCGCCGCCCCTGTCACGCTCCCGGTCCCGCGATCGCTCGCGCTTGCTGCCCCGGTCGCGCTCCCGCTCGCTCTCTCTGCAGCAACAGGGCATGCGGGGGATGTGCATGACATCGCTGTGTTGCATTTGCCAATGCAGCTGCTGGTGACGGTGATCTGACTGCAGGGCGATGCACGTCTGGCTGCGGCAGCGGGCATTTGGCAACATGTGGCACAGGGTGGCAGGGTCACCTCTCTGAGCGCGAACGCTCGACGTGCTCACGGTCTGCCCTGTCGCGCTCCGAGCGCCTGTCCCTCTCCCGGTCCCGGTCCTTCTCCCGGGCCCGCTCCCGCTCCCGGTCCCTGCACAGTGTATTGTGCAGCCACTGTGCTGGGCAGCACTGGCAAGGCAAGCCTGGTGCGCACTCGATGACATCACCCAGCTGTGCAAGGGTGTCCGCTGAGTGGTCAGGTGCACTGGTGTGGTGCTGCTTCCTGCTCTCACCTTTCCTCTGCGCCAGACGACACCGGCCACTGCTGTGCAGACGCGGGCGGCATCGCCGGCCGCCGGTCGTCATCCCTGGGCCGCGGCTCCGGCCGCCTGTCATCCCTGCAGGCGGCGTGGACAGGGACCGATGTGAAGTGCCCCACACGGTGGACAGCACCAGACCCCATGCCATGCTGATGTTGAATGCATATGGGGTTGGACACTGTGCACTAAGGCTGGAACTCAAAACAGTCCGGCTGCTGGTGGGCACCTTGGGCTGGGGGCCGGTGCCCGACTGGGCGGCTCGGCCACTCTGCACAGCGCAAGCCAGGCAGATGGACAGGGATTTCAGCTGCAAACCATTCGAGCACGTTGATGCAGCATGGGCTGCCTGCACGAGCGCTGACACAGCAGCTGGGCAAAAGGCACACCCAGCCAGGCACATCAAGCGGACCCTGCAAGTTGTCGGCTGGTGGAGGGTGGTTGCCAGGGGGTTGCCTGTGACCGAGTCATGGCACCAAGGAACTAGGGGACCACAGGCTCGAGAGGCTCACCGGGGGCCGGGTGCCCGGCTGGCGAGGGCACCCAGGCGGTCCAGCTGCGGGAGGCCGCGCTTGGAGCGCACATTGGGGTCCTTCGGCTCCTTTGGCTCGCGGCTCTCCCCGCCCTTCCCGCCGCCCAGCCGCCGCGGGCGCCTGGCGACGGTGTCATGCGCATTGTCAACAAGTGTGGCAGCATGCACTGGTGTGTGACAAGCCAAGCAAGGAGGAGCATGCTCGTCAGGTGTCTGGCACCCCTGCAACGTGCGCCACAGCACGGCTGCATGAGACGCTCTTCCTGCTGCACAAAGCTGCTGAAGGCATCTGGGTGACTTAGGGCGGACCTCAGCACACAGCAGGTGCCAGGTCTGGGGTGGGGCGCTGTGCCGCAAGCAGGGGGCCTCATACCAGTTGGGGACGGTGCGGCCGCGCTCGACGTCCACAGTGACGCGCTTATTCTCGACCTTGCGGCCGTCCGCCATCTTGTAGGCGTTCTTCATGTCGTTCTTGTGCTCGAACTCGATGAACGCGTACCCGCGCGGCTTGCCTGGGTGCACGCACAGTGGCAGCCAAGGCGGTTACCTGGGGCCGTTACCTGCGGGCGTTTCCGCCGCTTGCACGATGTACCTGAGCATCTCTCATCGTGCAAGCATGGGGTGACAGGCGAGAGGGCAGCAGCAGCAGCGGCCAGCGCCAGACTTGTTGGCATGAGCGGCAGCAGGGGCACAGCCTGCCAGCAGTACCCCACATTGCATGTGGTGAGTCCGGGGACAGAACACAATGACTCATGGGGTGGCAGGAAGCATGCAGAGCAGCTGTGACCTGCTGCGACTGCTGCCCTGGGGGTGGGCCCGGCTGCAGCCTGCACCAAGCGTGTGCTCACAGCAGAGGACCAAGGAGGCACCTGACTTGATGTTGTGCACGATGGAAATGGACTTGATGGGCCCATACTCCTCAAACTCCCGCCGCAGCCGCTTCTCCGTGATATCGTAGCTGAGCCGCCCGACAAACAGCGTTTTGAAGGGGTCGCCCTGCAGCGTGGACAGACAAATGTGGCAATTGGAGATTGGCCGGGCGCTGGGGGACCGTGGAACATCAGAGGGCGGGTGGCAGTCTGCTTGTGCGTGGATGAGCTTTGACGCGATGCACAGCAGCTGGGCACCTCGATGTGGGGGTCCTTCGCAGGGTCCCACTTCTTCACGGTCTCCTCGATGGCAGCCTCGGCATCCTTCATGGATTTTTTCCGCATTTTGGAGGCCCTGCAAACAACGATGACCAGGTTGAAGGCTACGCATCGCAGGTGTACAGAGCAAATCTGTATACACTTCACGAAGTGTGCAGAACACAAGGCATCGCAGATGTCAGTTGCTACGATTGACAAACGCACAGTTGCTACGATTGACAAACGCACTTCTCCAGCTTCAGCGGCGCCTCGACACGGGCCTGGAGGATCATCTCCGGGTTGCGGAAGCGGCGCTGCTCAGGCGGCGGCATTGGCTGCGCTGGCTCCGGCTCATACTCTGCATCGCCTGGTGCTGCGAAGCGGTCCACATACTGCGCGATGCCAGCGTACGGCGTCTTCGGCGGCCGATGGTGTGGCGTCAACTGCAGCCACGGTTGTCATTGATTGATGAACCTCGTGTTATTGAGCGGCAGGGAGTGACTGGGAGGCTGACCACCATGTGCTATCGCTTCGGGCATGCATGCATGCCAAGTGTTCCGCAAGGCATCATCTGGTCCAAACCTTGTGCGGCAGCGGCGGCAGCGGTGCGAACAGCTCCAGCAGCTTCTTAGGCAGCCCAGTCTTATGCGCCGTGATGCCCGCCTTCAGCATGCGCTCCTGCTCCAGCTTGGCCGCCACGCCCGGGTTGCTGCAGAGTGCAGGCAGGGTCACATGCCGAGCAGCTTGATAGCACAGCGATCGAGCGCTTACGCAGGCCACCCAGGGCATCTCGGTGGCTCACTTGAGAGCTTGACAGCATGCAGTTGGTCTCGTTGCATCCAGCACGGACAGTGCACAGGGGATCAGCAGCTGAAAGTGGCTGCTAGCACAGGGCCTGAAGGTCAGGCTCCTGCACAGCAAAGGGTTGCAGTCAGATGGAGCACAATTTATCAAGAGTCACCCGCGGCCCTGCATCATGCTTTGTCCGCCGCAAGGCTCCCGGCTCGGTTCACTGCCAGTCCAAAGTCATGTCCGCGTGCTGGACTGCACGCCACCAACCCAGCGCCCTGCCGTTGCAAGCCAGGACCGCGAGTCTGCTTGACACAGGTGCTGATGTTCGCAAGCAACCTGTGCTCCTTGATGCACTTGCAAAGTTGCTGCAGCGATGGAACTGTATGATGTAGCTTTACAACGGCGGCAAGTACTGCAGGCGCAGCCGGGACCCATGGGGCCATGGCCCTGCGTCACTGCGTGCACCCGTGCAGAGCGACAAACCGTTGTGCAGCACGTATATCTGAACAGCGATGTTTGGCAGCTGACAGCAGAATGGTGCACGGTACAGAAGAACCGCTGTGGAGATAGCAACTGGAGGCAGATGGCCTTAAGACATATGCAGCGGCTACTGCAATCCAGTGGCGTACATGCTGCATGTCGATCTACAAACCAGGCTCATGCGCATGCAGCGGCTGCGGCGGTTGCTGTGCTTGCAAACCGCTTGGAAGGCACCGGTGCATGCAACAGCGGCATTTGGCTGCCTGCCTCAGCGGCAGGTCAACCTCACAGGGTGCTGTCGCTACAGCCTCATGGAGCATGCTCCTTTGCGTCCAGCAGCGTTTCGAACAGCACAGCTGCAGACCAGCGGGACGCCAGTGCCGCAGCAGCGGCCACAGATGGACAGACGGATGGCGGTTTGGACCAGTACTCGGTCATTGACAAAATCACTGCTCACTATCAGGTGTCCTATGGTTGACGAAGTTCAAAACGTGCAACGCACATGCGTGGCTGTCCGCATGTGAGTATTGTCAGCACCTCGACAACATTGTCATTGCGATGCTGCAGGTGCCACGAAAGCTAGCATTTGCAGTGGTCGAGGTTGGACCCACGCAGTTCAGGGTCTCTCAGGGCGACACGATCGTCACGGAGAAGTTGAGAGGCGTGGACATTAACGACAGAGTATCCCTTAACCGGGTGTTGATGCTTGGCTCAAGGCACGAGACCATCATAGGGCGGCCAACCATCCCGGGGGCGGTGGTCACAGCTGCTGTGGAGGTGAGGCAGGGCATCATGGAGGCTGAACCCCAGCTGTATGAACGCTGTGATCACCCAGATGTTGGTGGCGTCCGTATCACACTCCCGATCCATGTCACGCAGGAGCAATTCCAGGATGGCAAGGTGCTGATCTTCAAGAAGCGGCGGCGGAAGCACTCGCGCCGCTTGCGGGGCCACCGGCAGGTGTGCTGCTCATGTTTTCCACTCTGTAGGATTGTACATGGTCCCTGGGCTGCAGCACTTGTAATGCAACTGATCAATGGTTGCAAATGACCCTGCCAGGTTAGGGTATCCTGTTCTTCAACAGGAACTTACGACGCTGAGGATCTTGGAGATCAGCGGCATCGATGCTGAGATAGTGCCGGCAGATAAGTCCCAGCCCAAGTGGTGGTGGGGACGGCAATCGAATAGCAGGGAAGCGGAGGCGGCTGCTGCTGCTGTTGCATAGTGTGCGCGCTAGTCACTTGTTTGCGCACAAGCACAGCGGCAAGGCGTATCACCGTGGCAATGTCCCTTTGGACGCGCTACAATGTGTGGCGAGGCGCAGCTCCGCGGGGTCATGCAGCACGCACATGCCATCAAGCTCAGCTGCATTGCGCCTTGTCCATATAACGCAGTAGATGAAAGAGAGAGACGAGCAAAACGCTGCCAGCAAACACTGCCACACTCAGAACTACCAACAGTGGGGGATACCCTGTAGCACGGATCAAGTCCATCCGGCGCCGCGCGCGGAATTGCCATCATTGCTGGTTGCACGACTGCATATGACGCTACAGACCGCATGTATGTTGCAGACCAACCGGCCACACTGTGACAAGCGCAGTTGAAGTCTTGCGATCCTGCAGCCGACCTGCAGCACGGCAGCTGTTGGGCATAGATGAGCGCCAAGATGCTGGCCAAACTTGGCAGCGAGACACCTTCCACAACTGTGCATGCGCAAGAGCGCGCTGCACGTCTGCACCGGCTTTGTCACCGGCAGCAAGCATCATGCGGCGCACCGCATGACCCAGCGCACAGCCACAGCAGCAGCCTGCGGCCCAGCAAGCGTTCGCGTCGTGCAGCCGCTTGTCGCACGCATGCTGCTGCCGCCAGGGCGACGCCGATGCCGGCACAGGGTAGGCTGCATTGCATGGCCCATGAAGTGCCGCCAAGATGGGCGGTGGAGGGAGGCCCTGCTGTGCAGCCAAGCACGTTTCAGAGTGGCAGTCACAACATACTCATGCGCTGCGCAGAGGTGGAGGCTGCACTCGACGGTGCACGCACCGATTGTGATGCGGCGGCAGCATTCAGGGAGGCAGCTGACAGCGGCGCAAACCTTGTGCCCCTCTCGCAGCGCATCCTGAGCGACCACTTAACGCCTGTCCTGGCGTACCGGTGCCTGGTGAAGGAGGATCAGCGCTCTGCGCCCAGCTTCCTGTTTGAATCCGTCGTCAATGGCGACCAGCAGGTCTGTCGTGCTGAAGCCTGGAGCTTGGACATCATTGAAGTGCTGTGCATGACGATGCACCAGCTCTACCTAGCTGGCATCAGGCACTGGTGTTCCCAGTGAAGGCTCATCATCATCCTCACTTGCTGACTGACTGCACCATCTGCAGGGCAGGTACAGCTTTGTAGGTGCACAGCCCAGCCTGGAGGTGGTGGCAAAGGGATCCGATGTTGTAATCACCCGCCACCCCCCGGGCAACGCCCCCCCAGACGTCAGCAAGCAGCAGCTTGAGGACCCGATGCAGGTGAGTGCCCGGCAGCATTCACTGCACCCAGCCTTGAGGTCACCTCAAGTGCTGGCAGGTCGGCCAAGTGAGGGTTATCAAGCGCACGCAGTACGTGTCTGCACATTGTGCTGTAGGTACCACAGCAGATCAGCGAGGCGTGGCGGCCATACGCCGATCCGCAGCTGCCCGCAGTGTTCACTGGCGGCTGGGTGGGGTACTGCGGCTATGACACCGTGCGCTATGGCTACTCAGGTCGGCTGCAAACCATGGGCACATGCAAGGCCACAAGTCATCTGCGTGGCTGCCTCCCTCATGTGATGTATTTGCACCAGCACCTCCATCATGACCGCTGTCTAGCTGATATTCGTCTGATAGTCAGGCTTCTTCTGCAAGCTTGTGCTCAGGCGTTCATGACTGACATCTTGACTTCGCGGTGCGGCAGGCAAGCTGCCGTTCAGCGGGGCGCCGCCGGACGACCGGAACCTGCCGGACATGCACCTCGCGCTGTACAACGATGTGCTTGTTTTTGACCACGCCACCAAGCTGGCGTACGTCATCTCCTGGGTGCACCTGGAGGAGCACCCCGACGTGGACACCGCCTACCAGGTGCGCAGCTCCCACAGTTGGGCAGGTGTCAGGGCAGGACCCACTTCCTGCTGCACTCGCCGCTGTGTCTCGCATGGGACTGAGGGGCATGTGGACGACGCTGCAGGCGGGGCGGCGGCGGCTGGAGCGGCTGGTGGCGCGCATCACGCAGGGCCACGGCGCGGCGGCGCTGCCCAGCGGCCGGGTGTCGCTGTCGCTGTCGCACCGCCCCCAGCCCCCCGGCACCTCCAACATGAGCCGCGAGCAGTACCTGGCCGGCGTCGCCGCCGCGCAGGTGCCTGCCAACTCCAGCCTGCTGCCGGAACATGGTCTCAGCAGCGCGTCATGGCGACCCCAGCTGAGTAGTGCAGACATCTGAGGAGCCGCAGACTGAAGGGTTGCGACGGCGATCGTGCGGGTCGACCGAGCGTCCTGCGCCTTGTTCATGGTGCCGCCTTCCGACGCAACGTCCTTGACACCTGTGCAGGAGTACATCCAGGCGGGCGACATCTTCCAGCTTGTGCTCAGCCAGCGGTTTGAACGGGACACACGCGCCGACCCCTTCGAGATCTACAGGTCTCGTCTGCATGACGCTGAAGGCCCTTTGCTACCACTGCCTGCGACTGTGCAACACTACGTATTGGGAACCGGCAGGCAGACAGGCCTGACTCCGGGCATCCAGTGATCAATGATCCTACACCGTTTGCGCCCCTGCAGGTCCCTGCGGGTCGTCAACCCCTCACCGTACATGATTTACCTGCAAGCAGCGGGCTGCATCTTGGTGGCCTCCTCCCCCGAGATCCTGTGCCGCCTGGACAGCAGCCGCATCGTGACCAACAGGCATGTGCCCGGGATGATTTTCCGTTGCAACGGGACCAGCGGCGCCCTGCAGTGTGCATGTAGCTCGTGTCAGCAGTCCGCCTTCACACGCCGGTTGCGATCAGTGACTGATGGGCAGGGTTGCACATGCGCCTTGTGTGAGCAGCACAAGCGCATCTGTGCGGTTCCCGTCCTACGTGTGTCCCATGCCAGCATGGAGTGGAACGGGCCCATGCCAATGGGCAGGCCTGAGGGCGCAACCATGTGCCTCAGCTCTTCTCCGCTGAGGACCCGGCCAGACGTCTGCTGTCGTCGGCGGCAGGCCGCTGGCGGGCACGCGGCGGCGGGGGCGCACGCCCGAGGAGGACGCGGCGCTGGAGGCGGACCTGCTGGCGGACGAGAAGGAGCGCGCCGAGCACATCATGCTGCTCGACCTGGGCCGCAACGACGTCGGCCGCGTCTCCGTCGCCGGCTCCGTCAGGGTGGGGCCGCCCCGCGGCGCACCTGCGGGCAGCTGAAACGCTCGCATACCATGTTGGGCGGTGGTTTCGACCGTCTGTTTGTAACCCTCTCGACCAAGGCAGGGCCGGTATTCAAGGCGCCACTTGTACATGCATCAGCACATAGCATGGGACCCTGCATTGCGCGAGCGCCTTTGGCTCGCTTCGCGGGGCCTGGCCGCAGGAAGTTGTGCCGTGAGCACTCCCCGCGCACTGCCCGCAGGTGGCGGCGATGATGGAGATAGAGCGCTACTCGCACGTCATGCACATCAGCAGCACCGTGGAGGGGCAGCTGCTGCCGGAGCTGGGCGTGTGGGACGTGCTGCGCGCCGCGCTGCCCGCCGGCACCATCTCGGGCGCCCCCAAGGTCCTTGTCAACTATAACGATCATCTTTCGTGTGTGCATGTTTCCTTTCGGCGCCGCTGCAATCAACTCAGCCGGCATGTGAGCGCACCTCCACAAGGGGATCTGGCATCTGGCCGCACCAGTGCAAGGTCACCTCCCACGACGCCAAGTCAGCTGCATCCGCACGCTGGCGCCGCAAGCGACGTGGCTGGGTGCGCAGGTGCGGGCGATGCAGATCATCGACGAGCTGGAGGCAGCGCAGCGGGGCCCGTACGGCGGCGGCATAGGCCACGTCGCCTTCACCGGCGGCATGGACATGGCGCTCGCGCTGCGCACCATGATCATCCCCAACCCGCCAGCGGACGGTGCCTCTGGCAGCGGCAACGGCGTCGACGGCCGCAGCAGCTGGACGGTGCACATCCAGGTGGACACCTCACTGCTGCCCATGATGAATAGCAGGAAAGGAAACAATGTCAAGCTGCAGAGAGTGTTCGACGGACAGGCCCAACGCTGCATCGAGCTGGCGCAGCATGTAACCATGTTCTGCACTGGCCTCCATATGCTTTGCAAATGCTCGTGCAGGCTGGCGCGGGGTTGGTGGCAGACTCTGTGCCAGACAGCGAGTATGAGGAGACGGTCAACAAAGCGGCAGCACTCGGCAGAGCAATCGACCTGGCAGAGCAGGCCTTTGTTGACTGCTGACCAACAGGTGGTCCTGTGTCTGTAACGTGGTCCTGCACGACGTCGTTGATGGTTCAGCACTGCTCCCCTCACTGTTCTGTCAGGAGCAGCGGGATGGTTTCCAGTGTTGCGGTACTGCTTTCCTCGGCAGAGGCTCACAGATAGATATGTAATATAAGCATTTCAAGCACAACACCACGAGAGAGGTCGATCACGCGTGCCAACAGCTGTCTGCATATCTATCAAAGAAGCAAAATACCAAAGGAGCAACAGCGAAGAAGGGGCTATTTATAGGTGGCAATGCAGTGCCGCCTTGTTATATGCACCGGACAATGCATCAGGATCAAAACAGATCAGCGAAGGGGTCCTTCTCTGGCTCTGGCTCCTTTGGTTCTGTGGCTAAGTCTGCATGCTCCTGCACATCGGCAGCTGCCTCCTCGCCTGCAGACATGAAACCACCAAGTCATTGAACACATAATTGCCAGCTGCTTTCCCCCTTGGCAGCACGACCAGCCGCTGATGTCGCACTCGGGTGATTGGCTGATAATTGTCAGACTGGACATGTAAGTCACCTGCTCCGTTCGGTGCTGCCGCATCCGCAGCGGTTGCAGATGCCTCGAAATCACCAAACTCGTCCTCCTCACCATCCGCAGCCTCTGCATTCAAAGCCGGCTGCTCAGGAGCGTCCGCCCCAGATGGCACTGGGTCCGATGTGCCTGTTTGCTGGGGCGGTTGCTGCTGCTCCGCTGCCATGCCATTTGCATCCGCAGCAGCAAAGTCGCCGAAATCATCGTCACTGTCCCCAAGCATCGCTGGCTCCGTTTGGGGTGCTGGCTGCACAGCTGAGGAGAACAGCGGCTGCTGTGCAGCAAAGACGTCCACCGGCGGATCAGCTGAGCCCTTGCCGGGTGCAGCCCCAATGGTGGCAAACACATCGCGGGGCTGCCTCCCAGGCGGTGGCTTGGGCAGCGATAAGGTGAAGCCATGTGGCACATGTGTTGGAGGCTGCGCCACGACATGCGCTGGCTGCAGCGGCGGCTGCTCCTTCAGCTGCTGCTGCTGCTGCTGCGCCGGTGCTGCTGCAGGCTGCGGCGGCTGGACATCTTTTGGTGCTGCTGGCTCAGGCGCTGGCGCTGCTGGCTCCGGAGCGGACCACACGAACTCATCGTCGTCTGCATCTTCGTTGTCATCTGCAGCTGCGGTGACGGGCGGGGCGCCTGCAGACTGCGGCTGTGCAGCAGGCGGAGGGGGACCAGCAGCGTCCTGGGCGTCTGCAGTAGGCACCACGGAGCCTGAAGCCTTCTCTGCTGCAGCTTCAAGGCTGGGGGCAGCCGCCGCATCCACAGCGGCCAGCTGCTCGCCCGCTGGTGCGTTGCCAGCGGTCTGGTCACTCAGCCAGGAGTCGTCCGCCTCCTGGGGCACCAGCTCCTGCAGTGCTGTCAAGCCGCTGGGCTGCGGCTGCTGAGGGGCGGCAACTGCGTCCGCCACAATTACAGCGGGGTCCGCAACAGGTGTGGGGGCCCCCTGTCCGCCCTGCGCTGCGCTGCCAGGGCCTGCAGGCTCCTCAGCAGGCACTGTAGCTGGGGCAGCAGCGCTGGTGCCAGGTTGAGAAGCTTCCTCACGAGCTGCATCCGACGCACGCTCTGCAGCCTGCAGCTCCTCCGCAGACTGGAAGGTGCTGAAACCGTCGTCATCATCGTCGTCATTGCTGCCCGCACCTGCGGCTGGTGTACCCTGCTGCACTGCTGCCGGCGCTGCCGCTGACAGGCCAGACTGAAGCGCCAGATCTGCACGACCAAAAAGAGGCATGTTGCATTGTGTATCAGCAGCTGCAAGAGGTAACCTCTGCTCCACAGCTCCAGGAGCTGACAGTGCTGCTGTGGACTGCAGTCATCTGACACATCTCAAGGCTGCAGCAGCCAGCAGTTAGAGGTGTAAGCTTGTGCAATGTGTTGCTTCACGTTTCGAGCTCACCGTGTTGGCCCATCGCGGCAAAGGGGTCGACAGAGGCGGGGGCTGGGGGGCCTTCGCCTCGTGTGGAGCGGAACGAGTCTACCACCGCCCGCGACGCCGAGGGCGGCGGCGGCGGCGCCAGCCTGACCTGCGTCACAGCAGCTGCACCGCTCTCAAGATGCATGGCGGGTCCACTGCCACCAGCGGTGCTGCCCAGTACAACAATCACTGTGAACAACTCGGCAGTTGCCACAGATCGACAAGCTTGACAGCAAGCGTGCTTACTGAGCAAACTGGCATGCAAGTTCTCCTCGTCCATGACATGCAGAGCCACTGTTAGACAGTTGGCAGCTCCTACCTGCGGCGCGGCAGGCTGCTCGACATCGGGGGTGCCGAACTTGGACAGCCGGCGCTTGGGCGCCGCCTTGCCGTCGCCGGCCAGGCTGCGGAACACGGGCGGCGGCTTCAGCGGCACACGCGGCATCGCGGGCCGCGGCGGCACCTTGACATAATCAGATGCGGAGGCGCCCGCCTCGAAGCCTGCGAACGTTCGACGGTGCAAGCCCTCGAGTTGGCGGAGTGCATGGAGGCCTGGCAGTCGATGGCGCAGTGCGACCTCCCTACTGACCCTTTGATGGCGAACAAACAGTCCCTGACGCTTGATGCACGTTCATGCCGTTCGTGTCATGCGGGCGCACCCGCGGGCGGGTCGACAAACTCAAAGCCCAGCTCGCCGGAGGCCGTGAAGGGGTCGCCGCCGCCGCCGCCGCTCGGGCCGCCGCTGGGCGGCCGGGGGCCGCCCGTGAAGCTGCCAAAGTCGCTGGCGCTGCCGGAGTGCGAGACGCTCGCCAACCCGGGCCCGCTGGACGCAGCGGAGCCCGGTCGCTGCAGGGCCGCCGCCTCCTGCGCCATGGCGCGCTCTGCACGGCCAGTCCCAAGGCGTCGACGGCCTCGCCGGGCAGGCGCACACCAAGCCACCAGCTCGGAACGACTCGGTCGCCGTCAGCGGCGCGCACGTGCTCTGCAGTGCGTCAGTGCAGTCAGGGGCAGGCAGTGCTGCCGGCTCCAAACATGCTCACGCTGGGCGATGGTGCTGGAGCGGCGGCGGAGCGTTCTGCTGGCGGCCGTAGTCCGCTGCCTCGCGGCCGCGTCGGCGGCAGCCTGCTGCAGCCCGAGCTGCTGCAGCAGCTGCTCCTCTGCCTGCGTGTCACAGCAACATGGTCATGTATCGTGGTTCTAGGTGGTGTAGGTGCCATGACAGGCGAGTCGGGCACGGCAAGGGGATCACCTTGGCGGGCTGTCAGGGCTGATACTTGTCTTTGGATCTTGCAGGGGGGACATGAGTGTCGACGCCCCGCACCTGTGAGGAGCGCCAAGGTATGGGCGTCACACGCTCTGCCGGCGCGTCGGGCGCCGGCTGCTCGCCCAGCAGGTCTGCCAGCGTCAGCAGCGTGCCCCCGGCGCGTGCGTCCACATCGCCGACGCGCTGACCAGCAAAGGCGCCCTCAGCCAGTATCGCGGCCACTGCGGACCTGAAGTCCGCGTGCCCCAGGTCCAGGATGCTGCCTGTGGCGCCGCCTTTGTCTGCAGCGGCGGCCTGAGCGGCCTCCAGCGCCTTTGACCTTGGGAGCTGCGCTGGCGGCGGCGGCAGCGCTGCCGTCGTTGGGGCCACTGTTGGCTGCATGCGTGACACTGCGGCCGGCGGTGCAAGCTTGATGGCTGGTGCGGCAGGCTGTGGCTTGGCAGCTTGCTCTGGCTCAGCTGCCTGACTGTCAGCAGGCGGCGGCGTGGGCGCCGCTTCTGCCTGGTCAAAGTCCCCAAAGTCATCATCTGACTCATCTGCCGACGCTGTACTAACCAGCTCATCACCGGCCTGAGGCTGCGCTGGTGCCTCGTCTGGCTCCTCTGCAGGCTGCTGCAGTGGAGAAAGCTGCTCTGAAAGTGGACTGGCGGCCGCTGCACCAGCTGGAGCATCCTCGAAGTCGCCAAAGCCATCGCTGTCGCCGCTGGGCGTGGACGCAATGGCCTCAGCCTGCATGTCGGCAGCTGCTGCGGCGATGCTGGCCTCATCAGGGCCGCCTGCTCCCGGCTCTGATTCTGCCACCGGACCTGCGCTGCTGCTTACCTCTGCGGCTTCTGGACTGCTGACAGGACTGTCCACAGATGGTTCTGTTCCTGGGGCTGGGGCCACGCTGCTGCTTGCCGGTTCAGCTTCCGGACTGCTGTCAGGGCTGCCTGCAACCGGGTCTGGTTCTGTGACGGGGGCTTCACCGCTGCTCGCTGGCCCAGCTTCTCTGCCATGGTCAGCACTGTCTGCAGGTGGCTCCATCGTTGCAACTGGGGCTGCGCTGCTGCTTGCCGGGCCGCCCGCTGGGCTGTCGGCGGTGTTAAAGTCGCCAAAGTCAGCCTCCTCAGGCGCGCTGGGCTCATCAAGCTCAGCAGCTGGGTCCGGCGTCTGAGGGCTGCTCTGGACGCTCAGCCGTGTTGGGCCCTCTGGACTCTGGCTGGCTTGCTGGCTGCCACTGCGGAGTGGCGAGCTGGCGGGGCTGCTGCACGTGGACCTTGGGCTCTCAGGAGTGCTGGCTGCAGAGATGGCCGCCTGCACTGAGTCGCTGCTCATCGCGGCCCTGACCGTCGCATGGTCCGACATGTTTGGCCCAGCAGACACCGAACGACTCCCTGCATGGATGTGCAGCAGGAATCAGGTGCAGTGGTGCACAGGTGACAAGTCGACGGCGGGTGTGCAGCCTGACAGGCTCCATGTCATGCTGTGCAAGCTCGTGCATGTGAGGCAAGGTTTCAGAGCATTATTGTCAATGTTTTCCGTTGTTTGGGTTCGTGCTGCTGTTCCAAAATATAGGTATGATCAGTCAATGCGATGAGATGGACAGCCATGGGCAAGCCGCCCGCAACGTGGTCAGGCACAGCACAGGTGCCTGACCTCGGACGACGGAGGATCCGCCGGTGGAGCTGCGGGCGCTGAAGCTGCGGCGGTAGCGGCTGCCGCTGCTGCCGTCGCCGCTGCCCGGCCCCTCCAGGCTGGTGCGCCGCCACACGTTGCCCGTGGGCGACACCGGCGCCGGCGTGTGCGGGTGCTGCGCCTCCACTGCCAGGCGCTGCAGCATTGCAACCGGCACTGACAGAGATGCACACCTCACCCTATGCGTGCTGCAAGCACATTTACACTGGCACCTTGCATCTGTCCGACAGTCATGCTGCTGCTCTCATATGATTGCACACACTGCGGGCAAGCATTGCACCAGCGATCAGCGTATGAGCGGGCACGTTAGGCACGGACACCTGGGCTGACGGATATGGGATGCTGTCCTTGACAATCGACACCCTGTCTGTCCAGGCCGCCATGTTGAGCGGCTGCGGTCCCCGTGCCTGTGCAAGAACATCAGCAGGCGTCCGTTGGAAGGGGAGGTGTCCAATGCTCGCAGGCAGCCGACTGGTACGGACCATGCTCCATTCACAGGCGCTGGCACGGTTTCGACCAGTACGTCATGTCGGAACAAACAGTACCAAGCAAACTGTCTCGAGGCCATTCAACCAGCCTATGATTCCAGGAGATGAACCATAATAAGCGACCCCGCGCAGGCCCCAGCACGACACACACGCACCGAGGGGGAGCCGGCGCCGCTGCCGCCGGCGCTGTGGCGGTGCGTGAGCGCCTGCTGCCGCTGCGCATCCAGCACCGCCTGCTGCTGCTCCGCCAGCGCGCGCTGCTCCTTGGACAGCCGCTCCATGCGCCGGAAGCGCTGCAGGGCGGCGGACACCGACATGCGCTCCTCCCCCTCGGGCTGGTCCTCCGCTGGCGCCGCGCCCGCAAAGCCTGCGCGCAGCAACCGGCGGATTGAGGCCGTGGCAAAGGACGCCTGGTGCTGCACAAACACACGGACGTCCAGGAAAACCTGACCCACTGTGCAGACCGTCACCTGTCCATGTGTCATCCCCAACGCTGCTGGCATTGCTGGCGTTGCGGGCATGCAAGCCGGTGGGCGGCCTGGGAGACTCCATTGGATCCGTTGGCAGCAGTCCAGGCACAAGCACGCGTGGTGTTGTGATAAGCAACGGCAACAACGGCCTACGTGCTGACGAAACAAGTCCGGTAGCTTTGCCTGGCTGATCCTGCAATACGGGAGCTAGTGCCAGCGGTACACGGCAGGAACCCAGCGCTGATCGATGCGAGATGATCACGGACAACGATCGGCTGTGTTGTCGTGCTGCAAAGTCGCAAACGCGCTCAGCGGGATCAAGCCGAGTCTGCTTTCCGGCAATCTGACTGATGGTACGTCCCACTCAGTTTTGCCTTTCCGTTGGCCTTGGCGGATAGGGGCTGGCTACCAGGTGGTGGTGCCATGAAAGGGAAGCAACACTGAAGTCGGGTGCAGAACATATTTTGCAGCGTGACACGAGACTCGTGCATCTGTGGATGCCCATGCACTTAGTGTGAACGTGCTGTCACCAGTGGCGCAGAATATACATTACCACACCAGCCCCACGCAAGCAGGATGCTGCGGGTGCTGAGCCGAGCTCTTGCAGAGGGCAGGCGTGCGGCATGCCCGCTCGTCTGCCGTGCAGCTGAGCCTCTGTGTGCTACGGATACAACTGCTGCGTGCTGCGGCGCCCGGGCGTTCGCAGCGCTGCCACAGCCAGTGGAGCAAGACGACATACGTGCCACTCAACCCAGCGATGGTGGGCAGGATGCGCTGCACTGCCCCTGTGCTTGCCACAGACACTGCATACTAGGGAAGCGGATGACATGCAGCCGTCGCTGGCGGGGTGCATGGCACGGCCGTTGCATGCGCGCACACGTGCGCATTCCATTGTGGTGTTTCATTTCAAGCCCTTGATTTCTTCGTACAGCGAGCAATTGATTGCAGACAGTCATAGGATGTCTTCGATCTTCGCAGACGCCATCAGCATGAAGGGCATCCGGCTGGCGGGTGCCCCGCTGTACCTGGACATGCAGGCATGCTTCCAACCCACTCCAGCGCAGACCTCGTGGGTGACGCACACGTTGCTGATATTCGCTGGCACGCTTGTGGAATTGGACTGGAGGGGAGCCACACAGCTGCCGGCTGGCTGGGCTGCAGGCGACCACGCCGCTGGACCCCCGGGTGCTGGACGCCATGCTGCCCTACTGGACGGACCAGTACGGCAACCCGCACTCCCGGACGCACTACTTCGGCTGGGAGACGGACGAGGCTGTCGAGACCGCCCGCAAGCAGGTGCAGTCCAGCAGCCTGAGGGTCCTGGCCGTCATGCCATGGAAAGTATCGGGGTGTGTGCCAGGGGCGGGAACCCTCGCTTCCTGGTGACGCCATGATGCCCTTGCTTGGTACCGAGAACAGGGGACACTCCTCCTGTCCAGTAAGCGATGACTGCATGTTGGGCGGAGTTGACTTCGTCGCACGTCCACTGCGCAGGTGGCGGACTTGATAGGCGCCGACCCGAAGGAGATCGTCTTCACCAGCGGCGCCACGGAGTCCAACAACCTGGCGCTCAAGGGCGTGGCCAACTTCTACAAGGAGCGCAAGAACCACATCATCACCACGCAGACGGACCACAAGTGCGTGCTCGACAGCGCGCGCTACCTGCAGCAGCGCGGCTTCGAGGTGGGTGCAGCGCCTACGTCTGCCTTGCAGCAGCTTGTAAAGGGTTCGAACACCTGGGCGGTATGTGGTGGAACAGTGTGCTTGTTGCTCGTGTCTGGGCACAAGCAGTCTCTGGAGTTTGCCGTGCAGCTCCTGACACAGGTGTCAATGTCACCCCTGATCATGTGCAGGTGACATACCTGCCGGTCCAGCCAGATGGCCTGATTGACCTCCAGCTGCTGAAGGACGCCATCAGGCCGGAGACCGCAATTGTCTCCATCATGATGGTCAACAATGAGATTGGTGAGTCAGAGCAACTGCAGATGGTTACCAGAGGTACACTTGCAGCAGCCATGCTCACGCGTTCCTACGAGTGCATGACGCTGAGAGGCTGTCGCTTGCCACTGAGGTGCTGCAAACATGGTTTGCAGGGACGATTCAGCCGATGAAGGAGATCGGGGAGCTGTGCCGTGAGAACAAGGTGTTCTTCCACACCGACGCAGCACAGGCAGTGGGCAAGATGCCCGTAGATGTCAACGAGAACAAGATCGACCTCATGTCCATCAGCGGCCACAAGCTCTATGGGCCCAAGGGCGTAGGTGCGCTTGACCGCAGGGTCACGGCGTGCACTCTGCTGGGCTGCTATGGCCTGCAGCCTCCGTGACGCATGCAGAGACGGCGTCAGCATGGTGCATCATAGAGCTCCAGTGACGTGCTGCCGGTATGTTCCTGTCGTAGTCTGCAAGGTGTTGGTGCTGTCTGCAATCCATTCGTAAACATGCGATGCAGGCGCGCTGTACATCAGGCGGCGGCCTCGGGTGCGGCTGGAGCCGCAGATCAGCGGCGGCGGGCAGGAGCGCGGCCTGCGCAGCGGCACGCTGCCCGCCCCCCTGGTCGTCGGTTTCGGCGCCGCGTGCAAGGTCGCGGCTGAGGAGATGGAGAACGACCGCAGGTGCGCTTCAGTCGCGGCATTGCCTTGCAGCTCGGACTTCCAAAGTCTGCAGCAGGAAACTGCAGGCTGCAAGTCTTATCAAGTGTGCTGCTGCATGTCTGGAAGCCTGATCAGCAGGTCACACTCGCTGCATACGGCGTGCATGTGCAACTTGCGTGCCGGCATGTCCGCAGGCACATCACAGCGCTGTCGGAGCGGCTGCAGCGGGGCATCATGGGGCAGCTGGACTCGGTGATCATCAACGGGCCCGCGGACCCAGCGCACCGCTACATCGGCAATCTTAACCTGTCGTTCGCCTACGTGGAGGGCGAGTCCCTCATCATGGGGCTGAAGGTGCGCAAGCCGCGGCTGGTGCTGCTAGCATTGGTGCAGGCTGCGCCTGCAGAATGCCTGAGGGCGGCTGTCGGTGGTCAACAATATGCAGTAGGTTTCACAGCATGCGGTGGTTGTCAACTCGAGCGCCAGCCGGTTTCAATGCATACCAAGGCCGAGGCTGGCTGCGCACGTGGGTGCGCAGGACATCGCGGTCTCCAGCGGCAGCGCGTGCACCAGCGCCAGCCTGGAGCCCAGCTACGTGCTGCGGGCGCTGGGTGTGGAGGAGGACATGGCGCACACCTCCCTGCGCTTCGGCCTGGGCCGCTTCACCACCGAGGAGGAGGTGCCGCTGCTGCCTGGCACCTGTGCTTTGACTGCAGCCTGGCATATGAGCCTTTTGCTCGTGGGCACACCTTGTCATAACTGGCATCTCAGCTATGTCCTGCAGTAAGATCCTGAAGTTTCGGGAGCTTGAAATTTTGAGAGCCGACAACTCCTAACGGGCTGCCAAAGGCATACAGTGCCAGCACCCTGAATGGCAATGTTGTCGTTGCAGGTGGACCGCGCTGTTGAGTTGACGGTCCAGCATGTGGCGAAGCTGCGGGAGATGAGCCCACTGTGGGAGATGGTGCAGGTATGTTGGCAGCGTGCACATGCCACACCTTCGGCTTTGAGATGCATGCTGCAAAGCTGCCCTGGCACAGCTGAACTGCCACGGGGTGACACTGAGAAACAGCCTGTCTAATCCATAGGAGGGCATCGACATCAAGACCATCCAGTGGTGCGTGACTCTTGTCATGTATCTGCGTGTGATGTGGTGTCACATCATGTCACATCATTGCTTGCCAAGCTGTGGAAGTCCTCCGGTCCTTTTATGCTCTGCTCATGTTTGGGCACACAGCGTTCCTGACAGGTCACTGCCGTGCTTGACAGGTCACAACATTAGGCGTCAGGCGGGCACCATCCTGGAGCTGATGTGCAAATTGAGGTGGTGGCACGACACGGCACTCATCGCCTACTTTGGTCTATTCGTGTGTTTGACCTTGTCGTCATCCGAACCTCAGCCTTCATGCAGCAGAAGTCAGTAGAGAGTCGGACAAGTCGGCCTGTTGGTCATGGTTTGTGTATGCCACCGTTGCAAGATGCTGCCATATTGGTGGGTGCAAGGAACGAGGTTTCCTGACTGGACTCTTCATATGCGACTTTCTCTCAAAGCACAAGCAAGCTGACTTGGTTGTCCGGGACAACTAACAGACTCATGCCCAGCATTCAGCACTTGGCACATGGACACAGCGAGCCTTCCGTCCCCTCGCTCCGCTGCACTGGGTGATTCGCCGCTCTTTGCACCTAATACTCCCTGTAAACCAGCAGTTGTATTGCTGAACCTGGTGGCGATATGCTGATGGTCAGATTGCAAGGCAGACATGCATGAGGACAGTGCCGTCACATGAGTGCGGAAGACCTACCACTTCTTGACGTCTGCATCCTCCGGTGCCTTGAACTCTGCATTACAGATCCGACACCAGGTCCAGCTGAGTACTGGTGCAACCGCACTTGTTTCTTTGCAGCACACCGTGGCATCAAGAACCAGGTGTCATCGCCACATCACTCACGGTTCTTCTTGGAGACGTCCTTCCAGTTGGTGGACAGCGACGTGCCGTTGGACTCCTGGTACGACTTGTTCATGGCGCGCCGTGTGTCCTCGTCCGCGCCTATAGTCACGACCTAGGCATCACACCCAAGAACCAACCCACAGCATCTGCAGGACGGCTCACTGCAGACAGCAGTGCCACGTATGCTTTTCAGCAGCAGGACTGCCAGATGAAAGTCCACGCGTGCACAGCAGCGTGCGGTGGGGGCAGGGCGCACCGGCGTAGATGGTGCGGAACAGCTTCTGGGCGCCCGCCTCGCCGTCCAGCTGCTCCGTCTTCTCCTCCTCCTTCAGGTCGTACTCCAGCTTGTTCCAGTCCACCGTCTGCTTGCGGCTGCTGGGGTACGTCTGCATGCGGTGCAGTGGTGATATCAGCAAAACAGGTAGCAACCCAGCATGCTATTGCATGCAGGGCACCCATGTTGACTGACCTGTCATACATCTGCAGCAGCAAAGGCTAGCCTCTTGCAGATGCAATCACTGCTGTTGGCCGCGCAGACAGGACGGCGTGACATACCCTGGGCGGCTCAGTTGGCAGTGCCCAGTTGGCGGCGGGCATCGTGTTGCTTGCCTCCAGGGTGGGCCAGGATACCATCGGTTTAACCTTGTGCAGGCGGATCTCGATCTGCAGTGTTGGGGTGGGAATATGAGCAGTCCCTGTGATGCACAGTTACTGCAGGCAAGGTACTGCAGGGTACTGTGCATGAGCATTGAACATGCCTTGGTGCTGAGGATATCCCAGCGGCTCTTCTCGCAGTCCACCTCGTCAAACAGCTTGACGCTCATCTCATACTCCTGCTCGCCCTGCAGCACCAGGACCCACCCACTTGGGCGTTGTGCATGTGGACATGGGTCCTTGACGCGATACTTGCGGGCTGCCAGGCTGAAGGCGCCAGATCGAGCATCGTCTAGGGAAGGAGAAGGGTATAGGGTATAGGATACACCTCAGCACCTGCTCATCACGGATGACAACATCCAGCTGCTGCTTGCCGATGGTGACAGAGACGCGCTCCTTCGTCAACTTCTTGGCGAAGACAGCAACTTCCACATAGTTCTGCATGCAGCAAAGCCAATGCCGTCTGCATGGCATTCATGCGGAAGATCTGCATGCAGAGTGGCCTGTGCATGCTCGGCAGTGCCGACGCCTACTGAACAATTCAGTGAACACTAGGCTTACTGGCATCTGCAGCCACTCGTGGCGGTATTTGCTGGGCCGCGGCGGCGCAGGGATCAGCGAGGGCTCCTGCTCCGGGGGCGCCGACACAGCAGGGCTGGGCTGCGCTGGGGGCGCAGCAGGCGCCGGTGCAGTTGGCGACGACTTGGCTGCTGGCATGCTTGCAGGCACCGCACTGCCGTTGGTCTGCATGTCTGCCGCCTCGCCTAACAGGGCACACACGCTGCTGTCTCCGTCATGTGCCAGTGCTGCTACTTCTCAACCTGGTCGTGTGCAGCGTGTGCCAAATTCCCATGTATGTATCGACGAAACCAAGCAGGACCACCTCCAGCTGTAGCCTGGATCAACTCAGGAGTGTGTCTCACCGTCCAGTGCGGCCTTGCACTTGGCGGTCCAGCTGTGGTAGGATTTGTTGCTCGGCTCCAGCGCTGCTGCTGCATCGAATGCCTGCTTGGCAGTCTCATACTCCTCCAAGTTGAAGCTGGCCACCCTGCACCAATGAGGAGTGGCAGATCTCACTGTGACATGCACAACGGTATGCACACGCAGCCGCATGCTTGAAGCACAACCCGTACCATGCACCTCCAAGTGCCAAGACGCATTGACAGGCATGCATGTGCAGCGCACCCCTTGCGGAAGTGCGCTTTGGCGCTGTTCGAGTCCAGTTGCACAGCTTTGCCAGCGTCTTCGGCTGCAGACAGCCAGTCCTCCAGCTTGATGTGAGCCTGGGCACGCGCTGAGTAGAGGCCTGCGTTCTCGGGCTGCGCCGTGATTGCCTGCAGGGCCAGATGTCCAGATCTAAACCGTGCTACCGCCCTGGACATGCTGTGATCAGAGCGCAGGCCGATTGCAAGTATGCATCGCCGTTGCAGTGTATCTTCTTTGCAGTGTACACTGTCCGTGTCGATGACATGAGGTCAAGACCTGCTGCTCACATTGGTATAGTGCTGCAGCGCCGCATCGAAATCTTCATCTACGTATGCTGCGTTTGCCAGCGTCAGCGGATCCTCCATCATTGTGTGCGTCTTCTCACACAGCTTTGTAGCTGCAAAATCTGGACATATGCCGTTCAAGAACAGGACCATGGGCCGAATGAACCATGCAGCTCCCAGGATGCACATCCCAGGACTGATGAGTTTGCAGACACATCCGCGCCTCCAAATGCATCACTGAACGCTGTGGATCAAATGATGTGAAGCTGAGACATGGAACGCATCACATCTGCTGCCTCGGGATGCTTCATGGTTCCGGATGAGGACCACTTGGCTGCCACAGTGAGGACACGGATCACGACACCATCCTCTGTTCAAACAGACACCTCACCTGATATATGGTAGGATACAGAAGCCTATTTCTGCACCGAGCGCCGTTTGCCAGTTGACTCCTCACAGATCGAGGCAGTGGCTACTGAGGTCGCCGATGCTTTCCGATATCTGCGCAGTCCAAGCTGCACAGTAGTGATCACCGTAGCGGAACACAATATACAAGCGTGAGGGGCTTGTAATGTTGTCTCGATTGCTTGATGCTGCGCTGGCAACTCGAGCGTTTCACTCCAGGGGAGGGATTCTCCCACCAGGATTTCCGTGCATGTGTGCCATGCCATGTCAATCGTCTCGAGCACGGGCACCTTGGGCAACACAGTGCGTCTGTAGGATACATGTCACCGCATGCCCGCAGCAACGCCGCCTGAGCTTGCAAGGAGAGTGCTGCACGCTGTGTGCATACATTTGACAGAACGCAGCTGTAGTATACTATCATACATACATGCTGCAGCGCTGGAGTCCGGCCGCCCTACACGTGCATTGGTCACGGGCCTTTGGGGCATCCTCCCCACTCAGGTCCACTCAAGCCGCCTCTACCGCACTCGACTCTGAGACTTCTGCTACTGAAGCCCAACTTGTACCTGTACGCCGGGGCTGTATCATCCGACTTGTCATCTACTCACACCCTCATATGCCGCTTGGGCCTGTCAAAAAGCTTCCTGATGAAGCTGAGCTGATACAGCGCCACCGCCAGCAGCACGAGGCATCTCAGAACCGCCCAGCCCATCGTCCTGCCACTGATGCTGAGCTGGGCTGCACGGCAGAGGGCAACCGGCTTCAGCTTGCCGGACATGGATGTAGTGCCAGGTACATTCAGGCTTCAGGCTGCACGCACTGTGCTGCATGCCGCACTTGCGCAGTTGCCGCTGTCTCGGTTGTGGAAATACGTAACGCTAGACTTCAGGTCCGCTAGATTTGCCTCCACAGAGTCCAGTATCTGCCACAGCGGTTCTGCTGGACTGCCCTTCTCGGGCTGCACGATGCTGTGACCATTATGTATCTCCCACACAATGTCCCTGCAGCCGTGGCTCATGTGTAGGATCAGTGCAATGGAGCGCACACCCGAACAGCTGCAGAAGCCAGGCGAGCAGCACATGTGCGCGGTTTTACTAGTCAACGCCACGGAGCGACGCGGTCACACACAACCGCACCTGGGTCCATGCTGTGTCAGGGCTGTGGCGAGGTGCTCCGCTAGCGACAAACAGAAACGATACTGGCCAGCGTAGCGTGCCTTGAAGCTGAACCTGGCTTCTGTCCTGTCTGCGACTGTGTGAATGACGCGGTCTCGCGGATTCAACACCTGCACACGGCGGCAACGTGTTACAAGGTCCACATGCCCAGCTCTCAAAAGAATATGGACTTTCACCAGTGGCAAGTGCTGCTCTCGCAAGCATTCCCGCGTCCTCTCACCCGAAGATTGTAACTGGCACGGCCACCGATGATACTTGGCAGGCCAGTGCCTTCCAGGCTTACGAAGCTGCCGGTCACATACGATCTGGGGACATTGATGCGCTCGCTCACGCACTCCTCGTCTGCACCGCCTAGACGCAGTTTGAGTGCATTCGCCGGAGCGCACGGCAGCACTGCGGCAATCGTGCAGGTCAGGAGAACCAACAGCCATCGCTGCACTCTGCAGATGACAAAAGCTGGGCTGGATCGCGCGCTGCGTGTGAACATAGCATAGCAGCGCCGCTCCAGGACGCCGGCAGATTGCACTCTGAACCATCAGCGGCGCGGCAGTTGCATGCCGCGGTTCCCGGGCGCTGATGCTGGTGGCACAACCGTCAAGATGCAGCTCTCGAGTGGCAATTGATACCCGAGATATACTGCTATGCTCTTGATTTGACATATAGTGGCATGAATCGGAATGCTCCTCTGGGCGAACAGCACCAATGCTCAGTGGTAGTGGCGCTGCTGTGTGAACAATACGGATGGTGCAGGTGTGGGTTGTACTGTCACCACACATCCATGCCGCTGTGCAATGCTTGCACATTCATCAAAGCCTTGGAGACGGCGCCCCTTCCTTCATACATCCTAACGTTTGTTGGCATACTTCCAAACCTGACAGCAACCCAGGCTGCAACAACATATACACGGTACACTGCGCTGCTGCGACTACTCATGCCATCTGACCCCGCAGCTTAAATGTACCACTGCAGCGCACGCCCCTTCTCTCACTCATACACGCATGCCCACACACGAGCATAGCAATGCAAGAAGCTCACGTTGGAGCTATGCCACGGACTGCCCAACGCGTGGCATAGCTTTCAGCCATTACGCTGCCTCAAGTCTGTGGCTCGTCATCCGGCATCAGCAGCGGGGCAAGTGCGTCACAGTAGCTCGCCCGGAGCTTCGCCTGCAGCACGGCAACAGACAGCGGGAATTCACCAGAGATGCCGAGCGACAGTGCAAGCGTCCAAAGCCAAAGCCAGTGAACGATGCCGTCATGACACCATGGACCCACATGGGCACCCTGCCCCACCTGATGCTGGTCCACCAGGTTACGAGCGGTCTCTGCCGCTTCAGCATCTGGGAAGGACAGCACCCAGTGCCCGTCCACAAGCTGCCGGCCCAGGTTGCGGTGCATGCTCGCGACTGTGCTTGCCCGCAGCACCTGGATGTGGCACATCAACCTGTGATCCGAGTATTGGCGGATGAGATAGGAAACTGAACTTCCTGCCGACACATACCAACACAGATCCACAGTTACACCTGAAGCCATTTAAGTGGTATTCATGTTGCACTGCCTGGAGAGTGCAAATTTGCACCTTGAGCAGGCCACGCACTGGCGGGCGCACGTGGACATGCAGCCAGCGCTTGTGCGAGGGGTCGATGACTGGGTCCGCGCCCATCAGCGGCGCCACCGACAGCACGATGCCTGTCAAGAAATTTGCAGAGAGTCTGCCATCCAACCATATCATTCGACAATGCAGATGTCGTGCTGCGTCAGCGGCTGGTATCCGCATCAGAGTCAGGGAGCATGGCTGATGCTTGTAGATCTGCTGCCACCATGGAAACAGGCACCTGAGTTGAGGCGTGTGCCCTGGTCCGCCAGCAGCACCACCGGCACTGCGCGCACAACTGCTGCAGGAGAGGGCGCATCAGAGCCCGGCTCCGCTGCCGGCCGCCCCTCCATTGCAAAGAATACATTGCGCTCGACGCCACGGGCGAAAGCCACTGCACGGAGTGACACCTCAGCAGCGTCATGTCTGCTCCGGGCCTTTGCAGGCTGGCAGGCGACCACCCCCAGCACTCATCATCGGCGCTCACAGCACTGGAGACGCCTCCAGCATCCACTCTCAAGCTGGAGTTTTCCAAAAGCCCAGGGACAGTAAAGATGACGTACCAGCGCAGGAGACGCGGGAGGTAAGCTCCACCTCCATGCCCTCCTTGATCTCCGCAGCCCGCTGAGAAACCTCCTCAGTCTGCTGGATGCCCGGCGACGCTGGTATCTCCCCATTTGAGCTGGCCAGCGCCTGTTGCAACGGTGCAGCATGCTCTAGATCATACAACATCTTGAGCCACAGGTCAGTGTGAATCAGGACGCTCCTGAAGCATAGTGCAACACATAGGGATGAGGTGCTTCAGGGGCAAAGGCATGCAGAGGCGCACCTGCTGCAGCTGTGTGAGCGTCATGAAGCGCAGCGCGACCTGCCACAGCAGGCGGGCCGAGGCGGCCGAGGTGCTGATCCTCTGCCCGCTGGAGCGGCGCGACACGGTGGCGCCGCTGTTGCGCGTCTCGCCCGCGCTGTCCGCCACCTGGGCCGCCTGCACCGCCTGTGTCCAGCGGCACCCACGCTGATGGGATTTGGTTCCAACTGGGTCCTGCGGCGGATGACGCTGGCGCCCACACGGCGAGCAACCTGCTGCGAGCTTGATTTCAACATGTACAGTGTGGCTGAGAAGCCCCGATGTTGGTGCAGTGGCACACCTGCATCCATGCGGAGATGGCGGCTGTTGTGGAGTTGTTGCCGACGGTGCGCAGCCCCGTGCGCACCTTCTGCCACTCCGTGTGGATGAGCAGCGGCAGCGCATCGCACCACATGCCTGCAGGGCATGGACCACAGGCCTGAGGGCTGATCAGGTCCGAATCGGGGCCCTCGTCCCAGGTCAGCCAGGTATTTATACACACAACGCTTCAGTTAATCCCCCTGTAGGAAGGCTGTGCAACGTGCCGAAGATTGTGCCATCAGAAGTCAGGATACTGCACATGGACAAGGCTCATTCACTTACCGCCCATCTGGTCCATGACGGCATCCCGCGCCGCGCCCCACGCCTGACTGAGCACCTCGCGCTGGTGAGAGCTGAGCTGCACGCCCCAGCCCACTGCCCGGCTGCCGCTGCGTATGCTCCTCGGCTCCACCGCCTCATCGCTGCCGTGGCTGTTGGAGCCAGCGCCGCCACTCGGCGCCACCAGCTGCACACAGCCCAAGATCGCCCAAGCTCAAATGGGGATTGGCATGTGACTGTGCACCATTGATGAAGACACCCCTTGCAGACACGGCACCCAAACCCAAGCTTGATTGTTCTATGTTGCGGACTCAGCATGGCAGTACCTGCAGAAGCAGCCAGCCGACGGTCCACAGTGTCGACACTGGCATGGTGGCAAGCGGCAGCAGCCCGCACAGCGCATTCAGCACCTCCACATTCTGTGCGGCATATGCGGAGCTGCAAGCGCAGCGAGCACAGCATCAGACCCCACTTGTTTACTGCTCGAGAGTTGTTAGGTTCATGTGAACAGACAGAACGGAGCAGGCTCACAGTAGGAACAGTCAGGTCACAGCAGCTTTGTCACCCGCGCTGCTCGCCGCCCCCGAAAGGCTGCCAACGCTGGTCGCCACTGCGTGGGGTGCTGACTGAGGCAGGCGTGCTGTTGCCGCTCTGCGACTGCTGCTGCTGCAGGTGCTCGACAATGCCGTTTGCCCGTGGTGATGGCGCTTGCCTGCTGCCTGGTTGCGCCTCTGCTGCTGCGCTCGGCGACGGCTGTACCTTGACATACACACGCTACTCATGGGCAGAGCATATCCCCAAGCGCATCACTATGGTGACAACTGACTGATGCAGAACGCAGGCGCCACTGGTGTCATTCTACTGACGGTGTAACAGACGCAGGGACCCACCTCGTCAGGAACGAGGCTGGATATGGCTGTCTGGTTGCCAGCAGAGGCATGGCGGAACTGCAGCCCTGTCGGCTCACTGCTGCTGCTCCTGTCGAACATGTCGCTGGAGCGGGTGGCCAGCCGGGAGGACGGCTGTGGCGGCGCCGTCAGGGCATCCAGCAAGTCCCGCTGTTTCCGCCGCTTGAATGGCAGCATGCCTGCAGCACAACAGCGTGCACGGCTGGCGGGGTCTACAGCCTGAGTGCCTTGGGTTTTTGGTAGCGAGGAGTGTCTCAAGATGTACGATCAGGAAAGCCTGCACCTGCGGCATCCAGCAGCGCCGAGTCGACGTGCCGGGACATCAGCAGGGCGAGCAGCACGCGCACAGCTGCGGTGGCGACCAGAGCATCGCCGCTGCGCAGCACCGCCAGTAACGCCGCTCGGTAGGCGCTGGGCTGAAGCTGCAGGACGCGCCGCGCATGGCGAGCCAGAAAGAATGGGCTGCCATCACCAGCGCCCAGCACATCCTCGTCAGCCTGTGGTGATGCAGCGTCATGCTGCTTGCTGCTACAAATCAGCAGTGATATCACCGGCAATAAGTTGCATGACAAGAAGCCACATGTTGGCTTGCTCAATGCACTGACATCTTTGAGAGTGCACACTGCTGGCAGGCTGCCGAATCACCTCGTCCTCTTCGCTCGCGCCGTCAGCCAGCTGCCGCCCGTAGTCCTGGCTCTGGGAGTCCTGCGCCCGCAGCAGCGCGCCCGCCGACGCCCATGCGGGCATGTTGGCTGCTGATGGCGCCATTATATCTGCACGGCCGCCAGCCAGAAGCGCCACCTGCGCAGTGACGTGACCCTTGTGTGGAAGCCGAGGCATGGCACACGGGCGCCTGGTCTCTCAGCACAGCGCGAGGCTGCAGGACAGGTGACAGGGGTTGCAAGCGTACCAGGACAGGCCGCAGCAAGGCCCGCTCCGATATGACCAGCAGCAGCCGCTCCAGCACCAGCAGCGCAGCTGTTATACCAACTGCTCCAGTGTCACCTGACCCATTCAAGAAGGCAAGGTTACTCAAGCAGCAATGATGTCGCAGGCATCAGATGGTTCCGCTGACCAGCCCACGCCTCAGTACACTTTTACGTGGCATGGGATCACGGTGTAGCGGCAAGACTGACCTGATGGAAGCTGCGTTCTGGTCGACACAGAACGCTTGATGCCTGCTGGGCCGTCTGCTGCTGCTGGCGCGGCCGCCGCTTTCGCGGCTGCCGCGCTGACGCCAGAGTTGCTGCGCTGGCTGCCCTTGCCGCCGGCCGCCCACAGCGGCGTGGCCCCGCGATGGCACAGCAGCGGCCACAGCAGCACGGGGCCCACGAACTTGGTCCAGAGCGCCTCCAGCACGATGCGAACCAGCCGCTGCACGCCTGTTCAGCACACGCAATGCATCTCACACCTCGTCGCCTGGTCTCCACCTTGGCCCATGCCCGTAACACCTAGGCCAACGCCATACAAGGGCGCCAGGTGCCAGTAGCTGACCGCCCGGGATTCAGCCGCGCACCTGTGCCGATGATGTCGTTGCAGTACGACAGCAGGTCCTCCACCTCTGCCAGCGCCGCCTCCACAGGGTGCTCAGCAGTGCTGCGTCCCTCCTGAACGCTCGCCAGTGCGCTGTCCAGCCGCTGCATGTGACGGCATCCCAAATTGCTTCGTGGCAAACGAGCGTGTCAATGTGGCATATCATCCTGACACATGTTCGAAACCGCAGCAAGTGCCGAGGGTCTGTACCCCAGGCGACACACTCAGCTTGGCTCCGCACCTGGCACTGTTCGACCAGGGACATGGCCAGCTCCTGGAAGTAGCTGGACGCCGGCGGCGAGCACACGAAGGTCTGGACCTTTGGGTCCTCAATGCTGTACACGTTGAGGGTGAGCGCCCGCACTGCTGATCGCACCTGCCAGTACGCAATTGTTTCCTCTGTTGAGGAAATTGAAGGGAGTCCCTAGCAGTCGCTTCAACGCCACGCAGGCACCCTTCTCAGTGCAGCAGAGCGCAGTGACACTCACCATGCCATCGCGGTGACGGATGAACTTGACGCTCTCAGTGTACAGTGGGAAGGTGTCTGCACTGTCGGCGTCGGTGGTGTCGAAGAAGAATTGCACTGTTGTTCTGGTGAACTTCATGCTGATGGCCTTCAGCAGGTTGATGTAGTAGCCGATGACCTCGTCATCGTTGAAGTCCTGCAATACACGAATGCCTGATCATGACAATCACGCAGGAAGATTTGCAGCCGCCCACATAGGTGTTCAACATCTTCAGCGCACCAGCCTCGTGGTGATCAGCTCGTTAATGTAGTTGTTGGAGAACAGGTAGAAGATGGCCGTCTCGCTCCTGATGTTTTGGATCAGGATCGACAGTGTCTGCAACACCTGCAGATCATGTCAAACAGGAAGACACACATCAGTCTCATCAACCAGCCAGCAGGGCATCGGCGCACATGACAGCGAGACACTCATGTGCAGGCATGACATGCTGCCTCACTACATGCGCTTGGAAGGCTTCAGGCACCACCTGCTGCGGGACCTCGCCGCGCCTGTTGGCGGGCTGTCGCAGGATGCGGTTGAAGTGGCTGAGCAGGTGCTTCTCCGCGAAAAAGTCAAAGAAGCGGGTGTCATGCTGGTCGCCCCAGATCATGAGCTCCGCCAGCGAGCGCAGCGTCTCGACCACCAGCTGCCGGTTGCTGTCTGTTGGTCATCGCCAAACACGATGCTGGATCAGTGTTCCACAAGCGCTTGTAGCACGCATGTCAGCCGGGTGCACGTCCAGACGTCACCCTCTGCATGATCAACTGGGCTGTGAGCGCACCTGTGACGGTCTTCTCCTCTGTGAGCACAGCATGCAGCCGCCGCAGCTCGTCAAGGGTGAAGCGGTCTCCCTCGCTGCTGGCCGCTGTGTGGCCAAACAGCCCGCCCCAAAACCCAGGCTTCCCGCTGCTCGCCATTGCTGCTGGTGCTCAACGCAATCGATCGGTCTTGCCTCCAACAGCAGGCTGATCAGACAGCGATTTGCATCTCCGCGATGACAGCTGCGGGCTGGTGCTCAAGGCTGCGGTGCAGACATCCGGACATGGGACTGGCTGCCGCAACAGCGTTAAGCCAGTAGCTGGCGTGAGACAAATCAGATCACGTATATGTAGGCGGCTATGAGCCTGCACGTATCATCAGTGTTGACCTCATTGTCTTGCACCAATCAACTACATGCCCGTGTGCCGGAAGGTCGACCTCATCCTTTCATATTGAATTCGACATGTGCAAGTCAGCACGTTCGAGATGTACCGACTTTCTCGCAGCATCAAATGGCGTGTATATGTGCTCCTGAGCATGCTCGCCACCTTAGGTACCCGCCCATAAACCTCACACGCGAAGCCCTCGGTTATGCTCCGCGCCGGCGCAAGGCGCACACTTCGTTCGAACGTGCATCCTTGACGCCAACACCACAGCTACCTGTCACGACGGCCAGCAGCACAATACCCTTCAGGTCAGGAAGCGCCGCCGCACCAAAATTTGCATGTACATCAGTGGCATGCTGCTTGCAGATCCTGATGGTCCTGCTGCATCCTTGCAGGGGACGTAGCGTCGCCTCACAGACAGCACAATGTTGATCTACAAGGTGCGTGGGTGTTCATCTTCATGCAGCGCACGTTGCGCTCTCTCGGCTACGTCGCGACCGTGCCGCGCCCCAAAGTGGTCTGCATACCAGCTTGCGACCCTGCTTGGGGGACTTTCTTGTTGGCGTGTGAACAGAGCGCTGACTGCTGACATCTCATGTGTTGCAGGATATCCTCACAGGTGCGATGCTGGCAATGTCCTTTCATTGCGACAGCCTTCCTTGACCAGTAATCCGCAACCATGCAGCTTGGATCATGGTTGTCGTCAGCTGGCGGTTTCTATTCATCCGTCGGGTCATGACAGCTCATCGCTACATGCCGATCGCTGGATGTGACGTATGCCACTTCAGCTGTGGCATGTGTTGTGTCAGGTGATGAGCTGCTGTCAGATTCCTACGACCTCACTGAGGTTGAGGACGGCTTCTTCTTTGCGGTAAGAGGCTGCTTGCACCGGCATGAGTGTTTGCCTTGCAAGTCTACTGTGCCAGATCCTTCACAATGGGCGAAATGGTCATCTGTCTCGGGCCTGTTGCCCTTGCAGGTTGAGGGCAAGGTGCGATCACCTGGACACGCGCGGCGGACTCTGTTCCGTGATGTCGCGCTGGATCAACACGTGCCATTGCACTTGTCAGACACCCTGACTGCCAACACATTGTCGCTTCGGATCTGCAGTGGGTGGAGGTAGGCGATGTGGATATTGACATCGGTGCAAACCCGTCAGCGGAGGGTGGTGACGAGGGGGAGGGCGTCGACTCCACCGCCAGGAAGGTGGTGGATGTCCAGGACGCATTCAGGCTTCAGGTGCGAGCCAGCAACGCCACGGCGCCGCGGTGCTGTCCCCGCGCTTGGCACCTGCTGCATCTGCCTGCTCGGAAGGGGAGCGCTGATGTCATCTGCATGCTTGCTGCAGGAGGGCCCTTCATACAACAAGAAGGACCTGATGGGCTACCTCAAGGTGGGCACAGGGGCAGGTCCACCATTGTCTGGTTGGTTGTCCTCCTGCGCGTGGAGGCATAATGTGGGTGCTGTCATTTGCTTGCGCTTGCAGCGCTATTTGCAGCAGCGGTGCGACCGTATCGTGTCAGGTACGTGGCGGTAAGCGTTGCATGACCACGTGCTGATGTCCTGCCATACAGCCCTGGCTGGGCAAGGTCCTGGAGAAGCTGCCAGAGGACCAGAAGGACGAGTTCAAGGCCAAGTCACAGCCCGCACTCAAGTTCCTGCTCGGCAAGGTCAAGGACCTCCAATTGTGAGTCGCCGCCTGCCCACTGGCCATGCATTCATTGTGCGGACTGCACCATGTTTGAGGGTGTTTGTGGCTATGGAAAGACTGGGACATGGCATCATTTTGTGACATGACAATTGGGTCAGCGAGCTCGGTCACAGTCTGACATCTCCTTGACTGAGCCAAGCCGACACTTCGTCACACTCCAATGCAGCTTCACCAGCGAGAGCATGGACCCTGAGTCTACCATGGTGTACGCCTACTATGCGGAGGGCAGCAGCTCACCAACGTTCCTGTATCCAAAGTATGCCATGATTGAGGAGAAGTGTTAGAGGCATTGCAATAGGTCGTCAGGAGTTCAGGCTTGAAAGCTTGGAACACATGATCCCGTGCGTGCTGTAAGGCGGGTCATCATGGAGGGATGTGGACAATGGCCTGCGACTGTCACACAGCAGATTTTTTTCCCCACGCGCTTGCATTGGAACGACATCGGTCCTTGACTTCAGCACATATGACATCACATCTTGCAGGTTCATTGCACTAATTCAGGCAAGATCAGCCACTCACGACCCCTGTTTAACGTTTGCCATATGCTGGCGATCTCTGGAAAACAGGGGCAGTACTCCCAGCTCACATCTGAGCACGAGCTCAGCCGTGTTGCAGCCGAAAGCACCCGACTGCATCGCACGCCTGGTGCTCACAGTGCCATAACAAGCAGCTGACCAGGCCGCTGTCCATATGACGCATGCTGTGGGCACATTTGCTGCCGCCACAGCATCCCGCACTCAGCTCTGCGTGGGGCCTGCAGCAGTCATGGGCCTGCTGCTGCACATCCACACCAGGGAGTTGCTCATGCTGCCATTGCGGCCTCAATCTGCTCAAGGGTGCGCCCCTTGGTCTCCAGCACAAAGGCTGCGACGAACAGCGACGCCGTCACGCACACCGCCGCAAACCCAAGGTACACCGTGGACACACCATACCGGGCGACGGTCGGCAGAAACAGCTGCCCGATGCCGAAGTTGCACACCCAGTGTGTCACCATAGCAAATGCCACAGCGGAACCTGCAGGACACCAGGCCACCCAACTAATGCCGAAAGGGGGACTTCACGCACATGTCTGGATGCCACTCAGATGTGCAACAGCAAGTGCAGTGACGTGCCCAAACATGGTATGCTCACCACGGATGGCAGCGGCGTTGATCTCGCTGACCAGGATCCCAGGCACTGGCCCCACGCCAATGGCAAAGGCCAGCACATATGACAACGTGCCAATCAGGGCAATGTTGCCACTCAGGGCCTGCAGACACACAGTGCACCATCCCTTGCACTGTCCCGCCAAACAGGTCGAACGTTGACCCAGCTCATGGGCACGTGCAGCGCCACTTGTAACACGATGCACCGGCAGGAAGCGGAGCGGGGTGCGGGGCGCACCGCGAGCTGGGGCAGCGCGAGGCCGGCGGACATGCACAGCATGGCGGCGGCCTGGCCGAGGAAGCTGACGATGAGGAGCTGCTTCCGGCCGGCGCGGTCCACCAGCGCGCCCGCCACCAGCGTCCCCAACACGTTGATGGCGCCCACGCCCGCGCTCGCCAGCGCCTGCGACTCGATGCCCGCCTGCAGCGCGGGCGATGCAGGGTGGGTGGGGAGACGCTGGTCACATGCACATGCTGGTGCATGACCGAGCGGCAAAAGCTGGGCTTGCTGGCGGAGTTGGGATCCATCTGCAGGATGGTCGGCGTGCACCAGCAGCAAAGGCTTCCGCACCTGGGCGAAAACAGAGGACGAAAAGTAGATGATGGCGTTGATGCCCGCAAACTGCTGGAAGGCGAAGATGAGGCAGCTGATGACCACCGACTTGGTGGTCAGCATCCTGAACAGGCCCGGCTGCTTCGGCGCGGCCGCGCTGCCTGGTGTGCTCGCACGCCCTGTGAAGATGGTGCACACGGCCAGATGGGTTGCCAAGCATATTGAGCGCACGCAACAGCGCAATCACACGGCCAGCGATGCGCACATTTTACAGCATACAGACCCCACACCTTCGCTGAGCAGCGCTGGGCCGGCCGGGCCCCAGAGCCGCACCGCCGCGTTCTGCGCCTCCATATTTCGGTCGTTGGCAAACAGCCACCGCGGGCTCTCGGGCACAAATAGCAAGCCTGCATGACGGCAAGGCGTTCAGGACGTGTGCATCTGGCGGTGCCTGCTGAGACAGCGCCGTTGCCCGCAGGTGATGATGACTGTCTGACGCTAGCAAGCAACATTGCTGCCTCACCAAAGGCAAGCAGCGCAGCAGGGATGGTCGCCAGCCAGAACATGATGCGCCAGGCTGTGGGCGGCAGCACCACGTTGACCACCAGCGCGCCCAGGATGCCGATGCAGATGGTCAGCTGGTTCAGGCTGCCCAGCATGCCGCGCACCTCTGGCGGCGCGATCTGCAGCGATGTGCCACGCAGGGAACCTTGTACAGGCATGAGATGTTGCAAACACCTCAGGAGACACTGCAACAGGGTCACAAGCTGGCAGTTGGCTGGCGCAGTTGGCATACGCTGGTGCATGGATGTGCACCTCAGAGATGAACAGGGGCACAAGGCCGGAGGCCAGGCCGATGCCGATGCCGATCACGACCCGCCCCGCGATGATCCACTCCAGCGAGTTTGCCGTCGCGCACAGGAAGGCGCCCAAAAACAGCGGGACCACATCCAGCAGGAGCGTGCCCTTGCGGCCAAACGTCTGCGCCAGCTTGGCGCCTGTCAGGCTGCCGAACGCAGCGCCCGCCAGGCATGTGCTGACGACCTGCATACTGGAAACACTGCCTTGAGCCTGACACATGTTGCAGCACATCTCAGGTGCAGGTGGCGACGCCCAAGGGTGTCCAGTAGCACCACAGAACGAACCAGGAATAGCAGCAACCCAGGAGTATAACACAACAGTTGAAACATCAGCCGCTGGACGGTCGTCGCACCATGCCCTCCAGCACTGGCTGCCCGGCAAAGCCCAGCTCCGCTGCGATTGCTGCGAGCGGCCCATTCAGCACCGCCAGGTGGAATCCGAAGCAGAAGGCCCCCAGGCTGGCCACCAGCGCCGCCGTGAACACCGGCTGCAGCGACACCGGCGGCTCCTGGAAGCCGTAGTCGAAGCTGGTCGTCGCTGCCTTCAGCGGCGCTGCCAGCGTTTCCCGCCGCCGCGGCTGCGCGGCGCGCATGCGGCCCGGCTGCGGGCACTGATCAGGCAGAGCTGCTCCGTGACGCCTACGATGCACAAAGCCACAATATTGCGAGTATCATGCGCCGACTGCACCTCGCAGATCAGCTTGCTGTGGGCACCTTATCTCCGGGTCTGAGGCAGGGCACATGGCGGCAAGCCTGTTCCTGCTCCGTCACACACGAGATGCAGATACTGCAAGGCAGCATGCAAGCCGCGACAGCATCTGCTAGGTAGACGTTAGGTCTGTTGTTCGGTGCTGTGCAGGAGCTGACTCACCTCGAGACGCGTTCAGCATGCAGCTGCGAGGCTGTTGGCGTGATCGGGAGCAGTCGCTGTCGTCTTGAGCCGAGGTGCAACACGGACGACAGCGGCGGTTTTGCGGGCGTCTGTGCAGGGTTGCCAACCCGCTGCATTTTGCCGCCTCGCTACGCGGCTGCCCAGGTCGCCTGAGCTCACCGACAATCTGCAGTCAGCTGCAATGGGATGTTCCTGGCTAGTATTGTGTTCACGAGGGGGGCGCATCACGGGTGAGTAAGAGTGCTGCATCGCAGCATCGGAGGGCAAGCTAGTAAACTGTATATGTCTGCCCCTTGTACGGCGAACTTGTACTGCAGCAAAGTCAGACCACCAAACACGAACTGACCTGTCACAATGCAACTCACAGAGCTACCGTAGCAAACCTGCTGTATCGCTATGCTGACTGAGCGCCGATGCATGGCAGCTCAGCAAGTAAGCAATCTTCCGGCGAATCTCCGAGTGAGGGATGTCATGTCAGCACCCCGTGCTCGCTGCCGACCTGACCAGCTTCACTGTGGGGTGCGCTGCCATGCACCACGCTCGTGACCTCCGTCATTGGGCTGACCCTTCCATCTAAGACACACGCCAGCTTGGCTTGGTGTCGGAATGTGTTGCGGTGTGTCAAACAGGATGTGGCGCGCCCGCAAGAAGCCTAGCAAGCCGATCACGCTGCTGTCACTGCCGGACTCTGGTCAGCTTGTGTTCCTGGTTGACAGGTCGACCACCCGGGCGAGTGAGGTACAGGAACTGCTGTGGCTGCATGCATGTGAGCAACGACCCTGAGTGTGCCATCATGCAAACGATCAATCTGTAAGTTACCTGACTTCAGAGTCGCGGCGTCCTGCGCGATGTGGGACGGGACCTGCAGAAGCGGATGCGCACCGGCAGCCCCTTCAATGCCAGTGGCAATGAGAAGTGGAACGCCCAGCAGCACCTCATAGTCGCCTTTGAGGTGAGCACATGTTTCAAGGGTTTCAATCTACACTCGGGCCAACCAGGCGACCTGCTTCATTCGATAATGTTGACTTCCATGCGCACAGGTCAGCTGGACATCGGTGGTGGGTATTGACTGGAGTCGGCCTCTGGTCCATGATGGCCGCCTGGTGCTTGAGGCACACGCAGTTGTCAAGCGCATCTTCCGCTCGGTGAGCGTGGCATCAATACACCATCACATCACCGTCACATCCACCACTGACTCCTGTGCTGTACTTTGAATGTGACATCCGGACGTGACTTGAGCCGTTACTGTACAACGCTCAGGCCAAGGATGCGTACGACTTCTATGAGACAATGCCAGTGCTGCATGCTGCCACAGCAGTTCTGCAGACGTCGCTGCCTGCTGCACAGCAGAGCCGTGGAGCAGCTGCAGATAGCGACAGCGTCAACAGCAGTGCCACTCCTGAGCTGTCTCGGCCTCGCGCAGTGTCACACTCTGCTGCGGCATCCAGCCAGCTGTCCGACAACAGATCTGCAGGCATGGCCAGCTCGCCATCCTTCAGCACATTGCAGCGAGAACTGCAGCCGCAGAGTGGCACCGAGGCAGCCTCTGCGTTGGCAAATGGCCCGCTCCAGCAGAACAGCCACCAGCACAGCAGCGCACCCATTGCTGTGCCAGTCATGCCGCTGCCGACATCCGTCTTGCCAGAAGGTATGCATGCTGCTTGCTGGCGAACATGCGGGTGAAGCTTCTCTGGCTCGTCTGCACATCATGATCAGGGTGCAACCGCCATGGTGTCTGCAGAGACAGGTCTAAGGAAGCGAGGCAGTAGGCCGGATCACCTCAGCCGGCAGACTAGCGACCTGGCGGCATCACCCAGCAGGGTCTGCTACCCGCCGCCGGCGGAGCCCGCCAAAAAGCGCCGACTGAGCTCTGGATCCTGGCCAGTGCCAGCACACTGGACGGTGTGCCCCTGCACAGCCATGATGATATATGCATGTTTACAGCTACGATGCATGTAGAAGCCAGTAGCGCATGCAAGGGGTAACTGCAAACTCTCCCCTGTCGACATACTGCAAAGTCCTCTTCCTTGCACTTGGTGCACTGGCTGCCTCGTGCAGGCTGCTGACTCTGTGCTTACGCTTTATCTGCACAAGGTTTGCGGACGCTGTGTGCAGGTGCAAAGTCAGCAATATGCATACCGCAGCATCTGCTGCACGTTCACTGATGACAATGTGGCCAAGATGTTGCGACCCATGATTGAGGGTGATGAGCGGCTTCTACGCCTTTATGAGACAGGGTTGCAGGTATGCGCCAGGCAGTTTTCGCATGCTCAAAGTCAACGATCTGCAACCTCTACATGATCCTGTGATTGGTGGATCTGTGGTGGCTGTATTGAGGCCGCCCTCCTGTGCTTGCAGACCTGGGCTGTGTTTCTACCACAGTTCGGGCTATTCTACAGGCCATGGATACGCACAGTCACATGGATATTGTTCGTTCTCATCAGCGTGTTTTCGCTTGCAACTGGTTTCTATGATCTGTACAAGCACACACCCTATCTGGACCAGGCAAGCTGGCTCGCCCTGTTATTCTTGATTTCTGAACATGGTGCCCACTTGTGCGCTTTTGCTTTGGCGAATATCTGTTGATGTTTGTTGACATGCTGCAGGTGCTGCGGAGTGCTCTTAGTGGACTGCATCTTCAGACAGTGGCGGCCTGGTTGGAATCACACGTTAAGTTCCGGCTGTCCATCCTCCTCACATACATATTCGGTGAGGCCTGATGTTGTCAAGTGACAGCTTTGTGTCAGCTCTGAACGTTAAGTCATATGTGCCTTGTGCAGTGCCACCACGATAGCTACAGAATTCGTGTCATTACACAGGCAATTCGATGTATGCCATGCAATTGGTGCAATGGGGCTTGGGCATGCTCCGATACCTCCGTGGCCTTGTGCAACCCGCCTTTGATGTGATGGGTAAGCAATTTATCTCGTATTGATCCTGAGTCTTTGCTGCGCAGCCCTGAAGTGAAGCTGCTGTCTGAAGGCGCATGCAATGCCGAGCCATGCCCACACTCTATGCTCTCCACAGGCCCGCCACTTGTGGCAGTGCGGAGCGTGGGAACACTGCTTTGCTCCCAGCTGCTTGGCCTCACGGTGCTGCTGCTGTCGCCGCTCCGAGCACTCGTGCAGGTGACTCGAATACTTGACCTGTTGTGACTGCTGCACATTTCATGCATGAGCTCCGGCCTGGTGCCGTTGGCGTGATCTACACACTTGCTCCCATCTGCTCTGGGGTGTGCTGACACATTCTGGACCTTTGCGTGTCCTTCTGTTCAGATGCTGGGGGCGGTGCTGCCTGGTGCACTGCTGCCATTCAGGCTGGTGATGACGTCCGCCAGATCGTTCAGCAGCACTGCAGTTGGCGCTGCCCGCGTCACATGGCAGCTGACATCCACTGGCAAGCAGGCAACAGCACAGGTCTGCAGGACCGCCTTGTCACGATTGACTGCAGGCACAGACTCCTGTGTTGTGCAATGGATCTGCACTGCAACCCTCGACGATGCCATGCACAGGTTTCTTGGTGGTCGGTTGTGCTGCCCATGGAAGTGCTACGCACCTCTGGTGTCAGGGTGGCCAAGGGGCTGCAGTCAACCCTCAGATTCTCCGTCGAGGTTGGCAACCTGCTGTTGCAGTCTGAGTGGAGTCTGCTCAGCAGAGCACAAATCTGACATATGTCAGCTCTTGGCGCATGCAACGAGACAGATCCCCACTGCAGGTGTGTGCCAGCCTGGCACGCCACAGGCTGACGCTGCAGCGGCGGCTGCGGCGCCGGTGGCGAAGCTTCTGCGCTGCTGTGCTGGCCCAGACAGCCTCCTGGAAGGCATATGCACTCTCATGCCTCCTGCGACTTCAGGTGCGGCAGCGCAAGTGAAGGAAGGCGCACCGACCTTTCCGCTGCTGCTGCTTACTGATGCGGTACTGTGAATAATCACGCCGCCGGCTGCATGCAGGCTGAATGGACGCCGACAGAGCCACTCGAGTGGAAGAACTTCACAATAGCACATGCTGGCAGCAACTTTGAACACGTTGACCATGGTGCCAGCAGTATTGGCTAGAGCGATGCCAGGGCTGCTTTGACGGATCAGATAACAGTGGACGGCTGACAACCGATGGCAATTGGTCTGTGACGACTTCACAAGGTAAAATCTCCATCAGCGTTGTCCAGTTCAGGCTGTCGACAGGGTGCAGTCCAGTCAGGGTGTCTGCTGGAAGCAGTGACAGCGCTTGATGGGTTGCTTGCACGTGCAGGTGGTTGCCACAGCAATCCTGGCGTGTCTGCTGTTCAGTCAAGCGATTGCCAGCTCTGCCTGCAGGCAAGCATGCATGCAAGCATGCAGGGACTGCCAATGATCGACGCCAGCATTGCATCAGCTCAGCCAATGCTGCCATTCTCTGTTTTGCAGGATGCTTCTGAATGAAGGTATGAGGCAAGCAAGGTGTAAGGTTCAAGCATCATTGATTGCTGCAATGCTGTTCGGCAGGATGCACACAACTGCATCGATGTGCGCATGCCCCACAAAGCTCATGTTTATTTGGTTGCAGAATATGTGGGGTTTGCGTCTGTTCTCCGTGTTGCAAGTGTTGCAAGCAATCAGCAAAGCGAGTTTGAGCCATCGAGTTGCTCTGCTCCCCACCCTCCCCTGCATCGATATGTGTTTTTGCCGCTCCCCTCTGTGAAGTGGGTTTGGTGCACTTCAATACGCCCCAGGGCGCCTTTGTCCACATTGATATTTGTCGGATTGCGCACAGCGCATGACACTCGGTGTTCACAGTGGTGGCTGCAACGCGCGCGTGTGCCAAATCGCTGTGACGAGGCACCTTCGGGATCTGCTGCAAACAGCTGCGCTCGGCAGTCGTCCCCATCACCTGCGGCTCATACCACGGCGGCCGACAAGCAAACTCGACAGGTGCAACCCCAACAAACGTTGCTAAGTCGGGCTTGCGATGGCCTTGGCGACGAGGAGTAGGTGTTTGGGGCACGACTGAGCACTGGTGCAGCGTCCCTGTGCCGTTGCGAGGCCCGAGTTGTCCTGCGGGTACTGCCACGCCCGTCATGATTTTCAGCTGCATGCCGTCTGCTTTCTTTTTGAGTGGACATGGGGGCACTCACGCTGTGTTGAAGTCACCCCGTATGCAATCGGGCTCAGTTGGGCATCCGTTTGCCTGTTGACAGCGTGCCATGTTGTCCTGTCGCATGTGCAGATATACATACGTGCAGGATGATGGCCTGGTGGCAACACTTCGCTGTTGTGGGACATTCAGTTGAGACTCTGAAGCGTTTTGATGCAGTAAGAGACTCTGCACACGTTGATCGGTCGCTCTTGCCGCTGCAGGTAGCAGCCGCACGGCCAGCAGCTGCAGGCGCCTGCCTCTGCTGTCTTAGCCGACAGTCCCAACTGAAGCAAGCTCTGCCGGCTGTATCAGCCCCGCAGCCATGGTGGACAAGCTGACCGCCATCGCCTATCCAGTATGCAGCGTGGTGATCGCCCTGTTTGGGGCGTTTGCCTGCGTCGTAATGTACATGCGGCAGCGGCGAAATGCCAAGGCAGACTCGACTGAGTTCTTTCTGACAGCGCGGCGGTCAGTGGTGAGCGTCGGCCGTGCGTGGAACATCTGTTCGTCAAGTGACGGCCATCATATGCACCCGCATCCGTGTGCATGGGTCTTGAGTGACGGTCTCCGCTACACATGCAGGGTTGGTTCTTCATTGGCTGGTCATTCTTTGCTGCGGCCATGGGCTCATGGACGTTGTTCAGCCCGGGCAGCTATGGCTACTACGCTGGCACGCTCGGACTGGCAGTGTATGCCTTCTCCTCAGGTGGGCGATGTGCTGACCCGAGCGACAGGGTCGAGCTGCACCCTGCTGAGCTGTGATCACCATCTGCAGGAGCATCTGTCGGCCACCCAGGGGACTGACCTTTGCCCGATGTGTGCAACAGGGTTTCCGGTGCTGATGATAGCATTCTTGGGGGGCTACGTGCACAGCCTGGTGCCCAACGTGATGTCATTCACTGATTTCGTGCGCCGCCGCTTCGGTCCAGTCGTGCAGATCTACGTCTCGTTGCTGATGCTCTTCAACAGTAAGTACCTTTGTCAGATTCCCCATACGTTCCCTGTACTCTCCCTTCTGTTTGGATGTGCACCTGTTGCCACCCTGCTGAGCAGATGTGTCACATCTGTGTGCAGTGGGGGTTGCGCTGACAGCAGAGTTCACCGCGGTCGGCGACCTGTTTGAGCTGGTCATTGGCACTGTACGCTGGCCGATTGTCATCGTGATCGGCATTGTGAGCGCCATCTACACAGCATACGGTGGCCTGTACGTGTCCATCGTCACAGACCAGGTTCGTTACTATAACAAGTTGCACCTGCTGCCACCCCTGCTGTCGAGGGTCCAGTCGTGCTTGGAGCCTATAATTCCTTCAGTGTGGACAAGCATGGACCCCTCGCACGCTGCTGCAAACAACAGGTGCAGGCGGGGTGCGCCATCAGCATCATCTTCATCCTGGTGATCTGGGTGGCGGCCACCTTCAAGGCGCCCCTGCCCAAGCCGATGCCTGGCTACTTGGCGGCTACATACACAGGCAAGCGATGCTCCCCATGCTGGACCTGTCGTCAATGCACCCACACATCTGCATCTGCCGCCCTGCCGCCATACGTTGCTCTTCGAGCCCTCCTCTGCACTGCACCTACTTGCACTGCATCTGACCAGGGTACGCATCCATCGCCGTGCTGCCCATCTCGCTGGCGTCATCCACCATCTTCTCGGAGGCCATGTGGCAGCGCTGCTGGGCAACCGTCGACAAGAGGTGCTGCGGCATAGAGATTTGCGTGAAGCTGTGCTCTTGCACCTGTGCTGCTATGATCGCCTGCACCTCTCTGAACAGAATGCACGTGCTTTTGAGGTTTGCAGGCGGCAAGCCAGCTTGACATGTTGGATGCAGGCAGCTGCGCATTGGTGGCGCGATTGGCTTTGCAGCCATCACTATCTGCGTGTTCCTGCTGGGCTTTGGCGGCATCCTGGCGACCTGGTCCGGCCTGTTTGTGCCGTCTGGTCCCGACGACTACGGAAACACCATCCTGTTCAGCCTGCTGGACACCGTCAACGGCGGCAGGCAAGCCTTGTGCACTGCAGCATTGAGACGCCGGGCCAGTGCACATGCAGTTGGTCACAGTTTTTGGCCTGCTATGACGTGGCAATGCTAACCTTTGAGGCTATCATTGACAGCCTCAAGGTTAGCCAGGTGCATTCCATGTTTGCAACGCCCCAGCAACCATGATGTTCGCGTGTGTACCATTTGCAGGCACACAGGCATCATCGTCATCGTGTCCATCCTGGCGGTCACGATGTCCACCTCGGCGGTTGACAGCCTGCAGAACGCAATTGTGGACAACATCAGCGGCGTGTACCTGAAGAACTCTCCGCTGCTGGTTGTGCGCGGGCTGGTGCTGCTGTTGACGGTGCCGCCTATGATCGTCAGCCTCAAGGTATGCACGACTCCTTGTTCCTCCTGCCGTTGCAGGATGCTTGATCCATCAACCTCAGTGCTGCCGTGCATGCCAAAGCTCGGTCTGGACGGCTGGTGCAGACCATGCTATCTGCTGGCGTGCTGCCTGCGGACAAGTACCAATCACACTATCTCTTTGGGATCGCAGAGCTACAACATCATCCAGCTGTTCCTGGTCGCCAACCTGCTGACGACAACCTCCACGCTGCCGGTGCTGGCGGGTCTCATCCGGCACCGCCTGGCGTACCGCCTCGTAACCTCGTTCACGATGCTGGTCGGCTGCGCCTTTGGCCTCTCATCGGTATTCTGGTGGTGTGTCATCGCCAATAACAGGTGATCCTGTAGGCATGACGCATCTTCCGGCCATCCCCGCAGCATCAGCCAGCATTGTTGTCCCGTTTGAGAGGCAGACTGCATGCAACAGCGGGAGGGTACCTACCTGTGTGTGACCACTGCTGTGCAGGTCGCCAGTTCCTGAGACCTACAGCCAGGTGCGTCGTCTGATGTTCTGCCTGGTGGTCCCTCGACTTGTCGTATGCAAGTGGGAGGCACGTGCATGTATGTCACTATCTCACAGGCTGCTTGAGCTGTATTGCTGTTGCTACTGATGTGCAGACATTGAGCCGAGTGTGGACCGTGGAGTATGACTGGCCGCCTTTCTGCATTGCGCTTGGCATGTCCATCGTTGGCATCTTTGTTGGTGCCGCATTGGAGCACATCGCACGCGCCATTGTCAGGCGTCCGCTGGACCCTGTCGACCCATTACAGGTGCGCCGCTCGTTGTGCCGTGTTCCTGCACAGAATTGGGAGTCGACACTTGTTGCATGTTGTGTCTTGTTCCTGGTGTGCATCGCAAACCTCAGTGGAGCTGTTGGGCTGTATGCTGAGCACGCGGGTGGTGCAGACTGTGCAGCGAGGTGTCGCCTGACCCTCGTGATAGCCTGTGTGCTGATATACCAATATGTGGGCGCCTGTGCTGCAGGACGAGCAGCTGCCGTTGGGCATGGTGAAGGACGAGGATGTCTCCTCGGAGGAGGCGGCGTTTGAGAAACCCACACAGATGGGCTGAGCCCAGCATCTGATGCAGGGAAGGCAGGACGGAGAAACCTTACCTGCGACCAGCAGCCGAGCGATGGTCAGAGCAGCAGTGACCTGTCAGTCCCCGGAGCAGCGGGCGCAGTGGCAGGTCTGCAAACACTCTTTGGTTTTAGCATTGCTCACCAAGCACTTTCAGTGCTGTAGAGAACATGCATTGAATAATGTCCTGACGGCATGTCGGTGGCTGCCTGCCTCTGCAGCAGGCTGCCATCGTGTGCGTTGCAGTGATTGTTCAACTGCAAGTCTTGCAGGCCCTTGTGCACTGCGTGGGCTTACTGCTGGGCTTCGATACATACAATGCATACCCTCTGTCCATGCATATACATACACGGGCACACGTAAGGTACTGTGAGTTCCTATAACCAGGCGCAATAGAATCAGAGTTTCATTATTCCACGAGCTTGATTCAAGGCTCACCATGACATCGAGGTGCTGTGGCAGACGGTCTCGCTGCAACAAGTAGACAGGCAATGCTACAGGGCTGGGCGCCGCTCTGCTGCTTCCGTCTTCCAGTGCCAGCCACTGTTCAGTTGCCATTCAAGCAAACCTTCGGGAACAATCCCGATCGCTTGTCAACATCGTTCGCACGCGTATGTTGTGTCGACCGTCTGGGGCCTGTTGTCATTCGCTCTGGCATATCATCTGATCTTGTCGCTCTGCCTACTCAGTATCTGATCATACACTCCGAAACATCTGCATGCAAAGGAGAGCTGACGTACCATTGCTATGAAAAGATAGGAATCCACGTTGCCAAGCAATGGTTGCAAATCCAGCGTTTCAGCTGAACGGGGAGAGGACATCTGGCCAGGATGTGCGGACGCAGAATGTCACAGCGGTTTCGGCCATTGCAAACATCGTCAAGACATCGCTCGGGCCAGTGGGTCTGGACAAGGCAAGGTTTCCACTGGTGTGACGCCTAGAGACACAAGCGTGCGGCATGCATGCCGACTGAGCTGAGGATGATGGCGCTGCAGATGCTCGTGGACGACATTGGAGATGTGACAATCACAAATGACGGGGCAACCATACTGAAACTGCTGGAGGTGGAGCAGCCAGCAGCCAAGGTGCATTTCGACATTGACGTTGCTTCACGCTTAATTGCATGACCGTCGTGCATGCTTGTGCGCTGTATCAGCTGGTGCGGCTACGCCTCTGTGGCTTGACATTGCGGCACCGTCGCGCTGCAGATCCTGGTGGAGCTGGCGGGGCTGCAGGACCAGGAGGTGGGGGACGGCACCACGTCGGTGGTCATCTGCGCTGCCGAGCTGCTGAAGCGGGCCAATGATCTCGTGCGCAACAAGATTCACCCGACGTCCATCATCAGCGGGTACCGCCTGGCAATGCGGGAGGTGAGCGTCTGGACGCATGCGGCCTGATGTGCATCACCCACACATGGGCAAATGAGGACTGCAGTGCCTTGAGCAGGTTTGTGCAGTGCAACACTACGCCGGTTGGTAGGCAAGCAAACTGTCCTCCGATGAGAGTGCTGTGCACATGCAGGCGTGCAAGTTTATAGAGGAGAATCTGGCCATCAAGGTGGACACGCTGGGCAAGGAAGCACTCATCAACTGCGCCAAGACGGCAATGTCGTCCAAGATCATTGGCGGCGCCGACGAGGACTTCTTCGCCAAGATGGCAGTCGATGCGATGCTGGCGGTGAAGACCACCACGCCAGAGGGGAAGGCCAGGTAAGGGCTGTGAAAGTTGACGCCTGGGTAAGCAGCCCATGTGGTGTGCGGAGTGTGAGGCCTGCGCCTGTGTCAGTGCTGGAATCCAGCAGCTGCTTGCTGTGCCATATGGCATGACTGCCGAAGCTGGTGACCGCAATCTTACAGGTATCCAGTGAAGGCGGTCAGCGTGCTCAAGGCGCACGGGAAAAGTGCACAGGAGAGCCGGCTGCTGAACGGCTATGCGCTCAACATGGGGCGCGCCAGCCAGGGCATGGTCAAGCGCGTCACCAACGCCAAGATCGCGTGCCTAGACTTCAACCTGCAGAAGCAGCGCATGCACATGGGCATCCAGGTACAGCAGCGCTGTTGATGAGGCTGTGGAGCATGTGACAGGTCCAAGATGAGGCTAGTATGATGCCCCTGATGTGTGCCTCGCACATGACATGATGCTATAGTCGTCCCAGGGCTACTGAAGAGTAATCTCCCGTGCGCGCAGGTGCTGGTGGACGATCCCACGAAGCTGGAGGAAATCAGGCAGCGGGAGTCGGACATCACAAAGGAGCGGATACAAAAGGTGGAGTTCTGGCTGCGCATTGCAGGGTTTTGGTGCAGACGCAATGCACGTATGGGCCTGGCGGGCTGCATGACGTGGGAACAAACAGATGCTGGTTCGGTCAACAGGTGCTGGCGTCGGGCGCCAATGTGGTCCTGACGACCAAGGGGATTGATGACATGTCGCTCAAGTACTTTGTGGAGGCGGGGGCCATCGCCGTGCGGAGGGTGCCCAAGGACGATCTCAGGTTTGTTGCGGAGCACACCCGTTCATTTCATGCAGAGACGGTCCCCAGCTCAGCAGCCGCAGAAAGCTGGTAGTATGGCACGGCACAATGCCCACTCACACCAAACCGAGTGTCACTCATGTGCGCTGCTATATCCTGGACTGCAAGCACCCATGTGTGCATGCTGCCCTGCTGCAGGAGGATAGCCAAGGCGACGGGCGGGCAGGTGGTCATGGCGCTTGCAGACATGGATGGCAACGAGACCTTTGAGGCGTCCAACCTGGGCACCGCTGACGAGGCACGATCTGTGCCCTGTTCGTCGCGGAGTATCGTTCCGATGCTGCTGCATGCTCTGCCGCACACGCCTTTCGCCCCAGGCACAGCTACAGAGCTGCTCATCTGAGCCGAATTCACGACCCTCACAAACGGTGCCCTGCCACAGGTGGAGGAGGAGACGGTGGCGGACGACGATGTGCTGATGATCAAGGGCTGCAAGAACAGCCGCGCGGTGACTGTCCTGCTGCGCGGCGCCAACGACTACCTGCTTGACGAGATGGACCGCTCCCTGCATGACGCCTTCTGCATCGTCAAGCGCGTCGTCGAGTCTGGCGCCGTGGTGCCTGGTGCGTGCTGTCTCCAGTGCTGTGCCTAGGTCGCAATCATGCATGCTCTGGCTGCTCGCATTGCCACATTTCGCATCTGCTTTGCCAGTGCTACAGCCTGCGGCCTGACTCGGCTGTTGGTTGAGATAGTGGTCTTAAGCTGCCACGATGCCTGCCGTCTGCCAGGCGGTGGCGCGGTGGAGGCGGCTCTGTCCATCTACCTGGAGTCGTTCGCCAAGACGCTGGGAAGCCGCGAGCAGCTGGCCATCGCTGAGTTTGCAGACGCGCTGCTGGTCATCCCGAAGACACTCGCAGTCAACGCCGGCAAGGTGGGTGGCTGGGCTTGCTGCTCCTCATGCCCCGTGTATCACGCTGCCAGACATACACGGTGGGAGTCACCCTGTGCATCAGCCACGCCTTGACATGCATGCAAATGGTGGCTATGTGCTTTGAAACAGCAGGCCCGCACACTTTCTGCCACAGGGTGCTGCCGGTAGTTCAAGTGTGACATCTGCCTTTGCATCAGGATGCCACGGAGCTGGTGTCGCGCCTGGCGTCGTTCCACTACACAGCGCAGACGCGGCCGGAGAAGAAGCACTACGCGCAGTACGGCCTGGACCTAGTGGACGGCGTGGTGCGCGACAACGTGGAGGCCGGCGTCCTGGAGCCCGTGCTGTCCAAGGTCAAGATCGTGCAGGTGGGCGCGACCATGCCAGTGTGCCCTACTCAGCTCAAGCTGCCGACGAGTTGCAGCGAGACATTGGGGTATACCTTCGTCCGTGCATTGATGCGTCTCGCACGGTCAAAGCATGGTGTATTTGTGTTTGTGCCAGTGATCGGCATCTTGCCTTGTTGAAAGCTTGGTGTGTGTTGTGCAGTTTGCCACGGAGGCGGCCATCACGGTGCTGCGGATAGATGACATGGTGCGGCTGGAGAAGACGGAGGATGACATGGAGGGCTGACCAGATGTTGACCTGTTTCAGAGGCTGTAGCGATGCGTCGCTACAAGTGGGAATGTTGGTCGTCGACCGTAGTAGGATGTGGCTTCCTATGCCCATTCGTGGGTGGCTTCTCGGTGCCCCCCTTCCGTATTGGGCCTTTTGACGGAAATTCAAGTACGGATTGCACGTGACCTGTTGTGTGACTGCGGTCTGAGGTTTGGCATCATCACACTGCGTCACAGGCCATTTAAGGCTACCCTTCCTATGTTCTGCAGACCTGTGTACTGAAGACAGCCGGCAGATAGCCTATCGGGTGGATTGCTTCTGGAGCTTGACGCGACACACTCACACTCATCAGTCACGGGCATCACTGCAGCCATCAGCTGGCCGCTCATCAGCACGCAACAAAATTCACGGAGTCCAAGTTGTTGGCACCAGTTTGCATCGCCAACAGGGCGGCATCGGCGGTTCCATCGCCGGCCAAGGGTGTGTCGTGACGCGCCGCATTGATCATGCGTCAGAAGGTTTCAAGGACATAGACGCCAGCCGCAGCGCTCATCCGAGGGCGTGCTCACCGATCGCGGTCAGCAGCAGCACGGCTGGTGCAGCATAGGCCTGACCGCACAATTCGAGCTCTGTTCCCATCACAGACCGTTGAAAACAGTTAATTACTGTTTCAGAGGGATCAGCATTGCAGCAAGACCTCCCTGCGCCTCAGCAGCATGCAGCGCAGGCGGCTGTTCACGGTGCTGCTGGTACTTCAGTGCCTGCACCTCGCAGCAGCCTGCAGCGGTGACACTCATCAGCTTTCAGATGCAGACAGCTTGAGAGCAGACAGCCAGCCTGGGCGGCCTTGGGATCAGCTGCGGCAGCGTCGACGGCTGCGCCAGTCCAGTGGTTCTGTGGCGCCAGGGGTGGTGATGAAACACATCAGACGCCGCGAGTGCGGCTCGCCGCAGCCAAGCAACGCCACGGCTAACAGCGTTCAGCAACGCCTCGCGCCACATGTGGCGAACATCGAGGCGATGGTGGCGACCCAGCGCACCGCAGTGGCGCCGATCACCATCGATGTGCACATGCACGCCATCCGTTCGGTCGCTGGGGACCCAAATCAGGGCGATGTGCCGGCAGCAACCATCCAAAAACAGATCGCGGTGATGAACAAGGCATACGCCTCGACTGGCTTCCAGTTCAGGCTGGCCAGCCTGGATCGGCCCACCCTTGCAGACTGGTTCAACGCTGATGTCGACGACAGCGACAACAGGCATGTGATGGATACCGTGCGTGCGAAGTTTCACAAGGGCACAATTGCAGCCCTTAACCTGTACAGCCTCAACTTGCAGAACGACCTGCTAGGGGTGGCGAACTACCCTTGGGCGGTTGATGACGTACTGCAAGACAGCGTGGTGGTGCACTTCTCAGCCCTGCCAGACCAGGGGTACTACGGCTACAACAAGGGCATGACTGCAGTCCACGAAGTCGGGCACTGGCTGGGGCTGTACCACCCGTTCCAGGGCAACAGCTGCAGCCAGCCAAACGACCGTGTCAGCGACACAGGCATCATGTCAGGTCCCAACTACAGCTGTGTGGCATTCAACAAGAGGGTCAGCACATGCCGCAACCGACCGGCTGGAGACCCCGGCTTCGACCCCTCCAACAACTACTTGGGCTACGCGCCGGACGACTGCATGAATGCCTTCACACCGGGACAGACCGTCCGCATGCGTGCCAGCTGGGATGCTTACCGCAAGGTTGGCCAGGCGAAGACCTCCGCCCCTGCGCCGACGCCAAAGCCAACATCCAAAAAGGTGAACAAGGTCAAGCCAACCCCCAGGAAGACCCCCAAGCGCAAGGCCACGGGCAGATAGCGACGGCGTAACCCCCAGAGCAGCAGAGTGCACCAGCCACCCCCAGGTAGTTGGGCACACGGGCACATGCACGTCGTCAGAATCCCCCAGGCTTTGCAGCCCTGATGAGCGGCGGGCTGCTAGCTTGCGAGGACGCAGCGATGCTAGCATAGACATTGGCAATGCACTGGCAGTTGCCAGTGTATGACGGCCCCTATAGCAGTTCGTCTTTCACTCGACGGCGGCTCAATTTCGGCTCAGGAGGGCAGCAAGGCACAGCAGGTTGAAAATTTGTGCAATGTCTGAGGGGCACTCTGTGGTTTACGGTATGCAAAAGGCCACAGACGTCAGCATGTCCTCATGCACTTATGGTATGTTCGTTTCTTGACTCGCACATGCACACCTTGTGGTTTCCACTAGAAGCACCGTCTGTGCAGTCAGTGTTGCTGAACAAACAAAAGAACTAAGTATCTGCAAAGCTCAGCTGAGGTTGTCAACTTTGCAACACTCACAACGATTGAAAATCGACAGCAGTTGTGCCACTGCGGTCCGTCGTGTTGCAAGCTGTTGTCGCGGCATGTGTTGCTAGTTTTTCTGCTGCTTGCACATTCGCAGCACAATTGACGGCACCCAGTTGAACACAGGTTGCAAAGAACACCGAGTACACGACGTTGATCGCGCCGCCCAAAATTGTATGTACTACACCAGCACTTCTGTGACGACCTTTCGCCCACCGGGCGGCTCATCATGCACGCAGGCCCAGAACTGCTCGATGGCGTGGGTCAGTCTGCTGCGTGTTCACATGCCTGAAGCCGTGTTCCGCCAAGCAAGCCTGCAAGCAAAAATATAGCCTTTGCAAGGCAGCGCTGATGAGAGCGACAGCAAAAGCGACACTCCTGTCACAAGAGCGTCACCTCCACATCGAAGGTATAGTACACATCGGAATGCGGCTCCGTGCTCTTCATCAGTGTAAAAATCACTGGCGGCAGGCTCTGGATGACCTTCGACCTGCGTGCGCATGCACATTGTACGCATCATCGGTGGCTTGGCAGAACAGCAGCATGACCAATTGAGGTATGGGCCAGCGGCTGATCATGTGGCTGTCCAGCAGCAATCTGTCAGCCAGTATGGTCCGCACCTGGGGTCGTTGTCGTTCAGCAGCAGCACGCCGCCGGGGCGCAGCAGCCGGCGCGCCTCGGCCACCAGCGCGCCGGTGGCCGCCGGCGGGCACTCGTGGATGACGAACTGCAGCGTCACGAGGTCCTGCGCACATGTCCGGAGCCGGGTGTGATAATAACAGGGGTTGATGCTTTTTCGGTAGCGGATACCCAACACGACACACAACAGCGGTTGGTGCCTGCAAGCTCACAGCAACGCAGCCATCAACAAAGGGCAATGGTGTTTCACGGCGTCACACCAGCGTGTTCAGCATGAGCAGGCCTCATCACCTGGCTGGCATCTGCCAAGCTGGTGGCTTCACCCAAGCCGTGCATGTAGCGTATCCTGCGCCCTCCTGCCAGCTGGTCCTGCCGCTGCTGCTGCTCCCGCTGCCTGCATGCCCCACGAGCGCCGCCGTCATGTTTGAGGCACGCGCAGCGCCACAACGACAGACCGAGGCTGCAGGTCCACATGCATGGACGTCAGGTCGCAGGCGGAGCTGCAGCCGCACCGTTCCCTGAGCTCTGCCACGGCGAGGAAGTAGGGGGAGAGGTCCAGCCCCACGACGGACGCCTCTGGAAACTCCTGGGCCAGCCACCTGGTGCTGACGCCCACCGAGCAGCCGACGTCCAGCACGTCCACCGCTGGCCGCGCGTCGTGCTGCTGCTGAAATGCCTGCATTGCAGGCAAATATATGGCTGGGTATCAGCAGCAATGCCAGCCTCAAGGCCGTGCAGACAGTGTAAAGAGAATGGAGTGAATTACGCCTGTGCAAGTCTAGCAAACGGCCGTGGACTGTCATGCAGGATGCACAATGCCAGAAGCCGGTTGCATGCCAGTGCTGCAGCCGGGCAACACCTTCACGGCATCTGTGACGGCCCCGCGCAACCGCCGGCCTGCCACGCCAGGCGTGAGCGTCTTCTCTTCCTTCCAACAGTTCACGTACACTGACTCTGTTGCGGGCTCCACCTCGAAGGCTGCCATCCACTCCAGATTGCCCTGCGGAGAGTAAAGCAGATCGGTGTCAGGCATGCAGACCCAGGTGCCGTGTTGTGTCACAGCAGATTCTGCAATGTCAGACAGTCCCACCTTCTCGTATGCGTGAAAAGGCTTCAGATAATACTCTGGATACTGTATGCTGCTGTCCTCAAGCTCTGCTTTGATCTGCTCAAGCACCTGTGTGTGCAGAACATGCATGATCTTGCGGTCCACCGCTCACAAGTGAACTACACACGCACATACACATATACATATATACGACGGACGTGCCGCTAGTAGAACGACGGGAAGCACCTGCATCTGGCCCTGCAGCTCCGCTATGTTGGCATCCCACCCAATGCCGCGCGCCTCTGCCGTCGTCTTCAGCTGCCGCTTGGCTCCGATCTTCATCAGGCCATACAAGAATTTGTTGCTGATCGCCATATTGACGATGTCGGTCACCAGACCACCACCTGCATATGACAGCACCCAGCGGTCAGATGTTGGATGCAACCTCGCAAATGCATGCTGGGTATGTTGAAGCGCTGCACAAACGATGCCGTTGCGGCATACCTGCCCATGGCGGTCTGCTTGCTACTTCGGTTGATGCTGTGGACTGCGCTGATGCTCTGGTGCTGCCGCAGCTACGGCGAAGTCTGGATGTAGGCTGCTGTGGCAGGAAGGCTGCGCCGTTGGCAGAATGCAACAGTGCTTGCGGGCACGGTGTGCGCAGGCTACCCGCCACCATCACGACTGGCCTCTTGTCGCGCTGTGGTGGCTTGTCACAAGTCCACACAAGATCATATGGTGCGCTCGCGCAGCGCAGCATGTAACATGATATTGCTTCGCTGGCGTGATGTCACTCGCACGGGACAAGATCTTTTCGAGCGGTCAGCCCTCAGCAGCAGGCACCGTTTCATCGACCTCACATGCGTATCGCGTCGGCAAAGTCAAAGGCTTGCAGATATTCATTGTTTGGCCGTGAGTCACGCAGGCATACTCCTGGGTTGCAGAAGGCAGGACAACATCACCTGCCACGGTGCAGGCTAGCAATGGTCTGACAGACATGCATACATAATCGGTTCGTCTTGAACTGCACCTGTACGGATGCTGTCCTCAGCACTGCGGCAGTTCGCGCGTCGCCAGCATACATTGCAGAATGTCGTCCTGGTGGGGGTGCGCTCGGCCGTTACAGACAGCACGAAGTTGCCAAGGGGCCATGAGTGGAAGATGCTCAAGCTCCAGGGAGAGGTGGGCCGGAAGCACAGCTCTGACATGGTTTTCAAAGCACGTCTGTCACGTGTATGAGTAAGAAGCAACCTGTTGCTACCATCCATGGTGCATGCCGCTCAGTCACGGCTGACCGTGTTTGTAATGTCGCAGCTGATCAATCCATGCAACAGCACATTGCACCCGGCAGTCAGAGAAGCCAAGATCAAACCTGAAGGTACCAAGCAGCACAAAAATGCTGCTTGCTCCGAGCTGCTGAAGGTCCAAATGCTGACCTAAGTACCGCTGCCGGTCCCGCTGTAGCAGCACGCACACTTTGTAACTAGTGGTAACATCTGCCACTGGCAGGCGACGAGCTGCCCATACAGCATGCCTACGGCGGCGAGAGCCACTGCTTCGGGTGCGGCAGGCGAAACGAGGATGGCCTGCAGCTGCGGAGCTACCGCATCAAGGGTGGCCTCATGGCCAAGGTCACCCTGCAGACGAAGCACCTGTGCTTCCCGGGCATCATCAGCGGTGGCATCATCACGACGTTGTTCGACTGCCACGGTGTGCACGTGTCCAGCACTGTGCAGCTGTGTCCTGCATGCCATGCTGTGTGAATGTTGCACACAAGATGGGTTCGAGACGGCGACACAGGCCCGAGCTCAGGTTGTCATGCTGCAGGCAACTGGACAGCAGCAATCGCGCTCATGGACAAAGCAACGCTGTCAAAGCCGCCGCTGACGCTGACATCAGAGATCCTGGTACACACCCGCCCACCTTGAGAGCATTGGACATGGGCATGGACACCGAGCAACGACTGCACAATTGGCGATGTGAGCACTGACAGGCGCTCACTGATACCTTCTGACTGGGCGCAGGTGGACTTTAAGGAACCGACACCCGCCGGCGAGGAGCTGTTGGTCCGCAGCCAGGTGGTAGAGGTGCGGGACAGGCAGCCGCGCGGCGCCAAGTCCTCTGTTCAGGTGTGCAGCAACATCGCTGTACCACCTGTGAAGAGTCAGGACATCCTGGAGTATGCACATGTGACACCGTAAGGAGTTTGCCGATAGAGATGCATTGCCTGCCTGCCCAATCGCATCTGCATAGATACACAGCGTTGCACTGGGTCTCAGGACTTCAGTGTGTCTCCTGGCAGGTGGACCTGTCACTGTCACTGCCACAGCCGGGCAACGAACAGGAGCCCGAGAAGACGCTGGCAGTCGCCACGGGCATCTTCACCAAGATAGGCGCATTGCGAGCGATGTGATTGCAGCTGTCAGTCCAGCGTGGGCGCGTTCCGCGGAGGAGCAGTGTATCATGTAGCAGTAGCTGGTGTCGACTGGTGCTCTGCCGTCAGCCTTCAGCATGAGCTTCCTCAGCAAATTTGTGGCGTGTGCGCACAAATCTGTAGAGCTGAGGATGTGATCCGAGCTGTGTACTGAATTCGTTACCAGTCGCAGAACTGAACATCAAGCTGTCATCAACTGAGGTCCCATCTTCGACATGCGCACTGATCCTGGCGAGCTGAAGCCGGCTCCGCTACATGGTTTTCGAAGTGGCCTTCATCTTCAGCATCTTGCGCTTAAGGGCTGCCTGCTTTTGCTGCTGGGTGTCCACGCCTTTGGCAGGACGGCCGCTTGCTGCCGCCAGGGCTGCCTTTTTTGCCGATTTGAGCGGTGTGCGGGCTGCCTGCAGCTGCCGCTCCAGCTCAGCATCGGGTGTCTGCTCTGTACCGGCAGCGTTCGCCCTCTGCTTCTGCCTTTTCTGCGGTTTGCTGACTGTCGCTGCCTGCGCTGCCGCTCCTGCTGCTGCCTTCTTGCGCTTCTGTGGCATGCCATCCGCTGCTGCTGCAAGCTGCTGCTTGCCATTGGCGGCTGATGCCTTGGCTGCCTTGCCCTTCTTGGCGGTGGAAGCAGTGCCGTCTGCTGTTGCGGCGCCAGCTGGAGCGCTCGGAGATGCAGCAGCCGCTGCACTTGCACGCTCTGCCGCCAGCTCAGCCTTGACGGCCTTGAGCATCCCCGATTCCCGCCGCTTCTTCTTGGGCTGAGGTTTGGCTGCCGTGGCTTGCTCATCCTCTGCAACCAGATGCATCACGTTGCTGCTTGTCATTCCGGTAGCATGGTCAGTGGACTACAACGACTGTTCATGTGTCAGCATTGATCTGCTGTGCCGCTAGCGAAAGCCAATTGTGACCTACCTGCATCAGGAGCCTCTGTGGCTGCTGGCGCCGGCTTCCTGCGCTGCTTTGCAGGAGGCGGCGCCTCCGCTGCATCACGTTGAACACAGCAGATAAGATCGTTGAAAAACAGTAACTCAAGACCTGAGTACGTCAGCCAACAGGCTTTGTGACGGTTTTGCAGGCAGCACAGGCTCTACGGCATGATTGATGAGATTTCTTATCAGACCCACCATCTGCCGTGGCGGCTGCTGCCTGCTCTTCTGCGTTCAATGCGGCGTCCTCCTTTTCGTCCGACTCCCGCTTAGCATTCGACACCTTCTTGAGCTTGCACACAAAGAAGCCTGCGCAAGGTCACAGTTGAAATAAACCGGAGGGGCACACAGGTAGTGTTAACAGCACAGGACATATGACGCCTGCTGCAAGAGCAATTTCTGCAAGGCGACCACTCAGGACTGCGCCAGGTGTCCGGGACAGGCACACTGGAATCCAGGCGCACCATCCAGGTTGTTGACGTGTGGGTAAAAGCGCCGTGCATGCTGCATGGAGGGGTGGAACCGGTGCTCCCTGAACCGTGTAAAGCCCGGCCGCCCAAAGTCCGCTGCATCGTCACCCTGCCAGCGCAGAGACAGCCCCTTCACAATTGCCGAATGCTCTGGGAAGCACGACAGCATACTCACTCGAGGCCCGTTGGCAATGCCAAAACGTACAACTAACATATGATCATGCAGCCACCGCACCTGACCAAAGTCCAGCCCCGCAGGCACGACCTTCACGTCCCGCTTCCGCAGTGCGTACTGGACGACGTTTTCGTTTTCCTCCACCTGCAGGGCAGCCGGGAACTCTGCACCCCTGCAGATTTGATTGATCACCGCAGGACCAGCGACAGAGTGCCTGAGCGATGCAGCTGGAACCTACACCAGCGGCACACCATCAGCCAAGCCTGAAGCGGCGCGGATCCAGGCCCATTTCCGAACTACACCACAAACCCCAGATCCTGAGCCCGGGCCCACCATGATGGAGCAGGTGGAGTAGACAACATAGCCGCCGGTCTTGGAGCGCGCGTCCACCAGGTCGATGGCCGCCAGCAGCAGCTGCTTCTGCAGGAAGGCGCACTTCCAGATCTCCTCCGCGCTCTTGGACGTCTTCACGCTGGGGTCCTTGCTGATGACGCCGGTGCCGGAGCACGGCGCGTCCAGCAGCACCCGGTCCACTGACCGCTCGCCCAGCACCTGGGCTCGGGGTGACAGCTGCCAGAGTCAGGCGCATGGACACCAGGCGAAGTGCTGTGGCGACAAGAGACCCAGTACGGCAGGACCACTTGCCTCAGCAAACGCAGCTGCTGCTTGTTGCAGAGGGACAAGGCCTGGACAGCAGTTGCGCACAACCAAACGCCTTGGTGAGCGGGTCCTGTTACTAGAATGTATGGCTGTCGGCTGTGCGCACCTTGGGCAGGTCGCGGCCGTCGTAGCAGCTGACGACCGCGTTGGTGACGCCCAGGCGGCTGATGTTGCCCTGCACCGACTTGAGGCGCTGCGGGTTGACCTCGTTGGCGAACACCACGCCCGTGTTGCGCATCAGCGCCGCCACATACGTCGTCTTGCCGCCTGCAGCAGCATTGGGGTGGGGCTAAGCTCATGGATAGTGCACCAGTGCCGGGGAGGCATGGCCGACTGCAGGAGCAGTACTGCTTGCAAATATCAACTGAGTGCGTCAGGACGAGCACCAGTCCCCTGGGCATGGTTCTGCAAATGCTCACAGCAGCGCACCTGGTGCAGCTGCCACGTCCACGATCTGCTCGCCCTCCTGGGGCGCCAGCGCGATGCAGGGCATGAAGGAGGACGCCCCCTGCAGCATGTAGTGCCCCGCCATGTACTCTGGCGTGGCGCCGATGGGCACCTGCGACTCGTACACCACCAGCCCCACCTGCGGCAGCGGATGAGCTTCATCATGTTGCAGAGGTTCAGACGCTCACCAGCAATGATGGCGATCAGAATACTTATTCCTAAGCTGGCCAATGTAGAGTGTTTGATGCCTCACGGTGGCTGACACTGCACATGGCGGCTGCTACAGCACGAATTTGCGATTCAGCGTGCGCACCTTCGACCACTCGCCAATGGGGTCCAGGTTCACGCCGCGGTTGATCAGCGCTCCGGCCACATCCCGCCGCCGCGCCCGCAGCGTGTTTGTGCGCAGCGTGATTGGCCGCTTCTTCTCGTTCTCCTGCAGACATATGTCTTTGTCCTGTCAGCATCGAGCTCGCCTTGATACTTGGTGCGGTATGGTGGACTGTGAGCCATTCCACAGGTTGGCGCATGACACCTGCACTGCTTGCCCACATTGGCACAGATACAGCCAGGCCTTGTATGGAGCACCTGAATGAACTCGACTGCCTCATCGAAGGGGAACAGATTCAGGATGTAGGTCGCCAGGAAGTCATTGTACTCGTAATACGTCATGATATCGCGCTTCAGCTGCATGGCATGGGGCACAGAACCACATATACCATGCTCCGCTTGGCAGTGGAACTGCAGCCCGACAACGGCATCGACAGGAGTCGTGCTTAAGCTTGCAGACTGTGTGAAGTCACCTGGTCAACATAGCTGGAGCGCGGCCGCAGCGGATCCCGCACCGACTTGAAGTTCTTCAGCACACGCACCAGCTCCTGCAGCACACAAGCGTGATCAGTGGCACGTTCCAAGGAGGCACCATGGGCATACAGTGGCTGCGACCGGTGCCGTGGCAGTAGCGCGCACAGCACTGGCCAGCAGCACTGGCCAGCAGCTGCTCTCCAGCAGCCGAAGAATCGGCACCTGTATCCTGCGGCCCACTGTGGCGAGGTCGGCGTCATCGCCCTCCTCCGGCAGCACCGCCATGGCCGCGTCAGCGATGCTGGTGGCCAGGTCCTGCCCCTCAGCCGCGGCGGCTGCTTCCTCCTCTTTCCTGCACGATCGTGCGCGAGGAGGCTGGACGAGGCTGGCCGTGCGGAGCCTGCCCTGACGGATGATGTATGAGCACAGCTCCGCATGCATGCTGATGCAGCCGTGCCGCCGCAGCATGAGGAACAACCGCTGTGCTTGAAGCGCCCAGAACGTTGCTGCCTTGCTGGTCATGGTCTATGTACACACCTCTGCCGGTCAAGCTTGGCTGCCTTCCGCTCCGATGGCAGCAGCGTGTCCTCCTCATCCTCCTCGTCGTCTGATGCCTCCATGTCTGAGCCCGAGAAGTCCGCGCCACCCAGCGGATCGTCATCCTCGTCGTCAGAATCCGACCCGTCGCCGCCGGTAGCTGACGCGAGCCTGCCGCCGCGCCCGGCTGGCTGCTCGTCCCTGCCCTCGTCAGAGGACCACAGCTCGTCGCCGCTGCCGTCGGCCTCGTCGCCGCCGCTGGGCTGCGAGTCGCCGCTGAAGTCGTCCCGCAGATCGCCCAGGTCATCGTCGTCATCCGAGGAGCCCAGGTCGCCGAGACCGTTGGCGGCAGGCTGCGCATCCTCATCTGCCGCTTCATCATCGCTTTCGGATGACATGCTGAGACCAGGCCCAACCTGCAAGTCGCTGCCTGCACAACAGTTGCACGCACACTATGGAACACTGCGGGCACGCCATTGGACGACATGCCGTTGATCGACCTGCGAGCAACCTGCCACTGCTGGGCGCACCTTCGCTGCCGTCCTCAGAGTCGCTCATGAGGCCCACTTGGTCGCTGTCGCTGCCGGACAGCTCCCCGGGCAGCGGGGCATCCTCGCTGTCACTGGTGTAGCCGCCTTCCTCCTCTGCCGCCCGGATCTCTGCTGCTTTGGCTGCTGCCACCCTCGTGGCGGCCTTGCTGCGAGCCGGCGCCGCCTTTGGCTTGAGCCACGAGGCATTTGCGTCCGTGAATCCAGGGCCAGGCTTGCCGCCGCGGCCTGCCGCCACTGCAGCCGTCTTCTTGGGCTTCTTCTCCTTGATGTACACCTACCAGGTTCGAAGTCTTGTAAGGTTGACCTTTTCGTTTCACAGTGATGCATCATTCAGCAGCCCACATGTCAATACAAAAGCTGCCGCAGCAAGGCGGCGCACCTTTGGTGGCTTGCCAGTATCCTGCAGCCTGGCGAGCTGCGCCTGCTCGGACGGCGGATTGTTGCGTCCAGACCTGCGCACAAAGCACTACATCCTCTGCATGTTCCTTTGCTTGTCGCAAGACTGCCGACAGAGCCGCCGGGACTTCCGACAGCAAACTTTAGGTGCAGCAAGCATCACCTCCCACGTAGCTGGAATATCTTTTTTTCATACAGATCGCTTGCAAGCAGTGTCATGCACTCAGATATGCAGGCGAGACTGCATTTCAGAGTGTCGCAAGATGTGACGGACTGGATTTCCCACCTCAGGTCCGTTGCCTTGCGCTTCTTTGCCATATCGCGATGCTACTGTTGTCTTCGAACACCAGGTGAAGAACACTATCATATGCAGACTTGCGAGCAGAACGCCGCAGTGCATGGGTTGCGAACGGTACAGGGTGGCTCTTCTCCGCCGACTGCCGCCGCTGAAGGCTGCACATCATGGCTCGCGACATGCGCATGTCCCCTGCTAACTGTAGGCACCAGCACCGTTCTTGACAGATGCAGGTTGCGCAGGCGATGAAGTTGCGCCTCTTGCATGTGGGTCAAGGCGAAGTGCGATTGAACTTCTTGGCTGCCCTCGGCAGATCGACTGAGACCGCATAGAGTCGTGTCAGGTGCGGACGGTTCGCTGAACGTTGCAATCTGCCATCTGACTCCTATGTGCCGTCTGTGCTGGAACAAGCTCGTGAAATTGATGTGCCACATGCCACTCATGATGGCAAGACCTTGGCAGACTGCCGAGCACCAATGCAAAATGCGTGCACATGCTGATGTTCTGATGTGCAGTTGATCTATGAAGCACTATTAACCAACGATCACAGAGTTTCACTGTGCAGGGCAGCGATCAGGCGAGATCAGTTCGTGGCCGCGCATATTTGCATTCAGACCCTTTCTGCGGCTGAACCAACACAATATCTGAAGCACTGCTGCCGGACGTGGCGCGTTGTTGGCGTACATGGCCACAAGCGAGCATGAACCGGCGCATAGGATAGATGGAGTAGCAGTTGCAGCCTCTGCGGCCGTGCCGCTTACGAATGGCGCACACAGCGACAGCCAGCCGGATGCAGCAGACAGCCAGTCGCCGACCTCGGCGCATGATGTATCCCCTGTAGCGGGATGCGACACTGCCGATGCAACAGAGGCATTGAACGGCAACGCTGTGGCAACCACCCAGCCTGACAGCCTGCCAGCAGCGGTGCAACAGCTGACGGAGATCAGCCTCAGCCAGGATCTCGACGGTAGCGGTGGCGCAGCCAGTGTAGCTACCTTGCCGGCCAGCAGCACGAACAGGTGTGCCATTCGGAGGAAAACTGTCATGATGCTGTTACACATGTACTGTCAACCCCAATACAAGTTGATGGCTTCGTTTTTTGTACATACAGCCAGGAGCCTGCTGCTGCGCTGGGCACGCCGCGATCACTGGACGACCCGCTGCCCCCATCAACAGCCCGCATTGATTCAGATGCCTTCTTCCAGGTGAGCTGCCACAGCTGGCTCCGCATCAGGGCTAGGCTGCTGTCCCACACCCACTCCATATTGAGTTGCTCAGATGCATGACTGCTGCCGTCACCTCCTGCCGCCAACAACCGGCAAGGTCTCACATGGCAGGACGAGGCCGATGCCACCTTCACGTTGGATGAGGAGGAGGTGCAGGCTCAGCCAGCTGCCCGGTCGTCAGCGCCCACAGCCGGGCAGGTGTGCCGCATTCCGAGTTCTGCTGCATGTGTACCGCATGCGTTGGGCACATCGAGATAATCTGCTTCGCACTCCTGCAAGGCTGCAACATCCAGATTGAAGAACAGACCGTGCATTTGGCCGCAACGTGCACAGGTGGATGCGGAGCGTGCAGCACAGGACAGAGAGGACGAGGCGATCCAGCGGCGTCTGCAGCAGCAGCGGGAAGCAGCAAAGGAGGACGCTTCCCGTTCAGTGTCGCCGCCGGTGTACAACAGGCCGATGTCACCCCCGCCGGGCAGTGCGCCGCGCACGCCGCTGCCGCCGCCGGGCGTCGAGCCCCCCGAGTTCAGGGTGAGTACGCCACTCAGCACACGGGGGCTGAAGCACTGTGTGCCAGCTCACGGCATGTACCTTCCGATTGCCGCAAGGTGACAGTGCATGGTCAAACCAGCTGCTTCGATCTGGCCCAATGATTCTCGGCAGGGGCTGCTGTACTATGACGGCATTGACTCGGTGGGGCGGCCAGTCGTCGTGGTGAACGCACGCGCAGACGCAATGCTGCAACCCAAGCTGCGCAACCGTGCCATGGAATACATGAAGCGGCGCCTGGAACCCATCGTGTACCAGGTGATTGTGCCGAGGCTGCTTGCTGATGAGGCTCTTCCAGTCGGTCTCGTGGGCTGGTGCCTGGGCCAGATTTGGTGGCGGGTGCTTGCTCATTTGGCAGCAGCACTGAGCGTGACAAACCAGTTGCTCACCAGCCGCTCATCTTGCTGTGCGCAGGGGCCATATGTGCTGTGCATGGTTGCGAGCGGCCACCAGGGCGACACCTCCAGCAAGCTGCCGGCGATGTGGCTCATCAGGGCATACCGCTCGCTGTCGCGCCCGTACAAGAAGAACGTAAAATACATAGTGCTTGTGCGGCCGAGCGCAATGCTGTCTACCATGATGGTCGTGCTGCGCCCCTTCCTCAGCCTGAAGGCGGCCCGCAAGCTGCACAAGGTATTTCATGGCATGGCTTGCCTGGCGTAAGCCTTTCACCTGCATGTGCTGCTGAAACTGCTGCAGGCCTAAACTTTGTCTTGGCAATATCTGGGTTTGTGCGATCATAGTGGAACTGATGCCATTATATATACAAAAGAATAGTGCCATTCCACCTTGGCACGCTGCAGGTGGACAGCCTGCTTGACATTGATGCGGTGACGGGTGGCGATGTCAAGGCTGAGCAACTAGGTGCGGCCTGCAGGCCTGCGCCCAAATCAGTTGCTTCACAGCCACTGGCTTCCTAGTGACTCAGGCCTGCTGATCGGATCCTAACTGTCCCAGGCGCGCGCTTCCTGCGGGAGGAGCTGGGCGTGGAGCCTGGCACCAGCCTGACGCCCACAGCTGGGCCAGCAGTGGAGAGCCCCCAGCGTGCAGAGAGCTTGGATGCGGAGGTGCAGCTAGGATCCTATTGATGGCAACTGCAGACGCCTCAGCGGGGTCATGACATGCTCGCCAGCTTGGCTTGAGCAGCAGAGGAACGGTGGCTATTGGGTGCTGCTGTTGCAAGGGATCAGCATGCGCATTGCACAGCACGTGCGACGCTGCGCACATGTGCATCGGGGGTGTTGCTTCGCATTGATCTAGCATCACAGGCAGAGTAGAAGCAGATCACGATGATTTGTCAGTTGTCGATGTGGTTTGGCGCTCCAGGACGGTCAGCACAGAACAGCAAAGGGTCCAGCAAGTGTATGGACCCCTGGATGGGTACCACCTGCTGGTAACATCAAGTCGGTAAAAAACCACTCCGATGTCAGCGGCTGCCTGAGACGGAGTGAATACAGGTGCCTCCCTGAGGTGGGAAACATGGCGTTCTGGCGCAACTGGAGCCAAGCCCACAAGTCGGGCCCGCTGCTGTTGCCGCCAAACCCTGGAGAGCATGCACGGCCGTTCAAAGTTTGGTGGCTCTTGGCCAATGACGACATTAGCTGAGACCAGACTCCCAAACGCTTCTCAGGCAGTGATTGCCGCAATCAGGCAAGGGCCGGCGGGCTGCGGGGCGCATCAGATTGCGGTCGATTGAATTCAAGAACGTGATTTGTTCGCAGCGGGCATTTCGGTCTTCTCTTTAGACTCGAGCGCTGCTTTGTGCCTCGTCGGTGAAGCACCTGCATTCACATTCCTGTCCGGTCAGCTGTAGCCTCCAGCAGCACTTGCGGCCCGTTGGGCTTGGGTGGTGGCCCACACCAGGATGGCCACCACTCCCCCGGTCGACGAGGTGCCGGAGGAGGACTTTGATGCGGTGAATGCCGAGGCAGCGGAGGAGGAGACAGCGGACGATTCTCCAAACGTCTCGGAGTACAGCACAGAGGATGAGGAAGAGGTGAGCATGCGCCGCATACGGGCCAGGTTGGTCACCAGCCAGCTGCAGACGCTCCGCTGCCGATCGGCCAGACTGTCTATGCTTCGAAAGGCTGGAAGGCTGGAAGGGTTGAGACGGCTGCTCCTGTCGGACCTCCCTCAGGCATGCTGATTGTGCACGTGCACCGCTCTGACGCATCCCTGCAAACATCCGACGTTGGCAGCCTTCTACTGTGCAGGATGCGCACGTCACCTCGGAGGAGGCAAAGGCCGTCGCGAAGCGGGAGCGGCAGCGCCTCAAGGAGCAGCAGCGCCTCAAGCGGGAGCACCTCGAGCAGCTGCGGTCCCAGCAGAACATCTCCAGCGAGGCTGGCGAGGTGCGCATATTGTGACATGCTTGACATGGAGGCTACAATTGAATGCGCAACCACGCTACGGCTCCACCTCTCAGGCTCAAGCTTTTGAAACCACCTTATGATGTGCAGGAGGACCGCGGCAAGAAGCGCATGAACTTCCTGCTGCAGCAGGCGGAGGTGTTCCAGCACTTTGCTGACGCAGACTTGGCCGCTGAGGGCAGGAAGTGAGTGCTGCATGCTCATACAGTAGGCATCTGCTGCTCGGATCGTGTGGCACATCACCAGGGCATCTCTGCATCAGGCGACCCTGCGTCCGGTGATGCTGTTGCAGGACGGCCAAGGGGCGATCGCACGATAAGAAGGCAGAGGAGAAGGAGGACATGGCACTGCTGGATGAGACTGTCGCGGACAAGCAGCACCGTCTGACGGTGCAGCCCAGCTGCATCAAGTTTGGCAAGATGCGCGACTACCAGCTGCAGGGCCTCAACTGGCTCATCCACCTGTACGACAACGGCATCAACGGCATTCTTGCCGACGAGATGGTGAGTGTGGTTGACAGCTGCCATGATGCAGCAGACACTGCTAATATACCAGTCATGTACTTGAAGGGTTGAAAGCATGGGCTAACAAGGGATACAACCGGATCTGCAGGGCCTTGGCAAGACACTGCAGACCATCTCATTGCTGGGGTATCTCCAGGTGAGGAATTGCATCGAACTTGCAGGGCGCTGCTGTGCTGAGGTCGATTGGAGACCTGCAGCATCAATGGCCAGTGCTTGCTGACTGTCCAGGGCTGACATGGCATGCTCGGCCGATCGTTGCAGGAGTACCGCGGCATCAGTGGCCCGCACATGGTCATTGTGCCCAAGTCAACGCTGCACAACTGGATGAACGAGTTCAAGCGGTGGTGCCCGTCGCTGCGCGCCACCAAGTTCATTGGCAATGCGGAGGAGCGGGTGAGCACTAACACGTACCTGGAGTGCCTGGTCGTAAACTGATCGAGTTTGAGACGGAGGCAACCAAGCCTTGTGACAGAGAACTTGTGAGACAGGTGCTGCCCCTTTTCTGATATTCCAGCCATGTGCAGCTGATATTAAGTCCTTCCTCGTTGTGCTGCGCAGCAATATTGCAAGGACAACTTCGTCCAGCCCGGGAAATTCGATGTGGTGGTCACCTCTTACGAGATGGTCAACAAGGAGAAGAACCACTTCAAGCGCTTCCACTGGCGGTACATCATCATCGATGAGGCGCACCGCATCAAGAACGAGAACTCGCTGCTGTCCAGGGTGCGCACCTCGCCCTGGCTTGTTGCAGGCGCTGGCCGCTGATCTTGTGCGGCTTTTGCTCCAAAGGGATTATTCGGCAACAACACCACAGCTGATGATCAGGGTCTGAGGATTTGCAATGGTGTCCTGCAGACGGTCCGCATGTTCAAGACAAACTACCGGCTGCTGATCACTGGCACGCCACTCCAGAACAACCTGCACGAGCTGTGGGCTCTGCTCAACTTCCTGCTGCCCGAGGTGCGCGCTGCCCCTTTGATTAGCACTCTGTTCATACCGCTGCAGTGCACTCTCCAACAAAGCCGCTAGAATCAAAGACGAGAAGCCGAGTGTTTCTTGTGTGCGCAGGTGTTTGCCTCGGCAGAGAAGTTCGACGAGTGGTTCACGCTGGGCTCCTCTTCTGCGGAGGCTGAGGCTGAGGTTGTACAGCAGCTGCACAAGGTGAGCACAAGCTGCGGAGGTTGGATTGTTTTCCCACATTCAGAAGCGGCGTCAAAGCAGCTGATCGTCGGAAATGTCGCAAAATGTGTGCCCTGCCGCAGGTGCTGCGGCCGTTCCTGCTGCGGCGGCTGAAGAGCGACGTGGAGAAGGGCCTGCCGCCCAAGAAGGAGACCATCCTGAAGATGGGCATGACGGAGATGCAGAAGAAGTACTACGCCGCGCTGCTGCAGAAGGATATTGAGGCCGTCAACGGCGGTGCGTGCAGCTATGCCTGTGTATGTGTCATGGGTGATGTCAGCATGGGAGCCAACTGCCATAAGTTGGACGTCTGTCCGTAGTATCTGCTGCTGCAGCAATGCTCTGGCCATACTGAGATCTTTTCCACCATCATTGCTTCGTGCGTTGTGCAGGGGCGGATCGCTCACGGCTGCTGAATATCGTGATGCAGCTGCGCAAGTGCTGCAACCACCCGTACCTCTTCCAGGGTGCTGAGCCGGGCCCGCCATACACCACCGGCGATCACCTGGTCGAGAACTCAGGTGAATCTGGGCGCCCTCATTGCCCTCTGTGATTGCCGCGGCTGCTTGATTGCCCGTCATAGCTCACCAGCAGCCCACTCTCTACAGTGCGTCAGGCGATGCTAAGCCTACTGAAGCTGCTGTCTGCCTTGCTCCAACTGCGCAGGCAAGGTGGTGCTGCTGGACAAGCTGCTGCCCAAGCTGCAGTCGCGCAACTCGCGCGTGCTCATTTTCAGCCAGATGACGCGGCTTCTCGACATCCTGGAGGACTACTGCATCTACCGCGGTGAGTCCTGGGGCCCTCGTGCCAAGGGTTGTGGCCGCATGACTCTGGAGCAAGTGGTGGGCACCTGGCTGCCTTGTGTGGGTTGTGGCTGCAAGGGAACGGCGTCTCAACACATCTGCTGCTTGGTCAGATCGGTCGGAATGCCAAAAACAGTAGACGAAGACGATCAAGTCTCCAGTGGCCACACGCCAGCTGCTGAACCCTGTGTTGTGACATCATTCCCAGGGTACAAGTACTGCCGGATTGACGGCAACACCAGCGGAGAGGACCGGGAACGGCAGATCGACGAGTACAACGCGGAGGGCTCCGAGAAGTTCATCTTCCTGCTGTCCACGCGCGCTGGCGGCCTGGGCATCAACCTGTACACCGCCGACATCGTCGTGCTGTTCGACAGCGACTGGAACCCGCAGATGGATCTGCAGGTCAGCCGTACTCCTGTTCGATAGCATGTACCTGCGGTCTACCAGCTACAGATGACGAGGTCATTCCAACAACAGCTGCCAGGGAAGTCTTCCAATTTTCATGTAGTGTGCTGCTGGTGAAGAGGGTTGTCAACTGCTCCGCAGGCGATGGACCGAGCGCACCGCATTGGGCAGAAGAAGGAGGTGCAGGTGTTCCGCTTCTGCATCGACAACTCAATCGAGGAGAAGGTATGTGATCGCTACCTTAAGCCCCCTCACGGCGTGGCCCCCTTTTAATCGCGCACTTGTCGTTGCTCTTGTGGCTTGCCTTCAAGAGCAACACGTCGCGTTGATAGCCCCACTCTTCCAGCTTTGCCTGCCAGGTTCAACATGGACGAATCCTCATAGTTGGTGCAGTCTGCCAGACACTCAATCGACGGTGCGGTGCGACCAGGTGATTGAGAAGGCGTACAAGAAGCTGCGGCTGGATGCGCTGGTCATCCAGCAGGGGCGGCTGACAGAGAATGTGAAGGGCGTGAACAAGGACGACCTGCTGGCCATGGTCCGCTATGGCGCGGAGATGGTGTTCTCCGGCGGCACGGTGCGCTGCTTCCCGCTTCCCGTTGGCTGGCCCCCTGATGCCGTCTGGGCAAATGATAACGGCCTGGGACGGTCCTTCGGATTACAAGAGCTGATGACTGCGGGGTGCCATCTTGCCATAAGCTGCAGTGTGCTTCTGCCTGCACGCTGACTGCTGCGGCATTGGCCACTTGCTGCAGTCGGGCCTGGTCACGGACGCGGACATCGACGCCATCATCGCCAAGGGCGAGCAGGAGACGGCGGAGCTGAACAACAAGCTCCAGGAATACACCGAGAACGCCATGAAGTTCACCATGGACGGCGGTGCGTTGCCAGCCTTCCCGTACCTGGAAAGCTGCCTGTCACAGCAACACGTTCCTTGAGCCGTGTTGCACGCAGATGCCCTCACGCATCCTGTCGTCCTTGACTAAGCGGGCATCGTGGGCGTTGCTGGCAGGGCTGTCGGCCTACGACTACAAGGACCAGACAGACGAGCCGGTCGGCCAGGACATGGACTACAAGACCCTCATCGGTGCGAGCCCAACAGTTGTCCACAGCTGCAACCAAAGGTTGAAGCACCAGGGACCATTTGAACTTGACAAAGAAAGCGTGCCATGCATATTCAATGGTGTGCGCCGCGTGGTGGGCCAATACAGTGCATCCTGAAGCTTCTGCTCCTGTGCATCACAGGCAACAACTGGATCGACCCGCCGAAGCGCGAGCGCAAGCGCATGGTCAACTACGCCGAGAACGAGTACTTCCGCAACGCGCTGAAGGCATGTTTTGTTGATATCAACCCTGCAGGGCTGCGCTCGTTTGGGCCCCAGTTCTATGTTTCGCTTTTCTGGGAGCGGAGAATGCGTATGTTGATGTATGTGGCTGTGCATTCACCCAACAGGCTGGTGGCGGCGGCGGCGGCCGGCAGTCAGGCCCCCGGCTGCCCAAGATGCCGCAGATGCAGGACTTCCAGTTCTTCAACACCGCGCGGCTGACAGAGATCTACAACAAGGAGAATGCGCACGAGGTGCACAAGCACCAGCAGGGCCAGAAGGAGGCGTCCCTGCGCTCACAGGTAGGCTTCGCGAGGACCGTCATTTATAATTGTAGGTGTAACCTGCACGCCAGCATGCTGCCGCTTTTGTAGTCTGTGCATGTTTGTCCAGCGTTGCTGGAGTCAGAAAAGGCGCCTGTGCAGTATCAGGTTGCCTTTTGTCTCATCTCTGACTTCTCTGAGGATCGGTTTGGTGCTGCAGGGCGCGTCAGACGAGGCAATCGAGGCGGAGCTGGCACCCGGCCCTGACGACCCACAGCCGCTCACAGATGAGGAGGTCGCCGAGCGCGACCGGCTCCTCGAGGTGCTGCCAGCTCTGCTGTATGCGCCGTTGCGGTTGTGCAGCAACAGTCTGGCGATGAGCAAGCTCGAGCTGCAGGTTTCTGGTCCTGCAGCACAAGTGCAGAGGCAACCTGCTCCCCGCGATCAATTGGCAGCAGGGGCTATCTGCCCGTGGGCACAGCATCTTCAAGGTCTCAATCCATCACTTAGATGAGGTGCTGCGTGTGCAGTCGGGCTTCAGCAACTGGAATCGGCGAGACTTCAACGCCTTTGTCAAGGCCGCGGAGAAGTACGGCCGCACAGCCCTCACCGACATCTCGGCCGAGGTCGACGGCAAGTCGGAGGAAGATGTGAGCCCATTCACCCAGCACATATACATAGTGTGCTCTACATAGAAGTGCGACAGCAGATGCAGCACAATAACATGTGGCAAGTCTGACTGAAGCTCAAACATGCCGAGCTACATGCGGTGCGTGCATCCATGCAAAGAGTCAAGGCGTCTGGACTGCCGGCCTGACCTCTTCGGTGCTGGCTGCCAGAGCTGCATGCCCAAGTGTGCCACCTTCCTCAAACGCCCTGCATCCCTTCGTGGCCGCAGGTGCGCGCGTACTCCAAGGTGTTCTGGGAGCGCTACACGGAGCTCAACGACTACGAGCGCATCACCAAGAACATCGAGCGCGGGGAGCAGCGCATCCAGCGCCAGGCGGACATCATGGCCGCCATCGCCGCCAAGCTGGACCGCTACCGCAACCCCTGGCAGGTCAGTCCTGGTGTTGTGTTGTGGCTGTAGCAGCACGCGCCATCGGAGTCAGTTGGCACCGCATGCAGTGGCCACCAAGCAGCCCTGTTTCAGCCGGTCAACAGAGCTGATGCGCCTCCGAAACTCAGCTGCATATGCCAGTCTGGCCGACCCCTGTGTGCACACCCGGCGCCTGCAGGAGCTGAAGCTGGCGTACGGCGCCAACAAGGGCAAGGCGTACACGGAGGAGGAGGACCGCTTCCTGCTGTGCATGGTGCACCAGCTCGGGTGCGCTGCCACTGCTGTTATTTCTGTGCACGGCCATGTTGTATCTGCATCAGGTCCAGCGGCCTCGATGCTGATCCAATATCCATCTGTGTTGTGTGTGCCTTGTCAATGATGAGCGTGCTTTGTATCGTCTGAGTGTCTCGTGTCTGTGGCCTCCAAGTACCATGCTTCAACCTGTGGTTCTCAGGTATGGCGCGTGGGATGAGCTGAAGGCGCAGATCCGGCAGTCCTGGCGCTTCCGCTTTGACTGGTTCTTCAAGAGCCGCACGCCGCAGGTGTGCACTGCATGCTGTGCCCACCACCTTGTCGATCGACAGCCTTTGGGGCGGCAGGACACCTCCAGGGTACTGCACTCACATACAGCCTGCATTGCCTTCGTTCATGCTCTCACTCCGGCTGCACGAGCTGGTGCCGCCATCACCTCTATTCACTTTGGCGGAATGCCCCAGCGCTCCAGACCACCTGGTCCACATCAGCTGGGCTTGCAGCTTTGGCTGCGCCTATTAAAAGTGGCAAAAAGTCCATCGCGTGCGTGCTGTGATGCAGGAGCTGGCGCGGCGGTGCGACACGCTCATCCGCTTGGTGGAGAAGGAGAACGAGGAGTACGACGCCAAGGAGGGCGGCGGGCGCAAGGCCGGCGCCGCCAAGGCCCCCGGCGCCGCCCGCCCCCGCGCCACCGCCGAGGGTGCGCCGCCTCCCGGTCACCCTGGTATGCCCACACAGTCCTCGTGCACTGTGCGCGCCCAGCCTGGTGGTGCTCATGCCAGGTGCCGCATCAACCAGGGTCCTGTGTGTCCTGCCACGAGCGTCCTGGCCTGGCTTCGACCTCGGTGTGCTGCACAGCGTCCTACACAGCGCTGCTGGGTTCAGCGTGTCGGCCGTGGCAGGTCTGTGAGTGCATGTGCCTGCTGCATTCGGTTCACTGCTTTGGTGCAGACGCTGACGCCACGACAGCGGTATCCTGTGCAGGTGGCTCAGCGCCGCGGAAGCGGAAGCCGGCCGGCAGCAGCGGGGGCAGCGCCGCCAAGCGCGGGAAGGCAGCGGCTGCCGCAGCCACATGATGTAACTGCAGGCGACAAGGAACCCGACCGTGTTGCAGGTGGTGCCAGGCCGCACCTCAGGTCTGCCAAGTTGTACATCATGCACGAGCGCTTGGCATCTGCCACGGTTGCAGCCATCACATTCAGGGAACCAGAGTTTGGTGCGACTGCGCCACGACACTGCCCGCTTTGCCGACGTGCTTTCCCGTTCCGCATAGTGTTGAATGGTGCTTGTGACCTGATACCAAGTATGAAGTTGCAAGGCTTATGAGCGTCACCTACATCCTTCTCCCTGAACTGTCCCGCACACCCAGTGGAGGCTCACAAATTCCATGACAATAAACATGTTCTGAGCAAAGCCAGCAACAAGGAGCCGGCTGCAACCGTCATCGTGCACAGTCTCACGCAAACAAAGTGCCAAGGTCAGCACGAGACTTCGTTAGTTCAGCTGCAGGGGATATTGATGCCAGCACTGCTAAGCAGCTTGGCTCTGCAAAGAGAAGCAGAGGGGACGTGGCCATGGCCATTACAAGTCTGCAGCATCGGTCAGTTGCACAGCACCTTCCAAGCAGTCTTGGCCATGGCCACTCTCTGTCATCACTGGTGTTCACGTCGCCATGTCTCTTCGCTGATGCCCTCAATCTGCCCTTTTATGCTGTAGCGCAATATGATGCGCTTGAAGACTGGCTGCGTCCGCATCATGCCGCCCACCTGGCGTAAACATTTCAGCAGGAGGAGCTACTCAGGTGTTGCAAATGTGTCGTGCTGAGGATTCATGCACGTTTGTTGCAGACATGCTTAGGTAACGAGGCTCATGGGGCGATGTCGCGCACCTCAAACCGGATCCCATTTTGGAAGCTGGACACAGCATCAGCTTTCACCGCCGGCAGCTTTGGCATGCAGTACACTCCATACATGGCATCCGGCAGCAGGAACAGCCTGCGCAGAGCACGCATGACGCCTGTCACGCCGCACATGCAGAGCCATGCAATGCAGTTGACAAAGTAACGAAGCAGGGCTGGGCATGAGTGGTGTTTGGACGGACCAGGGGCTCCGCAGTCCGGCCACATGACGTCGCAGGTCGGTGCCTTCTGCATCATGGAGGATGACACAAGACGACAGCTTGCTTGGCATGGTAGACGTCGCCAGAGCAGGTTGGAGAAGGCCTCTACTTGTGGGTGTAGCGGTTGCGGTCGGGCGGCTGCCAGACGGCAGGTCGCGGCCGTGGCACGCGCACCATCTCGCCGTCCTCGTCCCACACCACGTCTACCAGCTGCCCCTCCCAGCGCCCCTGCAGCCACCGCTGCGGATCCCTGTCCAGCCTGCGTGCAATGCAACGGAGGCTGGTCCACCAACGGAAGAGTGCCCTTGCGGGATCGTGTCGTGTGCCAGGCATGGGTGGCAGCTGCGCCCTGTTTGACTACAGAAAGTTGTACCACGGATGAATGCACTCATTGCCCTGCGGCACCTACACCACGCATCATATCGGCTGAGTCTCATGTCCAGTACAACAGCTCGCACCAGCATCCGCCGGCAGCTGCATGCGGCTGACTGGCAAAGCCTCAAGCCGTGCTGGTCATCGTCTGCAGATGCTGCATGCTGTGGCCATGCGTTCTGAGGAGCCTGACCCGCCGCCACACAGGCATCTCACCGCGGCCGCGGCTCGTCGCAGGGCAGAGCCGCCAGGTCGATGCGGGCGTCGAGGTCCACATCTACCGACCGCTCTTGCACGAAGAAGTGGTTCAGGAACTGCAGGCTGTCCATGCTGTACAGCGGCCCCATGCTCCACCGGTGCGGCCCATCCTGCACCCCGCGGGGATGGCCGTCATTGGCGGTGTTCGTGCTCAGAGAGCCCGCACAGCTGGTCTACCCCTTTACCAGCTGCACTGCACATCGTCAAGCAAACCGGGTTGCTGGAAGAGCCCGCTCTGGCTAGGCCGTGGCTTTGGCACATCGCGATGCCACGGTCGACAGATGTGGTGCAGGTTGCCGTTCACCTCGATGAGGACCTCGAAGCCCCATGCGGTGGGTGACTTGGTGCCGCTGGCTGCGTGCGCGCCCCACATGCCTGTGGCCACCGCCTGTGACGCGAACCACATAGCGCTCAGGGCTGCAGCCCCGTCACTCGTCATCGCGCAGACACCGCAAGGCACGACGCTGCCCAATGGCTTGGGCCAAGGGTATAGCCATGACAGCTCGCATCCTTGGCAGGGCATGTTGCTGGGGTGATGTGCACACGCAGCAGCAAGGGAACGCAGTTAGTCACGTGGGCCCCACAGGTATGCAGCTGCTCACCCCGGGCTGGTGGGGGCCGGGCGGGAGCGCGGGCGGCACCCGGGCCGCGGTGTCCAGCGACTCGCCGGTGATGGGCACCGACCGCCGGAAGCAGGCCGCCGGCAGCCCCTCCGCCGCCTCCAGCGCATCCAGCTGCATCATGGAGCACTGCACCGCGGCGCAGTCCCACCGTCAGCACACTCACAGGGGGCTGGGCTTGCCATTGGGTCGTGCACACCGGCTGTTCTTCTGCCAGGCACTGTGCGGCATCCGGCGAGGGCAACGTGAGCGGGACCCTGGCGTGCAGCGGTCACCGAGAAGTAGGGGTCGGACAGCAGGCGGCGGAAGCTGTTCTCCCACAGGCCGTCCTGCGGCCGCTGCGCCGGCTGCCCGAAGGAGGCGCTGCCGTCATGCACGTTGCAGATGCTGATCTCCGGCACCGCACTGTCACCTGGCAGCGTACAGCACATGTTTGCGCCAGTTGCCGAGCTGCAACAGGCAGGGTGCAGGCAGAGCGATGACAGCAACCAGAAGAGTCTTCTGGCATGGGACAGTCAGACACTTTGCTGGACCCTTGCTTGTGGTGATGCAACATGACCCCGTGGTAACACACCTGACACAGGAGTTGCTGCGTAGGTCCTGATGCACCGAAATGATTTGGCTGGCTCTGCTGTGTCTGCAGACTTCGGATCAAAGAAATGCCAAAGGCCTGCAGATCGCACGGCAAACATTCAATGTTGAGCCGGCAACTGTCGGTGCCAGGCAGAAGCGGGGGACTTGCAACCAAGTAAACCGCACCATAATAGCCAGGCACTTTGCCGTCATTGTGTGTGTACCACTTGGAACGCAGCAATGTTGCATATTCCTCGGCTCCAAGTCGCACTCCCTTCCAGTATGCAAACGCCATCAACGCTCGTTTCATCACCAGTTCCACACAACTTCATTCGGTCGACGCTTGCTTTTCGGTGTATGGCGGCCAACACAGTGGCATGGTAGGCCCCTGGGCGGAGACATGATTGCTGCCAAAGTAATGATGCTGTGCATGAAAGGGTCACCTGCTGCAACTGCTGAGTGAGCAACGACACATTATTGCTGCTGTTGCTGCCGCCAATGCTGGCGCTGCTGCGTGATCGCCGCAATGAAGCACGACGCGCGCTGATACTTGCTGGCGACACCTCCAGCGTGAGATCCTGTCAGAACATGTTGTGTGTGTCCCAGCTGCAACATCAACGTGAACCAGCTGCCATAACATAGCTGCACCCACAATGGCGAGTACTGACGGCCATCAAAGGCAATAATGTCAACTCCGGGTGGTCATCCCTGATGTCGGAAAGGGACGAACTCACAGTTTGGGGTTTCAATACTGTCTAATATTGCGTTCCTGGCTTGACTCACCTCATTCACCTCCATTTGCTGGCTGAAGGTAGGGGCGCTGGTCCCAGCTGCGCTTCAGCTGCACAATGCCATGAACGCTCAGATCCCCCGTGACTGCCTGCGGAGACGCGCGTTGTACCAAGTGGACGTGACCGAGCGTGCTAATCTGTGTTGCAGACGACCGCTCCGATTTGGTCGTTGCTGGAGTGACGGCCGATCTCGCTGTGCAGTTATGTATAACTCAATCCCGAGACCTCCAGGAAACCTCGCCGACCAGGTGACTGTGTCAGGCCGACTGCAGAAGGTATATTGGAAGACAAGCCGCTTCAGGCAGAATGGTCGTCTGAGACGCCAGGCTGGATGATCAGTCGATCTGCCCACAGCATGGGGCAGCACGGCCCCCGGTGAGCACGGGGGTGTGACACAGGGACCTAGCAGCTGTACCCACCACAATGAGTTCTTGGGCTCGCGGCGCAGCCTTCACTTCCAACGACCAAACATGTATCAATATAGATAGTCGACAGGCCAACAGTCCACTGGATGCAGTATTTAAGGGGTTGCGCACACATGCAAGGCTTGGCTGCATTCATTGTCCACCTCCTCGACGGCACTGATCTGACAGCTGGCACCTTGATGTCTCGTGAGGAGGACTCCTGCTGCACGTATACCACTTCAATGAGAATGCATTGTTCCACAACTAACTTATAGCCTTGGGCCACAGGAACCTGCTGCGCAGCATGCATTGTATAGCCTCACAGCGGGCAGTTCTGCTCATCAGGTTTGGCGGCGCAGTGGATGGCCGCTGCCCACTCCGTGGATTTGACTAGCGAATTGTCGACTATCAAGTCACTGTGTCACGCAGCGGTGCTAAGCAGCTGCATCGGCGCAGCAGGCGGCTGCCTGCATTTTCACGGGTAAACTTGTATGCCTGCCCCATGCTGTCCACGTTTGCTGACTTACAATGGTAAGTGTCTACGTCACGAGCTTCAGCCATCATCTTTTTCGACATTTCGCAACATTCATCACATGAAGAGTGGTGCTTCTGATCCATCCTTTTCGTCATCTTCAGCATTCAGCGGGATGTCATCTCGTCTAGCTTCGGTACAGCCTTCTTACAGCGTCGCGGTGGCATTGGTGGCCGTGCTGACCATAGGGAAGATCTGCAGCACCAGCAGACAAATGTGGCACTTGAACGCAGGCCACAGCATGTGTCACATTCACTCAGCATGCGTGCATGGCCAAGCAGTAATACTGTCAGCCCAGCGCGCAAAAGTGCCTAGCGGTGTCACCTGGCGCTTGGGGAACACGGCATTCTGACGGCGGGCGACGAAGTAGAACTTCTCGCTCTCGACGAAGTCAGCAAAAGCGCCATCAATGTCGAGCTCCTGGAAGTACAGCTCGTACCTGCGCAGGCAGCATATTTGAGTTGCACACCCAATCAGGGTCCGCTGTAAGGTGGACAGTGCGTGGGTGCCACAGCATGCTTGCAGCGGATGGCTTGCTGATACAAGGCGGCAGCCACATCTGACTGCGGAGCCAGCGCTGAGAGCTGTCTGTGTGACGGTGCTACTAAGCATTTGCAGCTCACTCGGACATGATGGTCGGAGGCGCCAGGTTGCGGGCAAAGAACACGGGCTCGTTGCGGAAGGTGTACGGGTGCACCTGCAGCCCTGCCTTGTGCGCCCTGCGGGGTAACAGGCACCTCACTCAGCGGCAAGGGCATACGACAGGCTATTGCACGCAATGTGCAGTGGGCAGCACAATCGTATGGATTGCTGACTGTCATCAATGTCCGATCCAGGTTTAAGTGCCATACTTCCGCGCAAGCAACACGTTTCGATATGCTGTCATGCAGAAAGACGGTTGCAACTGGGCATGCCCAGGTAGATCTGCGTACCGCTCGACGAAGTCGGTGGTGAACCTGATGTTGCCGCCAGTTGTCGGCACGATGATGCCCTTGTCGGGGCCAACCGCGTCAGCGTAGCTGGCAATCTCCTTGAGGCCACTGTCGGTGATCAGCTCCTGCGCACCGTGGGTCCACAGACGCTGAGCATCGGTCCATGCCTTGGTGAAATGGTCGCATATCGTCATTGCCATGAGCGCCGCAGTGCTGTCATCACAGGCTGCATATGCAAAGAGCGTGGCTGCTTTGTGCACGGTTGGCACAGCTCGCATGTGAGCGCACCGCATAGCGGCGGCCGGGCTTCGCGGTGCCGGCGGTGCCATTGGCGCCCACCTCTCCGGTGCCCTGGTCTGGGATCGCAGACTGTACGACACGTGCGACAACCGGTCACGGAGCTGCACATTGCTTCAGCAAACCGAAAGTAACCTAATGAGTGAGTACATCAGCGCGCCTAGTGCATGACCATGTGCATGGTAGTTGTCAGGCAGACATGGAGGTGAAGGTCACCGTGGCGCCAGACAGCAGCTGCACGATCGGCAGGTTCGTGAGTGGGCGGATCTGCTGCAGGTTCCTGGTCTCGAAGGACTGGATGAACACCGGCTGCAGGTCGACGCACAAAGCCGCCAAGTCAGCTGATGGTGATGCTGTGGCAATGATTCCACTTACAGTGAAGGTTGAGAACCTTCACCGCGCAAATCGAAGGTACATATTCTAGATATATTGCCTCCCACCCACCTGTGCCAGCCACTGCTTGCTGTCAAGCTTACCGCCATAGCCGTTCTTCTTCAGTATCTGCAGCAGTTTTTAAGTGCATGTAAGTCACCTGCTTAACCCTGTGAAGCTCAGTGATTCACAATCACTTCTTACTGTTGTGGAATACAGCCGTCGAAGTAGAGAGTATCAGAACTATGCACTTGGAGCACAGTCTGAGCTACATATGCAGACTGACTCCCAGACACATCAGCAAAACTGAGGGATATCAGGGTGTCACAGGCAACAACTGTATGTGACAGTGTGCCACGTACCCGCAGCAGCTCCTGCGTCATGGAGCGGCCCTTCAGCGCCGGCAGCTTAAAGCTATCGTGCCACACTGGGTGCTTCGTCTCAGGGTAGCTGCAGGGACAGCATTCGTGGTAATTGTCATGCGTCTGCAGTAGGTAGGAGCAGCTGGAGCCAGCTCCTGCCAAAGGTCCATGTGTTGTAGGCAGCAGGGCACATGACAGTAGAGATAGGAGGCCCGTACATGCCCACAACACGGGGTGCATTCAGCGCCAGGTCGATGTACTCCTGGAACGTCGGGATGCCGAACATGTCGTTCTGCGGCAACAGAGAACCGTATCAGCCTGCTAACGCTCGGAAGGTGCAATGACTGTCATGCAATGCACAGCAGTGTTGTGCGCATGGCATCGTCGTGCAAGTGACACAACGAAAGTTGTCGCACATAGGACTGGTCGCGGGAGAACAGGCGCTGCCGGGCCTTCAGCTGCTTGACCTCCCGCGCTGTCAGGTCCTGCGGCCCCACAGTCATCATTCAGCTGCTCCTTGAGGGATGCCAGGATGCGCAGCAAGGAGGACGTGCAGTTGTGTGGCAGCAGTTACTGTGTGCGTCTTCACTCACGATGGCGTGCACGCCAGTAGAGGTAGTGAAGTCGATCGTGTATGTCTCTGCAGGTCATCAGCAATATCAGCTGATGAACTGTTCTGCAAGACTGCTGATTCCCAGACGTGCTGCAGAACTGTGCTGCCTCCTGGGCTGCTGCAAGCTGGCAAGACATGTGAGCAGCGCGGTGCAGGGCGCGACAGTCGTGGCAAGACTGCAGAAGGCGCACTGATGCGGTCAGGGAAGATGTCGTCAGCATTGGTGGTGTTGCTCAGGTTAGGCTGCAGCAGGACGACAGAATCTGTCAGACTCTCATCCATTGGAAGTGCTCTGGACGTTTTATTTGTGCAAGTCGGTCCGTTCCTAGGCAAGAACCGTGTTGGTGTCGGGCAGCACCTCATGGCGGCAGATGAGGACGCCATCCTTTGTCAAGACCGTGTCGCACTCGAAAAAGTCGGCGCCCTGCAGATCAACACCAGCACCTGGCCTACCAGTATCAGAACGGAGAACAAAGTGCCTGATGCTGTGGCATAGATGCACATGCATGTCGACGGCATTTGACACTAGAGACGAAAGGTGTGACTGACCAGCCGGATGGCCTGGTCATAGTCCTCAAGCGTGTGCTCCGGCAGCTCACCTGCAGTAACAACATCATGGGTATGTCAGGCACAGGGTACAGTGTCTGCATTACATGCAGGATGTGTCCAGCACCATTCTGCAGCGTCAGATGGCAGGCATGCCTGATTGCCAGCCTAGATGATTTAGTAGCGAGCAAGTCGGGAGGTAGTGCATGTACAGTGGGTTTGCCCAGCAGCCAGAGCAGCAAGAGCGCCGCCTTCATGACGATGCTCACAGCATGCTGCCTTCCGTTCTGCCTACATCGGAGTGCATGTCGCCACTCACCGCTGGAGCCGCGGTGGGCGATGGCGTAGGGGCCCAGGCGGGAGGGGGCCAGCGGTGTGGGGTCCTTGGGCCGGTTGTCGTTGTAGCTCGACTCGCCCTGCACCGAGTAGCCGCGGACGCGCGGCTTGTAGTAGTCGTTGTGCTTGCCGCCACGGCTGCAACACATGGCATCAGGTTGTATGGGTGTTGCGTGCTGCGAGTCTGCAGGGCCAAGCACTGCCTGTGATACGTTGACGCGCGCGCAGCGCCCGCCTGGTGGATAACAGCGGGGTGTCATGCGTGCCTAGCCAACGGCATTGTCAGGGTATATGCGGTCAAAGGCATACTTGTCGTCGTCGTCGTTGCTGCGCGGCTGCTGGCGGGCAGCGGCGCCGCCGGCCAGCAGCACCACCAGCAGCAGTGCGGCGCAGGTAGTGCGTGACATTGCCATTGTGAAACCCTGCACACGCCAAGGAATAACATCGTCAGGTCTTGCGCTGTGCCTTCTGACATCTGAACCCACGGGCCTGTCATGGATGCCCTGTGCATGTGCGTGTGTGAAGTGCGCTACCCTGTGGCACACAGCCACTGACGTCCATCATCGTCAAGCGCTACGAGCCTTTGACGCGCTGATCTGGGCGAAGCCTGGGTTGAATATTGCATACGCAGCACTTAGGTTGAATCGCTGGTGACACGCATGACAGCCAGACTTCCACCGGGAGTACCCGCACATTCGAGGTGTGGGTTGCGGGATCAGCGACTTCAAGCAGAACGGTGGACAGGATCGCTTTAACACTATCCGAAGCGTAGGCGAAGCGCCTCCCAGCGTTGTGCAGTGGTCGGCGTCGGAATGGTGCCACCATGCACGCACGCGGGCTATTTGTGCTCACGGAAGTCGCGAGCGAACGTTGGTCCGCACATTTTGATGCCACAACGGTAAAGGGCTGCTCACAAACCACCTAAAATCTGTTGCTCAGGTCGAGGTTGCACGCGCGACTTGTGCGATGTTATATTCCGTGCGTGCAGGACGTCCCACAGCCAGCTGATCTCAAAGCATGGAGCGCATGCCCACCGCGCCGACCCCCACTTACGTTCGATCAACAAGCTGAACCATACACTATGATGTAGACGCACCTGTAGCGGCAGGGACGTCACAGATCTTGCGCCGTGTCCGACTGTTTGCCGGTCTGTGTGTGCGGAATACCCGCGTCCGTCTGGCGGCTGTGGATAGACGTGTCGGCTTCATCTCGGCCGCTACACGGTACAAAGGTGTAACAATTGTCCGGAATATGCCTGTTTTGGGCCAATATTCCGAGCATTGAGGGCAGCTGGTCTGTCACTATTAGTCATTGTCACCTGGCATACTGCCCTGCTTTAAACCCTTCCTCCAAACTCATGAGGGACAGATTCAAGCAAGCCCGCCACTGGAGCTTACAGTCATCAACGCTTGAACGCTGGAAAGCGGGCAGCTTGTTGACGCAGTCGGTGCAATCCGTTGTGAGTCCGCTGCCAAGCCGTGTGCCCACCCAAACTAGCAGCAATCCTGAAGCCTTGAGGCTGGTTGCAACGCACACCAAGTCTCGATGCACACACCGACTCTCGCAACGTGCAGCCAGCTGAACGCGCGTACAACAGCCTGAAGACTAACTTGTACTCAGCAATGACGGCCATACTCAAGTGCCCCACGGGCACCAGTATGCAGGCTGACGCACCAGCGGAGCCCGGGGCTCAGGACCATGTGCAGGTTTGCATTGTCCCGTTGGGTCTGCATGGGTATCGTACGAGACGGTGCCAAGTAACAGCGAGCGTAGTGAACCTTCATATGCACACTGAGCACAAGCTGGCCACGCACGGCACAGGTGCTGGTGCGCCTGCGGCCAGCGCAGGGCTTGGAACGTGACGTCGGGAATGTGGCACGGTTGGACGCGCGTACCGTCCGCTTGCGCAAAGAATGCCAGGTAGCACACTGCACACGATGGGACGCCTGTGAGTTCCGATCTCTACGTTGCCAGGCGGCCTAACCACACGACCATCATGTGCTTGCAGAGCTACACCTTCGATGCCGTCATCGGCCAGACCGGCAGCCAGGCGGAGGTCTTCGAGGCGATCGGCATCCCAATGGTGCAGCACACACTGGATGGCTTCAATGCGACCGTCATGGCGTATGGGCAGACCAGCAGCGGCAAGACGTACACCATGCACGGCTCTCTGCATGAGAGCGACACACAGGTTTGCTGAGCTGCTGCTGCTGCTGCAGCAGATGCTTACGCCTCCCTGCATGCACCATTCATCTGCAGAGCAAAATCCACCAAGAATGTTGTTCAGAGTGATTTTCGTTTCGTGTGCAGAGGGGCCTGGTCCCGCGCATGGCTGAGCACCTGCTTGCCAAGCTGCAGAAGCTTGCCGAGCAGGTGTGTGAGACTCTCGTGACATTGTACAGCTACGCATGCTGCTGTGCTGTATAAAGGTCGTGAGCTGCACTGGGTGCGCTGAAGCATGCTGTGGCTGAGTTCAACATCCAGTTGCTGATCAAAACTTGCTGCTGTAGGAGGACACATCCTTCATGCTACAGTGCTCCTTCTTTGAGATCTATAATGAGGTGAGCAAACTCACCCTACTGCATGACAATCCATACTGCGACCACTGCACACATCACGCCAACCCCCGCTGTGGCAAACCTCCTGCAGCACATTACGGATCTCCTGGCGCCTCGATCTGACAAAAGCCTGTCGGTCCGAGTGCACCCTAAACATGGGCCATTTGTGGACGGGCTGTCAGCCGAGTCAGTTGCTTCCGGTGAACCCCTGCACATTTTCAGCTTACCATGACATGTCGAGCTCAAGCCTGGAAGCGCTGCACGAAAGAATATGCGCAACCAGTTACAGCAGCTGGGGTAATGTTGACTGCAGCGGCGGAGGTGCTGGGGCTCATGCACCGGGGCGCCGAGAACCGGCGCGTGGCAGCAACGCAGCTCAACGACCAGTCCAGCCGCTCGCACTCGATATTCACGGCCACCGTGCAGGTGCCCTCATGTACTAACGACCATGCTTGTGCAGCACTGGTCGCTGAGAAAAAAGCAAAAGCCAGCCACAGCAGCAAGGATTTGTCTCGCAGGTTGACACCACCACCGATCGCGGCGTAGTTGAAAGGCGCACCTCACGCCTTACCCTCGTGGACCTGGCAGGTACGGGGGCTAGCGCTGCTGCGTCCTTTGGCAATCCAAAAAACCCCTTAATAACGCATTGTACATGCTGTGACGGTTGTGACGCCGAAGCATTGGTCCTCCATAGCGTTTGCATGCATGAAGTGCACTGGGCCACGGCACCCTGTTCTTGCTTGCACAGGCAGCGAGCGGGCCAAGATGAGCGGCGCTGTAGGAGAGCGGCTGCGCGAGGCCAGCAACATCAACCTGTCACTGACGACGCTGGGCCGCGTCATCCGCGGCATCACCGCAGGGCATCCCTGCGTGCCGTACCGGGAATCCAAGCTCACGCACCTGCTGCAGGCGGGCTGCGCACCTCTGCACATCGTCTGGCCTGACTATGCAGTCCATTGACATGCCCCTGTGTACTGCACAGCCTGCCCTATGAGCGCTCAACAGCGATATCTTGATCATAACACTGTGTCTGCGTTGATTGCACAGGAGTCGCTGGGCGGCAATGCGAAGACAATGCTGATCTGCAACATCAGCCCGGCGGTCGCTTTTGCAGAGGAGACGCAGATCACCCTCGAGTTTGCCCGCGGCGCCAAGGAGCTCAAGAACAGGGTGTGCACTGTTGCCTCACCATGTGGTGCTTTCACCACATCACAAGCACCTTTGTTTGCCTTTCTGTCTCGCCTTTGCTATTCTTCTGATACTGCAGGTGTTGCTATGTACATGTCCACTGCCCATACATGGGAAAGTCAAGCTCAGCAGTTGGTCGCCTTTGCTTTCAGGCGCTGAGAAACCTGACGCTGGAGGGCAATGCGGAGGTGCTGCGGCGGGAGGTGGCGCGGCTGACGGGCGAGCTGGCGGCGCTGCGGGGTGGCCGCAACGCAGCCGCCCTGGAGCTCATGTCCAACGAGCTGGCTGCTGCGAACGAGGTGTGTTCCGCGTTGCAGGAACAAGTGCATGACTCTTTGTTTGCACATTCGGATCTGCTTGCGACTGACAGTGAGTGGAGCTTGCAACAACATGGTGGTGTTGGACGCCCGCAGGCTGGCGCTCGCTTGGCCGAAGAGCTGCAGTCGGCAGAGAATGGTGCTGCTGAGCTGCAGTCGCGCCTGGATGCTGCGCGGCGTGAGGCAGAGAAGAACCGCGAGGCGGTGGGCCCATTGCACAGATTGACTTGCTTACGGAGACGCCTGCAATACTGTCCATACGGTTTTGGTCAGCTGCGAGCTCAGACTGGCTCACTGCTCATCTACCACGTTGCAGGTTGTCGAGGCTGAGATGCAGGCAGCGCAGCAGATGGCTGAGATGCAGTCGAGGCTGCATGCCGCCGAAGCAGCTGCCAGCCAGGCTGCCGCTGCCGCAGCCTCAGCGCTGCACGCTGCAGAGGCACGCACCGCAGAGGTGGAGGCAGCAGCGCACGCCGCAGCGCAGCGCACCAGCGTTGCCGTCAGCGAGCTGGAGTCTCAGCTGCGTGCTGCGCAGCAGGAAGCCCAGCAGGCGGCGGCCAGCCATGCAGAGCAGCTCGCGGCGAGGGAGGCCGAGTCGCAGCAGGCTGCTGCAGATCATGTGCGGCAGCTGCAGGCCGCCGAGCAGCGGCTGCAGGAGGTCATGTCTGCAGCCACGACTGCAGCCGAGCAATCTGCAGCGCAGCATGCGCAGCTGATCGCAGCGCTGGAAGCAGACTATCAACAGCGCCTGAGCTCTGCGACTGAGGCGGCGGCGGCCTCCTCAGCAGCTGCTTCTGAGAACGCCGCTGCACTAGATACCATGCGCGATCAGCTAGCAGAGGCAGAAGGACAGCTTGCGGCGATGCGGGGTGACCTGCAGCGGCGGGGCTGCGAGCTAGCTGCAGCACAGGTGCCCATTGGGAAGGTCGCACGCTGTGCATCCGCAAGTCAGCATGTACATCACGGAGCTGCTTCACGCAGTCTCTAGACAAATCTCTACAACATCAGGCACTGCATGCCAACTGAGTGTGACATGCTTCAGGAGATGGCTGACCGGGCAGAGGAGGCACGCGGCACGGCAGCAGCTTCAGCAGGCAAGGAGGCCGCACGTGCCGCCGCAGCCGAGGCAATCGCCGCACAGGCTGAGGCAGCTGCAGCGGAGGCTGCAGCGGCGGTCAAGCAGCTGCAGACCCAGCTGGCGGACGTGCAGGCAGATGCCGTGATGGCTGCTGGTCAAGCATCTCAGCAGCTGGCGATACAGAAAGAGCGAGGTGAAGCAGCCGAGGAGAAACTGGAAGCGGCGCAGGCGGCTGGGCAGGCAGCCATCGCAGGGCAGCGCGTGGCGGAAGCGGCTCTGCAGGAGGGCCAGCAGAAGCAGAAGCGCGCTGAGCAGGAGGCCGTCCGCCTGCAGGTGCATCTGCCAGAATGTCCTGTCAAGCTTGCTGTAAGCTCGCACCTGCTGTCCTGCCCCGCGAGCGCACGTGTTCTTGCGAGTTGCGCCTGCAGTTGTCTTTAGAAGTCAGCTTGCGACCATCGATGCAGCGGGGCCTGAACGCTGAGCTGGCGGCCGCCGCGGCTGCCGCTGCCAAGGCTGCCCGCGACGCCGAGGCTGCTGAGGCGGCACACTCAGCGGAGCTCGCCGAGGCCCTCAAAGCAGCAACAGCTGCGCAGTTCAGAGCGTCAGTTGCAGAGCAGGAGGCCGCGCAGCTGCAGCAGCAAGTGGTGGCAGTGGGCACAGCGCACGAGCAGGCGTCACGGCGTGCTGATGCGCTGGACCAGGTACATTTATGGCTGCTCATCTGCCAAGATGTTGCTCTTGGCCATGGTGGATGGTACATCAAGTGGTCAAAGGTGCTTACAGCACGAAGGGTGGCGAGTGTGTAGCCTGGTTTTGCAGGAGCTGTCAGCAGCGCGAGTGGATGTCGCCACAGCTGCGCAGCAGGCTGCTGCAGCATCAGCGGCGGCAGACGTCGCCAGCCAGGAGGCAGCCACGCTGCGCAAACAGCTGGCACTGAGCACCGCTGACGAACAGAAGGCTGTCGCGGCGGCCGCGGCGGCGAAATGCAGTGCAGACGCCGCCGCCGCCGAATTGCGGGCTCTGAAGACACAGCTGGCAGCCGCCCAGCGCTCTGCTGAAGCGGAAGCACAGAAGCAGCAGGAGGCAGAGGACCGGCATGTTGCGCAGCTGGCTGCGGCAGAGAAGGCTAGGGCCAAGGCGCTGCATCAGCAGGCGATTGAGTTGCAGGAGGCACGACAGGTAATGCTTTCGCCGTCTGTATTTGTATTTTGGCACCAGCAGGTCGCTGAGTGCTTATTAGGCGAGGTGTTGGGAACCACAGCTAAAAGTATGCTTTGCATGTTGCCCTTCCACTCTCGGTCTGATGACATGCGAGTCGATGTGCTGCAGCGGGAGGCCCACGCGGCGCACGTGCGGCATGCCGATGAGGTATCCGACCTACAGGCGCAGCTTGTACTAGCGCAGCAGGAAGCCGCAGCTGCAGTGGAGGCCCTGGAGCGGCACCGAGCCGAGCAGGTGCGCAACGCGGAGCAGCTGCGGGCGGCGGTCGTGGACTCGCAGCAGGTGCACCGTCGGTCACCCCCAGTGACCTTGCTGTGCAGCAGGTCATGAAGCACTGCAATCCGGTGTGCTGCTCAGAGTCGTGCGTCCAGTCTGTTCAACATGACACACGCTCAACAGCTGTGCTGACGAGTGTGCCTGGCCTGCGCTCAGGCGCTGGCCATGTCTGTGCTCAAGGCGCGGGCTGCAGCGGGGCCGGCAGCGCCGAGCCCAGTGCCGCTGGCCACGCCGCCCGCCGCCTCCCCCACGCTGCACGATGACAGCACCCCCGACATCGTGATCGAGGTGTCCCCCGTCACAAGCGAGCAGGCAAGCCTCCCAGCTCAAGCACATGGGCGTGTGCGACCCTGTTGACAGCTTGCCTCTGCTGCTGCTTGAACAAGCTCACGCACCTTCACTCCACGCCTGCTGACGGGTGCACATGCCAACAAGCCCTGCGTGCCAAACCACGCACAGAAGCGGACCCTGCACAAGTCGGCCGGCAAGCCGACGGGCAGCCGGCTGAAGCCGCGGCGGCCACTGCTGCCGCTGGAGCGCAATGCGGGCAGCCCGGGCGGCGGCACGCCGGGGTCCCTGGCCGCCAGCCGCACCACGCCCCTCAAGTTCCGCACCCGGCGGGGGGCCGCCCGCGCCAAGTGCGCCCTCAGCTACACACCATCGCGCTCATGCCAGAGCACGGATGATGCTGCTGCTGGCACTCGTAGTCACGCCACAGCATCAAACAAATCCAGATAACATACGCCCTGTGGTGTGGGCCATCTGCAGGCACGAGGCGAGGCTTTGATGGGCACATGTTGCAAGTCGTACAGTGCATACATAGCCAATGACAGGCGTCTGTGGCAACTGCAGGAGGCCGGAGGGCGCCAGCAGCCAGCAGGCCATCATTGTCAGCGACGGCGAGGGGCCGGCAGCAGACAGCCCAGCGGCCAGCAAGCCAGTCCGCAGGGCTGCCGGGCCGGCTGCTGCGGTGGGCATGACGCCACACCCAGCGGCCGCAGCGCAGAAGCGCCACACGCAGCAGCGGCATGTGGCCCAGTCTGCCAAGCTGCTGGCGACGCTGGCGGCACGGTCCTGACGTGTTCTGCTTTGCTGCTCCCCTTTCGACAAACCAAATCGTAAAGTGTGTCAAACAACAAACGATGGTCCGCTGCCCCGCATGTTTGAGATTTTCAGTAAACAATGTCTGCCTTGTGTGGATGATTGCTGGTGTTTTGTCTGTTGCAAGCTGCTAGTACCAGTATCCAGACTCAACTGTGCTAGAGCGTTGTCGCTGTTGGGCTGATGTTGCAGATCAAGCCTGAGTTTTACATATTGCTTGCGGAGGCTTGTGGCAGACAAGCAAACGCCCATACCATGTTACAACCTGCCGCTCAAACCATCGGCATACACCATCTGTACAACGTCACTTCTTGCAAGCCTTGGCCTGACCCGACCCCAAAATGCAGCAAGGCTTGACGACTTCTACCATACAGTTAGAAGGTCAGCAGAGACTGCTGATATGATACCCTGGAGGGTGCGAGTCTCAACATGAGCATAAGCTGACCTGTGCCAGTGAAGGCATTTTCTGAGCTTCAAGGCTGAGCTACCTGCAGGGACAGAGCCGGTACCTGCCCTGCCCGCAGTGCCACCGTGCGGCGGCTGAAGAAAGCCTGGCTGAGGGTGGCGAACCCTGCGGTGCTGGCCGGGGCAAAGCGCCGCTGCACCGAGTGTGACTGCACCAACACCCAGTGCATGACCTGCAGATGGCCATCATGCGCGAGCGTCATTGCTGAAGCACGTCGTCATGACACAACAGAAACATAACACATGTATTCGGGGTGGCGTTTGGTCAATAGCCATGACTTTGTCCCCAGTCTGCACAGACCTGCAGCGCCACGACCAGGCAGCCCATGCGCCACAGCCAGGCGTCCGCCACGCTCAGGCCGGCAGTGGGATCTGCCTCCTCCTCGTCGAAGTGCTCGTCGTCCCAGGGGCCAGACCAGCCGGCCCCGCCGCCGCCTGCAGGGCCTCCCCCGTCATCGTCGCCGCCCCCCGCCCCTGGCTCATTGTCTGCACAGCACGCACGCGGTGTGTCAGTGCTCAGCTCTGCTGCCAAGCACACACCCATGCAAGGCGCCCTAGCCTTGGCGGCCAGAGGACATTCTGCGCTGCAGGGCAGGACACCGCAGCCAGGCAGGCTCCAGCCCCTGGGGTTCTGCCCACACAGATAGCATGTTTTGAAGGCTCGACAACAGAAGTGACTCGCAATACATTGGTTGCTGTGGCGCAACAGCTCTGTGTTGGGATTGGATCACTAGTAGTCAGTAGCACACCTGGGCGGCGGCCTCGGCGCCGGCGTGTCTTGGTGGCGAGGCAGTAGCTGGGCGCGGTGCTGCCGCGCAGGTAGCCCGCAGACGTGGCCGGCCGCGGCGGGCTGCTCAGGCTGGCCTGCGGGCCTGGGCCGCCGTCCACCATGCTGCGTGCCGCCGCCTGGAGGCCGCCTGCGGAGCGTCACGCCATGCGTGTCACCCACGTGTTGCTCAGAGGATCAAGGTCACACAGGACCTTACTCGTGCAGCCGAGACATGGCATAGCCGCTGCATGATGGCAGAGCAGATGCAGGTTGCACGGTAATGCTGAAGGACATTTGTGCACGAGCAGGGGCACCCACCTGCCAGCGACGCTGCGATGGCATTGGAGGCAGCGATGTGCAGACGGCTGGCGCCGGGTGATGAGCCCGCCAGCGCGGCTGTGAGCAGTGACATGCTGCAGGTCCGGGGTTCCCAGGAAGCCCCCCGCTGCGTCAACCCCTGCCACGCCGAATGTCGCAGGTGTGTGGCTGTTGGGGGTCACCGCGCAAAGGCGACTACCGCCCACACAGCGGAGATGGCTGGCCTCACGGCTTAGCGGCTGCTATGTGCGTCGCTATGAACGACCAGGCGCCTGCAGTGGTGCAAAGAGTGTTGCCTGGCACAGAAACCCTCGAATCACAAGCAACACGATAGCCCTGTGCTCCTCGACGCTGAGCACAGGCCGCACCACATACAGATTGAATAGATGTTATGCAGAACGGTGTTCTCAGGGATGCCTCGGGTGCAGAACAACAGCTGAGCAGCATGCAGTGCAACTGAACAGAAGCCGTGTCACAAGCCTGCCCCAAGAGGCAGGCGCAGCCACAGCACCGCAACACAGTATTGTTGAGCAGAGTGTCACCTAGTCTAGGCGCACGCAGTGGCTCCCTTCCCCGACAAAGCTGCACGGCGTTTGAAAGCAAAAAGCCCCTGCACAACACTTTTGCTGGCACTACCGACTGTGCTCGAGCTGGCACAACAGCGGTGGCAGACAGCCGGTTCACAGTGAGCTGCGGTCGATGGATAGCCGAGACGCTTGAGCGCGTGTCCAATGAAGGGTTTTTGCCCGCGGGTGCAAGCCCGTGCGGATGACGAGGCCAATTGCGTTTGATACGGCTTCCTACCGCCGGTCTGCTGCGTCCATGCTGTGCTGGACACTCTGTAGAAGACACAGGTGCAATTGACGCCTGCACGGTGTCCGCGCGCTTACAAGATCACTCTGCACGTCGCACACCGCACTGCTCACACTGCATTTCCCGGCTGTGTATAAGAGGACAGCAAGCAGAAGGGTTGGCATCCCGTCACACAAGCTTCCAGACAGCATTGCCGCACACCAGCTGGCCCTTGTGTGCTGGGCATTGCACGGCATAGCAGCGTTGGCTATTTTGCGATGGCATCGGCTATGAGCTCCGCATTGCGAGCAGGTGGTGGCTATGGTGACAACCATGCATCCTGCTGTCTCCTCATGTTGGGTCAGCCCACCGAGCACGTCCATCGTCGTTCCTGGAATCACATGCAAGCCTTCTGTTCAACCATGATGGCCCGTTCATGAATCCTGCCCCTTGTCCTCGCAGGCGTCAGCAGGCCAGCATGTGCACAGCTTGCCAGTCGCTGGAAGTCGCCCCTGCTGTCCACCTGCAGGCCGCGGCCAGCAGCCTTCGGCGCGAGACAGCAGCATGCGGCACATAGAAGGCTCAGCAGCGCACCTGTAGCTATCAGCCAGCAGCAGTCAACGCAGCCGCATGCTGTGCATGGCGCACTTGAGCATGCGCACCAGCCACTGAGCCTGCAGCCCCTGGCGGCTTCGGCCACGTCAGGGAACCCTGAGAGCAGAGTACGCTTTCTGCAACTCACTTATCTTTGGTGTAGGATGTGTCTCACATTGGGAGGGTGGCTGCGCACGCGGCTGACTTGGTGCATGCCATCCCTGCAGCCGGGCGCGTGGTCGCATGGGCTCGCCACAATGCTTGCGAGTGTGGCAATGGTGGTGGCCACCCTGTTTGGGTCCCCCACCACCGCCTCAGCCGAGCCGATGTTTGGCGGCTTTGGTGGGACCAAGTCGGCAACGCTGGAAATGAAGGTCAGTTGTTTGGTGATCAGTGGTGCCTGTTCGTGGCGAACTGGCCTGATGCCAGAATCTCGGTGCCATGCTTGCAATATCTGGCTCCGGGGCTCGGGGTTTGTAACAGCATACTAGCTAATGCGCAGGCGCCAGCGGGCGATGCTGGCGAGCTCGACTCCGCCGAGCTCCGGTCTGTGAAGCTGTTCCAGGAGAACACACCCAGCGTCGTCAACATCAGCAACATCAGTGAGTCCACTTGTTTGGGCAGCAAGCGTGGCCATGACCCATGACGTCGTCAATCGTTGTAGGGGGCTCCAGCTGACCTCAGCTTGCGTGCTGCAGGGGTGGTACGGAGCCAGCGCGGGGCATTCATGTCCATGGACTCTCAGAAGCTGCCTGTTGGGCAGGGCTCCGGCTTCATCTGGGACAAGGCCGGCCACATAGTAACCAACTGGTAAACCCACCGTGTGTGGCAGTGAGACCACGAGGTTGCAGACATGTATGCAATGAAACCCGTCACCAGCCAGGCCCATGTCTGGCATCCCGCTGACATGCTGCCACACGTGTGCTTGTGCAGGCATGTCATCAACAATGCTGACGACGTCACCGTCACCCTGCTCGACCAGAGCGTCTACAATGCAAAGGTGCGCTGCGAGAGCGCCGAGAGTGACCACATGCACAATTAACGGGAGCGTGTTGTGCATGATAAATGTAAGCACCCAGCATCAGTGCAATCTTGGGCAGGTGGTGCGATGACGGCAGTGACACAAGATTCACTTCCAGGGCAGCATGCTCACGTGTAGTTACGGGGTCGGCAGGTGGTGGGTGGTGACCCGGACAAGGATGTGGCGGTGCTGCAGCTGCTGGACATCTCACCCGAGAAGATGCGGGAGCTGAAGCCGGTGCAGCTGGGCATATCCTCCACGCTCATGGTCGGCCAGAGGTGCGCTTCGTGCATCGCTCCTGCTTTGACTTCCCAGGGCAGGCACATGCCGCTGGTGGTCTCGAGGTCTGCAGCCAGTGGCTGGGCATACTGGTATGGGTGTGAAACATGGTGTGTCGACGCGCTGTTCCACACCGGCTGAAGTTCATCATACACAAGTGTGCTCGAAGGCGGTGGGCATGTGGACACAGGAGTGTCTGTCCTGCGCTGCGCTGGCTGGAAATCGAGGCGCACACCACAGGCCTGCTGTGTCTCAGTCACCCTGCCACATCCATGACCTGTTGTTGTGTTGATGCCCTGTGTCTGTCTGCAGGGTGTACGCCATCGGCAACCCGTTCGGGCTGGACCACACGCTGACGCAGGGCATCATCTCGGGCGTGGGGCGTGAGCTGCAGACGCCCGGGCCGCGCGGCATCCCCATCCGCAACGTGCTGCAGACAGACGCGGCCATCAACCCCGGCAACTCGGGCGGCGTGCTGCTGGTGTGCTTCCACTGGCATTGCAATGTAGACGGCTGATTTCTTGGTGGACATGGCACTACTGGTCATCGAGTCTGACTGTGCCACGTCAGGGTGCAAAAGCAGCATGCTCCAGCAGCTTGCTGACGTGCTACAGGACAGCAAGGGGCGCCTGATCGGCATCAACACTGCGATCGCCGACCCCTCGGGCCGCGGCTCCAACAGCGGCGTCGGCTTTGCCATCCCGATCGACCAGGTCAAGGGCCTGGTCGAGCAGATTCTGACGTACGGCCGCATCATCCGGCCCGTCCTCGGCATCAGCATCGCGCCGCCACAGGTGTGGTGACCACCCGACGCTACACAGTGCCGAGACACAAGCTGCCCGGTTCTTCGGTGCTGTCGACCGCACTTTCTTATCAGCAGGCGCGGCAAGGCTCTTCGGTGCCTCTGGCTGTCCAGGAGGGCGCTACCGCCTGCAAATGTTGCTCTGTCCAGCGGCATGTCCATGGCTTGCAGGCTGTGCGGCAGCTGGGGCTGGAGGGGGTGCTGGTGCTGGAGGCGCTGCCCGGCACGCCCGCGTACGACGCCGGCCTCCGCTCCACCTACAGGTAACCCGCCCGTCGTGGTGTCGGTTCGCATTGCAGGAGCATCAGCTTGTGACCAGTCAACATGTCTGGCTAACTGGTCAGTGAGTGGATGTGGAGAGGTTTGCATTTAGCATCTGTGTGTCGTGCGACTGCACCATGCGCGGGTGTTGCCCGTGCATTGTGTATCGTGCGTCATGCGACATGCGACATGCTGCAGCCAGTCAACATGTGCAGACGCATGCGCCGACGGCGGTGTGACTTCAGGGCATGGTGTGACTCAGGGACGCTGCGGGGCGCCTTGTTCTGGGTGACATCATCACGGGGCTCAACGGCAAGCCGATCAAGCTGCAGAAGGACCTGTTCGGTATCCTGGACGACTGCAAGGTGCAGCCCCTGGCCACTGCCGCCTGTCAAGAAGCGTCAGCGTGCAGGTTCATGACAACAAGTCGGCAGGACCGCAGGGCGTCTGCATGAGGAGCTCATCAGCTCATGGAGTGTCACCGCCTGCAGGTGGGTCAAGAGGTGGAGCTGACGGTCAAGCGTGGGCAGAGCACTGAGACGATCCGGGTGCGGCTGGCAGAGCAGGGCGGCCAGGTGGTGTCGTCAGACTGAGGGACAGCACTGCAGAGGGATGGATTTCAGTGCGTGCTCAAGTTTAAGGGGGCACTGGTGTGGTGGATTCCAAGGACTGTATGCAGCACGAACCACTCTGACTCATTACATATCAGATCAGCATCTGGAAACGGATCTGATGGTTTTGCAACAGAAGAAAGCGCAAGCAAAACACTTCCTGCAGATGCTACATCGGTGATCGTTCACAAATCGCCAAGGCGGTGCTTGGCCTGGTGGTACCTGCTTGCACACCATGCACAGGAGTCTCAAAACAGGAAATCCTGCAGTAGCCCTTCATGCCCCTCCCGCCGGGGGGCTAGCCTAGATACGGTATACAATTTCACGGTGCCGCATGGGCACTGCTCACGTCCGGCTGCTGCAATGCCCAGTGCTGTAGTGCTGGTTGAACACGGCCCGCCACCCAATCGTGCGCAAGGGCGGAGGTGGGATGAGTGTGGCAAAGTACGGGACATTGAAGCCCCTGCTGTTACGCACTGTGCATGCGTAAATGCGCTTGCGCAGCTGCCACTGGTACTGCTGCTTGCTTGCCGGCTGGCAAGCCCCCTGCCTCTTGTATTCAATTACGTGGGGCCGCCCCTCCCCAGGCGACCCTATGCTCATACATCATTCACGACCCCCCTGCCTGCTGCTGTGGCTACCGCCTGATGGTGCGGCGCCCGTACTTCGAAGGGATTTGCATGATGTGATGCGATGCCGCTGATGCCATTGCCTGTGCGCAATGCCACCCACACTGCCGCTCTGCTGTGGCATGCCTCCCCTGCCTGCCTGTCTGACTGATGCTGATGCTGGCGTGCTGCTGCTTATTCTGATCGTGTGGTGTCTCCAGAAGCTTGCTGCCGTTCGCTGCTGTCCCGAATGACCAGAGGCGGGCGCGCGTGCTGCAGCTGTTGCACGAGCGGCGAGGGCCGCTCCGCTGCCTTATTCTGCCTTGCTGAGCCGCCGAGCCCTCACAGCCGCAGCGCAGCCGGGCCGGCGGCGTGCCCCGTGCACAGCGCCTCGGGCAGGCCCGCCAGGGGCGCGACCAGGCTGGCGGCGTGCTCGGAGGCGCGGCGGTACTTGTCCTTCACCGCCATGAATGGCGAGTAGGGGTCCGCGGCTGCGCACGCCCGCGCGTGCAGCACGCACAGGTCCCTCGCGCACTGCAGCACAGCAGGGAGCAAGGGCGTGATGGACTGCCCTTCTCAGACGGGATGCAAGCGTGAGCTCGCAGCACAGCGTAGTGACTGCTGCGCGGCCATGCGCTGCTGGTCACACACCGTAAGTGCTGTGCTGCAGTACATGCGTGGGTCCATCAGCCGTGAAGCTGCACCAGCAACAAAACCCTTGCAAGGGGCGCTCACGTCAAGCAGCTCCGAGGCGCGGTAGCCGCTGCGGGCTGCAAGCGGCGCAAACGCTGCGGACGCCGGCATGAACCACCCGCGCTGCGCAGCTGCCATCTCCTGTACGGTTGGCACCACCACACAGAGTTCAACGTCCTGCCAGCCCGGGTGACTCACTGGCAATGTTCCAGAAGGAGGCAAGATGAACAGGGTTGGCCGTCGGTCCCAGCGTGGGGAACGGAGAGGTAGCTGGGACTGCCGCCCGTGAAGGTGCCAAGTAGAAGCGCCATACCTGGTGTCCGAACGCCAGCAGCACCGCGGCCGCCGCCACCTCCGACGGCGCGTAGTGCAGGAACTCGTAGTCCAGCAGCGACAGCTCCTGTGGCAGCGATGCACCAAGCGGGTCAGCATGGATCGGCATGACACAAGTCAGGGATGGCCTGCTGATGTGCCAGCGCAGGTGCTGCGATGGGCAGAGCAAGTGGTGGCGTACTACAAGCCGATCCTAAGACCCCTGCTCAACCAGAGTGTGTCCTGCCACTATTCAGCAGGTGGCCGCTGCCACGCTTTGAGCACGATCCACTGAGTGTAGTGCCATGACGTATGCAACTCGATCTGAACGGTTGGCATGACCCGATTGACCTAGTACCGGCAGATTGTACCGCAGAGGGCCGATCAGTGCGGGGTCCGAATAGTCAGCAACGGCTGATCATCTTGTGTCAGCAATCCTGGCTTCCTGGACAGCTCGCCATGAGACGATATTCCTTTGACCATGCTGCACGATGAGTGAGGCGACTCACGATGAGGTACGACGCCAGTGCGGAGGCGGCGGGCTGCATCGGGTTGATGTGCCGGAAGAAGCGCAGGAAGGTGTACGGCGTCGGGCTGTTGATACGGAACTCCAGCACGTCCAGCACCTGCCGCTCCATCTGCAGCAGCGCCGGGACCTGCGGGCGGTGCGGACCTCGCCTCAGCGGCCAGAGCCCACAGCCGGAGCAAGGTACACAGCATAGCTTGGGCGGCCAGCGCCCACAGTAGTGGTGACAACGGTCTGCAAGGGGGTGGGCCGGGCAGGACAGGGCTGTGTTGCTCAGGTCGTCCAGAGAGCGGTGTGGCAAGGAGTCCGTATGCGCCCGGGGGACTCAGGCAAGCACGCATCGGGATGCAGATGGGACGGCACCTGGAAGCTGTCGTCTGCGATGCCAGCAAACTCTGCCATCGATGGGTGGCGCTCCTGCAGCACATAGACAATTGCTGGTTTGATGGGATCGGTTTACACTGCTAGCGAATAAAGGCTTTTCAGTGATCGCTGTGGTGCAAGGACAGGACAGGCCATGCAGATCTGCTGCGGTATGGGTAGATCTGCCTGACTCACCTCCTCATGCTTGGCTGCCACCAGCATGCAGGCAACGCTGATGAGCTGGAGGTCGTTGCGGGCCACGCCCTGCAGCACGCAACAGCACCATTTGAAACAGTGCGTTTGATGCATCAAGCAGGTGCGCCGGAAGTGGCGGCGGTACGCGCCCGGAATAGTATCCAACAAAAATCTCTTGATACGTGGGACCTGCGTGATCGGTGCCCGCCGACGGGTCGGCGCGCACCTCTGTGGCTGTCAGGTAGCGGTCCAGCAGCGCGACGGCCAGGAACAGCGACTCCTGGTGCAGCCCGAAGTCCAGGCCCACCTCCACCAGCCAGCTCACGGCCGTGGTGCGCATGGAGACGTCCAGGTACTGTTCCGGCTGGAAGGCTGGGCCGTGCTGCTCGTGCAGGTACTTGGTGGACGGCCGGCGGCCCGTCTCCGCCTGGTAGAGGTGGCTGCAGGGGCAAACAGGGGCCAGGCGTTGGGGGCTGGGCGCACGCTTCCGAGACCGAACGCGTCATGCCTGTTGCGCCCTGGATCGGACGCGCAGCATCGGACTGGGCAACGGTCCACGCATCGCAGATCGTGATTGAAAACGGCATGCATCGACCGCCGTGCCGCCCGCCGTGGGCCAACACGTGTTAGGCAGACTGAAGCAGGGACGGAGTAGGTTCCCAACCGGGCCCCTCACCTGAGCATCTCGGTCAGCTCGTCGCACGGCGCGGAGCTGCTGTCGAGCGCCGCGGCAAAGTGGGCCGCCAGGGGCGTCTCGCAGCCGCTGTCTTCGTCGTCCGCCGACGGCTGAGGCAGCGGTCCCGAGTCACCCAGGGGCCGCAGGGCCGGGGCGGCTGCCGCGGCCGGTGCTGCGCTGATCGTCACCGCTGGCCGCTGGGGCTGTGCGTTGTGCTGCGGTGCTGCCTGCCCCGCAGGTCCCTGCGTTGCCAAACAACGTTGGGCGTCACAGAGTGTGGCGACCACGGACATGCATTGTCACAGTGAAGCCACCGCGGACATCGCTGATCCCGTGGCCACACGCGCAGCTGATCACAGACATGAGAGCAATGTATACAGAACGGCGTGCTGCGGGACTGAGGCGCTGGCACCATGTGGCCAAGCATACTGGCAAACACACAAGCCTCCGATGACATGACAACAATCGCCGCCCGCTGATCGCGCAACTGCTGTGCCATGCTGGTATCCTCACCTTGATCCGCTTCGTCTCGGGTGCTGGGCTGCCGGCTGTAGATCCAAGCACACGCTGCGCAGGATGGATATCAGGGGCGTCAGGCTCTCACACAGGCGGCTGCGCGTCAACATGCACCTGACAATGCCGCGGGCATCGGCAAGGCGCTCAGACAGCATCATTCGGCTGGGATTGGGGTGTCGGAGGCCCCAGCAGAGGCGTTGCCCGTCACAACGCATCGACTGAGTCAAAGCCGGCTCCAGTCATAGCTTCGGCAATGCACGGTTGCGCACAGAAGGGGCCCCATGTGCAAGACGCCATCCGCTGATACTTGCAATGGGTTAGAGAAGCCACCCAGGGGCCAAGGGCGGCCGTGCGTGACACGCAGCTACTAAGGCAGCACCTTTCTGGTTTGATCACAGCTTGGACGGCTGTTGGAGACGCTGGAGGCGCTGCCGCAACGCTGCAGAGCCGGCGCCTGGCTGAAGCAAACAACGCTGTCATCCGACTGCTGGCTGGAGGACATGTCGCCCATGCAGGGGTCGGCGCTGTCAAAAACATGTTCAAAACCAAAAGCGTGTGGGGCTGCAGCCATTGTGCGAGCCACAGCAGAGACGATCGGGGCCGCGCAGCTTGCTCCTTGGCGTCTATGCAATAGCACGCTGCTTGCCGAGCCCTCAGGCGGCAGCTGAGTGCAGCGCAAGCAAAAGTGTGGGGATCAATACGTTGGTCGAACTCAGCTGGGGAACTTTTTTTTGAGTTACCGCCACGAAGCTTTCGCACGCGGCAGCTGTAAACCCTAATCCAGTGTCGAAGATAGTAGTTGAGCGTTATTTGTCTCATGCCGGGGCACTGAAAAAAGGCCCGATCTCCACCAAATGACTGCAGAGATCCTGAGAAGTATCTTTGCCGCTGGCGGGAATTTGGCGTCGCGGGAGCGGAAGCGCAGCACGCCGCAAGAGCTGCAGTCATACGACGACCGTGCAAGATTCACGCTATGAAGGATCGCGCAACAGTGTGCGCGATCTGGCTCGCAGGAGATGTTCGTTGGCCCCCGCGATTCCACGTGGCCGGCCGATGAGAGTACGGACTGAGTCTGTTTAGGCATATGGCAGCTTTTTCAGCACGCACCTGCCCTGCAGTTTCGCTATCTTCTTATCTGTCAACGTGACGATGCGTCAGATCTGTACCCTGCACCAGCGCTGCAGCTGTCTCAGCGCCAGTCATGCACGCACCATCATGAGGGCAGCGGCAGCACCGCTTTTGCGGAGCAACCTGGTGCAGCAAAGGGTTCGCTCCCCTCACAGCATTGCCCTGCAACCGTCGTTGCTACATGCACCAGCGTTGCCTCAACAGCATGGCATGCAGAGGCGCAATGGGAGCGTCATCTGCGCATCGGCTGCCAATGCCGGCAGCAGCGTACAACAGCAGCCGCCGCAGCAGCAGCAGCAACAGCAACAGACGGAGCGACAGCAACAAAACCCAGATGTCACTCCCAGCTGGGACATCAAGATGCTTTATGATGGAGACTGCCCGCTGTGCATGCGCGAGGTCAACATGCTGAAGCGCCGAGATGCAGAGCAGGGCAAAATCAGCTTTGTGGACATTGCTGCCCCAGACTACAGCGCTGCAGACAACGCGGGGATTTCCTATGAGCAGGCGATGGGCGAGATCCATGCCGTCAACAAGGACGGCACTGTCATCAAGAACATCGAAGTGTTTGCCAGGCTGTACGAGGCTGTGGGCCTGGGTTGGGTCTACGGGTTCACCAAGTACGAGCCACTCAGGAAAGCGGCCGATGCTGTGTATGCAGTGTGGGCGAAGTACAGGTTGCCGATCACTGGACGCGAGGATTTCGAGACCATACTCAGAAGGCGTGACGAGCGGACATGCAACTAGCGGTTATCTTGCCTGTACATCATGGCGTTGTCAGTCGTTGCTGCTGAAGGCTTGTAGTATTGCTTGATCTGTCGGGGATCCTCGCAACCTTGGTGTCGCACTGAGCTATTGCTTACAGAATTCTGTTGACATTGCAACGGTCGACTCGCGGCTCACTTGTCAGGACGCCAACCGACACCCTTATAAGTACAGACCAAACAAAAGGTTCCCCAGCTGCACTGTCCTGCTGCCAGTCTGCGTCCCTTTGCACAGCTCTACTCTCTGATATGCTTGACGAGGGGCGCCACAGCCAGGGGTGCTGATGACGTAAGTGCCCATGGGCACCAGGGACATTGATAGGTGCAGGGGTTGCGTACGCAGCACCGTGGCTGCACTACCCACCGACTGCTTCGTGCGTTGCTGACCACGGCCACAACACTCACCACCAAAGACCACGCCCTCTCTCTGCCTGCTGTCTGCTGTGTGTACCCTGCTGCGCGGCTCCAGCCGCTGCTGCTGGCACTGGTAGCATCAGGTGGCCCCTTCCTGCTGCCGAACCGGTGCAAAGTAGGGGTGTGCCATCGCCTCCTTGGCTGTAAGCCGCTCCTGTGCACGGAACAGCAGCGAGGTGACGATGAGCTGGCAGCACGGCAGATGCTCTGCTGTCTGTGACCAGAGTGAGCAACGAACACCACCTTCAAGGTTCTCAATTGCAACCTCAAGGGCCAAGCCCGGCTAACTGCAACTTAAAGAAAACGCTGGCTTGGCTGCGGGCTTGGTGCTGAGTAAGCAATGCCATTGTGGAGTTGCCATCCATAGTGCTCCAGAGTCCAAGCGCCTGCACCTGGTGGTCGTAGCGCAGCAGCCGGTCCAGGAAGTCCAGGGCCTCGGGCGACACCAGGTGCTGGTTCTCGGGCGTCACGAACTTGGACCAGGGCTTGCGGGAGTGGCGGCCCACCAGCCCCTCCAGCTGCGGGTCCAGCTCGATGCCGTACTTCGCCAGGTACTGGTACAGCGCCTCCGTGCCCAGCACCTGCGGGCGCGACGCACGACCGTGCTGAGTGAGATCACGGGATCCCCATGCTGTGCTGACATGGCGCGCTGCAATGCTGCGCAGCTGGCATGCCTGTGCCCAGCACCTGCCAGCGGACACTGATGTGGAGTTGCATCCGCTCGGAGCTGCAAAATTTACGTGTGGCGACCAGGGCCTGACATGCAGGTCTGAAGCACAGATGGCAACGATGCCTTGCGGGACACGGCGATGCGCAGCTGGCTGGCGACGGCGCAGCGCACCTTGGCGATCTTGACCAGCTGGTCGTAGTTGTCGTGGCCGTAGAAGAAGGGCTCCTTCCGGAAGATCATGCCTGCGAACATGCAGCCCAGCGACCACATGTCCAGCCCGTAGTCGTAGTCCTGCAGGTCCACCAGCAGCTCCGGGCCCTTGAAGTACCGCGACGCCACGCGCACGTTGTACCTGCGTGACGAGCAAATCGGCGGCGGCCTCAGTCATGCAACGCGCCTGGGCACCAACATGCGGTGCGCTCAGCTGCTGATTCAGCCACGCACAGAGATGGTCAGACTCGGTACATGGCAATGCGGCAGAATGATGCAAGTGCAGGTGTCGGGTTTCCATATGATGCGCACTCTTTGCCGGGATGGTAGAACTCCGCCAGGCCCCAGTCTATCAACCGCAGCTTCTTCTGCTCGTGGTCGATCATCACCTGGGTTACACGATACCCCGACCATCAGGGAACATGCTGCTTCAGCGAAGCATGACCAGACTGCAAAAGAGCGCATCTGGACATTGCGACTCACATTGTGCGGCTTCACATCCCTGTGCATGATCCCCTGGGAGTGGCAGAAGTCCAGCGCCTGCAAGTACATGGTCGTCACCCATGTTGCATCGTCCCCGTGTCACATCGGAGCGAAGGCCTCAACACGATGAGCGGCGCTGGGGCTGAGCACAGCTGGCGCAGAACGGTACTGGCAAAGGAGTTAGCATGCATGCCAGACATGACCAGCTGCAATGCCGCACCTTCAGCAGCTCGTAGATGTAGAAGCGGATGTCGTAGTCCACGAACGTCTGGTACAGCACCTTGAAGTCGGTGTTGTTGACATACTCGAAAATCAGGCTGGGCGTCTTTGACTGCCCATCCCGCACAATGTCCAGCAGCTGGATGACATTGGGGCCGCCGCACAGGTTCTGCAGGATTTTGATCTCCCGCTTGATCTGGGGCAGGAGGCAAGACTCAGGGTAAGACCCTGATCATGGCTTGGACGCTTGCTAGCACACCTGCACAGGCAATCACTGCAAAGCGCAGTACTCAGGAGTCAGCTACTGCAGGTCAAGCTGTAAACATGAAGAAGAGGCCACTGCGTGACGACTTGCCTTTTTCTTCTTGACGGGCTTGAGGATCTTGATGATGCACTTCTGATTGTTGGCGATGTTGATGCCCTCAAATACTTCGCTGTACTTGCCGCGACCCACTTTCCGCACCACCTCATAATCGTCCTGGCGCCTGCACGCAACGGCACCATGCACGTCAGGGCAGCGATCACTGCTGATCCGTCTGCAAGGCGCCAGATGAAAGGTGCAGGTGGACGCGACGCTGTTGGCTGATATCGTGAAGGCCACGATACACATCGTGCGCTTCCACGGATTTCACGCAGGCTGCGGCAAAGACTCACCCCCATTGCAATGTCATGTTCTCATAGTCCCAGTACTCCTGCACGCGCAAACAAACTCACAGGGTCACTCAGGCTGCAGGCTGGCATGCTGAGAAGGCGCAGTGCGTGAACTGCGCCGACGCCGTCAGAGATGCCAGCAAACCGTGCAGGCAGCACCGGGTGGTCAGCTTTCCTGATCATCCCACACGTCAGAGCTGAAAGCAGCACTTACCTGGGGTTTGTGGACGTTCACATCCCGATACACCCGGGACTGGCTGCCTGCACTCATGACTTTGCTGCGAGTGGCCTTCGCAAATCTCAAGGCCATAGACACAGCGGCCCTCCCCCTTAGCGCCGTTGTGACTGTCGAGGAAGCGGACACATGCGCATGCTGCACGCGGCCGCTGCTAGACGCATAGACACAGGGCCCAGCCTTGGGGCGGGAGGGATGCGTCTTGTCGTCACTCTGAGCCGCTAGATGTGCGCCGAAAGCCGCTACTGCACCAGTAGAGCATGCGTGAGCAGAGTGTGCTCGTGCAGGAGTGCGAGTGTGCAAAGTGTTGGCAATACAGCGGCGTTTGCTGGAATGCACCAACTTGCCCTGCGCAAAAGCGACCAACCCCAATACCCTGGAGTCCAGGCACGATCAACATATCTCACGCCTGGCAGGTCACAAAGACTTCCAAAGATGAGTCGCAGAGGTCGTCAACGCACTCAGCCGTAGCAGCACTTGCACAGCTGACAGCAGGGCCGGCTTCTGCTGGAGTCAGACTGGTACCAACGCATGACGACGAAACAGGGGCTCTGCACCCGACATGACAGTGGAAGGCATCGTGTGTGACACCCCGGATGGACAGCAACTGAGGGTTCGTGAGGTGGGTCGCTGCCCTCCTCGCTGCCTGCACCACCCACCTGTTGCATGCCACATTTGGGGGTCACATCCTGCAGGTTTGGTCGTAGTCCAACCTACTCAGGACAGACAGCTGTCAGTGCTTGAATGGGTGATGCACTTGTACACAGCGGCTGCTGTTAGCAGCGCTTCCCAATGTCAGCTGCTCGGTTGATTCGTCATGGATCAAGGCGGATCCACATCTCAGCGCCTTTTGGGTGCCGCAATGCCGCAGTGGGCAGCAGTCCGCGCAGCTTCCAAACCACGAGCTGGGTCTTGCAAGGAGGATGGGTATTCTGCCATCCGCCCGTCAGGGACGGCAGGCAGTACTTGTGCACCACAGAAGCGAGGTCATGCTCGATGCCGCGCGTATGGTCTGCAGGTATGGGCGAACAACTTGGAGGAGGAGATGTCGGTGATACGGGGGATTGTGGACGAGTACCCGTACTTGGCCATGGACACGGAGTTTCCCGGGGTGGTGGCGCGTCCAGTGGGCAACTTCAAAAACAGTGGCGAATACCACTACCAGATGCTCAGGCGCGTGCTGCGGAGTACCTTATGAGCAGGCTGTTAAGTTTCTGGTGATGCAACGAGTCCAGTGCAGAGGCTGGCTGTGTGCCAGGGGGCGTGCGGCTGTGACTGCACACTGTGGCGTCAGGCAGGAGTGGCGTGCGGCTGGATGCAAATCCGTGCATCACTCCTAACAGGGGCGCCTGACACTTCGCAGGTGCAATGTGGACATGCTGAAGCTCATTCAGTTAGGCCTCACGTTCACAGACGCGCAAGGCAACCTGCCCACCTGCAATGGGGAGCTGTGCGTCTGGCAGTTCAACTTCAAGTGAGCGTGACACCAAATGCCGAAACGAAACAGCCTGCAGGCATGCGGGCAAGAGCATACTTGTCTGCAGACTTGGTCAACTCTATCCGTTAAACAGTAGTATTGGTGTTCAGGTGGTTTTGACCCTAATCTACTCACTGATTTGCTGTCGCCTTCTGCAGGGAGTTCAAGCTGCAGGACGACATGTACGCCCAGGACAGCATTGAGCTTCTGAAGCAGTCAGGCATCGACTTCGCGCAGAACGAGGCGCGCGGCATCGACGTGCACAAGTTCGGGGAGCTGCTGATGTCGTCAGGCATCGTGCTCAACGAGGACGTGAGTGGCACCCGACCATATGTGCTGATTACGTCAGTGCGTGCCTGCTGCACATGCGTTACTACGAACCACACACGGAGGGGCTGTAGTCACAACGAAGAGCAACTTGTCATGAGTATGCACAAACCCCACTGAAGCAATGCAGGTGCGGTGGATCACGTTCCACAGCGGCTACGATTTCGGCTACCTGCTGAAGGTGCTGACGTGCCAGCCACTGCCGCAATCAGAAGCCGACTTCTTTGAGCTGCTGAAGGTAACTGTCCATGGGCTTGGCCGGCCCTCTGTGGCATAAGCCTTTTCACATCAGCTCATGCAGCTGGCGACTTGTAGCGCACTTTCCCGTTGCTTATCGCAGTACCCAAGAGGTACCGACATTCATGTGCCGTTTGGCTGCTGCAGATATACTTTCCTACAGTCTACGACATCAAGTACCTCATGAAGTTCTGCGACAACTTGCACGGCGGTCTGAACAAGTTGGCGGAGAGCCTCGAGGTCAACCGCATGGGTCCGCAGCACCAGGTGAGAACCTATCGTTCATGATGGCAAGGTTGTGCACCGTGCTCGGTTGTACATCCTACAGCATCCTTCTATACATCCGCCACTTTGTACAGATCGCCATCTGATGTAGATGAACTGCTTCTCTGCTCACACAGGCTGGCTCTGACAGCCTGCTGACATCAGCCACGTTCATCAAACTCGCCAAGACGTCCTTTGCGGGCGTAGAGTCGATGGACAACCACCGCGACGTCCTCTATGGCCTCGGTTTGGTCCGCATTCTTCCGCCCTGTGCTCATGCACATCTCCATCGGTGTTCCCCCTGCGCTGCCGTTGGCTATCTGTGCATCACCTTATCCATGACGAGTGTTCTGACAGAGCCGCATTGCATGGCGCTCATGGTGGTATGTCTCGTGCAGGATGGCAACAATGAGCTGACAATTCATGACTGATTCGCCTGCTGGGTTGCGTGCTGCACCCAGCGGATCGCGAACCCATCTCTGTTGCCTGAGCGCGGTCTTGCGCCCTGATTTGTTGCACTGTTAGATAGACCTCGCTTTTTGGTGCATGCCCACCGGATTTTAGAACATGCCCCCTTGACAGAGCACCAGTCGAAGCGTTGCACACGAGCAGCTACACCTGGTGTAGCTGTCACTACAATGTCCAGCAGCCCTAAGCTGTCCAGATGGTCTAGCACTGCTCACTAACCAGACATGTGCCCGCTGCAATTGCCACGTCAGAACCATACCATTACAATTTGACACACTGCTGCACCCCAGGGTAGTCTGGCAGCTTCAGTAGATACTTCTCCTGCAGTGCAGTCGCAACATCCTTACGCACTCGTGATGGGATGGCCGGTGTGAGGATGTCTGCAAGCATCCATGCAGGCTAGGCGATTCACACACCCTGATATGCGGGGGCACGAAGCGACCTCCGAGGTAGTGTGTGCCTTGGAAATGCTTTGCACAAAGCTTTGGGGCGGTCAGACTGATGAGCATGTCGGGCTTGATGCCATCGCCACTGGCATCGCCCTGCTCCACATCCCAGCCTGCGCTACGAATCCAACTGCTCTTGCAGCTTGGCATGACGGCATGCTAGTGAGCTGCAAGAGCCAGTCAAAGAGAGGTAGCTGGCAGCAGCTCCTGCGCAGCCACACCAGAGGGTATGTCGACGCTGACGACTGGTGGCGGCTTTGCTGCTGGCTTGATCACATCGAGCAGCTTGTCCAGCGGCGCCCGCGGCGGACCCTGCCCCACACATGCAGGATGGCTCAGCTGCATTCTGCCAGCACCAACATCGATGCACGTGCAGCAAGCGGCTGTAACAAAGCAGGCAACGGCTTCGCTAGCAGTAGAGCTGCAACAGAAGCAAATGTCATCGACAGCACGTGATGGGGTGGCACTGCACCTTGAAGCTGAAGCCAAACAAGCTGTCCAGAACCACATCCGCCCTTTCACTAAGCTGCCCGGGCTGTGATGGCAGCTGGTCTGGCTCAACAAAAGCGATGCCGTGCGCCTCGCACTGCTTCACCAGGCTGTGGAACAAGGGCTTATCTGTACGCTTGGGGTAGCAGACCTGTGACAAGATGGCAGCCTGAATCAATGGGCATCTACTTGCCTTCGCACATAGATCAGGCCAATGCGCAAGTTGTTACGGAAGACAGCAAATTGTCAACTTAACATGCTCAGTGTGCATGCCCGACGTCAGGGCGCGCTCACCTCGATCTGGTGCCCAAATTGCCACAAGTGCCGAGCCGCAACCAGACCATCGCCGCCGTTGTTGCCAGGCCCCACCAGAATCAGCACCCGCTTGCAGCGCTCGTACTCCTGGTGTACCGCACTTGCGACCGATAGCCCCGCCAGCTCCATCAGCTGCACAGGGCACCGCCCGTTGCTGCTGCACCCAGCGCTGCGCAGCTATCCTCTCGCCATTACGGAGACCTCACCTGATCGATGCTGAAGCTGATGTCGGGCCCCATGAGGTCTGCATCCAGGTTCTGCGCCTGCTCTTGGGACCTGACAGGTATGGCAGTGTAGTCTCAGAACAAATGCAAGACCTGTTGTGAAGGTGCCCTGATGTGCTGATAACATGCAGGCTCACAAATAGGTGATGTCCGTCATGTCGGCGGAAGCTCCAACGGATGTTGTCAGCGCTTCGCTGCTGCAGAGCAGGTTAGCGTGCTTGCTGACCCTGCTTGGTGCTATGTTTTGTAGTTGCTGCAAGGGTGTCGGAGCAACGTAAGACAATACTCGGCGCGTACGGCTTGCACGGTGAACTGCCAAGGTCTTCAGCGGCTGCACTGCAGCTCGCATTGTCGCGATATGCGCGACAGGGCCAGGTGCACCTGCATTGTGTGCGAGATCTGCAGGTGCAGCTGGCAGAGATCTAGGGTTTTCAGTGCCCAGAGGCCAAGCACATGAGGCACAGCTGAGTATTGTCTTTGTCAGTGGTGTTGAACAGGCTTACTCTGCTGCTGTGGCTGCTGCCTAATCAGCATCAAGCGCGCAGCGCAGTTTAGCTGGCCTTGGAGCATGCGAACCATCTTCATTTCCTGCTCACAGCGGTCCCAGGTGCAGAACAGCTGAAACATCGCTCAGTTATTGGTGGCAGGCACACTGCAGCCTAGAGGCTGCAAACTGGAGCAGCATACCCATGCACCAGCGCTAGGAATGCACCACTGCTTACCATCGCTACTGGGCAACATCTCACCGTCCCACACTTGCGGCTGATATAAGCCACGCCGTGGTCCATGTCAGCCTTTGTGCACCACACGCTGATCTCGCAGCCGGAGCTGCTGGACGTTGTGGACGACGAGTGGGCGCAGGACAGGCTGCCAGATGATGATGTGCCGCTGCCGGAGGGCATGGTCGCGCCCACAGAGGAGAACGACGAGCTGCGCAATGAGGCGGATGGGGACGCCGGCAAGCCCGAGAAGTGGACCGAGACTGGGCTGCACACGGCTCAGTGAAGCCAAGGATAGGGACAGCATTCAGCTTGCCGCCAGGACTCCTGTCTGCTGAAGCATCGTGGCAGCGTCTCGTTGCTATGGCCTAAGTCTACGTCCAGCATTGGCATTGCACACCGTCTTGCGGCTCGGTTGGCCTAGTGGTACGATGCATGTGAGTCTCTCCAGCCTTGTCATGTGGACACAGGATGACAGTCGGTGTTTGAATGGCGGCAACCAATGTTCTTTGCGCTGCTATGATGCGCCATCAAGCAAACATGGCACCTCGAAGCGCAGGCTAGCTTTGAGCTGAAAGGCTGCATCTGAGATTACCATCTGTATCAGCGTGTGGAACTGGAGCAAACGAGAAGCATTGTCGTGTACCCAAAGTTGTGGCAGCTACCTTGCATGCTGCAGACTGCATTTTGCACTGATACATCCAGCGGACCGGCATCACTGCCATTCTGTGTTTGTCATCATTGCACCACTCCATACCGTTCACATCACCATCTCCGATCTCACAAAGTGCGGCGCGCTGACATCACTCACTGACGGCCTGAGTGTGGAATCAGCAGGCAATTGGCATCGTGCGGCGTGCAGCTCTGCACATTGGCTTTGCCCGCGGCACAGCCATGCCAGCGGTGCTAGGTAGCCTATACAGCTTCCCGGAAAGCTTCTTCGAGGCTCTGAAGCCTGTTGGCGCTGCAAACCCTGCCGCTGCACCCGCTGATGCTGCACCGCCCGCGCCCAGGTGTCCCGGTCCTCCATGCCTGCCGTGGCATGGCGGCAGCCACGCTGCTTGCTGATGGATACAATTGTAGCGCATACCCAGTGGCTTCATCAACTCTCTGGGATCGCGCAGGGCGGAGAGTTCGGCAGCTGCAGCGCAGCCCGCACAGGCGAACCGCAATGATGCGGTAGATGCAGCTGCAGTGGCGTGCGGCTGCGTAGCATGCGGCATAGTTGCCAACTCAGGAGCGTTCTCTAGCCAGGCGGAGCAGCGGGAGCACTTCAAGTCGGACTGGCACCGCATCAATGTGAAGCGCCGGCACGGCGGTCGGCCGCCGCTGGACGAGGCGCAGTTCGAACAGCTGATCAGCCGCGACGATGACGTGAGCCCGTTCCCCCCAAATTCGTAACCACGATCTGCACGTCATGCGCAGGCGAGCTGCGATAAAAAGGCTCGCTGGCGCTGCACAACGACTGTCGTCGCGGGCAAGGTGGCCTTTGGCATAACTGCCACATCGAGGAGTTGCCACCGTCGTATTCTCGCAGGTCTCCAGTATCTCGGGGTCATCGTCGGATGACGATGAACAGCAGAGCGGCAGCCAGCAGGATGGAGGCCGTGTGCCTGGCAGCCTGCCACAGCAGCAGTTTGCCGCCGCAGGCGCGTGTAGCATCTGATATGCGTCATGGGCAGCATTGCAGTCCCACGAAGCACCATTGGCGAGGATCATCTGGCGAAGGTGTCTGGGCCTGCTTCATGCATGTATCCTGGAGCCCAGACTGTATGTCTGCAGATGGGCGGCGCATAGCGGTGTGGCGCAGCCTGTTGGCCCCAGCATCCGAGGAAGCGCCCTCACCAGCAGAGGCACAGCAGACGCTTGTGAAGTTGCGGAAGCAGCCGCCTCGCTGGGCGGTCGTCGTGTCATCCGGCGGCCACTTTGCAGCCGCCATCTTCGCGATGGCACCGCCGCCAGCCGGCAAGCAGCAGCCCAGTGCAGAGCGTCCTCTCTTCGAGGTCGCCGTGCACAAAACCTTCCACCGCTACGTGGTCAGGTCAGGCCCATCTCAACCTTGCATGTACCTGGCTTGCACAGCCAGCTTGCTGCATTAGTGCTGCACGTGTTCAGACACATCCTAGGAATGGCTGTGTCTCACCATGGGAGGCGGCAACATGGATTGTGGCGTCTGCAGGGCGAAGGCCGGTGGCCGGCAGGCAACACAGGATGCAACTGGCAAGTTTGCCAAGTCTGCAGGCTCACAGATCCGCCGCCACAATGAGGTGTGGGTGCTGGGCCCGGCGTATACAATCTGGCTGTGTGACAAGTTGAAAACAAAGTACGCATGCCGGCTGTCGTTGTGATCCCAGCTCTGATACTGCCATGGCCAGGCGATGCTGACGGCAGACATCAGGAGTACGCTAAAGGAGCACGCAGCACAGCTTGGACCAGACGACCTCATCTTTGTGCAGGCAAGGGACACCTCCCGCTGATGCTCTGACCTCGGATGCTTTTCCCGCAGTTGGCAGAGCTTTCAATGTGTTTGTACCTCTGGTAATGCCGACCCCAGAGCTTTCGGTGCAGATCCTGTCCCATGTGCTTGCAGGCGTCAGGCGCCAATGCAGCCGCCATCTTTGGCGGAGACAGCCCGCCGCTCAGCCGGTCGGACACGCGGGTCCGCCGGATCCCATTCCCCACCAGGTGCATATGATTCAATGTGCCAATGTGCTGCAACATCTGGAATAACGAGGATGCTGCAGCATCTGAAGCGCACATCATGATGTCGCAGCACTCAGCATGGTGTGCCCTGCTGCACTGTCAGGCGTCCCACATTTGCGGAGGCCAAGCGGGTGGTGCGCATCCTGGCCTCTGTGTACGCTGCCGAGCAGCCGGCTGCCGGACAGCCGTCTTCTGCTGCGCCAGCAGCAGCAGCAGCGGACGCAGGCAGCCAGGCACCGCAGTCAGCGACGCCGCCAGTACAGCAGTCAGCGGCGGTGCAGCAGCAGGACCAGGAGCAGGAAGAGGCGATCCCGCTGCCGCGGCTGCACCGTGCAGCCATTGCCGGCGATGCCGACAAGGTGTGGAGGATGCGGCTGCCTGGAAACTCGCCTCCGCTGCAGCAGTCATTGGGCCTGCTAGATGCACTGCATGCTGCTGCGCCTTACATATCTGGATGAAGGTCGACTGAAAGCTGCATGAAAACCTTCGCCATTCTGCTGCCGCTCAATTGGTAACATGATGGTGTGCGCCCTCCAAGCAGGTGCAGTACCTGCTGGACAGCGGGCAGGACCCCGCGCAGTGCGACGCCCGCGGCCGCCCGCCCTATCTGCTGGCCACGCACAAGGCGGTGCGGGACGCCTTCCGCAGGTGCGCCAGCGCCGCTGTTCAGGGCTGCTCAATTGCATGTTGCGATGGCCCGGGGGTGCTACATATGCAGCTCTTCATGACATTCTGTTGGCCTTCTGGAAGCTCTGCTTGTGATGATGGCATGGCACCAACATGTGCGCAAGTTCACGGGACATCCGGGGCTGCGAGAGCAGGGGTACCCTTAACACCTGTAGGTACATGGCAGCGCACCCAGAGCAGTGGGACTACAGCCGGGCCGCCATCCCCAGCGCCCTGACTGACGAGATGGAGCAGCATCAGGAAGCGCGCGCGGTGCGCTGCAGTGATGCTGCTTGCACCCTGCCCACTGCCAGCATGCTCACACCACCTTCTGCCTGGATATTTGGTGCAGCCTTTGCCAGAAGCCATCTACATGGCTGCATACGAGTACCACGCTGGTCACATCCCCATAGACATACGGAAGAGGAGCATATTTGCGTTCGCATGCCGTGTGCCATGCCATGTCGACAGTCGTGATGTGGCGCGGCGTCTGCAGGCGGAGAAGAAGGCGAAGCAGAGGGTGCGAGAAAAGGAACGCAAGAAGGCGCAGGCTGTGCGGAAGGCAAAGCAGGCGGAGGAGGCGAAGGCAGCAGCCGAGCAGGAGGTAGAAGCCGCCGCCGCCGCTGCTGCTAATGCTGCCTCCAGGTGCTGCTTCATCTGGGCACGTCACACTTTCAATTGTAAGGACAAGCATCACACATGCACAGCGGCCCGGGCGGCATGTTCTCTTGACAATGCGAGCGCAAAGCTGCTTGCTGATGCACGAGGCTGCTGTTGACATGGATGTGGCGCTCGAGAAGTTGACATCAGGACGCAAGTCAACCGCTGCAGGGTGGCAAATGTGCGTGGCGGCGGCCGGGCGATGACGCCGGCGGAGCGGGCGGCGGCAGCGGCGCAGCAGCAGCAGCAGCGCAGCGCTGACGAGGCGGCGGCCAGGCGGGAGCGGGCCGCCGCCGCTGCAGAGGCACGCATGAAAGCCCTGCAGCTGAGCGCGCAGCAGCAGCAGTTGCACCACTGAGGGTACTGCTGCGTGCTGCCTCCCAGCCTGCTTGCACTCTTGCGGTATGCCTGCTGCGAGATTTCCTGGTGCGGGATCACGAGCTGTGAGAGCACGACTGCAGCTGCATACGCCGTGTGCTGCAGGGTAGGCGCGCCGCAGGCACTAGAGGTGCAAAGCGCCGCAAGCCACTGCCGGGCAAGGGCTCAAGACTGCACTTCCGGATGGCCGTGGGAGTGGCATGTGCAATTGTCCTGTTGACCGCAGTCAGAAGGCCATAGTGAAACCATGGAGAGTGTACATTGAATCGCGTGCACTTTCCAGAAGGGCGATAGCAGCGGACTGCTCCCTTATTTGCACTTCGTAGTGGTGTTCCATGCTAGGTGCAGTGGGCTCATTTCAATGTAATCAGTTCACCAGCAGCTGCCCAAGTTGTCTACTCCGTGAACTCAATCAGAATACAGATGAACGTGCACTGTGCCAGACAAAGATTGTCAGTGTTGTTGACCTTGTTGGAGCAGTTCCTCTAGCTATAAACAGCAGTGACAACAGTGCTTCGGGTGTAGGCTGGTGCAGCCGTGGCCTTGCTCCACGCTGATACAGCGGCAGCACCAGTTCTTTGCAGTGTACAGAGCTCAGTCGTGTTCCCCAGCGGGCAGCCTGATCCAGGTGCCGGGCGCAGACCGGCCACGCCAAAACTGCCGCATGCCTGCCCAGCTGAACTTGCGCGGCGTCAGATCCTGCAAGAGGGGGGCACTGCCTGCAGGTCAGCACGACAACGGGCCAGCATACGCCCCACACTTGCTGCATGCACCCTTGCGGAAGGCTGGAGCGTGAGGGCATGTCTGCTGCAGTCATAATGGAGCGCACCATGCGCATCTCAGAGGCTGTCGCCTTGTGCGGCACCAGCGACAGAGTCTCAAGGGTTGCTGCGCCTGCAGATCAGGCAGGTTGCAGTGGGCATGCTGCACGTAAACCACCATGGCATGACAGGACCATAGATTTCAGGAGCTGGCAACACGATCTGTTTCGAACGTGGTGTGCAGGGAGCACACCCATTGTCTCGGGCAGTAGGGCCGCCGCCATGCATGCCAGCAGGGCAGCGGAGCCAAATATGAGGAAGGGCAGCATCTTGGTGCCTGCCAGCGTCCCTGTGGAGGTGTGCAGCGTTTTGTAAGTCAGTGACTGTGCCATCGTTGGCATGTATCACCGTTATATGCCAACAATGCTGTGTACATTCCATGCTAGCAGGCCGTCAGCGAAGCATAGCCCCACCAAGAAACACGATGCCTGGGGCGATCATTGCTCCGGCATGTCCCAGCTGGGAGCAGAAGCCCTGCACAGCAGGATACCCAGCAGTCAGCGTGACTGCACGGGATCATGCATATGGCCAGCCTTCGAGTGCGACGCACGCCAGGGCTTCAGGTATTCACTGTTCAGCAGGTTTTAGTCTTGTCCTGCCCCTGGAATCCGCCAGCTGGTAGGCAGTGCCAGCCTAGCTGCAATCATGTGTAGTTGTTACCACTGTAAATCGTCATTGAGCCAAAATAGAAACCTCACCAGTGCTGTGCTGCGAACCGTCGTCGGGAACATCTCCTCCGTGTAGATGTACGACATGTTGTACGCCATGGCGACGCCAAACTTGGAGCCGATGGCCAGCAGCCGCTGCAGCCAGCCGCGTGTGCATGCGCACGCCAGAATCATGGCAGCACCTGCGTGCATATATGGCAGTCAGCTTGTAAGTTCAAAAGGTGAATCAGATCACGTGAGGATGCATCCCATTATATTGAGGGCATGACCAATTCTACAGGCTACAGAAGAAATATGTGATCAAAGCGTACACGTGCGCATTGCTGCAGCATTCAATTCCAGCAGTTGACAGACTAGTGCACAACCACAACTGGCAGGTGCCTCACATTCAGCCAGCGCGTACACCAGGATGGGCCGCCGGCCCACGCGGTCGATGAGGAAGCCGCTGGCGGCGTAGGCGGGCGCCTCGATGGCGTAGATCGCCACGTGGTTGAGGTAGATGCTGCCTGACAGCTGACCCATGCCGAAGGCGCTGCCGTAGTATGCCTGCGCTCAGCCAGGCCACAGCTCGGGGGTGCGGGACAAGGCAGGACTGCGGCATGGGTTGGTGCAGTGGCCGACAATCAAGTCTGCACGTTCGAAATGACGCCTGAGGTTGGGAACCGCACCAGCGACACAACAAACCACACGTACACCATGATCAGCAGCCGCATGCGCAGCCGGGGGTGCTGTATGACATCCCATAGGCCCACGTGCACCTGCACAGCAAGATGATGTCACACTGCAGGATCTGCATGGAGCACCAAACTCTTTGGTCAGACCCAACAGCAGGCAGTCGTCTGCCATCAGCTGCTTGCCATGACAGCATAGAATGCTGCACAACTGAGGCTGTGCAGAGCAGATGAGACTCACCGCTGTGCTGGAGCCCATATCGGCCAACGGCTGCTCCGGCAACTTCGTTCGGTTGCCTACTGCAATGGCTGCCAGGGCTGCCGTCGCCTCACCCTGGCATGTAGTGAGCAAGCCAGTCAGCCACGGCGTTGGGTGCGCTTGAATGCAGCGGACGGGAGTAGGGCAGCTGTTGAGACATGTCACATGGGCTACGCGCAGATGACGAACACTGTGACACCGCTGATGCTACTGCTGCTCCAGACCAGATGGGCTAGGCCAGGTGGCCCCACCTTGCGGCCAGCAACCAGCAGCCATCTGGGCGACTCATGCACCGCAGGCCACAGCAGCAGGTACGCCGCCATGGGCAGCGACGCAAACACCAGGAGGGGTCGCCATGGCCGCACCAGAAACGCCATGGGCGCCAGCAAGCACGCGCCCAGCGTGAATGCACAGCCCTGCGGCAGCGCGCATCACCTCACACATGTGGGTGCGCGCCAATTAGACCCCAGCACACAACGGCAGAATGCCGTTGGGCAGGTACTGCATTGGGGTGCCGTGTGCGATTTCGGTCTGCCAACCTGAGTCAGCAATATATGACCAACCTGGAAAATGCCGCAGGTGCCCCGCCATGACGGGCCCACTGGCTCCACTGCCAGCACAAAGCAGATGATGCCGATGCCGCTGTTGCCAAACCCTGCAATCAGGTTCAGAGGTGTCACTCTGAAAGCGACGGTCGCTTCCAGGCGCGTGAGACGGCCTTGATGTAGGGCCTGCTGCTACCATGTGACTTTGGCCTGTTATGTTCACCGCTCACCTGTGCCTCCTCGTAGTACTGCATACCACCAGTAGTCTGGTGAGAGGGCCGATGCCACACCGAACACGAGTGAGGTGGTCACAGCCCCAAACAGGGCTTTCCTGCGACCTACAGGCATCGGTGCCAGCCTCGTTGCACCAACAGACGAAAGCCAGTAGGTGCCTTGTCACCGCCCTAAGCATCATGCACTGCAAAGCCAAAACGCCCACTGCCTGCGTCCGCCCTACTCACCTATTCGGTCAGAAACCATCCCCCACAGCCCCGCGCCAACCAGGAAGCCAACGAAGTAGCAGGAGTTCACGGCCTGCGACGCCCAGCTCATGTCGCACACCAGGTCGAACTCGGACACGATCGACCGCTGCCTGTTGCGGGCCGAGAAGCACAAGCCAGTGAGCGAAGGATGGACATGCTCTGCTGTGCAAAGGAGCACCGTGGAGGCAGCCCTGAAATTGCAGTCGTCTCAAGGCAAATCACACAGGTGCGAGTGAGGTTGGCTATCGAGTCGACGCAAGGTCTGTGCTGACCTTCTAGTCCACTGCCACGCCTCGCGCGGCAGGCCGCACACATCCGGCGTGAGGGACGCCAGCGCCGCGCGGCACACCTTGTCATCGGGGTCCACGCACCGCCACCACCGCTGCGCCACCGGGTCTATCGCCGTGAACACCGTCACCAGCGTCTGGATGGCCGCTGCGACGCAGCACCCCTCGCGGTGTCGGATGTTTGCGCATGCAAGCCACAGCAGGGAGGCACTCCGGTGCAATGCAGCATGGCACTATGGTGAGCACTCACCGGGTAGCCATACCAGGGACACCAGGCAGAACTGCGGAAGGGAAGGTGCAAGGTGTGTCATTGCGCTGCTTGGTGGCGCATGCTGGCATGGGCGCACTGGTTGGCAGCAGGGCAGCAGGGGAGCGAGTGCGATGCACATCACCTGCCGAAGCTGTCCCCGCCCGAATTCACCGACTGACTGGAGGGCCTCATCAATGGTGACCTGCCCTGACTCCATGCCAGCCGGGCGGTCAGCCGCACATGTTCCTGGGCGAACGCGCCCTGGCGGCCCGTCAGCCGCCGAACTCCCCGCTACTGACTCGCGTATCTGCTGAAGCTCGCTGCAACTGCTCACAGTACCAGTGATGGTCTTAGGTGTCCGCTCAAGGCTGCCAGGAGGCCAATCCCCAAACACCAGCAAGTCAGTCAGAGGTTATTTCCAACAAGGCAATCCATAGAGCACGCAGCAACTATCTGGTACCTAGCTTGTATTTGAAAGATGCATGGAAAGCAGTGTTTGCAGGCGAGCGCCCCAACTGCTCAGGAAGGCATTGCGGAAGCTGCATCACTGCCGAGGACTGCTGATGTCAGCACGTGCATTGCCTGCATCTGCTCATTTGCCCTTGACACAAGCCACAAGACATTCGTGGTGACTCATCACTTGCTCAGCATTGCCGTCAGAAGTCAGGGTCGTCGTCCCAGCAGGAGCAGGGCGTTGCAGCAAAGCATCAGAGCGCGCACACACAGACCGCGGACCGAAGCCACCAAGCAGGGACAATGCAGGAGACAGATGCAGTGACTGACGATCTTCGGCATGTGGCGATCGACAACGGTGGGACAATCGCACGTGCACGACGGAAGCTGGCGCAGAAAGTCACGCATCATGCTACCCGCATGCCAAGCACATGCGATATCGCTGTCCGTGAGACATGCAGGCACCCATGGGAACGGTTCAGACAGTGAACAAGCAATGGACGAAGGGTGTCAGCAGGCTGAGGGTGATGAGTCAGACTTCACAGACGAGGAAGAGGATCGAGAGGTATGCTTCGTTTTGTGAGCATAATGTGAGTGCGTCATTTTTGTGGCAACCCATTACCTTCCCACACCCCCATTGACATACATGTCACATTGCTGAGCGAACAGGTCAAGCGGGACCTGCAGCAGTTTGGCATCTACAGGGCGCTGCCGGTGTATGGGGAGCCAGACTTTGCTTCAGGGCCGCCCACCACTGCCGAGGAGTACCTGCGGCGTGTCAGGTGCTGTGCCACTATTTGCATTAATTTACCATGTTCGAACCCGAATGTCCAACGGCTTTCACTGTTCAACAAGTGTACCCCAGCTGCTAAATGGTCAGGCTGGTGCACTCTGCGTTGGCAGTGGCACTGTGTGCACTGCACTCCAGCAGCTGCCGACCCAAGCTGCCTTGGAAACATCATGGCCAATGCCCTGATGAAGTGCTGCCGGACAGGCACGAAGCGGCGCAGCTGCCGGCCGTCGTAACGTCCAGCATCGACCCCCGCTCATACGATGCGCAGCGCACACAGTGGGCGCCGTCCGCCGAGGGCGACATCCCCCAGGCGCCGCCCTTCACGCGCCCCTCGGACCAGTGGGTGGTCCAGATGCTGCACGACTTTGCCGGCGTGCGAGCCGACATGCAGCGGTGAGTGTATGCAACCAGTCTCATGGCCATGAATGCGCCAGCTGTGGCAGATGTGCCGTGCACTAGCTACGCTGCAGCGCACTGCAATGTGGCTCGCATGCCACATAGTGTTCACGGTTGCTTTGGTGGTGTGCAGCACTGAGGCAGAGCAGAGCTTCGAGCATGTGAGGGTGCCCAGCGATGGGGACCACGGCAGCTGGCGCACGTTCTGCTTTGGGGATGAGGCAGCAGATGAGCCGCCTCACCAGCCTACCATGCCAGTGCTAATGGCGATCGATCAGGTATTGCTTGCGCCTGATGCTGGGCACTCCTCTCCCAGGTTGCAGCTCCTGCATCTGCATAAAGTGTTCACATGTTGACGCATTGTCGACTGGCAGCTGACGCTGTCATCCTCCATCGCACATGCAACACTTTTGACATCCTCGTGCAGGTGCAATGCGCATGCCTGCTGAAGTGGCACTCAGATTGGGCAGCGGCCTCCGGCGGTCTTACGCAACCCAGCGCCACATGGCTGTATGCACTCACAGCAAGGCTAGAGCGGCCTCTACCCCAGGTGAAACACCCATGGGCATGCAATGGGTAAGCTGGTTATGCTATGGATCCTGCACGGCATTGCAGGCAAGTCCGTCGTCCTTGCACCCCTGCTTCAGCCCACCTCACACCTCAACGCCATGCAGGGTGCCATGGCCAGCCTGCGGTCGCTGTTGCGGCATTGTGCGCGGCTGCGGGCAAAGGTCACAGACCCCAACGACCCTCTGCTGTCAAACCTCAACATCATCATAGCAATCACCGGCGGATATTTCGGACAAGACGAGACCATGGCAGGTATCTGGGAGAATACAGAAGTGTAATGGTTTGGTATATGTGCCCCTCGCAGGACACCATGTGTTGCTATATCTGTCACCCATCAACGTTGTAAACTAGGCTCTCCTGTACAGTAAAACGATCAGTCGCTGCTGTAGGGGCGAAACTGCTGCGCCCGCTTCCCTACGAAATGCCGAGTCCAAGTTGCTGATCGCAGAGCTACCTACTGCACTCAAGCAGGATCACGCCAACCACTAGCTGCAGTGCCTTGTATCTAGTTGGCACGTCCATGGGCACATCTCCTTACGATCACGCTTTGAGTCTCTATTGTACTGATTTGCAATGCTGCATTGCATTGGCAATCGTTGCAGATGTGAAGCCATCCTGAAAACATCCTTCCCACAACTGCTGCTGTGTTAAGTCCCCTGCGTGCGGCATGCACTGGCCGTTACCGTGGTGCAACCGTCACGCCTCGGCAGTGCCGCGCTCAGCATCAAGGTCTTTGGCCTGCAGCTCGGCCGCCGCTTCCTGTGCGATATGTACCACGATATTCATACGCTTCGTGGACACAGGTAATGTGCCAACGACAGCACATGTACACACTGAGCGTCAGTCACCCAATCGTCATAGTCAGCAGTTGCTCGGGACAGCACCTGCGCCTCCCGGGTGAGCTGTTCCAGGTCCTTTGCCGCCGGCCGCTGCTCATCTGAGCGCCGCTGCCGTGGCTCGCCAGCATCTTGGCCCTCTCGAACAGCGTCCAGATCCTTGACCGGCGGCAGGTCCTCATCCAGATTCCGCGGCTGCATCTCCTCATCAGCGGCATCTGCAGCTGCCGCCGTGGGCGGAGCAGCTGCAGGCGGCTTGCCGGCAGCTGACGCTAAGGCCGTGGCTGCACGCATGCCGGCCTTGGTGGGGCTGCTGTCCGCTGAAGTCGGCGATGCTGCAGGGTGGCTGCCGTCTGCTTTGCTGGCGTCTGGAACGTCGCCTGAAGTGCGGCTGCTTCGCAGGCTCCAGCTGCCCTTGCGGCTGGCGGTGGCCGTTGGCACGGGGCTGGCTACCTCGCCATTGGTGCTCTGCACCAGCGAACGATCAGGGCACGTTTGTACAACTCCATCAGCGCTGCAGACAGGACATGGCATGAGCCGGTTGTCGTGCCACCTCACGAAGCTGCAGTAGCTGCAATACAGTTCGTATCATCGACAGGGCGTGCGCAGGCAGTGGAGCACGCACCGGGCCGCGCGCGAGGTTGGTGCGCAGCTTGGAGAACAGGCCGCCGCCGCCGCTGCCAGCGGACTTCTGCACCTCCGGCGCCGCGCTGCCATTGGCCTGGTGCCCCGCCTTGGCATTCTGCTGCATCAGCTGCGCGATCAGCGCGTCCTTGTGCGCGATCTGCTGGTCGCGCTCCGCGATCTGCGCCCGCACCCCAGACAGCGCCTTTTCTTTGGCCTGCACAACAATCAGACAGCACCTTCTCTTCAGGCTGCAGTACCACTCAGCAACTGAATGATGATTGTGGGACCACCAGTCGTGAATGCAGGCATCGTGGCCCTGCCCAGCCGTCCCGTGCCACCCCCGCAACCATTCCCGATATTGCCTGCCTGACGACGGGCCGCCACACGCAGCGCCTCCTGCCCAGGCGCACCTGCAGCTCGCCGTCGAAGAAGGCGAGGGTGTTGTTGACGCCCATGAGCTTGTCGTGCAGCAGGTCCACCACCCGGGCCTTCTCCTGCAGCTCCCCCACCGCCGAGTCCAGCTCCTTGCGCGCATCCTGCGCCCCGCAACGATTGACTCTCGCCACCACGCGTCTGGCACTTGCAGTCCGTTCTCTGGGTCCCATAGCCCTGCTGCTTCCCCAGAGGTGCCTTGCATGAACCCACCTCAGTAGGCACCCTCACACCCTGGCACCAGGAAACACTGCTGCTGGTGTGGTTGGCCCAACACAGGGTTGCTCACCGCAGAGTGTCGGACGGCTGCAGCGGCCTCGACCTCGGCCTCGTGGCAGGCCGCCTCCGCGGCAAACAGCTCTTCCTCGAGGCCCTCCACCACCGACAGCAGCTGCACCATGGCGGCGGCGTGACGGGAGCCCTCCGGCGGCTCCGGCTCAGCCGGACGGTTGCGGCCTGGAGCCACGGCGCACAAGTGGACATCAAGCGATATGGCATGTGCAGACACACAGCGGTACGGTGGTCACACCACGCAACGGTGTCACAAGCCTCTTGGTCCCTTCGCTCCATGTGATCGGAGCTCGTGTGCACTTGTACACCACACAGTCGCCTGCTTGTACCTTCCTTGGTGGTTGCGTACATGTCAGCATCCTCAAATCGTAATGTTGACATGATGCGGCACTGCAACTGGCACGCACCAAAGGCCTCGCCGATTGTGCGTGCGACAACGCTGGACGCAGCCTCAATGTGGCGGCGGGCGCGCTCTGCTGCATTGCTGGGCTGCGCTGCTGCTGCTGCCGTGGCTGCCGCCTGCTGCTGACCTGCAGTGGCCATAGCTTCCTCGCTCAACAGGCAGTCTCCGAATGATGAGCCGAATGTCACTGCATTTGATATACATGTCAAGATGTGCATACATGTACTGTTATACCATACGGACATCTCGTCACCTTCTGTCACGGCTGCTGTCACACTTGGCGACGTTGCGCTGAGGTCGGGCGGGCCACCATCGATGCCCTCTGGTGTCAGGCCCTCGACCAAGGGTGTCGATCCTGGCTCTAGTCGCGCCAACGGCAGCGTCTGCGACCAAAGTGTAGCTTGGTGAACACGCCATATGACACATTGTGGAGCGACCAGTGGCGCCAAACAGTTGGGGCCATATGCAGAACAGAACAGGCTGGGTACCTTGAAAGGGGTCGCTGCAATATGGTAGGCTGCCTCGGCTGCTGCAGAGCTCTTGTGCACCACAGCAGCTGTGGCCAGGTCCTCTGCTTCGCCAGACAGCACCGCAGCTGCAACAAAGCACAGTGCGACACTTCAGGACACTTCACAGCATAGCAGTCCTGAAAAGATGGTTTGGCGAACATTGCGGTTCAGGTGGTGAGTTGTGACACAACTGACGAGTGCTAAAGATACGCCTAAGTAAAGTGTTGCAAGAACACACCGCCGGTGGCGGCTGGCCCTTTGCGGTTGCGCCGGCGGCCAAAGAGGCGGCGGCTGGCGGCGCCGTGCGCCGATGCGATGCGGTCAAGCCGCTTGCTGACTGCGCTTGCAGCCGCACTAGCGGCATGCAACCCGCCATCGCTGCACGAGGGAAATCAAGTGTGTTCGCTCAGGCCACCTCCATGCTAAGCATGATGATGGACACGGCAGCATGTTGTAGACCCAAGAGGCAACAAACCTGCGCTGGGGTGCTGTTGGGCTGTCTGCCTGCTGTGCTGGCTTGGTGGGCGATGGCGATGGCTTCTCCTGCAGCACAACGCCGCATTGGAGTGATATCTGAAGCTGGTACAGCTGCAGCACAGCGAACCACAGGAGATGTGCGCCATCCATCCACACTCACCGCATGCGTCGACACCTCGCTGACAGGTGACAGGTCGGCAGTCGGTTCCTGCCTGGCCGTGTTGCCCGCCAGCAGCTCGTTGCTGGGGATCTGATGCACATACTCTCGCACATCCTACAAAGCCAACTCTAGAAGTGAGCGGTGGACAGAAGGCTACTTAGTGAGTATTAATGACAGCACGCTGGCCCGAGGTCACAGGTGTACTCACATCCAAGTTGTGGGTTTTGCTGCTGGCTTTGGCTGACAGCTGCCCGAGGCGGCTCGGGGTGATGGCCTCGTCGTCCGATGCATCGTCATCATCGCTGTTCAACAGCATGGCGCGACGAAATCACGCATCTGACACGTATGCTAATTGTGTACCGGAATACAGCAAGTCAGGAAGATCTCCCGACACACCTCGAAGCGTTGTGAATGCAGAGTCAGAGCCTGTGCAAGATGCGCAGGCACCATGGCGTGCATGCACCTGCCAGAGTAGTAGTCGCCGCTGCCCGTGGGCTCCGTGGGGCTGTCACGCACCGCCTCCTCGTCCGCCGACAACAGCTCGCCGTCCGAACTCGCCCACGCTGCATCCTCGTCCTCTGATGAATCCTGCAATGCATCAATCACAGCCGCAGTTGACCTCAACTCATTGTCACCTGGTGGTCTCAGCTCAGACAGGGCACGCCAGCGGTTGTGCAGCATGGTGGCATTGGAGTGGCGCACATTGTGCTTGGCGGCGACAATGGTGGTCCGGTATGCTTTCCGCAGCGACTGGATCTGGTCCATCGTCAGCCCAGCAAAGGCGATACACGCCATGTCGATCAGGCGGCTGGCGTCGAAGGACATGGGCGCCATGGCATGCAGCAGCGTGAAGGCGTCGATGCTGTCCACAGTCGCCACCAGCGCCTGAAGCCGAGGTTACGAATGTACGTTGTCAGGGCCAGTTGGAGACTGCAGTGTCGTACTACGACATACAATCTAAACACCCCTTGAGTCCTCTAGTATGGACACCATCCACTTACCATACTACAGCGCAGTGTTCATCGTGAGCAGCAGGACAGAGGCAAATCAATACCTGGGCGTAGATGTCGACGAGCGCGAGCGCGCAGCGGAACAGCACCGAGGAGCACTGGTCGAAGAACAGGACGTCCCACACGCGCAGCGTGCTCTCCAGCGGCAGGCTGGTCACGAACATGGTCAGGAACCAGTTCAGCGCCATGGACGACACGTTGACGCCGTGGCGCGTCAGGTGCGCGCACAGCGTCGGGAACCGCTGGTCCACCTGCACACAGCTTTCCGGATGAACAAATAGACAGAATGCAGCAGAAACCCAATTCATTGTCACCTTTCGATGACAGCTTGCGGCTGCGGCTGCTGGACACATCATGATGTCCAGGCAGGGAGCAGCAAGCGCCTGCCACCAGCACACCTACACTGCCTGAAAACCACGAAAGATGTCAAGTCCGGACGCACCAGATGCTTGAAGACGGCCTGGTCGACCTGCGGCGCGATCAGGTCCATGTTGAAGTAGCCCGGCAGCAGGTCCTCCACTACCGCCACCAGCGCCCAGAACGCATCCTCCTCGTCCATGAACAGCAGCATGGTGCCCGCAATGAAGTTCATGCCCTGCAGCGAGCCGGCATGACGCTGAAGGGGGTTGTGCGAGGACAACGGGTGTCGGAGGCTGGGGATGGCTGGCTTTGGTCAGGCACAGCGCCACCAGAGGATCACCAGATCACTGATGTTGAGACAGCCCACCAAAGGATTTGTCAGCAGCATACGGTCGACTTTGCGAGGCACCTGGCAGTAGCCGACAGCCTCGTTGCGGCGGGAGTAGGCGGCCAGGATGCGGCGCAGGGCGCCCCGCCCGCTACGGTTCATCAGCGGGTGGCCGGGAAAGGTGCGGTGCAGGTCCTTCTCGATCTGCACATTCCAGTCGTTGGTGGACGGGTGCCACGGCTCCGAGCTGCGGTGCGTCCGCCTGCAGCAGGGCGAAGCAGTGGGTGCGTGAGGCAGATGCCAGCTCCTGGTTGTGTTAAATGCACCTCATGCAGCGGACGCGCGACTGCCATGTTCTGTGGACACCCCCTGCAGACCAGCAAAGTTGGATGTGACCCACCTGCCACCCTCTGAGCCGGAGACGGAGTTGCGGCTGGTGGAAGTCGTCCGCCGCACCGTCAGCCTCGGCACCGCTGCTTCATCAGGTGCGTCTGCAGCACCACTATCTGTTTCTGCCGGCGGCATGCCTACATCTGCATCTGGTTTTGCAGGCCGCCCCGACGCCGGATCATCTGATGCAGCATCATCGATGCTGGATGCGGCTGCTGGCTGTGGCGTCGGGCCAGAAGCGGCGGCCGGCGCGTAGGCTGTGGACTGCGAGTCTGCGTCACTGCTGGAATGCTGTGACCTGTAGCTGCTGGGCGGCTCTGAGATTGCTGCAATCTGGCCGGACGCTGCAGCGTCCAGCTCACCTGACATGGTGCTCCTCTGCATGCATGCAATTGCACCAGCTGTCATGCTCCTTACCCCGCCAAATCATGTGGACTGTGAAGGAGATCCAGGACGAGATGCTCACCAGTTGCACGGGCAGCGGGCCTTCACAACAGCAAGCAAAACATACGTTGCAGAACAGCAACCGCAGGCCTGACCTTGCGGCCATACTTGGTGTTGCCAAGTGCCTTCTGGACCAGCTGGTCGTACTGGCCAGCCTCCCGCTTGCTGTCCAGGCACATGAACACCTGCCACAGCCTGCCCCGCAGCGGCTGCAGCACCACATCACACACTATGTCATGACACACGGAACAACCTGCACCTGACAGTGGTCAGCTCGAGCGCACTGCTCAGACACACCCACGCATGGGGTGGTGCAAGTGATGCATGGAAATAGGAGGTGGAGTCGGGAGGTGCAATTGAGGCAGCGTACCCGCGGCACGCCAGCCTGCACCAGGCACCGCAGCTGGGGCAGCCATTCTGGCATCTCCACATCGCCACCGCCGGCCTGCGCCGCCCGCCAGCCGTTCAGCGCTGCATTGAAGGGCTCCAACCCCGCCTCGCAGGCAGCGTCCAGCTGGCTGGCTGTGCTGCCGTCAACCCTGCCCAGAAATGCCATGAGTGTTGGCACCTCATGAGACGACCGCGCCGTCAGTTGTACGGATGTGTCACAGTTGCATCTGCATCATCATCCATCTGCAATAGCAGGCTTTGATACCCAGTGGCGTCTGGTGCGAATGACAGCAGGAAGGTCGTCCACAGGCTGGCGCGCTCCACCTCCTCCTTGGCCCAGATCGGAGCGTACTGCTTGAACAGCTCATGGTGATCACGCTTGACCTGCAGCAAGGAAGTCAGGAGGTGCGGCAATTATGCGGTAGAAGCGCATCAAACATTGTTGAACAAGCAGCTCTCGCTTGTGCCACGGTATGCAAACGACCCCGGCTACAAGCACCACATTGCAGCAACCCCAACATGACGGCAGCAGAACCGGTACATGAATTGCATGCAGAGTTCGAAGTAGTTGATGGAAACATCAGGTACGTCAGGCACGACATCGTGTTGAGCAGTGAGAGCAAAGTTTACATGCAGATGCCACACTTACCAAGAAGCCGTAGGAGTCTTTCAGCACTGTTTGGGATTGCCGTCGAGGCATCACATCGGCCCTCTTGAGCTTCAAGTATGGATGCTGCTTCGACTGGTTGTCGAGGCCTGCCCAACAAGCTCAGTTGGCTAGCTGGAGGGTGCTTGTAGCTCGAGAGCAAACATCCTTTGCATCAAGGTACCTTGATGCCAGTGCAGGCTGAGAAGCTGTTTGTGTCCTTGCAAGTGCAAGCTGCAGCTAGCACTCAGGGGACCAAGTCCCGGCGTGCACACACCCGCGGTGACAGGCTGGGCATGCGGTATCACTCGTCAACAAAGCTGATGTGCCTGTACGAAACGGATCCCGCAAATGCACATGCCGACCAGCACACCTAGTTGCCCAGCTGATCTGCATTTCCCACCCCTGTAGCATTGCAGACTACAGCGCTGACGTCGTAAGTTGTCGAGTGCATCGGCACCACGGCATCCATTATTCCACCTGCACACCATTGTCTGATCGCAAGTGTGCATCAGCTGGGTTTGCCTTCCTTGGGGCGATCATCTGCTGAAGCCTTCATCCTCGATACTTGGCTGGCAGCAACGAGCAACGCTGTGCCGATTGCGACTTGCCAGATGCAGTCCGGGGCCAGGGCTGCTCTAGCCGCGGCCAGGCGGGCGATACAGCAGACGCATGGCCAGGATGCGCGGTCCGCATCGCTTGCAGCAGCACGTGGCTTCTGCTCTACTTCTGCCGCGGCCGCATCGCCACGGATCAGCGCCATCCATCAGCAGGATGTGAGCCCCGTGCAGCAGCTGATCAGTCTGCGGCGCCACTTCAGCGCCTCGTCAGCCGGCGTACCTGGCGCTGTCCCGGGCACAGGTGGCGACGCCGCCGAAAGGCAGACGGGCGCAGGAAGCGGTGCAGCGGGCATCGCCGAGGGCTCCACGGGCACAGCCACCGGTCCAGCTGCCGGCGGCGCGGAAGTGAGCACCGGGCTGGGTACACCCAGGCAGTCAGCACCAGCCGAAGCGGGCAGCGGTCTACGGGACCCTACAGATGCACCGGCAATCGAACGGCATGAAGGCGCCGCTTCTGCAGATGATGCCGCCGCCGCTGAGCGCACCGCAGATCCCAGCCAGCCGCCTTCCGGAGCAGGCAACGCTGATGCATCAGAGCAACCAGGTCCACAGCCGCACGCCGGCAGTGATCAACAGGCCAATGCTGACTCGGCCGCTGGCAGCGGTGGCGGTGCTGCAGGGCCAGGCGGCGCGTCAGGCGCCGGTGCAAGTGGCAGCAGCAACCCTCAGGACTCAGGTCGGCTTGGCGCTGCAGTCTTGCGCTGTGACCTGCGCCGGCTGACATCCACAGCCGCAACAGTGTCGTGTACAGTTGTTGTGCATGACACTGATGATCCCCGCAGGCTCAGGTGACGAACCTGTCAAGGCTGAGGCTGAGGACGAGTCGGGGATGGTCAGGTGGCTGATAGAGACCATTCAGGATCTTTCGGTGCGTTGCGTCCGCAATGCCCCAGTGCTCATGCGTGTGCCGAACTGCAGGCACTTGAGACTGGTCCACTGCATGCTTTGCTGACCTGTGCAGCCATGACCGCCAGGGAAGGCACGGCTGGGTTTGTTGATGATCCGGTGGTTATGCAGGGCCACTTCAGTGTGCGGATCATGCGGCAGCTGGTCGAGACAGACTTTGATGAGGGGGAGTTTCTGGTGCGTCTGGTGTACGGCCTTGGCATGCCTCGGCAAGCTCATCAGTGCCATAGCGAGCAGAAGGTCCGCTCGGTTTTGGGGCGTGAGAGTCACAGCTGCCGTCACCATCGCCCCGCAGGAGTCAGCAAAGGACGCATACTACATCGTCAACGACCTGTTCGCCAGCCGGGACTTTGACACGCTTGCGCCCATGGTGTCGGAAAAGCTGCTGGAGGCATTCAGGTGCAGCAGAAAATTGAAGTTCTGGGCTTGCGCTTGACCTCTCACTGAACGCTGCCAAGCAAACTGGAAGACCAGTATACATATGTGCAATTGCGCCGTGTCACGCATGCAGAGGCACACACGATGATTACGACCGGCAGGGCTATAGCTTCCGGCTAGCAAAGCAGACTGTTGATGATGCAACAATCACCGAGGTCATCACACTGCCGGTGCGTGTGCCTGCACTCGTCCTGCCAACCAGGAGCATGGTTCAAACCGCTCGCAACTTACACTGGGCGACTGGCCTGTGCATCGAGTGTGTCCACTGACCTGCTGGAAGCCGTCATGCCCTCCACAGAAGGAAACCATCGCGAAGTTTGATCCGCCGCTGGCAGCCCTGGCCCCTGATGTCGACCCGCCCACGGCTGCCGGCAGCGGCGCCGTGGCCGCAGCTGCAGCCGTTGCCAGCCAGAACGCGACCGTGGAGACGGATTGGCGGGAGCGGTTGCACCGCACCACCAGCCGGCTTGCCGCCTCTGAGCCCTTTATGGTCATCACCGTCAGGTTCAGAGGCGTGCAGGAGCTGGAGGTGCGCCGGCTCTTCGTGCCTTGTGGTGTGACGCAGCAGCTTCACAGAGCGCGTGTGCCTGCCCCCACTGGCTCCTGTGCCCTGTATTGGAACTCAGGTAAAGCTCGTGCGCTGCAGACTCACAAGAAGGAGGGTGGCAAGCTGCTCTCGCTGCTCACGGACAAACGCAGCCATGTGTGGCGCTTTGTCAGGGGGCCGCTGCCACAGACAGAGTTGCCCCGCAGGCGACTTGACCTGCCCTGGAAGCTCCTGGACGTGGTCACATGAGCGCTGCAGACGAGCTGCGGCCGGGGATTGCTACATATGGTGGCAGACATCAGAGTCTGCAGCGAGCTACCAGTGTTCAGGTTGCAATGCCCTGAGTAGAGTTGTGTCGCCTTACCGCTCACTCTTGCAAAACATTGTGTCTCTCACACTAACGCTCCTGCCGATAAGGCGGTGGTGAATCAGGCCTGACATCACAGGCGAGGACTCTGAGCTAACAAAGGCCACAGCGAGAGGCAGCAAGTATACAATCCGCCCTGTCTGTCTGACGGACACCCAGCCATAACAAAATTGTAGCCGCGTCAGTCGGCCATGGTCATTCCTGCTGCACATATACAGCACTTGTATCCTGACGTATCACATATCCTGACGCTGCACATGCACAGCGATTGTGGCTGCATGTTTGTGAGGAGAATCTGTGCCGCATGGCTGGCTGATCTGCCTGACGGATGAGTTCGCGATCCAGCCCCATCTGGTGCTGGTGCCGGCGCGACTGCTTGCACCATCTGCAGGCGATGCCACGTGTCATTTGAGCTTCAGCAGCCCGCGTCAAAGCTCGCAGTAGACGCCCTCCATGCGATACCCACGCCGCTTGGCCTTGTCCACCCACTCCCGCCCAGCCGCAGGGTCCCGCTCGCAGCCGTACCCCTCCAGCAGCATCTGTCCCAGCAGCGCCTGCTGCTTCTGTGCATGCAGAAGCGTGATGCACACCATCAGCGCAGAGCAGACCGTCAGTGCAGATCGCTGGCTTGGGGTTGTACCCTTCCTGGGGTAGTGCGCACCAAAGCACATGGACGACAGTCCCGGAAAACGTTATGCTATGCAGACCAGCAGGCACCCTTGCACAGGAGCGAAAGCCAGCTCACCACATCGCCCTTGAGCGCATCCCTGTGTGCATCGCTGTACCACCGCCGCACGGCGTCTGTCACCACCAGGCTGAGGGGGCAGGACTGAGGCGGCCGGCCGTTGGCCGCCTGCGCGGGTTGCTGCTCCGGCGTGCGGCTGGCTGCTGGAACGTGGCCGTTGCCTGCGCGCAGCACTGGCTTCAAGTCAGTGGCCCGCAGCCCCTGGGCACACCACCGCTTCGTGCACTGCAGGCCCAATCGGGCAGCACTTGGATCACCTGCACTTCCCTATGCAGGGCCAAGCACAGCGGGCCTTTGTGTGATGTCACAATAGGCCAGGACCAGCATGCTAAGTGCGCGGCGGCAGCGCAGCCGCACCTTGCTGACCCGTTGCCATGCCCCTGTGCCCCTTGCGGGGCACTGTCGTTTGAGAAACGGTGCGTGTGACGCACAGACGGGTGAACCCCGCGCAGCTCGGCCGCAGCACGTATGCTGATCTGCCACTCACTGTGTGCATCAGGCAAATGTCATGTGATGAAAACCCTGCACCATTGCGTGCCCCTGGGCGCGCAGACTGTGGGACGGCAGTTGGGGGCCTCAAACAATGCTGGCCAAGCGCGTGCTGTGGGCCTGCGCGCCTGCCGCTGTGCGCAGGCACGCCAGACCTTGGCGAGTCGTCCCCTGTGACGACATTGTGGGGGTCGTTGATAAGTGTGACAGGCAACCGACCTCGTCAATGGCACTGTCAAGCACCCGCCGCGAGAAAGGCATCGGCGACCCAAGTGCCAAGCAAGTGCAGCTTCGCAAAACTATCTGCTCCTGCAACGCGTGGTTGCTGCCTCGACTCCGCAGTTTGCAGCACCGACTCGTGCAACTGCACGACCGCCGTCGCCGGACAAGCGTTTCCGGAACAACAACACGTCTTGCGCAAAGGAGTCGCAGGCTTTGCCAGAAATCGGCCCAGGGCGCACGTAAGTCGGCGCCGGCGCCCAACGAACAGCGGGCTGGTCCGGCATCGAAATGGTGGGCTGGTTCCGCCGCAGCAGCGTGAAGCAGCAGCCCAGCCTGACGTCCGCGTCGGTGCAGGGCGTAACCGAGAAGGCCGCAGTCGTTACTCCCGAGCTCCAGGCGGCAAGCGCCGACGCGCGGCTTTACAGCGCCTCATCCGACACCAGCACATGCGCAGCGACGTTCACGTCGCCCCTTGACAGGCGAGGCCCCCTTCTTGACTACCTGCCTTGTGTGCTTCGGAGCAGCGGTGTCACCGCTCCAGCAACGCGTACGAAATCCTCCAACGGATCCCAAGGCACAGCCAGCAGGCAGAAGCATCTTCTTCTGGGGCTCCTCAGCGGTTCGCAGCCCCAACAGCTGCTGACAAACTTGCAGCAATGGCAGCCTGGCGCGGCGCCAACTGCCCACCTGTCGCACCTGACCGCGATCACAGCCTCGCCACCACTTGCATGAATTCAGATGCGTGTTTTACCCCGGACACCAGGGCAGCGGCGGGCTGCACTCGAGCTGCTTCTCGGCCACTGCATGGGGCATGTGGCCATGCTGCGTTAGCCCGGGCGCCGCGGAGGAACCTGTACGACTCCAGCCTTGAGCACTACATGATCAGCGCCGTGATTTGGTGTGTCGGACCACGGCGGCATGCCTGACACACCAGCTGTGGCGCTGCCCGCAGGCAGGGCACGCCGGCCCAGACGCTGCGCGATGTGCAGGCGTCCGCCGCGGAGCTGTGGTCGTCTGCGGCGGAGGAGAGGGGCGACGGCGCTGCGGCGGCCCCCTCTTCGGCCACGGAGCCGCTGGCGACGCACCCCTACTACGTACCCGTCTGCATCCTGAACAAGTGCGGCTCGCCGCACATCCAACGCCAGAGCGGTGCAAGTACTCACATACCCGCAGCAGGTTCGCACCGCACAATCAAGGTACTTGATGGCTGTTCTTCGTGTGCAGGGGTGCGTCTGGCTTCGTGCAGCTTGCCACGGACGCCCGCACCGGGCAGCGCTACGCCATCAAATTCATCCGGCGAGGCAATGCCTTTGACGTGAAGACCATCTCGCGGGAGCTCATGAACCAGCGCATGTGTTATGGCCACCCCAACATCATCCAGCTCAAGGTGCCGACGCCGAACTCCCTGCGAACCCTCAAGTCAGCGCATGCACAGTGTGCATGCTGTACGCCTGGGGCAGCGGCGACGTACACTCACAATTGTGCTGGCTCGTCCTGTTGCAGGAGGTGTTTCTCACTTCGCACCACCTGGGCATTGCGATGGAGTATGCGGACGGCGGCGACCTGTCCCAGTACATCGACGACCAATCACAGCAGGGGGTGAGTCGGTGTCCCAAGTCACGCATTGCAATTGTGAAGAGACTTCCGCAGGGAAGATCGGCACCAAGGAATGCTGCTGCTGACGCTTTCCATTGGACTGCTTGCAGATTGATGGGCTGCCAGAGGACGATGTCCGGTGGCTGTTCCAGCAGCTGATTGTCGCACTGGACTACTGCCACCGCTTGGGCATCGCCAACCGGGATGTGAAGGTGAGGATCCAAACAAAGTGTCGCCTTGGAGGCCTTTTCATATGTCATGAGTTGGCACCTACATCTTGAAGCCACCGTACTCTTCTGTCGGTCTGCAGCTGGACAACATGATGCTGCATGGCACCTGGCCCTCGCCAGTCCTGAAGATCTGCGACTTTGGTGAGGTGGCTGGTCTGATAGGCGCGCTTCTGAAGGGTGCCCTGATGCTGGTGTGCTCACGTTATGCTAACTCCTCCTGCTGCTGAAGCATGCCGGCAACTACACAGGCTTCTCCAAGGATGAGGCCGGCCAGTCCGTGTCAAAGTCCACATGTGGCACCCCGGAATACATGGCGCCCGAGGTGCTGTTCGAGCGCACATATGATGGCAAGGCCGCCGACATGTGGTACGCTCCTGACACCCATGACTGTGCCGGCCCTGCCCGACACCAATGCCCACGTCGTTGACGCAGCAGAGCAACAGCCGAAGCTGGACTCTACCCATGACACTCGACTGCTGCCGCAGGTCATGCGGCGTCAGCCTGTACCTCATGCTCACCGGCCTGTTCCCCTTCGCGCGCGACTCGGACGACGAGTGCACCAACGTCGTTCGCATGCAGCGCATGTTCACCCGCATCATCCAGGGCGACTACGCCCCCCTGGAGCAGGTGTGCTGACGTGTCGCATGGCCACACGTGTCTGGCCGCATCAATGCGCTCGTCCACACCTGTGTTGCGGGCAGGGCCACTGCCACACCTACAGTCATGCTCCTGCTTCTGCTCCCTTTGATTTCTGGTTGTTCGAATTATGTATGTATCATATGAGGTAGTTGAACGTCACCTGAAGTAACAAGTGCATTTGCTTATGCGCCGGCCAGGTGTCGCGGGAGGGGCAGGACCTGATGCACCGGCTGCTGCAGCCGGACCCACAGAAGCGGCTGACCATGGGGCAGGTCATGGACCACCCCTGGTTCCAGCGCAGCCTGCCGCCGCCGCTCATGACCCTCAACGCACGGTGCGCCCCGCTGCAGAGCCACTCCCCAGCTGCAGGTCACGGTCATTCTGCTCCTTTCAACCGAGTCTATCATATGCTTTGATGCGCTTTCAGCATGCAGTCAGAATGTGCCACTGCCAGGGGGCCCCGTTGAGCAGTTGTTTGTCGTGACCGCAGGATCATGGCGACGTCGGCGCACAACGCCGGCATTGCGGGCCTGACGCAGAGCGCCACGGAGGTCCTGTCGCTGGTGGCGGGCGGCCGGGAGGGCAGGTGCATGCGGAGCGCCTCGGCCTCGCCTGCGGAGTACCAGCAGCAGGTCTCGGCGCTGCCATCGCCGTCGCTGCCGGAGCGGTGAGAGTCTGGCACCTGCCTGGCCGTCCATATACCGCTTCAGACCACATCCTTGCGTCAGGATAGCAGTCTACTCCATGGCCACGCGGTATGCACTGCCCGCGGCCGCCCATGTTCAGCTGGAAAGCCCGCCTGCCACCATGTGCCACTTCACATGCAGGGCCAACAGCCAGCCATCGCATGACGTGGACCCCGCGGTGGCAGCGGCGCTGCAGCACAGCGGCGGCCACCAAGCGCAGCCTGCTGCACCACTGGGTCATGGCCCGCTGCCGCCCCACCCAGCTGACATCATCCGGGTAAGCTGGTGTTGCTTGCATCATCAACATCGTCAACATCTGAACATGTGCTGCAGCTGCCAAGATATTGCAACTGCGGTCTTTGCCAATTCTCATACCAGAGAGCTGTCTGCTGCACAGGCTGCGGAGGCGCTGCAGAGCAACGAGCTGACGACGTGGGAGACGCACAACGGGTATTTTCTGCCGCCGCACCAGCACCCGCGGCCGGCGAACGGGCAGTACGACCAGCGCACCTGGTACGGCAGTCGCAGCACGGCGCACCACCAGCCGCAGCAGCACCACCAGGGGGACGACGACATGGATATGGAGGACGCGCCACAGGGTGGCCAGATCAACGGCCACAGCCCGCCGCTCCCACGTACCCCGTCTGCGGGCCGCTTCTCGCGCATGTCGATGTAGACTATATAATGTTGAGGATGTCAGCATTACGGGATGCAACGGGAGTTGCAACCTTCAGACAATAGGAAGGAGAGGTCTTGATTTCCATTCAGCACCAGCAGCATCCCGCGAGTGGAGGCATGCCTGCCGGCCCCTGACACAATTCAGCTGACCTTGGTTATGCTTAGCACCGTCTGTCCTGTCGGCTGAGGTGCACAAACTTCATTCACCCTGCTGAACCTAGCCCCGCTGGTGGTGCACTTCCATGCTTTAATTTAGCTCAACCTGATTTGCCTTTCTTGCTTGTGTCGCACTGCCTCTGAGGCTTTTGTTTCAGACCTGCCTGAATCTTTCACTCTTTAATTCCGGGATAACATGGAAGGCATGAGCCGTACAGCCTTCACTGGTCGAGTGCCCATAATCGTTGAGTATGTACCCTGAGCAAGCGGCGTAGTGGCATGATGAATGTCAGATGTATGGCGGGGGTGCCTACAACCCTCATCTGTGCATGGGGGTGTGCACAGAGGACGACAGCCCCCCTGGGCCTCCACCATACCGTATTGGTTCTGCAGGGCTCGGTGGTCCCGGTCAGCAAACAGCAGTGCTCGAACGTGCTGTTACAGCAGAGTTATGACGACAGCAACGCTGCTGAACACCCGCGCTGCCAGCACTAGACATGCAAGCGCCGGGCAAGCCTCCTCTGACGGCTGCTCCTTGCAACATGGATCTGCATACTGGGCACCAGAGCGCAGCAGCTGCAAGCCATGTGCAGCAAGCGCCGTTCAGCCCTTAGGCAGTGCCCGCGCGCTTGGCTGCCTCCTGCACGATGCTCATCCTGAACAGCAACAGGGAGAGAAACGTCACTCTATCTCCAGCAGTTTCTGGAAGTTGGTGCGCACCCAGCATAGCAGCGGACACATTGAAGCCGAGCATTCGTGTCCAGCTGGACGAGCGGAAGGCAGTCGCACCTGAGCCCCTTGCCCTTCGGCAGCGAGATCAGCGGCTTGTCGCCCCGGCCGATGGTGAACACGTTGCCGATGCGGGTGGCAAACTCCTGGCCTGCAGATGGAGCACCATCCAGTCAGCACCATGTGGCAGCCCAGCATGCAGCAACGGCAAGGAAATGTGGCAAAGCAAGCAACGGGCAACACAGCCCAGCTGCAGCCCAAGCCGGCAGGCCAGCCAACCACACACATTGCACAAGCATGAGGGTGAAAGGCTCACCTGCTGCATCCCGGATGTGCACGATCTCGAAGCTGCCCTTGTGCTTCTCCTCGTGGACGATGGTGCCCACGCGGCCACCGTTGGCGCCGCCCGTGATCATGCACAGGTTTCCAGGGCCGAACTTGACGAAGTCCTTGACCTTGCCGGTCTCGATGTCCAGCATGACCGTGTCGTTGTGCTGCACAGCATTGGCCACGGCAGCATTATTATTGCGCATGCAAGGCTTCCAGGGGTGCTTGCGACACACACTAAAGGCAGCAGAATTGCGAGCACTGTCTGGATTCTGTGCATTAGAATGACGATGTTTACACAGCCAGGGTGAGCACCCCATCTCCTCATGACATCAGGCTGCTGGTTGGCAAAGGAACAGGATGGCATGTGCAACACACCCGGATGTCGGGGTCGGGGTAGCGGATGGTGCGGCCGTCGTGCGTGGCGATGTACGGCACGCCGCCCTTGCCCACCTGCTGCCTCACCACCTGCACATGTGAGAGCACATGCTGGACATCCCAGCCGAAGCACTAATGCGCTGCACAGTGAGAAAAGCATACCACTCGCGACACCTGCTTCAGGCAGGGCATGCATGGGTGCCAGATGATGCATTCCGCAGAAAGCACACGGGAGCGCCTGCAGGCGACAATGCGATATAACACACAGCTGCCGACCCACAAACCATCAAACCCACCTTGGCCAGCTTGTAGGACGCCTCCTCGGGGCTGATGCGGTGCACCACAAAGCGCCCCTTGACATCGTACACCAGCCGGAACTGCTCCCCCGTCTTCTCGATCTCGATGACGTCCATGAAGCCTGACGGGTAGGTGGCGTCTGTCCGCACCTGCACCACGTGCGACGGAGCCCTACTGCATCGGATGCTGCACGCTGGCGGAGGCGCACAAACAGGCTGCCGATATGGCCACTGCAAGCAAGGCCCTTGCCCCAGTGCCCATGGACAGGCCTGCCTCACCTTGCCGTCAACCTTCACGTGCCGCTGCATGAGGATTGCTGTCACCTCACGGCCGGTCAGGGCATACCTGCGAGCAGCGGAAAGCACTGCAGTGAGGCACCACTGATCGACCGGTCAACACTAGCCCTGCAGCAGGGACACAAGCGACCAGCCGCAGATGCATTCGCTGCAGCATATCAGCAATGCGCGTCAGTAGAGGGACCCACTTGAGGCGGTTGCGCAGCAGCACTGTGAGCGGCAGGCACTCGCGCTGCTTGTGCGGGCCGGGCGACGGCTTGGGCGCGAACACGCCGCCCAGCTTGTCCAGCATCCAGTGGCTGGGCGCATTGAGGCGCTTCAGATGCTTCTTGGGACCGCGCGGCATGGTGGCGTCCTGCAAGCAGCACATTCGACACTTTTCATTGCACGCAACACGAGGCAACTACCGCTGCTGGTACAGCAGCATGCAGTCCAAGATCGCCTCATCCGAGGTAGCGCTGTGCTGGGTGGGACATTCCCCAATCAAACAAACGCTCCTAGTACTGCCTGCACAGAGCTGTTGTGACTACACCAAAAGCTGCGGCCGCCTTCGCCGATCATACCAACCAGCGAACGATCAGTCCGAACAACAACCAGCGCACTGCACGTGCTCTGACGCCGCCTAATGCCCACAAGCATGCATGCCATGCAGCCGCGTTGCACAGGGCGCAGGCAGCCACTTGGGACGGGATCTGGACCCAACGGCAATGGTCCAAGCTCTGACTGCTTGCAATGCTGCAGGTCACCATCACCTACGGGAGAGCCACTGCCTGCTGGCCCCCTTCACACGGTGTTGCAGGCCAGTGACTTCCAATCCCACAGTGTGACATCAGCGTGGGCTTGTGCCAGAGGCACCCGCCGCTGCATGTTTGCTGCTGTCTGGCATACTAAGCTGCGGCAGCTGACCCCGGGAGGCGGCCACCACACGTCGAAGAGCAAGGCTGGCCCCTCCAGTTGGATGCCTGCCAGGCGAGGCAGCAAACAGCGTCTTACGCGCCATCAGCTGCAGCTCACCTGTGTAACGCCGGCGCGGTCGCCACAGGCCGTCTACGCCTGCACGCCGAAAGAGGAGGCAACTCGACGCCGAGGTCGCACCTCACGAGCCGCCCTCGCCTGCCTGTAGCGTCCCGCCGTCGGCAGCAGATCGGGAACTATGCTGCTTCCTGCTGACACCTTGGCAGCTGAGCTGCTGAGGTGCCAGAAGTTCCTGGTGTACCTTGTGCCAAACTGCAACCTGATCTGCGTGCCAGGCGAGTTCCGTGCACTCAAGCAGATGGATGCCCACATTCCCAGCTGATGAGAAGCCATAGCAGAATATGAGTACGTTGCTTACAGCCATGGAAGCACCGCGGTTGCCAATGCACGTCAGCACTTGAGCCAGCATCGGGGCAGCAGTCCACACCACAACCTACACGCTACAGCTGACAACCCACAGCAGCCGTCATCACTTGCCATACTTCCTCTTGAACATCTGCCCTGCGTCCTCTGCATCGTTGCCACCACCACCCTTCCGCTTGGATCCCTTCTTGTTCTTGTCTGTCTCCTTCATCAGCTGCGTCGCCAGCCGCTGCGCTTCGTTCACGCGCTCCTGCAGCAGCATCACGGCCTCCTGCAGCCATGCAGCAACACGGTGTCAGTTGCTGGATGGCCAAGTCGATCACACAACGATCCTGCCATGGTACACATCACAGGCAAGGCTGTGGTGTGCCAAGCTGGCGCGCCTGCTCAGTTGGGTACAGCTCCATCTTCAGGCCCGTCAACGCCTCTATCTTCTGGAACAGCTCCACGTCATACCTGCAACACGAGAATGAATATCTTGAGCTCCTCTATATGCTATGCCTAAGGAGCAGCCTGCCCCGCAGCACAGAGAAAACCAAACGTACAGCATTAGCTAGGTACTCACTGTGTGACAAATGTGAGGGACCGGCCGGAGCGGCCGGCTCGCGCGGTGCGCCCGACCCGGTGCACGTAGTCCTTGGAGTTGGTGGGCACGTCGTAGTTGATGACGACGTCCACCTCTGGGATGTCCAGGCCCCGCGACGCCACATCCGTAGCCACCAGCAGATTGCGCTCCCCTGTCTGTGGGGAGGCCACAGACCCAGGTTCACGTCTGCACGCTGGCCTTGATCATCTTCCAACACAGCACCCACACTCGGAGCTGCCCGGACATGCCATCACATACTGCAGTGCCTCCTGTACCAGACCGTTCAACTGATACATGATGGCGGGCTGTGCCAGACATGTCTCTCACCTTGAACTTGTTCAGCGCCCCAAGGCGCTTGGGCTGGCTCATCTGGCCGTGGATGGGGATGGCGCCAAAGCCCAGGTTCCGCAGCGACAGCGCAATCTTGCGCGTGTTGTCGCACGTGCGCGTGAAGATCATGCAGGTGCTCTTTGCCAGCTCGGTCAGGACGTACGCCAGGTAGCAGTCCTGCGGCCCAGAGTGTATTTACCTGCTGAGTACCAGGTCATTGCAGGAGCCATTGGGCAGTTTGCATATATGATGCAAACACAAGCTGTGCAGGCAGATCGCCTGGCGTGCACCTTGTGCTTGGCGGGAACGAAGAGGTACTGTTGCCGAAGGGTGTCCACAGTGGTGTACTTTGCAGACACTTCAACCTTGACGGGGTTCTGCAGGCACGCCCGCTGCAGCTTTTGCACCTGTGGGAGATGGCAGCCAACAACAAGACTTAGGTTTGCCAGGTGCATAGGCTGCCAGAATCTGTGTCCATCCTAATTATGCTGCTGGTGTACAGAGCAATTATCATGGCATCTGCATCGCATTCGGAGGCCACCTTGGAGGTCATGGTGGCGGAGAAGAGCTGCGTGCGACGGTCCCGGGGCACCGACTTGAGGATCTGGTCGATCTCCTGCTCGAAGTCCATGTTCAGCAGCCTGTCTGCCTCGTCCAGCACCAGGTGGCGCAGTGTCTTCAGGCTGAAGCCCTGCACATATTGCATGTGGTGTTGAGCGCAGCAGACCCCTCACACGTCCAGGGCCTCCAGCGCAGCTCTGCGCATGACTGCTGCATACCGTTGTCAGCATGGTGCCACACCCTCACCTTGGTATTCGACAGGTGGTCCACCACACGGCCAGGTGTGCCCACAATGATGTGCGGACGTTTGCCCAATGCGATAGCCTACATGAGGCACGGGGGTCAGCAGTTATAGTCTCTCAAAAGCCAAGGGTGCAAGGCAGGGCCAAGTGCAATTGCAAAGCTGACTTGTCACCTAATCACACGCATCAAGGTGATGTGCCTGCACATGCGACTGACCTGGGCCATCATATCGATGCCGCCAACCAGGACAGCGCACTTGACCTGGATGCCTGAGCCAAGTGCCTCAAACTGCTCGGCAATCTGGATGGCAAGCTCGCGCGTGGGAGATAGCACAAGTGCGAACAGCGCCTGTGGCTTGTCCAGCAGCTCCTGCAGAATGGGCAGGGCGAAGGCGCCCGTCTTGCCGGAGCCCGTCTGCGCAAGGCCAATAACGTCGCGCCCTGCACGTGTTCGACACCACTCGGGTTGCTGCATAGCTTGCTGATGACCATAGCCGTGATGAACGTGTGCGCTGGCCGCTGTACGTCATATCGCCAACGCTCGTGTGGCATGCATGCTGTGGCAGGGCGACGCGACGGCTGACATTGGGGCAGTGCTGCCGACCTTGCAGCAGGTGCGGGACGGCCTGCTCCTGGATGTTGGTCGGAGACTTCCAGCCGAGCGCTGCGGCCGCCTCTGCGAGCTCCTCGCATACACCCAGGGCTTTGAACTTCTCAATGGTGCCTTGCTCCGGCGCCGTCTGGCTGACCATACCTGCTGCAATCAAAGATTCTGCGAACGAGCAGGTCGGTTGGGTCGGGGTGATGCAGCTCTCTACGGCATTTGTAGGAATCAATTGAAGGTGTATGCAAGTGGACACTGTGACTTGGAGCACGGCAAGCCCCCAGGCAGAGGGACGTTGTGTTTGCTCCAGGGCAGGCTGCAAGTCCCTCGACTCGCCCACTTGCCTATTCGTAGCTGGCACCTGCACAATTGCAGGCCCGCTGATTGTACTGATACCGTGCTGTGACTATAATAGAGTATTCCGCACTGCAAGCAGCATTGCAGCCGGCATCGTCACGTTGGCATGTTGATCGGGTTGCTGGTTGCTTTGCAAACGTAGTTGCAAGAGAATATTAATAGCTCTGTGTTGTTTCACTTCCTGCTTCAAGGTCATGGTTGAAGCTGCTACGGTGCTGGTATATGCGGGTGGCTACCTGAGCGTGGTCTTCCTGTCGATCTGCCTTGGTGCGCTCTCAAGCATTCACCCTGAGTGCGATGGACTATGCCATTGACCATGCTTCCTCAGTCTCAAAGAGGAAAACATTTCTGTGCAGCTGCGGGGCTGTACTACATTGCAGAGTTGATCGAGGAGCAGACACAGGTAAGTGCTTGCACCGATTGCCTGCGCAGCTGCGCACCTTCATGCAGAGGATACATATCGATATGTTGCAGTCACATACAGTAGTTGACGGCATACTGTCTCACATTCGCAGCTGGCCAAGCAGGTCATCACCTGGATTTCCGAGGTGAGCCTGGCACCCTTACGTTGCAGCCCGTGCTCAGTTGGTGGTCGTAACAGCATTCACGTCAGCGGGCACAGGCTGCGTGTCATCGGAACTCTCGTGTCCGCGATGTTACCTTGGATGCGTGTGATCATCAGGGGACGCTGCTGGTGCATGCGGTGCTGCTCTTCTGGGACCGGCTGCCAGTGCTGCCGGTCTGCACAAGCGCGGCAGCGCACGTGGCGTACCTGCAGCTGCTGAGGAGTTTCCCCTTCTTCCGGCTGCTGAGTCCGGAGGGGCTCGCCAGCCTGGGGCTGTTGCTGGCGGCTAACGTGGCATGGGGGCGGTACTTCTGGTGCGTGTGCCAAATGACTGACTGTAGTGTTGAAGCAGTGACCCATGGCCCCCATGACAACGGTTGTTGAACGTCGAAGGAACATGGTCACGTTGCGGTGCAGGCACACATGGCACTCGCTGGAATACATTTTCGGCTTCCTGCTCATGACAACATGGGTCAATCCCATCCTGCTGATCCTGTCGCTGGCCGCGAATGAGCAGACGCTGCCAGGCGGCGCAGGTGCACCCTACAGCAGCGGCAGCAGCTCAGGCAAGCTGGACCCACATCATCACCTGGTTCGTTTGGATGCACGGCTTCCTTCGCCAATGGCGCCACAGCTGCTTCGAGACCTCGATATGCAAACCCTGCAGCTGTCTCGAACCTTACCCCCCGCCCTGCAGGGCAGCCAAAGAAGAAAGCAAGCCGGGGGCTGGTGGTCAGCCTTGTGGGCTGGCTCAGACAGAAGAAGGGCGATGTGCTGCCCGGTGCTGACCGGTGTGGTCAGCGAGCCAAGCTCAAGCCGCACACAGTATGAGCGTGCGTGAGACTGTGTCAGGGTTGTCGGAAGCCCGCACTAGGTTTGAAGAGTGGTGTGGGGGGTGTTCCTGTCCAGAGAAACGTGTGACAGCCACCCTTCTTCCATACCGTACTCGTCATTATGTGCGCAAAAACGTCAGAGGGCTCAACAGCCAGTCCAGAACTACGGGACACAAACCTCGTTGTCATGCCATGTTGTGCCTGCCTGAAACAGCATGAATGTACGCAGACAACTACTCTATGTGAACATGCATCCCACCTCACCCAAATAATGATTGACCATTCGCACATGCTTCAACGAACCAGAGTGTGGCCATGCTGCCGGTGCTGGGCCAGTTTCATCTCGCAGTCGGATCACACCGACTGCACCCGCACCAGTGTGGCGCATTGACAGCCCTCGCAGCCTCCCGTACCGCTGTGTGGGAGACGTCATCCTATGCTGACCAGCCAGCCGCAGAGGCTCCTCTATGCTGTGCCAAGATGTACCCGCGATTGCTGGAAGCTTGTCACAGCCAGTGATGCCACACTGGCCCGGCGTCTACTGGGCTGTGATAGAGCCACTTCCATGTGCCGCCAGCTCGTCATCGCCAGGTGCGGACACTCCGTTGCCGTTGCTGGAGCCAGCTGCTGTCGGCTGCTCGAAGGAGGAGCGTGCTGAGGCAAAGGCCTTGGACAGTGCGGAGCCAGAGTTGGTGCGCGCAGGCTCAGCCTTGGCGTCATCTCCGCCGCCGGCGGCCGCTGCCTTCTTGTCAGCGACTTCCAGCTCCGCAATGCGCGCCGCGACGGCAGACATGCTGACAGCATCGCCCACTGCACCATGCTCCTTGGCCGCCGCTGCCGTGCTGTCGCCGCTGTCTGCTGTCGTGCCGGCGCTGGGCGCCTTGCCGGCGCGCACGGCAGCTGCCGGCGGGGACACGCCGGCCAGCTTGGAAGCGGCCAGCTTGTCGGCGGCAGCCGCCAGCAGCCCGCGGTCTGGCGAGCGTGATGCGGGGCGCCTGAAGCCCACGGCGCCCGCCTTGCCGCCGCCGGAGCCCTTGCTGCCGACGCCATTGGCATGGTATCGGCCAGTAAAGCCGTGGCCCCGCTCCAGGCTGCCTGTGGGCGTGCCGCCGCGGCTGCGGTGGCCCCGGTTGTCCTGCAGCAGCTCAGTATGGTCAAGGGCCTGGGTCTGAGTATGCGGGTGCCAAGCAATGCCAGTCGACGTGATGCACATGCTTTATCCTTCAGCATCTTGCACTCAATGTGGCACCACTGATAAGCAATTGTATGGTTGGCTGATCGCTGGCCTCAGAACAGATCTTGGTTGAGAAAGTTTGCATCCGCAGCGGCGTCGAAATGCCTCGGAATTAGCATGGTTGTGAACATCATCGGCCAGTGACACACGGAGATATGGAGGACGGCACGGGCTGAGTGTAGCTGAGTTTGCATGCTGGCGTTCAGGGTGCCCACCTGGTGGTGGCGGTGGCGATCCTGCTCTGGCTGTGCTGCCCGGAAATCGTCCAGCTTCCGGAACTTGGTGTCCAGTATCTCCTTCAGCTGCAGCAGGCAACAGCCAGCACTCGGTGCGCTGGTGCATCGTGCAACATGTCAGGCAGTGGCTGAGAAGATACTCGTGCAGAGGAATGCGACAGGTGACAGATCGGCTTGGGCACCGTCGGGCACATTGCAGCACCTGTTGGTTCATTTCGATGCCACTGCTGGCGGGCAGGCCGTTGTAGTGGTGAAATGCCCAGTACTGCAGGCAGTAGACAGCACTGTGGTGAGCTTGCACACTCGAACAAGGGTTCTGATGACCACAGTCTGCTGCTGATTCGACACTGCACTCGCCGATGGCATTGCACAAGCCACCGAACATCGTCCTACCTTCTCGAGGCCATACAGCCTGGGCGGCGCCGTGGCCTTGAAGTCCTTCAGCGTGATCTCTTCAAAGTCGTGGTACAGATCCGCACTGAAGGCCTTTTCCAAGCCATAGGAGTAGAAGCGGAACAGGCACTCCATGCCATACTGTTGCAAGCAGCAGCATACTTCAGTCGGCAGCCCATGCCCACAGGAGGTTGGCTCGGCCAAGGGCAGTCCAACACGACGGCAGTGCAGATCAAGCAGCACCGGGGTGGGTAGTGCCCTGCTTGCCCACCTGGTAGCCATCGCAGGCGTCCTCCCATGCCAGCTGCCGGAACTCATCGTACATGCTCGAGTTGAAGCTGTCGCGCAGGAAGTACGACCAGAAGCGGAACAGCGTGTTCATCTCGTCGCTGTGACCGATGCCTGTGAAGGCATCACAACCTGTTTTTAGCAAGTCTGTTGGTGCAACAACATCACTTTTGGGACTGCGGTCGAGCAAGCCGCTAGGTGGTGCAGGACTGCATGACCCGCTCCCAGCTGCAGTCAGGACAAGGCAGCCTGTGCCGCAGTTGACAACCGGACGCCACACGCAGCCAGGTTGAGATCAATACGCACCGAGCTCAGCACGATCCGCCAGGCAGCGCTCGCGATACGTGGAGTAGGTCACCTTGTCAAAGCCCTGCTCCTCCAGCAGCGCATGGCTGGGGTGCTGCAGCTCATGCCCCTGCACATGCAAAGACCGAGGCCGACTGACGTACATGACTCGCTGGCTGACGTGCTGCTGTGGCCCCCGCATTGAGCGTGGTGTGTGCGACCCCAGTGGCGGTCTTGCCAGCATGGCCAGGAGGCAGTGTGTCCACATTGCAAGTCTGCTCTGCTGGTGAACACGCATGCTTCTGCTGCCTGCAGAGGTAGCCAGACCAGGGCGTACCAGGGGGCCGCCGCCGCCAGCAGAGGGGCTGGTGCCCTTGGGGCGAGCACCCAGGCTGGAGGCACCCGCGGAGCGGCCCTTGCTGCCGTAGTGGAAGCCAGCGCCATTGGCATCCGGCGAGCTGCCCATCACCCATCCGATGCCGTTGGACGGTGGCGATGCGCCGCTCATGCCGCGGCTGCCCCGAGCACTGCAGCAGTATTGACAGGGGTTGAGGTGGATGCATGTAGCCAATGCACCGGAGACGGTGCAGTGCAGAGGGGAGGTCACATGTGGTGGCCAGTCGCAGGCCGGCAACTCCTGACAGCCAGCAGGCGCGCCGGACCCTAGAGGCAACCCAGCATCACACGACACACAGCAGGCTCACCCGCCGCGGGCGATGGACTTGGGCATGCTGGCAGGGTAGAACTGCCCCATGTTGGCGCCGCCCCGCGGGCCCGGCGGCGGCCGCCCCTTGGCCGGCACTGCCTTGGTGCGCGCCTGCTTCGCACCACATACTACGTCAGGAGCCGTTCCCGCTCGACTTGCGTTCACAGTCCACTCACAGCGTGCCAGCTGAGCACTTGCCTGCTTTGATTAGAGCCACCCCTGTGTATCCGGCTCCAATGCTGCAGTCATCGGCAGGGGATTCCACCTCTCCATGCACTGCAGGGCAGCTAGCCAGTGTAACACACCTCCACAGAGTCTGGGGTGTGGCGTGGCGCAGAGGCGTCCTCGTGGGCGCGGGCAGCGATGTCCTTCCCGCTGCGAGACGGCGTCAGCAGGATGATCTTCTCCACGTCGCGGTCGCTGAGCTGGCGCTTGGGCGAGGTGGCCTCCTGTTTGGACACGGGCGTGGCTGCAGTCGCCTCCGGAACCTCGTGCTCCTGCAAGTCATGATCCCAGGCGGTTCACACCGTCGTACTCCTATACGAAGTAGCAACAGCGATGCTGTACGACGCCTGTATGCCAGGTGTGCATCAAGCCGTGCAGTCAGTGCACGTACCTCATCCAGCTGGAACATGTCGTCATGCTCATCCGCAGGGTGCGCTGCGACTGGCTTGGCCTCGCTGGACACATCAGGTGCGCTGGCTGCATGATCAGCGCTGGCGCCAGACGCGCCAGAAGGCGCAGATGCCTCATCGGTGGGCTGCTGATCTGATGCCTGCCGCTGCCCGTGCTGCTGGAGCTGCGCTGCTGCAGGCGCCTCCCCCTGCTGTGGCTGTGCTGCTGCAGGTGTCTCAACACCAGCGGGCGCCTGATCCTGGCTGGGCGGCGCCGCCTCGGCCGGCGCCACCTCAGGCTGCTGCGCGCTGCTGTCTGCTGCAGCAGCCGCCGGTGCGCCACCAGCAGCTGCAGGCACCTGAGCGATGGCGGCCGGAGCCACGGCCGCCTGCTGTGCAGCAGCTGCTGCGCCGGCGGTCGGCGATGCCACCTGCGCATAGGCCGCCGGGGCATCGCGCTGCTCCGGCGGCAGCACCCAGCGGGAGGGGCTGTCGCGCGCCCGCAGCGCCAGCCCTGTAGCCGCCAGCTCGGTGGTGGCCGACCCGCGCATCGCGTCCATGATGATCGACAGGTCCGGCGTCAGCATGCGCACGCGGTTGAAGCCCGCGATCACCTGCACAAGGCAGCGCAGCAGCAGTGTCAGCGCTCGATCGGCAACGATCACGCTCGATTAGTGGAACACAGCGCTGCCGGCAGGCAGCTGAGTGGCAAGCCGCAGCTGGAGACTGGTCACTGCAGGCTGCGTGGGCACGCACCGCGAGGGGTATCCAGCCGCCGTCGTCCATCTTGCGCCGCAGGAACAGGTCCTTCACCAGGTTGTCGACGCTGAAGTAGTAGTCGATCTGGCGGCGCACGGCGTCCAGCAGCTGGCCGTGGGACACCACGGGGCCCGGGGCGCCGACCGCCGGCATGCTGTACGCGGCCGGGGGGTAGTACATGGGCGACACCATGGGGTAGAACATCTGCGGCAGCATCTGCGCCGCCGCCGCCTGCTGCTGCGCAACCTGCACCGCGGCGGCCGCCTGCACCTGCGCCGCCTGCTGCTGCTGGTGGTGGCGGTGCTGCTGCTGCGGCTGCTGGCCCAGCGGCAGCGGCTGGCCGCCGGGGAACTGCCCCTGGCTGCCGCGGGCGGTCCCGCGGTCGCCGTTGCCGTTCCTGCCACGGCCGCCGCGGCCCCGGCCGCTGGGGCCGCCGCCGCTGCCGCCCCCGCCGGCATGCCAGCTGCCGGCGTCAGCGCCCTGGCCGCCGCCGCCGCCGCGCTTGCCGCCGCGATTCCGGCTGCCGCTGCCGCTGCCGTTGCCCTCGCGTGCGCTGCCGGGCTGCCGCTGCTGCCCGGGCCGGTCGCCGGACGTCACCCGCAGCGAGTCTGGGCCCTGCTGCGCCTGCATTGTGCCCGGGTCCGACAGGGGGCGCCCGATGCCGGGCGCCGTGCGGGGGGCCGTTGCAATGACGGGGGGTGCATGGCTGGGCGCACCGCCAGCCCCGCCGCTGCTGCTGCGCACGCTCGCACTGGGCGGTTCATCCTGCCGCCGCTCTGTGCGCTTGTCGCTGGAGGTCCTTGCTGTCGATGGCGCAGCAGCCGCCTGCATCCGCAACACATTGCATTGCATGTTAGTCGGATGTGCAGATGCATGCTGGCCGCCTCCGCACAAACATGGACATGGCAGCAAGAATGTAGCCTATGCGTCACACATCATGTCAGGCGCTATGCACTTTGACGATACTGGCTGATGCTCCAGTGAGTACCTCATCACTGGCAGCGGATGCAGGCGGCGACGGCACAGCGCCCCGCTTGCGGGGCTGCACCGCGGCATCCCCGAGGGACGGCCAGGCTTGCGTGGCACCAGCCGCACCGCCCAGCGGCGCAGGAGACTGCCGCATAGGCTGCAAGCACGAGCTCTGACTTCAGGGCAGGCAAGCAGCGGGTTCACCCGGTATGACTGCAGTTGAGGGTGGTACACATCGACACGCAGTCGCATTCCACACAAGAGCACCTGGCGCCACGCTGGCTTGCTCGGCGCCGCCTGCTGCGCCTGCTGCTGTGGCTGCTGCGCCGGCGGCTGCTGCTGCTGCTGTTCACTACTCTGCCCTCCTGCAGCGGACTTGGGCACAGACGAGGGTGTGGGCTCTGCAGCCGCCGCCCCCCCCTCCGATGCTGACTGGGAGCGTTGAGTGACCAGCCGCTCGGCGCCAGACGCCGGCTCTGCAGAGGCGTCGGCAGACTTGCGGCTGCCATCTGACGACGCCGCGCCCTGACTCTGCTGCTGCGGACGTCTCGCCGTGCCGCTGGCCGGGGCAGCGCCCCCAGAGCGCCCGCTGCCAAAGCTGGCATTGCTGGCGGCTGACACAGGGCTGCCGCCCTGCACTGACGTGTCCCTGGCCCCCGTCGACTTGACGACGCTCGCCCATTGAGACGTCAGCGGCTTTGGAGCCGGCGCCTGCTGTGCCACAGGCTGCAGGACAGACAGGCGCGCGCTGTGTCAGCTAGCCGGCGCTAAAAGGACGTCTCGTCAACGTACCGACACTTTCAGTGAAGCGACATCTGATGCAACTGGCTCATAGCAGAGGCCGCACTGCATTCCGAAAGCTGTCCCGCGGAGGCCCATGTTGCGACGGCTTGCATCTGTGCATTCCTGGCAGCTCCACCGTCCCGCAAAGGAACCTAGTGCGACTTGCGGCAGCACCGCTTACGCACCTTTCCGGCGACATCTGCGTCCTTTTGAGTCTGGGCAGCCGCCTGCGCGCCGTTCGAGCCCTCGGCTGCACCGTTTCCCACGGTTGGCGCCTCGGCTGGAGGCTGCCGCTCCGTCTCCGGTGAGGCCTTCACCGCCTCCGACATAGTCAGCTGGATCGACGGCTCAGCGCGGAGGCCGGGTCCCGCTTTCACTCCGACCGCATACCGAGCAGATGTCGGCTGCTCGTTCAGGTCCCTCGAGGCTGCTTTCACGATCGCATGAAGGCCTGCGAACGCCCTGGATCGGCTTCGGACACCGTTATGCTTCGAAGATCCACGTTCGACAGGGTCGAAGCGTGCTGCAAAGAGGCCGCGCCCAGTCTCTCATCCAGCAACATGATCGCCGTCCAGGCGTGCCAAGAAGGGTATAGGCGCGGTCACGCCAGTCATGCAGATTCGATAGGGCACCATCGGCCAAAAGGCCCCGACAGACAAGCGGGTTGAGAGGTGGGATGCATGGCGAGTCTCTGCTGCATCCGGCTCGCCCTAACAACGTCTCGTCGTCTCCGTGTCCAGCAAAGCAAGCGGCATCAAAGCAACCGCACGCGCTGCACAAACATATGCATCACGCCACCAGCACCAGAACAAACAGGCCGGCAAGAGTGCACATTCTGCTCGCTGTCCTTGCTGCAGCCCCCTTGCTGCAGACCGGCCAGCTGAGCATCACCATGTCCCCAGCTTGACTGGTGGGGAAGCTCAAAACACGGCGGCATCGCCCAGCTCCTGGCCGGCCAAGCCCTCCTTCACCGCCTTGTCGAAGAACGCCTCGAGCGTGTCGCGACCGTACGATGGTGTGGCATCCGCATCGTATGCCTGCGACCCCTCGTCCCATACCAGCATGCTCTCTGTAGCGTAGTACTTGCCGATCCGGCCGAACTCTGCTGACTCCTGCGTTTTATTCCATAATGCAGAAGTTAACATTGCTATACCAGTCAGGAACATGCAAGCGCGGTCCAACAAGTGTTCCCAATAAGAAAGCCAGCCACCCTTCACTTCGAAGATGCCGTACAGAAGCACACTCATCGACTGCATGCAGCAGCCACCTACACATGAGAAGGGGAAGATTCAGCGGATCGCACCCCGACAGGTGGGATAACCTTGCCGATGAGCTCCATGGCGCCAATGATGAAGTCCATCAGGGCAACGGGCACACTGAAAAACTTGGGGTCCCGCCCCGTGATGCGGAACAGCATCTCTGCCTGCTCCTTTGCTGTGTACGCCTTGCCGGGGCCTGCTCGAACGCCGATGCGACACAGCTTGGGCGGTGGCTCCGAGAGCGCTCACTAGCAATGCTTGAGATCACGAAGCGCCTGTGCTGACATCGACTGCGTAATGCTCAAGTTGGGTGTCTGCACGCACCACCAATCGGTAGGACTTTGTTGATGCGGTCTTCCTTCTGCACGCAGTCCACGATGAAGGCAGCCAGGTCCGACTCGCTGATGGGCTTGCACGCCGCCAGCGTGCCATCGCCGAACATGACATACGGCTTGCCATCCTTCACCAGCTGCACCTGCAGTGCAGCATACAATGGTGGTTCATGTCAGTGGCGTACATGACCCACCCGTTGTCGGATGAACATGCTCCTGGACCCGCCCGGGGCCCATGGACAACATGCATCCCACCTGGCCAGCAAGGGATTTGAAGAATGCCGTCGGTCGTACAATGCTGTAGGAGATGTCACCGGCTTCCTGCAAATCGAGCCATCAATGATTTTGCAGTGACGATAGGGACGTTCAGCTTGCATGCTTTTGATTTGCAACATGCAGAGTGTGTCTATGCCGGAGGCAATCGCCCCTGCCGACTGCAGATGCATGCACCCCTTACCTGCAGCGCGGCCTCAAACTTCAGCTTTGCACGCTGGAACTCCAGCAGCGGCTTCTGGACGCAGATGGCTGATAGCAGCACAAAGTGCTTGACGCCTGCCGCACGCGCCGCCTCCAGCGTGTTCATGGTCGCCTGATAGTCTATGTCCCAAGAATCTTTCTGCATCGCAGACAGACAAGCCATGGTCAAGGCTACTCCCAGCGTTGCCATGACTGCCATACACCCGTACAGGCACCAGGCCACTCGGTTGATGCAGGCAACATTTGATCACCTTGCCGCCTGTGCGGCTGGCCAGGCAGGACACCACCACGTCAACCGGCTCGCTGAAGGCTGTTGCCGCCAGCTTGCTGGGATCTGAAACATCGCCAAAGCGCACGTCTGCGCCCTCCAGCTCCTAGGAAGAGAACGGTCGGAAACCGATTGTGTCCGTTGTAGTCGAAAAGTTTGACGTCGTCACAGTATGAGGCGCAGCTAGCGTGGGACATGCCGGACCTTTCGGGTGTCCTCTGGCCCAGACTTGCCCTTGATGCCGCTGCGCTCGCGCGCAAGTGCGACAGTGTTGTACCCACGCTTCACGAGCTCCCGGGTCACGTACTTGCCGATGTAGCCGGTCGGGCCGACAACCAGAACTCGGACGTCTTTGGGATCCTTTTGCCGCCAGTCTTCCCCAGATGCAGCTACTGCTGGTGCGGCCTGTAGCTGCTGAAGACGCACCCGCCGCATGCGCTGCACGACCTCCTGGCCCTGTTGCATCACATCGCATGTGCTGGTTCAGGAATTCTTTGATTCGATGGCTGCGTGCATGCCGCTCTTGGCGCTCATCAGCAATTTCTCTCGCATCAACGTGATGTGCAGCATCAAACCTGCACAAAACTTCTGCTTTGATGATGCAGTGGCGTGTGTCCGCTGCATGCTGCTCCATTCTGGCTGCCTTGCCTGGCAGTGACTGGCTGCTGTGCAAGACACCTTCTGCACTCAATTTTGCAAACTGTGCTGCTGGCGCTGCTGGCACGCATGGCTGCGTTCATTGCGTTTCAGTCGGTTGCACTGCTGCACAGACGTGATCTATGAACAACTGTGTGATGCACAAGTGCACCTGCATTGCTTATCTTCTGTATCCAGTGGTCATGCTGACGTCGGTCCACCTTGGCAACCCTGAACGGTACAATCACACCGAGCGCCTGCCTCTGTGCAAGGCGCCGCGGATCGGCCATTGTACAGCTGGAAAACACTAGGCTGTGCGTCAATCGATGCTACTTTGCGCTTGGTGTGGCGTCAAGCCAGTTCAGTGTCCAAGTTGCATTTGAACGGTGCATGATTGGAGGCATATTCAAGGTCCCGGTCAAGGCTGATCAAGCAGGCGAAGTTCTGAGTGATATACCAACTCGAGTGGTGATTCATCAGCGGCTGCTTCTTACAACAACACAACATGCACGGGCGGTTGTTCCTGTTAGAGGGCACGATCTCCGACATGTTGGATGTAGCATTGGGACCAAATTGGCAGCACCGGCAATAAGCTATGAGATCATCTGCATGACCGTTATGAGTGAGCAGGTCAGCCCGGCAGATGGTGTCAACGGCAGCAGCGTCCATATGTTACCGAATCCCGGCGCCATGGAAGTGCCGCGGCCATTCGGAGCAGGCGCTGGCCGGGCACATCAGGAGGCCCGTCAGCAGCTGCCAGTGGCAGTATACGAACATGCGGCTGTGCAGCACTCTGCAGCGACGGGGCCGCACCTGCGGGACACCCTCGGCTCGGTGTACTTCCTATTCTGCTGCATCCTCTTCGTGCTGGTGTTCCTTTCGCTGGGACGGACGAAGCTGCATTTCAGGTACTTTTCGTTGGCCCCCTTCAAGCAGTGCGAGCATGACCCGCACGCCGCGCAGCATTGCGCATCAGGGATGCTCGTGACGGCAGATGCTCCTGGCAAATGCCATGCATCTCACACGCAGCCGGACGCTGCGGCGCGGCATCTGGGCAGCGGCATCCACAGGGCTCCTCTTCTGGGCCATCAGCTTCCTGCAGGCGCTGGACTTCGGCTCGTCACTGTGGGACTTTGGCATGGTCGTCTGCGCAGGGGTGAGGCACTGGATGCACTGCAGTCTCCGCAGTGAGGCAGGAACTGTATGTGACTCATCACCCAACACGTTGTTTGCTCTTCGGGCGAGCCTCTGTGGCATTGTGCCGTGCAGATTGTCATTGCCTCCGTCCTTGAGGACCGGATCCAGCGGCGCTACTACATGGTGCCATTCTCGGCGCGCATCAAGCGTCCAAATGGTGGGCCTGTCAAGCCAGCCTGGCACATTAACGTTGATTTGGTGTGTGCAAACCAACACTGAAGCCCAGGTGATGAGTGTTCTTGCACGGTACATGCAGGCACGCCGGAGGGGATCGGCAAGGCGGACTACATCAGCACACTGATCAACCAGATCACCAGCGGGCTGGGGGCGACGGTGGGGCTGGCGCAGATGATCGCGCGCGCCATGAACGTCCGCGCCCGGCGGCTCGAGGCGCTGCACGACGTGAGCGGGCTCGCAGAACAGCTTGCGATGCTGACGCACATGACGCCACGTGGGCGTGGTAGCGTGCACGAAGCACAAGCTGTGGTTGGCTGAGCACGGAGTGCATCGGCAGGTTCGCAGCGGATGTGCTGCGATGCTGGCAGGTGCTGAACAGCGCGGATGAGGAGGAGCTGAACTTCATACTGTGCACCGTGAACTGCGCGGCGCTGGTGGAGGTCGCCAAGGTGGAGACCATGGACATGCTCACCGCCCCGGAGCACCGCCTGCACGAGCTCACCCTCGTGGCCAGGTGGGCGCTGTGCATGGTGTGTGATAACGTCGCTCGTCATGCACAGCGTCCTGAGTCGGATCGGCGGCTGATTGGGTGAACCAACAGGTAGCTTTGTGACCCACAGGGCTGCCCTGATGGATGGCCTGATGAAGGTCGGCATGCGCAACCGTCCGGAGCGCCAGCACTTCGCGCTCAACATCCTGCTGAACACCTACAGCTCGGACCTCACCACGCTGAAGGTAGGAGATCATGTGCAGAGGGTGGCTCCTGGGGATGTGCAATTCTGGTAGATGCACATGTCGATGCGCGCTTGTGGACATCAATGCATGTTTGCAGGGCATGATTGATGATGGCGGGGATTACCACATCACCTACAAGCTCTTCTACAACGACTTGCAAGGCCGCAACCAGGTGCTCAGACAACCCTGGCAGTGCTGCCATGGGTGTCGTAATGGTTCACATGGGGAACCTAAACCCATTCACCACGGGCATGGTGCTCGCCAGGTGGATGCGCTGCAGCATGTGGCAACAGAGGGGTGCCGAGCCCGTTTGGACTTCCAGCGCCGCAGCCCACACGACCAGACGCCGCACCCAGGTGCACCTTGCATTGCTGCTGGCCCAAGTTTGTCACCATCGAGCAAAACCCGCATGTTGCCTCCCCTATCGGGTTTGCATTCCTATGAAGCATCGAATTGCTGTCCTGGCATATGCAGGGGTGATGCTGAAGATAGTGTCGGATATCGACGACACGCTGATGAGCAGCGGCGGGTCGTTCCCAGCGGGCTGCGATCGCACATACCCGCGTCACTGCATCTACCCCGGCGTGCTCGCCTTTTACAGCGAAATGGACATCTGCCAAGCACTCCGAGTCCAGGTACTTAAAGCAAGCTGCATGTCTGCAAGGAAGAGGGTGCCCAGGGTCGTGCATGTGTCCATGTTGATAGGACATATCTCGTGTAGATCCAACGCAATGCTTCCCCGCATCACGCAGGCAGTGGAGGCGGACGCAGCAGACAACGAGACAGCAGATGGCGAGAGCCTCGCGGGTGGTTCAGACGGCGGCGACGCCTCCGGCAGCGAGAGCGTCATGGGTTCCTCCTACAGTGGCGGCTTTGGTGAGCAGTGGAGACAGTGCTTGACATGACACCTGACTCGTGCTTTTCGAGAGCTCACATCAACAGGAATAGCGCAGAATACGCATGCGCCTGACACCACATATGCCTGTTTGCTGTTCTTGCGCATGGCATTGTCCAATGTCTGCCACACCCAATGGCATGGCATCGACATTGCCATGCACACCTGAACTATGCTTACTGCTGGGAAGTTGGTCATGCAAGTTTGTGTTTCAGGCCCCGGCGGTGATGGCTGTAGCAGGCTTGTTGAGCTGCTTGAGCCTGGCCACCAGCAGCGCTTCGGCACGGAACCTTGCAGAAGAGTGCACCATGTGGCTGGGAACCAAAGCCCAGGCTGGCACCAGCAGTCCATGCGTCCCGCTGCAGGCACCAGCGGCTGGGCCAAGCCGTCCGGCCGTTTCAGCCTGCGCGGCAGCAGCTTCAGCCTGGGGCGCCGGCGGTCCAGCGCCTCGGCGGGGCGCTCCGGGCTGCTGGGCACAGCAGCCGGCGAGGACCTGGGCCTCAAGGACCTGCCCGACCGCAGCGACGTGGCCGAGGTGCTCAGCGGCGGCGCGAACTTCGGCAGCTCAGCCGACTCGGGTGGGCAGTGCACCGGAATCGTACGACAATACTGACAGCCGCATCACCCTGATGATGCCACCAGCCTAGGTGCACTGCTCCGACGCTCTACGCCCGGTTTGAGGGTCGACTGTAACCCTTCCGTTCCATTAAGAAACCGGCTGTGCGTGCAGATGACGAGGGCGGGCGGTCGGGGTTTAAGGAGACGCTGCGGGACGCGGCGGCGGGCGCCAGGGCGGTGGCCAACCTGGCCCGGCGGCTGGCTGGCAAGACCCTGGGCGCGCCGTTGGCGCACCTGTCGGTCATGCGCCCGCGCGCGGAGCACCTGCAGCCCGCCGTCCGCGGCGGCGAGTCCACAGAACCAGTCGAGGTGCGTGCGGCAATCAAGCACCAATTTTGGTATTGGTGTGTGCTGATATGTGCAGTCTGCTTGGCACCATGTGCGGCACTGGCCAGAGAACAGCGGTCAGACGTCGATTGTCTGGGGGCTGGCCTGCAGAAAGACGAGGAGAAGCGTCCGCACCAGGCGGGCTCCAACCTCGTCTTCCTCTCAGCACGCCCCGAGTCCTATGAGGTAGGAGCTAGAAGACCTGCGTGCGGCCTCGCTGAGTTGGGGCTGTGCAGCCAGCTTGCATGTCAGGGCTGATGTTCTAGGGAATTTCGGCTATAATTATCAGCATCGCTTGCAAACCCCGGGCAGGGCACCACGGAGGCGATGAGCTACAGCGCCATCTTCAGCCCCCTGATCCGGCGCAGCGAGCTGTACTGCAGCCCGGTGCTGCTGCTGGGCTCCATCTCCAGCGGGCCCCGCTCCCTGATGCACTACACCTTCGGGCTGAAGCCCAAGCACGGGTAAGGGTTTCAGAACATGACACGCGGCTGGACCCTGTTGCGTGCGGTAAGATGATGAGTCAGCGCCTTGCTGAGACTGCTGTGAACATGCTGGATGTACGCCATGCTTCTGCTGGCCCACAGCAGCATGGGAATGTTCAGGCGGTGCACAGCAGTCTCGCGCCGAACATAATCATGCATAGAGGTCAAACGTTCAGGTGGTCTCCTGCATCGACTGCGCTGTCAATCCCGGCAATTTAGCGCCTCCCATGCATGGTGCCCGAGCGGCTGCCTGTAAACTGTCGAGCCCAGAGTCTGCTACTTCACATGCGCCTGCCGCACATCATGGTGGACAGATAGCAGAGACCAAATAGAACCCTAGTCGCTTCGTTCCACAGGTTCGAGCTGCAGCAGACGAGCGCGGCGACCAGCTTCTACACCGCGCTGGCGGGCAAGAAGCTGGTGCGCTTCCAGGAGTTTGCCGCGCTGTACCCCGAGGCCGTCTTCGTGTTCGTGGGCGACAACGGCCAGGTGCGGGGGGCGCCCCAGCACCCCCGTCAAGTCACTGCAACGCCAGTACGGCGTCGGGGCACCTGGTGTTGAGCAAGGCCGCCCTGCATGCATGTGCTTCGTGTGCTGTTTGACAGGGTCAATGCAAGGTGTATGAGACTTGCGGTCCGACTGGTGCAGGGGGATGTGCTGGTGTCGGAGGCGCTGGCCACCATCTTCGCGCGCCAGGCGGAGCGCGATGGCAGCCCCAACCGCCTCGCCGCCTGCTTCATCCACGAGGTGGTTGCGGGGAGCACTGCTGGCGTGTGCCACCTGGCGACTGCCAGCTTGTTGGGGCAGACCTGCTCCGGCAAATGAGAAAACATGCGCTGACAGCGAGGCTGCATCCCACCCTGTGTGCAGAAAGATGTGCAGACATTCACGTGCTGGGCTGCATCGCAGGTGGCGCCGTCCACGCGGCTGGCGGTGTCCAGCCTGCGGCAGAAGCGGGGCGAGGAGGGGGCGCTGCGCTCCGCCTGGGCCCAGCGGCGCATCTACGCCCACGGCACCTTTGTCGGCATGGCTGTGCAGGCGACTTCCTCTGAGCTCCACACCGGCCATAATGCAGAGCCGTGCTTCGTCTCCCGGCCGGGTCGTCGTTCACCTGTTGGCGGGCACAGCATGCGCTGGCGAGCAGCCAAAAGCGAGCCATCTGGCCCGGTGGGCGTCAAAGCAGTGCCATGCTTATGGTCATGCGGTGGAGTGCAGGCATTCACGATGGGCCTGCTGGACAAGGTGGGGCTGCAGCACGTGGGCGTGGCGGCCTGCAAGGACCTGCGCTGGGCGCGCTGCCGGTGCGTGCAATGACTTCGGACCGTCTGTAGTGCAGTCAGCTTACCAGACAAATTGGCAGCTGTAGGTCGTGTGCCGCGTTGCCCACAAAATGTACACCCAACCTAACATGGCTGTCCACGTAGTGAGTGCTGTCTAAGATGCACAGGCTGAGCGGAGGTCGTGTCTGAGATAGGTGCGCCTCAAATGCAGGTATGCGATGGACACAGTGGACTGGGCAATGAACGCAGCGCAGATCAACCGCGACATCCGGCTGGCTAACGAGCACCTCCCGCCCGGCATGCAGGTCTGCCATGCCTTTGCTCCTAGACAGCTGCCACACAAACAGCAGGAACGCCACTGAGCTTCACTCCCCTTCGCTGACTGCTGGAAACAGCATCATGAAGCATTCGTGCCCAGAACAACCAAACAGCCAACAATGGCAGCCACTCCTGGCAGGTCAGCGCCATCGAGCTGCCGGCGTGTGAGCGGCCGTTCGCCTTCTCGCCGGAGCACATGCCGTCCAGCCCCGCCAGCGACGGCGTCCCCGCCAACGGCCCCTTTGCAGCGATGTCCGGCAGCCGGTGCGTTGGTGCCTCCAGCACTATGCTGCTTTGTGGGTCGTCTCTTTGGCTGTTGTACTTCATTGCAGCATCGCCATCCCTGCTGCTCTAGTTGTTGACAGGCTCGTGCCATGTTGGCTGGCACCTTGAGACCGCTGGAGGCATGCTGCAGCCCGGCCAGCCACAGGCAGCTGCACCCCGTCCACGCTTGCTACCAGTGCACGCTGAACACTTAATGTGGTGGCACGAACGTCCCGCAGGTCGCCGGTGGCGGGCAGCTCCCCGCGGGCTCTGGCCAAGGCGGGCGCCGCCAGCTTCAATGCCCTGCGCCAGCGCATGTCGGCGCCGCCCCTGCGCACGCCGCCCGCCTCCCCCGCCCGCCAGGTGGAGCCGCATCCCAATGACTCACAGAAAAGTCGCACTGAGCGGACCCGATTGCGCTATGTGTATCCTCTGCTGGCATCAAGTGTGGAGCTGCGCCTGCCCTGCTGAGGTCCTGTTGGTCTTGGGGATGGCTTTCGGACATGACCGTCCTGTGCAAAGTGTTTGTCCCGTCACCCTGACAGCACTGCCTGCGCGCTGCAGGCAGCACTGCATACAGACCTGTCGGACGGCTTCGGCAGCGGCAGCCTGCGGGCCGGGTCGACGCCCGCGCTCACCATGCAGGGCAGCGACCACAGCGGCGCAGGGCTTTACGGCTCCTCGCCCCCGCAGCGCGGCAGCTTCGCGCCCCCGCCAGGCAAGACCAGCGGTCTGCGGGTGCAGCACAGCGTGCTTGATGGCCAGCACGTTACCTGCAGCTGTAGTTCTGCACCCACAGCAATGAGATGTGACATCGCTGCGGTATGTGGAGCTGGCGCTGTGAGGTGGCTCCGAGCAGCAGTGCACATCCTGCATTACTGCATATGCTGCAGGGTCGCTGGGGCCGGGGGCGGGGCTGCCGCCGCTGAGCGCCGCGGTGCTGGAGCGCCATGGGCGCGGGGCGCTGGGGCTGCCGCCCATCGCGCCCCTGCTGCCCCACCCGCGCCCCGCCCGGGGCCCCGGCAGCGAGACGGACGGCAGCGAGGCCGCCTCGCACTCCCGGTGCTCGCCAAATGCTGGGATGTGCCCTTACCAATGCCTGCCGAATTGCTGTCACGTCCTTCTGTCGTTCTCCCGTGCATGGTTAAACTGCAATGCCCTTATTGAAGGCGGCCAGTGCTTGACTGCGTCGCTGCTGCTGGCTGCAGGGCCAGCCGGCCGCATGCAAACGGCGGCCTGCACCGGGCAGGCAGCACCAGCAGCGTCAACAGCGCCCCGCCGGCGGGGGCGCCGGCGCCGTTGGAACCCGCCAGGAGTGCGGGCAGCAAGCCACCTGGCGCAGCGCCGCCGCCAGTCGCATCCGCTACAGGGCTGGGCGCAGGGCTGTCGCCGGCGGCGCCCGCTGTGCCGTCCAGTGGCCCCTCCAAGGCCGCACCTGCAGAGAGCAACGTCCACCTGGCGCCAAACGTCCCTCAATAGGTCAGGGTCAAGTGCATCTGTCGGCTGTAGACAGCTTGGAAGAGGCTGGCGGAGTCGGGTGTTGTGAGTGTCTTCATTCAGACCCGCATTTGTACCAACAGCACCCGCTTGGCGGGTGAAAACTGCTCAGATTACTGCTGCTTTCCTCCTTCTAGGTGACGCTTGTTTGCCGATTGGTTGCAGATGCTCCGTCAGTTCGTAGTTGTATTTTTTTCGAGCCATCTCGAGAGTGGACAAGCACCTTGGCTAGATGTACATGCCTTACACTGAGCATGTCACAATGTAAGCCAAGTCTGAGGCGAAGAATATCATGTGACAACTTTGGTTGCAGCGTGCCTGCTAATACAGATGTAGCCTTCGTCAATATGCCCAACCGAAAGAATAGGAATGTTAGTCATGTCGTCGACAAACAACTGGCATCATATCGTGTTGGCAGCTGTTCTGCCTGAATGAATGGACCGCAGTCTGCATGCGTTGCTGCAGACTCGGCAGTGTTCGGGATGTCATCGTGGCATTGGCCTGCTAGTAGCTGTTGTCGCTTGAGGCGCAAGTCTCCAGAGTCAGCCTCAATGTCGGATATCTGCCTGGCGTCATTGGAGGCAGCAAGAGACTTCCTGGCCGACCTAGGCGATGATCTGGAGCTCCTCGCGGCGTTGTGCATGGAACTCGTCCTTATGCTTCTGGTACAGGTCTAGCAGCGCCTGCGACAGCCACCTCATAATTTATCGAGCATACTTGACAGACTAGAGTGTCTTGTACAGGGAACACAGGATGTGCACGCTGCTCTGGCACAATACAGTGTGCAGTAGCAGCAGTGCTTGTATCCAGACACATTGACGCAGGGAGCATGAAGCACATGCGTCAGACACCTTTTTATACTTCGCATGCAGCTCCTTGGCCGCTGCCTGGCCCTGTTCGCCAAACACATCGCCCTCGAACTTTGGCACCTGCAGCAGGACAGAGCTCTGGCTAATTTCAGCACCACGTTTGTCGCAGGGGCTGGCAATGCTGGTGCAAGACACCCTAGATTGCAGACAGTTTCGGGCAAACTTGTACGCCCGAGCCCATTCGTCACCTTGATGGGGGCGCCAATAACGGTGTTGATAGGCACCCTGTGCGGTCCTAGCCACGAGAAGTCAGGGCTGGTGATCCCTACGTGCTTCAGCCCCCAACTGCATGGAGATGAATCAGGGAGTGTGTTGCGTAAACTTGCCGAATCGTCAACTGCCTGCGGATGGTGCGCATGACTGTAAAAGTGCAACAGTTGGAGTGTCCACCCGTACGTGCATCACAGCGTGGGAGAAAGCAGAACTCACAGCTGGAACCTTCCGAAGGCAGTGTCGGGGCCCGCCACCTTGGCGTCAAACAGCTCGTTCTCCCCAAAGCTGATCACCGGGACGAGTGACGCACCTGCACGCCAGACAATGCACGGTGTGCCTCCTCAGCACAAATCTGCATGATGCTGGTGTGTGGTATACTGCACCATGGGGCATCAGAAAGTCAACAGACTGAAGCATGGTACTCCGCGCAGTCCCACCCGTCTCCATGGCAACACGAATGAAGCCCATGCGGCGGTCCAAAATGATGTTCAGCAGCCCCGGCTCGACGAACAGGCACTCTCGAGCGCCACCAATGGCCATTGCAATCGACCGCCCTGTACCCCTGACGTCAGACCAGCAGCTTGACTTACATGCGGCGAACTGCATCTGCACGACCTGTAGCCTTGCCTGCTGGTGTGCAATGACCCGTCACTCAAGCATGTTCAAATGTTGAATCAACCGTCGTGTCTGCGTCGGGTGCCTGTACTCAGCCTAGTGACTCACCCAGTCAGGATACGTTTGCAGGTGGCACGGCTGGTGTCGAGCATGCCGTGCAGCAGAATCCAGTCCCGCACAAACGGGTTCTTGAAGTGCAGCGGCAGGGTCAGGAAGTGCACATCAATGCCTGCAGGACAACCATCTCCAGCATGAGGGTGTCACAGTGCAACTGCCTCTGCCGATGTAGGGCATTCACAGTGTCATGGGCGCCACTGGTAGCGAAGGCTAAAGATATGCACATTCATGCCAGCATGAGCATGGTTCTGTAAGTACAATTCACAGGGCTCCCAGATTGAAGCTGTTCCCCAGACACAGCCCATGTTTTGGTTGCAGGTTGTAAGCCAGTCGACCTTTGATGCAAGTGGGTATGGAACGCCTTGCCTGGGTAAAGCTTCGAGAAGTCCAGGGCCTCAGTTGCGAAGGCCAGGAACAGCGAGGAGCAGAAGATGCCGTGGGGGTGCGCGCAGAAGATGTAGTTGCCATCCGGGTCCAGCTCGGCGGTTTTTACAATCTTTGCGGGGTAGAAGGACGCCGCATACCTCCAGACCGGCAACCTGCACATGTGTGTCCTGCCTCAATTTGATGACGGTCCGCAAGGGTTCGTGTTGATGGACCCTGACCTTCAGTGCGGCCCGGAAGCACCTTCAGCGTCGGCGTGCGTCGGGCGTCGGACAGGCGTAATACTGTCGAGTACTGCATATGCACGCTGCACCATGTCACAACACGTAGCCTGATGTGCTGCAGGGTCGACACCTCACCTCTTGAAAGGGTTCGGCCACTTGACGTCCTGGCAGGCTGTTCTGAGCGGGCCGAACCACGTCAGGTACAAGTATCTGCGTGAGTGCAGCAACCACATCGTTTTGCCTTGATCTCTGGGTGCTGTCTATCACTCGGCCGGGTTGCAATTTGAGCCAGGTATCTACATCAGAACTTCTGACAGTGCTCACATGACATAGGGCACCACTGTTAACCAGTTGAACAGGAAGACGGGAAGCAGAAACCAACCCCAGATGCCTGCATAGCATCCAGAGCACGTCATCGGGGCCACATCGAGTCAGCTTATCTCCAGGACCTGGCATGCGTGCAGATCAGGACCCTGTGCATTCAGGCACCACAGCGCATGTAGCAGTGTCCCGCACCCGACATGAATGTGATCATGTAGAATGTCACCGCCAGCCTCTCCAGCAACGCACGCGCCCCCATGATCTGCAGCATTCCACACCGTCTGTTCAATCACTGGGCACCCCAAAGCCACGCATGGGATGATGCAAATTGCTCCCCAGCGTCATGGTCGTGACCTGCAGTTGCAGATAGTGGTGTCCACTCTTCCACTGCATTCATGCAATACCTTGAGTTACACGCGCCAATACGCTGATCACTACCGGGAGCTAGGCCTACAGTACTGATGTGCTGTGCCGCGTGAGATGTCTATGATCATGCACAGCATCAAACGGCCATGGCCTGCGTCAGTGCTGCATCTGCATGGAGTCTTGGCACTTTCTGAAAGCTACTGCTTGTGCGGGCGCAACTGTACATCTGGCGGACGCTGCGACACATACTTGCTAGGCAGCAGGGGGTTTGACATTGGGGAGTGCAACATGTCATGTCTTGCACTCTTGAAGCGTCGCACATGAGGCTAGCATTGCAAGTACAAGTGCAGATAAGTGCGGTATCAGAAAACACAACCAACACGTGCTTCCATTCAAGGTTGCGTACGCCAATTATAGGTTGGTTGTACCCGATTAGTGCTGCAACACACTGCCTCGGAGACTGGGAAGCTTACGAAACAGCTTGTTTGTCCCTCTGGCTGACAAGTCGGACGAGGACCTGCTTTCACGTGATCCCGCCGGCACAGCTTCTGCTGGGCCGGGCTGTCTGAAGAGCCTTGCGCATCTGGATCACCGCACTGACAGCAGGAAGGCGGCACCAGCTGGCACATGCGGCGTCTGAACTCCACACCAGCGCCTGGGCCTGGCAGAATGTGAACATGTGGTTATAGCTGGGTGAAACGGACGCAAGTAGACGTCCGACCATTCGGCGTGGTCCCCGCCATGACGGTACAGCTCAATGACCAGCATTGCTGGGAACGTCACCGTCTGTACGCGAGGTGGTACATGCTATGTCCTGGCTACTCCGGCATCAGATGCATCAGATGCAGAGCCGTGGCTGCAGGTCCCGCACGCTCGCAAGTGGCGGGATCGGCAGCGCAGGCTCTCACGGCAGCGCTGGTTGCTTGTCGCCTTCATGCTGGTGCTTGCGGTGCTCGCCATCGCCAGGCGAGCTGCTTTATGATCAGTGATCAACGTCCCCGCCGAAGCTGAAGTGTGCTGCATGGTCCTGTGAGGATGTGTCTGCCAATTGCCAGTGTTGTGCACACATCAGGACACGGCTGCATCACATCAGGGGTCCAGATGATGTGGGCAACAGCGCCGCCGGCATGGCCACACCTGCTATCCACCCCGACTCCACGCTTGGCCTCATACACAGGCGGTGAGGCGCACGCTGAACGCAACCGCATGATCGATGCACTGGGTCGCCTGACTCACACTCACCTTCGTCCAGCTGTCATGGTCAGCACTTCCGCTGGACAGGTCGCTGCAGCAGCAGGCGCCGCCGGGCGCCACGCTGCACTGCTGGCGGCTGCATGTTGTGGTCGGCAACTCGACGGCACAGTCCCCAGGCTGGCAGCAGGCGCAGCTGGAGGTGGACGTGCGCCGTGTGCTGCAGCCGGTGGTGGTGGTGAGCCATGCGAGCGACACAGCCTGTCGCTTGCTGTGCAGCTGATGTGATTTGCTTCGAAATACATCGAGCATGGCAGCGGCTGTCGGCACATGGACCTCACCCAGCACCGGTGGTGGACTTGGCAGCGGTTCCGCGTGAAGCTTTCCCACGGCGGTGGCCTGCCACGCTGCAGGAGTGGCATGAGGGCCCGCACGCGGCGGCGCTGGCGGCGTTCTGGGGTGTGGAGCGCCTGCCCGGCGCAGTGCTAGTGCCGCCCTTCTGCCATGTGGGCAGCTGCGAGGTGCAGGCAACTATGCCGTTGCTGTGCTGTCAATAGGCTGTGACAACCCTGTAATGTGTGCACCATGTGCAACGTGTGTTTGTGGACATCACCAAGCAGTTGGGCGGCACAGGCATTGTGCTCTCTTTGCAGCCTCCAGAGGTGTGGCAGTCCTGGCAGCATGGCAGCGGCGGAACTACGCCCGGCAAGGCCCTCGCCAATTGGGTGGCGAAGACTGCCTCAGTGTACATTTGCCTGGCCAACGATGCCGGCGCGACTGTCACGTTCAGCCAGGCGCAGCCGTCAGACAGCAGGGATGGGGATAGCAGCAGGTCTGCAGCAGCTGGCCCAGGGCCACTGGGCGCCGGCAGCGCGCCGGTGCAGGCAGAGGAGGACGCTGCAGCGACGGAGCACAGGGCCATCGAGCCGAAGGGGCGCCAGTGGCTAAAGTCGTCACTCCAGGTGCCGCCCGTAAACAATGGGGAAAAAGGGGCATCCTGCCTTCATCCTGGTTGGCATCAGACATCGCCAGCCAGACAGGGCTACTGAGCCGTGCCGCAGCAAATGGCAGGAGAACCTCTCGATAGTATTTTCATGGTCTGCACCAGGCCACATGGACAGCAGTCCTGGACGATGGCAGTGCAGACCCCGGCACAGCACAGGTGCAAGACGGTGCTGCCCTTGAGTTTACCCCGAATTTTGCTGTCTCGACATGCCCTTGCCTCACGTTTGTTAGCGACCCTCACAGTGAAGTCTAATTACTGTGTGGGAAACACACTACCAGGTCCTGGCGCGGCATACGCTCCGAGGTGATGCGATGATGACGGTGCGGCGGCCGGGCGAATGCAATTTCTTTACTGACCCGGGCTGTGAGCTCGTGCGCCCCAACAAGCAGTTCACAGAGAAGCAGCAGCAGGTGCGCCGACTGACCAACCAGCTAGATTGTTGCATTGCAGGCGCTGGTCAGACTGTGTGAAAGGGCTGCTTGCTTGCCTTAAAGCTTCCGTGGCTGAGGGTGCACAGATGGCTGCAGGAGCGTGCAGCGGCGCAGACGGGGCGGCTGGAGGACATCCGGAACCAGAGCACCGCCATCAAGCATTACACGCAGGTTGGCTTCGAGAAGCGGCGCGCGCCAGCGGTGCTGTTTCACAGCTTGCACGCCTACTTCGAGGTGCGAGAATATGTGTGGTCCTTGCAAACTCGGGTGTCGAATGCGCCCTGTCTGCTGCACTCTATGAAACAGGTCTGTTGGTATGATTTTGTGGGCATGATTGGGTACAGACGCCAAATGCTTGCTCTTTCATGCTGAGCTGACAGACCACAGCAGGATCAGGTGATGGCAATGGAGACACGTGTGCCTCACTGCAGGCACATGCGGGGAACTACTCGAGGGAGGAGTGGGATGACGAAGACGTGTACGTGAACCACGAGGAGGCGCAGTTCCTGCTGGTATGTGGTCCCACACCAGCACATGCCCAGCTGCTGGACACCCCGCCTAGGGGGCTTGACGTTTTGCTAAGGACAGAGCGCTGCTGACAGTCACAGTATGCCGCGTGCAAACTGACCAACTTGGTGCCCGTCTCAATATGCAGGTAGACATCACGGAGCCAGGTCCTATGCGGCCGGCCATTTTCGACACGCTGCGGCCCATCATGCAGCTGTGGGCTGGCGGCATCAGTCTAGAGGCAAGCCAATCGTTGTTGCCCTGCAGCGTGTGCCGCTGCCACACGGGATGTGCTGCTGCCCGGGGCACCTGGCTTTGACTCATCAGCTGCGTCCACTGCAAGGCAGTTCATTGAGCGCCGGTACGTTGACCTTGATGCAGTCCACGGCCATCTACGGCATTCGGGTGTACACCCGGGGGTGCGTGCTGCGGGACCATGTGGATGTGCCGGAGACGCACCACATCTCAGCCATCATCAACATCGATCAGGTGATCCAATCACTGGTTACAGAACAGGCAAGTTCAGGTGCACTGCATGCAACATTTTGTCTGCGATATGCAAGTATAATGCTGAAAACACTACCCTTGGGGCTGGGTGGAACCCCAGACGGTGTCGACAAGTGCACCCTTGAAACCTGGATGCCGCCGCAGGATGTGGATGAGCCGTGGCCGCTGGAGGTGTTTGATCACGCTGGCAAGGCGCACCAAGCAGTGTTGCACCCTGGCGAAATGCTGCTGTATGAGGGCGCAACGTGTGCACACGGCCGGCCAGCGCCACTGAATGGCCGCTTCATGGCAAATGTCTTCGTCCATTTCATGGAGCGGACACAGACGGAAGCATAGGTCTAGTGCAGCACCTGCCCCATCTACCAAACGCACAAGTGCGTTGTACCTCTGTGATGCTGACCAACATGACTCGTGAACAGTTCTGCCTCAGATCCGCAACAGACAGTACCTAGTCAGCCTCTTGACAGGATCGTGAACGCTTGTCAGAATTTGATCCTGCGCAGTGATCGGCACGCCAGCTGGCATGTTTTCTTAGCAGGTTCGCGAACCCTGGCGGTGAAGTTGTGGAAATGTTGGTCTTAACACAGGCTTGCTTTGATTGCCATGCTTCATCTTCCAGGCGCATGCCTGCAATATCGCACGCCTTGGGCACTAGTCAAGTGCAGGAAAGAACCAATCGTACATGACCAACAATCGCTTCACCAAGCCTCTGAGCGGTACGGCCAAGAGGTCTCAAATCAAACAATAGTACTGCTGTTTGAGATCCAAGCTGTTCTGCTGATGCACGTCACAGCAGTGAAGTTTGCCTGTTACGACGCCAGCATAGGCGCGTTCCGCAGATTAGCTAGCTTTTCAACTGCTGCCACACGCTCTGACAGCCGGCGGACCTGCGAATCATGCAGGATCTCCAGCACCTGCACTTGAAGCGACCTGGTGAAGGTGCAGATGCTCTGCGTACTGCCGCACTTGAGCATTGACTGCTGCTACTGCGGACAATTGAACATATCATGGCCATGACACCAAATGTGTGATGTGCTAGAAATAAGCCAGCACAACGGTCGCAGATGCTGACCTGAGGTGTGCCATCGCCGCAGCCAGCCGACAGGCCAACGTCGATCCTGTGCACCCTGGCCTCGCAGGCGCTGTTGATCCCCTCGCGCTGTATCGTGTGGCCCACCACCTGCGGTCAGGATGTGACAAGCAGGAATGCGCAGTGCACAGCAAGCAGGGGCTGTATGACATGGCAAGGCGCCTAACACCTTTGACGTGTCCATGGCTGCAGCGTCACGGTGCAAAGCACGTGTGCGTGGCAGCAGGCAGGCACACTCCCCGGGCTGCGCGCACCATTCTGTGGGCACCCTGGATCATGCTGAGCGCCTCCTGCAGTGCATCGCAGTCGCACCGCCCCGGATCCTCCGCCGAGTAGTCCCTGGCCCACACCTGCAGGTTTGACGCCACACATGTGCGCAGTACTGTCAAGGGCCTTGCGATGTGGCCTGCGCACCCGAATGACGATGCGATTGTGCAACTGCAGGGTGCACCAGCCGGAACCGGATGCACTGCATCTGGGCCTTGCAGACCGCTCACCACTGCCTGCCGCCCATTGAGGAACTTGGGCATGTCGGTGCCCTTGCCCATCATCCACTCCCTCGTATCTCTACAGTCAGCACACCCAATGAGTTTCACACACCAAAAGTGTTGCCAATTGAGAAGGCGGCATCAGCACAATGCAGCAGCGACACATGGCAACAGCACGGGAACAGCATGGGGCGCACGTGTTCATGCGCTCCAGCCCGTAGCGGGCGTGCTCCGGCAGCACGCCAGCGTGGACAAACACTGTGCTGCCGACCTGGAGGACCACCTGCGTGTGTGACACCATGCACATGACGCAAGCATACCTTCGGGAACAGTGCGTGACGTTCCACTAAGACATGACCAGTCCCTGCCAACATCAGGGCACATGTGAGGCGTGCCTGGGCAGCCCGTGTGCCACAAGCTCGTGCATGTCCCTAGGTGCACAGCCACGCACCGGGTGGGGCGCGAGGAAGCGCTGGGTGATGGGCCCGCCGGGGCTGAGGGCCGCCCACCGCGCCGCGACCTTCCTGTTCTTGAGCGCCGGCATGTTGTGCTGATGCTCCGTGGGCAGGTCGCGCGCTGTGAAGGCCGGCGCTGGGTACCCGCACTTCTCCTGCCGACATGTGACAAGGTTGCACAGCAAGACTAGCTTTGGTCACTAAGCCAGCACCTTCTGCTCGGCGAGCAACGCTGGCAATATCAAAAGCCACAGGTGTATCATTTGGATGACGACCGCAACACATCTCAAATCACCAAGGGAAGAGGGAAGGCGACAGCACGGGCAGACTAACCCGGAGATTGGCGTCAAGCCGCGCAAGCGCATGCCATTCGAGGAACTCGGCCATTGCTGGTTGCGTGGCGTACGTGAAGCGGCCCGCGACATTCATCGTCTCGTGGTTGCCTGCAAGCAAGGAATCAAAATGGCGTGAACATAGCTTCGGCGAAGCATGCCAGAAGCTAGCAAGCATCGCCGTGTGCGGCTCGAATCAGAGTGACCTTTGGTGCCCTTCTTTCGCTGTGAGCTTCAGGCACGTTCCGGCAATGTAAATTCGCAAAGTACCATTCAGCACGTGCAGCGCGCCGCCTGCTGCCGCTGCCTCCCGCTCCAGGCGCTCCAGAAAGTACAGGATCTCGATCTCCTGGTTCCCACGGTCCAGCTGGTCGCCCACCTGCGCCAGCAAATATGCACGCAGGTGGGCGACCATCATGACTGGGACGAATGCACTGGAGTAGATGTTATGCAGGTCATGTGATATATCAGCTGCCGGCCTGCTGTGTCATCTGAAGGTGTGGCGTGCAAAGCAGCGCCAGCCGGCATGCGACATGCAACTGCACCTGCACTGCCGTTGTTGTGCCGCCGACCCAGCGGTCGTGCTCGTCGATGAGGCCGCCCAGCCGGAAGGCGCGGCGCGCCTTCTCCAGGTCGCCATGCAGGTCGCCAATGGCGATAATGCGGGGCACCGCCGGCAGGACGGTCCGCTGCGATGCCTGCAGGACAGTTACGAGAGATGGGCGATGCTTATGTCGAGGCTGCTTCACGGTACGCAACATCATTGCGTGACATCAGTGGCTTGCATGACGGGCCTCGGCGCACCTCCTGCTTGATGGGGTCCGCAAGCGCGGTGGACCTCAGCCTTGAGACGATGCTCGCCAGGATCTGCACAACAGCGCAGATGTATCACGGTGTATTGTATAGCTTGTGCTGGTTACCACAACTGGCAAAGCACGCCGTTTGAAGGCATGTGCATTTGGCAGTCTCAGAATGGTCGATGCAGATCAGGCCAGCGCACCCCGCTGCCTGACTGCTGGTCCACCATCGCACCACGTACTGGACGGTAAGCTCGGCCTGGATGATACTGCGTTATGGTGCCCGCAATCCCGCATGCGGTCGTCGCTCGAGTCGAGCTGAATGCACGCCCTGTGCTGCAAGTTCAGCTGCTGCATTTTGGCACTGTGGCTCGATCAGGGCAGTCACTTGGCAGTTGCAGCGGCACATCGTAGCAGCAGTTGCAGCACGACGAGCACAGGACAAGCGGCCTCGTGGTTTGTGATTGAGCATCGCACCTGGCGATTCCCTGTGTATAGACATGGCACGGCGGATGTTGCATGCCGCAGGATTCACGGGGTTGTGTGGAGCTGTTGGCTACTTTGCCACGGATGCACTTGAAACGGCGCTGCTGTACAGGACCAGCAGCAGGTGCCACATCAGCGTGATGATCGCCAGTAGTTGCTAGAGAAACTTGACTTGCGTCTTGCTATGACATGTACCCATGTGCAAGAGTCATATTGACTGTTCCAATGTATACATATTGCGGTGAACTGGGCGATAGGCTACTGCTGGAGCACGTGGACCAGGACGCTGACCTGCGGGAGCAGCTGGGGCCGCCGGTGCGCATCAGCAAGTGGTACAACGCCATGGTTGGCGTCCGTCCGGGCGGCATGGCGGCGGACTGCAGCCTGTCACTGAGCGGCACGCAGCGGGACGCAAACGCCACCATACAGGTGCAGTCTCGCAAGTCTGCCGCCTCTGCTCAGCACGCCATGCAAGCTGATGACAGCAGGCGTTGCCATCAACACAAAGCATTCACACAGGCATGATGCAGGATGAAAGCAGCTGTTGTGCATGTGGTGCTGAATGTACAGGCAGAGCGACTATAACTCTGGTGTTTGATCAGCGCCTGCTGGGTCACAGCAGCAGTGCACACTTGGTTACTGTTGGCGTGGCCTCCACTGCAGATGAGTCGCAGGCCATCACGACACCACAGCGTCCTGCTGTACCAGCTGTTGGGTCCTGCCGAATGGGATATCGTAGCCGTCAATGCAATGGTCGCAAAAGGTGAGACTGCGGATGGTGCACAGCTGAACGTGAGTCAAAGGACTACCGTATGTTGATGCGCCGCCAAGGGGCACTGCCACCACTTTAGTGTTTAATGTGCCGAGGGTCATTCTGTCAGCACAAACACCACTCGGATTGTGTATGCAATGCAACATGCAGGCACACCCAAGCAAAGACCGCCCAACGCTGTTTAAACGTTTGCGCACAAGTCCTGCATCTTCCAAGGCCTATCGCCTGCGGTGCGTCTGGGCTATAGCCTGCCAATTAATCCTCTCTGCCATTCTGTGCTTTCCTTGGCAACATGTTGCCATTTGCAATCGTCTGGGTCGCGTCGCGCAGCATGTGTTGCTTGTGCCTGGCGGCCTGCTGGCATCCTGCTGCAGAGTGGCGGTGGATCCCTAGTGCCCCCAGCATGCTTAGGTCAGCAGGCCTGAGCCAGCTCAAGTCACGGCTCTGGTGAGCTGGCGTGCGTGCTGCGGGGGAACACACATGTCCGAACGGGGAACCCAGGTTCCACGGGCAAAGCAGCCGTCCCTGCCACAAAACCGACGGCGCTTGCCGCTCAGCATCACTTCTGCACTTCCCTTGCTTTTGCAGCCTCTGCGATCGTGGTCCGGGCCCGCGTTCTTCGACCATCAATCGCTGCGACTTTCTGCACGACGGGCAACGTGCTGCGCTTGTGAGCAAGGTGCGTGCTGCGTTCCGTGCCCTTTGATCCAGGCGTACGCCGCAGCTTCGAAGCTCTCATCGTCCATGTAAAGCTTCAGGGCGCTGGGTCTGGCGTCGGCACCTGTTTCACAGTGCTGCTGCTGGAACTGCATGCATCCCATCTGGGCATGAGGTGCACTTATCACCGGTAGCTGTGGCAGGGTGCCTGCGTGTCTCAAACTCGCCTCATAGTAAATATCATTTCCATGAAGCATCGCTGGGGCAGAGTGCTTGCTTCACCAATGACCATTTGTAGCGAGTGTACTCGAGTGTGGAAGCTGACCATCCGCCAGGCGATGACTCTTAGTGTGCGCAGCCCCTGTCAACGGCATCAAAACGTCAGCATGCGTGGATCTTGATACGCGGTCCGCGAGCGCCTCGGCTGCGTGAGCTGCCACGGGCATGGCACATGCTGTGGTGGCATGCCACTCTGCCGCCTGTTGAAGTGAGTGGCTCGCCTGACTGCAGGCATCGCCGGGCATGGAGAACCCCGCCCAGCTCCTCACGCAAGTCGGCATCATGAACAAGGTACTGACTTGCAATCCAGCTTGACAGCAGCTTTTGCATGCAGGCGGGCCATCACACGGCCCCCTGGAATGGCATTGTCAAAGCAAAGCAATGTACTCTGATATCACCTCCTGTTGGTGGCAAACAGATCTCGACCGGCAACACCATCGTGGACCTGCTGCTGTGCATGCTGCTGCCGCTGCTCCTGCAGCGGGCTGCACCTTACCTTGACCAGGCTCGCCTCTGGTGGCAGGTGCCTCCCTTCAGCCTTCGAGGCAGGCTGGCTACCGGCAGCGCTGTCCTGTCCTGACCTAGCTGACGTTGCTACCCTGGCATCACGCATAGACGCTGTGCTAAGTATGCGATGTGTCATCTGTCCAGCTTCTGTGTCGCAGACTCGCACCAAGGGCAGCAGGAAGTACCAGCGTGAGATCACATACATGAAGAAGGACGGGTGGTACTATCGCGACGAGGACGAGGCCCCCAACAACCTGCTGCAGCAGGTAGTTGCGCGGCAGCATAGTGCGATTGCTACATGTGCAGGAGTCAAGCATGAACGCCCGGGCGAGACAGGGACGATAGCATCGTTGATCCTATCGTCTGACAAGATGTATCTTCGACTGCAGGCCATCATCGCATATCTGGGCACATTCCCGGACCTGTGCGCCCAGTATGCAGTGGCTTCCCTGGCTCTGGGCAAGGTGTGTCTGTCAGAGCTCAGTGTGGTCTGCCGGTCGTTGACTACAGCCTTGTTGTGGCCTTCCTTCATACTGTAACATGCATACATGCAATCCTCACAGAAGCCAGTCAGCGGGGAGAAGGACGTCGCGGCTGGCGCCTCTGACGACAGTTCGGAGGACAGCTATGACGATTATGCGTATGACACCTCCAGGTGAACTCCTGTAGTAGCTGGAGCGCAGCTGATGGCATGGACTCCCAGCACGTTGCATGAGAGGTCCTCTGCTGCGCCGGCGCGGGATGTGCAGTCACCCAGAGTGTCCGCCACTGGTGCCTGATGCTGTTGTTGCATTTCGTGCAGGCAGCTGAGGCAGTACCGGGTCAACACTGTGCCGCCCATCGGCACCTGGGTCGATCTGGTCGGGATCGCTGACGGCGTTGAGTTCATGCGGTGTGTTGGTGGGCTGATTTCCGGTTGGCATGCAGTGCGAATTGCATGACTGCACGTCGTGAATCCCCAGGTCTGATGCAGAGGTTTGACAGCATCCCTTCCCAGGTCGGAAAATGTGTTGGAGCGTGGTGATGGCAAGCGAAGCGACACCATCATCAGCTTCAACCTGCAGGTAGTCAATATGCCACTTTCGTTCGGCCCGTTGATGCTGCATGTCACAGAGCGCACGTTCTCCTTCCGATCTTCAGAGCATGTGTGTCAAGCAACTGGCACTCAGCAACGTGTGTCATGATGCAGTCATCCCGCAAGGACGGCCCTCAGCTGATTGATGCCTTCGTGGACACCGCCTATGAGTACTACAAGGTGCCTCCCCTCGTTGAGTGTCCCTTGTACGGCCTGAGCCCCAGTCGTTGGCTGCCACCACTGCATGCCATAGTGCACCCAGAGAAGGCGTTCAGAGAGCCTGGTATCGTGTTCCGACAGTGTGATGTGCTCGCCGTCAGGCGGCCCTGCAAGAGAAGAGCGAGAAGCTGCGGTACCTGTACTCACCCACACACAACGAGGGCAGCGACGACAGCCAGAAGGGCGTCGTGTACAAGCGGTGAGCAGCTGGGGCATGCTGATTGCACCATATCACAGACACGCAGCGTTGCTGTCAGTGTCATCGGTTTGACACAGCCACGCCACCACCCAAGGAACGTGTTGCACATCGTGTGCAGGTATCAGCTGAGCGACGAGAAGACGTTCGAGTCGCTGTTCCACCCGCAAAAGGATAGCCTGCTGCGCCTGGTGGACCATTTCGTGCAGAAGACCGGGTGCGCCAGCTTGGATTTAGCACATTTTGCTTGTTGTTCCCAGTGCACCTGCTGTGGTAAGCAGATGCAGATCAGCCGGCCGTCTTGATGTAGCGGCAGGCACATCAACCCAGTTTCTCATCAGCGTGCACAAAGTTGTTAGAATGTCTGTGTTGCCGCTGCAGGAAGTTCGCGATCCCGGGCTTCCAGCACAAGCTGGGCCTGCTGCTGCACGGCCCGCCCGGCACCGGCAAGACCAGCCTGGTCAAGGTATGTCGTGGGGCTGCTTGACGTGCTGTTGCTTCATGGCCGCAAGATGAATGCACAGCACCATGCGCAATGCAGTCACGCCTAGTCAAGCATTAGCACTCAAACCTGATCTTGCCATGCACACCGCAGGCGCTGGCGCACTACACGGACCGCAACATCATCTCGGTGCCGCTGTCGCAGATCAGCACCAACCAGCAGCTGCAGGACATCGTGTTCGACCAGTCCTTTAAGGTGCCTGTCGTGTTCTCAGCCTGCTGTATGTCATCCATGTGGCGGTGAAGACGGTCAGCCGTGGAGCAGTAGCAGCGTGTGCGAGTATGGTCTGGCTGCTTGCAGGTGGTGGGGGATGACCTGTCCTATGGCCTGCCGTTTGCTAAGACCATCTTCCTGCTGGAGGATGTCGACGCTGCTTGTGATGTCGTCAAGGTGCCTCCTCTGCCTGGTTATCCAACTGCACATGTTCCAAAGCCTTCCTGTGGATCGCAGTGTCCTCAGCAGCCTCGGCGCCCGCATCTCGAGTTCCTGATCCGTAGCAGGAGGGGACTTTCCAACAACAGGCTTGCCCAGCCTACCAACAAGTCTGAATGTGTCTGACCTCAGCTGAATCTGCACCGCAGCGGCGAGCCCCGGGGCCGGCGTCCCCAGCCCAGGTGGCGGCAGCGTCGGCAGCAGCGGCGGCCAACGCCGCCCGGAAGGCGCAGGCGCAGCGGCGGCGGCGCTCCGCCACCCCGCCCTCCGACGGCAGCGACAGCGAGGACAGCGGCCCACAGCGGCGGCGCCGGCAGCGGGGCAGCCCCGGCCGCGGCAGCGACAGCGACAGCAACGCGGTGTGTGCTACCTCGCATCTCCTTGCATTTGTACGTGAGCTTGCCTGCCCATCTGCAGATACAATCCGTTAGAAGACTGGGGCCGCGTACAATTCTGTGTGTCAATCGGCTTTGTGCCCAAGATGTTGCACAGCGTCAGCTGTGCTGGCTCGCAACGTGGCATGCATGTTTCCTGCAGCTCACGGTCGACGGGTCCGCCGTGCCCTTCGGCCCGGAGAAGAAGGGCGTCCTGGCCGGGTTTGGCGACCACCCGGACAAGCTGAACCTGGCGGGGCTGCTGAACGTGCTGGACGGCGTCGTCTGCTGCCCCAACCGTATTGTCGGTGAGCCCGTGTGCCCCGTGCCCACTGGCAGCTGACAGGCGCACAGGATGGACACTGACGTGGGTTGCATGGCTACTGGTGAACCTGCTGTTGCCCTGTTACTGGGGCGTCTGACGGCCGCCAGACGATTGCTGCAGCGGAGGCATCATGCACCCTGCAGTATTGAGAACGTCAACCAGACTGAGCCATGCGCTGCAGTGATGACGACGAACCACCTGGAGAAGCTGGACCCGGCGCTGGTGCGCCCCGGCCGCGTGTCGAAGGAGATTTACATGGTGCGGATTTGCTGCCTTTTACACAAGTCGCAGAGTCGCATGCATGTTGCCATCGGCATTACATGCATCACCTGTTCCGCCTTGTGTGACGCGCGCCTGGTGTCTCCCTATGTGGCTGCTGCTGTACCCACCCTCAGAGCGGGCCGACGGTGCTTGGTGCGTGTCGTGTAGGGTCAGCTGGTGCTGGAGCAGGCGCTGCAGATGGTGCAGCACTACTTCTGCTGCCTGTCGGGCGGGCAGCTCAGCGCGGAGGAGGTCGCCGCCTTCACCTCCGTGTTCCAGGTCTGCCTGCGTGCTGCCCATTACTAAATCGCCCTTCACCATTTACCCACCCTCCCAAGCCGAGGTCAAGCACTGCAGCATGCGGCCAGTTCCTTGCAATGCCAGGGTGCCAGGGGTGTACGGTAAATTGATGCCCTGCTTGTGCTGCGTTTGCAGGATGCCGCCATGTCCCCCGCCGAGCTTGAGATGCACTGCTGTGATGCCGACACGGTGCGTGCTGCCTGAGCCGCGTCACCTGTCTTGAATCACATCCAGATGGCTGCTGGCAGGCGCTCAGCGCCTTGCATCTGCATGCTGCCCGGCCTGTTGCACCTTGCGGATTGCCAAGGGCTTGTTGCTGGTGGCTCTTGTGCAGGTGGACGACCTGGTAGCTGCACTGAAGGCACGGGGGCCGGCATCATAGCGAGGCGCCATGGTTTTGCAGCTGTGAAGCTAGGCCTCCTGATCATTGTACTGCAAATGCAAGTTACGATGATCGAAAGCGCCACTGTATGGCAGCAGCTGCTGCAAGGAGCGATTGTTGTATGCCTTTACGTTTGTGGTTTCAGGACTTCTCAAACCGTCAATGTGTAGTTTGCTTGGTTTGATAGTGACGGGTGCGTTCATGTGACAGAAGTATGGTCGAAGTCTGGGAAAGTCATCAGGTTGCAAGGTGTGCAAGACATGTAACCAATAAGACTGTCTGCAGTGTGGGGAACTTGATGACATGGGAAGCAAGGAGATGGAGCACCAGGGTACAGTAGTGTATATCCAACCCACGCTCATTACAGCAACCTGATGTATCATGATCACTAAATGCAATATGATGGGACACGATGATGCGAATGCAATCTAGCTGGGTGGTCCGCTACATGAGTACTCTCCCCGAAGTGCTGCACTGCCTGGGGCAATAGCTCAAGCGCCTGTGGAGGCCCACACTGGGCCTGCCGGCACCCAGGCGCAGCACACAAACCCCCATGCAGCACCACAACAAGTGCGAGCATGGGTGTGCTGCGGCCACCGCTGCTGCAAACGCAGCGCAGCTGGAGGCACTGGTGTTGCGCCGGCTCAATCAAGACACAAACTGTTTGCTGCCCCAGGCGGTGGGGTTGACGCCAAAATTTCAGCCTGCGCCGGCTGCATGTGCAGCCGGCGGCGGCCGCCATCAAACCACGCACACCGAGCCGAACTTCGCAAAAGGACTGCCGACTATTGAGAGGATCCACCGCTACTCAAACTGAAACTGCTGCTGCTGCCACATGTGCCAAGCCATTACGCTCTGGCGAGTTCCCAAGAAAGAGCGCGACAAGCGATGTATGCTATGTGCATGCAAACCAGAAAAGCCAATGCGTTGTAGATGAAACCATTGGGGGCGAAAACCAGCAGGCTTTTCGTCAGAGGTCGCAGCAGCATGCGTGCCCCATCGCCAGAGGCGGGGGCTCGCAAGGATGTGCGCGCGCTCTGCAAAAAATACGGGAGGGGTCCCCTGGCGGCGGCTGGGCTGTCTGACCGTGCAACTGTCGTCTGACAGCAGCAAGGCCCAGCTGGGCTGCATAGACGATGCAAGCCATGCAGCTGCTGCCGGACGCCTGCTGAGCTCTCCGCTCGCAATCAATATGTGTAGGAAACGCTAGTGATAGCCGCGCTGCTGCTGCCGCTGCCGCTGCTGCAGCTGCGCCAGCTGCGAATGCCGCCATTGCTGCTGCCTTGACCGGCTGCCGCCAGTCGGCGGCTGTGCCTGGAGTAAGCGCGGCCACACTCCCAGCAAATGTGGCCTTCAAGCCCCAAAGGGCGGCTGCAGCAGCGGCTTCTGCGGCGGCGTGCAGCTCTCTGCCACCTGGGCAGCACTGATGCCGGCGTTTTGCTGGTGCTGACCATTGCTTGCTGCCTGAAACGAAGGAAGCGGCACCCCCAGCCGCCGTCCTGAAGGGACCGGCGTCTGGGCCGCTGTGCAAGGAGGCTGCTGTGCGCGGTGGGGGTAGCTACTGGCGCAGGCTGCGCCGCGGTGCAGACGCCAGCCTGCGACCTGCGCATGAATTGAGACGGATGTGATCACCATGACCATACGCGTTGTGTGGATGCAGGCAGCGCCAGGTGGGATGACCATTCGAACGCAGAGGTTGGGAGGCGCACCCTGAGTTGAGGGGCCGCCGCTGTCGTCACGGCACTGCCAGTAGAACTCGTTGACGTACACGCAGTTCCACTCCTGGCCGCCGCAGTCGATGCCCGGGTACTGCAGTGGGGAGGGGCACGAAGTCTCAGGGGACCTCAGACGCCTCTCAATTGACGCACCAGCACCGCAGCTCCCCAGTGTGCACACTTGTCACGGTGCAGCCTCAGCCAGGACGGGCTCGCACCATGCCGCCGGCGTCGCCGCACTGGTACCACGGCGGCAGCACCGCCTTGTCGGTCGCGCCCGACAGCGCGCCGCCGAACAGCTCGCGGTCGCCGGCGTCCTTCTCCGCCTTGATGGAGGACGCATCGGTGCGCGACACCGCCACCACGTCCGGCTCGGCCGTCGGCGCGGCGGTGGGCGCCGCGGTCGCGTCCTCGGCCAGCAGCTCCGGCTGCAGCCACGTGCAGACCACACTGTCAGGTGACAGCACCGCCGAAGAGTTGGGTGCAGGGTGGCTGGCAGCGGTCGGGCAGCCGGCTGTGCTGGGCCCTGTGCTTCGCTGCACCTCGGGTGGATCACAGGCAAGTCATGCAAGCCAAGGGCAATCATCGCTGGGATGCACTGCACCTGGGCTGTGGGCTCTGCCGTGGGCTCGGTCGTTGGCTCCGTTGTTGGCTCCGTGGTCGGCTCTGAAGGTAGGAGCACACACAATCTTTCTGACTGGTTGTGGGTTGGTGCAACATGCAGCCCACACTTGCACACAGTGATGGTGCTTGATCAGAAACCGCTCCGGACACAGCAGCGCAGCAGTGGCATGTTATGTGTATGCACCTGTGGTTGGCTCTGCTGTGGGCTCTGCGGTTGGCTCGGTGGTGGTCACGATGGCACGGGCCTCGGCGCTGGCATCTGATGTGAGCTCTGCACAAACAGGCACAGCCCATGAGGCCTTGCGTTCTGAGGCAGCCAACTGCACTGTAGGCACTGTGGTAGCCTCAGTCGAGCTGCCGTCTGGGCATCCGAATGTTACAGCAGTCAGAGCACACCAGAATCAGCTGCCAGCAGGCAAAGCTAGGAGGTGCGTGCATGTAGGCGACCGCTGCAAGCAGCTCCGCTGCGGAGCTGCTCCTCAGAGTGGGTGCGCACCTGAGGTGGGCTCGGCAGTCGGCTCGGTGGTGGGCTCAGCGGTCGGCGCTGAGGTGGGCTCAGCGGTCGGCGCTGATGTCGGCTCAGCGGTCGGCGCTGATGTCGGCTCGCTTGTGGGCTCTGCAGTGCAGCATTTCACAAGGTCATATGGGTGACGTGTCATGTGAGCGATGCAGTGGCCCTGGCGTCAGCAGTTGGTGAGCCGGCTTCGCTCGCACTCAATGGTCCGGGCATCAGCTGCCGGACCTGCGGTGGGTGCGGCGGTGGGTGCGGAGGTGGGCTCTGCGGTGGGCTCGGCGGTGGGCTCAACGGTGGGCTCCGGGGTGGGCGCCAGCAGCCGCGCCTCGCTGCTGGCGGGCTTTTGGACGTCCAGGTGGCGGGGCTCCGCCGCGCGCTGCACGGAGGTGGCCTCGGTGGACACGCCGCCGCCGCTGCTGCTTCCGCCGGTGGTGGGGTTGCCCAGGCTGGAGCAGCCGGCCTCGCCGAACTGCACGCCGCCAAAGCCGGCCTTCGTTGACTCGATGACATCGGTCACCTGCATGGTTGCACAAAGATCTTGAACCGGTGTGCTTTGACCATCCAGTTCAAATATGGTTTGGCCTGTCTTCAATACCATGCAAGGTCAAGCAAGGGCTTACATCAACGTAGTTAGGTCAACAGCTCGCCAGCACAGGGGCAAGCTGGAGCGCAGCGGCCCTGGGCCAGACACGCACCGCCTCGCCGCAGACGGGGGTGATGGTGATCTCCATGGGGAAGGTGTAGGCGCCCTGGCTGTTGTGGTACGCCCAGTTGTTGTTGGTGCTGCGGGTGAGCGCGACGCGGCGGCCCTCGATCACCACCGCCACATCAGCGACCGGCACCCGCGTGTTGGAGATGACCAGGTTGAAGTAGTAGGCGTCCGCGGCGGTGAAGGTGTAGTACAGCAGGCTGTCGCCCACCTGCGCAGGGGAGTAGGCAGTCCAAGCGTCAGGTCACCTGCGCCATGACACCGGCAGCGGCACGTTGTGCACGCCTTGCAATGTCAGCAGGTTGCGCATTGATATTGCAATGAAGGATGCAATGCTGTGCGTTCCACTGAATGCCGGCATTGGGTACCAGATGTCAAACGGCACCCACGTTGCAGGGGACGGCGTGCCACTCGACGGTCCAGATGCCGTCCCCGACGTCAAAGCTACGGGCGAGGTCCAGCGCGCCCTTCTTGCACTCCGGGCAGATGTTGTCCACCATGCCGTACTGCCAGTCGCTGGAGATCTTGCGCGCCTCCACGCCGATGCCGTCGCCTATTGCGGAAAAGTGGTCCCACCTTGCATCAGCGCCTCATGCTTACATACACGCACACGCCATGGGCATGGCAGCACCAGCATCGTGCAGCTCAGAGGCTCAATCACTCACCGGTGCCGCGGAACCAGATGCAGGTGCCGCAGGAGGCGGTGAGCTCGAACTGCGGGGCGTTGAGGGCGATGAAGGTGGTGGCCAGGCCGGTGCCGCCATCGGAGGCGCCCTTTGGTGCGCTGGACCAGGGCAGGCCGGTCGTGTCCGCAAAGTTGGTGCCGTAGGAGCAGGCGCCCTTGCTGTTCTGGCCAAAACCGTAGATGGTGCCCTGCGCGCAGGGGTGAGTCCGACATGTTGGCCCGACATATTCAGTCAATTTTGGGAGTGACGGTGTGTCCTTTAACCCTTTACCGGATGACTCATATTGGCAGCCTGGGAAGCCAGGCAGGTCAACGTGTGACTGCCGGCTGCACAGCACGACATAGCAGGGCGCTGATCGTGTGCCGCATGCCCATGTGCTAGTAGCTGTGTGAGGCATGTGACTCTGCAACAATGTCAGCGGGCCCGGTGTCAGCCAGGCAACAGTACAAGGGGGCAAGCCAGTACCCGACAATGTATGTCGGCCCGCAGACAGCGGCCGTGCAATATATCCGCTAGGCTTTCGTGCAATTGAGCAGAGGCGCACCGGTCCGGACTGCTCAGCAGAGGACATCGACTGCCAGTCGGCGAAGACTGATGCCGGGCACGCCACAGCCGCCACAGCGGCGACGGCGGCCAGCAGCCGCATCGCCCGCGTGCAAGTCATGTGTGAAGGTTTGTAGACGGCGGTGAGACGCCGGCGGCGGCCTGAGTGGGCGCGAGGCACCGCTTGCACCTTTTCACTGGAGGAGCTCCAGAACAGATGACCGTCGAATCGGCTGTTGTACTGAAACACCGCCTGCAGCGCAACACACAGCCAGACCTGGTCGGGTGCACCTGCTTCACTGTGCAAGATACTGCGATAAAAGCATCAGACATCGGCCCGGCGGCGGCTGCGGGCTGTTTCGGAGCAGCCGCCGAGCTGCAGATGGCGGGGTTTGGCTGCCCGTGCACGAAACACAACCACTTGAAGCCGAGTGGTACCAGGCCAGCGGATGCAGGACAGGACGACACACCGCAACAATCGACCGACTGAACCTTTCGCAGCCATCTTGGGGCCCAGGCGGGCCGGGGCGTCACCGTGACGCACAGGGCCGGGCATGCACTATTAGGCAACCTGGAAGTGCTTAAAGGCTGTCGCACAAAATGCCGGCCGGCACAACGCCGGCTTGACGGGGATCGAGACAGGCATCAGGTCCAGACAAGGCAGCTGGTGCAACCCTCGACGCCGGAATGAGAACAGCCGTGTCGCTTCGCGGGCTGACCTTTTCGACGCCTCTGCAGCCTGGCTGCGTGGATCGTGCGAGACGCAAGCCCGCTTGACACGCAGTGCGTCGGTTTGCGTCACAACCTACACTACTGAGCGCAGGCGGCTGGATAGGCGGCGTTTGCACCAGCTGTGTGGCGGCGTGGGCCGACCGAGTGGCCGGCTGGGTACAAAGTATATTTCCGCACGGCCACTCACCTGAATCACAGGTGCAGCGTGCCTCTGGCGTCTGATCCCACCAAATGCTGCCGCTGCGAGCCTCTGAGTGGCGTGTTGCACGGCGCTGAACCGACCTTTGCGACCTCCAGAGGTCCTCAGCACGTGCACGGACTGATCTTCCCGCTCAGTCAGTCCTGGGGCCACAGTCAGTCTGGCGGCTGGGGCGATGATGGGAACAAAGTGCTTACTAAATTTTGTCGGCGGGCCGCCGAAAAAGGGGTGCTGACAATGAAATGCAACATGCCAACGGCGACACTTGTGTGCACGGCCGTGCTCTCACATGTCGCCGCTCGCATGTTGACCATCATATGGGAATGCTGCGATTTGCTCAGCCCCTGTTCCAATTGGCACCCTGAAGCATCCAGCTCAGGGCCACCACTGTCCTTTGTGGCTAAGGCGGGGTTCTCGACATTGTCAGCAACCCTGACGTCGCCAGGTGGAGACACCGGCTGGCTGTCTGGGGTATAACCGTGTAGACTCGACGACCCCTGTCCTTTGTAACAGGCCAGGTAACACGTGGCTTCCTGTTTGGCCAGCTGAAGCGGTTGCAACCACAACCACCCTGCTGGTGGTCCTCTGGGGCCTGAGTCTGAGCAAGCGGACTGGGCCATCACGGCGTTGCTGCACAATGACAAGTTGCGCCCACGATAGGATGGTGCCTCCTTGGCCATGTGTTGCAGGTGTCACAGCAGCCTGACAGGTGACCTGAAAAGCGCATAAACGTAACAGCAAAGGGCCAGCTGTATGTTGACGAAGTCTGCTGTCACCTGAGCCTCCGGATGCAAACTGGTTGCTCAATCAATCGCGACACTACACTAGATGCACATCCGTCTGGCGGCGGCCTCTCCACTTAGCGTGCAGGCGTCACACGTCAAGGTCTCGGATGTCGCCGTGCGCCCCCGCTGGGACGACCCGCTTGCTGCGTCTTTGCCTGACGGCCCAGCGCTGCACAGCAGACAGTAGGGTATCAGTTCGGAGGCTCGGGCTGCACAATGTGCAGCTGCATGTGGAGCATGTCCAGTTTTAGAGCCCTTCTGCCCGCTCATGGTCTCGCCGGGGCAGTTCAGACACAGGCCAGGCTGGCTGCCAGCAGCTGGTTTCACCAGCAGTCCACAGTGGCCAGCGACAGAGGACGCCGCACCTGGGGCCAGCGGCCGCCGGCGCGCCGCCACAGCTTCCACGCCAGCCAGGCGACGATGCCGCAGGGCAGCAGCACGGGGCCCCACCGGTCCAGGTCCAGCACCGGGTTCCACACCGTCACCTCCCACCCGCGCACCAGCCACCGCCACCACTTGGCGTCGTACATCGAGCCGCCGCTCAGGTACAGCTTCGGGTACACCTGGAACCAAGACGCACAGGCACCGTTACACTTACAGATCTAGCTCTCTGGGAAAACAACTGGAGAGCATGTTCTGAGCATGCACAGATGCCACACATCTTCACACAGGCGTGGCCAGTCGCCGCCGCCGCTCTGCTATGCTCCAGTGCATTCTTATGCAAGTGGCCTTGCTTGCGAGTAAGGCAATCCAGCACCTGCAAAAATACGAAGCCGACCCAGCCGACGGTCTCCGCCAGGCTGATGCGGATGACAAAGCGGAACAGCAGGATGTCTGCCAATGTGAACACCACGAGGCCGTTGAACAGCTTGTCATTGTAGTCGCGCCGGAACCGCGCTTCCTCGCGTCGCCACGCCTGCTTGCACATGTCAACAATGCTGCCCGCAACCTTGCTGTGTCAGACTGTGCATCGTCCTCACATCAGATGGTGATGTACATTCACAGATGTGTCTGGCAATCCTGTCACGTCATTGAACCCTGCTGTGAAAGCCTTCGCACAGTTCACCTTTGCAAGGCGCTCTGCCTGTGTCTGCCTGCTGGGACCGACGCACTTCCGCTTGAAAGCCGCCTCACACCGCTGAAAGTGTGCCCTGCAGCCGCAAGGCATGTGCAGCATCACAGCTGGTACTGGAACCCGGCAGCACTGTCACTGCATATCCTTCTACATGAGCATGAGCCAACACCGTCACTGTGAGCGAGGGGGGCGCGGCGCACAGGAAGCGGCCGGTGGAGGGCAGCCGCATGCGCTGCTCCACCTCCAGCGCGTCCTCGCACCGCTGCTCCGCCGCCTCGCACACCAGCGTGCTACGGTACACGTTGGCCGTGCGCCGTGCCCTGCGGGCAACCGCCTCACAGTCTCAGCTCATACATTCATGAGCCCGTTTGTGTTGCATGGGTCCAGCAGGCGTGATCAGCAGCGTTGGAGCTGCCTGCAAGCTCAGGCTCTGCAGCGATGAAATCGCCCAATGGCACAAACGAAGGCAAACTGTGGTCAAGAAATGCAAAGCGCCTCACTCGTGCTCCTTCTCGATGGCGCCGGCCAGGGCGTCGCGCAGGGCGCCGGCGCCGGCGGTGCGGCTGCTGCCGAACTTCTCCCGCTCCCAGCGCGCTGAGGCGGCCGCCTCGGCCGCCTGGTGCGCCCGCTCCAGGGCTGCCTCGTCGACTGGCAGGGCCAGCTTGCCCATCTCCGCGGCATACGCTTCCCGGCACGAGAAGAGCAGCTGCGCGGTGCGGGGACACAGAGTCAATGGTGTGGATGCCAACCCCAGGGCCCTCTCTGACGGCAGCCGCTCTGACACATGGGTGGCGAAAAGCCAAGGGCATGCACGCAATGCTGAATACCCCCAGAAGGCGACCGTATCGCCATCACGGGCTCTGCCTTAACTGTCTTGATGTCATTGACGTAACAACATCATCAGCCCTTCCGAGGGGCTCACCTCCTTGTTGAAAAACTCCAGCATGGAGCCAGCCGAGGGGATCTCCCGAGAGTTCAGCGCCGTGACCATGCGCTCGATCAGTGTCGCAAGCCCCGCACCGGTCATCAGCTCTCCGCGCACCGCCTGCACATGTGGGGCGCCGAGATGGTCAGCACTGCACTGGGCGCTGCCGCGACGCACGTTGCTGGAGAGGCAGACTTGCATCGCGCTCCTTTTCCTTGCATGCAGTACTCGTCTGCTGCATAGCCTGATGGTGGATCTCGGCGCAGCCAGCTAGGAGCGGCTGGGGGGCCGCCCCACCTTGGGGTGCGCGAGGCCGGTGACCAGCTGCTGCAGGGCGGACCGCTGGCGGAGGTACTTGGGCTCCAGCGCCTCGTCGCCCAGCTGGCACAGCTTGGTGCGCTCCAGGTGGGGCTGCACCAGCCCGAAGGCGGTGCTGTTGCGCGCGATCAGCGCCAGCGACTGCCGGATGCGGTTCACCTGCGCCCAGCAGCGCAGCGGGTGTGGCGACCAGATGTCCCCGTGGTGCCGCCGTGTGTGCTGTGCATCAAGCGATATATATGCTGCCCCTTGCGCGTGCTGTTGCCACAGGGCTAGCAGCCTGGCAGCGAGAACACCCTGTTCTGACATGTTTTGACGTCCGTGACCTCGAGTCCTTCTGGTCTGCAGCATGGTTGTGAATCTACTGGGAGGAAGACAGTCGGATGCACCTGGTCGATGTCCCTGTCCCCGTGCGGGTTGGGCTGCTGCGCCAGTGCGTCCTTGACCATGGCGCCCACGGTCTTCCCCTGCAGGAAGTCGCGCTGTATGAGCCACAGCATGTTGCCTGCCTCCAGGCCGTTGCTGCTGCCGCCGCTGCTGCTGTCCTGCAGGCAGGGACGCAGCCGGTAGGTTTGGTGTTTTGTTTTTATCATCGGCAATCATCGCATGCTACGTGCCTGCCACACAGCCGTACTCGAAGGATTTCGTATACTGTCCATAGCTTTGGCGGATGCCCACCTGGCTGTCTGAGAAAAATGCATCGGCCAGCTCCACGGCGAAGGACAGCTTCTCCACGTCGCTCTCCCGCACCGTCTCCGGCAGATTGTACACCAGCACGCTGGCAATGACTGTGCTGAGCGCAAATATGCGGTCGTCGTACGCATCTGCTTTGCCGCTGGCCTCGAAACCCTCCGTGTCCATGTACAGAATCTGCACCCACAAGGCGAATGTTGGCCTGACACCACTGCCTCCAATTTGCAGGTTGCAGAAACCCTGCTGCATAGGGTCCATCGTGAAAGATGTGCAGGAACTGCGGCTCTGCAGAGGGTTTGGTGTAAGAACTTCGTCATCTGCATACCGAGGCTGTCTGGCCATGCACTTTGACAGGGCGCGGCTCGCCCCAGAACCACACGCCCTTGGTCTGTGTGTTGCGTGTGTGGCCGACCTCAAAGCCCTCATCTGCACGGTGAACAGGAGTCAAATGGCGTCTTCAGGCAGATGCCCCTGCTCGCAGGGACTTCCCACAGATGCAAAGCACACTCAAATGCCTGTGCGATCTAGCTGAATATGGACTCACTGCAGCCAACGCCTAGCAGCTGGTTAAGCAAGAAGCTCTTGCCCGAGCGATATGGGCCCTGCAATGGGGAGTGCAGCGTGATCAACAGTGAGCTCTACTGTTCTTCCATGTGGCTGTGATGCATCTTGTAGCATCAGCAGCAGGTCGCTACAGGTATCTCAGCTCACAATGACAACGACAGGCATGACTGGCCCCTGCATGTAAACAGCGAACACTTCATTCTCTTGTTGCACGATCATCAGAGGTGCTCTCTCTGTGCAAGTTGGTGCTATATATATCACTGTATGTGGGCCTGCAAAGGTCCGCCAGTGGCCGTACAGATAACAACCATCCCTACCTTGATGTTGCGAATGACATCCAGACCTTCTTTGTCTAGGTGCAGCTGGGTGTGGTCCGAGACAGGCCTGACAACCGCAAACCTGCATGAGCACCGTGTACCACACTTTGCATCCTGGATTTTGAACATGCTCGCGGTACCACATTACGAGCATGGTACGCTCTATTTCGATGGCCTTGTGAAGATGGATGCAGCCGGCACAAGCCGTGACAGCTTACGGTTTGCGCACTGCATCCGCTGTTGCATCTGGCGCCGTTGCAAATGGCAGCACAAAAAGGGCTGCCATCAAGGCAAGCAGCCGAATGCGTGCATTCAACGGCACCCTCGAGTGCGCCACTGCCCATCTGCCCATGGCAACGCACTGGCAGCGCTTCATGTGCAATGAATCGACCAACCTCTGCTAACAACATGGGCTCGACCAGTCGCAGATAGATCGCCAAAGCTTGCTGGGTGAACCAGTAAGCGTTCAGTATGCTGTATATCCTTATGCTATCATCAAACGCTCAATTGTGCACATGCTCTCTTCATGTTCAGGTGGCACCTGCATGCAGTACAATTTGTTTTGCACGGGCATTCTGAACCCTGAACGAACGTGGCCAGCAGCTGGCATATGAACCACCAAGCGGCAGAAGTCGTGGTCGAAGTAGTTCGGTGGACGTAACAAGCTCGGTTTGCGATCGGCGTAGCGTAGGGGGTCGTACTGTTTGCCCGGCATTCCTAGATTTGCTCAGGCGAGCACCGAGATCGGTCCTGAACATCCTCAACGCTGTTGTTTTAGATGTGGCAACATGTGGCTGCTGAAGCGTTGAGCATCTGTTTCAGAACTTGCAGTGTCGATTGGCAGCCAGAGACGGTGCAGAGACTCAGCACCAGCTCACGTGTGGTGCGCCGTGATCAGGCATGCAGCGCGCAACATGCAAACCGCGTGCATGCAAAGACAGCGCATGTGGGATCCGCGGCATGCTTCACATACACACCCGAGGCTGCCACAAAGCTGCAGTCTCCGGCCGCCAGGCGTACAGCAATTCAGGGTATTGCAATTCTGTGGCAGTGCGCCCCCATCGCCCGGCATGCCGCACAGCACAGGCAGCGAGTGAAGATCAGAGGGCATTATTTACTGTCCAGCACCCAAGATGGCCCGCTCACGGCAGTACTCGAGGAGGACATGGATGCAGAGCAGCCAGATGGCAAGACACCCCAGCATGGCAGCACTGCTGAGCATGGCATCATGCGGGACAGCAGTGAAGAGCATGCTTCGTCGCCAGCCCTGCTGGCGCTCGAAGCAGACCTTGCAGCAGCGCTTGAGGTTAACAGCCCGGCAGCAGCATACGACAGCTACACGCAGCTGTTGGAGGCGGGTGGCTTTCCCTCAGACATGGCCTGCGAACAGCTGCTGAAAGGCAAGTTCGCTGTACAGTTGTGCATGCATGTGCACACGACATTGTCCTGAGGATAGTTCCGGTACTCATGTACATGTCTGACTGTCTCTGCAATGCTGTGTGCAGCCCTTGCTGGCGCTGGCAAGTTCCAGTCTTGCTGGGCCGTGTATGTGGTGGCAATGCGGCGTGCCGTACCACTGCGCTACACCAGCTACTTGGCCGTCATGACAGCCGCCCTCAGAGTGAGTCTGCACCCCAAAGCGTGCAGCGCTGGAGGCGCATGCCGTGCTTCGAAGGCAGGGCTGCCTGCTCCACCATTGCTATCGTCAGCACAATCCTGCACATGTAAGACGCTGTCCATACTGCAGGCCGCTCGGTATGGCAACGCGCTGCGTGCCTTCGAGGACATCCAGGCCACCGGCATGCAGCCGAACGTGGTGACATACTGCAGCATCATCTCCGGGTTGGCGCGCAGCCGGCAGGAGGGCTTTGTGAAGTCTGCGCACAAGCTGTGGAGGGAGCTGCAGCGTTCGGGGCAGCATCTCGATGCAGCAGCCTACCGGACAGGTGAACCCTCCATCCGAGGAATGACCGTTCGACTGCAGGGCTTCATGCGTAGCATTATCTCTGCAAGTACCCTCAATGCTGCAAGTATGTGGCCATCACACTTCCCATCTATCCTCCAGCTGGACCAGTAGACATTGTTGCTGTGTGACCGTACAGGAATCAATGTGTGTGTGGAGACTGGTGACCTGCGGGCTGCTCAGCGCGTCGCAGCAGCGATGCGGGTACGATGCCCCTTGAGATCTAACATTGCCCCTGGTCTTGCAGGCTGTCTACATGCTCTTGTTGGCTTCCCGTACATCTACATACGCCCTGCCATATTGCTGGTCATGTTCACAGATGATGCAAATCGTGGCAGACGACAGGGCAGCTGCCCGACAATTGCAGTTTGCTGCTGTGGCGTGTTAGGCTGACAACATTGGCTGAGCATGCTCTGATTCACAACATATGCATTTCTTTATGCAGGAGATGGGCCACCCGCCGGATGCGCAGGCGTGGAACACCCTGATCAAGGGGTACGCGCGTGCAGGGGTGCTGACCATCCTCCCAGACCTCATCGCCGACATGCAGATGGAGGTAATATTGGTTGAAGACCCATCGCGATGTACTTCAAGGCTGGTTTGCCGGCTCATGGCCGCTCCTGAAGATGTTATTGCATGATGTGCTGTGGAGCAGCAAGCCTGCAGCCGCAAAACAATGGCATGCTTACGCGCAAGTTGGCTGATGCTGCAGGGCTTGCGCCTGAACAGAGTGAGCTACGCCACGCTGATAGAGGCGCATGCGTGCGCGGGGCAGCTGTTTGAGGCCAGCCAGTGGGCAGCTGCAGCAAACATTGCCGGCGTGCAACTCGATGTCTGGGCGTACACCGCCCTGCTCAAGGGCCGGCTCAAGGTGTAAAACCTTAAGTAATACCCAGGCACCCTGAAGCGCGTCAAGCTGCATATCATCATCAAAGGCTTGAGCATGAGCCATGTCATGCTCCATTATGCTCGGACCACGATCTGCAACGCAGGCGGGGGATGTGGCGGGTGCGAAGCAGGTGCTGGCGGACATGCGGGCCGCTGGTGTGCCGCCGAATGCCGTGACGTACACCATCATGATGGACCGCCTGGTGGCTAAAGATGACCTCAAGGTGCGTGCAGCACTCTGTGCTTCCTTTGAACGCCGCAGTACTTGTTGATCATGACTCGGCGACATTTTCTGTTCTGCCATGTTGCAAAGCAGTAAGGATGAACAGTTTCAACCACGCGGTGACATGCAAACCTGGGTGTCTTTGCACAGGGGGCCAGGGGTCTGCTGGAGCAGATGCAGGCAGAGGGGCAGCGCCCCACGCCCGTCACCTTCAACACCCTGCTGCGCGGCTACGCACGCCGGGGCCGCGCCGGGCGCCAGGTAAGGTTCCACCAGCAGTGAAACATTCTCAGTGGCATACACCGCTGATCTTGTCGGTGGACAACCAGAGTGGCCGGCAGTTGAGCCTTTAGATGCATGTCTGCCGCCGCCTGCCGTCAATAGCCAGGCTGTGGCGCTGGGTCGGCTGACTTGTCATCCCCAGAGTGCCGAGCGCATGGTGTGCCTTGCAGGGCGCGATGTGGGTGCTGAAGCGCATGACGGCGGCGGGCTGCGGGCCGGACGTCGACTCCGTCAACACGCTGATGAGCGCGGCGGTGGCGGACGACGACCCGGAGGCGGCGCTGGGGCTGTGGCGGCGGCTGCGGGAGCTGGGCCTGCAGCCCGACGGCCGCACGTACACAGCCCTCATCCAGGTGCAAAGTTACCAGTGTCCTGGTTCCTACTGGGCCCCACCCTGCACCAGCGTGGCTACCGGCCGCGACGATTCCGCCCTGCTGGACCTTACTTCGAACTTGTGTGGCGAAACCTGGCAGGCTACAGCAGCTGTGCGGCCACCACTTCTGCAATGTTTGCAAGTGTGTTGTCTGACCCAGCAGCGCAGATTATGAGAGATGAGCACGCTTACTCTCCTGCTTTAGGCGCATTCACAGCTGCGGAGCGTCGATGATGCGGCACGCGCGTTCCGGCAGCTGGAAGCGGATCGAAGGGCCTCAGTGGACGAGGCGGCGGTCTGCGCCTTCATCGCTGCCCTGGCTCGTGCCGGCCGGATGCAGGAAGCTGTCGGGCTTCTGCCACGCGCCAACGCCCTGGCCGCCGCCAAGCGTGCGTCGCATGACAACACTTACTAGCTGCTGATCTGCCGGCAAATGTGCTCTCATGCTGCCTGTGTCGCGGGTTTGGTGCACAAGGCGGGTGGTCATGCCATTCGGATGTGCCGGGCTTGCCGTCAATCTCGCCCCAAGTGCAGCCCAGGGCCTGCTGCTTGCAGCACCTGCAGCACGTGCAGCGAACATCGGTGCACGATCTGTGTTGCACATGGCGGCGGCTCGCTGCGCAGGCCGGCCGCCGCCGGTCGCGGCGCACGGCGCGGTGGTGGACGCGCACTGCCGGGCGGGGCGCCTGGACGCGGCGCTGGCCGCGGTGCAGCGGTTCGTGGACGCGGGCGGCGCCCCCGACGCGCGCATCTACGACCGCCTGGTGGACGCCGCGATGCGCGGCCGCGACTTCCAGCGCGCCCTGCAGGTGCCGCCCGCCTTGCTCAACTGCCCCAGCACCCTTCGTTTTGATGCTTGCACCCCCTCATACCTGCACCTGGTGGACGCTGTCGTGCAGCGCAGCCGCCACCCTATGCACGTTGCAGATGCCCATGCTGCTTTCTTGCTCGTCGAATACTGTAGCGCTGTGTCGCACGGATGCATCGTGAGGCAGCCTGACGGCAGCATCCCCCGCCTTGTGTGGTTTATGGCAGCTGGTTCTGCAGGTGCTGCGGGCAATGGAAGCGCGCGGCTTCGTGCTGAACAGGCAGCGGTACAAGGCGCTGTTCGCAGAGATTTGCCGGCGGGAGGAGGCTGCGCGGCGTGCTGGTGGCACTGGCCGGCCGTCAGGTGCGAGGCGCTGTGCTGCTGAGTATGACATCCGGCATGTCGTGTACTGGCCGCTTGTTGGGCTGAAGTCAGCCGTGCAGCTGCCACCGACACTGTGCAATGCTACAGTGCGAAGCTCTTCACAGCAGCACGCCAGCAATTGTTGGCACGGCGCCTTTGTGCCTCTGGCCTGACTGAACAAGTTGTGAGTGCAGGTAACGGTACAGTGGCACGGGGTTCAGGATCAGGTGGAGATGGCGAATCAGCGCCTACCAATGATCATCTTGAACGCATCAAGTGGCTTCTGGGGGTGCCGAACAACTATTACAGAGCTGATGCTGATTGATGGAGACATGTAACAATCGAACCATGGTGCATTGTTTGAATGAACTGGCTCGGTGTGCTGACATCCGCCCATGTGTCACAGTCCATGCGGCACCTGTACATATAAATTTCGTTGTCTCAGACATGATCAAGAGCATCAAATCACTAACAGCACAGGGCAGGCGCCGCCGAAACAGCCTGCAGCGGCGCGCACTCATCAAGTCATCATGACTGTACCCTGCCATTGGTTGGCGAAGGCGCGCCCTCAGAAGGCACGACCGTTTATGCACTTCCCAAAGTTGACGTAGCTGTGTAGTGAGATACCCACAGATCAACACGATGTCGTCCGCAGCGTTCGACAACTTGGCGAACAGCCTTCAGGAGGCAGGGCAGAAGGCTGCTGATGCTGTTCGGGACAACAGGGAGATCGCGGTCGGCGTCGGCGCAGCCGTTGCAGTCCTTGGAGCGTGGCGGCTATACAGCAGCGGCAGCGGCAAGTATCACCGCAAGCCGGGGGCCTTCGAGCTCAGTGGCGGCAGCATTGACCGCAAGCAGATCGACCACACCTTCAAAGATTACTCAGCGTCGTATGGCAAGGAGGCGGGCGCTGGCATCACAGACAGGCAGCGGACGACCGAGCTGGTGGGTTTTGGGCACAGTTGCCCGCAGGGCTCGGGGTGCTGGCACAGATCACACTGACGTTTCGATTTTGCAACCCCATTTTCAGTGCAGTGCTGAGACATAAGGTGCCTCTCAATGCTGGAACACGTACACAATGGATTGCATGATGCGCTGAAGCACCACCGGCATTCGAAAACATTGCTAGAGAGGCCTCTTTGTCTCATGCATGCCGCTCATGTGTGCAGGTGAACACCTTCTACAACCTGGTCACAGGTGAGGACGCAGAGCTGGTGCACTTCCTGCACGCTCATCGTGCACTTGTGGGGCCATAGCTACCCACGTAATCATAAATACGCGCCGCTGTCCTTCTGCGTGGCACAGACACCCTGGAACACCTGGTGACTGATTCAGACTCTGTCTTGCCCATGCAGACATCTACGAGTGGGGCTGGGGCACCTCCTTCCACTTCAGCCCGCTGCTGCCGGGCAAGAGCATCCCCGCCAGCGAGGCAGCGCACGAGGCGCGCATCGCAGCGCTGCTGGGCCTCAAGGTGGGCTGCCGTCGTGCGCACCAGCCGCTCGCACGTGTAAACGAAGCTCATTTGCACATGGCCATGCAGCAAGGCATGGCAGGTCCGGCAAAGGGTCACAGCCTACTGGGGCAAGCTGACTGCGAGAGGTGTCAAAAACACAAGCGCACCATGTGGCCATTGATGTGAGGCAGATGCCTGACATGCACATGTCCTCGTCATGCAGCGCGGCCAACGAGCGCTGGATGTGGGGTGCGGCGTGGGCGGCCCGATGCGCACGATCGCCTCCACCAGCGGCGCCAACGTCACAGGGCTCACAATCAACGACTACCAGGTCAAGCGCGCCAAGTACCACAACGAGAAGGTGAGCCAGCCCTGGCTGCACCGATGTGTGGCCATTTGTGTTGGCGCCTGCGGCGCATGCCAGAGCCGCACCGTGCTGACGACGGCGGTTGCGTGCGACGCCTCCCTCCCCCCAGACGTCCTGGCACACGATGAAGCCAAGCAACACCACAGCTGTATACACTAGTTTCAATGTGGGCGTGCATGCTGCAGCTGGGCCTCGCGGCGCTGTGCCAGCCGGTGGAGGGCAACTTCCTGAACATCCCCTTCGAGCCAGCCACCTTTGATGGCGCATACGCCATCGAGGCCACCTGCCATGCGGCCAAGGTAAGCAACCGCTGTCAATGCTGAATGCTCAATTGCATTTGGCAGATCCAATCGAGCCGATGCACTTTGGCCTGATGCAGCAGGCATTGCATCAGCCTTGGTTCCACTTGCAGATTGATAACAGACTGTGCAGCATTGTCAAGGTCAGCTGTCGTGACTGCAGCTGGAGGAGGTCTACGGCGAGGTGTACCGCGTGCTGAAGCCAGGCAGCTACTTTGTCAGCTACGAGTGGGTCGCGACGGAGAAGTTTGACCCCAACAACAAGGAGCACGTGCGGATCATGGACGAGATCAACTTCGGCAACGGCCTCCCGGTGCGCTGTCAGACACCTTGCGGGTGTGCATGTTCGTTTTGCTGCAGGCTGCGGGTCTCCCTTGCGTGAGAGGTTGTACAGGCAGCTGCAGGCCAGGGCAGCTGCAGCGGGTTGGCAAATGCATTGTGCTGCTCGCATGGGTTTTCCACGAATCGTCACATTCCCGTAACTTCTCGCTGCTGGTTGCGGCAGGAGATGCGGACGTACACACAGTGCGAGGATGCAGGCAAGGCCGTTGGCTTCGAGCTGGTGGAGAGCCGCGACCTTGCGGTTGCCAGCGAACCTTGCGGCCCCTGGTGCGTGTGGCTGCATCCGCACCCTGCATGCAGCCTCCTTGCCTCAAGTCGTGAAGACCCCACGCGCAGTCGTCCAGGATGTCAGCCAGATGCCTGCACCAATGCCACCACGTGCCTGGACACAGGTACAACCGGCTGAAGTACGGCATGTCAGGCCGCAGCATGCAGAAGATCAACCACATCATCGTCAGCATCGTCAGCTTCCTGCATGTGGCGCCCAAGGGCGTCAAGGAGGTGCGTCGACACAAAGTCGTGACCTGCAGCGCACCATCAAACAGCCTGTACCGCAGCAGAGACTGCCCACACTGCAACCGCCGTCGGCGCATGTCCTTGCTTGCATTTTTGCAAACCCGAGACGAATACGCTCCCGTACCCAGGTGCACGACATGCTGGTGCGGGTGGCAAACAGCCTGGTGGACGGCGGCGAGACGGGCGTCTTCTCCCCGATGCACCTGCTCATGTTCCGCAAGCCGCTGGAGGGCGAGGTGCGCGGCCAGCCGGTGTACAACATGCGTGGCCCGTCCTACGGAGCATGTGCATGGACTGCTTTGTGATATGTGATGGCAATTGCGGCGCATCTGGTGTTGAGCTCGGCAGGAGCGGCGCCGTAGCCTGTTACACACCGCAGTTCTGTGCGCCTTTCAGGGTGACAGCGACAAGTTCAGTGCGACGGCTGCCGCCTCCAGCACAGCAGACGCTGCCAAGTCGACAGCGAAGAAGGCTGCAGCGAAGGGCAAGCAGTAGCAGAAGCGCCAAATGGCGTGCGCGCTGCGGCGTGCATCCCAGTATCCAGAGTCTCACTGCGGTCGAGGCCCAGCAGCATGTCAAAACTGAAGGCATGGTGATGGCAGAATGGGAGACTGCCGAGACGCCAGTGTGTGTAAGTTGGCGGCACTGTTCGATGCTCTATACTGCTATGTGCGCAACAGCCCAGACAGTCAGTCGATTGCATCATTGCCAGGGTGCGCAGTCATTCTTCAGATTGTTTGTCAGTAGAACCTTTGTCCTGTTGATGCATTGGCGCAGATGAGTAGTGGGGCACCTCAGACATGACATACTCGTGACGAGCAATCGCAGTTGCGCAGGAGGACTCAAGCATGGATTTCACCAGTATCCCGCAGATCTGCAGTTGCGACGCTAGTCATGTGTACCGGATACACCCAGGTGCTTCACCTCTGTTTGTTGGCTAGCTGAAGTGCACAGCATGACACGTGACCGCAGCACGCACGTGCCCTGCGTCCGTCTTGTGCGCCAACATGCTGCCACAATGTACACTCCTAATCAAACAAGACCACAAGGCTCGGCACATGTGATCATCCAGGTAGAGGTCCTGCTTGTTTTGCGACGCACACTTTGCGCTGCACAACAATCAGTGCATCGCTCTGCACAACAATCAGTGCATCGCTCTGCACTGCTTTCGGCAAGCTGGTTCGCAGTGACTTGCCATCCAAGCATGATGCTGTAGACAACGGTCAGGATGCAGCAGAGGGTATGAACAGATCCAACGTCGCGGCAGATCTGCCACACAGCAACAAGCGCCGCAAGGTGACCGACAATGCAACAACACCAAGCGGTGCCAAACTCAGCGCCGACCCGCCAGCATTGGGCAGCAGGAGTAGCGTCAGCGAGGTTGCCGCAGGAAACACACCTGCAGCCGCCTCAGATGCACAGGCTGCAGCATGCAGGTCTGCTCGTGGACGCTCTGCACGCAGACCAACACTGTACCTGTTCTGCACGCCGGTTGTTGCTCACTTTCTCTCTTGAACACTGTCAGGCATTCCTGCATCGCAGGTCAGCAAGTCCGCCGCGTCAGACGCCAGCCGGGGCGGCGCAGGCGACGGCGCTGCAGCTGCTGGAGCAGGGCGTGTTCGGGCGTGCCCTGGCAGCCGCGTCCGCAGCGGGCAGGCTGCCGGGCGGCGGGGAGCTGGAGGCCCAGCTGGCGACGCTGCGCCTCATCTGCCGCCTCCACCTCGCGGGTCCCACCGCCACCTGCTGGCAGGTCGGCCACATGCTCTGATGTTTACGTAGTGGTTGTTGGCACCATGCTTGGCTGGAGCATCAGTGGAGCACTTGTGGCTGCTCAGCTCACAGCGTATAGCACGTGTCACCTGGCCGGCCAGCCAACCGGTCTGCCGCTGTACCTGCTGAATGGCACTGCTTCACCCCAACCGCAGATTCTTGGCTTGCCGGAGGGGGCGGCAGCGGAGGATGTCCGGCGGGCCTTTCGGCGCGGGGCGCAGCGGGTGCACCCCGACAAGTGCCGCCTGCCGCGCGCAGAGGCCGCATTCAAAACCCTGAAAGCCGCGGCTGAGCGCGCCACTGCGGCCGGCGGGTGAGTCAATGCTCGCTGGCGCGTCCTCGCGGCATGACACCCAACTTGCGCTGGAGTCATGCTGCCCACACACATGGTGCAGCTTTCAAGCAGGCACACATGCCAGCCTTGAGCCTGTTGGCAGACTGTGCCGCCTAGCCCCCACCGGTGCTGCATCGATGCCTTGCCATATGCGGCTGAGGTGCTGGCACATGATGTGTGGTTCACACCTGGTGCGCTTGCCTCTTGTGCAGGACCAGCAGCACAGCTGCACCAGATGCATCAGCTGATCTCGGTAGCTACGACAACGGCGGCGGCGGAGCAGCATGGTGGCAGGAGTGGGAGCCCTCGGCCGCAGAGGCGCGCCAGCAGCAGCAGCAGGCGCCGCAGAAGTCCAGGCCATGGCAGCCGCCAGCCGACTCTGATGCGCAGGTCCTCGCTTCACTCACGACCAAGGTGAGGGATACCTGATGGCATTGCCAGGTTGCAGTGGCAAGCCAAAACCCCCTGCAGCCTTGACGCGAATAGATACGCTGAGCTGTCACTACTATTTCCCTTGACAAAGGGGTATCGCTGGGTCACCATTGCGGGGGTTGAGCATCATGATGTGAGGTGCTCACGGCTGCTTTGTTTGCGCAGGCCTTGCGGGCAGAGGTGGTGCGGCGGCAGGGCGCAGTGCTCAGCCCCAAGGCCGGCTCGGAGGAGGCCGCCATGGACCCCTCAATACGGCAGGCGCGGCTCAGGTGTGCAAAGTGTCTCCGGATGTCTGCGTGATGCCCGTGCAACTCTGGAGACAACGGTGTTTGGGCAAGTGCGTCGCCTCTGTGCTCGGGATGCTGCAGCGGGTTTTGAATGGCTGGGTTCAGGTGCTTGTTACATGTGCTGCAGGGAGGCACGCAGCTTGCTGGCTGAGCGGCTCAAGGCAGAGGAGGAAGCCGTCTTTGCAGAGACGGCGGGTGGGTTCCAGAGGCAGCCGTCACCCTTGGCGGAGCATGGCATATGATTGCACGTCATTTCGAGCGCTGTAATCGCAACAAACAGGTGCTCGAGTTGTAGAGTTTTGTCAACGAGGGCCCTGAGCAGTTGGTTGCTGGCACCCTAAGAATCAGGATCTCACATTTGAGGGAGATAACAGCTGCAAAAGTGGTGACATCAGAGCACCTGAAGTCTGCGCTGTAAGAACAGCAGAACCACCACAAACGCATGACCTAAAACCGACCAAATGAACCGCCGCCAAAGCCGCCGCCGCCGCCACCACCCCGCCCGCGACCACGGAAGCCGCTGCCGCCACCGCCTGTGACTGCTGCATACTCCAACAGCTTGGGCGGCACCTGCATTGCAACAACACAACTTGCATCCGCGTGACACGCCAGGCAGTGACTGACAATGTGCTCGGTGCACATGAATGCTATTAAAAGGCAGTCGTCCTGTCAGCAGCGACGCGCCTGCTGCTGCGCCTCCTGCAGCACGCCGACGATCTGCTTTGCCAGGCGCGCATTGGCGTCGGTGAAGAAGCTGTAGGCCTTGCCCTTCTTGCCGGCGCGGGCGGTGCGGCCGATGCGGTGCACATAGTCCTCCGCGGTGCCGGGCATGTCGTAGTTGAACACGCACTTGATGTCCTTCACATCTGCACGCGGCAGAGTCCACAGCGCATGTTTGGGTCAATGTGGTCGGCATCAGCTGTTGTGCCGCTGCCGGGAAGCGTGCATGCTGCAGCAGGGGTCCGTCTGCTCACTTGAGAACAGGGGATGCTCAAAATGACTTGAGCACCCGCTGTTGGTTGCGACGCACTGCTGGCACAAGCGGACTTGGCCGGCAGTGCGTGGAGCCGGAAAAGGTGACGGGCCACATACCACAGCAGGCAGCTGCCAGGCGTGCACTTAGGAAAGGGACCCAGAATCACCTGGCACCCTTTACTGGGATGATGATGTCCCGCCACTCGGCGGAGCAATTGTCGGGCGTCATGTGTGCGGCGTCAAGGGTGCGGCTGGCGGTCAGGCTGCTGACCTTTCAGCCGCACACAGCTGCTGCATGTGCGAGGCCGCTGGTGGTGCACAGCAACAGGCAAAGCGGCAGAGCAGCTGTCGGCACAGGCATGCAAGCCCTGCCTGTCTCAGAGATGGCAGCTGTCGAGATGCTATGCATGCGATGAACAGCTGCCGTTGATTGCCAGATGGAACAGAACATGGCACAGAAGCCCTCCGTCAAAAGGCAAGGTCCGCAGGGATAGGAGGCCTTACCTAGTCCACGTGCTGCGACGTCTGTGGCTGTCATGATGGGGCTGGTGCCCTTTTTGAACTCCTGCATTGAATGCAGTGAACCGCTCGCATTACGTTGTTCCCTTCCATCAGAAGCTTAGCACAGTCAGCGGAGGCAGATCACACACGAGTTACAGCCAAGATGACACTGCTGACATTGATACATGTGGCATTCAAGCATGCACACACTGCATCACCATCACCATCATCATGTCCTGGCTGGCCCATGATGATGTCAGCACATGCACAGCGGCAACTCACCGCAAGCACCCAGTCTCGCTCCTGCTGACTCTTGTCGCCGTGGATGGACAGCGCTGGCCAGCCATCCTGCCGGAGCTGCCTTGTCAGCAGGTCGCAGCCCCGCTTCGTCTCACAGAAGATCTGCACCACAGCATGATGGGTAAGCCAACTCTGGAGTTCATCAGCACTCAGCATTCCTGCTAACTTTGGGCAGGTGTGCATGCTGTCCCTCAAACTTCTGCGATCAGGAAGCAAGCTTCGTGCACGGCTTATCAAGTCAACTGCATCGCATTAGCATGGTAGACTGTCGTCCGTCTCACACCACCAGGAAGCAGATACTTGCATTCTGCGATCAGCATACGTAACGTGGCTGCAGACTGCAAGCCTTGTGAAGGGGCTGGTACGGACCAGGAGGCGGGAGCCGTCCATTTCCTGCTCCAGCAGCTTGACCAGGGAGCGGTACTTGTCCAGCTCGCTCGGGAACTGGAACACCTGCTGGATCATGTGGTTCGCCTTCAGGTCCTCCGACCCGATGGTCACCTGCGCGCGCACGCGGCCACACTCAGGGTTCTGACTTGACACACACGGGCATGAAGGTGCGGGCAGGCACACAGCATGCACCAGGGACACATGACGGCAGACTGCCTCGGTCATGTCACGACAGACTGCTTTGCAGTGCATGGCAGAGACGACATGCGACTGTACTCTGCGACCAGTGCGGACACACCTGGTAGGGGTCCTTGAGGAAGTCGCGCGCAATGGCCTGCACATCCTTGGGCCACGTCGCGCTCCACAGCAGCGTCTGCCTGTCAGGTCGGATCTGCATGCGATGCAGTGATGGTCATCCTTCGGTTGCCTGCCGCCATGTCTCAGTCGTTCACGGCAGACGCTGTAGGGTGGCCGTGTAGCGGTCTGGCGCTCGGCCGGCGACAGCTGCCCCAAGCATGAAAGGTGCTTGCCCCCGACCCAGCCGGCCGTCACCTGGTTCACGATCTTGCGGATCTGGGGCTCGAAGCCCATGTCCAGCATGCGGTCGGCCTCGTCCAGCACCAGGTACGTGACGCGCTTCAGGTTGGTGACCCGGCTCTCCAGCATGTCGATCAGCCGCCCCGGCGTCGCGATCACGATCTCCACGCCTGCGCATCGACAAGAACTGCACTGTCAGAGACATCCCTGCGCTTCAACACCTTGGTCTTCCGCCGCAAAGCAAAGACATGCAGTACCAGGCAGGTTGGCGCGCACATCTGCTGTGTCCCCAGGAGCTCACATTGCACTGCTGTCCGCAAGCACTCTGTGCAAGAGCCAGCCCTACTGAGTTGCCCACCTCCGCGCAGGTCCCTGATCTGGGGCCCCTTGGGGGCGCCGCCGTACACGCAGGTGTGCTTGATGCGGCTGGTGGAGCCGAACTTGTGCGTCTCCTGCTGTATCTGCACCGCCAGCTCCCGCGTGGGCGCCAGGCAGAGCACGATTGGGCCATCGCCAGGTTCTGCGCCAAACCAACATGCACTAGCCAGCTGTGATGATTTTCGTCGACGCGGCATGTATGTGCTGCACTGCACAGGTCACAGCTGAACAGTTTAGCCAGCGGGCTGGCACCGTGGAACGTGCGAATGCAGCATGTTGCGAGCTTGCTGTCTGCCATAGGCGGTGTGTGCATCATTGAGGCAAGCCTCACCGAGGTACGGCTGCGCATTGATGTGCACCACTGCAGGCAGCAGGTACGCCAGTGTCTTCCCAGAGCCAGTCTCGGCGAGGCCAATCAGGTCACGCCCGAGCAGCGCCATGGGCCACCCCTGCGCCTGCATGCAAATAACATATCCGGTGTGCATGCTACTGCCTGCTACTATGATACGAAGCAGCGAGAACATCCAAACCCTAAATCCCCTTCAAGGTCTGGGATTGCACAGGCTCACCTGGATCGGGGTGGGCTCCTTGAAGCCAGCCTTGTAGACCTCTGTCAGTACATACTCTGTAACAGTATGGAAAGCACATCAGACGGATGACACTCTTGAGACAGGACACTGCTGCACCGTGCCTCTGTATGCGGCGACGCGACAGCTGAGCACCCAGCTGCCGCACGATGATGCACAGCCCCAGCACCTGGGAAGGAGGCCTCCTCAAAGGTGGTGCAGGGCTTCGGGACGCCGGCGCCCTGCACATGAATCTCCCGCAGCTTGCGGTACGTCTCCACGTCCGCGGGCGAGCGGGCGGTGACCGCCGGATGCTCCACGTAGAAGTTCTTCTCGAAGGGCGGCAGGTTGCTGAAGTCCTGCTGCGCCAGCTGGATGCTGTTGATGTCATCGCGGCCGCGGCTGCCGCCGGCGCCTGTCCATGCGGATATGCTGCTCAGTGTGTCGAGCGACACACAGTACTTGTACTGGCCAAGTGCTGTTGGACACGTGGCAGCTGTATCATGGACCCCTCACCTCCGCCTCCGAAACCGCCATACCCGCCGCCTCCGCCGCCGCCGCCATAGCCGCCGTAGCCGCCGGAAGCGCCACCGCTGAAGCCTGCTCTGCTACCGTACGACGAGGGGTCGCCATAGCGGTCCGCGCCATGCCCGCCGCCATAGCTCATGGCAGGCGGGCGGTCGGGTGGAATGCCCGCACCCTTACAGTCTGAGGAGACCCACTTTTACTTGTGCTTGAGGTGTCGAGCCTCACAGCGAACACCTGCAGGCCAGGCCGTGCTCTGCTGTTCGTGCGGCCTGGCTCGCTGCACTGCGCAGGGGTGCGCAGCTCGAATGGCTCGTGAGGCGCAAAGACTGTAGTACCGCGCAGACAGTTACCTCCGAAACACGAGTCGGAAAGTATTGCGTGTCAGAACTGCTTGTGCAAACTACCCTATGCGGCATCGACAACATCATGGCTAGTTTGCCACTCTGCGTGCCGAGCCCTGAGAGTCCTTGGGTTCCCCTGGCTGCCAAGACAGATCGGATCGGTCTATGTGCTACCAATTGCCACGGCGTCTGCATCCGATCACGCTTGCAAGGCGCAGCAACCCTCAGACGTCCAAGTTTCGTGGGCAGTACCGCGGCGAAGATCGGGCCAGCAGCGCTCTCGAAAGGCTGGGAGCTGACTGGGCTGCTGCCACCACCATGCAGCTTGGCCTGCGAGCCGCTCGTCTGCCCGCCTGTCCACGCCGAGCAAGCCTCGGCAGGAGGTGTGCCGATCAGTCAGCACAGCCACGTCACGGGCAGCACCTTTCTCACACTGCCGCCGGGCTGGCAGCGGCACGGCGCGGCAGCCTGCTGTGCGCAGCGGCGAAGCGGCCAAACGCCAAGAAGAAGGCCGCGTCGAAGGGCAAACCAAAGGCGACTGTGAAGGACAGGCCGCAGGTGCCGGACGCTGCGCCAGCGCAGGGCAGCAGCAGCACCCGAGAGCGTGGCGAGCTGCAGGATGAGGAGGATGCAGCGCAGGAGCAGCAACACGAACAGTCACAGCAGGTGCGTACGGCCGCTTTGTATCGTCACCCCTTTGCTGTAGGATGGTTTGAAGCTGTGGCGGAGCGCTGACGTGCTACTGGTTAGTAGGATTGAATGCGTTGTAGTATGCATGATTGTGTCTCGCACAATGCTTGCTTTGCATCTGCACAGCAGCCGGAGGAGGAGCCGGTGCAAGCAGCAGCACGGCAGCCCGCACAGCCGCCCTCGGCGCCCGCAGATGCAGGGTATGCGCAGCGGCAGGAGCAGGCGTTGTCAGAGATTCGCGACCCAGATGCCAATGCAGCCGAGCTGCGGAAGCTGATGCAGCAACAGCAGCAGTCGCAGCAGAAGCCCAACTTTCTCCAGGTGCGCAGGACCTTGTCGTTGGTTTCCTGCAGCATATCCACACGGCATGTCCCCGTCAACACCTGCTCCACTGCCACTCAGTTCCTGAGGTCACTGCTCACATGACACCCTGCTGCATTGCAGGGCGTGCTGCAGGAAGTGCAGCTGATTGAGTGGCCGTCCATCTCCAGCGTGAGTACATATACAATGTTTGGGGCGTGATGCAGCACTTTGGGCTCCTTGCATCCTGGCATGGCATTTGCCTGGTGCGTTGCCCATGAGCTGACTAGTGCCTGTCCACTGGGTCGCGCAGGTACTCCTGAATACAGTTCTTGTCTTTGCCATAGTTGCTGGCTTCTCCGTACTCCTGTTCGGTGTCAACACGCTCTTGGCAGAGACATCTCAGGTGTGTGCCTGCGCTATGCCGCTGGCTACATTTGTGCCCGTATCAGTGTCAGCCCCTTGAGCATCTTGCGCAGTGCTTCGTATCCCACAGAGTGGTTTCGTGGTTAGGAGATTCTCACTCGCGCTTTGACTGCAGGCGCTCTACGGCGGCCTCAAGCACCGATCAGCAGCAGCAGACTCGGAGTCCCCTGCATCGCAGCTGCCAGTGCCATCTGCGCCCCAGCTGACACAGCAGCCAGAGCCATCTGCGCCCAGCTCGCGGCCGCCCTTTAAGACATATGCGGATCTTGGCCCCGAGTAATTGGATAAGGCCCGTGTCAGCTTGCTCACGAGTAAGTTCGGCAACCCTTCAGCACTTAAGATAGACAGTGATTGCGGTTCATTGACTGCTCGCAAACCAGGTTCGCAGCAGATTGTGCGCCCGGCATCTCAGTGCAGAAGCAGCGGGCTGGAGTGTGACCGTTGCAGCGGGAAAGTGTTGCTCAAGCAAGTTGTTCCGGGGCGCCCCATCGGCCTTCATGCAGGCAAACTCAGCAACTAGACACTACGGTGGCCTCAATAGTACTCATTGCCAAACTCGTCAATAAAGCCGTCCTCATCCCCAGAGAAATCACTCATGTACATTTCGTCAGGGCCCAACATCAAGAGACCCTCATGAACGAAGTAGGGGTCGAAGCCGTCGTCATAGTACTGGCTGTCAGTGTCTGACGCCTGCAGCAACAATGCCGATGTTGACCCAGGTGGACATGCATGGTCACATGTGGTGGTCACACTGCAGCCTGCATGCTGCTGCCAAGCTCCAGCAATGGCTCGACGTCAGCTGGGTTGTGGCTCTCACCCAATCATCCTCCGGCGGGTCATCATACACGGGCAAGCGTGGTGCGGGTGGAGGCGTTGTGCGCGGGCACGAGATTGCGGTGGCCTGCCCGGTGCGCGCTCGCCGCACATCAAAGGCCTGCAACCACGAGTTGCATGTCATCTGCCACATGCATTCCAGGCACAGCATGGCTGCGCAGGCGGTGTATCTTGCACTGGCGAGACTGACAGCCTGTGTGTGTGCTTTGCCTGCACGGCCACGCCACATTCAGCAAATACACATGTCATCTTCACCGCTGCTCCGCTATGGCTCAATGCAGCACCAGAACGGTGCACAGGGACCGTCAAACGTCGCCCACCTGGCGCAGGTGGAGCATGGCCTCCACATCCTCGCAGTCCCAATGAACCTGTGCCAGTCGCAGCTTGCGGAGCTGGGGCATCGCCAGCAGCGGGCTGCTCTCCGCCGAGGCCCTGCCGCTGATGTCCTTATGCAATCCGCCCGACATCATGCTGATCGTCACCGAGCGGCACCGCACAGCGCGCTCAAGCTCTTTCGGCACCTGCGGAGGAGCACATACCAACAGGTGTACAAACAGGTGCGTCTGGGAGGGGGTCTGCATGTAGGCACCCTGAAGCAGTGAACCTCCGTGCCCGACAGCAATGGCAGCCACCAGACAGGCCTGCTACATGCTGCGACATCTTGTTGCACATTGGGATTAACGCCTGAGCTATCTCACAGTCCCGAAGCGAGTGCCACCCAAGTCCAGGCTGCGCAGGGCACTGGCATGCGGTCCCAAGTCCCCCGGCAGCAGCTCTTGCATACTGTTGTTGTCCAGGCGAAGGTCCTGAGCCACGGTCAGCTGGTCGTCAAGGGGTGTGGTAGCCAACAACTGGGCATTGTCAGCAGGTGCAAAACAATCAGCCTTGGCGATCCTGCACTAGAGCAGCCAATGAGCACCAAACCCCCGCTTGAACTGTGATACGCTCGCAGCAGCCAGGCCATCAACGTACTGGACCTGACAAGCTCTTGCAGCACATGCACAGCAACCCCTCTAGCAGACGCATCACACGAGGGCGGAACGCACTGTGAGCCTCGGCAGTCTGGCAAGGATGTCTCGCAGGCCTGACATGCCAGTTGCCTGTAGGCGGCAGTCATGCAGCCGCAGCTGACGAAGGCCCGGCATGTGGGCCACTGCAGCCTGCGCAGGCAACAGTGAGAAACTTCAAGGGCCAGCTGTTCAAATTCGGCATCTGTCACGCAAAGTGGGTTGTCAACCGTCGCGCGGTCACTTCAGATGTGTACACTGGTGTCATCTGAGCAGCATCAACCACATGCTAGCAACAAAGCAGCCGCAGCCACTTGCATGACCGCATGTAGTGTGTCTTCAAACCAGCTTTGTGCCTGCGAGGGCCCACCTCCAGGCTTTTGGCAGTGTTCGGGTTCCAGGGAGCCAGGTCACCAATCGAAAGGGTCTTGAGGGCTGCGGTTCTGAGGGTCATCCCCGAAAGAGTGGCCGGAACCTCCGTTGTGAGCAAGGACAGCCGCTGCAGAGCTGTCATGCCTGCATATAACAGGCTGACTCGAGATAGAACATCCCATGCCACGTGGTCTGGCGGACCTGATTACCTGTACATCGTGCATGCATCCGCATCCACAACACTGCCAGCTGCAACCATGCGGAATGAGGCGACCAAAAGTTCACCTGCAGCCTCCGGGGCAATCACCAATTTCGTGACTAGGTGCGAAGGTCTGGTCCCTTGCTGTTGGTCCGTGATACAGTGCGTCAAGCTGGTCAGCTTCGTCAGCTTGCCAACAGATTGTGGCAGATGGGCAAGCACACTGCCAATGAGGGTCAGCTCCTCAAGGTTGGCCTGTACATCCATTGACAGCTTGAGGAATGGTTCACCACAATCGTCTTCAAGGTATTTGCACGTATGGCATGTGCATTTGTCATCCATGCGAGCTGCCAGTCATCATCATGACAGTTATGCTGCAACCGCAGGATATGGCTGAACCCTAGTATACTCACAAGGTTGCCGATATCAGCAGGCAGGTCCCGGAAGCGCTCCAGGGCAAGCCGTGTCAACTGAGTGCTGGCCGTGACTGCATCAAGCCACCTGTACTGGACGTTGTGGCCCCCCTTCTCAAACCGCACCTGCACCATGCAGTAGCAATCTGTTGATGCGGTGCTGCTACTAAGTGTTTGTCAAGTGCACGTCGCAGCAAGAACAGGCGCATCATGGTGGCCAGCTCCGGCAATGCACGTGCAGTCAAACCATCGCAAGCACAACCAGATGGCAGTTGGTGTACAGGGCAGGTCATCGCGCAACAAGGCTGCATCACCTCGAGATCTTCCAGCACTGGCAAATGGGCCAGCGCACTGCCCAACTTTAGGACCTGCAAAGGAGGCCAGTGCCATCAGGTGTGCAGGTGGCACTGCTGCAGATGTATTGGGTCTCATGTCTGAGTGCCAGTGCTTTGACGGTACAGCAAGTCAGGCGCAGCTGTGCCACAGCTCATGCTGCGCTCACTGACGCAGCTGGAGTCCAGGGACCTGAGCTGACTGCACCTCGGCATCACTGTCGGCGTCAGGTAGGGAGCGCAGGCGGAGATGTGTCACGCCAGGTGTCGCCCGCAGCACGAGCAGCAGCTGCACGCGCCCATGGCTGATGATACCCTTGGGGATGACCAGGGTGCATGCATGATTCTGCAGGGCCATGCAAGTGCGCGCGCCACCAGCCGCGTCATTGACGCTCTGGACTGGCGGAGGTCGCCAAGGGTCACACCAGGCTCAGCTGCCGCACCTCTCCAGTGACAAGACACTGGTCGAAGTCCAGCCTGCGCAGCGGAGCGAAGGACAGCAGCCCTAAAGCCGCACTGATGAATGCCTTTTGTTCCTGCAGGGACACGGACCATTGGCATTTGAATCCACGTGACACACTTTATAATGCTGCAGCATGCATGTGCACACCATGCTGTCCAGTGCAGCAGTTCCGTTGCAGGCAGGTTGCGACGACCATACCCTGAAGCGGTGGAAGGTTATGCTGTGCACTGACTTTGCACGGTGGTGCAGCCAGCTGCACAGGTGACCGCCATGCTGCGGCGCAGATTGCAAGCCTGGCTTGCTGCCGTACAAGTCGACCTGCAACAGCATGGTTCTCAGGGCTGGCAAAGCCATGGCTGCTTGTGGTGGCAGCCATGCAGCGCTCTGTAAATGCAGATGAACGACTGCAAAATGTGCAGATGCAGCAGTAGGTAGGCAGGTGAGGAGATGGCGCATCGGCGCACATGTCTCCACAAGCTGCTGCTGCTGTCGCTCTCACTCAGAACGTCGTTCCAGGCTCTGTACGGCAGAATGCAAGATGGGTGTTATTCAGTATGCACGCCTGCGGTTCCATGAGATCATGCCGCATCTCTTGAGAAACTGACAGACTGCAACACCAGAGCCAGCTTCTGATAGCTATTGCGGAGGATCACAATGCGACGCTGGTGTTTGCACCTGCACACAGTGGCAAAGGCAGCAGGCCGTCCGGTCAGCGACAGGATTGTGCTCAGCAGCTCGGGAGGCAGTGAGCTGAATGTTGCAGCCGGTGCAGTGGTTGTTCTGATCGGTGTGTGGGTGCCGGCGTGCTGATCACCATTTTGCAAGGTTCCTTTGCCTCCTTTTGCCATTCTTGACTGTGCGCAGCGGTAGTGCTATGCAAAGGACCACATCTGCGCACTGCCGCAATCTGCCGTTGGCTTACAAGGTGTGATAGAAGGTGCGTCACAACAGTGGAGTTGACAATCTGCACTCTGCAGGTCAGTGAGCGGGCGCGTGTGCTATCAATCTGGCATCGTGCACGGTCACGTGCCATCTCCGAGACCAGGCAATGCGACATGCCGGTGCCTGAACAACAGATGCACTCATTCAAGCTCGATGCCAGTTTCGTCATTGCCCTAAAGCCTCCCTGCACTCGACTGCGGTACCGCGCAAGTCTGCCACTTGACATGTTGTTTGTCACATTCAGCACAACACACCTGCAGGTGTGTTGATGCCACAGTCTAATGAACCTGGCTTGATTACGTCGTAGATTTTGCTAGTGCGTCACGCTGTAATCAGCCCTTGCGGGCCGTTGTGAAGGTGGACCCCATCTGCAGCCATGCCACCCCTGCGCAAGTCGGCGCGGCGGAAGGCACCTCCACCCAGCAGATACGAAACACAGAAGGATCGAGCGCCTGCGACGATAGCAGATCTGAGCCCCGATGTGCTGCTCCGCACGCTCTCCCTGACCGGGTCAGTGTGCTGATGGATGCAGCATCCCGTCCGGCATGCATGCGTGTGCAGAATCAAAGCTGTTTCCACTCCGGCCGTCGTGATCCACCTTGCGATCTTTCATATGCTGCGCACCCACGTGACGATCCTGGCTGCGCAGGCAGCCTGCTCGGTACGCATCGGTGTGCAGACGCTGGAACAGCCTGCTGGCTGGCAGCAGCGAGGCGTGGAAGGAGTGCGTGCTCACCAGCACCCACACGCAGCAGCCACCGGACGCACCCAGAGTAGCCACCGGCGACATGCTGGGCTGGCTGCGGCCGCGGTGCATGAGCATCGAGTCAGTCACCTTCAAACAGTTTATGGTGGGCAGCCTGAGCAGATCATCCATTTTGTGCACGGCCGGGAATGCGGCATTGGTTGTGTCGTGCAGTCCCAACGAGGCATAAGCGTGAAGGCCAGCGCCACAAGGGCCACATGGTGTCCCGGTTGCAGACGTCCAGGTGGGACCAGGACCATGGCAGAGCCTTTCTCCCCTTCATCGCTGCCGCCATGGGGATGCTTGCGGCGGGCTCGCCTCTTCGCGCGCTGCACTTCAGGGACTGCCTGCTCGCGCCTCACCTTCTACCGCAGCTGCCGCGGCTGCTCACAAGCTGCACGTCTTTGCACCTACATGAACTTGCCAGCGTGGCTGACTGCTACTTGCAGCTCAGCGACCTTCTGAAGGTGTGCATGACTGGTGCTTCACAAGCATGACTGGACCCAGGGCACCCGAAACCAAGCACACTATTGCTGCCGAGATGCGTGCCACAGCACTTCTGCTTGACATGCGGTTTCGAAGCTCTGTCGATGGTCAAGCGTGCCGCTGCAGGCCCTGCCGCAGCTGCGAGAGCTGTCGGCAACATATCGCACGTTGGAAAGCACCCAGGAGGCCTTGCCCTGCGGCCTGACAGCCTGTGGCCGCCTCCAAAGCTGTCAGCTCGTCGACATCAGGAACTGTGAGACCCCCAAGGAGCTGACCGACAGCATCAGCAGGTGTGCAGCCATGTTGCTATGTCCCGCCGCAGCCTTGTGTGCAGCGCAACAGCTAGCGCATGGGTGCCACAGTACTTCAGCTTGCAAGACCACAGCATTGCTGGTAGATGGTGATGATCGTTTTGATCACGCTGCAGGCTGTCCGCACTGACCACGCTCTGCACATTTGGCATCTACGTCAACAAGGTCAACAGCCATGTCGGGCGGCTGACGGCATTGCAGATGCTGCGCATGCTGAGGTGTCCGGCACTCATACCGGTTACAGACCCGTTGGAACTGCCAGCGGAAGTCGCTCAGCTGGCCAACTCTCTGCGGCGGCTCAGCTTTGGCAGCACAGCTGTGCCGGCGGAAGTGACAGCCCTGCAGTCGCTGAGCCGGCTTAGCATCTGCGGCCTATCTTACACTCCAGAAGTCGGCACACAGGCCAGTAATTCAGCTGCGCTACGCACATTGGACAGACTATGGGGGTGTTTATGACAGACTGGGCCAACACACAAGATCCAGTCAAAGCGTGTACAGGGTAGCAGGCAGCATTGCCTGATGGAGTCTGCTTGAGTCTGCAGGTTGCGGGGCTGTCCGTGCTGACAAATATTGTCAAGCTGCGCTTGCACCGCTGCGCTGGGCTGCAGAGGATCCACGTGGGTCTTCACACGCTGCTGAATGCTCTGCCTAAGCTGGAGGTGCGCCGCATCATCTGCTTCACTGTGTAGTTCATGCAGCGCTGCCGGCAGCACCACAGATGCCCTAACCTCGTGCCCAACAGAGGCTTGGGCTGTATGGTATACGAGCACCCTGATGCTGGACAGTCAGTTGTGTACCACCTGGTGCTGGCCTGTGCAGGCTTTAGCGTTGGATCATAACAACATGACCCACACGTCACTTGGTAAGCTCTGACAAGCAGTTGCGCAGCCGCTCATGTGCTCAGAGGTGAGTGGCATCCTGAGGTACTGGTCAACACTCAACATGTTGGCTTCCACTGCAGGCCATGCTGCCAAGCGCTTGACTTCGCTCGACCTCAGGGGTTCTTCCTTCAACAAGGTGCTGGCTGCACTGCGCGTGTGAGCAGTGAAAATTCACATCTCTGGTGTCTGCTGATGGACAGCATGTCGAGGCGTTCCCAGTGACCCTGCCATGATCCCATTGCACCTTGCAGGAGGGTTTGCCGGCGTCGCTGCGCCGTGCCGTCTATTGCCGCACGCTGCAGCTTGGCATCCACTCCTGCGACGCTCTGACGCAGGTGGCCGCAACCTTGCCTGCACCAGGCCCACGCTGTTGTCAACCTGCGAGCCGCTGTGCTTGTGCAGTCGTGCAGCTTGCGCCTCCAGCATGCATGTCACACCCCACTGCAGGGTGGAGAGCAGCCGATGATGGCCTGCCCGCTGCTGGGCATGCACTCACTGCAGAGGCTGGTGTTTCAGCAGCCGGTTTGGCAGGACGGCGCCATGACGGCAGTGCTAGCCCTGCAGCGGTGCTTCCATGTGCGCATCTCAGCCCCGGCTGTGGCGTGATCATGATGCGCCTCAGCCGCAGTCTGTTGTCACACCGGGCTGCGCCTGGTTGTACTTGGGTCCCAAGCACAGCATGCTGCCCTGCATGCATTGCACCACTCTCCTGTCTGACCGAGTGACGCTATGCAGGAGTCACATGCCTTCAGCGGGCCAGGCCCGGAGGTGGTCTGCCGTGCCACCCCGGATACACATGGTGGGCTGTTCAACATCAGAGACGCGTTGGCCGAAAGCAGCGATGACGAAGACGACATGTGAAGCTGCACGCTGGGCATACTCTGTACTGTGTGGAATGCACAAGGCTTTCCAGGCCACTGTCGACCTTCCAGTGCTGTGTCGAAGGGAGAAATAGGACCCAGGCTCCCATCATTGCGATCTTGGGCATGTTGGTGGCAATTCACGCAATTAAGGTGCCATGTCATGTGCGCCAATGCCAAGCGGTCCTTTTGACAGTCACAAAGCTCCGCGACGGGCAACTGCTGCCCCAAATGGCAATGCTCTTATCATGCAACGGCACAATATACATACCGCGGACGCACAACATGACCGCGGGGTATTTGCAGCCCTGCTAACCGCATGCCTCCCAGCACCCAGCTGATCGCATCCTATTCCCCAGGGTGCTCCAGCCGTTATTGCAGCGCTGACAGCTGTCATCATCGATATTCTGACGGGCACAGCTGCTCTGCCATTTCAGAGTTGAAGCAGATCTCAGTCTCGAGGTCGGTACGAGCTCAATACTATTGGCTAGCCAATGATGTCCATGCTGTTGTCACTACTTGAAGAGGATGTAAATCCATTGAAGTACATCTCGTAAGGATCGAACCCAGCTTCTTGGACAGGGTAAATGTCGTGATCATCGCTCTCATCGTCAGTGTCTGACGCCCGCACCTGCACCGGAACAGGAAGGGACTGACACCGTGCACGATGGCGCTGTTCAGTAATCTCTGACAGCCACGTTGCAGTTGCACAGCTCTGCCAGGGGCAGCAATATGAGACTCTGGACGCACCGGCTGATGCAAGGCTCGTTCCAGCCTGGCCTCGAGCAGATCCTCTACCCTGCTGTGCACGTACATTGAGGCGTCCCGCCTCATGCGCGGGCACCTGATGACAACAGCCTGACCATTGCGGGCACGGCGCGCGTCAAACACCTGCAGCATGTGTACAACCACCGTACTTCCCAATGTGACGGGTCGCTGGCATCATCTTGGCAGGAGCGCTGCTGCTGTGCACGGGCTACATGAGCAGGATGCAAGAGTATTGGTGCCTACCAAGTTATGTACTACTAACTAAAACTGCTGGTTTGTCAAATCACTGTTGGAAAGTGATTCATGTCGGGCGGTCTGAAGCGCCTGCCTGGCGCAGTTGGAGGATGGCCTCAATGTCCTCGCAGGCCCACGAAGCCTGCGCCAGCCGCAGCTCGCGCAGCTGGGGCATCGCCAGCAGCGGGCTGCCCAGCAGCGCGGCCCTGCTGCCGAACTCCCTGCGCACGCGCGCCGGCAGCAGGCTGATCGCCAGGAAGGTGCACTGCGATGCCCGCTCCAGCTCCCTTGGCACCTTCGCAGGAGCATGCGCAGCCCATGTCATATATACGTTCATAGATGTGGCTCATGTACTGTGCAGTAGACATATGTGTGGCTGTATCAATTTACCTACATGTATGTGTACATGTTCACATGTGTGTGTGTGGCTCATCCGCTGTGCAGGGCTGTGGATCGGCGGCAACACAGCCCTGCCAGCTCGACAGCCTCAGCACTAGGCGCCAGCATGCAGACATGTGTGGCCTTGCAGCACGCAGAGCTGGTTGCCTCGGGCACTCACCGCCTTGAAATGGGAGCCGACCAAGTCCAGCACTCGAAGTTTGGACGCGAATGGTCCCAGATCACCCGGTTCCAGTGATGGCAGGCTGTTGCCGTCCAGGCGAAGGGCCTGAGGCATGTCAAAGGAGTCACTTTCCATGTAGATGGGAGGAAGCTGGGCTTCGTCAACATTGCTGGGCTGTGTGCAGTCAGCAACAGGTCACCGTCAAGCCCAGCAACATTCCAAGTCAAGATGTACAGGCATGCACGCACCGTGAGGTTGGGCACACTGGCAAGGATGTCACACAGGCCAACCATGCCGCCTGGCTCAGGACTGCAGTGATGCAGCCGCAGCCGACAGAGGCCCGCATGGAAGCCACGGCTGCCTGCGCAGGCGGCCATGCGGAGTTTCACAGTACAATGTCGACAGGGTTTGTAGAGGAACTGCTGACAGGACCAGACCGATCACTTTGCCACATGAGCAACGTGCTGGGCTGCCAGCAAATGAGCAGGAGTGTGCGAAGGCTTCATACGGTCAAGCCTTGGTAGGGTCTTGCCAACCCCTCCACCCACCTCCAGCTGTTTTGCAGTCGTCTGGTGCCAAGGAGTAAGGTCGCCAATCGAGAGACTTGTCAGTCCCGTCCACACGGACAGATTCGCGGGACACTCCCTCGTGATCAACGACACCCTCTGTAGCGCTGCCATGCCTGCAGTGGAGCAGGCTGGCATGTTGCGACATGGACACAGAGTGTGACGCTACCAAAAGGTGGGAGACGAGCAATGCCAACAACATGTGCACAGCTCAGCATCGCCGCTCGTGATCTGTCTGCAGTGTCGACGGTTTCGACAGCGAGGTCAGCAGCGTCTTGCAACAGCAGTCGACAGGCAAACCTACCTGCAGCTTCTGGATGAATGACCGTGCAGTGATATGCATGGTCGCGAGATTCTCTGCTCGCATACGAGTCCGTCAAGCTCGTGAGCTTGGTCAGCTGCCCAACAGAGGACGGCAGAAGCTTGAGCCCCTTGCCATACACTCTGAGTGCACGCAGGTTCACCTGCGCATACCCACGAGACACTGATACGACATTCCAGGAATGACGCAGATATGTGCAAGCCATGTGTGCGCAGCATCTGCACCAATACGCTCTCAGCGCGCTCAACTGCTGCTGCACAAATCCACAAGCAAGGTGTGGCATTTGCAACTCACGAGGTTGCCAATGTCCTCAGGCAGAAGCCTGAAACGCTCAACAGTGAGTCGTGTCAGGTTGGTGCTGGCAGCGATGGCACTTGGCCACTTGTCGAACGCGGCGCCATGATCGGAGCCTCTCACAAATCGCAGCTGCGCCATGCCATACCAATGTGACTTTCGAGGTGCAGTATGCTCCCAGCAGCATACAGTGCAAGTCACGGCAGGGACGCGCTGCCTACAGCAGCTAAGGCTCGAACTGCAGTTTGCATGCACCGTTGCCTGCATGTTCACATTGGACCAGTACATGGACCACATTCGTCCCAGCACTGGCGCTTGTCCCACCTCGAGATCTTCCAACACTGGAAGGCTGGCGACCGTAGTGTTCAATATGGAAGTAGCCTGCAGCATGGGCTGTGGTATCATTTGAGGCATGGTTGCAAACTCTGCTATATGTGGCCCTTCGTCTGGTTGGTGATGGTGCTGTCAAGGCTTCAGATATGATGGTGTTGCAAGTCACAGATGCTCATGAAGGCCTTGCAATGCAGCCTAGGCTACGCCTAACATGGACTGTTTGACTGCACCGTGCTGTCAGCACCCCCGTTGCACAGGCTTCCCAGGCGGAGATGTGTGATGCCAGTCATTGCCTGTATCACGACTAGCAACTGCAAGCAGGGATGAAAGTGGGCGTCAGATCTGTCATGCAGTCGATGAAAGTGCAGGCAACTTTCAAGCTTACGATAACAAAGGCAGGCAGACCGAGGTTCGTTGTCACAACTTCCGCACCCGAACCTCGACGCGGCATTCATCGGACTCCAGCCTGCGTAATGGTGCAAAGGACAGCAGCCCCAGTGCTGTGCTCATGAAGACCTGATGGTCCTACAGGACAGAAAGGTTGCCACATGAAATAGTGTGATGTGCTGGATATTGACCACAACCTCGGGCCGTCAAGCGTGTGTGCATCATGCTGGTCTCGTACAAGCACATCAGACGCACCGTGAAGCGGTGGAAGATTATGCTACGGACTGACTTTGCTCGCTGCTGCAGCCATCCGCACAGCTGGCCGCCGTGCTGTGGGAGGTATGGTGCGGTCCTTGTGCTACAGTACAAATCAACCTGCAGCAGCATGCAGCTGAGGCTGATGCAAGGCCGTGCGGCAGGACTGTGCACAGGTTTGCAGAGGTTGCCAGCATCGATCGACAGGCAGGCGGTTCAATCTGCACATCAGCACACATGATTCCACAAGCCGCCGCCGCCGCTGCTGCTGCTGCTGCTGCTGCTGCTGCTGCTGCTGTCGTCATGCAGGATCTTGTTCCAGGATCTGCATGGTATGCAGAGCAGGACTCCAGTGTGGCGTGTGCTGTTGCAGCTTGACTGTCTGTGCTATGGCACTGCATGTTTTGCAGGAGCGCCATGGCCACACAAGCAGCAAGCTTTGACCTTTGATGTGCCGCACTGCATTCCATTCCTGGCAAGCATCACATCTGCACCTGCACACAGTGGCATATGCAGCAGGCCGCCCAGTCAAGGAAAAAATCTTCCTCAGCAGCTCGAGGGGCAGCGATTCGAAGGTCGCAGCCGGCGAGAGCACTTTGCTGGTGGCAACGCGGATGGGGCCCTGCTTGACAGCCTTCCGCGAGGCACCGTGTCCTTGTTCTTTCATCGTGGGATGGGCGCTTGCAATATAACTGATCCCTGCACAGGCGCGTGTTGCAATTGTGTCAACTCACACAACTCGCCAGTTTGCTCATGGGGTGTCTGCAGGCAAGCACGTTGACTGCCACTCCAAGTACCCGGCATGCAATAGGGGCACGTGCTCTATCATGCATCATGACTCATTGACATGGTCGCTGACCTGCACGCCTGCCATCAGTTTGCATCCTGCTAGATGCTCTTTTGCGGCAGGGGACATGCTGGGAGTCATGCGCCCACATCCCGCACTCCGAGCCTCCAGAGCCTCCAGAGCAACACTCAACACCTGCGGAGCTTTGCCAGCTGACCCGGCTGCATCGTCTTGGGCATGGCAGTGGATCTTGATGCGTATCCGCTTAAGATTAGCCTAGTGCACCACCGTGATCGGAACTTGCTAGTACTAAGGAAGCGGACCTCAGTCCTTCTGTGGTGGCAGTGTTGAAGCAATGCCGCAACAGGAAAATGCGGTGAAGCGACATGCATTGGCATCGCCATCTGGTGTTAGCACCAGTCAGCAACCCGCCACGATAGCCGACTTGAGCCCGGAAGTGCTGCTGCGCACGCTTGCCCTCACCGGGTGCGACGATGATTGTGCAAGATATGCCGCCTCACGCATGCATGTGCACTGTCGACACTCAACCGACTCTGTGGACCAGCTGTGCAGGCAGCCCGCGCGGTATGCGTCGGTCTGCAGCCGTTGGAATGATGTGCTGGCTGGCAACAGCGAGGTGTGGAGGGTGTGTGTGCTCACCAATACCCTCAGCCAATTGGAAGATACCGCCACCTTGTTGAAATCGTTGCGGCGACGGTGTATGAGCATCGAGTCAGTTACTTTCAGAGGATACATGGTGGGCGACATGGCTTGTCATGTAGTCTTTGCATGCCAGGCATGCACGACATTTGGCGTGATAGGATTTCTGCACCTCCTGCAGTGTGACTGCCGTCCCCACTTGCAGATGTCCAGGGACCACAATCCGGGGAATGGCGACCATCGGGCGTTCTGTGCGACATTCTTTGGAAGTGCCATGGGAATGCTTGCAGCAGGCTCCCCTCTCTGCAGTCTCCGCTTTGAAGGATGTTCAATTGCATCCAATATTCTGCCGCAGCTGCGGCTGCTGGCAAGCTGCACAGCATTGCACCTGGACAAACTCGACAGGGACGCCGAATGCTACGTACAGCTTAGCGAGCTCTTCAAGGTGTGCAGGTCCGCGGCTTTGCCTCGTCATTTCTCGTGGCGCATGCCTTCATCTGCTTGACAGCAACCTTGCTGGGACATTCGCACCTGCAGCAAGCACTCTTGAACCACTGCAGTCTATGTTTTCTACTGAAGATCCACGCGACCGTTCGCTGCAGGCCCTGCCGCAGCTGCGGGATGTGTCAGCAATATACTGCTCTACAAGAGCCGCGCAAGATGCCGTGCCCATCGGTCTGGCTGCCTGCAGCCAGCTTCAATGCTGCCAACTGGTTGACCTCAATGAGCACCCGCGCGCTATGATATTGCCCGACTGCATCAGCTGGTGGGCAGTGCAGTTGGCTGCATGCGTATGAAGGCCTTTGCATCCACAGCGACAAACACAATTCCGCTTCAGCTGCATGGGGTCCAGCTCCACATTTTAAACCGATGGAGGACCCTTCACTATCCCGCAGTTTGACCTCCCTGACAACGCTCTGCATGGGCGGCATATATGTCGACAAGGTCAGCGCCAGTTTGGGGCAGCTGACGGCCCTGCAGACGCTGCGCATGCCAGTGTACCTCAGCCGCAATCATGGTATGGACCCTTTGCAGCTGCCACTGGAAACAGCGCAGCTGGCTTCGTCCCTGCGGCGGCTGAGCTTCTGCAGCAAAGCCGTGCCGGCGGAGCTGACAGCCCTGCAGTCGCTGAGCCGCCTCAGCATCGGCAGGCTGACTTGGACCCAAGACGTCGGCAGCCAGGCAGGTTTTGCTAAAGATTGTGGTGCAACTGGCTAGCGACTGTTGAACAGTCAAGGGCACACCATGTGAGTGATTAGCACGCTGAGCTGACTGACTGCTAAGCGCAGCATGTGTAGCTTTGCAGGTTGAGGGACTGTCCGTGCTGACCAACATTGCTAGCCTGCGCGTTCACCACTGCTATGGGCTGCAAAACACCTGGAGGGGACTCTATGTCTTGCTGCTCGCGCTGCCCAAGCTAGAGGTGCAGCAGGCTTGGCTCAAATGCGGCCTGTAAACAGACTCAGAGCTCTTGACTGAGCAGGAACCAGCACATCCTTCGATGCTATTTTTGGTATGATTGCCATTGTATCGTGATGCTGGCCTGCTAGTGACAGTGCTTGTGTGTGTGCAGGCGTTGGCATTGGATCATAACAACATGACGCAGGCTGTGCTTGGTAAGCCTCGTCAGGTGATGCAGCATGTGCTCACCTGCTTACAGATGCGCTGAAGCCCTCCTGCTGAAGCTCAACCTCGGGGCTGCTCATGCGCAGGCCACGCTGCCCAGCGCTTGACGTCGCTCAACCTCAGGGGCTCGGCGTTTGCGGAGGTGCACGCCACCTGGCTGCCCTCGCCCTTGAGAGTTGCGCACGCATGTATGTGGCGGACAGATTCGGGACTGCACAACCAGCGAGTCGTTTGTCATGTAGGAGGGGTTGCCAGAAGACCTGCGCTACGCTGTGAACTGCCGCATATTGCAGCTCACCGTGAAGTCATGGGACGCATTGACGAAGGTAACTGCACGATCGCACACAACTTGACGCTATCGTGAGTGTGCTGTTGCAGCAACTTGTATGGGTGCACACGGCCAGCGCTCGGCATGCACAACCGGCATCAGATGTGTGACAAATCACGCTGCAGGGCGGAACACAGCCAGTACTGTCCTGCCCAGTGCTGCAAATGTCCGTACTGGAGACACTGGTGCTGCACCAGCCGACATGGCAGCATGGGGATGTGGAAGCACTCCTGGCACTGCAGCGGTGCATACATGTGCGTACCTGCTTGCGGCACCGGCCCTGGCGTGACTACTCACTCCATTGCAGTCCAAGCTGTCGTGGTGAGCAAGCATGACCACCGTCGCAGCACTAACACATTTAATGTACACAGGAGGTGTGTGCAGATTGTGGCGACCCATTCCCCATCATAGTATGTCCTGCTAAGCCGGACATGCATGCGCACTGGGAAGGCGGGGCTCTGCTGGCTGAGAGCAGCGATGATGAAGGAGACATATAGTGCGGGCGCAGTGCAGAACATTCAATCTGTCGTATTGCTGGGACGATCGAGGTACCGGCATGACGTTGTATGGAAATGGAAGGAAGGCTGAAACCCCGTTTGGAACTACAATGCTTCGAACCTCGTACTGACTCAGCTGCAGTAAATATTGATACTTTCTAATCAGAAGCCACCAGCAGGGACGCAGTTGCCGAAGAGCAGACGGTGATGATGCTCTGACAAATCGGGCGCCTGACTTGCACACAGCTGTTGCCCAGTTGCTGCGCTTCCTGTGACCATGTCGAGGTGCACAGCCGTTCAGGATGCCCCAGCAGTTTGGCTCGATCTCAATATAGCGGGTTGCCGTCTCCATCCGTTAGCTCCTCGCTCCCATAGTCTGAGTAGGCATCATCATCGTATCCATTTGCATCCCCATCATCTTCCTCACTGTCAGTATCCTCTGACTCCTGCAGCAAGAGCAAGCTGCTTGTCTCAGCAGCATTGTGCCATCACAGCATCAGCATTACGGCTCAAATGGGTGTCTAGCTGGTTGTCAAAGAAGTCAGGCCCTGGAACACCGCGTGGTGCATCGCGCACACCGAGGACTTGGATGGAGGCAGGCCATCTCGCGACGAAGGCACATGCGGTGCGTCCTGCGGGCATGTCATGACGACACGCTGCCCGTGGGGCAAACGCCGGGCGTCGAAGGCCTGTGGACGTTCCACTCCATAGACATCAGCAAGCAGCATGCTGCAGCTTGCGCAGTCAATTGCTGGTGAAGTCACTGTTTGCATCGTGCTGCATGAGCCTTCACAGCTAACCATCCCACCAAGGTATACGACACGACCACGAGTCAACTGCTGCATGCACACACTCAAGACAGCATGGTCGCATATTTGAGTCGCAAAAAGGGCTCGCCTGGCGCAGGTGCAGCACAGCTTCCACATCACTGCCCTTCCAGTTGGGCTGTGCCAGCCGCAGCGCACGCAGCTGCGACATCGCCAGCAGTGGGCTGCGCTGCGCCGCGGCCCGGCTGTCAAACTCCCTGTGCATGGTGCCGGGCACGAGGCTGAGCGTCAGTGTGCGGCAGCCCACAGCCTGCTCCAGATCCTTCGGTATCTGCGGAGCAGCATGCAAAGGCTTGCAGGCTGCGCTTGAATCGTGTGAAGTGCAGCTGACCGGCAGTCTGCTGCAACGAAGGCATCCTTTTGCTTCCTGCTCGATATGTGTACCAATTGGCCCTTTGCCGGAAGACATGTTCTGGCTTACATCATGCTGAGGTCTGCGTGATGTACTCACGACATCGAAGCAGTTGCCACCAAGGTCCAGCTCGCAAAGGGCAGTCACATATGGTCCCAGCGCGCCTGTTTCCAGGAAATGCATCTGATTGTGGTCCAGGCGAAGGTCCTATGCCACGACACACAGGAGGCGTCACTCACCTTGCGAAAATCTGGGCCATGTTAGCAGTGTGTGGGTTCGTGCAACAAGCAACAGACCAGCAGTCACATCAGCGACAGAGATTGAGGGGCATCACAACTTGGTATGTTACATCCACATTCGGCAGATGCTGGCTTCGGGTTTGATAGCACAGAGAATGACAATTGCCCCAATTCATGCATACGCATCAGACGGTGAGCGCACCATCAGCTGGGGCGTGCTGGCGAGGATGTCACGCAGGCCCGCCATGTGACGAAGCGTGGAAGGGCAGCGGCAGTGATGCAGCCGCAAAGAGTGGAGTCCAGGCATCTTTGCCACCGCAGCCTAGGCAAGCAGACGGGCGTAGCTTAGCGGGAGACCGTTGGGAATCATTGCAACAAGACCAACATTGACCCCATTGTCAGACTGGCGCAATCCTGCCAGTGAGCAGCATAGCCACAGCTTTCAGGGCCTTCGATACGCGTGTGCCGGCCCTGCCATCCTTGTACCTACCTGCAGCTTCCCTGCAGTTGTCAGGTCCCAGGGCGACAGGTCGCCAATGGAGAGGTTCCTCAGTGTGCAAAGCTCTGACAGGTTTGCTGGGCACTCCACTGTGGTCAATGATAGCCGCTGCAGCGCTGTCATGCCTGCAGGAGGCAGGGTTGGCATGAGGCAGTTATTGGACTTGAACGGGTCACGGTTCTTGCTAGAGCAGCCCATGCAGCAATGCTAGTATCAACGATGCAGCATCAGCACCAGCCATATCCACCTGCAGCAATGCTAGTATCAACGATGCAGCATCAGCACCAGCCATATCCACCTGCAGCCTCCGATGGGATGAGAGTTCGAGCAATCTGATGATGGTACGCTCCCTCGCGCTTGCCCAGAAATGAGTTCGTCAGGCTCGTCAGCTTCGTCAGCTGCCCCACAGAAGAAGGCAGCTTGTTGACCCCCGTGCCATACAGCGTCAGCGCCTGGAGGTTGACCTGTGCATGGCGTTGATGCCTTGATCAAGAGAGGGAGCCTGATGAGCAGCCTTTCGCGATGAGAAGTCTGCACAACACATGTGCAGCGCCAGCGTGCCATAACTCCGCTCGAGTGTGATGGCGGCTTCCTCGCCGCAGATTTCGTATGCAAAGCATAATCATGGGATTTTGGAACACTAACCAGGTTGCCGAGGTTGGCCGGCAGGTCCTTGACCCGGTCGATGGTCAGCCGTGTCAAGTTGGTGCTGTTGCAGATCGCATTGGGCCACCTGAAGTCCTTGCTGTAGCCAGCAAATGTCCCCCTGAAGCGCACCTGCACGACACAGTTGCCAACGTTCGCATGCGTGCTGCATAGGGCGATATGAAATGCAAAAATCAGGACAGGAATGCCCTCAATGCCTGCGGCTCAGCCTTCAGCAAGGCAACACAGTCTTGCATATGGACCAAGCCGTGTACAGCAGCACCAGATGCTGCCCCACCTCGAGATTTTCCAATAATGGCAGGCCGGCGACCGCTCTGCCCAGCTTCTGAACCTGCAGCACTGGGTGGGCACCTCGGCTGATGCACAGTGTGCTGTGCACCAGCTGCTCATCAGGAGAGTCGTGCTGACGAGCGACGGGACTATGTTCACACAAAACATGTCAAAATGCTCCCCAGGTGCTCGAGATGCTCTTGAGCCTGTGACAGTTCCCGTTGACCGCACCTTGACGCCATCATCTCTAAAGTCAGTCAGAGACTGCAAGCGCAAGTGCGTGATGCTAGTTGTGACCCGCAGCGCCAGCAGCAGCTGCAAGCAGTGATGAGCTTGTGACCAAGTAGGTTCTGTTTCGATTTGTTCTGCACAGCCATGCACATCGCAGATGCGGCAAAGCGCTTGCATGTCCGGCAGATGACTTGACAAGCTTCACACTGCAATGCCACCGTGCCTCGTCCTCGATGAGGCACTGGTCAAACTCCAGCTTCTGCAGCGGTGCGTACGACAGCAGCCCCAGTGCCGTGCTGAGGGCGATGGAAAGAGACTGTAGGGCCATAAGTAGTAACTCTGTATGAGCAGCTGCTCGGACGACGTGATGAATAATCACTCATGCATGTCTAGCATACTGCCCAGTATAGGCAAGGGAACCGCGATCGCACTGTAAAGTGGTGGAAGGTTATGCTGTGCACTGCCTTTGCACGCCGCCGTAGCCAGCTGCACAAATCGCCACCATGCTGTGCTGCGTCTGGAACATCGATCGCGTTCTTCCTTCTGCCCCACAGGTCGACCTGCAACAGGGTGCATGTCTGGCCTGAACAGCGTATCACGATGGTCTCGGCAGCAGCACATCAGGAGAGCTATCAGCAGCATGCACAACCATGCACTTGCAGCTGCACACCAGGCAGCCAAGCATTCGGCTTCCGACTCACATGTCTCCACAAGCTGCTGGTGCTGGTGCTGTCGCTCAGAACATGCTCCCAGGACCTGACATAGCAATGCTGTCACTTGAAATAAACATGCGCTTGCTGCACTTGCTTGCCCATCTGCTACACACTGCAGATTTGCACCAGCAACCGTGTGACTTGTCAACGTGTATTTCACTACATGCATTCTGCCGGACCCCGTTTTGCACCTGCACACGGTGGCATAGGCAGCAGGCCGACCGGTCAATGCCAGAATCTTCCTGAGCAACTCGGGAGGCAGCGAGGTGAATGTGGCGGATGGACGACGACGTGCGTTGACTTTAGCGCCTCTCGCTTGCTTGTTGGCAGCCTTCCGCGAGGCGGCTTTCTTTGCTTTGGCCATCGTGCAGAGCGTGCTTGCCTTCACGTCGGGCTGAAATGCAGATGATTATTGGTGTGAAACGTATTTGCAGCTACAACGAATCACTCTGCAGATCATTGATCTGCATCAGCGTTGTTTAGTGAACTGCAGCGATGCTGGATACACACCGCTAGGCATCGCATGCACAGCACGCTGGCACGTGCCCCTTGACCTCACTACCCCTGGTGGCAGTCCGGCTCTCCGGCAGGGTGTAATTGAACACGCTGCAGTAGCTATACCTACAATGCAGAGATCGGTACTCCGGGGAGACTTGACACGTCATCCGAGTTTGCAAACCAGCAGTCACCAGCAGTGACACAGTTTCCCACGCAGGCGGTGATCAACTCCTGACAAACCAGTCAGCAACTGGGGCACGCTAAGCAGCGCCAAGGCCGCGCCCGCAGCACCACGAACATCCTAAGAAGAGTGCACAAAACAGTTCCGCAATGCCTCGACACCGACCTGAGCTGTACAATAGGTGAAGGCGCCAGCCACGAAAGTCTCAAGGTGCGGGTCCCGACGCACCAACACCCAAATCAAGTGGGCTTGACCCTGCCAAAAACTGCAGTGCTGAAGTTTCTTTATAATCCGCCCCTGCGCCAAGGCTGCATCCAGGGGCAGAACATGTGCCAGCATCGCAGCAAGGTGGTGTGCTCCTGGATTGCCAGCGGTTGCCCTCACGGCAAGCCGCATAACTAGTCCTCTGGCTGCTCCAGCTGCTGCTGAAGCGGTGACGGCGGACGCTGTAGGTGCTGCGGGGGGGCCTCCCCGCCGCCTGCCTCGCCGTGCTGCCAAGAGCTGCTGCCGTGGCGCAGGCGGCTGGGCGCGCTGCCTGCGCTGGTGTCCGAGGCAACGCTGGACCGCCGCGCGCTGCAAGCAGGGAGTGACACCAAACCTCAGCCAAAGGAACTGCTGACCGTCCGAGTGTCAGCTGCCTGGTTCATGAGCCGGCAGCGCAGCCCAAGCACACGTTCATGCCTGCACACCTTCTGGCATGTAGGACAGAGGGCTGTCCCTGGAGGAGGAACACTTCTTAAACACTGCAAAGTGGCGTCAGGCCGCAGCACACCTGGGCAGGCGGTCCGCCATGGACCAGTCCCAGCTGCCGCCGGTGCTGCCGACGCCGGTGGGGTACCCGCTGTACGTGCCGTTTGCGGCCGAGTCGCTGCTGGCACGCACGCTGCCCGGGGCGCTGCCGAGGTAGCTGGTCGGCGCGCTGTAGGTTCCCCCGACGATCGGCTCCGCAATGCTGCAGGGGCAGGGCACACATGCTAAGTGACAGGCGCCTGCAGGTAGGGCTGACGCCACAGCTTTGCACATGCTACGACCTCCACTAACACGACGGTTGGAGGGTGAAGCCTCACAGGGTAGCAGGTAGGTTTCAGACTGGAACCTACCTGTCGATGGTCAGCGCCGACAGGGAGGCTGAAGACCCGCCGGTGGACAGGTGGCTGGGGCTGAAGGTGGGCTGCAGCTCCGCGGCATCCTCCCCCGTGTTGGAGGCGCGGATGATCTGGAAGCACCGCTTGGCGGTCGGCCGCAGGTCGGAGTCCACCGACAGGCAGGCCTGCACAACCATGTGGATATGGCATGAGCTGCCGCACCTGACAGGGCGCGGTGAGACTAAAGGCTTCAATGCATTGCGGCTGCTAGGGCAACATGACCAATGGGCTCGGGGCAGCACAAAGCAATGCTGCCAGTGCAAGGCGTGACCAGATGTGCAAACACAAGCACTCATGCACATGCAGCAGTCAGTCTCCCACCTTGATAAGATCCGAGATCTCAGCTGGGCAGTCCTCTGGGACGCTGACATCTGACAAGCCGCCACGCACGGGCGCGATACCTGTCACAATCTCCCACAGCATTACGCCAAAGCTGTAGACGTCCGCCTTCTCGCTGATCTTCTGATTCAGCAAGATCTCGGGGGCTGCAGCACACCAGCAATGCACCCATCAGCACGTTCATTCACAGGCTGTTGCGTGCCATCCCCTTCGTTTTCACGCGCACCGCCTGCTACCATGTGAGCAGCTTAAACATGGAAACTGTGAATAGAGATCAGTTTTACATACGACGTTCCAGCTGTGTGATGCCTCAGCAGCCAGGCACAATATGAGATGTGCACACCTGCGTATGCAAAGGTCCAGGCGACGTAGTTGGACTGCGTGGCAGTGGCACACTCATTGAGGTACCGCGCCACGCCGACATCGCTGATCTTGGCCGTCTCGCGCCCCTTGCTCAGCAGCACGTTGCGCGCCTTCATGTCCGAATGCATGACCTGCAGATATGAGTCGCAGGGCTCAGCTGCCACTGGTTGCTGCAACCTGGCTGCTGCGTCCCACGTGCTGCTGCGAGGGTTGTGAGTGCACCACAGGACGCATGCATAAATGGACTTCTTGTCAGTCAGCCGCCATCATAGGAACTGTGTCAAAGGCAGTGTTGCTCACGTCATGCGAGTGCAGGAAGTGGAGGCCACGCGCGATGTCCAGCGCGATGGACTGCCCGCGGCGATACCAGCGCAGCTCGCCGTGCGGGTCATCGTTCAGCGCTGCCCGCAGGTCGCCACCCTGCAGTCGAACAGTATGCAGTGTTATTAGTCGAGCGTGTCAGAGCTGTGTCTCAACCCAGGGCTCAGTGCAACACATTTCACTGGTTGATCTTCAATAGAAGTTATCAGATCCTGGCCGAGCGGCGTCTTGCTGAGCCTGGCTGTCGAACCAAGCGTCGACAGCCGGGTCGAAGCATGGGGAGCACACGAATGGCAGCCCGTGAGTGGCGTCCAGTCGACGGTGGGCGCACCTCCATGTACTCCAGCACGAGCATGGGGCGCTCCGTCAGCACCGCGCCGTAGAACTGCACGATGTTGCGGTCGTAGCTGATGGACTTTAGGATGCTGATCTCCTGCGGGTTGACGGAAGCCGCCACAGCATGAGCAGCGTGTGGGCACAAGTGAGCGTTGGAAGGGCAGCGTCGGGACACCGGACCATATCAAAACGGACGCACAAATAGGATGGTTTGAGGTTGAGGCAGTTGCAGGCACCTTGCGGAAGGCGCGCGTCTGGGCCTCGTCGCTGGCGTGCAGCACCTTGACTGCAATGTCCTGCACCCCGCCCCGCAGCCCGCGGTACACCTGCAGCCCCACCAGCGGCGCTGTCAGGATGCAGCATGGGCGGTTGGCAGTGCAAATGCACTCAGTGCCAAATCAGCTTGACGATGGCCCGCATCTTATGCTAGCGGCAGGGGCAGCAAAAGGTGCAGTGCATTCTGAACTCCCTTGTACAGCCCTGGTCGCACCTTGCCGTAGCTGCCCTCGCCCAGGAGCCAGGGCTCCCCCTTGGCATCGCGACAGATCTCGATGTTCTGCGCATCAATGTCCCACCCCTGCAGCGCCGCATCCAGCTGCCCTGCAGCACAGGAGACACAGCTTGACGTCAACCAACATCCCAGCTGCAGTCCATAAACGTACACTGCAATGCTCAGAAGACCGTGTGACGGTTGGAGGAGACGCCAAGCAGCGACAGCACCAGAAACCTCGCAAAGCAAGCGCACCGATGGACTGCTTGGTGAGGGATTGCGGCAGGGAAAAGGTCCCGTGCGGGCTGCCGTTGAGCATGGTGCGGCCACTGCCATTCTGGTGGAGCTGCAGCGCAGGGACAAACCACATAACTACAACTGTGTCGACCCTCAAGCGGAACAGCGCTTGCCTATGTCGCATGACGACGCTACAGTAGCATGTCTGAGCACCCAGTGTTGGTGCACTCACCTGCTCGGCGGAGTCGTCGGGCCGCCGCCGGAAGCTCTTGCTGTCCATGCTGGTGCCGCTGGAGGAGCGCGCCAGCCGGATCTCCTCGGCCTCGGCTTCCCGCTTCCGCTTCCGAGCCCGCGACACGAAGAATGCTGCGCAAAGGGTGTCACAGCAGGTCAGCAGAAGGGCAACACGATGCAGATCCCACAAACACACTGATTGCGAGTGTAACACACTTCCAGCAGAGGCAGAAAGCACAGCAAATGGTGTGGTGGTGTGCCGCACAGCCCTAGGCACGAAAAGAATACTCACCCAGCAAGGCGGCAAAGAGCCCAACAGCCACCACCACGCCGGCCACGATGCCGCCGACCACTGCCCCAGAGACGCCGCCGCCGCCGCCGCTGTCGCCGGGCGGCGGCGCTGCGGACGCCGTGCTTGGCGGCGACGGCACTGGGTACAGGATCTCCGGCAACCCCAGCGCAGCGCGCAGCTGTGCCTGCACGGTGGGCAAGACGGTGGCCTTTGCACCCATCACAGCCAACACGAGCACCGTTGCCTGCTTGTCCTGACCGAAGGCATCATGACCAGATAGCTGGGCACTCGTTGCCAGGACACAGACAGCCGATTTCTGGAGACTTGACGGAGCGGAGGCCATGTGCATGTTGACTCTCACCTCCAGGGTGTAGCCGGCCACTGGGCGCACATACTGCTGCGTCAGCGTGACGGGCAGCCCGGACAGCGCGAGCAGCGCTGACAGCTCAGTGAGGGCGCCGTCAACGAGCTGCAGCAGCACGAAGCCACTTGTTGACACGAGGTGGCTGGCGTCAGCTGCCCAGGAGCACAGCACGTGGGGCACGTGCAATGCTGCATGCACGGGTCTGGAGGATGTGGCATCACGAGCACCGCAGCGCAGGCGTTGCACCTTCAATATCAAAATCCAGCACAGCCACCAACACCGACCCACCGTCAGGAACTCGGACAGCGGCGTCTGGCTGTTGTACATGAGCAGCGTCACATTGACGCCCTCCGCCGCCGTCTTGCCGGGCGAGTAGCCCAGCACGCGTGCCCAGCGGGGCCCCAGACCGTTGCTGAGCGGCGGCAGCACGCCGCGGAACACCAGCTCGATCGCCGTCTGCTCGGGGACAGTGAACGGCACCACCGGCGCGCCCTGCGCGTTGGCCGGCGTGGACAGCTGCACGGGCAGACAATTGTGGTCAGCACCAGAAGGCGGCCGAAGCTTGCAGGGCATGGTCTGCATGCAGACTGCGTGCAAGCTGCTGCTGACAAGGTGTCGCCCCTGGCCTTGATCTGGCGACCGCAGCATATGATGCCTGCAGGGGAGGTTCTGTGTGACAACGGACGGGATATTGCAACTGCTCACCGTGAAGGCTGCCTGCACGGCGCTGCTGTTGACAGGCGGCAGCTGCTGCAGGAGCGGTGCACTCCGAGGCCCCAGCGTGGCGTCCAGTGTCAGCACATTCGCCTGCACAGGGCAGGATCGCTGACCTTGACAACCAAATCTGTGATGACGAGGCAGGACTGAGGCTGCACATGTGGCATCAGCAGTGTTGCCGAGCTGCTTGCAGGATGTAGGCACTCACGATGATGCCACGAGCGCGCAGCACCGACTGCACCAGGTTCAGCGGCAGTGACAGCGGCAGGATTGCCGCCGGCAAGCGTGTACTCCTTGTTGCCTGATGGAAAGCACAGTATGCCTCAATGCCAGCACGACAAGGCACTTCAGCACTCAGAATACGAAGATGCACAGCCACAGCAGGGCCGCAGCATGAGGGGCATATGACACAGGGGCCCACAACACCACAGTGTCCTAGCGGTAGTATCAGGACAAGCAGTGATAGAACACGCTTGCATGGGGCCGCACATTGAACTGGACTTCAAAGTCCACCGATGCAAAGTCGTTGTACGTGTTGAACCGGTCCTGCGTGTCAATCGTCAGGATGCTGACCTGCAGCAGCTTCCTGGACAAACGCCTGTCACCTGTAGCACCGAAGATCTCTGTTCAGGCTGATCCGCTGCCAAGTCAACTGTAGTGCAATGTGGCAGACGCAGAGGTTGTGCCAGCGCAGACATGTGCCAAGCATCATTGCCCAACAACTTTGTGATTACTGCTCAAGTTACCCTCACCAGCAAAGTTGCCGGTCCCTGAGACCTCCGGGCTGATGCGCTTGGCTGTCTTGCTGTCCGTGAAACTCGACAGCTGCAGCGAAAAGTTCCAGGGCCGCGCGAGGTTCATGAGCCGGAAGGCGTTCGCCACCTCAGCCGTCACATTGTTGCCGGTGACATTTGTTGTGAACTGCCCCACCAACCGCTGCCTGGTCGTGCCACTGTGTGACAGGAAGGTGCATGAGCGCATGAGCGCCATGTCTATGTACAACTGATGGTGGACACAGGCTGCACAGGGTTCACGCCCAGCAACACCTACCAATTGACGTCCTTAACGTTCGCAAAACAGACCAAAGAGTACACAACGACTTACATGGTGACCTGCTCCCCATCTGGCAGGGTGCCACCATCCCAGCGCAAGTCGGACACATTGTACAGCTGGCGTGGCGGCGGCACAAAGAGCTGGTTGCTGGCCTGCACTGTCGGCTGCGGCTCGCCCAACACATCCCTCACCTGCACCATGTTCGCTTGTTGCTGCTGCACACCACGTGCAAGTCCAAGGGCCTTTGCGTGTGCAGTTGTGGTGGTCGATCGCAAGAATAGCACGTGACGGCACACAAGCAGCTTTGGCCACCTGCCACGCCATGGTGTAGCCGGGGACCGGCGTGATGCGCAGCACTGTGGCGTTGCAGGGCAGCCCCGCAATGGACATCATGGCCGGCAGGTCAAGCAGCGCCGTGATGAGCGCCTGCAGCGGTAGAGAGAGCGCTGCAGGCATGTATAACGGTGCCCAAACAGCAACAGGGGTTGCAGGGGTTGCTTGCTGATGGTGCTTTGCATGTAGGCAGTCGACCGGATGCCACAGAGCGCGCACGGTGCTCGACTTGGCCCACCTGCTCAAAGTACTCAGGTACTGAGCTGGTGGCCATGAGCATGGTGACGTTGGCTGTCTTGCTGGCCTCGCTGTTGCTGACTTTGGTAATGCGCGCCCACCGCGAGCCGATGCCATTGAACAGGCGCGGCAGCAGCTGCTGCACGGTCATCAGCAGCAGCGTCTGCTTCGGCCCGTTGAACGGCACGATGTCCTCGCCAACAATCTGCAATTGCACCAGAAGCCGCACTGAGCACAGCCGGGTTACATGCTGCACCAGTAAACACTGCCCAGCATGCCACGCATTGGGAGGGCCAGTGGCAGGAGCTCCAGACATGGACCGGCGGCTACCTGCAGATCCATCTGCAGGGCTGTGCTGTTCGACGAGGGCAGCAGGCGCAGCACGTTCTCAGCAGCAAAGTCTGACACGTTGGCGCCGAGCGTCAGGCAGGTGACCTGCATGGTGCGAGAACAGCACAATTGTCAAGACGACTGTCGCAAGGTGCATGCCCTCTGCTTTGCTATGGGCGCACAAGCCCGACAAGCGATGCTCCTGCTTCACACAGCCAGCTGAGCTGCCTCACCAGGTAGCCACGCTGACGAATAGCATTTTCGAACAGTGGCGTGTTTTTGGCAAGCGGCAGCCACGATCCCGGCAGTTTAGCAGCAAGGTCGCTGCCCGCTATGGCTGTCACATCAATGTCAATCGCCGCATACTGCGAATAGTTGTTGAAGCGGTCAGTCACAAGGCCGCCGAACGCCTCCTGGGCTGCTGCTGCTGCCTCGACACCTTCACCGTCCAGATAACAGCACGTCTGAGGACGTTTGTGGTGAGCAGAAGGTGAAGGAGATATATTATAAACACAATTTGGAGCCGCATGCAGAACCGTGCAATATGTTGCCTAGGTTGCAAGGTCATCAAGAGGCTGACCTGCCGAGGAGGTGACAGTTTTGTTGACAACCGGCACAGCCTGCGCCGTCGTTGCCGTGCCAAAACGGACCAGCAGGTTGAAGGTCTGATACTCCTGATTGAAGCTCTCCTTCACCGCCGTCAGAAAGTCGTCGCTGATGCCCGCGGCGTTGCCATTGCGCGTTGTGTCAGCGCCCACGATCCTGCAGTGTGACGGAGGGCGCATGCTCGGCCAGCGAGCACCGTCAAGCAGCCGTTGCAGGGAGCTCCAAGAGCAGCACGATGAGGGGGTACGGCAGGCTCCGAACCGGTAGCGTGTCACGCCGAGGGAGAACCCAGCCTGGTCGCCCAGCAGCGTCCCAGGAGTGAAGTAGGACGCCAGCGGTGGCAGGAGCTCGTCGCTGTCTGAGGTCTCGTACGCGAGACGGCTGGCATCCGGCGGGGGCGGCGGGGGCGCCGGCGGCAGCGCTGCGTCCTGTCCCGCCGCAATGGGCAACAGGCCCAGCAGCACGGCCACCGGGAGCATGAGGCTCATGAGCACGCCCACTGTCCTTCTGTGTGGACATCTCCGCTGTCGCCGGTGCTGCAGGGGCCCGCTGCCGCTGCCGTCGCCGAAGATTCCGCGCGCCCGGCCGCACCCGGGCGGCGGCTCGCCAACGCTGTCACAGGCTCTCCTGGCCGGCAGCCCGCCGTGTCTGCAAGGCTGGTGGCTGCTGGTGCAGTCTACGGCGTCGCCGCGGCCGCAGGATGCTGAGGGACGGGCGATATCGCCCGGCTGCTCCGTGCAGCAGGTGCTGACGCCTTCGCTGGGGCCGGACCTCATGCTGCAGGCCCGCATCCGCGGTATGCAGCTGCTTGAAAGTCGCCTGGCGCGGCTGGGCGCATGCTGCCCGCCTCAGCGCCACGCCAAGCACCCCACGGCCCGGGTGCCGGGCCCGAGGCGCGTAGGTGCGCTCTGTGCCTCCGGCGATGTGCACACCCCGCCGCCTTCCCGGGCGTTTGTGCTGCCAACGGCCAAAGAGCTCCTGTGACTGCAGCGACGCCCCGCGCTGACTTCCGCGAGCGGCCTTCAACTTTGCCACCTCCTGAACAGAGTTGACCACGTTGCCGCTGGCTTCCGCACCAGGTTCCCAAACACACGCCGTGCGCCGGACGCCCGCTACTGAAGCAGGCCTCGACAACTCACGCAAACACGCCGCCGGGTGCGCCACACAGTGTGCCCCGCGGTGCCGTACCGAGACGGGTACAGGGAGGCCCGCTGAGAGAATTTGGTGATGAGTCATCGGCCGGGGCCCAACAATTTGTCTGTCATTTGTCGGTCAGGTTCAAGTGCTGGCTGAACTCGTACACAATAGTGAACATGTGCTCGCTGACCAAAGGCAACAAATGCTGCTGGTGGGCCCACTGAAATTGAATTTGGGGCGTTGGCGTCTCTCTCTATTGTGGTCTGCATGATGTATGGGTGTGCTGCCGATATGACATGTGTACGCCCTTGCACTGCAGAAGCAGGTGCAACTCCGAGACTTCACAGCTGCACTCGCATGTATGTGTGAACATGGGCCTGGTGCAAGACCACGACGAGCTGAGCTCCTGGGTGCCGCACAGCCACGCTCAGCACCACTCAGCGAGCAGTCTGCGCCGCCTGGACGAGTGCCTGTGTAGAAACCAGGAAGCCTGGTCCCATGGTGGACGAGACGTTCGCCCGCACGATATAGCCGGACGCCGCGCCGCCCTTGACACCCTTCGGCCGCAGCGCCAGCACTGCCCGCGTCAGAGCCAGGGCGTTGGCTTCCAGGGCCGCTGGCTCGAAGCTGGCCTTGCCGATGCCCGCCCTCACCACCGCACCCCGGTCCGCTCTGCAAGCATGTGCAACTCCTCAAATGTCTTCATGTACTGCGGATGATACTCCCGTGGGCGGTGACTGGCGTAAAATACCAGGCGATGCACTGCACTTCATCGTGCATTCGGGTAGCACAGGGTTTACAGCACAGCCGAGCCTTACCTGAAGTCGATGCGGCCCTGCTTCAGCGTGCGCACGGCACCCGCCACATCATCCACCAGCGTGCCCAGCTTGGGGTTGGGCATCAGGCCGCGGGGGCCCAGGATGCGGGCTATCGCGCTGAGCTGCCCCTTCATATCCGGCTGCAGAGGCGAGAGGGTGCATGATACGGTGTGTAAGCATGTGTCACCAGCATGAGTCACCAGCGGGTCAATGTGATGAGCAGCCCTCATACATGGCCTGGTGCGCCATGAGCTGAACACTTGCAGCCCCCTGCCCTCGGCTCACCGTGGCAACTGCCTTGTCGAAGTTGATGACCGAGCTGCCGCCCTCCTTGATCCTGCTGATGAGGTCGTCCGCCCCAACGACATCAGCCCCTGCATGACCATGAAGAGATCACAAGGCAGGGTCGAGCGTGCCCACGTAACCAGGTGACCATGCGATGCATCACTATCAACTTGGTGCACCACTCAGAGACCCTGCCCACCTGCCGTGCGTGCTGCCTCCGCGCTGCTGCCTTCAGCGAAGACAGCCACGCGCACGGGCTTCCCCGTGCCGTGTGGCAGCGTGGCTGTGCCGCGGACGGCATGGTCGCCCCGCTTGGGGTCGGTGCCCAGCACCAGCTGCAGCTCTACTGTCTCGTCAAACTTCGCTCGCGCTGTTGCCTGCATGAAATGCACCTGTGTTATGCATATGTCTTGTGTGCGGAGAAGAAGAGGAGGCTGGCATGGCTGCATGACCACGCATAGCGCAGGCTGTGTGTGTCCCACCTTCACGAACTGCAGTGCATGCGGCAGCGTGCTGGCCGGCGGCCGATGCTTCTCGCCCTTTGCGATGAAGCGTGGCAGCGGCAGCGAGGTGTCCTCAAGCTTCACTGCTGCGCTGGGGACGGCTGCTGAGGGCTGTGGGGACGAGTGCAGTGTTGCCTGCGGTGATCAGGTGACCACTTTTGGGTGGTGCCATGGGTTCAGCACCAGAGTGCATGGCATGCTCCAGCTGCCGTCAGCTTGAGCGAGGAGTTGGCAGACCAGACATATGCACTGCCGGCAAGACGTGCATGCGGCACCTGCCCACAGCAATGCCCCGAGGACGCAAGCACCGCATCGCTCTGTGCAAGAATGCGGGCTCGCGACGCAGCTATGCGAGCGCAGCTGCGGCTTAGCATGGCCAGCTTGCAATGACTTGGGCAAGGCAGCCAGTGCACTCTTCCAGCGCAGTTTCAGCAGCACAGGCGTTTCGTGGCGAATCGCGGCGGCAGTGATGAATGTTGGCGGAGATCGCCCACTGACATGGAAGTGCGAATGTGGTTGTGCCCTTGATTGTGCCGTGCATGCAGTTCACATCGCAACATACACATGCAGCTATTCATGTCCACCCTGGGAAGAGTACCATCCCTCGATTGTCAACTGCAATCTCAGAGCTGTTTCTGTGCATATCATATTCCACGTGCAGGCGTGCGGCACGGCGTTGCCACTTGTCGACTCTTGTTCAGCTTGGTACCCAGCTTGGGATCTGTGGCACCTAAGGTTTGGATCGTCACAATATACACAATATGGCGGACGTCACACAGTGGCAGCCTTCACGATACAGGATGGCTCAGCCACCACAACGCTGCATCTAGACGTTGCACTGTCTGCTTGGAGTTGAGCATTGCATGCGCAGCATTGCGGCTTTCCATCCACCAACAGCAGGCGCAACTGGAGTCATTGTGTGTCTCAAAGAGACTTGTGCAAGCACACCAACAGCATGGCAGCACAGAAGCCACCAGCACGCCGCATCGTGCCGATGCGCATTGGGGATGGCTCCGCTTCACGGGACGCAATGCCGCTGGGCGATGCCAGCAACGATGCTCTGCAGTCGCCATCGAGGCCGCCGAGGCAGCTGGACCTGCGTGAGCAGGCAGCCATTGCCAGGCAGAAGCTGGGGTCCGGGCGCCGCATCTTTGTGGACATCCAGAAGGACGGTAGCATTGTGGACTGGCACAAGGTACTGTATGAGGTTGCGCACTAGCTTGCTGGTGTCGCGAATCGCACCTTATGTCCTTATGCAAGTGCGGCAAAACGTGCAATGCAGCTGATGAAGGCAGCTGGCATGGGGAGGGCGCCCGCCTCGCCTGCTGCCGGTCCTGCTGATGAACCTGCTGCTCCAGACAACCTGTTCAAGGTGGCACAAGAAACTGTTTCGAGTGCTATGACGCATCCTACATGTGCATCTCAGGATGCAGCCTTGCTTCAGCAGAAAGAGGAATCCATGCAATCGCAGGAGTCGTCGCGTCCTAAGAATGCCTTCAGCAGCGTCATCCAGCGCCTCGAGCAAGCCTATGCGGTAAGCATCTTCAAGACACGATCGCAGGCCAGCGCATAAGCGTGACTGAACATAGTGCAGCGATGCAGGGCTGACCTGCTGGTGCAGATGAATGATGGTGAGGGCAGCAGCAACAGCGAGCAGGAGTCTGGAGGCAGGGCGGACAGCGGGCAGTCTGCGGTAGGCTTATGTCCTGCACGCTGCACGACTTGCCACAGGATCTACTTACCGTGTCTAGCACTACTGCCCATTGCCCATTGCCCATGGCACATCTTTAGGGAAGCCACAGCCTGCCTGCTGCCTGCTGTTGGCAGGAGGAGGAGGGTGACGACAAGCGTGGCGGCGAGTCTGGGCACGAGAGCGCCCGGGATGGTGCTGCAGGCGCAGCTAAGGTGTGCAGGCAACATGCGTCCGGCGTGCTGGCCTGGATGCACAGCTTGTGCACATTTGCATCGCTGAAGACTTGCGGTGAGGTGCTGTTGGCAAGCAAACGATGTTGGGGTGTGGTGCATCACTGCTTATCTGCAACGGTGTCCGTTCGCAGCCCAAGAAGCCATCTGCAGCAGGAGGCGTGCCGCGCGATGATCAGTATGACTACGAGGACAACTTCATTGATGACTCGGAGATCATCGAGTACTACGCTGGCGACCGCAGAAAGGCCAAGCACTCCGGCTTCTTTGTGAACAGCGGCGAGATCGAGAAGGCATGGCACGCCCTATGCAGTTGGCATTTGCTGCATGCCGTCGGCTGCAGCCATACTTCACCAAGCCAATGCTCTGCTGCAATGGTCACGTGTGCATCGCTTTGCCATGCGCACTGGGAGCAACAGAAGCATGCTGATAGGTGCCAGAGTGGGCATCCTTGCCCACCGGTGAAGCCGCTGAACCTGGTCTGTTTATGCAGACGGGGGAGCTGATCGACAAGCAGGAGGCCAGCCCCAGAAAGCGTCGCAAGAAGGCATTGGGAGCGGGAGCAGCTGAGGAGGGCGGCCAACCTGCAAAGCGTCTCAAGCACGATGACGCCCCCGCTGCTGCCATGCAGGTGCGTGTGACACAGCGCATGCATGTCTGCGATGGTTGGGACACATGCAGGTCAGGACAGTGGGACGGCTATCAACAGGATCGCATGCGTACTCAAGCTGATGCAGCAGGGCCTCGTGATGTGCATGGCGCAGGCGCCTGCGGCGGCTGAGGTGGTGCCGGAGACACGCGACGGCTTCGAACACACAGCTGCCTCTGCATCCCTTGCACACCTTGCAGGTATCCGCTGAGATGATGCTGGACATCATCCTACTGCAAGCGGATGTACATGCTGCAGATGCAACATCAGAAAACCTGTCCCGAGAAATAGCTAGTGAGCTTATGTCCGGTTGCAGGTGCCGAGCCGAGCACGGGCGGCATCAGTCACCAGCATCCAGCGCCCGGCGGACAAGGGTCTGCCCGGAAGAAGCGGAAACCCGCAGCAGCTGATGTCCCAGGTGCATCAGGCAAGTGAACAGATGTAGTCTAGGTGCATTTGTGTGGCGCAAGCTCCCTGCAGCACCAATTCCTCATCATATCTTATTCATGTACCTGGTGCTCTGCTGCAGGTGACAGACCGTTCGTGATCAGCAGGGAAGCGTATGCGGTCATCGCCGCGCTCCGGCAGCTGGCGGCGGCAGAGGCGGCGTCAGCACCGCCGGAGGGCGCCAACAAGAAGATCCCCGAGTCGCTGCGCCTGGCGCTGTCAGAGGAGTTCATCGGGCCATACATGCGGTATGCACCCTTGCTCGAACCTCCACACACAGGTTGTTGCACCGCTCAACAGGGAACAAGTCCTGTCGTGTGAACAAGCCTGTGAACATGTGCTGTGTCTGTTGTGGCAATTACGACGCCTCGAACATGGGACGCAGGGATCTGCCCAAGCACAAAGACGCGCAGGCTGTGCTCGTCACCACGCTGATGGAGTTCATGGAGCCCTTCACCACACGTGGCAACCTGCTGGTGAGCCTCCTTCACCGTATGTAACACCGGCGCGTGTGTCTGCCGTTAGCAGGCTGGCCGTCTTTCGCGCACATGGCCATTGATCGGTTGCCTGCTTAGGGCACTCTCAACAGACACACTGTACGACCACCCCTCAACTGTGTTCGCACATGCCATGCAGCGGCTGCTGAATCAGTGGAAGAGCAAGGTCACCTCGGAGTACGATCTGGCAAAGGGCGCGGTGCGGGACCAGATTAAACTCGGCTGCACAGCTGGTGAGGCTGTCATGCTCATCAGCCGGCAGCATGCCTTGTACAACCTCCACTTGTCAAGATGGAAGTTTGGAAGGCATGTTGGCCGCACTTGCCTGCCAGTCATCAGCGGCGCAGCAACCAGTTTGCCTGCGTGTCCACAGCGGAGGCAAAGGCAGGAGCGCAGGGCGCGGCGGCGCGCAGCAGCTTCGACTGGACGCCGGAGCTGCTGTCAACCCTGCTGGCCTTCGTGCATCTGCGTGGCCTGGTGTGTATCAGCTGCCGGCTATCGTGCTCGACAGCTACAACACACACGCCTTCGGTCTATATCTCAACTTCTCAATGTGTTGGCAAACTTCATTGCCTGCTGCGAAGTCACAGAACAGCAGGCACAGTCAGCAATGCTGTGCATGGCTCAGGTCAAGGGCAAGGCGATGATAGAGAACGGGAGGATTTGGAGCCAAATTGCGGATCTGTTCGATCACCACCTTATGGACGCCGCATCTATCGAGCAGGTGCACACTACACTGCAAAGTCGAGTTGCGGTTTTGGTGGCGTGACTGCCGTAAAATTCTCCAGCCTATGCTGTTGAGCATTGCACCCTATTTGCACTGTGTTCCATGTGTACTGCAGGCTTTCAAGGGAGCGCTGGCGGCCGGCCTGTCCAGGACTGTTGCTGTGCTGCCGTCTCCCCTGCCGCTCCCAGCTGCCGCCCCTGCGCAGGCAGCTTCAGCCCCTCTGCAGGCAGCGGCAGCCCCTGCCACACAGCTGCCCGCAGCCATGCCTGCCAGCGCGCCGGCACAGGTGCGTTGTTGCTAGTCGTAGTCGTGTTTTGTCACAACTACCCCAGCCTGTTTCGTGTGCTGGCAACTGTGCAAGTGTAGGCGAAAGTATACCGAAGGGTGCTGCTGCTTGCTCTTCGGCAGGTTGCAGCCATCATGCAGCAGGCATTGGCAGCAGTATCCACACCTCAGATGCCCGCGATCAGCCCTGCAGCGGCAGCTCCCGGTGCCACAACTGCATCGCTCCCTGCGCCGCCGCTGCCGCCTGCAATGCTAGCTGCGCAACACGCTGCTGCACAGGCAGTACTTCCGCCTCTGCGCACAGGTACACAGTCCTTCTATCTGCATGATAGCGTGCGTGCCTGAGCAGCTCCCCCTGATGCACCGTGCAGCAGCTCGTTCACATGTGAGTGGCTTCTGTCTGAGCTCGTCCCACACAGCAAGCTTGCAGAAGCTGATCTGTGTCTGCATCAGCAGGGTCGGTGGGAGGCGCCGCCCAGCTGCAACCCGCACTGCAGTCGCCATTGGGCCAGGCCGGCGCCCAGTACAGCAATCCACCCGCCGCCGGTGCCGACGCCTCAAACAGTACGGGCACTGAAGGAGCTCAATTGCACTGCTGTGCAGCTGTTTTCAACGCAACATTCTAAGCTGCTTATCTGCTTGCAGCCGTTGTCGCCCTGTGACTTGCTATAAACCCAATGATGCAGTGGTCACCACAATTGCACATCTGGTAATGTTTTCACGCACGCTCATGCAGGTGCAATCACGGCAGCAGAGGTGGATCCGGCGCCACACATCGCAGCGGGCCTGTTGCTGGGCGGCGACCTGGAGCAGCTGACCGCCAGCCAGCGGGCCTTCGCCAAAGGCAGCATGAAGGCGCTGGTCAATCTGGTGAGCACCTCGGCTATGTTGCCCATATTGTATCTCCTCGATCCTCCTGAGCCAAGCGGCATTTGTCAAGGCCCTGCGGTGCCAAGGCCCTGACATAGAAAGGCGCTTGCTACTGCGGACATGTGGCCGCTCAGAGCATGTCCCTTGGAACCACCTGCAGCATATACGTGAGTAACAGTGAGCTCAAGCTGCCAATGACCGGACGTCCTGCCCTGCACGTCGCAGACCCTGATGCATGCGGGGTCAAAGGGCTTCAAGACTGCGGACATTGTGGAGTACGCAGCAACGTCCGGCATTGCAGACTGGCGTGCTGACAGGTGTGCTCCTCGGGTCTCTACAGATTATGGGAGCAGTTCGCTCAGATGTACAGCATGTCAAGACGCTAAGAATGTTGATTGGAAAGCCTCTGTCCACAAGGACAAAACAACAAGTACGGGGATCATCTCAACATGTGCATCTGCTGTATGCTAAAACAGAAGCAAGCGCAGCTACCTGAGCAGCGTTGTGAGCAAGGAGCCTTCGTTCGTGAATGTTGGCGCATACCACTATGCATTGCGCGCCTTCCCGGGGGTGACGGAAGCCGGCGCAAATGTTGGTGCGTCGCCATCTTGCTGTCTGGATGCATACAGTTGCGCTGGTCAGCATGCCAAGCTTTCAGCTAGCATAACGTCAGTAAGTGGTGCATGTACTGCGAGCATCGCTGCTTGCTTCGGTAGGCCGTGCTCACCACCTGATGTATCATGATATCCAATGCAATGCTGACGCCGGCCTGCTGTTGATTTGCCACATGTGGTGATGCAGAGCGAGCAAAGGCGGCTGCTATGGAGGCACAGGCCGCAGCGGCAGCTGCGGCAGTGGCGGCTGCTGGTCAAATATTGCCGCCTGCAGCATTCGCACACACGTCCGCACCAGCACAACCTGCTGCGCAGCACATGCCAGCGGGCCTGAGTATACAGACTGTCACCTCTCAGCCGCTGCCGCCAACGGGCACCACACTGTCCATGGCGCCACAGCCACCGCAAGCAGACACGAACCTTGGATGATTTGTGCTGCCTGCAGGGCTACTGATACTCAAAGAGCACCCTTGCAAAACCATGACAAACCAGAACAGCAGCACTTGTGCCCTGCTGCGCAGCTGTCAAATCGCCACCCTGTAGCTGTGCCAGCTCCTTGAACTTCCTTATTAAAGCTCAGACCCCGCGTGTGCTTCGCACAGCGACTATTCTGTGCATATTGATGCATTACCTGTTGTGTACAAACACAGGCAAGCTGCCGCTTGGCTCTGCTGTCTGGGGTCATTGGGTGCACAGTGTGCACTTGCCAGCATGCAGAGTTTGATCGATCGGCAGATGTATGTGTGTCATGACCGTGTGTGTGTCAGCTATCCTGAGCGCGCACTTCCAATCAAAGGCTGCAGGCCGTTCACAAAACGGCGTTGCCGAACTATGCGCATGCATGCATCAGCAGAGGATGAGGCGCTGCGCCTCAGGTGTGCGTCTGCCCGGATCATGGTGCTGATCCAGCTCAGATCCTTTAGTCCAGAGCCGTATGTTCTTCACGGCTTAGCCACATTCGTTTCTGCATTGTTAATTTGTACACCATGCATGCATGTTAAGCACAGCACTTCTGGGCGCGGGCGACCTATGTGAAGTTTTGGCACCCTGTACAGCTCACGCACATACCCGCTGCCCGGCAACGCGGAGGAGACGGCGCAGCAGGCGCGGGCAGCGGCGCAGCGCGCCTGGGAGGCCGGCGTCAAGCGGCAGCGCATCGAGCTGCTGCTGCCGCTGATCGGCGCCACCGACCTGGACGACTGGTGCTGATCCGCAGCCCATCAGCACTCCCTGCATGCGCAGGCAATCAGTGCTGGACGCTGCATGTGCCGCAACTGCAGTATGGGCGGTTCTAAGTATGATGTTGTGATTGGCAGGCCTGGTGGCATCCGGCAGCAGTTCAAGGCAGTGCTGCCGATGGTCGAGAGCATGCTGGACGGCCTGAAGCAGTGAGTGGGTCGCACGACTTCTCGCCCAGATTGCACCACACTCCTGATCAGAAATATGAAACGAGTGGCGAGCCCTAAGCCTGCACCGTGCAGGTGCAAAGGGTTGGAGGGGCGACTCTCTGGGGAGATCTGGGATCAGGGTGATGCGGTGGGCGCATGGTCAGGCAGCGCCATGGATGTTATTGTCTTCCCGACTGCAGAGACCGTAAAGCGGGTGAGTTGCGCAAGCGTCATACGTGTGCCTGTAAGTCCACACCACATGAATGCGAGTCAAGTTCGCATGTGGATGCAGTGGCTGTCGTTTGCAGGCACGGCAGCTGGCACAGCAGAAGCCAGACAGCCTCCTCATCTTCGTGAGCACCAGCCCCTGCAAGCAGGCGTTGCGTTTCCGCCGACTTGCTTTGGTAAGCATGGGAGTTCCACCTTGAAGTGCTTCATCAGCGTATGAGCCGGCTGCAGGTCAACCCGCAATGGCAGGAGGGACAGGTCATCAGCGACTTTGGCATGTTTGGCAGGAAGGCAGCAGAGGAGTTTCTGGCAGGTGCGTCAGCCTGTAGACATGAGCCTGCAGAGGTGGCGTAGCACATGATATGCCACGGAGACCCTGAAAAACAACGAGCTTCTGCAGGCTTCGAGGATGTGTACTTTGTGAGGGTGTACACCATTGCCGGTGCGCAAATGTCATGTACGAGTTCAATGTGCTCCTCAATTAATTTTGCAACGCCATGTGCTCTCATGCTGTAATGTGTCATGAGTTGCAGGTGACAGCATCAGGTAGACATGAGCATTTTTGTGCTTTCACCTTTCGCAACACTGCCGAAAGATTTGGGCTGTAATCTGGGTGTCACCTTGATGCCACCAGCATTGCATATGCATGGTTCATTGGCAACGCTGCCGGCACTCTGTTGTCACAGGATACTCAGAGCATATCCAGGCGACTGGCAGGTGCACCTGGTGAATGAAGGCACAGGAGAGGCAGCATTGGTGACTACGATGCCGCAGCGGCCCAGCTACCGTGAACTGGAGGCACTGATCAGGTGTGATTAACGGTCTTGCTCTGCAGAATCCTTGGCCTCAGACTCGGCAACAAGGGGTCATTGCTCTCTGTGACGACTTATAACTGAGAAGACAGGCAAGATGAGCAGAAAACGTGAGCTACGTGACTTGCAGGGGCACCGAGGGTTCGAATGCCAGCAAGCCGCTGTCAGAGCGGCTTCGACGAGAGCTGCGCTGGAACCAAGACAGCCTGCAGGGCCGTCGATAGAGTGATACAAACAAGTTGCTGCCGTCCTGATGTCCGCTGTTGACATGGCTGACCATGACAAGTATCTGCAGTTGCATTTGCATGATGAGGATCCCCACAACATCACGCTCAGTGTGGACAAGGCAGCATTGCAACCAAGCGTATGGGCTCTTTGCTGGCGTACATCGTTGTCGTCTGAGCTTCCAATGCTGCGATTGATCACCATGGCGTTCCTAGATCTGTGATCAGCAATCACCTGTGCAAACTTGTAAGGTGATCAACTACAGCTACACGGCCGAGCACCACCCAGAACAGAGAGCTCATTCGGCTTCAGCCTTGACCTTCTTCTTCTTCTTCTTGGGCTGCTCTCCATCTGCCAACACTGCGCCATTCGTGGCGCCGTCAAAGTACCGCTCTGCCTTTGCTTTCTTTTTCATTGGCACCGTCGCTGCCTCCTCTCCTGCCGCTGCCTCTGCCTCCCGCTTTTTCTTCTTCTTCTTCTTCTCCTCTGTACCATTCGCATTTACCGCTGCCTCCTTTGCCTCCAAGACCCCATGTACAACCGCCTCCTCGACTTCCGTGAGCTTTGGCTTTGTTTTCTTCTTCTTCTCCTCCTTGCCGGCGGTGGCAGTGACGTCGGCGTCGGGGTTGTACGCCTGGGGCGTAGTCAGCAGGCCGGGCGCCGCGCCCTGCCGCCCGCGCTCGTACTTCTGCGGCGGCTGTTTGCCGCCGGGCGTGGCTGCCTGCTGCCCCAGGTCGCGGCCCTCCATCTGCCGCGCCCGCGCCTCGATCTGTAACAACGAGTAGCAAAGTTGACGCACTGTCACGGAAACCTTGGCCTTGTGCCATGCCCAACCTGCTGAGTGTCCTGCTGGCTGCTACGGAGCCCTGGTCTCCACACTTGCCCGAGCAATTGAAGCAGCATACTCTTGCAACCCTGGAGCCGACGCGGGCAGCGCAGACGACTTGGTTGAGGCCTTGCGCAGTTGTGGCATATGCCTCACGGGCGGAGATGCAATGAATGCTGGTGACATATGGCTGCAAGCTTGCGGTGGACAGCAGAGAGAGCCTGCATGGCCACCAGCGAATGCGGCCTGGGGTGTCATGTCGCCCCCCTTCAAAACTGCGGCAGCCATCACCACCTCGGCAGTCGCTGTGCAGCTCTGTAAGAAGGCTGATGTTATCGGTTTCAGGGACAGCCTACACTCTATGAGGGCGGCATCGAGTTGGAGCTTGTCATGCTGCACAAAGCGGACTACTGAGGAGAGAGGTCTCAGAAGGGGATCGCTCTGCACCTTTGCTCGGGATTCCAGGCCGATGGTGGCATCATCGGAGCTGCCCATCGCATCCACGCGCGTCGCCAGCGCGGCCTTGGCTGCCAGGATGCGCGACATCTTGCCCTGCAGCAACACCCAGGAGGCGCTTGCATGTCACCGGCTGTGGCCTGCTTCAGCGCAACATCCTAATGTCATCACAGGAGGATTCGTGCACATGAGTGCGCATCATCTTGGTTGCAACGTTTCTGAATGTCATGTAGGGGACAACCAGTATATCTGAGACAACGTACCTTGTTCTTGGGCGCCGCCTGGCCGATGAGGCTGGCGTGGTAGATGAGGCCGTACTTGGGCGTCTCGTGCTTGGTCTTCAGCGCCCGGAAGAGCGCCTGTGTAGGGACGGCAGCAACGTGAGGCACCGCCCATGATGTTGTGCAACCGCTACAACAGCAGCGTCATGCAAGCCCAGCAACCGACCTTCTCTGCGCCCAGGATTTGCACGGTAGATGCCGGGTACTTGGCAAGCGTCATCAGCGAGCCCGCATGCGCGATGAGGCGCGCCCCCACCAGCTCCCCCACGAGAACCTGTGGATGTCAATGTCAAGTCACTCCGCGGTGCGAGGAAAGCACCTGCAAGCTCTGGGGTCAGCAGGAAGCACTCGGTGTTGGCGATGGGTGTTGGATCTCCCTTTGCGAGCGGCCCAGCTGCGTTATCACGGAGTGTGCAATGACACATGCACGCACTGTGAGGTTCGGCGCGATGGCAGCCATGCGGCTCTTCAGGTACTCGTACAGCTGTGCCCTGTACTCTGCCAGCTGGACGACCTGTGGCAGCCGAAAGTGTAGTCAGTGCAGTGCTGATGCATCCAACTGTGCCGCTCTGCTCATTGGCTCTGTTTGTGGCAAGTGAGATGACAAGCACATGTCGCGACTGGCAGTATCAACTGCAGCATGCCCCACCTGGTCGCACAGCGCTGTGATGTTGGACATGTCCTCTGTGCTGATTTCTGTGCCCATGGAGATGGTGGCGATCTCCTTGAGGTCCGCCGCCACCTCCTCCTCCAGGATGCCCTCGAAGTCGGTGTCCGCCGCGTTCTCACGCGTCTGCATGTGCTTCACCTGCGCGCACAGCAAGGCTGCAGCATGAGCACAATGGGGACAGCAAGCAGCAACACGCCATGCAGGAAGGCAGCAGCCTAGCTTCCTTCAGCACCAACGGGCAGTGGGATGGCGGCGCCGTGCTGCAGGGTAGGGGTGGGGACGCACCGCCAGGGCGTACTGGATGTTGTCTGTCACCACCCGCGTCATCTCGGGGAAGTGCCAGCCGTACCACTCCCGCACCCGCATCGCATATGTGTTCAGCTCCTTGTCGAGGTCATCCAGCAGCCCGATGGCTTGCACAATCATAGTGTCCACCTGCGCCACAAATGCAAGCCCGTCTAATGCATGTGCCCAACCCCAACAAGTCAGCTCTGGCCTGCTTGGGCCTAGACACACTGCTTTCTGCAGTGCCCTGGAGATGCCGTGATGATGCAGCAACTGCTCCTGACATGATCATTGTGAAGCGGAGGAAGCTGATGCGGTGGTCTATGTGCACCCACCTTGTCGGGGCTGAACTTGAGCTTGTAGCGCGACAGGCTGTGGCTGAGGCCAAGGGACATGGGCGTGAGGTCTGCCCCCGCCAGCCCCGCGACCAGGCCCTCCAGCTGCGACCGCACCCCACGCGCCAGCTCCATCACCGCATTGCTGCAACAACGAACACGACGCCGAGTTGCAGCCGCGTAAGTGCACAAGCGCACTGCACGGTCGGCATGCACAGACAAACCGATCAGTTATCAGGGGTGGGGTGCAAGCTTCATGGCGCCACATGGCGCCCACCAGAGATGCCGATGCGAGGTGTGTGTGGCAAAATGCAGTACAGCTGCCGCTTGCGGTGCGCCATGCTCACTTGTTGATGCACTGGATGCCCATCTTCTCCTTGACGATGCTGCCCAGCTTGGCGTCCAGCACCGCCAGCGTGTCCGTCTCAGCATCCACATTCTTTTTCAAGAACTTCTTCAAGCCTGCGGCTTGCAGTACAACACGTCAGTGCACCTTCAGGATCCGGCGGGACGACTGAGGCCATGTTCGAGGTTCGCGACGCTGTGTTGAAAGCCAGGCGCTCTCATGGCTAATGGGTGCATCAAGTCCAGCCAGCTGGCTGACCTTTGCCGAGCTTGCTGTCGCCTACTGAGGTTGCCGCCGCCAGCGCATCTGTGGTGTTCTCAAATTTGCTGAACGCCCGCAGCTTCACCGCCTGCACACGTTGAGGGGTGTGAGCAGATGTGGCAGCCCGATGCCTTGCAGTGCAATGCACATGCCACACAGAACGGCGTCCTTGCACATCGGCGGCCCCACCTTCTGAGCAGACGCCAGGTCGGCAAACTCGTTGTGCAGATCCTGCAAGGCAATGATTGTAGAGCTTTGGAGCATTCTCAGGTTCACGTTGCTGGCTGGCACACCTTGCTGACGAGCTGTGCATGCTCCGACATCCCACCTGTGCATCAGCGGCCTGGATCTTGCCCCCATCCTGTACTTTGAAGAGCGCGTAGCCTGCGGCGGTCTCAAACAGCAGCAGCAGGCCGCCGGCCATGCCTGCTGCGTGCCGTCAGGCGAGGCAAATAAGTCGCTGCCACCAGAGCTGGTCCCTACTGCCCTCAGTACCTCACGTCGCGCCCTCGCGTCGGCAGCAAACACAGATAGCTCGAAGCGCTACTTCAGCTTGTACTGCTGTTGCCAGTCGTCAGCGTTGTTTTGGCACCTGCCTCAGGACGCCCGCCGTCTCGAGCAGAGGTACTGGGGGGTCGACATTTCCTGTTGGTCACAACCCCTGCAGCGAAGAGAGGCAGCGCTTGCTTCCTGCTTCCTTGCTGAAGCCAGCATGAAGTGCTTGTGATCCAGCCTGTTTATATGTTTGTACCTACCGCAAAAGAGATCGACAAGCGTGACTCAAAGGCATGCATGTACGCAGCAGGGTATTCCATAGCGTGCTCAAGAATGCCGAGATGCTGACTTGAGGTGTGTTTACTGGGACGATATCAAACAGCAATGGGGGAGATGGAGACTCTGCAGCTGGTCGACGCGGAGGGCGACTATAACACGAAGGGCATGCAAGCATTCGCCGCAAAGAGCGGCCTCGAGACCTGCGGGCAAGACTACCAGATCATAGCTGTCATGGGCCCGCAGTCCAGCGGCAAGAGCACCCTGATGAACGCTGTGGTGGGAACCCACTGCGCTATTGAGATGGATGGGCGAAAATTATAAGTGCATCTTGTACTGCTCGGCACTGCAATCTTGGTTGCGTCAGACACCGAATGCTTCGGCCATGCAGTTTGGCACGAAGTTCACGGAGATGGATGCACTCTCGGGACGCCATCAGACCACGCGAGGCATCTGGCTCGCTCGCAGCCCCAAGCTGCAGACTCAGGTGTGCCAGAGCAGCGGCTGACGTGCATCACACCGTGCAGTCCTGCATGTTGTGCACCCATACTACTACGTGCATGCATCGCACATGGATGATCATACTGCTGGAATCTGCAGGCGCTGATTATGGACTTGGAGGGCAGCGATGGGCGTGAGCGTGGCGAAGATGACACCTCATTTGAGCGCCAGTCGGCGCTGTTTGCGCTGTCCGCTGCCGATGTGCTGCTTGTCAACATGTGGGCCAAGGTGGGCAATGCAGTCATGCTGTGGTGCTGTTAGTAATGCCCCACCACCATTCGCGCGGTGATGCGAGTCTGTCATGTGTGCAGGACATCGGCCGCGAGTCTGGCGCCGGCAAGCCGCTACTCAAAACCATCTTCCAGGTGATGGGCTTACTGATGCGCATCAAAGCTTTCGACCCACGGTGTCACAAGCACTAAGCCTGAATACACTGTATCATAGCCGCTGACGACTCAACATGTGCGCAAACCTGCTCCAGGTCAACCTGAAGCTGTTCACGCCGGCGCCCGGCAAGCGGCGGACGGTGCTGCTGTTTGTGTTCCGGGACCGCACCAAGACGCCGCTCCCCCGGCTGGTGGAGACCTGGGAGGAGGACCTGCACCGCATGTGGGCCGCCATCCCGAAGCCGCCGGCGCTGGAGGACACCAGCGTCACAGACTTCTTCGAGGTGCCGCCGTGGCTGCAGGCTGTTCTGGTGTTGGCCTGTCGAGCCTGCAGGGCAAGTGAGCAAGTGCCCTGCATGCCCGGGGCAGGCTGCGGGTGGTTCTGACCGTGAAGTGGTGGGCGCCTGGTCACCATGCAGGTCAAGTATGCTGCGCTGCCGAACTTCGAGGAGCGCGAGGAGGACTTCCGGGCGGAGAGCGTGCTCCTGCGCCGCCGCTTCACCGATGAAGGTGCTTTCCCCTGCCTGCGCTGGCATACTACCTCTTTGTCTGGCCTGCCACGCCATCGGTGCAGGGGTGAGGTGTGTGCCTGATGCACTGCGACCTTCCTGTCGCACAGCGGAGGAGGGGCACGGCCTGGTGCGGCCGGCGGAGGACAAGCTGCCCGGGGACGCGCTGGCGCTCAGCATGCAGCGCCTGTGGGACATCATCCGCGAGCAGAAGGACCTCAACCTGCCCGCCCACAAGGTGCACCCCCTGCGGTGCAGCCATGGCTCATGGCATCGCCCCCAGCTGAAGCACCTGCACCTGCGTCCCTGCTGCTGCGTGTGCTTGCGGCCTCAGGTGTGCTGCAGCAAGCACCGTGCAGCTGCAGGTCATGGTGGCCAACATCCGGTGCGAGGAGATTGCGGCGGACCAGTTGGCGGCGCTGCTGGAGGACCAGGCGTGGGGGTCGCTGAAAGCGGAGGCCGGTGCCGGCGTGGTGCCCGACTTCGGCAAGCGCGCCAGCCTGCTCCTGCACAGCTGCCTCACAGGTGCGAGTGTCACTACAGCGCTAGTCAGATTCGCTTGCATTGCTGTCACTGCCGTGGCAGCTGAGCATCACATCCACACAGCATGTCAAGCGTGACCCAAGCACTTGGGCACCACTCAGCATCGTGGGATCTGACGTCGATTTTGCATGCTGGTCATGCCAGGCTACGATGAGGAGGCGCGCTACTTTGAGGCGGCCGTGCGGGCGGACAAGCGCAAGGATTTGGTCACGAAGGCGTATGCAGCTGTGGCAAGCGTGCGTGATGCGCAGCTGGCGGCGCTGCAGGCGCGCACCCTGCAGCGGTTCCAGGCAGATCTGCAGGCTGCAGTGGAGACAGGCCAGGAAGGCTTCTCGGTGGCGGCTGCCAGGTGGGTGCCCTTGGCTGCAGCAGGACTCTGTGCCGGTGGGAAACAGGACCATCGACACGATGCAGGTACTTGACCAAACTCCCGGCAGTGGGGCGCGCGGCGGGCTGTGACTGGTTACTAAGCAAGCAGACGTGGGTCACAGTTGGGCTATGAGCGGTTGCCGACTCATGCAGGCTGGGCGCAGAGGCGATCACGGGTTTTGAGGAGGCAGCCCATGATCTGGAGGTTGAGGGCTCTGGCTGGACAGCAGCGGAGACTCACGCCGCCCTAGAGAACAACATTGCAGCGCATGTACATGAGCTCACACAGAAGAAGGTGCCCGACTAACTTCCCGTATGCTTCCCTCCAACTGCATGTGCCATCTGTCATGTGCGGCAGCAAGCACGCCAGCCGTATGGCATCAGCGGTCTGCTACTCGCTGGCTGTGGATATCGGCAGTACTCAACGTGTTTCGGGTTTTGCCCGGAATATTTTGTGCCATGATACCTATCCTTTGTTGTTTCTTGCAGGTGGCAGCGGTGTTGAAGGAGGCAGAGGCCCGCCTGGCAGAGGCCGTGACGGGTGCTGCGGTGGCGCTGCTGGACTCTGCACCAGCGGACTTCTGGCCCCGCGCCCAGCGCCTGCACCAGTCTGCCGTCGCAGCAGCCGATGAGGTGCGGCATGCACCTCAATCCTGGAGCTTTGCGGTAACAGGCACAGCTATATAGCATCTGGTAGTGTACATGCAGGCACAAAAGGGCAACAGCTGCTCATGCCAGCTGACCGTGAGCCTTGATGGCCTCCTGTCGATGAAGTACACAGCTTTGCAGGGGAGCTCTCTGACTCCGTGCAGGCGGTCACCGAGGGGCTGGCAGGTTATGAGCTGAGCAATCAGGAGTGGGACAGCACACGGCAGCGGCTGGACGCCTTTGGGCGGAAGCGGCTGGAGGCAGTTGTGCGGGAGGGATCCCACACCGCCCTCAGCCGCATGAAGGACCGGTGAGCATGCGTTTCGAAAGTCAACAACCAGCAGTGCTGTCAAATTTCTGGATACTCGCCAACTATCGATGGGTCTAGTCGATGCCTCAATGCTTTCATGCTGTGCAGCTTTGGCGAGGTGTTCTCGCGGGATGAGGGCGGCCTGCCGCGCAGCTGGGGCCCGCGTGCGGATGTGCCCGGCGCAGCGGCGCAGGCCCGCGGCGCAGCGGCCCAGCTGCTGTCTCTACTGACCATCGTCCGATTGGATGTGCCTGCGTCTGCAGCTGCGGCCGTGGATGCATCTGTCTGCAGCCTGGCCACTCAGCATGTGAGTCCGAGCGTCAGCGTGCTGAATGATACTTCAGCAGCGGGACAGGCACCAAACCACCTCGCCGCCGCCTGCAATTCAGAAGCAATGCCGGGATCAGTACCCCTATGCATATAGATCGTGGGAAGTCTTTGGTGGCCTCGGCCTGCAACCTGGTAACCAACGTTTGGTTTTCACTGCAGGACCGGGCGTCACGCAGCTCCGGTGCAGCGTCTCTGTCTAGCAGCCTGGATGGCGGGCGGCGCAGCAGCACCGCGGATGGCAGCGGCCTGGACATGCTATCGCTTACGGAGTGGCCGGGCGTGCCACAGGCAGCGGTGCTGCTGCCGCCGGGGCAGTGCCGCAGCCTGTGGCGCCAGTTCGTCTCCGACTCGAACTTCATCGTGCAGCAGGTGGCCCTGACACCTGTTGCATATCACCTACATCACCTTCATCACCTTGCAGCTCCTTCGTACAGCATGCACCTTCCAGCTCGCCTGACATTTGCCTCGTCAAGCAACATTTTGCTGTTTGGCTGCTGCAACACAGGCAGTGGCGACACAGGAGGCCAACAGGGCAGCCAGCAACCGGATGCCGCCCATCTGGGCGATCATCGCAATGGTCGTGCTGGGCTGGAATGAGTTCTTCACTGCGCTGCGGAACCCGCTGTGGCTCATCGTCGGCGTGCTGTTGTTCCTGTTCTTCAAGGTGGGCGCAGCTTTCAGACCTTGTTGCAACGTGTACAGCTTGCAGCATGCGCCTGCTGCTTGGAAGTTATGGTATGGGGGCTGGCGGCAGAGGGCGCAACCTAGTGTGCGACATCAGAGTGAGCTTGCTGGCAGGATGATCGCCGCTGATCTCTGTTGGCCTGCAGACCGTCTGGCAAGATTTGGAGGTCGAGAACGAGATGTCGCGGGGCCTGCTGCCTGGGCTGGTGGTGCTCTCCGGCAAGCTGGCCCCCACGCTGCGGGCCACCACGCAGCGCACCCTGCACAGCGTAGCGCAGGTGCACCCCAAATCGCAACCACCAGTGGATGTTAGCTCAGCAGGCTGGACTGAACAAGACGTTGATTGACCAATACCTGCAAGCACCACAGAAATGGCAACAACCAGCCCCAGGACCACGGCCTTGCAACAGCTGCTGTGTGCTGCGTGCAGTTTGCTGCGGAGGCCCCGCGTCGCACGCAGGACACCATCGCGGCAGTGCGCAGCCCGATGCACCGGGCCCAGCAGTCGTCAGCATCGTCCACAGGTCGTGGTGTGTTCCCTGCGGTGCTGACGCGTACAGCGTGCACCTTGCATGAGAAGCCATACTGAGGTATAGGTGACTGCAGCTGCTGATGTTTAGTGCACTGGCTGCAGGCGCCAGCCTGAGACGGCGCAATGATACAGGCGTAGAAATGACAGGCAATTCGACATGGTCATCGCAGTCTACGCTGCGTGGTCAGCATTTGCCACAGGACAGCGAGCATGATGAAGCTGCGAAGGACAAGTAGTAGGCGTTCAGCATGTTATGCACTTGTGTGTGTGCGTAGCTCGCTCACTAGCATGCCGACTGCCATCATACTTACTTCTCGTTAATCAGGGCAGTGCAGATACATTCCACAAGCTTCAACCTTGCAATGTGCACAGTCCAGAGCAACGGTGTCAAGTGTCAAACCTATCATTTGAAGGCCTGAAGCGCTGCCACTGCAATGCCAACGACAAGGCTGAGGAAGCTAAAGCCTTCAGCGGCGCCCAGCAGCCCTGAGGGCCCCGCCGGCAGCCCGCTGCCCGTTTGCGACTTGGTGTACAGACTCCAAGCCGTGATGCCGACGATCACTAGATACGACACGCCCTCAGCGGCACCATATAGCCCGGCTACATGCCCAACACAGCATTGTGTCATCGGCCGCGTGCTTCCCCTGGACAATGTCAGCTTATGCACACCTACAGCCCAGCATACGTGCGCACCTGGGCCCGGTGGCAGACCAGACCCTGTCGTCGCCAGCGTGTACTCGGAGAGCAGGCAGATCGGCGCTGCCACAATGCCAGCAGCTGCTGCAGCGAGGCCCACTGTGCCGATGTCGCTGCTCTGCTGCGCCCGCACTGGCTGGCAGACTGTGCGACTCCTCGACAAGCGCAGACTGGGACGTACTGCGCATGCGCACCAGCTCAGCGTCAGTCATGTCACAGTGCGCTGCACGCTGACATGCACAACAGATAGTGAAGTTATGACGCCCCCATGCGCTACATGCTTTTGCAAGCTGTGCACTTACAGCCGATTAAGCATCAGCAAGACCCTGTCCCGAACTGGCCGCGCATTGAGCCTGTAGGATCCAGATCATCACCTGCCGTGAAGGCCCGTTGCTGCGGCTGAATAGCAGAGCTGCGGATGCACTGCACTGAGGCCTGCATCTTGAATACCTGTTAGCCAGTCCTATGTGGGCAGCAAGGGTGGGAACAGGGCGGCAATCGTGCTGCGAGCATGCCAAACCAGCGGCACGTGAGCCAAACTGCACCTCGCCATATGTGGGTCCCTGCACATGTCGCGAGCTGGGACGGGGAGCTGACGCAGCAGGCCCACCCATCACCAATTAACGCAGCCACTGGACCCGTAGTTGAGCTACAATTGTCACAGCAGCCTCGGCAGCTGCACCGCGGCGCTGTCGGGCGGTCCTGGTGCGCGTCTGCCGCTGACCCAGCAGTCCTGGTCCACAACGGTGCCAGGGCGCCCGCAGCGGGTGCCTCGGTCGGTCCGGCCATAGATGGAGGCCAAGACGTTCTCGTTTGAAGACATAGTTGGCGGCCTCACAAAGATGGGATCCATGGGCGGCTCTCTTGGCGGCGATTTTCCGAGGAGTCCCAGCGAGCAGGCTTTCCAGGTGTGGGCACCCCTATCCTCCCATATAAAGCCGTTGTGGCGGCACCAATGCCCCTGCCCGCGCATGAGTGGCTTATCACAAGGCCCAAACGCCCGCGGCAGCGGAGCTTGGCTCCGTATGCCGCTTCCATGTGAAGTTGTGCCACCTCAGCCCATCTGTCTGATGATAGCCAGCTTTTGGTGCAGTCAAACATCTACTCGCTGTGAACCCGCTTCAGCAGACTTGTCCATCTCTGGATCCGTTCGAGGCCCCTGCTATGCAGCTGACTCCGCCTCCCACCTGGCTGCGCATGCATGCTGCTGCGCAGGACTTCCTGAAGCGCATCCCCTCCAGCAACAGCCTCGCCGCCTTCGGTGGCCAAGGCGGCAGCCAATCAGACCTGGCGGCGCAGGCGGCGCAGCTGCACTCGCTGCAGGCGAACCTGGCGAGCCAGGCGGCCGCCGCGCTGCAGTCCACCTCGTCAGCTCCGGATGCGAACGGCGCTCCGGCCTCGGGCGTGCCGCGCGTCGCCAGCCTGGACTTTTTCCGGCAGCTGCTGCCCGTCAACCAGCTCAACGTCAGCGGCGCGCGGCCGGCGGCCGGCAACGCAGGTGCCGAGCTTGCCTGGCTATGCCCTGGCCTCACCTGACGATCACAGTGTCCCAGTAACTACTGAACGCGACGAGCCTGCATGTACGTCAGCACACAATCCGATAAATTTGCAGGGAACGACGATGACGAGGGGGGCGGCGGGCTGCGGCGAGGCGGCAAGATGGAGCCGTCAGCCGGGAGCGCCTTCTCGCCGCCGCCGCCCTCGTTCCCGTCGGAGCTGCCGCCCATCCCAGGCGTCAGCACCAGCTCCAGCCTGCAGCTGACAGGTGCGCCTGCGTTGCGGCAGTCCAGAGCCCCCTGACCAGCCTGTTCGCCATGCCCATGTGCGTCAACCACCGTGGTCGTGCGGTGTTATGCTGCATGCCAATAGTGCATTCGGGCTGCGCCTGTGGAGCTGGCTCGTCGAATGTAACACGTCGCCACATATCAGTGCCTTCCGACCAACAGGTGTCTCGGCGCCGGAGCCGGTGCGGGTGCTGCCGCTGCGGGCGGCGTCGCCGGGGGGCGTGGCCAATGGGGCGGCGGGCGGCGGCGGCGGCGGCGGGGCGGCAGCCGGCACCGGGCGCGGCGGCTTCCTGGCGCCCATGCCCCAGGCGGCGCCCATGACGGAGCGCGAGAAGGAGCTGCAGGCCAAGGCGGAGCTGCGGCGCGCGCGCAGGTGGGCGCTCCTGGCAGTGGCGCTAGGCAGCAGCTGCGTTCAAAGGTTTCAGGGTTGAGGTTGTGGAGTCCAGTGAACATTCAGACATGTTCGTGGCTGCATTGCACTGCTGGCCTGCCTCGCTGTCGCATCGCATACAGCAACCCGGTGTCACATGTAGCAACCTGCTGCAGGATGCTGTCGAACCGGGAGTCGGCCAGGCGGTCCCGCAAGCGGAAGCAGGAGCACCTGGGGGAGCTGCAGGGCCAGGTGCGCCGCCGCGGCGTGCGCACGTCACGCAAGACTGGCCATGCGCAGTGCACAGCCGCACCTGACTGACGCCAGCCGCACCTGGCGTCAGTCGAGTGTGCAGTTGGCTGTGGCCGCTGGCGACGATGGCGGTGCGAGCACGAGCGTCTTCTTGGTACCACCCCGGTGCTGAGGCGGGACTGTGTGCGCCACGCAGATCGCCAACCTGAGCGAGGAGAAGGAGGAGCTGGCGGATGAGCTGGAGTCGGCGCGGGCGCAGCTGAAGCGCAAGGACCAGGAGATCGGGCAGCTGCGCGCCCAGAACGAGCAGATGCGTGCGCAGCTGGGCGGCTCCGAGGTTCGCCACACTGCACATGCAGCAGATTTCAATTTACTACATAGCAGTTGTGCTGTCAGGAGGGCTGCACCAGGACACAGGAGTTCGCTTGTAACTTGGCGCCTAATCTGGCATCAATCCTGCTAAACGGCACATTGCATCTATGCCTCGACCACATGGCTACTCCCTGCTGTCCGCGCACCTGATATCAGCTGCACGATGCAACACTGCAGGCGTCGCCTACGACTGCCAAGGCCCCGGCCAAGGGCCACAGCCAGGCCAGCGTGCGCCCTGCCAGCGACAGCAAGCCGCCGCTGCCCGGGAAGGGGAAGGGCGGCAAGCGGAAAGCCGCCGACCCTGACGACTGACGCCGCCGCACAGCAGCTGAGGCCCCCACATGGGTGGCATCTCAGAGGAGCAGTGGTTCGGCAGGGCTCGAGGGGTGGTGCGTGGCAGCTGGGCGGCATGTGACAGTGCAGCAGAGGTGTGGAGTGGACAGGGCTTGCTGCCAGCGCTGCGGCGCTCCTCAGCAGTTAAGAGCCGTGCAGCAGCACCAACACACTGCAAACTACCTAGAGTTTTGATCGGTGGAGACGGCGCAGCGGTCGGCAGCATCTCCTGAGCTGCGAGTCCCTCCTGATGCAGACTAGACACGCCCAGCGAGCCAGTGCATGAGCGGCGAGGCAACACCAGCACGTGCGGTGCTGCATGCAGCAGCCCCATGCAATTTTGACCGTCTGCAACGTTTGGTTTTGGAGCACGGTGATGTGGGCCGCTTCGTTTGTGACGCTGGCGGCGTGGATAATATACCCGAGGCACATGAGTTGCGGCGTGGGCGAGAGCTCTGTGGCATTCTGTGCCTCGGGCGGGGCGTCCCCAAATGTCAGCACTGCAACTGGTGTTTTTGAGAGCGTGAGCGCACCAGGTGCTGGAGGGTGAATGGGAGCGCATGTCAGAGCCGACAGATTTGTACTTGTTTTGACACGAACTGCATGTTCATGAACGATCAACCCTCCTGACGCTGGCGCCAATTGTCCAAGATCAACACGCTCACAACATGACCACTGCCTTGATCCACACCACCAAACCCCGATCATAGGCTAGCTGCCTACAAGCCATGAATGATGCGCGCCTCCTTCAAAACCGCTTGCACCTGCGCATGCGCGTACCCTCTTTATGATCATGTTGTACATACGAGGGATGCCACGCCATCGTTGGAGCGACGCTGCTGGTCACAATGGATGCATCACCCGAGTGACACGTACTCCAGCATACCCACATGTCTTGGACCTGATGATTCATGCACAGCGCGCACAGCATGCTGCACACGTGCACACCTTGTCCAGCGGCTCGTCGCGCAGCAGGTCGGCGTTAAAGGTGTCGGCTGACGGCTCCCCCAGCATGCCTCGGAAGCTGTCTGCCACCGCAGAGCCCAGGGCCTGCAACAGCATGGGCATCACGTGGCTTATGACAAGCAATGGTTTCAATGCACATGAACCTGCTGACGGTTACCGTCTCAGCACAAAAGGAGCCGCTGACCGTCAGCAGGCTGGCTGCCCCTGCCACAGCATAGCACGCCAGCACATGCTCGTACTACTCTATTTGTGCGCCTGTACATTACACTCCTACCACACAAGCAGGCTATGGCACACCTGTGCCCCCACGCATTACATTGACGGGCTGAGGGCTCGGTCTTGAGCAACTCACGCCACACTGCTGCAAGGAACTCCAAACCCTAAACCCCCTCGCGGCGCACCCGCAGGTCGTAGCCGCCCTCCAGCAGCAGCACCAGGCGGCCGCCGCACAGCCGGTCCGCCAGGCCCTGCAGCTGCGCCGCCAGGTGGTGGTACGTCGCCGTCCGCATCTGCAGCCCCGCCAGCGGGTCCCGCCAGTGCGCGTCAAACCCCGCCGACACCTGCCCGCGGTCAACAGCTTCATTGGGTTGGTATGGTGTGAACACTAGCTTGCAACACCCGTCTGAAGCCAGTCGCGCACGGGATCAGGACGACGTCAATGTACATGGTTGCGCTCTACAAACAAACAGCTGGCTCACCAAGATGAAGTCTGGCTGGAAGCGCTCCGCAGCTGGAAACACTATGTCCTCCAGCGCTGCCCGCATGGCAGCATCCCCAGAGTCCCCTGGCAACAAGGATAGTGCATTCGGTCAAGACAGCCCCATGGATGCACGGCCCCGCACCATCGGGTGGTACAGGTGCTGTACAACAACGATGCAGGAAGTCGAAGGGCACCTGGTATGGGCAGGTTGATGGAGGTGCCCTCCCCATCGCCTGTGCCGACTTCATGCAGCGCGCCCGTTTGCGGGAAGCTGCCTGCCTGCAGGGATGAGCACCAGCAACTGTGATTGCATGCCTGGCGACCGGGTGACTTGCATCGCCTACACTCCCAGTGTGTGCAATCTGTCGCCAGCGGTCACACCTGGTGCGTGCTGACGAACAGGATGTCTGGGTCATCATAAAAGACATCGTGCGTCCCGTTGCCATGGTGCACCTGCGGAGGAGTGCACCACCCTGTCTGCGGCAGTACTTATGACGAGGACCAACCACTCAGCGCCACTCAGCAGCTGTCAGGCTGCTTGCAACAGCGGCATGGAGCTGATGGGCCAGCACACGTCATGGACACTCTGGCAGCGCACATCAAAATCGAAGATCATGATGCGCCGGCAACCACGCCGTTGCGCGTGCCGTGCCGCGATGGCGATAGTGCTGAACAGGCAGAAACCCATCGGCCCCTTCGCCTGCAAGGGGCTAAAGCTTGCAATGAAGTGCAGTTCTTCGCACTGACCGCGTCTACAGCAATCCAACGTGCATAGCAGCTACCAGCTACTGGCAGCGGTTGCCTCCTATACATGATGCTGCTGGCCTTGGGAACCACCCACAACCCCAGCACTTGCTTGGTGCCCACCACTGCATGGTGGCCAGGGGGTCTGCAAATGCCGAAGCCTGCTGTGCTGCCTCCGCCGGGGACTGATGCGGCTGAAGCATCAATGACGGCATCCACTAGCGATATGGCAGCGCCAGATGCCTGTGAGATGGTGCCAGAAACCGTCATGTGAGTGCTCATTCATTTGCGCTCTCACGCAGGCGACCCCACATGGGTGTGTGGACACTTGCCTTGATGGCGTCCTGGAAGGAGCTCGGGGTGATGTATGTGTCAGCGTCAACATTCGTGGGCGCGTTCTTCTGTACAACCTGCAGCATAGTGACATGACTGAGCTACTGCGTATCCAAAGCAGCGTGGCAGCAGCAATGCCTACGCATCTTAGATGGCCAGTCACATCTGGATCTGCACGATGTGCACCATGCAGTTCACACCTCTTCCAGCATGCTGACGTATCTCTCGCTGTGAATGGCCGTGAGCTGCGAGAACGTTGCTGGCCGAAAGTCCCGGAGGTTGATCAGCTGCACAAGCAGTGCGACACTGATCAGCGGATGCTGGTCAGCTGCACTCGCATAAGCTAGCAATCAGCGCATATGGGATGCCTCTGGAAACAAGTACACGGATGTGTACACACAGCAGGCAGAACTGGATTCAAAAATGCTGAAATTGGTAGTATGAACAAAAGCAACTTGGCAACGTGTTGCCCCAGCAGGGGCCCCACCTGCTGTGGGCGCGCCTCGGCAGTCAGGCCACCCGCACCCAGTGCCTCCAGGATGGCTGGGACCCGAGCTGCGCACTCTGGGTGGCCTGCCACCCGTGCACGACATCGCGGCTGTCAGTGTTGTTCACGGTGAATGTACGCAAGACGGGCAGTCCTGCCACACGACAGGGGGCATGTGGCCGGTGCCGAGCGGAGGGCGCCGCGCATCCACTGCTGCGGGGCCGCCTCACCTGGGCTGTCGTGCTCTGTGCCGGCAGCCACGGCGTAGACGATGCGCCCGGTGCCCGCACCCTGCTGCTCTGCACCGGTGCTCTGCAGCGTGCTCTGGCATCTGACAGGTGCGCGGGGCCCCGCCTGCAGCGCACAAAGCAGGTCACGTCGCCAGACGGCTGCTCCTCTGTCCGCGGTGGTCTTGTTTGCATTGCAGCCCACTCGATCACCCTCACGTCTAGCATGGAATTGACCGCACGTTGAGGTGTGCTTGTACCTGCCGCGCGGCGGCAACATGCTGCCGTGCAGCATGCCACAGGCCGTTGGCTTGCGCGGCGCTGCCCTTCGGCAGAGCCTGCGACATGATGTGCATGTGGTCACACGGGTACGGCATGTGCATGCGCATCGCATGTGGGTGCATTCTCATGCATGCTCAGCCCGGAGATCAACGCCATGCTTTATTCGAGCCCAAAACCCTGCACACTGATTACGGGGTACAGCTCAAACGTGCACCAGATGCATGACAAACTGCTGTCCGACGGCCTCAGACTCGTGTATTGGTCTTCGATTGAGGATTGGTGCCGTCGATCGGCACGCAGGCCGCAGCAGGGGTGTCTATCGCCGCTCTCATCATGTTGACATAAACGAACTGTCATGGACCTTGGCGTGCCGCGGTGACAGCGGCGCCGCTGCATGGCTCTGGTGCTGCCCTCGATGATGACTGACCTGGGTAGCGCTCAGGCGCAGCACGGCGCGGAGGCGAGCAGCGCCATCTCCCCCACAGATGTGCCAATTCTGCCTCAGCTCAACAGCGGCGATGGCACGCTGGACGTGTCCTTTCTGGACAATCTGGCGGTGAGAGCAGCACTATCGCCCGGGATCAGCGGTGGAGGCTGTGCATGTGTGGCTGTGCAGCACAGGCGAAGGGGGGGAGCTTTTTACCTGTTGTATTTTGCTGATGGTTTGCGGTGTGTTGCGGACAGGACGAGATGGACACCTGGCAGCTGGACAATCTAGACAGCCTCGACGCGGGCGGCTTTCTGGGCCCGGGCAGCGCGGAGGGCGGGTTCTCGGGGCCCGGCATCTCGCTGCCTGACATGCCGAGCGTGGCACCGCAGAGGGCGTCGGTGCCGGCCTCCGCATTCAGCAGCCAGCCCGATGGCGATGCGACCGCCGGCGTGGTGCAGCTGGTGCAGCAGCAGCCCCCGCTGCCTCCGTTTCCGCCGACCAGTGCAGCCTCCCCGAGTCCAGGCGGACGGCACGAGATGCAGCTGCCGCCGATGCCGCAGTCGACGCTGGCCGCCTCCACAGCACACGGCCACAGCGGACTGGGCTTCCGATCGGATGCGGGTGCGCGTTAGGCGTGCCGCCCGGCCATCCACTCAGCTTCACACCACGTATCCGCAAGTACTATCGCATACGGGCAGCCAGCGCCCGCTGCCCCTTTTCACCTTGTTGTCGCGTCAGATGGCGGACAGGATCTGCCTTGTGTCGCAGGTGACCTGGCGTCGCTGCGGCAGGAGGAGTACAGGGTGAAGATCGAGCCGTGGGAGCGGCGGAGCAGCGAGCCCGCGTATTTGTCGCCCAGCTCGCCGGACCCGGACCGCTGCAGCCCCACCGGCGGCCGGGCGACCAGCAACCTAGGCCAGCCGCGGCCGTCGCCGGAAAATGGGCCACCGCTGCGTGGCCTGGCGGTCGATAGGTCGGCGGGTGTGCAGCGGAGACGCAGCCTGCGTCGGGGTGGCAGCGCCCGGGTGAGCAAACCTCAAACGCACTACAGCCTTGAGACGTGCTGCTCAGACTGCTGCGGGACGCTTTCAGGAGCACACGCGCCCTGCACCCTGGGGAGTGGCTGGCAAGCCATGCGCTGGCCCCTGCACAGACGTCATACATCCGTCGTTGCGTCAGCTTCGCGGGCCGCTCTGGCCGCGCCCAGTGTCCCCTTGCACCCGCCTGGCATACATGACCGCGTATCGTGCCGCTGCTGGCGCTGTCGTCCGTTGACATGCCCTGTCAGCGATTGCACAGCTGCCAAACCTCGGAACAGCTGGACCCACCGTACCCGCACCCAGGTCTCCGCCGGCCCAGCCTCGCACGCGATAATCTCTGTCAACTCAGGTTGAGTTTGTTTGTTTTGCGACGCGCAGGGAGGGACCCACGAGACAGAATGCCGTCTGGCAGACTTGTCGGTGCAGCTGGAGCGGGCGCTGTCCAGCAACGCCATGCTAGAGGGCCGGAACCAGCTCCTGGAGCAGTTTGTGGGCCTGCAGGCAAAGTACACAGCGCCGGGCGGCCCGCCGCCGCCGCTGCACACCGACACCTGGTGGCTGGACGCGGTGACGCGGCAGATGGTGGAGCAGCGCCTCAATCTTTCGGGCATGCTCACCTTCACGCTGCGGGGCGGGCGGCCCATCAACCTGACCCGCGAGCAGGTGGCGGCGTTGTCCTGGCTGGAGTTCTGCAAGCTGTGGAAGGACTACATGACGGCGCTGCGGGACGGGCTGTCGGAGGTGTCGGCCTTCGCGGCGGCGCACCCCGGCGTGGAGTGCCCCACAGCCAAGCGCCTCGCCCGGCTTGTATATGAGACAGGCATATTGCGGGGGTGCCTGCAGACGGCGAGCCCCAACCGCCACGCCTCGCTGCTGTGCTTCCTGCCGGATGGGGAGCCCCGGCCGCCGCTGCCAGACGCCGACGCCTGGCGCGCGGTGGCCGCCGCGCTGAACGTGACCCCGCACCAGCGCCAGCAGCTCAGCCAGCTGCGCGTGATGTACCTGCGCGTCCTGGGCCGCATGGCCCGCCAGCGCCGCGACATGGTCGCCACCCTGCAGGTGCGGGCCCACGCCGTCAGGCGCCCACCTGCTCGTACACAGTAGACGTCACAGCTCAGGATGTCACAGTCCAGATTTGCAGTGGTTGCCCCTGTCTGCAGTGTTGACTACCCTGTCTGGGCATCCACTAGTAACACCACCCAAGTGGATTTGGCTGGGTACACTAATCTACCGAATTAGTACACTCAGATGACTAATACCACCCAACCGGCTTACTGGGTACACTCAGCGGCTCGAGTCGTACATTGAGGTATTGACAGCACGGGAAACTCACGTGTGTATTGGTGACCCGCAGGCGGCAGTCCCGGTGGCGGACGGCGGCGATGTGGGGGCGGCGGGGTACGAGGCGGCGCTGGATGGGCTGGAGGCGCTGCGGGCGGTGCTGCGCGACGAGCACTCGCTGCTCACGCAGTACAAGATGATTGTGTGGGGCCGCGTCTTCACGCCGGTGCAGGCTGCAATCGCAACGACCGCCGCGTACCCATGGGCCGCCGACCTGCCCGCGATTGTGAACTGCCTGGCGGACGAGATGGGAGACCCATCGTGCGCCGCCCTGCTGTCGGGCCAGGCCTGAGGGTTGGGGCTGTGCCACAGCAGCAGGCGCACAGTAGTGTTCAAATGGCATGGTTGGGGCGCTGCTTCCGAGCAGGCGCGTGCCACGGCCCTCATGTGCCACAGCTATTCACGGCTTGTGCACCTGATGGCTGCACCCTTGCAGCCGTGGCATTGACAGGCATGCCGCACAGCTACAGCTCGGCAATGGAGGTATCCTCGATCGGTCAGTAGGTAGATGGGCATTCACTGTGCCAATGACCAGCGCTGCACCATGCACCGATGGTAACTCAACTGATGGTGCTGCTACCGTGATCTGTGTGTCCTTGAGCATCTTTCCTGGCTGCTGTTTCGTCAGTGTAGCAGAGATCTGGCGTCAACTGTGCAGATGTTGCTGCTGGCAGCAGGTTTTGAGGTGTCTTGGCTTGTAGCCAGGCGCACACCTGCTGCACATCTATAGCAGCTGTAGTAGGTTGCTCAGGTGCAACTCCTTTGTTGGGGTCATCCGACTGTGTTTCGTCGAAGCCTCCTTGTATGCCAGCACCGCAGATTTGATTGGATGTCGTACTCTGTTGCTGTTGTCACTGGACCCCGCAGCTGTTGCTGTGCATAGAATCTTGCCTCCACTTCCCTGTGATAGCTCGGTTGTGCGCTCTTTTCAGCTAATTTACTGGGTATCGGCAGTGTAAATTCGTTCGCGTCTACAACCACCACTCCCGCAGCCTGACTGTTGGTTCAAAAGCACATCGCTCAGCAACACATAGCAACCCTTTGCTGTAACAGCCCTACCTGAAAACCAGCAAGGATGCTATTCAGTGTTCCTCGCTATGCCGGCGGCCTGCTGCCACGCATGGTCGCTGCGCGGGACCAGCCCCTTGAGCGACCAGGCCCAGCTGCTTGGAAAGCGGGCGCCGGTGCCAAGGCTGGTCGCCGCATACTGCGCAGGCACAGATGATACACACGTCCTTCAGCAATACTGGTCTCGGAGGCATGCGACTTATTTGACCCAACTGCAGCACCGGGCAGTAGGGTACCCTGCAACTTGGCAGAGGAACACTCCTTCACCGACTATTCTCAAAACCTGGAGCCAAAGGTGACTTCTTGCCTGCAGCGGCTGGGTGCCTATCCAGTTCGTCACTTCCACGTCTGTGAACTCGCCTGTGCAGGTGGCAGCAGAGGGACGTGAGCATGCTGAGCAGCCACCGTAGGCGTGGAGCACGGCATGGTTACACAGTAGGCAGAAGTTGACAACAGGTAACATCTGCATAGCCAATGCCAGCGCAGCCCCTGCGCAGCTCCTCACCCGAGTCGAATATCAGGACCATCCAAAGGTCCCTGTCGTCATCTGCAGTCGAGGCACACAGCTCGCTTGCTCACATACTTCCACCCCAGATGCATCCGTGGTGGTGAAACACCTTGAGGACGCAGGCAAAGACAGACAATGCAGAGAATGCCATCTACCGACCTGTGTTCAGGATCCAGTGGCCGCTGCCGCGTGGCGCAAAGCCGGCATCTCCCTCGAACAACTTGAATGTCCACAGCTGGCCTGGGCTGTTGTATATCCCCACCTGCTGACAGCAGGCCTCGCCTTCGACGATGAGCATCTCGGGTACTGCAGCACTGCATGTCCTCATGTGCATTTGTCGCAAAAAAACATTGCAGAGACTGACCTGTGCAGTCCCATTTATGACAAACTGCCTGCGACCAGCAGGCACATTTTGCAGGTGTTTGCATACTTCGGCGCAAGATTTGCATCTGGTTGCCAGGATCAGGAGGCTCACCACTCGTTTGCCTTCGGATGCCAGTGCAGCTGCAGAACGAGCAACAGAACACCGTCATTCACCTCCACTCCCCCTCCATGTTATTGAAACTTACCACCGATGATGCTGGCAACAAGGTTTCCATGGCTCAGGCCTTGCACAATGGTAAGCCTCTGTCAGCCGGCCTGCTGCGGTTGTCGCCAGGCAAGCGACTCAGGATGCTCTGACCTGCCGTAGTGCGCCAGGGCGCATACGCACAATGGCACCAGACAGTGCCTTGGAAGATGGCAGGTTGGCTGACGACGCAATCTGCACTGTGCCGCCGCCTGTTGCCACCTGACGTACATCAGGAAATACGAGCAGGTATGCGCCGATGCATCGAATACTTGACTGGCATCGTACCTGCAGCCTTTCGGGGTGTGTACTGACAGATGTTGAGTGTTGGCTAGTCTCAGGCCGCATGATGCTCATGCAAAATTACAGGGCTTGGGAGCATGCCTCGGGTGCTTCAGCGCTGTACAGCGGCAGGCGGTGGCTCTGCGTCGTCAGCTGCAGCGGCCGCAGCGGCGCGGCCTGCGCTGCGAGGACCGGCGGCGCGCCCGCCCCCGCCGTGAGCGCATCTACATCACCCTGCATCGAAAGCCGCCATGTGATGCTGCATCATGATGGTGAGCCATGAGCCTGACCTCAACTGCCGACTTTGGCTGCTGTGCATATAGCTCGTGATGCTAACAGGTGGTCACGCCCACAAGCTGCTGGCGTACATGCCCTACACCTGTGCCAGAAAGTTGCTGATCCCCGCTGGTATGTGGGCTTTCACCGCCTCCTCCGTGATGCCCAGGCCCTGCAAGGCGGGTGCTGTCTGACCTGATGGTGACGCTGAGGCCATGGCTGCAACAGGCTGTGTTGCAGCTGTGTGTCAGCGGGCCTTGTTGCAAGGCTATACTAGGGAACGGTGCCCGCAACAAGTCACCTGTGCCACGACCTCCGGCGGTGCGGAGGACAGCCAACCTGACAGGCCCCGCCCATCCCTTGTCTCCTTAAAGTCCCCCTGGTCGTACCTACAGCATCGTTTAGATGCTGTTGGGACGCTGGAATTGATGCATTATCCGTGCTGTTACCCGTCAGCAGGGCGCTTCTCTGTTGATGCTGATGCATACCCAGCAAGGTAGGTGCAGTTGTCGTCGCCAGGTAGGCCGACAATGGTGTGGCCCAGATTCGAGTCGAAGTACCTGCGGGACAAGCGTGCACGCTGTTTGGTGAACGGACACGAGCTGGCCTGCCAAGATCGTTCCGATAGGTGCATTTGGAATGTCCTGACGCAGCCACCGCACCAGACATCGCCTTGCTCGAAGTCCCAGCTTTCAACTGGGTGCTTTTGTCCCTGATCCACGAGGGTCGCCCTGCAGATCACCGAGAGACGTTTCGCAGCTGGTTGTGACCACCCCAGGGGAATGAGATGCTCACTTCAGCAGTGTCAAGCCAGCCACTATGGTGTGCTATATGGCATGCCGCGCACCTGCAGCGTCCGCGTATCACGTACGCCCACTCGTTGGGGTCATGCCAGTGCGGCTCGCGCACGCCACCAGGGCCGAGCTCCACCAGGCTCGCTGACACTGTTGTGCCGGGCAGATCTGCGGTGCTGCTTTCCTTGAACCTGCCGCCGGACGCCACGGTCCAATCAGCTGATCCCAGCCTGCTGTAGAACTTCGGCTTCGTCTCCCCGTCCTTCATGTAGCAGCATAAGGGTCATATAGGTACAGCAGGCAGACATGAAGAGGTTTATTGCACTGCATGAAGTGGCGGAGCGAGAGCATGCTGATTGGTATGCTGATCGCAACGAGCATCATGTGGCGTGAGACTCAAGCCTGAGGCTTGTTTGTGGTTCAAGATGCAACCAGTAGCAGCACAACGCAAACAAGAAGCGACTGAGATGCCTGCACCTCCAGATGGTTTGCAGCGATGCTGCTGAGTGCAGACAGCAGCACTACCAGTGTCCACAGTTGGTTGACCATGGCTGTCATATAGCAGGCTGTCGATTTCTTCTGGCAAGCGTATCTTTTGAAGAACGACCTCAAAGCCTGCTCGCCAACGCCTTGTGGACAACTGTGCACGTGAGCACGTGTTTGGCAGTGCTCCAGCTGGAGCTCATCACAAGCTGGGCGGGCAAAAGCTGGACTGCGCTCCTGCATTACACTGGTCCACCAGCTAGTCAGGCTAAGAACACGTTGTTGTTCCGCGCGTGCTTGTGCACTGCGCCCGCTCTCGAACAGGGAACCATGTAAGCACGACCCTGCAGAAGACTTCGTAGGAAGGCTGCGTCGCACCAGCCACAAGTCTTCGCCCAATATATATACAGAGGACTGTGCACGACAGTGGCCGTCATGACGCTCTAATGCTGCGTGGAGGCATTCATAGCTTCCCCTCCTGTTTAAGAGCCACCTCTGCCGGTTTCGTGGGTCCGCTGCTGACGCCATCCGCCACCGGCAACCCCTCGACCTTGACCTGAGGAGCGCTGGTGCCGCCGTTTTGCAGCGGCTGCAGAGTGCCAGGCTGCGGCTGCACGGGGGCTGCTGCGGCTGCACCAGGCTTACTGGGCCCCGCAGTGGGCGGCTGCCCCGACGCTTGCGCAGCTGGCTGCGCATGAAGCTGGGGTGCCGAAGCGGTGGCGACGTCGGGCGGTGGACCCGCAGCACCCTGGCTAGCTGAGGTTGGCGCCGCAGCTGGCTGAGGCGGCGGCGCGGCAGCAGCTGTGCCACTGGCCGCCGCAGCGCTGCCTGCTCCCGGCGGGCCCGCCGCTGCTGACGGCCCTGTAGCGGGCGCCGCCTGCGCTGCACTGGCTGGGGCTGGAGGCGCGGCCAGGTCGACTGGTGAGACGACTGGCGAGCTCGACGCTGCCGCCGTCGGCGGGCTGTCCCCGAGCCCGGGCTCCTGCTTCATGGCCGCCTGCTGCTGCGGCGGCGGGTGCTGCGTGGGCTGCTGCTGGTGCGCCTGCTGCGCTGGTGCGCCCGGCTGCTGGGGCGCCGGCGGCGGCGGAGCGACCCCAGCAGGAAGCGCCGCCGTCACGGCGGACACCGCGGCCGCCAGCTGGCCCGAGGCGGCGTGGGCGCCGCTGGCTGCCGGGTCCAGGGACGCCGCCAGGCCGATGGGGTAGCCGACCGCCTGCGTGGCGGCCGGCGCCGCTGCGGTGGCGGAGGCCGGCAGCGGCTGCGCGGGCACGCCCGGTATGCCGCTGGGGAACATGCCCATCATTGGCATCTGTGCATCGTGACAGCGAAGGTTGCCAGCTGAAGTACATGATACACTTGGCCCCTCATTCGGTGGAAGCAGAGCCCGCAGAACCATGCAAACTAGAGTTGCAATCAGACGAAGACGTCAACATGGCCTTCTGTATGGGGACAGGATGGTGAGTAGCTATGCCAGAGTCGTGCACGGATCAGCACCTGCAGGGAGAAGGGCGGCATGCCGAGGCCGGGCGGCCCACGCGGCAGGAAGTTGTTGGCCAGCTCCACATTCATGCGCACAGGCAACGCCGGCATGTCCGCCTGCAAGAGCAGCAGGAATTAGGGACTGCCAACAGACGATGCTGTCTCGGTGTGATGACACCAAATCGTCGTGTGTGCAGAGGCACTGGTACGGATGTCCAGGCAAGTGGCCTCCTGCGACGCTTGCCGCCATGAAACATTGCAGTCGTGAATGCTGCAGCTGACCACATGCAGGCTGCCAGGACCGTACCATGACGCCGCCCATGCTGTTCATGTGGTTCAGGATGCTGAGGATGTTGTCTCGGAACTGCATCAGCAGCTCCGTGTTCTCGTTCACCTGCCACAGTAGGCAGCACATGAAGCTGATTGGCGGGGAACATGCGTCCAACGCAGTTGCAGGCGCAGGGGGAAAGCCTTATGGCAGCATGACACTGGCTGGTCGGCGCGGATGAGGCGACTGACCCGCCAGGTCTGCATGTTCTGCTTGAAGGTGTCGAGGATGCTGTAGTTGGTGGCCAACAGCGCTGCAATGGGCCCGTCCACGCCGCCCACGCCCCTGCCACAGTGCCAGAGGTTACCCATCACCCATCACTCGAACACCATACACGCTTCGAATCAACCTACGGCTGCCGCGCTTGCCTTCAGCTAGACAGACACCACCGTGGCTTCTGAGTTGCACACACAGTATCCATCATGCAGTTGGTGCGCACCCGCTGCCGTGGTCGTCTAGGGTCATGGTGGGCGGCGGCGTGGCCTGCATCGGCAGCGGCGGCATGCTGCTGGGCAGCAGCCCGCCGTACGGCTGCAGCGCCTGCATCGGCAGGCTGGCCATGCCCGGCATCGCGCCCGGCGCCATCGTCCCCAGCATCGTGCCTGCAGCAGTCCAGTCTCAATATGGACCGGCACCCGGTCTTGTTGAAATGCAGAATTGAGCCAGCGCCTGGCTTCCAGGTGCCAGTGCAGGCGTGGTTGAAACGTCTGCCATGCTGCCGACTTACAACAGTATGTGGCTGTCCTCACCGTCTGGCATCATGGATGGCATGACCAGCATGTTGGCGGGTATCTGGTAGGGGTTGACGACTGGCAGCGTGGCGCTGGGCTGCGGCACGCCGTTGGCTGGCGCCGGCCCTGCGGCAGGCGCCGGCTGAGCTTGTGCAAAGATGGAGCCGGTGTGCCCCTGCCGCTGCCGCTGCGGCGCTCGGTTGGTGTCTGGGTCCTGATACACCGCTGACACCTACGATGCCGAGCCTGCCCTTGAGCGCAAGTGATTAATTAGAAGGACATTGTTTTCCACAGTCCCTGATGGCATTATGCATGTCACGCTGATTCGCAGCTCACCCGCCGCTTCTGCTGTGCAAAGCGCTGCATCCAGCGCACGCGCAGCGCCACATCACGGACGCCCTTCGTGGGCAGCGTGGCCGCGATCCGCAGGTACCGCTCCAGGGCCGGCGTGCGCTCCTGAGGGAAGAGCGCATGTCCACTCGACGACCCTTGGACGTTCAACTCGAGAGCATGCAGGTGGCTCAGCGTCACTGCACCCTTCGCTGCCAGTACGGGTGACATTCACATGTCAGGTCGGCACCTGCGGCCACTTCACCAGGCCCATCTCCAGTGTGCGCTGCTCCTCTGCAGACCACTCCTGCGCATAGCACCGGTCCACCTGGCCCTGCGGCAGCAACAGGAGAGCCTCCGCATGAGTGCAGCCACGGCACCACACCAACCCAGTCAGCAGGGGTGTGAGGATTGATGTGTGCAAGATGCCTCGATCTGCGACCATGTGGGCGACTGGTTCTGGCTGTGAGTGCGGGCAGGCGACAGATGCCAAAGCATCACACCTGCAGCTGCGCGGTGGGCACGGGCCCCTCCGCTGCCACCGCCGCCGCGCTGTCGGTGGCGGGGCCCTCCGCCGGCCGCTGCGCACCGCTGGGCGCCATGCGTGCCGCATGGACGGCCGCCGCCTGGACGCTCATGCTGTCAGCCGCGCATCTCGCTATCAGCCCCACAGCCCTCCTAGCCTGCCCATGTAGCGGCGGGTCTCAGGCGCCCCACATTGGCGGCAGTGCCTGCAGCAAGGCGCAACTAAGTTGGAAGCTGAGTTAGAGTACAAAAGTGCATGTGGTGTAGCATCTGATCAGGCCGTAGATGTGGCTTGTTGCAGCTAAGCAGTGGCGCTGTGGGTGCGTGCGGGCTGATGACAAGTCGAGTGTCTGCCACCAAGCGCGTTGTGCAGTGCCACTGGAAGCTGATCAAGACTCATTTGGACTGGGGACCCAGACTGCAAGTCCTCCTTGCCTGGGACATCATCGTGTGCTGAAACCAGCCGCAGCGCTGTTTGAAGAAACTTGGTGATAATTGCCTTGGATGGTGGGCGCGGAGCGGCGAGGGCGCGTGATGAGTCACCTTCCGGAGGTTCGGTGAGCACCAAAGATCAGAGCGGCTTCCTTGAAATTGAAGGTTGCATAAGCCTTGGGGCCGATGTGCGTTTCAGGGGCAAGTCAGAACCTCACCCTTGCTGACAACAGAGGAGATCGGCAGGACACTTCAGCAACTGTTCAACGCACGTATGCTTGTGTTGGTGCACCTCCTCCCAACCAAGTACGAACTGAGTTTGCAAATGTCATGAGGCCCGCGGATAAGACCGGGCGGCTATCTTGCCGCTACAGGGCTGCTGCAACTGTTTGTACTGTGCAGGAAGCGGCAGGCGGGGTGCTGCTTATCGGCAATGCAACAGGGATGAATGGGATCGCGATGGTTGTGCTCTCGCACGCGTGAATGTCTGGAACGTTTACAGAGACAACGTTGGGCAGCTACGCCTACCCAGCTATCTGTCATGTCGCAGCAGAAGGACTGAAACAGTGTATTACGGTTTACTGAGCGTTATAATTGAAAACGTGCCAAAGGACACGCCAGTCTGGAAGCTATGTGCTACAGGTACAGATGCAGCAATTCTCAGAGCCACGCCCCAGCGGCAGCTGCACGTGCAGCCCGCCTCTGCACCCGCAGCAGGTGTGTGGGGATGGAGGGCTGCGGTGGCGCCAGCGGCGCTGCGGCCGGGGGCAACGCTGCGATGCTGACGCTGCGGCGGCCGGTGTGGCGGCTGCGGCTGAACACCACCCTGCCGTCGCTGAGGGCGAACAGCGTGTGGTCCTTGCCCTGCAGTGGGGGCGCATCAACAGCTCAACCATGGTGATGATTGAGGAAAAAACATCGGTGTCTACGAATCCAATGCACACATGCGCTTTTGCTGCGCTGCGCAGCAGGGCCTACCATGCCGACGTTGACGCCGGGGTGGAACTCTGTGCCGCGCTGGCGCACGATGATGTTGCCAGCGATCGCCTGCGCGCCGCCGCTGATTTTGACGCCCAGCATCTTGGGGTTGGAGTCCTTGCCGTTCTGCGTGCTGCCTCCCGCCTTCTTCGATGCGCTGCAGCGCCAGCATGTTAGGTATAACAAACCGCCAGCCAGGCACCGCTGGCACACCGTGCAATAGTCTCCTCGAATCCGCTGAATATGCATTCCGTGGGTTTGCGGTGCAGGGTTGCAATGACAGGAAAGGCTGAGGCCCACCATCTGCACTGGATGCTGAATGCTGTGCCGCCAGCGATTGGCGCCTGTCCAGTGCTGCAGGACTCTGCAAGGGCAGGCAGCAGAGCGTCAAACCAACCCCGCCATGCACGTATGTACTTCAGTCATGTTGTGGTTTGTGCACCAATGTGAGGACACTGCCGTGATTGCACCCAGTGCTTCCGAACGCAGCTGTGCACGAAAAGATACATGCCGCCAGGACGCACCACTGAACGGGTTAGCAATGCGTGGCAGCAGCTGGGAGAGTTGGCCGCCCAGCTGCCGGCCGGCGCGGCTTGCAAGCGCCATCGCCGCTGGCCCTCACCGCACTTCAGACGATGTTGCGGGGCAGCCGCAGCAGCAGCGGCAGGGACTGCGGGCACACAACAACACGCGTTGCTGGTGTGGTCAAGCCGTATTGTGCTGTGTATGTGTCACAATCGTGCAAGTGTCATGCACACAATCTGGTTGTGGGTCACTCACCAGCAGAACACGGCAATAAAACAATCACACACTGTGTTCAACACTCCGCAGACTGCACGGCAGGGGCAGCAGATGACATCAAGGCACATGGCTGCATGGGATCTGAGCACTGTATGTGCAGGATCGGCTGCGAGCGAGGGGCGTCCTTACAAATTTGGCGCTCCTGAGACTCTTGCCACCTGGACCACCTGCTGGAAGTCGCCTTCCAACATGCCTGGATCTTTGTGCAAGCTGTTCTCAGCAAAAAGCTCTCTGGCGCCAGAGCGTTTACGGACCATGGCCGCAAGACACTCCCAGCTGGATGGTCTGCAGACGTAACTGGTACTTAGACTGACGATCGCGAGGGCATACGGTGCTCCACGCCGAGTGCTCGGATCGCTGCGCTGGCACGAGCGCACACGCCCGGCAAGCGGTGCAGGCACCGACGCACCTCCGTGTCAGGTGCGTCAGGCCGTATGTGACCCACTTGCACCGTCGGCTACGAGTCGGCGGCAGCTACGGTCAGGTATCTCACAGGACAATGTGACCTCAGCAGCAGGCATGCGTCGGCACGCCCTGCACGGTGGCGCTCAGGTTATGCACCCTCCGTGATGGCTCGGCACAAATAGCCTCACGCCTGATGAGACCCCTGCCACGCCGTGCCGGCACCAGTAGCCGATATATGGGACCGGTGGTCCCTCTAGGGCCTGTTGGGCGGTACCGTGCGGACCGACGACGGGGCGTGCAGATCGCGCCATGGCTCAACAGACCGCGGTTCTGCTCACAATTATGCCCACCTCCGCAGGCTGACTGGGTCACGGCACCTGGCGCAGACGCCTCAGACACCATGGCCGCGACTGCGCCTCCAGCAGGGTCGCAGCCTGCTGACGACGCCTGGCCAGGCATCAAACAGGAGGATGAGGAAGCCCGGAGCACTGGCACCACGGCGTCCATCGGGCGCGCGGGCCCTATCCCGGTGCTGCCGTCGCCGTTTGCAGCGGCGCCGGCGGCCGGGGTGGCCAGCCCCTCCGGCAGCATGGCGTCCAGCAAGGAGAGCAGCATGAGGGAAACGCTGCGGCAGCAGGGGCCGCCGTCGGGGCAGGCAACGGAGGCGGCGGGCCTCATGCCGCCGCCGTCGTCGCTGCAGGGTTCTGAGGAGCAGCCGCAGCGCCATATGTGGCGGTGGGTGTTGTTCACTGCTTTGCAATATATTCTCTGCGGGCAGATGTGCGAAACAAAACAAGGCCTCACGAACAGCAGTGTAACTGTTGTGTTTGCTGGTGCTTCTCGGTCTGGCCGCTCTTTCTCAAGGGCTATTCCACATGCGTCTGGCAGGCCTGCTATCCCGCTGGGGAAGGCCGCCAGCATGACACGTGCGATGTCCATAAGCCGCTCGGGGTTCAACCGGCGTGCGCTGGCGGCGAGCGATGCGCTGGGCTCGGGGTCGCCCGCCGCCCCCTCGGACGCGACGCTGGCGCCGCCGCCGCCGCTGTCGGCGGCGGCGGCGGCCGCAGCCGCGGCGGCGGTCGCCAACGCCACCCACTCGTCGGGCGGCTCCGGCAGCACCGCGGGGCGGCGCAAGAAGCTGGGCCGCCCCATCGCCTTCCAGGGCGACATCAACTCCCACGAGCTCACGGAGGCCGAGCGCCGCCACATCAGGCGGTGAGGCCTCGCCATTTCTTGGATGTGCCTTCTGATGTACACGTCTTAGCGCGTACACAGACATGGTGCACAACGCTACCCTTGCTCATTGAGCCACATGCCTACGGGCTCCACACAAGGGCGGTTCAGCTGCAGGAGCAAAGACTCTCACATGCTCTTGCCACCGGTACAGGCGTGAGCTCAACCGGGCGAGCGCGAGGCGGGTGCGCGCCAAGGCCAGCGCCACGCTCAGCGAGCTGGCCACCCGCATGGCGCAGCTGGAGCAGCACAACTCCGCGCTCTCGGCGCAGGTGGCCACCGTGGAGGCCGACCGCTCCGCCCTGCAGCAGCAGGTCCGCCGCCGGCTGGCAGCACGGTCATCCCTTGGAGATCGGTGTCTATTTCCAGAGCTGAATGCCGGGGAAAAGAGCGCAGGGCCCCGGTGTGCACGGCGGTTCGAGACAGCCCTGACGTGGTCAGCTCAAACTTGACAGCGATGTTGCAAGGAGCATGGTCGGCTGGAAACACTCGGATCATTCCGTGTACAGGTGGTGACCATGGGGCAGCAGCTGCAGGCAGCGGCGGAGGAGACACAGCGATTACGGTTCACCCAGGCAGCTGCACAGCAGCAGCTGCAGCAGCAACAGCAGGTCTTCCAGCAGCAGTCGCAAGTGCGTCCGCATGCCGAGGGCCCCTGGCTGCCAGCCGTGAAGATCTCCCTTGATGTGTTACCATATGCAGTTACATGAGGCCATGCTGTACGCTGCCAGCTGGCCACGATCGTGGCCACTTGTACAGGCATCAGTCATGGACGACAGCATGAGTAGCTTGCGCCTTCTGACAGCCTGACTTGCTGCCTGCTGCGCATCAGGCAATGCAGCGACCGGGCACACCGCCAACGCCGACCATGGTGACGTCAGGGTTCCAGGGCCCGCTGCAAGCGCCGCCGCCGACGATCAACATCGCGCGTCGGGGTGTCACGGTGACATCGGCCGTCCCCAACAAGTGGGGCCAGCAACAACCGCAGCAACACCAGGCGCAAACGCAGGGCATGGCTGCGGTTTCACAGGCGGCCGCAGCCCCGCAGCAGTATGTTCCAGGTACTGGTGTGCACATGGGTTGGTTTGCCCTGCTGTCACCTGACATCAGCGATACCGCACTCTGCACAGCCAGGCATCATGCTGGAAAGCTCGCACAGAGCTGATTATGCAGTGACGCTCTGTCATCGTTCCAGTCAAACTTGCGCAGGCGTGCTGATGTCAGCGGCCCAGCAGCAGCAGCCACAGCCGTCCGCAGGACAGGAGCAGCAGCAGCAGGAGCAGCGCCAGGTCATGATGACGAGAAGAGCAGCGATGCAGGCGCAGGTACGGCAGGATTCGCAGTCTAGAGGGCATCTATGCTGCATTTGTTCAAAAGGTTGACATGTGCTGTCCATCGGCTGACACTGCTCTGCTTGGCACATTCAGGCGGCACAACAGCGCGAGCAGGTGCAGAGGCAGCAGCTGCGGCAGCAGCATCCGCCCATAGCCACGGCCATCGTCGGCAGTACCCAGCCCGCCAGTCCAGCAGCTGCGCACAGCTATGGCGCTGGCACCAGCAGCAGTGTGACGAACCGGCAGCAGCTGCACACCGCCAGCCTCGGCAGCACCATGATGGGGATGCCGGCCATTCCCGGCCACCAGCAGATGCAGCCGCAGCTGGCCGCCCAGCAGGCGCTGCTGCAGAAGCAGGCGCAGCTGCGCGCAACAGAGCACGGCGGCTTCGGCACACCACTGCTGGCATCACACATCGACCCCGACATCGGCCAAAACCCCGCAGCCGGCATGTCTTCAAGCGGTGCAAGCGTCTCCCAGGCAGCGGCGCAGGCACTGGGAGGTCCCACAGGCGGTGTGCCAATGGGCGGACTTGCACCAAGCGCCGCCGGGCTGTACTCTGAGCCGGCCACCGCAACCTCTGGCATGGTTCCGATGCCCAGCCTCAGCTTCCTCAACTCCGACGATCTGCTGGCGTCAACATCCGGCAGCATGCAAGTGCCGCTGGACTTCACCATGACACAGGTGCTGCAATGCCCGTGTGACAGGCCTTGGCCTGCTCATGCCGCAACTGACACGACCTGTTGGTTGCGCTTGGTCAAGTGTGATGCTAGGCGTGCTATATTGACGTCGTCTGTTCACTTGCAGGCGAGCCTCGAGTTGCTGAGCCTGACAGAGATAATGGGCAACCAGGCGGGTCAGCAGCCTCCTCCTGGGACGCAGTGAAGATGGCTCCGGCCTCTGCCTGGCCTCGCTCTCCTTCTGCAAGGCGCAGGCAGGGCGACAACATAACTACAAGGGCAGTAAACTGGACGGCGGCCTCGTGCAGGCACTGATAACTGGACGCATAGATCACAGCAGAGGTATCACGCTGCCCGCGGGTGTTCTGGGACTGCAGAGTTTGACCAGCGTGCGGTGGGTACAACAGCTGCTGCCGACTGGCTCAACTCGCAGCCCTCGTAGTTGTTCGCTTTGCTACGATTATGTCTGGGCGACATACCGTATTTTCGGTCACCAGAACTGAACAGGCAAGTGTTCGTCATGCTCTGGGCATCACATCAGCACCTGCTGTGCCAGCCACTGGTGCTGTTGGCGATATTGAGAGGAGACTGAACACTTAGCAGACAGCATTGCCTATCCGATTTCGATGCGCACTGCAGTATGTGGTGCCACACGGCAATGTTGTCTATGCTGCGGTGATGAGTTGACACCACCTTTGCTTTGCTTTGGAGCCACGTCCTGCTTTGAGCTACGTCTGCAATGGACTTTACATATTGTAACAGACAGAGTGTGCCAAATGATGCTGCTGACGACAGATGCCACCAATTCAAGCTGCTGTCGCCTGCGCAATTGCCTCGAACTTCTCCTTGATCTCTGACTTTGAGGGCGTGAGGTTCCTCTGGTACTTCCACGTCTTGCCGACGATCTTCGCGGGCGTGATCTCCAGAACATTGCCCGGCTTGCCGGGCACGCTGCCGTGCACGACGATGGCGCCGCGCTCCTCGTCCACCCTGATCACCTTGAGCTTGCGCGATTTCCGGCGCACGGAGCCCATGTGGCCAGCCATCTTCAGGCCGGGGAAGACGCGGGCCGGTGTCGCGCACATACCGATGGAGCCATGCTGCCGCTTTGACTTGGAGCCGTGCGTCATGTTGCCCCGCGCCATGCCCCACCTCTTGATGCTGCCCTGGAAGCCCTTGCCGATGGTGGTACCGGCGACGTCCACGAGGTCGCCCTCCTTGAACATCTCGCTGACCTTGAGCTGCTGTCCCGGCTCGTAGCCCTCCGGCTGCTCCTGGAGCTTGAACTCCCGCATCTTGCGCATCGGCGGCGCGTTGTGCTTTTTGAGGTGGCCCAGCTCCGGCTTAGTGAGCTTGTCCTCCTTCTTCACACGGTAGCCGACCTGCACGGCGTTGTAGCCGTCTGTGTCCACTGTTTTGATCTGCGCAACGACGTTGCCATCCTCCAGCGCGATGACGGTGGCGGGCAGCGCCAGGCCGTCGTCTGTGAAGATCTGGGTCATGCCTGCCTTGGTGCCAAACAGGCCGACCGACACCTCGCCCTGCCGCGCTGACACCTGCAGCCGGGCGAGCTGGCACCGGCGCTGGGCTGAGACCGCTGGCACGCAGGGCCTGGCGCTGCCTGCTGGGCTGCTGACACGCAGGCCCTGGAACTGAGCAAACATCTGCCGAGACCCGAGGGCCCCCATGGCTGCCATGGGCGCCGGCGGCGCAGCTGTGGATCAACTCACGTACCACAGGTCAGCAGTTCATGCTCGAGGGTGTCGTCAAACCTGTCGCTTTGCAGCTGCAGAGAGCGCCGCTGGCCGCATCATCCAGGCTCCTAAACCTACACGCGTATATTTGGTCGTATGTACTGCGCACAGGTGTCTGAGAGCCGCACGGCGCAGGCCACGCCCACTCATCGTCAGTACCCCATCAGTGTAAAGAACAGTCCTGGGTCGTTTAGTTGCGGGGGTGATTGAGGCGCAATCACACGCGTCCCGCTTGCCCTGGTATGGCCATCAGCTCAAGGCAGTGCATCGCATCGTAAGCGGTGTAGCTGGCCGCATACGGCATGGTGAGCTGAGTGCAGGGATGCGTGTTCTGAAAGAATATGCGGTGGACGACCGCTCATACTTTATGTGCACTGAGTGTATGCATGCACTTGCAATGTCGAGGTAAGGTAGCTGGTGCTGAGCACTGAATCCACTGGGTTGCGAGGACATACAGCGATATGCATTCTTGATGTGCGATCAGGCTCTTGTATGCAACGACACCTTTTGACCCCAGGTGTTCTACACATGTTTGTGTACCAGTAGCGCAGTTGGACATCTGCTGTCGGTGACGCATCTTTCCGGGGCACATGGAGAACATCACCGTCTCACCCCTACCACCTTCTATCGCGTTCAGGACTACTCGGTGCTGGAGGGACTGGTCGACGAGTCGCAGCCGGTACCGCAGGCCGAGGGCAAAGGCAGCAAGGCTGAGAAGCGCCTCCAGCGGCAGGTGTTGATGCTACAGCATGCCCACTCTGCTTGCCCTCTTCTACTCAGTGTATGTAAATCGCTGTCGAACTGTGATGTTTTCACGATTCTGGCATGAGGGACTGCCGCCTGTGCTGCAAAGCAATCCCTCATGCATGCTCAGGCGCAGCGGTCAGCAGAGCGGGAGCAGAGCCAGCGACAGCCAGCGCAGGCAGCTCCGGCGGAGGTGACGAACCCGCGTAGTGTCAAACCAGGTAGCCTGCCTTTTGTCACGAATATTCTCCTCTAACACCCGGTTGCGGATGGTGGCTGACCGTAGAGCATACCTGACCTTTGAGGGTATTTCACAACAACTTGCAGGTAAAGGGTCGGCGGCCAGCTTCCTGCTGCCGCCGTCAGACGTACCAGCAGACAAGGCAGGTGCTTTCGTGGAGCAGCTGGTGTTGGAGCGGCAGGCGCGCGAGGCGCGGCAGGCCGAGGTGGGGGCACCAAGCATGCAAACACATGTTGTCTGCCATGTGTCATGCCCCACCGATACTCAGGTATGCTGGCAAAGCATGATGCGCTTGCAGGGACTCGCACTATATAAAGTCGCTATAACAAGTTTTGCACATGGCGCAGGCTCGCCTGATGGCCCGGGGCAGCAGGGACGGCCAACACCAGCAGCCGCAGCAGCAGCAGCAGCAGGGCCAGCACATCTACCACCAGCATCGCATCCTGCCTTGCCATCATTATCAGCGCGGCCACTGCAGCTATGGCGACTCCTGCCACTACAGTCACGACGTGCCGCAGCTTCCCGCCGCCAGCAGCATGCCAGGCGGGGCCGCAGGGGGGTCCGACCACACAGGGCACACCCGCCCAGGAAGCGCTGGAAGCAGCGCTTCCGGTGGTGGCGGCAGCAGCGGCAGGGTGCGTGCGGACGGCCTGACACAGGAGCAGCTTAGTGGCGTGCGGGGCAGCCTTGGAGCAAACACGCAGGACCCTTTGTTGACTCGCGAGGCGCTAGCACGGCTGGGTGCGCACAGTGTCAGCTCTCCTCGCTGGTTGGGTCGACGGATGGCAGCATGGCCATCGAGGTGCTGGTCTGGCTGTGTATTCTGTGGTGTGGGTCATTCATGCACGTCATTGTTGTGCAGGCAAGCGACCGGACGACATGCCTTTCTACAAGACAGTGAGTGGCATCTTGTCTGTTTCCCTTTCACCGCCCTGCAAATGCACAGCATGGTCAGCGCTCGTCTGTCCTGTTGTCGGGTGTCATACCACACGTGGCTTGCACCAGAACAAAGAACAACAACCATCTGCTTGTGTTCAGGTGATGTGCAACTTCTGGAAGCACCAGGGCTTCTGCCCACGGGGCGACAGCTGCACATATGCCCATGGTGAGGCAGACAAGCGTCCGCAGTACAGCGGAAGCGATGTGCGCCGCAAGGATCCGCGTCCTGCCCACTATCAGCAGCAGCTGCAGCCGCAGCCGCAGCAGCAGCAGCAGCCTCCCAGGGCATCAGCACCCGCGGCTGATCCGGCAGACCTGATGCGGCAAGTTGCAGCAGCATACGGGCGAACAGCTGCAGGTGCCTGCTCTGTCACTTGCACGCCTGCAGTACAATTATAGACACTGGCTTTCATGCATGCCAGGCTGTCTGGTTGGCATGTCCGAAGCTGTCTTCTGGTTTGTTTCCTTCAAGCTCCTGCTCAAGCTGTGCAAAACGAGCGCTGTACAGGTGCAGGTGGTGGACAGCAGCGGCCACGGCCCTACAGGCCCTACTCGCCGCAGATGGGCAGCACCAGCAATGCCCAGCAAGGGCCAACACAGTCGCGGCCGCCGCCGCCGCCGCCGCATCAGCAGCCGGCAATCCCGTGGCAGCAGGAGCAACAGCAGCAGCAGCAGCAGCAGCCGCCGCAGGAGGCAGATGTGCCGGCTGCGTTCCAGCTCCCGGCGTCGCATACGCGGGGCAGCTCAGCCCCTCAGCAGCGGCCGCAGCCTCCGCCACCAAAGCCGTCGGCGCCCCGCCCAGCATCGGCGCAGCAGTCGAAGGGCCGCCAGCAGCACCCGTCGCCGCAGCAGCAGAGACAGCAGCCACGCCAGTCGCAGGCGCAGCACCTGCACAAGCAGATTGGCCAGCGGCAGCAGTCAGGCTTTGCCCAGCAGTCGGCCTTCGGGCTGCTGGCCACATCTGATGATGACAAGTCGGATGCAGGGTCTGGTGCTGGGTCAGAGGATGGCAATGCAGCGGGAGCGGCGCCTGCGGTGGCAGCTGGAGCGCAAGTGCCAGCGCAGAATGGTCAAATCAGCAAAACTGGGCTGGCCAATGTCATGGCGGAGCTGAACATCGATTCTGACGAAGATCTGGACGAGGAGGTGAAAGGCCTTCCCATTATTAATCCTTTTCTGTTTCCACACACCTTCTTTGCTGCGTATGCTGCCATGTCGGCAGTCTTCCACTTTTGTAGAGGTCAAACATTGTGCGATGCTGGTGCGCAGGTCCTCGGCTCCTTCTTCTGCCCTGTGACTCAAGGTTGGACATGGCGCCGACTGTCCAGTTGACTTGGAAACAACCTGTACCAGAGAGTCGTTGTTAACATGTGACAACTATCGGGCAAAGCATTCCCTGACGTAGGATGTGATGTCCTGCAGAGCTTCTGAAGGACCCAGTTGTTGCAGCGGTGAGGCCTTGCTGCGTGGCTACCTCTGTCTCTGACGGACATCTGACCCGGGTCAAATGCATCGCGCCTTTGATGCGCACATAGCACACACCTGCCTCACCCTCTTGTGGTACTGTTGCAGGATGGACATACCTATGAACGGTAAGTGGCTTAGAAACACATTGCCTGGGCACCCTGCTGACGGAGACAGGTTGCATTCGTAATCAATCCCAGTGTTGTGCTTGCTGAGGAGCAACACAATGTTGCAAGCACAGGGAGGTGATTGAGCGGTGGCTGGAGAAGAGTACGACCAGCCCGCTGACAGGGCTGGAGCTGCCGCACCGCACGCTGATGGAGAACACAGCTGTCAAGTGTGCCATTGCCGCCACAATGAAGCAGCGACAGGCCCGCAAGGGTTGAGTGTGCTAGGCACCCTGCGCCTCTGTTTGGCAATTCATGATAGACTGATCATGATGCACGCATCGGCACTGGCATCATGATCAGGATGTACCAGTGTTGCTCAGATGCACATGCGGAAGGACTGAAAGCCACTCTGGTGCACCATCTCCCATCTGCAATGCCAGGGTGGAAAAGTATGTCCAGATAGGGCCCTCGGCACCTCGCACGATGCAGCAATCGTGCAGCATGCCCACTACCGCATCCTACCGTGTTCAGAATCAAACGAGCTACGTTTCTCGGCACACTTGGCAGTAGCTCACGCGCAGCCCGCACAAAATTCTTGAATGCAACATATCTCTTGAACTGATTCGTCGGTCAAGAATGTATCACGTTCAACAATCGACCCAGGCCGTCTTACTTTGAGCATGCTCGATACTTTTGCACACCATCTGTTGAGTATGATGGTTGCATGCACTGTCTTGCGCTCGCAGCATGAGTCAGCATGGTTGCTCAGCCGCTGTGCATGACTGTGACCAGCGCTTGGCCTCATCCACCCTGAACTCCGCTGCAGTGCTGCACACGTTGCATACGAGTGAGTGCATGGGACAACGGCCGCCTGCGCAGTATGTGACCTGCTGCTGAGGGGCGTACCTGTCCGCACAACCACCATCTGGGCTCTGGCCAGGCTGTCATGGCCAGCGTCCCGCAGCAGAAGTGGCACTTTTATCATAATGTGGGCCACTGCTCCGCGGGAGCAGCCTGCCGCTTTGCTCACGAGGATACGGTGCGAACGTGCTGCCCATGGTGGCAAGCGGCTTGCCCTACAGTGTGCTGGTGCTGGACCCGACAGTGACCGTGCACTGAAGCTGGGGCGTGCTGCTGGCCTCAGGGAGGGGCAGCATGGGACCCAGCATCGGCAGCAGTGAACACAGCCTTTGGCGAGAGCGGGTACGCAGCAGAGGGCGGCTACGGCGACAGCGCCAGCTTTGCAGATGGCAGCAGCGTTCCGGAAGATGAGTACGGCGATGGCAGCGCGGGCTACTACAGCAACGCAGCTGCTTGGGCAGATGGCAATGGCTACAGCCATGGCTACAATGGCAATGGGTTCAGCGCCGGCGAGGCTTACGGATATGCGTACGGTGGCCACATGGCGCATGAACCCGGCGGCAGCCAGTACGAGTATGCCACAGCGATGGGCGGCCGCTTCCCTTCGTACAAGACGCAGCTGTGCTACAGCTTCATGAACACCGGGGTCTGCCCCAAGGCGCTTCACTGCCAATATGCGCATGGCCACCATGAGCTGGTGGGTTGTACCCTTGTGCATGCCTCCTCATAGTCGCAATGACATCAAATGACGACTGCACATCCATCGTCAACACCTTGCAGCACGCCTGACTAGCTATATTAGATCTGTCGGGGGTTCGCATGTACACTTCAGATGCACTAGTCATTACCTAGCTTACGTGGTGCATGTGCAGCGTGCCGCACCGCAGCAGGCGCCCAGTGCCCCGCAGCTGGGCCCCCAGCCATACGCAGGCCCAGTGTACATGTCCGCCCCCATGATGATGATGCCGGCCGTCGGGTATGGAGGGCCACCGCCATGGAGCATGGGGACACAGGCAGCGCCGCAGGTGCCCCAGGCGCCGCCAAGAGCCCCGCAACAGAGCAGGCCTCTGATGTCAGACCAGCCGTGGTACAAGACGGAGGTCTGCGCCGCCTGGCAGCAGGTGTGCAGACTCGACAGCGCACCCGACATCCGCGCTGAGGTGTCAAATCCTGCTCAGGTGCTGTGCGTCAGCATCACTGCTGATTGCAACAAGGTGTATTGACATATCACCGCAGGGGCACTGCAAGCTGGGGAGGGGGTGCCCCTATGCGCACGGCGGGGACCAGCGGCCGTTCCCGCAGAGCAGCAGGGCCTCGCTCAAGCCTGTGCAGTTGCAGCAGTATCAGAAGTACCTGTGGGCCAACCGCCGGGTGGAGCTGCAGCAGCCGGCAGCAAATGGCACGACACCTGGCGGCGTCGCAGCACCCAAGCCGCCAGCTGCAGCTCCCAGCAGCCCTGCTGCACAGGCGGCGTCGGCAGCAGCAGCCGGGTCCCTCGGCAGCAAAGGCAGTCCGGAAGCCGCAGCTCCCAGCAGCCCTGCTGCACAGGCGACACTGGCAGCAGCCGCCAAGTCCCTCAGCAGCACAGGCAGTCCGGAGGCGTCTGCGCCAGCTGGCACGCCTGCCAGCGCTGATGTCGCTGCCCCTGCTCAGCCGCCTGCAGCAACACAGCCCGACAGCAGCAGCATCACTTCCAAGGCAGAGGCATCAGCAAATGCCAGCAGCACCTCTGGCAAAGCTGCATCTTCTCAGGTGCCCGCAGCAGCCAAGGCTGACACCAGCGGCACCAAGGCCGAGGCAAAACCATCAGCAAATGGCAGCAGCCCCGCTGGCGGTGGTGCAGCTGCTCAGGCGCCCGCAGCAGCCAAGGCTGACAGCAGCAGCAACAAGGCCGAGGCAGAAGCACCAGCAGGTGGCAGCAGCTCCGCTGGCGGTGCTGCAGCTGCTCAGGCGCCCGCAGCAGCCAAGGCTGACAGCAGCGGCAACGAGGCCGAGGCCCAGGCAGCAGCAGATGGCACCAGCTCCGCTGGCAAAGCTGAATTTGCTCAGGCACAGGCAGGGCCCGAGTCTGACAGCAATGGCGGCAATAGGACCGTCGACAGCAGCAAATCAGAGGCGACTGGTGCCGATGCATCCACAGACGAGGCAGTGCCGGCAGCTGGAGCTGCAAGTGCACCTAGCATCGGTGAAGCAGCAGCGGCAGCAGCACTTGCCGACACCGGTGCTGAGGCAGAACCGCCATCTGTGCAGCCAGATGGCAAGCCGGAGCCGCCGTCTGTGCAGCCAGATGGCAAGCCGGAGCCGACATCTGTGCAGCCAGGAAGCAAGCCAGAGCCGCCGTCTGTGCAGCCAGAAAGCAAGCCAGAGCCGCCGCCTGTTCAACTCGACAGCAAGCCGAAGTCGCCATCTGTGCCGCCAGATAGCAAGCCAGATGCGCCTGCAGCGCTTGAGGGTACAGGCGCATCAGTCCCCACAGCGGTGGCCGACAGCGTTGAGACTGCACCTGCTGCTGAGAACACCAGCTCACAGCAACCCGCAGCAGCGGCCACAGCCGCCGCACAGCAGCAAGAGACTTCGCCCAAGGCTGAAGAGCAGGAGGCAAAGCCAGAGGTGGCTCAGACGGCAGCAAAGCTCAGCAAGCTATCAGTCGAGGCGCCTGTGTGGATCGCAAACCCTAAGATCCATGCAGAGGCGCCGCCTGCTGCAGCTGCTGCTGCGGCGCCTGCTGCTGATGCCGCATCAGAGACACCGGAGCCATCGGTGAGTTGGGTGAACTGGGTCCTGGTACTGGGTTTCTGGCAAGACGCAGAGCCCCACCGGCACAGCAGCCTTTGGCTGTGCACGATGTCGAACGACAAAAACTCTCTGCGTTTGCCTGACGACGCCAGGGCAAGTCTACGTTGCATTTTTGTACCAATTTGCCTCGCTTCAGGTGGAGTCGGCCTTCTCGCACTTCTTCCCGAGCGAGGAGGCGGGCTCCCCAGTCCGTGCAACCCAGCAGCAGCAGCAGCCCAGCTCAGACGCCCAGCAGCCGCCGCTGCCGGCGCCCGCCGCCCCCTCGCCCGCCAAGCGGCCAAAGGCGCAGCGCCTGACCCCGCAGCAGCTGGCGGGCATCCGCACGCCCCCTGAAGCGCCCGCCAGCCGGGCCCCCGTCGCCAGCAGCGTCAGCAGCGTCGGCAGCGCCGCCAGCGGCGACATCAGCTCGACGCCCAAGCCCGCAGCCCAGCGTCCGAGGTACAACCCGATGGCCTCGCAGCAGCGTCAGCCGCCGCCGGCGCCGGATCGCGGGCAGCCGCAGCCTTCGGGCCAGCCTGTCGACCTGTGGCCCACGCTGCTGGCGATGGCGCCGCCGGTGCCGCTGTTCCCGGCGTCGGCGGCGGCAGCGCCGGCGCCACAGCCCCCAGCCCAGCGCAGCAGTGCCGCTCAGCAGGCGGCCACCGCCGCCACCTCTGCGCTCGCAGCAAAGCCACCAGCAGTGCGTGCGGCAATTCACGACCTGTACATGATGCTGGCTTCTCCAAGGTTGCATACGTAGGTCATCGTCCTGCCAGGCTAGCATCATCCGATTGCAGACCAAGTCAACGTCTGCTGGCTCCTGGATGCAGCGGCAGAAGCTGCCACGCCGCGAGCGCCTGGAGCGCCGGAGCTGTGGCCCTCGCTGGCCAGTGCCTCGCCGACGCGGCTCGCAGTGCAGCGCACCGGCACGCGGTCGGCCATTGCCGTCGCCGAGGCGGCCGCGAAGAAGGCCTTGGCGGTGAGCATCGCCTGCTGCCTTTCTTATATAGCAGTTCATCTCCAACTTCGTGGCAAGTTTGCAAGGGTTAAAGTTGTGATGATGATGATGGTGGTTACACCCATATACTCCACTTGTCACACCATAAGCGAATGCTGGCAACCAAGAACTGTGGAGCACCAGTCTAGACTGGGTTCAAATTGTGGTCAACTGATTTCTTGCATTGATGGTCCATCGTACGCAGGCGGCGGCGCCGCCGCCGCCGCTGACGCTGGCTGAGCGGCTGCGTGCCGCTGCTGCTGCCAAGGAGCTGAAGGTACAGGTTTCGAGCCCTGCTACATGAACACCAGCCGACAGTTTCCTGTGCACATGTGTCGCTGGCCCCTGCTCAGGAGATGTCACGCCCAGCACGCCTTGATATGTATGCTCAGGGGTGTTTGCAGTGCTGCGCCTCGCCTACGGCTGGATGCTGATGGCTTTTGCACCTCAGCGAGGCTGCATTGTCGCGGTGCAGGTGCAGCAGCCCAAAACGGCGGTCCAGGCGCAGCAGCGGCAGCAGAGGAAGGAGCACGCTGCGGCCAGCACTGCGGCCGCGCCCGCGTCCCCGCCGCACTCGCAGTCCCGCCGGCAGCAGCGCCAGCAGCAGCAGCAGCAGCAGCAGGAAGCAGCTGCTGCACCGAGCAGCCCCCCGCAGGCCTGGCAGGCGGGCGCGAGCCGTGCCGAGCGCGGCAGCAGCGCCCGCACGCGGGGGGACTCTGCGGGCCAGCAGGCGGTGTCGCCGTCCCGTGCAGCCCGAGCAGGTACCGTGGCACTGTAGCCCGCAGCTGCAGCTGTAGATTGCTTCCTCTCTCCCCCAGCATGACGACATGACAGCACAGGAGCCTGCCTGCAGGCCTAAACTGCCAGCAGTACCTGCCAATAATGGAGGCATACGAAGTTTAAGTCATGCCTGCCAATGGGTTGTCATTTGCAGAGCGGCGGAAGAGGCAGGGCCAGGCTGCTGTTACAGAGCCGCCTGCCGCAGCACAGGCGCAGCAGCCGAGGCAGCGGCGTCCGGCCGCGGCCGCCAAGCCGGCGGCGCAGCAACGGCGCGCGGCTGTGACGCAGTCCAGCTTCAACGTGCTCATGACCGACGATGAGGTGCTGACCTTTCCCATCCCACAGTCGGTTTGCTTACATGCCACGGAGCAGCACTGGAGCCGTTGGCCTACCTGATGAAAACATGCTGTGCGGCAGACGCCGGACTGCTCGCCAAGCCAGTCTCCTCGTGGTGCAGGGTGCAGCCAGCGCCGATGGCAGTGCGGACGACGATGTGGTCATGGCGGCTGCCCCGTCAGCAGCAGCAGCGCCGGCGCCAGCCACGCCACTGGTTGCGCTGGCACCACTCCCAGCCGTCGTCACACCAGTGCCTTCCGCCAATGCGGCTGTGTCATTGGATCCAGACGAAATCGATGAGGCATACCTGTGGTGCGTGATGCCGGCCGTATGTGCACACTGACCGCTGTACAAGCACACGAGAGCTGGTCCAACTACAACCGTCACTGGACCCTGACACTGACAAATTGTGTGTTGCTGCTTGCAGCCCCATCACGCAGGTAGGGCTGTGCACCAAGTGCAACATTCACAAGTGTGACGTGCTGCTTCTTATGCGAGCATCGGTCATGCTCTGCTGATCCACATGGCAAGTCCATTCAAGCAAGCTATCTGACACGCATGTTTTTGCTGCCGCAGGAGCTAATGGACGACCCTGTCGTGTGCGGTGAGCTTCATGGTCAACCTGCAGCGCATGCAGTCTTCTCTTCAGATTGGTGGTGCTAACACGGAGCACTCACTGTAACAGTCAATCTCTTGCTGTTACCCTGGGCGCTGACAACAACGCATGCCTGGTGCAGCTGACGGCCACACATATGAGCGTGAAGTCATTGAGGAGTGGCTGGACACAAAGAACACATCACCCTTGACGGGCCTCGAGCTGCCACACAAGAACCTGGTGGCCAATCTGGCAGTGAAGAACGTCATTCAGGCAATGCTCGTGGAGCGTGAGGCAAAGAAGAGGGCTGCAGCTGCGTAAGGCCTAGAGGTATAGCAGTGCCTTCGTGTCAACAGAATACGCAGCCCGGCTGTCATCAGTAGATGGTGGAAGGCGTGAACAAACTCGGGTCTGACGTCACGCCGTGCCGCTTGTTCATCCTCAAGCGATGACGTGTGACTCTACTGTGGCGTGTGCTTTCTGCCACTCTGAGTATCGGCGATGTAAAGCTGACAGAAGCAGCAGCAGCTACACCACCTGCTGAGGTCACGCATCATCAAGAAGACCAATCGCCACATGGTCACATTGACGATGCATCTAGTCTTCGTCCATCGGGCCAGGCGCACGCGGCTTCGGCCCTCCAGCCACCTTCGCCATGATGATCTGGTCCACCTTGAGCACCGTGGTGGCCGCGTCCGCTGCCAGCCGCAGTGCCCACCTGCAACACCATGTTTGCTCTGTTGACTTGCGGCTTACGGACAGTCTGGATCACTCTGGCGTGCGGGGCCCAGACAATGCATCATGGTTGGCCGCTGATCCCTAGGTTGGACCTGCTTATGTGTATAAAGACTCAGGTGCGCAGCTCGCACCACTTCACGGAGTGCAGGTCGGTGATGTCGTCGGCGGCCAGGTTGCGCGGCTCCCCCGTCTCCACATCCAGCCCCGCATTCTTCTGCCCCTCCGCGTGCGCCTTGTGCAGCGCCGACACCACGTCCGTCGCATTCAGCCCTGCAACCAGATATTCTCAACTGTCACCAGCCACGCCGCGACACCTGGATCACTGCTCAAGGAGTCACACACGTACTGGCTTGCTGTGGTGTGAGACATCCGCACTGTGTACATGCACATCCCAGCCCATCAAGTCTCAGCCCCACCTGAGTTCTCTGCAATGGTGCGGGGCACCACCTCCAGGGCGTCTGCGAACTTGGCGATCGCGTACTGGTCCAGCCCCGTCTCCTTGGAGCCGAACTCCCGCAGCTGGCGGGCGACCTCGATCTCCAGGGCGCCGCCGGCGGGCACCGCTCTGGGGTCCCGGCACAGCGACTGCGCAGCAGGTTGACATACTTGTTTAGTCGATGTCCCCCTAACATACATAGCTTGTCCTCTACAGCTGTCAAGGCTTGCTAGCTGAGCGGCTGCACCAGATATGCACCTGACGCCGACATCTCCACGGTGTGCATATGGTACGCCGTCATTTCACCGCAGCATACCTTGTAATTGTTGACGCCGTCGTCGATGGCGCGCTCCAGGTCGTCTAGCAGGTTGTCCGTTGAGGCGCGCAGCACCACGGTCGCTACCCGCCCCCCGCCGCTGCTGGTGGCCGCCTCGCCGTCTGCCGCCGGGGCGCTGGGCTCTGCCATGCTGCCGCCGCCCTGCAGATCCGGGACAGATGAGTGTTCACTCTTTGGCACATGGGGAAGCCCTCTTGACTGTCAGCATCTCGACCTGCTTGCAGCCCCAGTGTGTCTCGGGCAGCTCACAATGTCAGCGTTGCCACAAGTCCGTGACGCTCTGGCTGTCAGAGCCACTGCGGTGCGGCTCACCTGGGACAGCACTGTCACATTGGCGCCGCCGACCTCGCGCACTTCCAGCAGGCCGGCGAAGCCCAGCTCGTCGGCGCGGGGGGCGCCCAGGCTGACCAGCGCCGAGGCGCCCACGGCTCGGCAGAACCGCCGCAGGTCGAACTTCGAGGGTATCCTGCGGATGTACTGAGGGATGTCAGTGCCGGTGGTGCAACGCACTCTAGCGCTGTGCAGCGACGTTCCCAGCGATGCTCCGCGCCATGTGCGCAGGCCGAAAGCAGCAGACCCTCAACACATGGCAGCTGCAGGTGCCAGCCCCGGGGTCGGAGAGGCCGCTGATGCAGTTGAGGGACTGGCGGCAAGTTGGCAGCTGAGGATTGTGACGCCAACAGCACTGTGCACATAGGTTTGCAGTCAAGCGATGCACCTGAGGACCATGATGCCGTGCTTCTCCAGGAAGTGCATCGCCATCTCGCCAATGGATGAGCCGGCGGCGACGACGCTGGCGCCGCTGTCCACGATGCCCTGTATCAGCTGCGCCAGCTTGTCCTCCTCGGACCGGCTGTAGTCCTGCAGCTCCTGCGCGTTGTGTATCAACACCGTGCCCTGCGGCCAGCACCATATCAATCAATAAAGTCACATTCAATTGGCGTGTATGCTGGCTGGCCAACATGACATTCCCGTGTACGCTGGTTGTCTCCAGGCCAGCGCAGCACCGCACAGCAGGTTCCTTCTGGCAAAGGCACATCAGTGTAGGCAGGACGATCAGCCTGGGAACTCTGCTGCCAAATCCCCGCACCTTGGTCTCTGTGGAGGTGGTGTCCACGCCCTGTGCAAAGACTGCCACCTTGGCATTCTCCACCCGCTTCACAGTCCCCTCGGCATCACGCTTCAGCACCTGCAACAAATTGGGTTTGCATGAACACGCTGCCATGCATGACGGTCCACAGCACATGGCCTTATCAACCTAGGCAGCATCATGCTCACAGGACTGCTGTGATCCCTGGCGCATGCATGTTGTCATCAGAAGTTGCACTGATCCAAGGCGCTCACCATGCCACGGACAACAGCCGAGTCGGTGACGCCGCCGCCCGGGATCTTCACCACCCGCACGTTGTCAACATTGAAGCTGGCCGGGTTCTTGGGGCACACAGCGATGCACGCCTGCACAGCCACATGGCATATCGGCACCGCATTCAGGTGCATACCCTGCTCTGACCGCCATGTCCTGCCGCTGCTGCCGTGCCGGATGCAAATCGCAAGCCAAGATGCAGCGACCTGGCGCTGCCGGCGGCAAGTGCCAGCAGTGCAGGCGCTTCAGGTTGGCATTCGTGGCGGGAGCCTAGCCACGCACCTCCGCAATGAGCGGGCACAGCACGTCCTCCAGGCCGTGCTGCTTGGCTGACACTGCCCCCCTGATGCGCTTTGCCACCGCCGCCTTGTCCCGCACATCCAGCGTCTCCGTGCCCGGCAGCACCAGGCTGTCGATCACCGCCAGCGCCTGCAGTTGTGCGGGTCGCAGCAGGCTCGTCAAACACAAGCCGTCGTTAACGACGCTTTTTTGGCATTAGACTTGATGTGTGATGTTATGTACTACTACAAGGTCGCCGCCACTACAGATGAACTGCACCGCAACGCATGCAAGCACCCACCTTTTCAGCCGCTTTGGTGTAGCCATCTGCCACCTCTGACGTGTGCAGCCCATCCCGCAGCAGACCCTCTGCATTTGACAGCAGCTCGCCCGCGAAGCTGATCACCTGCAGGCGAGCGTCGCATGCGGACATTAGCCGCTGCTTCAGCTGGATCATCACAAGCACGGCCACCCCCGCAGACGAGCCATGCGTGGCTGTGCCCGACGCCCTGCACTCACGAAGTTGGAGCCGTCGCCGATCTCCTGCTCCTGCGCCTGGCTGGCAAACACCACCAGCTTGGCTGCCGGGTGCTGCACCTCCATCTCATTGATGATGGTGCTCGCGTCGCTGGTCACGAACAACTTGTCCAGGTGGTTGACCACCATTTTGTTCATGCCTGCGCACCATACAGCGCATGCTTGTGTCACCAACGCAGCCTGCTGATGCCGTATGAAAATTTGGAGCGCCAGGCAGGTTGCCGTTGACACTCTGAGATGTGCGGATTGAAACTGATTTTGTGAAGATCACCAACTCTCACCGTTGGGACCCATCGAGCTCTTCGTGAGCAGGGACAGTTCCTTGCATGCCTCAATATTTTTGAGTACAGCCTCCTGCAGGCCCGAAAACATCTGGTGCCCCTCCTTGAGCATGGCTTGCATGCCATACGGTGCTCCCATCGCCATGGTGGCGAGGTTGCTCGTTGGAGGTCACCAGGATGCAACACTTTGGATCGCACTCGCCGATCACTGGCGGATCGGCTTTCTAGTGACTCTACTCTTGTATCTGCGTTTCTCAGCTTCAGTTGTCAAGCGGGTGCAAATTCCTTCATGTAATCATCAGGATATGCTAAACTCGATGTGTTGTCCTCAGTGCGAAGCCCTTCACTGCCTCAGTTCCGTCGGCTATTTCAGGCTTGTGCCCCGTTGCTGGCAATGCACAGCTCCTGCATCAGGCAGGTGGAGGGTGTCAGGTGTGGAAGGTGATGTCCGTCGAGTATGCAACTGATTTTGCCATCCCTGGCCCACAAGTGTTGACACATATGTCTCCATCGGCCTGGTCTGATGTGAGCAGAGGTTTAGACTTCGGAAGGTGGGTGCATGATGCACTGCATGGTGTGACACGCCATGGGTGGAGCTAAGCTTCCCACTGCATACCAGGCGTCAAACAACGCCAAGCAAGCCAGCCGATCCAACGATATCCCCGCACCTGACTCGCTGATGTGAAATTTTGACCCGCAAATGCATCAGATCCTGAATTCAAAGGAGTTTGAGGTGCCCCGTCAGCTTGTCTACCAAGGACTTTGGCGCCGGGCCTACCGCCAGGACTGTCCTGGACCCTGGGGCAATCTGCAGGACAGCACAGCTAATAAGCCTGTGAACACATCTGTGGGAACTAAGGGCAAAGTGCCCCGTGCGGGGGAGCAGCAATGACACAGTAGGTGCACAGTCACCTGAGTCCGCCCAGCATCGACCACAATGTATGTGAAGATGCCCTGTGTCCGAGCCGCCTCGGCTATAGAGAGCTGCAGAGCGAGTAGGGAAGACTGAGACAGGGGGCGACAGGAGCTTAGCCAGTGCAGGGTTGGAGTGCAAGCAGCATACTGCTGAAGACGTACTTTGCATCAGGCATCCCACTATCCCACTCCAGATCAGGCATCCCACTGCATGCCACTCCAGGAGAGCACCTCACCATCTCCTGCTCCGTTGGCACCCGCAGAGCCACCTTCGCATGCCCCTTGAGCTCCCAGGCCTGGAAGATGTCCGCTGCGTGCTGCTTGTGCTGCTCCACGACCCCCACTGCTGCATGGGCGCACTGCGCTGCGATCTTTCCCTGCAGTAAACCGATCGACACCACCACGCTTTTGCAACATGCACCCGGATGGCACCAGCACTACCATTGAATGTGGCAGCACTCGTCGCACCTTGCCCATCTTCAGCGACTCATTGACAAGCAGCACCTGCAGAGCAGCAGGCTTCGGCCATCCACTCCCAGTTTCCGCCCTTTGGTGCCGTTGCTGGTGGCGAGCAGATGCATTTGCATTGCTTGCGCACCATCTTGTACTCTTCTTTGCTGGTGACGGCTGGCTTGGAAGCTAGCACGCGGTCTGTCTTCCTTTCGGCCCTCCGGCCGCCGCTGTCATCCTGCACATTCCGGCGGCTAGATTTGCTGAATGCTGTTGGTTCAGAAGCATGTAGCCATGGTCGAACATGTCGGGAATGCTGGCTTCACACCTTTGTGCCGTTGTCCATCCACCACTTGATGGCAAAGCCAAGCAACACGCCTGGAAGGAATCTGCGTGTGCATGCTCCAGAGCCTGAGGGGTACGATTCTCCCCTGTGGAGGTGCGTCTCGCCGGGCGCGTGCATGCATGCAGGACATGCCAGCATCGCTTCTTGAGTTGCGTGCTTCATTGAGAAGACAGACTGCGGAACTCAGCCTCTCACTTCCAGGTCCACGCATTGGTGGGCGCCAGCAGTGGGTGCTGCGCGCGGCGGAAGGTGGTGTAGGTCGACATGAAGGGGATCGCTGTGCTCAACCGACCCAAGATGCGGAATATCTGCGCAAAGACGCAGTGTGCATGCAAATCGGTTGCCCCAGTAGGAAAGATGACGACGTCAACGTGGAGTGAACCTGGGCAGGATGCGAATGGCTCTGCGAGCAAGGCAACAGCACGTTTGCCAAGATGTCGAGGCAACGTATGTATCACAGCTTCTCAGAGCTAACTCACGATTGAATGCATGGCAATGTGCGTGTGTGGCAGCTCAGAGCTCACTGTCTGAACATGCAAGCAGCAGCTGCAGTCGAGGGGTGCTGAGCAACGCAGCGGCCCCCGCATGCCGGGCTCAAGACCGCGTGCAGACAATCGGAACATGCAGGACCATGCTTGACCCACCTCGTGCAGATCACCAACACGACTGACGGGCAGGTGCGTGGCCGCAAGCTCTTTCTGGTGCATTGGGTGCGCCAGACAGCGGCTGCCCCAAACGCGGCTCCGAGTCGGCGCAAGAAGCTGGTGCACGCATGCGACCCGCCGCGTCCATCAGGACGATCAAACTCCGGGTCATAATGTCTCCGGCGCCGTGCTGGACGTCGCGGCCCGCGTGACACACGCTGGCAGCGAGAGGTTTCCAAGCTGTCTGGTACCCGTTGCTGCTGGACGCACCGGGGCGCGAGCACAAGCAAGAGGTGCGCAGCGCCCAGTGGCAACCTCTCGTATCGCTCATGAAGTCATCGGCCATTGTGCCACGGGCCAGCGCACGCGGCCGGGTCGCCTGCTGCACAGCTTAGTACAGACTGTACTGCGGGACCGGATCAGTCAGTGATCTGCGCTGTGGACTGCGCCGTGATCAGGGCTGTGGGGTCTGCTAGACCGCCCGGTCCATCGCGCTTCAGCATTGCAGTTGACCGTTGACTGCCGCCGCGCAGGCAAGTAAACGTGTGCAGCATGGGCAACTGCCTTGCCACACCTAAGACACAGGCAAGCGATCAACGACTGAACTTTTATAGGAGGGTCACATGAAGTTCGTATACAAGAAGGGCCACCTAACGTGAGGAGTTCTGCAACTGGTGAAGCCTGCAGAAAGCCAAGTTGAGAGAGCGCCACTTGTGTCTGCGTCACAGAGTTGGCATGCACTGCCGGCACCAGCTTCTGACAGCGCCATCAAGGGTCTGGTGATCGCAAACGGCTGTCCAGCAGCGCTTTTTGATGGGAGATCAGTGGGTCATGGCGACTGCACCTGCTGCGACACGTCGCAGCTGCGTTCAGACACAGCCGACGAGCTGGATCCTACGGTCAAAGCAACGGCCAGCATCAGCTCAGCAGAGCTGCGGGCGGCGCACTTCCGAGACACCGTCGATGGCGTCAGCGCATGGCAGGTATATTGGAAACATTCCTACACGCAAGGGCTGTTTCTTGCAACGTGTCGCTGGTGATGCGGTCGCACCCAGCAGACCTAACCGTGCCGATCGTGACACCGCACCGCAGGCAGCACAGTCGCGGTGCTGCGGGCGCACAGACCTGCCGCAGACAGAGGCGCACGCACGCAGCATCTCGGTGCCGGACATACCAGCGGGAGTGCTGCCCGAGGCCGGTGGCATGGCAGCGGAGGCATCCAGACGGGCACCGATGGACACCTTGGATGCGCATGCTCAGCGCGGTCTGTTTGGCACCAGCCCCACAGGCAACATGCAGCACACAACGTACCCACAGTCCCCGACAACTCAGCAGCAGGACCTGCTTGCCAGCCAGTCTTGCGAGGTAGGTGCTGCGCTGGCGCCATGCTGAATGGTGGTCAGCCAATTTATGCAGGTGGCAAACGGTCATTTGCAGGATGTACATGCTGCACATCAGACACCACTCAAGAACCGCAGCCAGAGCATGGTGATACATGCACTCATGCTTATAAGTGTTTCTGTGACACAGGTGTCTCCGAAAGTGATAAAGCTGTTGGAGCTGGTGCACCGGCTGCTGTGCCCCGACTTTGTTCTGCTGACTGCGCTGGGGCCGCCGGATCGCAGCTTTGTGAGGGATGCAGCTGGCATCAAACCAGGTCAGTAGGGCTGGTTTCTTGGCTGTCATTGTCGATGCTGCTGTCTGAGTATATACGAGTCATCAGGCCACACGTCAAAGGTAGGCTTCAATGCCAGCTGGCCACCACTAGAGCTGGGTCCGGATCTGCATATGCAGCCTGCCAACGCAGCAACTGCCCATGTAGGCACGCTGCCGCCTTTCCTGCCGTACGTGGCGGAGGTGGTGCTGCACTGCGCGAGCGGCCGTGTCATCGGCAGCCTGGCCGTCGCCAGCCGCAAGCGCGGTGCGCAGCGGCCGGGGGACCGCCAGCTGCTGCTGCGCCTGGGAGGTGGGTCGCCTCCTCCGAGACGTCGTGCTCGACCGTCCCCACCCTGCAAGGCGGTGTTGACACCACGGCGGCCATGTCAGTGCATGTGCCAGGTCACGCTCCAGCCCGACTTGGCTGAGTGCAGGCAAAGTGGCGGTGGCGCTGGAAGCAGACGAGGTCGACAGCAGCGACGACGGCCGCTTCAGCCGCGTGTCGCACAGCAGCTTCGCCTCCGCTTCCGATGATTCGCCTCCGATTCCGCTGCGGGAGAACAGCGCCGAGGCGCGCCACATCATCAACCGCACGGACGGCGCCTTCGCAGAGGCGCTCGCCTGCGAGGTGCTGCTCACAGCCATGCAGTCCCAAGTCCTGACGAAAGGATCCACAGGCGAGATGAGGTTAGTGTATGTGTGCGCGACCCTGAGATCGCCAACATCATTTTTCAATGGTGTTCAGCATGTCCTCTGCCACGCCGCCTGCAGAGGCTGTCAGGGGCCGCGGTGCCGGATGTGCGGCCGGCGCACCCACTGGAGCGCGTACCCAAAACCCTAAACCCTAAACCCACAGAGGCGCTCATGCTGGTGACCGCGGGGCCGGGCGACTGGCGCGTGGTGTGCTGCGACCGCGTTATCGACCGGGTGACATGCCAGCAGCGCTGGTCCCACATTGCAGCCCTGCGTCTCCGGCGACCCTGCAAGCGCTGCTCGCTTGGCAGCTGCGTGTGACGTGTGTCTGGTCGCGCCCCACCATCTGACGGGGCGATGCACATCGACACACAGTTGACGGGTGTGCGGCAGAGTGCGCTGCTGAACCACCCGCTGTGGCAGGTGTTGCAAGCGCCCTGCGACCTGAACTCTACGCCTTGGCGAGCCATCTACGAGGTACGACGCCACCCCTGCCGGCACCCCTTTCTGTGCTGTGGACCATTGCCAACATGCTGTCTCTGGTCCAGTGCCGGCTTTACGCAGCTGGCATATCAGAGAGCGATCATGATATTTGCCGCAGGTAGGCAGTCTGCTCGTTCAACGCACGCTTGCAAGCTCAAGCCAGTATGTGTGACATGTTGCCCATGACCTGCAGGTGGCTGGCTATGGTGGTCACTTCTTCATCCAGGGGGTGACCGCACGAAATCATCCTGCAGCAGGGTCCTTCGCACTCAGATTCAGGTGAGCGGCAACCATCAACTGTGGCAACCAGTTTACATCACAGCGTGTGCCCGGGAAGAGCATTCGAAGCACAATAAATTCAGGTTGAGTTCCATCTTGCCATGCATTATGCGAACAGGCCAGCACATGAGGCAACGCCAGACGACTGGCAGCAGCTGGCATCACGTGCTGCGGTGTCGACCTTTGCAATATCTGGGCTGGCCGCCAAGCCAGCAGGGGTCTACTTTGTCAGCGTCACAGCGGACCATGTGCTGATGGAGGCAGGGTTCACACAGCAGTCTGTGTCCCAGACATCCAGAAACCCCTCCCGGCGGCGCTCGCCCCTGGGCACCAGCGTGCAGCCCGCTGCGGGGCAGGCGGCTCTGTCCTACATTGCATTCAGGCGCGACGCAGCAGCGGGAGCTGTCGGCCGCAGCAGCAGCAGCAGTCATGGCAATTTTACAAGTGTCCCGCCTGTGCCGATCCCGGTGCGGGAACACCGTGTGACCTAGCGACTATGCTGATGGGGTCCGCAAACAGCCAGTTGCATGAAGTAGCAACATGCTGTTGGGCTGTGCACATGGCGAGCGGCATGGCTACCGATGACGCAGCTGCGTGCCGCACATCATCACCGGCAAGGCTCCTGGATGTGTGGGAGCGAGGGACAGCAATTTTTAGGGTCTGGTGTTCGATGCAGGGTCTTGAACTGGGTCGGCACATTGGCAGCGGCAGCTTCTCAAATGTTTTCATTGGCAAGTGGCACAACCAAACGGTGGCAGTCAAGGTATGCCAGAGAGCGCAGGTAGTGCGTGCAGTTAGCAAAGGATTGCCTCGCATGGCGAAGGCCATTTCCAAACTTGTTGATATCTCAGGAGGCATTGATGTACCGCTTGCGCAGGTATGCGGCAGTGGCATCAGTGCGAGCGAGGGCCGCTCCCTCAAACCATGGAGCGGTGTGGAGGCCCAGCAGTCCCGCGGGATTGACCACCCACACCTTGTGAAGACATTGGTACGGCCTTCTTGGGCATGTGTGTGTTCTCGAGTCGATGAAAAGAACACTTACAACAACATAGGTTCTCCACCATGTAGGCACACACAACGGTGCTCATCCCTGCACCACCGCTGCCGGCGATGACGACGCGACAGTCTCTCGACTCGCCCCGCAGCAGGCGGCGGGCCAGCCTGCATGAGGCTGCTGTGCATCGAGCCAGCTCTGACGGCATAAGGGAGCTCGGGGGCAGCGCCGAACACAACCAAGCCTTTGCGTCTGCGCAGCCGCGGCGCAGCAGCTTTGACATCAGCAGCCGTGGCGAGGTGTGCAATGTCGCAGTGCGATGAAGCTGATGTACAACCAGCAGATGCAGGAGCAATGACATGCATCATCGTGGAATCATGCAGGTGATAGCAAGATATGGCAGCAGAGACGAGCCAGATGGCACGGCGCAGGCAGAGGTCGAGACGTGGGTTGTCCTTGAGTACTGCGGGCGAGGCGACCTCGAGGTAGTGAACCAGTCATGTGTGCACATATCCTGTGCCTGTGCAGTGTGTGTTGCAGAGCAGGCCGAAGTTGGTACCTTCCCTCAAACTGCATGCTGCGATCCATTCATTCACTCCACTTCTCCTCAGCCATCGACGATATTGCTCACTGCAGAGAGGGCTGGCGGAGGGGTTGTTCGCAGTGCCCCCGCCTGCGGGGGAGCGCCAGAGTATGCCAAATGTGCCAGTGGTGCTGTCAGCAGCGGCGCAGATTGCAGCAGCCATGGAGCACTTGCACGCACACAGCATCATTCACAGCGATCTGTCGCTGACGAATGTGCTGCTGGCCGAGCCATCGCCTGACTCAGCCTGCAGCATCAACTGCAAGGTATGACGCTGTGCCATAGGCATGAGAGTGCACTGAGTTCAGCGAATACCCGAGCCATATGCTCTCAAACGACTAGCATCAGCTGAGCAACATGCTCCTTGCATGCACAGCCATCATAACATGTGGATATTTGTTTCTGCACAAGTGAGTGTGGAGCTGGTTGAACAGGTGGCAGACTTTGGGCTATCTCGTCACAACCCCAACAAGCACACAGTGGCGACGAAGACATGCGGAGGCATCACACATGCCGCTCCAGAGCTGGTTCGTGAAGGCCGCCTCTCGCTTGCTACAGGTGTGGCTTGCATGTTGATAGCATGTTGAAAGGCGTCAGCCGCGGCCGCATATGTTGTACGAGGCCTGCAGTCGGCACTGCATGTACAGGTGCCCCAGTGCTGCACAAAGGGTGCTGGCCTTCGCCCAACATCCTGCTGTACTGATGAAGCTCTGTTCATGTGCAGATGTGTTTGCATTTGGCGTGCTATTGGCAGAGCTGCTAGCGGGGGAGCCCGCCTGGGCAGCCCTCAAGTCACATGCACAGGTCATTGCAGCTGTGCTCAGCGGCAAGCGCCCCACCATTCCGGCATCGGCGCCATCAGAGCTGCAGGTACAGGACGCGCAGACTTGCTGCTCCTTGCAGTGCTCTTAGTACAATTGCATGTGTCTGGCTGCGAGTTGTGTAACGCACGTTCGTCCCTCCAGGAATTGGCGCTGCATTGCATGGCGGGCGACCCCAAGGAGCGGCCGTCCTTTGCCAGTATCCTGGACACCCTGCAGCGCCTAAGGCAGCAACATCCTTGGGCGGAACCAAGAACGTAATTCTGCAAACCCTCACAATGCACGAGCTGGCCGAGTTCCGGGACGGCTGTCCTGCAGACCTGATCCGCACCATGCCAAATTGCTGCGCGGTGAGCGCAGCAGGAAGGGATCAGCACCTCCCGCTATTGGCAGGCTTGCCAGATAGCCGTAATCAAGATCGCCTGCTAACCAGGGCTCGTTCATCAAAGGATGGTCGCAACCTAAGACATCAGTATGTCAAACCTATGAAGTGATGAGCAGTGAGCTCAACCGAAGCTTTGAAATCAAGTTCGCATTGTCATCAACAGGTAGTATGCAACCTTTATTTCTGTGGTGCCTAGACAGCTTGCCACCAAGATAACAGGACAATCATGTGCAACAGGCACATTGCTTGCTGTGATCTGCTTTGTCTTCATGTCTGCAGTTGATTACCCTCTGGATCTGTTGACAGCACATCGGCATTTTGCTTCCGTCTGTAACCACTGCTATCGCGGCTGCTTCTCTGAACACGACCTCTTGTTATGCACGACTATAAATTGTGGCATGGATGCTCATCTGCTCCTGCGCACATCGAGCACACTATTGCAGAAAGCCCACTGCTGATTTGAATTGATGACCAGCAGTCAGCAGCGAGCAAGTTGAACCTTACCTGCAGCCCGTCTGGTGGGGTCTTGTTGATACGATACCAGCACGCTACAGCAGGTCCTCGTGGTTCTTGGGCTGCTTGCTGCCATCTTGCTGCATCCATGGCGGGAAGGTGTCCCTGCAAGCGTCTCAGCAAGGGGTGAATTTGGAACGACATCAGAGTTGCATCAAGCCTGCCCCGGCGAGCACACATGGATCTGCTCGGCAGCCAGCTACATACCACTTCGGGCGACCATCAAAGTCCTGCGTACACATGCAGTAGCCAGATTTGTCTGACTGAGCAATGTGCGGCCCAGTCCATATGCCAGGTACCCAAGCAGGTGAACATGCCATGCAATTCGCTGCCAGATGATGAGGCGTTCAAGCACTCTCAGGGCCGCACCATGTCGATGATACGGTCCTTGTAGAACACATGCCCCACCGGCTGTGTACAGTGCAGCACGTAAGATGGTTCATGTATCACCAATGCATTCAGATGGCAATCAGGTTCGCCTTCCTGTGATCGTTGGACTGCAATTGCACCTCGACCTGCTGGTCCCCCTGGTACAGCGACTTTTTGGTCTTTTCATCACGCCCCAGTGTGCCCGCAAACAGCACCTGTATGGTCAGGGGTTCTGGTGAGCGGCGTGCATCTGTGCATGTTGTAGCAGATGCAGGCGTGATCCTGGAGCACCTGCATTGGGGGGCGCCCGAAGGAGGGCAGCTCGTGCATGACCACAGGCGACGAGCAGTGCTTGCAGAACTGGCGAATCACTCTGCGCAAGCATGTGCAGGACAATTGGACGGCTTCTGCACAGCACTTGCGCTTGCTTGCTGTGACGATGCATGGGTGTCCTACACGCATTCAATTGAGGTACAACCTGGGAGTGGCGGCATATGTGTCCAGATGCTCTGCCCCCTTCAAGACCTTGACCTGCACCATCGAGAGCCGTGTCTATTGATGCTCGAGCTTTGCTTTGCCGTCTGCCAACCATCCATCTGCAATGAGCGGCTGCGCCAGTGACTCGGACTGCAAGGCCATGGATGCAGTTTGCACCTTGCCGAAGGGCCAGCCGAGGATGTGGGCGAAGGGGCCTGAGTGGTACTGCTGGCAAATGCTGCAAACATGTTGACAACATGCAGGCAGTGAGCCTTGACACCATGTTCGAGAAGGGAGGAGCATTGAGGGCTGCATCTGCTGCGGACCATGTGCAGCCTGAGCAACCAGAAGATGGAGCGAGACGGGCACGATGCAACATACAGCAGCCATCAGTATGATCGTGCTTGTGGCAGGACCTGCAGTGGCACAGGAAGCGCATCTTCTCGAGCGGAGGACCCTCTGCCACGGCCTCGACCCTCCCGCACAGGCACTGCACCTGCACGCGACACCCCCAGCCGTCCCATCCCGCTCTCCACACCAATGATGCCAACAAGGGCATGATGTTGGGGCAAAGCAAACAGCAAGACATACATGCAGGCTTCTTGCTGCAGTACGAGCGAAGACCAGCGCATGCAGGTGTTGGCCGCAAATGGACTTGCACTTGACCAATACCAGCAAGAAGTGGTGCTATACATGGCTTCATGTGCATTTGCAGTACCCAGAAAGGCCTAACCTTCGCATCGTGAAGGTTATTCATGTTGTGGTGAACCAAGCTGTCCCTACCTGACGCCACCTATCAGACATCACTTCAGAAACTGATTGCCGGGTAGGGTGCTCGTGAGGATGTGGATGGTGTCATCAGTAGAAGGCCTTGTACGCATCCAATGGCTGCCGAGACACGCACGCACCCCTCCAGTGCTGGGTAACCTCGTCAACGCTGTAGCTCACACGCATGCACGTCTGTTCACTACTAGCTCTTTCCACCTGTTACCGTGCGTCGTGCGTCGTTGGCGTTGCTCAGGATTGTTGGTTTGACAGCGTGGTCGCAGTGACAAGAGAGCCGATGGCAGCAGTGCGCAGCCTAAGAGTGTGGCGGAATAAGTCGATGGTGGCTTGGACGTGGCAAATTCGCATTTATGGAGGGCTTTTCGGGGGGTTGAATAGAGTAGGGTTTGACAGAAGGCCTGCAAGGCAATCGTGGAAAGAAGGTTGCCAATTGCTTCTGCAACTCACATAACCTGCTCTGCGCGCTGACTGTCGTTCACCAACGGCAGAAGGCGCACCGAGACTGTTAAGCCAAAGGCGCACATGGACGCCCGGACGCTGCGGAGCTTGCAAGAGGGCGCTCAGGCTGCAAAGGGGCCACCGGTCAGGGCACCGCTGCTGCCCGCCTCCTGTCGCAACCAGTCGGCCAGGCGGCACGCGGGCCGTCGCAGCGCAACTCGCTCGCAGGTGCGGGGAACCTGGCCGTTGGCGACGCGGCCAGAAACATGCCCGTGCTCGCATATGACGGGCAATGATGGCGCTGGCGCAACCTTTGGAGCCAGCTCTTGTCAGAGGCAGTGTCCCTTGAAGTTCTTGCACATTTCCACGGATTGCGGCAGCTGCCGCATCGGCGTGTTGGCCTCCGTGCCGCGTTATCCGGAACGCTTTGCACTTTAGCCACAGGATGGCGGCCACTTGGCGCTCGCTTTTGCGCTCAGCTGATGCTGTCACAGCTGCAGACGTCACTGACTCCTTTGAAAGCAACCATCGGGATGCTTCAGTGGCGCGAGGACCATTGCACGTCTCGCAGCAGCTTGCTCTCGTGTTCCTGGTCCTGGTTTGCCTTCACGTGCATCGGGTCGAGGGGGTGCTCGTCGTGACGGTGTCGACGGGACTGCATGCGACTATATGATGGTGGCACGATGAGACGCACACACCTGGCGCATGCCAGAGACCAGCGAAACATGCACAGGGGGTTTGCTGGCGCGGCTACCAACCTACGAACACCCAGTGCCAAGTCTGGCGCATTGCATCTGCTGGCAACGGCTCGTGGATGCCAGCGAGCTTCGTCATGAGATGCAGGCGCCCCAGGCGCAGCCAGCTGCAGCCAGCTCGTGGAGCGATGCCGCAGTTGCGGCGCGCCACCCGGAGTTCATTGCTCTGACCGACCAGGCAGCGGAGCCTGCCCCAGCCCAGCCCCGGCAGCGTGGCGTGGACCTCAATGTGGCGTCAGACCTCAATGACATCCTCGCGGAGCGGGATGCCTGCGGGGTGGGCTTCATCGCGAACCTGCGCAGCGAGCAGAACCACACCATCGTGGAGAAGGCGCTGCTGGCGCTCAGCTGCATGGAGCACCGCGGCGCCTGCTCCGCCGACGAGGTGTCGGGCGACGGCGCCGGCATCATGACCGGCGTCCCGTGGGAGCTGCTCAAGGCGGAGCTGCCCGACCTGGACCTCCATGAGAAGACCACAGGGTAGGCAATGGAATGGAGTCGAGTGCAGTCTGCAGCTGGACAGCCACTCGCGGCGTCCTCCTGCAACTGCTGCTTGTACAAGCTTGCACTGCGAGGAATAGCTTGCACTATGTCATCACTCCGGCGTGTTGACCTGTTGACGTGGTGCTGCAGGGTGGGCATGCTGTTCCTGCCGAACGACGACCAGCTGGCGGCGCAGGCCAAGCAGATCGTCGAGGATGTGGTGGCGGCAGAGGGGCGGTGCACCATCGCCGGCTGGCGCGATGTGCCCGTGGACCACAGCATCGTGGGGCGCATGGCGAAGATCACCGAGCCCCGCATTGTGCAGGTATGCAGCTGCCCATGTTGGCGAGCAGGTATCGTTGCCTGTGGCACATCCAGTGTGCGACTGCGCCCTGGCGTGCAAATACTCTCTCCTCATGCAAATACCCTGGACACCATTTTGAGCCTGCTTATTGCGCAGGTGTTTGTGGAGGCAAAGGCAGGGTCTGAGGGAGATGAGCTCGAGCGCGAGCTGTACATCCTGCGCAAGATGATTGAGAAGGAGAAGACGAAGCGCATGGGTGCCGACGCTGCTGACTTCTATGTTGCCTCGCTGTCGGACAAGACCATCGTGTACAAGGTGCAGTCCCCATGGCCTCACCGGCACCCGGACTAAGCAACAAGTGGCTCGGATGAAATTTCCTGTGGTAATCGTCACTGTAGTTTGAAAGGCGCATTGCTGAAGTGCTTCTGTTTGGTGCTGCAGGGCATGCTGCAGTCGTCAGCGCTGGGACAGTACTACCTGGACCTGCAGAACCCGAAGTTCAAGACGGCGTTTGCCATCTATCACCGGCGGTACTCCACCAACACAAACCCGAAGTGGCCGCTGGCGCAGCCAATGCGCCTGCTGGGCCACAACGGTGAACTCAAGGCTACACTGCACTGATCCTGTATTGTGTGCGCATCTGATGCGCATTGCGAATAGCATGCGATGGACATGTATGATGCAGCGGCTGCCTGGAGTGCGCGCCTTACAGACGGATGCTCTGGCTGCGCAGGCGAGATCAACACGCTGCAGGGCAACCTGAACTGGGTGGCCAGCCGGGAGCACAGCCTCACGCACCCCGCGTGGGACGGCCGCGAGGCGGACTTTTTGCCCCTGACCTCCCCCGCCGCCTCCGACTCCGCCAACCTGGACATGCTGGCCGAGTTCCTGGTGGGGTTCTTAGGGTTTACATAGGAGAGGGTGTTTGCGGCCTGTCATTTGCTGCCTGTCAGGAACACAGCACCTGTGCTGTTCAACTCAGGCCTACATACAGGCAGCAGCTCACTGGAGCTGCTGAGCTCCTCATGGACACAACATCCTGGTCTTGCTGACGCCGCGGGGTGACCTTTGGCAGGTCAAGACCGGCGTGCCGGCAGAGCAGGCGCTGATGGTGCTGGTGCCCGAGGCATACCGCAACCACCCCGACCTCGTGAAGAACTACCCCGAGGTGTGTGGCACATTCAGCAGAGCAAGAGTGCAACTACAATGGGCACTTGTACTACTCACAAGTGTAGTACGAGTGCTGAGCTGTGATGAGGCTGAGAAGTGTCCAGATGCAGGCCTGGCCTTATCAGCAGGACTGCAGTACACCCAGGACCAACGCCATCAATGAGTGCTCTGATGTCCCGACTCCAACCCTCCTATGACACCTCCTCAAGTTTCATGCTGCAGGTGGTGTCGTTCTACGAGTTCTACGAGGGGCTGCAGGAGGGGTGGGACGGCCCCGCGCTGCTGGTGTTCTCCGACGGCGAGAAGATCGGCGCACGGCTGGACCGCAATGGCCTGCGCCCCGCCCGCTTCTGGGCCACCAACGACGGCTACATCTATGTCGCCTCCGAGGTGGGTCAGGAGTTGGAATGAAAATTAGTGCCCTGCTTCGGGGTGCCTTAGCTGCCTAATATCCAGTGGGAGTTCCGAGCCCAGGCGGGGACCCAGCCTGGACTGTGCTGAGGGCGTACGCAACTACTTGTATGCATGCACTTGGGCGAAGGGCAACGAGAGTATAAATCATGCCCCGTCCATCGGTGTCGCAGGTTGGCGTGCTGGGCGATGTGCTGGACAACGCGCCCAATGTGACGACCAAGGGCCGCCTGGGCCCGGGCCAGATGGTCATGGCGGACCTGCACTCAGGCACCTTCAAGGAGAACACGCAGATCGCCAAGGAGGTGGCTGCCCAGGCGCCCTACAAGGAGTGGCTGAAGCGCTCCATGCGGTGCGTCATTGGGCGCTGGCCATTCCTGCAGCACAGCTTTGGGATATCCCTGCAGGTTGACTGCTGTTCAAGATGAAATCGTCAGCGTGTTATGGATGTGTCAGGCGGTGTTCCCGAGTACTAGCTACATCAAGCTGTTGCCGAAGATGGCCATCAATTGCTATGCAGGCTCCGGGACATGGAGGGTTTCCGCAAGTTCCGGGACTCCTGCATGCTGTCGCCGCAGGACGCCCTCAGGCTGCAGTCTGCTAATGGTACATATGCCTATGCACTTGCAGGGTTCTGACATGCACCTCTGACCCTCGAAGAGCCTCTGAGCGAATACTGCTTCAGAAGCTCTGACTGGTGGTTCATGTGGCAACCCTGCAGGCCTGGGCATGGAGGACACGCAGATGATCATCGAGGGCATGGCGATGCAGGGGGCGGAGCCGACGTACTGCATGGGCGACGACTCGCCGCTGCCTGTGCTGTCCTCGCGGCCGCACGCGCTTGCTGATTACTTCAAGCAGCGCTTTGCGCAGGTGTGGAATGTCAAGCACGCTCATGCTCAGCTTTGCAGCGAGGCTGCAGTAGGTCTCAGCAGCCCCTTGCTGTATCTCACGGTGTCAGTGCTGGCGCTTGCAGGTCACCAACCCACCGATTGACCCACTCCGCGAGGGCCTGGTCATGTCGCTGGAGATGCGGCTCGGCAAGCGCGGCAACCTGCTGACGCCTGGCCCTGAGTCCTACGCCCAGGTGCTGCCTTTGCTTCTGCAGTGGTTAGTGCGGTCCCTCCCGTGATCCTCGGTCAATATGGGGCTGTATGCCTTCTCACATGTCAGCTGGTGATGAGGGACAAGGCATTGCTGAATGGCGTCCACAACCAACAGCGCACATCCCAGCTGCCAAGACATAAACAGTCAAGAGCACGATTGGCCAAACCCAAGACTGCAAACCCTCAACTCCTCACTGCTTGCCATCACAGGTGCTGCTGCCGTCGCCGGTGCTGCTGGAGGAGGAGCTGGAGTCGGTGCGTGGCGCCGGCATCAACAACCAGACCTTTGGCCTGCACTACAGCACCGGCAGCCCGGACGCCCTCAAGAACGCGCTGCAGCAGCTGTGCTCCGATGTGGAGGCCGCCGTCAAGGGCGGCTGCGAGATCGTCATCCTGTCCGACCGCCAGGCGGAGGGCGAGGTGAGGGTCCCATGTGTTGTGGCTTGCTTCTTCTTATATTCAGTATGAGTGCTGTCACTGCAATGCTGCAGCTGCATTTCAGGTGGCACCTACATGGTAAGACAGCCGTGCGCCCAGTCAGGCCTTGTACCTTGGGGCGTAAGGGTGGCCGCAGAGGATGAGCAGCGTCAACGCCTGCATACCTGATACCGAGACCGGCTGCTGCCACCGCAGATGGACATCCAGCGGCCGCCCATCCCGACGCTGCTGGCGGTGGGGGCGGTGCACCACCACCTCATCCGCACCGGCCTGCGCACGGAGACGTCCATCGTGGCGGACACCAGCCAGTGCTTCTCCACGCACCAGCTGTGCACGCTGGTGGGCTACGGCGCGCACGCCGTGTGCCCCTACCTGGCGCTGGAGACTGCCCGCCAGTGGCGCGCCTCACCCAGGTGTGTATTTGCTCCGAGTGGGTTCGCATTTATGTACTGGTGTATGGTGCATTCTGCACGTGGCCGGCGAAAGGCTCAACAAGTATGTCCAGCATCAGCTTTGATCGCGGGCTGTCGTACCTAAGCTGAGTCCCTGCTATCACTGTAGGACTGAGTCGCTGATCAAGAGCGGCAAGGTGCCGGATGTGACCATGGTGGACGCGCAGAAGAACTACAAGAAGGCGCTGGAGAAGGGCGTCCTGAAGATCTTGTCGAAGGTGCCCATCCTGACACTTGGGTTGCTCACAAAGCTCGGCCACCCAATAAACTGTGTTCGTTGTTTCTGGCATTGTGCATCGTATTTATGTTTCGTCAAGCATGCATGGTGACATCAGTCAGCTGACAGTTTTGGGTGCCTGCTGCAGATGGGGATCTCGCTGCTGTCGTGCTACCACGGCGCGCAGATCTTTGAGATCTATGGCCTGGGCAAGGAGGTGGTGGATGCTGCATTCTTCGGCTCCGTGTCGCGCGTCGGCGGCCTCACGCTGGCCGAGCTGCAGAAGGAGGCCGAGTCCTTCTGGGTCAAGGTGCGCTGAGCTGCCTGCGGCCAGCACAGGACCATGTTAAGCCTTTTTGGCAGCGTCCGCTGGGAACCTTACTAGGTTGTCGTGCTGCTGCATTGTGCTGCTTCGCTGTGCATTGCATTTCATTTCCGATGTCCCGGGAGCTGACCTCCCGTTTGCCCATGCTTGCTCAGTGGCCGCGTTTGAGCTTGCTCAAGTCCATGTGCATGCAGTCATTGTCATATGTTCATGTTGCTGACCATGCAACGATGCACACACGCTGCAGGGCTTCCCTGAGAAGGACATCAAGAAGCTGGAGGACTACGGCTTCATCATGAGCCGGCCAAAGGGCGAGTACCACTCCAACAACCAGCAGATGTCCAAGCTGCTGCACAAGGCCATCGGCCTGGGCGGCAAGGAGAACCCTAATGGCCAGGTGCGCCCTTTGCTACCCTGTCTTTCCATATGAGGCAGTCTTTACTGTCGACGTTCTGAACACAGTCCCTCCCCTGCAGCAGTGGCCTGCTTGTGCTGAAAATGTGCCGTTGCAGGTCACAAAGCACATGTCGTTCCACTGCTAATCGCGCGATGCTGTTGTGATGCAGGAGGCATACCAGGCATACGAGCAGCACTTCAAGGAGAGCCCCCCAGCGGTGCTGCGCGACTGCCTGGAGCTGGTGTCCGGCTTGGACGCCATCTCCATCGACGAGGTGTGCCTCCCTCCCTTCTAGCTTTGGTCGCGAGTTCACCACTAGACCAGATGCAATGTTTGGGTTGACACGGTCGACGCGAACTGTGTGACTAGCCAAAAGCGGTGATGACGATCATGTGCCTCTTTGGTCAACTGGCTGGCTTATGAGGCAATGCAGGTGGAGTCAGCAGCCGACATCATGACGCGCTTTTGCACGGGCGGCATGTCGCTGGGCGCCATCTCCCGGGAGACGCACGAGACCATTGCCATCGCCATGAACCGCATTGGAGGTGGGCTAGCCATTTGTGTGCCTTGCAGTATAAAGAGACAAGCACGGGCTGGGGCAGCCTGCATTGAGATATCCGGCAGGTGTATTGCTGGTGCGAGCCCATTCAGACGAGTGCATGCGTACTGCAGGCAAGTCTAACAGCGGGGAGGGCGGTGAGGACCCGGTGCGGTGGCTGAAGCTGGACGACATCGACAGCGACGGCTCCTCCAAGGTGCTGCCGCACCTCAAGGGCCTGCAGCCCGGCGACACCGCCACCTCCCGCATCAAGCAGGTGCGCTCAACATCCGCCAAGTAATAAAGCTGAGTGCACTGGACGGAGTGATCGTGGCATGATGACGCCTTTCAGGTGTCTGCAACTCGGGTGTCTGAAACTCGCACAGCTGCTGCGAAGGGCTCCCTAGGTATACATCGGTGGTCAATGTAACATTTTGCTGCTGCAGGTCGCCAGCGGACGGTTTGGCGTGACGCCCGAGTTCCTGGTAAACGCTGACCAGCTGGAGATCAAAATCGCCCAGGGCGCCAAGCCAGGTGCGCACACGGACATGTTCCCCTGATGGCACTGTGTGCTTGACACACTTCTTGTCTACTGCTGCGCCCAGCCAACTGCCGTCTGAAGCATTTATCCGCACTTGCCTGCAGGCGAGGGTGGCCAGCTGCCTGGCAAGAAGGTCAGCCCGTACATCGCCAACCTGCGGCGCAGCAAGCCAGGTGTCCCGCTCATTTCGCCGCCACCCCACCACGACATCTACTCCATCGAGGACCTCGCGCAGCTCATCTTCGATCTGCACCAGGTGCCCAGCATGTAGATCTGTAGTCTGGACCATTCCCAAGCTCCTCTGACAGTTTGGCACTGTGACAGACCTGGTCCTGTACCTCAGGGTGCTCCAGAATGGACAGGGTTTTTCAATGTTGGCTGACGATGTGCATCTTGCTGGACTGCAGGTGGCACCCCAGAGCCAGGTCAGCGTGAAGCTCGTGGCGCAGGCGGGTATTGGGACAGTGGCGTCCGGCGTGGCCAAGGCCAACGCCGACGTCATCCAGGTGCCCACACAGCCACTGATACGCCTGGAGTGCGTAGGTTCTTAGGGCACAGATGGTGTGCCACCTGACATGAAGAGGACCACCAATCAATGCCGAAACTCGCTTGATAACCTTGAGTCTGTGATTGCAGGTGTCAGGACACGACGGCGGCACAGGCGCCTCGCCAGTCTCCAGCATCAAGCACTGCGGCGGCCCCATCGAGATGGGCCTTGCCGACGTGCACCAGGTATGGGCATATACATGACTGCTGAGGAACATACATAGGAACAAACTCAGTTGAGTTGTGCGATGTAAAGAAAGGCAGCAGCAACGTTCTGCCGCCAATGCAAACCCGACCTGCCCACACTGCAGACGCTGACAGCCAACGACCTGCGGGAGCGGGTGGTGCTGCGGGTGGACGGCGGCATGCGCTCGGGGCGCGATGTGCTGGTGGCCGCAGCGCTGGGCGGCGATGAGTACGGCTTCGGCACCGTTGCCATGATCGCCACTGGTGCGTGTCTATTGTTGGTCTGATCAGCAGCTGCTCCTCTAGTATTCTGCCCCATTCCAATATGTGGTTTGGCATGTCACCACGCGAAAAAGTTGGCAAAGCGCCATGCCTGAGACGCCAAGTATGAGGCGGCTTGACACTCATGCCGGGCTGCCATGCGCTGCAGGCTGCATCATGGCGCGGGTGTGCCACACAAACAACTGCCCGGTGGGCGTGGCCAGCCAGCGGGAGGAGCTGCGGGCGCGCTTCCCCGGCTGCCCCGGCGACCTGGTCAACTACTTCCACTTCGTCGCCGAGGAGGTGCGCTCCCAGCTGCTTGTCGTTTTCTGTCCACTGCAACAGCTGCACCATTACACCAGCAGACATGTGTGCTGGCTGTCGTGACGAAATCTCGCCGATAAGGCGCCCCTGCAGCCTGCGGTGCTGCGCAGCTGAGCAGTTTTCAGCCAGGGCGAGCGTCTCACGCACACGTGCGCGTCTCCTGGCCAGGTGCGGGCGGGGCTGGCGGCGCTGGGGCTGCGGTCGCTGGACGAGCTGGTGGGGCGCGCGGACCTGCTGAAGCAGCGGGACGTGGCGCTGGCCAAGACCGATGGCCTGGACCTGTCCTTCGTCACCGCCTACGCCGGCGAGACGGGCGCCTCCTCCACCCGCCGCGCCCAGTGCGTCCGCTCCCTCCGCTGCATTGTCTTGTTTTCACCATAATGTCACCATGTACAGCTTCGTTTCTGCTGCTGCCATGCCATGCTGCCCTGAAGCAGAAGATCCTGGGCGGCTCCGGCCATCAGCGGGGCAATGTGCAGGAGCGAAGCGTGTATCAAGTCCCCATTGTCCACCGCTGCAGGGAGGTGCACAGCAACGGCCCGGTGTGGGACGACGAGGTGCTGGCGGACCGGGAGATCCAGGACGCTATTGACAACAGCGGCAGCGTCACGCGGCAGTACGAGATCACCAACGTGCAGCGCAGCGCCTTCGGCCGCATCGCGGGCGCCGTCGCGCGGCAGCACGGCGACCGCGGCTTCGCCGGCAGCCTGGACTTCGTGCTGCGGGGCAGCGGCGGGCAGTCCTTCGGCTGCTTCCTGGTGAGCGTCGCTGTGCACACGCTCACATGAGCAGGGTGTTTGAGACTCTACCTGCCTCCATATGCTTTGCGTTCATTTATCAGTGATGACGGTCGACTATGCACCAAGAGACGGGCTGTGAGCAGCTACAACATCTGCTGCAGGTCGGCGGCATGAGCGTGAAGCTCATCGGCGAGGCCAACGACTATGTGGGCAAGGGCATGGCGGGCGGCGACATCGTCATCGTGCCCCCCGAGGAGCAGACCCTCGACGTGCGCTCCCTCGCATCTGCTGCATATATCCCAATGCACCCATCCAGTCTGCTGGAGAGTAGGGCCATGTGCCTTCAGATCTGTGACAAAGACGTAGAGCGGCTGATGCATGTGTCGCTTAGAACGCCTGCATGAGTGTGTGCAGCAGCTGAACCCTGCAAAGCAGCCTTTCAACTCTCTCGTGCTAATCCCACTGCCTCTGTAACTGGCTGCAGGCGACGCAGACCAGCCTGGTGGGCAACACCTGCCTGTACGGCGCGACGGGCGGGCGGCTGTTCGTCAACGGGCGCGGCGGCGAGCGCTTTGCGGTGCGCAACAGCATGGCGGACGCGGTGGTGGAGGGCGTCGGCGACCACTGCTGCGAGTACATGACGGGCGGCGCGGTCGTGTGCCTCGGCTCCGCAGGTGACTCCTTCCTTCTGGTTGCACAGCTGCACCATTGGCACACCAAGCTGATACCTCTTGCTGCATCTGCATCCTTCCCTTGTGTCTGCTGCTTGCTGCCAGTGCTGCCCTGTGGAGCACGCCCAAGGAGGGCACAAGTCAAGCAGAATAGTCCAGCCTGACATGGTCCCACCTTCTTGTCGTTCTGTGTATGTACATCTCATCTCTTCGTGCGCTGTCTGCAGGCCGCAATGTGGCGGCGGGCATGACGGGCGGCCTGGGCTACTTCTACGACGAGGAGGGCGACTTCGAGGACAAGGTCAACGCGGAGATCGTGACGGTGCAGCCGGTGCGCACCGCCGCCGGCGAGGCGCAGCTGCGCGCGCTGCTCACCGACCATGTGGAGAAGACTGGTGCGCCTCCCGCTGCTGCCGCTGTGCATGCAGGGGTTTCCTCCCCGCCTCCCTGTTGACTCTTGACGCACAGCAGTGCCTGTTGCACACACACGAAGATGTGCAGTCAAGGCTGGCAGTGCACCTCTGGATCTGTGGTCTGCAGAATGCGCAGGCTTCAGCGACCCAGCTATTCGTTGCACTTGTCTGACACAGCCCATCTCCTCTCGCAGGCTCCAAGAAGGCGCAGGAGATCCTGGACAGCTGGGCGCAGTCCCTCGGCAAGTTCAAGCAGCTGGTGCCGCCGTCGGAGGCCGGCACCCCGGAGGCCTCCCCGGAGGCGGAGGCCTCCGCCGGCAACGGCGCGGGCCCCAAGGAGGCCAAGTCGGCGGTGCCCATCGCCAGCGCCGCCTGAGCAGCTCCGCGGGGGACGACGACCATGTGGCAAGGACGACGCGAGCCTGGGCGTGCGTGCTCACGACACGGGGCAGGCACTCGGGCGGTACATGAGCATTGTTGCGGCGCTTTCGGCTACAGGCGGCGGCAGTCTGGGTGCCCCAAGCCCCCACCCGTGCGGCACATTGCCACACCTCGGCTGGGGTCTCCCACTCTGGAGCCCTGAGCTGCAGATTCTGCCCTCGGGCTGGAGGGCTCGGGGCCTTCGGCATCTGCAACCGCCTGCTGAGCCGCTGGCTAGCTGCATGGGGAACAAATCAAGTCTACAAGGGAGCTACAATCATGCATGCACCCGTGTTATTTGGGCGTCCGGCGATGTCATGTTGCAGAGCAGACAGGAGCCATGAGGGCCCCCTGCACGTGCGTCAGGAGACAGCCTCGAGTTTGGTGCAGCAGCAGCATTTTGTGGGGGGTTTCTGTGCTACACTTACGGTATTCCAGTTGGCCGATGAGCGTGCAAGGTCCCTGCTGTTTTCAGTACACGCGCCCTTGCGCCTGGCGCATTTGAGATTGTTTTACGTGTGTTATGGAGGCGATGTAAACAAATGCTCCAGTCCAATGTGCACACAGATTCCTCAGCCTTTTGGTCAACATGATCCCTCATGTGCCACACACCCATGCACTCTCTTAACAAAGGTCAACTCTGCACAGTATATGCGAGACTGCCGTTGCCATCCTGGGCGATACATCTACATCACCGTCGACCAGGGTTGTCCTGCCTGCCTATCAGCAGCAGCAACTGTTGCATGCCCTGTTTCTCGTCAAGCAAGCCAACAATGTCCAGTGCATCGACTGCAGAGGGTACTCATCTCACAGACGACCCATGACGCCGATGCTACTCGTCAACGAGAAGCTGATCTATAGCTTCTGCATCAAGATGATGGTGGTCCCTTGTGATGGTTATACAGGGCAGTGACGGCACGGACTGTGCGGTTGGGCCACAGCTCTCGGGTGTCCATCGCCAAGCCTGTCACTGGTGACGTGTTGTGCTCCAAAAACCATTGCTGAATGCTGCTGCGCTCGTAGCTGCTGCCGTCTGCAATGCACACTGGGTCGACCATGACCTCGTGAGAGATGGGGCACAGCAGCAGCTGCTCCAGCTCAGGCAGCATGTTGGGACCAGCCGCAACACAAACACGCTTGGCAGGGCGCGCTTGTCCATCCTCAACTAGCTGCTGTCTCTTTGCTGATTGCTCGGAATGTGTTGGGGGCAGCAGAGGCTCGACTGGTCCACGCTCGCCTGGTCCCGCAGTGGGAGGAGGCGGGCCAGCTAGCCACTGTGTATGGTAGTGATGTCTGACACCAGGGTAGTGCGTCTGCACCAGGTTGCGCGCATTCGGGCACCAGATGCCGCAGGCGATGCAGGCAACCCTGCCATCCGGCGTGGCAGGTGGCTGCATTGCTGCATGCCGGTGTGCATCGCTCTTGAAGTGGTTCCAGGCAGCATGCTCGCTGCCAGCCCAGTCGCAGACTTTGCACCTCCGCACTACGACCACTGCGACCCCCACGGCAGGCGCCTGCTGCTGCGCTGTATCAGGCATCAGCGGCAGGGCGATGGGCTGCGAACTCCCTGCAGGTGCAGTCGCGGCTTGGTCGTTCGGCTGAGGCGGCATCACCATGCTGCCGTTGCTGCTGGGCGTTGGCGAGGCTGGGCGGATGGGACCGTCATCAATGCATCCGCCAGCTGCGTCAGGCTGGATGGACTGCCCCGGACGGATGCCCAAAGTGATCAGTTGCAGCCTGTGATGGAGGCCCTCCTGATGCTCACGCAGCTCTCGCTGCGATGGCCACCACGAGCCGCAGTCCCAGCACAAAGCGCGTGTGAACTGTTCATCGTCACGCTTGCTGTTTGCAAGGTACTTCTCGCGGAGACAGGCCTGCCTGTGGCGCCGTCCCAAAAAATGATGCTTGGCAGGTATCGGATCCAGCACCAGGTTACACAGTTGACATTCTGGTTTCATTGCGCCCAGCGGGACGGAATAGCCACGGTGAGCCCGCAGTGCGAGGACACGTTTCCTATACGTTGACCTCGCGTCTTCCGGAATCGAGATTCATACGGACAGCAATCACCGTGCAGCGGACGCCAGCAGGGCTGCGACAGAGGGCGTGCTACCGGCTGCTTGTTGAAAGCTACCGATGATGCTTATTGTGTCGGGGTTTTGTGCCTTGAGATCCTGGCACTCTTGGACGGACACTGGATGCGAGAGCAGGGTTTTGCTCGGTCTTGCCAGGGCTGGCGCACGCATGGGAGATGGGACCAATGTGCAGATGCCAGGTGGGGCTGGTGGACAGCATCTGGACCGCCACTAAATCTACTGCGTCGATTTCGGAGCAATCGGCAGGCTTCGGCCCATGACGTGAATCTGTTGCCGGATCGTCAGGGGTCATGCAAGGCAAACTTTGCTGCATGGTTCATCCTCCTGCGATTCACCACTCCAAGGAGAGTGCGCTGCTATCTTTCTCAGCAGCAGCATGTTGTCCATGCACCAATGGCATCATGGTAGGGTGTGTTCTGTCTGCAGTGCTAGGGCCATGTAGCGGTGGTACAGCGCCGCAACAGCACGCATCCCGCGGTTGGGTACCTGCACCCTGGGGTCGCCCACCGCAGCACCCGTCACTGGGGATGTGCTGTGCTGCCTGAACCACTGGTCGATAGCGCTCTTCTCGTAGCTGTGACCGTCCTGCGCAATGACAGGGTTCCGCATGATGTCCTGCAAGCAGCACACATGTGCGGTGGTCGCCAAAGTGCTTGTGGACAACCTGGCCGCATGCAAGTCTGTCCAAGCACAGAGGGCAACCAATGGATTGCATCTGCCTCGGATGCCAGCTCACATGCGAGACGGGACAGGTCAGCAGCTGCTCGAGCTCCTTGAGGAGGTGGGCACCAAGACTAGCATTGGCGCCGGCACCCTGCGCAATTGCATCCTGGCCTGCTTGCCTGAAGTACGAACAGCAATGCTACAGCACTTTGGGCAGGTATGCAGCCACAAGCCCATCCTTTGCATCAGCCGTCAGGCATAGTCAGGCACAAGCACCTGCGACGCTGGCCACGCACGCGTGGGGTAGGACATCACAGCGCCAGCGGGGCCGGCCGCAGGGCAGCTCCTGTTGCCAGTCGCAAACTGTCCGGTGGGGCCGCCTGCAGACCAGATGACCCTATTGAGCATTGGCGATCAGCCCACATGCTTCCGCTGCAGTAAGTGGTGGGCGCAAAGGCTGCCGCCCGCAGCTGACGAATAAAGAGTCACCTATCTGGTTGCCAGATGGTCCATTCTCATACAGCCATCTCCTGCGCGCCTGGTGCATGACCCCATTTAAGTGCTGAATATGGTTGTGCTGACTGCTGCACAAGAGACCGCACTCAATGCATGCGATCCGGGCGCCCCAGTCCCCAGAGGCGACCTCTCTGTGAGCTGCGCTCTGCAAGAACAAACAGATGGCCGGTCAAGAGATGGCCGAAGCACGTTGCAGACACGAGGCACCACTGCAGTGTTGCATGCGAGGCGCAGTCATGTGGACCCACATGAAGATGGTAGAACATGTCCGTGCGGCTGCTGCTGAAGTTGCACAGCTTGCACAGCATATGCCCAGGTGCTGGGCGCTCGGCCGAGGTCATCTCGTCGTCTTCTTCGGACCAGGACGCTTCGCTGTCACTGTAGTCGTCGTCATCGCCGTCGCCACCGCCGCTGTGATGTCCATAGGCTGCTGCCCCGTCCCCACCCAACCACTCGATGCGCTTGCTGTGCGCCCAGCCAGCCAGGTGCTCGTCCAAGGTCTTTTGTGACTGGCACCACACTCCGCACTCGAAGCACACAAAGCTGTCTGCGCTTGCATCCTCGCATGCTTGCCAGTGGTCATCGTCCTCCTGCACATGTGCATCTGTGACATGAGTTCATTGCCACAATCACTCCCACATGCCATGCAGGTGAACATTGCGTGGTGGGTACAGCAACCTCACCTCAAAGTGCTGTTTGATTCGCCTGCTGCTGAGGCTCACGTTGCAAACCTTGCAGAGTGCCCAGGTACCACATGCAGTTGCGGCGCCGCCATAAATGTCTCTAGCGTCAGCCATTGCTATGGTTGCCACCAATGGCTGCACATTTAAGCCGCTCAGCACAGCTATAGTATTATCCAAGGCTGCAGGTTGTAACACCGCAAAGAACACGTGCGCATGCAAATCTAGGTTTGAGTGCTGTATGTACGAGGCTCCTGGTTTGTCGCAGAAGCCGTCGACAGCGCCCTACAATTGCATGCAGAAGGGTGAATGCATGTTCTGCACGTGCGGTGCTGGAAGCCAAGGACTCGAGCATCCGGCTGACCGGTGTTGTCTTGTAGATCAGCCTGTCCTCACTCCTCGATCTACAAATGCTCAGGCACCCTGCATGCATGCTGTGCTGAGCACGCATGAGAGGCATGAGCGCTACAAACAACATGTATCGTTGTCCTATGTAACATCGTTGTGCATCAGTTTATGACGTGTGCGGTGAAATGCACGGTTTGAGGGGCTGGCGGCTTGACTGCGTCCAAAGCGCATCGTCAATGTGATCCATGCTGCATGCCACGGCGCAGGAACATGTCGTGACATGCCGTCTCAATGTAACAGAGGTAAAGTACGTGCATACTGCGATGTAACACTGCATATGCAACAGGCTTCTGCTGGCTGATCCGTGAGCTTCAGGTGCAATGACTTGATCGTTGATGCTGAGGTAGTGACTCTGCTACCAGCATGTTACGCAGGGCGAGTTGGTCACTGTCCAGATCCGAGAAGTCTCTCGATACACTTCATCGGATCCAGCCGTCACAGAGCTTGAGCCTGCAGATCACGCGGACCCAGCAATTCCCGTTGCAGCTGTTGCGCCTGCCAGCTCAGCGTCCTTCGATCCATACAACTGGCTGGCATCTTCCGGTCTGTTGTCGCCCACACAGGAGGCGCTCACTGTTGAGGCGCCTGTGGCAGCAGCACGGTCAACGGACGGTACCCCGCCAGCATCAATTGCAGCACCCCCTGCAGCTATGATGCCAGCGGCGCCACCCGGGCTGCATGCAAGCATACCTGACGGGCCACCTGGTAGCTGCTGGACGTGTGACCTGTGCAGTGCGCCCTGCACTTCCAAGGATGACCTCCTGGTGCGCCTCATAAACGCATGCTTGTGCACAAAAGGCACATCCAACGTCCCTGGCAGCGCAGGAGACACGTGCAACAGGTGTGCAACCGCACCATCATGCAGGTTCACCTGCAAGGCAGGCGTCACATTGCAGCGCTGGCAGCCCGGCTGGGAGCAGATCCCAGAGCTGCAGTGCCAGGTGTCTCAATCCGCATGCCAGCGCTCAGCACTGCACCCAGCATGGCTGTGAGTGTGGCGTCATCCGCAGCTGCAGTGGGATCAACGGCAACACGGAACAGCAGTGGCAGCACCAAGGCACAGCATCCATATGACGCCCAATGGCAGCCTCCACCCGGCACACAGCATGCATGCCGCGTGTGCCAGTCTGCAGGTGACAGCGCGACTGCCCTCCAGCATTTCCAGGTGTGCTGTCTGCATTACAGGGATGACAGCAGCAGCATATACAGTCCGATAAGTGTTGTCCGTGAGCATGCAAGCACAGCCAGCATGCAAGGCTGAGGAAATGCAACATCGATCTGCTGCATGTGAGTGGCACTGCAGAGTCATGCCCATGAGAAGGCCTGCCATGCTCTCAATTCCCAAGGTTTGGCAATCTGCAAGCCCTGCGGCCTGAGATGCCCCGACATGCACAACCTGAGGGAGATACACGAGCCTGGTCAGCGGCACAAGACCCGTGTTGCGTGGCTGAGCTCTGGTGCGCCATTCTCCCAGCCTCGTCAGCACCTGACCTCCTTCGCGCCCGTCAATGTTAGACTAAGATATGTGCATCTGGACATCGAGCTGAGCAACACAAGTGCACTGCTGATGCATATGCACAGTCGGTCATGGGCAGCAGCCGGCATCACTGTCAAGCGGTGATGCACCCAAGGGAGCTGCATTGCCGCCGCCACTGCCACCGCCGCCGCCACGCCAAACTGAGCAGCTGCCCTGCACAGAGGTACAATGCTGACAAGGCAAGCCATCTGGCAGGCTGAACAGTACGCACCTATGCAGGAGAGGGCCAGGTCACACAAACACTCTCAATGCTAGAGAAGACGGTGCATGTTGATTTGCATGCAGGCGTCCACTACACCTGCTGCAGCTGCCTCCCATGACCTCAGGGCTGCACCTGTGGTTGCTGCTGAGGACATGCACGCTATTTCGCTCGCGCCATTGCTCGACATAGTCAAATGCCCCATAACAAAGGTGTGCACGATTTGCAGCTTGCTATTACCTCAACCCATATCAAGCCATACTGTCGAAATGGTGAGCTGGTCAGCATGCGTGTGCTGTCATTACACCTGCACTATATGTGGTGTAAAACACAAGTGCCTTGCGCTTGCAGGGCGTTATGGACGACCCTTGCATAGCTGCCGATGGCATCACCTACCAGCGAAGCGCACTAGAGGCACGCCTGGCCTCCAGCAACGTCAGTCCTGTGCTGGGCATCGAGCTGGCGCATAGCCACGTGACGCCCAACAATGCCGTCCGGGAGCTCACAGCCTGGCTGGAGTCAGTCGGCGTGCTTGAGCTCAAAACTACCGTATCTAGCGCCGCCCCGTGATCAAGTTATAGATGGCCGAAACAAACACTGGAGCCGAGCTGTGATCACAGCCAAGCCTATGTGATAGTCATACATCTGTCACAGGTCGTAGTTTTATGTCATGTTATGATGTTCGTCAGTACGGTATTATGAATAGGGGAGGTTCGGGTAGTATTGCAGCTACTCGAGGATCTTCAGTGCTTAGACCATGCATGTCCGTCCGTGGACACCAGGACATGCTTGCAGAGTATGCATGCCTACCTGTATTGACAGCATGCCTTGAAGTGCCTTGCAACCCAATGCTTGCTGCAGACTACACTTCAGGTCGGTAGCTGGACTTTTCGATATATATACAATTTCCTTCTATCTGATGGAGTCACATTGCCGTCTCAATCCCACATGCGTTCACGCGGCTGCTGCTGGTGCTGCGACGCAACGCAGCAAACCCGTTCCCTTCCCACCGCAGCCCCAGGGTGGCTCGGCCATGCCTGCTGCAGTTGAACGGTGTGCACCGAGCTGTTGCTGCTGTCTTCACGCCTGTCCCCAGCACTGCCTCTTCCACTCCCACTCGCCCGCTGAGAGCTACCTCTGCCATCTGGGCTGCTCTGGCGTGATCTGGCGGTCGGCAACTGAGCCTGTTGCACTGCTTGGGCATGCTCATCTGCTTGCAGCGCAGTTGGCTGACTCCCGTTGCTGTCTGTGCTGCTCCTCTCTGCTGTGCCTGCCGGCCCCAAGTCGCCTGGCTGTCTGCCATCCCTGTCGCTGCTTCGAGGCAGTTCCTCATGAAGCAGTGGCGCGCCATTGCCAGCTGGATCCGCAGTAAGGCTGGCCCTGCGCTGCTGCTGGGCTGCCTCCAGGGCCTCTGTAACCAGAGGGTCCTGCTGCGCCACTGCTGCCGCGGCTGTGGCTGGAGCAGCGGTGGCGATGCTGGATGTCTGAGCTGCTTCCTGCTGCTCCCCTGCTGCCTGCCGCCGCGCTGCCACTGGCCATGTTACACCTTCTGCTGCCGCTGCTGGGGCATCTGGGAAGTCTGAGAACTCTGCCGCAGCAGCAGCCGCTTCGATGGCTGCTTCTGCCTGGATGCTGGGCAGTGCATCTGTGCTGATTGGCCCTGCGTCTTTAGCCCCAGATGCTGAGAACAGTTCGGCTGCCTCCTCCTCGTCCATGCTATCGTCCAGCTTCCACCGCCGCCGTGGCACCTGAAACATTGAGGTGATACAGATATCTCTCGTAGCACTTGTGCAGCCTTCACGACGCATGACTACTGCATTTCTAGGGGCAGGCTCCCAATGCCAGTCTTGGCAGCTAGAGACTTGCACTCTCCACAACCATAGCCGGCACGGAACTGCAGCTGACTAGGTGGTCAAGCCGATGCATGTGTCCCCTATGTCATGACCGACAGCATTGCTCACCGGTGCATCTGTCGGGTCCCGCATGCCGAACCAGGCGGGCGTTGGCCGCCATGCGTGCAGCAACCGCTGCAAAATTGAGGTGGGTGTACGGCGCCATGTATCCCGATACCCCAACCGCCCCCACTGCACCGTGCAGTGCAGGTCCTGCACACAGGTGCGTCCTTGAGGTCAGGATGGTCATGAGTGTAACATTGCCTGACCCTACGCCATCAGTATAAGCTGCTCTGGCTTGCGGTGCAACACACTGCAGACCATGCACGACCGTCTGCCCAGATGCATGCATGCTCTGCACACCTGAGACGTGGAGTTGAGGTGCACAAACACATTGGCGTCTGCAAATCTGGGGTACGCCAGCAGCAGGTCGCGCTCCGCCCACGCTAGCGTGTCCAGCACCTTGCATGACATGCACATGGTATATGTCAGCAATGTCTGCCAGATTCACACCCTTGAAGCACGCATGTACTACCTGCAAGTTGCTCGTTCTCAAAGGGCAGTACAGTTCGGTCAGTACATCTGACAACCACTCGCAAGCCTCGAGCATACGCCTAAATCAGCAAGGGTCTGCCTAGGCAGTACCGCGCTCAACACACCACCGTGGCAGACCACCACTCACCAACGGCATCTCGCGCTTGAAGATGTAGTTGCGCAGCTGCGGCGGCGCCAGCCACCGCTCCTGCCCGCTGACATGGCAGTACACATGCAGCTCCAGGGGCCCGCCACCTGGCGGCGCACACCACTCCGCCAGCACCTCATCCCGTAGCAGCCGCACATACCAGCCTGCAGTTCCCGCGGCAAGCTTGAGTGACGAAGCACATCACTGAGCAAGAAGTCTGTGCTAGGATAGGTCGCCAAATGTTTGCAGGCCCATGCCGGTGCATGCTGTTCCACCAGTCCTTGCCCAGCAGCAGCTGCACATGGACCATATGTATCCTCCAGGGTGCAGCAGGCAAGCCAGCCGCAAAGTAATTCAGTCAGTCAAGATCGCGTCGATCGAGTGGGGCTGCAGGCGGTACAGGCCGACACTGCCATCCCTGCTGAGCAGTGTGTCGGCCAGTAGCACAAGCTGCACCTGAGAGCTGCGGCAGGTTGAAGTGCCGCCCAATGGAGAGCTGCAGCGCGCCGGTCAAGTCATTGTGCGTGAGCGTGTAGCGCCGTGCGTCAAGTGGCGGTGGTGCCAGAGGCGTGCAACCCAGCTCATATGCCACCGTCAGCTTTGCAGGGTTGAACGCCGGGGGGTCAAATGGGGTCCGGTTCACCTGCACAGGTCCAACAGTGTTATGATCAGAGCAGTGGCGAGCGTGCGTCAGCCGCATGATATGTGTACAGCATATGCTCGCGGTTGCTCCATGCAGGCTGCAGATTCTAGCCAACAAGCGCTGGCTCACGGCTGGTTGGCGTTGCGATCGGCGGGGTATTCTGGCGCCATAGTGCAAAAGTGTATGGCGTTGACCGGGCTGAAGCTGAAGATGGCACCCCTGCTGCAGCCGTTGCGCTGATAGGCGCATGGCTGCAGCGCTCTTCAGGCTAAGCTAGACTCGCATGTTGTGCAGGGCAGCCGGCCCAAGCACGGCTGTGACACCGATCACTGATGCCGAGCGCCAGCTCCTGATGAAGTTTGATAGAACTGTCACGCTTGTGGGGTACCCAGACCAGCAAAGCATGCACCCAGCGCCAGCAGATACGGCACAGCAAACAGCAAAGCAGATACACGCTGTGCGTGTGTTTGCAAGCAAATGTCAACGCTCACTCAGCTGCAGCCAATCGTGTAAGTAAGAAAGCATCACACGCGTTCTATGGCAGAGCCCGCACTTGTCTGAGGAGCTGCAAACACGTTGCCACCGTGTTCACCGCTGGCAACAGCAGGATGACGTGACCAAGCAATCCGATCCGCAGCACCATGCCTGAAGATTGTGGCAGCAGCGTTCGCAGAGGAATCATCTTTGTATTTTGACGTTCATAGGCGACGGCGATGTGTTGACCGCAACGCGTGTCCGATGCTTTGTGCTGCTTTGGAGGATGCACGCATGCACCTGCCAGAGCAGCTATGATACATAACGGCTCAGCCCATAAGGAGCGAAAGTGAACCTTGTGCGTTGTGTCTCAAAGTGATGGGCAGCTTGGCAGGCATGCTCAGCTGCCATGGGGTGCCGGCGCCGCAGCTGACAAGCCTGCGGGAATGGCACCACACTTTGCAGGTGCAGCGTGTCATGTCAGCCAGCAGGCAGCGCTCCAAGCGGTGCAACAGAACACAGGCGGCTGCAGACTCAGCGCAGGAAGATATGGGGATGTCTCGGCGTAACATGCTGGCCGCCAGTGGGACAATCTTGGGCAGCATGCTGGGCAACCCATCACAGGCATGCGCCGCTTGGCCTTCACTATATATGGCTTTGCACCATCACGCTTCAGCCATCGTTGAAAAGCCATCGTGGTCATCAATTTCTTGATGCGTGTGGCAGGGTTGGGCTGCACATGACCCGCAAGCTGATGCCGCTGACATGAACTTGCCAGACTACACTCGGCCAGGGCCCTTCATCCCGATGCGGCTTCCGAAGCTGGAACACATTGCCAGCAGGTGAGATGTCATGGCATTGTCGACCAGGCGATGCGCCAAAGCAGCATGTACTACCTGCTGAATCCATCAAGTGCTATGGTGACCTGCTGCAGCGCATTTCCGGCGTGCATTGGAAATCAGTGCCTGCTGCGGGTCACGGCACTGTACCCCAAGGCAGCCGGCTCAGGTGAGACGTTCATCCTGTGTGAGCTATTCGCATGTAGAGGTTGACCCTGTCGGCAGAGTCCTCTGCCCATCTTCCATAGAGATTTCCATGCAGAACATGTGGTCGCAGCCACATTCGCTAATTTGGGTTGGCGTTGCAGGTGCGAAGCCGCCATACCCGCTGGCCATCTTTTCTGGCGGGTTCCTGGTGCCAGCAGCCAAGTATCTGAGCTACGCTGAGCGGCTTGCCAGCTGGGGCTATGTGGTGCTGCTGTACGACAAAGTGGAGGTACGAGACGACCAGGCATCCTGTTGGCAGTTGGACATGTGGACCACGGCTGAGCCATGCAGCGCAGTCGACAATCATGGCTCCTCTTGTCATAGGCGATGGTGCTTGTGCACTCAGTCTTTTGCTGCATGTCGACCTCACATTCACATTGTCAAGTTCACCTGGGTGCCTGCTTGCAGAGTGCTGGGGTGGAGATGACATTCCTGTCGGATGTGGTGTCAGTGGCGTTTGTGCGCGACCTGATAACCTGGACCACCAGCGATGCCATCTTGTCTCAGCTGACCGACCCGGCCATGGGTGTATACTTGTGCGGTGCGTGCTTGCCAGGTTCTAGCACGTCACCGTCTAATCTAACAAATCCGTCTTGTGTGTAGCCACATGAACTGAATGTGCATACCATATTGTGCTGGACTGAATCCAGGCCATTCGCGGGGCGGCAAGGTGTCAGTCCTGACCGCATCCTTGGATGACCGAGTCACAGCGCTGTGCCTTCTTGACCCTGTGGACAACACCAAGTGCGCCGTCGCGCTTCTTTGTCATTGATGCTGCATCGCGCTGACTACCCACCCTGTCCCTGATGGCAGGCTCCATGCCCACATGTCGTATGCACTTGCTGTGCTGCCTTGGATTTGCATTCGAACTCATGGTGTGTATTCATGCAGGTATGCGCCCCTCAGCATTGACTTCCCCTCTGCCGTGGCCGCATTGCGCCAACTGGCAATGCAGGTGCAGCGCTACACAGAGCTTGATGTATGACAGAGCTGACATTCTGCGTACACCCTTTTAGGCATGCTCTCTGGTTAACGTGGCCATACACAGCAACAGGTCCACATTGCTATTGCGTAGGACCAACCACAGCGGCCTGCTGTGCCCATGGCTGTCATTGGCGGAGCATTATCAGCAGACTGTGCACCGCGTGACGCCAACTTCGGCATGTTCTACGACGCTTGTGCAGCCCCAGCGTGGCAGGTGTGCAGCTGCAAGCCGTAGCCCTGTAACATGCCACCTGTCCTGATGTCAGAGCGAGAGCTGGGCAGCTGGGGATAATAAATCTTGATCCATGTGCTTGCAGCCAGTGATTGGACTGATGGTTGCTCTTCCTGATTACGCAGGCGGTGCTGCCACAGACGGGCCACTTTCAGGTATGCTGACCAGACTTACTGAGCTACGCAGACCTGCCATGCAGCTGGCACCTACTGCACGCCTACCTGAGCAAGCATGCTCTGTTCTGCAGTTTCTAGATGAGCAGTCTACCTTGGACCGGGCTGTCTGTGCCGCGGGTCGCACACCCGATGCAGCTGTACGAGCAGTCAGTCAGGCAAGTTTGCTGGTCACAAGTCGGGCACAGTGTGGTCGTGCTAACAGCACTGCATGTGCGCTGATCTGCATAATCTAGTCGTGCAGGAAGCGAGGCATTCAGATGAAGCTGTTGGTCCGTGCAGGCAGCAATGATATCCTGGGCAGAGATCATGGTGCGCAGGCGAGCGGACGCACCCGCAAGAGTGAAGTGGCTACTAGATGCGGATAGGCAACTGCAGGCAATGCTGCCTGAGGTGTCCAGCAGCCACAAGAATTTGCTCATTGTCTGATGGAACTTCATGTGCGTGAGTTGTAGCATGCTGTGACTTCGTAGCGCATCGTCCTGTCAGTAAGTTTCAATCTGCAGATGGAAATATGCAATGCCTCATTGCCTGCTTATGATCATGGTCTGCCGACGAACCTCTGGTCATGCCTCTGCCGCACATACATCTTGTTCACACCAAGCTGTGGCTAAACATGGGCAGATCCCTCCTTACGGAACTCACATCAGAGTTTGCTGTAGGGCTGCTGACGTCCAATGTTTCGACGGCTCATGCACCTGCAATGCTGATTGTGTAGGGGTCTGCATCCGTCAGCATCCGGACCTTCGGTCAGCCCCAACATCTGCCACCAGTTATGACGTCAGCGGCTCTCACATGCGACATCTACCTCGAGAATGCCAACAGGTGCGCATCAACTCTGAACAGTCCTGCATTTGTCTGCGCAGCATGCATGACACACACAGTACATGAGTGCACACCTGCTTGCAGCTCTGCCGTAGGACACTTTGACGGATTAGGATTGCACCACTCCATGCATGCAGCATGCTGAGTGTTGCTTGCACGTGATGACAGAGCGGCCGTAAGCTGAACACTTATACGCACGCGCAATTTCTGTGAAGTCGATCATGATTCACGCGACCTGCAGTCATCAGCATGCGTTTGCAGTGCCGCCTACGGCATGCCGCCATGTGAGCGCATCTGCAGCGTCAGGCACACACGTCGCTGCAAGTGCTCGCCATGCAAGCAGGCGAACCAAGCGCGAGAACAAACAGCAGACAGCCCCATCGAAATGCATATGTGCAGCCACAAAATCTGCCGCAGCAACGGCGCCACCCACTGCATCTGCATCCTGGGAGGACGCCATTGCAGAGGATGACCATATGGGTCCAGCCTTCCGGGCGACGCTGGCCATGCTCGAGTGGCCGCGCCTGTGCGAGCATGTGGCAGCCTTTGCTTCCACCACCTCCGGCAAAGCAGCCGTGAAGGTGCGGTGGCGGACAATTTGAGACGCCACATGTCAATTCTGGCTGTCATGACAACAGCTTTGGCCGGGATGCATGGCTGAGGAAGTATCACGACTTCAAAGTTTTGCTGGAAAGGTGCTGAGCATCCCGGCCACCCTGGAGGAGAGTGAGGCGCTGGTTGCTGAGACAGCTGCCACCATGACGCTGGAGTCCGAGTATGCAGCGGCGCTTGACTTCGGCGGCATCAACACCTCCGTGGTACGTGTTGAGTGCGCAGGTCCTGTGACGTCCCTGGCCCTGCCGCAGCATTCATGATGCCTGGGCATGGGTCTCATTGCAGCCATGTGTGACTCTGTAGTGAACAAAGGTGAACTCAGCGTATAACAGGATCTTGACGTGAAGTTCGTATGTGCAGGCGGAGACCGCAATCCGGAGAGCAGCTCGGGGCGGTCTGCTGAGTGGATCACAGCTCGTGGCGGTGTCATCCGTGCTGCGGGGTGGCGGCCGGCTGCGTGCAGCCGTCAGCACCGTGGTGGGACAGGCAGCCAAGGACGGCCGGCCGCCAGAACTGCTGCAACCCCTCGCCGCAGCTGTGAAGGTGCAGATGCCACCCATGCGACGCAACGCAACAGTACGTGGGCGTGGCCGCCATGACGGCCAGGCTGCTGCCAAGCCAGCAGTTGGCATCATGATACGGTCTTTCAGGCCTATGAGACACGGCTCCACAAGGTTGCCTGTTGCGCAACACCGCTCCATCTGCTGCAGGGCGTGACAGTAGACAAAGCCGTGGCTGGCGCCATCGATGCTGGACTCCAGGAGGACGGCAGCGTCAAGGAGTCGGTGAGTCTGTGCGTGGACGCAGGAGTCCAATGTTTGCATGCAGCTATTGTCAATGATGGAGGCGCCTAATGCTTGCCAGCACCCCTGGTGACCAGGAATGTGCATCTGTGGCATCGCAGGCCAGCGAGGACGTGCGGCGGACGCGGGGCCGGGTGGCGACGCTGAAGGGGCGCCTGAGCTCGCTGCTGAGCAACCAGCCGGGCGAGGTCACGGAGCAGGTATGGCTGCAGGCTCACAGTAGTACACGCGACACCTAATAGGCGAAGGAGGCCACACCTCCTGCTTAGCACTACGAGTGTGTGGCGGCTCGTATGTGGCGGCCTGCTCAGACAGATGCCGTCAATGGTCAAGGCTGCCGGGGCCTTCCCACACCACGTCAGCAGGATGCGTCTCACTGTGCCAGAGTCAACTGTAGGGTGGGCGCATGTGTGTCGCGGTGCCGATCAGCGAGGGCAGCCAGCCGAAGGGCATCTTGCTGGGCGGCAGCGCCGGTGTGCAGTACATCGAGCCGCCCGCGGCAGTGGGTCCCAACAACGACCTGGCAGCCGCCCGCGGAGAGGTGATCGCGCTACAGCCGATCGTGTTGGTGATGCAAAGCATTTTAGTTGACAGTGCTGCTGACCAGCAGTGATGTGCAGCTTGCATGCTGTGGTTGGAGATTGAGTCGTTCAGCAACTCCTGGGTGCCAAACGCAGTACATCCATGTGCACAGGCCGCTGCGGCAGAGGAGGCAGTGCTGTGGGACCTGACCACCAGGGTCATCGACGCGGTATATGACATCCAGGCAGTGCTTGACATGGTGAGCCTGCGCCCTTCTGCTCCGCCATTTCGTGAGCATGAAAGCGTGTATCACTGATGCATCTCAACCATTGCAAACGGTGTACTGTGCTCCATGACGCTCAACTATCATAGTGCAGCAGCAATGGATGTGATGCTGTTCAGGTAGTGCGGCTGGATGTGGCATCTGCCCGAGCGAGGTACAGCGCCTGGATCGGGGGCAACCTGCCCACTTTCTTACCTTTTGCACGCGCGATGAAGGGCAGCAATCGCGGTAGCAATGGCAGGAGCGCTGGTAGCATCGGTAGCAACAGGACTCAGAACGGAGCTGGCAGCAAGAAGCTCGACGACGAAGGAGACCTCATTGTGCGGCTGCGGCGTCTCAGGTGAGAAAGCACTGTGGAGCTTGCCAGCCGCTGCTGCCGCCTGCAGTATGTGCAAGCAGCAGCTTGGTGGGCAGACGTCAGGCGGCAGGTGTCCAAAGCCACCTGGTTATCTACAAGACCACATTCGTCTGCACTTCATGTGATGGCTGCCAATGTCAGTATTTGGGCAACACAGGCACCCACTGCTGCTGGGGGACTACCTGTTGCAGAAGGACCAGCAGCAGGTGCAGCAGCGCAGCAGCACCCGCAGCAATGGCGCCAGCCGCTCGCGCCGCCAGTTCTCGAACCGGAAAAGCGATGCTGGCACATCAAACAGCGATTCGGATACTGACAGCGAGGACGACTCGGAAGCTGCACTACGACCACCTGTGAGCTGTTGAGTTTTGCACCAAATATCAACAGCAGCTGCACACACTGAGGGAGGCCAGCATGACCGCCCGCTTCCCTGCAATCTTCTGCACATCCTCAACTGCTCATCGATGTGCTGCTGACAGGTGCCTGTGGACATCTGTGTCCCGCCAGACAAGCGCGTTGTGATCATCACCGGGCCCAACACAGGCGGGAAGACAGCCGCGCTGAAGGTGGGCCGACACCATACACTGCGGCTGTCGCAGCGAAATTTGCAGCGCCGCTGAACCCCAACTGGTCTCATGGCGTGTTGCGCCCAATATCCTGCTGCTGTACGAACCGAGCAGGGCTGATCGTTGCTGGTCCTGCAGGCACTGGGTCTGGCGGTGCTGATGGCGCGCACGGGGCTCGCGCCGCCCGCCTCCAAGCCAGTGCGGTTGCCGCCCTTCTCCCAGGTGCAGGGTCCGCGGCTTGGTCCTTGTTGCCAGCAGCTGATTCGACAAGGCCCTTTTCGTCGGCACCAAGAGATGTGACTGGAGACAACAGCTGGCTGCTGGTGCTGTCCAAACCGACGTCATTTATTGATGTGGGTGACTGTCAAGCCCCGGGTTCATCCTGGACGTCCTATGGTGGTGACCGTCCATTCATCTGGAATGCGGCGCAGGTGCTGGCAGACCTGGGGGATGAGCAGAGCCTTTCGGCCAGCTTGTCCACCTTCAGCGGCCACCTCAAGCGCATCCAGGTAACAGATTGTGTTTCCTCCACGTGCCACCTGCCCTGCATCTGCAATTCCCCGGACAACTGAGGTTGACGAGAGCCTGCTGGCCAGCAGGGTGTGCTGCACCACAGCACCTGCAACCTCGTGGATTGCAGCGAGCACGCCTGATGCAGGACGTTTGCCACCGCAGGCACTGCGCGGCGAGTCAAACAGCAAGTCGCTGGTGCTGCTGGATGAGGTTGGCACCGGCACTGAGCCGGTGAGCACTTTCGCTGCTAATCGAACCCAGGCAAATACCCAACGACGGGGGCCACAAGGCTGATAGGGGCACGCCCAGCGCTCGTGTTGCTGCTCAGGCTTGCCAGCTAAAATCCACAAAGGTCATGGCCATCAATGTGTTAAGTGAAATGTGCAGGTTGAGGGAGCGGCGCTGGGCATTGCACTGCTGCGAACACTGGCGAGCGGCGGCGCCGGAGGCGCAGCGCTCACCTTTGCCACCACACATCACAGGTGCAGCTCGCTGGGATACCGAGACTCAAAGTCAGCAATTTCATCACACTGTGACGCTCAAGGTGGCTCCCAGTAGGGTAGGCTTCCCTGTCGCTATCCTAAAGCGGCTGCAACACCAATCACTGGCCCGATCCAGCACAAGAAGCTGGGACTGACAGCTGCAGGGCGCAAGCAGCATCCAGCTGATCAGGGAACCAGCTGCTGACTGCTGTGTTTTGCCAACTGCAGCGCGCTCACGTCGCTCAAGTACGAGGACGAGCGCTTCGAGAACGTCAGCATGGAGTTTGACGAGGCGCGGCTGGCGCCGACGTACCGCCTGCTGTGGGGCATCCCGGGCCGCAGCAACGCCCTCAACATCGCGCAGCGCCTGGGGCTGGACCGTGACGTGGTGGCGTCAGCCAGCGAGCGCCTCGGCAATGCTGAGGTGAGACCCTTCTTCAGTGTAGTTTCCATTTGCAGTGGGTCGTCATGGGGCACAGTGAGTTGATTGACATGCGCAATATCTAGCATGAGCGACACGGCTGATTTTCGACTACAATGTGCCCGCATGCGCTTCAGCAATCCAGAACCGATGCAGAGCCGCTGCAAGACCCAGCTGCGGAGCATCCAGCATGCCACTGGTGTCTGCGATGCTGGGGCCCGGAACAGGGGGATGCCAGATGTGTCCAGGCATCCCCCGCCAGCATGGTGGAAGCAACGGACCGCACCTGAGGTCTGCCGTGCCGGCCAGACACAGAGGTATCAGACTGACAGTAAGGTGGCACTGACTGACCTCTGTCCAAGTGCAGGCGGTGGACAGCAGCATCGTGGACCTCGAGAACCTGCGCCGCGCCACGGAGGCAGACGAGGACGCTGCAGCTGCCGCCGCTGGGGAGGAGGCTCGGCTGCGTGGCGTCATCGCGCAGAGCAGGTGAGCTGATTGATATACTACCTCACCGATGGGGGCCATAAGGACAGCGGCAGCTGTGGAGCAAGTGGCACCGCCACAAGGCAGCCGGCAGCGGGCAGCACCCCAGCACAGCGGCAGCAACGTTCAGCGACAGCCGGCGGCAGGCAGACAGCAAGGTGGCCGAGTTGTCAGCCAAATAACAGGAGTGGCGGTCGTCTGGCGGCGATGCAACACAGGCAGCTGGATGCAGCAGGCTCCGGGCTGACAAAAGGGCTGTTCAAGCGGCCGATCAGACAGATAGCGGGTCGGCGCGGAGCTCGCGCGATGGGCCAGCATGCACGCGGCACGCCAGCGCAGCTGGTCTAGTGACCAGGAGAGCAGCCACTGCAACGGCAACGGCACCGAGATGCTGCCCACCAGCTCCAGCACGCAGTCTCTGCGGTCAGCTCGGCTCAGGCGGCCCAAGCGTGGCCAGCACTGGCTGCGAGCCAATGTCCTGGGGCTCCTGCTGCTGGCAGCTACCACCCTGATTGCTCTGGGCGTCTTCTACGGCGTGCATCAGTCAGCGCGGCTGCCGCATGGGGCCGAGGAGGGCACCAACATCGGCGGATCGCTCAGGCGGTCGGCCAGGATGCTCAGCCGCAATGACAGGATCGATCTCAAGACGCTAGTCATCTACGTCTTCAGCGGATCGGACCCGGAGTACGAGGCAAACCTGCGCTACTTCCTGCGCGCAGGCGTAAAGGTGTGTCCTTGAACATGTTTGGGATGGCCAACGACCGTGGTTTGCACGTTGCCCAAGCAGGCAGCTTTGCCCCTGTGCCAAGCCGGTCGTGCTCGGCAACATGCGTGCTGTTGAATCATGCATGATCCGGGCGCGAGGGTAGCCCTGCTGCCAGTTTGCTTGGCCCAGGCTGCATGCATTGTAAGCATGTTTGGTTGGTGGACTGGGCGAGCCGTGACACGGCCAGTGCGGTGTGTTTCGTCACTGTGGCGTATCAAATGCCTCAGACCGGCGATGCTTCTGCTCAGACGCTTTCTGTGGCGTATTGCACTGTGGGATGGCAGTCCAACGTTCCGAGAGCAGTTGGCTCACATTGTGATCACAGCACTGGCTGTCATCTGCTGCGTGTCTGTGCCTCACATTGTTGCCGAGGCTGCTCACGTGTTGAGGCCATCATCCGAGGGCTTGGCAACCTGCGCGGTCAGCACATGCCTCACAGTGGTGCAAAGTTTTGACCGGTGCTCTGCAGCGATACCGATGGTCGCGTTGCTCATCAGCCAAGTCGCAGCAGTGCTCATCAGCACCAAGCCCGGCGTTCAGGACCGTGGACCTCTTCCAACTCAGGAAGCAACCTGTGACGTGTTTCACTGCACAGGAGGGCGATGGCGTGACGTACATTATTGCGCTGCAGCATGGCACTGGACTGCACGAACTGGACCCGCCGCCAGTGCTGCCGAACAACGCGCGCTTCGTGAACCACCCCAACCACTGCTTCGACATTGGCACCGTGGCCTGGGTGCTGGACAACCATGTGCCCGACCCCAGGTGGGCCACTTCGCTGGTGTGCAGGGATGGTCCTCGGCATGCTGGTGAAGTGACCTGCACCTCATGGCAGCAGATCATACACATGCATATGGCCAGCACTGGGGCCTGGCAGCAGAGCATGATGGCAGCAGCACTCGATGCTCTGAAGGCATGTGGTAGCATCCCAAATGCGCAAGGTGCAGACAACAGTGATGCTCAGCACAGTCGTCGGTACCTGCAGGGCGTTCAAGTACTTCGTGTGGCTCAACTCGAGCGTGCGTGGGCCCTTCTTGCCAGCATACCACCCGGCCAGCGTGCACTGGACGACGGCGTTCGTGCGCAAGCTGACGGGGGACGTCAAGCTGGTGGGGTCCACCATCAACTGCGGCGGCGCGTACGCCCTGTCGGCGCAGCAGCCCCACGTGCAGTCTTACGCAGTCGCCATGGACCAGGCGAGCTGGCGCTCCGTCTTTGTTCTGACGTCTCAGTCACTCACACGGGCAACATGCCTACAACAGCATACTCTCGCCTGCACATGAGCAGTCTGACCAGTATCCCAGATTGATAGACTAGCTGCTGACGGCAAACTGAAGTGAAGACATCGGTCTGCAACCCAAGGGGTGACATTTTCACTGGACCTTCAGAGGCCTCTTCCGCAGGTGGGCCTGGACGTGATCAAGCGCAAGGGCAGCGTGCTGCAGTGCCACAAAGACATGGCGGAGATGGTCACGCTGTCCGAGATCGGCATGTCCAAGGCCATCCTGGAGGCGGGCTACAACCTGGACAGCCTGATGCTGCGCTACCAGGTGGGGCACCTCAGTCACAAGGGCGCTTAACAGGGCGAGCAGCAGATCGGCGGGGCGGCACGCGTTCACTGGGCAGCATGCAACAGGGAGCCATGTGGCCCGCACTGCCAGAGGGCTAAACGGCTGGTGGTGTGCGAGCTGACTTGAATCTTAGAGCAGGCCTGCACTCGTGCACGTTGGCAGTCCGTGCTGCAGCCCGAATGTCCAGCCTGGAGACGCGGTCACACCTTGGCGCTGCAGGGGGTGGACTGGCGGGACCCGCGGGCGCAGGGCTGCAATGCGGGGCGCAACCCCATCCAGGAGTCGTTCTACGACGGCGTGAACGCGGACCCGCTGGAGGTGCTGTTCGTCAAGGTCAAGGCCAGCATGCACCAGGCCCGCTGGCAGCACGTGCTCCAGGTAGCTAGCCGCTCACGGGCAGCCACCTACTCATGCCACCCACATACAAGAGACGCCATCCAGTAACCGCGGGGGGTGTTAGGGTCTAAAGTGTTGCCCGATGTCATGGCAGTTGTATTGGCTTGCGCCGCTTGTCACCGACTGCTTGCCTATATGGCACACAACCTCCTCAGGTCTTATAATTTATGTCCATCCCTGCAGGCTGTCAAGTATGACGAGTGGGCTCAGACATACCAGCTGGCGCCGCCATCTCGCTATGAGTCGCTGGCCAAGAATGGCTGGACAGAGCTCGTGCCGGCGCGGATAGCGGACGCGCAGCGCCGGGGCGTGGCCTGCTTCGACCGCCACTTCTACGTCAACGCCAACCAGTTCGACCTCGGCTTCATCGAGGCCCAGCCCGACCCGCAGGTGGGGATCCGCCCTGCCAGCTTCCTATGAGACAGCAGCAGCATTTCCCCCTGTCAGAGATGCACAGATCTAGCATAGTCACCAAATGCAGAGCAAATGTGGATGTGGTACTGTCCACAAGGGATGTCTACTGTCTTGCAGGCGGCGGCGTGGCAGCACTTTATCAACTCGGGCATCATGGACGGCAGGCCGCACCGCTTCACCTGCTGAGCAGCAGCACCAGTGGCAGCAGACACTCTGCCAGCCACAGCAGTCTTTCCCACTCGGCAGCCTGCTCAGCCACACAGCCAGCTGATGCAGCAGGCAGATCTGGGGTCCCTCTCTGGGTTTGCTGTGTGTCTTTGCACCTCATGCATCTGCCAGGTGGGCGCGCTTCCTTCATGCCAAGCAAAGCCATGGGAATCACGTGGCTTCAGTGTTCAGCTGCCGCTGCAGCTTTTTGACCTGCCTCACGCCTGCTGTAAGCTGTATACAGGCGGGAGATAGCGGACCTGCGGGCACAGCAGCACGGCGCAGCCGCCCGCAGTATCACGGTTGCCGCACGCGAGGCGGCGGCCACCCTGCAGCGGCTGGGCAAGCAGCAGGCGGCCGCTGCGCAGGAGCGCGCTGCAGCCAAAGCCACGCAGGATGCCATTGACGAGGTATGGTATGGTTTGGCAATGTATGGTTTGCTGGATGGCTTAGATGTGTGGCATGCAATGGAGGGTCAGCTGCACACATAAGGGAGGATCAGAGGCATCAGCGCTGGCAGCTTACTGCCACAAGAATATCGCGGCATGCTCTGCTCAGCTCTTTGTTGATGTCAGGAGCCTTGTAATGCAGGAGGCGCGCAAGTTCGAGGCACAGAAGGCGGAGCACTGGCTGCCCGCAATCGGTGAAACCGTGCATGTCCCACGACTGGGCGGCACAGCCAAGGTGTGTGCTTTGCGAGTCAAGATCGCTCCTGGCTGCGACGCATGTCTGCTCAGGGTCATAAGGGTTCTGCCGTCCGCCGCTGGATGTCGCGTCGGCTGTGGGACATCACTGCTGCGATCTCTGTGTTTGTTATAGTCATGTGGCTTGTGGCCATGTCGTCGTTCGCTCCATCAGTCAGCAGGTGACACCCTGTGTCACTGCAGGTGCTGGCGGTGAAGAAGGGCGGGAAGCTGACGCTGCAGAGCGGCCCCATGACGCTGACCGCCGCGGTGGACGAGGTCCGCCGCCTGGACTGAAACGCCGACGTGCGTCAATAGACGGACATCCAAGGCACTGGACCGTACACCCTGGATGCCCGTCGAAAGGACCGCCTGGCAGCCACACATCATTGGGCTATGACGGGGGCCCAGCTGCAATTTTCAGGAGGTCGCTCATGCCATGAAGCTGTTCAGCCTTGTACCGGAACTGAAGACCATGGCTGCTGGCGCAGCAGCAGTCTCTCCATTGGGCAGCAAGCACAGCGCTGCATCAGCCGTCGACAGGAGTTCCACCTGTTGGTCACTGGAGCTGCCAGTCAGGTCCGTCGGCATATCGGCAAACAGCCCACGACAATGGGGTCGGATTGTTGCTGACCTACTTTTGTAGGCGAGTTGTGACACTTTGCAGCGGTCTTGCCCGCCAAGTGCTCAGCTCAGATTTTGATAACAAACACTGTGCAATTCGATTGTATCAATGTGTGCGGACCTCGAAGATTTGCTTCTTGTGAAAGTACGTGAACACACATGACTCGACGATTGTCGTGTACCGGGTTCGATGAAGCATTGCAATGTAAACAGCTGTCAGACATGTCTGACAGGGTGTGTACTGCAAAGCCATTGCGCATTGCGCCATTGCCTGCACAGAATGCGGTTCATGCAGCTTGCTTTGCTGTCACGAGAGGATCAGCTGCATAGCAACTTTGGGACTGTTTGCAGATAGCAGCCACGTGCTCGGCAAGGTTGCACTGCAGATCACTTTGTGGGTTGCACACCACGTTCATCATCAGTCAGTCTCGTTGCACTTGAGTTCAGCGTCAGCTGTGCCATCTTGAATGATATCTCGCTGCTGATCATGCGCGCCAAGCCACATATGTTGTAGTAGACACAAAACGGTCTGGTGCCTGCTGGTGTGGCGCCATCCACCTCAGCTCTTGTATCTTAGGCCGTCGAGCGCATCAGTGCCGTTTCAGCACGCCGCAGGCTTCCTAGCAGCGACCTGTGATAGCGCCGACTGCATCGGCATCGACTCGGACCAGTCTACTGCGGCGCATGATGCTGCGCTGATGCGCCAGTAATACCGCGGGCAGATCACTGACCGCTTCTGCGAGAGCCTGGATGTGACCAGGCAGCTTCAGGCAGTGGCTCAATATCGGTCGGGTCTGTGCAGCTGTGGATGGCAGCGCCACTGGCCGCGCCGCCGGGGAAGCAGCGCCGCCAGTCGGCAACCGCGGCAGCTGCAGAGGAGGGTGCGCACCCATCGCCTCCTGCCCAATTGCCTGTGGCACACGCCCGGACGGACGTTGCATCGTCCTCGTGCATTTAGCTTGGCAATCGATCCGCCCGCCACTGGCCGTGATCACGCCCAGCACGCAACAGCGACAGCCCACGGTTGAGAGGGCACAAAAATCAAATGCAGCGGCGCTGCGGGCCCGGCTGGCGGCGGTGGCGCGGCTGCGAGCGGGCCTGGCGGAGCCCAGCAGCGTCATCTCCCAGACCGTGGCAGCCTATGCGGACCTGGTGGACGGTGAGCTCACCGTCTATATGTAGTCACCTACGACTATTGCGCATTGCTTGCAGGATGCAACATACCAGCCTCCCACCATGCGCCGTCAGCGCACGATGCATTAAAGCATTCAGACGGGACATGCTTGCTGTCTAGCAGCGCGAGCCTTCCTTCAGATCATGATGTGTCTGGGTCCTGCACGCAGATGTGCTGCTGGACTTCGCCATCGAGGTGCAGCGGGCTGTCCGCAGCGGCCAGGTCAGCGCCGCACCCGCCGCTGCCTGCTGGAAGCCCATTGCTAGCATGGTTTGCATGTGGGGCGGTGGCTCTGTGTGCTGCACCAAAGTGACATGTGCAATGTCGCAGGACGACCTGTCGGACCTCGCGCAGGAGGCGGAGCCGGCCGGCGTCTTCAGCGGACCCGCCAGCAGCTCGGTGGGCTGCCGTCCTTGTGTTGCCCTTGCTGCTCATGGAACAGGCCCTTGCATGCATAGAGTTTTCGGTATTCGGGGTCAACTCATGTACCTCCCACCTGCTGACCAGTTGCGCAGACACCATACGCAGTAATACGAGCACCACTGCCACAAATCGCGCCCTGTCTGCTGTGGCGCGGTGAACGTGTGAACATGGGCTATGTGCGGCCACGGAGGACAGAAGCCATGCCTTGCAAAGATCTGCGTGCTGCTTTTGAACAGGCGAATCCGCGGCGCACACATCCAGACGCCTTCGGGCAGACCATCCCGACTACAGCAACCACCCCGGTAGTTTGCCCCAACTGCGGCAAGCGCCTGGCAGCCGGCAGGTGAGAAACCCCGAGTCCTGCAGCCCGGCCACTTGCAAGCGATGACGTACAGATGATCACCCTGCACGACACTCAAGGCGTGTCGCTCATCAGCCAAAATCCTGTGGCAGACAGCAGCAGACAAGCACTGGTGCCATCTGCACCTGTGTCAGCTACAGAGCAGCGTGTCGACATGTTACGTTGACCGCAGGTTCGCACCGCACCTGGAGAAGTGCCTCGGGGTGGGCGACCGGGCCGCTGGACGCCCCTCACGCAATGTGCGGGCGCCAGTCCGGGGTTGACGTCAGAGAGAGCAGGTGCCAGCTGGCCAGCATGACAGCGCGCGGGAGCCAGTCCTGAGTTGATGATGCGAGGCGTGCAACCTACAATCAGCTGAGCTAGCGGCTTCGAGCGCAGGAAGAGTGGCAGATCAGCAGCACGTTCATGGCTATGGGCACAATTTACTCTGTGTTCCCAGCAGCGTCAGTGGCAGCAGCAGCAGCAGATCGCAGTGGAATATAAGGGTCAGTGATCACTGTGATCACTGAGGTCGTCCAGCAGAAGCAGAGCAGATGCGGGGGATGTGTCAGAATGTGTACTGGGCGCAGGAGCTTGAAGTAGAGTCTGAAGTAATGGCACTGCAATCTTGGATTCCAAGGCTATGCGCATAGCGAGGCATCTGACATCTGATTTTCATACATGCATGCATGATGCACTACAGATCCTGCTTCTGAACCATATCAAGCCTAGCACTCCAGACACCAGCACTTGACAATGCTCAACACGCGACCATGGCAGCCGGCAACTCAGCATCGTCTATGCCTGCACAGCCCTCCTGACTGCTATCAAATGTACACATGCCGCCGCCTGCACAAAGAAACAGCTCTCAGACGTCCTGGCGCTCGCGGAAGCGGTGGCCGAACAGCATGTGCCGCCGCTTCGCCCTGTCGCCCGTCGCCTCGCTGCGGCACAGCTGTGCATCGGCGGCCGGCTGCTCCGCCCGCTCGGCGTTGCCCTCCTCGTGCCCGCTGTCCTCGTGCTGGATGGCCTCATCATTGAGGTGCGTGAACTGCAACATGACAAAGACACCGATGATAGAGCCTGCGTTAACCCTCTTCAGGAGAAGGTAGGCTGGCGGTGCAAGCAACATGTGCTGTGCAGGGGCACCCGCTCAGGATGGCGCTGCGGACCTTTGCCGTCACAGGCAGCTGGCAAGTGCGCGTCATTGGGCAACTAAGAGAGCAGAGCGCACGAAACTGCGGGCCGTACATGCGCTTTGCCGGAGCGTGTCAGCCGGCCGGCGTGGTGGTGCAGCCGCCGCTCGGCGCCGGGCACCGTGGTGGAGCTGGTGATAGAGGCGGGGGGCTGCGGCCGCGGGCGCTCCGGCTGCGGCGGGCGCCCCCCCTGTGTGCAAAAGTGCGTCTGCGTGGGTCCCAGCCTGCCTGCTACGCGTCTTGAGCAGATGAGCACCGTTCAGCTCAGATGTGCCACACACTTGCGCATGTGAAACAGTCGAATGAAATCATGGCAGTGCTTCACCGTGCCCGATGACTCACAGTTGAGCGCTGCATGCATTGGTGCTCTTGCCGTGCAGCTACACAGCACAAGCACATCAGCAGCGCACCGCTGTGCCAGCCTCGTCTGCAGCCTCCCCTTGTCCTGCATCTGGCGTGGCAGGCTCTGCTTCTGCCGCCTGCGTCGCCTCATCATCTGCAAGCAAATGGAGCCCGCGCGTCACCAGCTGTATACGCTGTCACATCACCGCCTTGAACATGCTACCAAGCTGACGACTGCAGCTGCACATGCAGGGTCGCAGTGTTGCACACGGCAGCACTCGTTACCTGTAAGCTGAGCTTCTGCCTCCTCTGCTGCCTCCTCCGCTTCGTCTGCAGCTTGCGCCTCAGCAGGCATGCCCTCCCGCCTCCTCCTTCGAGCCTGCAGGACGGAAGCACAGCTGTAAGTTTGTGGCATGGAGCATACATGGTCTGCTCAACTCGATGCAGCTTCTCGGTGCATGTTCATCTGATGCTAACGATGGTGCTGCACCGTCTGTCTGAGCTGGGCCGACGTGCATAGTTCTGTGCAGCCATAGAAAGGTGCCCAGTTCATCTTGGTGCAACAAGCAGTTGCTGAAGTTAGGCAACCCCTTACCAGCTTCTCCTGCACTTCGCGCTTCAGCTTCTCCACATCCAGCCCCGCGGCCTGCAGCGCCTCCCCCATGCCGGTGTCCTCCGCAATCTCCAGCAGCCCCTGCCACAGATGAACAGGCATCACCTGCCGCTACAGCACTCCACAGACGGCAGCCATGATATGACCTACGGAGTCACCAAGTCTTTGCAAGCACTGCGTGCTTCAATGGCTGTCTTTCCCCTCCAGGCTGGCCACAACCAATTCAAAAGGAAGGGTGCCACCCAACCGATCAACAACGAGGGTTACCATCAAGCCGCCATGCAGGCGCTTTCCGTGCAGCTGGCCACAGAGGACGGCCGCCATGGATCGCTGGTAGTTTCGGAGCTGCACAGCACACCCCATGCCGTAGCTCAGCTGAGAGGAAAACGTGCTTGCTAATGGTAGCAGACGTCCTTCCATCACAGCGCTACCCTCTTAGCGATGCTGCGCAGTGCGAGTATCACTGCATCAATACCGTAGGAGTGCTGCGCGTTCCATACGTTACAGATGCGGAACATATCAGCTCACGAAGTGGTGCTCCGGCACGCCGCCCGGCCGCCGCAGCAGCGCCGTCTCCAAGAAGCCGGGCCGCACGATCAGGTCGCCCTTTGCGTTGATGATGACCTGTGGGGTGCGCAGGCCAGGGAGACTGTCAACACTGAGTGCACTGATATTCTGCTTCGCTTCGTGGCAAAGCACCTGTACACTGGTTTGCGCACAGCCTCGGGTATCAGACTAATTACCCTATACCATGGCAGAGACCGGAGCACTAATGGCTGCTGACCATTGTTGCACACTTGTGCAATGCGATGAAGACTGCACCTTCTTGCCAGGCCGCCTGTAAGCTGGAAACCTATTTACTCTTGGGATCGGGTCCTGCACAGACAGATGTGAATCGGATCTAACGCTCACAAACAGCAGGCTATATTTGAAACCTGAAACTGGCGCATGTGCAACTTTGGAGAAGCACTGCTGGAAAAGCTCAGTGTTTCTTCAGCACCTGGTCGTTGATGACCTGCCAGGAGCACAAGCAAGCGTTCGTCTGACTTGTGCAACATGCTGCCTGCCTCGATAGCCAGGATAGAGTGCCAGGTATGTTCCGCTATGCACAGCTGGCGGAGACCTTGCCTGCCATGTTTCAGGCACTGCGTCATCGTACTCCCACTTGAAGGGTCTGTTGCCGGGCCGGGGCGCTGCATGGTATCACGGCAGGCTCCAGATCGAAATCACGTTTACGCAGCAGGTCATCAGCATGCACCGCACCATGTTCCAATTCATGCCCGAGGCATAATCATAATAGCACCCTGTTTTGTCACAAGTATGCCAGGGTGTGAAACCCTCTCCAGTAAGCACACCTCCAAAGGTGTAGCACCAGAGGTTGTGACGGGCAATCCGATCGCATGAGCGCCGCACGTCCAAAGCGGCCAGCATTGCAATGGCGCCGCCCAGCGAGTGACCTGCCATATACAGACAGTATGCAGCTCAACGAACTGCTGCAATGTAGTCCAACCACACTTGACCAGGCAAGTTCGTATGCCTGTCTTTCCACCAAGCAGATACACCAGGCTATTATGGCACAGCAACACTAACAGTGGTGCACAAGCCACACCTGCACTGCTGGCATCTGTCACCTGTGACAATGACCGTCAGGTCTTTGTCAGCGCACTGCCGACTGCTGGTGATCTCCGCCATGCGCGTCGAAACCTTGTCCCGCAGCCCACTTGCCAGCCAGCACTTCAGGAAGCCCTGCAGCACTCCAGGTCGGGCATGCTTGGCGGATGTCAGGCACTGTGCATCCGACGACAGCCTTTGGCTTCACATCGGATTGCCGCCAGCATCCAGTGCCGAGTGCCGGCAAGCTGGGAATGGCCGAAGACGTCAGTGGTGTGCATGCCTGGTGCACGTAGGGACGGCTGATCATCGGGATCCCGCGCTTCGGTGGGTGCGCAGCATACCAGGCCTGCAGGCCAGTGTACACTGTTGCGGTCGAGGGCGTTCCAGCTGTACTTATCAGCGTACTTAACACATGTATCCCATGCTTGTTCCCTACCGAGAGGTCAGCAAGCACATTATTGAAGGTCGCTGTGCCGCGGAACGACAGCACGACCGTCTCTTCATTCCATGCGATCATCGCCTTTGTGTCCAGCCGCCGCTCCCACAGCTGCAGATGACATCCAACATCTTATCGACAGTTCAATCAAGATGTCAGCAGGGTTGATGAAGGTGGCACGTCCACCTAGGGGTGGAAAAGCATGGATGCTGGACACAGCGTTGCTCACCAGCTCAAAGTTCGTCAGCTGGTACAACTGCATGGCTATCTCGAGGGTGACCCCTTGCGGATCCGCCTGTGCACCGGCCACTCTGCAGAGCTCACTGCAAGCGCACGCCACATCACCAGGAGCATGCAGCTGTCAATGCGAGCACCGTCAGCAAGCATGACGCTGCCGCAGCGCACTACCTCTTGGTACCGATACACAAGGATGGACCTGTAAAGCATTGGTGAGAAGGCTTTGGCGCCACACCCCAGGCTGTGCAGCGTCGCATGTACTCTTACTAGCACATGATCATTGCTGCCGCATCGTACAAAGTCTACACCCCGTCCTTGCAGCCCAGGCAGCGTGTGCAAGAAGGTTGGTAAGTATAGCCCCACACCAGTAGAGGGTCTTCAGCGCCGTTTCAAAGCAGAACAGCGGCTCATCGTCCACATCCGCTTTTGAGCCAATAGACTGCAGAGAGCCCCGCCGCTCATCCTTCACCTGGAGGTAGAGCACAATGCACGAGACGTTGATATACTTTGCGAGGGTCGAAGGCAAGTGTTGCCGATATATGCCAGCTTGCTGCAGTTCTGTAGCATAGTACCTTTGGGATGTCCTGCTCAGCCCAGGCAAACTCCTGTGTGCATCATGCACCTATGTCAGCAGCAGTGTTGACATGCAGGACAGATGGTGCTGGAATGATCGCAGATGCATGTACAGCGCAGCGTGTCTCAGCAGCACAGCGATGTGCTCACCTGAAGCCACACCTGCAGAAGAATTCCACAGTTGTACTCTATACAAGTTGCCACCTGGTTGTATGCACTGTGCAGAGCTGCGCATGCCCATCATGCTGGTCACAACAGTATAGGAACCAACATGCCGACCTCCAGCACATCATCAGCCTCTTTCGTACTGGCAGGTGTTGCAAGGTATGCGTCTGCCGCAGTCACCTATGCGACAACCGATACACACTTGCACTGCCTTAGGCGCATGACAATGCATATGCGATTGAAGATATCATGCAGCCAAAGGATGGATACCATCAAGTTTGGCATCTGTGCAGCAGAAGAGTGCCACGCACCCCGGTCAACACCAATATCTGCAGCACAGGGCAGAACAGGGACGTTGCATTCACTGTTGTGACAGCATATACACAGTCTGTAAAGCTCGTGTGTACATGGGAAGCTATGTGCCCAGGCAGCCGTTGGTGGACCCCAACTTGCACATCAGCACTCGCACCATTGGCTCCCAGCCTAGCCACGTCTGCGAGTGCACTCGTGTCAGTGGTCAGCACCACCAGCAGCCAACTCAGCTTCAGTGAACATACTGACTGTTGTCTGCACGGCCAGAGGTATGTATGTGCTTAAAACGGCAATCATGCTTTACAGCTCACCTGCATGTAAGACACGCATGTGCCAGGACCCACGCACAGGAACACGATGATGCAGAATATCCAAAAGATCATGGCAATGCCTCGCGACCTCGCCTGCACAAGGCAGGAGCACAGGTGCTCTCGGACAGCCGTATGACAGCATGCAATGCAGACGGGATTGGCTGGGCAGCGCTCATCACTACCAGAGGTGGCTCACCTGCAAGTGCAAGTTGATGTGCGCAGTTCGATTGGCAACATCTGAACAAGCCATGAGGGGCAGGTCTGAATTCTTGTACGTTCGCAGGCACAGCAAATTGACTGCTGGTCTAACAGAAGGTAACGCAATGTGCCACACATATGCAATCACATGCATGTGGGAAGCTCCATGCACTTGGAGCGCACATGGCTTCTGCTTCAGCCGTTGGAAGGTGCGGAACATGAAGAAGATTGCCAAAGCGATGTACCCCAGAAAGGCAACGATCACAAGCACATACAGCGGCTGCAGACCATGACATAAGTAGGTCGTGCAAAACATATGAGGAGTAGCAAGGCCGAAAGCATCATGCACTGGTGACACCCGCACCCCGCACCCGTGCCGCAGGATGTGCTGTTTTCAAGACATATGTTTCAAAAACACAAGGTGCACTCACTATGACAGCAGGGCGAAGATGGCAGCGGATGTCACGACGCGTATGGCACTGGTGATCATTCAGGTGCTTGAAGCCTACGACCTGCCCATCTGCATTTGCAAGATGGCGAAGGCCAGTCGCTGTTGTGAGCAGCACTTGGGCGTTTCCGTCGCAAGCATTGCAGATGTTGCATGTGAGGTGCGACTGCACACTGACATCAGCGCTGCTGCAATGTATGGCATGCTGCATTGACATGAACACGACAACTGCCTCACGGATGCCGAGGACACAAATGGCGATGATGATGCCTTCGACTGCCCCCCATATGGCGAACTTGCAGGTGTGGTACGTACATGCCAGCAGGTCCACCGTCCAGTCTTCTCGGATACCGTGCATGCCTGCAGCACTGAAGGCTGACATGAGCAGGATAGTCATGAGCGGCAGTCGTTGCACCAGCTGCACGTCATGTATGCTGGTTGCTTCAAAGCAGCAGACTACGTTTCACAATTGAGGACCTTGGTAGTGGCGCCAGGGGTTCGTGTCGTGTGCATGTGACAGGTAGCTCGCGAAAGTTGCATTCCTGGACCAGGCAAACAGTGGTATTTCAAGCATGCTGGGGACTGTCTGATCAATGCAGTCATGTCAGTGGCTGCCATAGCATAGTGCAGCAGCAACTCCTGCGCACCAGCAGGTCCACTGCAGCATGCCTGCACAGCATAATTGCCACCTCACAACTTGCTGGGTCAGCACTATGGTCCAATGCAATCCCCTGAGGTCACTGGACATACGTCACAGAGTGGATTCCATTCTGCCATACAGCATGCAGCAGGCCCTGCGCACCCATAACATATATGAAGGCATCAAACCACTCGCAGTCACCGGCGGCAACATAGATGTTGGCAGCCAGGTAGAAGCTCACGTTCAGCGTCTGCAGGGAGCACCCGTGTTGTTATACAGCACCTCTGATTGAGCAGAAAGTCGTTGTGCATGTCCGCCGATGGAGAGCAGAGCACATAGCTGCATGTTGCACCACTGCGCACTGTCAGGAGCAACTCCAGCATTGCCCAGACCACAATACGCTTTCGCTCAGGAGTCCTGCAGGTTGCCCAGCCCCAGCTCATTACTATATTACATCGGCAGAGCATAATTCAAAAGTGCCCAACCTTAATGCAACGCAGACATGGCCACAGAAATGAAAGGGGTACATGGCTTTTCCCTCCTGAGCGTAACGTAGGAGTGCAGGTGCAAAGCGGCGAGACTTGCGCTCTGCCGCACACCAGGCTTTGCCGGCCCTGTTGACCTGGACAGTCCTTGCCATGAGCGCAGAGCCGCTACCAATCAGTGCTGCTAGGCAGATGCCCGCCGTTACGATGTTGGTGTCCCAGAGGAAGTCGTGCGTGAACCACCAATGCTGATCCTGCAGACAACATATGAGAGATGAACCAACATCGTAGCCAAGCTGTCTCCTCGACCTTTATGCCTCCGTGCAATGCAGGCACAGCAGCTGCCTTGTTGAGCGTTTCTGACCAGAGATGCAATCAGAAGAAGCCGGACATGTTCACCTTGTGAATCTTCAGGACCAGGGCTGTGATCAGGAATGCAAGGCCAACAAGCTCGACGATCCAGGTGATTGCTGTTGCCGCCTGCGCAGCGTGGTCAACATCACCGCTGTTGTGCCAGGGGAGGCAGGTCACGACATAAGCGATTATAAAATACACATCAAAAGGCAGACGCAGGCTCGTGCCTTAAGATACCGTATGCCTGAGAGCTCCATGTGCAGCACCACGCATCTGCCTGCAGCGTGGAACGACACGCCTGTGATGCTGCCTTGAGAGCTCTGTTTGTTGATCCCAGACACTGACTACAGCTGTGTCATGGCGTAGTCGGGATGTTACACATGTGTCATGATGCAGGATGCTTGAGCAGCCATTGCCTGGGTCATAGTGCACGCGGATGTACTCGGAGATGCTTGATGACGCCTCTGACGAGGACAGTGACGAAGATGATACACCAGCTACTGAAGGCTGTGAGGGCCTTGCGGGGGTACCAGCCTGCAGGCACAACATATTCCAACGTGCATCGAGTTGTAGACACAACAATATGTCAGTGTGCAATCCGCGTGTGACTGCTAACAGCAGCGTATGTAAGTGACACTTATGCTACTGCGTGTGCATCAGAAACAGCCATCTGGCGGCATACTCAACCACTTAGAGCTTGCACCTCTGTTGCACGTCCAGAGGCATGCTGCTGGTCGGTTTCTGACCCATGCCAGCTTTGGTGTGTGTGCGGGTCCTGCTGCCTGGGTGTCCTGGGGGCGAGGTCCTGTAGACATGCAGTGGGGTACTGGTTGCGGGTTTATAGAAACGCAACACATGCCATGATGCTCCTGGTCTGCAGCTGTGAAGACTGACTGCAGCATGTGCTTCCACAATGCCTGGCAAGCTCACCTGGCTGCTGTCGTTGCCGCCACCTTCTGATGTAGGGTCCGCATCCTTGCTGCTGCTGGCGGGGTGCTGCTGGAGCGCCCCACCGTGAGGCTGTGCCGTCGTCGACCCGGCACCACCCTCCTTCATGCTGTGTGCTGTCAGCCACCGCTGAGTGTGCTGAGTCGATTTGGCACTGGGTGTAGGCAGCGAGTCAGATCACCATGCACTGGTGGCGCACCTGCGCATGCCAACAGCAGCTGAGTGTCACCAGCTGCCTTGCAAAATGCCTACCGGCCCCAGATCAACGGCAGTGCTTCCAGCTGTGCTTTCCTCTGATCATCCCTGCATGACTTACACCGTGCATTTGCGCAGGTCAAAGCTCTGCTGACAACGCAGGAAGCCTACATACCACTGCCTGAAATAAATGCAGCGGCTGATTGTCACGTGCGGCCATTTCTGATGTATGTTGCTGGGAAACTCAACCCAACAGTCTCCGAAAGTCTGAAGAGGAACGTTTGATTGGCTGCTCTGCCGGACCAACGCCGTCAGGCTGCTGGTGGGTGTTGCGGAGTCTGAATTCTTTGGGTATTGAACATGTGCGGGCCTGGCGGTGGATCGGCGGCCGATTCAACACTCGGAACGTCCAAACCCATGTTCATGAGCCTATCTAGATGTCTGCTACTCGGGTGTGCTACAGCTGCATGCCAAGGGTCTCGCTGATGGATGTCATGTCCGTGAGCCGCCTGTCCAGATAGTCCCAGGTGTCAATATACTCGGCCGAGTAGTCCGTCAGCATGTAGAGCTCCGTCGCAGAATAGACGCCTGCTAGCGCTGCCCGCTTTGCATACCTGCGCAGGGCGTGACACAGGTTTCTACCTACTGCACAGGGCCCTTGGATTCAGAGCCAGAAAACACGTTGATCACGTGACTTGTGTTCCCGCGTGGAGCATGGCCGCACAAGCTGCAACCACCCAGGTCGAAAGCATGATCACATGTTGGTAAGCACACGAGCGCATTGGCATGCTTACTTGAGGCAGTCCAGGCTTGACCGTACACTCATCAATAACACAGGATTTTCAACAGATGCTATGTTTTCGTTGAGTGGCTGACTGCACAAGGGCATAGAGCAGCTTCGCACCAGCTGAAGTCGGATGAGCGGTCCCCAGCAGCGTGCCACACGGTGTCCACCTCATCGTTCAGCAGTGCCAGCGCTGTGGGCGCGGCCCGTGGGTCCGCCAGCAAGGCCAGCGCCTGTGGCCAGGAATCTGCAGACCAGCGAGCTCAGCTCAGCAGCTGATGTATGGCGAATGAGCCAAACCAGGCGGGGCAGCTGGCGCGATCCACAGCATTTGCCAGCGGCCAGCATACACATTGGAGCATGGCTCGATGACGCGCTGGTGCTTCACGTCAAAGCACAGGGTTGCTGTCTGCAGTAACAAGAACAACCTGCTGCAGGTCAGCACTTGAGCACACATGCTGCCTGTATACTCGCCAGCTGCGCACCAATATACGGCTGCTGCATTTCGAGGCGCCAGCGCAGCAGCGTGTGCAGGCGTTGCTGCAGTGGCAGCACTGCCAGAGTCTCCTGCTCTGCCGCACTCCGTTCTGTTAGCGCAGCATTTCCACGCCGCACGAAGAACTGCACAGGCCAGATACAGCACTATTTTTGGCACTCGACAAGGGTGCATTCTGTTGTGTCCAGCAGGCATACACACCGCCACAGAGGGAGTGTCCCCAACGTACAGAGAAGTGCACCTCCTACCCAGCATGTCCAATGCGAGGCATACCTCAACAAGATCGGTGCCGCCTTTCTCCAGGGAGCCAGCTATCGCAGGCGACACCCCCACATCTCTGGCGCCAGCCACCAGCGCAGCATGCGTCCAGCCGTGCTCCTTCTGCAGTACACGCAGGCAATCACCTTGCTGGTCACCTTTTCCGTTGCATTGCGCTCTGTACTCAAAGGCCAGTACAGGGTTCTTGAGCACCCTGATCGGCCCGGTGTGTAGTATAGCAATCTCGGCATCGAGTCGGCAGCGTGCATGTTGCTCCTACAGGATGCAGCATGGGGAACGCACCACATGGTTGAGCGCTGCTTCCTGGACGCGCTGCAGGACATCGTGTATGTCGCCGCTCCAGTCGCCGCCGCCAGAAGCATCGGTACCAGCAGCTCCACCCTGCCGTGACGTACGCTCTGCGCCCGCTCGCCCGCCGGCGCCCGCTGCCTTCCGCGGGTCTGGACCCGCTGTAAAGATTGGCGGCAGGCCGCCAGCGGCTGTGAACTCAGGGTTGCTGCCAAATAGCCGCTGCGCATAGATGTGAGCTGGAGACGCTGTAGCAGCTAAGGCAGAATCGCCAACCACATCCCCTGCTGCAACCATGCTGCCGATGCGCATGTCTGCATGCCATGCCATTGAGTGTGCATGTCTATCAGCTGCTGCGATTCGACCACTGCAAGCAGGGCCCTCTGAATTGGCAAGCGTTGCCAAGGGGCTATGCAAGCGTTGTGCCAGCCTTCTGATCATTGTATTGGCTGAGTGATTGGATCGATGGCTTATGCTAAACAAGTTGCGTTTTGCGTGGCTGTTCACACGTGATCACGGATGGAAACCGCCTCGCTTTACAGAAAGAGTCTAGTAGCGCAATCACTGCAGGCGTGCAGAATGCAGACCGTGTGGCCTTCCACAGCCTGCACGTGCTGTCAGATGGCAGCGGGAGCATGCTGAGCTGCCAGGTCCAAGATCACACCACAACGCTATGCAATGGCAATCCAGCACAACGTCGTCAGAGTAGCACCTGATTCTGTTGAACTCGCAGCCCTACCTGTAACTCCACGCACGTCCAGCCGCTGCGCCGTCATCGCCGCATGAGCGTTCAGTGTCTTGGCAGCCGTGCGCAGAGCCTGTTGTCCCACCTGTTCGCCCGCCAGATAGGTCTGCGGTCCTCTGGATCGCTTGCAGGCCCGCACCTGCCTCAGACGCTGAGCTGCACGCAGATCCTTCAGCGGCAGCTTGGCCTTGGCACTCAGCAGTGCAGGCGCGCCAGCCGGCCGACGCTGCGTGCGCAACAGCGGCGCACACCCTCCATCGCCAGGCTGGCAGTGTTGTCTCATGCTGCAACCTCCATGACACAGCAAGAGGCAGCAGATGCAGATGCAGATGCAGTTGCTGCTGCACCTGCGCCAGCTGCCGGCAACGGCGCTCCTGCAACAGCCGGCAAAGCTTCTGATGAAGACCACGCAGCGGAGGGAAGCAGCGCCTACGAGCAGCAGCTGGCATCCAAGGTTGCGCACGTGCGGGAGCTGTTCAATGACTTCGTGCTGCCGGAGCTGGAAATGTTCCGCTCGGCGCCCGACCACTACCGGTTGAGGTATCTACATTCTTCTGATGAAGCCCATCGGTTGCTACCCTGTGCGTTTGTGGAAAGCGAGCTGACTGTTTAGCGTTGCCGTCGTGTAGGGCGGAGTTTCGTGTGTGGCATAAGGGCGAGGACACCTACTACATCATGTTTGAGAAGGTGCGCCGGTGGACATGTGTACAACAGCGGCTATTTTCTCGACGTGTTTGCACCTTGCACGCCTGTACTTGTTAGGCTTGTAACTCAGCAGGGATTCTTGTCACTTTGCCACAGACTGTGCATATCGATGCGATCCTCCTGCAGTGGCAGACGTGCAATCGTGCCTTCATGCCTACACTGTCGGAAGTGCTTACAGTGCGTCAGAAGGGCTGCTCACACAGGTAGAGGGTCAGGCAAAGCCACAGCAGGTGCGAGTGGACGCCTTTCCAAGGGGCAGCGTGCTCATGAATGAGCTGATGCAGCTGCTGATGCAGCGCGTCGCAGAGGTGGGGTTTTTGCGCATGCTTGTCCTCCATACAGCTCTGACGAGTGCGTTGCATTGGACAAATTCAACAAACCAGCTCGAGGGCCTGATTACGCAGTGTCTGTGACGCTGCAGATTGTGCATGCAGACGCAGCTCTTCTAGAGATGCCTTGAGTGATGCGGGATAGTACGAAAAGTACTACATTTGAGGTAACACCAACACGCGTGTTGCTCACAGAATGCGGCGCTGCGGCAGAAGCTGTATCAGGCAAACTTCCACACCACGCTCAGCGGCGAGGCCATGGTGCGTTGCTGTCATCTAGCACGACGCCTCGATGTTGGCATCAGACCATCATAGCGACCCCAGCTGCCGCATGTCTTGTAGGCCCCGCGCCCTGCTTGTGGAAAGCTACATTGACGCGACAACTGAATGCCGAATGGTTGCAGGTGACGCTTGTGTACCACAGGCCACTTGATGCAGCCTGGGAGGAGGCCGCCAAGGAGCTGCGAACATACTTGGCACAGGCAAGCCTGTAAACCGAGCATCCACAACTGGCATACGCCATGTGCTCCTCACCAACCTTGGAGACTGGTTGCATGATGTGATGGATTTCCTGCTGCCTTCCGAAGCTGATCCGGGACATGTCGCTGTTGCCGTGCTGCACATTGAGGAGGTTTGGTGCGGCTAATGTGCAACCGGCCCTGGCGAGCACCCACTACAGCATCATATGACTGAGTATGTATTGATGGTCATGCCTGCAGGCACCATCCTGCAGGACAGAGGAGGTCACAGTCATCGGCCGCAGCCGCAAGCGGAAGCTGGAGCTGGACTGCAGCTATGTGACAGAGCAGCTCAGCGTGCAGGGCCAGCAGTATACCTTCCGCCAGGTGCACTGCTCATCAAGTACGGGCACTGCCTTTTGCCATCCTGCTGTCATCTAGCATCACTGTGGAAACCACTATTGAGGCAGAGCTCCAAGCTCTATGCCTTGTGGATCTGAGTTGCTGAGAGACAGGCTGCTGGCCTGCAGGTCGAGGGGGCATTCTCGCAGCCGAATGGGACCATGTGCCAGCACATGCTGGGCTGGGCCCGCGGCGCAACAGCCGGCAGCCAGGCAGCCGACCTGCTCGAGCTGTACTGTGGGAATGCCAACTTCACCATCCCGCTTGCGGCAAACTTCAGGCGTGCAATTTGACCATCTGGACCCTCGACATTCCTGGCTGACCTCCGATTGTGGACATGCACGCTGATCTCTGGCCCGAAGTGATGCGCTGTGACTTTGCTCTGTGCAGGCGAGTCATTGCCACAGAAGTGTCAAAGGCGTCAGTCGAGACAGCGCATCATAACATCAAGGTTCGGTTGGGCTTTGTGCTCATTACCGGTGCTGTTGTATTTGTCCAGAAAGCTGTCATTGTAGTAACTTTTGCTGCTGTCTGGTCGACGCTCTTGTGCCGCCAAAGCCTTGCTGGAGTGATTGCGTGTAGTCGACAGGCTTGTCATTGCTGCAGGCCAATGGGATTGAAAATGTGATGGTGGCACGCATGTCGTCGGAGGAGTTCACAGAAGCATGGCGCACCAAGCGGCAGATGAAGCGGCTTGAAGGTCAGCTGTATGACTGGCCAACAGATCTGGCGTCACTGCTGCTGCACACGATGCTTCAGATTGCAACTTTATGACGCTGGTCAAGTCAGGTCGTGTGACTTGTCCAGCAAGTGCCTCGTATGCTATACAGGGCTGGACTGGTCAGAAGTGGACCTGCAGACGTTACTGGTCGACCCACCTAGGTATGCTGTGATGCCAAGGAAGCATGAAGTCAGTGTTGCAACCGCCACACCTGCACTTCTTGCAGATGTGCTGGACATGTGCATGGAGCGATACCAGATTTCGAACGAAGCAGAGCATATGCTGCTGCACTGGTGCTGCTTGACACCATGCATCTGCACGACAGCACAAACAATGCGGCATGGCTCTCGCAAACCACACGGTCTTGCAGACCGATCTTTGTTTGCTGATGCTGTGCGCTCTTCGACACAGGGCTGGCCTGGACGACGAGACGGTGCAGCTGCTGAAGCACTTCCCCACGGTGGTGTACATCAGCTGCAACCCCAACACGCTGGTCGCCAACCTGCGCAAGGTCAAGGACACACACGACATCAGGTGCCCCATTATTCTTGTCATGCAGACAGTCAGCTACGTGAAAACGTAGCTGAACAACGTGAAAATGCAGTTTTTCCTGTGATGCAGAAGCCCTCCTAATGGGTTGCATTGGCAGGGTAAATCCACTTTGGGACGCAGCAAGACAACCTCTTGTTCTCATCCTTGAAGCGTCGAGCAGCTAGTCTCGGTGGCAGACATTGCGCCATACCCTCACCACAGGCGCTTTGCGATCTTCGACCAGTTCCCGGGCACCGAGCACCTGGAGTGCGGCGCCTTCCTGCAGCGGAAGCCGGGCGTCAGCGCTCCAGCAGCGTCGAACACGCATGCAGCAGCGAAAAACACGGCAGCTGGAGAGAAATCAGGCGAGAAGAGTCCACAGCTTGCAGCAAACGGTCACCCAGCAGCAGCAACAGCAGCGGCAGGCATCGGAAAGCCAGCAGCGCAGCCGCCTGCAGGGCCTCCAGAGGAATACAGCGACTAACCCCATTGCAACCTCTGAGTGCAAGTCTCATGCTTGCAACATTGTGCAGGACTGGCGTGTGATGTTGCTCTACCAGCTCACATGTGAGCTATCCAAGGGGGCAACTCCGCAAAAGATTGCCTGGCTCGTCAGGCTCAAACAGCTGGGCATCTGCTGATGCATCTGAAGTGACATCAAGTGCAGCCAGGCTGGTATGTCAAACAAGATGGTTGGCGTGTGAGATTGCATTACCACGAAACGACCGTGTATTGCAGTACCGCATGTTCCAACTTCTGTCTTCACGTGCCACCTAGCATACACGGCCACAACTTCATCCATCCCTAACACCTAGTGATGGCCCATTGCCAAAACCAGACTCTGCTGACCAGGGGCACGCTGTGCATGTCAAAGCTCCCCGGTGTCTCCACCCTGATCCGCTTCTACATGCATGGCACTGGCCTCCTCTTCTTCTACTGCAGGAGCACATGCATTGGACGGGTCAGCAGGGTACACCGCCGCCCCAATATGCTGACATTACCTTCTGGTCAGACTGATGAAAACTTGAGAGCTGCACATCTCGTCGGCACCACACGGCGCAGCAGGACAAAATGCAGAGGCGCATGCATGCAAGACGCTGCCCAGCTGTCACCTTGTCTCAAGAGCTCCGCCTCCGCCAGCTCCTCCTCTGTGGGCGGCAGATCCGCATCGGGGTCCTCCCCGTCGATGACCTCCCAGCCCCCATCGCCGTCCTCCTCGTAGCTGCCGCTGGGGTCCCACTCCGGCAGCTCCCCCTCCTCCCCCTCCTCCCCGTCTGCCTCCTGCCCTGCATACTCGCCTGCGCATGCAGCCAGTGCACTCTGACAACCTTTTGGCACTGTGATCTCTCTTGCTCCTGCTGTTGCCGGCTGTAGGTTCATGTCTCATACCGGATACGATGCTGCATGGCCATCAAGGCTTGCTGTGGCGCATGCGTAGCACAACAGGCAGACGCGATGTGGCACATCTCACCATCCTCGAACGTCTCGGCATTGTCGAGCCCAACGTCGTCGTGCGGCACCACTGTACCATTCTCATCAATCCACACCTTGTGCCATGCAAAGCTGTATGGCACTGTCCATGACGACTCCTGCAGGGTCAGGTTCACAGCGTCGTGCAGGTCAGCCTGATGTGCTCCACATTGACAGTCATATGCATGGGCACACTCTGGCACCACACATGCATGACAACCAGGTGCGTGCGGCCAACATGGCTTCTGATAGCAGACGTCTGTGCGAATGCCTGGTAGGCCACCTCAACAAGCTCACGTTGGTTACTTCGTTGAAGAAGTACTCATGCTCATATTCCTCGTCCCACAGGCTGAGCCATGCCGCCTCTGCTGGCCTGGTATCTGTCGGCTGTCCCGTTGCCGGGTCACGGTACGTCTCGTTGCCATCCTCTGCATGCTGAAGATCACGTTGGCAAGCGCGTGAGGTTGCTGGCAAGGCAAGACACTGGCACAGTTGCTTCGACACTGCGTTCACATGCTGCAGGTCATTCACGCCACCGTCAGCCCGCTCGCGCACCATCTGTTATTATATATGTGGGGTCCTCCCACTGCTGCTTGCCGTCGTTATCGTTCAGCCTGCAAGTGCCACAGTGTGAGGATGTGGCTGTGGATCGCATGGACTGCCTCTGATGAACATGCATGTTACCACGATTACCACGGGGTGCAATAGATGTACATGACCAACGCGCTGGACGACGCACACCAGAAGTGGTCCTGATCTTCATATTCGTCTCCAGACGGTCGTGGAGGTGCATGCTCCGGGTACGGCGGCAGATCTGCATCGCTTTCATCAGCTGGCGGTCTGCCCTGCGGCCTCGGCAGGTCATCTGTCTGGGCGCGAAGGACCGGAGTGCACGCAATACATGACACTAACAGAACAGTAGCAACAGCAGCACGCATGCCGTTGAGCCTATGAGCACCCAAAGCTGCTATAGTGTCGGTGTGTTATGTGATGGGCGACTGAAGGACGGTGCAGATTGGATCGGAGCAAGGTCAAGCTCGAGTACGTTCAGCTAGACGTTCCAAGCGCAGTCAAAGTAGATACACGTGGAGTGTGCCGCACGGGTTGCATGCTTGTAGCTTGTTGACACTCTGAGGGTGGACATGGGGTAAGTTTACTTGTACATTCGCACTACTGCCCCCTCGTGCATCACAAGCCACTGGCAAACTTCGGCGCCTGCAGTCTTGCTCGTTTTGCCCCAGCACGCAGTCTGCCGAGGTTCTGCTGATAGAATCAGGTGTTGTGGAAACCGTTGTCGTTCAGAGCGAGGCCGGGCAGGCAGCGGACGGAAACTTGGCAGTGGACGGCTGCAGTCAAATTTCAGCATGGTGAGCTCCTTGGCTGCACCAGCCGTACCAACTTGGCAATGTTGGGTATTGCTACATGCAGTGCATGCTTGGTTTTGATGCGCGTGTGCTTAGAACGGCCTGCCGGGCGGGGGTTCCCTGTTGTGCGATTGTGTGCTCCCTGACTTCTGCCAGAGGGCCTGGCATCCGTACCCTCTTGACATCTCCTCCCTTGCATGCAGCCGGTGCGAAGGGACGACCCCACGCTGCCGCCGCCGTGGCAGTGCCTGTTCGAGCCAACGCAGAATGCCACATACTACTGGAACCCCACCACCAACGTCACACAGTACGAACGGCCGGCCGGCGGCCCACCCGCGGCTGCTGCGCCCCCGCCAATGCCGGCGCGCGACCCTTACGCATCACAGGTATGGACTCTGCGACCATACGTCATCTTTGCGCATCTCTGCCTGCCCTAGACGCACTACAGTTTGACACTCTTGCTGAGCCGCTCTTGCTCAACCCAATGAACCTCACTCGTATTATACTTGTAGGGCTACACAAATGGCTATGGCGGTGGTGGTGCAAGCAATGGCTATGGGGTTTCAAATGGCTATGGTGGTGGCGCTTCGAATGGTTATGGCGGCGGCCACTCTGCAGTAACGAATGGCGACAACGGCGTTGGCCAGTGCGTAGCTGCTGCCTGTTGCTTTCTTTCTGCGTCTGCATGCATGCAGCCATGCGTGTTGTACATGCTTTCTGCCTGAGCATGTTGACAGCTGCATCAGGAAACAATCATGCGTGTAGGAAGTGTCTGAGCATTGCTGAAATTGCTGCAGGTATGGCAAGCTGGCGCCAGCCGAGAAGAACTACCGCATGACGGACGCGCAGTACAAGGCAGAGCACGGGCTGGTGCTGCAGGGCGATGCGCCTCTGCCCGAGGCGCTGCAGACATTCGAGTCTGTTGGCTTCCCCCCCGACATCATGGACGAGGTCCTTACTGTTTGCCATCATCTTCGATCAGCCGCGGGTTTGCCACCAAGACGGCAGCATGTATTGTCGAAAATAGCTCAGCAAGCGGCGCCGCCCACCTGCTTCACAGCTCGTATGCCGCCCACAGCTCGATGCTGCGACGAGCCGCAGGCGCAGCACTTGGTGGTGGCTGCAGCAGCCTGATCCCCGATGGTGCTGCAGCAACACCTCGCCCCGGGGCTGCCGGTCAAAAGCAGGCAGCTCTGTTGCAGGCGGCCACTGCACGCTTTGTGTGTTGGCAGCCTGCACGTGGCATGCCCAATCGAAAAGCAGGGCATGCCAGTCAGGCGGTCAGTGCCGCCGGTCAATGTGCCCTGCCGGCGCCCGCGCACGCCCGCGGCGGCAGCCCCCTCGCGGGCCAGTTGCTGCCGCTGCGGTGCACATATGCGGGCTGTCGCTGCGCTCGCTCCTGCCAGATGCAGCAGCCGGCGTGCAAGCAGAGCAGGCGGGCATCTGCAGTCATTGCAGGTGACCGTCTGACTCTGCTCTGCCGGCGCCTGCCTGCTGAGCCTCCATCTGAGCGACAGCAGTGCAGTGCAGCAGCCTGGGCAGCCGGCAGCACAGGCAGCACTCGTACCATGCAGCTATGCCGGCAGCATGCATGCATGCCGCGACCGCACACACAGCACAGCGCTGCAGCGGCACCACATGCACTATGTCCTGTTTGGGTGCCAGCAACGCTTACTCGTCAACCGTGCAGAGCAGCTCAGCAGTGTCTGTACGCTGGGAAGGCTCAGTCTCATCTGTGTTTCTGCAGATTGGTCGCGCTGGGTTCTCAGCTCCGACCCCCATCCAGGCGCAGGCATGGCCCGTTGCCATGTCTGGGCGTGACTTGGTCGCCATCGCCAAGACAGGGTCCGGCAAGACCTGCGGCTTCCTGCTGCCCGGCATGCTGCACATCAATGCCACACGCAAGGTGAGCTACATACTCAGCAAACCTAACGCTGTGACTGCAGCCGTGAAGAGCGTGCAGGCGTGCTGCGCTGTGTGCAGTGCATCTCAGGCTGTCATATTGCTCTGCCTTGCAGTGGTGTTGACATTGCTGTGCTTGACTCATGTGCAGGACCCACGCATGGGGCCAACAGTGCTGGTGCTGGCGCCAACCCGCGAGCTGGCAGTGCAGATCAAGGAGGAGGCTGACAAGTTCGGCAAGTCCTCTGGCATCCGCAACACGTGAGTGCAGCCTGTCGCACAGTCTCCTTGTCTTACTAGTCAGCCGTCCATTGCCTGACTGCAAGCCTCCCTGCTGTCCTCAGAGTCACTTCGGTACCCATATTGCTGCTCTCTTCTCTCACCTTATATACCTAAACTGTGTCGCACAGGTGCTGCTACGGTGGTGCGCCGAAGCACGGGCAGCTGCGCGACTTGCAGTACGGCGTGCAGATCGTCATTGCCACTCCTGGCCGGCTCAACGACTTCCTCGAGGCTGGTCAAGTCCGCCTCAACCAGGTATGTCTGCTCAGAACCACCTGAACCCTGCCAGCTCGAGTGTTTGCGGGCCGCCATGCACTGCATGTCATGCTGCAGCACAGACTGATATCATATGGCTTCAATCGCAGGTGTCGTACCTGGTGCTGGACGAGGCAGACCGCATGCTGGACATGGGCTTCGAGCCCCAGATTCAGAAGATCGTGGCGCGCATCCCCCAAAACCGCCAGACGCTGTTCTTCTCCGCCACCTGGCCGCGCGAGGTCAAGAAGATCGCCGCCCAGTTCGTGCGCAACCGCACGGTGAGCTCTGCAGACTGTGCGGCCGTCGTTGACGAGAGGGGCTGCGCATGAAGTCCTTGTGTGTATTGTCGCCCTCTGCATCGGTGGCAGGGCCCACGCAGGCGGCGAATTGCACATGGTCCTTGTACACCTGGGCATGCTCTGAGAAGTCTTGCATCACTCTGGGATCTTATGTGTTCACATGCGCTGTTGCTGACGTTGATCACACATCTGCAGGTGCATGTGTTCGTTGGTGGAGTCGAGGAGAAGCTGATGGCAAACAAGGCCATCAAGCAGGCGGTGGAGGTCATGATGAACCCCGGCGGCAAGATGTCGCGTGTGCAGGAGATCCTCAGGTGCTTTCGTCAGCACATGCCAACTAATTGCAGAGGAGAATGCAGGAGGCTGCTCACAGCAAGTGCATGCATCTGCAACAAGTGGATCCGCACGTGCAGCCGGTACAATGTGACAACGTGTAAAGCTGTTGCTCATGCTTACCGTCGTTGTGGTCGTGGCTGCAGGTCATTCCCACGTGGCACCCGCATCCTGATCTTCTGCTCCACCAAGCGCATGTGCGACCAGCTGGCCTGGAACCTGAACCGCGAGTTTGGCGCCTCTGCCATCCACGGCGACAAGAAGCAGCAGGAGCGCGACTTCGTGCTTGCCGCCTTCAAGGTTCGTGTGGCTGCTTCTGGCATGGGAGCGGCTTGGTCTTTGCATTGTAGCAATGCGCATGAATCTGCTGCTCTGCTGCGCCTGCTGGATCGATTGACTACATGCGCCTGTGGGTGCCTGGCATCCGGGTGACCTCCACAAGATATCCTGCGCACTTCAGCAGGCCAGTCAAGGCGATGTGGGCTGTCCCTGGAGTTGGTTCTCAGGCTCTATCTGTTTGGTGCAGGATGGTCGGCAGCCAATCATGGTGGCCACAGATGTGGCGGCCCGCGGGCTGGATGTGCCCAATGTGGGCGCCGTCATCAACTTCGACTTCCCGAACGGCGTGGAGGACTACGTCCATCGCATTGGCCGCACGGGCCGCGCCGGCGCCAGCGGCGAGTCGTACACCTTCTTCACGCCACAGGTGTGCAGGAAGCCGTTGTGTCTCGTGTTTGATAGCCCTCTTAGGAATCCTTGCAGCCTGTCTGTAGCATGCAACTTGGTGTTGGATGTTCTCATCATCTGAGCAATATACCCTGTCTTGCAGGACTTCAAGTACGGGCGCGAGCTGGCTGGCCTGCTGCGTGATGCGGGGCAGCCGGTGCCGCCAGAGCTCGCCAACTGCGGGCCGGGCACAGGCGGCGGCCCACGCTCGCGCTACGGCCCATCCGGCGGCGGCGGCGGCTTTGGTGGCGGCGGCGGCTTCGGCGGGGGCGGTGGCTATGGCGGCGGCGGCGGCCGCGGTGGAGGCGGTGGCAGCTACGGCGGTGGCGGATCCAGCTACGGTGGCGGCGGGGCCTCCAGCTATGGCGGCGGCGGCGGCTACAGCGCCCCCCCAGCTGCAGCCGCGGCGCCGCCCGCCTTTGGCGCCTCGGCAGCCGCCTATGGCGTTGACAGGTGAGGTTAGGTGACAGGGGTTGCCACTCAATGTAGGCCTGCAAGGGTTGTAGCGTGTTCAGGACCAGGCGAGCAGTTGCTGCATCGACACGAGGCCAGATGTCCACCAGGACTCACCCTGCCTTGGCACACCTGTCCATCAGGACTGAACTGCCGCAGTCAGCATCGGGGTTGCGCCACATGGTTGCTGCACAGCCGGGGGCTGCTGCTGATGGGGTTGCGCTGCTGCTCTCCTGCGCAGAGACATTGACCGGGATGACAGGGATAGGCGTGCCAGCAGGGACCGGGACTATGACCGCCACGACCGCCGCGACGACCGCGACCGCTACTCCGCCCGGTACGACCGGGACAGGCACTCTGACCACCACGACAGGCACTATGACTCGCGTGACAGGCGCGACGCCTCCCTCGGCACTGCCTGCCACGCTCCCCCTGGTTCCCACAGAGCGCCGCCAAGCAGGATGCTCGCACCTCAGAGACAAGAACCCAGGCAGGCGTAGGGCAGCAGCTGGGCTCATGACAGTCATGTGGGCTTGCCGCCACTGCTGTGGGATCGGCACAGCGGGGCGTTATCATAGGTTGTCTGAGGAATGCGTGCGTGACTGCGGCTCATGCCTGCTGCTCCTCTGCAGGGACAGCGGGAGGGACCGGTACAGCAGCCGCGACCGCGACAGGGACTCATCGCGCCGCAGCAGCCACCGCAGCCGCACCCGCAGCCGCAGCCGTGACCGCTATAGGAGCTCCCGCCGCGACTCGCCCGTCTACCGCTAGGCGCCCGCCCGCCAGGCTGAGATCCTCAGCAGGCGCCAAGCCACACAACACAGCTGCAGTGCCTGCGATGGGGTGAGCAGCGGTGATCACCCGGCGGCTGCGAGCGTCTCATCAGGCGCTTGCCATCAAGCTGCCCGCGGCGGCAACTGCGCCTGGCCCAGGCAGATGAGGGTGCAGCTGAGGGCCAACTGATGCTCGTAGTCCACGCTGTAAACATGACTGTCATAATGGCGTATGTTCCACCCTGCACATGCCGTCATTGTGCCATGGGATGAGGCTGCTCTTGGCATGTATTGTTTCAGGATCACTCAGGTTACAGACAAAGCAAGCCCGCAGGATCAGGTTGCATTTGCTTGGAGTTCAGAGGGGTACATATACATTCACAAAAGCAGACAACTTCTGCAAGGTACAACAGTGTAATCATCGACCATATGGCAGTGCGAGCATTGCAACTTGGCCTTTCACGAAAGCAAGCATGAGTACTCGTTCTGAGGGCTCAAGCTGTGAATGGTATGCCACAGAACACCCTCTGCTGATAGCTGGTGTATGCCTCGCCAAAGAATCGAACGAGTTGCTGCTCCTCAACTGGGATGCGGCGGCGGAAGAACACCCACACCTGCGCCAGGGAGAATGTTCACAATTTCTACCACACCCTCTCGTTGTGCTGCACCACACATAGCACAAAGAACGGAGGGTAGGCATGCATGAAGCTCGACACGTACCACAGCAGCGAAAACACAGCAGCACAAGGGGTTGACCAGCAGCAGCTGGGTGCCGACGGCCCACAGAGCGAAGCCCACGTACCCTGGATGTCGCACCCAACCATACACCTGTGCACTTGCAGATCTGAAGCAAGCTGACACTTGATCATCTTACGGAGACGGTGGTCGTTCTGCATGGCTCTGCGTGACAGGTAGGGGTTCAAACACAACAGAACAGTGGCGACTTGCCACCCAGCTCACCCCTGAGGTCACCAGCTGGTGCTGCCGCCGCTTCTCAAAGGCAATGACATGTGTGAAGTTCTGCTGCGCTGTTAACATGGCCGCCTTGCGCAGCGCCTCCCCGCCCAGTGCCATCACCAGCCCCGCACCGCTGATGATCTGCCATGGTTGTGGAGGCCGCGCAGTCTCAGTGCAGATGCATGCATGGACACAGCCGAGCCAGCACAGGCATACTATTGTGTAAGCTTTGTGCTGCAGAGACGGGTCAATGTGAACAGCTCACATCAGCGGCATTTGAGCCCTTGATGTGTGGCAGAAAGTGCTGCTCCACGCTGTGCTCCAGCACTGCAGCTGACATTGCGACGGCATAGCCGCGGCTCAACAGCGTGGCTGCAAGCAGAACGGGGTTTTGGCCAGCGCAGAGATGTGTGTGCGACTTTGCGTAGAGTAGCTGAATCTGGTGAGCATGCTCACATGTGATGCAGCACAGCAGAGTTTGCAGCAGTGTGCCGCTCAGCAGGACATGAGACGGGCAGTGCAGATGAGACATTTCGCAACTCACAGCTGAAGGAGAGCTCGTTTCGCTGGTAGACGAAAGCAAGGATGAACTCTGAACAGTGGAAGTAGACTAGCAGCGCAACAAAGATGGGCAGCGCCGGCATGCCTCAGCCGCATGCCGTTCCAGTGTGCATGGCAATCATGTGGGATGAGCACAGCGCTGATAACTTATCGGGATCAGCAGAATCCTGGCTCAGATCGTGCTGTGACGTCACGCGCACTCGTGTGCACATGTGGAGTCTGCATGCAAATCGGAAAATGGCACCATGCCTGCAGTGGCGCCGACTCGCTCAAAGTGACAAGGGGTATGATGTTTGCGAGTCTTGAGCGCCACATGGATGTTGCTGTTGGCAAACGTATGACAGTGATGCAACAAGCTGTCTTCGTTCTTCTGTTGTGCCGTGGTACCCATTCATGTCGAGCTCCATGCTATGAGACTGCCGCCAGCTGTTCAGAACGGTGACGTTCACAGTGCCATTCAGAAATTTCTCTAGCACAGTAACACAGCAATGATGTATGAACCGGTCCAACTGACGATCTGTTGTTATCCTGCTTCAATTGTCTACTACCACACTGGTCCAACCCTTCCTACTATCGAATGTAGTGCCATGTCACCCAGCAAGCACTCGCTTAAGCAGCGGAAGCAACCCTGGGGTGCTGCATGCAGCCGCAAGCGACACGTGTTATATGCGCCTGCCCCACGTATGTGCGCCATGTCTTGCAAGTGCCTGCAGGCTGCTTGGATGCCCAATTTGATCTTGATATCCATACGCATGGGGCGCCTGCTTGTCGACCTAGACGGACGCATTACAGCTGCCCGGTGCCAATGGGTTTGCGTGAGTCATCGCCGGCGGCCCACAGCTCGTAGTCGGCGGCCAGCTGCGCCAGGAAGCGCGGCACCATGGTGTTCAGCACCTTCTGCATGACCTGCATGCACGGCGGCACACACGGGTCGACGCCTGATGGGGGCCGACAAGTCTGTCATGCCTGGCGTGAGCAATGTCGTTCAGAAATCAGCGTTTCTCGTCAAGCAGTTGGCTCCCCACAAGGGGCTCACCATGCTGCCGGTGCGGCTGATGACGTTCTCCGAGATCAGCAGCCACCCAGGAACCTGTAGTGTGACCTGCAGGCCACATCCGACCAGGCTAAAGGTCACACACGCCAAGCTGTCATGCCATGCAGCAAGGGTGGTGTTGCAGGACAACGCTGAGCACATGTCTGTCAAGGCACCTTGATCTCGACGTCGCTGGTGATCTGACGCATACGCCCGCTGTCTGGGTTGGTGCCCGACGCACCATTGTCTGAGGCGCTGCTTGGCTGCTGCACTGCTGCGGCGCTGCCGGCGTCTGACCTGGTCGGCTGATCAGCGGAGGCGTCCTCTGCTGCGTCTCTCCACCGCACCTGCAGTGAACCAAAAGCTTGTATGATTGTCTCAGCTTGTCGTGCGTCCACCTGAGTGACCTTGACACAGGCACGACGACAAGTGCCAACCTATGCAACAGCATGCACTGTATGTGCAAGGTCTCGGTCTCACCCTGTTGGTCATGGTGGCAGTAAAGCGGTCACTGATGTTGCGCACTGCGCGAGAACCCTCCAACTGCACAAGAGCAGCCCAATCACAAGTCTGGGACCGTTTGGCGGGCTGGCTAGATCATCTGTAGCCAGCCAGCTACCACACTGCAGGGGACATGCGCATGGAAACGCCCTGTCATGACATGCAGCTACACAGTCAGGCACACACCCTGGTCTGCAGCAGCGACACTGTCGGGCCCAGCCGGCCCACAACCACCGACACCGTCAAAACCGGCTCAACCTGCAAACACGGGCTGCAGCGTCAGCGTAAGCGCAGCCTGCAACTCTTCCCGCAGCCTTGCCACACTGTAATCGCCAAATCACAGGGTCCTGCTGTGGGATAGGTCGCAGAGTATCGCCGGATAGTGATCTCACCTTGAAGTTGAGGAAGGAGATGCCACCCACATAGCAGCGGAAGGTATCGTCATCAATACGCTCAATGCGCTTTGCATCCAACACTGAGTACTGACTGGCTGGTAACGTCATATACTCTCCTGCGTTCGTCCAGGCACAGGAATATGGCCTTTGTCATCAAACAACCGGAGGGTCCTGAGGTTCAAGTCACAACCAACCAACTGCATGCACCAGCTGAGGCACTGCTTGCACTTTTACTGTCGCCCACGGCACGGGAGTGTGTGAACGCAGAGCAAGTGCCCACCCAACGAGCGGTCTCGCTCTGGGATGGTGACTGCATCCCGCTTTGTTGCCTGCAGCACCGCGACGCGCTTGCCGGCAAACTGCCCGCCTGCCCCATCTCCGAAGGCTGCTGGGTCGGTCAAGCCGTCCCCGCTGCTGCTGGCCTCGGCGTTGCCCGACTCCTCGCGCTCCAAGGCGACAAGCGACGCCTGCATCTGTCGCTCCAGGGCCGCCGCCTCATCCGCGGACGCTGCAGCAAATTACAACACTTGCCGAAGGGAAGCCTTGCCAAATGGCGCCACAAATACAGAGACACTTCAGGTTGCAGACAACGCCTAAGGGTCCCTTTGTCTTCAATGTCCCTCAGTCCAGAGGCAGCGCACCTGGCTGAGAGTCTGACTGGACTGCTGTCTCATGCCGAGCGGCACTGCAGACATGCCGCCACCGCCGGCACGCCCGATGAAGCAACGGCTGGTCGCTGCGAGCCTCGACGCATGTAGCTGCTGGTTGATGCGCAGCAGGGGCTTGCTGACGCCTGCTGTGATGGCACGAAACCTTCAAGAGTCAGCATGCCTTCCTGCGGCTGCAACCAATGTTCTTATGCAACAAGGCTGAGCACGTTTGTAGATACCGTCGTACGGCCTTGTGACACAATATTCTAAGCGCACCAGCATCTGCAGGGCAGAGATGGCTGTCAGCACTTGCCTGGGCCGATGCTGGGGCGAGGTGCTATGCAGGACACCGGATGGTGGTTGGCCGCCCAAGCGGCCGCCGCAGCTGCTCAGGAGGACGGAATGCATTGCTGCAGAAGTGCTGGGATGTACTTGAGCACCAGAACAGCAGCAGTGCAAGTGTTCCTGCCACTGACACGCCGCCTGGCGACCCCAGATGATGTCGTTCAGGGCTGTTCAATAATGTGCGCTGATATCGTAGGCCTACAGAACCTCGTGTTCTCTGATATGCTTTGTTTTGATAAGCAATGCACCGAAGCTTTGCGACACAGGCCGGAACACGCTTCAGATCGTGCGCACGTGCGATCAAATCATACCGTCATGAGAGTCGGCTGCGTTCCCGCTTACGGGACTTCATTTGAGCATGCTAAACTCAGTCATTCACACTGCAAGCCGCATACGGCAGTCTGCACGGCATTGCGGTGGCCCTGTCCGACTTTTCGGCAGGGGCGCGTGTGTTGTAGGTCCATTCTGAAGGGTTCGGAGTGTTACTCGTTCGGATCATCAGTAGCACGAATTGTCATGATGCAGACAGGACTGCAGTACAGCCTGCATCATCGCTCACACCTTTCTGCAGAGCGATGCACGCCGTCGTGCCCAAGGGTGCGAGGGGTGGCCAAGGGCACCAGTCTGCCAGCTGTGCGTGTGCAGCAGCTGCTGCGCCGTGATGACCGGGGCATGGAAGCACTCCGGGCGCGGCCAGCCCGCCATGCCGCAGGGGCGGTGCGCTGGCAGGCACGCCAGGCGCCGCGTGCATCCGCGTCAGCGTCTGCGGCATCGCCCAGCGGCGACAGCGGCAGCGCCGGGCAGCAGTTCAGCCAGGCGTTCTACCGCACCCGGCTGCTGACGTTCGCTGCGATGTTCGTCGGCTACGGCTCATACTACCTGACGCGCAACAGCCTCAGCTACGTCGCGCCGACGCTGCTGAACGACAAGGCCATCGGGCTCACGATGACCCAGATCGGCGGCCTGACCTCCATCTTGCCCGTGTGCTATGGCTTCTCCAAGTTCCTGAGTGGGGTGGCGGGCGCCAAGGCCAGCCCGCGGGTGGTGCTGGCGGGGGGCCTCATGGCCACGGCGCTCGTCAACCTGGCGTTCGGCTTCGGCGCCTCCTACGCCTGGTTCCTGGTGTGCTGGGGCGCCAACGGGCTGCTGCAGGGGCTGGGGGCGCCCGCCTGCGCCAGAATTCTGACAGCTTGGTTCCCGACCCGTGAGCGCGGCACCTGGTGGGGCTTCTGGACAGCGTCAAACAACATTGGCGGCTTTGCAGCTCCCCTGGTCGCCGGCGGCGCCGCCAACCGCTTCGGCTGGAGGTGGGGCATGTGGACGCCCGGCATCATCGGCCTGGTCATCGGCCTGCTGCTGCTGTTCGCCATCAAGGACGACCCGGAGACCGCCGGCTACCCGCCCATCGACGAGCCCGCCAAGAGCGGAGCGGCAGCAAAGCCCAAGGCAAAGGACGAGCGCGGCCTGGTCAAGATCCTGGTGGAGGAGTGCCTCAAGTCGCGTGCCGTGTGGCTGTTTGCCATCTCCTACTTCTTCGTGTATGTGGTGCGGCAAGGGGTGACGTCGTGGTTCATCTTCAACCTCATCCGTGACAGGGGCATCCAGGGCGCAGACGCGGCGTTCCGCATCTCAGGGCTGGAGCTGGGCGGCCTGCTGGGCTCCCTGTCCGCCGGAGCCATCAGCGACCGCCTCATCCGCGGCAACAGCAACCCTGACGTCGGGAATGTCGGCCTGCGCGTGAAGGTGGTGATCGGATACACGCTTGCGCTGGCCGTGGCCATACTGGGCTTCTGGAACACACCCAACGTCGCCTGGGTGCAATGGCTGTCTGTTGCATCGGTGGGGGCTGCGCTGTACGGGCCACAAATGCTAATTGGGCTGTGCGGTGCGGAGGCGGTGTCCAAGACAGCGGTGTCGGCAGCACAGGGCTTCCTGGGGTGGATTTCGTACCTAGGCGCCTCTGCTGCGGGCGTGCCGATTGCGCTGATCGTGCAGAAGTCGGGCTGGAACGCCTACTTCATGACGTTGCTGGCGTCGTGTGCAGTTGTGGTGGTCCTGCTGCTGCCCACGATCAACCTCAAGAGCCAGGAGCAGCTAGCATCAGCACAGTAGCCTTTGCCGCTAGTCAGTTGGATTGATTGCACATGGTTTCTTGATGTCAGGGGTACGTAGATGGTCTGCAGCATGCCACAACAACTTTGGACATAGTGAACTTGCAGATGGTTGCAAACCGTGAGCAGCACAGAGGGACGTGATGTATTGGGTCAGAGCTGCATGCTGGCGCCACAACTGCTAGAGTTGTAAGATGGCCTGCAGCCGGAGCAACCTGCTGCACCCTTGCAGTCGTTGTGTATAAGCTACTACAGCAGGTTACAGCGTCTTGCGCTAGCACTGGCCATCACATACCGCAAAGATAATGCCACGGATGCAATAGTCGAAACAATGCACATCATGTGTCTGGCAGTCGCTTCCCATCTTCGCTCCTAATAGACTTTGGTGACGACAGCTGACGAAGAAATCCTTGTCAGCAGGCGCTGACAACACCTCAGACAAGGACCACAACCTCCGTGGCATGTCCCGGGGGCACACAGTGCGCGGTGTACTGCCACAGCTTGGGAGGACGGTAGCACACGGTCAGCGCCGCACGCCCACGCGCTTCAGCAGGGACATCACCAGTGACGCGCGATCCCGTGGCTGGCCCTGCACATGGTGTGCAATCTTGCCATGGTTCTCAAAGCGGGGTTATCGCAAATGTAGAAGCTAATAACAGGGTTGCAGCTGCCTCGGCAGCATCCGCTCGAATGGCAAATCCTACACACTGATTGCGACATGCATGATGGACAATACATAATGGTGTGGAGGTCTGTCCTCCTGCCGGTGTGGCTATGCCGCCTGTTGCATGTCCTGCTGCCAGGTGCCGGGTTCCCAAGCGCACCTCAGCGTCTGCCGGGCCGCCGGCGCCGCTGGCGTCGACAGCCTTGGGCACCAGCGCGTCCAGGCACCAGGACCAGCCACACCGCCGCGCCCCGCCCGCCTCGTGCCACTGGACCCACGGGCAGAACGGCCTGCGTGTCGTTGCAAACGACGGCGTCAGTACAGCCCGTAGTAAGCAGCACCCTGAGCAGGCCTGTGCGATTTGTCGCAGCAACCTCAAAGCGATGGTGCACGGATAAGGCCCTACTAATGCCCTGCTGTCCACACTTCAGCTGTAAAGACGCCCACCTGTGCAGCTTGAGCGGGTTCGACGGAGTGGGCTGCGCTGCAGGAGCGGAGGCGGCGGTGCCGCTTGATGCTGCCGGCAATGCTGCTGCTGGTAATTTCGTTGAGCCTGGCACATGGGCAGCTGCTGTCCCGTCTGCGGGGGTAGGGCTAGCTGCTACTACTGGCTCCTTGCCAGACTGCTCTGCTGAGCTAGCACAATTGGGCTGCGCTGTCCTCTTGTCAGTTTCTGCTTTGCCGGGTGCTGGGTCCGCCTCGTGAGCGGAGCTGGGCAGGCCGCGGGAGGTCTTGGGGCGCTTTGGCAATGCACCGTCCTCACTGCAGAGCAATGCAATGCTTCAGAAGTGTGTAGCAGACCTGCCAGGCAGGTGCACCTTGTCTGCCATGTTCGAACAAAACACCCTGCAATGCACTCGCGCTGAAGTACCCCATTCTGCGACCATGCAACAACCTGGCATTCAGCTCAAGAGAATGAGTTTGCGAAGGTACCTGGCAACGCCTCCGGCCTCCTCACGCCCGCGCTTGGGTGTGGCCGATGAACCGTTGCGAGGGGTGCCGAGCGAAACAGGGCGCATCGCAGCGATGCCAAACACTGGCGCCGCTGCAGCTCCGCTGCCAAATGGGGATGTCCTCGGCTGGGCAGCTGCACCTTGTGTGGCCACCCCCACCGGAGCTATGCTGGCTGCAGGGTGTGCAGAGCCGTTTGCGGCTGGGGCGCTGCTGTCAGGGTTGGACGGGGCGTCAGTCGTAGCTCCGGCGGCAGCGCCATCTGCCGAGGCATCCACGGCCTTGCTGGGCTTCCCTGCTGGCGACAGCGGGCCGCCCGCGATCGTGGCTGCGACCGCTGAGGCCCCCGGCTGCCGAGTCGCGCGCCCCGCTGACGCTGGCGTCCCAAACAGCGGCACATCTGCAAGGTACCCACACGTAATCACTCCCGCAGACATGCATCAAGGGCGTTGCATTGACTGCCCTGCTGTGCATGACCGAACACGGTGCGATCCCAGCAGGTCCTCGGTCTGCACCTCTGCTGCTGGACCCGAAGGCTTTTGGTGGTGGTGCTGGGGCAGCGGCCGATGAGGAGGGTGTGGCGCCGCTACCCAAAGGGCCACCGTTCGTACCAGCGCGCGGCGTCAGGCCTCCGAACTGGCCGCCGGCGATGGTGGTCACCAGGAGCTGCGTGCCGCGACGGGTCCTGCTGCTGACGCCACTGCCGCCGTTCGCAGCGCTGTCGCCGCCAGCGGGCTGCGGGCTGCCGAAGCCACGCCATGCTACAGGGGTGGCCCCGCCGCCGCTGCTCGCCTGCATGGACGCTGGCGCCGAGGCGGGCGTGTCGGCGCTGCCCTGTAGCAGCCCTCTGCGTGCTCTGCCCTGAAGGCCTGGCGCGCCTGTGGGTGAGGTGGATGTGTTGTCTGGCTGTGTGCAATGAAGGGTGCACTACGCCCCTGCCAGCCCAGACTGTGGTTCAGGATTGTCAGGCCGCAGGCCTGTACGCAAAAGGACAAAGGTGCATCGCACCGCTGGGGGGGCTGGACGCTGGCAGGCGGGGGCGGCGGGCAGCGGACAAGTCGGGGCCGCCCGCGCCCAGGAACGACCACAGGCCGTGCTTTGCGCCGCACATGCGGCAGAAGATGACCGCCTGCCCCGCAGGCAGCCGACCCTGACAAGGAGGAAATAAGCCTTCTTCCTCCTTAAAGAAACACTACAGCAGGCGCAGGGGCACAGAACTGCAGAGCGCCGGTGTGCATCGAGGCACAGTGCAGAGTCTGCTATGCACAAGAATGGGTCCAAAGCACCTCGGATGATGCCTGCAGCGCTGGACGTGGTGAGCTGCCGGCCTCTGCAGGTGCCTCAGCGCCTCTGCTGTCGGCTGCGGACACGGCGCCAAAGGGCACCGGCACCGCGTGCCAGCCCAGCAGCGCCAGCAGCCGCTGCCGACGTGCGAACTCCTGGCTGCCAGCGGACGCCACGTCCTGCGATGCGCCCGCCGACCCGATGCCACTTGCATGCCCTGTCCTCCACCACATCAGCATGTCATCCCACAGAAGCCACGCAACAAAACTGCTGTAATGTATTGTATGCAGCGGAGCATACAGGGCGCCATGCCAGGGCGAAATGGGGCAGTACCTGACTGTCCTGGGGACGTGTCCCTTCCCTTCGGCTGGCTGGGTGGCTTTGAGGCGGCGCCCCCGCCGCCGACTCTGGGTGGTGGCGCGGCCGGGGCCTCGGGCTCGGGGTCCAGCGACTGCTGCGCGGAGGGCTCCGACCCCGCCGCCGCCCACGACTCCGCCCGCTGTGGGCCGTCAGCCAGCAGCGTGTCCAGCTGCGCCCTGCACACGGCCGCGGAGGGAGTTCCAGACTTGGCGCTGCTTGCCATCCAAGGTGACACATGGCAACTGCTGTCTCGGGACATATGAGCAGGGCGGTGACCATAGCAGGGATGTGGGTGCATGACACACACCCATGCGAGGCGGCGATGGCGGCCAGGGCTGCCGGGGCGATGGGTGGGAGGCGGTCCAGGGCCGCCAGCGCTTCACACCGTGCCGCAAACTCGGTGTGCACCTGGATACGATGTGGCAGCACACCGTCAACTGCTTGCCGAACAAACCCCCATTGAAGCATGACTGGGGTGCTGTAAGAGCAGAACAGGACCAGCAATATATAGGTGGCTCATGTCTGCAGTGAGACTACCCTGATTAGGCCAGTGCAGGAGAGTGTGGTCAGGCAAGCCGCACCGTCTCAGCGGGCAGCGCAGGGAAGGCCGCCAACTCCGGAGCGCAGACAGCGGTGCGCCAGGGGCAGTCGCCCGCATGCTGGGTCGCCAGCTGCTCCACGAATGTCTTTGTTGCCTGTGCGCAATGCAGAGGCTTCCTGCTCAATTGCAGCTTAATGCAGTTCGAAGGGCTGTTTGTCTGTGTGCAGAAGTATTCCCCAGGCAGAACAGCCTGTGGCAGCTAGACGTATCCAGCTGGGGGCTGATGCATGACTTGCCTTGTCTGTCTCCTCCCGCAACATGGTGACCGGCAGCGTCAAGGCCAGCTTCGCCTTGCAAAACTGCAATCATACGATGAGCAGTGTGTCGAGCACTGCATGAACGTGGTGACAACGTCAACAGAGCATGAAGGACGGCAAGCACGCGCGCCAGACAACGCTCCATACACAGTCTAATCGGTGTATCAGCTCAGCCAGAGCTCGCTAGGTCGCATGCGAGCATACAAGTTGAGCAACCTGCACCTCGCATGCTAGCAGGTCCTGGCCGGCGTTGACCCAGCCTCGGCGTGCGCACTCGATGGGACCCGCGGGCGCGGGCTTGCAGAACCAGGTGGCGGGCCGAAAGCTGCGCAGCCGCCGCACCAGGTCGGCCCGCTCCCAGGGGCGTGCCTTGGGCACCCCCTCGGCTGCAGCATCCTGCGTGCACACGGAAGGCAGATGCGCATGAGCACATCCCCAGGAACGCGGACAATGGAACCTGCGAAATGCAGGGATTCGCGCAACCTGTAGTCTTATCAGCCTGGTGTCTCCAGGTGTAATGACCCAAACCCACTATGATCATGTTTCATGCTGCATGGTGTTGCACCTGGAAGTCGGCCAACAGCGAGAGCAGCGCGGCGTCCGCTGAAGCGCCAGCAGGAGTGCTTCTACCGTTTGCAGTCTCGTCTGCTGCACCATTGCCTGCCCTTGGGCTATAGATCAGCCCGTCTAGCGCTTTCTTGGCGCGGGCCGCACGATCCATCATGCAGTGTGTTACAGGCGTCTCAGATCATACTGCCTAATCCAAGATGTTTGAAAACGAGCTCTCAAAAGTACATAAATACAGACCACGTTTTGGATGGGGCTGCTAAAAGTGACACGGCTGCTGCTTATCACAGGATCAATGCATGCACTTCACAATATCGGGCCTACTCTACCACATCGGAGTGACCAAGACGTGCCTATGCTGCGTCATATAAGCTTGTATAATGGTGAATATGTCAGGGCCAATTGCAGCCGCTGAACAGGGCGTGTCGTTCCCACCCGGGATCAGCGGGTACCAAAACCCTGACATCACGCAACATGGGACTCTCAGCGCACTGCATCAAACGCAGGCGGCCGTCTTGACACGGCCTCTTCGTTGCGTTCCGGGTGGCAGCCGTCCAGCGACACCGCCATCATGGTGAGCTCCGACCTGCGCCGGGCACGCTGTTGCCGCCGCTGTGGGGGTTGGGGGTTATGCAGGTCGCGGAGGTGGCGTGGAGCTGGGCAGTGTTTCGGGTGGCCAGCGAGCCCGAGGGCTGGCGCCCCGGCGTGCAGCAGCTGCGCAGCATGCGCGTGCATGTTTTGCTGGCCGGCGCCGGGCCGCAGCTGCCATGTGCACGCGTCCTTTTGGCCCATCGATGCCACTTTCGGCAGGGCCAGCAGCTGCACATGCTCCCCAGCTGCCGGGCCAATGCCCAGCTCGACTGTTGCAGAGCCGTTTCACCCTCGTGTGCAGCGGGTGTATGCCCATGCGGCATGCTGGGGAGACATTTCCAGTGTTTGGGTCAGCAGGGTTTCTGCCTGATTGCAATGCAGCAACGATGCATAAGTGTGCAGCTAGATGGCCGTTCCTCGTGCAAGCTTTGGCTCAGACAGCCGCTGTACGCAGCACGTTCCGTTCTTGTGTGCTCCTTGGCTCTGCGTCGGCGCACGTGTGCTGCCGCCGTCAAGTATCTTGGCCTGCAGCGTGACTTCTTTCCAAGCAGGCCACGACATCTGACGACTCGGTGTTCGCGTTCTCGCAGGTGCTGTCGCAGGATATCGACCTGCTGCATCCGCCAGTGGAGCTGGAGAAGCAGAAGAACAAGCGGAAGCGGCTTGTACAGTCGCCCAACTCATTCTTCATGGATGTGAAGTGCCAGGGCTGCTTCCAGATGTGAGTGTGCGGCTGCTGCAACAGGGCTTCGCTGCAAGCTTAAGTCATCGAACAATGCACTTTCTGATGGTGGTAACATGTACACCCTTCATGCAGTTGGATGTCCACAGGGCTGCTGCATATGTATTGACCAACTTGGTTTCTGCATTGCAGCACGACAGTCTTCAGCCACAGCCAGACAGTGGTCGTGTGCAGCAGCTGCTCAGCAGTGCTGTGCACACCAACGGGGGGGAAGGCGCGCCTCACAGAGGGTGAGCATGGCCGCCTCGAATGCGTGTGTATCACAGCATGTTCCGACACCTGCTAGCACCGTGCATGCAGGCCTCTGGCCTTTGTATCAGCATGCAAATGATGTTTTGAATATGTTGTGTGTGTGCAGGCTGCTCTTTCCGCAAGAAGGGTGACACCCCGCTGGTGGTGTAGAGTGGTGGAGGCGATGTCATGATGGGGGCGGACTGGTGCTTCTGCTTTGTGCTTGTTCGTGCCTTGTGTGACATGTGATGCATTCTGTTTCGACATGAGTGTCGATTTGTAATCGTATCAAGAACAGCCATCAAAAATGGGCGTGAGGCTCATGCTACTACACTCTTCGGCTCCCATTATAGGCTCTTCCCAACCTTGGCCTGTACTTGTCAAACCTGACGTGAATGGGTGCATATCAGGCACCCAGACTCTAGCCCTCTCATGACGACAGCATGTGCAAGACTTGCTGTAGTGTGCATCCTCTGCCCCAATGCTTCCTACAATCTGGCGGCAGCCTCCGCCGCAGCTGCTCGCAACCGCTCAGGCTTGCGGTGTATAAAGCGTGAGCCGCGCTCTGTAAGTGTCGCCACTGCATCCCGTGACAGCAGCAGGTAGTCGCGCTGCAGGATCGAGTACACATTGGCACCCACCGCTGGCAGCACGTCCACCCACGGCAGATTGCCTGATGCTTGCCGTAGGTTGGCCCTGCAGCCCACGATGATTGAACGTGGCGTCAAGGGTTTTTCAGACCAACTTTGTGTGACGTCCTTGTGACTAACTCGCCCTCGTCTCGTCTTGCACTGTGACTGCGAGAAGTGCAAGGACCCTTGACAAACGGAGCAGAAACTTTGAGTGCTGCTGCAACACGCACCCGCCATCTGCACCGTCCTTGGCTGTGTCAATCATGAGCACCGAGCGCCGCGGTGCATCTGCCAGCAAAGCCTCCAGCGCACTGTCCATGAACCTCTGCAGGACACCTCACGTTCAAAGCCTATACATGAACTGCGTCGGGAAGTGCAACAGCTGCATGGCAAACATCAGCAGGAAGCGGAGGTGGCAAGCAGGCAGAGCGCCACCAGCAGCTGCATGTGGTCCACGTGCTCCCAGGCAGGGAGCTCACGGTTTTCGCCTCAGGCACGGCAAGGGTGTCCAGCACGATGAGGCGGCCCTCGTGCGCCTTGGCGGATAGCGCGCAGCGCAGGCCCGCCTGCCGCACCTGTATGCACCCATACAGCCCAGTTTCAAGTGCTCTAAGGCACTGCATTGCTGCTGCCTCCTCATTACGGTCCTGGCTGGCAGCCAGGCCGTCTTGGACCGTGCTTGTACCGCTGAGGAAAGACGAAAAGTTTACGAGCATTGCAGCTGTGACGAGCAGACGGTGCAGACAGGGGTCACCGTTGCACCTTGCGTTGCAGGTCATGCTCATGGGAGCGCGGCACAGGGCCGTGCGCCTTGCCACCGCCCCGCCACTGCAGCAAGTGGTGCAAGAGTCAGCAGCCCTACATGGGCTCTGGCTCAAATCAGCTCGGGACCGTGCCCAACTGTGTATATTGTGATCACATGGTAGCCGATGCTCCATGAGACGGTGACAACAGCTGGCCCAGCGTGTGCATGTGGATCAAGCAATGGAAATCCAGACTTGACAACCATAAGCGCACCTGTGGGGCGCGGATGGTGCCGGCACGGGCGCGTCCTGTTCCCTTCTGGTTCCAGGGCTTGCGGCCGCCACCCCTGACCTCCCGGCGCGTCTTCGCCTTGTGCGTGCCCTGTTCAGCGACACAAATAGCCTCGGATGGTTTGGCCAGGACATCAGCTACTACGATGCACACAGTCGTCACAGCTGGTAAAGACCTGCAGAGCTGTCCTTATGTCAGGCACGCTGCCACAAAGCACACAGGTGCTGATGCGCACCAACCAGTTTGGTGCTGCAAGGGCGTCACCTGCTGCCGCTTGGCCAGCTGCCAGCGCACCACCCGGTGCAGGATGTCCCGCCGCACGTCCACATCAAACACGGGGCCCGGCAGCATGGTGTGCCCCACCACGTCGCCCGCCCAGTTGCGCAGCGGCACCTTTGCGTCATGCAGCAGGCCTGCAGTGGCCGGATGCTACATATTGCAGACGATATCCATCACCAGTGTGAAGGCTAGTCACCGGCCGGTCGTCATCTGGACCATGGTTGGCTGGCGATTGCTGCACACAGCGTGAAGCTATCAGATACCTGTCTTTTTGCTCCTGGACGGGCTTCTGCTGCTGCCTGCAATGATGCCATCGATGCTGCCAGTCAGCTCTGCAGCATCGCGTGGCAGCCGTTGGGCTGGTGTTATGGCTGACTGTGCCTCTGGTGGTGTCCCATCTGCTGCTACTGCCGCCGCTGCTGCTTGTGACGCGTACAAGCGACACTGGTCCAGCGCTGATGGAGTTGTTGCCGAACTATGCATTGCAATGCCTGACGGTCGCAGGCATGACAACAGGGATGGCAGTGGGATCGGGGATGGCAGGTCGCCCGATTGCCGCAGCTCGGCCTGTGAAGATGCAAAAGCATCGTCACCAGTTGATGGCGATCGACTCTCAGAGACGACAGCATCTGCATGCGGCCTGGTCTGTGCAGCATGGGCATGTCCAGGGGCACACCTGCGCAGCTGCTGCCACCTGGCCAAGCAGACGGCGATAGGTACCCCGCATAGCTTTTGCTGCCGTCAGCATGCTGTTTTCGATCACTCTGGCGCCATCATGAATGCGATGCTGCAGTCGTCAGCCTCTCAATTCCGTGGTGTTGCTTGTCACAACAGCGGCGTTGCCTATCACTGCAGACCGGCTCAAACAGCATGAATAGATCATAAGATCAAAGCGGGTCAGCGGACTGAGGAGCAGCAGCCTGGTGCATGGGTGCAAGTCAGCAAGCCAAGTGCAGGCTTCAGGGTTTAGCCGCCCTCAAGTCCGCAGCAGTCGCCCGCTTACTGCCTCTTTCTGTTGGCGACGTCGTGCGACAGCAACCAGCACCGCTGCAACCATGGGTGAGCTCCGGCCCTCCTTCGCCCGCACCGTGGTCCTGCAGCCTGTGCTGCACTCAGCAGTGCACATCCCACCATCCCACATGCTGTCCGGTCGTGGGGCCCTCTGCGTGGCCTTAACTATGTGGCACGGGCAACAGAACCTGGCAGGAGCCAGCCAGATGTTTTGCATCTCGCGTGGCGTGCACAGCACGACTATACAATGCGACGTGCAGCAGACAAGCAGATGGCTTCAGGAGTAGCCTTTGAGCCCAGCGTTGTGCTGCCACGTTTTAGAGGACGTCATGAGCAGCAGCCGCAGGCCACAACGCGGCGGGGGGCCCAGGCAGCTGGAGCCGGGTGGGAGAGATGCATCGGATTTCTGCGCCACTGCTGATGGCTTTGCCTGTCGTTGCCCGCTGCAACCATGGGCAAGGTGCACGGGTCGTTGGCTCGTGCCGGCAAGGTGCGCTCGCAGACGCCCAAGGTGGCCAAGGCAGAGAAGAAGAAGGTGCCCAAGGGTCGCGCCTTCCAGCGGCTCAAGTACAACCGGCGGTTTGTCAATGTTGGTGAGCTCTTGGCTTGCTTGTCAGCTGTGTTCGCGGACAGCTGCAAGGCTCATCAATCATACTACTCTGCAGCTGGGGCCTCAGCTCTGCGCCGTCTTGCATCACATCCGCTTTGCAACAGGCTGGTGTGTGCTCCAACCTTGTGCCTAAGGGGTGGCAAGCAGCCGAGGACTGGCACGGCATGGCACTCAGTGACGCGTGTATCTGACCATTGCTACTATACCTCTGCAGTCGTGGGCTTCGGCAAGAAGAAGGGCCCCAACAGCAACCCGACATCATAGGCAGTTCATGGGTTGTGCATGAAGGTACAACAGGCCGGCTTACGCATCATATCAACCATGGAGTCTTGACGTGGCAGTTCGCAGCAGTTGCAGCTTGATTCACATGCTGTTACACACAGGGTCTGGTTCTGCAGGGCCTCAGTCAGCAGCTGTTTCGTGCTTTGTGCAGGGGTTTTTTGGGGGACCCGGCAGCGTTGGGGCGGCATAAGGCGGTGCCATAGCAATCATGCAGCCATGTACGCAGCATCAGCTTGACAACTGCTCATGTGCAGCTCCAGTTGCTGGCGACCACACTGTACATCGTGCTGGTGCTTTGCTGTGTGTCCTTGACGCATAGCGCTAGCTGTAATCACCGTACAGCCTACATCAGCTGAGGAACGTGCCTTTACCCTACAGCATGTCAGCTGGTTGCACATAGTGCAGCTGCACGCGTGCTGCAACCAGCTCGGGTCCACCCCGTGTTCACCCCGTGTTGGTGTTACACTGGGTGGTATGCTCGCTCACGTCATCGCCCCTTCCAGACTGTTCGTGACGACTACTTGGAGACCGTCCCCAAGCAGCCCAAGCAAGCTCCTGAGTCTTGACTGTGGCAGTGGCAACCTATCAACAGCGTACCGCTTTCGTCTGTGGCAGACCGTCTGCACGCTCGTGTGAGCTCCGCAGCCCAGCCTTCGACCACACCATCGCCTCCCTCTTTACAAGCGGACCGATCGGAGCCGCCGATATGTCGGTGAACCGCAAGCTACTGACTGTGCTGACCAAACCTGCAGTGTGCTATAATGAAGCTTACTGATCACGCCAGAGTGTTGAAGGGCTGCACCTCGCTAGCGCCGTCATCCGTGGTTTGCCAACAGATGCACTCCTGCATTCGCAGCGACACGTCGAACCCCTAGTTCTGCCATGTCCCTGAGCCGGCTTGAGTTTTCAGGCCTAACACATACCTGCAGGGCGACGAGGCAGCACCGAGCGTCGCAGAGAAGCTGGAGGAGTTGAAAGGTGAGTTGGCCGCAGGCAGTGGGCGTGCGTATGCCTTTGCAGCTGCTGGTGGTATGAGTGCCACCAGTGCAAACGCCTTCGTGGATGTCTTGCACGTGGCCTGACACGGAAACGGGCCGCTCAACCGCCTGCTGTCATCAGCTGCGCATCGCATGTTCTGCTTCTGCATACTACCATCATGCTCGTGCGGGTCACCCAGTCAACACTCCGTGCTGTCTGCAGTGGGCGACACAGAGCTCAACTTGGGCGACAAGAAGAAAAAGAAGAAGAAGAAGGTCGTGCTTGAGGATGCGGTAAGCATTGCGGGACTACAGTATTGCCCAGATGTGACACTGTCCAGGCTGTCCTTCAGCATATCAGGAGATCCACTATCCTGCGACGCTGGTCCAAGGCAGACCAGTCTCCATGCCTAATTATCTAAGCCATGCACATGCAGGACGCGATGCTGGGTGAGGATGGCGCAGCTCCGGCAGACGATGCAGAGCCAGCGGGCGACCTTGACCTTGGCCTCACGAAGAAGAAAAAGAAGAAGAAGCCCAAGGTGATCATCTTCGTCAGATCACCTGTGGAGCGGGACCCCAGACACCAGCTACGGCTGCGCAGGGCCCTTTGCATAGCCTGCCGCTGCTGCACGGCTGTGCGCTCACAGCCAGGCCGGCTAGGCAGCCCCAGTCCGTGAACCGGCCGCAGCGTGACCACTGGGGCTTGTGGAGGCCCAAGGCGTGCAACGTGATGGTTGCCATCTGTGCAGACGTTGTCGCCTCGCTGACGTAGCTGCTCTCTGCCTGTACAGCGTGACGATGCGGAGTTTGGGGAGGCGCTGGATGAGGAGGGCGAGGCGCGGGAGGGGGACAAGGAGGCCGGCGGCGGCGGCGGCTCCGGGCTGCCCTGGGACGGCGACGACAAGCGGGATTACAAATACGAGGAGCTGCTGGGTGCGTGATGTCTTTGAAACGGAACGACGCTGCAGGTGTCAGCCTCTTGTGCTGCTGCCTGTTGCAACTTCCGCACCAGCTTCAGCACCGTGCATGTGCTTCTCACACGAGGAGCTTAAAGTTTTCTAGATGACAGATTGGTGTGGCGATGATGAGAAACGTACCATCAAATGCTGATGCGGGTGTAACTAGCCCGCAAACGTGTTGATCTAAATCTTTGTTTTAATTCCTGAGCCGCATCGCATCTGACGGAAACATGCACGCTGAATGGAGGCGGGCTGCTGGCTTGCTTGTGTGTTCTTCAGCCTAGGCTCTTTTCACCTGCAGACCGTGTGTTCGGCATCCTCAGGCAGCAGAACCCCAGCCTGACGGGGCGTGCCAGTCGCACACTCCTCAAGCCGCCGCAGGTGAGCCAGTGCCACATCTGTCATGTGCACTTGCTGATGTGAAAGGATCATTGTCGCCACATGCTGCGCTTCAGCTAGCAACAAGGCATGAGTCAGACGCAGCATGCAGGGCTGCCCAACCTTGAGCTGCAGATCCTGTAGCAGCTGATCATGCCACTGTCCCTTGTAGGTGGCTCGTGAAGGCACGAAAAAGACGGTGTTCACTAACTTCCCGGAGCTGTGCCGCGCGATGAACCGCAGCCAGGAGCACTGCATGGCCTTCCTGCTTGCGGTGAGTCAATAGAAGCTTGCTTCACATATGCTGTCTAGCTGCCGTTGGAATGGCGAAACAGGCCAAACTGCATGTGTAGCTTAACCCTGTGTTTACAGTATCTGCAGTTTGCCCTCAGTTGCCTTTGCGTCACAGATGTTGCATATGCGCACCGCAGGAGCTGGGCACGAGCGGCAACCTGGACGGGCAGCAGCGGCTGATCGTCAAGGGCCGCTTCCTGCCCAAGGGCTTTGAGAACGTCATCCGGCGGTACATGAACGAGTATGTGCTGTGCGCCAGCTGCAAATCGCCAGACACGCTGTTGGATCGCGATGCAGGTGAGAACTCCCTGCACCACACACGTGTCCGCCACGCAGCTCATGTATCGCTGTTGGTGACTCAAAACGCAGGTTGCCACGGCCTCAGCTCATGTACAGGCTGTGCTTTCTGCAGGCACGCGTATCATGTTTCTGCGGTGCCAGCAGTGCGGCGCATCGCGGACAGTGGCAGCCATCAAGGTCAGTGGATGCCTACATCAATTTCAGCTGTACTGCTTGCGGCCAACCAGCGGATTCTGCAGCAATTCCATGCTTACTACATCTTTGCATGCAACACCCTGCATGTGTCCTGTGCTGCAGGCCGGTTTCGTGGCCAGAACAACACGGAGGCCAAAGGCCTAAGCTGCAGGCAGGAGCGCCGAGCGTGTTGCCCTATGGATGTTGGGGGGGAAAGCTTTCTGTAGTGCTTGGAACGCTGTAGCCGTCAGCATGGTTGAACAGAGGGTGGTCAAAGCTAAGTCGACTGAAGCATGCCCTGTAATGCCATGGAGCTAGGCAGGAAGTCGAAGAGGTCAGCTTCCGGGCTGCTTGCCCGCTGCCCGTATACATTGCGTAATGATCCAACCACCTGTGCATTCGTGCTTTCGAAGCTGTTGGTCACTCCACCGGCGCGCAGACACCAGACGCGTGGCTACAAGCACCAGAGGAGATCATACATAGGCGTATCTTGCGCTTGTGATCGTCAGTCAGAGGAAAGGGGCAGTTTAGGAAAGTGTTGACAGCCTGCATCCTGCGATAGCGTTTGACCTCGCAGCAGCGCTTACACCGCCCGAGCACTGCCGCCGGCGCTGCTGATATGGTTTAGACTCTTGATCCAGGACTTGTAGCGGTGCATGCTCGCCGCGCAGCACGCAGCGGCCAGCGTTAGCGCGAAAACCGACTCCAAGTGGCAGGCGTCTCGCGGCCCGCTCAGCGGCAACTAGGCCCCCAGCCCAGGCCGAGTTCTGCCGCTTAATCGCTTTGACAGCAGCTGCTATTTGCCAGGCGCCGCGATGTGCACGGCGACGCTGCAGCTGGGCGAGCATGGCAGCGAGTCCTACTTCTCCAGCGCGGCCAGCACGACGAGCATGGACCCCGGCTCCGAGGCAGATTACGAAAAGGAGAAGGCGCACTTTTATCAGAACGACCCGTCGGCGCCCATGCAGGTGCGGGCAGGCTATCGCAGTACAGCCTGGGCAGCGGGTAGTCAGGCATGGCATGTCGCTTTTCGAACGATCCCACCCAATGGTCACCAGGCTGTTGCAAGCAACGTCACAAGCAACTTCTCAAGACCATCTTGACCCGTCCTGCAGCGGGTGCGGCCGGGCCTGTGGATCGGGGATCAGCGGGCTGAGAGTGCCCCCTTCGCAGTGCTGCAGAGCTCCTGCATCAGCCACGTCCTGCAGGTGCGTTGCGACTTGGAACACCGTTAACAAGCATTCTCATAGCATGTCGAGTCCGCAGCCGGAGCTTGGCAGGCCCAGGCGCTGCAAACTGCGTTCAAATGCCATGCCGCAGCTGCTAGGTGCACTTTTGTCCTCACTGATCAGACGGCTTTGTCTGCTACCCTGCAGGTCGGCACACGGCAAAGAAAATACCCGCAGTGCATGATCTACAAAAGCATCGCGGTGCAGGACGGTCTGCGAGACGACCTGCTGTCTCAGGCGGTGTCGCCCAAAGTGCTGAGCTTCATCAACGCTGGCTGCGAAGCAGGTGTGGTGCATTCGTGTTGCTGGAACCCAGCTCAGTTGTGAGAACTATACGAGTTTGGTGCACAAACAATCTGGATGCAAAGGCTTAGCTGGTTTGAGGGCTGTTGGCGTATGTCTCACCTGTACTCGTGGCTGACCACTCAATCTTTGCTTGCCTCTGCAGGCGGCGTGCTGATTCACTGCAGCGAGGGCCGGTCACCGGCAGCCGCAGTGGTGATGGCGTTCCTGATGTGGAAGGAGGACATCAGCTGGCTGCAGGCCTTTGACGCCGTCAACAATGTGCGCCTGTTCATAAGCCACTCGCTGTGGATAGGCCAGGGCGGTGCTGCCTGGACTGGCCGCCAGCTATATCCTCCTCGTGTCCGTCTCAATACTGGGCGCAAGACAGCACCTGCAGGGCCATCGATGCATGCCGCGTGCATCTGCCGCTGCGTATCCTATGTAGCACGCACTGTTTACCGCAGGCGTGCGTCTTGCAGCTCAACGGTAACAATTTTCGGTGGTCTGATTGTCCTTCCCCCTGGCCTCAGGTGCGGCGGGTGTGCCCCAACGCGGCGTTCGTGCTGCAGCTGATGCGCTGGCAGCGCATCGGCTGCCGGTCGGAGGCGTGGCGGTGGTCCGCGCCCACCATCTCCCACGTCAAGGTGCCGTCCGTTGTGCTTTTGCCCGCAACCTGACACTCGCTATCGGCCTGCACCCCCAGCTTGTGACCAGTCTGCAGGCGCCTGCCCAGGTGCAGGGACCGTATCGCACCACTGCTGACCACCGTTGGCCATTCCATGTCTGACCACTACAACAAAGAGCAGGCGCCCTGATCAAGAGCGTCGCAGGGCGAACCTTCCGTCAGGCTGTCAACATACATGTTGTGTGTGTCCCTTGTCACAATACCTCAGTCAGTGATCGACTGGGGCCTGCTGTCCGTACAGGTGGGGACTGCGGGGTCGCATGCCAAGCGGGTGCTGCGCCTGACAGCTCGCGGCGGCCGTACAACCGACAAGCACCTCATGCTGGTGCGCATACTCTGTAACCATTCAATGCGATCCGAACATCCCTGTAGCGCAACCAGCCGGAGTCCGGCTGCTGGACTGATCAACACGAGCATGCTGTCTTGCAGCGCTGGTGCTATGTATGCTCTCAAGTTGCTGTGCTTTATGACTATGATGTCTGCACGTGAGTCGCAATTGATGTCGACCGTGCCTGCTGACTGCAGGACACCTTTTCGGTGGTGGAGTCGCCGTATGTGGTGCGGTCTGGCGACGGCATCTGGCTGCGCCGCGGCGCCTTCCCCCGCGTGGCCTGAGCAGCCACCCTGCCGGCCACGCAGCCCCAAGCAGCGAGTAGGCGCACGCGGGCAGCGCCGGCGCAGAGGCAGCTGCCTGCAGCCAGCTCAATGAGCATAACACATGCTTATGGTGCTGCGGCCGGGGAGAGACATAGTCAAGGTGTGGCAACCTTTGGGCCGAAGCAAGCTCGGCACGTCCCAGGAGGCCCCTTAGGCTGGGAGTGGGGTCGCCAGCGTGCGGTGGTGACAGCCGGAAGGAACACGCCCGAAAAGCACTTGACCTGCTGTGCCAGTACTAAGCAGGCAAATGATGCTCAACATATCTGAGAGGAAGCATGGATGTGAGGATGCGTTGATGACGATTGTGCACAGAGCAGCACGTGTCAGCTGGACGTGCATGCAAGCTGCTCGCTCCTTGCATGTGGCTGCTGTGCAGCCGATGCTGTGGCCTGAAGTTGTACGGTGTGTGATGGTTGGTCTGCTGCTGTCACCACATGCCACCCCAGTATGTGCTTGACGCCGGTTTTGCGCCGTTTTGTTGCCAGCCCAGGGTTTCTAGAGGTGGTAATGACAGCTTGACACATCAGGTCCAGGTTTCTCTGCAATTACCGTATTCTAGGTTGCTTCATTTGACAGAACCGTAATGTCCTGCAACCAGCATCTCAGCAAAGTCTTCGCATCAGTTCAGTGGGCCACCAAAGGGTCCTGTCCTGCACCACAGGAACATCCAGAGGGGCGCTCACACTGCAGCCAGGCCACCTGTCACCACTACATTGGAGCTGCGCACTTCCTTGACTGGGACTCCGCCATACGGCATGATGATCTGCGATGCAGGCAACCAATTCATATGTACTGTGCTGATTTTAGCCTTGCAGCGGCGACGGAGTCTCTGAGGCAGCGGATAAGCACGAGGTCATGCCCAGCAGACATCAGCACCAGTTGAAGTCACTCACTTTCTGCGGGGTGCTGGTGGCTGTATTTGACGCTGATGCGAGGTATACAGGGATGACGCGCAGCTCCGGCGGCTTGGCTTTGCTCTGTAACGAAAAACGCCGTTGTGTCTTGTCGTTACTTTGCAGCTGCACCCGTGCCCAGACGATCTGAACGGCTGAAAGGTACAAGGCCGTGTGAAGTCGATTTCAAAGAGCACTCCATCTTTGACACCTGCTGCTCCAGGGTGGCTGCCTCAAACACATGGCGGTAGTGACTCGGCTGCAACGGCAGGAAGTTTTCTGCGAAGACATTGTAGCCCTATGCAGGGAAGGAACAGACGTCTGATCCTGCTGTGCAAAGTGTGTTGCAACAGCTCCGGCATTGTCTCGTTAATTCTGTTCAAGACTCCATGACATTGCAGGATTTTGCCATCGGTCATCACTTCTGCGCCATACACTGTCAGGCAGAGATGCAGCACCATCCTATTATGCACAGGACCGCACCCGGTGGCGCGTTGAAAGCCCCATGTCGCTGATGAGCTGCTCGATGTAGTCGGTCATGTGCAGCTGCAGGGCAGTGTAATTTGGCAGTGTCACACAATGTAAACACAAAGGGGTGGCGCTGGGCACTTTATAAGGCGGGGATATCAGGTCACGTCATGGATGGCTGTGAGATTGAGAATCGTTTAAAGTGGGCATAATGTGCAGCTGCGATAGTGGCAGCGGCGCAGGTCTGGCAGAGCATGCATAGTCAGACAGCCAAGATGCCCGGGCCCACGTCAACCCACATGTTGTGGGACACATCCACACACACGCCGATGCCGGGCGGCTGTGTGGTTGCCGGGGACAGCCCAAGAACCCTTTGTGTAGTGTCCAGAGGCGTCCCGCACCATGAGGTTGGCGGCGCGGTTGTTGCCGAGGGGCGCGAAGGCGCGCTTCCATGCCCGGAACGCCGCCACATCCGCCTCCTGGGCGTCCACCCCCGGCAGCAGCATCTTGCCCTGCAGCGCACGAGCGTACGTCGGTGCAATGACGTCGGATCGCGCTGCAGGAGAGGCAGGGCCCAGCGTGATGGCAAAGTGGCCGTGTCATCGTCACTCAAAGGCAGCTGTGGCCATCTGGCCATGAATGTAGCTGTCGAACAGCTGGCGTTGCATCTTAGCAGACAGTGCTGCCATGGCATGGTGCGCTTCATCCCGGCATCCGCAACAGCCGCCCGCACTGCACCGTCGCCAGCAGCACGCACCACCATCGCGCGTGCGAGCCACTCGGACTGGCAGCCGCTGACGACCCAGTCGCTGAACGTGACGATGTTCGAGCCGACAAACGCCAGCCCCTGCAGTACGAATCAGGCCTGCCTTGTGACACATGTCGTTCCACATGTGATACGGCTACATGTCTGGCATGGGGTGGCACTGTGACCTCTGGGCTCTGCTGAGCAGACAGCGCGCTTACGGGCACGCGCGGCGGCAGCACGCAGCGGAACAGCCACAGGCCGTCCTCCTCGACCCCCAGCGCCGCCCGCTCCTGTGAATGACAGGCTGTGTGAAGTCAGGTCGGGAGATGTGCTACAGCGTGACTTGCAGGAACAGAGGACCGCAGAAGTGCACTATGCCACCATGTCCGTTGTTGTGGTCTGGATGGAAGCTGCGTGATTGCAGCCATGCTGTAGGACCTGCCACACCTTTGCAGGCAGGTAGTCGTAGGTCCGCTCGTAGCCGGTTGCCGCCACAACAACATCGAAGGGTCCGACCTCAGTGCCGTCTTTGGTGACGACGCCGTCGGCGGTGAAGCGATCGACATCGCCTGGCATGAAGGAGGCGAAACACGATGAGACTGGTAATGTGGAACATGGATCAGCCATGCCAATGTTGTATCACGGTTGGGCTCGCCTTCTGCGCCAGGGTCCGTGTGCTGTTGGCACAACTGCCAGTACATTGTGAATGAGCGATCGGGATGCTGCCGCACCGATGATGGGCTGGATGCGGCCCCGGTTGGCCATGTCGTAGAACCGCGGGCTGCCGGCGAGGCCGCCCACATACTGGTCCGCCAGCGGCTCCTGCTCTGGCGTCGGCAGCAGCGGGCCCGCCATGCTGCGCACGGCGAAGAGACAGCGTTGCACCATGATGCATGTGCACAACGCCATCAGACATCATCCTACACCAACCCATGTGATGCATGGACTGAGGCGGTCACCAGCGCGGGCGAGCCTCACCCAAGTGTGACCTTGCAGGCAAATGCAGCAATTGTCCACCAGGTGCGCCATGCAAAGTTTTTGACTGCCTCAAAGCCCCATGGCAGCGCAGCCTGCAGTGCGGATGAGATATCCCAGGTGCTGATCACATCTAGTGAAGGTGGGCAAATTCAGTATCCAAGTCCTGGGCATGGTTCTCTCAAGCTTGTGTCAGTTGGACATCGAGCTTTACCGTGCTGTAGAACTTGGGCAGCAGGAAGGCAGCCAGCCGAGTGTGGCTGATATAGATGAATGGCAGCACTCCCAAGATGTTTTCTGGCACTGCCCAATGCGCCTGTTGCATCAGAAGCGTGTGCAGATGCAGCAGTTTGGTTTCAATTAAAGCAGATGTGTAGTCTGCACTCCAGCAGATGGGGTGCCAAGTTGCACATCATGCCGAAACACGTTCGCATATGATGCATGCAGTGCCTGCACAGCTGCACAGGAAGCAAAGGGATTGTACCCGGCGTAGGATGTTGACGACCTTGCTAGCCCCAGCATCCACCGCTGCCATGCCCATGTCCTGCCTGCAGCACGATGGCAGCTGCCACAGTCAAGCCAGGGAGCCGCAGCAGTCGGCTAGGTGCATGCTGGGACTCAAACCACCCACACACGCACATCGTGCAGTGGTGCTGGCTGGCGTGTGAGTGCGCTACAGACCATGCGGCTGCTACCCATGGCAAGGAGTGAGTGGAAAAAGCCGCACGAGGTCTTGCCGCCGCCGAGCACCAGCACCCGCTGGCCCTTGAGCAGGGACCTGTCGTACAGCATGCGGCCCGGGATGATTCTGCCTCGGAAGCAGTCCATGTCCTGTTCGCGGATTGGAGCCTGGCATCTTGATGACAAGGTGTACGCACGCGTCCCATCTGCAACATGTGGTGCTGAGACAGTGCCGTCTTCCCTTGTCACAGAGGAACAGTTCGTGCAGTTTGCAGCACGTCAGGGACGGACTGGCATCCAGCAGTCGTCAGGGGCACAGGAGCCTCGCCTTGTATGAGCGCGGCAGCGAGGGGCGGCTGAAGTTGCCCGTGCTCATGATGACGAAGTCGGCTTCATAGGTGATGCGCTCCTCCGTGCCGGCGCAGCCGCTGGTATCTGCGCAGATGGCCCGCCACCCTGTAGCATCATTGCCATCAGAGCGTGTGAAGAGCTGAAGACCTGCATTCTTCGTTCCACCTGACATGCACAGTCTGCAGGTAGCTCTACTGGCGGGGACTGGGGATGGGTTTGGTGCAGTCATGACCATGAAGCCACCACTGCTTGAAAAACGGCAGATGATCCCAACCTGCATCGCCTGTGCTGCGGCGCTCCAGCCGCTCGAGCCGTGTGTTGCAACGGAGATGTCTCCGCAGGTCAAAGTGCTCTGCCAGCGCCCTCAAGTACTCGCCTAACGCTGCAGGCATGCCACACCATTGTCATTCCTGTAGTTATGCTTGATGACATGGCGTATATAACGCACCAACCACACGAAACCAGTGAGGCACGCGTCAGATACCTCTAATCAATAGAGGCGACGTCAGTGACTGCTCAAACCTGCACGTCCACATGTCCAACCACCCGATCCTACCTTTGCCACTCGGGTACTCATATGCGCCAAAGCGCCGCTTTCCATTGGGCATGTCAAACTCGGGATGCGCCATCATGAACCAGGGACCTGTAATTGACCAAATGTGGTATGTAAGAGCCGCCCCGTTGTATGCTTCACAGCATCCTCCGCATTTTTTCCGGCGGCGGGACATCACAGGAGGCTGCATGCTGTGTGGCAGGCGGGCTGCTGCATGCGTTTCGCCTTGCGCAAGTTTTCAACATATTTCAGGTGACATGATGTCATACTGAGCGGTTGGAAGCCTGTGTGCACATCATCTTCCACCTTGTGCCCGCAGCCCCTCGTAGCCCGAGTTCCACACGCCTCCGACGTCCGCCTGCGCCTCTATGATATCGAACGCAATGCCCTGCTTCTGTAGGGCGCGAGCTGCGCTCAGGCCGGCGACACCCGCGCCAACGATGAGCACACGCTGGATCGGAGGTTTCACACATGGCACCGTGTCGGGTGCATCCACGACGCCGTTATGCATGGCGCCAGCAGTGCGCACACAAACGCACTTCACATGAGCAGTTCAGTGACTGATCTGCTGTCGATGAAATCTACGCACTGTCAACAATTGCACAGGCTGCATTGGTGTTACACACACGATCTGGCGACACGTGATGTCCTTGGACGGATCCTGGGGCATCCGAGTAAAATTCCCTCGTGGAAAATAGGCACTACGTTTTATTTGACTACTGCTGCGATACATGCATCGTTTGCCAGATTGCCTGGCAGCAGCGTGCGTATTTCACAGCCGAGCGGGGACCACTGTGCGCCTTGTGCATGCGGCCACTGTTGCTGGTAGCAGCATATGGTGGCAGAACAGGAGCAGTCGGTGGCAGTCCACTGCACCTGCTGTGCGTGCATTATTTAACGGAAAGACAGCTGGCTTGCGCAACATCAACGCTGCCACGCAGCATGTGTCAGGTGACTGCCAGCTCGGCACCACTCACAAAATGATCGATGTGCCAGGCCGCGCAGTTGGCGGCACACCTTCAACTCAGTGGCCACCCCACAGCGGATTGCTCGACACGCCGCTGGGTGGCGGCGCCTGCATAGGCCAGATGAGCATAGCTGTCACACAATGAAACATGTAAAAGGCGTGGCATCAACACGCCAGTCGGCTGTAGACCTCGAACTGCATCAGGCTCAGAGTCGAGATGCATCGCAGAAAGTCGGAGATGGCTTAGCAGCTTATGCACCTGGCCATAGGAGTTGTGCTGTGGTGGCGGCGCCGGGGGAGCGCCGTAGGTGTTGCCATACTGCGGCTGGGGCGGCTGCGGCTGTGAGTCATATGGGCTGCCGCCGGTGCTGTAGGCAGGGTAGTGCGGCTGCTGGCCCTGCAGAGGCATTGGCAGGAAACACCTCAGCTGTGCGCCCTCTGGCAGCTGAGGTGTCCACCCGCTGTCGAGCTGAAGTGCCTGTTTTGTCTGGTGTAACGGCGTGCGTGTGAGGGGCCGTCCAGCCACCAACATGTTGCAAGAGTGCTTTGGTCCCTGAAGATCCCATATCAGCCTGTGGCCGGCCTGATGTTCACATGCCAACTGGCGGTGTCCCAAGGCCCAAACTCTGAGCCTTGACACCTACGCACCGGTGCGCCGCCATAGCCGTACTGCTGCTGCGGCGGCGGCGGGTGGCTGCCGTACGCTGACGAGCCTCCACCATACTGTGGCTGCTGCAAGCATGAGCGATGCGTCACTTGCTCGCTATGCCCAGCATTGGGCAGTGCTGCAATGCATGAGCGCTGTCAAGGTGCATGTCATTCGAGGTCACCCCCCAGCTCGCAAATGTAGGTGATAGGCAGCAACCTGCTGTGGGGGCGGCGGCTGGAAGGCGGACAGCGGCTGGTCCTGTGCGCTGTAGTGGGGTGCAGGGGGCGGCGGGTGTTGCGGGGCCGAGCTCTGCAACCACCCGCACAGCACATGGTCCAGCCACATATGGTTCCGCAAGGGGCGTCCCTGTGCTCCATGCACGCCCACTATGCCAGCACATATCGCAAGCTTTGCCAGCTGCACGAGATGCAGAGTTTGCAGCTGCAGCCAGGGAACCGCGTGTGCATGTGTCGTGTCACCTGCAGGGGCCCTTGCGGCGGCGGCAGCGGCACGTACTGCTGCTGCTGCCCGCTGTGGTACCCTGAGCCGCTGCTGCTGGGTGGGTAGCTGGGGCCGCTGCTGGGTGGGTACGCTGGCAGGGGTGGAGGGCTGTGCTGATGGCCGTAGCCGCCGCCGTGCTGCGAGCCGTAGCCGCCCGGAGGGCTGTAGGGCGGCGGCGGCGTCTGCTGCGGCGGCGGCAGCGGAGCCGAGCTGCCGTAGGACGATGAGTGGGAGTGTGCGGGCTGCACTGGTGGCGCCTGCGGTGCGCATGGCTGTGGTTGCCAAAGCATCCATCCACCACAGCAGGAAGCAGCCTGCCCGCTGCCAGCCGCGTGCTCATGCCTGCAACTGGAGCTGCAGCTGGTCTACGCAGTTCCTGCGAACTCAGGGGCCAGGAGCACCCACCGAGTAGGTCGGCGGCGGGTAGTGCTGCGGCGGCGGCGGCGGCGCTGTGCCGGACGCCTGCGACCCCAGGCTGAGGCGCGACATGTCCTGCGCCGCCCGCAGGTTGCGTGCCTCGTCCGCCTCCCGCCTGCGCTGCTCCTCCACCATCTCCTCCCTGCAGCGGGGAGCAGACCCCTCTCAATTGAACGGTCTGGCAGGTGCCATGCAAAGGGGTGCCCGCTGGAGTGGCGAAGCGTACCGCAGGGCATGCGGTGCCTCATGTCACTGTTATTGGCTATGCCCACGCAAGGGGAAAAGTGGCGGGCAAGCCGTTATTGGCCTTTGATACACAGCAGCGTCTGCACTGTGTTGGCTGTTGTGCAGATAGCCCGTGGCTCGAGTGTCCACCTCTGGATGCGGCGGGTGAGGCAGAAGTCGCCGACATGCTGCGCAAGCGCCGTCAGCGCCTCCTGCAGGCTCGCGTAGAAGCGCAGCCCCTCGCTGAGGTTGTCTCGCACCTGTTGGCCATGTGCAAGGGTTTCGCAAGTGTCAGGGCGCCATGCCGGCTGGGCTCAGATTCTCGGGCTCTGGAGCAGGCTCACGAGAACATGTCTGCGGCACATCCAGTTCAGCACTGCCGTTGTGACGCTGCAAGCGAGGACGTGCACGCGGTGTGGAGGCAGGACGTGGCAGACACATGGCACGCATAGCGGCACCACACCTCATTGAAGGCTGCCACGCTGGACCGCACGCCCGCTGCCGCACTCTGCAGCAAAGCACAGGACAGCGTGACGATGAGTGCACAGCGTCGGGGTTTGCCACGAGGAGCAGCATCAAGCTTTCCATGCATTCATGTCGACTGTGGGATTCGCCCGAGATCAGCTGGCAGGCAGGTTGCCGCGGAACTGAAGCAACTTCACACTACTCATTGGAGCAGCGTGGTGCAGGTGCTCAGATCGCAGTCACCCTGCCGGTACATGACATGGCATGCGTGTTGTCAGGGCACTGTGCAATGGCGCTGTGATTGAAAGCACCTCGCAGGCCCGGCGCCACTCGGGAAAGCCGAACGTCGCCCGGAAGGCGGCCTGCTTCTCGTCCACGATGCTCAGCAGCTGCTGCTGCCGCTCGACGTTCTTGGCAATGTCAGCTGCAGATGTGGGAACAACGCCTCAAGCCTGCAGAGGGCTGACCGGCTGGTGCCCGCCTCGCCGGCGTCATTGGTCAACAGAGCCAGCTGTGAACTGCAGGACAGACTTTGGCTTGCAGGTGTGCTTTCATATGGAATGGTCGATGCTGAACGGGCAACCCCACCTTTCAGGCCATCGTACTTTGACAGCTCCTTCTCGAACAGCGAGGTGTGGCCCTCTGAGGACGCCATGATGCGGGGCAGGATGTTGTCGCGGTTCTTCTCCGCCTGGACAGCACACGAGCCCATGCATTCCATCAACACCTGTCTGCATGATACTGTACCTCAAGGGTGCAGTCTGTGGTGCATCATGTGGGTTGTGTGTCGAACCGAGGTGCATCCACCCACCTTGAGGGCCTCCTCCAGGGAGGCGCGCTCGTTGGACAGCCGGCTGAGCGCCTCCAGCGCCTGCCGCAGGGTGGCCACCACCACCCCGGGGTCCCCCTCGCCCACCGCCACCATGGGCGCCTGCAGCGGCAGCGCAACACAGCAGTGTCGCACCGTGCACACAGCAGGTCGCACCGTGCAAGGTGTGCAACAGTGTCGAATGCTGGTTGCAGGTACATCCTGCAGGCTGCGACCGCCTGTGGGTGTGATGCTGGAGCGCCAACTTGGCCGCGTTGGACGCACATGCACACAACTGGGGTGGGTGGGTGATGTACTTGAGGACGTGTGCACAGCCTCGAGCCTGACCTGCAGGCGGGGCATCTGCACGGCGGCTGCGTCCACTGACAGCGCCGCAAAGGCGGGGCCGCTGGAGGCCAGGCGCGCCTCGAGCCGCGCGTCGCTGTCGCCGGCCGCCGTGAGGTTGGCCCTGCACGCCCGCAGGCCGAGCCTCAGGCACATGGTGCATGACCTCCTCCCCTGTTGAGGGTGGTGTGTTGACCCAGCGCAAGCTCAGGGCCGACGCCGCAGTTGCATGCAGGCACACCCTGCTGCTGCCCGACCGGCCAGGCGCATTTCGGGGCGCCCAGCGCAGCAGGGAGCCGAGCACGGTCAAATGTCAGCGGCGTGGGGGAGGGTGGTGCAGCGGGGGCGCGCACCGGTAGCCGGCGGCCTTCTCCCGCAGCGCGGAGTTGAGCGCGGCGGAGCTGGGGCGGTTCCAGGCGGAGCCGTGCTGCTGCCGCAGCCGCGCGTCCTCCTCCGACTCGTCGTCCAGCTGGCGCTCGACGCGGTCCAGGTCCTCCGCCGCCACCCGCCGCAGGTCCTGACACAATAATTTATGTCTATTAAAAAAGAATTTCTAACAATGTAAAAATATCTATACGAATTATAACAAGGCGCCGCACGAAGCGGTGAGCCGCAGCGGCCCGCAGGAGACCGTCGGCAAACAGTGGCACGGGGTGAGCAGGCCCGGTGGCCGACTCGCGCTCTTGGCGCGGTGTGTGTTTGTGTCGCCGCGCATGGAGGTCAGAACGCCGCGCCGTTCACGCCCAAGATGCGACGCAGCCGAGAGCTTCTCCCGGTGGGCCCCTCCCCGACGCGGCGCACCTTGACCTGGGCGACCAGGTCCTGCAGGAAGCGCAGCCCGCCGGCGTCCTCGATGCGCTCCAGCTCCTGGCGGATGCCCTCCGGGATGGCGGCGCTGCTTCCCGCATCCAGCGCCTGCCGGTCGCCACCAACAAGGGCGTTGTCAACCACCGTAGGCAGGCCTAGATTGACCTAGGTGCATGTTGGAATGCTCAGGGCGCACGTCCCTGCTGTGGGGTGCGTGCCTGCAGCTCTAGACTTCTCGTGCCCTGGGCGTCAAGCATGTCGGATAAAACACGATGGAACCTGCAGGCTATTTCGCCACAGGCAGATGCCGCGCGAAGCCCGGTGTTCTCCATTAAGACGGCGCAAACTGTTGTCATCAGTTGCACCTGCAGCGCCTCGGGCAGCTCCCACTGCCGCAGCTTGAGGCGGGCATCGTCCGAGGCCACGTCCAGCAGCTCCCGCTGCTGGCGCCACATCGCGTCCACCATGTCGCTGTACCGGCTGAGGGCCTTAGCACTGTACTCGCCACACAGCAGCACTCAGATGACTGAACCCACGTGCTTCACTGGCAACGCGTCCTTACACCTACCTCGTGCTGCGCACAGGCACAGGATGCACCTGTTGTCGGGAATCACGGTGGTGAAGAGCCCCTCGCCGCTCGCATCCAGCGCCGGCGGGATGGGCTTCACCAGCATTGCCGACACGATGGCAGGCAGGTCCTTCACCGCCGGCACACGCTGCATAGCAGCAGTGCATTCATCTTGCACAGCAGCAATGAAGGCAAAGGTGTGACAACAGGGGCCACATGTCTGATGCGGGCAGAGATAGGAAGCACAGAGGACGCTTTCGTGTGCAAGCCCTGCATGCAGGATGTCATGCGGGCCCGACCAGGAAGAACTGACTGACCTGCAGATACACCGTGGCATTCTCGCGCTCTGCTTTGGTGAGGTGGCGCGCGATGGCCTCCTCCAGCGCCTTGACCGCGTCCGCCAGCTCCTTGTTGCAGCCGCGCATGTCCTTTTTGACGGGCACCAGCACACGCTGGGCGTCCTGTACGGGGGGCACATGACAAGGAGCTCATCGATAGGCAGCATGCAAACACACGGACGAAATGCGGAGAGGCTGATTGACAGGGAACATAGTAGCATCCAGAAGTTTGGGCATCAACAAGCAGCGGAGAACGTCACCATGCATGCCAGCACAGTGGGTTGCATGGGTTGCAGTTGACGGTCGTGAGTGCACGTGAGTTCGCACCCGCAGGCGGGCGATCTCAGAAGCCACATTGTCCTCGGCCCGGAAGGCGTTGCCGGACTCCAGGATGGCCTGCGCCTCGTACATGCCAGCCTTGGCGGTGGCGTGCGCCGTCCAGGACTTGTCCAGGTGCGACGCCAGCGGCGGCTGTTGCAGCGCCGACAGGACGTCCGCATACAGTGCTGCCGCCTGCTTGGCAATTCTGCACAAGAACGCCATCTGTGTCAGGCCAAAGACGGCGGCTGAAAGCATGACAAACTCTCCGCAGCCGTATCGGGATTAGGTTGTCAGCTTGATGAAACAGCGCAGCCACCTGGCAAGCAGCGCGGGTGACTTCTTGTCGGCCAGCGCCTTCTCGAACACGCACTCCTGCGCCTGCGCCAGCATCAGGCGCTCCAGCATCGCCGCCGCCTCGGGGCCCAGGTCCGCGGGCCGCGGCGAGTCCATCTTCAGGCTGGCCTCGTCCCGCAGGAAGGCAAATGCCCCGGCCGCCTCCTGCACACCAGCAAATTGGAGGCGGCCTCGCACGAGAGGTGCACCATGTGTGCAGGGTGGCACACCGCGTGTATCCGAGACTGTAATGTTCACTGAAAATTTTGCAGTCACCTGGAACAGGCGCGCTGCTTCCTTGACGCCTGCATCGCTGGCGCGGTCCGTGGCGACCGCCAGCTGGCTGGCAATCGCGGCGATGTTGAACAGGATGGCCGCCTTCTCAAAGTGGATGCTGGCCTGGACGGTCACCAGTGGCTGGTCAGCATTGCCCGACATGAAGCAGCATGCGCGAAGTATGGTACAGGTGCAACACTAGCTCATGTTGGCCGTGCTGCAACGACGACCATGAACGGTCACCTGCTCCGCTCGCTTGGAGGGGCGGAAGGCGTCAAACCACATGAAGGAGACGTGCACATGGCCCGCGTCCTTGGAGATTGGGAACCGCGTCTCGATGGAGCTCAATGCCCGGTAGTACCTGCACATGAAGTTGCACATCATCGAGACCGGCAGCAGAGCTGGACACTTTGCACTGTCAGCACAGGAAGGGCTTGTGCAAAGACAAGGGTACCGATGCTCTGCTGTCCGACCCTTGGCCGCGAGTGGTTACACCGCCGTGAGTGGTTAAATGGACGCGAGGCGAGCACAGCGGACAATCAAACGGGGATGGGTGGACACGCACTTGACCATGGTCTCTCGCAGCGCGGGCAATGAGCCGGCCTGGCCGACGATCTGGCCACGCTGCGCCTGAATCGCCTCCAGATCCTCCTGCGCATCCTGTGCCTGCAGCACATCCACCCCAGAGACTGTCGGCCGTAGCCTGGGGTTCTCTCCTGGCGTGCGCCTTTGTGTGCACGCCATCAACGCGCAGTGTCGCTACTGGGGGCCTCCAAACCCAGAGTGCTTGTGAACACGTCAGTTGTCCATATGCTGTCACTTCGTTGCAGCTTGACTCAGTGAAGACACGATGCGCAGCTTGCCTGATCTACAGAGTACGTGTTGGAGATGTACTCCCAGATGGGCGACTTCAAGTCGATGGCCTCCGTCTTCTTGCAGTGCAGCGCGAGCATGATGTTGGCGACCATCGCGCCCAGCGTGGTCCAGGCGCCAGGTGGCGCCTCTGAACCCCGTGCTGCTGCCTGCTTTGCTGTTGTATTGTGGCAGCGGCCGGGTAGCAGCGGTCGCCGTAGGCACCACCCTCAGCAAAGCTTCCTGCTCGTGGCTGTATGTTGCGTCGATGCCCTGAGACGTCCAATGATGTTGTTATTGCTTGGCTCACACCTGAGCACTCAGCTTGTGCGTGCGAACCCCAGATCTGCAACGCTCTGACGTTCTCCAGAAACTGATTAAGCAGGCGATGATCTGCTGTTCTTGAGGATGTGTTGGACCGGGGAAGACTGAAGGATCCAGCAATGAGGTATCGAGTCTACACAGTAGGCTGCAGTTGCGCGACCGGGACCCGACGGTGTTCAGCCAGCCTCTCGGTTGAGCTGTGCACGAGCGCAAGTCTGCATTCAGTTGCTCGTCAGACCTCATGTGAGTACGCTAAGCCCGCGAATGGAGCTGCTGGAAGGTTGACTAATCGACTGGCTTGATCGAGTCCTCCTCAATTGACAGCATTGATTGTGGCGCATTGCGCCGCGTGTCAGTGCAAGAATCGGAGCGTGAAGGGAGTGACAAATCCTCGTACAGCACGGTGTTAGGTGGCGTCCTGCTTCAACATCAATGCAGGACTGGCCAGTGCTTCGTACCCATACGGGAGCGCACAGCGAAATTGCGAACCCACCCACAAACCGCGGGTCCTGCCGCCAGATCAATCGTAACTACCAAGCACGAAGCACGACCAACAGACATCGCATACCTATGCTGCTGCCGACGAATGCCTAGCAACAATCCGCCAAACTCCTACCCGAGGGTGCGACAGGTGTGCAGCCCAGTGCTGTGCAGGTGCACCCTGCAGGCACCTACTATGGTGCAGGACGTCCAGTGTCCAGATGCCCGTGCATTGCTGCCAATGTCCTGCAGACTGCTGCCGCCGGCAGCTATGGGGGCTGGGAGCAGCACAGTTCACTGATGCATTGCTGTCTCAAGAGCTCATTGCCGAGATTACTCAGCCATGTCCTGCACCCCGCCCCCGCTGGCAGCGGGGCCTCCGGGCTGTGGCAGGGTGCGTGCCTCCTCCACCAGGGCCCTGACGTCCTCAGCAGCCTGCACGCTGTCGCCTTGCGTGGGGATGCTGGGGTTGAGGTTGCCCTGCTGCAGCTCCAGGGGCAGGTTGCGCACAAACCACGGGTGCGTCTTGATCTGGTCCAGGTTGATACGCATGCCCGGGTTGACCACGAAGATGCGCCGGATCAGGTCCTTGCACTCGCTGGACAGCGGGATGCTCTCCGGGATGATATAGTCTGCCGTCACGATTTTCTTCACGGTCTTAGAGAACATGGCGGGGTTAGTGCCGTCCTGGAACGGGTACGCCCCCATCAGCATTAGATACAGCATGACGCCACACGACCAGATGTCTGACTGCCTGCCATCGTACTTGGCTTTGTTGAAGTTGCACAGCACCACTTCAGGCGCCAGGTACGCAATGGTGCCCTTCACGCTCTTCGGCTGAGAGTCGTTCACCGCATGCTTCGAGTAGCCAAAGTCGCAAATTTTGAGCCGCGGCGCTGAGTTTGGCTGCCGGTCAATGAGCGTGTTTTCGAGCTTAAGGTCCCGATGGAATACGCCCTGTCTGTGGCAATAGTCCACGCCAGATATCAGCTGCTGGAAGAAGAAGCGGGCAGCATCCTCTGACAACCGCCCAGACCGCTTGACAAACTCGAACAGCTCGCCGCCGGACGCATACTCCATCACAATGGCAATGTGCGTGGTGGTGAGAAACACCTCTCGAAACCGAATGATGTGCGCATGCAGCAGCGGCCGGTGGTTCAGCAGCTCCCGCTCCACGTTCACGTTGATCTTTGCGCCCCGCTGAATGAACTTCGCTGCCACATACTCGCTGGTCTGCAGGTCCTGCATGAGCATGGTGACGCCGAAGTTGCCCCTCCCCAGCTCCCGCACCGTCTGGTAGCGCTCATTGCGGAAGTCGATATGCTGGTTCCTGAAGTCCTCGGCCATGGCGGCCAGCGAGCGCTGTTGGGCTGGCAGGTCTTTGCAAGGTTGCCAGGCTAAGTCGCAGGTTCACCCTCAGCACGACCAGTACGCATGCATGCGAGCGTGTGCATGACCAGTCACTCACAAAGCATGTCTGAGCGGCTGCACGGTGCTGCTGCACTCCACGACAATCACGATACGGTGTAGTTGTATCAGAACGTGAACCCCCACGAATACCTTCCCAGGCGACCCGCGTCAGCAACGTCTGACTAGTGCGCAAGTAGGATCATGGTTCACACCAAGCGACGCGTCAGCTGAGGCCGTGCGCTGTGAAGGGCGTTGCAACGTGTTGTCGCGGGGCAGGGGGCGTAGAGAAGCGCCATGCGGCTTGTGTCGTGCTGAGCTGGCATGACTCCACATAACAGTGATCGTTACCTTGGCGAACGACAGGAGTCCTGCAAATTGCAGGCACAGGTTGCAGACGCTCCCTGTGTACTGTGCGCCCCTGTGGCCCTTGGACACCCCCATCATCTTGCAGTCCACGTTGCCCAATTTAGGTCCACTTTGGGAGTGCCAGTCTGTCCGACGTGAGCCCTTGGGCACCTCCTTCCGTATTGCAAGCGCATCAGAATGATTCATACATCTTGAGTAAGCGACAGCAGTTTGTCGGCGCTGGGCGACTGTTGCATCAGACAGGCAATCCCCTGTGGCACCTTTTGCATGCTGGTTGAGGCTAGGGAATATCTCTGGTCCTAGAGAGGTTCATCACGGAAAAGACTGCTTCGTTCGAGTTTCCTGACTTTCGGGGCGGGGCCACTGGCCGCTCGATACTGAGCGTGGGCATGCTGCGCTGCTATGGCGCAGCATGTTGCCCTCTGTGGCAGCTGCTGACCTAGTATGGACAGCAGCTGCTGCGACAACCGCCATATCCATCGCTGGTACAAGACGTTGCACACCAGCTTTCAGCTGCGGTGTGGGATCGCTGACAGCGCTCGCCCTGGTGCATGCTGCAAGACCTCCTCCGTACCGGCAACACACAAACAGGCAGCGATCAGCTGCCGGGGACTTTGTCGACGAGCCGGTTGCTGCCTGCAACATGAATAAGCTCCGGCCGGGCATCTCCAAGTCTTTCGGGAGCCTCTCCAGCAAGGTGTGTGGCATCTGCGACCAGCGTCTTCAGCGCAAAGTGTGTAGTTCTATGCACTGACTGCTCCAGCAGCAAGCACATATGAATACCCAGCATTTCAGCATGGTGGGTGCAGCTCGGTGACACCAGGTGCATTCGCAGCAAATATGTGACACATGCATATGTCAAAGGTGTTGCTCCGTGTGCAGTCCAATGAGAATGTGGCGGGTCTGGATGGCGACTCACCACACTCCAACTCACCCAGCGCCAGCTTCAGCAGCAGTCGCCGTACCTCTGACACCGCCGACACCCAGTCGCTGAAGCAGAAGCTGTCCAACAAGGTAATTGTGACAGCTGAGCTGAAGTGAGAGTCTCCCCGGGGTGTGACCTTTCACAGGGTATTTCTGCAGCGGTCACATTTCGTGGAGCGGAGAGATGCCTCTGTTTGTTGGAGGAACCATTCATTCAAATCAGGAGCTTCAGAAATGACATTGAAATAGGAAGAACACATCCTGCAGGCGCATCCTGCTTCAACCTGCAGCTGGGCCTGCAGTCTGCCTGAAGGCTTGGCGTGTAACGGTCTCGTCTCGTGTCCAGGTGAAGGGCAAGCTGCACCGCTCACACAGCGAGGAGGGCAGCGGCCGCGGCCGTGGCCTGTTCCTGGCCGCCTCGGATGCGATGCACTCTAACAACTTCCGGCTCCCCAGCGATGGCAGCATGCATGTGGGTGCTGTACTGCAAGCGTCAGGTTATCACTGCTGTGCACGGCAAACGCTGCTCGCGCAGCATCTGCAGCAGCAGTAGGCTGCCCAGCAATGCATGATGCAACCGGCCAATGACTGGCACCTCCTCGTCGATGCCATGATGTCTGCAACCATGTTGCATGTATGTCCTGTTGGCAGCGTAGAAGTTGCTCCCGGCTTCGCGGTTGCCTTGCTGTGCTGCTGTAGCCCTGGACCTATGCCACCACATCGCTTTTGCAGGAAACCGGGTCGTTCAACAACCTGTCAACAGTGGCAAGCGATGGCGCGTCCATCTACCGCCATGCATCTGAGAGCTGGTGGGCTGTCCCCCAGCACCAGCACTCTGTTCCGAAGCATCTTGAAAATTTTCTTGTTCAGAGCATTGCCATCCAGTCTGCAAAACCCCACGCCATTGGCGACTTGGTTTTGTGCAGGAATTTCGGCGCATACCCCACAGAAGCCGAGGCATATGAGCTGCAGGAAGCAGTTGGAGAGGGCGCGACTGCCACAGTGAGCTGCTGCCCTTCCATGTGCTGCAGTGACTGTGCGGCGGCGTGCGACATCAGGACAAAGGGTTGTCTGTGTGCTGACAGCCCATCAGTTGCACCATGCTTGTGCTGGTGTAATACAGGTGTACCTGGCATACTGCCCGTCCATGGACACAGATGTGGCAATCAAGATCGTCAATCTTGATGAGAAGTCCATCAATCTGGTGAGTGCGCATCTGTCAAGAGGCTGCACGTGTTCGACTGTGAGTAGGAACACCGTCATCATATGCAGTCTATCTTCAAGGCGCACCTGCAGTGTCGCAGCGCCATTGCTCGTGCTGCGGAGGGTCCTCATCTGCTCTCATCTGTGTCCAAATGTCATTATTGAGATGCCGATGCCACTGAACTATTCTTGCTCCAACATCACTGTCGTAAACAGGAGTGTTCTCTGCGCGCAGCCAAGCATCATCGCAGAGGTGCAGACCATGAAGCTGCTGAAGCACCCCAACATCCTGCCGCTGTATGCGGCGTTCTTGGACGACGACCAGCTGTGGATGGTCATGCCCTATGTCTCTGGCGGCTCTGCATCCGACATCATGCGCCGCACCAACCCCAACGTAAGCTGCAGACGGGCTTGCTGCACACTGCATGATGGCAGCTGAATTGATCACCGCACTCCAAGATTTGATGTTGTTGAAGGTCAATTTGTCTTTTGACTTGCAGGGGCTGAACGAGCACTGCATCGCCACAATCATGAAGCCTGTGTGCAGCGCCCTTGCGTACTTGCACAAGGACGGCTACATCCACCGCGATTTGAAGGTACAATGCCACTCTGCCATCGCAAACTGGTCTTGCCATGTGTTCTGGTGGAGGTATAAAAGTTATTTGCTTTTAGACACCTGCTTCACTGGATATCGCGTCCCCACTGCGCAGGCCGGCAACATATTGATAGACCACAAGGGGCAGGTCATCCTGGCAGACATGGGCGTGGCAACTGCGATGGCACGCAGCCACCGCCTGCACGAGGGCAACTCAACGCATGCACAGCCGCAGGTGCTACCCCTTGGCTACTGGCTGTGTTGCTCCAGAACAGCAATGGGATGTCCCTTCAAGGATGCTTTTGCAGCAACCACACTCTGACATGACCCCAAGTGCCGGACAGCTGGACTCAGGCAGGCTGCATGCCCTACATCAAGCTGTCTGATGAACACCAGACCCGATCACTCTGTGCAGCGTGCAACAAATGCTGGCGACATGGCAGCATATCTGTCTCGCACCACCTTTGCCGGCACCCCGTGCTGGATGGCGCCAGAAGTCATGGAGGAGGGCCAGCCGTGAGTATTGAACGCTTGAATTCCATGCCTCATAACATCTCGTACCCGCTAGAGATGGATTGTATGTATGTGCTCGGATCTGCCAGACTGCTATGCTGCTTGCATCCGATCAGCATTTAGAGTGATCCGCCTGAAAACATGTGTTCCAGGGCAGCAAGCAAAGCTGTAGCTGTTCCTGCTCCGACAGTTACGACTGCAGCGCGGATGTATGGTCATTCGGCATCACGCTGCTGGAGTTTGCGCTGGGGCAGGCGCCGCTGCAGAACTGCAACCTGGACCAAATCCTGATGAAAACCCTGAACGAGCCGCCGCCCATCCTGGAGTCCTCCGACCGCCGGAAGCGCTTCACTGAGGTCCGTTCCTAATGTGCATCTGGCAAGGTACATCGTGCCCCACGAATGAAACACATGGCCCACTGCCCATGTCCATTGCTGATACTGTAACACAGAGACAGCAAATGACGGTTGGTGCATGTTGCGTGCAGGATCTGCAGGAGCTCGTGTCCCTGTGCCTGAAGAAGGAGCCTGCAGAGCGGTGGACAGCCCGGCGCCTGATGAAGCACCGCTTCTGGAAGGTAGGTTTGAAACGTGGGTCAGATTGCTGACAGTGGTGCCCCATTCTAGCGTGCCCAGCTGTCACTCCTTTGCAGTTGCGAGCCCATGCCACTCGGCTTGACTGCACGACCTCACGGCCAGCTAGTTGCACGAAGGAGCCAGCTGGCCACTGCGCCAGCTTGCTTATGCACATCGTTGGCCGTGCCGTTCAGCATCATGTTGAGTGGCATCTGCACACCAGGTTTGCAGTGACTTCAGGCACATCAGTCTGCAGGAGCACTTCGGTGTGCAACAACAAGCACTTCTGCGGTGCTCGCAGGCTGCATATGATGGTTCGTACCTGGCAAAGCAGCTGGACATTGGAACAGGCGCAGCGCTGGCTTCAGACACAGGCGCAGCAAAGACCATTGGCCGCGCTCTCGTTGGCGCCGCCAGGGTTTTCACCGACAAAGTGCTATGAGAGGCCCATACACGGCATACACGACAAACCCAGCACTTGCCTGGGTCAAATGCTTGGTGCTGCAGCAGATGTGGCAGCACCATCTGACAGCGTTCATTGCCGGTCTACAGACGCAGCACCTGACAGGGGAGGAGGTGGATGCACGTGACGCCTTCAAGCTGCTGCGGCGGACGATGCTGCCGCCACAGTGGCTGCCCGAGGGCAGCGAGCCCCTGGAGGTCGCCGCCGTCAAGTCTGCCAAGGTGCACAGGCGCTCCACAATGTGATATCCCAGATGAAACACCTATGACAGCACTGGCTTGCTTTACTAATTGGTAGATAGTAAGCGACCTGCACATGGGCAGGGAGCCTTTGTGTGCCAAGGTTGTGCTGCTAGCAAGCGATTGGTGGCTGAAACACCTTACAGGGGCTGGCGTTCGGCATGCTGAAGACCACGGGCACGGGCGTCAAGTTCCTGCGCGGCAGCGGCTTCCTCATCGGCCGCAGCGTCAACAGCCGGCGGGAGACGCGGTGGTCCGCCCCCAGCTACTTCCACATCGACATCCGCGGCCTGCCGCCCCACTTCCGAGGTGCGCGCACCTGCGTGTTCAAATCAACCCATGTCATGCCTGCCAGACAGACACTGCCGTTCGCATCTGGCATGTTGCCACAATGGTGCTACACATGGATGCAGCATGTATGACATGTCGGCGTGAACCCAATATGTGCATTTACAGACATGGAGGAGGTGCACATGGTGATGGTGCTGCCCAGCTGGGAGGCCCTGGACCGCATGAAGGCCGACGAGGTGGACCTCGCGCCGGACGACGACGATGTGGAGGGGGTGCGTCAAATGAATTTGCATTTGGAAATGAAATCGGGATGCCATCCGGTCACACATACACCATGCTACAGGCTGACACATGAGGTGCCATGGGCACCCCAACAGCAGTGCTTCAGTACCCTGCAACCACAATGCTGCTGACTTGCGGTGCTGTCGGTCCTACAGGAGGACGGGCAGCTGCCTGGGTCCCCGCCCAAGGCGAGCATCAAGCGGCTGGGCAAGAGCCTGTTCGGCAGCTCCGGCCTCGGCAGCGGTGCGCACATCCACCACGACATTCACATGTGAAAAACTGGCACACCTGACAGGAGCACGCCCCACTGGCCGCACGTGCCTGCTGGGCTGTGTTGCAGCATCCAGACACCAAGACACAAGCCTCACCAAGGTGGTAGCTGTCACTGTCTGCAGGCGTCTTCGGCAGCCACGGCAGCGTCGGCAAGCTGGTGCGGCGGCACACAATGGACAGCGACGCCATGATGCGGGAGGCCAGCGGGCACGGCAACCACAGCGGCCGCCACGGCAACAGCAGCGGGCGGCACGGCAGCGGCAGCAGCACCAGGTGCGCAGTCAAATGTCTGTGCAGTTTCAGGATCGGCCACCTTCGCCGCCTGTGCTCTGCACGCACTGCAGCATGTGCACCGAGCCAAGGTGACCTGGAGCATGAGCTGCCATGCAAATGCTGCAGGATGCTGCCAGATCGCCCAGACATCGGCTACGGCGTGCAGCCGAACTCCCAGCGGGTGTTCAAGATCCCGCTACAGGGTGCGGTGGTGCCACACATCGCCTGCGCAAGTTCCGGTCTCTACCAGGGCCACATCCCAGCTGGTCAACATGAGACCAAGTCCGGACGTGTTGTCGAGTGTCGAGTGCGGACCTCCATCCGACTTGAAGGTATGTCGTGCTGCAGGTGCGGTGGTGCGGCTGGACAAGAAGCAGAACGCGCTGCTGTACGGCGAGGACGCTGTGCCAGACACCATATTGAACATCCAGCTGACCAAGCGGCCGGCGCCCTTCGACCGGCTGGTCAAGGTGAGCACCCGTGCGGGCAACGGGTGGGGTGGACATCTCAGCGGGGGCTGCCATGCCGATTGCGTGCACTGCGGGTTGCCCGACCAGATGCTTGCTTCTGAGCCCCCCTGACATGCCCGCAAGAAGCACCCATGGGAACTGAGGCCCCTGCGCACTGACACTTCCCATCGATTGCACGCCGGGACCTAAGCATTCACCGGGTTGCTTGCTGTCTCAGGACATCGAGCAAATGGTTGAGGGTGCGCAGCAGCTGGAGCAGCGGCCCGAGGACTCTCAGGTGCTCTTGCTCACTTTACGATCCCGGTCCAGAGGGGTGGTGGAGACCACTCAACGATGGCCCCCTGTGTGCTCTTGTAGTGTGCATCTCCTGTCAGAGTGTCGCTGATGCTGCTTGTGCCCTGCACCACAGTGGTTCAAGAACGAGTACTTCTTCCAGTGATGCCGAGGCACTGGGGACGTGTCGGCCCCAGCCAGCGAAGTTTGCGAAGCATCAATCAGACTGAAGCACTGCCGCTGACGCGCACGCAGCATCAGGACGTGAACCAAGGCGCGGGGAATGGGAACAACAGGAGGGCACTGCACTGTTGGTGTGTTGATTTCTCGCAGCATGTTCGTTTACACACACTCTCCCTGTGGTTTACGATACCCTGGAGGCACCCCTCCCAGGTTGCCTAGGCACTGACATTTCTTTTGTTGGTTGTCGCCAAACACTGCTTTGCTCGAGCTGGCCAGCAGCAGAATACCTGCAGCCGCAGTCTCGTGCACCAATCCCTGCAGCGAGCACTCTCGTGCACAAATCATGCATGTCGCTACCTCAACGTGCTCCGCCTGACAACCCATTTGTAACTCTGCATTATGACACTGAACTGTAAGCGGATGTAGGTGAATCAAACCGTGTCAATGCTGCCCGATGAAGCAAACCAAGACGAAAAGCAAAGCCGAAAGTGGTTGCTGGCCACGAATGTCAACCCTGCACCGCTGTACAACAGGGGCGCAGACACCATCAAACCACAAACACAACAAGTAAACCACAAAGTCGAGAAGCTGGGTAAGGAGTGTGGCTTCTCAAAGTAAGGTGGTCATGATCTTCTGGCAGAGCCACTCCACGTCACATCATGGTGGCCGCCTGCGCTGCCGCTGGAAGGCCTCTGCGATGCCGCGCTGGCGTGCGCGGCTGCCGGCACCCTTCGCTGCGCCTGCGCTGCCCTTGGCAGCTGCTGCCGGCAGCGCCCGTCGCTGCATATCTGCTTCCAGCTGCCGCAAGATGCGGCGCTGCTCCGCAATGTCTACTGCTTCCAGATCAACGTCGCCGCCGCGGCTGGAAGCAGACACACGCACTTGCGCTGCCTGACCTTCACCAGTGTCATCCTCATCAGGCGGCGTCAGCGTGCTGACTGGAGAAGTTGATCCGAGATCGAAGGCGTGGTTACAGGAGGCTGCTTCACAAGCTGATCTGCTGTCTGTTGCTGCGCGCTGCTTGTTTGCTGGCTGATGCACGGGGACTGCACGTGCTGCTGAGTGAGCAGAGAGGTCCCCGTCTGGCACGCCATTGGCGGCTCCACTGGTGCGTGCGCTGCAGCCGACGTCGGCCGCGCGCTGCCGCTTGGCCGCGGGGGGCCGCGTCAGGAACTGGCGGATGGAGGGGCCGGCGGCCGCCCCCGCCGCCGTGAAGCTGGTCGCCAGCAGCCGCACCTGCAGTGGTACCGGCACCATCAATTGCACACGAAGGACTACCAGCTTGGAGCCTACCGAACTACATCAAACATGACTGCATCCTGGTCACATCAGGATCACACATCATGCTTTGGCGTGTGGCCCCACACGGTATGGAGCGGGGCTGGTAGATGCGAGCCGTGGTGTGATTGGCTCCCGCACCTCGACGAGCACGGCGGCGGGCGGCTGCAGCGCCGAGGCCGAGCGGCACAGGCCCTCGGCGTTGCAGCGCAGCGCCGCCTCCAGGGCGTCCTGCGGCGGCGCTCCCACCGCCCTGCCGGACGCCCGGTGCTCGGCCAGGCTCGCGAGCAGGGGCGCGCCGGGGCCGGGGGCCGTGCCGTCGCCGCTGGCAGCTGGGCCCGCCGGCGGGACGGTCGCCGTGATGCCGCCCGAGCCCGTCGCTGCTGCTGCATGCGCTGGGCCGCCGCTCCTCTCGCTGCCGCACGCTGCACCAGCGGCAGCAGGGGCGCCGGCCGGCTGCGGCGCTGCTGCGCTGGCTGCTGGCGGCGGCGGCGGCGGCTTTCCTGCGAGTGAGGGTGCGGGGAAGGCGGTGCTGCGGGTGTAGAAGCGGGCGTTGTCGGCGCCGCCGCCCCAGAACCGCAGCTGCAGCGTCAGCGTGCCTGGCCACCGGCCCTCCTGCATGCGACACTCAGTGTCTGCTTCCAGGTAGAAACAACATATCTGAGGTGCTTCCATGACTCGAGCCTTGGTCCACTGCTGACATGGGCATGCTGCAGCGCCACGCCAGCATGTGTCATGCACCACTGGGGCTGTAAAGGTGAGCAGAGACCACTCACATCCTCGCTGTCGACGAGCACCCGGCCCAGCAGGTCCGCGCCCATGGCGGCAATCACGCCGCCCACCCTCTGCCGGTAGTCCTTCGCCCCAACCGGCAGCGGGTGCAGCATCTCTGCACAGCGCACTGGGGCATGACGACAACCACAAGCAGTCCACACAGCGGCGCTCTGTGATTACAGAGGTGGGCACGCCGGCCTCTGCTCGTATAGCTGCAAGGCATGTTTACTGAGGTACACAGCACCCCCAGCCTCCATCCTTCGGGCTCACCTCGGCTGTTGCTGGCGACGGCCTGCTGACCGATCGTGCTGGGGTGCATGGGCAGCGGCTCGGGCGTGAGCGACATCTGCACGCTCAGGGTTTTGGGCGGCGGCCGCGGGGCCACCGGCACGTCGTCCCGGCCCCGCGCCCAGCCGTGCAGCCTGGCCGCCACGTCCGGCGGGAAGCCCAGCGCGGACCGCATGTCCGCCTCGCTCCAGGCCTGCAGCGCGGGTGCAGGATGCCGCTGCAACTGCCATGTTATGCACACACAGTCTGCTCGTCAGGAGGCCCGCTTGGATCGCAGACGCTGCGCCTCGTGCGGTGTTGCAGCCTGGCAAGCCCGCACATCAGCCGCCCGCACCTGCAGGTCGGCGATGGAGCCGATGCCGGCCCCGGCGAAGGTGTCGCCGATCTTGCCGCCGCAGCCGGGCATGCGCGCCGCCGGCAGCGCCGCCAGCAGCGCCCCGACCTCTGCGCCGCCCAGCACGGCGCACACGCCGTTGGGCTTCGCGCGACCCGACGCCAGCTTCGCCAGCAGCTTGTTCGGGGCGATGCCCACCGACGAGTCCAGGCCGAACTCGCGTTTGACTGCGGGCCATGGTGTGCAACGGGCTCAAGGTGTCTGCCTTTGAACGATCATATGACGCGGTATCGTTCTCATGACATGAGCAGCTGGGGTTCCTTTAAAGATGCAGTGATGATATTGCTCGGGGTGGCAAACTTCAGGTTGCATCTGCACCTGCTGCTCGGATGGAGGCTGCGACCCGCTGGCTGCGCTCAGCCAGGGGCGCTGCCCCACCGCCTGGCTGCTGTGGCTTCAGCTGCATGAACGCCTCATCAATGCTGGCCTTCTCCACCGCCGCGACCTCCTCGAAGCTGCAAGGGGGTGGAGGATCCGCTTGCAGCAACTGAGCGAGCCCTTCATGCATCTGGACATGAGAGTTGCAAAGGGGTGGTTGACCCACAGAAGCCAAGGTGCAGGTCGTTGGACCGGCCAAAGCAAGGAGCACCTGCCCAGCAGCTTGATCATCGCCCGAGAGACGGCACGGTACGGGCCATAGCTGACACGCTGCCCGGCCTCCATGTGCACCGGCAGGATCATGCCATCAGCTGCATGCAGTATCCGCCGTGCCTGCAGCAGTTGGCATGCGGTGTTTGCAGCCGCGAAGTTGCTGCACACCCTGAGCATGGTACACGCGTGCTGCGATCGGCATGCAGGCATCCCGAACCCATGCTCTACGGGCTCGCCGGTGACACAGACGTGGCACCTCTGCAGGCCGCATGTGCTTCCTGACGCCGGCAGCGCGCGCAGGGTAGTTGGCCGCGATGATGTCCTGGTGCTGCTGTATGGCGACGGGTGTTCCAGGTGCCACGCCGCGCTTCTTCTCTTCCACCTGCAAATCGTGGCACCAGGCGGACATTTTTAACCGCAGCTGTGTGCTCGGCACACCGTGCAGACGCTAGCAGCATGCTCCAATGCACATCAAATTCGCCATCGTGCTACTCTCTTCTGCCTGCAATTACCTGACAAAAGAAGGCATCGATGTCCAGATGCAGCACCACCCGCTGCAGGGTGGTCGCCATAGGCGCTGCAGTCATGTTGGGACCCACGGAAGCCAAACGCCGTGGGTATCTTGTCGGATGGGCTGCTGTATCAGGTTGCATGGGACGCGTCCTCTGCGGTGTGTTGCTGCTTCCAGCAAGTCAGCGGCGGCGCCTGGGTCAAAGCACTGCAAACTGCGGATATGTTCCCTGGTCACAGCGTCGTGCCAGACGCTTACCAGACTTACACGCTGAAATTTGCTGCAAACAGCAACCAGCTGCTGTTAGCATTGTGCCTTGCAACTTTGGCAAGGTGCAAAGTGATGCAGGGTGTAATGCGGATGACACGATTTGGTAATGACATCGTGGCACCATGCATCTGGATGGGGTCGTTTTGTGGTCCATGTCGCCGCAGTCGTACCCACCACACGCACACAATGCGTGCAGGGTGCTGATGTGATACCACAACACTCTTGTGCAACTTGCGTCATATTATATTATCATCCTGTGAGTGCATGGACAGTCTTCCGGCATAGCCACACATTGATCACCTGAGCGGCGTGCACACGGCCCGATCACCACTCTAGTGGGTCACTCGGCCACATCAAACGTTGATAGGCACCAGGAGGACAGCACGAACGATGCAGATGCAGTGTGCAACAATCGCACCATGCTGCAGGCCTGGCATCACCTTGACGGGGCCCAGCCGCAGCAATGCATTTGTCAGGCGGCATCAGCCATTGAAAACTCGTGGTGCACAGCAAGCTCGCATCGGATCCAGCACCGGATCGGCCAGCAGGCTGACGTCCTGCTGCTGGCTGCAGACTGCCCTCATGAACTGTCTGGATAACCAGCGCAACAAAAGCCAGCGACCAGCTACAACTATGTCTCAGCCAGCGGCCAGGCGCGAACCTCTCCAAGCGTCCCAGCCAGCGGCCAGGCGCGATCCCCAAGTGTCCCAGCCAGCAGCCTGGCGCGAACCCCAAGTGTCCCCGCCACCGGCCAGGCGCAACACCCAAGTGTACGCCAGCCAAGCCAACGTGCTGCCCGAGCAGGTCGTCAAAATGTCGCCGCCCCCGCCCAGCCCGTCCAACAATGGCTCAGGCGGACGCAAGCCCGAGCCACCTCCTGGTGACCTCGAGAAGGAGCACAGCCGCAAGTACCGCCGCACGGTCTTCGACTTCGAGCGGTGGAGGGCGCACCGCTCCACCGACAGATACAAGCGCCACATCTTCGGCCTCTTGGAGTCCCGCATCGTGCGCGGGCTGGCAGGACCGCTGTGGTTCATCGTGCTGCTGTCCACTTCAGTCGGCGTCTACGAGTCCCTGCGGGAAGCCGGAATCATTCCAGCCTACTTCCAGTCCGTCAGCGTGTCCAACACAGCGCCCTTCGGCCTCAGCAGCTTTGCGCTGTCGCTGCTGCTGGTGTTCCGCACCAACAGCAGCTACGCGCGCTGGGACGAGGCGCGTAAGATCTGGGGAGCCGTCACCAACCGCTCCCGCGACCTCGTGCGGCAGGCGGAGTCGTGGATGGCGGTGGCGGACGACGACCTGCTGGACATGGTCAACCGCTGGATGATCGCGCTCCCCCGCTCGATGATGGTGCACCTGCGCGAGGATGGCGACCTGGAGGCCGAGCTCAAGGGCATCCTTACTGAGCCGGAGCTGAGGGCGCTGCTGGCGGCTCAGCACCGGCCCAACTACGTGATGTCAGTCATATCAACCGCCATTGAGGAGGCGCAAGTGCCAGACGCTGCTCGCGTCCGCATGGATGAGAATGTCACAAGCTTTGCGGACGACGTCGGCAAATGCGAGCGCATCCTGAAGACACCCATCCCCCTCACCTACACCAGGCACACTTCCCGCTTCCTGGTCATCTGGCTGACGTTCATGCCGTTCACCCTATGGCATGCATACGGGTGGGGCTCCATTCCCGCCAGCGCTGCCATCTCCTTCCTCTTGCTGGGCATCGAGGAAATTGGCGTGCAGATTGAAGAGCCATTCTCCATCCTGCCGCTCGAGGCCATGTGTGCCACCATTCAAGGGAACCTCGTCGAGATGCATCAGAAGCGGCTCGAGGTCCGCTCGCTGGTCCTCTCGAACAGGACGGAGGGTTCGAACGGTTCGAACGGTGCGTCGGATCCAAGGCCAGCCCATGAGCGCAGGCAGGAGAGCTCGCGGCCGCTGTTCCGCAGCCCGGAGCAGCTGAGTCGCTAGCTGTTGTCAATGGCATCGACCGTGGTAACTGATGCTCTAGGGCGTTTCAAGCCGTATGTTGCAACTGGTAATATCTTTTTGAGAGCGTAGCACCTGCTCTGTCCGCATCATTGCACAGCCAACCGTTACGTCAATTCTAGACCCCTATGTGGGGTTGAGGACACCATGTGAGATGTGTTGCAGCAACAGCTGTTTCCATAAGACGTGGCGTGTAATTAGACTCCCTTGCGCCGTTTCTTCAACTGTTTCAGCTCTGTGGGCCCATTTGGCAGCCTGGTGCTGTCGCACGGCTGCCAGAGACATAGCTGACCATCCTCCGCTCCAGTCGCTACTGCACCAGTAGGGGTTTCCAGCCACACCAGGGCACGCACAACCTGAAAGTGAGCAGATGGCACCCATCATTCACTGCATAAAATTTGATACGTCTAGTTTGGGACACTGAGTTGCTGCTGGGGTCATACACACGGCGGGCGCAGAGACGCATGCGCGCACTAAGCCCGAGGTACCTCAGTATGGATGCCGCTGAGCCAGGCCACTGGAGGCCCAAAGCCTGCCGCCTGGCCATTGCTGGGCTCGCACACCGGGAACAGCGCCACGCTGCCGCTGGAGTCCCCGGCCGCCAGCAGCAGCCGGTCTCCAGCAGAGTCGTAGGTGCAGGATAGCATGTAGTCATACGAGAGCGGCAGGCCACCGCTGCCCTTGCCACCCGCGGACGCGGTGCTGAGGACGTTTTCTTTGGCGGCAAGCTTTGCCGCGTCTGCGAGGGGTCCGCGGGCGTCCTGGATGTCTGCCAGTGTGCCCTCGCCACCTGCAGTCATGGGCATTGGAATGTCGTCAACACCCGCTACGGCACAGTCACTGCACGAGATGTGCATTACTTGCTCGGTACAACAGCAGCTGTGGCCACCAGGCAGCCCGCGCCCACAGCGCACCTGCTGCGTCCTCGCTGCAGGCCGCCCGCCACTCCCACAGGTGCAGCCCGGCCAGCTGGCTGACCATCCACAGCTTGGCGCCCGAGGCGCCGTAGAAGCCCATCCTGGCGACTGCGCCGTCGAGGTTCAGCGCCGCACGCCAGCTGTCGTCCTCGTCGACCTCCTCGGCAAAGTCGAACACCGCCACCAGGCCGTCGTCGGATGCGCTGACAAGGGTGGCCGGCCGATCCGGCGCCCAGATCACCTGCACATATGAAAACTCCGAAACTGCAGCTTTTGAGGTCGTACAAGGGGCTTGGGAGCGTGAAGCCGGGAAGCTATGACATACTGCAGCACATCCTTCAGAAGCGCATGGTGCCCTGCCATACACCTGAGACACAGCCTCCTTGTGCGTCTCGTCAAAGGCGGCGGCAAGCTGCTGCGACTCGGGGTCGAACAGGAGCAGGCGGCCCTCGCCGCCCACAGCCAGCAGCTTGCCGTCGGGGCTGACCGCAGCACAGTACACCTCGCTGCCCTTGGGATCTGTGTACCTGCGGGGCACATCAAACGGTGCTATGTGCCCTGCAGAGACGCTTGTTGTGACTCAGCAATCTGGTGATGTACATGTACAACGGATCGCACTGCAATGCTTGGAACATGCACACAGCAGCAGGGGATCAAGAAGCCGCAGGACTGAAGTCGCACGTCGTCGTTTGGTTGCTGCTCACATCGTGAACCGCCTCGACACCATCCGCCGCCACTGCAACGATCTGCTTGCTGTTGATCGTAACAGCTGTGATTGGCTTGCCCGAGATCCTGGCATTGCCAAGCTGCTGCAGGCTACCATCACTCGTACTGTACACGTGCACGCTGCCGTCTGACAGCCCGGCGGCTACTGTGTGCCCGTCCGCTGCCAGGTCCAGAACATCTCCTACAGTGACATGAGCATATCATCGAAGGTAGGCCTGTAAACGTTTTCAAGGCACCGTCTCACGGTTGAGATGTGCCAAGGCATGTCGTTTGCACCTCATTCAGGTTATGATGCCATGGTCCTCATCTCCAACGCCGCGCACCTGGCCGTGTGCGAGCCGTGCAGGTCATGGCGCTGCTCATGTCGGCCTCGCCAGGCCTGCTCCGACCCTTCTGTGCCCCGCCAGCTGGTGTGTCCGTTTGCATGGGGTCGCGCTCCGCCGAAACGGGGCTGTCCTGCCGGCGCATGCCGGCATCAGCGCCTCCATCCACCGGCGCCCAGACACCAGACAGGCCGCCAATTCCTTCACTATGCTGCATTGCTACTCGTAGGTGGGTGTGCTGATGGAGCAGTGTGTTTACGGTGCAAGTGAACAATTTCTTCTATGCTGCTGCAGCGCTGCAAATAGTGCAGTACAGTGTACCGTTGGTTGATTGATCTGCGACATCAGAACACCTGGCTGAAGCTTTGACTGCAACTTTGCGGCGTTGCAGGCTTGCACATCAACATCTGCAGTAGGTTGGATGAATTCGTAACGCTGCTGTTCTTGCAGCAAACGCCAGAATCCAGCTGACCGTGCCAACACTGTGCGACCTTCCCGATCCAACGCAGAGGTCTTTGCAACGAGTCACTCGTGTTCCTTGCCTGGAGCAGCAACCATGTAGGCAGCCGCCGCAATGACGGCGGTGGAGTCTGTGCTGCTGCAGGCGGAGCGCCTCAGGTGCGTGTGTGTGTTGCCGCGCCCGGCGGTGGCATGTCATAACTGATCAGCGGGAGCAATACGAGCAGAAACTAGCCTGCTGTCATACTCCGACCGTAAGATACCGTCAATTCGCAAATGCTCCCCGGATGTGCGCAGGGAGGGGCTGGAATGGAGCAAGGAGACAACCGCGTCAGCCACGGCGGTGCTGGACACCTATGGCAAGCACGTCGGGGAGCTGGATCACCTCATCCAGCCGGTGGCGCTGCGCGTCCAGGTGAGGCCTGCCAAGGCGTCTGCAACCCTGGCGCTGCTGCATTCCCGTGCTGGTACCTGCTGGACATCGCATGCAGGGTTGGTGGGCTTGTGCTGGCCTTTGGCAGCGTCCGAGCACCCCGAGCGCCTGCATCAAGCCTGCCCCTTGCCGGTGCTTGAGCTGTGACGTGGCGCCTTTGCAGGCCTTGACAGTGGCGTCAGAGAAGATCAAGGCGGCACGCGCTTGGGCCGACTCCACGCTCCAGTACCTAGACACCACCCGGCAGGTACCTTGATCTGTTGTAGACTGGAGGCACGAATGCTGCGGTCTGACTCCGGGAGTGCAGTTCGGTTGGGCACTGCACGAGAAGCTACGGCACAGCACCAACTGTGCACACAGTCTGTCAATTATGGCGCCCTTACAGGTTGAGTCCACCGTCAAAGCGGGGCCGCGCGGCAACCTCGAGGAGTTCGAAAAGGCCATGGCGCGGCTCGAAGGCAGCATCGCGTTCTTCCAGCAGCACCAGTGAGCTCAGAGCCCTAAGAGCATGCAGGCGGACTGCTTGACAACATCATGGTGCACACGTTTGCATGGGTGGCAGCTGCTTCTGTACACAAGGCGTAAGTTCGCTCACCTCATCCGCCGCCAACTACTGGGCGCCCCACACGCGGCAGGGGCATGGTGGTGGCGGAGCGGGCCGGCAGCGCGGCGCAGGCGCTGCGGCTGGAGGGCCTGCAGCAGGCGGCCAACGACTTCTGGGCGCTGCTGTGCGAGTTCTCGGCTGTGCCGTCGGCGGCGCGCCTTGCGCAGCAGGTGGGCCGCGTGTGTCATGCTACGCCGGGGGCTGAGGGTGGCGAAGTATCCTGCGGTGCCAGACGACTGAAGCTGACATGACAGCCTGCAGAGAGCCATGCATGAAAGATTCACGCTGGGGGCACAGGTGTACGCAGAGAATGACTCGGGGCGGCACAAGCTCTCAGGGCCTGAGGCTGACGTGGATGCCGTGCCTCCTCACGTCGTCACAAGGTATGATGTCCCATCGCAGCCTATGCATTCCAGGGCTGTCACGACAACACTGCTTGTGCGGCACCCTTATGCGAACACCAGGAATGTCCTTAATATGAATTCTGATGAATGCCATGCTGTAGGTTGCGGCGGCTGGCAGCGCTGATGCTGATTGCCGGGGAGGCCAGCTGCTTCAACACCTTTGTTGAGGCCCGACGAAACCTGCTGGAGCGCACGATTGCGGTGGGTTGTGCCTGCTGCTGCTGCCTGGTCGAGTGCAGGTTACACGCTCGTGACCCCAGGCCCGACAGAAAGTGGAAGGATGCACTCATGCGCTGCATCAGTTGCCTCAATACTCATTTGCCAAGCAACGCAGGGGCTGGGGAGCGACTACACCTCTAAGGACGACTATGCGCGGCTGCCGTGGCCTGTCCTCGAGAAGAAGTGAGCGCGCATGGAATGTGCATAACGCTGCAAGCACTGTGCTGATGCCGGTATACCAATTGCCATGACATGTGGTCGCATGTTGTGCGACGCAGCAGTGCCATCTGCTGGTGAAAAGCAGCAAGTAGATGTTAATCTGCAGCGTGCTGTGTCATGCAGGATGCAGGCGTGGATCCTTTCGTTGCGGGTGGTGGTCCGCTGTGCCGTGGCTGAGAGCCGCCTTGCAGCTGGCGTCTTTGACGTGCGCAGCCTGCTGTTCTGACACCACAGTCTCGTGTGGCTTCGCTGCAAGCACCAATCCGGCAGGGATTCCAGCAGATGTGTGCCATGCTCCCCGTGCCGCATTGCAGGGGGAGTATGCGGACGCGGCCTTCAGCGAGGTGGTGTCCAAGAGCCTCGCCAACACCGTGAACTTCGGCGAGGCCATCGTGCTGGGCCGCAGGTGCACACAGTGCCAGCTGTGTGACGTCCAACCAAGGGCTCTGCCACCAAAAACAGCGGCAGTGCCACTCCTGCGGCCTCATTCTACACACCAAGTCATTGTCAGCGGTCACCTTCTGATGGGTACTGCCTGATGCTGCAGGGCGCCCGAGAAGGTTTTCGGGCTCCTGGACTGCCACGAGAACCTGGACGCCATGCTGCCTGTCCTGTACGACATACTGTCAGGTGTGTGCACAGGATACACCTGGCTGCTGGCACGCTGTGAGGCAAGCAGCATGTGACAGCTGTCCATACTGCACGGCACAGCGGGAAGTGTGTGTAGTGCGGTCAGCTTGGGCGGGTTGCCACACTGCTGCCAGGCAGCCAGGCCAGAGTGCAGCTGCGTGTGGCGGCCGGCATGCGCTTCCGGCGCCAGCGCATCCAGCAGCACAACATCTCAGGATTGCAGACCTCTTGACGAGCTTCGTTCACAACAGGCACGCGGGTCGAGACCCGGCTCAAAGCGGCGGAAAAGCTCAACGAGTCGATGCAGTCCGAGGCGCGCGACACTTTCGCCGAGTTCGAGGCCTCCATTGGGCGCGACTCTGTGCGGCACCTGGTGCGCAGCGCCAGGCTCTGGGCTCGAATTGGTCGAATGCCTGCTGGCGGTCAAACAGGAACTGCTGCCGCGGTGCTCAGCTTGTGCGATGGCCCCCTACCTTCCTACGCCTGCAGTGTGATTCGCACAGGACTGCAAAGTCACCTGTGTTACTGCATTCCAGCATACACAATGCCAACAGATGTGTGTGCTCGCACAGGTGCCGGACGGAACGGTGCACCCGCTGACGGCGTACAGCCTGTCGTTCCTGAAGCGGCTGTTCACCTACGAGTCCAGCATCACCGTGCTGTTCGCCGACCCCGACGCCACGCCCGGCCTGGCCCGCACGTGAGTCTGCTGTTCTCCTGTGGCCTGGGTCTGCACCCAGTGCATGAACGCACCAACCTTGTGCAAGCGCCGGGCTCGGACATCCTGCTGCGTGCAGCTGTTGTGTCAGGAGGCCCCATTTGAGAGCGCTGGTCACCGGACGTATGCAAGGTCGGTATCTTCAATCGTTCGATAAGCGGCACACGCTGGGACGTTTCGTTTGCAGGGCGTCCATGCGGGAACGCAGCATGGCGGCGGCGGGGGACCCGGCGCTGGTGCGCCGCATGAGCAAGGCCATCCAGAAGGTGCTGGACCTGCTCATCACCAACCTCACCAGCAAGTCCAAGGCCTACAAGTCCAAGGTGAACCCCGCTGTTCTCTGCCTGTTGAACAGCAAAGAATACCCATCAGAAACCACTCATTACCCATGGGTACATCGAGAGAGGGTGCTGGAGTTCAGCCGGTTCCCATTGGGCATTACAGCAGTCCTGCATGGCACAAAGTTTCCCCTGAGTTTACCCCAGCAGGTTCCCATTGACTACTGCTGCAGTAGTCCTGCATGGCACAAAGTTTCCCTGAGTTTACCCCAGTTGACAAGACGGCATGCAGAGAGCGTGCTGGCACAGCAGCATCCCCAGCTGCTGATGCAGCACTCCTGCACTGAGACCAGCTCAGTAGCAACCCCAAGCACGACACCAAGAAACACAGAAGTGCCGCATACAAGCCAGAGCACAGCAGATCGTGTACCCGCGATTCTGCTGGGGGCGAGCATGTGCATTGCATGGTTTGATGGCCTGGCGTTTGAGCTCATGCCACAAACCGTGATTCCCTGACTGCAGCCGCTGGCGGCGGTGTTTATGATGAACAACCTGCACTACATGGTGAAGACGGTGGAGAGCTCCGAGGCGCTCACGGTGCTGGGGGAGGAGTGGATTGAGCAGCACAAAGACCAGGTGTGCACAGCTCCCTCGCCGCTTGCGTTCTGTGTCACGTTCCCAGAGGGTGCACCTGCCAGAGCTGCCATGGCCCCCTTGCAATGCGGCACCGCACGCATCGTTGCAGACCAAGCTGCAGGAACGCGCTGCTGTCCACGGCGATCCAGCTTGGCGTCCGACGTCACTGGAGCCGTGCTGACGGCGGGGCGCCCGTCTGCTGCAGGTGGAGGAGTATGGGGAGCACTACCAGCGGCTGGCGTGGGGCCTGGCGCTGGACATCATGTCCGCCGACGCCAACGACGTCGACAGACGAGACAAGGTGCGCTGGCGCACACCCGCTGGAGGCAGACGAGAGTGGCGGTAGACAGCGGCGCTGAGCGCCCCGGAGTGGCTCTACATGTGCCAGCGGTGTGGTGTGCCATCAATAAGCAGACTGCAGCAGACTGCGCTGGTCTGAAGGCACCTGTCGTGACTTGCAGCCTGTGCCTCCTGGCCAGGCCTCGCGCCTGCGCTTGGGCAGCTCCCGCTGCCGTGCCTGCAGCATGCAGGCTGCAACGTAGGCTGAGCCCATGGGCCCCGCCTCAAATGCGGCAATAGGCATGATGGTTGGTCTGCGCTGCCCCACAGGCGGTCGTCAAGGAGCGCTACAGGGCCATCGGCAGCGCGCTGGCGGCGATGGAGGCGGAGCAGTCCGGGTGGACCATCCCGGACGGGGTGCTGCGCGCCAACCTGCGGGACGCGCTTGCAGAGGTGGAGACTTTTACCTGTTGTGAAGACTCTCAGCCTGTAAGAAAGGATAGTTAGCGGATGCGTTGCCGGCTCAGACCGTCAGCTGCCATCGCGCCCGGCAAGGGTGTGCAGCGGGTGCAGATTCTGTGTCTGTATTGTGACACCAACTTGGCGCCTGTGGTCCCTCCCAGGACTTCCTGCCGCCGTACGAGGCGCTGCTGGCGCGCAACGCCGCGCACAGCACCCGCGTCTCCGACAAGTACATCAAATACTCGGTGGGTCTGTAGTGCCAACGAAGCTGGTGCATCAGCTAGTATGGGGCATGATGCTGCCCAGCTGGGCCTGATCCCAAGGCGCTGCGCTGCACTGCCACGCGATTTGGCAGGGCTGCCGTGCACAGTGGTGGCATGCTGCCCTGCTGTGCCCGTGGCTCCTGGCCCGCCCCACTGCATGTGCGCTGACTGAGAGCTCCATAGCCAGTCAACATGCGGCCTCATCAGCAGCAGGGCTCGTGTGCTATCCTAGTTCTTGGATTCTGTCCTCGAAAGCCCACAAACAGCCTCGTCGAGAGGCTCCTTTCTGTCCGGGACATCAGGTACCAGACGCCACAGGTCTTGACATGCCACTAACTTACCATGTGTGCTGCAGGTGGCTGATGTGCGCAGCATGATCAATGGCACTCTGTTTGAGGGCCATGACGGCCCACAAGCACGCAAGGGTGGCAAGGCCTGAAGTGGTAAGACAGTAACACACCCACCAGGAGGCTGCATGTGCGCAAAGCCTCAGTATTCTCGACTCGTTCACGTGCCCAGAACGTCCTGCCTATCATCACCACTTGGTTGCAACTGGTGGTAGGCGCAAGTGGCGGTTGGTCCGGGATCATGATGTCAGGCGGGTCCAACACACCGTACGACTGAGACGTCGTGAAAGTTTGCCATGTATAGCATGACTGATACAAGCAGGGACACTGCCCCGAGGCCACGACCAAAGACATGACTACAGCGCCAGCCCACATGCTGGTCACTGATGACGCTGCCAACCAGGCTTGGCTAGCAGGCAGATGCAAAGAGCAGGGCACTTGTGGGTCAACTGACGTGGCGGAGCTGCTGCAGTTACAGCTGCGGCTGTGGACTTCAGATCTGGGCCAAAAAATCGAGGTTCCGCTGCAGATGACAGTTCAAAGCGGACAATCGTGTCCTGCGACCATCTGTTCGGTGAAGATGCCATTGCGGAAGGTGCCTGCCGTGCGTGCGGCACCTGCTATCTGTACATACACTGTGTCATGCGCCACGTATCACCTTCTCATACACCAGCGGTCAGCACTGTCGATATACATGCTATGCCCTTGGAAGACGAGCCGCTGCCCCCTGCCCGCGTCCCGTCCGCCCCGCCTCAACGGCCTCAACTCGAGCCTGCGCGTCAGATGCTGACAGCGCTGCCAGCGCCGCCGCCCGCCACGCTGCCCTCATCATCTGAGCCCGGCGGTTGCTCTTCCTTGCCGCGCTGTTCGGCACCCTGCTGTGCTGCCTCACCGACGGTGGGCTCCCCCGCAGCTGCAGCTGCTGTGCCGCCTCCGCTGCCGGCTTCAGGGGCAGCTGCGCGCACCGCTGCTTGGGAGTCTGCTGTGGCAAACGATGCTGTGGAGGACCCAGCCGCCTGCACCCCCGCAGCCTCCTCGTACGCTGGGTCGGAGGTTTCTGCGTCGCCGGCCGCGGGAGCCGCTTGGGTCGGCAGCACGGCAGAGTCGCTGCTGCGGTCGCTCAGGGGCGGCGGCGACAGCGGCAGCACAAGCACCGGCGCGGCCTCTGACCCCACGTCCGACGCCTGGCCGCTCGCGCCCAGCTCCTGCTGCTGCGGCTGAGCCTCCTCTGGCAGCTGCTGAGCGACCGCTGCGCCGTCAGCGGCACCCAGCGCCGGCAGCGCTGGCTGCGGGGCGTCGCCGGCCACGCCGCTGCTGGCCCCGCTGGAGGGCGCAGGCATAGCCACCTGGTCAGAGGATGCCACGCGGAAGCCGGTGACCCTGAAGCCGGATGTCGCGACCGGCTCTGCTGCTGTTGTGGCTGCGGAGGAGGAAGCAGCGGCGCCGCTGGAGCTGCCAGAAGCAGTGGAAGCAGCAGCATCCGCCAGGCTGGTCAGCGAGGGCGACGCCACCACAGGGTGGACGCCGGAGGCGTCGGCTTCCGCTGGTGCCCCTGCTGCTGGGGGGCCCTGCTGCAAGTCTGCCCGTGGCTGCTGCGACGCATCTGTGGGTGCTCCTGCAGCTGCTGCTGTGGTTGGTGTCGCCTCTGCAGGTGGTGCTGACACTTGGTGGCTGTCTATGCTGCTGATGGGGGGGTGCACAGCTGGGACATCTGCTCCTGCAGCGGCGGCCGCCGAGTGCCGCCCCAGCTGCAGCATTGGCAGCAGCGCCACACCAATGGAGGGCCCCGCGGCGGCCAGTGGCGGATGCACAGCAGGAGAACCGGCTGCAGGGGGTGCGCCCGCTTGCACGGTGGCTGCTGTGGGAGAAGCGGCGGCAGCGGAGGGTCCCGGGGCAGCAGCAGCAGCAGCGGGAGGGGACGCTGCGGTGGCAGGCGGGGCAGCGAAGGCTGAGGCTGGACCGACGGCAGCGACGGCGGCCGCCGCCGCAGCAACAGCAGCAGCCTTGGCCAGCTCCGATGAGCTCTGCCGCAGGAGGCTGGCGGCTGAGGGGGAGCGGGGCGAGCCGCCGGGCGGGGGCCTCGGCGACAGCGGCGGCCGGTCGGCCGATGGCGGCACAGCAGTCCCCGACGCCTGCGGACCAGTACAGCGACTTTGATGAAGGAGCTCGAAAGCAGTTCAGCATCACAGCTGTGATTCGACGGTGCTGGTCATCATTGCCGCGCTGGAAGGTTCTCGGCAGCCAACAGAGGCTTGGCACCTGTATGCACAGGGGACCACTGCCGGGCAGGGCTAGCAGAGCATGTCTGGGCCTCACCGCGCGCTGCGCAGGGTCCAGCTGCAGGGCGGGCGGCTGCGCCTCGGCAGGGGGCGAGGGGGCGGGGAGGTGGCCCGAGGGGCTGGTGGTGGACGCCGCTGCCGAGGAGCCGTGCGACGATGCGGATGGGGAGCCGCCCGACGGGAATGCCCCGCTGACGGCGCCGCTGACTGCGCCAGAGGCTGCGCCTGTGGGCTCAAAGTACGCTGTGAGGAGGTGCTCCTCATGTTGATAACATGTGCAGCAGGGCCCTCGCCACAGGCGCTGCAAGGAGCAAAGCAAAAAAGAATCTGCTTAACGACCATGCAGCTGTCGTTCGGAGGCTAGCAGCAGTCCATGAGGATGGACCAGCATCCTGTACAACAGGAGCGCGGCACATACGTGCAGCTCAGCAGGGCTTTGCTGCGGACCTGACACGAAGCCGCTGGTGGAGGCGGCCTCGCGGGAGGTGGCGCCGCTGAAGTAGGCCCCGCTGCGGCCCGACACCGAGCGCGCCATGTGCTGCTCCAGCTGCCGGATCCGCACCTCATACGCCGCCGCCTGTGCAGGAAACGTCAAATATTGGTCTCCACGACCGTGAGCGCAGCTGCCGGTCCACTTTCGCTTGTGCACAACCAAAGCTGCTGACCCTGGACTGCCGCGGCTGACACGAGGCTGGGGAACACTCCAGCGTCGCTGCCACCTCAACGATGACGACTGGTGGCGCCGAGGGCAAGTGCACACCTGCTGCCGGGCGGCAGCCAGCTCCTGCCCAAGGCGCTGCGCAACATCGTCCTTAGCAGCAATGGCCGCCTGGAAGCGCGCCGCGACGTCGTCGTCACCCGACCGCCGCAGCGACTCGCCGCTGCCCCGCTGCGAGCTGCTGGGCGACGACCCCGAGCCCTGCCTGCAGCAACAGAGGCTGAACGAGTGTTGCCGGACGTTCGAGTGTGGGAGGGTTTAGGCCCGTGCAAAGCTGCTGTGCAACTGTGTGATGGGGCATGGTAGTGACGGGTTGAGATGCGGACGTGTTCCTCGCAGCGGGGGCGAGCGCCGCCGGCTGGGAGCGGGACACGGGGCCGTACCTCGAAGCCGTGCGCAGCCGGCCACCCTCGCCGCCAGCAGCCACACGCTCCTGCTCGGCCAAGCACGCGATCGCAACCTGCATTGTGCATGCCATCTTGGTCTGCAGGCTGACCCACTGTGGCACAGATACTTTGGTCAACACAGCAAGACCACTGCATCTGTGCACATGCAGGTGTGAAACGGTGTTGCACGGCCGCTCCATATCAGTTCAGACTCTGCTTCAGCCGACCTGTGTTGCAAGCTCGGCCCGCAGCCGCGCGTTCTCCATCTCGAGCGATACCGGCGCCGGCGCGGCCGCCCCCCCCTCCGCCGCCTCTGCATCCGCTGCGTCTCCAGCGGGAGACGCGCCAGCCGCCGCTGCTGCCGCTGCTGGTGGCTGCGCCAGCGGCGGGGCGCGGGGCGAGGCAGTTGTTGAGCGCGGGGTGTCGCCCGACGAGAAGGGCGCCACCAGCTGCACCTGTGGCATGCACGAGGTGGTGAGCTGCTTGACGTTCCAAAAGCCTTTCAACAGATCATATGTGATGCAGGCCAATGAGTCGGTGCACGCACGGTGTCTCAGGCAGGTGACAGCAACCATCTCGCGACCACCACACAACACTGATTCTTCTGCTGCTCTGCAGAACACCCGAGCTGTGTGGCTGGGTAGCATGATGGTTGCCGTTCGTGAACACGCATATAGTTGCTGCCAGTGACTCGATAAGTGCAGGAAGCAAGGTGCCAACCATTGCTCAGCAGAATGCAGTAGATCATGTGCCCACAAGTGTGACACCTTTGCTCGCTTTGATAGGGTTACCATTGCAGGATGGACGATCCAGACCCCGCCACAGCCGAGCACATGACTTGCCTGCTGGGGGGCCGGCGCGCGCTTCAGGTCGTCCGGCGTCACCGCCGCCAGCCCCGCGTCCGGCTGCGGCACCGAGATCACGCAGTGCGGCGGCACCGCCGTCAGCCCCAGCGACGCCAGCACGCCGCCCGGGATGTAGCGCTCCACCGCCAGCCGAAAGGCGTCCCGGGCGGCCGACTCCTTGGACCGCAGCCGCGCCATCTTCTCGGCCAGCTCCCCCGCCTGCCCGGCATACAGCTCCGCGAAGGCTTTCCTGCAGTACAGCGGCACAACAACGACGTGAAACGGCACAGAAGCGGGGAGTGCCTGGGCTTACAGCAGATGACAGCGTTCTCCACAGGAGGTTCATGAAGCAGACATATCAGCACCTGCGCAGGCACTCTGCCAGGCAGTGGCGGTATGCCGCCGGCAGCCGCCGTGGCAGCAGCAGCTCTGCGATGGCCTCCGCCTGCCTGCTTGCAACCTGCAGAAGACCAGCAAGTTCACAACATAGACCACCTTGCCACAAGGGCTGCAGAGCTGGCAGCAACAACAGCCATTTCCTCACTGATATCGCACACTCTTGTCATCATCTGCTGCGCACCTGGCGGAAGACGGACAGCTGGCCGCGGGCCCGGCTGATCTTGGACTGCTGGCCGCTAATGCGGCGCAGCTGCGCCACCACCTCCCGCGTCATCTGGTTCTGTTACAAAAGCAGCCAAGACCCCTCAGCACCTGGCCCTTGCACCTTGGCGTGCAGGTCCAACGTCATTCGACATGTCAGCATGACCTCGAGAGCTGACAGCGTCGCATGGTTGCTGGGATAGATGGTTGCTTCGATAGCGGGCAAAGGCAAGCGCAGCAGGATGCTTTGTGCTGATGCCAGCATGCACAAGCGCACCTTGCAGTCGAGACAGTGCTCCGCAAACTGGGCCAGCACCGCATCGCCCGCCTCCAGCCGCGGCAGCAGCTGCCCGGTGTGCGACTCGTGCATCGTGTCCATCACCCCGGCGGCGTCCAGCGGCCTGCACAATGTGACCATGACTCGAAGGTAGGTCCAGGAGCAACTCTCGGCAGCAGGCGATGACAGATGCTGAAGAACTCCTGTGTTCTGCGGGCAGCGGGCTGATCAGCATGCCAGATGCCAGCTAGGCTCGACATGTACTTTGCAGAAGTCGAGGCAATGCAGCATGGCCACCTCACACCGCCAGGAGGCTGCTCTAATGCGGTTCAGGATGGAAAGAAGATGCATGCTGCAATGTCAAAAGTCGTGGAGCGCACCCCATGGAGCTGGCGCTGGGCCGCGCGGACAGCGCGTGGACGCCCTCCTCCACAATCGACTGCACGCGCGCAAAGTCCGACTCCAGCGCCACCACGATCGAGGCCTGCGAGCCACAGGATCAGCAGCCACATTGCCGCCTCCCCAGCATACCGGCGCCAGCAGTGGCAGCACATACGCTGCCGATGCACTTTCACGGGACCCGTGTGTCTGTGGTGCACTTGCCTGTCATCACGGTCAAGATGACCAGCACACAGCTGCAGCCTCGGCTGGAACTGCGTGATTGTCATACGGCAGTGATGGCAAGGCTCGAGCGTGCAATTCCATGCAGGATCCTGGTCGGTGCTGTGCCAGCCGGCATCCTGCCAACCGCACAAGCACAACCGCACACCTGCTCGTCGAGCACCAGCCGCTCGCGCTGCGCGCGCTCGTACAGCTTGTGCAGGTCGGCGGAGGGCGCCTGCATGAACAGCGCCTCCACATCCGCCCGCAGCCCCGCGAACAGGCCCTCCAGCTCCGCAACCTGCAGTGCATCGAGCAGGCGTTGTGCTGTGCTTTCCAAGCAGCTGTCCACTGCGGGCGACCTCGTATGCAAAGAGAGCCCAATGCCATCCTGAACAGTGCTCCACGCAGCACAGGCAAGCCAGACTGCAGCAAATGCGCCAGGCAAGAGCCGGAGAAGGGAGCAGGCACTGGTGTCACCGCATGGTGCTAGTGCAGCAGTCAGGCGGAGACTTTATTATACACCTCTCTTTTGCAGCAACTTGCCCATGTCCATGACAGCTGACGCAGCTGGCTTCTGTGCAGAACAAGGGCGCACCTTGTCGGCGAACTGGCGGTGGGCGCGCGCGCACTCCGCCGCCCACTCCCGCAGCTTCGCCTCCGGCAGCAGGTCCAGCAGGCGGGCGGCGCCAGGGGAGCGCGCTGCCGGGTGCAGCTCCGCCGCCGCCAGCGCCTCCATGTCCCGGTCGAAGCGGCTCAGCACCTCCTCGTGCGCTGCTGCCTGCACGCCACAGGGGGTGCAGGAATGACGCCCGCTGCAGACCCTAGCTGGGTCGCCGCGCGGCGGAGTCCGACTCCGGAACATGGCAGACCATCCTTGTGTTCCCCCGGCTTGCAGAGAGTGTTGACAGTCACACTGTTAGCTTGATGCCACCCAACCACCGATCAAAACACGCCATCACACATTGCTTTTGTGAACATACCAGCATGCATATGATTTTCCCCCTTCGATTGCCCGACACACACCTGCCCACGGTACCGCCGCATGAAGTCAGCGCATGCCTCCTGGATGTAGACGTAGTGCCGCTCGACATTGGACCGTGCTGCATCAATGGCCAGGCCCTGCACATCCTGCGGGCCAGAAAGGGAGGACAGCTGTAGGGTACATCTATGAAAAGGCAGTACTTATGCATCACAAGACATCGCCAGGCAACAGTCGTCATCATCATTGATGGAGATGCCTGGCCATTTGCATCCGACTTCTCCCACAAGGCGAGCAGCGGTGCGGCCGCTCACCATCTCAGCGATGAGCTGCTCGGCCGCCGCGAGGCGCGCCGACCCCACCGTCTGCAGCGCCTGCGCGCGGCGCAGGTGGCCGCGGAACTCCCGCTCGTACGCCGGCAGGGCGCGCAGCAGCGGGGAGGGCGCAGAGTCCAGTGGGTGCGCATCGTACTGGATGCTGCCCGCCGCCACATCTGCGCCCCAAGCCAATGCCCGCTTGAAGCAATAACTTGGCAACCGCAGCAGTTGTCGGCATGGCTGCTTTTCGCTGCTGCCCTCTGTCTTCTCTGTCTGCTTTATTCTTCTCTGTCTGCTTTATGATATGACGCCTATGCGAGATAGGGTTACACCCAAACTCACGGCTGCAGTAGCCTCTTCATCTCTCTGCTCAGTGTGCTTGGACGGCTCACCGGTGACATGGATAGGCTCAAGAGTCTCCGGCTCCGGCACCGAGGCACCCGGCCTCAGGTGCGACTTGCAGTACAGGAACACGTCCGCTTCCTCGCCCGCAGCGTTCTGCAGGACATCACGCTGCATGAATGCCTGATGGGCCATTGAACCGCTGGAATGCTGCAGCATGCGCTTGCCACACCAAGCAGCCGTCTACACTGTTTAGATCTGGGCCGACTGCATCATGCAGCTTGCTGTCAGCCGACACAGCCACGTTGATGGCGCAGACCTGCGGCAGCTGGTAGGCTGAGAGCGGCTGCGCAGCTTCCAGTGGACGGCCACCGCACATGAGGATCTGCTCGCTGGCACGCAGCCCGGTGAGGGGCACCAGCGACGCCTGCAGCGCGTCCACCCTGCGCGATGGCAATCAGGCGATGGTCTGGGGAGAATCTTGTCAGATCTTGGTCAGCACCTGGTCCTTGCGGCAAACCATGCTGCTCCATTGCGGTGGGCTTGGCGCAGGAGCCAGCGACTGCTAGGCAGCCATAGGTCCCAGGGATGATCACCCTCGACAGTCTCTCAGCACGTTCAGCACCGTCGCACTGGAAATGCCGGCACCTTCCGCAACACCAGCGGCTCAGCACCACAAGGGCACCTTCCTCTGAGACGACACTTGATGACAGCAGCACTGCATTCCCCGCAGCACCGCACGATCTGAACGGCTTCACGTCGGCCCTATGACTCTAACATGGCAGCACGCCCCAAAGGACAACAGGACCTGGTCGAGCTGTGGCGAGCGATCTGAAACTTTGAAGAGACAACTTGGGAGCGCAAGACCACAGAGCCCCACAACACGCACGCTTGGTGATCCGCTGTTCAGCTCCTGGCACCCCAATGCCCAACAAACAAACGGACTGACTGGTATCGAAGGTCACGTGGGCGAACAGCGTGCTGCGTCACGGCGGACGAGAGTGCTCCGCAGGCTCCACAATGACATGCAATGCCAAAGGAATGATTTTGCAAGCCAATCGTATTGGCGTAGGCCGGCGAAAGGCCACTGGCATGGTGCTGCTCCCCAAAGAAAGTGGGACTCGCGCCCTTTCGAAAGCCGGGTCACTGCGCCCTGATGCTCGCTTCTAGGCGTTGCAGCGCTCTGAAAGAGGCGCGCTTCCGGCTCACCTGAGGGATGGCTGCGCATCGACGTCCACGGTCTTGCCATTGTGGGCCAGCAGCACTCTCATCCCAGTGCCACCGTCTTGCCAGGCCTCCAGCCGCACCCCGGCCGCGGCTGTGCGGCCTGAGTGCTGCGCTGGATGTTGTGAATCAATCACACAGCGGCCGGGTAGGGTGCAAGTACCCTCTCGCCTGGGCAACCGGCCCAAACCTCGTGCTTCCCCACATAGAGTGCTGTCCCAGGCGTGCTACCCAGACACAATGGCACCGGATTGCCGTGTGGTTTACTCATCAGCGTGTGGAATGCGCACGGATTGAGGCATGTGTAGCACGGCATCACGAAGCCTCGAGTGGCCCTCTGCCCGTGTCCGAGTGCCTCCAAACGACAACGACATCAGATGGAAGCAGATCAGTGTCCAATCGATCAACCCCGTGTGCCGATCTGGTCACCCAGGCCTGCCCCCGTCACATCGAATGGGCAAGTCTGCCCCGAACAGTTGGAACGTCCTGCTGCCAGCCCTCTCTTACGGTACACAAGCAGCACGTTAGGTGCCCATCGCAATGTTTGCATGGCGTTATTGAGTCCGCGCATGTAAGGTCACCTCAGCACAGTGGACGTGGGCGTTGGGAATAGACCGTCACAGCTTTGGTCCTGTTGGCACACTGATTGGCCCTTGTCTTGCGGCACACAACAGCAAACAGCGGCTATGGCGCCCGCTGCTGATCAGAAGGATGAGGCAGCAAAGCCGGTTTTGAATGGCGATGCAGCGGCGCCGATGGAGACCGAGGAGCCTGCAGCACCCGAGCAGTCGGATGCCGAGAAGGTCGCAGCACAGCTGACGTCCAATGTGGCGCTCATAGAGAAGAGCGTGAAGCAGAAGGAGACGCGCATGGGCTCGGGGCGACTGCTGCGGACGACAGCAGCCATCAGGCGCAAGCTCAGCAGAGCAATCCTGCAGGAGTTCATCAGCCAAAACCTGCCTGAAGACTCAGCCATGCGGCCGGTATTGCTGGCGGTCTTGGAGCAGGTGAATCTGTGACGATGCTTCCTTATGTGCGCCATCCTGACCATGTACACAGGAAACATGCAAGTGCAGCATGTACATAGCCGGCCACACACCACACTGCAAAATTTCCAGTAAGTCCTGTCATTGCTGTCTGCGTGTGAATGCTGTTTGTGCTGCACGCAGCTGCCGGACGCGATGGAGGCAGCCAGCACGGACAGCGTCGCGGCCAAACCTGATGCCGCCGCAACAGCGCCTGCAGCGTCAAAGCTGCCAGAGGTGGAGGCCTACGCCTCGTTGCTGGTCCTGATGCTGCTCACAGACGGCAAACACTGGACAGAGGTGGGGGCTGTTCACCCTACCCACTGAAACAATGTCCTGGTGTCGGTTTTAGGCAAGTCCATTTGCTGCGCTTGTGCTGGCAGGCACTGTCCGCAACCCTCCTGCACCATGCAGCTTGCTGACGAAGTGAGGCGCACCCGATCGCAGGCAAAGGAGGTGGCAACAGCGGCGCTGCAGCGCCTCAGCAGCTTCAACAGGCGCACGCTGGACGTGCTGGCCGCCCGCCTGTACCACTACTACTCCCTCGCGCACGAGCGGACCGGCACGCTGCCGACCATCCGCAGGTGGGCCAGACGACATGCCGGGCATGAGCTGCGCTCTCATCCTGTGGCAGCCCCACTCAAATATATGCCGAGCAGTTGCCGCTATGGCAGGCATGCCGTGGCGCGCAACGTGCGCAGTGGTGTGCTGTAAACTTCAGGCGCCTGGTGATAGGCGCAATCGGGTGTGCATCTGCTCTGCAGCCAGCTGCTGGCGCTGCACCGCACGGCGACGCTGCGGCACGACTCGCTGGGGCAGGAGACGCTGCTCAACCTGCTGCTGCGCAACCACCTGGCCTTCAACTTGTACGACCAGGTGCTGCAAGGGCCTGCCACCGCGAGAGTCTTGCCACGGCCTCCATCTGAGGCCTTGTTCCAAGCCACGCTCTACACGATGACCCGCCCGCTGTGCTCGAGGGAGGGCCGTGTGAACCATGGCAAACACAGGGAGCATGAAATGCGCCCTGCATCGCCCCATTAATGCTCCTTCACACACGCCGCTGCTCCGTCTCCAGGCGGAGGCGCTGCGAAGCAAGGCGCAGCGGCCGGAGGTCAGCCGCTCGGCCACGCAGGCGGCGCGGTACCTGTTCTACCACGGCCGCATCCTCGCGGTGCAGCTGGACTACACCGCCGCGCGGGACACCCTGCAGCAGGCCGCCCGCAAGGTGCCGCTCCGCCTCCAGCCGCACATCACCAGCAACATGTTGAGGGCAGCTCAGGCCCATGCAGACTTAAATATTGAAGCCTCTAAGTTAGCCAGCCGGCTGCCACATGGAGGGCTGCGCCTGTCAGCAGTTCTTGTGACATCCGTTGACCAGACCAGACGCTGACTGCCGGCAGCGTTCTCCCTGTGCCAGGCGCCGATCGCGGCGTACGCGTTCAGGGCGGAGGTGACCAAGTGGCTGGCGCTGGTGCGGCTGCTGCTGTCGGACATCCCGGAGCGCGCGGAGCTGGCCGCCCCGGGGCTGGCCACCGCGCTGCAGCCCTACTTCCACCTCACCAACGCCGTCCGCATCGGCTCCCTGGCCACCTTCCAGTGCGTCTTCCATTTTGCCGCTTGGTCCAGTGCGCCGTCCAGAGCGCTGTACGCTGGCTGGCGTGAAGTTCATGGTTGTCACAGCTTGGGCTGATTGCAAGTGCAGCCGAATCACACAAGTGGCAATGGCTGAAGTGCCTCATGTAGATGTCGTAGAGCGTGCCACCTGACGAAACCTCGGCTCTGCTGCTGTGCTTCATCGTGATGCATCACGGCCGGTGTCACATGTCATGCTGACGGGGCGTGCGCCCGCCCTGCAGGGAGGTGGCGGACCGGTACGGGGCGGTGTGGCGGCGGGACCGGGTGGCCAACCTGGTGGTGCGGCTGCGGCAGAACGTGCTGCGCTCGGGGCTGGCGCGCATGGGCGCCGCCTACTCCCGCATCTCCCTGTCCGACGTCGCCGCCAAGCTGGGCGTCGCGTCCGCCGCCGACGCCGAGTCCATCGTTGCCAAGGTCGTCAGGTGGGCGTCCCAAACTAGATCAGCTGACTAGCCGGAAGACACACGGGCTTTCGTAGCATGCTTCGCACCCCGTGAACCCAGTTTCTGTGCCTGCTCTTGTACACAAGGGCACGCAGTAAGCCTCCAGCTCTGCACACTCTCCAGGCCTTCCTGGGCTGGGGTGCAGGAAGTATTTGCCAGACGATCCCCTTTTTTGAACCCATATCGGCTGAACATCTCCGCATTGTCGACCGCCGGCTTCGTCTCTGCTGCCTCTCGACCTCGGGTCCCGACCGCCAGTATCCGACCAGCCAGCCCGCGTGCTCAGGGACGGCGGCCTGGAGGCGACGGTGGACCACGAGGCGGGGGTGATGGTGTGCCGGGAGTCGGGCGACGTGTACGGCACCCCCGAGCCGGCGGCGGCCTTCCACGCCCGCACTGCCTTCTGCCTGGACATCCACAACGAGGTGCGTCCGTTGAGCACCGCATCGGCTGTCGTCAAGAGATGCGGGTTGCCTGCTGGCGGTGGCACTGCCACCAGCCAACAGCCGTGGCCCAGTGTATGTCCCGATCATGCGCGCCACCATGCTGCCCAGCAGCCACAGCGGCCTCCTGGCATGTCAGGTCGTGGAGGGGAGAAGCATCGAAGCCAGTGCATCTAGGGGAGCTGGCTGGCGGCCCCAGGGTTTACCTGTCCTGTGCAGGCGGTGCGGGCCATGCGGTTCGAGGAGGGGGCGCACCGGCGCAAGGGGGAGACCGACGAGGCGCGCGCCGAGCGCATCCGCGCCGACGCCGAGCTGTCCGCCGCCCTGGCCGAGGACGACGACGACCTCATGGGCTTCTGAGGCGCCGGCGCGCGGCGATGCCAGCGTGTGGAGCCAGCGCGTGGTCGCCAGCGCGCTGCGCCCTGGGGCTGCAGAGCCGGCGGCAGGCGGCGGCAGTTCCAATAGCTCCGATGCGTGCCGCCACCATCAGCAGCAGCAGCAGCAGTCAGGGCGACTCCGACATTTCTGGGGTGTCTGTTATAGTGCAGATGTGGAGTTGTATGATCATCTGCATGACAGGCTGTGGGAGGTGATAATCTAGCAGATGGCGTCAGCACATGTCGTGGGGGTGCATCACGCTGACGGTGGCTGGCAGTCTGTGCAAGATGTAATCAGACCAGCAAGTTTACACGTGTGTGTCCTATGCAACAGCAGTCTACAAGCACCTCGAAATCTGCAAATTCACTTGGCGGCGATTGAAAGTCGCCAGAACCGTTCATGCTGCACACTTCCTAACTGTCAATACCCACAGACAGCACACGTAAACAATGATGCCAGCAGGTTCGCAATGGACCTGATGCGGCACGCATTCCGAATCCCGTATGCTCACAAACAGCCGCACCATACCAGGTCACACAGCAGCAAAGGAAGATGCGGTACCAGTGATGCAAACTGGCAGCGCAGTGCTCGGCCATATCGATCTGGCCTCCTGCACACTCTGCCTGGCGACGGCAGCAACCTGCCCTACTATGGAGCAGTCTCTCTAGGACACCCGTCGGTCATTGCGCCAGAGCGACCTTGGGCGCCGGCGCCGAGGCGAAGGGCGAGAGCGCCTGCGGCGGGGGCCCAGCGTCCGACTGCTGCACCTCCGCCAGCTTGGCGTCTATCGCCTGGTGGGCCTCCGCGAAGCTCGGCCGCTGCGCTGGGTCCCGCGCCATGCACGCGTTTGCGAGCGCCTGCGCAGCGCACACATGCTCGGTGACTTTTCCACCTGCCGCAGGCACGGGGCATGGGCAGGGTAGCAGGCACAGAATACTGGCGAGCATGACCACGAACGCAGCCCCTGCAGACCAGACGCATTACATGTCGCAAAGGCTGCGGTTTAGAAACGCACCACGATGTCTTTGTCGATGTAGTCTGGGAACAGCGGCCGCTTGTGATTGTAGCCGACAGCCGTGAGCACCTACCAATGCCACGCCACATTGCTAGGAACAAGGTGCTGATTACTTGCAACAATTGCATGCCATCAATTTACTAAATGTGCTTGCAAGCAGACCAGGCGTGCGGCCGGACGGGGTTGATGTTCGATGCAGGATGTGGTGTGCGGCGTGCCTGGGTGTGGCTCATGCCGGCCCAGGCCCTGGAAGACGTCGCCATCTCCCAGATCAGCACGCCAAAGGCGTACACATCCGCCGCTCGGGACAGCTTGCCCTCTGTCAGCAGCTCGGGCGGCACTGCAGCCCACACAAAAGCACACATCAGGGAGTGTGGAGGACACGTGCAGCGCTGTTGGCTTAGGCAGGAGAGCCTCAATCCACAACAGGCAGAACATCACCACATGCAGCCTTGTGAGACCAGAGAAACCCAAGACAAGAGGTGCGCACTATGTGTGACGGTGCCTGCACAGCAGACATGAAACAGGACTCAGCACAGGAGCATCATGATTGAGCACTTCAGACATCATGCAGCAGCAAGCACATCGCGGGTGACAGCAGGCGACGCACCGTAGCTGGCTGTCTCCATGCGCGTCTTCAGCTCGAGGTCCCGAGCAAGCCCAAAGTCTGCCACCTGTCATGCATACCAGATGTGACCCACCAGTCAATTGTGAGTAGTGCCAATCGTGCCTTGCTACTGGCTCTTTGCACGTATCTTTCGCAGGTGTGCCTGCAGAAATAGTCACCTGCTGCGCCATCGCATGCAAGCGGTGGCAGCAGCCAGAGCAGCCAGGCACACAACCGCACCTGCCACACAGGAACCGTTACCTTGCAGGTGAAGCGGTGCGGCAGGGCGTCGGTGCTGGCGAGCAGCACGTTGCCGCCGCACAGGTCGCCGTGTATGATGTCGCGGCTGTGCAGGTAGGCCATGCCCGCCGCCAGCGTGCGCGCCGTGTGCAGCAGCACCGGCAGCGAGGGCCGCCCCCGCCCGTGGCTCGCCTTCTCCGCCTGGAACCAGCCCCGATCGATGCCGCTCTGCATGACAGATGAGCTTCCATCAGCCTTGGTGTGCATATTCGTTTCCCGGCAGCCCTCTAGCACTGCTTTGCACCATGTATGTGGGCAATCCCCGGCAGGAGATGCAACAGGGGCAAAGTGACAACCCGGTCTGGTAGAGTACAGAATGACACTGGGTTGACGCAGGAGACACATGCGCTGCACCTGCAGGCTGCCCCTGTTGGCGTACTCCAGGATGAGCCACGTCTCCATCTCGGTGTCCTTCCTGGCTGCCGTCTGCTCCGCTGCCTCGTCGTCAGACCACCCTGCGGCAGCATGAGCGCGCTGCTTTACAGCTTGTTTTGAACACCCCTGCCACCGCAGACTGGTACCGTCCCTATGCTGTGCACCCATTCGTCTGATGCGAAGATAATTCGATGCTTGATGAAGGCATCACTAACACCCGACTGATGTCATGGTTTGCGAAACCCGTGTTTTGTGCCACGATGGCGATGAGACAAGCTGCAACTGAGGCCTGGTGCTCACCGCCGCACTCATCCTCCCAGGAATCGGCTGGGTTGACGGAGGGGCGGCTGTTGCGGCCGGTGCTGCCGCCGCTGCTGCTGCTGCTGTCCACCTTGCGCACCACCCCCTCCTGCACCCCAGGCACCGCAGCAGCTTGCCCACAACCGGCCTGGCGACGCGCAGGCGCCGCGTTGCGGGCGCCAGTCGCCCCAAATCAGGTGACGCCCGCACAGCGAGCTGCCCAGCAGGCAGGAGACATGGCCAGGGCTGCATTGACGCCTGGAGTCCAGGCGCTTCTTGCAAATCACTCTCTCAACAATCTGGCTGCAGTAAACTGCAGGGTGGGCCCCGGCCACTGCAGGGTGGGCCCCGACCGCCCACCTGCACCAGCACGGTGGTGGTCTTGTAGGTGCGCACGATGCCCGGGTGGTCCAGGCCCCGCGCCTGCACCGCCTCCACGCTGCGCCAGGGCTTGCCCCGCCGCAGGGCGCTGGCCGACAGGCTGGTGGAGCAGATCTGCGGGGCGGCGGCTTCCGTGTCAGCGTACATGACCCATGGAGCTGCTGTGCTCCTGGCTGCCAGATGACGTCGCTGGGAACATCCGAGTGTGGCAACTCATGGGCGCGCTGGTTGCACTTTGACGGGTGGCCGGCTAGGGTTGCCCCTAAGCTTGGGCGCCGGTCGGCAGCCGGCCACAGTGGTGCCTCTGATGGTTGCAAGGCGGGGCGCACGAGCACATGCGAGCCTCACCTTGACGGCCACCGGCCGCTCGTGCCACCGCGCCCTATACACCCTGCCGAAGCTGCCCTTGCCAATCAGCGGGCCGAGCACCAGGCCCTCGACGGGGACGTTGCTGGGCGGCATGTTCCGCCGCACCGCCATCGCCTGAGCACACAGCACACATCTGATCTGCACCAGCTTTGCCACTGTTCACACGGCCCCCTCAATCTACACTGTGTGCGCGAATCCGTGCAGCGCCCGTTGAGCAGAGAGTACACGGGTGCAAGAGTGCCTGATGAACTGCAACAGCTCGTGCGCCAGTGCTGCACTGCATGCAGCTTCCAGCGGGGCGACACTGGGCGGGCAGGCACCTGCGGGTGCTGCTGCAGCCCCCCGGTGCGCTGCTGCTCCGCCGCATCCTCGGGCGTCACGATGACGAAGTAGTACTCTGCCGGGGTGTCTGCTGGCGCCGACGGCACGTAGGACGGCACGCCGATCAGCTGCGTGTCCTCGTCCAGCGCCCCCGATCGCCCCGGCCTGCACAGTCCAGGCGGACAGGGCGCTCAGCGCCCGGCTGCTGGTGCGGCGACTGCAGCGGCAGGCCTGCGCCAGCCACCGTGCTGTTCCCCCTGGCGAGTCGCTGCAAGGGGACGGAGGGATGCGCGGCGGATGCACCTGAATGTCAGGGTGAAGGTGCCCGCCTGCGGCTGCCCGCACAGCTGCACCCCTCGAACCAGAAATTCGTCCCCTGCATGAGCGTCACCGTATCGTCAAGCCCGCATGCACGGGCACCCATGGCGACACAGTCGAGCTTTGTGCTGACATACTGGGGCATGAGGAGACGCAGCCGGCTGGTGTGCACATGGTGCCGGGCACAAGCACGGGAGTTTTGGAGTGGCACAGGCGTACCGCGCGCCGCCATCTCGACCATGGCTTCGAGGGGCTCGCTGCGGTCGAAGGGCGCCTCGAACAGCTCCCACAGCTGCCTCGACACCGCCTGCTCGTAGCTGACGCCAGTCACCTGCGAGACGCCAGATCGACGACAGCATGACCTCCACAGCAAGCCTAACGATCCCATTCAGGTCTCAGCACCACTTGTTGCCGCGGCTGCTGAGGTAATGTCTGCACTGCCGTGCATGACCCTCCTGTGCATATAGACAGCCTTCTGCGGCTGGCGAGTGTCCTCCAGTCGACCGCGCACCTCGCTGACGGCTGCGTTGGCGTGGAGCAGGCTCCAGGTGGTGTCTGAGGCCCCGTCCCCCCGCCGGACGTCCACAAACACCACCGGCCGGGAGTCGAAGCATCTGCGTGTGCGCAATCAGCCCTGTTGTGTCTGTCTGCATTGGAATGTCTGCGTTTGGACACTAGTGGCATCTGCAGCACATGTGGCTCGTGGAATGCGAAAGAGTGATGATATGCGGCTGGCCTACATCCACAGCATACTCACGCTACTGTCCGGCGCATGAAGTGGTCCACTTCTGCGCCAGCGGCTGCAATGGCGTTGTGCCGCGCCTGCAGCGCTGCGTCTTTCTCCAGCTCACGGACCACGAGCTCTGGACGATATCAAACATTCATGAGCAGGGGGTTGCGGCCAGCCAGCAAGCCTCACCAACAATGTGGACCTCCACCTTCAACAGCAGGCCTCAAGCGCAGGTGTCCATTACCCATCCGAAAGTCCCAGGCCTTGTTCTGCTTCCAGAGACAGGCATCCAACCGTGACCTCGCTCCAAATGCTGGAGCTGCAGTGGAGAGGTGCAGGGGGGAGGTGCAGGGGGGACTGGCTTGTGCTGCCCCGCCCACCTGACATGTTGACGAGGACGGCGACCTGGTCGGCTGTGATGCGCCGCGGCTGCTGGTCGATGATGATCAGCATGCCCAGCCGGTGGCCGCTGCTGCCAACCAGCGGCACGCCCGCGAAGAAGCGCATGCCCCCCTCCCGGTCCACCATCACCGGGTTCTTCCGCATCCTGCAGCATTGCGCAGCATGATGCTAACAAGCAATGCATTTTGCTGAGTTATGAACACTTATAGACCACTGGTAGCCCTTGCCCTGCTCTGCTGCTGCTGATGCCGCTGCTGCAGCTGTGCAAGACTGCAGAGGTGTTGCGCGCAGTGTCAATGACGCAGCTGACCTAGCGTCTTGTCGTGCGTCCTCGATGACGAGGCACTCGGGGTTGTCGGTCGCAATGCCCCAGCCGCAGAATCCCCAGCGGAAAGGAAAGTCGCCTGCCGAGAAGCCGCGCGCGTTGCGGATGTACACCCGCTCGTGCGCGCACAGGCACACCAGCACGATGTCCAGCCCGAAGATCTGGGAGATCAGCGTCAGGATGTGCTCCACCTGCAGTATCGGAAGTGCATGATCTGAGCAGACGCTGTCTTGTGCTGGCATGGCGCCAGGTCTGTGGGCTGTGTGGCCAATCTGCAGCCGTGCACTGGCGGCACCCGTTGACACATGCGCCCTGCCGCCGCACTTTGCTGAAGGCCGGCGTCGACCCCAGCGCATGCTAAGGAGCCTCACCTGCGGATCCCGGGGCGCCGCATCCAGCGCCTTGATCTGCTGCAGGTACTCCAAGCGCTGTTCGTGGCACGGCACATTAGGCGGGCCCCGCTCGAACGCGTCGTAGGGCAGCGCCATGAGCTGGTCCAGGGCATCCTGCAGATGTGGCGCACACATGCCGCTTGGGCTTGCCGGCGCAACTGACGAAGAAACACTGTTCCTTTTCTTCGCTTGGGTGTGCAGTGCCAACGGCAAATTCGAGAATGCTGCAACGCTCTGCTGAGCCTCAGAGTGGCCCTGGCCGCGATGCTGAGTCAAAGGAGAGAGTACAACACAATGCAGAAGCTGAAGATGCCGCTGGTTATTGGGGAGCACCTCTTCTGCCCGCCGTATCCGGTCCATGTCCGCGCCTGCAGGGCCGCCGCTGAGCCACGACCGCCCTGCAGGCTGCTGACTGAAGCGTTGCTGCCTCCAAGTGAAGCTGACAGCAGGTGTCTGGAGTCAACGGGACAAAAGTCCGGCGTGCCGTCAATAATTGGCCAGCCTCAAGGCAGCCAAGACATACAAGAGAGTTGTGCAGGCTGGTTTGGCCGTTACGGGCCTGCTGTTTGCCTGTGAAAATGGTCCCACGCGGAATGGCAACACAACACCCACACTGAGATGCGCTGTGGGGCCTCCGAGTGCAACAAGCGCAGCGTCGCCTTCAAAGGCCACGTGCAGAACGTCTCACGCTCGCTGTCACAGCAGCAACAATGGCGATCGTGGCTGGTGTCGTTAGTCACAGGCTTAGCATGCGAAGCCACAAGGGAGCTGCCCTTTCTGATCATGAAGATGTGCCATCAGCTGTTGCACCGGCTGCATAGACCTCGCAGAGGCTGACATGTATCTTCATGGCCGGGGTCGCGCCAAATGGAGCAGCTGCACAGCGCGCCAGATGGTCTGGCGGTCGCGATGTGCCGCTTGATCTGTCTGACACATCTGGGATGAACCTAGCTCGCTGTCTGACAGACTGTTCCCCAAGGTTTCCAGCCTTGCAGCACCCAGCAGCAGAGCTCCGCAGCTTGCAAGTCGACATCTCTTGAACATAAACACGACGGCAAGACCATAGCCGCGAACTCATTGCGAGCTGCGCTACGGCAGCGTCCGGTGTCCGAAGCTACCCGGGCTTCTGCACGGATACCAGTTGAGAGGCAGGCCGGGGCACATGCCAACGACGTGAGACCTGCGGGCCACGCCATTCAGATACAGCAGTGCCAATGTCGCGGTGCGGCTGCACCGATCGCTCCTATGCATGGCGGTGGGCCATGGCGCCGTGAGCAGGCGGCTGCTGGTGGGAGCTGGACCCCAGGGCATGCAGTTGGTGCCGTCGAGCGATCAGCCAGGGGATGAGGAGGCGCTGCCCCTGACGCTCGATGGGGAGGCAATGATCGGCCGTGTAAGGGGGCGGCTAGGCAAGCAGCAGGATGCGGATGCTGCAGCGCCTCGCCCTATGCGCACCTCCTGCATGCTGCTCATCTACGGTGAGCAATGTGCCGCAAGTGCACCAGCAGACGACATGCAGGTGAGCGGTGTACCGTGCAGATGCTGTGCGCTGGGCGGTAGGGTGTGCTTGCGGTGTTCAAACTTTCCCGCTGCCAACCTGCAGCCGTGGCGATCTTCGTGCTGGCGTGGGCGGCGTTCCCAGGCAGCGGCACAGGCGTCTGGCGCAGGGCGCAGCAGGCGGCTGCGGTGGTGAGGGGAGGAGCAGCGGCAGCCGCCATCGAGTGCCCGCTGCCCTATGCCCGCATGAGCTTTGAGGAGGTAGCGGCTGGCGCGCGGCCGTACCTGTTCGGCGCGCAGCCGGAGAACTGCACCAGCTGCCGCCGCGGCTTCAACACGACGTCGCTGACCGCTGACGACCATGAGTACTGCGAGTTCTGGAGCCAGGCGAGCAAGACCTTAACCTACTTGCATTTGCAGACCCTGTCTCACGCATCCTGCGATGCTGATCAGCATGCGACCCCGGCACGGCATACCGAGGACGCAGATCATCAAGCACAGTTGGCATCACGCTTCACACTCCGCATACTGTGGCCCCTTTCGCCACCCGCAGAACTGGGCGCCGGAGCCGTGGGGGCAGCAGGTGTGCCCGCTCTGGCTGCAGCGGGCGCTGCTGCATCAGTGGGTGTCACGGCGGTGGGCGGGGCCCCTGACGCTGACGCCCTGCGACCTGTGGCGCTTCCTCGGCCCCGCGGGCCGCTTCCGGGGCCGCACCCTCTGGCTCATCGGCGACTCTCAGGTGGGACAATGCAACCCCTGTAGTGACGTGGGCAGGGGCTCAGACATGACCATCGGGTTGCTGCTGCATGAGATGCATGTGGTGTACAACATGGCCGGGCAAGGAGGAAAGCGCAGGAAGAGTTTCCTGCCAGATGAAGACAAACATCGGTTGCCAAGCAACACGTCTGCGCGACATCATGTGCCTCGACAGTTGCAACAAACGGAAGCACGCCAGTCCATCAGTGATAGTCTGCCGCAGACGGCCAGCCACTACGAGGCGCTGAAGTGCTTCCTGCACGGCTTCCTGGCGGTCGCCGGCGTGCACCCGGACCCGGCAGAGCACGCCCCTTTTGACCTGTCCCGCCTTGATCCCGCCCGCCGCGAGCTCGCCAACCAGGTGACCGGTGGTGGCCGGTGTTGGCTGATGTCAAAATCGCACACATTGTGTGGGCAAGGTGGGTATACTGGGACGACGATGTGGCGGCAGCTATCAGAAGCTGTTGCCTGGGTTCGGTTGCATGCATCAGCAAAGCGCCTCAACAAGTCCCTGTGCTGGCTCGCCTGCAGACTGACATTGCGTGCAAGTCGCTGGGCGCTGTCAGCGGCGGCGACAGCGCCGGGCGGCTGTGCTACCTGCGCGGGGACGTGTGGCGGGGCCAGATCCGGGACCGCGTCCTGCCGCTGCTCATGGCGTTCGGCGCCAACCGCCGTGACATCATGGCGCGCGCCATGCAAAATCCGCCTTGATGACAGCCATGTCAATCCTGAGCACTGGTGTTTTGCGTGCTGCTGTCCTTGAGCAGCATCTGACGACGGTGTAAGGAGGTGAATGCTTGCTATGGCCGCATCCCCTGCAGCCTGTGCAGGTGCTGCGCCAGAGCGCAGACCTACATGCTGATACACCACCCACTAACGGATGCCAGCTTTTGACTCAGCTGCTCAAGTAGGCCTCCGTGTCACTGCCAGGTGGTCAACACGGGGTTGCATTACTCGGCCACCTACGAGCAGGACTTGCAGGAGCTGGTACAGTGGCGGCAGCAGCAGCGTGGAAGTGCGCCTTTCCTCGTCTGGAAGGACACGCCGCCACAGCACTTCGACCAGGTGGGTGTTCTGCGCCAAATCCAGTACAACATGTACCAATGGTGCACAGGGCGCCTGTTTTGTCGCTGCTGGCCATTGTGCAACATGCAACACCCGCCTCTCCCCTCCGCAACCATGCAGCGCTGTTCACTGCACAGACGCATGGCGAGTGGCCGCAGGGCGAGAAACCCCCTTTCAAGTGCGCTCCAGGATGCAGTTCATGCGCTCGCACATGCAATATGCATTCGCACACCTCTGCTGGGCTGGGACATTTGCGACTGAAGCGTCATGCCTGCAAAGTTTCAGGTTCAGGCTTGAAGCGTGTTGCACCTGCAGCTGCAAGCCCATCGCCGGCGGCCACATCAACATCACCGAGCAGCACCAGCTGCTCGGCACATACAAGGGCGAGGACAGGGTGTGGCTCGACGCCATCTCTGACGTCAGCGCGGGCGGCTGGCGCAATGTGGTGAGTCGATGGCGTGTTGTATGGGAAGTATGCCATGTGGCATAGCTGCGCTCTCGTTCGTGTTTTACAGCGTCATACAGCAGTGCAAGCGGCTCAAAACCCTGCAATTCCGTGCCGTGCAGCAGACATCTGACCTCCTGAGTGTCGGAGGCAGGCACGCCGTGCATCAGCGTGCTGTGAACTCACAGCCAACTGTGTGCTGGCCTGGAACACCTGAGTGACCCCTCAGCCGGGGTGCGTGGTGTGCTGCAGCAAGCGAGGGGGGTGATGAGTGCAGCGGACGTGGCGGTGAGCGCAACGTGGAACGAGTCGCTGCCGCTGTGGCAGTACCACCGCGACAATGGCGCCGGCTACGAGTGCACCCACTACTGTGCGCCGTCCGCACCACAGGTGTGGGTGTTTGGACTCATCCAGACGCTGCGCCACCAAGTGCCGCAGCTCAACAGGCATTTTGGGGCCCAAGAGCTTTTGGGCATCCCCGCTGCTGAGTGGCCCCACTGATTCGGAGACAGCACTGGAGTGCACCAGCCGTGAGTGTCAGCGAGTCAGCCATCTGCTGCAGAGTTGATGATGCCCAAATCTGGGCCGATCCACAAGCAAAGCTGCTGCTGTACATGTGCGGCAGCGACGGAGTGAATATGTGGCTCTTACAGCGCTTCAGCAATGCGATGGCAGTGCTTCTCAGAGCAATCGTGCTGCAGCAACAAAATTCATTTGGGTTCAGCAGCTTCAGATGCCGCTCTTGGGCATACATACAGCGACCCGGCCGGGCGAATAATGCAGGCCGCTGCTGCAGGAGTGGGGCCTCCCGTGCCAGGAGGCTGCATCCAGAGGGCTGCAGCTACTTCCCTGCACTGCCGATCAGCAACGAGGCATCTTGGGTTTCTGCACCGACATGGCTTCAACATGTGTATGGTAGCCCGCCAATGGGATCAGGGAGGTTCAGATGGCAGTGGTTTTGAGATGCTTTGGTGAGCGAGCAAGCAATTTGATGTATTTCTCTGGAAAGACCTCATGCACTGTTATGTGTACGATGGCCACTCGTCACATGATTTGTCACATATGTGCTGCATCACATTGAAGTACCGGTGACAAACGCCAGTCACAGTCAACTCAACTGCATCAGACTGGTTGGTCAAACCGAATACTACTAGTAGTTTTGCTGCGCGATGCTGCAGCTGTTCAACTCACCCTGCAATTCGTCTGCAAACAAATGCAATGCCACAAGCCCATTCACAACAAATAAACAACAGTATCCACATCCAAACGAGTCTACAGCTGAGAGTAGTGGTGCCGACGAGACCATCAAGAGTATATGACCGAATGCATATGCATCCATGTGCTGTGGAACTTCGGTGCCCTTTCACGCAACATAGTTGCGCATGGCCATTCACAAGGATGCAAGTCAATAGTGGGTCTTGTTTGGATCAGGGCGCAGCCCTGCCCAGGAGCTTTGCAGACTGTTGCTGTTTGCCCTCTAGAAGGAGGCTTCGGCAGTTACTGAACGGTGATTCACTTGGTGGCACCCTTGCTCGCCAGTGCGTCGGCAATTGCTGCGGGGTCTGGCTGTGTTGGGAACGTATTCACCAGCAGCTGTGCCGTCTGCGTGAACAGGCACACCACCCGTCAGCATCCCGACACTGACACCATGAGCGCTGACTGCAGCAGGCAAGTGCACCAAGGTAGGCGCAGGTCTTCCTGATGTGGCAAGCACCCTTGGTGATGCAAACAGCACATGGTTTCCGCATTGGACCAGTGCAAAGCAGCTGTATATGCCGTGGTGTGCAAAGCAAACCCAAGCCGCCTCGGGGCAGGCACCGCACATTGAGCTCTTTGCCATCACCTGCATCGGCGTCAGCGCGGCATAGAAGCTGCACACGAAGGCGTTGGCCTCGGCGCCCTCCGCCTTCACCCCCGCCCGCAGCGCCGCCGACGCATCCATCTCCTTGCCGAAGCCATCGCCCTCCGCACACGCCTGCCAACCGGAAGAGAATACATTCACCAGTTGAAGACAAGGTCGTATCTGGCTTTTTGAAACGGCAGTGGTCGGCCAATAGCCGAGCACGTTGATACAATGGAGCATGCCAGCGGGGCAACATGCCATGTAACATATCGGAAGGCAAGTCCCAATGGGGTTCTGCAGACAAAGGCTAAAGTAGTATTGGCGGGGATGTATGGATGTATGATTACGGGTCATGGAAATATGTTTTCGGCTGAGCCGCAGGCCCTGAACGTACCTGCAGCTCAGCGAGCGTACGGCGGCGTGCGGAGACAATGTCCTGTTGCTGCTGAAGCGACTGCTTCCGCTCACCTGCAGGAAGGCCATGTGAAGGGTTGGGCATTCCCGCTGGTATCCTGCGATACTAGGCGTTGGCCCTATTTTGAGTCCACAACCCATGCCAAATGAAGAGGAGTGCACGCACAGGCAGGCTGGCCCCCACGTCGATGAATATGACCTTCGCACACCTGTGATGGTGCTGATCTGCTCGGCAGACAGCCGCGCCGCCGCCACTGCCCGCTGCAGGGCGTCCTTGGCAGCTGCTGGGTCGTGCGCTGGTGTGGAAGCCCCGCTGTCGGCGTTCAGACTGTTCGACCGGGCAGCCCCGCCCGCGCCATGCTGCCCCAGCCGCAGCCGCCGCAGGCTGTGCGCGAACTTGGGGTCGGCCGCCGCCTGCAGGGAGGAGGTGGGAGTGAGGTGGGAGTCGCATAATCACCCATACCTAGAAACCTACCCGAGGACCCTCCAAGTAGAAACGGTGGCGATGGACATGGCCACAGCAGCTGGCACAGAACCTTGCTGACGAACAACACACAGGCAGAGGGACCCAAGCATGCAGCGCATGCTTTGGTTCGTAACGCATAACTAAGACACCCCAGTGCATACGGTCGGAGCGCTTCAGGAGGGGCGGCATCGCACCCGCGCTGCAATCAGGTCCAGCCACACGGCGTGCAGCGCGGCCAGCCGCTCCGCTGTGGGCGAGCCAGCCACGGTGGCGTCCAGTCTGGCGGTGCACTTGCGCAGCTCCACCACAAAGGCGCTGCAGTGGACGAACCTGCCTTTGAGCGCCGAGACTCACCGAAGCAAGCACGCGCAGGTGCCAAGGGTTTAGGGTTTGCGGCCTGCGCCCCTGGCCGGCACGCGGAGCAGACGCCAGGGCCAACACATCACAGGCCGGCAGCATGCGTCCAGCCCTGGTCAGAGCGTCACGCAGACTGGGGCGTGGCAGGGGCACCTGTGCAGCTGGGAATTGGCGGCGGCCGCGACGGCGTTGCTGACGGGCGGCGCCTGCCACCCCGCGCGGCTGGAGCCCGCCGGGCCGCCGTGCACCGCGTGCGCAAAGCGCAGCAGCGCCCGCAGCAGCTCGTACGACTCCGGGGACGCGTTGCCGCCCTGCACCCAGGAAGAGAGGGCACCTCAAGCACAGCACGACCAGCAGCTGTCTTACAGGACGCAGCTGCCGCCCTGGTCGCAAGCAGTGCGCCCCCCCGGACCTCGCTGCAGCTGTTGCTGCTGTGCCAATGCCCTCACATCATCGAGGCCTCGCGGCGAGCGCGGCCTGCCCGGTCCATTCATACTTTAGGGCTACAAGGCTTGCTGCAATGGGGCCTGCACCACTCACACCTCAAAGTCCATCGACATCCTGCGCTGCTTCGCCGGCGACGGGTCGGAGCTCGCGATGCGCGCCACCGCCAGCGCCGCCGCGCTGCTGAGCGGCGTGGAGTCCCTGCGGCGGGTGGGGCGCGCCCCGCCGCTGAACCCTGGAGCGCCCGCCGGCCCCTGGCCTGCCGCCGGCCCGTCTGACGCCTGCAATTGGTGGGAGATGTGCTCAAGACGCAGGACGTTTGCAAACAGTCGTACCATGCTGCCGGAATGCATAGCTGGGGAAGTCACACTGTACTCACTGAAGCTCCACAGGGTGCCCTCCACATGCATGCGAAGCAGGCGCAGCCATGGCACAACAGTGTGAGCACCTGCAGCGCCTGCACGATGTCCTTGGCGGTGGGCCGCGCCTCGGGCGACTGGGACAGGCAGCCCGCGATCACGTCGGCGATGGCCTGCGGGCACTCCTGGGGCACCCTGCAGCAGTGGCACTGCTGTGCTAAGCCTTCACTTGATGCACCAAGAACACGTTCAGCCTGCAGGCAGCATGTCGCAATGCGGCCACGCGGGTCGTCTGGCGGCGGGCAGTGGCATGGTGAGCCACTGGCTGCAGAGCTGCACCCGTGGTCAACAGTGCATGACATGCGGCAGCTTGAGGGTGCACTCCCTGGAGGACTGACCGGAGGGGGCGCATGCGGCCGCGGTGGGGCACCTCCCCGGTGATCAGCTCCCACAGCACCACCCCCATGCTGTAGATGTCCACCTTTTCGGTGCACTTCTGCCCCATCAGCATCTCTGGCGCCTGCACAACACCATACCAAAACAAGCATGACGGCGTGGTCACTAGCTGAGCCCATGGCGCAGTCGAACCGACCACGCAGGCCGAAGGGTGGCTGAACAGCACTGCGCGCAGTGCTTGTGCAGCACGCACCGCCCAGGCGAAGGTGGACATCGGGTTCTGGCCGTTCGTCAGCCGTCCATCCACATTGCGCTGGATCTGAGCCATGCCCACCTGCATGTGAGGTGCCCTCATCGGATTTTTAAAATCCCGCAGTCAGGAGTGAATACGTGCATGTCGAGAAGTGCCCCAGCAACAGGTGTTGGGACACGTGCACTCACGTCGCTGATCTTGGCCACATAGTTGCGGCCCAGCAGCACATTAGCAGTCTTGATGTCCTGCAGGTAGCAGCAGACCTCGCTTGGGTTCGAGAGTTCAAGGGCAGGAGCGATTCCCAGCATGGGCAGGTGCGAACTGCGATACGATGCACAGTAGGGCATATGAGACTGTACCATGTGAACGATGCGGTTCGTGTGCAGGAAGTGCAGTCCGCGCGCCACATCCAATGCGATGCGCCGGCCCAAGCCTGGCACCTGGCTCCCGCTCCTGCAGCAACAGGATGTAGTCTAGAGGAGGATGCGACCTGGACGTGTATGCACGCAGGCCCGGCACTGGGTAGAGGGCAAGTGGCAAGCGAGCCAGCCCGACAAAATCATGTGCTATCCATCTGTTAGCCATACAGGTAGGACGAAATGCCATACAGGGAGGACAAAATGGCAAAGGCGGTAGCCGATGCCGCTGGGACACGGCAGGATGCACACCTGCGGTACCACAGGAGGCTGCCTGTCGTGTCCTTCTGCAGCGCGTTGAACAGGTCCCCGAGCTCGAGAAATCTGCAATCAGCCACAGGAAGCCTCAGCCAGAAGAGCAGCAGTGCGGGGCACTGGCAACAGGAGTTGTAAAGTGCAGTGCTGTCTGCATTGGCGAGCGCATGAGAAGCCCAGGGGCGGCAGGGCAGCTCACTCTGTGACGAGCAGCGTCTGCTGTCCATCTGACACCGCGCCGATGAACTGCACGATGTTGCGGTCGCGGCAGGACTCCAGAATGGAGACCTGCACACATGAGTACTCAAATGAGTTTTCGTTGCTCAGATCCCCATTACTGCAGAAGGCAGCACAGGGGACCACAGGTACTGTGCAACGGTTTCATGTAGACCCCCAGAGGTTCACGGCGCACCTCCTGTGCAAAGGCGTCCTGGTCGCCATCGGCAGCCAGCATCTTGGCAGCCACCGGAATCACATCATTCTTCAGCGCTTTGTACACCTGGAGTTGAGAATGAACAATCAGGCATGCTGTGCACACCCAGGTGGCAGGTTACGGGCCGCTCTCGTTTGCTGAACCAAGCAGTGGCGAGCGCAGCAGATCTAGACGGAATCTGCGAGCCCAGCTGGCACTCACGGTGCCAAAGCCGCCGCTGCCGAGCTTCCACAGCGAGCCGTCGGGGCGGCGGCAGATCTTGACGTCCTCGAAGCGGAGCGCCATGCGGTGCAGCGAGGTCGACGCCAGCGCGATGTCCAGCGACGTGCGCTGCGACATGCTCCGCGGCGCCCCGGGGCTGGGGCGTCCTGTGCATGCGGTTCAGACCCTCGAACTCCAGCCCATCAAAAGGAGAGACTTCAGGCAATAGAGGCTTGTTTAGAGTGTGCAGGGTCTAAGGGTTGTCTTGGTGCGGATGCATGATAACAGGTTCCAGACACCCTAGATTCAAGGTTCAATTTGACAGTGCATCAGTGCACAGCACGAGATGGCCATGTAGACTTGTTTGCGACAATTGCTGGCGGTCTCGGCCACTCACTTGAGAAGTCCCTCAGCTCGGTGAGTTCCTCCTCCTCCTCCTCAGCAAGCGCTGCTTCCAGGGCCTCCTCTGTGATGGCTGACCTTGCGCTGAAGGGCACTGGCGACGTCGGACGCTCCGCTGCATGCGCCGCCTCTGCCTGCCTGCCCGGTGCAGCTGCCTGACCCTGCAGCAGATCGACAACCGAACATTGGCCACCAGGGCAGCGGGCGTTTGCTATCGTGCTTGGGCTCGGCCAATGCCTCTGGACAGCCTAGAGCGAACCTGACGCTTGTCAGACTAGCACAGATAGAGTGGAGGGCCATACTCCTTCCAATGCACATGTGCACATTCACCGCTGCTATGCTGTGCTTTCAGATACTCTAGGTGCTTTCAGATACTCTACTGATAACAACCAGCACCACATATCAGGTGCACACCTCAGGCGGAGTCCTGGGGGAACTGCCGCTGTTATGGCCGGAGGTAGATGCAGCAGGCCGGGGCACCCGGGGATCAGCCGCAGCGGCGTCCAGGAACCCGGCTGCTGACGCCGTGGCGGCAGCGGCGCTGCCAACCTCTTCTGAAGCGGCCTTCCGGAGCGCAAACGCCTGCTGCGCCCGCATCGCCTCCTGCCATGGCAGCGTCCCGCTGTCCTGTCGCTCACAACACACAAGAGTGACTTCTGGGCAACGCGCTGGCAGCAGGATGCTGTGCAATTTAGCATGAGTGCACCAGACACTACGGTGGGTTGCTGTTGATCCTTGCAGCAGAACGTCAGGTGTGCGCCTGCTCGCAGGACAGCAAGGAACTGCCTCACCTCGCGCTGCATCAACGCCAAAGCGCCCTTCGCCATGATGGACGGCTTGAGCGGCGGCCTCGCTGAGGACATGGCTGCGGATGCTGCTGCGGCCTCCGCAGCAGCTGCAAAGGGGCTGCGGGCGGCCGGGGAAGCGAACGGACTGCGCGGCTGCCCCTGCGGAGCCGAGGCCTGCCTCTGCAGCGCTGTCTTTGTGCCGCTGCCGAGGCTGCTCGCGCTGTCGCTGACAAACAAGCTGGACAGTTTATACCCGGTTTTGGCGTTGGCGGTGTTGAGGCTGTTGCCGCTGCCGCCGCTGATGGCCTGACCGGCTGGGGATTCGGTGCAGTCTGCCAGAGCAACCAGGACATTTGGTCCCGACAGCAAGTCCTGGACGGCAGCAGGGTTGCCAGCCGGGACAGCCTGGAGGGCTGCACCATCTGCGGGCTCCTGCTCTGCCACGGTCGACAGCTGGGTCGCGGGTGCCGCCGCTGCTCTGTCATCGACAGCCGCCCAGGATGGGCGTTCAGCAGCTTCCATGGATGCTCTCACCGACTGGGCGGCAGGGGTGCTCGCACCACTGTTGGCGAATGCTGAGTACATGTGCGCGCAGGCGTCGGAAGATGTGCGCCGCGGCATCTGGAAGCTCGGGCGCTTCAGCCCCAGAGCCGCGGCCGCCACCACCGCCGCCGCGAGCACCGCTGGCTCTGGAGTGCTGCCGCTGGCTGGCGCGCCAGCTGTGCTGTCTGTCGCCACCGCCGCAGCGTGCGCGGCTGGCTCTGAAGTCGTGCTGCTCGCTGATGTGTCTGCAGCGCTGTCTGCTGAACAATACCCGCCGCTGCCACTGCTGAGCGCTGTTTCGATGCAACCAGGGTCAGCCACCAGAACCCCAGGGCTGGGCATCTGCTTCTCGGGTACTGCAGATGATTTAACGCTGCCAGTGGGGACTGGATCTGCTGCTGCAGCAGCTGGTGGTGCCACAAGGGCAGCCGGTGCAGTGGTTGCAGCCTGGCATGGGGCGCTGTCACCAAGAGTAACAGCGGCGGCTGTGCTGAGTGCAGGTTCTGTAAACGTGGCATACAGATCGTGGCTGGAGGCGCAGGCCACGGAGCCGCTGTCACGAGGGCGCAGCAGTGGCAACTGCATATGCTGATCCTGCTGCTGCTGCTGTAGATGGTGTGACATGGGCTGCAGATCCGGCACGCCTGCTGGGTCCATCGACAGCCGCAGGGACGTGTGTTGGTCCAGGGCCGGCGCTGCGCGCTCCAGCACAGCAGTCACGATGGCGTGCGCCCGCCCCACGACCGCCGAGCGCTGCGGCTGGGACAGCCGCTGCAGGAAGGCAGAAGCAGCGACGGTGTCCGCCGGCCCGGCCGCTGCATCCGCCATCCAGGAGCCAACACGCAGGGCTGCCTGCATGCGCATGAGTTTTCCTTGCTGAGTATTCCTGCTGGGCAATCCTCTGCATGCTGGCTCCCTGCTCTGAATCAGTGCCATACGTCACAGTGCACATCTGCAAACCTCATCTGGCGAGTGCAGCTGGCCGCCTGCCCCATGTGCGGGCCGCCAGAACTCGTCGCCTGCCAAGTGCTGCATGACCGCCTGCGACGCACAGCATGGCATGAGCTGGACTCCTCACAGCCAGCAGCTTTGATGCAGCATGCAAAGGCAAGTGGATGTGACAGGATGCAGGCCAACTCATACGGGGTGTACCTGTGCATCGTCCGGGTTGACACAGCTCATGTGCTGTGCCGCAGGCAGGAGTGCTGCCGGGAGGTCTGCGGCCGTGCTTGATCTGCCGACCGGTGAGCCGCACTGCTCCGGCACCTGCTGCAGCGCCGCGAAAGCGCTGGCGGGCGCGCTGAGGCGCCTCTTCGACGGCGGCGCCACCGGCCCTGCCGAGCGTGAGGTCAGAGGGCTTTCGGGATGTACGGATCTGGTGATGCGGCGAGGATGCACAGGTGTGGCGGCTGCCTCACTTGCTCAGCAATGCACAGGCGGCTCGCTGGGCGCTGCCAGCAGCCATCCCAGAGACGCAGGCGGGGCCCAGCACAGGAACCAAGGCAACCCTTGCGGCATGTATGCAGGTCAGCAGACGGCTGACCCATGCCGGGTTGCTGCTCGCGGCGCACCGTGCTGCATGGTGTCGGTGGCGTCGTGGCTGCTGTTGCTCTGGAACCTGGAGAAGCGGCCGCCGCCGGCGCCGGCGCCGGCGCCGCCGCTGTCCAGCAGTGCGCCCGCGTCGCAGCTGGAGTTGAGCGAGACGGAGCGCCGGGAGGAGGAGCACATCGACAGCACGCCCCGCGGCGACAGCTCCGCGCTGCAGCAACGGGCAAACATACATAAGGTCCTAGTCACAAAGCTGCATCGCAGGTCGACCATTCAACCGGTCAATGCGGCGGTGGTTTCGCTGCTGTTCCTACGGCTGACAATGCGGGTGGGTGAACCGCAGCTGCACAGAGCTTGCCGGCATGCATTGTGGCCATGCTCGAAGCACAGCACGGCCACAGTAGGATGCATGCCGCACCTGTTGGCCTTGGAGTCGTCGTGCTCCGAGTGCCGCTGCCAGCGGGCGCGCTCGCCGTCCAGTAGGGCCTGCACCACCGCGGCCTCGAAGAAGTCGCCCTCCGCCGCCGAGTCCCGGCCGCTGAAGCCGGACGCCAGCCGCAGCCGCAGCGCCGAGTCGAAGCCCACGGAGCTGCCGCCCATGCTGACGCCCGTCGGGGCGCCGCCGCTGTCCCGCCGCAGGCAGCCGGAGGCTGCTGCGGCGAAAGCGCCGCCATCCGCAGGGTACGCGTGCGGCGGGCCGTGGTGATGCTGATGCTGCAGCTGATGCTGGTGCTGCCCATGTTGCCGCCCGTCAGCACAGCCACGAGCGTGTTCAGAGCAGCAACCTGAGCTGCACGACCGCTGGCAATCCGGGCCGACAGCAGCGGCGGCGCGTGTGCGCCACCAATAGGTGCCCACTGCCAGTGGCAGCGCAGCGCCCGCGGCGCCCGCCGCCAGGAGAGCCCACCGCTGGGGCTGCCCGCTATGCTGCTCACCCATACTTCAAGCCGCAATGCAGCTGGTACCGTGCCGTGCGCTCAGCCTGTCATGTGTTCGCCGGGGATGCCTGCGCCGTGGATGCCTGCCGATCGGCAACGCCGGCAGCGGTACGCCCAAGAACTCGCTGCACAGCATGAGAGAACCAGTGGTTAATCACCTAGTCGGACTGGGCTGCTGCGATGTCGGTCCCAGCATGTGGACCGTTCCGTGAGACGTTCAGGTGACGCCGGCAAACTACGGCAGGTCAATTGCTAACGAGCTCCTGTGAGCCAAAAGCCACGCCAAAATTCCGCGACGTACAATTTCGAATGCCAAGCGCTGAAGGTGCGAGCAGTGTGGCGGCATGGAACAACTGAGTCGGCCAGCCGGCCCTGAATACACTACCCATAGTGACGTCTGACGGCACGCGTCAGGCGCAGCCTTCAAGCGAGCTGTGAGCCGGTGTTCAGCATGATTCCGAAAGCCAGCAGAGCGCTGCGGACTGTGCATCCCCGCGAACGCTGGCAGGCAGAGGCCCTTGAACGAAAGACCTGGCTGCATGCTGCCGGGCAGTGTAGTGCATACGGGGACATCAGCCCCCGTCAAGTAGATCTGCGGGTTGTGCTGCACGGTGCGAAAGGCTGCAGCGGGTGGTGGCTGGCTGCACCTGATGACAAGCGCGCCAGCGAGGATAGCGAAGCAATCGCAGGCGGCAAAGTCCCGAACAGAAGCGCCGGGCAACCACGCCTCTGAATGTGACGGTCCAGGGACTCACCTGTGGAACGTCACTCTCCGAAGTGCTGCAACTTGCCCAGGGGCCCGACGAAGTTTATGCGCCGGGAAGGCGTGGCCCAACGACTGCCACACAACAGGCATGCATGCACAAGACAAAGTGGTGTCACCGGCTGCAAGCCTGTGCGCGCATGAACTTTTGGTGTACGAGCTGTCCAAGCTTGCAGGTTATCGTGCGGCAACCGCCTGCATGAGCGCTGCGATGCGCACGCACTTTTGAACCTCTCAGGCAACCCGTGCTCAGGGTTTACAAGAGGAATCTGAGTCTAGGGCTGATCGCTGATGTCACGGTGGTACGTCAGCGGAGCCCCTTGTGCCTGTGACTGGGCATCATCTGAATCGCCGTGGACCAGTGGGCCTTGGCTGTTCGGATCGTGCTTGACAGAACGAACCCAGACTCAACAGGAAACACTTCGTCCTGCACCCAAACCACAGCATTTCATGTGCGCCTCGCCCGGACCTCACACTTGTGTCTCTGCAGTGCTGAGTAGCTTTACTTTACTGCAGCAGCGCCGGTGGCGTCGCAATGGACTGCCTATCCAGACCGAATCTAGAAATGAAGCTGTTCAAGCAACTGAGGTGTGCCCAGAGACTGGCCTGGCTGCTCAGTACTCAAAGCCGTCTTCACCGTCTGAGGACTCGGGGTCCGACAGGGAGCCCGTCTCGGCGCTGTGGCTGCGAGAGGTGTGGTAGTACGACGGCCACACGTAGCCCGGCTGCGCAAAGTACCTGCGAAACGACGTGCCTGGTGGTCATGATAGCCCCCTGACGCTGGACTGCATTGCAACCCTCAGGTTTAATTGCGCATCGAGCAACCAAGGAAGTCAGTGCCTGCATTCCGGGGAATTGCTGCAGTCTCATGTTGTGTTACGAAAGTTGATGTGCTATCATAGCAGACACATTGGCAGACTTTGTTCGCACCAGGAGCCATCGGACAGGGCGAAGAAGTGCCCTGTGACGGTCATGCCCGGCAGCAGCAGCGCCCCGATCTCTGGGTCCATCTCCACCATCACATGCTCCTGCTCCTGAGGCACAGCATGATTGACAATCTCACGTGACAAGTTGCAGGTGATGCAACCAGGATGCATGAGCAATGACCGCCTCAGGCAACGTCCGACTGCAGAGGTGCGCGCATCCATTTGTGATGTGTCAACGGACTGCACATGGACTTCAAGCCGGTGACTTTCAGTATGTACATTTGTAACGCACCGTGTCTGGCGGCGGTGCTGCCTCGGCGCTGTCAGCAGCGGTGGCGTCGCTGGGGACGGCCTCCTGGAAGGTCACCCGCCGCCGGTCCTCCACGCTGAGGACGCGCATGCGCCGCTGCTCGCTGTGCTCCACCTGCGCGAGCACAGCACGCCGTGACCACCCTGTGCATGCCTGGAAGCGACTCTGGCTGGCCGAGCGGTGGCAACGTCCGCGAGACGACAGCTGGCATGTCCCGGCTCCAGCATCAGCAGCAGCAGCTGGAGCACGCGCTCCCATACAGTGTCACCAAGCCGGGTGGACTCTGGTGCAGTCGCAGCTGGGGTGGCAATGCAGGGATGCACACAAGGGTCGGAACTTGAAGGCGGGGCGGCACCCGCAGGTCGGAGGCGAGCACGGAGGCGCAGGCGCGGCGGAAGTTGAAGCGGGGCGCGATGTGGCGGTACTTCTCCACCACGCCCGCCTCCACTTCCTCCAGCACCGGCGGCTGCAGGAAGCAGTGAACCCAATGTTGACCATGCTGCATGTCTGCTGCCAATAAAAGTGCTCCATGGCTTTTGCTGGCACCATCACAGCTGTGTCCCAGTCTGATAACGAGTGCAGCTTGCACTTTGCTGCACCTTTTGGCCTGAGGTCCTGTGGACCAGCCATGCAACACCACCTGACATGCATGGCATGCCAAGGTTCCGGCTGCTGGCTGTGACATGCACACAGCAGTGGTCAGTTCCATCTGCGCACCTGCGCCTCGTCCTGCTTGGTGAGCAGCACATCCTTGACGACGTTGAGCGGCCCCGGCAGGTAGGCGCCCAGCAGCTGCGGCACACAGGGAGGCTGCGTCAGCATCTACTCTTACGAAAAGCAAACCTCGACGGCAGGGCGGGAAGGATGCTATCATGGCTTGAAGCTGTCATTGCAACATGGCGTCTCAGACCGAACATGGACGCATGCGCCGAACAATTAGACGCTGCTCACCGCACAGCGGGGCAGCTCGACTGCTGCCTGCTCTGCGATGGCGAGGCCGGGCGCCAGGTCCTCCTTCGCATAGAAGCCGTCCGCCGCCAGCAACCGCAGGAGCCCCGCCACCGCCAGCCGCGCTGCCTCGAACGCTGCTGGCGCATACTTGCGCTCTGCCGCATCACCGTTCTGCAGACACCAACAACAAGATGAAAGAGCCACATGCCAGACACTGCGCAAGTGTGCTTTCATCAGGGCATGCTGCTGCCCGCAGCAATCACAGCTATGCTGCACCTACCCCATTGCAAACACATAAAGCCTGCTGTATGAAAGCAGCAACCCCCATGGGGATAACTGCAGCATGCCTCGGTCACCTCGTCATCGTCATCGTCCCACTCCACATCGTCATCCGTGTCTGACAAGGGCCGCCGACTGCTGCCGCGCTCCATCCACAGCCCTGCACATGTGGGCATGGCCAGGACTCTGTACACCCTCTGGACCTTCAGCCAGGCAAGCAGTGAACTCTAGCCTGCCAAAGCGTTGGCCCCACGGAACCACCGGTGGCAGGCTGTAAGCAATCAGCCGGCCGGATCCCAACCTGCGTCCTCCAGGAACATGAGGATGTCGAAGCGGTTGATCATGAACAGGCCCAGGAACTTCCGCGTGAACTGCACCAGCTCAGCTGCCGGCGGCCGATGCTGCATGTCACGCGGGGCAACAGTAAATGCTTGATCGAGGTGTGTGTGCTGTACCTGCCATCTAGAAGCATCTCTGCCAGATATCGCAATCAATTGACACCTGATATGCGCATGCATGCAGGCGGCACTGGAAATCTGACCACGGCCGTCGCAGGCACAGCCCTGCATGTCGGTCACACGTTCAACCTTGCACAGTGCTCTGCAATGTCACAGGAAGTTTAGTGATGAACTCGGGCACTTCAGGGCGAGGATGCGATTTCTATATGCACTCAAGCTGCGCACAGTCTGCAGTGAGCCCACCTGAATCGAATGCAAACATTCGAAGGAATAGCCGCTGCTTGCCGTCAAACAGCTCGGCCACATGCGCCTGCAGCAAGGCATGACATTCTACACAATGAGAGCCTCGAGTTGTGCTGGTTCTCGCACAGACATGCTGGATGAGCACTGAGCATCGTCACGCGCAGGCTCTCAGAACATGCAGTACCTGCAGCGCTGGTGTCAAGCCGGACCAATGCGCATGTGCCTCCTGCTCTCGCGGCGACATCGTTGCGTCCTGGTCTTCGTGCAGGTGTGAGCTGTGGTCGGCGCCCGGCATACGCACCCATTGTTCTTGCGGTATCCTACGCACTGATTGTTCTTCCACCATCCGCATGCCTCGCCTCACAGCCTCAGTGGCCGCTGTTGCGCACTGGTGCGGCGCGTTACAGGAACCTTCTGCGACGAGATGTCATGACTGCGAGCGACCCACAGGGGCCGTCAGTCTGGGTCTCCTGAAGGTGTCGTGGACTGGGCTGTTGTGCTGCATCCGCAGACAAGCCCTGCTGGACCCCGCCGATTGCTCACCTCTCTCTGGGTTAGAAGTCGAGGTGGGTGCAACTATATGCACGTCGGCTGATCAGCAGCGAGCAAGACGTCAGCACCACCCAGGATCCGAGATGCAGGTGCCGACTGCTATTGAATCAGGTGCGAGCGCCTGGAGGGGTCCGCGGAGCCACAGCAGGAGCTTGTGCTCAAGGATGAGTATCGAATTTGAGTGCCTGCTCAGAGCACAGAACGATGCCCCGATTGAGTTGTAACGCCTCAAATCTACACGCGAAGCTGTGGGGAGTCAAGCGGCAAGCAACATGCGCCAGCACGGGATCACCAGAGTACCCTGTTACAGGATTGTGTTATAAATTGCCTGCACGAGGGCGTCCTCAGTGCCACCACCTTATTATGCACCCTGGATGCAGTACCATCGCTGCACGCCAAATGCTCTGCCGACAGCGCGTCTCGCAGGTCACATCGATAGGTCTACACAGGTCTTGCAGATGGGCGTCGGACTGCGAGGCTGCAAACATGCAATTGTTGCGAGTCGATGACCAGATACATGTACTATACACGAATGTACAGCACATATGTACGGCTGTCGATGCACCTTGCCGACGCAATCGTTGTCCCTGGGTGTGTAAACCTTCATCGCAGCTCATAGTCGGCGATTCTAGGAGCAAGGTGAAAGGCGGTAGCGCCAGGACAGAGCACACAGTACACTTGGCTTCGGCTAGTCAGGCAAAGTTCAACGCTTGAATACATACTCAGCTAGAGGAGCATCAGACTTGCATGCTCACGCGACACAGATGTGTGTGTGGAGCTCGCACGCGTGTCATGCATGATGTGAGGTCATGCTGTTGTCGGGGGCTGCTGGTGGCATGGCTCGTGCTGGTGGATCTAGACTTTGCTGCACTCAGGGTGACCTGGGAGTTGGTGCAGCCTAAGCTACCGACATCACCGGCCACTCGCACGGCCAACTTTACTTTGCAGCAGCCAGCTCCCAGCTCGCCATGGCCAGTCTCAACCGTAGAGGTGCATTACTTTTCCTCCTTTTCTACTCGCACCTTAGGCATTCGGCACGCACCTGCAACGGCCAACACGTGAGTGTCTGCTGCACGCTGACTGGTTTCAGATATGCCGTGTGGCAGTGCACGGGCGATGACGAGCGTCTTCGTGTGTGCCGCTTGTACAACATCACACTCTGGGGCGGCAAACTCTACCTGCACTCAGAAGGTGATCCTCACGCGGCATTGCAAACACGACATAGCGTGTGTGCTGCTTTGTAGTGGTTTGAAGCAGGAGTGGCACTGCGCATGTAGAGGTGCACCCCACGCAGGCAGCGCTCCATGCGGCATATATATGCTCGGACAATGCATGTGCTTGCAGGGGGCCTGCAGCATGACGTCCCAGGAGTGCGCCTGTACTTTCGGGACGACGACCAGCGGCAGGGCGCGCCGGCGGAGGACCACCGACAGAATGTCGGCCGTTTCATCGTGTCCACAGACATACACAGCAGCCCTGTGCCGATTGACACAAAGTACCGGCTGGCGCAGCGGGCACTGGTGTTTCAGCGCAGCCATGTGCACAACTTGTGGCACTCCATGGGCGAGGACAGCGCAGACCTGTACGTCCGGATGTGCAGGTGGGTGCGGTCTGTTGCAGCCTGCACCATGCAGATGGCCAAATGCGCCTCACCGCTGCAGGAGTGCAGGGTTTGTGCAAGGGCTCCTTTTGCAGGGGTGACATCGTTACAGAGGTGTTCAGCAGCTAAAGAACTTCTGATGCAGATACCTTGGCGTTTGCAAGTATGAGGACCAGGCAGAGTGGCGCGACGTGTTGCTGCTGTGGTCGGACAAGCAGTCAGGTGGAGCAGAACATCTGAGCGGCGCAACAGGATGACATGCATGGTGCTCGGTAGCCAGGTTGTTGCACACAAGACAGTAAGACGGTCCTCAATTTCGCATGTTGTGCCACAGAGAGGCTACAACTGCCCGCGATCACAGAGCTGTGGAGCTGCTTTGCCGAGCAGCGCATGAAGATTGCAGACGCGCCAGTGGATGAGGCAATCATCATCTCAGAGCTCATCATCGGCGCTGGGCCAACCTGCAAAGCCCGTGACTGCAACTCGTGAGTGGCTTACTTGGGACTACAGCTGTTGACGAAATTGACTCGAGCAAAGCGGCACACACAACGGTGGATGTAGATGATATGTGGAATGATGCCTCAATTGTATACAGGCACCCTGATACACCTCTCAGTAGCAAGTGCTACAACTCGTGATCTGCTACGTCTGAGAAGCGATGCCAAGTGTGCACATCACTGCAGGGCCAACGGCGTTCCCGGGGCAACAGCGCAGGCGGGCATGCAGGACTTGTCACCAGAGGAGAAGCAGGGCTGGGTCAGCTACTTGCGGGGGTGTGCAGGTAATGACCGGACGGCGCAGCACTTTCTGCCGACTGTTTATCATATGCCGATTTGGAGGTGGCTTGCAATCTGTGATTTGTCGTGATCAATGTTCGAGGGCATGCTGACGCGCATGCTGCTCCAGGGCTGGCTGAGCCCAGCGAGCGACCGCCAGATGCCACCAAGCCGCGGGTGACCATCGTGAACCGAGCGCACCGCGCTGGCAGATCCATCGTAACCGCGCCGGAGGCTCTGGAGGAACTCCAGACCGGCAGGGCGTTCAGCAGCGCTCAGCTGGTCTACATGGAGGGCAGAAGTTTCGGCGACCAGGTGCACTGGCCTGCCTCGTCCTGCTGTGAACCTCAGCTGGAGTGCCATCTGACCCGCTGCAGGCTGCCCACAAACCATCCAGAAAAGCAAGCTCCACTGGACGGTCTGTGTCCCAATGGCAGGCCAGACTGCTGGACGCAACAGATGTCCTGGTGGCGGGGCATGGCGCGGTGATCGCGATGTTCGTGTTCCTGCCGCGCTGCTCCGTGGTCGTGGACGTCAGCAGCGAGGCCCCGCACCGCTGGATGAACGTCCACGCTGCAAAGACGCTCACGCCCCTGAAGTTGCAGACAGTCTCGGTGAGCAGCGTGCAGTCAGCCGTTTGCTTGTGAACAGACCATACATACCAACAGGAACAGAACCCAAGCCCAAAGACAGGTGACGTCTTTACCGTGTAGCTGGCGTCAACCGCAGCCAAGCTGTTCTGAGGCTCGGCTGCAGGTCAAGATCGCCAAGCCGCAGGAGGTCGGCTTGAACCTTGGGCTGCTTGCTGATGACACGGATTTCCAGGGCTGGAATGACATGGTAAACAGCCTTGCGTGCTCACTGCTACTGGTGTGCATCCCTGATGATTTTGGCACACGCGCTGACGACCCCCAGAACAACAATGGATGGTGGTTCCCCTGCAGGACAAGGTGGCCCTGCTGTGGGGGCTGCAGTGCCCAAAGGCGCACGCATTTTGCGCCGACTTCAACTTCTGGAGCCACGCCCTGGAGTATGCGCCCAACCCTGCTGAGCTGGCCAAGCAGGTCAGGAAGGCAGGGAGGCTGTGGGCCACGGCCCAGCACACGTGCACTGCTGCTGTTTGATTGCATTTTTGGGGCTAAGGATGGAAGGAACATACACCACGGTGCTGATGACCAACATCACTGTGGTTTTCAGAGCATTGCTGTTGCGATGCAACATTTGCGCTATTCCTTCTCAATTTTGTACAATTGTGTTTGATCGGCTTGAGCTTCGTGTACTTAATCGGCAGGCTGCAGTCAGCAGTGTTTTCTGTGTCTCGGCTGTGCTACAACATCGTTGGGCGTTTATGGATCAGCAATGGTCGGTTTTGTAATTGCAACCTCGTGACAACATTGTGGCACCACCGCTCTGAGCATCAAGGCCTTACTTGTTACATGTCACCCTGGCAGGATAGAAAAGAGTTTTACTAGCAAGCTTGTGGAAAACCATCGACAGCCTACTAACAATTGCAGTCTTCGCAGAGGCCACAGCGCAGTGCGGTCAAAACAGCACAGCTTCGGAGCAAAAAGCAAGCGTCGTCAACAGGCAGCCTGTCCTGCAACAGCTGTGGCTGCAGAGGCGCGACGATAAAGAATACCCCATGTCGAAAAATAAGAGTGATTTGACATGGGGGTGCTGCACGACCAGCATCGCAGATTTTATTGCTTAGCTAACTGAAAACGCAGATCCGGCCAGTCTGCAGCGGATGATGCCGATGCTGCTCTGGTCCCAACTATGCTGAAAGCTCACAACTGATGGCTATGCTTCATTGTGTGGGTGCCTTGATGCCCTTGCCGGCGTGAAACTGGCGATCAAGCTGCTCCAGGGTGTCCTGGAGCTCTGGGAAGGTCGGCCGCGCTTCGGGGTCGCGTGCCATGCACCGCCTCGCCAGCGCCTGCAGTCAGCCAAGCGGGTCAGGGTCATGCGCTAAACTGCTCAGGACTTGCAGAGAGGGTGCATGCCATAGTTCTGAGCAGCTGGGGCAGCTGAGCACAGGAGTTGATCGGCATCAACATACATTGGGCGCAAGCCATGGGCACAGGCGGACTGGGGCCGCACCACTATGCCTGGGTCGCAGCCTGGCAGGAAGCACAGTTCCTTGTTCTCGACCGCCACAGCCGCCAGAATCTGCAGGCATAGTCGTGTCTCGGAGGCCTTGTGACCTGATGTAGGCATGGACCTGACGCACATTCATGCAAAGGGTGGTGTGACTTGAAATGCCTCAGAAGCGCAGGCACCTGCGTGTGCGACATGCCGGCCCAGGCTCGCACGCCCGTGGCCATCTCCCAGATGAGCACACCGAAGGCGTACACGTCCGCAGCTGCAGGGGAATGGGAGGCCGTGCTGTCAGCAGCGTGGTATAGCCCTGCTGTTGCTGTGTACAACATGTCTTGAGGTCGCGGGGCGATGGGCATGCTGGGTGTGCATACCTTTCGACAGCTTGCCCTCTGTCAGCAGCTCAGGCGGCACTGCAGCTGAGCAACGAGCACTTTGCCTGGGAGGTCTCAACTCAGGCATCGTGCATGTGCGATAGGAGGGAATGATGCGGTGGTGCAGGGCATGAGCAAGCATGTCGCAGGCACGCACTGTGGGTTACGGTGCCGTATGAGGCCGTCATCAGGCGGGTCTGGAAGCTCAGGCTCCTTGACAGCCCGAAGTCAGCAACCTGCGATGGTGCATGAGGTTCTGGCATGGGCAGGGCAGCACTTGCTCAGAGTGCATCAGATGGTGCAACATATGCGCCACACGGCAGGCTGTTTGCGCTTGATGCTGACTGCGCACCTTGCAGGAGAACCCATGCGGCTGGCTGTCGTCCGAGGTGAGCAGGATGTTGCCGCCGGCCAGGTCACCTGTGGGAAGCAGCAAGCATATCTGAGGCTTGCTGTCCGTAGCCTGCCTATGTTCTGCAACACCACTGTCTGAGCACCCTGCTGGGCACAGGCGCTTGAGCAATAGCCCAATGCTCTTGGGTTCCACCTGCCAGGGTGCGCCGACTGACTCCAAAGGTCAACCCACATTCTCGGCACATTATCGGCCACATGGCGGTGCTCGACGGGCACCAACCCGTTTCCCGGGCCACAAGCAGCTGCGCGGGCTCACCATGGATGATGTCCTGGTCGTGGAGGTACGTCATCGCGCCGGCGAGCTGCAGCGCGGTCGCGATGACGGCGCCCGTGTCTGGCGGGCTGGGCGGCTTGCAGGTGCGGTCCCGCCGGAAGTAGCCCTGCAGCAGGAAGTGTGTGCTTCACATGCTTGCAAGAAAGATGTTGTTGGCTGCATGCAGACTCGACTCAGCTGCGGCATGCTGCTATGCATGCCGACAGCTCCTGCAGCTCACCTTGTCGACACCAGCCTGCAGGGTGCCGCGGTTGCAGTACTCCATGACTGCCCACGTCTCCATCTCGACCGCCGGGTTGTGCGCCTCCGCCTCCTGGACATTGACATGTTACGCATGTGGGCCGCAGTATCTCTGCGGTGCTACAGTTTACTGCAGGCAATTGCAGCCACAGGTCCGCTGGCTTGCTGTGGCCCCGCCAGCCGTGCACAGCCGCTACACTCCACTGTGCACATCGATGTGTGCGTTTGGTGACTCAGGGGGGGCAGCTTGCGCACACCTGACACTGTGGGTCATCTTCATCATCGAACCACCCGTCGCTCCAGTCGCCAGACCGCGGCCCGCTGTCCACCGACCCGCTCCCGTGGTCGAAAGTGCGCTGCATGACGCGCCCCTCCTGTGGCAGCAACAGCAATCGTTTCAGCAACACTTGCTTGCCCTGCACGACAAGAACTGCCGACCGCTGACAATCCAATACAAGCCACAACCCAACTCTGTGAACACAGCCGTGGGACAGGCACAGGGACCGGCTCGCAGGCTGGCCGCCGCGCACCTGCACGAGGACCACCGTGTGCTTGAAGGTGCGCACGACCGAGGCGTGGTTCAGCCGCAGCGATATCGCGGCCTTGACGCCCGCCCACGGCTTGTTGGCGCGCCCCCGGCCCTGCTGCAGCGCCCCCGTGCACACCTGGCATCATTCGCCAGCACTGTCAGTGGCCCACTCGTGGGATGCCAGAGCAGCGAAGCTCTGCAGACTGGTGAACCCCCCTGGCGATCGAACATTGTGAGCTGGATGAGTGACACCCGTCCCAGCTCAATGGCCTCATGTGAATGCATACACTGCTGTTGGCTGACGAGAGGGTTTTGCAGCGCAGGCTCACCTTGACAGCGACACTCTGGCCCTTGTACCGGCCGCGGTACACCGTGCCGAAGCTGCCCTTGCCCACGACGGCGCCCAGCTCCAGGCCCGGGATGGGCGTCTGCCGCTGCAGCTGCTGCTCCATGACCTGCGGCATGACATGCGGGAAGTCTGCACTGACTGTACTGGTTTGGGGCAAAATCAGCGAGGGCTATTGCGCCAGCGCTGCGCTGGACAGCACGACCTGTGCCAGGTGCGCCGTGGCGGGCTGGCGTGCATGCTCATACACCCCAACAGCATCTTCGGGACGGGGTGCAATCATTCTGAGACCCTGAAATCCTAAAAACCCTAGCCCGTGAGATAAAGGGCCCGACCTGCGGCGAGCTGGTGGTGCTGGAGGTGTTGGAGGACGTCGACACCGTGCTGAGCGCGCTGCCGCCAGCCAGGATCGCGAAGAAGTAGCGGCCCGAGGTGTTGGCGGACGACGGGACGTCTGACGGCACGCCGATAGTCTGCATGTCTTCGTCCAGCGCTGTGCGGTCTGCCGGCCTGTGCAGCGACGGCAACATGCCACGAATCAGCCCACACCACGACGACACATGTTGACGCAGAGAGCTGCAGCACTGGTGTGCCATGCACACAGTACTCATGTCGACGTTCGAGTATCGGGCGAGCAGCACGACAGTACACGAGGCCCAGCTGTGCGGTACCCTTCGTGAGGCACACTCGCCGCACACACAACGGTTTGTGAATCAGGGTCGCACCTGAAGGTGATCGTGAACTGGCCTCTGTGCGGCGCATCCGCCAGGGTGCAGCCACGCACAGCAAACTCGCCGGCGCGCTCCGCGACATCCAGCATCGCGTTCCACGGCTCGCTGCCGAGCTCGAAGGGCGGCTGGAACAGCTCCCAGAAGGGCCGGGCCGTCGCCGCCTCGTACCCGATGCCGGTCTCCTGTGCAGCCAGCAGCCAGACGATCAGAATGAGGAACGCAGGACCCCGCCCGCCTCAAACCGTGTTCTCACCAGCAGGGGGAGCCAGCAACCACCATGCAGCCCGCAGTGTTAGATGCACTGACTTCAGTTAACAACTCCACTCAAATACAGCAGACATACAGAAGAAGAGAATGTAGGTCACAAAACCGCACGTTGGACAGCGCCAGGTTGCAGTGCAGCGCCTGCCACGCGGGCGTGTGCGTGTCGACGAAGGCGACGCCCTGCTGCTGGAAGCACGCGACCGAGCGCATCATGTAGCGCTCCAGCGGGCCCGTCTGCAGGCCGTCCTGCGCCGCCTGCTCCTTCGCGGACTGCACTGCGTCCTTCTCCAGCTCCCGCACCACCAGCTCTGCAACAGAATACCGGGCGTTCTTGGATGTGCATATGCAGGGCCAGCTTGCTCTTGCGCCCGGCTGTCCCCTCCAGGCGGGCAGCAAACCCACTGGAGAGGGGTTGAGTACCGCCTGAGACATGGCCGCACATACGACCCGCTGCACAGCTGGGCCGCCGTCAGCTGCAGGAGCACACCTGCCATGTTGGCCAGGATCATGGCCTCCTCGGCGGTGGTGACGCGCGGCTGGGGGCCCAGGTAGCACAGGGTGCCCAGGCGGTGGCCGTTGCTGGCCACCAGCGGCGCGCCCACGAAGAAGCGGATGCGCGGCTCGCCCTGCACCACCACGTTGTCGCGGAACCTGCATGGAGAGAGTGGTGCGCAGCTGTCAACTGCCTTGGCCAAGCCTGCGACGCCGCGCAAGGCGCTTGCCGCAGCTGAATGCCAGAATGCGTCTCGCACGCAGCGGGTCATGTACCTGAAGCACTGTGCCAGAGCGAACCAAGGCTGAGCAGCTCGAACGACAGTGCACCTGGCATCCTTGAGGGTGTCCTCGATGACCAGGACTTGGGGCGAGGGCGGCGCGAGCGACCAGCCGCAGAAGGCCCAGCGCCAGGCGAACTCGCCCGCGGCAAAGCCAATGGCGTTGCGTATCCACACGCGCTGCTCGCCGCACAGCGTCAGCAGCACGCTGTCGGTGTTGAACACGCGGCTGAGGCTGGTCAGGATGTGCGCGATCTGTAGCAGTAGCAAGACACAATTGTTGGTTTGAGGTGTCGGCATGAGGCAGCGCTGGAAGATGTCATCGAGCGGAAGCTATGCGCTACACGCCCTGCAGCCTTGCTGCGAGCTGGGCCTCGAGGCACTGTCGTGATGTAGGGGACATCCGGAAAAAATGGCATGATGGCATGAGTAGCACCTGGGGGTCGGGCGGCGGCGAGCCGGTCAGGCCCAGGCTGCTGGAGTAGGCCACACGCTCTTCCTGGCACGGCGGCGGGTATGGACCGCTCTCGAAGATGCTGTATGGCAGCTCAAGCGCCTGCGCGAGGCTGTCCCGCACCATGGCCTGCAACCACGAGGGTTTCGGCTCACAGCAGCATAAATTCAGCTCATGGGAAATGTGATGCACACGAGCTGCTGGGCAAAATGTTGCATGCGCATGAAAATTTTTGGCAGCATCGTGCCCACGGGCAGACAAAGGCAGTGGTGGGGCAGCATTCACCTTGTGGGACTGCTCGAAGGAGCGCCTGGCCTCCTGGCCACCGCCATTGGGCGGCGGCGCGTGCTGGTCGGCAGCTGCTGCGACCTTGGACGGAGTTTCTGCCACTGGCGGCGCTGACGGCACAACGCCGCTGGCCTTGCTGTCGTCCAGGCTTGCCTGCAGCGACGACGCGCTCTGCAGCGAGAGCAGCTTGCCGCTGCCGGTGTGCTGCGGCGGGGGCGCTGGAGGTGCACCATGCCCTGACGACTTGGGGTCCGTCACCTATGAGCACAGCGACACATCAGGCTGATATCCTGCTCACTTGCATGCCTGCTGAACCAACAGATGGACTGCACAGGCGTTGCAGTGCAGGGCGACGGCGGAAGCTACCTGTGGTGCGGCAAGGTCGTCTTGGGCAGCTGGCGCTGAGGCGCAGGCGCCCATGGCGCCTCAGCGCTGCTCAGGGCTCAGCAGCTTTGCCCCGTCAGCTTGCCACCACCACTAGGCCGCCGAGGTCGCCACCCTGAACTTCAGGACGGGTGGTTCACAGCCCAGCCAGGACTGCCTGCACGAGCAAACCGCCACGGCGCCTGTTGTAGCTGCTTTGTGCACTCCGCAAGCACCAGCAGCTTGCAGTACTGGACCACGCTGCAGATCACCGGTGCACTCACCGCAAGCTATGGCAACCCGCGGCCCAGCGTGGCCGGAGATTCTGGGCGACAAGCGCGCTGCAGTCACAACCGCCCCGAAGCAACAAATGTGCAGACCAGCGCTGCTGCGTTGGGGCTGCGCCGTGCGCGCAGTGTCTGCCAGTACGCCGTGAGCGAGCAACGGGTGGTCCACGTGGAAGATGAAGCCCCAGCGAGGAGGCTGAGTTCTTGCAGCCAGATGAACCTGTCTGGCGCAAAGCTCCCAGCGCAGCGCTGCAACACCTGCTCGCCTCAGAGTACAAAGTGGCGGGTTCAACGCCAATCTCCCTCTCAAGTTCACCACTGATCAGACCGTGACCAAAAGACCTACGGCATGAGTAACGACCGTAGGAAACCGCGGCAGCTAAATCAGGTCAAGACTGAGGGTCGATGACCGTATAATCGTTCCGGCCAGGAACAGCGCGCCGCGAGGCGCCGCACCAATTGCAGCCTATTTCACACAGTTTGCCGGCCTATGACGATAAATCGACCACGCTGAAGCGTATGGCGCGTCGCGCTAGCGTCGCAGCGGGCTAGAAACGCTCAAACGCTTTGTTTAGGGGTTAGGGTTTAGGCCTTATGTAACTGTTATTCTAGTATTTCCCTCGGAGTCTTGACCTTCTTTAGAGCCCCGGTAGGAAAGGAGATGCAGGGCCTTATGATATTAGGGTCAGATTAGGGCACCAGTACCCAGTAGCTTCGCCCTTGAGCTGATCGACCATCGCAGCGCCGACATAACAAGCCGTAGCACAAGGCAAATGCTGTGCAGGATCAGCGTGCATCAGATTCAAGTCACGGCGTGTTTCAGGGCATTTGCCTGCTTGCTGCACTCCGTTGGCAGACCTTGAGACGAGACGGAACCATGGGCTGGGCATTTGCGCTGCTTGTTGTGGCGTTTGTGTTGCTGAGCGTGTTCTGCAGCATAAGGTGAGGATCTGCATGCTTTGATGAGTCGTGAAGCGACAAGCTGCAGTACGTATGCAGGCACGAACTCCGAGACGACCCTAGCGTAGGGTGGCAACTCAAACTGCAACATGCGCTGTGATACCTGGAAGCAAACGTCGCAGATGTCACTGTAGGCTCTCGGCATGGTTGTGGAACGGACGGCAGCGGAAGCTGCGCTTCACGCGGCACGGCGACGTGCTGCATGTGGAGCTCAAGTCCTTGGACATGCGCCTGCCGAAGGCGATCATAGGCTGCGCTGCCCTTCGTGCTCGGTTGAGATGCTTGCATGCAGGCTGGACGCCATGTCACTTGTGGGAATGCCCACTGCACCTGCTGTGCCCTGCCGTGACGCACGCCTCCGTTCCTGGGATGCAGACACGCAAGCTGGAGGCTCTGGCGATCGACATCGTCGAGCTGCAGCTGACGCTGCCGTGGCGGCCGCCGCCAAAGAAGGGCGCGCGCATGGTCGTGCTGACCAGCGGGGTGAATGCAAAGCTGCGCTATGACACCGCTGGCAGCGCCGGCCCGAGGTCAGTGCACATGAGACTGCAGCATTGCGGATTCTGCAGCTGCTTGTAAGGGATCAGGCTGATTGGAGTATGCTCGCTGGAGTATACCTTTCAGGTGGAAACTCACGTATCAAGTGATGCCCGCTAAATGAGGTCTCAACACACCAACACGCATGTGGCTTGCTGTTGCAGTGTGCCCGGCATCGGCATGCTCCTGCAGTCTGCCGGCCTGCTTGGCGGCGTCATTGGCGACGTAGCAATGCGTGCCATGGCGCTGCTGCCACCCGCAGACGTCATCGTCAAGGACTTCAGCCTCTCATACCCCGTGAGTAACACTGCCACCGCATCTGCCGTCATGGGGCAGCTGCATGTAGGGGGGGTACGCACATGACGCCAGAATGGTGTAGCAAATAGCAAAGTCACAACCTCGAATGCAACTCAAAGCTGCTAAACGTTTCTGCAGGTGCGTGGCAAGTGGCCCTGCCAGCTCAAATTGGAGTCGCTGGCGGGCAGCAGCCGTGTCACTGCTGGCAGCATCTCGTCGTCCTTCGAGCAGGGAGCCGGCAGCATGCTGCTGGATGGCACGCCCATTGCTGACTTCAGTGCTGCGAAGCTGACCTCCAGCATAGCCATCTCCAGGTACACAGGCACCTCCAGGGACACTGCATGTTCAATGTGAAAGCAGACGCATGCGGGTGCAATGGGCTGAGGCAATGGTGTAAACGCCTCAACCTGCAGCACCTGTGTTTGTAGTGAGTGCGTGCCATATTCACCCAGCAGTTCTGCTGCATGCAGGGGTGCACTGAAATCCATCGAGATGGGGAGTCAGCAAGTGGTATCAAAGCCGCGCGGTGACGACATCTCCCATGCTGCAGCACGACCCGGCCTGGACCCAGCGGAGGCCGATGAGCAGACTGAAGTCGGCAGCAAAGAAGGTACTGCTGTGGATGGCTGAGCTTCGATGCAGGCACGCTAAGGATAGCCCACGGTGCATGCACATGATGTTGGTCAATCTGCTGACAGAATGTTAGCGTTGACCGCACAGAGGCTGCAGGCGCCTTTCAGGCAGTGCTTGCCAGCTTCAGCTTCGTGTACAGTGCATCCGAGCTGGCCCTCACGACATCAGAGGTGAGCATTGTCTGTGTACGCTCGCAATAGAGGTGAGATCATGCCACATGTGCCCACAGCAACTTCATGTCAGAGGCACGGCCTCAGGTGGTAGAACACGTGCACTGAAACATCCATAAACGCTGGTCGCTGCTGATGCTTAGGTGGCCGTGAGCTACACGGACAGTAGTGCGGCGTTGGCATCCAAGCCTGCACCCAGCAAGCTCACCGGCGGCCAGCTGCTGGCTGCGACCACATCGTCCTTCACTGCGTCAGGTAGATGGGGTTGCACGAGGACCGGGAGCACGATCCTGTCCTATTGCTGAATGTTGTATGCAGACCCTGAGGCAAACACAGGTGAACATCCTGAGGCTTCTGAAGTCTTACTTTTCAAGGGTGTTGGTTGGTTGGTCAAACAGGCGCAAAGGGGGGTGCTTCCTCGACGATCAAGCCCCTCTGCGTCGGCAAGATGGCGATGCGCATGCTGTACTCCACTGGTGCACCCGCCCCCGGCACCTCCGAGGACGACTTCGTGCTCATTGAGACGGCCGACACCATCGCATCCCAGGCAAGCTGCACCGCATGGCCAGACACAGCTTCAAACAACGGTGTGCGTTTGCCATCTACAAACACCGAACCATCAGCCCTCGCGCCTGTGGAGGCCAACCTGCTGTCGGCCACCTGTGGCTGAGACGTGGTTTGCACCTGTGCAGGCGCTGCGAGGCAAGAGTGGCGAGTTGCCCGCGTCAGCAACAGACGTGCCAGAGGTCATAGGCAAGAGCGACAGCAGCGATGCCAATAAGGAGGTCAGCGGAGAGGCCTCCCGCGCCGGCGGCGGCAAGCAAGGTGACAGCGCGGCAGGCAGCAGTGCCGCCAGCAGCAACACAGCGGCCAGCAGCAGCACCGCGATCATCGTGGAGTCCTCGGAGGTGGAGGTCATGGTGCGGCAGAACGAGGACATCTTCAAGCAGATGTCGGCAGCTGTGCAGCGGCTGGCCCACGACATGAAGACCCTCGTGAAGCGTGCAGCTGACCGCACCGAGACAGGTGGACAGTGACGAGTTGTGGCAGTTGCATCTGTATGTTGGCAAGATCATGCGTCAAACATGACGCCGAATCTACACATACAGGCCCAGCCTGACTGACAGCATTCGTACGTTTCAAGTGTCGTTGAAGACAGGTCGACTGGTGTGCATGCCTGCAGGTGGGTCGGTGGCTGGCGAGTCTGCAGCGACAACAGTGGCGGTGCGTGTGGACGGCATGTCCATGCAGGTGGACGCCAACACCTTCAAGGCATCCTCCGTCACGTACAACACCGACAGCGGGGTGCACGTGGATGACATCGACGTCAACATCGTGCTGCTGCAGGCAAGAGCACACTATCCCTGCTGTCACTCTACGCATCGCCCAGCAAGTCAGCTGTGCCTCTGCCGTCGGTGCTCGTGTGAGTTGGTGTCAGCATGTGCACGCCTGACACAAATGTCACTGCTGCTGTGCAGATGGTGCCAGTGGTGGTGTGCAAGATGACAGCCCTCACCTTCCGTCCAGCGTGAGTGGCCTGCTGCAGCTTGAACGACATGTGCTTTGAGGCTTTGTGACAGGACTGGCATGTCACCAACAGCACGCGCCAACTCGCCTGCTTGACACGCCTGCTGCAGGGGTATGCTGGCTGTGGAGGGGCTGAATCTGGAGGCGGGACAGCTGGGCCCAGTTCTGCTGTTCAGCCTGATGGCGCACGGTGTCGGCTACACATCCACGTCCAAGGTGCGCTGGCATGCACGTTGCTGCTGCTGTGTTACTCAGCGTCACAGTTGATAGCCTGACAACTCACCCCATCGCTCTGGCCGGCGTGCCATGCAGGACGCTGCACAAGGGCAAAGCTTACCAAAGCTGGTCGATGGCTGCATGTGAGCAGCGTGCTGGGTCACGTCTGATGTGCCGCCTGTCGCCGGCTGCAGGAGATTGTGCTGGCGCAGTGGGCCACGAAGCTGGCCAGCCTGCGGGTGGGCGGCGGAGAGCGGTGGACGGGCACCATCGAGGACGAGGAGGACTCCGATGGCGGGAAGCAGTGGCGCGTGGTGCGCCGGGTGGTCGTGCCCCCCGGCGTCATGCTGCAGCAGGTCTACAGGTGCGGTGCCGCCCTTGGCTGCTGACTGGGTTCAATGCCTGGCGATGCCACTACAAGAGCACAACGAAGAGGCAGCATAGGGTGGGCTGCAAGCGCAACCCTTCGGCTCTCCTCGAGGTGGTCTCAATATTGTGCTCTCGTGGCGCTGCCTGCCTCGTGTCTCAGCCTCAGCAGATGGATTTGCAGCCCTGGCTGTCTGTGCAAGGCCGTGCAGTCGGTGACAACTGGCGCTTGGCTGTTGTTGGCTGTCTCCCGCGCTCCTGGCATCACACCCATGGACGATGAGCAGGAGGTGCTGGACACGTTGAGCCGGGCGTGCCTGCTCCGGATCACACCAACCCCTGCTTTTAGTGGCATAGAGTGTCACGATGTGTCCCGAGGTGCAGCACCTCGGGGTATCATTAGCCAAATAGGCGCCAGAGCATTGAGCTCCAATGCTGCCGCTGCCACCTGCTGGGCAGGCATCCCAATCTGTTCCCTCCTCATGCAGGTCTGCTGCCACAAAGGATGACAAGAAGAAGGAGTCCGAGACGCAGGACTTCGGCCTGCTGCGGGTGCGGCAGCTGGACAGCTCTGCCGTGAAGCCTCCGACCGTGACCGGCATCGCCGCCAAGATCGGCGTGCCGCCGCCCGCCGGCTTCGGCCTCGACTTCCTGCCAGGTGCCCCCTGCAATGCTGGTGATCGATGGTACTTGTTTATGCAGCATAGCTACTGGGGCTTATCATGCATTTCGAACCTGCTGCCAGCTTTGCATGGGCTGCAACCTCAACGTATAGACTTTCAACCACATTGCTTGGCGTCATTTGTGCTTGCACCTGCTGCATATACGAGAGTAATCAGTGCACAGATCAGGAGGATGCTTAAGCAACACGTAAGCAAGTGCACCTCTTCTATACTGCATACCTTCCCTCATTGCTTCATAAGTTACAGTGTTGGCTTCCGATACGACATGGCGATACAGCCCATGGAGATGCCAACCATGCCGGAGGCCAGCGTCAGTGGGCTCATCTCCAGTGGCCTTCAGGCGGTTTTGAACCGTGCTCGCCGGCAGCAGTGAGCAGGAGAGCCGCTAGGCCGGCGGCAGCGTGCTGGCAGCGCATGTGCGGTGGCTTGTGCTGGTATCACAGCGGCACGGTGGCTGCTGGTGGTGCTGCTGCTGGGAGGCTGCAGCGATGGAGGAGTGGGCACAAGCAGCAGTGCTGGTATGTGTATTATGGGTGGCAATCGTCGCTGCCAGACCCTGGCGTGCTCCGCTGCCTGCGAGGCATCAGTGTGCCATATGACAGCAGCAACAGCGGCTCAAGGACTGCTGTGGCGGTGATGGCCCAACTTTGTGATGTTCCAGTGTAAAACAGTGTGTGTCCGATTACAGTGCTAGCACCTGAGAACAGCATGTCTCAGGTTTGCAGTGGCACTGCTCTTGCGCCAGGAGGTATAGGTCAGATGCCGAGCTTGGTGACATCGTGGCACCAACTGATGGTGGCAGCTTTCTTGTGCATTCCAGCGGCTGTGTCTCAGCTTTCTGTATGATAGGGGTTGCTTGTAAGCTTTGGGCACCATGTGCCGCAACAAGTCGTTGGTCACCACGAGCGCTGCCTTTTGTCAGAGATGAGCCGATCATCCCGGACGATCACTGCAGGGGGTCTCGGCGGGGCAGACAGACGGACCCACACGCCTCATCAAAGAATAATAATCCACACTTCCACGGTGCACGACATTCGCAGGGGTCAGATCTATATGCTTCGCCTTTCCCACCAGTGGCCACCTGGCTGATTGTTGGCGGCAGATGCCGCGTACCGTAGACCAGCCCTGAGCAGTGCACGCAGCCTTTCGACGCGTGACTGCCCGTGCAAAGCATCAGGTGCGGACAACTGCTTGCGCCTGCCGCCGACACCAAAATTGGCGGAACTTACGCAGTGAATGCAGCAGTGAATATGCAGACCCTGAGCATACCGCGTGCATGTCATGTTCCGAGACGCCGAGATCACCCTGAACGGTCTCGAGCTTCGCCTGGGTTACAGCCCATCGCCCAAGGCGGCTCTGCTGGACAGTGCAGCCTAAAAGGCTGTGCATTCATTTGCAGCTGCTGCTGCCGAGAAAAGAGCTGCTGCCTAGAGGCTGGCCCCGCCCTCAGGCCGTTGTGGACATGTTCCCTGAGATGAATGACCATCCGGAACGACGTGCAAGCCGATCAGCCAATCGAACGGTACACTAGCATTCCATGTTGGCCATCAACTGCTCGCAGGCGCCGATCAGGGCACGAGCACCGCCGATTGGTGGCAATGGCCTGTCGAAAGGACCTGGGTCCTAGGTCGTCAGCCTGGCTGCCGAGGGCGATCCTGCTGGCGACCCTGATCTGCACAGCAGCACCAGAGAGGGCGGCTGCCGTGACAGCAGTCACTGACTGGGAGCCTGGACTCGCCACCTTCTACGGTGCGCACGCTACATTGCGGCATGCTGTGCATGTCTACCCCACATATGGCCCTTGGTGCGACCTGAGGGCAAGACGGCAGGTCATCATGCATGAGAAATCTCACAGGTGTACTACTGTGCACGAATGCTGACAAGCAACTGATTGCAACAAACAGCCCTGCTGACAGCTGCGACTGTTGACGTCATGCAGGCGGTCAACCAGATGGTATGGCTCTGCGCAGATGATCAAGCGGTTCACAATCCATGTTGTGGCTACATTGCATGCTGTCCGATCTGCTTGATTGGTGTCATACGTGTAGCTTTCTACGCGCTCAAGTTGCAACTGCATATCGCCCAATCTTGGCACTGCAGGCAAGGATCCTAACAGCCCATCATACGGCACATCCGAGGTGCGGCAACTGGTTGCGGCTGCCACTGCCTTGTCACGGCGTCTACCCGTTCACGAGATACGCAGGAGCACTAGTTCGCTGGCATGACATGTGTCTGTGATTCCGCTACAGGGCAGCTGCGGGTGACGGTCAATCAGCCCCTGGCACATGCCCCAACCTGCAACCCGTGCATTGCCTGCTGTGCTCAACTGTGCTGACAGTCTGTCACATGTGTATGCTCAGCTGTTCTCACAATTGCTTGTGCAGCTATGGGCTGCTGAACAAGACGGACTACCCATACTGGTCGGTGGGTGCGCTGGCCACCGCCAACCACTACTACCAGGACGAACCCCTGCATGTAAGGCCAGGATTGTGCATCCTGCTTGCTGTGGCTGCAGCCGGCGGCGGTTGGCTGGTCATGTCACATTGTCAGCATCGCTCCACAGTTTGCGGCAGACACTGTCGTCCCTGTTGCCAGCGCATCATGGATGGGGTGCACTGCAGGGATGCGGCGAGTGCTTTGAGGTCCAGTGCCTGGAGAACGTGAGTGCTGCGACCCTTGCAGCCACCCACCTTCTTGCACCGTCATGCTGTTGTGGCGGCTGCAGTCTTGCCTCCAGATGCTTGTAGCAATGCCTAAACCTGCTCTTCTGTATCACTGCAGGGTCCCCTTGGTGACAAGCCTGGAAGCTGCCAGTCTGACCCCAACAACCGCACCATCGTCATCATGATCAGTGGGTCCTGTCTGCACTGATCCACTCTGTGCAAGCCTCAGCATGCCGTCTCCCTGCAGATTCTGCATACGGGTACAGCGCATATACTGTTGGTACGCACCCTGCCAGTCATCCCATCGCAGGGAGCTGATCAGGAGGTATTTGATCACTGGCTCCTTTTCATGTCGCAGCTGACTCTTGCCCTGAGTGCTACAACAACCAGCTCGACTTGCAGGCGCTCACTTGGGCAAAGGTGCAGTTCGTCTTTCCTCAAGCCTGCATGTTGCCTCCTGAACTGCGCCTGGAAGCTCAGTTCGAGTGCGACCCCTGGGTGCTGCGTCATGTTTGACGGCTGTCGAGATGTGCTCGCTCCCATCGTGCAGATTGCGAATCCTTCTCCGAGCGGCGGTGAGTACTGCAAGCCTGCTGATTGAACTTGCCTCAGCGTCACGGTGCTTGGCCACTTGTTGGTGGCACAACCAGAGTTGAGAAGGTTGGCACACCGCAGGCCGCATCAACCTCCAGTTTCGGCGAGTGGAATGTGTGCCGCCCTCCGACCTCGTTGTGAAAGTGGACTCCAACTACGGCGCCGACCGATGGATCCGGCTGTCCATCAACGTGCGCTTGTGACACACTACAGCATTGGCTGCAGGCTGTCTGCCTGCTCTTCATGATGTTGCGGGGTGCTGCTGTTGCTCCTCCTCACGTAGGCAGGCCTTGCAGCTGGGGGATGGGACGCCTCTCTGCATCTGCCAGCTAATACCCAGAGTAGAGGTTAATGATGCTACTACTGACACAGAAAGCGGGGGGCCCTGCGCCGGTGAAGCAGGTGCAGCTGCGGGGCTCCGACTCCGGGGGCGACTGGGAGAACCTCAACAACCTGTGGGGTGCGTGGGCTGTCCTCAGCTGGCATGTTAATCCCTGCACATGATTGGTCGGCATGATGATCAGCGCTGACATGTCCAGACCCTGACGCTGCTCTGCTGTCATGCAAGGTGCAACCTGGGAGGTTGGATCCCAACCGACGCCACCGTGCGTTGCGCATGTCCTCAAGAGTCATTCATAGGCTACATACTGACTTTGACAGCATCATGTCTCTTGGTCCATCTTGAGAGCACCTGACAACACGCACACGCAACAGCTTGCAGATGCTGCGGCCCTGTCTGCGCTGCAGGATTGATGTGCGGATTATCGCCAACAACGATCAGGAGGTGCGTTCTGCCTATCGCAGGAATGGGAATGTCGCTTGCAATGTGGGCTATCTTCTGCTGGTGTGCAGCCGGTGGTGCATAGGGCTGCAGACAAACTTGCAGCTGCTGCTTCACGCACATGCAGGTCACTCAGAATGATGCAATCCCGTACAACAAGCAGACCGGCAATCTGCAAACGGGAGTGCAGTTCAAGTTGAGCGACCCGAGCGACGTGCAGCCATCGGTGAGTTTTGCATAGACCGATGTGTGAATGTTCCTCGTGAGGTTTCAGGAATGAAGCAGGCTATGACGTGAATGTGGAAGTAGTGGAAGGCGACAAGGCGCGCCGCCCTCCGCTGCAGGGGCACAATGCCAAAACATTCTTTCCTGTAGTGAGCTCTGCCGCTGATCAGCTGCAGAGTGTGATGATCAACTGGGTCGCAGCCTTCATGTCGCTCACAACCGTAGCAATGTTGTAAGCTGCATGCCAGCACCTTGGGCACTATGATTTCGGCACTGGCAGCAGGTACCTAGCTTCCTCGAGGATAAATTACGTTACCATCCGCTCCGGCAATCCATGTATATACATGCCAGTCGCCGAGAGACTCTTGGTCCTTTTCAGGGCTACATCGCCGACACCTCGCGGGACACTGTGCAGCTGGCGGCATCGGCACCCGGCGGCGAGCCATCCGGCTCCCAGGCCACCGTACAGGTGCTGCCGAATAGCTCATAGCTAGCTGCAGGTGCACAGCTGGTGTCGGACCCACTTGTTATTGTGCGGTGTACTTCCAACTAAGCTGTGGTTTCCACCCCAGAGAACCTCCTGTGCGGCAAGACCACACGAGTTTCGTGTGTGACACTGCAACTCAGAAACCGCGACCTGCATGCAGGCGTTTGAGGGTCCGCCAGAAAATGCTGACCCAAACGCACCCGCGGGAAACAGCACATCACGGTACAATGGATCATCGGGTTCCAACACCACCACCAGCGGCAGCAGCAGCAGCAGCAGCAGCAGCAGCAGCAGTGGCACAGACATGCCGCCGCCCGCCTACGAGAGGGCTGCGCCATCGCCGCCCTCCCCGGACACCTCACCACCACCACAGCCAGCATCGCCGCCGCGTTCGCAGCCATCGCCGCCGAGCAACAGATCCAGCAGCACATCTGGCAGCAGTGACGGTGGCGGCAATGGAAGCAGTGTAAGCAACAGCAACAGCACCAGCACTGACAGCAGCCCCTCACCCCCTAGCCCGGTCAGTCAGCCCCCGCCAAGCAATGCTAGCACCACAGGTAACAGCACCCGCACCGGCAGCAGTCTGTCTCCTCCTAGCCCACCCAGTAACAGCAGCAGCAGCAGCAGCAGCAGCAACTCGGGCGGCACTGGCAAGTCACCGCCCCAGCAAGCACAGCCCTCCCCACCACCAGCCAAGTCAGCCCCAGCCCCGCCTGCCAGACAATCACCGCCCAAAAATGACACAGCTGCCAGCCCGCCGCCTCGGCGCTCGGAGGAGTCGCAGATCATGTCGCCAGGCGGGCAGTGCGAGTGCAAGGACAGCAAGCCCTACTCCATTTTCAGCTGCCCCGATGCGGTGTGTATCCCTCACATGTCTCACGACAGCTGCAGAGCAGGTGCACATGCTTGTTCTGCTGACAGTAGCCTCGGCTCACAGGGCCTGCACCAGGCAGACAGAAGGGTTTCATCACACCTTGTTGGTTGCTACTTTGCAGAAAGCGGGCGGTCAGTGCAAGAAGTGGTGGCTGCGTGCCGGGCTATACTGCCAGAAGGTGTGGTCGTCCTCATGTACTTCAGCCTGGCCGTGCTTCAAACTTTGTGCGCCGATCACCCTGGGTCCAGGAGACATGCATAATGAAGCCAGCTGCAGGTTGCCTACGATATGAGAGCTTGCTGCTGCAGACCTGCGGCAACTGCCGCGACGGATGCAACCCACTGGGCATCGATGCTGTGACTGGACAAGCTATGGGCGAGGTGACTCAACAGCCTCTCTTGCACCTGTTTTTTTTCAAGATCTGTTGCTTGGCTGTATCATAAATGAACCGCCACTCAAGCATAGCGGGCAGCAGCAGCAGGCAAAAGGATGGAGCCACATTGTTGCAGGCAATCGACGACACATCTCCGCCGCCAGAGCGCGGGCAGCCACCAGCGGCCCGCCGCCAGCCAATCCTGGCCGATTTGTCCAGCTCCTCTCCACCCAAGGCCTCCAGACTGATTGGCCGCTGACGCTAGCTCATCCATATTCCGCGCCAGCACGCCAGGCCAGTCGACCAGCTTATGTTGAAATGTGGATATGGGATTCGGAGCACTGATCAGTACTGGACCAAGAAGTGTACTGACCGACAGCTTTGGCGACCAAATGCCAAGCGATATAAGTGGTGATGGCAGCACTGCCATGAGCAGAGGCGGCGTTGCTTGCGCTTGGGACACAATGTGGAGGGCGTGGGGTCAGCATTGCCAAAGCTGCGCTGGCACTGAGATGTCAGGCATGAAGTATCTGCATTTTTCGGTCAAGCAGCAGCCACCTCTCTTGACATCATGCTATTGAAACAATCATTGGTTGCATTGTTATATCCCTGCGGCAGCCTTGCTCAGAGCACTCGTCCTGCTCTGCAAACGTTTGCTTGTTACATCGAGGATGAGGCTAGTGAGTCGATTGGGGTCAGAGACTTCAGCACGGCCCGTTGCTATTGGCACAGTGGCGGCGCTAGTACTCAAGTCAATTGACTTGACGGTATCTGATATCCTGGTTGTCAATTGCAGTGTTGCTCCATACATTCGCAGTCTCCTTTTAAAAGCTTACTGTTCCCTCTGGCCTGTTGCCGACCATCCGGTACGTATGCCACAACGTGCACATGCCATCATACTGTTGCACTGGCCCACCACAGCACAGACTTGACGTTGCGGTCATGACTCGTTCGCAACGGCCGCTGCAACATCGCCATTCTTGCCTGCTGCTGCCCTGGCCGCCGCTTTGGCCTGCTGCTCTTCCTCCTTCAACCTCTTCTTTGCAGCACGTGCCTGCAGATCGAGATGCCAGCGGGCAGTGGCCAGCAGGTCGGTTGGCATGTCCATGATGTTGAGAGTTCAACAATTCTTGTCATCTGACTCCAATTTCAAGTAGGTATGTGTTAGGCAGGCGTACTTATCAACCTCATGTGCGTGGACTGCCAGGTACGGGGCGGTCCAGGGCTTCACCTGCTGCTTGGCCAGCTTCTGTGCCTTGCGGGCAGCTGCCTTCTGCTTGCGTGCTGCCCAGGCAATCGCCTTCGCCCGCTTGATGTCTGCACACTGCTGCTCATATGCTGCGACGCTGTTGATGTGCGGCCCATGCACCTGTGCGCAAATTGAGATGAAGTACATGTAGACAGGGCAGCAGGCAACTGCCAGCAGCTTGCTGACGTACACAGGTATCGAGTCATGCATGTCCTCGCAGGCGGAACTAGCACTCACGCATGTGCAATTCTGTTTGCATCAGGTTGTCGAGCTGCGCCCCATGAAGTCATGTGACGAAGCTATTATTGCTGCCACTTGGAACATGCAACGTCAACAACGCCACCTCACGAGGCGCACCTGCTGCAGCAGGGGGCCGAGGTCCCTGTTGAGCACTCGTGGCTTGGGCCAGTAAGGGTTCCTCTCGCTCTTCTCGGTGGGCAGTGCGGCAAGCATGTCGATGGGCAGCCTGTAGCGCTGACGTGCCCTGCATATCACACCATCGTCTTGACCCCTGCCAGACGTAAGATGCAGGACTGTATGCTGGAGTACTTCAGGTCTGAGGAGTGTTTGATCAGCAGCACAAGTGCTCCCCAGATGGAGGCTGCATGCGTACCATTTTGTCGTGCAGGTGTGGTCCTTGAAGCAGGATGAGCAGCATCGCACGCCAAGCTGCCAGTGGACCTTGTATCTGGGCGACGAGCGCGGGCAGAACTCGCAGCCGGGGCGCGCCAGCAGCTTCACCTGCAGTTTGAGGTCATTGCATGCCTCACGCATGTGAATACTTGGCCAGCATGCATTCACCCGACATGTGCAGCACGTGCGCGTACGCATCATCTGATTGACGTCAATGGTTGCAGCCCTCGCTATCAAGCGCTGATCACCCGCTGCATGAACGGCTGTGGAGCGCCCAAGTCGTCTGCCGAGGTGCCACGATAGATCTGCATGCATGCGTACATGCATGCACAGCAGGTTTATCCATCACCAAGACTGAGTCACCGCAGCGATGATGCAGTTTCGTGTAAGCAGATGCTAAGCTGCAACAGCGCTCACCTCGTCCTCATAGCGAGCAACATTTGCCCACGCAGTTCGCCATAGCACCGAGTTGGGGTCATGCATGATCACACGATACAGCGACTTGCAGGTATTGCACGCAACCAAACTATTGTCAATGTGCAGCTGAGCGGCTTGCTTGTGATCAGCAGCGGCTTGCTCGCATGGTCTCGCATACATGCAGTACTCACGCTGCTGCTTTGAAGATGACGTTAGCCCGATGGTGCCGGCTCCATGGTTCCACCGACATGGCCGTCTCCAAGATCATCTGTAACATGCACCAGATACGTGTCAACAACCAGTGTTCAGGATAGCCTCTCGCTCTCCATGACATGCAGTGCAACTAGACACTTGCATCAGGCCTGCGAAACCTGCGGTATGGCAACTGCTACGCCGTGCACACGCACCTCAATCAGCTCCAGCGGCAGGTCCAGGATGGAGGTCTGCAAGCGCACATGGTAGCAGGCTTGCAGCATTCGCGGGCTATTGCATGGTTGTGATCAGCAGGTGGTGTGCGCCGTTTGCTGCGCATGCATATCACCTACCTGGGCCTCAGGCGCCAGTTCGAGTAGCCCGTGTGCATTGGCAGTGTCCAGCAGGGTTGCAATGCGCACATTGCTGCGAAAGCTGATGCCCTCCAGCTTGCAGCGCTTTATCAGCTGCGCCTTGGTGATGACGCAGCGTCGCTTGGCAGCTGGTGCGAGCTGTGAGGCCATAGTTGGTACTGCAGGCTCTCTTGTTGTGCAGTGCTGCAAACGAGCTGCTGCCGACGAGAGCTAGATGACGTGCTGTGAGCAAAATGCGTGCGTGAGCGAAGTTTGCTGTCGATATGATGTGCTTGTTGCATTCTGCACACGCGTTGTGATTTGGTGGCAGCAGCTGTGGCACTGATGATGACATGCGAGGTTCCACCCTCCCTGTGTCACCACTGGATAAATGTCAGGTGGCACAGGTTCGCCTGGCTTCTGGCCAGCGGTGCCATGCCACAAGCAATCTTTTGCACCTACAGGAGGTGTCAGTCAAATGCTGTATGATCGCTGGGCATACTCTTGCCCTACTTGCCAGCACCATCAGCAGGGCGGCGCACTAATGTAGAGGCTGGGACCAGGAGCGGGGGTTCGCTGATCACTATCACATGGAGGATGTTGCTATTGTGTTCTGCTACTGTATTGTCGAAATTTAGACGGGGTTCCAGCACGACTCCTTCCAGCACAGTGGCGGCGCTTATGCTATGTCGAACAATTTGACAATTTGCCTGTGTTGACGACAACATTCCTCTGCAGAAAGTGCTGTCCTCATCAGAAAACAAGTTCTGCTGTCCGTCCAGTAATGCTACTGTGCCACAGCACCTCTACCACAATGCACACCTTGCCAATGCATTCTGCGCTTGGCATGTCCCAGATGTTTTGCAATTGCTCTTATGCCTGCACTACGTTGGCCGAACCACCTTCATTCGCTATCCTTGGCTGCTGCCTTGGCTTGCTTCTCTTCCTCTTTCACCCTCTTCTTTGCTGCTCGTTCCTGCGCATTAAACTGCCAGTGGCTTGTGGTCAGCATGTTTGAGATTGTTGGATGCCGTGCCTCGTTGCCCAGGTGATGAAGCTAGGTGCATATGAGGCCAAGTACATCAACCCTTGGGGTGGGGTGGGCCAGGCGACGGCTGCTGGTGGCTTCACCTGCTGCTTGGCCAGCTTCGCAGCCTTGCGGTCAGCAGCGATGCGCTTACGCGCCGCCTTCGCATCGGCCTCCGCCTGTTTGCGCTTTGCAGTCTGCCGCTCATAGGCTGCAAAGCTGTCGATGTGCGAGCCGTGCACCTGCAAAGCAATCACGTGTGCATGGGACCCATTGAAGAACAGCACCTTGTCGATAGCACAATGGGCAGCTTGATTTCAAGCTGACATGTGCCAAGCGCTTGCATACTGATGACACCAAGCATCTTGCATGGTATACTTCGCACAACCCATGTGCACATCGTCATGTCACCGTGCATGTTCAGCACAAGTGATATGAGTCAACCTTAGCTAACAGATGAGGCTCACCTGCTGCAACAGCGGGCACAGATCCCTTTTCAGCACCCTGGACGGCTTGTAACGGGTGCGACCCTTCTCTTCTGGCAGTGCACAGACCAGGGTTGCAGGAAGTTTGAAATGCTGCTGTGCCCTGCAGATCACATGAAAGCATGCTGGTGCGCGTCTGCTGCGAAGCGATACTCAGACCGTGGGCATGGTCATCGTTGCCAGCCTTGGAGCTTGCATGCTCGATAAGTGTGATGTGCGGCATGGCATCGCACCAGCCGGTTGTGCAGGTGTGCGCTTGGAAGCACAGTTTGCAGCATCTCACGCCGAGATGCCAGTGGATCTGTAGCTTGTAGATGTTTGAGTCTGCGCAGAACTCGCAGGTTCGACATGCCAGCAGCTTCACCTGCAAATTCAGATCGTCCCACACTTGCTTTGGATTCAATGACGTCTCATTAGAACATATTCAATGTCTATCCGTGTGTGCAAACGTATCATGACCGCATGGTCGGTCGGGACAACTGCGTCCAAAAATCACATCTTGTCACCCGATGCATGAAAGGCTGCGGCATGCCATACTCATCTGCCGAGCTGGCAGAATACCATCGATACTGCATGCACACCACTCAGGAATGTCAATGACAGCCTGCGAGGCTGGGTTGCAGCAAGTGCGACAGGTCATGAAAGCAAACACCAAGCTGCCTTGATTTGGCATCACCTGGTGGGCTGGAAATTGGATGACGGCTGACCAGGCGGTGCGCCACAGCAGCGAGTTTGGGTCACCCATGATCAGGTTGTACAGCATCTTGCACGTACTGCTTGACATGGAGACAGGTATCAGGATGCCCTCTCATTCGCATGGTTCCTCTCTGCTTCGGCTGCTGGGTGACGCAGTTGCATGCAGGACCCACCTTGCTGCAGAGAACAAGATGTCAGCTTGACGGTGCTGGCGTCCTGGGTCTGTCATGGCCTTCTCCAAGATCGTCTGCAGGTACATGCAGGCGTCAACAGAAGGTCGACTTGCTCAGCTGCAATGCTTGTCTGGGAGCTGAAACATACGTTGCAGGGACTGTAGTACGGCGTGATGGATGCATCCGTAGTTGATGGGACCGGTGCATGTGCATGGACATTGCACCTCAATAAGCTGCTGTGGCAGGTGCAGCATGCTCGTCTGCATCTGCAAGCAATCGCAAATGTGAGCTGGATATGCTTCCTCATCAAGCTGGTGTGCAGTCTTCGTTGCTGCGCATGCCTCATGTTGCCATATGTTGCCCCAGGCGCCAGTGCTCTCAATGCATGTACGCTCAATGCAATGCTCGGCGTTATGATCATGAGCTATGTACCTTGGTGCTGCGGAGACTCCTGCCCTTGAGCTGCTGCTCCGGGATGGCGAAGGTGCGAGGCCGCGTGGCAGCAGCTGGGGCAGCACTGGAGGATGCCATGTCGGTGCAAGTCCTCTGGATGCACAACGCTGCAGGTAACCACCAGCTTACAAGCTGGTGACGAGGTGAAGTTGTAGGTAGTGAATGTGTCCACATGTGTTCAATTCACCCTTCAGCCTTCTGAGATCAACGACGACTAGTGGGCAGCTTGCAGAAGAGGCAGCAGTTTCAACGCCACTCTGCCCACCCTGTGTCACCACCACATAATCATCAGGTGGCACACGGTGTAGCTGTCAAATCTCCCTGCAAAAGTAGTGTAATCTGTGTCTGCGTAGCTGATGTCGTGTGCAACACATATGTGCTGCTCAGTGCGTGGACTCTGTTCACTTTTTACAGCAGGTTGTTGTACTTGGTCACTCAGGCACTACAAGGACTGGAATCACTCAGGTTCTCAGCACGCACTCGGCTCTGCTGTCGGCGGCACAGCAACGGCGCTTGCAGCCAGCAAGGAGCTGTCATGATCTGCCAGCAGCGCTGACATACATACGCAGTTTGACCATCTGGATAAGGATAGCTGTACATATATGACTGCAGTGTTCAGGAGGCAGAGCTCTTTCTGTTGCAAGCCGCCATACTTACACTGCCCTACTTCCTTGAATACTCGCAACCTGCCCATGCCGCAGTAGCTCAGCCTTGTCACATCGGCATGCACTGGTCGTTGGAACCATGGCTCGCTTCAGATGACTGTTGCACCTCCACCAGCTTCAGCTGCTGCCTTGGATGCCGCTTTGGCCCGCTGCGCCTCCTCCTTGAGCGCCTTCTTTGCTGCGCGCTTCTGTAAGAACACCAAGCTTCGCTTGGCTGTTGCTGGCGTGTGTGCTCAGCTATGTGTTCCAACTTCGTTGCCTGCTATGCACCTCTGAGTAGTACCACTCATTTTTGAAGAAGCTGCTCAACATCACATGCATCAACCCTGTACGGCCAGGCACTGGCAGGCGGTGGCCCACCTGTTGCCTGGCCAGCTTCTGCGCCTTGCGAGCAGCAGCCTTCCGCCTGCGCGCTTCCAAGGCCTCCGCCTTTGCCCGCTTGATCTCTGCGCAGTGCTGCTCGCATGCAGCGATGCTGGTCACATGTGGCCCGTGCACCTGAATAACATCGGTAGAGTGGCAACTGACTGGTCCGTCAGCATGACGGCGGCAATTCTAGCCGCATGCTGAGGAGCTGTAAGGACTGCGCCGGCGCGGAAATGATAGCATAGCATGCAATCCAGGTGACGCTCGGCTTGTGAGCACGCTGAGCAGTGCAGTCTGAGCATATTTGATGCTAAGCAAGGCTGTGCCTGGGCAATATGCATGGAGGCGCACCTGCTGCATCAGTGGGCAGAGGTCCCGTTTCAGCAACCGGGTGGCACGTTGATCAGCTTTGTACCTGTCATACACCTTCTCGAACGGCAGTGTTGCAACCAAATCTGCTGGGAGCTTCAGGTGATGGCGTGCCCTGCAGGTCATGTGACAGGTGGACTGAACATACTGGCATGCATGCACGTGAAAGATGGTATGGTTGGTGCTGATGATGCCTGGTGGGCAGTGGTGCATGCATGCAGCGAACTGTGATGCGACACCGACAATTGCCATCATAACCTACCAGTAGTCAGTGCAGGTCTGTGCCGTGAAGCATGGGCCGCAGCATCGCACGCCGAGCTGCCAGTGAATGTTGCGAGCAAATTGGTAGTGAAAGCAGAACTCGCAGCTGTAGCAGGATAGCAGCTTCACCTGCATGGTCGTGTCACTGACTCATGTATGTAGCCCCCAGTCTGCAGGCCAGCCACGTGCAGCGTGCAGCATGCACGATCACGTCAGTGCTTGACGACATGAGGATGACTGCACAAGAGTAAAAGTCTTTCCTCACCCGTCGCATGAAGGGCTGTGGTGCGCCGAAGTCGTCTGTCGAGGTGCCCGAAGTCACCTGCACTTTCCGTGCAAGTGGATCGACCAGCATAGATATACCGCATACATGCCACAATACGCGAGCATGGATGGTGTTGCCGCAAGTTGTCGCAAGTTGCCTGGTGTTGCTTGCACCTGCTTCTCATCACGGGCGACAAGCGACCAGGCGGCGCGCCACAGCAGCGAGTTGGGGTCTTGCGTGATCAGGTGGTACAGCGCTTTGCAGGTACTGCGCACAGCACAGACCACTGCAGATTGCACCCAAATGCTCTCTTGATGTTCATTGACGACTGGCGTGAGTGGTGACGAATCAGATGCAATACCCACGCTGCTGTCCTGAAGAGGACATCAGCCTGACGATGATGACGCTCTGATTCAAATATCGCCGTTCGTAGGATCATCTGGAGTGGCATCACAGCCTCCGATCAGTATGCAGTGCGGAAGCATCACGTCAAGGGAACATTATTGCACAGCGAGCCTACATCAGGCCCATGAAGCAACAATGGTTTCGCTGCGATCCGCATGCGCATGTGCACCTCTATCAGCTCTAGCGGCAGATCCAGAATGGTCATCTGCTGGTGCAGACAGCCATGTGTCAGCATTTCATCTGCTGTTGCATGCTTGGGCAGACGGCGTGCGATCTCGATGCTGTACAAATACCTACCTGGGGCTCGGGCGCCAGTGCAAGCAGCCCATGTGCATTGGCAGCGTCCAGCATGGTCGCAACGCGCACATTGCTGCGAAAGCTGATGCCTTCCAGCTTGCAGCGCTTGATCAGCTGCTCCCTGCTGATAGTGCAAGGCCGCTTAGCAGCTGGGGCAGCCACCTCTGAGGAGGACATGTTGCTGCAGGCTGTCAGTCACGCACTCAAGTTCAAAACAGCTGCAGCTGAGCTGCCAATTGGGTTGCAACGAGACTTCAGTGTTGTGCCGCTGTGAGCAAGGTGGCAGCGCCACGTGTGATGCATGCTGAGGGGTTGTTGCACGCGCGCGGGCTCTGAGTTATGGCAGCGAGCCAGTCGCTGTATGCCGCTCGCTTCGCCCACCCTGTGTCACCACTGCATAATTGCGAGGTGGCACAGGTGACGACGACTGCTGGAATGGATGCAGTAGCCATACTGGAGACCTTCTGGACTGAAACTCCGTAATCAGCGCCAGTAGTGGACCAGTGGCGCATCGGCTTTGCCATCAGCGTGCGGAAATGATGCACAACTGAGGCATGTTACAAGTCTTTGTCACGGCAGGTACAAAGCATGTGACACCCTGCTGACATCAACGTTGGCGACGCATGCTCATTCTCTTTGAAGAGTATCTACCGTCATCCGAGCGTTTTAGGCAGTCTGCCACACCGTGTGCCACTGGGCTAGTGCCTCTGAGCTGCTCTGATCATGGATCTGGTGATCAGCGTCAAAATAGCTTCCCGCATTTCATGCTGCAGCTGCACAGCTGCCTGCAGCGCAGGAGTTTCGATCGTGAAAAAGATGATCTGCACGCTTCATTTGGGCCAGAGTATGTCACTGCGAGCTGCATGCAGCATCTGCTGCCGTCAACTGCACCTGCAAGAATTCCAGCATTGGGCCGTCGGTCCACGGCGCGCCAAAAGGGTTATCCGGTTCGATCCAGCCCAGATGCCCGCCGTGAGGAGTGACCGCCAGGACGCAGTTGGGGTTGCGCTGCAGCGCGGCAACAGGAATGGCCGCAGCAGGTGCAATGGGATCGTCTTGTGCCTGCGAGCGCCGATGAGACATTTGTGACAATGCTCATGCACAGAGACAGTCTCGAAGGCAGGTGGAGCAGCATGTCATTTGAACAGCCAGTCTGATCGTGGGCAAGGCCCTGCAGCTGACCTGCAGACATAGCAATGGAATGCTGATGTTCGGTACCAAGTCTGAGGAGCTAGACCCCTGGTAATAGTCGTCTACAGTTTTCCAGCCTGCAGAAGGCACAGGATGCCTCTCCTCAAGGACATGCAATGACACCTGCAGCCAGCAGCAGGTGATATGCAGGGTACAGGTGTACATTTGTGGCATTGTCACATCTTGATTGTCTGGACCTTGCCGAGCCTACCAAAAGAATGTATCGTTAACGCCTCGTCATAATCTCGGATCCAAGTCGCCCGTGCCGCAGCTGCTAGATCCCAGCCCTTTGACCCTAGCGCCATGAGACAGCATGTCACCATTGACCTTTCTTTCCCCCATCATTAACAGACAGATGCATGGTGAGAGCCCTGGCTGGCATAGGCAATAGTGCTGCAGATGGCAAGCAGCACAGTCCGGCATGCACACTGGCAATGAAGTTTGCCTGGTCCGCGGAACAGGGCAGCATGCGGCTGCCACAGCCGCCGCAGCGAGTGCCCCAGCGCCAGGTTGTACGCGCGACTGAATCCGTGGCCCATGTTCTCGTTGGCCATGGGCTGCGCATGGGGCAGTGGCGCCAGGGTAAGGTGCAAGGAGCACACAGGGACAGGGCACAGGCAGAGGTGTCATGCAGTGAACGAGCGCAGGGGGTGATATCTTTCTGCACATACCAGGTTGAAGGGGTTGCACAGCGAGACTGCTGCCTTCAGGGGCGTCCCACTGCCCTCCTCACCCAAGTACCTGTGAAGTCATGTTGCACTTGCGCACATTGTATCATATTGCTGGGCACATGGACAGCATCTGTTGGACCCGACACTTTCAGGGCAGCTCGGTATCATAACCCCTTGCCAACCTGCAAAGAATGTTGGCCCCCAGGCTGTAGCCACAAGCAACCAGCGGCGTGCGAGGGTACTGCTGCTGTAGGGAGTTGATGACGGCTCGGAGATCGGCTGTGTACGATGCTGAGTAGAAGTGCGGCGTAGCTACGGGTGTGCCTGCTGTGCCCCGTGGGTTGTACACAATCGCCCTGCAGGTTGCCGAGCATGCTGTTGCTCCAGTCCGGACCCACAATCCAGCAGGGTCTCTGGTGTTATGCGTGTGTATGGCATCAGGATGAACAGCTACCTGAATCCACTTTGCCGTGCCTGGACGCAGGCATACTGAGGGTAGGCATCATGCGAACCGCCTGTCAGGCCCGGCAGGATCAGCAGCACCGGAGCGTTGCCCGCCAGCGCCTGGGAAAACAAACGCCGATGTTGTGAGCAAGTCACGCACTCAACTCACTTGCATGGATGTGTCATATAAATTTGGCATCAAGCAACGCAGGATGTGCCTGCGATTCGGGCGAGTCGTCAAAGTCGAGTGCCAGCACTCCGCCGTCAGGGAGGCTCAGGCAGCGGCGGTAGTACACGACACTGGGTGATCTGCGGGTTGCCCAGGCGAAAATCGTCTCCGCGTGGCCGTTCCACAGCCACCAGGGGGAACTGTATAATTTGTGTAGACTGGGGCAGCGTGCCAGGACAGCACGCAGGAAGGGCGTCTGAGCCGCATGCACCCTGACATGCCTGCGTAGATCCAGCACCGCCAAGCAGTCATAACTGTATCGCGTGCTTGCGGCACATTTGCACAAAGGAGAGTGCAAGACCCAAGTTTTCTGCAGTGCACATGCATGGGTCTCACTTGCTCCTTTGGGCTGCGGCGCGGTAGGATGCCGCTGTCACGGCTGCAAGCACAGACCCAATCAGGATGCAGATCGACACCCATGTCATCGCTAAGCATGTGAGGGCACATGCTGAAGGCTATGCTGCACCATGCGGTGCTTTCGGACTCGAATTGCAGAGCGATTGCGGGGGTGCCATGCACATCACTTTGGTTTCTGCTGAGTAGATGGCATTCCACACAATCAGCTCGGCCACTGGCAACCTTCTGCTTGTCATGATGATCATGCAGCCGTGATGCAGGGATTATGCCGCTGACGTTGCCAGCTAGCTGCCTTCTCAGGTTGCTCCAGGTCAGCAGGCGATCTGTGCCTCACGAGCACGATGCGCTGGCAGCCTGGCACCCGGTACATTTTCACTTCGCATGCCGTGCAGCAAGCTGTGGGTCAGCGTTGCAACACGTTGCCTGCGTACATAGAGGTGCCTGACGCGTTCCAGGCCTGCTGTCCTGCTTTCGTGCATGCCTGCAAACACCTATGTAATATCCAAAGCCAACCAGCACGTTGCTGTGGCAGCCTGCACCGCTGCGGCATACATCCGTAGAGCTTTGGAGAAGCGTTTGAACACATTGCAGGGGTAATCAGCAGTGTCGGAGGATGTAGGTGCTCAGGGCGGCGTGCATTGCAGTACCGCACGCTGGCCATGTGCACTGCGGCCTCACCATTGCCATCTTGGTCAGGGCAGGACTCCGGCGCTACTGCAACGTGGACCTCCTAAGCAGTCGAAGCTGGCGAGACATGCGCAAAGGCAGCCTGAGCTGAGGCGCAATGGCGGCCCACCCAGCCAGCGCCATCGTGCACCGGCATGTTGCCGCAGCGTCAGAGCGAGCCCAGCAGCAGGCGGAGGCAGCAGCGGCACCAGCTGCGCCACAGCCGCCCCCACAGCCGCAGCAGCGCAGCATGCCGGACACCGCAAGGTCCCTGCTGCTGCTGGCAGCGGCCGCGCTGGCGGCAGGCGCAGCAGCAGGTGTGCTGTCGTACCTGGTGTTCGCCAGAGCGGGGCTGCAGCGGGAGCGGCGGTCCCGCAAAGCCGACATGGCCAGGAGCGGCTGTGGCGGGTTCCGGCGTCGGTCCCGTACCGAGTCCGAGCCCGAAGCCACCCGGCGCTCCAGCCGGCACTCGGATCCGCTGCAGCCGGATGACGAGCAGCAGCTTACAGCTCCGCAGCAGCCCCTGGACGGCGTGCAGCCGCAGGGCCGAAGTCCCGTCGCTGTGGGGTGGGCGCACCTGCAGGCGCTGGCGCCCGCAGGCAGCAAATCGTGCCTGGCCGAGGCCAGCGAATATGCAGCCGCTTCCCGGCAGCGCCGCAGCGAGCTTCTCAGGTGTCATGCATGTGGATGTGGATGGTGCATATGCTGCCGTGAGCAGAATAGTCGAGGGTGGTCAGAAGCGTGTACATCAACACAACATTCTAGCCCCTACCCGTGCCAGCTGATATCATCTGCAGGGGTCTGATAAGCTGCACTGGCGTTTCCAGGGAGAACACCGCCAGCCCCGTGGTGGTTGCCAGCCCCTTCCAGTCAGCCTCCGCGGCGGCGTCAGCAGCAGCGGCGGGCAGGGCGGCGTCAGTCCCCAGCACGCCCGCACAGCAGCCGCCCCGCTGGCAGGCGGGCGGCGGCGGCGGCGACGCCCCCGCGGAGCTCAGCCAGCGCAGCCGCGGGCCGTCATCGCTCCGCACCAACTCCTCGCCGCCGGACCTGCCTTCCAGCGGGTGCAAATGTCGGAGGCACATGTGCAGTGGCAGGGTACCTGCTGGGATCCTGCTGTTGTGCCTGACAGCTAGGCTGGTAGTCATGGTGGTACAAACAGTAGTCATGATGGTACAGACATGCGTGGCATGCTGCTCCCGAGTGGGCTCTCTGTGGGTTGCAACTGCTGGACGCATGCTGTGCAGGCGGACCACGCCGCAGCCTGGGCAGGACGGCAACGCAGGCGTGCAGCAGGTGCAGCGCAGCAGGTCGTGGAACGATGTTGCGGCGGCGTTCCCTGTCAGCAGCGAAGCAGTCCGTACGGAGGACATTGAGGTCAGCGCTTGGGGGTCACGTTGCTGGGCGGATAGTAGCCTGACAACCCTGTGCTTATGAATTTACTGTAATTTTGGCCTCCAAGTGATCGGAGCTGGCAAACTGCTGTCACATAGGTCTGCTATCGGGAAGACGGCTCGCTGTGGAGACTCGGCGCCGGCTCTTTTGGCACAGTCTTCAAGGCCATGAAGAATGGCGCGACACCAGTGGCCGTCAAGGTGCAGGCCCCAGATGTGCCTCTGCTGTTGATGAGCATGCACATCCACCCGCTGTCGAAGTCAAGCGCTGATTCAGCACCTGATATAATCCTGTGTTCGGGGATCAGGTCATCCCCTTTGACGCCACCGACAAACAGCGGGCTGACTTTGACAAAGAGGTGCGAGTCACGCTGGTCCACCTGGTTGAACAGACAGAGCAGCCTTGTATGCCACCACGCTCAGAGCCATCCTGTGTCAGGAATCCCAACGCCTTTCGCCGCCACACACAGGTGGCCATCCTGGAGTCCTGCCGTGACCGCAACATCGTCCAGTTTCTGGGCTCCTGCACAGAGGGCGGACAGACGCTGCTGATCACCGAGTGAGGCTACACACTGCCTGTGCCACATCCGCACGAGGGGGAAACCTTCTTCAGTAACTCGAGGCACCTGCAGGACATTGACTCCGTTGCCCACCCTGTGCTCAGATTCTTGGACCATGGGGATCTGGCCAATGCGCTGCGCAGCGATGCAGATGGCGGCAAGCTGCGGTGGTACACAAAGTGAGACACATGCTGGGCTCTGAGTGTGCAGTTGTGCTTCGAACGTGGTATATCTTTGCTCGCCAAAACTAAATCCGACTGCATTCTGTCATCACACCCTGGCACCCTACATGCCAGTGCTCTCACGTCGCACACTGAGTGTGCGGGTCACATCGCCAGGCAAAGTGGGCGCAGCAGCAAGCGGCGGCCCGGCCTGGGCAAGAGCATCGCGGTGGACATTGCACGCGGCCTGGCTTTCCTGCACACTCACCGCATCGTCCACCTGGTGAGCACAAACATCGCCCACCAAAAGCGAAGGAATGCTTCAGTGACTGTGACGCAAGCTAACATCTGTCCATTTGCGGTGTACTCGTGCGACTCTCTCCCTCGAAAACAGATCTGCCTCTGGCTTCTCCTGCACTCGACCGTTCATGCGGTACAGATGATGACCTGCTGTGCGCAATGAACATATAGGACATCAAGAGCCCCAACGTCTTGCTGGGGGCCGACTACACAGCCAAAATTGCGGATGTTGGCCTCGCCAAGCTGCAAAACCAGACGTATCTGTCTGTACACCAGGAGGCCATTGGTGAGCTCGATGCAATAAGCCGGTTTCAATAACAGCAACAGCATGCATGCACATCTGCCGGGCAGCACAGCAACCACGCATCTGAAACACCCTGCACCAACAGCCTGCACATTGTCATGCAGGGACCTTCACCTGGACAGCACCAGAGATCCTGATGGGGCTGCGCTGCACGGAGAAGTGCGACCTGTTCTCGTTTGGCGTGGTCCTGTGGGAGATCATCACTGGCGAAACCCCACAGCGCGGGCGCTTACGGTCCATCAAGTGAGCACGGAACTCAGCTTGAACCTCATATGCTCATGGCTAGTGCAAGGGCGTCAGGCCAGTTGCTATGCAGACAGCGTGTCAAGTGTCGTGCGGTTGTACGGTGCTCTGGTCCCCAGCGACGAGGGCCCCTGGTACTGTGCGTGCTGCAGGGTGCCGGAGGAGTGCCCGCAGGCCGTGGCAGATCTGGTGGCGCAGTGCATGGATGCCGACCCCACCGCGCGGCCGTCGGCCAAGGAGGTGGTGTCGCTGCTGAGCCAGCCGGACGCGGTGCTGGAGCGGCACCTGCCGAGCAGGCGCCCCAAGCCGGCAGACGCTCAGGTGAACGGCATACCGGGGGTGGCCATCCTGCCCGGCATGCCATATGATGTGCTGTTGAGCTGGAGCAGTGTAGTGAGAACAAGCATAGGCGCACATACGACGGGCCACAGAGCTTCGTGCATGTCACAGCCCCGACGTCGTGGCACGAGTGCTGCAGGGCAAGGACCACGACCATGCAACAGCCATCCAGGAGATCACCCGCCAGCTGGCGGAGCTGGTGTACGGCGGCCGCCGCGGCGTGAGGCGCAAGGGCTGGGCGCCCGCTGACGCCGAGACCATCAGGTGCAGCCCGCCTTGACAGGTGCCCGCCGTGACGATGTTATGTGCTGTGCTGGTCAGTCGAGCCTGTGTGTGCTGCTTGTGTTGGTGGGACAGCGGGGCAGCGCACATTGCTTGCGAGAAGCTAGCCACGAGTCAGTCCAGCAAACGTTGCAATGTGCCGGCGGCCAAGTACGGGACACATGTCAAACGAAAGACGTGGCCTGCCTCTGCAGCCAGCGAGTGGACATTGGCTTGTGGACGGACACCGTGGCGGACATAGCAAAGTGCCTAAAGCAGCCCGATGTGGACGACCCCCAGTCCGCCGCGCACCTGCGCTGCGTCCAGCTTGTGGCCCTGGTCGAGCGAGTCTTCATCCTGAAGGTGAAGTGCCTGCTGCGAGCTGTCAGAGAAAGTCCTCGTGCAGCAGGCAGCACGTCTCGGACAGCAGGGCACCACTCTGGCATCTGTTCAGCAGCGGCTGGGCAGACGGACCATGGCTTGTGCAGTCATCTGGGGACAATGCTGGCGGACACAAGCGCCGAGCTTCTGTTGACAGTGCCTGCATTGCTGCTGCAGATGCGCGACAACCCGATGTGGAGCTTCCAGCTGCGCAACACGAAGTCCACGACCCCAGCCCAGGCAGTTGGCGGCAGTCATGGAGACGCCCACCGAGTGGATCAGCACTCCGTGCTGGAGGCAGTCGCGCTGACACCGCACCAGAGGGGCCAGGTCCTGGGTGAGAACCGTGAGAGCAACCCCTGAGCAGCTGGGGTAAAGGTCACCAAGCCGGCGCATGCTACAACTGTTTGCTTCCTGCGCCTTGCTACGTGCATTACGTCCTGACACCCTGTCTCACACCACCCTGCAGCGCGGTATAATGAGGCGCTGGAGCGCATGCAGCAAGTCGCGGCCGAGCGCAGGGCCCTTGTGGAGGCCCTGCAGCAGTTTGACGCCGCCGAGGTGTCTCCACATGCCCGCCCTCGACATCAAACCAGCAGCATTGCCTTTGGACTTGACACGACATTGGCATGACGTTTCGACTGCCCAATCATCTGCACTCAGGACAATCTGGGGGCCAGCGGAAACTTCGACGACGCGGTCTCCATCAGCACGCGGCTGAAGGAGAACATGGACAAGGAGGGACGCTGCTCCAACGAGTGCTTCGTGGACGTGCTGGGCATGCTGTCCCCGCTGCAGCAGGTGCGCTTCTGCCTTGCGTGCTCTGAACCGTGTCTCCGGCTGTCGAGACGCCGGCACATGCCCAGTCTGCAACACAGTTGGAAAACTGCAGTTGACACAACTCCCGACAAGGTGCCAAGCCCCTTCAGTGGTACTCAAACTTAGGTCTGCAGCAGAGGCGATAGCTCAAGGGGCACATGTGTCTTGCAGGCGCGGATGGCAGTGGAGAGCGCGCCCTTCGTGTGGGACCCCTGCGCGCTGGCAGAGCTGCTGCAGGCCCAGCAGCTGCGTGCGGACTCGGATGTGCTGCGCCCCGGCTCCCGCAGCCTCATGGAGCAGGCGAGGCATTGTTCCTCATCATGACGCCTTGCGAGGCTGCCATCACAGTATCGCCTAGGTGCAAGCGGTGAGGCCCACACCAATGTCGCAGCTTTCCAGATGAGAAGTTGGCACTGGCAGCTGCAGGCTTCAGGACTGCAGGTGATTGCGAGCGTTTCATCGGTGGTGCTTTCAGGCCATGAGCGTGTCGTCGGAGGGCGGCACGCCGCGCGTGAGCTCGCTGGACCTGCGGGTGGGCTCGGGGACGACGGTGTCGTCGTCGCCCCGCAACCCGGCGGCGCTTCCAGCATCCCCGCCTCCATTCGCGCGCACGCGCACCAGCGGCGAGTGAACCATTGGCCCAAACGGTGGTGCGTCGTATGCCGACAGGGCCAGCCTTTGATCGAATGACGAGAGGACTCAGCAGCAGGAGTCTGGGACCAGCACCAGCAGTGCAATGTGTATCGTTGGGCATTTGATGCCACTGGAACATTACAGATGCGTAGGATGCTGAGGTTGCGCGGTCGATGCAGTGACCACGGTAGTATACACAGCCACATGGGTAGCCTGCATGCTCCATGGTTGTGGCAGCAGCTCGCCAGCAGTGAGTGCCTTTTAATCAACACCCCCTGAACTGCAGCGCTGCTAATGCTGCGCCTGATGATAGAGTGCCAATTCCGTAGCAGCAGTCCTGCCTCCCTGCACCATGTGTGCGCTGTAAGCGGCTTTGCTAGTGATGCAAAACGCATGGTAAAGCCTGGGTGGATAGTCTGCCTGACGCTCCAACCGTGCAAGTAGCGAACCGCCTGGGCGTTGAATGTTACGACCAACAGAAACCGCATGAATTCCAGAGGGCGGCCCACTTGAAGCGACCGTACTAATACTGGTTCACCCGATTAGATTCCATGACCTTTTTGTGGCTGCCAAAAGCGCGTTTGACACCCCGCGGCGCTGCAGCCGTCCTCTCCGCCACGGACTTGCGTTCTGTGGCGACGACAACTGCTTAGCGGCGAGGTGCAGTGCCGCTGTGCGCGGCTGCTCGTGGCGGGAGGCTTGAAGTTCACCACCCCGATAATTTCAGGGGTGGTGAAACCCCCACGGCACACGGCTCCCCATGCGTCGCGAGGACTGTGCAGCCACCACAGGCGCTGCTGCGATGGCGGTGCTGAGCGTCCTGCGCCAGGCGAGGCGGTGAGGCAGGGCTGATCCGGCACCGGGGCGGACACGATGGCAGCCCAGCCAGCGCAGGCCCCTGTGCCGTATCCCTCCTCGGCGACGGGGGAGCGCCTCAAGTCCGCGGCGCTGCTGTGCGCCACCGCGGTCGCGGCGGCCGCGGCAGCGGGCGGCGTCGCCTACTGGTGGCTGACGTGCGTGGCGCAGCCGCACGCCCGGCAGCGGCGGCCGCGCAGCCGCGGCAACAGGTCCTCGGTGGGGACGCGCGCCAAGTCTGTCGACGCCTCGGGCGGGCACGCAGCCGCGGAGGGGCGCCAGCAGCAGCAGCTGCAGCAGGGCGATGCGGCCGGCGGCCAGCCGGGCGCCGACCGGCTGCAGCACATGCAGAGGAGCCCGGCCGGCGGGCCGGTGGCGGCCCTGCAGCAGGCCGCCCGCGGGGCGGGCCCCGCCTCCTCCGCTTCCTCCGCCGCCGCCAGCATCGAGAGCCCCTTCGCGCGGCAGCGGGCCGCGGTCGCGGCGGCGGGCGGCGGGAGGGTGCCCCCTGCCGCCGCCGCGGCTGCCCGCGGCACCGGCGGCGCCCACCTGACGTCGTTCGCAGACACGCTCGCCAGCAGCAGCTACAACGTGGTCGAGGCCGGCGGCGGTAGCGGCCAGCACCGCAGCCACAATTCCGACCACTACCGCAGCCAGCACTCCTGGCACAGCCACGGCAAGTCCTCGCTGCGCACCAACTCCTCGGCGCCCGAGCTGCTGCTGCTGAGCAACAGGTAGCTGCTCAGTTGGCGGAACACGCCTCTGCCCGGATCCTCTCCCCACCCATGTCCAGCGCTCCAACTTCTGCTCCCGCTGTGCGATCTCCATACAGCACCTGCGGTACTGCAAGCACTCGGCCCTCATCCAGGTCCCTCAGCATTGCTAGCGCTCAAATGACGGTCCAGCCTCCTCATCAGCATCACGCAAACCTTGTGGCTGCGTCCGCAGGAGCGTGCCGCAGCTGGATGCGGACGACGCAGCCATGCAGCCGCGCAGCCACTCTTGGGGCCCGCCCACCGAGGGCGAGGAAGGCAGCGGCATGCAGCCCGTCGTGTGCCTGGAAGACATCGAGTTCAGCAAGCACGCTGCTATCTGCATGCACATGGCCAGTCTCCCATTCGTCTCTGACACCGGAAGTGACGCACCGGAAGTGACTTCCATGATACATCGCACGCCTCTGGCATTTGATGGCCGTGGGGCTCCGCCGTGACCACGTCACATGTGCGACCAGTGCGATGTTGCCAGGCCCATCCCGTCTCAGTTCGGACGCTGCGAGCGCCTCCCGCTGCAGGTGTGCGTGCACGAGGACGGCACGCTGTGGCGCCTGGGTGCTGGCTCCTTTGGCACGGTGAGTGTGTGTTGCAGCCCTATAAAGCATCACAGGAGACATGCATCCTTGCAACCAACCCTACCTGGTGCAGGCTGGAGGTTACAGGTGGCTGTGCCCACACCGCACAGCCCCCGTCGCTGCATGGGTGGCACGACACCCCGGCAATAATTCACCACCTGGTGCCCGGCAGGTGTACAAGGCGCTGCTGGGCGGGGTGCAGCCGGTGGCGGTGAAGGTCATCCCCTTTGACGCCTCGGACAAGGAGCGCGCCGACTTCGACAAGGAGGTGCGCCGCCGCAACACTCTGGAATTGGAGGCTCAGGGTCCGAAAATCACGCGTTGATGGGGCACACAAGACGTCATGTTTCAACTATGGCACTGTTGGGGTTGGTGCCATCCAGCTTGGCCTCGACACTTCACCTTCGCAGCGGTGATTCTGCTCACGAAGCTGGTGAACCAGCTCAGATCTGACATGAGATGCCTTGCAGGTGGCCATGCTGGAGTCCTGCCGGGACCGCAACGTGGTGCAGTTCCTGGGCTCCTGCAGCGACGGCCCCCAAACGCTGCTCGTCACCGAGTGAGTCGACTGTCAACCCTCAGATCCCTAGGAGTTAGGTGAACGCCAGTCCTGCTGTGTACCTGCCATTACACTGTGGGCGTCTGATCAAGGGTTTTGAGAATGTGCTGCAGGTTTCTGGAGCAGGGCGACCTGCACAACTGCCTGCGGCGGGACAAGGAGGGCAACCTGCGGTGGTACAAGTGGTGCGCCCTTCCGACTGTCAGGATCCTTGCAGGTTCAACCCACCTAAGCAGGCAGTGCACATGCTCTCCTGGCGGCGTTGCACGTGTTGCTGACACTGCATCAGCCTTGTGCCGTTGCGCCCTCCGCAGCGCGCCCTGGATCGGCGGCCGGCCCCAGCCGGGCCTGGGCAAGCAGATTGCGCTGGATATCGCACGGGGCCTTGCCTTCATGCACACCCACTGCATCGTGCACCTGGTGCGGTCTGACGTCTTGATGAACCTGTTCCCTTCCTGAAACTTCTCAATTGACCCTCTGTTGTGTATCCCTGGGCATGGAGCCCTCCACCCGACCTTGAGCGATTGTGAAACCCTTACAGGGTGTTACCGGCGAAGTCCCGGCTTTACATCGTCACATGAACTCTAGCAATGTTATTTAATGTAGCTGCATCACTCTTTGCAGGACGTGAAGAGCCCCAACGTGCTGCTGGCGGCGGACTTCACGGCCAAGATCTCCGACGTGGGCCTCGCCAAGCTGCAGAACAAGGACTACCTGTCCGCGCAGCAGCAAGTCGGCACCTTCACCTGGTCGGTGGGTCCCTGCATTCCACATCCTGCACGTCAGATCGACGAGGGGCAACAGCAATCAGGGCCACGGGTCCAGGCCCGGATCCTGTGAATGCGAGCTGCTGGCGGCAGGTGGCAATGCTGCTGGGCGTACCTGCCACATCAGTTCGCTCACACGTCCAGCATCCAGCACATCACGGAGCTGCACCTTCCTGCTGCCGCGCAGGCGCCCGAGGTGCTCATGGGGGACCGGTGCACCGAGAAGGTGGACATGTTCAGCTACGGCGTCATCCTGTGGGAGCTGATCACGGGGGAGGCCCCCGCCCGCGGCCGCCTGCGCTCCGTCAAGTGCGTGCAGCCTCTGATGTCTGACCTCAGACTGGTTCTGCCCCAACACGTGCAGCAATGTTCCGAAAGCAGTTGCCGCATCTCCATGTTGCCGTGCCCCCGGCCATTTCCATCAGCAGCACCCCGGGGTGTTCGACCTGATGCTGAGCCGTGAGCAGGTGGTCTGACCGGCTGCTTGCGCCCCTGCGGCAGGGTGCCGGAGGAGTGCCCGCAGGCGGTGGCGGACCTCATGGCGCAGTGCATGGACGCCGACCCCACCGCGCGCCCCTCGGCCAAGGAGGTGGTGTCGCTGCTGAGCCAGCCGGACGTGGTGCTCGACCGCCACCTGCCCCCCCGCAAGCCCAAGGACAAGCCCAAGGTGGGGCGGCGCTGGAGCCTGACTGCCTTCACGCTGGACAGCCCTTCATCCACACTGGGGTTCGAAAGGCCACTGCAGCGCGCTACGGCTTGGGCAGCTTGGCGGCCGTGTGTGGCTGAGCACCTGCTGCTGACTGGCGGAGCAGTGGTCAAAACGTGAGCGAGGTCTGCGTCGCTGCAGGGCACTGGCGACCCGGAGATTGGGCGCAAGGCGCAGAAGATGACGGCGCAGATCGCCACCATCCTGTACGGCGAGCAGGGCATCAAGGAGCGCAACTGGCGGCCCGCCGAGGCCGAGTTCATCAGGTGCCTGCCTGTGCGTGTCCCTCCCGAGTCCATCAGGTGCCTGCTGAAGCACTGGGCCGGCGCAACATGAGCACAATGTCTGAGACCTGCGGCTTGTCACCCAGCGGCTGTGCGCATGGATGTGACACTGTGCAGTTGGTGCTGTCCGCCATCAGCAGCGTCGCCTGCGATCTGACGGTCAAGCTGACACGGCGATGTGCTGCCACGCAGCCAGCGCACCGACATGGGCGTCTGGACGGACCTGCTGGCCGACTGGGCGCGCTGCCTGCAGGCCCCCGACGTGGAGGACCCCAAGTCCGCGGCGTACCGCCGCATCGAGGCGCTGTCCGCCCCCCTGCTGCGTGCCATGCGGCTCAAGGTGCGACAGCGTTCCGGCTGCTGCGTTCCCCTGGCACGCTGGGCCTGCTCGCTTCCATGTTGCTGCGCGAGGGTCATGCCACGGTGCTGTCTGGCTCCCCTCCAGGCGCTTGTGTGTGTCGTGATGTGCCCTGGCGGTGCGCCTGCCTGCCACTGTTCAGCTCGCCCACTGCTGCTGCCGATGCCCCGCAGGCGCAGGACAACAGCCTGTGGGCGCACGGCCTGCGCAACACCAAGAGCACCACCACCGCGGAGTCCACGGGCGGCAGCGCACCCGACCCCGTCAAGATCGACCAGCACGCGGTGCTGCGGGCGCTGCAGCTCACGCCGCAGCAGGAGAAGGCCATCCTAGGTGGGACACGGGGCTCTACTGCTCACGCCACCTGGCAGGTGCATATGTTAGGAGGGAAAAGCAGCCGGGCTTCATGTTCGAAGACTAAGATGCTGTGCTGGGTGCTCAGCGACCCTGGCCGTGCATGTCCCCGAGCGCAGGCATCCGCCAGGACACCCTGAAGCAGATGGAGGGCATCGCTGCCGAGCGGGCGCGCCTCGTGGAAGCCCTGCACCAGTTCGACGACTGCCAGGTCCGGTCAAAGCACCATTCACAAGATGCACTGTGTCGCAGTTTGCCTTGCGGACATGCCCTGTACACCAGATGGCCAGCCGCCAGATTTGATCAGCCGTGGACATGCATGGCTTCGCCAGGGCGTCCATGCGAAGCACTTCAGATCTGAAGCACTTCGCATCTGGCAAGCGCATCTCTCCTGTGATGCAGCGCAGGACAGCACCATCTACAGTGCAGCTGACTGTTGTCCATTCGGTGCAGGATGACAGCTTCAGCTCGGGGCCGGGCAGCTACGGCGACGTGGTCGCGGTGTCGCAGGCGCTGCGGGAGAACATGGTGGCCGAGGGCAAGTGCACCAACGCCTGCTTCCTCAACATCCTGTCCCTGCTGTCGACGCTGCAGCTGGTGAGGACACCTGCCCATCTCCAGCACTGTCGCATCGTTGATACTGGCAGGATATGCACGCCAGCTGCAAGAACCTGCAACTTAAGACCATGGTGACATGTACGACGCGACCGGAGCATCATGATCCTGTCTGAATGATGCGTAAACACATCTGTCCAAGCACAGGCGCGCATGGGCGTGGTGTCGCGGCCCTTCATGTTCGACCCCATTGCGGTGGGGGAGCTTCTGGAGGCGCGCGCCGGCCGCACCGACTCGGGCAACCTGCGCCCCGGCTCCCGCTCCCTCCTGGAACAGGTGGAGCCCTCTTTGTGTTTCCCGTCTGTCCTTGGCTGGGTGGCAACAACCTTGTACACACCACTTGCCTGCTCTCTGCTTCGTGTATGCTGCCATTGGCTTGGGTGCACAAATGCTATGTGCATTGGTGGCCGCGCAACACACCGCCGTCGTGATGGAACCAGAGGAGCCCCATCGGCATAGGTAAGGGTTTGAAGTAGGGCGTGCAAATGTCAAGACCTTGGCCTGATCATGACCGAAACCCCGACTCGGGACAGCTGCACCGATGCTACATGTGCATATGCTTGCTGGCGGGACACTGCTCCCGATTTTGCTGCAGGCGATGTCGGCGTCATCGGACGGCGGCGGGATGTCGCGCCACGGCTCAGGCACCGTGCCGGAGCCGCACACCCAGCACGCGGGCCAGCTGCAGACGGCGCCCAGCACGCCCTCTCAGGCCGCCAGCGTCGACGGTGGGTCTTCGAAAATAAGAGTTCCCCTGACGTCGTTGGCTTCTCCCTTGAAATAGTTCAACTTTTGTACCCAGCAACAAACAAACATTGACTAGGAGGCGTTATGTAATCATGCACTACACGGTTGCAGCAACCTTGCGTACAGCCTCCGCTTGCCGGCATCACAGCCAGCTGGCCCGCAGCATGGAGCTCCATGATGTTGTCACACCAGCTGTGGCCGGCAAAGGCTTGCAGAGTGTGACGTGCCCCAAACCGTGGCTGTCGTGGGGTCACATTGGCACGTTCCCTCGCGGTGCAGGCGCCAGCGGGCGGGTGAGCATGCAGATGGTGCTGAAGGATGCCCTGGAACGGGCGGCGTCAGGGGGCAGCAGCAGCATCGGGGACGCGGCGCGCGACTCCAAGTCTCGCGGCAGCTTCGAGGACCGGCGGCCCCGCGGCAGCACCGACGGCGGCAGCTGCCTTGCCAACCCAGGCAGCAGGTAGCGCGTGTGGAGCCGCGCCACTGGTCGCAGCCTGCAACAGTTCCCCAGCCAGCCCCTGCGGCAGCAGCAGCAGCAGCAGCATCGAGTTCTGTCAGCACAACGCTACTTTAGGTGACAGGGAAGTGTAAGACTGCAGCACAGCAGCGGGGGGCATGCTGCGACAGGGAACCAGGGCACAGTGGCCCTGGTGCTTGACACATCATTCAAACCGCAGTGTGTCAATGGAGTATCGACCGAAGCAACTGCAAGTCTCTCTCCGGACAGGACCGACATATGAAGTATCTTGCTTGGTCTCACTCTGATGTGCGCTGAGTGCTGTCATGCACTCCGCTGTGCTTTTGCTTTCAGGGTGTTTTTTTCTGATGGGTTTGCTCAGTGGAACCTTTCATTCGGGTGAAGTAGGATTATCTCGGGTTATGGCATCTTTACACCATGGACTGTTTATGAAAGTAGCCAAAGCAACAACTATCAAGCCCACCAAACAAGCGGCTGTTGCTGCAGGCCAGCTAAGCCAGGAGAGGTCAACGCTGGCACACAGGAAGACTGCGAAAGGCTATGTATGCCACAGCGGCTGATGGCAACACCAGCCTGTCAATGTCACACAGCAGCCGCAGCAACATCATTACCTACTGACAGTGTCACGTACGATACTGTCTGGATGCCTGATGCGTGGGCCATGTCAACACACGGGCGAGTGGCTGCCGTCAGGTCTGCCGCAGCACATGTTGCACCAATTGCAACCAACAGGTCCTGTGCACCGTGCGCCTGGTGTTCCCATGCTGGCCCACGCTTCAGGCACCCTGCACGTCACCCAATGCTGCTGTGGGACGGCCGCAAGCGCTGCTGTGGCCCGCCATGCGCCGCCGCCGTCAAGCCTAGTCAGCCTTGAGGGGGATGTCCTGCGCCTGCATCTGCACCTGCGGCTGCTGCTGACCGGGCTTCGAGCCGTTCACGGTGCCCTGCATCTCGTTGGGCGTGATGCCCGCATCCTGCAGCTGCACCTGCGCCACAGGAAGGACAGCACATGGTACAACAGTAGCAGCATTGCACACCACCAAAGCTACACAGCAGCTGCGAGCTTTGGAGGATGCTGACTACGGGGTTCGTGATGCATCCTGGCTGCTTGTGTTGGACAGTGCCAGACACTAGGGCAGGCCTGAGCAACGAACAACACAGAGACTGGCAATGTTGAGGAGGCACCTTCACACCTGCTCCACGTGCAGGGCGACTGCTATGGTGCCAGGCAGTCTCATATGCCGTGGTGTCGTGGAACAGACCATGGGCAGGTGGTCATCGGAGCGGGGACAGAGGGTTTAGGGAGCCCACCCGCAGCTTCTCACGCTCATCGATGCAGGCGCCCAGGTGGCGCAGCATGAACAGGTTGCAGATGGCGGCCGCCGTCAGGCTGGCGCTCAGCAGCGAGTTGGCCTCGTTGCCCGTGCTGTGCGTCAAGCAGCCGCAGATTCAGAGGTTGCTTGCCAAGCATGTAAATATGCGATGCAATACACATGCAGACGGGTCCCCAGGCGTCCGCGTTTCAAATGCATCGCTTGCGGTGCAGCAGGTGCAGGAACGTCGCATGACAGAGCGGACATGAAGCAGGACGCTGGAGCTGACGACTACTCACGTCTCGACCAGGGACTCGGGTGTTGCGTGGGAGGCGTTCTCCTTTGCCTTGTGCATCGTGTAGTTGTCATAGAGCGGGGCGAGCAGCAGCATGGTGAGGAACGCCGCGGTGGTGTTGATGACGGTGCGCGCGACCGTGTTGTGCTTGCTGAAGCGGCACAGCGCGACGGCGGGCAGGCAGAAGGGCATCGGCAGCATCAGCCAGAAGCCCAGCAGCGACTGCGGAGTGTTAAATGCCCAGCTTCAGTGGTACAGCAGAACATTCCGTGAGTGCAATGACTGAGGAGCTTGAGCCGTGTGGAACAGTTTGTGGGCATACAGGGTTGGTTTTGCAGCGAACGGCTGTGTGCAAATCAAGTCGCACCTCAAGGCCGCAGATGATGTACAGGGGCTGCGGCAGGAAATGGAAACACCGTCAGCACATATGCCAACATGATTTAGTTTGATGTTACAGCACTGGCAGCGGACCTGACACGCGTCTGCTTGCACTTTGAGGTGTCGCCCAATGAGAGAGGGCTCAACAGCTGCAGCTCATACGATCTTAGATGCGGCAACACATCGTCAAGCTCACCACCACAAAGCCGATCATCGTGACGCGTCACCGCCTTGCTGCCTACCGCTGCGACTGTCTGAATAGCTGGTCGTGCAGCTGCTCTCGCAGCCTTCAAGGACGATCGAACACTCTTCTGTGTTGCAAACGCTCAAAAGGTAGAGGCTCGATCACGTATCTGCTGCAGCAGATCAAAATTTTCTGAGCGATAGCACGGGATCACTTGCAAGCACACCCTGTCAGCGGCACTGACTTTGGTGAGCGTGAAGCTGCTCAGCAGGCGAGGTGCAGGGGGTTTCACAGCTGTGAGCCCGTCACGGGGTTCCGGGCCGACCCTTGAGCGATACGGGACTTGCGGTCCATATGAGATTGCGGCTGTCACGGGGCTGAGTAATCACCCCGCATCTGATCAGTGCTGTGTGAAGCTCCAAGCCTCCTACGGTCCACAAAAGCCTTGCCCCGCCGGTCGCACTTACTAAACCCAGCGGCGAGCTTACTGTGCACCAACAAGCAACCACTGCCATAGGACGTCAGGCGGAAGAGTTCCAGCGCAAGGCGCGGAGGCAGCAACAGCTTCCCAACTTCGCAGCAACTCCCCGGACGCCCATTCCCCGCTGGTGAGGCGCATGGAGGATTGACGCACGTCTTCTACGGTCCTCAAACGTTGTCGAGTTACAGGATGAGATGCGTAGCGCTGTATGGCACCAGCGCCGTGCCGTAAACCCAAAAAGTCGCCCGACCCCATCTGTTGGTGTTGTGGCTGTGGCAACACCTGCACTTTTGCAAGTACGGCTCATGACCTGCTCTGCGCCGAGCCTACGATGCTGCCAGGACGCTGAAGTACTTGAGTTACAGCCCTCAGAGCTGCCCGAGAAGAGCCAGTCTTGGGGTCAGTGTTGGCTGCGCTGTGACCTGGCCGAGGCTACCGCCGCTGCAGCTGTCTGTGGCCAGTAGCCCACCGCGCGCCGTAGATACGAAACCTACTGGGTGCGCCGCCCTGCGTCGGCACGGTCAGTAGCCGGCGGCCAGCGGCAGCGGGGCCGCTGACCGGCAGGGTTTGGCACGACTGGCCAGGAGTGAAAGAAAGGTGCTCCGGTAGTGCCGAGCTACAAAGCGCACTTGTTGCACGCCCGCGCGCTGCAGTCTTGCGCTGCACATGTCAGCGCTGCCCTCGTCTTGTTTACGAGTCTGCTGCAATCTGCCGTGCTGGGCCTGCGGCCTCGTGGTTGATGGCAGCCTGCGTTACTGTTGGCACAACGACAAGCAGCCATTTGCGGATCCAGTGCCCCGCCTTGGTCTCCTTCTCCCGAGCCATCGTGGCCACGCCGGTGGTGCGGAGCGTCTGCTTCATGTCCGGGCGTGACCATGCTCACACACCCTGTGCACCTTGTTTTACCTGTGCTGTGCGGTGTGCAGGATCCCCACGAGCAGCAGTAGGGAACGGCACAGCTGCGGCAGGCACGCCACGTGACCCAGCATGGGCGCCGGCTGCTCCTCCTGCGGCCTGCACCCGCTGCTGCAGGATGAGGCGGCAAAGCGGGTGCGTCATCTGCACCCGAGCTCCTCGCTGTGCTCCTCGCAGTGCAGTTGATTGATGACCCAAGCAACTTGCACTCAAACTGCTCTTCGGCGATACGCTGCACTGCAGCCATTGCAGAGCTGCTGCCCTGGCACCGAGCTTGGAGCACTTTCCAAAGCAGGTAACAAGCTCGGAGCACGGCAGCGATGTGCCGGATGCGGCGACCTGCTCCAGCTCTGACACGGACTCCACAGCGGCGCAGCTGGAGCCCTGCACATCCGGCGGCACAGCTGCATGGTGCACCGCCGGCAGCGCCGACTTCCGCAGCCCAGCAGGTGCAATGCATCGCCTTCACATGACCCTTGCACCGACACAGGGTTTCTTAGGGCAGAGTGTCACTGCCCGCGTGTTGTTGCGGGACGATGGTGCCCAACCCTGCTGCAGACATCTGAGTTGCTGGATGTACCATCTGCAGAGCTGGCGAGGGCAGCGAAGCTGGCATCGCGCGCTGGCGGCAGGCACAGCAGCAGCAGCAGCCGGCCGCTGCTTCGGGTGTCGCTGGACACCGCAGACTCGGTCGGCGGTCTGGTTTGGATGCCCCTGCCAGGGACACCAGCTGCTCAGCCGCCAGCCAGCGACCAGCTCAGCATGCCCAGCCTCGACAGCGTCAGCACCCGCAGCAGCTCGACAACAGGCAACAGCGGAGCCTTTTCGTCAGGCACCCTGCAGTCCGGCAGCGTCGGCAGCACCGCAGTCAGCAGCGGCGGCCTGGCATCAAGTGGCAGCTGCAGCATCGACACGCGCAGCAGCAGACTTGCGCATGTCAGCAGTGCGGCCGCGAGCAGCAGCATGGGCGGCGGGAGCGGCTCGCACTGCTCGCCGCGCGCGCAGGCGCGCGAGGCGCTGCAGGCCACCCTGCAGCAGCTGGTGAAGCTGCCCTTCAGGGAGTTCCTGCGCGCGGGGCCGCCCAAGATGGGCGCCAACGGCACGCCGATGGACGTCGGCGACTCCAACTTCGGCTACCTGGGCAGGAACCCGCCACCTGCGGTGCGGGCAGTTGGACATTCGGCCGTCATGCCTGTCAGACATGCAATGCAGCTTGCAAGTGGCCTCACTGGTTTGTAGTGTCGGCACTAGTGCTGAGGCGTATCGAGCCGTTTCGTCACCATATGTGTACCATCGCAGCAGGTGGAGGAGCTGCTGACGGCGGCGGTGCGGTCAGCTGGTGTGGACACCGCCATCCTCACCATCAATGCCACCAGGTACCATTACCGTGTTGTGCTTGTTCCGTGGTCACTCGAGGTCTGCAGCACAAGATCAAGTTGTAGAAGGTGCAGGCAGCTTGTCACCAGTGCTGCGTGCACAGTGTCCGGCAGACAGGAGCACCAAGGGTGGGCGGATTGGTCAAGAAAGTCACCAGTGCTGCAGCTTGAGCAATCGCTTGGGTGTGTGCACACAGGCGGGTGTGGGTGCGGAACGAGGCGGGGTTCCGGCCGGGGACGTTCCCCTGGTGCTGGTCGGCGTGGCAGTCCCGCGCCCCGCAGCCGCAGCTGCTGCTCCTGCCCGACACCCTGGCCGTGCCCCGGTGAGTTGCTACAGGCCCCATGCCAGAAAGACGCGGCCACGAGCACTCCTGCCATTGGTCTCGCCATGCCGCCACCACTGTACAGCTGTTTGCTGAGCTGCATCGTACCCTGTCCTCATCCTTCAGCTGCCTTGGCAACTGCCAGCAGTGGTCATGCGTTGTCTTGCGGGCCGAATATCCTGAAGTCGTCGGCTTCCCTGGTCAAGCCACCTGTCGGCTTGGTCCTGCAGGCTGGCCGACGCGCTGCAGAAACAGCCGGAGCCGCGGATCCGCTTTTTCGCGGGCATCCCGCTGCTGGGGCCGGGCGGCCTGGTGCTCGGCAGCCTGTGCCTTGTGGGCCGCGACCCGCAGCAGCCCAGCGACGCGCAGTGCAGCGCCTTCACCGAGCTGGCAGGTGTGTGGCACATTTGTGTGTTTCAAATGCATCTTCTGCCCATCTGTTGCAGCTAGAGTTGGTCACATGACTGGGGGTGTCGCACTTGGAGCTTGGTGCAGTGTGCGAGCAACGAAGCTGACTGCTCTGCACTCAACACTCGCTTAGTGTTGGTTGTTCTCCTGTTTTGACAGCCGAGCGTGTCCTGACGCAGAGCGCGTTGCGGCTGAGCTGGCGAAGGACACCGCCGCCCTGCAGCTGCTCCAGGGCAGGCCCAGCACGACCATCGGCTCCGGCGATGTGACGCCCATGGAGTCGGCGGCTGTGAACGGGATGCGCGGGCGCGCCGTGCTGTTTGTGGACGCCGCGCAGCGCCCCTGGGCCGTGCTGCATGCAAACGCCGCCCTTGCGCAGGTGTGGTGCCCGTCAACAGCGGTGTTCTTCGTGGCTGATTGTAGAGCGACCGCGCTCATGTGCACTTTGGACAAGGAACGAGATGTTTCAAAAAAATTGGCAATTTCTGGGTAATGGCTGAGTGTACAATGAGCGCATATTGCTTGGTGTGGCAGGTGGCGGGTGTTGCTGCCGAGGCGGCAGCCGGTCAGCCGCTGTGGCGGCTGTTCAGCCGGCCGTTTGCGGAGGACTCCCCGGCGTGGGAGGCGGCGGTGGAGGTGGCCGCCCGCGGCGACGAGTTCATCCTGCGCTGCTGCCGCGTTGCCAACGCGCCAGAGCGCGGCACCTTCTCGTTGCAGTTCAGGTCAGTGACTGCTTTTTCTTGGACACCCAAGTCCCAACAGCAATGTGACCTGATGAAGTTGCGCACTTGAAAGGGATTGAGCTGTCTCTGGGTCACCCTGAGGTCGAGGTTTGCAGCTGCTGATGTCCCTGTCACACTTTCCACGACTGGCACACGGTGTCGTCAGACGCTCCTTCATGCGGCACAGCACCCAGAGGCTAGCCCCTGATGGGCTGCGGTTTCGCGCTGCAGGCCTGCGGATCAGGGTGGGCTGGACGACAACGCTGAGCTGGCGGACCTGCCGGCGCAGCTGCCGAGCGCGCCCGGCGACGCGGGGCACCCCTTCTTCGTGGTCGTCACCCCGGAGCCCGTGCCCGCCGGAGACCATGGCTTCACGCCTGTCCAGGTGAAACGCGACGGCGCTCGATGGAGGAGTGTACAAGTTGTACATGCTGCTGCTGTTACAGCATCCTGTGGCTGTTGGCCCGTGTGCGCTCCAGCGGTCGCAGTTCTGCGCGCAGCATCTGGGGATGCTGGGCATATGGGGCCGAGCACCTGACACCTGGCTCAACCCTCCGCACTGCAGGCGCTGAACGCGGCGCGGGAGCGGCCGCTCACCACGGCGCTGGTGGAGGGCCTGGAGCTGGGGCCGCTGCTGGCGCGGGGCTCCTTCGGCAGCGTGTTCCGGGGGCGCTACCGGGGCAAGAAGGTCGCCGTCAAGGCGAGGCTGAGTACCCTGTTTCCTTTGCCTCCGCAGGGCTACCGTTATACTGATGTCGCTGGAGTGCCGTGGGTCCTGTAAGTATGGTGTGCAGTCCAACTCTGACCCATTTGCTCTGCGTGTGCAGGTCTGCACCGGCAACATGAGGTCCACGCAGGGCAAGGCGCTCAAGCCGTGGAAGAACATGGAGGCGCTGCAGGTGTGCCACATGTTAATCTGAGCGCTGCAGCTGTCCAGACATGGCCACCTGCAGACACGACCAGCTGTGAGATGTGCACCTAAAGAGGTTCCACGACATCAGTACTGCTGCAACGTTGCAGGTTCGCAAGCTGCGCCACCCCAACATTGTGGCCGCCCTCAAGCACGCGACCGTCATCAACCAGGTGCCGTCCTGCCGCCTCTGCTCATTGCCCCACATTTCTCGATGCAGACTTACACAGTGCTTGCACCCTCGTTGACTTCAACCACCCCTGCCGCTGCTGGCTGTATGTCATGTGGGTATGGTGATTGGGGTGTACAAGATTTGAGGTTGCACCAGGCGCAGTTGGTGCTTCTTTGGGTTCCGACCACTCCTCACGGGCTGCTGTGTGACCCGCTCAAAGCAGGGTGGGGACCTGCAAGCCAGCAGCTGGAGCAACAGCAGCGGGGAGCGCAGCCGGCCCCGCAGCAGCGCCAGGGACCCTATCGCCGCCGGCACCGTGGGCGCAGTGAGCTCACCCGGCACTGACGGCGACTCACCTGCTGGCAATCCCACAGAGTTGGAACACGCTCCCTCAGGTGATTCGCCTGTCCTCCTGTAGCTGCTATCTGCCCAAATGTCTTTTCCTTCCGGAAGCCGCACAACTGGTGTGTGTGGTGTGCTGCGCTTCATATTCTAGGTGCAGTGCACAGCCGTGCTGATTCTATCATTGTCGCCCAAAGCAGGCGCATGCAGCACCGCCCCATCGTGGTCGGAGGACGAGAGCTCAGACACGGACGACTGCAGTCCGAAGTGCTCGGCCGAGATGGAGACATGGTTGGTCATGGAGTACTGCAACCGTGGCACGCTGCGGGTAAGACATAAGTGCCGCTGCGTCGTTGTTGCACAGCAGCATTGGCGCAGTTCGTCTGGCTGATGGCAGACCTACGTACTGTGGTGCACAGCAGTCTGTAATCCCAGACGTTCGCAGCCTGACACCCGTCTCCTGTGCATTGCAGTGTGGCATCGAGCGCGGTTACTTCAGCACTCGGCCGCAGCTGCAGAGCGATTCCGGGGTGGATGCAGCACCGCAGGCAACGACCAACCTCGCCGTCGTGCTGGCGGTCGCGGCGGAGATGGCTTCCGCCATGGCGTACCTGCACAGCCGCAACGTTGTGCACGGCGACCTGTGCGGCAGCAACGTCATGCTGACGACCGACAAGAGCAAGCCGGCAGGGTTCACCTCCAAGGTGCTGCCCTGCCCCGTCACCTCTAATGCTGAACTGCTGGACGTCCCCAAATTGAATTTGGAGTTTGGGATTGCCTGCATTTCCTCCTGCATTCCATCTGAGCAAAGTCCTTGAGCTGACATCCATCGTGACACTGTGCAGGTTGCGGACTTCGGGCTCAGCCGGCAGCTCAAGGCGCAGAGCATCTGCACTGCCACCTATGGCACGGTACGCACCTGCTGTATGTCGTTCTTTGTTCAATCTAGTGTTGCCTTCTCCTGTCCACCACTCAAGTGTGAAGAATGCCTATGAACATGTCAGTGCGCTGCTGTAGTCCAAGGTTGGTAGCCCATGCCTTCGGACTGACTGCAAGGCGCACAGGCAGCTGGTTCAGCAGAAAACGTGCGAGCAACAGCCGCAACCAGGAGCTTGCTGATTTCTGACACCTCCCCTGCAGGTGACCCACATGCCGCCCGAGCTGATGCTGGCGCAGCGGCTCACCACGGCGTCAGATGTCTTCAGCTTTGGCGTCCTGCTGTGGGAGGTGCGCAGGCATGAAGACCAGCCATGCTGTGCAAACCTGACATCATCCCACCGTACTGGGTTCAGAGGTGTGGGTCCTCATGGGCCTGGCCCCTGAGCAGGCGCAGCCCTGCTGTATGGTGCATGTGGCGTGCCGTGTCGTGGCCTCTGACATGGCACCCTGTTGCGCTGCAGATGGCCAACAGCGCGCAGGCCTGGGACGGCATGAGCCACACGCAGGTCATCGCCAGGGTGGCCATGGAGGACGAGCGGCTGCCCTGGCCGGCGTACGCGCCCCCCGCCATTAAGGTGCTTATCAGACGCATACCCGTCCCTTCCCACTGCAGCCGATGTCATGTACCGCTTCAGCTGTCTGTGACGAAGTTCAAGCTTCAAGGCTGCAGCGATAGATTCACCTTTCCAACCGAATCAACCGAATATAACAATGTTGGTTGTGCAAATGGTGTAGGACCTTTCGGTGCGGTGCATGCTGAGCGACCCCGACGCGCGGCCGACCTTCCCCGCCATCCAGGAGGAGCTGGCGGCGCTGCAGGCGGGGCTACCGCAGCAGCCCACAGCCTGAAAAGGCATCTTGGCTGCAGCTGACACATCACCTGGCGGTTTCAGTGCCCGCACCAGGGCGGTCAACTATCAACGCACCAGCCGGGCTTGCAGCAACAGAGCGCGCCAGCGGTAATCCTACCGCCTCATCAGCAGCTGCCACTGGGCAACCTCATCTGGGGACCAGCCCAGATCTCACATCGGCATCCAGCAGCCTGGCACCTACGCAGCTGACTGACTGCATGTCGCCCATCTGCTAGGCTGCCGGCGGCATGCAGTCTCAGCACCAGGGGCATAGCCACGATTCTTTTCTCGGGACCATCTTCATAGCCAGGAGTTGGAATGCCACAGTGTCACTTACCCGCCCGTGATGGCCGCTTGGCAGCACGCTACCAGCTGGGCCATCACAGATGGGAGTGGACAATGGCTAGAACAGGGTTGCAGTAGGAGCACGGCGGTATGCGCCATTGGACCATTGCTGGTTGTGGGCCTATGTGCAGCGATGCTGGTGACGCTCGCAGATGGTCGCGCGGTGCTCGCGCCCATACTAGGTGCTAGATGACCCCATTGCGTGGGGTGGTTGGGGCAAGGCATGGCTCCAAGACTTTGCCCGCCTCAACCTCCCTGCACAAGTTGACGGGGGCAGTTGATCTTTTGCATGTGGATCATCAAGAGCCGCTCTCCATGTAGTTGTTGAACCTGCGGCTGCTTCCTGGCGGCTGCATCTTCTTGCTTTCCAATTGGTTTCATATTGTACGCCTTCATCTGTTTAATTGGTGTTTCAATTCGAACAAACTAGCAGCGTGGCCCAGTCGGCTGGCATTTGTGAGCACCTATTGTTTCTTGAAGCCGATCTTTACCCATGCGTGCGGTGTCGGTTCTAGGAATTCTGTAATGTACCATCAGATTCTACGGTACTCCAGAGGGCAGATCCGCAGCCTTAGACTCTGCGTACATCACTTTACATACAACTGCCCACTGGCAACAAAATAAATGTGACTAATTTGACAGGAAGTGTTGGTGCAATGGCAATGTGATGGTTTCAGCCTGCTCAGAAGCATGTCTGCTGTGCATCCAGCATGAACTTTGCAGCCAGCCCATGTTGCGGCGGATGTGCTTTGCTGCAGCTGCAAGTGCACAAGTGTGTCCTACTCCAGCCCGAAGCCCTCTGCATTCATGATGGCAAGCCGCAGCCGGTCTTGCAGCTTCTCTTTGCTGGCGTATGCCGGCAGCAGCAGCGTGTTGAAGCACGTGTGGCTGGTCGGCAGCTTCGTGCTGTCGCCGCCGTCGCCCTGCATTGCATGAGAGAGCACCATCTTGACACACATTCGCAGCACTGTATGCTGCAGTGCATAAGGGCCGATAGCGCTATATTCTTTGTGCAGTCACCTGCGCAAGGATGCAGTATGCTGCACACTGGCATTGAGAGCTTGTTGCATTCTTCGCCAACCTGGATGGTGCAGCGCAGGTTGGCCAGGCCGCCAATGGGCGCCCGATCCGAGCCCGACACAAACTTCAGGAACTTGCGCTGCTCTTCGGGCTCGAGAGCCGCCACAGTCTCCCACAGCCAGGCCACCACCTGACGTGCAGCAGGACACCCATGACATAGGCATACAGGAACACGCACGCAGGCACGTCAACTGGAACCCATGCGAAAGATCAAAACACAGAAACGCCGCATTTGCCTATCGTTGAAACCCCTCGTTTGTCACACATGCGTAGGCACCTGGTGCTGCGGGTGGTAGCCGCCATCGTAGCGCGCCGAGCGCTGCAGGGCCGCAAAGTCGAGCAGCGGCGTCCCGCACACCAGCCGCTCCAGCTCGGTCGCGCTGAACAGGTGGATCGCCGGCCCGGCGAATAGCATCAGGAAGCCCCGCTCGAAGGCCTGCAGGAAGCAGACAATGCTCAGTTGAAGTACGTGCACCTCGCCTGACCGTCTGCAGTGCGTTGTGTCGATACTGATTTGCACTCGCCGGGTCGGCCAATGCATTTCCTGTTGCGCTTGGCAAGGGGTTGCGGCTGATCAAGTGCCAGCACACCCTGGCAGTGCATGGTGCATGAGGGTGGGCCAACCTCGAACTGGCGGGTCACGGCGCGCGACAGGATGCAGTCGACGTACGCCTTCACGAAAGCCCTGCGGTTGTCCTCGGTGACGAAGATGTCCTCCCCGCCCGGCACCAGCGGCAGCAGCAGCGGCTGGCCGATGCCGGGCACGCCGGCCGTGAACGTCTGGCAGAAGACGTGCTCGACGCTGCCGGGGCCTGCACAACAGGCGTGCATAGCTCTTTGAGCAGGGAGCCTGCCAGACTCCCACAATCTACACTGGGGTAGCTGGGTGTTGTGGAACAGGGGCTGCGTTCTGACGGCGCAGCTGGCAAACTACTGCACCGCTGTAGTCCAGCAGCTGGCGCAGCGAGCGCCCCAGGGTGGGGTCGAAGCCCTCCAGGTCCCGCAGCGTCAGCGGCTGCCGGGCCACCTTCTTGTACAGCGCCAGCGGGAGCGGGAAGTCCAGCAGCACCCCTGTATGCCGTGACAACTGTCAGCTTGGGCATCACTACTGTCCACATCTGTGTCAGGGCAGCATGGACGAGTGGGGCTGCTCATCAGGCTGCAATGGTTCAGCAACATATGCCCTTGCTGCGCACCGTTATAGATAGCAAGGCCTGCAACAAGGCCCAGTAGCATGAACTCCGAGTCGCTCTCCAGGGACGAAGGGTTGAACCAATACGTGCCAGACTCCTGCAACAGCATTTGGTCCCAGCGTGGCATGCTGACTTCCAGGAGGAGACGCCGCATGAACAGGAAACTCCTTGTTGGTGGTCATTGCACCACCCCTCATTGTGCAAGGTTGCACCCTTAAAGTACATGAATATGTCTATCGGTGAAGCGCACCGGCTGGAAGATGAGCATGCCGTAGTCGGGGCACAGCAGCTCCGCCAGCAGCAGCTGGAAGAACTCCTTCTTCAGGCCGCCCGCGTCGATGCCCGCCTCCCCGATGAAGTGCACCCGCAGCGGCTTGAACAGGTCCCGCGGCCGCTGCCGCGCGATCTCGTCCAGCGCATCCTGCAGGAGAAGATGTGGTACGAACTTCTGCCCGGGGCTGTACATGCATGTATGTTTGACCGTCTTAGCACACCTGAAGTGGCGGTCGCTCAGTGCACATAGCTTTGTCTTCCAAGAGCCAGGCCTGGCCATTTGAACGCAGGCCGTCTAGCAAGGAGGGCTTGAGCGACCTGACTGGCAAGGCTGTGGCTGCTGTGCACAAGCCCTGCAACGCACAAGCACTGCATATGCAGCCCAGGCTGCCAGAAGCGCGCACCTCGATGAGGTGGTTGCGCCGGATGCGCAGGATGCAGGAGTCGGGGTTGTCCGGCGGCACCCCGCTGTCCTCCGGCGCCGGCAGGTTCATCGACCCCTGCCGCCACAGGCCCCCGCTCACCGACCCCAGCTGCAGGGCCCAAGTACAGTGTCCATCAGTGTGCCACCACCGACGCCCGTCTATCATTCGGTAGCTGGACTGTAGGGGGGCTGGATGGGGGATCCCCAGTAGCGGGCCGTACACCACACTTTGGGGCCGCAGGTGCAAGCTGCCCCTGACGCGAGGTCAGACATACAGGCTGCAGCTATTCAGCTGCAGGTGCAGGAGTGCGCCAGTGCAATGGTGTGGCTGTGGCACCGAGACCCGCTGCAGCAGGAGGGAGCACACACCTCGCTGCCGTCGCTGGACAGGGACATCTCGTCCATGCCCAGCTCCAGGGGCCCGGGGCCGATGGGGGACGTCAGCGGGGACTGCGGCGGGGCGGGCGGCGGCGGCAGCGCGATCGCCAGCTGCGGCCGCTGCTGCGCTGGGGAGGGGCCGCTGCGCGACGCCCGCCCCACCTGGTGCGGGGCGTGGTTCGGGGGGTGATCTGCTGCAGGGGGGCGCTGCTCCGGCTGCTGCAGGGGCTCCTGCTGCGGCGGGCTGCTGGGGACCACTCTTGGACGGCTGCCGTCGTTGCTGCCTGTGCTGCTGGTGCGACCGTGGCCCACCTGCAGCAGGTGGAGCCCTGATGTCGCACAGCCAGCTCGAGAGCAAGCGTCCGTCTGCTTGCTGGGGGCTGCCTCTTGATGCTGCTACTGCAAGCTCTCCGATCACTCACCAAATGTGCGGGGTCGGGGAACAGCTGCCGCCGTGTGGTGTGGACCCCACCCGCGGAGCCACGCGCGACCGCCACAGGGGGGGCCACTGTGACGCTGGCCGGCGCTGCCGCCTCGCCGCCAGAGCGCCACAGCCCCTGCCACAGCGTCCGGAAGCCGCCAGACTGCCGCTCCCGCCGCCTACAGGCCATCCAGCCTTCTAGACATATATGTCGGCACTGGCAGGGTGGCAAGCAACCCGATGCCATGCGCCACACCGTTTGTGACATCATGGAAGTTGACAGGCTCTAGCATAACGATGTCGCGATCCACTGTTGAAGTTAGATTGTTGGTGGGGTCATGCAGTCAAGCAAGGGCGTATGCTTTTCGCGACGCTGGAGACTGCACACTAACCTGGCGTCCTGCCGGGCGTGAGCCGCAGCGACAGCGGCCCTGGCGGCCCGGCCCCGCGGCTTGGTGTCTGGGATGACTCTCTCCTCAGGCCCGGGCGGGTGCCGCCGATTGCGGATCGGCGAGTGGATCTGCTCCACCCTCGCCTGCAGGTGGTTTGCTGAGCTCAGCAGGTGTAGCAGAGTACACGTCATCCCGATCATGCTCTGCCGAATGCAAGGAAGATGAGCAACGCTCACCTGCTGCACGGTCTGCGCCATGACGAAGCGGGCCTCGGTGTGCAGCAGCCGGCTCTTGGCGCACGGGTTAAGCAGCCACGGGTACGAGCAGAAGCTGAAGGGGCCGTCGGCGTTCTTGGCGTGCGCGAGAGCCGCTTGCTCGTGCATTTGGCGCCATGCGATGTAGTGGTCCTCCACATCCAGCTTCTCACTGCGTAGTGTCATGGTGTAAACATGTCATACTTCCATGCTGTATGGCATGATGCTCGTAGTTGCTCACAAGACAATGTCCCCAATCCATGCAAAAGATACTTCGATCGCAGCAGCGGCTTCTGGATGCTTTACTTGCCCGGACATGCAGTTTGCAGCTTAGCACTTGACATGAACTTCAGGTACGAGTGCACCTGATGAGCTCGTTGTAGAAGGCCTCGGGCGGCAGCGCGGACGCGCGCTTCTGGCGCATCACGTCGTTGGCGCGCTCCACCAGGGCGAGCGCCTTGATGGCCGCCATCACGCCCGCCGTCAGCCGCTTGGTGGCCGCCAGCTCCCCCGTCAGGTATGCCTGGACGTGGTTTCCCATGTGTCAGTGACGGGATGCAGAGGTTGCGCCGGCCACAACGCAAAGTTGCGACAGTGATCGATGGCATGCTGAGCGCAGCAATGCAAATGTATCGGCTAACTTGGAAGCCATCGCACCTGCAGCGGCATCACGACAGCCGCCTCCAGCAGCTCGGGCTCGAACTCCGCCCACCATACTGTCAGGAACTGCAGCGCATGAAGCGAATGCGCGCTGGGACGTCGGGTGAGAGAGACGTGCATGTGACTACTTACTGAAAACAGGATCCCCACCAACTTGAGGCTGTCAACGGACTGCAGTTTGCAAGCCCGACTCACATGGCGGGCGGATGTGCCGGCGTCCGAGATGGTCTGGCACAGCCGCGGCACCAGCTTGGGCCCCCACACAGGGTGGCCCAGCAGCGGGCTGGCCGCCGCCGCCAGCAGCACCTGCGCCCGCTCCGGCGTGCCTGTTGGGATTACATGCATCATCACGTAAGCAGGCACCATGGTCCCTGTGCGGCTATCCTTCGTTTGGTGAGCGTGCAGCATCCACCAACAGGTTACGAGGCTGCACAAAACTCTGCAACCACATGGCGACATCAGAGGAGTGGCATGACGCAACAGGGCATCTCCACCATTTGGTGTTGCACTGTGGCAGCGCAGCCATCGTCCTGATGCCGTGTGTGTCTCCAAAGTAAGAGGATACAGCTTTGTGCAACCCACGACATTGTTGGCTTCATGCAAAAACCCCAAATCTAACCCACCCAGCGTGCCAATGTGGTCGGCCACCTCCAGCAGCAGGCGCTCCATGGCAGCGCCCAATGCATCGTGCACCGCCTCCCGGCACTGCTCCTGGTGGGCCTGGAGCAGGCAGCACAGGTGCTCAGGAATGCAGCGGGGTCAGTGTGCAGAGCCCTGCTGCCGTGAAGCGACCTGATAAACTAGCATTAACACTGCAGCATAGGCAAGCCGCTGTCACGGCAAGTCTCCATTCATATCGCAGCGTGCAAGCGTACACGTTGGTTTGTGCGCACCTCTGACAGCCTGCGGGTGGCCCTGGGCCTGCTGCCGCTGGCGTCGTGCGCCGGCCCACTTGGGCTCGGCACACCTGCGTCTGGCGGCGGGGACGAGGCACCAGACTCAGCAGAGGGAGCTGGTGTCAGGGTGTGACCCTCTGCTGTCACATCTGTCGCTATGGCTGCAGCTGTGGGCGCAGACTGCTCTGCCAGTGCAGCGGTGCCGTCGTCCTGGCTGATGGCACCGCTGCCGCCGCCGTGCAGACTGGCACGCCGCCCGCCGCTGCTGCGGGTGTCAGCGGTTTCACCAAAGCTGCCGGCGTCCGAGGAAGGTGTGGGTGGGTATAGTCTGAGAATGCCTGTCTGCGTGTGGACCAGGGCAGCAATGTGCAGACCCACGCCACCCTGCAGAAGAGCCATAGAAAATCTGTCCACAAATGATGTCAGGAAGGGCAGTGTGCACAGCATGGTCTCCTACTGTGAGCCACTTGTGCAACCTAAGGTTGTGAGTTGGTTGACAACCGGGCAGAAAACTCACAAAAATGTCCGCTCTTCTTGTTTCTGCACGCTGTGTCTGCTGTGCCACACGGTACGCACCTGGTGACCAAAGGCTGCGCTGAGCGCGGCAGCGGAGCCGAATATCATGTTGATGGCCGTCACCAGGGCCGTCAGCGCTCCATTGGTGTCGCCGCTGCTGCGCAGGCTGGCGCTGCTGTTGCTGCGGGCGCTGCCTGAACCAAGTGTGCTGCAGCTGTGATCCTGTGCTGATGCTGCCCTCACTGCTGCCTGTACACGGGCGGCAGAAACCAGTCGCCTGGGGATTTCGCTTACAATACAGACACACTTGTGCCTCTGCCAGGTGACCTGGCACAGCAGCTGGCTACTGAACACAACAGGCCTGATAGCATACAGCCTGCTGTGTGACCCAGCAGCGTTCGGTGCTGGCAGCACTTTGGCCATACGCCTGAACCCACCTGCAGGCGCTCCAGCAGCTGCACCGGCCTCGGCTCGGGGAGCTCATCGCCAGGCCGCACCAGGAACCCTGTAGCGTGGCCGCCCGCCGTGATGCCGCTGACTGCTGGCAAAGCTCTGCCAGGGGGCGCCTGCGGCGCAGGAACTTGAAGTTCACATGGTCAATATGCAGAGGCGTCGTGTTCTGCGTCCACTGGTACTTGTCATGCAAGCAATGATCACAGTTGGAGGCGAAATTGCCAGAACAGTCCGTGCGGCAATTCTGCCTACCTGCAGGAAGGGCAGATGCAGCGGCTGCGGCGTCGACACAGCCATGGGATGGCTGGAGCCCTCCTTGCCGTTTCCCGTGCTTCCTGCACTGCCGCTGGAGTGGTTCTGCTGTGGTTGGCTGTGTTGGCACTGCTGCGGGGTGGGCCCGAGCGGCAGCTGCCCGCTGTCGTTCAGGCCGCAACCTAGCACGCTTCCATCCCTGTGAACGCCGTCCCAACAAACTGCTCAGGTTGGCAGTCGGCCATGTCAACAACACGGACAACGACAACAGTTGACCTTTGACCAGCGCATAGCATCTGGCCAACAGTGACAGCTATGGCTGGGAACAGCTGCAATCCTCAACCCTCAAATGTGGGCTATGGTTTGGCGACATCTGGTGCGGGACAAGCACATGCATGTGTGCCGGAGGAATGACTGACACTCCGCACTTGCAGAGGAACAGGGTGTGCGAGGCGCCGCAGGCGACAGCCGTCACGTGCCGCTGCGCCAGCCCTGCCACCGGTGCCGGCTGCCGGCGGTCCGCAAAGTCGCCCGTGCCCAGCTGCCCGGCATCGTTGCAGCCCCACGCAAAGACGCCGGTGTCTGTCACCGCCACCGTGTGGAAGCTGCCCATGGCCACGCACCGCACCGCCTGCAGCAAGCGCATATGCAGCATCGCACGCACAGCTCATTACATAGCAGTCAGCCAAAGCACAGCCGCTGAGCAGGTGTGTCTCATGCACTTCTGCTCAGGATATACCGTGTGCGACGGGTCCCACTCACATCAAGGGAGAGTTCGGGGCTCACAGTGGCGAGCGTTGGAAACGGTAGTACACACAGGCCACTCACCTGCAGGGTGGTCACGCGGCGGGGCGCCAGCACCGGCGCGTCGTCCGCCTCCTCGCCGTGGGGCGTCGCGGGCCCGCTGCCGTGCAGCAGCCGGTCCAGCTTGTCGTCCGGGCAGCTGAACAGCCACTCCGAGGCCACCTGCACGGCGCAAGGGGTGCCTGCTCCATCACACCTGGATGACACAGTTGCACACGCCAAACTTGCGTGTTGCTGCAGATGCTACGAGCACGGCGATGAGCACGGCGGGTGGCCGCATTCAACGTCATGCAAGACAAGGCAGCGGAACGTTGTGGGGGCAACACGGTCCAAAGGGCATGAAGCTGGGGCGTCTGCAAGCACCCCGCAGGGGCTGCGGGCTGCGCCGGAAGCAAGCCCACCTCGACGCCGACGTTGTTGGTCTCCGCCAGCGCCAGCTCCGCGTGCTCCACCGGGATGCCCATGTCCAGCATGGCGCCCAGGAACCGCTGGTTGGCGCCCCGCCGCACCCGCCGCCGCTCCTCCGCCCCGCACTGGCTCTGCACATAAAGGGAGAGGTTTCAGTGGCACTTTCATGGCAGTGACTTCTCCTGTTTAAACGCTGGAAATGACGCACTATAGACTGTGCATGTATGTTTGGAGCCAGTGGCAGCAGTGCACGGTCATGACTCAGGGGCGGTGTATGTAGGCCAAAAGTTGCATTTCCAGTGGTCAGCAGGGTATACTGCTACTTTAGATCCGTCAAGAGCATCGGCCATCTGGTGGTTCAGCTCTCCATCCACCTGGTGATGGGCGGCGACTTCCGCCACCGCCGGCAGCCCCAGCTGCCCGCGGCTGTTGGCGCCCCAGGTGAACAGGAACCCAGCGGCAGTGACGGCCGCCGAGTGCGCCGCCCCCGCGGCCAGGTGCGCTACGGGGAGGGCCCACAGGCCGTCCACCAGCGTCGGCGTCCTGCGCGGCCGCTTGTCCCCCAGGCCCAACTGCCCAAACGCGTTGTTGCCCCATGCAAAGACCTGCAGGGTTTTAGCGGAACACATGATAACCACTGCGGCTCCCAGGCCCCTTCAGGCTGCAAAACCATTTGATCCGAGGCACTGATTGTAGAGGGCAGGCATTATCAGCATGTCTGCGGATGTACATGGCCACGAGCTTGTCTGGCATCCCTCAGCGTGTCGGTGTTTGCACCGATGTGGCAGAACCATGCATGGTCAGCATGGCTGTATGCATCTGTGCCATATGCTGCCACATGAGAGCTTCAGCACGTCACACGCGCAGGCCATGCCAGAACGATCCGGGCACATTGGTGTGTCCAAGCCCAGATGACAAAGCATGCACTGACAATAGAGGCGCTGTCAAAAGCGCACCTGCGAGGCCGCGGTGACGACCAGCGTGTGGCAGGCGCCGCACGCGACCTGCGTGACCGCCACGCCGCGCAGCGCCCGCAGCAAGCGTGGCTTGACGAAGTCCGGCTCCGCGCGCTCCCCCTGCCCGCACTGCCCCTCCCCGTTGCCGCCCCACGTGATCACCTCATCCCCCGTCACCGCCACCGTGTGCTGCATTGCAGGGACGCAGTACTCATTGCTCCGTGGGCCTCTGCACCTCACCTCGTCTGCCTGTGCACTACATGTGCAGCGGTGTCTGCGCACCCGCAGATGCACGGCACACCGGCTGCACATGCGGTTGGCTGAGAATGAGCATGCAGCCATGCACCAACAGGCGTGACCAGCCAACGGCAGCATCCGTTCCGTTCGGTGATTGGCCGTGTTGTCAACTTAAAACTGGTAGTATTGCAGCGGCCACCAACCTGTGCGCCGCAGGCCAACAGGCTGACGTCCAGCCCCCGCAGCACCGCGAGCTCCGCCGGCTGGCCCGCCGCCGCGGTTCTGGGTTTTTCGGAGCCCGCCGTGGCCGCAGGCGCGTCCTGACCCAGCTGACGAGCTGCATTGTCGCCCCAGGTGAAGACCCGGCCGGCGGCTGTAACCCCCGCGCCGTGTGCGTCGCCGAAGGCGAGGCCCACCCACCGCTGCGCCGACTGCAGCTGCGGCACCGCATGAGTGTCAATCATATCAGTACGTGCTGGATTCCTTTCCAAGTAGACAGCATTGCATGATGTCTGAGCGTGAGCGGTGATAGCTGAGTATGCCAGGTGCATCAGGCAGCGGCGCACCGGTAGCAGCGTGGGCTGGGCAACAATGCTGGCGGCGCCACTGGTGCCGAGCTGCCCCTCATTGTTGCGGCCTGCATCCCAGGACACAATGGCCTACCCATCAGGGTGTGTCGGCTCATTTCGTTTTGAGCGAGTTGAGCGACCTGAGGCAAGCCCCAAGTCACAGCTCCGAATATGTGTGATCAGCTGCAGGGCATGGTAGGCGCCAGGTCTGCCAGATCTGCATTCCAGTCTACAGCACAGAGGCTCTGGCAACATCGATCGGTTGACTCGAGCCTCTGTGACCAGCTGCACCTCTAAGGAGACTGGGGATCCAAAAGGCTTGACCGTGTCGGTCGGCTGCCGACTGGACAACATGTGCAACATCCGTGTCTCTGACGCCTGTGAATCAGTGCTGCTGAGCAGAGCTATGCCATTGTTGCGGATCCAAGGCAAAGACGGCCGATCAACAGCCGTGCGGGACCTGAGGAAAACAGCATGTGCAGGCCACCAGCACCAGATTAACAAAGCCAGCAGCCATGCAGAGATGCTTGCTCACCGCAAACATAGCTGCTGCATCGCTGCAGCGGCGTCGACGGCGACACCTGGTACTCGTCCTGCGCCTGCGGTTGCGGGGATGGGACCGTTCAACCTCCTGCCCAGATCTGCACAAGTGCGCATCCAGCAGCAGGACAGCGCTTGCCTGTGCTGTCTCATAGCGGATGCGCAGCGGTGGGAGGGGAGAGGTCAGCGCCGGGCTCGGCGTGCATGCTTCGGGCGCTTCGATCTGGTCTGCGACCCGGGCCGACGCCTCCAGGGCGATGCGCACCAGCGGCTGCTTCTTGCCGCTGCCACCCAGGGCGGGTGGCAGATCCGCCTGACCTACATCCTCGCTCTTCATCAAACATGGTCTGCGGCAAACACGAGGTCCCGAGCTGCTGAGAGTCAACTGCCGCCGATGTGCCGCCGATTGTGTACCGTACTGAAAGCTCGAAACCCGTACCCACGTGCTACCGACGGCCACGCCAGCAGCCGTGATCGGCATGCTGTGGGCCTCAAACAGGTAGTAAGCCATCCGCAGTCCTGCATACGATCGCGGAACAGCTGCAGCCCTGGCGTTGTGGGCGCTGCGAGTCTGGGCGCCAGCGCTCGCCTGCCGAGCGGTTCGGTCATCATCTCTCCCAGTCTGCGAGCGTCAGCAGGTCCAATCTGCGGCACAGGCCTGCTTGTCGCAGTTCCAGGCAGCACATCGGTTCGGGGACGTCGTCAGCATACATCAGCGGTCGGTAGCGGCCACAGCAACAGGCAGGCCGCGGGGCAGGCCGCGCAAGATGGCGCCCACCAAAAAGCGAAACCAGGCTGATGACAAAGAAGGCGAGGGGCCCAATCCCAGCGAGGAGCAGGAGACGAAGGACGCGGCGAAGCGGGAGGCATCGGCGGCCAAGGCGCAGGGCCCCAAGCGGCAGCGCAAGGACAAACCCACCGTCAACCCAAAGCGGTGGCGGGAGCTGCGCGGCGGCACAGTGGGCGACGGCCCCATCGTTTACTGGTGGGCAGCTGGTGCATTGTGAGACGGACGGATCGATCCTGCTCAGTACTGATCTGCCGGTCATATTGACGGCAAACCAGCAGGAGGCATGCGGTTGCGCTGCTCTACATCTTCAGACACGCATGGAGCGCATGCAACCTGCCACTACAAGCAGTCGTCTGGCAGAAGCGGGTCTTCTCTCTGATTGTTCATCGTGCCGTTCAGGATGTCTCGGGACCAGCGGGCGCGGGACAACTGGGCGCTGCTGCACACGGCGGAACTGGCAGCCCAGAAGGGCGCCCCCGTGGCCGTCGCCTTCAACCTGGTGAGCTGCGCAGGCTGCTCATGGCCATGCTGTCGAGTCCCTTAGCACAGTGCTGGGTCACGAGGTGCTCAGACACCCTGCATCGGCCGCTGTGCTGATCAGCAACCTGGGGCTGCAGACTATTGCTCTGATTGCCACATCACAGGCCTGCAAATGGCAATTTTGCAGAGGGATCGTGAGCTACCGCCTGTGGCGCCCGCCGCAGGTCACGGAGTACCTGCACGCGGGCGCGCGGCAGTTTGGCTTCATGCTGCGGGGCCTGCGGGAGCTGGAGCCCCGGCTGGAGGCGCTCAACATCCCCTTCTTCCTGGTCCAGGTGGGCATGAGCGCATGTTTTGGGGCCTCGTACGAAATCTGAACAGGATTCTAGTCCCCGCAACGCTGGCGTCGACTGGCTGCAATCCAAGAACCCTGACATTGTTGCCGTGCCCTGGGCCGGCGTGGCGACGGGTTTCGGCACGTGCTGCAGGGCAACCCAGTGGACACCATCCCCAAGCTGGTGAAGGACGTGGGCGCAGGCGCGCTGGTGACCGACATGGCGGTGCTGCGCCTGGGCCGCGAGTGGCGCACGCAGGCGAGCGTGCTCTCAGAGCCACGCTCTGACGTGTCAGTGACAGCGTCGGTGTGTGCTCACGGTGCTGATGCCACGCGCATGTGGTGGGCAGCAGACATCGCAGGGGGTTGCCCGTGTCAAGACGGAGGTGTGGCGGCGCAGGTGGCTGAGAAGATCGACGTGCCGTTCCACGAGGTGGACGCGCACAACGTGGTGCCGGTGTGGGAGGCGTCGGACAAGCGGGAGACCGGGGCGCGCACCATCCGCGGCAAGATCAATCGGCAGCTGGGCGAGTACCTGGAGGTGGGATGCAGGTTTACTCCTCATTGCGCCTGGACGCTTGTTCCGATCCGACGCCAGGTCAGGTCAAGGGCTGTCAGAGGGTGCACCTTGCGCCATGCAGCTGCCAGCTGGCTGACCATCTTAAATCCCAGGTGGCCGCACCCCTGGCAACATGCTGGACACTGCCTGAATGGGCTGCTCAAGGGTGGACCACCCGCACAGGAGTACCCGGAGCTGCAGCAGCAGGCCAACTGGAATGTGGACACCACGCCGGAGCCGGTCGACTGGGACGGCCTCATAGCGGAGGCCCTGGAGCGGGGGAAGGCGGTGCCCGAGGTCACCTGGCGCGTGCCGGGCGAGGACGGCGCCCGGGAGGTGACATTATCAGAGGCAATGTATCGGCAAGTGTGTGTGGCATGGGAAGGCAGGTGGCGATAATATTGGCATTGTGGAGGGGTTGCGCAAGGGGCCAGACAAGTGCACATGGTGGCAGGATGCTCATGTTGTTGCGTCTAATACACGGCTAACTCTGTTTCACATACTCGCGCCATCCGGTGCGATGGACCGCTTGCGCATTCCACTGCCAGTCACTTGGTGCAATCTCCGTTGGGCATGTGGTAAGCTTGCCACTCCTCCGCAGGCGCTGCTGGGCGAGAAAGAGGGCTTCCTGACAAAAGCGCGGCTGGGGCACTACGACTCCAAGCGCAACGACCCCAACGCCGACGCGGTGTCGGGGCTGAGCGGCTACTTCCACTTCGGGCAGCTGGCCCCCCAGCGCGCCGCCCTGGAGGCCGGCAAGCACCGCAAGAACAGCAAGGTGCGCTGCGGAGTGGCCTGCTGTCCTTTCTCTGATGGAGGTGGTGCTGCAGATGTCGGTGGGCGACCTACATCACAAAGTCGCAGCCTCAGATGTGAAGTGCGCCGCAGACTCCGACTGAGTGAGGCCTCTCGTGGCGCTCCTGCGCAAGAGGGTTGAGCATGCAGACCGGGTGAAGCCGGAATGCTGCTGAGGAGTTGCCGGCGCTGATGCCACCTGGCACGGGAAACCCCCTGCGCAGGCGGCGGTGGACGGCTTCTTGGAGGAGATGATCATCCGGCGCGAGCTGGCGGACAACTTCTGCTTCTACGAGCCGAACTACGACAACATCAAGTGCGCGGCGCCCTGGGCCATGGAGTCCCTCAACAAGCACCGCGGCGACAAACGGGAGCACCTGTACAACGAGTGCGCGCCGCCACTCCCTATGCCACTCCTGTCCCACAATGTGGTGGTTTCCTTTGGCCTGCTTGCTGCACTTGGGTTCGTCTGCAGACCAGCGCAGCCAGTGGCCACTCCACCTCTGCATGAGAAGCTGCATTGCGTGGCATGCTGCTGCATGTTCCCCGTTGACACGAAACACAGTATCAAGTCAACTCGGAGTCTTCATCTGGACGCAGGAAGGAGCTGGAGGAGGGGAAGACGTACGACAAGCTGTGGAACGCAGCGCAGCTGGAGCTGGTGCACACCGGCAAGATGCACGGCTTCATGCGCATGTGCGCAGCCCCAAACCTTACATGCAAACCAACTTACGTCACTGTATGTGCATAGCCAGCTCCTCTGCTCATGTGGCACTCTCCGACGCTCGCATGCAACACTCTCTGTGGCATTGTGCCTACTAGATATCAGTTGTCAGCATGTGCAGGATTCAGAGTCGAGTACATGCTCCGGTGCGCAGGTACTGGGCAAAGAAGATCCTGGAGTGGACCGAGTCGCCCGAGGAGGCGCTGCGGATATCCATCCTTCTGAACGACAAGTACGAGCTGGACGGCCGCGACCCCAATGGTGTGTGAAACGGTCGCAACTTTGCCTGCAGCTGGGCCCCTCATGCTGTGTTGCGCAACACGAGCTGTGCTGCCAGCGGGATGTGTGTCGAGTCACCTAGCATGGACAGGCATGCATCTGCCATCAGTCGGTCATGCTCACTGGAGGGTTCATTCAGTGAGTGTAGCTGGCTCAAGGCTTGTAGGTGCGTTGTGTGTGCAGGCTATGTGGGCTGCACGTGGAGCGTGTGCGGCGTGCATGACCAGGGCTGGGCAGAACGGGAGATCTTTGGCAAAATTCGGTGCGCCTCAGACATAGTCACTCGCTCTCACTTCTCCTGTGCAAGTTGCTTGTGAACCTACGCATGCCCTCATCATTGGCATTGCCCAAATGTTGGCCTAAATTCATATATTTGATCATTGCAGATACATGAACTACAATGGTGGGTTTCCTTGCCGTTGCTAGTTCTTCTCTTGTAGTGCTTGTCAGGACATTTCATAACACACCGCCCATGCCACATGCACTGCGTTGCTCAGAGTTCTGCTCCTCGCAGGCTGCAAACGCAAGTTTGACATTGAGGGCTACTGCAAGAAGGTTGAGAATGCCATCAACAAGGTAGGCAGGCTTATCAGGTGGCAAGCCCGCAGCAGATGGCAACAGAACGTCTGCATGCTCCTACAACCTTTGCCCACACTCTGTTCGCTGGCTGTTGCAGGGCGCGGTGAAAGAGAAGCTCACCTCTGGCGAGAAGAACACCCTGTTCAAGTGCGCCTTTGCATCGTCACAGGCATTGCTAACATGGAGACGTAAAAGCACTTGTCAGTCTCCTCGTGTGAACACCCATCACCTGCACACACAGGTACATGAGCTCGCCGCCATCAAAGGAGGAGCATAAGCAGAAATAGCAGCTCAGCCGCCCAGAGCTGCCCATGTTGGTGTTATGACTCTGCCATCAGCCTGTGGTTTTGACATGTGTTTGCCTTTGATGAATTTGTATGGTGCTTGACCAGCAGCGAGATCTGAATAATGACGGCAGTGGTACAAGCTCTGAGCCTCTGCCCCTTGATGCTGAACTGGAGACTGCTGTTTTGACATGCACGATCATGTGAACAGCATTGAACAAGGATAGCGAAAGGTCAAGTCGGCACACACTGCAAACCTATACTGGTCCTAACCTGACAAAAATGGTGCAGGCGCAATGCCCAAAGTGGAAATGCTACAAAGAACTGCTGGGTTCCAGAGTTGCATGGTCAGCAGTGCGTTCAAGTGAATTTGAGCACACGACACTGCCGAAGGTTGCGCGTCTCGCACACCGCACTGTCTATGACTCCACGGGGATGAGCACCTCATTGAGCCTGATGAATCCTGGCGCGAATGGTGGATAGTACTGGTACACGCGGGTGTTGCCGCCCGGCGTGGGCGTGACGTCATGCTTCTTCAGGATGTCCAGCAGCTGCTGCTTGCGCGCCTCCACCTGCGGCTCCCGCGGGCTGTTGCCCCTGAACGACAGCGCAGCCAGCGTGTGCGCCTCGATGGGCTTGATCTCCACCTTGGCGTTCTTCGGCTTCGGGATGTTCTGCGCCGTGTACTTGCTGGGCATGACGAACGCCACCTTGTACTCGTCCTCCCCCATCTCAGCCGTCACAGGGCTGGTCATCGCGATCTTCTCCTTGCCATCCTCGTGCTGCCCCTCACCCTTGGAGTCGAAGATGTAGCCTGCGATGGCGCGGAAGCCGCCGCTGAGCGCGGCCTTCATGTCCTGCGCCTCGCTCTTCTTGAAGGTCACCTCCGCGATGAGGTACGGGTCATACTGCCGCACCTCCACCGGCGGCACAAACCTGCCGGTCGCCGCGAGTGCCTTGAGCACCTTGTACTTGGGCTTCTCAAGGCGCGCTACCTCCCACCAGATGAACGCAGGCCACGCGATGAGGGCTGCGCCGGCCACAGCCCCTGCGATGGCCAGCGCTGACTGCCCTGTGCTGTTGCCGCTGGCCATTTTGCCAATCAGACCCGACGTCCGGACCCTGACTTGAGAGCTGCAGAACGTGAGTCGACTCGCTGAGCGGTGATTCGGACTGGCCTCTGTGTCCTCGTGTCTGTTCACCGTCGAGCTGCTGGCGTGTCTCCTGGCACAGTGATGCAGCTGCCCTAGGTCTACCACCTGGATCTAGAATGGGTCACAAGCTGGCAACAAACGTCAAGGAACGCAGCTGGTGACTGGTGCAAGACGTCAGACAGAGCTAATATATAGAATGCTGTTCTGGCCTGCAGCTCAGCACGGCATTGAGTCGATCTGACATCTGAGTCAAGAAGCTGAGCTGGAAGCTGGAAGTATACTACCCACCCACTGTTGGTGCAGCAATAGCTAGACAAACAGCACGGCATGCCGAGCCAAGTGGCTGCACCCTGGAGCAGCTTCTACATTGTGATCCAGGCATGCTGCCACCTGGAGTTATTCATGACTGCTGTTCCCACGCTGTGGTCATTGCTGCATCTTGAAACAAAACATGAAACCTGCACCTCAGCCTCGCTTGCCGGGAGGCACTGCGCCAGCCTTCTGAAGCACGAACAACGTGCCCTGCAGGTGCAAATATATACTTGAGTTGAAGTGCTGATCCTTCTGGTGCCAGGCTCTTGAGCTTCGCTGTGCTCATTGCTGGCCGCAGCAATGAGCGGCTGGCGCACGTGATATTGGTTGCAGTTGTCGGCATTGTGCACAGGCATGTCTTCACCTTGTTGCCGCGACTCAAGCGAAGCCCGTCTGGCTTTGACGACATGTATGTGACATCAATAAAGCCCTGCGAACAGGCCGTTCACAGTTGCTGTGTCAAGTGAAGTTCCTGCAATCTGAATGCCCCTATCCTAGATATGAACGCCACCACAAACGAAGCCCACAACATGAACTGGATGGTGCCGCTCCACTTGTTGTACCTTGGTCTCATCGCCCAGAGCCTTGAACGGCACCGGGTATGGAATTGTGAAAGGCAGGAAGCTGAAGTCAAAGGCGCCCTTCGAGAACTGGAAGTCAATCCGAATATCCTGTGCATGAAGGCGCGCACTGACATCAGCTCGTGAAACTGCGCGTCGATCTTCATAAGAGGCAGCACATTGACTCTGTGCCCTACTGGGGCTTTTTTTGGCTTCATAACAACCACGCTCCAGGCCCTGAAGCGGTGATCTCACCGGTCCAGACGGCGGGTAGGTGCTGCTCTTGCCGAACAGCGGCAGACCCGTGCCCTTGCGAGGCACAAACCCTGGCAGCGGCCGGCTGTCTGTGTTAGCCTCCGCCTCCACCTGCGTGATGTCCGTGATTCGGTCTGCTGCGGGTAGAGAGCGCTCAACGCAATCTCAAGGCTGAGTCGTGCATTGTCCCAAAGCACGAGGGTGCGAGCACTCACCCGCAACACGCCACTGCTGCCAAACTCCACCACATTGTTGATCGTGGGCAGGTCAACATCGCTGAGTGTAATGTCCTGCCAATAGCATGCAAAAAGTCAGGAAGCATCCCGCCAGATGCTGTAAAGGGCGCCTGCATGCTCACTCACGTATCAGGGCACGGCACATTGGCCATGGTGCAACACCACACCCCGTGCTATCTGCAACACCTGGAAGATGCTGAAGGCATCCTGCCCTGTGAAGGTGCGCTGGATCGGTGACGCCGTGCCTGGCTTGCTGGTGTACAGCAGCCTCCACCGGCCGTTGATCTGCTCCGAGGCTGTGGGCGCCTGCAAACAACCGCAGGTGCATCATGTCACAGATGATCCGCGCTATGTGCGGTCAATCACGATGACTGCGTGACTGCGTGCACAAGCTGCGTGTTGGGCATGCGTTTGCGTGCCTTGACGCCGCCATGGGCCTCAAGCATCTTCACCGCGTCATCAAAAGCTGCCTGCTGGTCTGGCGGCAGGCCGCCTGACCCACGGCCCTTGACACCCTGCAGAGCGTCGAGGACAGCTGCCTCTGCTGACTGCGCGTCCACGCTGCTGCTGCTGCTGGCCGCCACCACTTGGAGGCCATGGTTCCTCCTGGCAGCCACTGATGCTTGGCGCTGATGATGGAGCTTGCACTGCTGCTTGTGTCTGCATGATCTGAAGGCCGCCGGCCTGTCGTTCAGGCGCGGTCTGTCATGCAATAGAGCTGAACACTGTAGCTTCGCCGTCTCAAGCATGTTCCGCCAGGTGAAGATCCAGTAGAGAGCGCTGCACCTGGGGCCACACCACACCAATGCAGAGGTCAGCGCAGGCAGACAACGGGATGGCAACGGAAGGAAAGCCACCAGGTAGCCCAGCTGATCACTTCGCAATGGACTTACATAGCACACTCATCAACTATCTGTCCCAACGACTGCCGGAACGCATGGTACATTGCGATGCACGCATGGCTCACGTGCGCAGGACTGGTGCTTCTCTTGTCGCCCAGGTGCCCAAGATTCAGACCAAACATATGTTTTTTTGCTTGTCAATCTTCGCATGTTCGGCGGATCGGTGCAATATCTAGGTATCGGCTCAAGCTGGAAGTCCTGCCGTGGTTTGGTCGAGCATGTTTCCAACAAACCAGCAGGGTTCCAACCAGCACAGACTATGACCATTGAACATCAGTAGTATATCTCTTGTTGCTACATCTGCCCGATGTTGAGAGGTCCCTAACCGTCAGTGTATGCCATAACCTGGATCATCCGCCATCCGCCATCCGTCATCCATAATGCAAACTCCATGGCCTTCTAGAGGATGACGGGGGAAGCGGGATGATGTAGCTGCGCACCAGCAGCAGGCGTGCGGCCGCTTTGCAGCTGCAGTGCCCTGGTGCCATCCTGGCATGACGGCAGATGGCCAGCCGGTCCGCAGCTCGCATCACAGCGGCGCCGGCCTGAGCAGCGAAGACGCAGCGCCGCGGCGGCGGCATGGCCCTGCCCACCCTGCAGCACAGCGCAGCCGCTCAGTCAGCCCCGGGCTGGACCTGCCGCCGACAGGTCCCCAGGCCCTGCACGACACCCCCTCAGACGCAGACTCCAGTGACGATGAGCAGCAGCTGCTGCATGCCGGCGCCAGAGCATCAGGTGGCAGCCGCACAAGGCAACTCGCCGCAGACAGCGGCCCCACCTATCAGCTTGCATTTGACGGCGTTGAGGGTGGAGATGGGCCACTCAGCAATGTCAGTGCTGTCAGCAGAGGAGCTTTCAGCACACTGGTCAGGCGCCACCTGCCAGGACTGGCCCTGTTCTGGGACGGCATCACCCCGGAGCTCATTGCTGTGTCTATGGGTGAGGTAGTGCTCGCAGCACAGGTGGCTGTTGCAGCTTGCAGTCATGCCACCCTGGTCACATCGTAGCATGCTGACACTCTGTCGCTGCGTGCAGTGTACGTCGTCCAGGGACTGCTCGACATGACGATCCTCGCCATCAGCTACTTCCTCAAGGTGCGCATTATTGACGGCAGCTTGCGGTTTGGGCACACATGCATACAACAACCTGTAGCATTCCCTGCAGTCATGGCCCGGCACGGACCCCTTGGCCCATGAAGTGCTGAGCGGTGTGCGGGCTGTGCTGCAGGACGGCCTGAACATGACGCCAGCACGCGCCGGCTTCTGGCTGGCACTGGGCAAGGCTCCCTGGCAAGCACTGTGTCCCCCAAGCCAGTCCTGTTCTCCCCATGCTGAACCAGTTGCTAAACCCAGAGCACTAGTCGACCTCGGTGCTGATGGCACGGTTGGTTGGCAGGCTTGTGAAACCGCTGTGGGGGTTTCTGAGCGATGCATTCCCCATTGCCGGGTACCGCCGCCGCTCGTGGCTGCTGATGGTGAACCTTATAGGTGGGCAGACATCTGATAAACACGTCACACATGCGCATCCGCATGCACTTCAGTCTGCGCCGCCGACAGTGTCCACATCGAGGCCCGAGCACACCCTGCGTTCGGCAGGCACCCTGGGTTGGGTGGGGCTTGGGCTGTTTGCTGTTGGGCCAGGCACTGCAATGCTGTTCATGCTGGCGACGAACCTGGGCCTGGCCTTCGGTGACGTCATCGTGGTGAGTCACCAGCTCCAGCTCTGACACTTTCTTGCAAAGTGCCATCGAGAGTCCTGCAGGCAGTGAGCTGTGATGTGTGTTAACACTACATCAGAGCCCTGTGCCAATGCTCTGCGCGGCATGCACACTGCAGGACGCCATCGTGGTTGGGATGGCGCGAGACGAGCCATCAGAGCGTGCGGGCAGCCTGCAGTCCCTGTGCTGGGGCTCCAGGGTGGGCACATCCTCTGTCAGCTCAGCAACCCTGTAAAGCTATGCGATTCGCAGCGCCGCATGCTGCCATCGCACTTGGCGTACATGCCTGCCTACTGCATCGACGCCCTCAGATGCGCCGCGCCGCAGGCAGTGGGCAGCATCGCCAGCGCCTGGTTTGGCGGCTGGCTGGTGGAGCTGCTGGGCCCGCGCCCGGTGCTGCTGCTGGCGGCCGTCTTCCCGGCGGGCGTGGCGGCCACGGCGTTCATGATCACGGAGCAGCGGGTCGATGGCCTGCGGAAGCACGCGCACGAAGGTCAGCGAAACCCAAGATGACTGGACGATGCTCTAGTGCTGTTGCACCCTGCCTGACGAGGCTGGACATTTTGCTGCAAAACGCTTGAAGCCTGGCCAGTGTGCCGTTTGAGTGGGGACATGCTCCATTCGCTCCTTTCTGAGGTGCTGCACACATGGGCTGCCGGTTGCAACCTTGCAGACCATCGGCTTCACAGCTTTATATGGGTTCGTTCCATCACAGGTGTGCTGACGGCGGCCAAGGCGCTGCTGGTGTCGCAGTCGACCATGCTGTGGTCGGCCATCAGCCAGCGGTCCGTGTGGGCGCCCATGATCTTCACATTCTTTTGGTCGGTGCGTGGCAGCCGGTCCATGTGCATCAATGTCCTGCACGCTGGTCACCTGCAGAGGAGCTACCGCCTGCTCAGTGCAGGGACTGGCCCTGCAATTGGCGCCACCAGTAATTTGCACGCCAGGTCACATGCACTGCATGGTGAGAACGTGTACTGCACTGCAGGCGGCGCCAACCACGGAGCCGGCCATGTTCTTCTTCACCACCAACCAGCTCGGCTTCTCTCCCGAGTTCCTGGGCCGCATCCAGCTGTTTGCTGGCGTCGCCGAGCTCGTTGGTACGCTTCTGTTGCTTGCCTCACCTTCTCCACCTGAGTCTTCACGACCATCCGCGTTCAGCGGTGCACTTTAGTGTGGCCCGGTTGCCTGAGAGCTGCTTCCACATTCACGGCCTGAAACCCTGTCGAGTAGAGGCAGTGCACCATTGGCAAGTTCCTCATGTTCAGACGCCGAGCCCGCGCTCCCCTGCCTGCGCAGGCGTGTGGGCGTACAACAGGTACCTGAAGGCGGTGCCGCTGCGGAGGGTGCTGGGCTGGACGCTGCTGGCGGGCACCGCCTCCGGCGCCACGCAGCTGATCCTGGTCACAGGTCGGCGCCCGATCATTTGCGGAACCTCTCATGTGAACACTCCGTACAGGTGCAGTTGTTAGCTTAGTTTATGAGTACGACCACCAGCGTCGAGGCTGTCGGGCAGTGGCGGCTCCAGCAGACCTGCAGCCAGACCTTCTGCGTCTGGCTCGTGCAGGCGCCAACCGGGCGCTCGGGCTGTCAGACAAGCTGTTCGCGCTGGGCGACAGCGTCATCATCACCGCCCTGCATCGCATCGCGCTCATGCCCGTGTTCGTGCTGTCCGCCCGCATCTGCCCCGAGGTGCGCAGCATGTATACGATCCGACCAGGCACGACTGCGCACTGCAGAGGGCTCGGTACAAGACGCTCACAAGCGCGCCAATGTGTGCACACACTCAACAGCGCCACCAAGGAACACCGAGGTCACGTACAGCAAGCGGGTGCTGCTGAAGTGCTGGTGACGCCAGTCCTTGCGCTGTGGCCCCACTCCCGGTGCTGACATTTCAGCGCGTCATTTCGCGATGCGCGCGTTTCTAGCCATTGGTTTCTACATTGCATTTGCGCAACGTCTTATCAGACGTCAACTTACTATCTGTAGGTTGTTGTAGCACGCACAGAACTATGCAACAGCACAATCACGGCGTCCCGTGGTACCGATGCTTAAAATGGGTCCATCACGTCATCAAACCCTAAAAACTGGCTGCAGGGCGTTGAAGCGACGCTATTCTCTATGCTGATGTCGGTTGGCAATTTTTCCATGGTGGCGTCCGCCAGCCTGGGGTCCGGCCTCACGGCGCTGTTCGGCGTCACCGCCACCAATTTCACGCACCTGCCCGCCCTGGTGCTGCTGTGCGCCCTGTCCAGGTGCCTGCGTGGTGCATGGGCGTGGATGGCAACACCGGCGCTCTGCTGTTGATGTTGATGCGCACAGCTTGCTGAACCCCCTGTTGAACGCTGGCGTTCCACCGTGCTGTCGCCACTGCTGATTTCGCAGCTGGCTTGGTTGGGATGCGTGCGGCATGGCAGCCAGACGTTTCCACGGCGATATCACCTTCACCAAGCTGACTGCCTCGGTTCCCTGTTGCAGGTTGCTGGCGCTGCCGCTGCTGACGCTGCTGCCGTCGTCACTCGACACAGAGGACGCGCCGCAGCAGGAGGAGCTGCCACTAGAGCCGAAAGCAGACATCGCCACGGGGCCCGTGGTGTGATGAGTCATTTGTATCGTCGAGAGTGTACATTATTTGCAGTCAGTTTGAGTTGGAAGTCAGGTACATCAGAGATTCGTGCCACATTCGTTGCCAACCACTGCTTTGGTCACAGTTGGAGCATCCTTGAGCGCGTCTAGCGAGCGCCATGCCATGCCATGCCATGCCATTGATGCTGAAGTATTGAGACAAGTGAAGTGGCTGTGCACTAGACATCCAAACCTGAAAACATATTGCGGAGCCTCAAAAGCAGATCGCATCTTTTGCTTGCCTATGGACCGTACATCACTTCTCAGCTCTTATCCCCTCCTCAATGCTAGGGTTTGATACGCTCAATCTGCTGCACCTCTTCACATTGTTTGCCTAATCCTCTGACACCGTTGTACGCCCAGTCAGTACACTGTCCAGTCTATGTAACAGCATGCGGAGTGGACCTCTTGGGTTGTGACGGTCAGTCACCTCCGCCAGAGTCGCCGCCACCGCTGTCGCCGCCGCCCGAGTCATATGAGCCGGCGTCATGTGAGCTGGTATCAGAGGTGCTGCTGTCATGCGAGTGGTGGTTGCTACCACTGTCCCAGCTGCTGCTATGGCTGCTGCTGGTGTCTGGGCTGCTGTAGCTGGTGCTCGTGCCTTGGGTGCTGTAGCCGGTGCCCATGTCACTGTTGTCAGTGCCTGCCGCTTGGCTGCTGGTGCTGAGGCCACCTGAACTCTGGCCGCTACTGTTGGCGGCATCACCATTGGTTTCTCTGATGTTTGCGCTGGCGTCGTCAGATGTTGGGGAGCCCCCATGCAGGTCCCCCGACCAGCTGCCGCCGTCCTCCTGAGTCGTGCTGTCGGCATTACCACTGCTCTCCTTCTCCTTGCTGGCGTCATGGCAGGGTTGCGCCGCATCATCACGGCTGTCCTGCCAGTCGTTCATGATGTTGTTGAACAGTGACCAGGAACCGGCATCGTCCGCTGAGCTGTCGTGCACCGGCGTGTGGCCGTGGCTGGGAGCTGCAGAGGAGCTGCGGGAGGCCGGCATGCGAGACGCCCTGGTCCTCCTGGCATCTGATGTGCCGACGTCACGCCTGGACGCCTTGGGACCCGTCGGCTCTACCCTGCCAGTCTTCCCTGCTGCGTCGTTGCGGGAGGCGGGGCGGCCGACTGTGCCAGACTTGCCGGCGCCTGCTGCACGTCCCGCGTGGTACTTGCCGCTGAGCGAGTTGCCGGCACGCTTCCTGCCCTGGGTAGGCTTCGCCTGCTGGAAAAAGCGAGAGAGTGGCAGGTTGAGTTCTCAAAGAATTGATGCACAAGCACATGCATGACGTGGACATTGTGCGGCCGTCTGCAGAGCAGCCCAGTGTCCCCTGTATGCGCCGGTGTGCCACTCTCAGCAACGCCAATAGCCACATGCCACGTTGCTGAGTACACCTGCCGCTGCCCAGGCAGCCACATGCTCCACCAAGGCTCGTCAGTGGACGCGTTGCTGTCCATGGAGCGCCCGATGCGGCTGCCGCTGCTGTCACCGCCGTTATTGTTGGCTGCTGCTGAGGTACGCACTCTTGCCGATTGGTGCACCTGCACCGTCAACAGTTAAGCTCGCTGTGGCGTCTCGGATGTCAACAACTCCATTCATTGCGTCTGAGTGTGCTATGTGACGCCAGCGCGATACGCCGCAGCACCCTCACAGCAGGTCTTGAAGCTGGCCAGCCGCCAAGAGACATGCTTCTGAAGCTGAATGTGTGCACGGCGATTGCAACTGCTGCCCTTTGTTACACTATTGCGAAATGCATCCCTGCGCACGCATGCATGCATGCAGCAGGACATGCACGTAACAAGCGGTTTGTGCTCACCCTCTCAGGTGCTGATGGTGTGAGCCGCTGCAGCTGCATAGAGCGCTTCACTCTGCACACAGTGAGGGGCTGCATGCAGCGCACTGCGCCGCTGACATGTAGGTTTGCAGCCATTTTGTATACAATTCAGGTCTGCGGTATGAAGGGGCTGCCCTGCAGTGCTCGGGTCACAGCTTGCACACGGTTGGCCGTACCGTCATATATGCAAGGCTTGTCACAAAGCTGTCCTTGCAAGTTCAGACAGCAGTGCAGAGACCTCACGTGTCGGACAAGGGGTCATCCACCTCTCCGAGGATCTGGTTGTCGCCTCCAGCTGGCTGTGCAAGGTGTCTGTTGCTGCACCATGCACCGCTGTCGGCTGTCACCCTGCGTGCTGCTGCGCTGCTGTGCTGCATGCGAAGACCGCATCGATCGTGGGGTCGACCAGCCAACGGCACGCAATAGGTCATGGCCAGACCTTTGCTTCTCTGTGACTTCAAGCAACCACTTCAAGGACCTGTCCTAAACCTACCACTAATTGTGCATCCTAATCCTACAGATGAATCGGTAATATCCCAGTCATATGTCCATGCGCAGCACGCAGTACAGACAGGGCTAGCTATATGGCGGCTCGCCAAACAGTCAAGCTCAATCCCCCAGCTAATGTATGCGAACAGCGGTCACTCAAGCATGCGTCGGTGTGCCACACTACAAGAGCTGCAACGCTCATGTTGCTGACGACCAGGCGTCTTGTCGCAGCACGCCTCCGCATCACTTGTGGCTGCTGACGCCAGGGATGCTCGGCAGCATGTTTGCAGCCGAGCTGATGGCACCGCCGATGAGGCGCTGCTGCTTGCCATCGCCGTTGCCGTGCTGCGCACCCAGCAGCGACTTGAGCTCGCCGATCTCGCTGCGCAGGCCCTTGACCATCGCCGCCAGTCCCTGCAGATACAGCAACAGACTCACTGGATCAGACCTAGGTGCCTCCGGTGCATCATGTAGGCCTCAGGGTCAACAGTCGAATGAGATGGAGCACGCATGCAACTTCACAACAAGTGCAGGTTACAAGGGTGCTTGCAAAACGCACCTCGTCGCCGTCGATGGCCTCGTCCTCCTGGGCGCCGCCCTTTTTGGACTCTGCGCCCCACAGCTTGCCGGCCTGCACCCGGTCCCGCGAGTCGGGGTTCACCTTCAGGATGTGGATGTGCGCCGGGTACCTTCGGCGCAAAGGCAACACGGGGTCGGACGCGCCCAGAGCATCGCGCCCACAGCGCCAGGCTGTGCAGTTGCATGCGTCGTGCATGCATGCACGCAGCTGCACGCAGGCAGCCGCCAGGAACATAAAGCTGCAAAGCTGGCCTGAAAGCTGATTTGGCGAGCCACTTTGCAAAGGTGCCTCGGCGGCTGCCTGCCTGCTCGTGCAACGCATGCAGACCAACAGGCAGGACGTCAACAGTCGAGCTGGTTCCAGGTAGATGCACGGCAGGAGGTGTGCACCAGTCGTCGCCGCGCATGAAGGAGGGCAGGCTGGACTCCAGCTCGTCGATGAGCTCCGCCTTGGAGCACAGGAACTTGGTGCCGTCGTCGTCTGACGCCTGTCGGCAGCATGAAGCTACTGAGCTGTCACTGGTTCTGTGTGGTGACTGGCGTGCATAGTGCCACTGTTGTTGCCGCAAGGTATGAACAGGGTATGATTTGCCGAACATCTGGTCAGACAACATCGTGCAGCCGGCGCAAGTTTCTGATAGGGGTTGGTCTCACCTTCGCAGCGGCATCGCTCATGAGCGCGATCAGCAGGTTCAGCAGCACCATCGACATGGCGAAGAGGAAGGCGATCAGCAGGATGACTCTGCACTCAGCAAGATATGTTGGTAAGCACAGCCGCAAGACATCAGTGACAGTCGATGCAGCATTGAGGAAGCTTTGTCGCAATGTTGAACGCTTCCATACCCAATGACGGGCTTCTTGCTGTTGTAGAAAAGATCCACATCGATGTCTGCAGGTGTCGCACAGCTGTCAATGATTCATAGCTTACCAAATACAACAGCTATAGTACCACATTCCGACACGCCCTTGTCATGGAGGCATCGGAGCACTGGAGGCAAGGCATACCTCCCATCATGAGCGTGAAGACTGACGTGATCGCATGCCTGCACCGAAGGTGGCACTCCATCAATCAAACAGTCAAATTGATACACCGATGTTGCGGACGATGCTGAAGGTCCAACTGGACATGCAGTCCGAGTCCACGTACCATGGGTTGTCAAACTTGTCGGTGCCCTGCTCATCTCTGCAGTGACCACAGGATAGGCACCCGTCAGTCAGGGACACCAGATGCTAAATCCATGCTGAAGAAGCAACCTGATCAGGGATGGAAATGAAATCAGGAAGGGGAACGACCTGAACAGGATGTAGAAGGCGCCTGCGCAGGAGAGCACAGGCCAGTCAGCGGGTCAGCACCGCTCTGCAGCGTAGCCAGTATAGAGGAACAGCGTGGTGGGTTGTGCAGGGCTCATTGGTGTGCGGGCACAGCAGAAGGCGCACCTGCAAAGCCCCACAGCGTCAGCAGCAGCAGGATGAGGAAGGGCCACACGCTGCGCGTGACCGCCACCAGGGTGTTCAGGAACGTGTTGCGGGTGTTCTGGAATGCCCGGGCGAAGTACTGCACCCGCCACCACAGCAGGAGGACCTGCAGACCAGACACAGGCACAGACTCAGCACAGTACCAGGGATTGATATTTGAAGCATGCTCCTCATGCAAGAAACAGCCCCCTCGTCATGAGGCGTATGCTTGCAGTGTTCAATCATTCGGACGCCAACAACAACAGCTGGACATGTTGGCATGCCTGGAGGGCCGACAGGGTGCTGAGCGCGTCCGACTTCAGCTGCCACCTACGTATCAGTGTTGTCGAGTACTGGGCTTGACACGACACACATGTACATCGCGATGCATAGGCGGATCACGCAGCACTGGCAGCGCAGCGTAGACTCCTCAGGGGTGCAAGGGCTGCACACCTGCCAAAGTATGCAATGCTGATCAGGATCTGGAAGACGTAGGTGCAGATGTCGATGATGTTCCAGGCAGACAGCCAACGGCCTGGTCCGTACTGTACCAATGTGCAGATCTGCACGGAAAGAGAGAGCTGTGCATGAGGCACTGCAGTTCTCGGCAGGTGAAGCACAGTCTGCGCCTGGGACCGGTTACGCTTGCATTAGGATGTACCAGACTGCACATGGTCATGCCATAGTGCAGCTGTCGACAAAGGCACAGATAGATATGCATGACATGCTATCCCCACCTCAATGTAGATGAAGGGCACCATGCCGCACAGCGACACGATGAGGGCTGTCACGGTGGTGATGCCACGCTGCGTGTGGACCAGCTCCTTGAATGACAGGTTCAGATCCTCATCCTGGAACGCGATGATGAACACCTGCAACGAAGGAACACCACACCTCGTCCACCAGGACGTCACGTAGACAGGCCACCCTCACCACGGCTGCACGATGTAGTCAATCGATGACACCGCGGAACTCTGCGTTGCATAGCATACGGCCTGCACCTGAAATGCAATCAACCATATCAAGTAGAAGATGAACTCCTTGATGAGCACACAGCGCGCCCACTTGTCTGCAAGCGCGCATGTTGATGCTTTCATATCATGACTTGGTCGGCACGTAACTTGCGTGAAGAAGCCATCAACAGGTGCTGCGCAAAATCGCAGAAAGCAGACGTGCACATCTGCGATGCATGTGAAAGACGCCCTCACCCCACTTGAACTGGATGACGGCCTGCACAGCTGGCAGCCCAAACACCTGCGTCGCAACGGCCTGCACAGCACAAGCTCGGCTACTGAAGGCAAATTCCTCTGATCACTCAATAGTGGCATTAACACTGATATGGCTGCGGCTTGGAATCACTGTTCCTACAGCCCTGGCTTCTGTGCCAGCAGCATGTGTGCTTACCCCGTCCTGCCACTTCTCCAGCAGCGGGTTCAGGACTCCCCGGTCACCGGGCAGCGCCGCGTTCTTCAGTGTCACCACATGAGCCTCGCACTCCACTTTGCTGGGGAAACCTGTGCCCCGTGAGTCCCGGTATCTCAGGTGCGCTGCAACACAGTGCACGGCGACAACCCAAGCAAATACGTATCAAAGCCTTGCATCCGCTGAAGCACGACGTAGGGGCAACAATATGGCCGCAAAAGCTGCCGCACCCTTTGCCTTGAAGTCGTCCTCGGCCAGGTACTGCTTCCAGCGCGCCTCGTAGTCCACGTTCATGGTGTTGGCGCCAAAGGTCCAGATGGCACCATCATCCTTGATCAGCGGCAGCACCTCGATATCCTGTTGCAGGTGCCAGCCGGCAGGTGTGGGTGGGTAGGATCAAACTGTTGCATACTGCAAGCATGCAGCTCGCACATGCTTGGCAGTAGGCCGCCACCAGCGCAGCAGCCGGCAGGGAGTTCTGTGGCGAGCACAGCCGATGACGCATGCAGGCACTTGAGCCGAACAGCCAGCAATGACACTAGGTTGTTCCTGAGGGATGTGCAAGCCAGCTCACCTCCGTGACGAAGGAGCCCAGCTTGCTGGTGCCCTTATCGGCCAGGTAGCTGATGACCTCGTCGGGTTTGGTGCGCAGCAGGTCCTCAAAGTCAACCGGGTCTGACGTGTTCAGCCCCTCCTCCAGACGCTGCGCAATGTCTTCCTGTGAGAAACCAACACACAAGGCTACCGGCTTGTATGGGTAAGCATTTTCACAGTGTCCTACTAGTCAGACGCCGTGCCTTGTCGTCAAAGCACGCACAGTGCACGCCCAGTGTCACCAGTAAGACGTGGAGCCTGCAAGCCTGACATGGTGTGCCTGTGTGCCCGTAATGACAGTGTGCACCTGATCCTGCTGTCCATTCTCGCCACCGCCCTGCTGCTCAGACCCCAGCAGGGGCTCTGAGTAGTATTCAGACATGCCTGCGGCGAAGATACAATACAAAGTAAACTACCATGACCTGCACAGCCTACACCTGCATTGCCGGCTACCGCAACATCAAAGATTCTCATACTACTTCTCCAAGAAAAATACTGTGACACAGTCCGCTGCCATGTCACGCTTGAGATAGGCACTTTGTCTGTCGGGAGTATCGCCCCTGTTCGTTCTGGTGCACTTGCATGCATGCGATGGGCATGTGGATCGTACCAATGCACAACCGCTGCGCAGGGCCGACAGGTGTCAGCTCATCAATAGAAATGTACCGGTAGCAATATGCAGATGCAATAGAATCATAAGCACACCTGCCCAGCGCCGACGCAAGGTGTCGGAAGTTGTCCCACCCTCGGATCCGGCAGCTGAATAACAGACCCGCAGTTGCACGCAGCAATCCCCTTCTGCACCTGAATCTCTGGGACGTCAGCCCTCCAATCACATACAAGTGGGAAAGAAGAGGATATCCTCCCAACCCTGCGGAAACGGCACAAGCGAAGCTGTTGTGCAGCTTGCAGCGAGGGAGTTTCGCTGGTGAATGTCTACAGCCCTGTGGACTTCGCAAAATCGCAATGCGGAGCGAGCCTGCGTGCTGCGGAGCACATCAAACGAACAACTATTCCTTCAACACATAGGTGTCGAATCGACAGCAACTCGTGTGCGTTGCATATGTTCACGTTGGCGTGCCGTTTTTGAAACCATCTTCATGCACATCGCGGTTGGTTGCGACAGGAACAGGCTGGCAGGGACAGGTCAAAACTAGTGCACACGCACAATATAGCTCGACCGCACTGCGTAGTACTTTGTTGAGACAAGGCTGCCTCGTCCGCTGTGAGCGCCGTTGCAGCTGGCACACCAAAGGCGCGGGGCCGACAGCAGCCCGTGGGCACAAGAGGCTCTGTGCTGGGTGTCTCATGCTGAATAGACTTCCGTAGCGAGGATCTTGTCAGCGATTGGACACGGCAGGCGCGGTAGCCAGCTGTAGCTGCAGCGTCGCCGCAGGGCTGCCTTAGCACCTTGCCCAACAAGCGTACCAGCAGCCATGGTGTGGTGCGACAACTGCAAGGATGAGGTGGAGATGGAGCTGGACGATGCCACCGGCTTCGAGTGAGTGCTGTCGTTGCATGTCTACTTTGCGGGCCTCGATCCTCGTCACCACATCCCCTGCGTCTGTCCAACTGATCCCATAATGTGACTGCTGCAGTGTCTGCACGCTGTGCGGCAACGTGCTGGACGAGGCCGCATTTGCAACAGATGTCACCTTTACAAAGGGCCCTGGCGGCGAATCGGCAGTCGATGGGCAGCGGGTATCAGAGGCCGGAGTGGCGCGTGGCATGGGTCGCATTGCTGGTGGCCGCGTATATGGACATCAGGCATGTGGCGTGGTGTTTGACACTCTGTAACAGGAGTCGCAGGCCAGATGTTGGTCTGGAACGGTTATGATCCTATGGTGCAGGTGTGGGTAGTGTGCATATGTGCAAACAGCAAAAGGAGTGTGGCGACACCTTGTACTGCTGCTGTGCAGTTCGACTCGCACGAGAAGAGTCTGGCACGGGGAAAGACCGAGATCCAGCTTTTGGTGAGCCAGCTAAACATTCGGCCACGGGATGACATGACCGAGGCCGCACACCGGCTGTACCGCCTCGCGCTGCAGCGCAACTTCACGCGAGGCCGCCGCACAAACCAGGTGATGCGCTGCCTGACTTGATTGCCTGCCAAGCGACATAGCTGCCTCTGCACGCTCCAGCATGTGGTGGCAGTTGCAGTTTTGATACCTCTTGTCGACATTCAGGTGGCAGCGGCATGCCTGTACATCGTGTGCCGGCAGGACGAGAAGCCCTACATGCTCATCGACTTCTCAGATGCGCTGCAGGTGCCTGGTTGTATCTATACAATTGCAGCGTTGCTGGACAGCGTGCAGCACAAGCACAGCCAGGAGTGTTGCCCTTGCTGAAGTACCACTTCTGGGGCGGTGATATTGCGCTCTTGGCACCGCAGGTCAACGTCTTCGTGCTGGGCTCGGTGTTCCTGCAGCTGGCGCAGCTGCTGCGGCTGCACGACCTGCCCATCTTCCAGCGGTGCACTGCCACCTCACCTCTTTGCGCCACTGCTTCATCTCGCAGAGCCTTGTCCACACCACAATCAGAGGTTCAAAGCGCCAAGTTGTAGCCGGCCATCCATTGTCAACCTCAATCCTGTGCATGCAAGTTCGCCGGCTGTCGCCCACTGTGCTGAATGTTCCCACAGGCCGGTGGACCCGTCGCTGTACATCCACCGCTTTGCGGGGCGCCTGGCGCTGGGGGCGCCCAAGTCGGAGGAGGTGGCGGCCACCGCGCTGCAGCTCATCAAGTCCATGAAGCGGGACTGGATGCAGACGGGGCGGCGGCCCGCGGGGCTGTGCGGCGCCGCGCTCTTCATCGCCCTGCACATCCACGGTGCGGCCCCGACGTCACGCACCATGAGAACAGTGTGTTCGCCCCAACACACAGGGTGTGCTTACTCAGGCACCACCACCTGATCGGACCGCAGCTGACTGGGCTGCGCTTCGTGAGCTCCTCGTGAGCTTTGCACGCCAGGAGTGGAACCTCACTCTGTGAGCACGCGGATGGCATTGTTCCACCTGGCGCTGCTGTTCCAGCATACCTCCATGCTGCGCAGGCCTGCAGCGCACCAAGGCGGAGGTGGTGAAGGTGGTGCACGTGGGCGTGTCCACCATCGCCACCCGCCTCAAGGAGCTGGCCGGCACCGACGCCGGCCTGCTGACCTACACGCAGCTGCGGGTGAGCCACGCTGGCTCATTGCACTGTGGCGTGCTCCTGGCTCGGCGTCCGAAACACCGTCTGCAGACCGATGGCTCACTTCAGAAGACTGAACAGACTAGCATGGAGTCACCAAGTGGTCCAAGGACGGCTCGCCGACTCCTTCGCCAGGAGCGCGGCACCTTCATCGAGGGCGAGCAGAGGCGCCTGCTGGAGGGAGCCGAGCAGCCGCTGGCGCTGACGTGGCACGGCGGGGACAACGGGGCGGCGGTCGGCGATGACCAGTCCCTGGTCACTGGATGCGAGCACATTGGTACGGTTTGGCAGCCTTGTGAGTGTACGGCTGATGGCTGATCATAATCCTTCTGCACAGCAGGTGTTCCCAACAGTTTGGATTTAAGGTAGCATACAAGGAGAGATCGTGTGATGTGCATGCCCTGACGGCAACATGCGCTGCGCAGGGCACGCAATTGGAGGGCAAGCGCCGACAGCAGCCTTTGCGCATGGCATGTGCCGTGAGTGCTATGACAAGTATCTGGCCCAGGTGAGCCGAGTGTGCTGTTTGACACAATGAGCAGGTGCAGAGCAGACAGACATGCATGATGCGCAATCATGCTGCTGCACAGTCGCCAGGTCTTCGAGACGAAGGCCACCACAAACCCCCAGATCGTTGCTCTATTGCCTGAAACTGCTGCCCGTCAATGCAGTCGGGAGGGGTGGTCGGCGGCAAGGACCCTCCGGCTTTCACAAAGGGGCGCATAAAGGCAGAGGCAGAGGCTGCACGCCGCCAGGTATGCTGTTGGTTGCGCACGGTGCATGCATAGCAAGGTATGTAGCAGCATGAAATGGCAGCCTGATTGTCTTGAGGGTGCCACGAGGCAGCAGCTGCACACGGCATGACCACCGCGCCTGCACTGTCTGCCATCATTCAATATTCCCGACCCATGGTGTGCTGACCAAACTCCAGGCCGAGGTGGATGCACAGCAGAGCGGGCTCCTCGCGATCACGGACGGCACAGAGTGCAACGGCGCGTCACAGCCAGAGGGCGACGTGGCTGCCGACATGGCCAATGCCCTGGTGGCGGTGGAGCTAGCAGATGTTGCTCAGGTCCGCTTCCCGCCCAGACCTCCTCCATCAGGCTCGCAACTGGTCCTGACATGCTGAGGATGACCCGCCGCTCTGCCGTCACACGATGTTGGACCGTCTAGTGACCGTGCACCATCCCAGATGGCAAGCGATACTAAGGCACTATCTAGGCAGGCGCAGTGCTGAGAGCACAACGCTCCAACTGCAGGCACTGCCACCTGAGGAGCAGCGGCAGCTGCGCAGCCGCACCAGCGCCAGGGGCGCTGCCGCATCAGCAGCCGCGCCGCAGTCCGCGGCTCAGCAGACGGATGCAGATGGCCCGCCGGCAGCGTCTGCTGCAGCACCAGCAGCCGACAGGGGCGGCGCTGGCAGCAGCGCCACAGCAAGCGCTGCCCAGCCGGCGCCAGCCATTGCCAGCCCTCCTGCCCCATCAGCGGCGGACGCACCGGCAGCTGATGCACTGCCAGCACCTGCTGCAGCGGCAGCGCCGGCGGCGGCGGCAGGAGGCAGCAGGAGCAGCCGCCGCTTCCGGCCGAGCGCCGCGGCTCTGGCCGCCGGCGCCAGGGTGGCCGCGGGGCGGCGGGCCGTGCTGTCGCAGCCGGGCGCCGACTCCGAGGAACCGCCGGCGCAGCGCAGGCGGCTGGACGACGGCGAGGCACAGCCGGCAGCGGATGGCGCAGCTCTGGCGGTGCGCGACGGCTCGGGCGGCGCAGGGCCCTCAGGTGCGGCCCTGAACCTGACATGTGACTAACGACCCGTATGCGCACACCTCCAGCGTGCAGAGCCTGACATGCACGCTGCATGAGCAGAGGCACCTCGGCATTCGTCACTACTCTGTCACGGACGTATGCAGCCCATAGACTGTGTCCTGCCAAGTGCATCAGGCGAGGGCGCCGGCAGCATGCAGCTGGCGCTGCTGCCTGGGCAGGAGGGCGACGCCTTGGCGCCAGAGGCGGAGGGGGATGAGGAAGCCGAGCCAGGTGCTGTGCTGCACACTCCACACTCCACCTTTCATATGGGGCTTGCAGTGCTCATATGCGCTTCACTGCGGCAGGGCATGCGCTCAAGTGTTGCTCTGCTGCAATCGCAAAGCTGCCATGTGCACGGCCAGTGCATGCTGGCACATGATGGCTGGTAGGCAAGGAGCCTGTACGATCAGCTATTGCCCTCACAACACACAAGTCCGGTGTGCAGACGTTGCGTATGGTTTCTGCCTGCTGCAGAGGAGGACACGTTCTCGGATCTGGATGACGGGGAGCTGGACGGCTTTCTGCTGTCGCGTGAGGAGGCGCAGCTCAAGGAGCAGGTCTGGACCGCTCTGAATGCGGACTACATCGAGAAGCAGGCTGCTAAGAAGGCCGCCAACGATGCAGCTCAAGAGGTGCTGACCCCTGCCGTCCCTGCTCTGTATTATTTATGACAATACATGTCACCCTGCAATAAGCAACAGGTGTACATCTGCCGCATTGGGCATGTGTTGCCGACCGACAACCATGCAGTCTGTTAAATCTACATCACCCAATGCACAGCGAGACTCGGAGGTGGAAGCGACACGGGAGGCAGCCACCAAGGCGCACGGTCGGAGGGGTGGCGGCGGCGGCGCGGCTGATGGCGAGGGGGCGGATGCTGAGGAAGACGAGGGGGAGGACGGCGCCGAGCGCTCGCTGAGCAAGGTAGAGGATGACTTGCACTTTCGAACTTTTGAGCGGCAGTATTCAAATTCCTGTGCCGCGACCCCCATTGCATGCGGTGCTTGGTGGGTCGCCAGGAATCTGGCGACCCAGGATCAGGATCAGGATCAGGATCAGGATCAGGCGTTCAGCGTGTGAAGATGTCGTATGCAGCGGGTGCTGTGCGCTCCTGTGTCACCAGGTGTAACTCACTCGCGCAGGTGGCAGCGCCACGGAAGCGGGGGCGCGGGCGGCCGGCCGGCTCCAAGACCAAAGTGCGCTCCGACAAGGACCGGCTGCCGACGACGCCTGCAGGTGGGCTGCGCTAGCTTTTCTGTGCCTGAAGGTCTTCGTCCTACCACCCTCCAGCCATCTGATTCCAAGCACTATGCTCCACAATCGATCGTGTAAGGACACACCTGCTCACTTGCATGCATGAGTGGGGCATTGTGTCAGGTGGAACGGTTGTTAGAGCAAGGGAGGAGTGCAAGGCATCTGTGGTTGCTCCTCAGCAGTCCGAACACTTGCACCAGCTGGATGGGGTGAGTTGTTTCGGCCTGCGTGCGTGCAGACACGCCCAAGGAGGCAATGCTGCGCATGGCGGAGCACCGCAAGCTGTCCAGCAAGATCAACTACCACGTGCTGGACGACCTGTTCTCGGACGACGCCGCGGCCGGCAGCGAGGAGGCCGCAGGTGCGCAGCCGTGCGGCGGGCACGTGCTGCTGTTGTGTGGAGTGCGCCCCCGTGCGGGTTGCGCAGCAGTGTGGAGAGGGCGACTGGCTGGGCACTGTCGTGTATGCCATACTATGTGGCCTGAGCACATAAGTCCAGGCGCTTGGGGATGTAGCATGCACAGCAGAGGCGGTTGTGCGCTCAGCAGGCGGTGCGCCAGCAATCAGGTCTTGCATCTGATGGCCAAGCACTCCTGGTCGGCAGGTGGCCCGGAGGTTGCTGTGCCGAGTCCAAGCAGCGGCCGCGGCGCACGCAGCAGTGCTCCTGCCAGGTCTCCTGCACCGCTGGCACGACTGGTGCGCCCTCGCATTTTTGTGGCGCGTTTCTTGCTGTTTCCTGCTGAAGCTGGCACCTGTGGCTGACAACGGGCTCTACATCCTGACACCAGGCTGTGCACCTTGTTCCAATACACTGCGACAGCGCTGCCTCGTTGTCGCCTTGAAAAACAGTGCATGTGCATGTGCGCAGGGCTCGCAGTCGCCCCGCAGCGGGCAGCGGCGGCTGGCGTCACTGATGGATGACGAGCTGGCGGCGAGCGGCAGCCCGCTGGGGGCTTCGGGCGGCGGCCGCCCATCCTCCCGGTTCGCACCCCGCACCAGCCGTGCGAAGCGGAAGTGATGCAGGAGGGGGACGTGAAGCTAGGCAAAGTGGACGCCCAAAGCTGCCTGCTGCACAACTGTGCCATGACAGACATACATCCCATGGGTCGCAGAACCAGGGCTTCAGAGGAGTGTTCAGGGTCTGCCAACTGTACAGTAGTTACTGGAATGAGTCGTCAGCCAGGCTAGTATATCAACAATGCACTGCTTGGCAACATCATCTTGGCCAATGCACAGCAGTGCACCGGTGACACCATTGCCTTGGCCAAATTGCAGCAGTGGACAAAATTTGGTAATTGGTGGCAGGCAGGGGGCCTAAAGAAATTGCCAAACGGTGCGTCCCCCCGCAGAGTTCAGGCGTCTTGGGGCGGAGCTTCTGCATGTCGTTGGTGGCGACGTCGGTTCGGTGGTTGACAGGGGCGTTTACATCCCGTTGCAGCGTTGCTATGGTCTGCTGGCCTGCGCACGGATGCTTGCACCAACGTACAGCTCATGCAACGCCAGCAATCCTGCCTTGGACCATGCTTAGCTTCTAATCCAGCTCAGCCGCAACTCTCGACGCACCGCTCCAGCACGCTATCTGCAACAAGTATTGCTGTGCGGCAGGCTCCAGGGCGAGCGCGTCGGATCGGCCGGCGAGCAGGCGAAGTCACAGCGGGTCTCAGATCATTGCCTCCACTGGCCAGCCACTCGGGACGCGCCTCTGACGAGCGTCTAACAGAGGTGCAACCTCCCCTCATTGTGGCACTCCACTTGCGGGCGCCGTGTGCATCAGCTTGGCGCGTCCGAGCGACCTGACCTAGAGGACTTGCCAGCGGCCATCGACCCTCGGGGTCATCAGACTGAGAGCTGCGCCCCACAGTGTGGATGATGGTATGGATCACATCTCATTGTGTGCTCCTGCCGCGTTTCCGTGTCTGCATGGCGCGGGATCTCCTCATCGTTTGTCATGGTGCCAGTGGACCAGGCAGCCACGTACTTCACATGCTCTGCTGTGCGCTCGCCCTTGTAACGCGTCCGCAAGCCTCCTGTGTGCACATCATTGCCATCTCATGCGCCGGTGGGGCCCCGGTACCTGTGTCGCTGAATCCGTCACGGCATCCCGCTGACTAACGACCTCACTTCCCGTCTGTCGACAAGCAGGAGCTCCACAAGGCGTTCACACGGGCAGCAATCACCCATGCGTGACGTCGTTTGACGTGACAGCCCGGTTTATGTGCCTGTGCAGCGTGGTTGGCGCAAGGGTGGCGCCATGCAGAATGGCAGTGCTGGCCATGGCGCAGAGCCATGCCAAGCGCTGTCGGACCTGACGATTGCAAGCATACAGGTGGACACTCCTTTGATCCACGCAGATCGCACTATCCGTTTGGACACACTGTGCTGTCCTGCGCTGCGACTGCCGCACCTCGTCGAGTGGATGACGCCAGCAGGCTGTGGAGTGGCTGGCTTATGAAGCGATCGCCTGTCAAAGTGCTCTTCTTGCGAGCGCCCGCTTAGCTTCAAGCCGCCGACCTGCTGAGTCTGGACTCGATCCAACCGCAGGCAGCCTATACCCGCTTCGGGTTGACGCCCTCGCAGCTTGTGCAGCAGCTGTACCCAGCATGGGAAGCCTCGGGCCCGGCCTTCATCACACTCGCGTCGCTGGAGGACCTTTTGCAGCGTGCCAGGTGGGCCAGGCGATGCTCGCAGCTGCAAAAGGGTTTGCTGGCAACATGCACGCCCCCTGCACCTCAGACGCTGCAGGAGGTCTGTTGAGACAAGCTCCACAGCGTACCAAACTGGTTGCCTGCGGGCAAAGATGGCGATGGCTCATGTACCTTCGGGCACATGGTGCAGCCTGCCTACAGGCATGGCCGACCACCACACGCCTCATCAGGTTGACGTGTTCAAGGCGTCTGCCCTGCTCATGTGCAAGCCCTAATCACTGCAGGGAGCTCGAGGCGCTGCCGGCTGCTCAGCGGGGCGCCCTGCACGGCGTGCCCTTCGGCGTGAAGGACAACATCGACGTTGCGGGCTTCCCCACCACCGCCGCCTGCAAGTCGTTCAGCTACACGCCGGCAGCCAGCGCCCCCGTCGTCGAGCAGCTGCTGGCAGCAGGTGGCTTCGAGCACACCCTGCGCCATGCAATATCATTTAACACCCACATGCTGTACAGGCAGTGTCTGGCTGCCTGGAGGTGCAGGTCGATAAACATGCACAGCTCCAGGTGCTATGCAGCTGCCAGCACATCGCCACCCGTGCACGCTGACCTCATAAGGCACACCTCACAGGGGGCATCATGGTGGGCAAGACCAACATGGACCAGTTCGCTGCGGGGCTGGTGGGCACCCGCAGCCCGTACGGCGTGCCCCGCAACGCCTTCGACAGCCGCTTCGTGCCCGGCGGGTCGTCCTCCGGCAGCGGGGCGCTCGTGGGAGCGGGGGTCCTCCCTTTCGCACTTGGCACGGACACCGCCGGCTCAGGTGACCAGGGTTGGTGCAGTGTAGTGCCAGCGCGCTTCTCCTGTAGCTCAGCAGGCCTCATGTGATGCAGATCCAGAAGCTATGCGGGCATGTTTTGGACTGGAGTATGGCTGCATACCATGCGAGCTGGCCGACCAAGAGGCCGCTGCTTTGGCTGCAGGCCGTGTCCCGGCCATGTTCAACGGCTGCGTCGGCGTGAAGCCCACCGTGGGGCGGCTGTCGACGCTGGGGGTGGTACCCGCGGCCAAGGCGCTCGACTGCGTCACGGTGTTCTCGCAGAGCGTCGCCGACGGCGCAACTGTTGCCCGCCTCATGGAGGTGTGCTTGTCTCTGGCAGCTGCCACGGTGCCAGCGGTAGAAGGACAGTGATGAGCCGCTTGGAGTGCGCTTTGTCAGTAGATGTGGTGTGTGTTGCCAGCTTGCAGACTACCTGATGTGCTGGTGACAGCTGCACGGCCCGCTTCAGCCCATTGTCCCCTTTGCGCGTGCTGCAGGCGGCCGGCTCCCTGGAGGATCCAACATGGCAGCCGCCCACCGGTGGTAGTGACCGCCGCTTTCAGCCGGGGACGCCCTTCCGCTTCGGGGTGCCCTCCCAGCAGTTTCTCGACTTTGGGGGTCCAGGCGGCGCTGCTGCCACAGCAGGTGCAGTGCTGCTACACAGCAACATGTTGTTGCGCATATGAAACACTGCATGCTGCACAAGCCCTGAGTGTCAGCGCCCTGCTGGCTGCTCTTGCAAGTCAACGTTGTTGACGGGTGATGACACTGTACAACAGGCTACACACAGCTGTTCGGCGAGGCAGTCGAGCGCCTGCAGGGCCTGGGTGGCACGCCCGTCGTCATTGACTTCTCCCCTTTTGCAGAGGTGACGCACAGTGCTTGACCAAAAGTTGCCATTCAGCCCAGCCCAGCCAGGCCAACTCTTACCGTGCCAGCCGTGCGCCTGGTCAACTGCCTGTGGGGCGTCTCGCTTTGCTTGCAGCCGCCAGCGGTGCCACCCACCTGTGTCCTCAGACTTTCGTTATAACCTGCAGGTGGCGTCTATGTTGTATGGCACCTCCTTCGTGGCAGCACGCTACGCCGGCATCCGTGACTTCCTGCATGCCGCAACACCTTCCGATGCCACTCATGCAACATCCAACGGGCCTGCCACAGGCAGCAAGCCCATGCCCAGTGAGCACATATTCCCTCTTGCTTCACACGGCACAGACCATCCTCCCCCCAATGCCTCGAACTTCTCGCCTGTGATTTTCATGTATTTTGGCGGGCATGCTGACACTTGCGCACGGGCATGTACGTTCACGTATGACCCAACACCACAAGTGCACGGTTTTGCAGGCACGAATGGCAAGGCGGATGGCCTGGCGGCGCTGCGCACCATGAGCAGCGACTCTGACGACAGCGCCGTCATCGTGGCCCGCCCCTCCCCAGGTGGCGCGCCGGTGACGCTCAGCAGCGACCAGATCCTGGCAGACTGGTGAACACAGTGTGTGGAACCTGGAATGTGGTGCAGAGTATCTTGGCCCAGCAGCGGCACCGCATGCTGGAGAACACCGTCGCTGCGTGCCAGCGGCAGCCGGCAGATGACCCGCACTGCACACAGCGCTGTACGATGTGCTGCATGTGTTGGTGGGAACTCTACACCAGCCTGGTATGCTTCGGGCGCTGCCATCCTCGCCATGCACTGCAACATCACTTGCTGCAGATGTCTGCCTGAAGCCCCTGCAGCGGCTGACAACGATGGTCTTCACTTGTGTGCAGTCGCATGGAGCGGGTGACTCGCGCCATCATCGGCAGCGGCTGCAGCAAGTCGGCAGCGGACCTGTACTCCGACATGGACCGCCTCAGCCGCCTCAGGGTACACGCACTTGCACACATTTCAGCGTTGGCACATGTGCGGCGATCCTGATCCAGGATGAGCGACGTCACTGCGATCTTGTTTGCATTGGCTGCAAATGGCGCCGCTGCATAAAGTGCTGTTGATCGAGCGCCTGGGCAGCCTGGCCAGGATTGAGTGAGTGTTTGCATGGAGCATCACGTGCAGCAGAAGATGTCACGCGGCGTGCTGATGGCAACATTTCACATTTGCACTGCTGGCGCTGCGCCAGCAATGTGCAGCAGCATCTGTGACTGCAACGTCTGAGCGGTGTGGCCTGCTGCTGCGCCCGCAGGCGCAGGCGCGGGTGCAGATGGCCACGGTCGACCTGCTGCTGGTGCCGACGGCGGTGCACCACTACACCGTTTCTGAGATAGAGGGCCAGGAGCAGGCGCCGCAGGTGCGGCGTGTTCAGCCCATGTATGTGTTCTGATGGTGACTGCCAAGCTGGTGGCGATGACGCATCCTCTCCTTACTTACAGAGGCAGTCCCTCTGTTTGCACATTGAATCAAAGGGTTCCCACACACACATGTTTGTGGTCCAGGTGTCCTGGGAGTACAACGCCAACCTCGGGAAGTTCACCAACTTCGTGAACCTGCTGGACATGGCAGGCATCGCAGTGCCCTCTGGCCTGCTGTCAGGTGAGTGACTTCGCCCGCATTTCGTTGTGCGACCGACTCACCGCCGCTCCTACACTTGACGCATGCACTCTGGCAGTGCAGCGTGACGTGCATGCCTGTTCACTGCTTGATGCAGCGCTGAGTGCTGTCAGGCCACTTGTGGTGCAGACGTGGTGGATGGCAGCGATCCGGCGGCAGAGGACCGGCGGCGGCATCTCAACGCCACTGGCGGCCCCCCTGCAGCCCTGCCCTTCGGCGTGACTCTGCTGGGCGCCGCCTGGAGCGACGAGTACCTGTGGGGCCTGGCGGCAGAGTATGTGGAGAAGACCGGCCTGCGGAACGGGCCAGCGGGGCATGGCGTCGCTGCCCCAGCATGATGCGGCTAGTCTTGCAGTCCGCTTGTTTATGTGTCGGAGGACATGCTCTTGCTTTGACCACGAGTTGAGCTCGACCAAACAATGGTGTTGTTCGACTGCTTGAGCCGGTAGTGTCAACAGTGCACTTAGCTTCCTGGCAGACTATGCTGTGGCTTCGCTCTACCGCTAAGAAGTTAAGTGGCGGACAATTGCCAAAGGGTTCATCTGCCCTTGACTGACTGACGGGGCGCCACATGGTCCCATGCAAAACGGCTGCTACGTACGACAGGTATACCTGTCAGTCACAGTGCTGTGGTCGCGTCTATGCTCGTGTCACACTGCGCTACGCGGCATAGTGCCGGCCGCAGATCGTGCTCGGGGCAGGGGCCAACGTTCTGTGGCAGGTGCACATGCCAGCAGCGCCAGGAGCTGCCCGGGGGATGTGAAACATCGCACTCGGCATCTTTTTCCTGGGTTTCTCACTTTCCAAGCGGAGAATGGCAAGTCGGGTGGTCCCACTGAGTGCAGCGGCTGTGCACACGCTGGTCCTGGCAGGCGTCCTGGCTGTGATTGGCCAAGCAGGCACGGCGACGAAGGATGCACACGGGATCCCCTAGCTGCTAAATGTTAGGATGAGTTTATGTGCAACAGCAATAGCTACAAGTCACCACCAGAACAGCATGGCAAGGCTGCTGCATGCTTGCCTCTGCTTGGCATGCAACCTTTGTGTTGTGGGCCTAGACAAAAGGAGCAGCCAGAAGAGATTCCCAATAATTGAAATGATCTGGAAGAACGGCCATAAGCGTCGCCTGCTGCATGCATGGCAGGGGCTCAGACGTCGCCGTCGCCCAGCCCCCCGCCGCCGCCGCCCAGCCCCTCGCCCTCGCCAAGCCCGCCGCCGCCGCCGCCTGCAAGCTTCCCAGCGCCAGCCACCCCCTCCCCAAGCCCCTCCCCACCGCCTCCGCCGCCAGCAAGCTCCCCAGCGCCACAGACCGTCTCACCACCGCAGCTCCCCGCCTTGTCACCCTCTCCGCCTGGCCCCTCCGGTCCCAGCGGCGAGGGCGGCGCTGAGGGCGGCGGCACGCCGCTGCTGCCTCCGGCAGGCCCTGTAACGGGTGCCGGCGCAGCGGGCGGCGCCGGCACCGACCTCAGCACCCTGCCGCCGGGCGCACTCGGCGATGCGCCCCCCGCACCAGGTGGGTGTGCCCCGAGGCGCTCGTGAATCATGTCGCGATTGTCCAGCGCACTGCGCATGTCTCATCGCACTGTCTCATCGCACTCAGACAACAATAATGCCATCGGAAAATCGCACATGCAGGCCAGCAAAGATGTACTTTGTTTGCGTGAGCTGATGGCTACGTGGTTTGACCACATTTTTTTTGGTATATCTGAGGTCTGAACTGCAAGGTCTCATCCATCCCCAGTGACAAACGTTAACTTACCTGGAAGGTGTCTTTGGTGGCCCCGGCGCTGGCCCTAGCCCTGCTCCTAGCCCTGCAGCCGCCAGCGGCCTGTCGCCGTCGCCCCCAGCGCCAGCCGCGCCGCCCGCCTCGCCAGCACCAACATCAGCACCAACCGGCCGTTCGGCAACACCCGCCCCAAGCGGCGACAGCAACTTCGTGGCAGGCGGCACCCCGCCCGGCGCTCAGCCCGCTGCAGGTTCCCAGGTGGGGACATCTGGTCCACGAGCAGGCACCTAGATGTGTACTTCTGTCACAGGATCTGAGACCCTGATGCTGGCCCTCGCATCGATCGGCAGCATGGCATCGCGCGCATCCCCCTGGCAATAGCCTGATTATGTTCGACCACGCCGCAGGGCGAAGGCCGAAGCGGCCTGCAGAACGACGACCCGCGCATCTGTGCCCCCGGCGGCGGCGCCTGCCCCGCCGCCGACTGCAACACCGCCGTGATCAACGTCAATGGCACGGTGCGCCGGGCTGCGAAACACGGGCATGGCAGTAGACGCTGAGGCATGCAGGAAGGGCTGGTCCTGTCCTGACTGGCGCTGCCTGTGGCGGCGCAGGTGGTGCAGCTGGATGTCAACTCCCAGACAACGTCGGAAAACGTGACGACGCCGGCGCAGTGCTGCGCCGCCTGCAAACGAAACGCTCAGGTGCTACATGCACCGGCAGGCGAGCTTCGCATCATGTTGATAATGTTGCGGTTGCTGGGGCGCTGCCAAAGGACATATGGTGGCTTGCCGGAGGGACATGCACCCTGACTGCTGGGGCAGCTGTGTCTGTGCGCAGTGCAACATCTGGTCCTTCTGCTACCCGCAGCCTGGCAACCCGCTGGTGGGACTATTAAAATGTACTGCACGGCAGAGTACTGACCTGCATGGCGGCATAACAATTCCTATCAAGCAGTGCCCAGCAGCATCCGACATTGCTGCACATCGCCCTTAGCAGACCGTCGCATGCTGCCACCTGCTGTCATCTGTTTGGCCTTGCAGGAGTGCGGTCGGCCTGGCTCCTGCACCAGTTTCACGAGCCACTACACCGGCACTGGGTTCGGCCCCTACTCGGGCTGCACTGCCAGCGGTGCCTGGCCGAGGTGAGTACAGGCTTTCATGCTGGGTCTTTCTGGGGCGTGATGCAATGCCCTCATGTCTTTTCTCTGTTGCAAGCAGTGCGCACCATCACCGAGCCACGGGAACAACCCGCATGTGCAGGTGCCGCTCAAACTGGCATGTGAGTCTCACCGGGCCTCGATGTTGCTCCCTTTCGTCTTACATAAGGTGATGTGTGCCTGCAGGTCTCTGTGCACCCTGAAGTTCGAGTCAAGTCCCCTGACCGCCACGACGTTCACCGGCATCAACACACGTGGCTTCGTGAGTGCAACATGCGCTCGTGACATGCACTGTTGGCATGAGCACTGGTGCGTCCTTGCTCCGCGGTGCTGCCGCCCAGGCACAGCAGATGCCCTATATATAAGGGATGCCTGTAGGCAGCGTGTCACAGCATGCTCGTGCAGGTGTCTGGCGTGCTGCTGTCCCGGAAGAGCGGCGAGACGTCAGGCCCCGCAGCACCCGGGTCCGCCCTGGCCCCAGGCACAACACCGACGGCTGGGAGCGGCTGACGAATTCGCAACTGTCGGCTCCGTGTGTGATAGCAGCAGCGAAGCCACGATCTGCCCAGGCTTTGGACCCAGCATGTTGCTGACAAGCTGCTCTGGCGATTGTGCCTGTGGTACTGTGACAGCTAAAGCATCTGCTTGCGTCATGCAATGTGTATGACACCGAAATTGTGCGGTACCAACAGTGGCAGCCCCACAATAGCTCAGCCGTGTGTATAACGTGCATGCCATTTCAGTATTACAAGTTGAAGACATCCTCACAGCCATAGGCTTGCGATCTACCGTACACATCGACCAACACTGCTTCCTCGACACTCAAACTCATCGACCTGAAACGTACACCAACCCAAGCAAGTCAAGATGTGTGTCAAAATCGTGTCTGTGCCGCATGCACACACACAACTCAAATGAGGAAGCTCAGCTTATACTGGGCTGAATCCTGACAAGCCCAAGTGCTTCTGCAGCAGAATGAACAAAGATACAGCAACGACACCTGACACCCACGAGTTCAGCGCTTTCATGATGCCGCCATACTTTCACAAGGCCATATCAGCACATCATGCTGGTGTAAACAGTGTCCGGTGGCAGGACGCAATAAATAATCCTTCCGACAGTTACTTTCATTACGGTCCTGACTGCGGCGGTGCATCGAAGCACGGGCAAGGCGCCTAGGCAAACGTCGCACACAGCTCAGCACTGCCGGCTGGCTGCTCCCCGTGGATGTCAAGCATGTCATCCAGCAGACCTGCAGCAGAGCAGGCGAGGGTGTCCACGAGCAAACCGCAACACTTGACAAGGCAGCGCAAGATAGCATGGCAGGTACTGTACAGAAGCGGACACATGCAACCATGGTGAACGCATGGTCACAATCGATGGAACGGGCCCACACCTGACAGTCCGGACGCCGGGCGGGACTGGGCGCGGGACAGCTCGGCCGCCGACATCTTGAGGCGCAGCGAGTCGCTCAGCCGGCGGCTGAAGCTGCGGTTGAGCGGCAGGATGTTGCCGATGCTGGCGCGCTGCTGCGGCGGCACCCCTGCAGCACACAACAGTGCAGGACGTCAGACCATGCAGCTGCAGCACGCTGTTCACTACCAGGTTCACTCCTACAGCTGCTGTTGTCACAACATCACTGGCAGCAACGTAATGATGTCGCTTGCAAAGCTTTTGATGCAGACTCATCGGTGGCAGCGGCCAGATGCAGGCGAGAGTGCTCACCGACGCCATGCTTGGCGAACCAGGGGTGCTGCAGGGCCTCCTCGGCGCTGATGCGCTCGCCGGCGTCGCGCTGCAGCATTGCGTGGATGAGGTCCATGCCCTGGAGCAACATCCAGAAGGGTTCAGCATAAGGGTCCCAACATCAGCATGCACAGAGGATGGTAGGCAACACAGCACCGATGCACGGAGCATGCATCTGCATGCACGCCTGCATGCAAGTTGACATGCACACTGCATGCATGGGACTGTTTTGGGACCACTGCCCCACTCAACAGGGCGAGCAGTCAGTGCGCCATTGCGCAGGGAGCGCACCTCCTGGCTCATGGCCTTCCAGGGCCCGTAGTCCATGGGGATGTCCTTCTGGATGACCGCCTCCATGACCGCCTCCAGCGTCGTGGTGTTCAGCTCCTCCATCGTGCTCCACCTGCAGCGCCATCCGACCGCAAAAGCGTCAAAACGACGCCCGCGGTGTCACAGCGCACAGGCAGTCGACATGCTGTGCATGATGCGCCGCGGGTGCGTGTCGGGTGCCTCAAGGGGGAGGACATGGAGGGAGGGGGAGCAGCCGTGTGACCTCAGCGACGAGCAGGGTTTAGGGTTCAGGAAGGCGCACCAGGGGAAGCGGTCGGCGATGAGCTGGTACATCATCATGCCCGCGGCCCACATGTCGGCCTCCATGCCGTAGTTGCCGATGAACACCTCGGGCGCCTGCGCATGCAGCACACATGGTGCATGAACACGTGTCACCAGAGCGCGTCTAACTGCGGCTCCCACCTGATACATCACTCAGCCACTGGCACCCGGATGCGGTGTACGGAAACTCATACGGAATATCGACCACATGCTCGTGTGGCATTGCAGTGTGCTCGTGGGTGCATTCCAATTCAGGGTGCGCACCATGAACATGGGGGTGCCGGTCTTGCGGGTGAGCGGCACGCCCTCCTCCACCTGCTGCGCGCACCCAAAGTCGATGGCGCGCAGCCAGCTGCCGGGCGGCTGCCTGCGGGAGGCGGCATGCTCAGGTTCAACACATCGACCTCACAACCTCGACAGCAGTATCACCAACGGGCCCAGACGGGAATGCTCGGATTGCTCAATCCAAGCAATGGCTGCACCGCGGTTGTGCATGGACAAGCGCCAGGCAAAGTGGTGCTGTCAACGTCAGGCAAGGCCGGGGCTCACTTTTCGAGGCCCAGGCCCTTGGCGCCGGGCCGCGCCTCGTCGCGCAGCATGAAGTTGGCGGGTTTCACGTCGCCGTGGTACAGGCTGTGCTTGTGGCACGCCGCCACCGTCTGCAGCGCCTCGTGCATGATGCGCGCCACATCCGCCTCATGCAGCGGCCCATGGTCCTGCGCCACAAGCCATGAGGCCTCAGATGGGACGCCTAAAAAATGTGCCCAACAGCACGTGCAGTGCTGTGTGCAGCTTGCGTTGCGAGCCCTGATACAAGAGATGCTATGTCAACAGGATGCCCTTCTACCGCAGGACCTGCTGATGACATCGAGTAATGACATGCTCCATTGTGACACACCGAGCAGCAGACACTGAAGACACAAGAGAGCCCAGCAGATCAGCAGCATGACGGCCGCACCTCCAGCAGCGTCTCGAGGTCGCCGCCGCGGCACTCCTCCATGACGATGTACACGCACGAGCGGTCCTCGAAGGTGCCCAGCAGCTCGATGGCGTTGCCGCTGGCCTGCAGCCTGCACAGCGGCCCAGCAGGGATGTCAGCAAGCACTTTTGAAGTCGGGGCCTCGCACCCACTTCTGTCACAGAGAGCTGATGCCTGTTAGTGCGGAGCAGTCAGTGCGGAGCCAACAGCACGAGTGTCTTTGCTTGCATGACAAAGCAGCGTCAGCAGGCATCCATGATGACGTTGGTGAGGCAGACTCACCGCTGCAGTACGTCCAGCTCCTTCTTGAGCTTGGCCAGCACAATGCTGCGACCGGCCCTGCCGCTGCCGCGGGTGCGCCGCCCCGCTGCCCCATCCTTAGGCAGGATCTGCAGGTACCAGACAGAACAGTAAGTGCGAGAACCAAACAGATCACGAGTTGCCAAAGGACTCTGCTCAGCATTGATCTTGCCTGTGGACTCACAGCCGCTGTTCAATATATAATGTACGGAAAATCTGTGCCAGCTTCTTGCACAGAGGGGTATCTGATGAGCAAAGCCCAACTGGCAGAAGATGCACACTGATGGTGGGCAGGGCCGCACCTTGACTGCCACGGACTCGCCAGACTCTACGTCCTCTGCCGCATACACGGTCCCAAAGCTGCCGGACCCGATCTCCTCAATCAGCTTGTAGCGCTCGCCAAAGTCGGTCGGGAAGCCCAGGTCGCTGTCGAAGGCGTTGCGGCTGGGGGCGCGCTGCGCCGCGGCTGCGAAGGGGGTGTCGGCAGCGCTGTGAGTGCCGGGAATCACCTGCAGCAAGACGGCCCTTGGCATCAGGCTGACGACTTGCAGAGATACCATGTCGTTGCATATGCGCACAACTTAGAAGCAGATGCCCTGTGCATGTGAGTGTGTGATATACATTAGCTGTGTTTAGGCAACACACCTGCTGGGCTGCCGACACTGATGACGGCGCTGCGACCGCCGCCGAAGCAAAAGAGACACCCGGGCTGCTGAAGCTGACGTCATCTGTGGAGCGCCGGATGCCGCCGAGCGCGTTGCTGGCGAGGCGCGCGAGCGCGTTGAAGCGCGGCCGCCCTATGTGCGACGCCAGCCGCGCGAGCGTTGGGCGCCCGGAGAAGGGTGACGCCACGCTGCTGAATGCGGAGACGGAGCTGCCGATGCGCTGCTGCTGCACCGGCGCTGCCGCGGACAGGGTGCCGCTGGTCAGCTGCCGCGGGGCCGTGGCCTCGTACCGCCGGTTGTAGGTGCTGAGGGCGCTGAAGCGCTGTGCACGGCCAGCGGTGACCGCCGTGGAGGTGTGCCGGGGCCGGCTGCCGCGCAGCTGGCTGGCAAAGGTGCCCGTCGCCATGGACACATTTTTGAGAACACTGCGCGTGCACCGCCATGGCGCCGCGCCTGTGGGAGCAGGATGTACATGGTTTCTGAGGCGACATGGGCATCTCGCAAGGCACCAAAGCGTATGTGCTTATGAGGAGCTAGGTGTCAGCTGCTGCACAACCAGAGAAGCAACACGCGATACGACGGATCAATAGCAAGCGGCAGGAAATCCACACACCAGTGTGCGACTCAGAAGGAGCACTGCTCTCTACTGGACCTACAGGGCCAGGCCTCACGCTATGCCTGACCCCACTGCTGACGCCGCACACTCGTGTCAGGGCTGCTGCAGCACCTGTTCACCTGTGCTTGTGCTACGGGTCGCTGCCTTCGGCTGTTAGCGGGCACCAAGCGCGGTGGTCGTGGCCCTGCTGCTGGTCAGCTTCCAAAAAGTTTGGCCGGCGCCCGAACCTCCGACGCGCTGATCGCCGTGCTGCTCAGCAGACGGGCGCTGAGCGGGCTGTGTCTGCCAGCAAACACACTCGCCAAGGCACAGGGCGCTGCCGCTGCGGAGAAGCTGCACAGCTGAAATGTTATGCGCTCCAGGCGCGCAGTGCCGTCACGAAGAGTGCGCGAATGCACACCGCACTGCCTCTGCGGTCCAAGACTGCAACGGCTCGATCAGTCGCTGGACTTTGAGCGTCAGATGTGTGATTTGGTTGTATCTCGAGCGGAAAAGTGCCTCGAAAAATCTGCAGCAATGTCCACCAATGGTGCGTAAAACCCTGGCCTCGCTTTGAAATCTACAGGGTGCCTTTCCAGCCGAAAGACCCGACCTGGATCTGCAAAGCACAACTGTTTTCAGAAAGGCACTGAAAGGGATTTGACGAGGGGCACGCCTGGCATGCAAAAGGCACGCTGAAAGGCAGGCTCTGGCTGTCAACCTCGCCATCTTGCCCTGGAACACAGCCTCATTTTGTGATTTATCGGGCGTTCATCGTGCAGTGGCCGCAGAGGCACTGGGAGTGACTGCTTGTGTCTTGCGTCTGACCTCACACTCACTGATTGCAGGGCACTTGCTGCAAGTGGTACCTGGCACAGATCGTCCTTCACAGCCAGCCTTTCGCCGTCATCGTTGTGCGATCCAGCCTACGGCTACCATCAAATCTACAGCCTGCTGCACCATGTAGATTACTGCAATGCCCAAGGTCCGTAATCAGCATAGTCTGCAAGTGCTGTCGTGCATGCTCCGCCCGGTCGCACCCTGCGCATGATTGGACATGTGTCAAACAACCGCTTGCGGTGCATGCAAAGCGTTTGGAGACGTTATGCACGGTTGTGACTGGAAATAGGAATGTGCAGGCCTCAGCGGGCCGAGCCCAGCGGAGGAACCGCCTGCTGCAGCTGGCAGCTGTTGCAGCGCTGCTGTTTGCCGCAGCGCGAGGCGTCAGCTGGTCGCGCCGTCCGTCTGATGGAGTCAGGAGCAAAGGTGATGGTGGCCGCCTGAGCGGGGGCACACATGGCGCCGAGATGGGTAGCAGCAGCAGGACCAGTGGGAACGGGGGCACGACGTCGCCAGCAAAGGCAGCAGCAAGCAGCGGGCCGCGCATGCCGGCAGTGGACCTGGCGGCCTGCATGGCAGAGGACAACGCCACAGCGCCACGGCCAATGACGACGGACATGTACCTGTCTGGGGAACCCACCAGGTGTGTGCAGTGCACTTGTGGTCTTAATGCAAGAGTGAGCTTGGACCAGGGCGCCTGGCAGAGCGTCTTGCAGCTTGTAAGGCCCGCCGCAACGAGCAGGATAGACGTTGCCATGCTGTACTTGGAAATATGACACTGCAGCAACCTTGCTGACGAACCGCCACCCACACTCACAGACTGAACCTGGAGGTGGCTCTGATGAGCCAGGCGCGTGCGGCGGTTGGGGACATCACCGCGGTGGTGACATACGATGTCAGCCGCCTGTACATGCTGGAGGGGCTGTGCCTGCTGTGGGGCGGGCCGCTGGCTGCTGCAGTGTATGTGGTAGGCCTACATTGTTGTGGAAGCTGCTCCGCTCGTCATCTGCTGTGTATTGCTGGCTTGCTGGCAGAGCTGGTTATGTCATCATCCTTGATGCAGCGCTGGAAGATAGCATGGTGATCCGTGTAGCAGCACATGTGGGATGATGCATCAGTCACCAAATGGTGCTGTTGTGTGCAGGCTGTGGACGGAAGCCCTGAGGCGGATGCTGCACTGAAGGGCGCACAGCATCGGGTCAGGGATATCTACAGCAGGTGCACAGGCAACCACTGTCCTGCTTGCAACTGGCTGAGGAGGGTGTCACCTCCTGCTGCGATGTGTGTATCCTCCAGAAGAGCACGCCGCTGGGCTCAGCGCCTTTTCGGTGGACAAGCGTGCATGCTGGACATGCTCCTGTCTAATGCAGCTGGCTCTGCAGATAGCCGGGTTGGAACCGCCTGGCTGCAGGGCATCGATACAAGGCACATGCATGCTGGACGTGCTGCTGTTCAGCGAGCCGGTCGCGCCAGGCGACCAGCTGATGCCGCACCTGTTTCCGGTCAACTCGCTCAGGTGCCTTGTGTGTCGCACACCAGTGGGGCGACTGATGCTGCAAAACAGCGGGCGCACTTATCAGGCTGCAATGCATGCACTGTAGTGTTCATGCCTGCTGCACAATCATGACATTTACATCCTCTTGGCAAAATCGAACACACACGATTGACTACTGTCATGTTTGCAGGAACCGGGCGCTGCTGTTGGTGCAGACAGAGCTGGTGCTCGTCCTCGATGGCGACCTGCTGCCCCAGGTAGCTTATATTGTGGGATCTGACATGTGTTAGTGTTGGCCTGTGGATGCAGCGCTTGCCATATGGCCATGTCGGATGCTGATACACCCTCTTGTGAGAGTTGCCAGTAGCCCGGGGGTTGCAGGCAGTGACAGCAGACGCAAGGTCTCCAAACCCTGGGTCCCTGCCCCTGCGCAGGCATCCGCTCGCCAGAAGGCGGCCCCTGGCACGCCACGGGGCGATGCGCTGCTGGCGGAGGCGCTGAAGATGGCGTACCACGTGCTGCCGGCCTTCGACACCAGCAGCATGGACACAGCATACGATGTTGTGTGGGGTGTGCTTCGAAGTCCTAACCCCAGAGTGATGTGCTGGTCTACTGACTGCTGCAGTCAGGGCCTGCCATGCGGAGGACGTTGTCGAGGTCCAATTGCCGGAAGCTCTGCCCCATTGAACGATGCGGTGCAGGCAGTCTTCCCAACCATGCACTGCGCAGGCAGCAAGGCAGTGGCAGCGGCGGCCTTCAACGGCGGCCGGATTGAGCGCTTTGGTGCCAACAAGTCCCGCTTCCCGCAGGGCTGCACGGACTACGAGCGCTGGAAGGCAGCCCAGCAGCAGTACAGCATCACTTACTGCAACAGGTAAGCTGCACTGATGGCTGCTGCGACTGTGTCAACGATCGAGGGAGCATGGCACACATGATGTAGGATGTCACCATTGTGAGCCATTGCATAACTGGCATGACATGGCGTTGATGTCCCCCTGTGGATGCATGCACACCAGCAACTACGGCAGAGCGGTGTGCCACTGCAGATATGAGCCGTGGGGCATCGTGCACCGCCAGCACACGCCCTGGTTCGACGCGCGCTTCAGGGGCTACGGCCGCAACAAGATCATGTATGCTGCAGCTCTGAACTCCTCCGGATTTAGTTTTGTCGTGGATCCGGACACCTTCGTGGTGCACCGGCCCCACGGCATCTCTGGCGCACAGACAGTCTTCTATGAGGCACCAGACCGCAGGCGAGCTCCGCTCATCCGCATAGTGGTTGACAGCTGTCCGCGCCCTTCTGAACTGCTAGCGTTCTGCATCTCTATTGCATGCAGAGCATGCTTGGTGCGGACTCTGTCATGCACAGCAAGTAAGCCGGATGCAGGCTCGTTGCAGGGTGCACTCGCACATCATGGCGATGTTCCAGCGGCAGAAGGATGCCGGGCGCTTTGTGCCGTTTGTCGACGACACCACGCTGCGCTGCAAGGCGAATCTGCCGTGGTGGTCGGGGCACAAGCAGCAGCAGGGGGAGGCCTTCTACCCCCTGGCAGCGGAACTCAAAGCGGCACAGGCAGCGGGTGGCGGGGGCAGGAGGCTTGCTGTGGCAGGGGAGGCACACAGACAGCGTCCAGTAGCTCAAGCTGCCAATGATGCGAGCAGACCCTGCTGTCTTGACGGTTGATGTATACTGTGGCACGTCGTACGCACGCAGTGCAATGCCTGTGGCCTTCCACTTGAATGCTGGCTTAGGCAGCAACACGCACCTACCCACATTCCTACCCACGGGCCTGGTATACAGCAGCCTTGCAGTTAGCACCCAAGGATCAGCTGAGCGCATGTACATGCTTCTCAGATAAGCCAGGTGACCGAAGTGGAGTAAGGGCGTCTGAAGACTGGCAGATCTTGTCGGCATCAGATTTGCCCCACAATCCCGCCTCAGCTTTATCGTGCGGTAGTGAAGTAAAGGTTGACCTTCTCAGGAAGTGAAGTCTGCATTCGCTGTCAATGACGAGGCGTGATGATCACTAGGCTGCAGAAGTTTCGTGCAGGGCAGGTTGCGTGATGTCTTGACAGCTTGCAAACATGCCCAGCAAGCTGTGAACCTGTGATATCGCCAGTCTGGGCTGTTGCCTGATACATATTGCTGCAGCTGGCGTGTGCACTCGTATCACCCAGCGACTCTGAGGCTTATGTTGTGTGCTAGCTTGGCAGCGATGCCTCCTCCCTTCAATCTTGTGTCAGTCCGATCAGCAGCTCAAGCGTGGCTCTCTGCTGTGGCACTCCGGAGCACACGCGCGCTCTGTTAATTCTGAGGCCTGTGGAGGGATCTTGCACCGCAGCATCTGGATGCCAGGCAGACTGTTGGGATGGTCGGACGAGTGCAGCGCTCTGCATCTCGTGGCAGGCAAGCAGGACACATCATGCATTCAGCTCAGCGCATGTGTTGCCAGTGCTCGAGCGCTGTGTGTACACACAAACAGTTCGCACCTGCCATGGCCCACGCTCAACACTGCTCCAGTGGCAATTGTGAGCGTTTCAGCCACCATATGAGTGTGCAGCATTATTGGCATATAAGACCCTAACGAACTCGCTGCTTCAGGCCATCAACATCGTCGGTGCGAGGCCTGGTCACCAGCAGCATCCAGCTGCGGCCAGCGGACAAGCGCAAGGTACCAGACAGCGCCCAGAAGTGATGCATTGTTGTTGTTCTCCTTCCAGCAGATGATATGAGATGTGCTGCCATGAATGTACATCGTGTCTCCTCTCTGTCAAGGTGCTAGATGGCGCATTGGAGGATATTCAGAAGAAGCGGCACAAGCGGGACCCCTTTCGTGAGGGCTACCTGCGCCTTTGCCTTTCTGCATTTGATCCTGCCGCCCAGGTGTGCGGCTGCATGCCCCGCTTCTCAGCGCACATGCTATTTTCATGTGGTTTGACCAGCTACTGGGCTCGATTGCCAGCGTACCCGGCAAAACACGAGTGCTTTCAACACGGGGCCATGTACGCAGGATGATGAGGCGGATGAGGACAATGCTGCGCTAGGTCCAGAGTTTGCAGAGGGCGCTGCAGCAGAAGTCCACGCCCGCGTGGAGGTACACACCTGAAACTGGCGGTGCTACCGCTGCTACACACTTCTATCACCCTGCCTAATGGCTGTGCTGCCGCTGCATGCACTGCTGCTGCGTCTACATGCACGTCTGAAGGTGCTGCGCCTCTATACATGCAGCTGCTTAAAAGCATGAAGGCGTCGCTTATGAAGCAGACGGCTGACGCACTGAAGGCATGCCAGGCTGCAGCCAAGCCTGCCAAGTCAGCAAAGACCGCTGCTGCTGGAAGGGTGGACAACCATGCCTCAGGTCCCTAGTCAGCAAACCTTGTCGCGAACGCTTGCCAAGCTCGATTGGAGGTTATCCAATTCGTATGCCAGTGTCCACTGCTTAGTTGCCATTTGCAAGCGGCCCCAGTGATAACCATCCATGCCGCACCGTATGTATTATGCATGCAATGATATACGGATGTGTATGCAGAAGCTGCAGGGGCACAAGACAGGGAGGCGGCGCTGCGGGCGCAGCTGGAGGCGGGCGCCCTGCAGCCACCCACCCTGCAGCAGTTTGAGGTGCAAGCTTGTATGCACTGATGCCGCAGGCAGTTAAATGCACCTGTCACATGCCCTCGTGAAGCAGTGACTGACAATGGCTCGATGTGACAGCACGACACCGCGATGTGTTCCTCAAATGGTTGCACGCACTCAATCTTCAGGCCATGCTGCGGGACAAGAACCCGAACCTGCGGGACTCTGCACAGATCTCCTTGGAACCCGCGAAGCACTTCAGGCCACCCTCCTTCGAGGAGGGCATTGCAGAGTGAGTATATATGTGTCATGGTACGCCTGTGGACGCTTTGCATGCCACGCGACAATAGATGTGTGCATGGGGCTCATGATGCTGCTGCTCTGCAGGCTGTACCCGGATGGGCCGCCGGGACCAGTTGACATCGACGTGATGCTGCAGCGAGACTCCGATTCGATCCATGGCTTTGCTTCACTGCTACGAGTAAGCACACTGCTCACTGTTCCTGTTTGACCACCGTAGTAAGACGGCTGCCCATGTATTGCGTGCGCCAGCGTTTCAAGATGCTTTCCTAACAATGCTGCGCAGGGGCTGCTGCAGCAATACCACAGCCCTATGGACCTGGACGTGGCTTCAGACGATGAAGAAGCTGAGCCGCAGTCGGAAGAGGTGGTCTCCATTGTAGAAGCAATGCCAAGCCTCTGCATGCTGTTCAAGCAAAACTTTCAGGTGCTGATTGCACTGCATTTGCTGTGGGCCAGCCAACCATGCCAGCAAGCCTTCCATGTGCAGGTCGTGCTGCCCAGCTACCTGCGCGCCGATTTTGACAAGTACTTTGGGCCCAGTGGCCTTGTGAGCAGCGCATCAGGCGTTTCAGCGCAGCACACTGCAGCCATGGTGCCTCCGAGCGGAGGCATTGCTGCGCGCGCAGGCGGTATGGCAACTACCCATGCAGCGCCATCCAGCGGTGAGCTAGCAGCAGGCGATGGCAGGGCTGAAGCAGATGACAGTCGCCATCATCCATCATGTGGAGCAGGATGTGGCGCCTCAGGGGAAGCGCCCGACAGCCAACAGCCAACCATCACATCTCAAGGCCCAAGCGGGAGTGACAGCCCACAGCCACAGCCCACCCAGCAGCCCGACAGCCCGCCCGCAGATGGTGCAGCTGCCGTTGCCCTCGACTTTATAAACGAAGGCGGCTCGCCGCCCCGACAGGCGGCTGGCAACTCTGGTACCGCTGCTGACGGGGCCGTCGCAAATGTGGCACCAGCCCATGGCAATGCCGGCCAGCCAGCAGAGAGTTTACAGCGTGCAGCGCCCGCCTGCGAGCTGATCTTTGATGACGTATGCGCCACAGCGCAGCAGACGCAGCACCGAGGAGCTGCAGATGGGTGCATGCACAAGCCGATTGCATCTGCAGCAACTGCAGCTGCTCGAGCGGCCAGAGAGGCAGCAACAGTACCAGGGGCACCGGACCCCGCGGCGGCAGCGACAGTGCAGGCACCAGAGGCACAGCATTCAAAGCCGTCAGCAGCACCAGTGCAGCCGGGGACCGCTCCACTGATGCCAGTCTTCCGCAGCCGCGTCGGCCGCATGCGGTTGCCAATGCCGCCACCCCTGGAGGACGATGACGCTGATTCTGATGGCAGCCAGGGTGAGATATCATTGGGTGCGTGCCTGTTGGCTGTTGATACCCCTCCTCAACTGCCGATGGCCTTATGCATGGCAGACTTTACATGTCAGCAGCAGTTCTTATGCCCAGTCAGCAATGCAGCTGGTGGCATGCAGAGGACACCATTGTGGACGATGAGGGAGAGGAGGCTGCTGCGTCGTTGGAGAAACATGCAGGTGTGTGAAGCTGTCGTGTCCATGTCGCACGTGTTTGCGTGTTTGCCAACATGCATGCACCAGTTGCAACTGTCAGTTTGCTGTCGCTTGACAAGGCCCACAGGCGGCCAAAGCATGTCGTCCTCAGGCGCCACAGCTGCGAAGGTATGTGCGTAATTCGCATATTCATCTCGACCTCGAAACAACACAGCAACGCCGAGAACAGGAAGTCAAGCTCCGTGTCAGGTTGAATGCTTCTGCTCTGACAGGCGTCAGCGCATGGCTGTGCTGGACAGTGACACAGACGAAGTGGATGAGGCGGAGCCTTCCGCCCTTGAATCAGGTTGTCAACCCTGGAGAAACAGTGCCAAATGTGGCGATCTGAATGTCAAAAGTGTGCCGTGTCTGCAGTGGAGGACACGAGCCCGCAATCATTGCTCCCAGCAAATTAGCAGTGCTCCCAAGCAGAACTGCTAATTTGTGTCCTGCACAGCATGTGAATGGTGTCAACTGACATTTGCAGATGAGGGTAACGGGGCCGGCCAACAGCCAGCCGAGCCAGCATCAGCTGGCATGCTGCCTCAGCTGGGCCGTCGGCGGGCAGCTGCTGACATGGGCGTACGTGATGGCTGCCGCCTTTCGCGGCAGGCGGTGGAGCCCGATGCTGACTTGGCAGATGCGCCAGAAGCCGAGGCTGACGCAGCAGACGAAATTGCTGCCGTGCAGCGCCCTTGCATGAAGGCGCGCTGCCTTGTGAAGGAACATCCACTCTTCTCAGACGGGCAGCCCTGAAGATGTTGCCGTATGACACAGCAGCCATCAACACGCGACTTCAACGTGAATACACAGGGCCCTGACATGCCCCAAGCCCTTTACCTACTGCAAGTGGTCTCGATGTCTCAGGGTGCTGCTGGCGATCCAGGCATGCGGCATGTGGGAAGAGCACGCCCTTCAGCAGCTGTTGCCTTGAAGTTCGACTTCTCTGCGGCAACCCTGCAGCGCCTGTGTCCCAGCACCCTACTCAGGTCTGTACTTTGCATGGCAGCTCCTTGATAAGTGTAGCAACCCTGGTTGGTGAACACTACAAGTGCAAACCGTGCCACCTGGTCCTGACACACTCCAAGTCCTGCTTTCTGGCTGTACTGCCTGATCCGATGCAGCATTCCTAACTCTAACGTGGGGGTCCTGTAACGCAGCAAGCCAGCGGGCCACAAGCCGCGCTACAAGCCGGTGCTCAACCCCGAGGCTCTGCTGCTCCCGTCAGTACGTGGCTCAAGCGCTGCTCCAAAGGTAATCGCCCCGGGCCCGCTGGTGTGATGGAGGGGGCACTTTGCAACCGACATCACCTTGCTTATTTGCCGCCGGCTTCTGGCGTGACCCGCAGTCCTCTCGGGGTTGAGAATCGTTCGCACACATGGCTTGTGGTCTGCCACAGGGCAAGCGTGGGCGTGGCGCCAGCCTGGCGGCATTGGTGCAGTCGGAGATGCGCGCCTCAGACGGTGACCAGGCAGCACAGGGCCAGGAGCAGACCGGACCGCTGCACTTCTTGCGCGCCATGCTCACTGTACGCTCTGTGTTCAGCAATGCTGTAGTGACTATGTACGGTCGGCATTGCAGGAAGAACAGCGGGTTGCATGCACTGTACTGCCAGTGATAAGGCCCGACACAGCAAAGCGATCACGCCACAGCTGCTGCCTGGCATGATCACAAGGCTGTGCTTTGCTGGACTTCTAGGCAGAGGACTTTTCTACATACGAAGAGCAGCAGCAACGCATGGCAGCTGCTGCAGAGGCCGAGGAAGTGCGTCTTCAGGTACGATGCATCATTCGTTTCGCACATTCCCATAGACACCGTGCTCTCTTATGCTGAGACGCATGCGAGTTCCGCAGCCGCCGGCGCGTCCCTGCCTCGTGACCGATCATCATGTGATGAACAGCTTGTGCCTGCAGGCGGAGGCACAAGCCGCTCGGGTGGCGGCGGCGCAGGCACATCATGATGCAGTGCGTGACCAGAGGCTGCGCAGCATCGAGGCCGACCGCTGCAGGGCTGCTACCACTCTGGCAGGTACACGGTCGAAGCCCCCAGCATGCGGCTTCATATCTTACCTGGGAGCTGGGACACAGCACAGTGTGTGCTGTGAGTATAGTTTGGCACCACTGTAGTGGGTCTGCATGTTTGTCCAAGGGTGTGGTCATAATGAATGGACAGCCAATCTCAAGAGTCGCTCAAGTCCGACTGCCAAACGCCCTTCCTGCAGCGGCGAACGAGGCTGTGGCGCTGCTACAGTGCTTCGACCCCGGGGAGTGGAACGACACCAGCTATGTGGCGGCAGCACCACCCCAGCAGGAGCAGTGGTTCGAGCCCGGCAGCAGTGACATCAGCTGGGCATGCAACACTGGCGTCTTTGGTGGGCACCTTCACCCAATGCTTCTATGTGCACTGCTGCGGGCCAAGCTCAAGCCTAAGTGCACCTCTATACACCGCCTGCCGTGACAGACTGCCACAGCTGAGTGACAACGTGGCATACCAGCATGTCGGAAAGCACACGCACCAGCAGTGCTGTGGTCCTGTCCAGCGAATGACGACGATGAGCCAGCGCCCCAGCCTGGGGATGATGATGCGACTCCCGACCTGCCGCCAGATGTGCAGCCGCTGTCAGCAAGGCATGGGGAGCTCCGGCAGACTGTGCCACAACCACCGCTGCCGCCGCCACCGTCATTCCAGGCGCTCCAAGACGTGCAGCAAACCCTGGCCTCCACTGTCGAACCACACACTGAACTTGCAGTCCCAGCTCAGCAGGAAGACGGATTGGCAGCAGCAGAAGCAGCAGATGCAGGTGGCCTGCCAGATGTCGAGCTCGTCTTCGAGGAGCCGCCTGCTGCCCTTGGCGCCGACATGGTCAGCAGCGCTGCAGGGTGGGTCTGCACGCCCAACTATGCGCGACTCGCGGCTCAGTTCGCAGTCCCACAGCATGCGAGCGACGAGCCGCCACCACAAACAATCAGCGCTGCATTCAATGCGGTTCCGCCTGCAGCGCAGCATGCAGCCGTCCGCATGCCACATGCGCCTCAGCAGCCACCGATGGGCCAGCCGCAGCAGACCCCAGCGCAAAGCTTGGCACAAGCTTTGGAGCAGCCGATGGTGGCATTCCAGACACAGCCGCATGCAGCAGATATCAGCTGGCACGATGACATAGACGACTGCATCCCCATCATTGACAGCGACGGCGACAGCGGTGGCTACTCCGATGCAGATGCAGCTCTTAACAGCCCCACAATCACCATCCGGTCGGGTGCCAGCCCAGCGCAGCAGCTTGTCATTGATGAGCAGGCAGTGTTGCTGGGCAGTCCGCCTGTGCTGCAGCCTGATGCTTCCGACACTCGGGCGCAGCAGGCTTTGCCCTGCGACGCAGCAGCAGCTGCAGGCGCGGCCAGCCTGCGCTGTGCACCCGCCTCCGCTGGCAGAGCACTGCAGGCAATGCGTGCAGCTGCCAGCCCCTGCGAGTCTTCAGAGCTGGTCGCGGCTGCAGCGCCAATGCACGGCATGGATGACCTCTGGAGCGAAGACGACGATGGCGGCGGCTGCGAGATTGTGTACGATGAGGAAACTATGGCAGGGATGGGTAGTGGCGGCGCTGCAGCAGCGGTACCTACTGCTCAGATGCCCCTGGCAGCTGCTGGTGTGAAAGTGGCACAGCAGTCAGGTGTGTACTGTGCTTCTTAGCTTGACACATCAAGATCGGCATCGCTGTGGCTTCCTGCAGCACTGCTTCCCTACTTTCTAGCAAAGTGGTGCTTTCAGGAAGTCTTGTACACCGCATAGTATACACTGGCAGACAGAAAATGCAAGGATTTGCACTAGTGGCCAAGACTGCTGCTGCTACTGCAGGGCTGCGCACCCGCAAGCGTGCCAGGCACGACCTGCTGGAAGCCGTGCTGAAGGTGTGCAGACCCGTCCTTAAAATCAGCGCTGCAGTGCATGCTTGTCAGTGTCAAAGTGGGAACGTGCCCGTCTGCCACAAAAGAACCGCAATGAAGCAGGCAATTGAGCATGTTTGATGAAGTCATACGCCTGCCAGTCCATAACTTCGAGCAGGCCACCCAGAAGCGGGACAGTGCGCATGTGGGCATGCGTCGGCTGGTGGCCGGGCTGGTGACACAGCTGAGCAGGCTTGCGGTTGCGCTGCCATTCGCCCCGGCTGCATGCGATGTGCACGTAAGATGTCCCTCATTGGCTTGCTCCTCTGTAGGCCTTGCATGCCAGTACTTGCATCCGCAACGATATGCCCAGTTGCAGTATGTGGCACATCAGTGATATCGACCCACGCCCTGCCGCAGGAGCTGGCAGATGAAGAGGCTCCGCAGGATGCGCATGGTGCTCGCGGCAGCGCTGCAAGTGCTGAGCGGCCAACAGCGCTGCTGTCGCAGCTGGTTGTCGACCTGCCACGGGATGCAGGTGGCACACCGCCCTCGTCACAGGTGGGTGCGCACTGTGCTCGTGTTTCGTCAGGTGCACGGGTGTCAGACCCCTATGGTGCTGCCAACAGCGCAAAGAGGAATGCACTTGGTGGTGGAGGCGTGCTGCTGTGAACAATGCAAGTGCAATGCACGCATGGCATGTATTCCAACACGACCGCCAACCCTGACAGATGGTTTCTGCAGCGGTGCTTTGCTGCACTCCTGGCGCTTGCCGCAGCCCACAACAGCGCACTGGCGGTGACTTCTGTCAACTGCGCCAATGGCAACGACACACAACTGACGGCACAAGGAGCAGACGCCAAGCAAGAGGTCCTGAAGCGCTTGGCGGTGTCAGCCGCTGCATCGCGGGAGCTGGTGCTGAGCTCTGTGAGCGGCGGGGCCGACATTGCAGTGGCATTTGCTGCTCCATGTAGTGCTACAGATGCCTGAGGTCGAGGAACACGGCGCACAAGGCAGGCCAGACGTTTGAGACAGTAGCTGACAGGCCTTTTGCAACTCGGTGCAGCCCTCGGCATGTAATACATCGTAATTATACAATACACCAAAATACAAAGCCGATGACATGCCAAAACCGCTGCAAGCTGGTGTAGTGAAACGCAGCGGCGAAGCCGCAATCTCTTGTCAACACTTCACTCTCGGTGCATGACCTTGCGAAAGGTCAGGTTGATGCGGGGCGCCGGCACCTTCGCCCGCTTGGGCACCGCATGCATCCAGTGGTCCTGCGCCGTGCCTGTGACCACACACACGAAGTCCAATGCTCAGGCGGCTCACCTGCTGACACCGCCGACATTTGCAGCAGCTACTGCCTTGCACAGGTGCCTGTCCGCACAACAACCTAACCAGCTGCACAGGCAAGTTGCAGGCAGACAGCGGCGTGGCCCACCTGCCATGACGAGAGCGTCGCCGCTGCCAAGCTGAAAGCGCAGCTTGCGGTCGCGCTGCTGGTTGTGGCGCAGCAGGAAGTCGCGGGTGGCGCCAAAGGAAGCAGAGCCTGCAATCTCGCGCACATCTCTGCTTCATGGACAATCAAGCAGGTTGTCTGCTTCATAGCTACAAGCGGTCTAATGTTGTACATGTTTGCAGCAAGCAATGACGATAACAAGCTAGCTGCGACTGCAGGCAAGCGCAGCCCATCTGCACTGCCCAACGGCGCCTTCGCAGATGGGCCGACATGCATGACACGCAACCTGCTGTCACTGGTGGCAGTTCCAAACCAGCAAAAACCCACCGATGGTGGGCTCCCGCCCGTACAGCGGCTCGTTGTCGGAGTGCCAGCCCATGTGGTCGCGCCCATCACGGTACAGGTTCAGGAGGCAGGAGTCGAAGGTGGCGCCCGCCACCCGCTCCAGGGCCTCCTGCAGCACCGCATGAGCATGCGGATGAGATCATGGTTGGTGGTGTTAGCAGCCAGGCTGAATGTTCATTGAGCTCCAACACTCATGGCTCAACACTCATGGCAGACACTGATATCTCAGTTGGTATCCTGCACTGGCCATGTTCGCAGGTACTACCGTGTCATGCGTCTGATACCCTGACCCCGAACGCAAGGTGTGTCCGACCAACAGTCGGCCGGCTCTGCAGGCAGCCCTCATGGACCGTGCCCCCACCTTAACCTGGCGGGCGGCTGGGGACCAGGCGCTGGGCGTGAGGCGCAGCGACGAGTAGGTGTACGTCAGCGAGGGGTCGTCCGCCATGTACGCAATCAGCCTGCCAACATGCACACAGCCGGACCGGGTCAGCGAACAGCTCCCGGCAGCTTGCCTGTACTGACCGCGAACTCGCAGCGGATCAGTGGGTTTGCACGTGGTGTCATGCAGATGCTGGGACGTGTGGTGGCTGCTGGCACGAAGGCGCCAGAAGCACGCACCGCGGCTGGTTGACGGTGCGGCCCATGACGCGAACCTCCCTGCACTCCCACGGCACCTCCTCCTGCAGTCGCCATCCCTGAAAATTTCACTTCTATTCAAGTTCAGGCAAGAGTCCACAACTTCAGGCCAACAAGCACGCACTGCTGTGTGACCGAGCGGGTTGCAGTGCCCTGCCGCAGCGCTGCAAGTTCCGAGGCAAGCCCTCTGCTGCACGCATGAACACAATGCAACTCTGACCTGCAGGCGGCGGAAGAGGGCCGAGGCCTCCGCTGCGGGCCACGCGGCCTTGCCGTACCAGACCCTCGCGCCGTCGCCGAGCTCCGTCCAGCCCTCGCCGCCCTCTTCTGGATGTCAACCACGAATGCGGATCCATCATGTTGAGCGCATCCCATGCAGCAAGCTGCCACAGCAGTCGAGGATGACCGGGACAGCCATGTTTACACGCAGCTGCACGGAGCATCTGTCATAGATGTGCAGGGACCCACCGGGGGCTGCTGCGCTGGCAGTGCCACCTGGCGTCAGAGTCCGGCCACTGGACACCTGGGGCGGCGGCCTGTTAGTCAGCGTCGCCTGCTTCAACGCCGTTCGCTGCCGCTTGGCGGAGGGCTGCGATGCGCCCGACGGCTGCCGGTGGGCCGCGGCGGCTCCGTCGGCCGCTGACGGTGTGGAACTGCCGATGTGGCGGCACTGCCCCCGCAGCGCATCCGGTGCAGCCGCAGCACCCGCTGGCGACGCAGCAGCGCGGCTGGGCATCGCAGCTGCTATGGGACGCACCGCCAAGGCGCTGTGGTGTAAGCAGCGCTGAAGTATGGTGCCGGCAGCCTGTGAGAACCTCAGACCGATGATCCCAGCATGCACAGCGTGCCGCTGCATCACCGGCTGGTGCAGATGACCATCACGTGCATAGTTAATGGGGTATCCGAATGATGGTCAGATGGTGGACGTTCTGATTCATCTGGACCTCTTGGGCTGCATGTGTGCACGTGGTGCTGTGCTGACATGCGCGGCGTCAGCTCATGCTGGCCAAGTACTGCTGGACTGCATCCTGACCGCTTAAGAATACCGTGATGAGATGCCTCAAGCAGTGCCAGTCAACGAGTCTAGCTTATGATAAGCTCCTGACCGTGTGCCTGCTGAAGGCTCCAAGTGTCCCAGGCCCTTCCCACCAATGGACCAATGCCCGAACATGCTGGCAGCTGGATGCAGCTGGGAAGCCCCGTTAAACCCTTGACGAGCGCGCAGCGCGGTGGCGCCCCGACGAGGCTGCTGTCTATTGTGGCAGCACTGTGCCCCTTCCTTCACTTTTGAGCACAGTATCAGCTTTCTAGGTGTTGAGCAGTGTCCATGCCGCCAGCTTCACGCTGACTTTTGGACAGACCGCTGCTGTCCTCGCGGCATCGAACGGGCGTTGACACTGCCTGCGCCATTTCAGTGTTAGCACCACCTCAAACAACCACAGCTGCCTGCTGAAAGCGCACCAGAGACAGGCTGCAGAGGCCGCCCCTGGGCCACTGGGAAGGTTGTCAGCTGCCAGTCAGCGCAAGGGGTCCCGAGGGCTGAAAAGCTGCCGCTGAAGGCAGCCTAAACCTCAAACTTGCTTGACTCTCTGCATCTCGAGCTGCCACTGAATGCGCTCGATTGATGAGCGAAAGGCAGTCGGCAGACCCAAGGTCTAGGGCAGCCCTGCGCCAGGCAAAACACGGATCCCAGACAAACTGTGGCTGGGGCCAAAACTTTGCTGCGCTGCCGACGAAGCAAGCAAGCATATCAGATACAGCTAGGCTAGCAACTGAAATGCTAAGCGCCACATCACACAAGCAGCACGATCACGCATGACGGGATTGCCCTGTGTGGCTGATGAGCGCTAGCGCCGACGACAACATTGGCGCCGCAGCCGCAGCAAAGCCAACAACACCTCCAGGATCAAGTGCGAACCTCATGCGCAAAATGTGCACCCAATTCGCGCCTTGTAATCCTACCAACTTGTGCACTGCTTTGTGGCTGCTGTCATGGTCCAAAGTAGGGAGCGACAAACATCTGTCAGCCATTGTGCTGCGTTTCAGCATGATCCACAGAGATGATTTGATGCGGAGCGCCGCAGGGCGTGGCCAGCATGCGGTCAGATCGTTGCAACGGCTGGCAATGATGGCATGCCGCCCCTGCCATGATGTGCGTGTGTGTAGCCTGCGCCGTTATTGATCGTGCAGTCAGCTCTGGCGGCACCTGCGCTGACGTGCCAGCAGCACTCACTGCCCTGAGCAGCGTTGTGTCAGTGTTGCTTTTCACAGCGGTGTGGGATACGGAGCTTTCCACAGCCGTGCTGCAACTCAGTAGCTGGTGCCTAGTCAACGTTGTGTTGGCCAGCCTCGTGGCCGTAATCAAAGAAAAGAAGCTTTTTTGATATGATATGAGAAGGTGTTGATAGGCGTTAAAGCTCCGGCGCATGCCTCGAAAGCCTGTCAAGCGGCATGTGGCTCTGAGAGTACATGCTGTAACATAGCTGCAGCATCTGCTGATGACACACACACCAAGAGAGGCCAGCCTCACGTCCGGCCATGCCCTTTCACAGGTGATGCCAGCGAGCCGCCTGGTCCGATGCCATCTGCCACCGGCAATGGCATGCCCAGTCTCCAGGCAGCCCCTGGCGAGCTGCCCCACCCCATGGATGTTGACGACGGCAGTCACATGCCGCACAGACCAGCAGCAGATTCGGCAGCCACCAGCGGCGGGGACATAGCGCAGCCCAGCTCACATATGGGTGATGCCTCTGCAGCAGCATCCGGCGCGCAGCCTGCAGAGGATGCAGATGTCCTGCTGCCGGATGAGTCTGGTGATGGTGCACAGCCCGGGAGCAGCGGTGCAGCCGATGATAGCGGCCCCGCAGCAATGGACGACCTCGCAGCTGCAGATGCGGAAACAGCCGACTCAGCAGCCGCAGATGCCGATCAGGTGCAGAATGGGAGCGGCAACAGCGGTGGGGCCCGTTCTGCTGACGAGCCGGGGGCCTCAGACAGTGATGATGATCTGCCGTTGGCCCAGCGGCCCTCCGCAGCGGCCGGTGACGCCAGCGGTGCAGCTGCAGCCTCGGATGACGACTCGGATGACAGGCCACTTGGCCTGCGGAACGGCTCGCTCGATGCAGCAGACTCGGCGGGCCAGCCGCCCAGCCCTGCAGCAAAGCTGCCGAAGCGCCAGGAAACGGACGGCATGCAGTCAGTTGCAGAGGCCAAGGCTCCCGTCAGACCAGGCAGCGGCGGCAGCGGGAAGGAGCGGCCAGGCTCTGGCAAGTCCAAAACCTACACGCTGCCCAAGATCAAGCGGTCGGAGCGCTGCGGGCACTGCCACACCTGCGTCAACCCGCAGCTGAAGCAGGCGTGCCTTACAGTGCGCGCCCGCCAGGAGGCTGAGGCGCGTGCACGGGGCGAAGCGTCTCCGCCCGTGTCGGCTGGCTTCGCTGCGGCGGCCAGGCGCGCGGGAACACCATCTGCTGACGACATTCCTGAGCCAGACACGCCCTTCTACCGCGGCCTCAAGGCGATCCTGGGGCGCTCAGGGGGTGTGGAAAGCGGGAAGCGGGTGGTGGCGCTTGAAAAGCTGATGGCCGGCCATGCGAAGGACTTGGAGCAGCGCAAGCTGCTGGTGCGGGTGATAGACCTTAGCAGCGACGTTGCCAAAGCAGGACTGGCAGACGGCGCAGGCGTCGCCACTCTGGGCGCCTGGCTGCTGGAAGCAGCGACTGCCGGCAAGGCGAAGTTCGCGGCCGATGTGCTGGCGACCCTCGATGGGCTGCCCATCGGCATGAAGGCCCTCAGATCCGCGGGCATTGGCAAAACTGTGAGCACACCCACGCACCTGAGGCTTGCAACATGGTCCTCATGGAAAGACCTGCCACCTGGCCTGATGAAGAGCTGTGATCCTGCTGACGAGATGTACAACACCACAGACAGGGCCAGCAGCAGAATAAAGCCTGCGCATGCAACATCGCACGCCAGCAGCATGCCAGCAGCCCATTACCCCCTGAACTGGCTATGCAGATTGATATGATATGAAGTGGCAAGTCGGACATGTGGCTGTGGCATTTTGCTGTGGGTCATATGGTGCCCATGACATACAGCCAATCACCAAAGACAGACATGTAACATGCATGATGTGTAAGCTAGATTATTGTAAACCCTGCCTCTTCTTGCTGACCTGCTGCTGCTGCTGCTGCCGCGCAGGTCATGAAGGTGCGCAAGCTGCCCCTGGAGCAGCTGCACCAGCCCGCGTCGGCGCTGGTGGCGAAGTGGAAGAAGGGCGTCGAGGCCGAAAAGCCCGCCGCCGCCGCCGCTGCCGATGCCGGCGGAGCGGAGGACTCGGCCAAGCGCGCCAGGTGTGTGTGTTGGGGGACAACATCTGCCCCAGCATGCACATCGCTGAGCGATTCCAACACTTCAAATCATGTGCTGCTTGATCGTCTGGACCACTGAGCACAGTGCACCCTTTGCAGGGAGGGTGGCGCTGCGGAGCCAGATGCAAAGCGTGCACGCGCTGATGACAGCCAGGTGCGGTTTGCTATGCCCATTCTTTGAACATAGGAGCACATGCTGCATGCAGGGTTGGCGACAGCCATGCGGTGACGTGCATGCGTTTAGCTCCTCGTAGCAACACACTTGCTTGCTTGCTGCTGCTGCCGCCGCTGCTGCCGCTGTCGTTGCTGCTGCTGTGTGACATAACGATTGCTGCGCCAGCAGGATGGTAGCGCCAAGAGGGTGTCGGTGTCAGATGCTGACATGTTCCGGTCGGCGGCGCCGACTCAGCCACGCCCCTCGGCTGCCACCCTGCGCAAGGTGCTGCCACGCAGTTGCTGCTCGTTTCTGTCAAACCCGCTGATACGATCAGGGCGGATGCACAGCGGGCTCTGCTCAGCGCAGCTCTCGCTGCCTCGACCTCGTTGCATCGTGACTTGCTGCAGTGAAACTGTAGCTGTGTCACATTGGGGACGTGACCTAGGTCTTGCACAGAGCACTGTGAAGACAGCGCCAGAGGCTCATCTCGTCACCTTTGGCTCTGCAGGTGCAGACGGGCGGCGGCGGAGTGAAGGTGCTGGACATGGACCCCCGCATGGGCGGCGGCCGCTCCCCCACCGCCGGCGGCGACGGCACCCCCACGGCTGCGGAGGCGGCGGGGAGCAGCGGCGGCGCCTCGCCGCGGGCCATGCCCCGCGGGCGCACGCAGCTCGGCGCAGGTCAGCTTTTGACTGCGTCCGCCCCTGCATGGCTGGCGTTGCCGGCATTGCCACAATGACTCAAGGGGCACCTGCAGCCTGCGTCGCACACACATCATCTGTATGTCCAGCATTGGTGTCACCAGCATGCATATGCGTGCGCCTGCTGGTATCACCACACCAGCGGGCACATACAGCCCTCCAACCCCACACAACAGCTCAGTAGCCAAAGTCCGGAATGGTTGCAGGCATGGATCCGTTTGGCGCTGCGGCCGCTGCTGCGCGGACGGCCGCCGCTGAGGCGCCCTCCGTGCCGCCCGCCCCGACCAGCGATGAGGAGGGTGACGCGCCACGTGAGCCCCCCAGTTCCCGTGCTGTGTTCTGTCATCTTGAACCTGTTGCACTTTTCTCTCAGGCTCTGGGTCTTCAGTCGAATTTGCCGCCCTTGTGGGTAGGCCGCCGAATCCAGGCTGGCATGCCCCTGGAAGTCAGCCTCCAGCTTTTTGACACGCACCACCGGAGCATGACCTGGGTGTTGCTGTGCACCCTGCAGCGGCGCGGGGGGACGATGGCCCGCAGCCGACGGCCGACACCAGGCAGGCAGCGGGCCAGGCGGCCGCACCGGGTCAGCCGGCCGGCTCGCAGCCAGCCGCACTGGCCATCACCTCCATTGGCAGAACGCGGATTGGTGAGCTATTGAAGCGCTGCCGGTGCAGCTTGATCAAGAGAGACAGCGCTGGCGCACATTGCTGCCAGGAATGCTCGTGTTCTGAAATGTACGCAGCCATGTGTATGAGGCTGGTCGTAGTCAGCAGCCGGACCTGCTGCGCTGTTGACACTGCCGACCCCACAACTCGGCCATGGAGGACCCCAGTCTAAATCTGCAGCCATGTACTGCAGGGGGGCTGGGCACGGGCCTCGGGTCGCTCCCATCAGTCGCGGCGATGTCGCGCTGGGCGTCAGGTGCAGCCGGCCGCGCAGCCGAGGCCGCCTCCAGGGTCCCCTCGCCGCCGCCGGAGCCCCGCAAGCCCAAGGCCAAGTCCCTGCGCTGGGTGGCCGATGACGCGCTGGCGCACATTCGCTACTTCCACAAGGTGCTGCTTGTTGAACAGTCTTCATGGGTGTGATCGTGTTTGATGTATCAAGAATCTGTTCTTCACCATTTTCATTGTCTGCTGTCACTGTCTTCACAGCAGATGGCCAACTTGTGACTGTCTGGTCGTCGTGTACGGTGTTGTCAGCGTGTTCACGAACGTTTGCCTCCGTCAACCTGCAGGACGATGCGCCGGTGGCGGTGCGGGCGGACGCGGATTGGGCAGAGGGCGACGAGGCGGCGGCGGCGGAGGCGGCGGGGGCGGCGCCGCCGCCGCCGGGCTTCGAGTCCGCCGCCCGCCGGGAGCACCTCAGCGAGGCGGCCGCGCTGCGGGGGCGGGGCCTCACCGGGGGCGCGTCCGATGTGGAGGAGGTGAGCAGCGCCTGTGGCCCTGGCTGGTCCGTTCTCCCAGTGAACCGGCCTGGAGCTGAGCTCCGTATCACCTGTGGATTGCCCTGGACTGTGGGGACGCACGTCTGCTGCAGTGCTATTGTGTTGGTTGCCGTCGGCACAGCTGCGCTGGGAGGGAATGGGGTGTCTGCTTGCAACGCTCCACCCCACATGTGCGGCATGTGCATTCCGAATGTAGTGGAGATCACCATGGCACCAGGCCTGTTCGGTAGCTGTCACAGGTGGGGCCGCAGCAGGCGTTCAACGAGCGCTTCCAGGCGATGCGGCCAACCATGCCGTGGATCCCGCCGCCGCCGTCGCAGCCGCTGGACCCCGCCACGGGGTGGGCCTGCGGCCAGGACAGCCTCGAGGCGCACGTGAGTGTCTCGAGCCACTTCCAGATTAAATTTCACAGCGCATGCTGTTACTTTTGTCTGCGCCGATGCGATGCCTCGTTGTCAGGACATGCGTTTCTGCGGCTGTAGTGTGGCACTTGAGCGACCGATGTGTGCTGCAAACAGGAGGAGGCAATGCGGCAGCGGACGCGACTGCGGGCACCCACCGGCGGAGACGCCACCGAGCCGCCCGTGTACCCGGCGGACATGCGGCCCGATGCCCCGCCCCGCTGCTACATCCCGCTGCAGGTGCGCTGCGGCATCCGATCGTACTGCGGGAGGCTCCTGCCTGCCTGCATGTCGTTTGTTGGAGAGAAGGTCATGCTGCGGTGCGGCAGTGATGCATGCCTTTCAAGCACTTCATCCAAGCTCACATCCGACGTCTGAATGCTGAAAGGCATGCTGACAGCATGCGTCAGCACCTCCGTGGACTTTGCGCTGCTGCAAGCTGTTGTCATGTGGTGCAGCCACGGCTGGCCGCTGCAGGCTCACCTGCTGCTGTGCCCTGCCGCAGGTCCCCGCTGCCGTGGCCGGCGCAGCACCCGCGCCTGCTGCTGCTGCACAGCCGCCCCCAGCACAGCAGCCCGCGCCACAGCAGCAGCAGCCGCCGCCGCTGCAGCAGCCGGCCGTGCCGCCGCACCAGCAGCCGGCGGCGCGGCTGACGCCGCCGCTGGAGCTGCCGGCGGCCCTGCAGCAGCTGCAGCAGCTGCTGCCGGCGGTGTCGGCGCTGGCGCAGCGGCCGCCGGCGCAGCAGCAGCAGCAGCAGCCCCTGGGGCCGCCCCAGGGTGGCGCGCCTCAGTATGGCACCCAGCCGCAGCCGCAGCCGCAGGGGTACCCTCCACAGGGGCCGCGGCCCGTGCAGCAGCCGCAGCCCCCGCTGTTCGGGGGCGCCGCACAGCAGCGGCCGCCGCCGCAGCACCAGCAGCCGGGCGGCCCTGCAGCGTACCGGCCTGTGCTGGGCCCCGACGGCAGGCCGCTGGGGGCGCCGCCCCCGCAGCCGCAGCCTCAGCCACGCCCACCGCAGGGTGGGTTCGGGCCGCCGGGCGGCAGGGGCGCGCCGCGGCCGGGCCGCGGCGGCGTCCAATTCCCCGGAAGAGGGGACACCACGGGCGGGCGTGGGGTTGCACCCCAGGGCCGTGGACCGTTGCCGTTCGTGCCGCAGCGGCCGCAGGGCCTGCCGGGCCCCCCGCCCCTGCTCCAGCAGCGGCCCCAGCAGCCGCCGCCGGGCTTGCCTGGGGCGCCGCCCGGGCCGCCGGCGGCAGCAGGCAGCGGCGGCTTCCAGCCCGGCCCCCCTGGGGCGGGTGCCCATGCCCCCCAGGGCAGGCCCGGCCGCTTCGACGGCCGCGACGCCAGCCGGCGGCCCCCGCCCAGGGACCACGGGGCTCCCGACCAACGGCGCGGCGGCGGCGGCGGGCCCCAGGCTCCAGGGGGGCCCAGGGGCGGCCCGATGATTGACCCCGCCAGCGGCCGCCGCATCTGCCTGTTCTGGCAGACGCCCGTCGGCTGCCGCAAGGGCGACGACTGCCCCTTTGCACACGTCCGTGCCGACGTGCCGCAGGTACTCTTGCTCCCATGAACGTGCTTGGACTGTATATGACGCCTTCCCGCAATTGCCTGGGTGCACATGCTGCGGCTTTCCAGCGTCAGCAGTGTTGGCAGCTGCGTGCGCGCAGCGGCCTGAGCCCAAGTCGGGCCGGTGTGAAGGGCTTTGTCGGCTGTCTCCAGGAGGAGCTGGAAAGTGCGCTGGGCGCAATCAGCGGGGGGCGTGGCGGCGGCAGCGGCAGGGGTCGTGGGCGGCGACCGGGGCCTCCCCACCGGCGTGGGGGCGGTGACGACTTTGAGTACCTACCCTAGACTGGGAGCAGTTCAGCAGCTGGTCGGTGCAGCATAGACTGGCATCGCCTTGACATGGTTCAGATGAACATCCAGCAGTGTATGCAGGCAGCATGTGAGCGTGCAATTGCGGAGGACGAACAGCATGTGTGCAGAAAAGTCACACATTGCGTGCTTTTGCTGAAAAGATGGGTTTGTAGGAACGTCAAAGTCAGCGGCTCACTACAGCTGAACCACGAATCGCAGTGATGCTCGACCGCATGAACCTTCGAAACAGTGTCAATCCGTCACAAGCTGCAAGATCCTGTACCAACACCCTGTCACAAACTGTCAGAACAAGGCACTTCAGAGGGGCTACGGCAAACCAATTGAAGCACCTGACGGCAGTGCTGGTGTGCTTGCCCAAGCCTGATCACTGATGCCTTGGGAACACGGTCTTCGTGGACTCTGAGTGGCATGTACTTCGTGACTGAGATGATCAGGAGCACTGCTGAGGCTTTGAGCATACAGCATGCGCCTACAATAGCAGCAGTGCTTCGTGCAGCACGAAGCACTGCTGGTGCCGTGCCGGGGCGGCTCATGTCCTGCCCGTCATCAGTACGGGGAGGCAGTGTTCCCCCCCTGGGGTGGCGGTGCGGTGTTGAACTGCGGGGGCACCCCGGCGCCCGGCTGGTAGCTGGCGCCCGCGTGGGGCGCGCTGGGCGGCTGCACACAGCGAGCCCCGGCGTCAGGTGCTGGCGGCCACACAGCGTGATGCCAGGCACATGCGCAGGAGGTGCTCAGCATGTGTAGACACCCCCTGGGCTGCGTATAGATGGGCGAGCCAGCGCGCAGCCATTGGACATGTCCTCCCCACCTTGGGCATTCGACCATCTGTATACCTTGAAAATTTGCCAGTTCCAATTCTAGGGGTGCGCACCTGGCCGGCGGGCTGCGGGGCGGGGGGCGAGCTCATGTGCGGCGCGCTGTGGTCCGGCTGCGCGCCGTGCTCGCCCACCGGCGCATGCGGGTTGGCCGCCTGCGCAGCGTTTGGTGAAACGGTGCGAGGGTGTGCAGCGTCGCTTGCTGCGCCGATAGTGCCCGGATGACTGCACCACCACACAATCGCGCAGCAGGCGGTGCACATGCGACTTGGGTCCGATGTCGCAGAGGTGCCACACTTCAGCTGGGTGTGCAGCAGGCTTGCACGCGTCGCGCACCTGAGGCTTGTCCTTGAACATGTGCGGGTTTTTGTCCCCGTACGCGTCCAGCTGCACACCGCACACGAGTCTCCTCAGGCACACGCATGGCAGCGCACGGCCCGAGCTTGGCACCAACAAATGCTAGTGGCATGCTTCTGCCACCAGTAGCACTGCGCCCGCACTGAGTCGTCCGCAGCACACACCTGCTTCGCTCCCATCTGCGCGGCTTTGTCCATCTTGTTGGCTGCACAAACAGAAAATCCTTGAGCCTTGAGACAAAAACATGCCAGACGTGACAGGAGGGCTTCAGACCACATGGATGTGGCTTCTACACGGAGCGTGGCCACACCCTTGTGTCACATCCCCTACTCACCGGTGTTGCGATTGACGAGGCCAGCACTGGCGCCAAGCTTGGCGGCGGCGGCGCTGCCCTTGCTGATCTGCGCCGACAGCGCGTCGCTGTCGATCTCCTTCGTGTATTTCTGCGGCAGCACCAAACATGTCGGTAATGCAATGTCAGTCTGCGTGACGCCTCATGTGCAGGGTGGCTGGACGAACATCATGGCACTCCACGGGGTGTCGGCCCGCTGACAATATGCTTCGTGTACATGTGCGGCAGCATTCGTAACAAAAAGTCAAAGGCAAGCGTCATCCTGCATGACGCCTCATGTGCAGAGCTGTGCAATCACAAGCTGTCACGGGCGTGATCATGACATGCGCAGCTCACAAGCGGTTGCCCTGCGTCCAGAATTTCGAATGACATACACAAAATGGTTGCTGACGCCCCCTCGTGTCTACAGCCAGGGGCAGCCACTCCCGCAGACCAAACGCAGGATGTACCGCTGGGCTACTGCCAGATCGACGGGCGCAGCCCACGGCCTATGGCGCTTGTATGATGACGCATGCGGATCAATCTGATATTAGCTGCTGCAGCTCGTTGATCGGCTCACTAGCGTGCATCAGCGGAGGTTTCGCACGCGCTTTCAGCAGGAGGAGCTGCAGCACTCTCAAGCCTTGCTGCGCAGACGTAAGGCACAGTTGGCAACACGATAGGATTTCTGACACAACCATGTGGCAACAGTCCGCGCCTTGATGCTGTCCATGAAGCCCATCGCGACAGGCTGTGACGTTTTACAGGGCCCGGGTGTCGACGGTTGGTGCCAGCAAGCAGCGGTTGAGAGGGCGCGCCGCTGGGACTGATGTCAGATCAATGCACTTGCAAGAGGAAACAACAGGTGTATACACATTCGCGCGAAGTCCTTGCGCCGCTGTCAGCATATCTCGAGTTGCTCATGTGAGCAAGTTGAGGGGCAGATGAAAACGTCCTGGCGGGGTGTGAGCGCTGGATGTCATCATCGACCCTGTGAGCTCCCAAACAGTGCAGGGCGTGGTCTGCAGCGTGTTGTTGACTGCTCTGCTTGGTCCTACGTGCTATTGTAAAATGCTCTGATAGCCCCTGGGGTGGGTGGTTCCACCCAATCCTACTGAGTCGGCATGAAGTGTAATGGATGCCCATGCTTGGGTGAACGGAAACATAGCAGAATCACGTTGCCCCTCCGTGAATTTTCGGTGTCACGTCAACAGCATTGATATGACGCTGCGGTGTCCTGACAGCAGTTGGCATGTTTGATCCAGAACACGGCATGCACGGCCGCATGACGCCGCGGCATGCTCAGCATCAGCCTCAACACGCAGTTGCAGCTCCCCATCTTGCAGGGTGGAATTACACTCTTACATGTCCGACTTCGCCGTGGGCAAACGCATCGGCAACGCGACCGGTCACGAACCTATGATCCTGACCCATAACTAGGTGCGCATGATACCACATGCTGACAGTTTACAGTCTGCCGGATACGCTTGCAGGGGTAGCCGGAATAACGTTCGGCCATGACCCCCGTGTCTATCATGCCGCTCTGCCAGAAGCACTAGTGGTGGTACCCCTCCATAGCACTATTGCTTGCTCCTGAGAACTACTGCTGTCCCTCTGCAGCACTACTGCCTACCCAGAGCACTACTCACACCCCCTAGCAGCGCTATCGCTTGCCCTGAGCGCTACCCTACCCCGGTGCAGTCACAAGTGCAAGGTGCCCATTCCGCCTGTGCTGGATGTGCGCCGGCCACTAGCTGTCCTCCAGGAGGGCTGCTATGGCGTGCGATCCAAGGCGGCAAGGCACCAGCAACCGCAGCACGCCGGCGACCAATGCACAGGTGCTGTACCAAGCTGCGCCAGTTGATGCTCCAGTATGTTGTTGCAGAAGCTTGCGATGATTGCCCCACCTGCTACATGGTAGGTACACCAGGTGGTGGGGTACCCACTTCTAGAGCTTCTGCAAATGTGTGGTGAGCATGGGGTATGAAATGATGTTTGCACACTTGCACAGGAGCAAGGCTGACACTGTGCCCCAAACTGCAGGAGGATGCGGACGATGAAGAGCCATCTTCGCCGCGGCCCGCGGGGCTGGCGGCGAGGGAGCTGCGCGCCAAGCTGGCGGCCTCGCGAGGTGCCGGGGGCGGGGGCGGGGGCGGCGGCGGGCACCAGCGCCTGAAGGGCCTGCTGAAGGGCAGCTCCTTCAAGGGCAAGGGGCCCGCGGCCGCTGTGCCCCACAGGACGCCCGCACAGCCCACGGCTGCTCGGCAGCAGGCTGTGGCAGCGGTGCAGGATCCTTCAGCGGCGCACGGTGCTGTGCAGCGGGCACAGCCGCAGCACCAAGCCCAGCAGCCGGCCACACCACGGCAGCTGCAACCGTCGGCAGCACAGCAGCAGCAGCAGCAGCAGCGCGCACCATCTGTGGGCACAGCGGGCAGGCAGCACCAGCAACAGCGGCCGTCACAGCAGCGGCCAGGAGGCTTTAGAGCAGCTTCAGACCAGCACCAGGGCCTGAATGCAAGGCCAGGCGGCAGGGGCGCCAGCAGCAATGTGCCTGGTGGCGGCAGTGGCCCAAACGATACCTCCACACAGCAGCGGCGGCCCACAGCGCAGCGGTCCGTCAAGCGGCGCGACGCTGGCACCGTCGAGAGGTGCACACCTAGTTTGTGCACATGCAGTGCCCCTGTACATGCAGGCGTCAAAGTGACTCGTTCTCATGCATGCTTGGCTAGCAGTGTCCACGGGATGAGATAGTGTGCCACCACAGGGTGGTCTTCCTCATCAAGGAATGTTACCCCCGGGGAGGTGATGAGGCCGTGCACAATATTACCTGGACTGTGCATGCAGGTTTGAAAGGGAGGTGTTGGGCGGCCGGCTGTGGCACCCGCCCTGCCAAGCCGGCAACACCGACCTGCCTGAGGCGCTGCCCGACACCTTCCTGTCTGTCGGTAAGCTACACCTCTCAGTTGCCAACATATGCCGCGATGCCTTCGGCTGCACATGGCGACTTGCAATCATGTGCACGGTTTGTATGCGTGTACAGTTGGCTGGTGGCTGCCTGCCACCAGATCAGCGCGTTCGAGCAGAGCAGCTGTCCGCACAAGGCAGGACGCGTGCATGCAAGGCAAGCAGCCGATCTTGGCCATTACGCCTGCGCTGCAGAGCAGTACGTGGCGTCGTTCGAGGCGCTGCTGCTGGAGGAGGCACGAGAGGCGGTGCGTGACGAGTGGGCCACCAAGGCCGCGCTCGGCAAGGCCTACGAGGCAGACGTGCTCGAGTGAGTCCGGCCTGACAAGTGCCGCATGTCTACGTTGACGGGCACATGCACCGACCAGGGCCGACAGCACGCCAGCTGCACTCCCTGACGCCCTGCCATCAGGTGGTCTGCATCCGCTGCTGGGCACAGGGCATTCAGAGAGGCACTTGCCTCAACTGAGCCCACACATAGCCTGTTGGCCTGCCCGCTTCTGACCTGTACAGCAGGTGTCAGTAGGTTTTGCCACTTGTGCGACTGGTGCGGTGCCCAGGTTCGACGAGCTGGGCGGCGGGTGGCACGCGGTGCGGCTGCAGACGCGGCGGTCGCTGGAGGAGCTGCCGCGGGAGGGGCACCTGGTCGCGCTGTCGCTGGGGCGCCCGCCCCAGGGCAGCCCCATGGACTTTGTGGCCCGCTTCGGCAGCACTTCCACCGGCAGAGGGTGAGCATGTAGTCCCAACACATATGGACAGAAGCGCCCATACACCACGTACCACCATGTATCCAGAGAGTACATTCCAGCAGCGAACAAATCTGAGCCGGGACAAGCACATCAGCTAGAGGACGTGCTTGTCCAGCTCTGCTTGCACTGTTCCTGGCTGTGTGCCACACTCCTGTGCATGGCCTCCTGGGCATTGAGCAGTAATAGCATGTCAACAGCGCGGAGGGCTACTACATGAGGCTTCAAACTGCAACAATGTTTTGCCACACTGTCACCCCAGCACGGGATCCGAAGCTGGGGTTGCGCAATCACAATTGCAACTGCGCCGCAGCTGGTGCAAATATACCTGATCAGCTAACATCATCAGTGATAGAACAAGAACCTGTAAACACAGCTTATACACGTAAACACATTTGCAGGGCAAAGCGCCAGCGACTGGATGGCAGCGGGTCAGCCGCTGTGGGCTCGGCAGCGCCCCCTGGCGACGGCAGGGCACCAGCATCCGGCACCGCGCCCATTGCAGCTGGAATCGTGCGTGGGGTGCGCATCCCCCTCTGATGCCAGACCCCTGTCACGCATCCCCATGCTGTGCAGCAGGGTACTTGCTGCACGACTTCGGATGTAGAGCGGCCAGTTGACGGCAGCATTAGTTAATGCTGTGCTGGAACCTGATGGCAGCTGACATGACCACCCCGTGACGCAGGTGAAGAGGTCAGGGGAGGTGGTCATCAACATCTTCCCGGTGTGCATGTCCCACCAGCACGACCCCGCAGCGCCCTGCCGCTCGGTGGGTACCTGCGAAGTGCACAAATGCTGCCATCGGCGGGCTGTGGCCTGCCTGCACATGAGCACGCCATGAGATAGCGTTGACCCCCACCCGTGTCGCTGCACCAGGTTGTGTATGCTGTGTGATCGCACAATGCAGGGAAACACAATGTAGCCAGCGTCGACGGGGCAAGTGCTCGTCACTTACTATCCAGGTGGTGGGGGACCTGCGGCAGACGCCCAAGGGCTGGTTCATGGTGCCGGTGGGCATGCTGACCACGCAGCAGCGCGAGTACGTGGCCCTGCACAAGGCCGCGTCCACCGAGGTGCTTTGAACACCCCACAGTGTTGCACATGCACATGGTATCAGATGACGGGAACATGGAGAACGACGCTGGTCGCGGTCCCGAGTGGCGTCCAGGAGGTGTCCTGCTCACCCGTGTGGACTCAGCGTTTCTGCAGAAGCACTTGCTGCTGCACTTGCTACCAACCACTAGACCCTGAGCACCTGACCCTGACCCGCAGCTGCTGGAGGCGCTGCTGGCGCCGGAGCGGCTGGCGCGGGCGGCGGAGGCGGCCGCTGACGCCGCGTACGTGCAGCGGGCGTGGCCGCCCGAGGCCGCGCTGCGCCCCTTCATCGAGTACCTGCGCTCCCAGTATGACGCCACGCAGCTGCGCGCCATCGAGGCACGCCCCTGCAGCAGAAGCTGTGCAAGTGGTGTCGCACCACCGACGCTGCGTTTGCAGGTCAACTGCCGATGTGACAGGCCACCTGCATGCAGCACCCCCAATACCGGGACCCTCAACCTTGCTGGGTGCAGTTTCAGGGATGTATCCTACCGACCAGTTGAGGACGAGGATGCTGCCAAAGCTGGAGGAGCCAGCAGTGGCTCCAGTAGGACTGGGAACACACAGCAGCACATGCACGGCTATCCTCCGTGCCCTGCAGTTTGCGGCTGCGCACCTGGGCTCGGCGGCGCCGGAGGGTATGCCGCCGGTGCCCTTCGTGCTGATCCAGGGGCCGCCCGGCACCGGCAAGACGCACACCGTGAAGGGCGTCCTCAACGTGTGGCACCTGGTGCGGCCCCCACACCCCCGTTCCCCCCCCTGCAAGCCGTGCGGCACAAGCACCGTGTACCGCCAGGGCCTCGCCCCAGCAACCCCACTGTGCACCTCATATGGACACAGCAGGTGCCGCATCATGTCGATCAGTGTCACGTGAGCAGCACCCTCGGATCTTGCTAGGGGTAGTTAAAGAACAGGTAGTAAATGAGAAGCTCTTTAACTATCCCTAATCTTGCTGCCGCCACGCACATCCGCAGGTGGCGTACCAGCGCTTCTACGAGGCCCTCGTGGCGCGCCTGACGCCGGAGCCCGAGGAGCTGAGCGCCCGGCCCTCCGGCACGCGCAACCTGATGGCGGTGCGCCCTTGTGACGTCCACAATCGAATGGTCATGATTCGTGGCGGGCAGCATCAATCCCGTATGCGGCCCCGCAGCCACAGGGACCACTCCCATAGGCAAGCCTCATTGCTGCTGGCAGAGCAGCAAGGCCATCACAGCGTCTTGCAACGCAGCAGGCGCACGGGGCTGCTCACAACTCTGCTCCGAGTCGCGCACCACGAGGCACCATGCGTGCCGCAGGAGATACAGGCGCAGATGACGAGCGCCTTCGAGCGGCGGGAGCTGGTGCGCAGGCCGCGCATCCTGGTGTGCGCCCCCAGCAACGCCGCCGCCGACGAGCTGCTGCAGCGCGTCATGAACGACGGCTTTGCCGACGGCAACGGCCACGTGTACCGCCCCTCCGTCGTGCGCATCGGTGCGCCGCCCTGTCCTGATGGGTTGGTTTGAGATTCGAAAAATGAGATCCGAATCATCCTGTTTCGATGGGGCGAATGTCACTATGGCCCACTACCGGCAATGCCTGGCTGACTGGGAACCTCAGCACCACAGGGCACATGGGGGTTTGCAGAGAGCATGCACCATGTCGGGGCCCAACCGCAGCGCACCCCTGGCTCCTGCGTGTGTGCGCACCTTGACCCCTGCCCTGCATGCAGGCATGTGCCTGGGAGTCTCAAGCTTGCGCCCCTGATACCACTTGTATAGATGTATACCTCTGATACCTATGTATACATAACAGGCTCGGACCAGGCGCCCATGGCGGAGCGCGCGCGGGACGTGTGGGTGGACGGCATGATCGCGCAGCTGGTCGGCATGCCGCAGCAGCTGTGGCAGCACAAGTGGGCGCTCCGCTCAGCGGTTGCCTTTTCGTAGCCTACGTAGCACGCTCGTGGTCTTCTGCTACGCACTGCACGCCGCAGCCGTCGAACAGCGGGCGCCTCAGGCTGGCTTTGTTGCGGCTTCAGGGGGGGCTGCTCGGTCGTCGAGCTGATGCTTCTGCACTCAGCATTTGTAGTCGGCCAAAAAGCCGCTCTGCCCTGCCGCACACAGGCTGCAGCTGGCGCAGGCGGAGGCGGCGCGGCTGTCACGGGAGATCAGCACCATGCAGGCGGCGATGCGGGCGGGGGATATTGAGGCGGTGCACCTGGCGCGCCAGATGGCGTCGCAGCACGAGGTGACACACCACTTCGCTTGACATGGCCACGGCTGATCGTGGGGTGGTGGTAAGTCGTCCATTCTGGAGCAGAGCAGCAGTTTGCGCAAGGCTCGCCTCGGCAGCCGGTGCTGCATGCCGCATCATGGTGTGCTGGCATGCTGAGGAGTGTGCGCCGGGTGCAGGCGCGGGACAAGGCGCTGCTGCTGATGGAGCGGCTGCAGATGGTGGAGCCCCTCGTCAACCGCCAGCCCGGCGCCAACCTCCGCAACGTGCGCCCTGCTCATACATCTGTTTGAAAATTTCGCCAAACAGTATTGCATGCTAAACAAGACATTGGTCTTTGTATCACTAACAAAAATTGGTCAACACCAAGTGTTTTCCATCTTGCGCTGATGTGGCCGGTGCCCATGTCATGCCCAACCAAAACCTGCAGTACAATTTTGCACATGCGCTGCCTGAGCTGGCACTCGGGGCAGGTGCAAAGCACGAAGAGCGACGTGCGGCACACTCCGTGCTGTGCAGGTGCAGGACAACCTCGAGGCGTCCTTTGTGTCGGAGGCGGAGATGGTGTTCACCACCCTGTCGTCGACCGGCCGGAAGGTGCGCAAACCTCTGCGCCATGCGCATGCATGTCACGCAGGCGACATGCCTGCCGAGCCCATGCAGTGCAGCATCCCAAGGAGATCAGCACGCCTAAACGTGCCTGGCACGATTGGGCGTTCCACTCACCGAACTCCTTAAGGTTCGCAGGTGTTCGACCGGCTGGGCAGCGCGCGCTTCGAGACGGTCCTGATTGACGAGGCGGCGCAGGCCACGGAGCTCGCCAACCTGCAGGCCTTCGCCTTCGGCTGCAAGCAGTGCGCGTCTGGCAGTGCAGCTTGACCAGCACGCTTGTGTCTGTCCCGAGTGATGACGGGTCGAGTTTTGGACGCAACTGCAGCTGACTAATGTGTCAAAGGTGCACCTGAGCGTCCTGTGTGCACCATCAGACAGCAAATTATGTCCCAAGTCAGTTTTTCATGCTGCAGGGTGGTGCTGGTGGGCGACCCAAAGCAGCTGCCGGCAACCGTCAAGTCGCTGGTCGCGCAGAAGCTGTCGCTGGCCCGCTCGCTGTTCGAGCGCCTTCAGGCACGGATCTGAATGTGTTAAATGTTGCGATCCCAAGTGGTGTGTACTGCACCTGCTTGCAACAAACACCAACAATTACCATCCCTCAATGTCTGGCAAAACCGCTGAATTCTGCCGTCAGCACCTTGTTGAATATCCTGCAGGGTGGGGCGCCGGCGGCAGCGCAGATGCTGTCTGTGCAGTACCGCATGCACCCCTTCATCCGGGAGTTCCCTTCCCGAGTGCGACCTCTGCCCTACTCCCAATCTGGGGGCACCTGCCTCTGCAGTGCCACGTGTACATGCCGCCTTCCAGGGAAACCTGCAGAATTGCATAACCCGACCGAAGCAAGCGCTGTGCTGCTCTGCTGCAGTACTTCTACGACAATGCGCTGCAAGACGGGCCGAACGTCAGGGACGCGGCGCCGGAGGTGTTCTACGAGGCGCCGCTGCTAAAACCGTACGTGTTCTTCGATGTGGCCGGCGGCCGCGAGGCCGGCGGCGGCGGCGGCAGCAGGTCCAAGACCAACAGGGTGAGTCATCTGCACACGCATGTGAGCAGCACTGAAGTGGGCTTCGTGTCTGTGCTGCTGGCTGATGGTGGGCCGCAGGCAGCAGTGATCGCAGTATTGGGTGCCACCCACTGTTCGGCATGCAGCAGCACTGGGGACGTCGCCGGTTGTTGGCCGAACGATCTGCTGCTGGTGCCACCACCATACGGGCTATGGCCGTCTCGGCAGTCCGCTCCCGCGTAAACTCTTGGTGAGTAGAGTGATTCGAGATACCTGACACAACATAAATGCATTACCCATCCCTGGTGTCTGCCCCACAGGAGGAGGCGGAGCTGGCGGCGGCGCTGTTTGCGGAGCTGCGGGCGGTGCTGCTGCGGGCGGCTGCGGAGGGCCGCCTCAAGCGCGGCTGCGCCGTCGGCGTCATCACCTTCTACAAGGCGCAGGCACGACTGAGCTCTTCATGTAGTATGCCCCCTTGCGCACACCTTGCTGACATCGGGACAGCGTCATCAGGCAGTACCACACAGCAAGTCAACACCCTTGAGCAACACCCACGCAATGATGATGCGTGTGTATACTGAGAACTCCGATCTGCATTGCACAGGTGGGCGTGCTGCGCGCGGCATTCCGCAGGGCGGTGGGCGAGGCGGCCGCCAAGGAGGTGCGCGAGAAGCGTCAATGCCCAAAAGCGGACACCACATCGATCATGGTGGCACCGGCACCGTCAATGTTGAGCTGCCATACCGAACCTTGGTGGCCCTGGTCCGACACACTGAGCTCCGATGCCTCACATATCAAGGCATCAAAGTGCGTGTCAGCATGCTCCTGCGCAGGTGATGATCGAGACGGTGGACTCGTTCCAGGGCAAGCAGCTGGACGTGGTCATGCTGTCCTGCGTGCGGGCGTCCCGCGACGCCGGCGGCCCCCGCAACGTGGGCTTCGTCTCCGACCTGCGCCGCCTCAACGTGGTGCGTGAGGCAGGGTTTAGGGTTTAGGGTGTCCTGCGTGGCAACTGCGAGGCTGTGGATGTGAGAGTGCTAATGCGGAGTGAAGCTTGCAGACGTGCCATGCTATATGTTGATCCAAGGTGTGTCATGACATCAAGGACATGCATGTCCCCTCAGCGATGTTTGTTACACCCTGAACGGTCGAACGAGCATGACCATTCCTGCTGCCAGGCCATCACCCGGGCGAAGCGGGCGCTGTGGGTGTGCGGCAACGCCGCGACGCTGCGCTCCTCGGACGTCTGGGACGCCCTGGTCGAGTGAGAACATGTTACATCCAGCGCACACATGCAGAATGGGCCTTGCAGAGCGCACGGCCGTCTCATTGAAGCCACCAAATATGCAGGCAACCTTGATCACCATTTGTACATGTGGTTTGTTTGCACGACGCAGGGACGCGGTACAGCGGGGTGTGCTCATTGAAGATGCCTCGGCCCGCAGCCTGTTCCCCGACCAGCAGCCCTTCGACCAGCAGCAGGCGCAGCTGCAGCAGCAGCAGCAGCGTGACCAGCATCGGCAGCGGCAACAGCTTCCGGAACAGCCGCCGCCCCAGCAGCAGCAGCCCACCCTGCAGCAGCCTGCGGCTCTTGCAGAGGTCTCGGACCCCCGGCGGCAGCGCCTGCAACCAGCAGCCGTGCCCTCAGACCCCCGCCGCCGGGCGAAGCAGCCGCCGGCTGCACCCGCCGACCCGCGGCAGCGGCTCAGACCGTCAGGCACTGCGGACACAGCACAGCCCAGCACAGCAGCACAAGCCGACCCCCTTCCGGCAGAGGTACCGGACACAGTGCAATTGGCGGCTGCGGCGGCTGCAGCAGAAATGCCGCGGTCCTACAGCCCACCGCTTGCAACCACTGCAGCCATGCCAGAGATGCCCAGGTCGTACAGCCCTCCGCCTGCTGGGGTGCCCCAGACAGTGCAGCAGCAGCAGCTGGACGACCTGGATGCAGTTGCTGCGGGTGGAGATGCACAGGATGGATCTTCTGCAGCAGCACAGCCGCCGCCTGAGCCGCAGCAGCAGAAGGGCAGCCACCGGCTGCGAGGCAGCTCGAGCCGCGGCCGGCAACCCAGGCACAGGGTGCGCACCAGTGTCAGACCCGATGGGGTCCCGCTGGGGCAGCAGCAGCAGCCGGCTGCTGACAGACGGCGGCCAGCCCTGGACCCTGACGCTCCTGCTGCAGCCGCTGGGGGGCGTGTGGCAGACAGCACTCCCTATCAGCCGCCGTCCTCGCCAGAATCTGGCGAGCTGGCAGAGCCAGGCGAGCTGCGCCCTGCAGCCGAGGCCCGCGCTAGTGCAGAGCGTCAAAAGGACGGCCTTGCAAGCGACAGCCGCGCTGACGCAGATGGCGGCGCTGCAGCACCCGTTGGGCAGCCGCAGGCCCAGCGACAGATTCAGGGCCCAAGCCTGCTGCCTGTGCAGCCAGCAAAGCAGCGGCACCAGGTATGTTGAAAGCAGGGTTTGAGCTAGGAGATATAAACTGTGCTTGGCATGCTGGAACAGGGCCGTACGGGTGGCCCCCATGCACCTAGCCTCGAAGGTGTCATGGCGCCTGCAGGGGCAGAAGCCGCGGAAGCACAAGAAGCGGAAGCAGCGGCTGCCCGACCAGCTCGGCGGCGGCGCTGTGCCGCTGCGCTACAACGACTCGGGCGTCGGGCCAACATTCTTTGACGAGGTGCCACCCGCCATCAGCAACCGAACATTGCTGCGCCCGCCTCCAACATATCTGACTGCTCGTCTTGCAGCTGCCCCTATGCTATTGCATGGAGACAGCGTGCATGTCTGACTGGTGCGGGATGCGGTGCAGCTGGGGCTGCAGCCAACGCCGGCAAACGCTGCCGACAGCAACATGATGGCCAACTATGCGGCAGCGCTTGACTGGGACGATGAAGAGCCCGGCTGATTGGGGATTCCGGCACAACAATCCAGTGTGTACCAGTATGCTAGTTTCGTGTGCCTGTGGTGTGCTCGCCCAGGCTTTGACTGTGTCCGATAGCCATCACTGTCAGGCTGTACAAACAGATGTGGAGCAGTACATAGATTATGCGCTTGCCGCCGGCACTGCAATGTCAAGGAAGACGGCACGGACCGCAAGTGGCTCATAATGCGTGCGCCATCCTACAGTGTTGCTCGATATCATGCGAGCAATCTAGTGTGTGCGGCCTCAGACGTCATGATGACAGCGTCGTGCTCGTCAATGTGCTTGCATTTGATATTTGGCGAACCACTCGCACGAAACGCTAATAGCGACAGTTTGTCCAGTCCAATGACACCGCCGAATATTTGCAGAGACAACCCTTCTTCGAATCAGTAGTGGCCACTACCGCGCCTTTCGCCGCGTGCCCATGACTCTGACGCTCACCGGCCCACGTACACGCAACACGCTACACGAACTACTGTGCACACTGCTCCGATCGATCCGGAGGCCGTTTGAGGGGCTGGCTGGCACTGGTACAGCAATCTGGCAGGTGCTTCGCTGCGTCAGATGCAGATCGGCAGCAGGCCGCTTGTTGTAAAGCCTGACCGCCAGTGCAGTGCGACACATTGTTTTCAAAGTCGCTAGCATCAGGAGCCTCCTGTGCTGCCACCAGGCATCATGCCAGGGGATCAGCCGGCGCCAGAATGGGAAACCCCAGATGAGCATCCAACCGTGAGCCTGAAGCTGATTGTGCGGCAGGTGATTCTAGCATCATGTCTCATCAACGGTGAAGGCAGACACTACTGTGCTGCAGCAATGTTCTTCTTCATCCGAAGCGTTTGCGTGCAGCGTGGCTTTGAAGATGCTGAAGCGCCCACCTTGTCTTGATGGCATCATGGTTCTGTTCCTGCAGGACGGCCGAGTGATACCTGTCATCATGCCACAGCAGCTGCAGCCCAGCAGGCGCCTGATGCTGCAGGAGCTCCAGCTGCAGCGGCCCCCACCACAGCCTGTAACCGGTGCTGCCTCCCGCAGCGTACTCCCGATCCGTGATCGAGCTGCAGCAGCTGGCTGGGTGCCGTTGCCAGGGCTGGCTCAGCCATTCCGACCCTCAGCCAGCGGAGCGGCTGCAGCGACATCAGCAGAGGCGGCAGTGGAGGCACCAGGCACGCCGTCGCGGCACCAGGCAGCAGCGTCACATCTGTCTGGTAGCGCCTCGGCCGGATCGGCTGCAGCCTCATCGGCAGGCGCCGTGCCAGCCTCATGCACGGCCCCAGTGCAGCAGCAGCCAACACACGCCGAGGCAGGTCCTGGGCCTGCTGCCGGGAGCGTGCCACACCTCAGAAAGGCGGCCTCGCTGCCGGGTTCACTATCATCGGAGCTTGTGCCACAGCTCAGCGGCCTGTATGGCGCAGCTGCCGCAGCGCACGACAAACAGCCGCCCGCCCCAGCCGCAGCCGACAGCCGCTCAGGCCACACAGTCCACCATGAGACGACCGACGTCACAGCAGCCTCGGGGCCTGCAGCACAGCTGGCGGGCGGGCGCCCCTCAGATGTGCTGCACGCACTCGCATGCGGCGTGACGCCCTGTAGCATGCCCCTTGCTGGTGTTACGGCAGCTGCTGCATCAAGAGCCCCAGCTGGGGAGCAGCACAGCAGCCTGCCCACAGCACTGGCCGCACCAGCCGCAGCAGGCTCGCAGGCATGCCACGTCTGCGGTCGTCAGGGCCTGAGCAATGAAGCTGCCTGGTACCACTTCAAGGTGATGGCCCCTGTAGCTGCGCACACGGACTGTCATCCTCACGAATGTTTTGCATTCCCAGCAGCAGCACCCTGCACAAGCGCATGCAGCTGAATGGAGGCGCCCCGGAACTGCAGCAAGCTATCATCAGAGACCTATGTTCTGCAAGCAGCATACAATCCCTATTGCAGGGCATGCCACACACAGAGGCCTGCTTGCGGGAGGGCAGCCGCCTCGGCCGCATCGTGTGCGTCGTCTGCGGCGCGGCTACAGTGGTGACCCTCGGCCGGCCTCGGCACCACGAAACAGCAGAACACAAGCTGCGGGTGGCGTGGCTGAAGCGACCACCAACAAGCCAGGGAGTGCCATGCGCACCACCGCAGCAGCAGCTGGTGCAGCAGCTCACAGCGCCGCCTCGCCTGCAGCAGCAGGCAATGCTGTTACCGCTGCCGCTGCCGCAGCTCGTGGCTGGCAGGCCAGAGGTGGCGGCTGCAGCCACAGAAGCTTCACCAATCATGATGGCAGAGGCACTGGCTGCTGCTGCCACTGCTGCGGCGGTGGCAGCAGAAGCCGCAGCAGCTGCAGGGGCATTGGACTCAGCAGCAGCGGTGCCAGGCCTGTTTGGGAAACCCAGAACCCCTGCAACCGGCCAGGGGTCGTTGCAGCGGGGTTCTGCGCCATCCCTGGGCCTTCCACAGGCGCCGGCATCGCCGCTCGTGCCCATCATTCCGCCCAGCCGATCCTTCGACTCCGCCGGGCTGCTCAGCGGACTGACCGGGCTGCGGTCCCTGAGCGATGCCCATCTGAGTGGCGCAGCCATTGGCGGCAACGCATCCTGGCCTGCTGCTGCTGTCGCCACGGGCTTGCAACTTGACGCAGCAAGTTTGCGGCCGGGTGGCACAGGCTGCGAGCGGCCGCAGCTGCAGCGTCTGACCCTGCCGCAGGAGCACGCTGCCATGGTCAGGCCCCTGCCGCCAGACTGCCAGGCGCAGGCAGGATTGCTCGGCAGAGGTGGCCGCGACGGCGGATGTGATGCTGCCACCAGCCAGCACCGCTTCCTGTCCCAGCTGCAGCAGCAGGGGCTGCAACACCAGCTCGAAGGCGCCATGCAGGGCATGCAGCTGACCTGACCATACCCACAGCGTGCCAGACAGGATGCCAATTGACGCTGCAGCGTGTGTATCAGCGCTGTGCTGCATCAGTGCCTGTACATCACGTCGACGTTGCTGTTGATGCAGCTTGAGGATACTTGCTGCCCTGAAAGCTCTTGACATGACGCCTCTCACGTGCAGCAGATAGAGGCCACTGCCGTCCGTCAAATATCTGGCGGTATTCCTAGCCTTTCTTGCCTTGAATTCCTTTCACGGCCGACTGGCAAACAGGTACAGCACAAACTTTAGCAACGGTCGGTGACCACATAACTTCGGGGGCAAAGTCGCCTTGCTGGGCCGTATCTGCATCAACGTGCATCCTAAGCTGCGCAGGTAAGATCTGCACGTAGGTAGTATGCCGCTGGCTGAACATGCAAGCAGACTGCTTGCTTGAGGACACAGACTTGCGTAGCCCGGACTTGCGCAGGTGACGCAGCAAGCCTGCAAGCTAGGACCGAGCTCAGGTGGATAGATATGTGATCCACGGTTGCAGGCAGCTGCAGGCAGCAGGCATGTCTGCCTAAAAGACCCCACCCATCAACTATGCGGCAGCAACAGTGCCCTCTGGCACACGCAGGCAGCTTGCCTTCTGCAGGGCTGACGCTACCTGCCTGGTGGGCCAGCACAGGCTGCTGTCTCCCGTGTGGGATGCCGTCCAGCGGCTCGTCTCGGCGGGCGTCCAGGCGCAGCGCCGCATACGTCCCGCCCTGCCGCCGCCAGCCACTGGCAGCGCGCGAGCTGGTCGAATACCAAGTGAGCCTGTGATAGCCGTCGTTCACGACGTTGCAGCCCCTGGGACACTCGCAAGCCGTGCACCCTGCGGTCGTGCACTCCACTGCGCATGTGTCCTGGCTCGCACGCTGTGCAGCGACGTGGGAAGCTCGTGATTGCTGACTGTGGTGCGGCTGCATGCAGGACCAGGCAGCGGACTTGTTCCTGCACACAGGCGAGGGTCCTGCGGCACGTGCCAGGCGCAGCTTGGTGTCACTGGTTACCATGACTTTGCCCCGCCCACAGACGTACAGCAAGTGAGGCACCTTGAACTGAGCTCGATGCTGACATGTGCAGGAAGCCGGAGGCCTGCCAGCCCTGCTGCCTCTGATGCCGGCAGCGAGGAGGACCCCTTTGCATGGATGGCCGCCGGCAACACCCAGTCTGCCCGTGCGACAGCCTCTGGCAACGAGCAGGCCGCACATCATGCAGCGGCAGCAGAGCAGCAGCAGCGGCAGCAGCAGCAGCTGTCATCGCTGCAAGCACGGCCGGCTGCAGCGCCGCCCGTCAAGTCAGCGGATGCTGCATCCTGGACCCAGGTGAGCACGCGGCCCAGGAAAGCCTCAAAGCCAGGCTCTGCGGCCGCCGGCACCGCACCACGCCACCAGGCGTTCAAGTGCGAGGTGTGCCGCTGGTCGAGCGCCAGCGAGGCAGCGGCCGTGTTGCACTTCAAGGTCCGCCTTGCATGTGTAGTTCACCAGGCACGGGCGCCTCTGGCGGTGTGGCAGCCTGCAAAGGAGTGTATTCAGAATACTCTTTGCGCAGTGGTCTGCAGGTTTGGGCAAAAGTGCTGTGATGTCCGTCCTGATGCCGTGTGCACGTGTGCAGGGCTCCCAACATGAGGAGGCCTGCTGGGGGCGGCTGGACGCATGTGCCGCCTGCGGCCTGGTGAGCGTGCGTGTGGGGCTGTTGTCGCGCACACACATGTGCAAGTGGCACAGCAGCCATAGATCTGGAACTCGAGTGCTGCGGCATCTTGCACTGATGAGAAGGTGCATGCCGCTGCCGCAGGTGTTCCCGACTGACCTGCATCTGCCGCCACATCTGCAGACGGCGCAGCACAAGGCGAGTCCAAGTAGTCTCAGCTTAGCGCCACAGCACAAGGCCATCCTGTACTCTGCTAGGTGCCGGTACATCAGCTGTCCAAAGTTGGGCAATCCAACTGTCGTACTGATCCATGCAGGCCCGAGTTGATTGGCTGAGGGGCAGCTGAGGTGCCGGTTGGGAACTCGGCCAAGCCATTTTTTTTTGGAAAGGCACACATCAGCTGACAGACCTGCTGCGGCCGATGAGACACCAGCATGCACACGATCCAAGTCGAAGAGGCATGTCTTTCCCTTCTGCCAGCCGGAACAATATCTGTTTCCACAGACGCAATACAAGCTCTGCACTGCATGAAGGGAAGACCTTGCGGCAGCTCATGGGAGGAACAAACGAGGGGACCCCATGTGGCAGGGGCAGCAACGTGGTGCCATGCATGCCTGCTCATCACGAACTCATGGTAGCAGTGCAACTTTAACTTTGAATACAGAAGGGACTAAGAAATGCACTACAGTGCTCAGAAGCAGCTATTGGTGGCTATCGCCAGGAAAGACCCTCAATAGTCTTTCAGACTGCCAAGCCCGTATAGTCGCTGAAAGCACCCTCGCCCGCAGTATACTGAAACGGAAGCATATATTGTGAGAAAGACAACTATCCCTCAGTGTTGATGAGTGATAAGCAGCTGCGCGGTTCAGCATGTCCTCTGATGTGCGATTGCAATACGCTCCACATGCCGTACAACAGCACGTGAGAAGGGGCTGAAGCACAGCTGCTCAGCCGGTCATGACAGCAAGCAAGTCGTCCCCCTATGGCCCTTTGTGCCGCCGCTGTTGCTGTCTGCCTGTCTGTCATGCGGCTGCTGAGCAGCAGCCGGCTGCTGGTCCGCTGCCGCTGCTGGTGCTGCGTCAGTGACGTCAGAGGGTTTGTCAGCCACCAACCGACCCTGCAGTATCAGGCACGTCCATTGAGCCTGTTGTTAGATTTAGACTGCTGTGGAGTCGGACTCCGCACTCTGCCATGCTGCGCAGCGTGGTGGCAGCATCCTGACCTCGATGGCTTCACCTCTGCATACACCTCGATGACGTCAGCTGCAGGCCGCGCCGCTGCCCGCGGATGTGCGGCGCCAACCCAGACGGGCAGGCGTGCGCACCTGCCGCCCAGTCTGCTACTGGGTGCATGGCGCTGAGGACGGGCGTGGTGACACCTCGGTGCCGGTGCTGAGGGGCTGCAGCACTGCAGGCGGCCGTGCTGCGGCTTCTGCGGGGCAGCCGCTGCAGGGCGGAGCAGCCACTTGCAATGCCTGCAGTTTGCAGCAAGGCACCCGGCTGCCGCCGATGCGTTGATCCGGATCCGCGAACTGTTAGCAGGATGCATCAGCTGCCTGTCTTCGACGTTGGTGTGTCACCTGCAGGCACAAGTGCTGCCGATCAGGGCGCGATGTGTGCCGTGCAGCACGGAGCGCCTGTTCCTGTTGGCAAAGACACGTTCACCCGAAACGTTGGCGCGAAACGGCGACATTCGCCTCTGCGTTTACCTGAAGAGTTGGCCACGCAGCATCCCAGTAAGGAGACGGGGGACATGGCCGGTCGCATTTGACTACAGTGCGGGCACCAGACCGTGATCACCACTCAGCAACAGTACACAGTAGGCAGCGCAACTTTGCTTCGTGACAGCGATGGCATCCAACTGTGTTTGCGCTACATTGTGACGTGAGGGGCATGACCAAGTGCAATTAGCGCCGCGCAGATAACTCTGCTGGCATGCATGCTGCATAACAGATCAATCTGCAGTGCCTGTGCCACGACCTCGCAGCTGGAACATGCAAGACAGACAAGTCCATGACTGGGTCTTGACATTCGCAAATAACGGAGTGCCAACACGCAATATCCCTACATGCGCTGCTTCCATGCTCACAGCTTCCACCGCTCATGTCCAAGATGTAGCCGTGCTAGAACCTGTCAACGCAAAGCCGCCATGCTGCTGCTGCGCTGGCCTCCAAGCAGTCACACTTATACTGCCATACGTTAAGGCGCTTACATCAGCTGACGTCATCTGGCGCCCAGAGCAGAGGACGTTTCACACGGCAGCGCTCACCTTCGACCATGCCAACAGCATTGCAATACAATAGTGTGCATTCCGACTACGACTAACCCCACAAAAATGAGGTGCAGCAGGTGACACTGCAGCTGCACTTGGCCTGAGAGGCAGCTGCCTGATGGGCCTGATGACACAACACCCCAGTGCTGCCCTCTACCGCTTCCCAAAGCCCTTGGCCCTGCCGCCCTTCCCGCCGCCCCGGGCCCCCTTGGCCTTGGCCCCGAACCCGCCGCCGGCGCCGTTGCTGTTGCTGCCGCCACCGCTCTTCGGCTGCTGCTGCGCCCCTTCCTCGCCGCCGCCGCGCCCCTCCGCAGCCTCGGCCAGCTCCTTGGCGACCGCCGCGCGGCCGCCGCCCTTCTTGCTGCGCTTCAGCGCCGCCTCCGCCGCCTTCACCTTCGCCAGCTGCGCCTGGTGGCCCCCGGACTCCATGCTGCAGGGTGGGGTGCGACATCAGTGTGACAATCAGTGTGACATCAGCGCCATCAGTGGGTGCGGCTCGGTAAACGAATCATGCTACCAGTGCGGCTCGCAGAGGACAGCAGTCATGTGGGGGCTTCAGCCTGTTGCGACAGCCAGCTGGGCGCCTGTGCCAGCAGGCAGGGTAGTGGCCATGCCTGCAGCGGTGCGGGTTCCGCCCGCTTCATGGGCAAAAGAGGGACGCTCACTGCGAAACCTGCTGGTGCCAGTCGGGCGTGATCTCCAGGAGGCCCTGCAGCAGCTCCGCCTCCTCCTCCGGGCTGCCCGGCGGAGGCACCGGCGGCAGCGGCGCGTCGACGTTCTGCAGCTGCCGCCGCCGCGCGAGCAGCCCCGCCCGCAGCGCGATGCGCACCATCTGCTCGAGAGGCCGCAAGGGATTGCATCAGAGGGGATCCTTTCCTGGCAACCATGATGCCAGGCAACACACTGTTGTGACGGAGTTTCCAGGCAGACACATCCCGCACCCTAGCACTTGACGCGTGGTGTGAAGAAGGTTAGTTAGAGGCGTGCGCAGAGCTGAACCTTGTAGTCCGACAGAATTCGGAGCCTGCACGTGCCAACCGGTGGCAGGCTCTGCTCCTGTTGATCGTCACGTTGACCGCACCTCGTCGGGCAGGCGGCCGAGGCGGCGCGTCAGCCGGTCGGGGTGCTGCGTGTCCAGGTACCCCGTCTCCCCCGACAGCATGCGGGCCATCTGGCCCGCCGCCGGCCCGGGGTCGATGAGCTCGACCAGCTCCGGCGCCGCCTGCGCGAGCCTGGCGGCGTCGGCGTTGCTGCCGGCGAGGAGGCTCTCGCCGGTGATGCGGCTGGCGCCGCCGCCGCCGCCGACCAGGCTGCCGATTGCCTGCACCAACACAGGCGCCACCGCCATGAACCGCATGCTTGAGCTGCGCAGGCTCGGGTGGCTTTCACAGTCACGCTCCGCGGCTCAGGTCCCCTTCTTGGCATATGTGGTCGTCACTCCTGTGTGGCGGAAACATGCTGGGAGGCGGTCGCCAGGCAGGCCTGCGCCTGTGACACAGCAGTCGAGGCGACACAGCCTGCCTCCACACCGCATGTGCTGGTCGCCAGGGGCCTTCTCAGCACACCAGCACGACGGCCCACCTGCTGCATGCCACCCCAGAACCCGCGCTTCTTCTCGGGCGGCGACGCCGGCGGCGCGGCCTCCGCCTCCGCTGCGGGCGCGCCGTCGCCGCCCGCAGGGGGCTGCCCACCCTGTGGCGGCGGGGCCGCGTAGGGGCGCGGCGCCTCCCTGCCGAGCGGCGCCCGCAGCTGCGCCAGCGGCATGGCCGGCTGCATGTGCGACAGCACCGCGGCCAGCTGCAGCAGCACTCGCATGCGCACGAACTCCTGCAGGGTGGGGCGGCAACGGCGTGTTTGGAGGCCCAGCGGCTGGGTGAGCGGCAGTCGCTCGGTTCGGGGTTGGACCCCGGGCACCGAGCAGCCCCGCCAATGCAGCAGAGAGATCACACTTGTGACCCTCTTCTCATATGGCAGAATATAGCTACTCTACTATGTAGAGTGATGGCAAGGCAGTAAACCCTAAACCCGTGCGCACCGTTGTGAAGGTGTCGCAGGGCATCGCGGTGACGACAAGGCGCTTGGTGTAGCCCATGCTGGTGAGCCGGGTGATCGCGGCGTTGACCCCCTTGAACACCGCCAGCGCCTTCTGCAGATGGGCCTCGTTCGTCTGCGTGGGCAGCGCACGGACAGTGAGACCATAGGCCTGCCGCTGCCAATCAGCGTGCGGGGTGTCGAGCAGCCTTCAGGATCGAGGATGCTGAGCTGGTTTGTGCAGCCAGTGGTTGTTGAGTGAGGGTAAGGTAAGCAGGTGAAAAAGGGGCCCACATGCTCCAGGAGGGACTTTTCAAGAGCAAGCCCCAGCGGCGAGCTGCAGTCCCATCGCGGCACGCCTGTTGTGTCACAGCACCATCTTATGCGGGTGCACACATCAGCGTGCAGCAGATGTCCATGCGGGAAAACTGCAGCCGAAGAGCTCACCCAGAGATGTTGACCTGTGTTTCAACAGGTAATCAAGCCATGCAGTCAGCACCTGGGTCCACCCTGTCGGCAATGGAGGCAACAGCTGCATCTGATGCTGTTTCCGCGAGGCGCAGCACCCCAGATGCAATGGCCTGCATCCAGTTGCTCTCCTGCAAAGCACGTGCAACGGTCTACACCATGATCTCTATGCATCAGCGCTGCATTGCATCGTGCTGACGGGATGGCATCAGCACTGTGTGCACAGTTGGGTGTTATTTCAGCGTCTGTGGGTCTGCAGGCGCTTATGCAGGCAGGCGGACCGCCCTGCTCACCTGTTCCGCTGGGGTCAGTTCCGCAGCAGGCGCCATGCTTCTGGCTCTCGCTGCTTCTCGTTCTGCACACGGGGCTGCTGGCGGTCAGCTGAACAGCACAGCATTAAAATGCTACATGTGCCCCGCGGATACCGATGCCGTCGAAAGGTGGTCAATGGCACTCGCAGCAAGCGGCAGCTGTAAAACGGGTGCGTACCGACGATCTTGCGCTGCAAAGCGCACCTGCTTTCGTCTGCCGGTTGTAGTGGGCTGGGATCCACCAGTCGTCGGGCTCGTCGTTGGCGAACGCCGCTTCCGACGCCTCGACGCTCTCCTGCAGCCGGACCAGGTCCAGGGCGTCCGTCTCCACATTCGCCATGGCGCCCAGCTGCAGGCAGGGAATATTAGGTTTTAGACTCAGAAGTGGAATATGAAATCAAGACCACGAACATCAACTCGGGTCCCGGGCATTCGTCTTCACAATTCGCCGGTGGCGCCCAGCTGCGGGTGAGCACCACGGCAGCACTCAGCGTCAGAGGCACAGCCGCCCTAGTTGCAAAAACTGCGGTCCCAACTTCTTCTCGGCTATTTCCCAACAGCCGCCTGCTGCATGAGGAGCGGGCAGGCCGTCATGGGCTGCTGCGGCCAGTTGGCAGCAGGGGGTTGGCCAACACTTGGAAGCATTTCTGCTTCAGTCTGCCTCATGACCCTAAACCCTCAGCCCATCGGGTCCTCCTCGCCCGCGGAGCGCAGGTGGTCCATGGCCGTCAAGGCATTCAGGTTTTGGAATACGACCCTGTGGGTTGGCCCTGAACCCTGGGCGCACCGGGTCCTCCTCGCCCGCGGACCGCAGGTGGTCCATCGCCATGCGCTCGGCCAGCGACTCCAGCTGCTGGGCGTCCATGCCGCGCTGCCGGCTGCCGCCGCCGCTGCCCGCCGCGCCCGCCAGCAGCAGCGCCTCCCGGTAGCGCCGCACCTGCAGCCCGGGGAGCAGCCTCGGCGACCAATCAGAACACAGCAAACCGACCAGCCACTTGGCTGGGTGCGGGGAGCCTCCGGCATGTCTTGGCCCCTCTCGCTGCTGCATGCAGGCCAAGCAGTATCCACACAATCCTTCGCTGCCACAGCTGGCGGACTGTTGAGGGCCATCGCCACTGGGCGGTGGGTGAACTGACTTGGGCTCGCACCGTACACCTGAACCCTGTCGGAGACGCTCACCAGGTAGGGCGGCAGCTGCTCCAGCTCCCACTGCTTGGCGGTCTTCTGGCGGTTGCGGGTGCGCAGCGCCATGTCCCGCAGGTTCTTCTGCTGCAGCACCGCCGCCTTGGCCGCCTCGAAGCGCCGCTGCTCCCCGCCGCCCTCCACCTTCCTGCAGCCGGCGGGCGGGGCGCCGCGGCGTCAGCTCTCGAGTCACGGGCAACGGCGTGTGAGCGGGGCATCAGGTAGGTGCTGCTGATGGCACAGGCGGTGAATGAAGGATGCCTGCATCTGGCGCTCAGGGCTCGGCAGCTTCTGGCCGCGGCAGGCGGGCACCTGCTGAGGACCTCGATGGCCTCATCGCTGGTGCACAGCAGCTCCGACACCAGTGCCCGCTTGAGCTGCGTGTCCTGCGCCGGCAGGCCCTCGACACCGCGCCGCCGCCGGATCCCCGTCAGCGCGACCTGTCGGCAGCATGGCAGAGTGAGCGGCAAAGTCGTCGCTGCTGGGTGGTGCACCACGCTGCATTGCTTGTGAAGCCTGATGGTATGGCGCAAACCTAGGCACAGCGGCAGCTGGGTGACGTTGCTGGACCGCTTGGCTGCGGTGCTGATCTCCATTCCAGCAGAATGGAAGAGCAAGGCAGGGTACGTAGGCTGGCCTGACGTGCCAGCGCCACCTCTGGGTTGACCGGGTGGCCGACGCAGTGGGGTACACCAGCACGCTGAGGACCGTCACCAGTGCGTTCTGCAGCACAGCTTCAGGGGTCTCGGGCGCCTGCCCAGGACACGCTGCCGGGGCACAGCTGGGGTTGGCAGCACCTTGAGCACCGTCAGCAGCTCCGGCTCTGGCGCCGTGAACCCGCACTCCCACGCCAGGTCCTGCAGCCGCGCGGTGGTGGGCGGGCACAGGGCGTCTGGCGACACGCGGCCCCGCAGCAGGTCCGACAGCGCGCGGCGCAGCAGCGCGCGCTGTATCCGCTGCAGGGGGGGACCAGGGCGGCAGGTGAGTCTGGGGGTTCGGCAGGCGCCCGGGGAGCCTCACTGCACGCTGCCATTCGATTCGACAGGGTGGGTGTGCAGAACAGATGAACGCGCGATACACCAGATCGGCCTGTACTGGCAGGATCGCGGTCCACAGTTGGGCTGGACAGCTTGGGTGGAATCTTGGCACAGAGTAGCAATCATGCTCGTCAGAGTGCAGACGAGAGGGTTGACCTGTTGGGCAGCGTCGAATGCTGGGGTGCCGGGCTCGAGATCCTGCTCCACTATGGCGAGCCTCTGATCCTCGTCCAGGATGTCTGCGGCCTCCAGCACCGTCGACGCTGCGGCTGAGATGTCTGCTGGCGGCGCTGAGGCTGCTGCTGGCGGCGCGTCCTGCTGCTGCTCCTGACCTGCGTCTTCGCCGGACTGCAGCCGCTGCAGCAGCTGCTGCTCCTGCTGCATCCGCAGCCGCCGCTGCTCCGCGCGGATGCGCACAGCCTCAGCCCTGATGGCCTGCTCATCGCCGCCAACCTCGCTCTTTGCAGCCTGCAGCCAGCTTATAAACGTTGCTCAGGTGACTGCCGTACAAGCACAGCCGCATAGCCAGCTGATCACCCCCAAGAAACCACACGCCAAGCAGGCTACATCTGGCCTCAAGCAGCAACCCGGCAGCACATCATGTCATCCCGACATGCGCTCTGTGCTGCCCACCTCGATGACGAGGACATCCTTCAGCGCTGGCCCGATCCGTGCGGGGTCATCGTCGCCGAGGGTCCACAGCGTGTGCCGCAGCTGCCACACAACCTGGATGCGCTTGATCTCCTGCATTGAGACGAAGGTCGTGTGAGCTCTGAACCCCGGATGCCCTTGTCACAGGCAAAGCAGTTCGACCAGAGAGAGATGGCTAGGGTGCAAGATTTCTCCCACAGCACTTTCAAGGCTACCCACAGTCGATGTCATGCCCTGCATGCTCGATGCACTCACGTCGGTGAGCGTGTGCAGGCCGAACAGCTGCTCGGCGGTGCGCCGCGGCACGCCGTTCGTCTGCATGAAGGTGAAGACCTTCGCCTCCGTGTTCTTGAGCACCTTGATCCATTGCACCCACATCCGCGGCTTGTCCTGCGCCGGCGGAGCCACAGGTGAAGGAGTGGGGCCCGGCTGTGTAGACAGTTTATACCCCGCAGGCTGCCGCTGTTGCACGCAAGCCCAGTCCAGCGCTGCTCAGGCAGAAATGCAGGCACAGATGCGGGCAGCAGATGTGGATGGCGCCAGCGGATGTGCAGGGTTCGGGCCTGCAGCTGACGAGGCAGGGCTCACCTGGACGATGCAGCAGGTGAGCGCTGTGCGGTAGTCGCCGGGGCCCTTCAGCAGGGGCATCTGCCTCGGCGGCTTCCACCCCGCAGGCCCCTGCAACAGCCAACAAAGGTTGGCAGATGTGACAATTCGCTGATGGCCCAGAGGGCCATCAAGAATCATCGTGGGTGCATCGCCTGGCCTTCAAGCAAGCTGACACCATGTTGTGCCAAGCCAGCAGCAGCGGTCAGTGCTGCAGGGTTTGCGGCGAGGGTCTAGGGCCTGCGTGTACCATGACAGGTGTGAGCGCCCCGACGGCGGCGTCCGCCACCGCCGCCCGCCACTGCTGCCTGGCCGCCTGCCGGCGCTGCTGCCGCTTCTTCGGCAGCGGCGGCGCGGCCTCGGGGGGGTCCAGCGCCGCCACGATCGACGCCGGCAGCGCCGTCCCGAGCCCATAGCGCGAATCGTCCACGGCGAGCACGGCGGGCTGTGGCAGAGGTGCACATATGTTGTGAGTGTTCCCCACGGAAATGCAAGGTGCCACACGCCACGTTCAATGTTGCGATCTGGGTGCTGCAGTGTCCCATGGTTGACACCTGCACAACTGCCAGACGAGGAGTTAGTCCGTCAGGAGGGTTGAGCACTAAGCCACCTGCAGGGCTGCTGCTTCCTCTGCTTCCTGGGCCGCCACCGCTTCCGCCTCCTCCTCGACCGCCTCGCCGTCCTCCTCCTCCTCTTCGTCTTCGTCCAGCATGTCTTCAATGGCCTCATCCTCATCGAAGACCTGGTCCTCCTCGTCCTAGAATTAGAACACATGACCAAACGCTTTCATGTTTGAAGTTCAAGGAAAGGCGACAGCCTTGATGTCAGGGTCAGGGTCATGGTAGCGCCTTTCCTCTTTCTCTGAGTTCACTGGCAAACCAACTTAGGTCATGCCATACCTCCGAGTCCGAGTCGACGGTATCGAAGCTGTCCTCCTCATCGTCACTGACCAGCGCCTCGTCTGCATCTGCGCCGTCCCGAGACCCTGCAAAATTGAGCAACGCAAATACTGCAGCTCCGGTGACGCCGGCCACAGTGACCGCCAGCACGCCACGGCACCAAACAGGATGCTGGTGCACAAACAGCAGACAGACATGCGGGTGGGCGCCAGCCATTCAGCAGGGCATCGCGAGGGAGGTTCGATGGCGGTGCTCTCAGTGGCGCACCTGCCACCGCTTCCTCCGCCTCCTGCAGGAACGCGGCCTGCCGCTCCTGCTGCTGCTGCTGCGCAGTGCCCGTCCGCAGCACCTGGACAGGTGCACATGGGGATGAGACCGCCGAACTTCTCGGGATTGCGGCACAAGAGCACCACTGAAGCATCCTGCACGCCAAGCGCCAGAGGAGCCGAGCCACTGCGCTGGCCAGCCGCGATCCAGGGTTTCCAGAACTCACCTCGGCGCCGGCGGCGGGTGTGGCCAGGGGGCCCGGAAGCACCGCGGGCATGGCGGCCAGCCCCGCGGCGGCGCGGTAGGAGGCGCGCACCTCCAGCAGCCACGCCAGCAGCTGCGGCTGCTTCAGCAGGCCCTTCAGCACGATGTGCTTGCGCACGCTGCAGGGCAGGCCATGGCAGGTTTCCTCTGCTTTCTCTGACAACGTGCAAAGCACATCGTCCATGCAAAACCACCCTGCATTCTTTCTTCAGGCAAGATTGTGGCTGCTGACATCTCCACGACTAGCAGGGCATATGTGAGGCAACGGCACCGTGAGACCCCGTGAAATCTAGGGAAAGTGTCTGCTTCATGCGCCGTGCCTGGTGGCGGGGTCCAGGATGTCGGTGAGCGGCACCCAGGCCAGGTCCAGGGTGGGGCGCGGGCCGCCGCGCTGGCCGTCGGCGCGCCGCTTCAGGGCTGCAAAGCGCTGCGGCAGGTCGTCCTGGCCCACCACCTGCAGGGCGGCATCAGGGTTTTACCTAGGGCTGCAGCAAGAGCCCATCCGAGGGGCTGGCCAGCGTGGCAGAGCGTGCAAGAGTGCGGGTCTCCGTTGAGGACTGCTGCATGAAACAGCGCTCGGGGTGGGCTCACCTGGCGGGGGAAGACGGCGTACTTGCCGTTGGGGTACCACACGACGGTGTTCGGCTGGCCCATGAGGTCTTGCTCCTCCAGCAACCCTGCATCACGACCGTGAGCCTGCTCACACTGCGGCATCAAGCAGCTCAGCCAGCTGCATGGCGCACGCACAAATTAAAACCTACATGTGAAGCTTCATCTGCAGCGCCGCAAAGCGCACCTCCCGACTCCTCAGACATCTCACGGCACGCCGTGGTGTTGGCGGAGTCGTCATACGGCTCCCGCTTCCCGCCTGCACATGGCAAGATGCCCAGCTCGAGGACACTCATCTGTTGGCATCACATCGCAGCGCACAGCTCTGTTGTCTGACGCACCATACTGTGGCAGCACAGACAAGATCCGAGCGTTGGGCATGCAGACACCTAGACCCTGCTCCCCAGGCCCTTAAAGGCCCTACCCAGCAGGTTCCAGGTGTTGCGGCGCTTCTCCTGGGGCGAAGCCGAGTAGTCGGGGCGGCCCAGCAGCATGAGCAGCTCCCCGGCGCGGTCGAAGGTGTACACCAGCACCCCCGCCGCCTTCCACTCGCTGTTCTCCGGCTCCCGCAGCTCCGTGCCCAGGTACCTGCAGGTTGTTTCAGGTATTGGGTATGCACCAGACGTCGCACCGCCACCAGTTGATCTACAGACACGAGCAACTGCCAGCTTGCTGTCGACAGGCGGGTGGCATCCGCTGAAAAGGCCTCCATAACGGTCAGCTGCTGCCCCGCCTTGGGTCCCTGACGGATCCCAAGTACAGCGCCGGCTGCCTGGGCAGCAGCATCCGGGGCTGCATGCAGCTGCAGAGGTCTCCGTGCAAGTGAGGGTGTGTGCATGTGTGATAGCTCACCCGACGACATACTTCTCCCAGGACTGCTTGCTCAGGCGCTTGCGCGGCAGCGCCCCCTGGGGCGACGCCTCGTACTCGGGCCCCAGCTGCTTGGCGAAGGCGCGCTGCCACCACTGCGGCTTGGGGCCCCGGGGCCGGCGCGGGCCTGTGATGTGTGCATGGTATCAATTGTCGAGGCCCTCACCCAGCCGGCCATCATGCCACGAATTCATGCCTGCTGCACACATGTACCTCGCCTACGCATTGCCCCTGGTCTTACGTCGAGCTTTATAGGCCTGCGCATCGCACGTACAGGCGGCGGATGCAGCCGTGACGCTGACTCGCCCACCTGACGAAGGCCGGGTCTCCGTGCGGGTGTCCGGCCTGCGGCGGCCGCCGCCGCCGTCGCCGCCGCCGTCACCGTCCATGTACCTGTCCAGCAGGTCGTCCAGCTGCTGCTGCTGCTGCGCCGCGCCGGCCGCGCCCGCGCCGTCGGCCTGCCGCCCGCGGGGCGGGCTATCGTGCAGCCGGAGCGAGGGCCCCCGGCGGCCGCCCCGGCTGCCGCTGCGGCCGCGGGCGCCGCCGCCGGCTGCGTACCGCGGCAGCTGCGGCCGCGGCCGGGCGGGGTCGCGGCGGTCGCGCCCGCCGCCGATGACGGCGTCCATGGCGCCGAGGTCCGCCGGGTCGGCCGGGTTGCCGACGTCGGGCAGGTCCTCCAGCCAGTCGTCCGCGTATGGCGCGCTGCCCAGCTGCACGCCGTCGTCACGGCCGCCGCCCCCGCCGGAATCGTCGGCTGCGGGGCTGCCGTCGGCTCTGCGGGCCGCTGTTGGCGGCAGCTGCTGCCGCCGCATGTGCCGCGGCGGCGACGCGGACACCTGGCAGAGCGGCACGCCCTGCATGAAGCTGCCGTGGGCCGACGGGAGAGCGCCGGGCCCTGAGGCATCGCCCTGCAGCCGGTTCCGCAGCGGCAGCAGCGACACTGTGGGTGTGATTGCTGAGATCATGCCGCTGCAGGCCGGAATCATCAGTGCCGCCGCATGCGGCCTGCTGCATTCCGGCAGCATGCTGCATGTGCGGCGCTACTCCTGCCTATCGCTCGACCATGCCTGGCCTGTGCGAACACAGGTCCTGTGATAACAAGACCCACTGGCTACTCTGTGTAGACCAAAGCTGCCTGTCTGTATCACAACAGCTACCCCTTGGACGCCTTCTTGCTGGCGTTGCCTTGGCAAACGACAGCAACGAAAGTGCCCGATAGGACTCAGCAGGCTGATGCCACAGTGCCGAATCAATCCCAATCAAATGTTGCTGAGGGCAATGTAAGGGTGTCGACGAGGCACCCGAGCCGTGAAGATGGTCGGTGCGACGAGTTCCACACGTTCAGATCAGCTCAACAGATGCAGCCGCCCGCAACCTGCGATGCTCCAATGCTGGCCTGCTGCTGCAGCATGGCTCGCCCATGATCCAGGTCTGTCTCCACAGCTCGTTGCGAAGTCGTCAATACAGCTGAGGGGGACTCAACCCTGCTACTGGGCCCAGTCCCGCGGGAGCTCGGACTGCCCGAGGGCAGGTGCACCGGCTGTTCCTAGAAGTTGAGCGCCGTGCAACATGATTTTGATGAGCGTATGCGCAGATCAGAAAGTCTGCAGGGTCCAGCTGCAGTAACTTGTGCAGTGTTGGACAGGTCGGCATAGTGCTGTGAGCATGCCTGTGAAGGCAGCAAGCGCCAGCAGGAAGCCATCGGCAGCACAACCAGGCGGCAAGGAAGCAAGGAAAGCCTCGGAAGCCGCTCCGTCTGACCCTGCCTGGGATGCGGTAATCATCATACCCTTCTCTGCATGTGATAGAGTTCTACGCTGCACAACCTGCCAGACTCTACTCACATACAGCCTGCGGCTGCAGGCGTTGCAGTCTCACGTGTGGAACAAAGACATCAGCTTGCTTCCAGGTACGCCTCTGCTTGCAGCTTGCGGCGACGTGAGGCGCTTGATCTGCATAGCTGGGTAACGGTACAGAATGATGCAAATCACAGACTTTGCATCAGCCTTGCTGTCGGTCCATGAACAGACGCAGCTGCAGGCACTGCCTTCGGTGCACTGCGGAACCGCATCCTGCGCACGTGCAACGAGCTGTCCGTCGCCGGTTGCAGCGCCGTGACAGACGCCTTTCCACAGGAGCTCTTCAGCCTTGCACCTCCGGTATGCACATACAGCGGCTCCAGCTGCAGTCGTCCGGATGTGTGCTCTACACAAGTGTGAATGCATTCCGTCAAACAAGCAGCACTTGACCCTCTTGCATAAGTCACATCGCACGTGCAGACTGCTTTGAAGATCGTGCGGCTGCCGGGCTCTGCCAACCTCCAGCGCCTTGTGCCGGACGGCGCTGCGCCGCAGCTCGATCAGCTGGAGCTGAGCAGCTGCAGCGCTCTCCAACACGTTTTCGTGCAGAGCGCCACGCTGCAGGCGCTGCATCTACAGGGCTGCCCAGCGCTGGCAAAGGTACGCGCACTCTCGAATGTGGGTGTTGCCCGCATGACGTGCGCCAGCAAATTGCTTGGGTGTGTGGGCAGTTGCCATGCCTGCAGGCTGGAGATTTCATGCCTATGCAGGTCGTCGTGTCGTGTCCGAGCCTGCACAGCATTGAGCTGAAGGGCTGCCCGGCGCTGTCATCGCTACTGCTGGTTGCTGGGGAGCAGCTGGTGCAGCTCGATCTGTCCGACTGCAAGGTGCCGCCACACGCTAGCTGCTGTTGGCATGCTGAGAACACGGGCCTTTTGATGGCCATCGCCACTCTACAGCCCTGACGCCTCACACCCGACGGCCACGAAAGGACACTTCAAGCGGCCGCAACAATGGTGATGGTGATGCGTACATTGTAGGAGATGCGGCACCGGAAGCTGAGTTGTCCGGCGCTCCCGCCAGGTCTAATGCTACCAGCTTTGCAGCCGGAGGCTGTGGCAGCTTCTGCTGTCCATCCGCCAATAGCGGAGATCCTATGGGTGTGCTGCCATTTGTCTCTCGACCCATATGTGCGATGCAAAAACACTCCTATGACGTGACTGACGCAATCCGCTGGCTGATGAAGTGATGATGCGCGGCAGGCTCGGTGGAAAGCCACAGGGAGCTGGCAGCTGCCGCTTCAAGAGCGCCACACCCTGGCGGCTGCAGCAGAGCTGGCCTTGCAAGCAGATGGCACATGCACACAGAAAGCTGTATGATAGTCGAGTGCCTGGTGTGGTTCTGAATTGAAGAGGGGTTAAAGGGCAGAGAGCAGGAGAGTCCTGTTTGCACTCAGGGCGTGCTGTGTTAAATCAATCGACACCGGTTCCACTTTTGCCTGGTGGTTCCTTGCAAGGGTTCTGTTGGGTCAGACCATGCACATTGTCTCTGGACATTTCCTGATTCCATCCCCAACGGACGCCACAGCAATGTGTCATCCTGCGCTTAGCTGTCTAGTCAGACGCTGCGGCCGCCTGCTTCTCTGGGGGTGCAGCTGCCGCTGGCTGCGCCGCCGCCCCCGCAGCGATGATGCTGTACTCCCCCTTGGCGGCGATGCGCCGCTTCAGGTCGGCCGCCAGCTCGGCCACGGGCACATCGTCCTGCGTGTTGGCCGCCAGGTCCTTCACCTTGACCACCCCCGCCTCCAGCTCCTGCACGTGTGACAGGGTTTAGGGTTTTCACCTAAGAGGTGTCAGCACACGACGCTACCCTGGTCCTGCTGACGTGCTTGGCAGTGGGCCCTGCAGCCGAGCATGTCTGGAGCATCCACCGCAGGTGATGAGAGCACAGTCGACAGATAGCAGACGTGCAACGGCAGCAGTTCACATGCCAGCGATGGCAAGAGGGGCGTGAAACAGCCATCAACGAGACGAGTTGCAGGGTGACAACTGAAGTTGTTCACCGTGCTGCCAAACAGCACGATGAAGGGGATGCCGCTGTTGAGCGCCGTCGTCAGCGTCTCCTGCATCTTGGGGTTGGGCTTGAAGCCGAACTCCGCCTGCAGGCAACACACGGTACCTCGGCTGCTGCGAATCAATGCCCTGTTCTGCATCACAGGTGCACAGATCATGCTAGTGTTGTGCCGCAGCACCCTACATCTCCGCAGTTCAGCACAGTGATGCAACAATTGAGTACAAGCTGCTGGTCTTGCTGCACTGGCCACACGCATACATGGCATCCTCCGCCCCCCTGCAGTAGGCTTTGGCGTACGCCTGTACAGCCATCCGACTGTGGCAACTCACCGCAATGCCTGCCTCCCACAGCCGCGACGCGAGCTCCATACGCTTCGCCTGCATGCCGCTGCCAATGCTGGCCACCAGCACCTGCAGTCGTTCAGGCGCCGGTTGATGAGGGGTCATGCTGACAGCTGGCACACAGCACGCATGACACACTGAGGAGCTTAACTTAATGAACTTTGGCAGGTGTACCCAGCCGTGCATTGGGATTCGCCTACTGGCTGCTGCAACCCACATGTTTGCTCGCCTGTGTGTATGTAGATCGGATGGAGCCGTTGTTGGCGGCCTTGGCCTCTGCCCGCTTGCGCGCCTCCAGCACTGAGAACACGCGCTCGATGCCGATGGAGCAGCCGACCGCGGGCACGTCCTTCCCGCTGAACATGCCCACCAGCTTGTCGTACCTGCATCCGTCACAGGGCAGCCAGCTGTGGGCATGACACTGAATGCGAACACCCCTTGGCATGTGCTGCGGCGAGTTGGCACACATTCGGCTAGATCTAGGGGCTGACTTGGAGCACATGCCGATTGGTCACACTGAAGTGTGACTCGTGTCAGACCAGACTCAGCAGTCCTCGGTGCTTGTCCCTGACCACCAGTCTGCCGAGGCCGGCAACAAACAACTTGCGGAAACCGGTGCGGGTGCGCTGAGGCGCGCCTGCCGCCGCCGGCGATGGAGCCGACGCCCGCGCCCGGGTCCGTGAGGATGGCCTCGTAGATGACGCCGGTGTAGTAGTCCAGCCCGCGCGCCAGGCTCAGATCGAAGCTGAAGCGCTGCAGCGCGCCCATCGCCTCCAGGAAGCCGAACAGCAGCCGCATCTCCTCCAGGGCCGCCTGCAGGTTGGGTTGTCATAACGCACATGCAGTGGCATGCCCTGTCTTGGCAACATGCATGCAGCTGCTGGATGCAGCTTGGTAGGCTGCTGAATGTTCGTTCTGCTGCACTTTGTGGGCTGCTCATGCATGCACAAGATACCAGGTGCCGCCAGGCTTCCGCCCCTTGTGCAGCTGGCGTGGCGGAGGGCATGGTCTCGAAAGCAGAGTCGTCGCAGTCGTGCTCATCGCTGGACCCACCTTAGAGTCGGGCTGGTCGGCCAGCGGGGACCCGGGCGCCTGCAGCTTGTCCAGCAGCTGCCAGGGGTCCTGCCGCTTGTACGCGCCGTCGGCGCTCCGCACGTCGCACATCTCGATCATGGACCAGATGCTGTCCGCGACGGCGCCCGGCAGCCTGCATGCAGCACGCATGTCATCCTTGCGGGTTGCATTGCAGCTGTAGATGCTGATGGTGCGCGGGTCAGGCTGCATCTCCACACAATGTTGAGACACGGATCCAACGTGCGATGCCATGAGTACACTGAGCTCACACTGATAGCTGGCACGCTCTGGATCCACTCACAAGCAAGTCAGCAAGTCATCTGCTGCATGCTGCTGGAATGTGGCTAGGCAGCTGAGGTTGAGCTGTGGCATGCATGGAGGCAGGGTTTGGGGGCTCGCACCCCTTGTCGTCCACCATCTCCTGGCGGACCTCCGACCACTCCGCCTTGTCCAGCTTGTCAATGGCGGAGCAGATGGCCCTGTAGCATGCGGCAGCAAATTTATAATAGAACTGAGGAAGTGGGAAGCACTTTACATGCATAAGCATCCGCAGGAGCCGCCAGCACAGGCGGCTGTGGCACAGGCGGTGACACAGCACAGGTCGACGGCTTCCATGGCGGATGAGCTCTGGCATCATGCAGCCGCGCCTGAACTTCTGTGCAGGCACGCCAGCAACGGCAAGCATGGCGTCCAGTATCCGGCGGTGGTTGAGCTTCACCACGAAGCCGCCGTACGGCGCGCTCTCATCAGCCAGCTGCAGCCCCTGCAGCACCTCCACCAGCACCTGCCACAGCAGGGTCCATGCGGTTCAGCGGTGAGTTACTGGCCTTGGCCCAACACCATTGCCACATTAGCCACACCCGCTGCAGTTTGCCATTGCCTCTCGAGCCAGCACATCAGGCAGCTGGCAGGTGAGCGGCGGAGTCCACACGCATTCGATTGCAGCGCCAGCCAGCATCAGCAACACTGGCAATGGAGGGGCGTCAACCATCTTTTGTATTTGCTTGGATTGCATCTTGACATGGCTGACCTTGAGGATCTCGGCGTCGGGCACCATCGTCGAGTATGCGCCAGCAATGTCCAGGTCGCACTGGTAGAATTCCCGGAAGCGGCCGCGGTTCATCTGCGGCTGGTCACGCCGGTACACCTGGCAGAATGTACAATTACCAGGTCAGCTTGCGCCTTCGCTGAGTGCTGGAAATCAGCACCAGTTGCCAAGCCTGATAGGTCCTGAGTCAGTAAAAGCAGCATTCCCTGGTCATGCGCCTGCACTCAGTCCACCTTGGCGATGTGGTAGCGCTTGATGTTGGTGATGCCGTTGAGGGCGATGTAGCGGGCGAACGGCACCGTGAGATCATACCTGAAGGGTCAGGCACTCGAAGCCTTACCACGATAGTCTACATAGGAGCTGTCCAGCTCCCACACGCAGGCGCCAACAAGGTGGTTTGGACGCCGCTGATAAGGGTGCCGCACAAGAGTGTGGCACTTCATGAGCACTGCGGGCAGTTGCACATGTGGCACAATAGGGTTTGTTTCACGGGTGGCCATTGACAGCGCGAGCATATGTCAATCTGAAAAGCGAAACATGTGTACAAGAGTGAAGCGCACCGCAGGCTGAGGATCTCGCCGCCCTGGTCGGCCAGGTCGTAGATCAGCTTGGAGTCCTCTCCGTACTTGCCCATCAGCGTCTCCCGCAGCTCGAACACCGGCGTGTCGATGGCCACCGCGCCGTGGCGCTGGAACACGCCCGTGATGCTGCGCGCACACAAATGCAGATTTGCATCATCATGCATTGACGCTTCGTCACATTATTGTGCTTTCTGCACGTACCACTGCGGCAGCACCGACCAGATGGCTTGGGGTGTGTGGGCACCTACGAGTTGTGACATGCGCCGTGATACAGGTTGCCACAGGGTGGGCGCTTCAGTCTGGGCAGGGTGTGTGAGGCGCACGTGCGGAAGGCCATCTCGCGGATCGCCATCTGGTCGGGCAGCAGGTCGCGGGTGCCCTTGGGGATCTTGGGCCGTCGCTGCACCTGCACTGGACTTCTGAACGTGAGAGCTGGGTCCCAGATGCAGCGGTAGCTTGTGGTGCACTGGGTACGCAAACACAGCCGCCCAGCAGGGCTGGTTATGGACTGACGGATGCTGTGCAGTGAGGATCTGCGGGCTTGCCTGGTTAGCCTCCAATGTTGTGCGCAGCGCTTCCAAGTTGCGCTGCAGCTGCGGCTTTGCAGGATTCAGTGCCTCCGCCACCGAGGGCAGCGCCTCTGACCATGCTTCAGACACACCGCCGTCGGCTGCCGGCTGTGCAGCTGATGCTGATGGGCTGTCCAGGGCTGCTACCCTGCACTAAGCAATGTCAGATCAGGAAAGGCATTGGAGCAATCAGATCAGGTGCTGCAGTCAACGACGATCGCCAGTGCTGCCCATACCCATCTTGAACTGAGCTGGAGTGCTCCCACCAGACACGGAATCACCCGTCACATCACAACAGCTTGCCTGTCTGCGATCTCGGACACTGCAGCGCCCTCAGCGGCTGCGGCATCGACCATCGCCCGTACCACAGCGGTGCCCTTGCCGAGCACAGGGCCGATGGGGCCCTTGCCCTTTCGCTTGGGGGCTGCCTGGCTGTCTGCCGCTGGCTGCAGGGCTGCGCCCTGTGCGCAGAAAGCTGAACATCACGACGCAGCAATGCATGCAATGTTGGTGCTGCACAGCCCACATGGCTCTGAGTGACTGTTCTCGATGCCAAAGTGTGCAGCCGTGTGGAGTGGAGTGGAGCGTGTGCACACAGGTAGCTAGGCTGAGCATGACCAAGCGACCTCTTGTTGGCGCAGCAGGATTGCCGCAGCCAGCGCCTCTGCAGCCAGCTGGACCGGCAGGTGCTCCACCACCAGCTGCCACAGCTCCAGCGCCAGCCCCACAGCTGTGCCCGACAGCGCTGGGCTCAGGGACCGCGGCTTGAAGTCCGCTCGCACGTTCTGCAGCAGCATGCGCTGCGCATGAGCAGCTCGAACGTGCAGTGCAACTCCGCTGCCACCCATGACATTGTGCACAGGCGGTCGAGGCCTAAACAGCTGGGTCCTATGCAGAATCAGCATCGACCCGAGTGCATCACCACATTGCTGTAGGAGACAGATGCGCACCACGAAGCCGCCCGCTGCGCTGCTGCACTCCTGCCGCTCCTGGCTCTGCTGGCGCAGCAGCTTCACGGCTGCCAGGACGTCTGCCAGGGCACGAGACAGCTCGTCTGAGGGCGGCGGCAGGAGCGGCCGCTGCAGCACCGCTGGAGGCGGTATGGCTGAGTTCAGCTCGGCCTTCACCAGAGCTGCGGCTGCTGCAATAGAATCTGTCACCCTCCCCAGCACCTGAACGGGGGACCTCGTCAATGTTGTGGGCGGCTTGGGTGCCAACTGATGACTGTGGCAGGCGCTTTGGAGTGGTAAGAAGGCACAGCACCGCACTCATGGTAAGGGGATGATTTGACCGGAGGACCAGGCATCCGTTGTGATGAACACAATATAATATGCAACCGCACCTGCGGCGCAGCATTGATGCTGGGAAACGCCTGACCCTTGCGAGGGTTGATCTGCTTCGATCCCGCCAGCATTGCCAGCAGCTGCTCGGCTGCAGCCAGCTTGGACTTATATGGGACCAGTGCCTGCACCTCTGGCTCTAGAGCTTTCACCTGCAGAAGCACGACAGGCCCGTGACTGTGTGAGAATGTGTGCAGTGAACACACTTTGCGTGTCCGTGTGCACACAAAGTCGCATGACCCATTGTGTACATGTACTGCGAGTGTGCGTCTTCCTTACATCTGCCTGAAGGGCCTCGGCGCTGAGCGCTGCTACTGCGGTTGTGACTGTCAGCAGCTGCCGCAGGTCTGCAAGTGCGACGGCTGCGAGCCCGGCGACGACTGGCTGCCCTGTGGCAAGCGCCGTGCGCTCGTCCGCCGTCAGGCCGCCGCTGTCCAGCACTGCCTGCTCGGGCGCTGCAAGGCCACTCGCACCGGCTGAGGATGCTGCGCGCTGCGGCAGCTCTGCAGCCAGCCGCTGCATGGCAACGGCGTCCGCTGCCGCTGGTAACAGCTGGTCAAGGTGCGCCTCGGGCCTGAGCAGACGCGCTAGGAGTTCGACGACCCCCAGCCGTGTCTTGCTGCTGCCGTTGACGAGCGGCAGCAGCCGTGCTACCAGCACAGCGCGCGTCTGCGGGGCCGTCAGCCATGGTGCTTCTGCATCGCCGTTCGCGTCGGCGGCGGGATCGGCACTGCCGGCGGCAACAGCAGCGCCTTTTGGCGGAGATTCCTTCTTCAGCCGCTCGCTGGCTGCTGTGTCAAGCACGACACCACCGCCACGAGCCAGTCGAGCAACATTCGCATCGCTGAGTGTGCTACCAGCGCCGCCGACAATCGTGTGCGACGCCATGACGGCTTGCGAGCGCGGATCAGAGAAGTGTCATGCAAATGGCGCTGCTAAGCGCTGGCAGCTATCGGTCGGTGTAGGTTGGACGATTCGCCCCAGGGTGGTGCTGGGTGTTGTTGAATGCAATGCCTCAGGCCCTCAGCACATCTGGTGCACGCTGCATGTGCAGTCGCTCCACTGCATAATCATTGGATCGATACTTGCTTCATTGGTTCAAATAATTATGGCTGCAGAAAGTTGAATCGCTGGCCCATTGATGTCGTGATGGCTTTGCCGCTCCGCCGCACTCTGGTTGCTTGACGGTCACTGAATCTGAATGGTCTGCAGCCCGAACGGCTGATGGATGCTACTCAGCTTCATTTCTTTTGTATAGGCTGTCGAGCGTCGTCACCACACCTTGCAAGTGTGTCCGATTGTTGCGCGCTCCGCTGCTTTCATCACGCCGCCGCTCCAGCCGCAGAGCTACATGGAGCGTACGACTGCAGGCATGTCAGCGCATCAGTGTGATATCTAAGTAGGAGTAGTGCCACGTTGCGAGCCATCTGGATACCTGTCACGCGATCGTAGGAGGTTGAGTCCCATGATCGTGCATGTTGTGACCGTGCTGTCATGAGGCTGTTGGAGGCTGGCCCAGGAATGCACGACTGCGGGTCCCATTCACACTCACTTGTTGCTTTCCTTGTCTGCTGAGCCGTTCGACGCTGTGGACATCATGGCCAAGCCTTATGCCACCGCCGCTCCGGTGCTCCTGCTGGCGGCGGCGGCGCTGCTGCTGTTGACTGCCACAAGCCCTGCACAGGCTGTGAGTCTCGCCAGCAGACGTCGATTCCACCTGTGCAACTGAAGTGATGCGTAGGCATTGCACGTACATTTGTTTTGTCGTCGGCACATTATCCATGTGTTGCACACTGCACCGCACAAGCAAGTTATTCTCTCCTGTACTATTGACGACGATCCACTCATCCCCTACATACAGCTCAACGAGCACTGCACAAGCAGCTCCGTGTGCACCTCAGGTATTTGCTGACCGTAGCTGCGGAGGTCATCATTGATATGCTGTGCTGTGCTGGTTTGGAACGAGGTGGCGTCACCTCATTAAATTGGTGGTTTGAGCCCTGCAACCATGCAGGCTAATCATGCGTCAGCAGCCAGGCCAAGATGCTGCTGGAGCTCTACGCGATGCAGGGTCATGCCACTGCTCAATCTGATTCCTGCACGTTGCAGGTCAAGTTTGTGACTTCCTGTACACCGGCGTGGGTGCCAGCCCACCAGGCACTGGCATCTTCGGGTGCTGCTTCCCCAATGGTGCGATCCTGCGCCACATGTCAGATTTGATGCAGGCTCCATGCGTGCTCGGCAACCTGCTCGGTGTACTTAGCAACATCCCCACCCAGACAGTCAGAGTTGGACATTGGTTGACAATTAAAGCACTTGGGCAGTAGAGGGTCATCCTATTTCCTGTTGTGGCATGCATGGTCACAATTCAGAAGGCTGTCATGCCCAAGTATCTCATGTGTATACAGGTTTCAGCTGCATCCGCTCCAGTGGTGAGTTGCACACATAAATGTGTTTCAGCATGCGCAAAGTTTGATGTAAGCGTGTGTGATAGACTACTGCCAGGCACTCTCTGACAGCATGCTACGTAGTGTTTGCAGCACTAAGAGTCCGACACTAGCAGGGTCTGCTGTGCTGCCTCACAACCACATTCTATCTGTCATGCAGACTGCTGCGGCTCCCTTGCGTGAGAACTCTCATGCTTCATACGAGCCACTTCTACCAGCATGCGCCATCAATAATTGGCATACATACAGATTTGATGTTCACACCACTTGCGGATGAAAGCTGGGCACGCGTGTGTGCGTCAACTGCAGCTTGGTTGTCAACTACGGTACTTGGCGTTGGTGAATTCTTGCAGGTGTCCTGGCTCCCCATCCACTCACCAGCTGCCTGGAAAAGCCGGCAAGTGTCAAGTGCTGACGACCGGATGATGGGAGCGTGCATGGCGCATACAATGCTGAAACGTCACCGGATGGTTAACATGTCGTTGCGCCCATGAGCAAACACAGCAAATGCTCTGACCAAGCCACAGCATTGCTGTTTGTCTGCTGGGAGCAACACCCAAGCAGCTGTACTGAAGTTCCAAGCACAAGTATGAACACCGTCCATGAACATGCGAGTCGTATGCTGTTCAGTTGAAGACCCTGCATGCCTGTTTCGTTTCAATGCTGTATGAGAGCCTAGTCCCTTATGCATATGCGACTTGCATCTGTTCGTTATACTTGCTGCTGATTGGGGCGCATGTGCGCACGCATTATGTTCAACATCGCATGGGCCTTCGAAAGTCAAGATGACTGCGTGCACGGCCGCAGTGGTGGCCACCAACCTTTCCAGATGCACTACATATGGTTACAAGAGTTCTGAAGGCATGCAAGCCTTCAACAACCATATGTCAGACTGTGCGTGCTTGTCAAACACGAGAGCAGCCGTGTATTTCCTGGAGGCTTGGTGACTGCCAAATTCCATTCATACTGTACAATCGCAGCTGGGCATGCAGCCGCCGCGTCTCAGGGGTGTGGGTGATCCACAAGCTTCATCTTCTCGGGCACAATGTTGCCACCCCGGCACCCTGCTCAGCGGTAAGCAGCCTCTGCCTTGAGGTTGGCTGCAACCTCCACCTCCCACCTGCAGCAGCCAGAGGCACAGATTGCAGTGCTGACAGGCGATTGCACGTATGTGGCTGCACATATGCCTCAGTGACAGCTGCACATGTGATTGTAATTCAGATAGCGGTGCACATAGGCCTGAGCGAGCACCTGTCGCCATTGTCCAGCAGCTTCTGCTTGTCGTACAGCAGCTCCTGCAGTGTACGATGAATGCTTCCATAGACGGCAGCAAAATAGGAGCTGAGGCCAAGATACATCTTCTTCGCCCTCCATTCTGATAGACTCAGCGTCAAGCAAGTCAGCACATGTAGCCATGTAGCCAGCACTGGCTACATGTGCTGAAGATGAGTGACCGTCCGAACAGTCTGGTACCTCGTGTGTCTCGGTGGCATACTCAAAGTTGGGCCCCTCGACTATGGCATCCACTGGGCACGCCTCCTGGCAGAAGCCTGCAGGTTGCCACATCATGGTGAGCATGAATGTTCATATAGGGGCTTCACTGGTGTCGGACGAGGAGAGTGCACATGGAGGAAGGTGCATACGCAGTAGCTGGTAGTGCGTCAGCCAGCAAGAAGGGGCAGCACCAATGGCAACTCACCGCAGTAGATGCACTTGGTCATGTCGATGTCATATCTGCAATGCAGCAGAGGCGTGTTCGTGAGCACGTGACACTGTGCAGGGATGCAAAGTAGACACACTCGACTGCTGAAGCGTTAGGTCTGTCATCATGCCGATGCATGACGTCGCAGGTGTGGTGACAGCCGATGAAGCCATGACACGAAGCGTACACCTTCAACCCAAAATCTATGCAGCGCACCTGGTGGTCTTCCGGCTGCCGTCCTCCCGCTCCTCCGCCTCAATGGTGATGGCCTGCGCCGGGCACACCTGCAGCAGCGCAGCCCGCACTGCTGGTCATCTCCTGATGCATGAAAGGTGCCTCATGTGCCGCCGGCTGCGCAGTCGACGCTCCAGCAAGCCCTCAGGCGCGCCCTCTCCCGAAGGCTGCCGCAGCTTGGTGCAGATGTTGTGCGCCGCTTCAAACTTACCGCCTCGCACAGCTTGCAGGCGATGCAGCGCTCCTCGCCGGTGGGGTACCGCCGCAGCACGTGCTCCCCCCGGAACCGCGGGCTGAGCGGGCCCTTCTCGAAGGGGTAGTTGATCTGCATGCGTCAGAATCGCTGTGATGGCGATGTCAAACCGGTAGCACAAGAGGATGGAGCGGGCCAATCCTGTGCATATGCAAAATGCTCAGCATGGGGTGCCACATCATGACAGAGGGGTTGCTGCCAGCCTGTGGAGACGCTCACTGTGACTTTAGGGTCAAAGAAGGACTTCAGCGTGTAATTCAGCCCCCGGAACAGCTCGGTTAGGAAGAGCGTCTGCGCACTCTCGTCCAGCACTGCAGCCAAGGGACAGTCAACCTCAATGCACAGGCACACGGCGACACGTTCATCAAGCTGGCGCACATGTCGGAGCCCTAGAGCATCCGCCTCCTCGTGAGGTGCCCGTGCTTCCTAATAGCTTCAACGCGGCACCTCAAGATAGAGCACCGCCACAGTTCACATGATGCCCAGGACTCACCGCCGGCCCAGTCCTTCGGCGGGTCGCGCTGTGCAAAGTTGCCACGCTCCTTTACTTGTATGCTACCTGGCTCGCTGGAGAGCTGCTGAACTGCACCTGCGGCATGCACCCGCTGCCACTCAGCACCCAAAACCCGTCACATGTGTGCCGCCACCATTGAGAGCCCAACATCTGCAAGCTGTCATGCTTGCAGTTGCACAATACAGCGACCGGATGCTGACATGGTTGCTGTGCACACAACTGTTGGTGTGATGACCTTGTCGACACCACCATACCCAATGGCCACAAATTTACGCAGTGGGAGACCAAGCATGCTCAGCGCTGTTGTACATGTCTGAGCAAGCATAAAGTTGCACCTGGAACGGCGGACGTGTGCAGACCGGCGGAACACCTGCATCCGCCTGAAGCCTCCAGGGCCGCCATGAGGCGCGGCGCCAGCCGCTGTGCTAGAAGCCTTGGCATGCTGCCCGTCGTTTGAATGCAATACAAGTGCAGGCGGTCAAGTGGCAGGCCACAAACCACAGGGCTAGTGTCACTTCATCACTCCTGCTGGGAAACCCTACTGTAGCAGTAGAAACTGCGTCCCCTGCTACAGGTGAATTGCTGATCAGCGTGAGGTGCAGCTTAGTATGTCAGAACACCTGCTTTTGAATCAGATCGATTGTGGCGCAGATCCTGTTCAGCATCGCTGCGTGCTGCTGTTGCCGCGATCGCGCCAGCACATAGTTCTGAGACCCAAGGTGCTGATGAGCTACACCAATATATTCGCTGTGGACCATCGGTCTGTACCATTACAACAGCAGCATATGCATGCATAACATGTCTGGGACATATGTTGGAGGCTTGGCGCACGTTGAAGTCGAAAGTATTGTCTCATGCATGTTGGCACTCGCAGGTCAGTACCAGATCGGCACATTGGGACACGCGGTGATGCCAGGGGTGGTAAGAGGTTCTCGAGTACATGAGTGACAAGTCAGACGACACCACCGTCCCTGTAGCCATGAGCGGCAAGAAGCGACTGCCCGCCGCCCTGCGCCCCTTCGCCAGGTGTCTCATCACGAGTCTCCACCACCCAGATGGCAGCAGAGCAGCGACAGAGCACGCGCCAACAGGAGACAGCGATGTCCACTGCGTTCGCTGAAGACGCGTTGTCAAAACCAGTGCCAGCGATGCAGCACTGGTGCTGTGAAGCATACCAAGCGGCACCCCCCACCCCTGTAGTCTGCAAGCTCACGAGCCCTTCTGTCTGTGCGAGATTCTGCCGTCAATGTGTATCGTATGTAGCGTGCCTATGTCATTGCGGCTTGGCAGCTGTCATGCTACAAGACATACACTGCAGCAGCTTTGTCTCTCCGCCCTGCAGCGCGCCAGCAGCAGAGGCGCCCTTCCATTCCGGCACAGCCATCTCGGTGTGGCAGAACAGCGGCGGCGGCCCCTCCAACTGGGACACATGGGTCAACAAAAAGACGCTGTTCGGAGGCTCGCCCATTATGGGTGGCGACAAGGTAGGGGTGCTAATGATCTGTAGGGTCAGCGTCCAAAAGCCTCGGACAGACAAGTCGAGCTGCGGCCAGCAACATGAAGCAGACTGCATGTGGCAGGATACTGCAGCGTTTTGACCGGCGTGTCACCTCCCTCACATGCAGCCAGGGGTGTCGTGCGACTTCTGGAACCACTTTGAGGCGGACATCGCACGCGCGCACTCGATGGGCTGCACCGCCTTCCGCTTCAGCCTGGAGTGGCACCGCATCGTGCCGCAGCAGGGCCGCATCGACCGCGAGGCCATCGCGCGGTACCACGCGATGCTAGACGCCTTCGAGAAGTGAGATCAACCAGCAACCCAGCTGTGATGCCACCCGTCCACACTGCACCTCACTCATCAGTGTGTGGTCAGTATATGGCATGATACTTGCAATCCGCTTTCAGGTTACTCTGTGATGCTGAAGGCACATGTCTGTGTACACTGCACACTCAGGTTGGAACTAGAGCTCACCCTGCAATCGCAGGTTCGACATGGTGCCGCTGGCGACGCTGCACCACTTCGTGCACCCGCAGTGGTTTGAGGATACGGGCGGCTTCGAGCATGAGGCCAACATTGAGCACTTCCTCCAGTGGACTGAGCTTGCTTACAGGTGGGTGGCAAACAAGAGATCACTGAGTCACTGTGCTTACGGAATGAAGAACACGGACCTGTCTTATCGCAATGTTCAGCATGGCGAAGAATGACGATCGTGTTACCATCTTGAAGTCGTTCAGACAGCTGCACCTTTCAGCACGTTGTTCACACAGAGCTTTGTAAACAACATCCGTTCATCACTTATGCAGGTCATTTGGGCCCCGCATCCGGAACTGGTGCACATTCAACGAGCCGGGCGTGTATACTTTCAGTGGTTACTTTTTCGGCTCCTTTCCACCGGGGAAATTCTTTGCCACGCGCATTGCGGGGCTCGTAGTGAAGCACATGCTGATTGCGCACGAGCGCGCATATGAGCTCATCAAAAAGCTACCAGGTGCCTTGGCTGTGTACCTCGAGGCTGAGGGTAAACGCAGTGTGCTTTGCTCGTTTGGCTTGTCTACACTCAGACACGCACTTGTCCACACATGGCTGCCATGTTTTACCACAGGCGGAATGGACTCGGAAGTAGGCCTGGTGCACAATGAGATGCGATTTGAGATCTTCCAGGGCGACCGCATCAGCAAATACGCCCCGCACTGCCGCATCCTGGTCCCCATCTTTGACAAGTGCTGGGGCAATGAGGTGAGCACCGCAGGCAGACGTGTCTATCAGCCTTGCAGCGTCTTGGCAGCAGCCCTTGGATGCTGTGGCAACACGAGCTTGCACCAGCATCTCGGCGCCCTGTAAACATCTGTTGCAAAACATCAGCATGCCCCCTGCTGGCCAGACACAAGGATTCGAAGGTCACTCGCCTTCACTTGGGCAGGCCATCACAGACTACATGCGCACGGGGCGTTTTGTGTGGCGGCCGACCGGCCCCTGGCGGCCGGTGATGTACAGCAACCCCGGCGGCCCGCCCAAGCTGGACTACGTGGGCCTCAACTACTACTCCAGGTAGGGTGCTGCACCTGTGGCATCCTGCAGCTTCGTCCCTTTCAGAGCTGCAGCATGTCATGTGTCAGTGCCGCCTTCCGTGTAGACCGTCACACCTGGACTACAATGCCTATGTCACATCCAACGGGACTGGGATCACAGAGGTGCTGCGAAGTGAAGCAATATGCAGTGAGCGTGCGGTGCCATTGCTATCACAGGATGGTGATCGACTGGCGCTGCATGCTGGTCAAGTACCCGGGCGAGGTGCTGACCGACATGGACTACTCCATCTACCCCGAGGGCTTCTACACGGTGCGCCCACAGCCATCTCTTGTCATTGCCTCTGCCGAGCACATACATGCTGGCGATTGTGCTGTTGCTGAGCTTTCAGACACGATCCCAGGGCCTGTGGAGGTTGCAGGTGATGGCACCTGCTTTGTACCTGACTCGTCCTGGACATGCCAACATGGCGTTGCTGACCTTGTCACTGCAGGCACTCATGCGGGCGGCAGCGGTGGGGAAGCCGGTGATTGTCACGGAGACCGGCATCCCGGACGGCGCCGACAACCGCCGGGAGCTGTGGGCCACCACCTACCTCAAAGCGGTGAGGCTACCCCTGTGCCTGCTTGATGGCCACTGTCTATGGTGTGCTGGCACAGCCATGTGCACGCTTCTGAACCATGACCTGGGTACGCCCATGACAGTTGGATGGTGAGTGTATTGGATGGTGAGTGTACTCACGAACTGTTCCACGGCATCATTGACAGATGTGTATCCTGCGTGCAGCTGGAAGAGGCTGTTGCAGATGGCGCAGATGTGCGCGGCATCATGTACTGGACCCTGGTGCGCATCCACACACTTGCGAGGCCTGTCACTGTGTTTCCGGGCTACCTCTTGCCATGCGTTCCTGGCATCCATGGTTGGTGAGCATGGTATTTCACGTCCCACCTGAACTCCTGGGTATGTGCGGATCTTCAGGTGGACAACTTTGAGTGGGCATTTGGATTCAAGCCACAGGTGGGCGTCCATCACACCATGGTGGCCTGCCTCACCACAAGCGTTCCTGTCGGAAATCCCTGCTTGGATAAGGGTACTCAGCCCCCTGTGGTAGGACATGGCTGCTCGCGATTGGTGCCCGAGGAGGTATGCATCATCGGCATGTACATTTACTCTGCAGTTTGGGCTCTTCGAGTGGAAGCCGGGGATGGCGCCCGGGCAGCGGGAGGCGCGGCCGTCGACGAAGCTCATCCGCCGCCTGTTCAAGGTGCGCTCAGGACCGCACGCACGCCTGCCAGTCTCACCCCTGTGCCACACAATGGGCAACATCCTGTTTCTGTTCTCAACCAAACTGAAGGGGGATGCGACCGCGGTGCTGTGTCGACGTCAGGTAACATGTGCTTTTATTTCTGGACAGGCGCTGCCGGGACGGGTGGCCAAGCTGCGGGAGGGCGGCCTGGCGGCGCTCAGGGAGCTGCGCGCCGCCGACGACCAGGCGGCGCGGGCGGAGGCCGCCGCCCAGGAGGACCTGAAGGTGCGTCAGGTCCTAGCTACGATGCCACATGGTACTTTCGATGCCTCTCTTGCAGAGGCGACATTGATTACCAGACAAGAGCAGCAAGTAGGTAGGCTGTCAACCCACAGTGGTGCAGGGCAACCATTGCATGTTTGCTGCGAATTGAGTGGCAGACGAGGCATGCTGGATGAGCAGAGGCAACGGCGGAGTTGTGCAGCAGCTGAGAGCTGCGCTGGCTGTGCTGCAGGGCCAGGATGAGTCCGAGCACCTGCTGGGCAAGCAGCCGCTGAGCACGACGCCTGCTGGTGCAGTGGCCTGATCGCTGCCGCTTCTGAGGCGCAGTCCTAGCAGGCGGCACCGAGCAAAGCCTACCTATCTTTGCCTGTTGTGCAGAGTGTTGCGTCACATGCAGAGGCACAGCATGGACGGAAGCTGATGGGCTGCGGAGGTGGAACACTGTGTGTACTGCTTCAGATCCAAGCACTGCAATGCTGCTTTACTGTCGTGCGAGGTCAGTGGCAGTATGTTGGGAGCAGCACCACAGGTTGAAAACAGGTTTGTGTTTGAAGAGTGCATCTAAATGCAGAATGCCGCTCAGCACGTGCAACTGTGTAGCAACTTTCAGCAAGGACGTCACGCAACCTTCTGTTCGCTTGTATTCTCAGCAGCCCTGTCACACACACGAAGCACTGCAGTCGCCCATGTCGCATCGATGTGCGGCACTACCAGGCTGGTGGGTGCTGTCGTCCAGTCGTCAGCTGTAGGTGCATACGAGTGCTCGTACACTACTTCATCTCCGAGACCGACCAGCAGCTCTTCGAGGCAGGATGCCGGCACGACCATCGTAGAAAGGTGACCAAGTCCACGTCGGCCAATCCGGGTCACATCACCCGCAGATCCCAGGTTTCTGAGGCTGGCGGAATATCTGGCGCAGCGCTTGATTGCAGCGGCGTCCACCCCTCATGATAAGCACCTGCCACGGCATTATTGTCTAGGATACATACGCGCCTGCTGGGTGCATATATAGTCAGTCGAGCGAGCAACAATGCTAACACTGCTGAGGCGGGTCTGCACATCGATTGTACACATTATTTCGCAACTGCTGCTTGATCTTGCTCGTGAACAGCAGCATGGTCGACCTGCTGGTGACAACCTGACAGCAGTTCTCCAGCATGCAATAAGCGATGCCATCAGCGGACGCAACACGGAGTCGTGCATGCAGCACTCACTCACATGGGACTCGTTACCAGACGACATATGGGCGCACATCGTCGGCTACCTCGACTTTCCTGCCAAGCTGGTGAGGCCAGCTACTGCAACAGGGCGACTGATGCTCTCGAGGCGCATACATAGAGGATCCTGCATAGCAAATGTTGACAGCACCGACCTGCCCAGCAGAGATCCAGCATCAAGCGAGTGGCGACCATAGGTTATGCCATGACGGAGGCATCGTATATGAGCTTGTAGGACGCCTTTGCCCAGCCGCTGATGTCTGTTGGTGGATAACGGTGCAGAGGATGCAACAGACCTGCCGGCGGCTTCACAGCCTGCTCGCAAACCCTATGTCCATGACGATATGGGGCAGGGTTGAATTGCCTGCGCTCAAGGCTGACACCAATGTGGATATATCGCGGGTATGCGCATGGATACAGCGGCGGCTGAAAGGTCAGTACTCATGCTACTGGACAAGTATGCAATGACGGAGGTGAACGTTTGCATCCAGGGAAGTGACATGTCAGATGCAAGTTCTGCTGTAGGTCTGCTCACAAAGCACGCTGCACTGTATATGCTGCAGGCATCAGCGCGCTCTGCTACACCCATGTGGATGCCAATGGTCTGCCGGTCATGTGGCATGCACTTGTGGGAATGACATCGGGCACAACGATCCGCCTGCGGCTGCGCAGCGATCCTTTCAAGCGAAATTGCGCACCATGCCAGCTGCTTGTACCGGCCGGACGGCATGAGCTGATCCAACGGCTGACAGCGCTAGACATCTGACTGGCGCACATGGACGACATTGCAGTCGTGCACAGCCTGGCAGCGCTGCGCCAGCTGCAGATGACGTGCTCATGCGAGAGTGACCTGCAGCCGTGGGACAGCGATGCTTACGACGCAGGCCGCCACAGTCACCTCACCAGGCTGCGCACCCTGCAGCTGGCAGGCATGCTCCCAGATGCCTTCTTCCTCCCTGGCACAGCCGCCCGCCTGCAACAGCTAGACGCGCTGCGCCTGCACAGATGCAGCCTTGTGGCTGGTGCCCTCCCGTCAGAAGTTCTGCGGCTGCCATCCCTCAGCCGGCTGGTGCTTGTGCACATGCCACTGGTTAGCATGCCAGACCTGCGCAGGCTGCCAGCACTACGGGCGCTGACCATGTGCGGGTTGATGGAGATGCCCACACTGGGTGCCAGTGAAGCAGACTGCAGCGCTGAGCTGAAGGCTGCACTGAGGTTGAACCCGCTCGGAGGCACCAAGGATTTGACGGAGGCAATCCTGTTCGGCATGCCTGTCCTCACACGGGAGTGTGCAGAGGCAATCGAGCGCCTGCCCCATCTACAGGCATTGGGCCTGGATTTTGCGGTGTCTGAGGAGGGGGCATTCTGGGCTGCCATGTTGCAGCAGCGGATGCATGGCCGCTGTGTTGTGCAGCCAGCACCTGCGCATATCAACAACATTGACAGTGCAGGGCGTTTCTCACCGTTGAGCCACTGGTCCACCGACGACTGGTGATTGTACATGTGTCAAGGGGTACACAGATTTGTGTGGCACAAGTTTCGGTACAGTCAAGCCTGATGCTTTCGATATGCTGTAATCTGTTTTATAGTGATTGGCAAGTGCTTACATTGCTCAAATGTGAGTGTGCCCAACCCAGCTGTTTGCAAGCTGACTGAATGTCCAAAATCATGTTCAATGTCTCATACATGGAAGCACCAAACACTAGGTTGCAAAAATGTTGATCTGGCACGCTGGTCATCAGCTACCTGGCGGCCTCAACCCTGCCCACATTTTCTGGCGGCGCTGTTGAAGACCGCTTAATGTTGTCATCTGCTTGAGTTGTGGTTGGAGTCAGCACACGGACGGCAGTAGTCAGTGGCAAGGCTTGGACAGATGAGTGACAGGGCGCGTGGTGTGCCGGGGAAAAGGCAGTTCTGCTTGAAGCAGGACGCACCCTCCGAGGTGCAGTCGGAGATGGGCCAGCCGTGGTCGCGCATGCTGAAGGGCCAGGCACCCTTGCTGATGTGGCGGTACCACCGGCTCAGCGGCCCCGGCACATCCTCCCGCGCCTGCAGCCCAGCACAGACACCAGCTCCCGCCGCAGGCTGCAGCACTCTGGTGACAATGTGCTCGATCGCTGTAGATTAGAGCATGCCAAGAGACAGCCAGTATACTGTGCGCAGGGCAAGCGAGGGGCCCCAGCGGTTGGAGGCCAATGCAGCGGTGCAGCAGTCGACGCTTTCCTGGCCCCAGGAGCAGCAGCAGGCTCCAGCAGCGCCAGTGATTACAAAGCACACCTGGGTGGCCTCGATGAAGGACCCCGCCCTTGCGATAGATGCGGTCGCCCAGCTGGTCGTCGAGCTGCGTCGCCGCGAGCGCCTGCACCGCAAACGCGGTGTCCCACAGGTGGCTGCCGTTGTACCCCTGCATAGAAAGCAAGCAACGGACTGCCGTGGTGACAAGAGAGCCATGTGCTCGTATACTTCGGTTTGTCCGAGAGTAAGGATCAGCATGCTGATGCTCCTGCTGAGTGGCCAGGTCAGGAACATTTACAGCAGATCTCAGGTTCACATGAAGGCGTAGATGACAGACCCACCTGCATCTTCATGCCGTCCTCTGCCAGCCACAGGTAGTCTGACGACGCCTGCTGGCGCAGTGGCCTAATTGCTTCTGCTGGTCCAGGCGCAGTGCTAGCAGGCATGCACTGTGCAAGCTCTAACCTATTCATGCCGCGCCTGCTGTACCGTGTGCTGCGGCACATGCTATGGCACAGCATTGGACGGAGCTGATGAGGCTGTCGGAGGCGGCATACTCTGTGCAGTCCTTCAGTTTCATGCACCCCAGCAATCCTTTTTCACGTAGTGTGACACTCGGGGGTCCTGGTACAGATCAGCGGCAGAAATCGAAGTGTGCTGACTGCTGGGCGAATGTACTGCTGAATGCGGGCTGGCTGCCGCTCAGACTCGCGCTTGATTAGCAAGACTTGGGCACAAACCTCATGCGAATACCAAACCGTCCTGTAGCACACACGAAGCAGTGCAGTCGTTGATAATGCATCATTCACGCATCCAACAGCATGTGCGATGCTGCCAGGCTGCTGAGCGGGGGTGCTGTTGTCCACGCATCGGCTGTAATCGCCTTTACTGCGTTCCGCACGGTCATCAGGACTGGACCGTTGGCAGAGACAGATCATAAGTCACCTCAGTGCAGGGTGCATGGCCGATTATTGCACAATGAACCCCAAAGCCAAAACAGCGTGTCACGTCCACATCATAGAACCTAGCTAGAATCTAAAGCAGGCGGAATATTTGGCGCAGTGATTGCCCGCAGCGGGGTCCACTCTTCTTACAAGAGTCCTAAGGCACGTTTGCTCGAATGCGCCTGGGTGCTTGTTCAATTGAGCGCACACAGTGCTCATATTGCTGGGGCGGCCTTGAGCATCGTGCACAATCATCACTACCTCGTGCCTCCGATCATCCTTGGCTGAGCTGATGAGTTTTGCTGGATCGTGCGCATACATACAGCGGCACAGTAGTCGAGGTGGTGATATCACCACCATCGATGACTGATGTTGACGCGCGACCGCAGAGCGGTTCTCCAACTGGAGGCAAGGTCACCAGCGGACACACAGCATCGTGCATGCAGCACTGTCCAGATTATAGACAGATGAGGAACCCAGGAGAATGGAACTCGCTACCGACGACATTTGGGCGCACATTGTCGGCTACCTCGACTTCCCTGCCAAGCTGGTGGGATTCTGCCGCAATTACAGTAGCCAGGCATGTGCTGCTATCGAGGCGCCCGGCAAGCGATGATTTCGAGGCGCCATGACAACTCAAGCATAGCGATCATGTGCATACACCTGGCTGTTCGTTACCACTCGCCAGCTGATCCTCATCAGCACCGAGTGGCCAACAGCTAGCAGCTCATCAGCAGGCGACCTTGTGTTGCGGCCTGAGTGTTGCGTTGAGTCAGCGCGCATTGAGCTTGGGACGCCATTGCACAGCAGCTAAAATTTGCTGGTGCATTGCCGTGCAGAGAATGCAAGAGACCTGCCGGCGCTTTCACAACATGCTTGCGAACCCCGTGGACACAAAGGCTTGGGGCAGGGTTGAGCTGTCATCGCTCAAGGGCGACACCAACATGGACGTGTTGCGGGTGTGCACATGGGTGCAGCAACGGCTGAAAGGTCAGTTGTCATAGTGCTCAATGTGTGTGCTATGCGAATAGCATCTGAGTCCAAGAACGGCCAGCATCCTGCGCAGATGTGACGGGTATGCTGACACATCCGTCCCTGCATTCACTCGAAGGGATCAGCACACTGTGCTACATGCACAACGATGCCGACGGCCCGCCCACCATGTGGCATGCGCTCGTGGCATCAACGTCAGGCACAGCAATCCGCCTGCGGCTGTGCTACGACCTTTCTGCACCGCATGCGCCAGTCAACATGCTCACGCGAGTAGCGCAAAGCGAGCTGGTTCAGCGGCTGACAGCGCTGGACATCTGCGTGGCGCACCCGGACGACATCGCACTCGTGCACAGCCTGGCGGCGCTGCGCCAGCTGCACATGTCAAGCTCAGCCCAGGCTAAACTGTCGCCATGGAACGACGAGGAGTATGCCGCGGGTCAGGAGAGCCAGCTCAGCAGGCTGCGCACCCTACGGCTCGTCGATATTTGGCCAGACGCCTTCTTCTCATACGGCACAGCTGCACGCTTGCAGCAGCTGCATACGCTGCGGATCCACACATGCAACTTGTTCATGGACCGCCTGCCGTGGGAAATGCGGCAGCTGCTGTCCCTCAGCCGGCTTGTGCTCGTGCAGCTGCCAGGACTGGACATGATGCCAGACCTGCGCAGGCTACCAGCACTGCGGGCGCTGACCATAAGCGGGCTGGATGGTATGCCTGAACTGGGTGTCAGTGATGCACAGTGCAGCGATGAGCTGAAGGCCGCTCTGATGGAAAACCCGCTGGGAGGCGCTGATGGCCTGACGGAGGTAATCCTGCACGGCGTGCCTGTCCTCACACGGGAGTGCGCGGAGGCAATAGAGCGCCTGCCCCGGCTGAAGGCGCTAGGCCTGGAGTTTGCGGCGTCTGGGGAGGGGGCATTCTGCGCTGCCATGTTGCGGCGGCGGATGCATGGCCGCTGTGTTGTGCAGCCAGCACCTGAGCATGTCACTAACATCGACAGTTTGGGGGACTTCTCACCATCAAGCCGCTGGTCCACCGACGACTGGTGACCGTGTGTTGAGGGGTACACAGATTTGTGTGGCACAAGTTTGTTTGTGTACAGTGAGAATGTTTGCAATATGCTCTAATCTGTTTCACGGTGCTGACATTGCTCACATGTGAGTGTGCCAACCCAACTGTTTGCAAATTGAATGGTTGACCAGAATCATGTCCAATCTCTCATACATGGCAGCACCAAACACCAGGTTACAAAAAAGTTGATCTGGCACGCTGGTCAGCTACCTGGCGCATTGGCAGTCGCGGCTTGCCACAGCATCAAAATTTGTATAGCATCACTACTGCTGCGAGCCTGTGTCGTTGTGGCCCAGCACATGCGAGCGGTACTCAGCGAGTGCCCAGATCGGAAAGATGTTCCTGCATCCAGGCACAAATCGCTTCAGGTGCATGCAGTCAGGTGCATGCAGTCAGTCGATGCTGAGGACCATCGCAGACCAGGTCATGTACACGCTTCAGACAGATGTCCACAGCTTTCGGGTTTGTTTCATAAGGTCCACAGCAGTGCCAGGAGCAACCGATGAGGTGCTTTGGTACATTACCTGTAGTTGGCATAGGTAATCATGCAGTTGCGGTTGAAGACGCCGCTGATGTGCTGCTGCGGCCAGTCGCCATCTGCCTCCTGCTGCCGCATCAGACACCTCGCTGCTGCTGCCATTGCCTGCGGGTGTCACACATTTGATTGAACATCATGTCCACGTCCCGATGCAGCAGGCCTGCAAGCTACAAATAAAACAGTTCGAAACCCTTGTTCCAGTCGCTCTGTGACTGTGTGCTGCTGACAGTGATAACATGAGATGTTGGTTCTGAGAGCACCGCAGGTGCCAGGCAGCCCACCCCTGTGTCGCTGCAGCCGCCGCGCACAAGTGTGAGCAGCGCCCATGCGGTGTTGACCACATGGCTGGTGTCCCCCTCCAGCTGCGAGTACACCTGCGACGACCATGAAAGGTGACGCAGATGTCATGCAGCTTGTAGGCTAGTGTTCGCTGCAGTTCCCACCAGCTGTGTGGGTGAGCTTGGGGCAACTCAAAACGGTGTTACCTTGTCCTGACATGACAGGTAGCTCTCAGCCCAGCCGCCATCTGTGCGCTGCACCCCCAGCAGGAACTCGCACGCTTTTGCAATGGCCTGCAGCCGCACAGGATCGCACTCATGATTCCCTTTGCATGCCTGTCAGTGGCAAGCGATGGGCCCAACAGCACCCAAACAGTTATGCATCAGCCATGGGTATGGCCAAACGCTTCTCGAAGTCCGGTGATTGTGAACAGCCAAGCTGCAGTGCCCACACACCAGCAAGACCATACCCTATCATGTTCACCTGCTGAGATTCGGGGCAGGGGGGCGCCGCCGCGAGGGCCTCCACGCCGAACCAGGTGCCGTAGGTGAAGCACACGCCCCAGGAGCCGTACCAGCTGCCGTCGGGGCGCTGGATGGAGATGATGTAGTCCCGCCCCAGCTGCAGCGAGCGCGACACCTCTTCAACCCTGTGGCCTGCAGCGGGGACAGATCGAGACATTAGTACCTTTCAAGGATGCTGTAGCAGCTGCATCTGGTTATAGCCTCCTTGCAGCTTTCAGCATGGTCAGGGTGGAAGCCCTGCCAACAGCTTGATAAGGTATGCATGCTGGCACTGAGGCATTATCTCCTGTACATCTCACTACTCTGCATGCAGAATGCTTGTGGGCATGTGGACACTGAACCACGTACCCACATACTTGGCAGCAAACGCTGCAAGCGCTGTGATGCATGCGGAGGAGCACTCCACATACGAGTAGTCCACGATGATGTCGCCAAACGTCTCTGCTGGGTTCAGAATCTGCAAGCCAGCAACACACCCATCGGTGGTTGGCCGATCCAAGTTGACTGTGTGGGTCCTGTCTGCATGCGGGCTGCATGCTGGAAGTGGTGCAGCAGCAGAGACCCATGAACGGTAGAGGTGGACTTGCACCTCAAGCGCATGGAAGGAGCGCGTGTTCTCGTAGGTGGCCCAGCCGCCGTCGTGGTTCTGATACGACAGGACGACGTTGATGGCATCATACAGCCGCTCCGCCGGCAGCGGCTGCCCGCCCAGCTTCGGCTCGAGCTCTGCCAGTGTCAGTGCTGCCTTCAGGCCTGCACACGTCAGATGCTGTCCACAACGAGATAGATCCAGAAGAAAGATCCACAGAACCGCTGGGTGGACCATGATGTCTGACCATCAGTGATCAGCTCATAGTAGGAAAGCTCCAGCCATGTGTATATTTGATCAACCCATTTTGTTCGATAACCCCAGCAGCACGCACCTTCCGAGGTGCAGTCGGAGATGGGCCAGCCGTGGTCGCGCGTGCTGAAGGGCCAGGCACCCTTGCTGATGTGGCGGTACCACCGGCTCAGCGGCCCCGGCACATCCTCCCGCGCCTGCAGCCCAGCACAGTACTGGCTCAGGCTCCAGGTCGCGGCACACTACTGTGTTGCACTGTGCCTAGACAATGCAGCTTACAAACAGAGAAAAGACAGCGCACAGTGCGCAAGGCACAGAGGAAAGTCCTAGATTTTGGCACCCAATTGCAGCGGCACAGCGGTTGTCGCATACTGGCCCCATCAGCAGGCTTTGGTATCAGGGAACGCGACAGTGTACCTGTGTGGCCTCGATGAAGGACCCCGCCTTTGCGAGGCTGTCGCCCAGCTGGTCGTCGAGCTGTGTTGCTGCGAGTGCCTGCACCGCAAACGCGGTGTCCCACAGCTGGCTGCCGTTGTACCCCTGCATGGAAAGCAAGCAACGGACTGCCGTGGTGACAAGGGCGCCATGTGCTCGTATACTTCGGTTTATCTGAGAGTAAGGATCAGCATGCTGATGATCCTGCTGAGTGGCCAGGTCAGGAACATTGATAGTGGGTCTCAGCTTCACATGAACACGTAGATGACGCAAACCCACCTGCATCTTCATGCCGTCCTCTGCCAGCCACAGGTAGTCTGGCATGCGTGCAAGGTGCCTGCATGTGGGGAGTCCACACGGTGACGCCAAGTCCTCCTGTCGGCTTCACACAGGCCTTCACTCAACATGCACTGCGTCAGCATAGATATAGGAGTCTGTGTGTCACTGTCAAGATGGAGACTGTCCGGCAGGCGCACCGCTTGAAGGGCTCGCCGTCGGGGTCCTCCAGCCAGCAGGCCAGCGTGTTGATGACCTTGTTGACGGGCCCAATGCAGATGTACCGCGTGTTCTCGTCCTGGCATGGGTGCGCCACACGTCAGTGCTGTGCAGATGCCTGTTGCCAACAGCACTGGTCTTCTATTTGTGCCAATTGCTGCAGCTCTGCGTCAAATCGCCAGAGCTGCTGGTAAGTATGTATCATACGTCTGCAACGAGTCTGCAGAAGCCCTCACCTCGTAGTGCACCAGGCGCATGACCTCCTCCAGTGCTGCCTTGCGCAGCCGGCTGCCCTGTATCCAGGGCTCCAGCCGAGACAGCGTCCACCAGATGAAGTCCTAGGGGCGAGAGCACAGCAGGTCACGGATTGTCAGGGATAATTGGTGAGTCGCGCAGTGTGATGGCAGCGTCAGCTTCGTACAGGTGTGACGCAGCTCAGGCCATGCACATGCTTCTGGCGGCACCTGGACTTTGGGGTGCGGGTAGTACAGGTCGGGCTTGGCGCACTGGTTGCGCGCTGAGTCCCAGTCTATGCTGTCGTAGGGCGCCACATACAGCTCCTGCCGCAGCGCATCTGTGAGTGGCGTGTGCTTTGCGGTGCCCCGCACGCCCCAAACGTAGCTCATTGGCAGATACACCTGTCATGTACATACACATGCATGACTCCAGCTTGGCTCCAGGTCATGATAGTGCAGGATAGCTGCACAAGGCGGCCAAGTCTCTGTGAACCGCCAAAGGTGTGCTTGTATCATTCCAGATGTCGTTTCTACAGGAAGACAAGATCCGGCATGCCATGCTGCACCAGGTTGCTTTGTTCCACCAAACCGCTCACCATGCGGCAGTGGCACCAGAAGCGGCCGGGGTGCACCCACCCCACACCCGTCCACCCCGAGTAGGGCAGCAGCCACATCTCCGGGTTCAGCGGGTTCTGCCCCTGCCACTCGTACACGCCCAGCACGCTGAGCCAGAACTTGCCCCAGGAGGTGATGTACGTGGCGCCGCCATACTCGTGGATCTGCGCGGCAGCGCGCAGCAGGCACTGAGCATGCAGGTGTATGCAGATGTGCATGGGTATACCCAGTGTGGGCAGCACCTGCTTAGTGTGTAGCCTATCGCATGCAGTCGGCGAGCGCACATGTGTGCGCACGCTCCGCTGCAGTTCACGACCCTGCTACACACATGTCAGGTGCAGAGTAGAACTCTCTGAGAAACAGGTCCCGTTGTTGACAAGTACTGCTATCACGGTTGGAAGGCTCACCCATGCGCGCGCCTTCTGGCACACCTCATGGTCGGCATCCATCTTCAGTATCCGGAGGCTGACATAGCTGCAGGCAGACGGTGGCGCAGATCAGCACCGACAGCACCTCAGCTGCAGCTGGCCATTGCATAGTCCCCGACTTGGATCCCAAGGCTAGACACTACGATGGACCTGGCATCTGGTGTGCTGCAGGGTGGCGATGCTGTGCCCCAAAGCTCTCTTCCGTGCACCCTGCAGCAGCGTCAAGCCGCACACCCCACCTGAGGGCAGTGCCGAACATGGTGGAGTGGCCCTCGATGTGCAGGCCATAGCCGCCGTCGCTGTTCTGGTGGTTGACCAGGTAGCGGATCATCTCGGCGATGTGCGCCGGCGACAGCACCGTCTTCAGGGCGCCGGTCGTGTGCAGCGTGATGATCATGCCCGGCATGAGGAACATGGGGCCCCCGTAGTCGCCTGGCCAATGCCCGTCATCCGCCTGCGGAGCGTACATATTGATGAAGTCCGCGCCAAGAATGCATGTCAGTCGGCGTGACATGCACTTCACAGGAGCCCCAAGGGATGATTTGTCACCCGATACAACATGAGAGTACTCCTTACCACCACAATGTACCTGCAAGGTGGTGAAGTAGGCGGTGGCGGCCTTCAGAGCATCCCGCACATCGGCATCTGTCACCGCAGCATCCGCTGGCAGCTTTGCGCCTCGGACGCGTGGCAGCGTGCGGGCTTTGCGCCGTCCAGCGCAGCTGCGGCGGTAGAGCAGGTCGCTGGAGTGCTTTTGGGCATCCCGGTTGGCAGCAAACTCGTCCCGCAGGCGCTCGATCTCAGCGCGCTCCTGCTTGCTGCCGGCGTCCGCATCGAAGAGCCAATGCGCTCGTCCCTGGTGACCATTGAGCGTGCGGACGTACGGATGCTCTGGTGCCTCGTCCGCGATGGCGCACCGCCACATTGTGCGACAATGCTGTGGCTTGCCCAGGCCACCAATTCAGTTGACAGAGCCTACCTACATCACGTATGCATTTGTTGGCTTGCGCACCGCCGAGCAACCTGACCAGCTATGTGTGAGCTTGCAGATAGCTGAAACGGATTTGGTAGATTCTTCTTCCTTCCGAACGCTAGAGAGAGCATCAGAGCCAGCTGAAGGATCCCGGAGGCGAAATGAACTGGCAATGACTAAACTATTTGCAGCTGAAAGTTGGAGGAAGTGTTGGAGCTGCTCACATTCCAGCGTTGCGCGTCGTGCACATATCGATGGATGTAGGCTGAAGGAAGCCTCGATTACTGGCGATCATGTCTTTGGCGTGGCAGCACCACGGTAAGAGCCGCGTCAGGCTGGGCCGCGTCTGGCGAGAGGGCGATACCCATCACTTCGTGGAATGGCAGGTGCAGAGCATGCTGGAGAGTAACATGGCCCACGCGTACACCTCCGCCAGCAACGAGGGCATGGTGGCAACGGACACGCAGAAAAACACGGTGTACTATGTTGCGAAGCAATGCAGCCAAAGGTGTAGCGCGGAGGAGTATGCCATTGCCCTCGGAAAGCACTTCGTCTCCACATACGCGGAGGTGACGAAAGCGAAGATCTGGGTGGAGCAAAAGCCATGGCAGCGACTGACGCTCAATGGGAAGCCGCATGATCACGGTTACTCGCTGGCAGGCACGGAGACGCGCACAACTTACGTGACAGTCAGCGAGGACGGCAAAACCGAGATCATCAGCGGCGTGAAGGACTGGAAGGTGCTGAAAACGACGCAGAGCGGCTACGAGGGGTTCATGCATGACAAGTACACGCTGCTGCCCGACACGCGGGAGCGCATGGTGGCCACATCCATCACCTCCACCTGGAAGTACTGCGGCTTTGTTGCGGACTATGATGCGGCGTACAACGGGGTGAAGGCGGGCATCATGGAGGCTTTCTACGGGCCGCCCAAGGGCGGCGTGTACTCGCCGTCCGTCCAGTTCACACTCATGGAGATGGGCAAGGCGGTGCTCGCCAAGGTGTCAGCGGTGGACTCCATCTTCTTCAACCTACCCAACATCCACTTCCTGCCGTGCACGCCCGTGACCAGCAAGTTCGAGAACGACGTGTACATTGCGACCAGTGAGCCACATGGCAACATCGAGGCAATGGTCACGCGCAAGGATGCGCAGCCGCACTCCAAGCTTTGAGGATGGCACGGCCTCTCTAGGTGCAGATGCGGCTGCTTGTTGATGGGTGATTTAAGCCTGTGTATTCTTTCTCCAGCTCTCGTGCAAGGCTGGGGTTGACGGCCAGATGGCGGCACATATGGCCCGGCTTTCATTCTGCTGGCAGTCGGGCCAGCCTGTATACTGGATTCTGTTTCGGATACTCTGTGCCATCAGAGTTGTGATTTGCCTGTCTTGGGCTCTGCCGGGTTGCACACCTGCCTCGGAACCAGCGTCTAGCTAGCAACATGTCAGTTGGTGTGTCAATTGCTATGGAAACCCACCGAGACTCCTGTATGTCTCTGAAGAGGCGAACACAATCTGTACCCTCCCTGCTGCAGTGTCCATAACAGCTCCATGAGCTGATGACGCTCTCAGTCGGTTGTAACCAAGCTCTTCCGCCCCTTCTTGCTCTTCATCATGCGCTTCAGCGTCGACGCCTTGGTGATCTTCTGGCCGACTGCCTTGAGCGCCGCCTTCTGGTTGGCCTCCTTGCGCTCCTTTGCTGCCTTTCTCCTTTCCCGCTCCGCCTGAGGGGTATGCCAACAAACCAGCTGTGAAACGAGCATCCTGACAGATGGTCCTTCTCTTGCTCCTGGCCTATTGGGGGACCGTGCAGTGCTTGGTGCTCCAGCAGCGTGCCTCTTCACCTCCACAACATCCTAACTTCATCCCAAGGACAGCATTTGCTGCTCTGCTTGGCAGCTTGCTGCCACGCTGTTGCTTCCGTGGTCACATCCCGTGCTGCACGTATGATGACCACTGATACGAAATGTGCATGGCTCACCGCGATCTTGGCATTGTGCTCCGCCCGCGCCTCCTGCTTCTGCTCCCGGAACACCGCCGCCTCCGCCTTCGCCGCCATCTTCTGCTCCCAGCTGGTCTTCAGCTTGACTGTGCCCGTGGCGCTCATGCGCGGCGCGGGCGCCTTCCAGTTCTTGCCGGACACCTGACACGAGCACAGGAATAATGTTGCAGTGGCATGTCTGCAAGCCCGCAGTTGCCTGTGTCCCTCAATGGCACGGGCACGTCCCACCCCCTGCTAGGAGGGCTTGCTGCCTTGCGGAATGCCATTACTGCCAAACATCTTTGGCACGACGAACTGCCGGCTGAGTGGGTGGTCCATTCCCCTGTCAGTCAGGCTGTGCACGTGTTTGCTCACCCTGTTTGCTAGCTTGACACGCTTGGCTGCCTGGCTGTTGGCGGCTGGCAGCTCCTCGTCCCCCCGCATAGCAGCGTCTGCCTCGTCCTGTGCCACCTGCACACCATACAGCCGCAGCAGCCGTTTCAGGCACGGACCCATGGTTGGACGTCCAAGATGACTCGACCATCAGGGCGGCGGCTGATACATGCCCGAGCATATTTGTACTTGGTACAAGCAGGCTGCGCAGTCCCACCAGCTCTGCGTAGTCGTCCAACTTCCGTTTCCGCCTGTCTTTGTGCCCCTTGGGCGCCGTCTTGGCGTTCCGAAAGTCGTATGTGGCCGGCACCGGCATCTGCGGCGGCACCGGCACATCTGACGCCACCGCCATGTTGCCGCCTATGCCTGCTGCTGCTGGCCTCTGCTCGCGGCACCAGTACCCTACAGTGTTGCGAGGCTAAGTGCTCTTGGGCTGTTGTGCTGTGTGGAGCTCTGAGCTGGACAGCTGGTACTGTGGCATGCAACCGCCGTGCCGGCGTGCTGGCGCACTGTGCCAGTGGCCAGATGCTCGATGCAGCACGGCAAGGGGTTCGAGCGCCGATACGAAGGTGTACTGTTGCGCTGAAGAGTGCAAGTGATGATATGCAAAGTGAGTTGTGAGCGGACCTGGACGCCATGTGGAGATTGTCGTCATGGTGAGATCCAGCAAACTCACCATCCCACCCATATATCGTGCTGTGACTTTGCACTGCAGCGTTTCCGACACGGCACAACCAACGACATGTCAGGCTACGGGCAGCCACCGCCGGGACAGCACCAATATGCACAGCAGCCGTATGCATCAGGTCCTCCACCTCAACAGTTGTATCAAGCGCAGCCTGCGCCTGATGCGTATCAGCAGCCCCCACAGCAATTCAGCTCAGCGCCGCTACAGCAGCCTTACGGCGGGCCACCAGCGGGAGGCTACAACTCCTATGCCGTGAGTGATCATCATGCAACTTTGCTGACGCTTTCGTTGTGCTGGCACCTGATCATATGCTACACGTGCACGAACGAGGCTCTTTACGGTGTAACATGTGCTACACGCTGCTCACGCTGGCGCTGGTGGATCAAACAGTGCTCGGAGCATTGCGCCATTTTGCCAGTAGTTCTGCAGTGACATGATGCTTTGCTCCCCGTCACAGCCGCCGGACGCAGCGCCAGGCAGCTCAGTGCCACTGGGAGCAGTGCCTGGCGGTCCACCCACGGGGGCCATGTCACCAGGCAGCATGCCGCCCGGCAACGGTATGCCGCCACCTGGCGGCATGAAGCGCTCCTTCGAGGAGACCGGCAACGAGGCAATCATGCCAGAGCCCAAGCGGCAAGAGGGCGTGCGAGGGCCTCCGGAGACGGTGCTGCGGCTGCTGGTGCCAGTGCGGCGAGTGGGGGCCATCATTGGCAAGCACGGCGTCGTCATCAAAGAGGTGGAACTGTTATGCAGCAACGCTCCGCAGCTCTGCACTTTCTGCGCTAGGCACCTGTCGGGTAGCTTGGCACAAGTATGCCCACGGCGTGCTGGGACGAGGTGCTGCTGGCTGCAGATCAAGGAGGCGACAGGGTGTAGGATGCGGATCATTGAGGCGGTGCCGGGGGCTGACGAGCGGGTCGTGGTCATCTCCTCGCCGGACGACCCCTCGCAGGATAGAATAGCGGCAGAGGTACGTTGTGACTCAGGCGGATGGCGTGCAGCATGATGGCAGCTATGGTGCAACCATGAGTCACTCACAACACCTGACTTGATCGGCCCTCCACACGCTCTGTGGATCAGCGCAACAAGCCGCCGGGCTGTGTCTGTGTTGCCACGGCACCCTGCAGGCGTGGTCGGAGCTTGGGTGCAACACAGCGGTCTCAACTGGCGGCACTTCACTTCAATGCCACTGTTGACATCTCCGCTTGCTGCCGTGCAGCTGGGCCTCTTCGAGGTGCACCGGAGGGTCATTGAGGGGGAGGAGCCAATCCCCGCAGCGCCTGGGCAGCCGCAGGGCATCCTCACGCGGATGCTGGTGTGCCACTCGCAGGCTGGCAGCATCATCGGCAAGTGAGTGCCACGTTGCACAGTGTGCGAATCAGCCCTCTCAAAGGGCACAGGATGCCCCTGTCTGCCTGCTGGAACACGAGGCCCGCAGTTTGGGCGGTCTGATGCCAGAAATCAGGCTCAGGATTGTGCCGTTGCCACCGTTGTCTGCTGAGCAGCACTGCACGGCCCACACGCTCGGGCTGAACTGTCTCCTTCGTTGCCGTGCAGATCGGGTGTGCAGATCAAGGAGATCCGGGACATCAGTGGATCACACATCAAGATCCTGCCGCCGGATGAGCTGCCACCCTGCGCGCTTTCAAACGACCGTGTAGTGCAGTGCGTGCCTGTTTTCGCTGTGGCGTTGCTCTGCTTCCAAGCCCCGAAAAGGATGATCATGCCCCGCTGGTCAGCTGGTCGGCACAAAACATCTTTTGATGCAGTGAGGCCATGCTCTTGAATGGCGGTCAATCCAGTTGAGCTACGGCGGACTGGGTGTCGAAACACAGGCATTCTGAGCATGCGGGTGCAACGCTGCCTTACTACTGCAGGATGGTGGGGCAGCCCCTCGCGCTGGCAAAGGCGCTGGGCGAGTGCAGCAAGATCATCCGGGCGAATCCGCCGAAGGAGAGGCCTGGCGGCTGTCCTCCCTCGTTGTCCAGGATAACAGGTAGGTACACCAGACCCATTGGTTTCACAATTGCTTACAGCGCCATCAGTGGTGCCATGCTGCCAGGGCTGGCCCTGTCTGCACGAAAATTTCCGACCCACCAGGCAGCAGGCTTGGCAGATGCGTTTAGGTGAAAGGCCTCCAGGATGTGGCATGCTTGGTGTTGCAGGATTGCCACCAGGGCCGCAAGCGGGCGGCCTCACAGCGAGGGCGCATGGGGCGCCAATGGGCGGCGGCGGCTACGTGCCGCCTGGGTCTGGCGGCCCAGCGGGCCCTGGCGTCAGCACCAAAAACATCATGGTATGGCCATAAACCCTCGTAAAACCCCACGAAAGGCCGGGCACCCGCCCCACATGCATGATGTAAGCGGCGTGCGGGAGGCACTGTTGACACACAGCATGGCTCAAGCGTCATTTGTCATCGCAATTGCAGGTGCCGAATGATCAGGTGGGCAGCATCATCGGCGGCCAGGGCAGCAACATCAACCGCATCCGGCAGACCAGCGGGGCGCGCATTAAGGTGTTGGCAGCCCTGGAAGTTCCCTGTAGCATGTCTTGTGTGTCCGTTGCTCTGACGCAGGCGCTGATTTGGAATTATGAAGGGGCTGGTACTTACCTGCGCTGGGTATATGCTGCCTTCCATGAGCAAGAAACCACTCGTTGGGCCTGCAGGTGCACGACCCAGACCCCAGCAACCCTGCACAGCGGGTTGTCGAGTGCACCGGCACCGTGGAGCAGGTACTTTTGAGTTTGTGCCGTCCAAGTGCTAAGCCAGGCTGCCCGGAAACAAGCATCTACCGCTGCATCTGATGCTGGGTCCCATCAACAGTGGCGGGATGCTTGTCACACTCAACGGCTGGCAGCTCGCAAGCTTGCTGCATCGACAGTTGCTTGACGCCAGCCCATACTGATGCAGATCGCAGCGGCTGAGCAGCTCCTGGAGCCGTACCAGCTGGCCGCAGGCACAGGGGTCACACCGCAAATGTACTGAGGCGACAGCGAGCTGCCAGCAGAGCATACAATGGCCAGGTTGTCGCGAAATCCCAGTTTTGAGCTTTGGTTGCAGTCTGCCCAGCAACGCCTGAGCGTTGGACAAGCTGCCATCACCTATATCAGCCTGTGCAAGATACAAATATTTATTGGGGCGGTATTTCCGAGGTCCCGATGAATTTTGCCTTTGCAAACCCTAGCTGTCATGCATGCTGCGCTGCGCTGCGCTGCCGTGCTGCGCCATTGCTGAGTCGCCAGGCAAGGAATGTCATATGATTAGTTCATCCATAACACACCATTTCGATCTAGGGTTGATCTCACTGCCGGCCAGTAGCAGCAGAGGCACAGCTAGCACAAGCTGCGTTTCTTCGATCTGACACCGGGTCGACTCGAGCGCAAACTGTTTGCCAGCCACTGCGCAGCAATCTCACCTGGCTGGCTCTCTGAATGGATGCTGCCAACTGATGCCTCCGGATCATTTGCAGCTGGTCAGCGACTTCGCCGCTACAGAGTCAATCTGCGACGCCGCACCTGCAGACCACACCTGCAGGCAGATCTGCCGGCATGACGGTCAACGAGCATATCGATCAGCTTCGGAGAGCACCTAAAGGCACAATGGTGCAGCTGGAAGGTGGGACGCCGCCGTCCAATGCCTCGGAACCTGCGCAACGCCTAGTAGAGTCCATGCTCGCCGCGCAAGCAGCACAGACAACACACCATGCTCCCGCCGACTGCTGTCATCTCAGCGGCGCCTCCAGCGGCGAGGTTGGACATCACACGGATGGCAGCCAGCGGTGCAGCCATGAGTCTGACGATGAGCAGACGCCAGCAGTGCCGCTTGCTCATTGCGCAGCTGATCTTGCCCCACAGCCAGCCCCGAGCAGCGGAGACAGCTTCAAGACGGCTCCCAGTCAGCTCGGCGCATCAAACAAGGCAGACGATTCGCAGTCACAGCCGCCATCACCGGCATTGTTGCCAGTGGTGCCAGAGCAATGGGGCGGCCGTCGCACCAGGTGCAAGCTCGATGAAAGGCTATGACGAAGGGTTGTAAACAGCCTCTCCTGCATGCATGCAAGAGTGTCCCATCGACAGTGGGAAAGGATTGACTGCGGCCAGTGCCTAAACGGCATGAAAGGCTAGGCTGGCAGAAGTGCATGCTCCTCATGTCCCACAACATTCACCTGTATATATATGCATGCACTCATGCATGCATGCCTGCCTTAAATCATAGGCCTTGCCTACCTCCATGGCCCGACATAGCAGACATGTTGACCTGTCCGTTGCCTGCTGCCCAGGCAGCGTGAGGCGCAGCCCAATTACGAAGACTACATCGACAGCAGCCTGTCGCAGCCGCCCGAGTCTGACGATGATGGGCTCGACTTTGGCACGTCACGCCGCAAGTGCGTGATGTGCACGTTCATCTGCATGTGCATCTGTGGTGATCCCACCGGGCGCTTCCTTGTAGCAGGACTGATGACACGTTGCATGCATGATGACTGGAGCGCCTTTCTGCAAGAGTGCTGAGGTTGCCGTTGAACCCTCTGCAGGAAGCGCACGGCCAGTGGGCGTGGTAGTGCCAAGCGCAGCAGTGGCGATGTCAGAAGCGGCAGTGCCAGAAACAGCATGTTTGCAAAGCAGCGCCAGGAGCGCTCCAGGGCTGAGGCAGCAGACCCGGATAGCGACCCAGCGGATGCGCATGCAGCGCTGGACGGCGGAGACGACAGCGCCCATGAGGCCGATGAGCAGACGCTTCGCACCTCGACTGTGAGTGCAACGCGCTTCAAGCTGCCGCGCGTCTGATGCCGAACTGTCCTGGTGTCCCTCAGCACATGCATGTCAACGCGGCACAGCACGGCAAAGAAGTGGCACAATGTGACGGTTGCAGACCATGCTTTGGTATTCTGCATGCACACGCATGCATGCACAAGCAAGTCTCATTTTTACTGCAGCGGGCAGCAGGAAAAGACAATGCCGGCGGTAGGAAGCGGCCCCGCAGCACATCGTCAGCCGGCCAGCAGCGGCAGAAGGGCATGCGCAGTGGCAAGCGGGCACGTACCCCTCCAGTTCCAACCACGGCAGCAGAAGCAGCGACAGCAGCAGCAGTGCAGTGTGCTGCGAAGGAGCCTGCGGCAGCAGAGGCAGCAACCGCAGGACCTGGCGGTGCTGCAGCGGAGGCCTCGCCAGCTGGCCCCGGCGACAGCGCAGGCGCTGGTGTTGAGGGATCACTGGCAGAAGCCGGTGCTGCAGAGCCTAAATCAGCAGCGGAGCCGGATGCAATGCTGGAACAGGGAGCTGTGCAGCAAGCAGCAGGGTCACCAGCAGCAGGCGAGGAGCAGGTGGCGGCAAATGCGCAGGCTGCAGCAAAGGCGGTGGCAAAAGCGGCCAGGCGAGCCCAGAGGAAGGCGGACAGAAAGGTAATGCAGTGCTTTCAGGACTTTGTGGACGGTATCTGTTTACTACATGACAGTGCTTGCATCGACATGCATGTGGTGCTGCACGCAGTCTGCAAGAGAGGCGGCAAAGCAGGCAGCAAGGCCAGTCGCAGCGACGGCAAGCAGGGACAGCACGCAGGGTAACAAGCAGTGCAAAAGGCCAGCCAAGCCCTCTGCTGCCACAGTCAAGCAGCTGCCAACACCGCAGCAGCGCCTGTCAGCCGCACCCCAGCATGACACCGGCTTTGCCACGCCAGGTGCCAGCATGTGCACCGCCTCTGTTTGTCAGCCACTGCGTCATTGCAGCCTGGTCATGGTGTGTGTTCCGCTGTTTTCCAGCAGCTCATGGCTGTGCGACAGCTTGCTGCTTTTGCGATTGTGGCATTGCTTGTGACAGGAGAGAAGGCTCAGGCAGCCGACAAGGATTCCAGTCAACGCAGCTCAGGGTGCGGCCAAATCAAGCCAGCCTTGATGCTGTTCTGTCAATGCATTACACCTTACTCCAGCTCTGATTGCACCGACGCAATGCAGTCACAGTCAGCTCATGAATAGCATGAGACTGTGTTCAGTATGCACATGTGCAGTTCTGGGGGGTCCCAGACGCCGATGCCATCGTCCCTGCTGGCGAATCTCAGCAGGCGTATCAGCCCGGCTGGGCCACACATCCCTGCATCTGTGCTGATGCAAGCAGGTGCGTCCATCGTGTGGCAATGTCGTGGCTTGATTGCAGCCTAGTGGCGTAGCAGTACAAATAACACCCCATTGTCTCTGGTGAGCATGGCCTGCCTTCTACACGTAGGGCAAAGTCGGCCAGCCAGCATCCTGCACAAGTTTGAGAGCCCCGCCGCAGCACCAGGCAGTGGCAAGGCAGCAGGAAGCGGGCAGGTGGCGCCTGGCAGCAAGACGTTCAGCTCGCCAATGGTCGGCAGCGCATCGGCGGCCACTGGCGAACACAGCAACGGCAGCAGGAAGCAGAGCAGTGGCCAGCGCGGCAGCCTGCCCAAGCATCGCCCAGGTGCAGCCGTATGTCTTGGCTTTAAATTCTGTGTGCAGTATTGCCTGTGGATGACATCTGCAGCGCACAGTGGTCGGGCGTCAGCCTGGGGGATTGCAGGGTCCCACAATATAACACTCATTGTCTTCCAACCAGCAGACTGCGACAGATATGGTGATCCGATTGATGTGCTCTGCAGGGTCCTCGTTCAGGCTGTCCGGGCTGTCACGCATGCCGATCAAGCCGCTGCACCCACAGCTGCACAAGCGCACAGTCACATGAGAGGGCAACTGGGTTGCGCTGTCGGCCTGACCAAGGCAAGGCTCTGGGACACCAGCGATATGGCATGCTTAGAGCTCGCAGCAAGCTGCAGCCATCATTGGCTGCCAGGCTGCCGCTCAGTTCAGTGGAGGCCACCAGGCCAGTGCTTGGCCAAAGTGTGTTCGAAGCATGAGCAGTACTCACTTTCCAACATCAGGCATGTAGTCTGCGCTGCACTGCAACAGACGTTTTGCAGCAGCTTGAGAATCAGATCAAACCGCCATGCCGCTGTCAGCTTGCGCTCATAAACCCTGATCTCTGCGATTGTATGCTGGTCTACCTCCGCACCGCTGATCAACTCCAGCATGCCACTCATGCCAGACTACCTGCATGTAGGCACGAACACCTCACTTGCTTCGACCAGCTTGGTACACTGCTGCCAGTTGAAGCATGCAAACTCAAACATCGCATACTAGCGGATCAGCACTTGATTTGGATCATTGGCTGGCGGCATCACCACGGTCAAAGCCCAAGAAGCACACACTGGGTGCCAGGCCCCATGCACGACCCCAACACGCCCAAAGCTGCAAGCCAGACACGACGCCCAAGGACCACCCTGCAGCAGTGCTATACGAGCTGCTCCAAACCCAGGCGGCGGGTCTCTAACCGCCTGAGCTTCGCCTTTATAGCGGCTCTTGCAGGGTTGACAGACCAGCAGGTCGGCGTACATACTATGTAGTCGATGCTGCTGATGTGTCGCTGTGCGGGCACTTGCGACAGGCAAGCGCGAGGGCAGCACGCAAGCTGGGGGTATGCCCACTAGCCACAGGGTGGCCGCCCCGGGCTTGGCAGCTCACAGACTCGGGGACGAATTGTGCTGGGTGACCGAGCAGGGTGCGGGCACCAAATGACCACCCTGGGACCATGAACTGGGTGCTGCTGGTTTTTGCAGAGCTGCCGCCACGCTCAGACCTTTTACTTGACCATCATATCCGCTGACTTCCTGCTCAACCTTTGCAAACTGAGGATGTGCAGACGGTAGGTGAAGCCATGCCTGCCTGCTGCCTGATGTCGTCACCAGACGCGCAGCGCGTGTGCTAGAGCCCAGTTGCCGACGCCACCTGCAGGGTCATCACAGACCGTGTGCGTCGGCCGGCAGCATTCACAGGCATCAAAGATCACACGGCACATCATAACCTGCCCTGCGATGAAGCTCCACCAGTTCACGGCACCGCCACAGTGTGATCTGCACATGACCAGGCGCACCTTCTTCTGCACCAGCATGTTGTTCTTGGCCATGAGGCCCTGCATCGCACGGGATGGCCCCACGTCCAGCCACGCCGCCAGGTTCGGCCGCACCCCGGCTTGCACCAGCGCAAAGACGAGGGACTGCATGGCACAGGCCCACAAGAGCGTTGGTGACACATGCCTGACAGATGGCGGTGACTGATACATCACCAGGCCAGCAGCGCATCGGTGAACAGACTGCGAAGGACCATGGCTGGATGGCCACAGGCGCCAGTGCAGCCCGGGAGGCAGCTGCCCTGGCCCGGGCAAGGGACCACACGCTGGTGTGCCGCTACTCGATATGCTTGGTGACATGATGTAGTGACATGTTGTAGAAGGCAAATCCTCTCACCAGTGCCGCATCTGTGCTGTTGCTGCCGCTGAGCCCCCGGTGCGTGATCTTCTGGAAGAAGGGCCACGGCTCGAAGGGCAGCTTGGCGACCACCACGCCATTGTAGCTGCACATTGCCAGCAGTCCCAGGTTGTCAAGAATCTGCAGCACATGTGACTCACTGTGCTCAAGTAGATGCGAGGCAGGCAGGCAGCGTACGGTCTGCAGCCAGGAGACAGGACGCTCACAAGTAGCCCAGCACCCTGTACGCCCCGAACATCGCCGCCAGATTCTGCACAGTCACAGTAAAACATTGCATTCCTGTGCATGCCTGAGGCTGCATGGTATTTGACAGTGTCTCGTGCTGTACATCGGCACGATGTTCGCATAGAGAAACGGTTGACTGGCACTCACAAGGACGACTTGCTGCAGCTTCATCGTCGCAAACAGCCGCCCGGTCTCCATCTTCATGCTGTTCTCTATCCGCTCCTGAAGTGCAAGCGGGCAATCGGATCAGGGGAAGAGGCACGTAGTCCGCCGCAGCAGCACACGGCTGGGGCGCTTGCATATCCACCCAGCGAGTCACAAGCACAGCGGCAGGAGGCACCTGCTTCTTGGCTTTGCCTTTCTGTGCGCCGGCGCCGGGGCCGCTGTCCTTGTTAAGGTCCGTCAGCTTTTTGTTCTGCACCGCCAGCCACTGCTTCACCTGCCGGAAGTGCGGCCGCCTGCAGTGCGCATGCCATGAGCGCATGACATGAAGCTGTCGCAGGTGGGTGGTGTGGACAACCTCATGCTGGTTTGAGTCACCCGCAAGGCTGATCAGCAGCGCCTGTGATGCGCATGCGCTCATAGTTGTACATGCATGCGTGCAACATGGCTTGCGCTTGTGGTGCGCCGCACCTGTAGATCACGAGCCACTGCACGAACTCGATGAAGCAGCACACGGCGACCGAAAGCGCCAGGATGCCGAGCATATCCATGTGCAGCGTCATCGTTGCCGGTTGCAAGCAGGCACTCACAATATCTAGCTGTTCTGGCTTAAGTCACACAGGGATCACACTCCAGACCAAACTGCAATTGCTGGATGCCGCGACCTTTCTGAAGCAGTGCAGCACTTGCAGCTGGTCAACAATATCGACGCTGCGCTGAATTGCTAGACTGCGCTTGCGGTACTGCCTGACTGGCGTTGCTCTGGCTGCTGGATGTGCATCATGCCAGACATCTGCAGTACCACGGGAGCACCGAGGTCACTCACTCGGTTGCAGTCCACCTTGCGAAGGCGAGGCAGATCCGTAGTACGTTTGCGTTTGCGCTGAGGTCTGTACGCTGCAGCTACAGTCGTTCAGCTCGAACGGGCATGACAGCAGTGGCGCCGACCATGTGCTGCCGTGCCTGACGTATTGCGCAGGGTCAATCTGCTTGACCAGCGCCTGAGCCTGTCGTTTTGACACCATGTCGAACATTTACAACCTCGAGCCGCCGACCAAGGGCAAGGTGGGCGAAGCTAGTGTGGCGTCAGCAAAACGATATTGCCGCATGCTGCAGTGCATGGTCCACAGTATTCGCAACTTGCATGGTTATACCAACGTCATCTCTCTGGCAGGTGGTGTTGAGGACCACGGCGGGTGACATTGACATCGAACTATGGCCGAAGGAGGCACCCAAGGTGAGCCGGTGCCGCGGAACGGAAGCGTTTATCAGCATTGGTGCTGGGCCATGGGCATGCAAGCACGGTGATAGAGCCCTCGTCCTCATCCTGCGCTTGCAGGCGGTGCGGAACTTTGTGCAGTTGTGTCTGGAGGGCTTTTATGATGGCTGCGCCTTCCACCGGGTGCTCAAGGACTTTCTGGTCCAGGTGGGCAGCTCATGTGGCACTAGAACGAGGTTTTGCCAGCGTCTCGTAGTGCAACCATGCGTGCACTTTTGCACGCGAGGACATCACCGCCAGCAGGAGCTCTGACCTCATCTTGATTTATGCATCCTGCCTTGGTGCAGACTGGCGACCCTACTGGGACTGGCACAGGCAGCGAGACTATCTATGGAGAGCCTTTCAAGGACGAGTTCCACTCGCGTCTGCGCTTCTCGCACAGGTGGTCTCTGCCAGCGCCATGCTGCACATGTTTGCACAGTGACATGCAGCTGCTGGCCCAGTCTGCAGTCACAGGACAGTGGCAATGAGGACCATCGAAGCAACATGCTGACGGCCGCCTTCCACATGTGTCCTGCGTGACGGATGGGCGCGTGTGCATCTGGCAGGGGCATCGTGGCGTGCGCCAACGAGAACCGGGAGCACTCCAACGGCAGCCAGTTCTTCGTCACCCTGGGCCCCACCGAGTCCCTGCAGAAGAAGAACACCATCTTCGGCCGCGTGGGCGGCGACACCATTTACAATGTCATGGAGATGAACAATCTGGAAGTCGATACTAACGACAGGTGCAGGATCTGTCACGTCCTGCAGATCTGGATGCGGCTGGCTCACGCAAAAACGGTTCCAGGTCATCGCGTCACCTTGCACGTCGGAGCAGCTGCTCCTGTGCGAGCTGCCCACAGCTGCCCCGTTGGCGGCGAGGCCCTGCCTGCATCCCAATCAGCCCATCTTGACTGGGGTGCTTTCTCGTGTGCCCAGGCCGGAGAACCCGCCGTTCATCAAGGAGGCGGAGGTGCTGTGGAACCCCTTTGACGACATCGAGCCGCGCACGACACGCGCCGAGCGGCTGGCGGCCGCCGAGCGGTGACCACGCTGATGTGTCCCCACTGTCAGTGGAGTGTCGCAACTTCCTTCTGGGCAAAGGCCCATGCAAGCAGGCCAGCATTGTTGGTGCTAGCGCCAAGCCATGGTAGTGTGCAGCCATGTGGGCGTCCTGCGTGTTGACAGTGTGTTTGAAAAGCTGAGCGCTTTCTTGCCTCAGGGAGAAGGCGGAGGCGGCGTCGCAGGCCCGGCCCAAGGTCAAGAAGAACGCGGCGCTGCTGTCGTTCGAGGACGACGAGGGGGGCGAGGAGGGTGACGGTGACGGGGGAGGCGGCGAGGCGCCGGCGGCTGCGCGCATCCGCAGCGCGCACGAAGCGATTGACGATGCCAGGTGTGTATACGACATACTGTCGTCGTGTGGTGTTGACCACCTGACAGACTGTGAAGCTGGCTGCTTCGACCGCAGGAGGCGCTCAGATGAAAGCATCAGTGCTGCTGGGTCTGATCCCGGCGGTGCACTGATGAGCTTCAGCGCGTCTATCATGCCATTCCAGGTTGGTGAAGGTGAACACAGAGGAGGAGAGGCGGCTGGCTGCACAGGAGGCAGAGGAAGCAGCAGTCCGCAAAGCTGCGGTGCAGGTGGGCGTCTATGGTAGCTGTCGTGGTCAGTCCGAAATGTGAAGCTGCAATATCCTATGACACATGCTTCACATTGCACTTCACCTGAACAATGACCTTCTCGGCTGGGGTTCGATAAACACACATGAACCTGCTGCGCAGGCGCGCCTGGCGAAGCTCAGCAAGAAGGCGCCAGCCGATGCGGCCAGCCCTGCAGCGGCGGCAGACGGCGACGACACGGATGAGGGCTTCGAGCAGCGCATGCGGGCCCAGGCCCTCGCAAAGCGCGCCGCGCTCGGCGGCAACGCCGCCGCAGTAGCACCGGCGGCCAGCAGGTGCCAGTGCTCCTCGGGTCATGTTGCCTGTCACATCTGTGCAGAAGTGACGGCCAGTGCCACATGCTGTAGCCCTGGGTTGCGGCGCAACAGTGGCAGATGAGTGCTGTGGTCCACCGTGTCAGAGAGCAGCGCTGGAACAGCAGGATCACAAACCCGTCACATGGTGCCGTCTGTCGGCGTCCAGCCATTTGCTGAGCATCGCGGATCTGAGCTGCAGGGACGGCGGCGGCAGCCGGCTCAAGGACAGCGATGAAGACAGCGATGAGGACAGCGATGATGACGGCGGCGGCAGGGGCCGCAACGACGCCGACAAGCGGCGCTCGGCCGCCCTGGCCGGCGGCTCCAAGGCGGCCGTCATCAAGCCGTCTCGGCAGGTGCCTGCCTGACCATTCTCCCTGCGCAACCTTGACGTCTCGAGCTGAGAACAATGTGCGACCATGTACAGCAGGGTGTATCGACCTGTTCCAGGACACAATCCGTTGCTGCTGTTGACCGGGAACCTGTTGTAACCCTGCAGATGAACAAGGTGGAGGATGCGGACCTGCTGAAGCCGTGGGAGCTGAAGCGGCGGCAGTACAAGCAGCGCGCGCGGCTGACGGGGCAGCGGGAGGCCGACACGCTGGCCAAAATGCGGGCCTTTGCCGCGGCGCTGGGCGGCAGCGGGGAGACTACGGCAGCGGCTGGTGCCCGGGACGGCGATGCCGGCGCGGGGCCGTCAGCCGCAGCGGAGCAGGTGCTAGGGCAAACCCCTGAGCAAGGAGCATTTCTGTCAATGTTGCCCTGCTGTTGCCCTGCGGTCGCATGGCAGAGTCCTAGTAAGGCGCTTCCGCCTGTCCATGCGTGGATGCACGGGGTGGTGTAGCCTCCTGATGAGGCATGTTTACACGAGTGATGTATACCATATGGCTCACGGTGGTTGTGGCTGCTCAGGAGGCGTATGCGGGCAGGGTGCGGAAGGACATCGACCATGAGGCGCTGAAGCCCGCGGCCTGGCGCATTGACGCGCTGCAGGTAAAGCCCTACCCCACTGAACCATGATGACAGCATCCCTCATGTCAAAGCCCACAGTGGCCGAAGCTGTTCGTGCACCTCTGCTGTGTCAGTGTTGCATTGGCGTTAGCTGTGTGTGCTTCGAGCAGCAACATCAGCTGCGGTAAAGCGTGCCAGCAAGTGCACCATCTTGGAGCCTCACAGCTCGTTCACGTCAGCATCCCAGCAACTGCATACCCCTGCAGAACATTCAGGGACCTGCATACTGGTCATTCCATGGCGCACTCCCCCTGCAGGACGAGGACGACGAGGTGCTCAAGGGTGGGATCGAGGCGCTGCGGGGCCACGTGCTGGACTTCCCCAAGGAGGCGGCCCGCGGCGCCATGGACCGCAACATGGACGACGTGGACAACCTGGTGGTGCGCCTGGCACCGCCATTCCTGCCTCACGCTGCTGTCTCTTTGGCAGAGTACCTGGCACCCTCTCTGCTTGCAACAGCCGCCTCGGGTGCCCACCCTGCTTCTGGTGCACGAATCGTCCTCAAATGCAAGAGTATTCGCGGAGGCACGTGGAGAAGCTAGTGTCGGAGGGTTTGCCGAAGCGTCCGTGTGCTGCGCCTCCCGCAGGTGATCGACCCGCTGCTGGAGAAGGGCAAGGAGCAGTGGAACCGGCAGCAGGCCAAGAAGCAGAAGCGGGAGACGGAGTGGGGCAGCGCCGGCGCCGGCGGCGGCAGCAGCAGACCCGAGGATGGCGGAAGGGGTGGCGACAGAGACGGCGGTGGCTGGGGTGGGGGCGAGGGCAGGGCAGGCGGACGGGGCGGCGGCAGGGACGGCAACGGTTTTGGGAGTGGCTGGGGCCGAGGTGACGGCAGGGGTGGCGGCAGGGGCGGCGGCAGGGATGCAGGTGGCTGGGGTGGTCAGGGTGACCGGCAACGGCGGTGAAGGGTGCCCGTCGCAACCATATATCACAGTCAAGGCTCTCCATGGGTTTGTTGCATGTTGCAAATTGGTCAGCCTGTTGCAGCAGCTTGCAACGTTTTTGAAGCGCAGGCACTCGAGAGCATCTTATGATGATTAGTCCGTGGCTGAGATCAACGCAGCTGTAAACACCATCGTAGAGTCCTGCCCGTTTTTGCAGCTGCTCGGCATCGGTGCTGTGCCGTGTCCCCGACTATGCCCGCCTACTTGGCCTTGTCAGGTGCCGCCTGCAGCACATAAGCGCAGGGGCTATTCGACCACTGCCACGAGCAACATTCATCCGGTCTTCACCACATGGTTGTACTGCATTCAATGGCGTGGCACTGGCACTACACGCAGGCCATGTACCATGGCCCCAGCAGGAAACGGCATGTGTGACGGGACAGGGCCCAGAATCAGGATCTGCAGAGCAGCCCGGCCCAGCACACCATGGTGGACGCCAGATTGGTGCGTCCTGCGACGGGCGACACGCTGATGTGTTTCTCATAAGCAAGGATTAAAGTTAGACCCTCAACCCACCGTGGTGGACTCCAGGTTGGAGCGACCGGCAATGGGCGGCACGCCGCCCGCGCCGCTGCCGCCCGCCGTCTCTGGGTACGCCGTGTTGGACTTGTCTGGCTGCCCGCCGCCGCGCATGCTGTCTGCAGCACAGTGTGTTGTTTCATGTGTTGCACAGCGTCACGATGGGGTGCTATCGACTGTCAAACTTGAGCACCGATGCAGCTGGTGCATGCACCTTGACGACACCGCGCTTGAAACGCCATGGCACAGTTCGAGTGCTTGTGTTTCGGCACACGCGACAGAGCGCTCACCTGGTCCTGTCATGCGAGTCTGCAGCGCCTTCGGGCTGTCCCTACATGACCAGAAGCGCTGCTGCATCAGACGCTGACACGCATGACATGGACCCAAAGTTCCCATGAAACACAGCCAGGGTGCAGGGCATGCCGTCTGCTGCCACACCCGAGACTACAGATCAGTAGGCGTTCTCTGTGAGACGATGATCAGTCACACTGGGAATGTGACGCGGCCCAGATCATCGACATATACTACTACGATGCGCACCCTTCTGGCACGGTGCCGCCCTGGTTCTTCTCGCCGAAGAACGGCAGGTCCACCGCCAGCGCCGGCGCGGCCAGCGTCAGCACCAGCGCGGCGCCGGCTGCGGCGCCCGCCGCCTTGCGGAAAGCATCCTGCAGAGATGGAGAGCCACGTACCTGAAGTCGATGAGATGCAGCTTCGGTTGCTGCGGCTGTTCAGGCAGATCAGCGCTGAAGGCAGCAATCCTGCAACCACCTGCTCGTAACTATTGGCATCAACCCAAAAGACGGTCAAAACAGAGACGACATTGCATACATCAATCTCAGCTTCAGCCAACGACCTTCGGATTGGTTGGATCATTGCTTGCACCAGGTGCTCAGTGCCGTGACACAACTTGGGCATTTTGCGCGATCAGCACGCGAGCTGTACCCCGTTGGATCATGGCACCTATGAAACAAAGCCCGCACGTACCTGTGGAGCCGCAGCACGCACTGGCGCGACGTGGCGCCTTGTGGTCGACGCACAGCGCTGGGATCTGCATGATGCGAAGGGACGGTGGACTGGCAGCGTGCTCGTCATTGACGCCATGTTGCTGCAGCTAATTTATCGTTTCGGAGATTTGTGTATCGGGGTCGCAATCGATGAGATGACGGCTGGATGCAAGTGCACATTGTGGTTCTGACGAAGCTCGACTGAAGCTCTAGGCTGCAGCGCACGTGCGTGCATGTGCGCACTGTCGCATGCGAACAGAAGAGGTGCAGCAGCATGCCGTGCGACGGCACGGCCGTGGCGCTGGCACAGTGCGTCGACAACGGTGATTGCAGAGTATGCTGCGGGTGTGCCGCTACATTGTCGAACCAGTGCTGGAGGGCCTGCAGCCTCCCTGAGCAAAGGGATGTTTGCAGGTGGACTACGTTTCACCATCATATGAACAGCTCCTGCTGGCAAAGCTGACAACAGAACCACAGTGTAGATCGCAGAAGACATGGAGCATCAATGGGAACTTTCACGTCTGGCACCTGCATACCTTGCCCATGATCTGATGTCAGCCATGCGTCAGGCAGCAAGAGGCCCTTGATCTGCACTGTTGTCGATGTTGGCGTACATCAGTGCGTGTCACCAAGCTCGACAAACCTGCCATCATCTTGTGAGCACCCGCTTCTGCTCACGACACTTGACTCCTAGGTGAGGTGCACATGCTGGCTGATGTAGCCTGCAGGTGCATTGCAATTGAGACTCGCAGTGCAGTTCGTGTTGATGCACGAAGCTCGCAACTCCATGGACACATGCCCCAAGGAGGTAGCAAGTGTCACACTTGCAGAGTTCAGCTCATGTGTCGCTCACAATGGGCAAGGTGTGAAACAGACCAGAAGCTGCAATGGCAGACATGCGCCAGCCGGTGCGCACACGTCATGCTATACGCTGTCCAAAAATGATGGCCCGGAGTATCTTCATTCTTTCGCTGTAGTCGCACCCTGATCCTTAGACACCATGCTCGATGTATCTAAGCCGTTGCTGAGCTCCGTGACTTCATCCTCATGATACCAGCTCAGGCGAGATGTCCCCATGATTGAGGCTGAAGAAGTTGACCGCCTCAGGCGGCAATGGCATCTCTTGGCTCAGCTCCGGCCCTGTGGCGTCCCAGTAATTCATGTCGAGGATGTGGACATAGCCGGGGACGACGCAAGAGCATATACGATTTGTGGGCGTCAACAAGCACGATGGTATGCACATGCCAATCCGCAAGCAGACACACGAGACAACTCTTGCCCGGCAGCTATTGATAATTGATGTTCCTCAACTCACCGGCAGGCATCTCCAGGTCCTCGTCAACGATGCCAGGGTTGCAGCCCACGCAATGAGGGGAGAAAGCTTCACGTAGACTGCATGCGCGTCCCATCTGCAAAGCAACACGCAGCTAGATGTGACTTTGTAAGACAACATGACGACCCTCTATATGTACAGCGGTGCGCGTGTGCCAGGGGCTTCACAGACCTTGATGCACCGGTAGCACATACGATGTGGTTTTGACCGTAGTGTGCTACGGTCATGCATGCTCTATTTCACACCTTCAGGCCGCTAGGTCCTGCTGGGCGCCGATCGCGCTGCAAAATGGCTGACAGCCACTGCTGCTCATGTGCGGATATGGTCACCCTGGGGTTTCTGGCCATACTCAAATAGCCTAGCCGTGTCGCTGCGCTCAACACACCAGGGACCTCCTGCAGCGCACTGCCTGTGGAACTAAGCATCCATCCAGTTGGGTGGAAACATTGAGAGAGTTGGTAAGTGCAACATTGGACAGTCTGTGCCCCGTGTCCTGTTATCACCTGTAAGTGAGTGTGCATCAATTCCAAGTGTTCAATGGTCTCGAGATACTTGCCGCCTGCACTTGAACACCTTGCACATTGACGAAGACAATACGCTTTGGAAGCTCATTCGATTGTTGCAATCAATTGGACAGCACAATATATGCACTGCGACACGGCTTGGCCGTCAGCAGCTCTGACCAAGTAGCTGACTTTGTGTCAACATGTGTAATGGCGGCATCTCACCTGGCAGTTGACGCACAGGGTTTTCGATAAGTGACAGCTGCTGCAATGGCAAGTTCAACAGGCAAGAAGGGACGGCCTCTATCCAGTTCCATGAAAGATCTAGCGCTGCATTGTATCAGAGGCCTTGAATCAACGGTACCTCGCCCTAGATCACCCTACACAAGCAAACAAAGTTGTGCACAGGTATGACGACTTACCTGTAAGGCGGGTCAGTGCAGAAAATGCCCTTGGAAACGAGGCAGCTGTCAGCCTGTTGCTGACCAGGCTTAGGTCAACAAGGGTGTGGCAATAGGACATGCCCGGTGGCAACTGTCGAAGTCTATTGCTCTCCATGTTCAACCTATATTGTGGGCACACTGCTGATGAGGGTGTGGAGTGCACCATGCGAGCCGCAAACTCAGGATACGGCGGCAGTACTTCTTACCAGCATGGAAGCTGGTCAAGCAGGAAAGTCTGGCACCGTCACTTATCATAAAAAGGTACAGGTTTCTGGAGTCCACAAACACAGCTCAGATCTTGCCGACGGGCTGGACGTCTGGTCTCGTTGTCCAACATGCCGCACATGCCCTTGCTCACCAAACAGTTATAAAAGAAGTTTCCAGCAATGATGAGTGTCGTCTGCAAGTGCCTACCTTCGCAATGTGTGGCAGTTGCCCATGGGTAGGAGTGTTCTACGCCCAAGATAGTTGTCCGCGAGGTCCAAGCTGGTGCAGTGGCTCAGGTCATCGAACCAGTCCGCAGGCCTGCAGCACACTGCACCAGTTGACATTACAAAGCAAACTTGAGCGTCAGAGCAGGGACACCTGGTTTCATGTGTTGCTCCGTCGCCTCTATTGCAACGAGCCATGTACACTCCAGCATGGTATTGTCGTTGGCAGGCAAAGCCAAGGCCCAGCACCCTAACAACATGAACACCCTTCGGACTTACCAGGTAGTTGCTTGAAAACAGTTGAGCCTGACATCTTGCAGACGTGGTGCTTGCTCAAGCGATTGCGGCAGGTGCGGGAGTACATTTGTCCTACAGCAGCACATTTGTGTTGCAGATTCGCGAAACGACAATCTTGCTCCACAAACGATGTCGCTAATGCACTGCATGGTGGCGCAGGTTCAACCTTGCCTTGAAGTTGTGAGATGTCAACGACCATAGGCCTTGCATATGGGTTCACAACCAAAAGCAGTGCAAGCATGAATTGTAACGTGTGGAACTTTCACAAAGCGCACCCAATAAGTCGTTCGCCAACTCTGCCCCGTAATGCCGGCAGGTCGACCTCAAGCCGCGTCAGACTTACTAGCACCGGGAGGACAACATTGAGGGCGCTGCTCTGACGCGCTGCATAGACAAAGCACTCTTCTCCCGGAGCGTCATCAGAGATCTACAGAGCAAGGCAACAAATACCGAGTAAGGACACCTTGCTCCGTCTCGCTGCTTGCTAACCAAGGTGGAATGCATGAGGGTAGCATGCAATCTAGAAGGCATGCAAGCATTCAACCACACACACACATGGTTTACAGAACACACGGATGGTTTACACGGATGGTTTACAGAACACACGGATCACAAGAACACACAAGAAGACTGTCGGCGTCACCTCGAGACCCAAATACAGCTCTTGCAGCTTCGACAGATATTGTAGACCGTCTGCAAGCTGCTGTGAGGGTATCTGCATGCCATGTGACAATGTTATACAGTGTGTTACCAGTACTTGTTCATTAGCACCAGCACAATGTGCCACATTGCCCGTGAGTGAGTTCAAACCGGGGCTGGAAGATGACAATAGTACAGAGCAAAGAATTTTTGAGCTAGCGCGCACCGGCTGATGAAGGGACAGATGAAGGCAGCGCAATGCTTGCAGCGAAGCCAGCATTGGCAGCTGATGGTGACCCAACACCTGTATGCAATCACATGTCTTCATCAAGATTGTGCAGCCAACGCATGGCAAAGGTACAGCGCATAGGTCCCCACTGCAAAATTCATTTATACATTATCTGAGCCCATGTGCCAGGGATCCTGGCTAGCTTCACGCACATGCTCGCAAGCCGCAACATCCAGCGTCCGAAGTGTCGGTGACAATATGCCTAGAACCATCAGGCCAAAGGATTCACGCAGGCCAATGAAGTTCTCCTCATAGGTCCCGAGGCCCATCAGTCTCAACGCTGTGACGCGGGTGGAATGCTTGCGGAGCCATCTGCAGCTCAATACGAAACCACGTCAGCATGCGGACATGGATGTTTTGACGCCATCTAAAACCACTTGTGAAGCTTGGTAGCACTCATAAGGTGGACCTGAGGATCCGAGCCTGCTTGTAGTGGGAGTGCGGCGGATGTAGATATTCCAACATGCAGTCGTTCCAGTCATCAAAGGATCCAATGACACCCTTCCAACGCCTGCAGACCTGCGGAATGACGTTGGGATTGAGACATGATCGACAGGGCATTGCACATCAGCATTGCTGGATGGCACGCTGTTGAACTTCTGTGTATGCTCACCATCGGAAGCACCAGGCGCCTGCAGCATGACCAGTCTTCCTGTGTTAGCATACTGTGAGCAGCGTGAACGACAGTCTGTGGTTGTGCATGCCGAACGTATGCATTTTTCAAATGCATGGCTCACCTGGTGTTGAAGTCGACACGACGGGCGATGTCGTGCAGCAGATCGTCTGGTAGAGCCATGCAGGGGCACGCACTGCACACAGGACCGCGTGCGACCAGTAAGTCGCAGGACCATGTGCAAGGCACCGCACATACATGTCAAGCATGGGCTGCATGTGTGCGCAGTGCCTGCAAATTGTCAGACTGTCATTCGTTGAGCCTGTGAGCTCGCGAAGCACAACGTCAGACATGCAAGTGCAGTGTGCGGTAAGCAGTGGCACCCACATGCGCGATGCATCCGGCATGCTGCGCGGCCGCAAATGTGTGAGTGTTGCTCACAGCTGTGTGAAAGTGACCCTCCTTCCTTCAGGGCACGCGAATGACTTCACAAGGGTGCTGCCTGCTGATAACCTCGCCACTCTGCAACCATGCAAACTCGCACAGTGTGCATAAACCACACACCCGACATTACCGGCTGATGACATCCGATGCAATGATCAGGGTCAGCAACTCGGAAAGATCAGATCGTGTCCTACACATTAGGTATCGGTGCAGACGCCAGTGCAATGAGTACTCTTCACAAATGCAATGCAAAGCACAAGGAGAAGATTCGGGCGGCAGTACGCTACCGTTTCATCTACAGCATGCGTGCGGCAAGATGGCGGCACTTAAGTATGACTACTGCTATGCCACACATCAGCACACGGCAGCATGAGCGCATGTCACTTGCAACACAGAATGCTGGTCGCTGTAGCTCAGGACAAGACTGTAATACGCCACCCTCGACGCCTTCAGTCACTGGGCTCCGGTTGCTCGTCCTCATCAGATGAGCTCAGGTCCTCGCCTTCGAATGGATCCGAGTTGGATGAGGCAACCTCCTGCGGCTGGTCCCCATCAGCAGGCACCCCTGCAGCGGTACAAAGCCCACACTTCAGAGGATGATGGGTTGAACACAATCCGGCTGCAATTCTGTTCCCACTCGCATTACATGGAATGGATCAGAGATATCGTTTGGTGCGCAGGCGCATGTCAGGCGCACGCTACAGGTTCGGCAGCCCACGCTATGTCCAGGCGTGATGGCGCATGCTGTACAGCTCACCTTCAAGCTGCAACTCGTCATCATCCAGAAGCTCAGGGCAGCAGGACACGCAGCACTCTTCATCCATCGTGTAGTTTGCAATCTGCATGCGCACAGCAACATCATGTGTAGGAAACATCCGTAAATCTGCGCCATGCCTGCGCCCCTCAGCACAGCTGGTCGTACCGTACATCGTCACCCCAGCCCTGCGGCCCGCACGCACCACAAGACATGCTGCAGCCTCACATATGCCAAGCCAGCCGACATCGGACCTTCAGGCCGCTGGGTCGGATGTGGGCGTTGCGATGCAGGTTGGCGGACAGCCATAGCAGCTCATCCGGCGACAGCATGAGTACATTGTCCGAGACGTCCAAGTAGGCCAGTCGTGTGGCTGCGGACAGTGCGCTGGGAAGCCGCTGCGCACAAACAAGGCCACTGTGAAATCAGAAGGCCACTGAGAACCCTGCAATGCGTCCAGTCTGGGTAATCCGAGGTATCTGTCTGTGGCTGTTTCCACCTGCAGATGGGTGTGCTTTAGGCACAGGTACTCGAGGGTCTGCAGGTACTTTCCACCTGTGCATCGACAGCCAGCTGTCGTACACAGTATGAGAGACCTGTCTGCTTCGTTGAATGCTATTGCAAAACAGGGGGACGGAACCTTCAGCACTCGAGACTGTACAACGAGCAACAGGTGGGGGGCAGCTCTGCACCTGGCAGGGTTCGCACAGGGTTGCACTCAAGCGACAGGTGCCGCAGCGGCAGCTGCAGGAAGCTGGGAGGAATTGCCTCCAAGCGGTTGATGTCAAGCGTCAGCGCTGCAAGCCCAAGAAGGCAGCATATGGAGTGGTTATATTGTTGGCTTCAGCATCCCGGCCCTACTGTGTCACATGAGCAGGCATGAAGTGGGGGTTGAAGATACCGTGTCACTCACCTGTGAGCCGCGTCAGGGCAGAGAACTCCTTCGGAAACGCTTCAGCCGTCAGCAAGTTGTTGTCCAGGTGCAGCTCGGCGAGGCGATGACAGTGGCAGAGGCCTGACGGCAGCTGTCGCAGTGAGTTTTCGCCCAGAAGCAACCTGCAATGCAGCTTCAACAGCGGTTGCCATACTGTGTGTATGCATGGTGACACGGTTGCCAATGCTATCTTGAAGTCACATGATGCTCTGGCGGCAGACCGAGCAAACACATATTTGCCTGAGGCAGGAGGACCGCTGAGAGCAAAGCTATCACCTCTGCAGCGAGCGGCAGTTGCTCATGGGCGACAGCGTCCCACGCCCAAGGTAGTTGCATGACAAATCCATGCTGTTGCAGCGTTCCAGACCATCAAACCAGCCGACTGGCCTTCGCATCATTGCAGGAACTTGCTTCAGTATGGCTGCTACAAGCATCAGAGAGCTGAGATGCGACTCGTGGTGATGCACAAGACAGACAGCAAGGGCAGGATGAACAGCTATGGTCACAAGAGGGTCTGCTCATTACTCGGATCCGGATCCTGAGCATACCATGCCACTGCAAGCATGTGGCTTAGCAGGACCCTTCGCAGGCGAGACGGCTGACTGGGCAAGCGTGGCAGGCACGGCGCCTGACCTCTGCTGTAGCCACACAAATGCAGCCCTCAGACCAACCGATGATGCAATGTAAGTAGCACCATAGGAGCTGCCAGAAGCATGCAGGGGGTGAGGTGTATCCTTATCATCGGCACACGTTCAGCAGCACACCTGAGGGCCAGGCAGTTTCCGTAGTCTGACGAGAGTGCGATCTCGAGACGCTTCAGACTTGTCAGCACTGGGAGTATGAGGTCCAGCATCCTGCTCTGCTGCTGCACCACGTGCTGTTGCGTTGCTCTGTTAGTTGCGTTGCGGTCGCCTGCATCGCACTGCAGTGCATGCGAATGGCAGATGTGACGGCCCTCATCACGGCTCTATAGGGCCTGTGACACCAGACAGTCACTTCTGCTTTGGCATGGTATGAGTGCAGAATTTTCAAGCCGCTACTAACATCTGAGTGAGCGGCGGCCCTCACCTCGACAACCAGCCGCAGCTCGTGCAAGCGGGGCAGATACTGCAGGGCATCCGCAAGCTGCTGTGCAGATACCTGCACCCGGCATGCCAGGCGTTTGTCACTCACTGTGCATGCGCTCGTAGCCGAAAGGCCACATTGATGAGCCATCGTGATGTGGAATTACTACTGTATGCACAGTGTTGGCACGAAGGGCAGTTGCAGAAGGTGGCAACGTCTGCACACCGGCTGTATGAGGGTGAGGTCCAGGCAACGCAATGCCCGCAGCGAAGCCAGTGCTGACAGCTGATTGCTGGGCAGTACCTACATGCAGCTGAAGCTACGAATCAGATCTCGACAGCCTGCTGCACCAAGTCTGTACCAAACGGTGCCAAGATGCCGGCTCGTGCTGCAACAGCTGCGCCGCCATGCAACTGCCAGGCTGCCATGCAGCACGATAGCCAGACGTACTCGGTTGCAGCATGCGATCCTGAGTGTCCGAAGAGTCGTCGTTACAATCCCGAACAGCACCAGAACGAAGGAGTCGCGCAGGCCAGCAGTTTCTTTGCCAGTGTGAAGGCGTCGCAGCTGCAGTCCTGTGATGTTGCTGGAGTGCTTGTGGAACCACCTGCAGGGTGCATGGGAGCACTGTGGTGCCTGATGAATTTCCTCATTGCTGCCATGTGAGATGGCAGCGGCAACAGGCTTTAGTGCGAGACTCGCATGCAGATGGAAGATCCAGACCTGAGGATACGGGTCTGTTTGAATGTGACGTGCGGCGCACGCAGTCCCGTGATGCAGCAGTCGTTCCAGTCGTCAAACGAATCAATGACATGCTTCCAACGCTTGCAGACCTGCAGGCAAAACTGGCTGGACGTGACATCAGCACCACAGCGTGTTGGGGGCAGCAGACACAGTGGTTTTCGATCTGGCACTCACCAGCGGCAGCACTCGCCGCCTGCAGCGGATCACGAAGTGTTTGTCGCGCGATGGACGACATGACACCGACAGGTCCATAGGTTTGATGCATGCGCTCGCCGCTCACCTGGTGTCGAAATCGATGGAGCGAGCAACGTGACGCAGCAAGTCATCTGGCAATGCCAAGAGCTGGCACGCACGCATGTTGCTGCATGCAAGGCTTTACGTGGTTTGGTGAAGTCCAGAGGTTATGCATGGTGCCGCACACAGCAACGCAGCAGTCAAGGTGCGACTAATGCCAACAGCAGTGCGCAGAACAAACAGATCTGTGGTGTGTCCGCACGCAAGGGATTCGCGCTGCAAGGCACAGGCGTACGTGCACATGCTGTTCGCTGGCATGTCGGGTGGCAAGCATGCGGGTGCGCAGGATCGCCCTTGTGTGCTGAGCTCCTCTGCTCCCTGTGTGAGCACACAGCAGATGGCTGCAGAAACTGCAATCCGCCGTGCCGTCGGTGTGCTGTCAAGCAAGGCCGATCTTTAATTTAAGCCCCAGAATGTGTATGCAATGATGCAGATGTATAGAAACCCATATCAGACATGACTAATGCCATTGCCTTGGAAAAAGCAACATGAGCAGGGTTTGTGGCTCTACACATGTTGTTGATCCATTCTGCAACATGTTCGAGCACCAACCATCTGCTTTGAACCATCAACGCAGAGGCGGCAGCTTTGGATGCAGCACGCTGGAGTTGCACCCAGATCACACATGGCCATGCGCCTGCGCGGGCTGGCATGGCAGCATACGAATAGGCATGCGGCATCAGCCACTCTCTGCTTGCGCAAAAATCAGCATACGCGATGGAGGGTGGTCAGGCGGAGCCACCGCTGGGCTTGTTTTGCGGTTCTTGCCGATGCAGCGGTGCCTGGCATGGGGTCTCCAATGGAGGCTGAACTCGCAGTGTTAGACGCATTCTGGCGGGTGCGTGCTCCGCGGGACGTGCTTGCCCGACGCTTACACCTGATCAGTATATCAATTGGAGGGGCAGGCAGTGATTTGCCATGACGCAGGCCAGAGGCGTGTGGGACCATCAGCAGCGCATGGCCCTCATCGGCTGCCTCGATCGGCACGCGCCATCAGGTGCCCTGCCAGAACTACGCACGTCATCTGCCTTGCACATCGTCTGTATTGGACCGTGTGGTGACTGGGCACAGATTGCTACATCTGCAGCGGTGCGGATCGACCCAGAGATGCCGCTGCCTGGCGTGGGTGCGGCGTCGCGGCTGCAGGATCCCCAGAGCCTCGCCGAGGTGCATCGTGAGATGCTGCATTATAGCCGAGGTTGCTGTGTCGATGTGAGCGGTGCCAGGCGCCTCAGGCGCCGGCGGCAACAAACAAATTTAGCTGCTGTCCATGTACTGCGCAGGTGCAGCACGTGACCCGGCAGCTGCTGCAGCTGCACAGGCTGCTGGGCGCCCGCGAGGACGTCGACGTCGCAGGCATGTGCATCCGGGAGCCTGGGTGCGTTTGCCAGGCATCAGCATGGGGCGGCATGGATCGATACAGCTGCAGCTGGGGGCATCCTGCAGGGCGCCACTTCCATGCTGTGGGGTGATCCGAGGTGGCAAACGATCACTGCGTGCTCTGCAGCCTCATGTGGACGAGCTCCGCTGACGTCATGCGGCGGCTTATACAGATGAAGGTGCGGTGATGGCAGGAAGCCTGCTGCTGGCCTCAAATCTTGCGGACCTACAATCCAAGTGCCGATGTTGGTCCCTTGAAAAGCCGTTTCAATGCTGTGATGCTGTGCTATGGGGCAGACGGCGGCCGGGGGTCAGGAGTGCGACACTGCAAAGCTTGTGGAGGCGCAGCCGTGGCTGCTGCTGGCGAGCCGCACCTCCAGCAACGACAGCGATGAGCACGTGAGCATGCTGACCGAGCATGCCTTTTACAGGTCGTCTGCTGCTCAGCAGCATCTTACTGCTGCGCCCAGGGCCTGCAGATGGAACCTGGGTTGCGTCAAGCACGCTGCAACCTGCGGCGCTGTGTGCAGTTAGGGTGTGATGTGAAGCAAAGGATGAAAACCAGTGTTTGCAACCTGGCGTGGATCCAGGGGGAGGAATGGCAGCATGGGCTTGCGTCAGGCGGTGGCGGAGACTGGGCGGCGCGGTTGGCGCAGCTGCGGGACTATCGGCGCGAGCGGGGGGACGTCCACGCTGGCTACAGGGCAGGCGACGACCCCGAGCTGGGGCGCTGGGCGGCGGCGCAGCGAAGCGCCTTTGCAGAGGGCCAGCTGCCAGCAGACAGGTCAGCTTTGGCGGTGTTGATACAACTCACGTGCTTTCCTTACTTTATTGTAAGGTATGCACATGTATCCCAGCGGGTTGGACAGCACTGGGTGCAGTGTCCGCTGCAGGGTCAATGCGCTGCGGAGCCTGGGCTTCGAATTTGACGGCGAAGCGGCGGAGTGGGAACGTTGGTACCATGAGCTCAGCGCTTTTCAGGCAGGCTGTCAGCTGTGTGTCTGCCTGACGTCGATTGCACACCACTAAATTGGTCGTTGTCACTGCTGGCACAGCCGATATGTTGGCTCCCAGCGTTTCATCGTGTCGACCCAGGCTCTCAACTGGTGGTCTGTCGGGCATCTGGCTCTGAAGTGTCAGCACAGCATTGTGTCATGATATGCAATCCGTCTTTGACGCACGGTTGATAGCATTCCTCGGGGTTATGGCACGTACAGGAAGGGGCGGGGCACTGCGATGTCTCGCCGCTGGCCTCCAGCTCAGCGTTCCTGCTGATCAACTGGTGCGCTGGGCAAATGCTTGCGCTCGGAATCCTTGCACGCTCTCGAGCACGCACTGCCATCAGAGTCCCACACAGCTGTGCATTGCGTGCCCCCGCAGGTGCAGTGTGCAGCGCATCGCGCGCCGGTCCCGGGTACTCACGGAGGGCAGAGTGGCAAGGCTGGAAGCTCTGGGCTTTGACTGGGACGGCAGTGACCCCCTCAGCTAGCTGCGCGGTGGCGCTTGCAGGGTGACCAATATTAAGCACGCAATTGGAAATGAGGGTGTTGTCATGGTTTGTAGACAACTTGGTTGCTGCGTTGAGTGGCGGGTCATGCGGCAGAAACGAAGCCTGAACTGGCTGTGCTGCACAAACTGGTGTGTGTGCGTTTTTTTGCCTGTACAGGGACATGGTCAGCCATGCGTGTTTGCATTTTTTGAACCTGGAATGTCGTCTGTGTATTTGATACTTCAAACAACACTCAGCTACGGCGACATATCATAGCAAGCCAACATCCATGCATGGAGTCTGTGCTAGCTCCTGACCCATCTGCTTATGTCTTCACAGGGGTTGCACATCTGTGACAGGTTGCGAAATTCTGAGAAGAGCTCCCGGTATGCAAGTGTCTCTGAGCTCAGACGCTCCGCCTGCTCATCAACCGTCCGCTGCAACTTGCCCATTTCTGCTGCACAACATACGAGATGCTGCTTCATAATGTCTGTTACGACACCGCCAGGCAAGTCCTTGCACCAGTCATCTCCATGAACCCTGCAATTACGGCTCTGAAGCTTCTGTCAGTTTGCCCGGCTCAGATGTTTTCGGCCAAATAGCTCTCAACAGTTTGGCAGGCTCTCGGCACTGTACATGTGCAGACAACAGAACACTTCTCACCGTGCAAGTTCCTTCAGGTTGTCACCAGCCGCAATGTAGTCCTTGTAGCGCTGCACAGCGGTGTTGATCCCAAATGTGCAAGCCAGCTCCATGAAGTGCGGCAGGTTGGGTGTGGACAGCGGCACATGTTCCAGGAAGCGCTTGCAATTGAGGTGGATGTCCTCCACGTCGTACTTCCGTGCGAGCTCGAGCAAAGGCTGCAGAGTGGCGCTGTCGACGTCACAGTTGGTGTCATACATGCCGCTGATCAGCAGGCGCACAGTCGCATCATGCTCGTCCAGTGGCAGCTCAGCTGTAGATGGCACATCGGACAGCAGGCCCCTGCGGCATGAGTACGCACAGTTGCAACACACACCGTATTTGCTAAGCAGGCGCTTTTTATTTGATGCAGATCATCACGCATCGTTGGCAATTTCACAGCACGGTAGCAGCTTGCCTGATGACCTTGGACTGTTCCAGCAGCTTGGCCTTGTGCACAGGGAACCTGCTGCCGTCGGAGCTCACCAAGCAGCAGTCCGACACTGCGGACATGGCTGTGAGGCGATCGATGACCTTGCTGCTAAGCACTTCAATCCCAGTCTGGTCACAAACATACTGTGGGTGTTCCTTCGGGCAGGGTCGTTTGCTCATTGGCCCAGGCATGAAGCACCGCCGATTTTGCCCCGGCTTGTTTTTGCCCATGTACACAACGGCTGCTTCGGGCGGACTATGGGGCGATGGTGAGCTGCAGGTGCTGAGCGGAGTCCATACAGGCGGACGACAGGATGAATGCTCGCGACTGGCCTTGTCGCATGGGTAAAGCTAGCATGCTAGCACAACACACAGCCAGTGGTTTCCTAAAGATCACTTGTCAAGTTGTTGACCGACCTGTGCAAGGCTACGATCGTTACTGAGCAGACGGAACTCTGTGGGTGGCAGGCTGCAGTGCCCTTGCCTTGGCAGATTTGCTTGCGGTCTCAGCCTCCTGCCAGCACTGGCACACCGTATCGCAGCAAAGCCTGCGCCGCCGCAGCAAGTCAAGCATGCACCACTCATCCGTCACACTGCAGACGATGCTGATTATCCCGACGAAGAACTCTCGGAACACACAACATCCCAGCAGCTGCCCCAGTAGCTAGTAGCGGCAGAGCACGCATGCCGACCATAGCCTTCTCCAAAAAGTCATGTCCATGACCTATTCAGCGACCGACCCCGCTTCTCCGTCACGTCGCCACCATCTCCGCCACGTGCGCCCGCGCAAAGCCGCCAGCCAGCGCACGCGACACCAGGGCCGCCTGCCCGGCAGCGACCGCCGCGTCTGGCGCTGGGGCGCTGTCCAGGCCCGGCAGCGGGGCCTCCAGGGCATAGCGCCTGCCGTCCACAGCCTGCAGCCGCAGCAGGAGCTGCTGCATGTCCGCCAGCGACAGCACGGGCGGCGAGGCCTCCAGCAGCGGCGCCACCGCCGCCGCCAGCGGCAGCCACAGGGCGTCCGGCGCCGCGGCCAGCGCGCCCACCGCTGCGGCTGCCGCCTCCTCCCGGACTTCCTGTACATCATGCCAGTCAGCATGTCAGGCCACCAGTGACAATGCGATTCAGTGCTGGGACGAATGCAGAGCATGTCATGATTGAGGCCAGGCTCTCAAGGCCGCACAGGCACTGCAGCCAGCAGCTGCACCCGCTGCAGCCTGCATCAGTGGCCCCCAGCAGGGGCAAATGGATTTCCGCGGAGATTACCACCAAACTTGCTGAACGCCCAGAGCTACTCGGATGGATGTCCTGCTGCGCACCTGGCTGTCTGCAGCCTGCAGAGCCGCCCACGCATCCGCGAGGCGGCTGTATGCCAGTAGGAACGTCGCGCTGCCGGCGGACCTGCCTGCTTCGCTGCCCGCTGCCTGCCTGCTGCCCGCCGCTGCCGCTGCCCCCAGCAGCCAGGCCAGCTGCTGGATGTCGGGCACCTGGCGCAGTGCTGCAGGCCAACGCACACGTCGGCATTGAGATCCGTGCATTCAAAGCAACGCAACGACCATGCTGTGGCAGCCTCATCGTCTGCAATGCATCGCCCCATCCCAGTTGCACCTGGCTGGGGTCCCTCGGCCAGCGCGGCCGCGACGGCCGCGACCAGGGGCGCCATCGCCGCCGCCGCCCCCCTGGCATCGCCCGCGGCCACCAAATCTGCCAGCGCCGCCCCCAGCCGGCCGGCTTGCAGGTGCCGCGCCGCCGCCGCCTTGCGCACGCCTGCAGCAGCGCTCAGGATTTGACGTCAAAGATAAAATCAAACCGTTGAATAAGGTGCTCTGGTGTACGTCATGGTAGCCAGGGGATCCACGGTAATCGCGAGTCTCGGTTGGGCACTCGGCGTTGGCCACCCCAGCAGTACAAACACAGATGATTGGCCGTCAACCTGACACTGCAGCAACGTGCCGTGCTAACTTGGGTCCGGCCGCCTGCAAGCAGGAAGTAGTGTGCCACAAAAGCCCACCGGCAGCAAGGGCTGGCAGCTGCTGCCGCTCCGCGAGCTGCAGCGCCGCGGCCGGCTCCAGCCGCGGCAGCAGCTCCGCAAAGGCCGCGGCGCCGTGCACCGGGCACCTGCAAGAGTACAGTCATACACACTGACGGCCTTGGGGTCCACCTCGGCATGGGCAACAGATATGGCCAGCAATGAAAAGTGTCAATTGCATAGTCTGTGCTGCCCAACCACAGCAGGCGGTTGTGCGCACCAGGCCAGGTACTCGGCAGCCACTCTGCGGGTCGCCCGGTGGGGCGCCAGCGTCGCCACGTACTCCAGCAGGTACGCCTCCGCCTGTGCAGAGCAGGTATCAGGTCTGTTCATCTTGCCAATAGACCAGCAAGAAAACTGCTGTCAACAAGCAGCAGTCACCTGTTTGCACAGGCAGTGCTAGCTGTTTGTGGCAGCCAGAGCATGCAGAAAAGGCATTTGCCGGCGTGGCAGCCGTGATTTAGTGCTGCAGATTGGTTACATCAGAAAGGTGAGATCCGACATCCTGGCCTCAGAACCGTAGTAATTCGTTTTATGTGAGTCATCCACACGGGGGTTCGGACTGACGTGCAATAAAAGCTCATCCCTGGCCAATACAGCTTGTTGCCCAACAAGTTCCAATGCAATCCTGATGCTTTACTCAGTGCACCACAGGGTGTTCAACCAACTGCCGCTCGCGTGTCGATGCAGTTGGCGAGCGTCACCGCAGGGTGGGCACCTGGTCGCCGCCCGCGTGCTGCAGGGGGGCCGCCATGGCGGCGGCGCCCCGCGGCAAGGCCGCCAGCAGCAGCGGCGCGTGCGCCATGAACCACGGGCCGCACCCCGCCGCCGAGGCCGCAGACGCCGCCGTCTGCGCGTCGCCCTCCGCCGCCGCCTGCCAAGATGCATCGTGGCACCCATGCACGGTATCCCGATGCACTGCAGATAGCTGTGCAACTGTGCCCCGATCCTGAATGTTCAGACCTGCTTGGCAGTGCACGATCGTGAGCAGGCAAAGGTCATCACCGCAGACGGTGGGGCCCCACCGCCTGCGCTGCACCCTCTGCCGCGCACGACCCAAGCACCCCACCACGCACAGGTCATCGTGCAATGCGGACGACAGAAGCAGCATATATGAGCAGCGGCTGCAGTGGCCTGTCGTTGTGAGCTGCATGAGCCAGCTGCAGTGGCTCAGTTCAGAAAGACTGGGCTGGTTGGCAAGCAGCTGGCACCCACCGCCAAGCGCAGGCGGCACTGCACACTGCACCTCACACTGCCAAAACCCTACTGTAACTTGACAGGCTTCCTAATATGCGCAAGCAGCACCTGCAGGATGGCGGGCAGGGCGTCCAGCGGCGGCGGCAGCCCCTCGGCTCCGGCGCCGGCGGCCACGCTCTGGCACCGCCGCAGCAGCGCGCGCAGCTCCACCTGCAGCCATGGCATGGGGATGATCTCGGTCCAAGCAGGTCGTGTCCAGCAGCCAGCCCTGGGCAGGTTCGAATGGGCAATCTCCTGTGCTGCCGGCACAGGGGTTGTGCTGGGTGTGCAGCTGGGGGACACCCAGCCACGATGCGGGACATGGATTGACATACGCAGTTGCGGCATGCCTCCCAACCGGCCGTTGCCGCCATGGCCGTCATGGCTCTACCAGGTGTCAGCATGTTTGGGACGCACCTGCGGCCGCAGCCCGGGGTACGCGTGCAGCAGCTGCGCGACCAGCAGCTCGGGCCACCCCGTGGTGCTCGCCACCAGGGCGGCCTCCACGCCCGACAACACCGAGAGCACCTGCTAGGCAGGCACAGCGCTGGCTTGAGGTCAGGAATCTAGGGTTTAAGAGGCTAGGGTGCTGCCATTAGCAGCCAGCCAGTCCCTGATCCAGCGACAGTGTGTTCCAGACCAATAGGGCTGGTTCTGATCAGCGGTTCCATGTTGCATGCTGATACTCGAAGTGCAGCAAGTCACGTGCCTGGTGCGCTCCGGCGGCGGTGGCGGGGGCCGCGGCGCGCGCCGCGTCCCACTCCGGCGCCGACAGGAACTCGCGGCACTGCGCCTGCCACGCCGCCCTGGGTTTGGAACACCAGGCGTCAACACGAAAGCATATCCACTGACAGACACCGTGAGAAGTGGATCACAGCATCATGAACACATGTAGGACAGCGGGGCTGAGTCACGCTGCAGGGTGCGCTACCTGTAGTGCTGGAACTCGGCGAAGTCGTCAAAGTCGCGGCCGGCGGTGCCGCGGGCGTCGGCGGGGCGGCAGTACCGCGGCATGCGCCGCAGCAGCAGCACCACCGGCTCCAGCACATCCACCTGCACGCGTGATAGATGCATTTAACATGATGACAAAGGACAGAAAAGGTGACCTTGTCACGTCTGAGGCTGACCGGACTCAAGAAGCAGCAGCAGCAGCAGCAGCAAGGGATGCATGTCCACCAGAGCAGCAGCCCAACAGGCTTGCTGCACATCCACATGCTTGCGTTAGGACCAGCAGCCACGACCGCCAGGCCCTGCTCTCCCATGTCAGGCCTCTACTGAGGTGTCATTCTCAAGGATTGCATGCAGCTAGTAAGGTCACCGCACCTCGGCCTGCGCCGCGCCCCGGCCCGCATCGTCCGCCCAGCGCAGCAGCGCCGAGTGGCCGCACACCGCCGCGACCGCCTCCTGCGTCCAGCCCAGCGCCGCCGCCCGCGCCGCCGCGCGCCAGAAGCCGTCCGCCTCCTCCGCCGGCAGCGCCGCGGCGATCTCGGTCAATTGGGGTGACAGCGGCGTCGGCGACAGCGCTGCCTGGCTGCGGGCCAGCCAGCGGGCGAGGCCCTGCAGCGACATGGGGTGCAGATGCGATGATACGGCAGCAGGCCGGCTAGCTGACGACACTGTCGGTATGAACCCAGGACTAGGTTCCTGTTGGAGATGCTCATTGTGCACGTGGCCACCCTCGGTCCGGCCAATATCGCCTTGGTCGCATGAGCGCTTTCAGCAGTGACCACACTTCACCTCGGCGGCGGTGCCATGGGGCGTTGGCTGCTGCACGAAGAACAGCTCCAGCAGCTCCCACAGCGCGCGCTCCCGGCTGAGCTCCGCCGCCGCCTCGTCCCTGCACATAGCGGATTCAATCCAAGGTGGCTGCGATGGTGTGAGTTCCACCATGTGTCAAGCTTCACAATCAGTATTGGGCCGACAGCTGCCTCGTCAGGACCACAGCAGCATGTTGGACAACTGCGCAGTGGTCTGCTGTGGTGTGAACATCAGGCAAAGTCGCATGACCTGATCCTGGATCAGCCCGGCAACACGCCAGCTGTATGCCCTCACCCGGGCTCCTCCGTCGCCAGGATGTCGCTGATTGCGCGGCTGAAGTCCAGGGTGGCGGCTCTTGCGTCGTGCCTGACCCGGCCATTCGCACCCCCTGCAGCCACCGGCAAGCCAGGCAATCAGCTTGCACGCAGCTCTTCCAAGTGATGTGTTCCTGCTTGCCATCCATGACGCCCCGTGCAGCTACATCATCTGCTGGCGTACAGCAGCTGCGGGGCAGAATGGTCCCTTGTGCACACTTGCAGCCCTTGATGTGCTGTCGCGGCGGAAGCATGTTGCTGTGGGGGCCTAGGGCACCCTGCTGCAGCACCAGCGCCTCAGGGAAGGCAGCTGTGCGTACCTTGCTGCAGCGCCAGCTGCAGCTGCTTGAACTTGGGCAGCGTGTCGTATGCGATGCGGCGCTCCGCAGGCGATGGGCAGCCCCTGCAATGAGTGGGATGGCTGTAGTGTCACATACTGACTTCATCGATGTCGAAACTGTATGCACAAATTGGCCATTCGGAGCCAGACTGTCGAGTCTACATGCAGACCACCACTGCGTGCAACCGCTGTCATGCGTTGAACATGCAGGAGTACGATACGCACCGCTGTGCATGGAAACTGCACAATGATACAGGGTGGCAGGTCACGGCATGTATCAAAGGATGATCACCATTGGATCGCCGCTGCGGTTGCCACGCCGCCGGCAGGCGCCGCGCCATCGTCGCTCTGCTGCTGCGGCGGCAGGCCGGCGGCCAGCAGCTCATTGCCGGCGCCCCAGGCGATGTGCAGCCGGCCGCCGGGCGGCAGCGGCACGGAGGCCAGCACCTGCGCCGCGCCATCGTCGCCACCCGGCTGCGGCGCCAGATCCAGCTCCATGGCTGCTGCACCGGTAGGCTGGCACTGGTGGCTCGATCAGTGGGAAGGATCACAGGAGCGACAGTCTCCTTTGTACGCTAGCAAACCATGCTAGAAAGTCGTGTTTGTCGCACACGCAGGTGAACTGGATTGGAATGCGGATGTTGGGATGTTCACGCCGTGCCAGCCTCAACAGCCTGATGCAGCAGGCTGACACGTACAGCAACGAATTGCACGATGTGATCACAAGCACGAATACAATTTGCAAGTGCAGCATTTCAGTTGCAAACGCTGGCAGCAGCAGGCAGCAATATGGGAAGATCCACTTCCAGATGTTGGCGTCTTGGGACTGGTCCGCATTCATCTGTCAGTTTCCGTCTGCCTGCGAGCTTTGCATGACATGCATGGCTGCCGCAGGCGTTGGAGCTGCGGCCTTGTAGCTCGTTTGTGCGTGCGCACTGCCCCAGCCTTCAAGCACTCTTCGCACGGTCGGCAAGGCAGTCTGCGGAACCGAGCATTGGTCAAATGGCAGTCAAGCTGCAAGCAATGCAGTCCACATGACAATGTGCCTTTGAATGTCCATGCACCACCAACCGCTGCAGTGTAGTGCCCTCAAAGCAATATGCAGAAGCGCCCCATTCAGACGCTAGCCGCAGAGTAGTATATAATATGCTGGTGTGAGTCGAAGAAGGCCAAGCCAAAGCGACGACTGAATGACGTGTGGAAACAGCACAAACGCTGGTTCCTAGGTTTTGCTGTGAACTGCGTGTGTGCAAGCACCCCTGGACATAAAGACGCGTCATGGCACCGGCAGCAGACGCAAAGAGATGTTGTCCTTAGCTCTAGCAGCATCAAGACGCTTGGCCTGGTTGTACTGCAGTGTCGATGTCAACACCGCTGGCGCCGCCGCAGCTGTGCTGCGAGGTTGCATGACATGGGGTGCGCGGCGCAGCGGTGCTGCTTCCAGCAGGCGCGGCTGGCGGGTGCCGCAGAGCAGCTGCCGCCGCAAGCGGCGGTGCTTGATGACGTCCAGCGTGGCCACCCGCAAAAAGTAAAAGCACATCTGACCCGTGAGTGGATCGAACACCCAACCTTCCGCTCTGGAGGCGGACGCGCTACCATTGCGCCAACAGGCCCTAACATAATTAGCTAGGTCCAGATTCTGTGAAAGGCTTTCCAGGTTCGCTGTCTGGGACCACACCACTTGGCAACCATATGAAGTTGACACCATTTTGGAAATATTCATGCTGTGCTTTGCCTGCTTCATGCACGGCGGCTGCACTCATTTGAGCCTTGATGGTTTTGAGTTGTTTCCCCGTGTGCCTTCGGGTGCATCCAGGGTGCGGCCTCTGTGCTAAACCCTGGTGCTCCACAGTTCTTGGACACCAGCATTGACTGTTGTGTGACCAGTGGAGTGTATGGGATGTAATCGCCTTCATTCAAATATTCATGCATTTCTTGACTTGGCAGTGTCCCATGGCCCAGGCGGTGGTCGGCGCAGTGCAGTCGGAACTGCGGGCATGGAGTCAGCGGCAGCAGCAGCGGCAGCAGCAGCAGCGGCAGCAACAGCAGCAGCGGCAGCAGCCGGCGCCGGCAGCGGCGGCGGGGGCGCAGGCCCCTCAGCTGCGAGCGGCGGACATCTGGCTGGCGCGCCCACAGCCGGGGGTGTTTGGCGGTGTTTGGCGGCTGGTCTGCCTCTGTGCGGTGTATGCCTGCGATTATGCCCGCCGGGCTGCGTTTGCCCGCCACCGGCCTGGTCAGCAGGCTGGTCATGTGGGCATTGGCAGGCGAGCGGTGGCGGTGATTTGGGCTCAGTTGCAGCATTTCTGCCAGCTGGGCATGGCCTCGGCTCTCTGGCGTCAGCGTGCGGCGGAGGGGCCTTTTGTCAGGTTCTGTGAGGTGTCGGGCTCTTGGGGTGTCGTCCGGTTGGCGGGCGGCGGCTTGTGAGTTTTGGCGGCAGTTGTTTTGTGTGTTTTGAGGCGGCGGTCACATCCCAGCGACTGAGACTTGGACTGGACATACAGCGGCGCATGGTGGGTGCTTTGTCTGCTGCACCACAGTGCTGACAGTGAGACCTGCGGGATGACGTTAGGGCGGTATGCCGCTCGCTGGGGTTGGGACCCCCAGCAGCGGCAGTGCAGTCACCAGTCAAATGGACTGCGCCGCCCACCCTCCTAGGAGGTCTTCCCCGCACGTTCCAGCCATGCTGGCCCCCCGCAGCCTCGCGGCTGCCTGGGTGTGTCTCTGTCATGCGTCTGTGCTGCAGCCGGCAGGCATTCTGCCCTTGACGCCTCATTAGGCACGTTGCTCATTGGCGGTGATATTGCTAGACACCTGCTATGCTTTGCCTGTGTGCCCGCCGGGTTCCTCCTGCCGGGCTGAACCCGCCGCCTGCTTCGTGCACGGCGGCTGCACTCATTTGAGCCTTGATGGTTTTGAGTTGTTTCCCCGTGTGCCTTCGGGTGCATCCAGGGTGCGGCCTCTGTGCTAAACCCTGGTGCTCCACAGTTCTTGGACACCAGCATTGACTGTTGTGTGACCAGTGGAGTGTATGGGATGTAATCGCCTTCATTCATTCATTCTGCTTCACTGAGACTTGGACTGGGCATACAGCGGCGCATGGTGGGTGCTTTGTCTGCTGCACCACAGTGCTGACAGTGCTCATTGGCGGTGATTGCTAGACACCTGCTGTGCTTTGCCTGTGTGCCCGCCGGGTTCCTCCTGCCGGGCTGAGCCCGCCGCCTGCTTCATGCACGGCGGCTGCACTCATTCGAGCCTTGATGGTTTTGAGTTGTTTCCCCGTGTGCCTTTGGGTGCATCCAGGGTGCGGCCTCTGTGCTAAACCCTGGTGCTCCACAGTTCTTGGGCACCAGCATTGATTGTTGTGTGACCAGTGGGGTGTGTGGGGTGTAATCGCCTTCATTCATTCATTTCTGCTTCATGCACGGCGGCTGCACTCATTTGAGCCTTGATGGTTTTGAGTTGTTTCCCCGTGTACCTTTGGGTGCATCCAGGGTGCGGCCTCTGTGCTAAACCCTGGTGCTCCACAGTTCTTGGACACCAGCATTGATTGTTGTGTGACCAGTGGAGTGTATGGGATGTAATCGCCTTCATCATCATGGCGCTGACCGGCAACCACAAGAACGGGAACGATGCCTGCGGGAACGGCAACGACGAGACCCGCTCAAGGCATGGCCCATTCGTCCATGCTTCTTGTGTGCAGTTGGTGTGTTTCTCCAAGCTGACGTTCCTGTTTCGGACATTGGAACTTGAGGCACTAAGGGCTCCGCCCTTGCCATTCCAGGACATATTATAGAACCTTCTTGCTCACGGACGAGATGTACATTGAATTGTTTGCCCCTGCGTTTCATCACATCCAAGACGTGGGCGCATGCAAGTGGTATAGTGTTCCACAAGCTTTGATTACAACATTCACGTGTTGTCTGGCCACGAGTGCAGTGTGCGGGACGCAGTTGCCATCACCTTCAACACCGGCAGTCTAGCTTGTGTCAGCCAGCACTTGTGTGCAAAGCTCGGCTTTGTGTATCTTATACAGCAACCTCCCAATCGCTGTTCGGGTGACATGTAGGCACATAACCTATTGTATGTCTCACAAACGGGCCAGAATGGCACAAAACTGTCCTGCTGCACCAACCAATCAAACGGACAAATCGTTTGAAGGTATGCACGATCCACCACCTAGCGTAGGGCGGTCAGGCACACATCTGTTGCCAGCTCTACTGATGGCCGGTTAACGGCGCGCTACCAGAATAGCCATGAACCCATGGCCATCGGTTTCCATTGCGCAATAGCAAGTTTTGAGACTTTGCGCGGCAATTTAATCCGCTATGTCGCAGCGGTGTTGCACCTAGGTATGCAAACGAGCAACGCCGTCTTCCCTCTCCAGTGGCGCTGGCGGCGGCGGCGACAACGGCTTGCCAATCATTGCAAGAGCATTTGCGGCAAACCGAGCGAATGCCGAGCCAATGCGGCGCAGCACCGCTGCCGCAGCTTTCCATGTGCATTTGCTTGCTTGATGCATCAGCTCAAGCAGCTGCGCAAAATGTGCTTCAGTATCACAGGCCTGGATTGCAGGTGCAGCAGCCGCCGGCTGCAACGGGCTGGCGTGAGCGACTATCTCCGGCGCAATCGGCTATGTGGCGTGTGCGGGCGCTACTTGCTGCTCTGGAGGCGTGCACGCCACCCTTTCTGTCGATGACTAGGAGGCACGGCTGCAGGGCCGCTGCGAGCGGCTGGTAGCATCTAGGAGTGCCGCCTGCCGGCCCAAACTCGGCAGACGCTGCGCCTGCTACGGGCACGCCAGAACATCATCTGCTCACCCCAGTTTCTTGCGTTTCTTCTTGTGCCACCCGAATGGCGGCCAGGTCATTCGCTGCTGCAGCACGCCTGCCGCGTCGTATGCCTGTGTTCCAGCCGCATCAGCTGGCGGCTGCGATGGGCTGGTCCCAGCAACTGTCTCTGGTGCAGTCGGCTGCATGATGTGATCGGGCGCCTGCATGCATGCCCACAATTGATTGCCGACAAGCATGTCAGCACATGCGCCTAAAAGCTACAGGCCTACAGCGTCCACCGATCAGCCTATATACCTCGTCGCTAGGCTCTCGAGCGGTATCCTGCCGCGCCTCCCGGACCGGCGCCTGGCTCTGCTCAGCAGGCACGGCTCGTGAGCGGCCGCCCGCTGCCGCGCCTGCTGCTTTATCGGCGCACAACCCGACGACAACTGCGACCGGGTCGTGTTGCCTGCAGGGAATGATGCACTACATCAGCGAAATGGCATGTTCACTTGTGAGCTGCTCCGCAGGGACGCAAGTATGCACAGCCTGGCCATTGCGCATCATTTCACCAAGCAACATGCCAAACTGTGTAGCTTGCATCGTGACTTCGGTCTGATCCACACCAAGAAGATTTATATACGCTATGATATGAGGATACATCATCAGAGCACTGACCTCTGTGGGCATGGCGCCGATGCCACCTGCCTGGTTGCCGTTACATACGAGGCGGTCAGCCGGACGGATGGCACTGGCATGGCCAGCAGGCTTGCGCTTGCGTGTTGTCCGAATCCGGAGTCAGTCACGCGCATCGGTCTTTCAGGCGCTGGGGATCGACGGCACTGTGGCAGCGCTACGTGAGCCACAGCTCTCGGCACGAGTGCATTGGGACGCCATGGGATCCTTGGACAGCACCCACCACGTGGTATGACACATCAACTGGAAGGTGCAAGAGCGCTCTACATTCCCTCTCAGCCATATCTTGCAGACGCCAAAAAAGCTTATCGTAAAGCAGATACATCTGCTTTTGTCGACAGTCGGACCCGGGTGAAGCAAATGCAGAATGAAGATGCGCAGGCTGCGGCAGCACAGCATGGTCAGATCTTCAGCTGGCTGCCAGCCGAGCTGTGGTACCTGATCCTGCGGCACCTGCCACAGGATGATATGCTGGCGCTGGCGGCCACCTGCCGTGCTTCTGCGGAGGCGTTCCGCAACCCGCCGGTGGGTGATCATCACTCAGGTCTGCAGGCCTGGTATGCTCTATGCACGGCATTTGACAGCATGACAGTCTTGTTTCGTCATCCTCCTGCATGATTCCACATTATATGGTACTGCGCTTGGTGCATGACAGCTGTGGTGGCAATCCAGGCACCGATTTGGCGGTTGCTGCGTGCGGGCAGCAAATTCAGCTGGCAAAGGCTGGCCGCGTATGTGGAGCAACGACGTGCAGGTAGGCTGAAATCATTCTGTGAAAGAAACGTGGAAGAGCGGCAACTCGCATCTCGTAGCCCGAAGACAGTCCTATGCAAACAATAGTAGGCTTTGCCGCAGCAGACTTGACCGGGGCGTCAGCTTGAAACGTCAGCCCGTGATGTGCCATGCCTTAGCCAGATGACGTGCATCGAAGTTTGAATGCCTTCTGCAGCCGAGGATGACATGTCTTGTGCCGCAGGTGTGAAGCGCCTTGCTGTGAAGCTGAGTGTGGATGATGATGGTTCGGCTGCCAACATAGTGACCAACATTGAAGACCATCGCTACGTCCTGCACATCGGCCTCCCGTGCCTGTTAGCGGCTTGCCCACTGCTCGGGGTGCACCTGCGCATTTTCGGCGCCAGCCCGTTCGTTGAGTGCGACTTCCGGCTACCCAAGCAAGGTGCAATGAAGAGCCAGTAGTTCTCTTCAGCTGCATGTGTATACATGAGCACAATCCTGCTGGTGCACGAAGCTTGTAAGCTTGAGGCAGTGGCAACTTGGCACATGTTGCTTGTGGCCTGCCATTGGCGCTGTTGCCCGCACACACTGATTGTTACGCACGTCAAAGCTTAGGTGCACACGCAATGCAGGACCGACTATCTACCAAGGCCTTCGAACACGCCCTCAACCCATGCAGCTTTGGCAGCTTGACCGCAATACAGCAACTGCATTTCAAGCCAAGCGACCACTGGGTTAATATCACCCCAGCACAGTTTGAGGTACAGATGCGAGGCACCTTGGCAGCGTTCTACAGGCGGTCAGCCTTCGAGTCGGGCTGTGGGTGCACGTTGTACGCCCCAATCTGTGCAAGACCTAATGTCTGACGCCGGAAGAGTGCGGCAATGCATTTCGTGGGCCTTCACATAGCTCACATGCGGTGCAGGTATTTTGCGGGCTGACCAACCTGCGCGCCCTCACTGTCGAGGCCAGCCCAAATAAAAACCCTGAAGATGGCGAGGGCGATGAGTCAGTCTATGGTGGCCTTGCTTTCATCCCTGCTGCGGTGTCCCAGCTGCGGTCGCTTCGCTCACTGCGCTTGCCAAACCACCCCGCACTCAGCGCGCTGCCCCGGGAGCTGTTTACGTTGACCAGGTGAGCTCGCCTGTTGGTCGTTGAGCTGAACTTGTCATCCTCTGCTCGCGGGAATGAGAGGCAATGCTGCCAGCTCGCTCTATCTCTGCCGCAAGCAGAGGACCCGGCACTCCCACCCCTGTGTGTACAATTGGTGCTTGTCGCTGTGCAGGCTGACCACACTCGATATCAGCATGGCATCAGTCCCGAGACTGCCGGAGGCTATGGGACGTTTGACAGCGCTGATAGAGCTTTGCGCCAATGCGACCGACCCGCTCACCCTCCCGGTGTGTCATCAACCGTCCCAAAATATGCTATGTATGTATCGTGCATTGCCGGATATGAATGAATCACTTTCTTCTGTTCAAGCGATCCTGTTATAACTCTAATAACGAAGGACAGTGTGCGCGATGTGCAGACACTCGAAGTGGGCGCTGTGCTTGCGCGGCTGCAGCGCCTGATGTACCTGTCGTTATGGAGCCGGCCGCTGGGATTAGCGTCAGATCTGGAGCTGCTGCTGCCATCCAGCCTGCTGCATCTGAACATGCACGCATCCCTGTGAGCAGCGCCAGGCTCCCTGCAATTGCAGTATGCTCCCACACTCCTGTTAGGACACGTTCCACGCAGGGCAACAGCACTTGCAACTGCAATCGCTGCTCGTGTGCAGAGCTATTGGCAAGTTATCATACAAGCTGGCCCTGAGCATACGTGGTTGTACAGCTGATGCACATTGTGGCAGGTTTATACCCTGCACGTGAAAGACTGACATCGTCGCTGCTGCAGGCGCTTCTGTCCTGGGCAGGTGCAGTTGCAGCCCCTGCCGGCTGTAACACACCTCAACTTTGGAGAGCAATTATATGGTGGGCGCCCTGGAAGTTTTGCAGTGTCATTGCCAGAGGCGCTGACCACCATGACATCGCTGCGGGTGAGTTGCACTTGACTTGTCGTGCGGCATGTCTATGCCGACTGAGCTATATATGGCTACTCCCAAGAGCATGTGCTCATGAGCACACGTGCCCACGCAATGGTTCGGGGCATGACAGCTCCTTGCTGCCATGTCCACATATGCATTTGCATCATACAGCACCCGGCAACCCTGGTCTATGCACGTGGGACGGCCTGGTACATCATGTGTGCAAGCAGCAATACCTACCACACGCACTGGCGTCTCAAAGTGTATGATCTTGGCTCTCCACCTGTGTACAGAGGCTGATCCTGAACAACAATGCACTGCGCGACTTGGGCGGGGCCGGCAGCAGTCGAGAGTGGCTGGCGCAGCTCACCGAACTGGACCTATCGGACAACTACCTTGCAGCTGTGCCAGCGGCTCTGGCTGCAGCAACGTCGCTGCGGCAGCTGTACATGCAGCAGCAGCGCAAAGAGCGGTGAGATCTTGTGGCAGCAAACATGTGCCTTGATCGTTGTTGGGGCGCTTGCACAGCCTTCGAAGGGTTGCGCTTGCAACACACAGATGATGTCACTTGCATCTTGCTCGTCCATCTCTCCATTGCTGAGTCTTTCAGAAACAGCAAGCACTAGGAGCAGCCTGCGCTACCCTGCGTTGTAGCCTGTAGCAGTGATGCCCTCACCCGACCTTGTCCGTTCGGCCTTGTTAAACTTGTCCAGGCTGCACTTACAAGTCTTTATGCAATATGTTGCAGGTCTCATGAGATCGCCTTGTCAATTCATGCGGGGAGCCTTGCGGTGCTGCACAACATCACAGGCCTCTCGCTGCTGGACCTGACTCAGCAGTCAGCCTTCAAAGGTGTGCAAGAACCACCACCGGAGGTGCTGGCTGCTGTGGCGGACCTCAAGCAGCACAACCCCACCCTGAAGGTGCTCGTTGGCTCATTCCTGTCTTGGCTGGCACAGCACAGGTCATCGTACTGCATGGCTCAAAACTTCGGTTACCCAGTCATGCTGACTGTTGCAGGTGGAGCTGTACGCCAGCCCCTTCAGAGTGTATGAGGCCAAAAACTGGGACGTTGTCTTGGACAACGCCTCTACTGAGTCGGAATGAAATTCATGGTGCGGCGGGGCTGAGGCTTGTTCACATACACGATCAGGACACTTGCTGATCAGGAATTGGAATTGCTGCAATTGCTGCTGTCTGACAAAGACATGCAGCATGTGATCGGTTCCTTTGGTGCAAGGCCCCTCAGTCGTCGGCAGTTGCGCCAGTCTCAGCCGGGGGTTCGTGGCTGCCGTACAACAGGAAAGCCAGACACAGTTGCTTGCAAAAGCTGAACCGTGCAAATGCCATGCATCTAAGTGCAACCAAATAATTCCCGAACTCAGGCAAACTTGGGCACGTCAACCACATATGTTGGCTGCTGTCCTGGACAACAATTTGTTCAAGTGCCTCCTCACATCCTTCCACCCACCCAGCCACCTTTCACAGCTGTGCGGCACCGCACCTGCAACGCAAGTTGAACAACAGCCTCAGAACAGCATATCGAAAGTTGGCTTGCATTACAACTCTGTCTGACAACAGAACTGAGAAGCAGTTGCACGGAGATCCAATGTCCAGTCAACTGTCACCTCTGTCAGGCGGCCGTCGCTGCCGTACTCGCGCTCCATGATCGACAGGAGGCCGCGTGCGCCCGGCGGCGCCCACCCTGGGCGGAAAGTGACACAGCGGTCTGCACAACACATCAGCTGAACGCGCATGCCCTCCTGCGCCACGCCCCAACGCGAGCTTGAGCGGGACCCACACGCCTCACATTCCTCATGTCGATCACCCCACGCTGATGAGCAATGGCAGGGCACACGGTGCACCCTTGGGAATGCAGAGCATGAGGTGTTGAGGAGACGGCCCACCGCAGGACAGGAGCAGCCCACGGGCGGAGGAGGCGTCGACGCCCTCCGATGCGTCCGCTGCAGAGCCTCGGCTCGCCTGCACAGCCAAATCTGGCAAACTCGTGGGGTGCTGTTCATGCTTCAGGCTACCACACACTGTATCGTTTGTCTCGATAGTCTGGTGTGTGAAACCGAAGCCTGGGAGCCTAACCCCTCATGTGGTTGAAATCCCTCACCGGCGGCACCATGCGCAGCTGCAGCAGCAGGCGGCCGGGCAGCCAGAGCGCCGCGCCATCCTCGGGCGCAGCCCCAGGCGGGGCCCACCGCTGCGCCGTCTCCTGCGTGAAGTACACCAGCTGCCGCCGCGTCTCGCCTGCGGCACCGTCATGGCCAGGTCTTGGCAGTTGCGCACGCCATCATGTGAACACATAACAGATACAGTCCGTGCCGCGTTCAGGGCAGACTCCAGCACAAAGCAGTCAAGTGTCAAAATATCAAGCAAGCGTTCATGCAATGTTCATGAGAGCCCTCTCCGTTTGGCACTGTGGCACATCACCAGCAGGCGCCAAGGTCCCACCTGTGAAGGGGTCCGTCTCCTCGACGGGGACCGCGCTGACGTCGAAGACGTTGTAGTCCCCTGCCAGCTCTGCCTGGTCCAGCCGCGGCGCAGTGGACAGCGGCTGAGACGCCTGCAACGGTGGTTTGTTGAAGTGTTTTGACACCACGAGTGCACCCAGTATGTGTGTGGCTGGTCACGTTACCTTGGCATCAATAGCATTGCAAGTACATGAACAGGTGGTAGGTACAATTGGTCCTTCGGCGTTGCAGGCGGCACAGCACCTCGAAGGCGTCCGACATGTCGCACGCATCGTTGTCCGTCAGGCACTGCCACCCCTCGGTGCACACCCCGATCCGCAGCACCTCCACGTCCAGTTCCTCCCCCTCCAGGAGGCCTGTGAGTCGGGGAGACAGCTTGACTGACAGGAACACACCTTCGCATCACATCCGCCACAATGTCATCCGAAGCTGAGGTGCACCACCCTCACTTCCTGTGCATATGCAACTGTGGATGCCCCCCCGCAGTGCCTGCTGAAGTGAGCCGCTGTCCCTAGGGTACTGCTGGATGTCAAGGTCAGCACAGCCCATACCCTGCTGAGCATCTAGTAGGGGCAGGACTGTAGCATACGAGCTACCTGCGCAAGCGAGTGTGAATTGGAAGCGGATGCGTCGCTCGCCGCCCCACGCCACGCACTGCTCGATGACCGCCGTCTGGCGCGGCTGCTCCTGCTGCGATTCCTCGCTGGGCTCTGAAAACTGTGTTTCTGTGGGGTTTGACACAACAGCAACGTCAGGCAGAAACAGAAGGGAGCACTTGACCTGCCCATGGGAGAGTCGCAGCAAGTCAAGCGACCCAAGGTCACAACCTCTTGTCCTGCCAGCAAACAACTGGGCACCTGTCTGTGCGACATCGTCCCAGAACTTGGCAGTAGCACCCGCCGCGTCTGCTGAGCTGCCATCTGCCTGCTGCATCTGCTCCCCCTCCTCGTCTTCCAAGTAGTCCCCCTCCCCCTCGGACTCGCTGTCGCCGCTGCTGTTGCCTGGGCTTTAGGGATTTCATTGTTGTACTGTACCCTTTGCGACCTCAAGGTTTGCATGGTCCGTTTGTGTGGGTGTTGTCGGTGTCAGTGTCCGTCTGCTTGTACATCCAATACTGGAAAGCCAAGCAGACTCCGAAAGTCACCCTCGCTGTCGTACTGCCGCATCGCGGGGTGCGCCGCGTGCTGTTGGGCATCCTGCACCCCGCTGCCGTTGCCGCCGCTGCCGTTGCCATTGCCGCTGCTGCCGGCTGCTGTTGGGCTGACAACACCTGCAGGCCGTGTCACAAACACAACTGTAACTCGCTCAGCAATGCTGGCACAGTTGCTGCAGGATGGCAGAGCATGAGCAGCCGTGTGAGCTGCAGGGTGCATCAGGGCGCCAGTGCATTGTGCTTGTGACGCACCAAGCTGCAGGGGTCCGCGGGAATACGAGCCGCCGTCAAACACCGCGAAGCCAGGCTCCTCCTCCTGCACAGTGCGCAGCGTACGAAGCTGAGCTGAATTGTTGCGAGCCATCGCAGGTTTGCTGGGGGTTTTGAGCCACCGCAGGGCAGAGCTGCTTGACTGTAAAACGGCGAGGGACGCAGCAGATCCTGCAGACCCTGCCGGCCAGCTGCAGTGGCTGCTGATGCGGCCCATGCGCCTTGGGGTCCGGCGCCAGAGGCGTCCAGCGTCGCAGCGGCGCACCTCGAACAGCTCTGTGTCCCACTCGGCGTCGTCCTGCGAGGGCGTCAGGTCGCCGCGCAGCTGCAGGTCGGGCAGCAGCACCGCGTGCTGCGAGCGCCTGCACAGGATTACATAGTGCCTGGCTCAAACCCCCTTGACGCACCATCAGCAGCCGCGCTTGCAAGGCAGCTGAGGTGGTGCACACAGGCGCTGATGCCTGCCGTGCAGCTCCTGCACTCGACTGCAAGGAATGCAGCAGGTGCTGCTGCCCCAGACAAGCCGGCTCAGCAGCCAATGGCGCACCGCTCGACATGATCGTCGTCGACGCGGTCGTCGACCACCACCAGGTGCAGGTCAAAAACTGGCTTGTTGTTCGCATCCAGCGCCACCGGCTCCGGCTCACCTGGGCATCAGGAAACACACAATCCCCTCCAAACTGATTGCGGACACGATGATGTACGATAGAATAGACTGCCCCTAGCGTATCGTGCATGGTGCAGCCAGACAATGCTCCGTGCTGACGGTCCTATACAAGCTGCGGAGACGCCAGCATGTGATGGGATAGGCATGTATATATGGATATGATATGTTCGTGTGCACATGTCGATGCAGCAAAATCTCTGCACTGTCTCTACATGGCATCAACATGCGTGCCTGTGGTGGGGCTGAAGGCTGCAGAGGTGCCCTGCCAGCAGCCGCCGCTGACGCCGCAGAAGGTGCTCCACAGCGGCGTGGGCGCCGGCATGACGGACGTCAGCTGCTCCAGGGTGGTCTGCTGCAGCGGCCGCGTGACCTGCGGCTGGCTGTCCGGCTGCGCCGTGCTTGTGCCGCTGGCGCTGCCGCCGCGGCTGCCGCTGCCGTTGGCACCTGCCCGGCAGGCGCCACATCGCTGTCTGCCATTGCTGCGGCGCTGTCGAGGGGTACTGCTCCGCTGAAACGTCTGCACGCCGCTGCGACGCTGCTGAGAGACGCAAAGGTCGCTGCCACCGCTGCTGCTGCTGCTGTGCCGGAGGCCGCCTAACGCCATATCTGCATGCACACGCATGTGTGGCTTGATGGTTCTGCGCTGTACAGGCTTGTGAGCATTCATGCATGACACATCATGTGTGGTTTCCACGGTTCCACTCCTTGATTGAAGTTGGCGTGGTTCAAGCTGACCCACTCGCCTGCACAGCGGATCCTCAGGTGACCAGCTTGTTGCTGCTGATCGCGGCAGCCTTGGGCCGCGGTGACTGTCTCAAAGCCTTACAATACCACTATAATTTGCTGGACATCATCGCAAACTGTAGGATGTAAAGGTGTGTCCCTGCTGTGGCTTTGGCATCATGCAGGAAGGTCGAGAACCCGGGTCACTACAAGTTTGCACCTCGCATGTGTAGATCTCCGCACCGAGTGTCAATGTGTCAGGTTGCAACTCAGAGAGTGATCGCTGTGACTTTGTGCTGGCGATCTCACGCGATCCTGCGCCGAAGCCATTGCATCACACCAGCCAGCCAAGTCATTCCTGGCCCTCAAAGCGCCTGATCAGCATGCCTGATCCGTGCATCGGATAGCCGCGTGTATTGCATCGTACATGAGAAGTCTTGACTTGAAACTTGGCGTTGGTGGTTGAGGGCGCTGCGGGTGTGATGCCGCTGCTGCTGCGAGGCGGCTCGCCGATCGCATCCTGCCGCACAGCACGTGCTCGCGGCAGCACCACCCTTTCAGCTGCCAGCAGAGCGCCTCTACCGCCTGCGCCTCGGCGTAGGCGCACGCAGGCAGGAACCGGTTGCAATGATTGGGGCGTGCCGATGCTATTCGACATGTGATTGCATTTTTTCTCCCAGCATCGATCGACCAGTCGAAACGAGATGTGTCACGCCGAAAACTATTGGCATGTGCTCAGGTTTGCCTCGCCAAGGGGCGCCGCGCCGCAGCCGCAGCGGCTGCCGAGGCACGGCAGCATGACGAGGTGGCGCAGCTGCGTGCCGAAGTAGCGGCCCTGAAGCAGGCGCTGGCGCAGGCGCAGAATGTGCCGGTGGAGGAGGTGTGCATCTTGCAGCGTGGATGGTTATTGGAACTGCACCAAGCCGGGTGACAGGTCGGCTTGCTTGTGTTTCTTCCCAACTTGTTGCGCACGTCACATCCCCTGCACACAGCATACTGGGTGCTGCGAACACAGGTCGCCTATGATGCGCCAGGCGGCCAGCAGCCAGAAGCACTGCTGTCCAGCGTGCAGCCGGCAGCCGAGGCAGCAGCACCGCCAGCTGTGTCAACTCCCAACGGAAAGTCCGGGCGGCAGCAGAAGCGGGCACCAGAGCAGCCGCAGCAGCAGGCAGGATCCCGACAACTGGCGGCACACTCGCAGCAGCCTGCACAGCCGTCACCGCAGCAGCAGCAGCCGGCGCAGCAGCACAAGCAGCTTAGCATTGCAGACCTGCAAGCTGGCATACGGTGGCCCTCGCCATCTGAGCAGCCGCCCTTCTGGGACCGCCCGCCTCGCGAGAGCGAGCTGACCCTGGGTGAGTGGATTGTGATAACAGGTCGTGCTTAAGTCCGCCGTGGCAGGTGCACGACCGTTGCCACCTAATGTACACCTGGGCAGCAAAGGGCAGCAGCACCGCGCAAAGTACCATACACCGCATACGGCCGAATCAACTGTTTGACTCGTGTTGATTGTACTGTGGGTACCTTGACCTGCAGCAGTAGCAAGCATTCTCGAGCGTGCCATTTGATAAGCTGAACAGCAGCATCACCGACGTTGTGTGAACACGCTGTCACACGCGCAGGGGGCGAGCTGCCGCCGGTCCCGCAGGACTCGCAGCCCCTGCATGTGGTGCACATCACAGCCGAGATGGCGCCCATTGCCAAGGTGACCTGCTCGCATCACCCTGCGCCATGTGCCGTTCACTGTGCCGGCTTCCTGCAACAGATGACGTCCTGACGATCATGGCAATGGGAGGCACTTGCACACCTGGAAGTGTTCTGCACTGAGTGCGGCTACTCGACTTGGTGTGGTCAACAGGGGCACATGGCTGGCTTGTTCCAGTATTGTCATGCTCAATTTCCTGTAGACTGCGACCCCGCGTACCCTGCTGCGCAGGTGGGCGGCCTGGGGGATGTGGTGACGGGCCTGGGGCGGGCGTGCCTGCAGCGGGGCCACGCCGTGGAGGTGTGCCTGCCCTTCTACGAGTGCCTGCCGCAGGACCGCATCCAGGGGCTGCAGCACGACCGCGACTTCGACGTGCCCAAGGTGCGAGCGTTGGGATGTGACTTCCGGACCCCAGCATGTACTTGCTGCTGCATCTGCCACAGTGGCCGCTGAAGACCGATAGGGGTACAAACCATGCGCCCGGTACACCCATGCGTCCGGTCCCAGTTAAGACCACGCTGCAGACATCATCTGGCCTGTGTGCAGCAGACCGAACGTTCCGCAGGCTTATCATACGGCTGTACCCGCAGTCAGTGCGATGACAATTGTCAGCTGGCGGTTTGCCACAGGGCCGGCGGTGGGACGGGCGCATGGTGGTGGAGCCAATGCGGACGTCGGCCTTCACCGGTGCCATCGCTGGCGTCCCCGTGAGTGTGTATTATCTATACAAAGCGTACAAGTAACGAGTACATCAGAATCGCATGTGGGAACTGCGAACCAAGCCTGCAACCAGCAGATGCTGCACGCATAGTCAGCATGCAGATGACGCTGGTCCTGTTTGGCTTCGCCATAAGCGCTTGCTGGTCCTGCTGCACCTGCAAGTCTGGGAGGAAGTTGAGATTGCGTGCGGCTTGTAGGTGGTGCTGCTGCGGCCGGCCGACTGGGACGGCTGCAACCTGTTCCGCGGCGGCCGCATCTACGGCGGCAGCTACAACGAGCTGGAGGCGTACCTCTACTTCTGCAGGTGCCCCTGCTGGACTTGCCCCTGTGCTGTAGCGACTGGCGTGCAACAGCTTGTGTGAGGATGTGTAGTTTGTCAGTACACTCCATCGACCTTGGGTGCAGGGCTGCGCTGGAGTACCTGGCGGTGTCCGGCCGCGCCCCGGACATCATCCACCTCCACGAGTGGCAGGCAAGAAGCGCCGCTGACACGCGCGCCAAAGCCCCAAGTCAGCTGACTTGCATAATCTACTGCCGCACCACAACGTTGAAACAGCCTGCATGTGAGCACACGGCGCCGCTGTTGGTATCACAACACTACTGCCGCTTCAGTGGGCAGTAATGTATCCTGTGCAGGCGGCGGCTGCAGCCATGCTGTTCTGGGAGCTGTACCACGGCACGCTGCCGGCCGCCCGGCTGGCGCTGACGCTGCACAACATGGACTCGCAGGGGGAGTGCTCGCAGGAGGAGTTCATGTTCACAGGTGCGGCTGCAGATCTCTGCGGATGCTCAGATCTCGGATGTTGTGTCAGACTCGAGGTGTGGACGTCACACTCATCGTGAAAGGGCAAAATGAACAGAGCCAGTTCTGAAAAATCTCTGGGAAATGTGCTCAGGTGCACCCTTCATCAGCGCGCTGCTGACACTGAAGCACGCGGCACTGTCCCCAGCAGCTGCCCGAGTATATACAAGAAGACAAAGGTCCGAACACGGGCTGCACTGGCTCACAGGGTGCACGATCTGCGCTGCAGGGCTGCCGGGGGAGCAGTTTGCGATCCCCGACAAGGCGCTGGACGCGCGCACAATCGGGCACAACCCGGAGCGGCTGTCGCTGCTGCAGGGCGGCATCGTGTACGCCAACCAGGTGGGTACCAAACGACATGGCTCAGCACCCCCTTACAAATCTTGTTAAATGTGCTCAGCTAGATCAGCTTGGCCCAATCTGGTGGTGCACAAGTCATGGGTGTGACGGTGGTGGGCAACCGCAGCTAAATGCTGCCTGCGCCCTGTGTGTCATGGCGTGGACCAAACAGGTCAATGTTCTCCTTGCAGGTGACGACGGTGAGCCCCACATATGCAGCGGACGCGATGGGCGGCGGCGGCGGGGCGCTGCGGGAGACGCTCGGCCGCAAAGACATCCGCGCCAAGTTCAGGGTGCGTCTGCAGGGCTGCACAAGCTTGAACTCGCTTATGACGAGCGATGCTGCTGGAGCAGACTGCAACTGGCCCAGCAACGTTGGCACTTCTTGAACAGGGTTCAGACAAACTCAATGGGATGCAAGTACCACTTCTGGATCGTCCTGCTGTGCACGAGGGGTCGTGCACCTGCTCCTGCTGTGGCTGTGTCAGCCATGTCGCCTGTGCTGCAGGGCATCCTGAATGGCATCGACATCGCGGAGTGGGATCCGGCGCAGGACGGCGCGCTGCCGGCGCCCTTCTCCGCCGACAATCCCGCCGGCAAGGCTCTCTGCAAGCGCTTCCTGCAGGTAGCCCACCCTGTGTGCGAATTGACGGTCTTGTGAGCCCTGCGGGACCTAGTCATAGGCCAGTCTCACACTTTGGCACCGTCGTCTCTGATCCCTTGGTACACAGAGCAGCTTGGCATGCAGCTGCAGGCCTTGCGACATGCTGATATAAGCATGCGGGCAGAGTTGACATCCCAAGATTGGTTTTGCTCGATGCGCAGGAGGGCCTGGGCCTGCGGGTGGACCCGGCTGCCCCGCTGGTGGCCTGCATCACGCGGCTGGTGCCGCAGAAGGGGTGCCACCTCATCCGCCACGCCCTGTTCCGCACCCGCGACGCCGGCGGCCAGGTGTGGTTCCCGGGGTTTTGGGGATGGGATCTCGGCCTGTTGCGCTTGCACACCGTGCACTAGATCATGCCGCCACGCCCGCTGGGTGCACCAGGCATGGGGCAAAGCAACATCGGCAGCACCGTCTGGAAACGAAGGCCGCTGAGAGTGCAAGGCCACGGTCTGCTCTGGGCCGCAGGCTGTGCTGCTGGGCTCGGGGCACGTCGATGGCGAGTTCAGGGCGCTGGCAGAGGGCGAGTTTAGGTGCGCTTGCAGGGTCTCTGGACAGCAGTGCTTCCAGCCTGCCTCCTGACATGATCAGGGAGCTGTCTGCAGCCAGCGCTGGTGTGCAGCTCAGCCCATGCATGAAGGTCTGGTGAAGTGACCATGTGTGCCAGCACACGACACTGCCTGACATAACAGTACAGTCTGAATCTACATGTCATACGGCCCATGACGCCGAAAGCTGACTTTCATGCGCCAGGGACAGCGACGCGGTGGCGATCAAGGTGATGTACAGCGACGCGCTGGCGCACCTCATCTACGCCGCCGCAGATATCGTGCTGGTGCCGTCCATGTTCGAGCCGTGCGGCCTGACGCAGCTGGTCGCCATGCGGTGCGGCTGTTGATGCAGATCACACCCTGCAGCAACCTCTATGTTTCCCTGCGCTTCTGTGCAAGAGAGGTGCTGCTGTTCCATTTTCCATCGGTGACATCCTTGCATTGCACAGCGATAGCAGACCAGCTGCTGAGGCGTTGTCAGCGGGCCTGGCACTCCGCCAAATCCCTGCCGCATATACCAGACTGCCACTCAGACCCAACCTGTTGTGGCATGCAGGTATGGTGCGCTGCCGGTGGTGCGTGCGACCGGGGGCCTGGCCGACACGGTGTTCGATGTGGATTCCGAGGCGCCGCCGCCTGAAGGCCAGCACCCCAACGGCTTCACGTTCACCGGCGCCGACGAGGCCTCAGAGGACTCCGCGCTGGACCGCGCCCTCAGGTGCTGAACCACGCTTGCTGTGACTAGCAGACGACACGTTCTGGGCGTGCTTTGCCACTAGCGCTGCCATTGCCCATGTTCCGTGGGACCGCTGGGTGTCCATTGCTGCTGCTGCGATGACAATGCCAGTGAACGTTCAGGCACCAGTGCATTTGCATGGGGCACAGGTACTACAAGGAGCGGCCCGACTGGTGGGCGGCGGTGTCGCAGCGCAACATGCGGCTAGACTCATCCTGGGGCCGCAGCAGCGAGGCGTACCTGGAGCTGTACCGCGCCATGGGGCGGGCGTGACACGTCAGCTTCCGATACGGCGGCGGCGGCGGCGGCGGCGGCAGCGGATGTATGGCCATGGCACAGCTTGACGCCTCCAGCATATGGAAACATCACCTGGTTGCCATCCGCGAGCTGCAAGCTGCGGCGACGACTCTGTGCCGTTCGACACTTGCTGCACACTTTGGCACATACCATACATGCTTGGCTGAAGCACTGTGCAGTGCACTTGGTGAGTTGGTGTTACCAGATGATGTGGTCTGCGGTATGACGCGGCATGTATGTCGTCGTCGTGGGATACAGTCACATGCGAACCTGCGTTGCAACTGCGTCACAGCTCGATGTACCGTCCTGGTAGCCCGCTGCATGGACGAAGCCTCTGGCAGATGAGCGACCTCGCTCTAGACCAGTTACATGTTGCGTTGCTACTCTTGCATGAGCTGCCAGTGTGCAGGGCCGCCTGTGGTTGATGGTGAAGCAAAGGGTCGAAGATGGACAACCCCTTTCAGTTCTGGCATGAACCTGGTCGCTGCCTCATATACAGCTGACGCCCTTGCTAGCAACCTAGTCTAGCCCGACGCTATATGTATACAACGACCTCAAGCGGCGCAAGTATCAGCCCCATCCCTGTGCCCTTGCATACATGCTTCTGTTGCAATACTTCACCAAGATAATCTGGCTGCCAGCACCCGGGACGCAACATATGCCATGCATCTGTGTGCTTACCATTGCAGATGAGTGTGAACGGCACGCCCACACGACTATCTGCAGTTGCTTTAACCACTGGATGGCATCAGCCACCTTGGGGTCTATATCCGCTGCCGATCCGCCATGTGTCGCGCTGCCGACATGCGCTGGGTCTCCCATGACAGAAGGACCATCATCTGCAGGCACACATGTGCTATGCTGAGTCGTTTTGGCGAGAGAGTTTTGGCTGGCGATTTCACAGTGTTACATTGTGATGCACATGCGGGAGCACATGGAACTCTGCTTACTTTTGGACAGTGTAGCCGTCGGGAATGAACCTGCACAAGGCAGGCAGATCGCCTGTCGCTACAGGCAATATTCACTGCTGAGGCAGCTGCAACCGCATATGCAGCGGGCCGGCAGACGCAAGCAACATTATGTTACGCCTGCGCAAGCTGCACACAGCGACAGACAGCGCACCACTGCGAGAAGTCGATGCCGCTCTGCCGCAGCTTCTGCGTCGCCGGCCTCATCTTGGCCAGCAGCGCCTGCGGTGCACACAAAGACAGAACGCAATGAGCTACACTCAATCTCGCATCCTGTTTACTGACAGAGCAAATGAGCGTGCAAAAAACTCTGGGGGCACATGTGGGACCCACACCTTCCAGATGCCACACCCCAATCGAGCCAATGCACCACCCGGCACCCAAACTCCAACCCCTCAAGTAGCAAGGGTTTAAGCGGCGCACCTCGTGCAGGCCGGGGGCCGCTGCCACAACGGAGCGCTCGAACACCGAGAAGGGCTCCCCCTCCATGGTGGTGACCTTCGCGCCCGCCTCCTGCGCGATCAGCACGCCGGCGCAGGTGTCCCACGGCTTCAGCCGGTACTCCCAGTATCCGTCTGAGATGCCTGCGGCAGCAGAGGGGACCAGCACGGGCTGAGTTGGATCTGCCCCCGCCTGCACGCGGGGCAACACGCGGTGAGCCGACTCCACCTGCGCAGCTTGGCAGTGAGGGCTGGCAAGCATGTCTCACCTAGTGCCACGTGGCAGAGGTCGACTGCCGCGGCGCCCAGCCTCCTGACGCCCCGGCTCTCGTCTGTGAACTGTACGCCATGTCACAAAACGTCCAGCACGGCGCTAATGATAACCATTGAGTACGCCCTGCCACATTGGCTAAGCTGTGAGTGATTGACGCAGAGCAATGCAATGAAGCAGATCGACTCGAAGACCAACACATGACCAATATGCAAGTGATGGCGTTCTCCCAGCGTGCCTGTTTGAAGAGCTCCAGGTTTGCTAACCATGGCTCATCGTGCTCATATCCAAAGCCAGTCACCTGCGCGCAATGCATTATTGTGTTAGCTGCAGCGGACCATGTCAGCGTCTGAACAGTGTACAGCTGCATGCCACGGTAGCGACACAGCACAGCCACCAGAAGAGAAGCAGGACTCTGAAACGAGTGGAGGGATTGCCGGGGCGCCGTTGCCGACCAGGAGCGACTGGGCGACTGAGGAGCAGCTGCTGGCGGAGATGCGCTGGCCGTTAAGGAACGCGCCGCCGCCGGCTGTCGCCGTGTATGTGCGGGTGACCCAGGTGCCGGGGCCGCCGGCAAACTCCACGACACACGCCGCTGCCGGCTGGCTGTTCTGTAGCACGCCTGCTGACAATCATGACAGAAAGTTGAAAGCCAAACTGCTGGGCTGCTGCCTGCGCTGCACGGTTGTCGGCATGCAAGCACATGGCAGTGGACACTAGACATGCTCGCATGCAGCACAGCGCACCCACTGACGTCGCAAATGACGGGTATCCGTGAGCAAAGTTCGTGGTCCCTGCAGAGCAAGGATGGGGTTTGGAAACGCATCAGATGATCACAGACCATGCCACATGGTTGTCCATCTGCCTGGCGGCACGAAGCTGGCCACGTGAAATGCACCCAAGCATTCAAACAGGACTCAGCAACTGCTCAGCATGGACTTGGGTGCTTCCACCAGCGGCAGTGCGCACCGTCAAGGGGGTCGATACACCAAAGAAAATCAGAATCGACATCTCCCGAGACACCCCCCTCCTCGCCGAGCAAGGCGTGGTGTGGGAACTCGTCCCGGATGATCTACACACACGAGACCATGTGACTTCAGTTGACGCAATGCACGGCCAAATCACGCTGAGTGGTGAGAATGAAGGCATGCACAAGGGGCTATGCAACCATACTTCACAGGTGTAATTTTGCAACAGCCAGGCTTACTGCACACAATGCAATCGCTGTGTCGCTGAACATCCTATCTGCAGATGATAGCAGTGTCACGTCATCGTTCTCATGCATTGATCCGCCCAGAGCACCTGGATGATGGCGTCCTCGCTGTTTTTGTCGGTCTCGGTGACCAGGTCGGCGGCGCCCTTGAAGCTAATGGTGCGCGGCTTGTCGACCGCTGCCAATATGATCTGCGGTGACATGATGCAAAGTGACGCGACTGAGGTTCGGCGGTCCCGGACGTCAGTGCAGCCGCTACAATGGTGCACATTGCAAGTGCTGTATTGCATATCCAGGCCAATCAGCAGGGTATGAGCAGGCACCTGCGTGGCCTTCCTGGCTGCGCGCTGCGCCACCTCCAGCAGCTGCTCCTTCGTGGCGGAGCTCTGCTGCGCCCGCACGATGCACACCATCGGCCGCCGAGCGGCCGGCCGGAATGCGATGCGGCGGGTCAGTGCTGGTTGCGATGCTGTGAGTGCCGGGCAGCGGCTGCCCAGCGTGCTGGCTGAGCACCGCATCCTGACCCTTCTCGTGAGACGGAGGTTGGCAGGGGGATGCCGGTGAGATGATCTGCAGCTGCCGGGTGTTGCGATCGCGCCCACCTACATCATGCTGCATGTGTCAGTGACCATGGTGCACACGAGCGCATTCATCAACCCCTTTCACAGCGTTGCATAGCGGTCTTTGCTTCGAAGTAATGGTGTGCACGGCCAGTGGATGCGAGGGGGTGGCGTGCACCTCGACTGTGGAGCTCCTGTGTCGTCAGATCACCTGCCTTGAGTGCCAGGTGTGGATCGGCGCTCAGACGCCTTCTGCAACCAATCGACTCACGATAGCTATAGCGTTAAAGATACCAGCCAACAGAAATTGTCAAGCTATGTGCCATGTGCTGGGATAAGCTCACAAGGTGACCGCACGAGCGTGCTGTGGTAGCTGCGGGAATTGCGCAGGGTTTGCTGCGCTTTGATGAGCGTCCCGCTGTGCCGGCTCCTCAAAGCCAGTGCAGGTCGCACTTTTCGGCCTCTGCAAACAGGTTAAAGACTCTGTCGCCTGCCGGTCGACCAGCCGGTGTGGTCCTGTTGCACGCAACCCCCGCCCAGTTCGTTTCGAGCCAGAACTCGCCACCATGCCTGCCGCCAAGCCAAAGATCGTCAAGAAGGAGCAGTATGACGCCAAGCTGCGGGGCTACCTCCAGGAGTACGAGAAGGCGTTCCTGGTGCACGCCGACAACGTCGGCTCCAAGCAGTTTATGGACATCCGCGCGGGCCTGCGGGAGGCGGGCAGCGTGGTGCTCATGGGCAAGAACACCATGATGAAGCGGTCCATCCGGCTGTACGTGGAGGAGACGGGCGACGAGAAGTGGTCCACGCTGGTCGAGCAGCTGGTCGGCAACGTGGGGCTCATCTTCACCAAGGCGGACCTGTCCGACGTGCGCGAGCAGATCGAGTCCTTCAAGGTCGGCGCGCCGGCGCGTGTTGGTCTGGTTGCCCCGGTGGACGTGACCGTGCCGGCCGGCAACACCGGCCTGGACCCCTCGCAGACCAACTTCTTCCAGGCACTGAACATCCCAACCAAGATTAACAAGGGAACCGTTGAGATCACGACGGATGTGCAGCTCATCAAAATCGGCGAAAAGGTGGGCGCCTCTGAGGCGACGCTGCTCGCCAAGCTGGGCATCAAGCCGTTCTCCTACGGCCTCGTCATCCGCCAGGTGTTCGAATCGGGCTCCCTGTACTCGCCGTCCGTGCTGGACATCACCGAGGACGACCTGCTGGCCAGGGCCAAGACCGCGATCGCCAACATCACCGCCGTGTCTCTGGCCACCAGCTACCCGACCACGGTGGCGGTGCCGCACCTGGTCATCAACGGCTTCAAGAACGTGCTGGCCATCGCGCTCGGCACCGAGTACTCCTTCCCCCAGGCCGACAAGATCAAGGAGGTGCTGGAGAACCCGGAGCTGCTGGCCGCCGCCACCGCCGCCGCGTCGGCGCCCGCTGACGGCGGCGACGCGAAGGAGGAGGCCAAGGAGGAGACCAAGGAGGAGGAGGAGGAGGAGGAGGATGACGACATGGGCTTCTCGCTGTTCGACTGATCAGCTCGCTTGGTGCGGATGTGGGTCTGTGTCAGCGCTGCCTGCTTTTAGTGTGCGTGCTTGCATGCCCCGAGCGTGGGTCAGTTCTGGTAAAGCCATTTTCAACATCAAGTCGCAAGCAGCCCAGAGCGCAGAGCTTCTGGCACACTCTTCCAGGATCACTGCACACATCAGCCTCAGTTCTAGCACTTGACTTGTACAAACCCACTGAATATTTTCAGCACCGCGCCCGTCCCCGTGATCGCTGTGGGTGGGGCACTGCAGTTCTAAATACCTAGGTTTCTGCTGCCACCAGCTTATGCGTGTTGCCAGCGAGCAACATCGTGTCTCACTGCTGTGAACAGAAGCGACATGCCAGACCGTGCCATCAGGCAGCCGTCAATGCTGCTGCTGCCACTGCCGTTGACATCTGGCCTAGAAGCCGTCTGTCGCCAGCAGCTGGTGCAGCGCATCGATGATGGGCGTGTGCGCCAGATCCGCCGCTGGATCAGCGATCTGCAGCCAGAACCCGTATTGCGACACTAGTCGCTGACGGGTCATACACTTTTGTTGGTCTGAATGTTTTTATTTGAAAAAAGAACACCCAGTGGCCGCACAACCATACCTTCCGACCCAGCAGCATCGCGACACCGGCGCGCAGCTCCCGCACTAGCACGCCGATCCGGGCGGGGGCCCGGAACTCCGCCCAGCCGTCCACCTGCCGTCACAGGGCAGATGTTTTGATGGGATTGACGGCACCGGCAGCTGCTGCATGTGGGCTGGGGCGTGCAGTCACCGTTCTTGTGTGCTGCGATTTGACGTGCTGCGGGCTTAACATTACAATGCAGCTTGCCTTCAGGAGGCCGCGGTCGTGCAGCACGGTCAGCTCGCCGCCGAACAGCAGCACCGAGTAGATGGGCACCATCGACGACTCCCGCACGAACACCTGCAGCTCACATTGCAGCTAGGCTTGTGCGATGATACGACCTCCAGCGCATGGGGCGAAGTAGCAAGCGACCCCTGTGAACCTGGAGGGGCACCGGGGCACACTTGAGGTGCTGCCACCGGCATTGGTCATGCAAGTGGTACGCTCCAGCTGCCGGATGTGTGCTGCCGCTAGTCAGCACAATCAGCCACAAGAGGCTGCGGCCCGCACCTTGGACGTCTCCACCATGTCGGTGTAGACCAGCCACCCGGACTCGAAGCGCCCGCAGTCGAAGTTGATGGAGGCGGGGTGGTGGAACACGCGCCCCTTGCGCCGCTCGAAGAACTTCACCTGCACCGCCGACGACTCCACCTGCGGCAGCAGCAGCAGCGTCGCCCTGCTCAACCGCAGCCCTCACGACCGTCAGAGGCGCAGCAGGATCCCGGGGACAAACCAGCGGCATTGCAGCAGTCAGGTGATGCACCGCTCAGCCGCCAGACAGATGGACGAAGCAGCAGTGCGGCAGCGTTCTCCTCAGTGCAGGGCCCGACCGCAGCCAGGCCCCAGGCATGCTCGTGCTTCTTGCTGCTTGAACAGCGGGTCGTGGTCCCGGGTTCAGACGGAGAGTGTCAGACCTGCACGGCGCCGCCCTCGGTGGCGCGGAAGCGCGCCGGCGGGTGGTCGACCCGCAGCAGCGCGGGGTAGAAGCCCGCGGCCAGCGCCGCCTTGATGACCCGCCCGCTGCGGCGCAGCGGGGACGTGTTTCACGGTCAGACAGGACTGCCAGGTAGGACTGCCAGCTAGGATGTGACGGAAGGCAATGCTCAGCAGCATGAGGTCGACGGAAGCTCTACTGACGCACTGCTGGCACATGCCGCACTTGACTGGGTGTGAGAGCAGTGGAGCCTCACGGCGTGGTAGGACGCGTAGCACGTTTGTCGCTTGCGGCAGCCAGCAGCTGGCAGAGCACTGTGCAAGGACTGCACCATTCTGCGAAACACGCCCCGGCACATGAAAGCTGTCCGAGCACCACTCACCTGCCGCTGTACTGGTCTGGGCCGCCCGCCGCCTTGAAGCTATCCAGCGCCGCCGCGCCGCCGCGCTGCAGCGCCCGCGGGTAGGAAGCCGGCAGGAAGCCACGGTCCGCCAGGATGCCCGCATACTCGCCCCGCCCGCCGGCAATGCCCTCCATCGCCTGGAATGCACAGGTTCAGGGGATGCACCATGATGCTTGTTCGCCGTGCCCTGGCTCGCGCAGGGCAGCAACGGTGACAGCAACTCGCTGAGAGTCAACGCACCCAGCCTGTCAAGATGCCGACGAGCTGCCCGCTCACTGCTGTGGTAGCAAGCAGCAGCAACACATCGCATGTGCTCGGTCTGCTAACCGCGCACTGTGCGCTCCAGGCCTGCGCGGCACCTGGTGGGAAATGAAGTGCTTGGCGCACAGGGCGGCGGCGGCGGGGCGGCCCCCGGCGTCCAGCGCCCGCTGCCACGCGTCGAAGGCGACCACCACCGCCAGGTGGTCCGACTTGGCGTTGGGGATCGCCGCCAGCAGCGCCAGCTTGGCGGCCTGCACCCGCCAGTAGGCACGTCAAGTGTCACTGCCATCCGGTGTACCTCTGTCGTGTTAGACCATCAGGCTACAACACACTCCAGTCCAGCAAGCCGTGCAGGAAGGCACTGCTGCAGGGCATCCCCTCTTGTTGGTGCTCAGGAGGCAGGAAAGGACCGTGCAGTGCCGCAGGGTACGCAGCATGCGACGGGATTGCCCCGTGCGTAAAGGGAGGCGAAGCGTTCCGAAGGGGATGGGGAACCAGGACAAAACCCCCGAGACCTGCGGTGCTCACCTGCGCGACGCGGCGCTTGTCGGGCGGCGAGTAGAACACGGGGCGGCCGTGGCCCAGGGCGGCGGCGATCGTCAGCGCCGGCGCCGCGCACCGCAGCAGCGCCCCGTGCACCAGCATCTTGCCCACCCTGCAGCAACGCACGCGGCGTCGCTGCGTGTCGACTTGAACGTGCATGTCTGCCACCCCGCGCTTCCTGTCGGGACCTTGACCTGTCAGGACCTTGCGACGGGCCACTGCCTGCTGGCTGCAGCTTTGTTTCGCATGCATGATTTCGGTGCAGCGCGGCTGTCTCAATGCCGGAGAACCGCCAGGTAATGATCACGTCACATGTGCTTCCCTCAGAAGCATGTATCACATCTCCGATCTACGGTGCTTGCCTGGGGTCCACGGGCATCGCCGTGAGGTGCTCCCCCAGGGGTGTGACCTCCTCCGCTGCCCCCAGCGCCCCCATCGCCTGCAGTTGCATGCATCATATAGCCGATGGCGGGTACAGCCTTGTCAGGAGACACTTGCTGATAGCAGAGCAGTCACCTAAAGGAGGCATCAGCAAGATCGAGAGATGGGTATGACGCAACACCACACTTCCATGCAACATTTGTCGAGTACTGGCACGATACACAACTACTGATGTCCCTACAACATTGACATGTATGTCAACGCCTGTGCATGTGCCTCGGCACACATGACGGGGCTGCGCCCACCTTGAGGTTGGCGACGGCGGCGGCCACGGCGGCCTGCTCCGGCGGCGTCAGCGCGCGGCACAGCGTGGCGTCGGCGCCGGCCGCGTCCCCGAAGGTCGCCTTGACGGTGAGCACCACCCCCTCCAGCGGCACCCGCAGCAGCTCCGGCGGCTGCTGCCTCTGCAAGCACCGGGCCCTCAGACTGTCATTCCTCCGGAACAGTGATCCAGTGTGCCCACCGGCACGCATGCATCACTTTGCAGCAGGATGTGGATGCATTGCTTCTGCCACAGGATGTGGGCATCTATCTTCAGTATGTCACTGCGGAGATATCGAGGCATTACGGTGCAAGAGGGACCTCAGAGCAGGGCAGTCTGACGCAAGGCAATGCTGCACTGTGTGGCAGGGTGCAGCATTGCTGTGCGCTGCTGTAGTGAGACAGTGTTGGCTCGTGCCGGCCAATCATATCGATATAACGTGCAAGCAACATGCCTGCAGCATGGCCCAGGTGGCGCGGGAGAACAGGCGGAAGCAGATGCCGGGCCGCACGCGGCCGGCGCGCCCCCGCCGCTGCTGCGCCGCAGCCTGGCTGACCCACGTCTCCTGTGGTGACACAGACGAGCGGCCTGATGCAGCGGCAGCAACCTCGCACACACCTCATACCAAAGAAACCACCTTGCTGTGTGGCACATGGTTGTACAGACGCCATTGTGCTGCCGCTGTCCTGGACATGCGGGAAACGGGCGTGCTGCCAAAGAGACACTGGACAAGCATGGTGCTCTCCAGCAGGAGGCCGACCGCCAGAGCTTTGGCACGGCGAGGCAGGGCCCCAGGCTGTGGGGACAGCATCATGAGGTCGCGCTCACCTGGAGGCCGGCGATGCCCCGCGCGGGGTCGTAGCCCGTCTGCTTGACGCGGCCGGTGTCGATGACAGCGGTCACGTCGTCGATGGTGATGGACGTCTCCGCCACATTGGTCGCCACCACGATCTGCGCACGCAAGACGCTTCATAGCTGTGGCACGAACTTGTTGTACCAGTGTCTATTTCATGCACAGCAGACAATGTCTTCGACATGAAGCCCACAGCATTGCATGCTGCAACGCTTGCTGGTCAGCATTGCCGGGAAGGCTGCAGCGTCGCAATGTGGGATGCTGTGCTCACCTTGCGGACCCCTGGGGGCGGGCGGTCGAAGACGCGCTGCTGCTGCTGCGGCGGCAGGCCGCCGTGCAGCGGCAGCAGCCACAGCCCGGGGCCGCCCGCAGTGAGCTCTGCCAGCTGCCGCGACTTCTGCAGCGCCCGGATCTGCGGGCAGATCAGCACGGCCTGACAACACGGTATTGGGTCATCTCGAGCTCTTCGAGCTGCATGGAAGCCAGGGCTGTCTGTATCGTGGGGACTTGCCACCGCACAACTGCGCAGCAGAGACGGCACGCCTATATGGCATTGAGCAACCATTGGCCCTCGGACGGTCAGGGCTCATTGTCATGTCGTGGTGACATCAGGCTGCTTCTGGATCTGCACATGGGCAGTTTGCCAGCTACAAGCCAGCAGCGCCGGCGATCACCGTGCGGTCGATCTCGGCGGCGCCCGGCATGAAGACCAGGATGGCGCCGCCGGAGCCCGCCGCCGCCTGCGCCGCCGCCCGGTCGCCAGGGTTTAGCAGCGCCCCGGGGCCGCCCGCCGCCTCCGCCTCGACGATGTGGCACACCAGCTGCTCCACCAGCTCGTAGTTGAGCATCGCCTCGTCGATGTTCTGCAGACAGAGGGGAGCCAGAACCGCTGTTCGTCAGCCATCGCCGTCAGCGCACACACCCAGCGTTTCGAGCTTTTGCACACCTTTGGAACAGTATGGCATGCCACAATGCTGTGTACGTTACTTTGTGGGAGCAGACAGCTGCAGTAAAAGGGTTTGCTCCCTACAACATGAGAGTTACACACACACACACCTCCAGCGACTGCATCGTGCGCTCGCTGTAGGCCGCCTGCCGGGAGCCGCCCCGCAGCGCGCTGCCGCCGATGCCGCCGTCGGGCGCGCCGCCGTCTGCGTCCCAGCTCTCCGGCAGCTCCTGCGGGTGCAGAAACCGGCACACCCTGGATCACAGCTCAGGTCTGTCGGTGCAGCCATCCACGCTGGGCACCCCAGGACGCATCCCCAATGTGCACCCACATGTGAACAGGGATAACCTGCTGCGCCCTCGATGTTCGTTCGTCATCAGTAGCGTCTTCGTATGCCCTACCTCTGACTCGGGCTCCTCCTCCGCATCCCAAGCGTCCGGTGCCGCTGCGTGCTTTGCCGCCCGCTTCCCGCTGTACCCCGCATATGCCGCCAGCTTGTCCGCAGCCTCCTGCGCCACGCAGCATGACGATGGTGAAGCATGCAAGCTCCGGCCGCAACCGCAGCTGCCGCGGCCACAAGGTCGTGCTCTGACCGGGTGCCACCTGACGAGGGTTGCTGTGCAAAGCGCTGGTGAGTGCGGCTGCATGACGACGGACGTCGCCGGCACCGCACAGCTGAGAGCGCTTGGGCGACGCTAACCTTGGGCGCCACGGCAGCGGGCTTCCTGGCAGCGGCCCACTTGCTGCTGCGGCCGACCACGAAGCCGGTCTGCTCCAGGGCGTCCTCCAGGAACAGGTCGCGCACGGGGTGCGTGAAGCCCGGAATGGTGATGACGCCGGCCGAGCCCTGCATGCCACCACCGAAACAGCGTCAGCAAGTGACCCGCTGTGATCACACCCTCTAGTTGCTGATGAGACCCCCCGCTCACAGGCTGCGAACGAGAGAGCTCCATCTGCCATCAACTCCCCAAATCCCAACTGTGTGGGAGTTTGGTTGAACACGACGTGTCGAGGATATGTCCAGGCGCTGCTCGCCTCGCCGCCGAGCGCCGAGTCGAAGTAGCGCGCAAAGGCGTCGGCGTCGGCGGTGGCGCTCATCAGCACCAGCCGCAGGCCGCGCGCGCGCCCCGAGCCCAGCAGGTCCCGCAGCAGCAGCAGCAGCAGGTCGGAATCCACGCTGCGCTCGTGCACCTCGTCCACCACGACGTGCGTGGTGCCGGCCAGCCCCGGGTCGCCCAGCAGCCGCCGCAGCAGCACGCCTGCAGGAGGCACTCACAGTGCCCATATTGACGGGTTTCTCTCGTCGGCAGCTCGAAACATACGTCAGAACTTGTTGGCGCCTAAGTCGGTGCCGTGGGTTCACCGACTTTGCCTCTATCAGCAACAGCAACCAGGGGTGTAGACAGCGATCAGAGCCAGGGCAGCGCGCGCCTGTGGTGCAGAACAGGAGGCGGGTGCGTGCCGAGCGGCGGCTGTCCAGCCGCACCGAGTACCCCACCACCCCACCCGCCGCCTCCCCCCGCTCCGCCGCCACCCGGTGCGCCTGTAGGTATACCACGCACGGGTAACAGTTTGGAACGAAGCAAGGCTCGTGTTGTGCCACGGTCATGACGCCTCAGCTTCGCTGCGGCAGCTCAGTCAAAAGGCGTACATGGGGCTGCATAGCTGTGGAGTCGATTGACCGGCATTGTAATACACTTCTTCCCAGGCCGCACGGATGGAGGCTGGACCCACCAGCCCGGTGGCGCTGATGCGGCGGGGCTGCGTGACGACGATGTTGCAGGCGCCGCCCGCGCCGCGTGCCACCGCGTCCTCCAGCACGAACTGGGGCACCTGCGTCGACTTGCCGCACCCTGCAGCGCACGCGGCTCGGGGCTCGGGCTCGTGTGGTTGGCTGCAGCTGAGCAGCGCCGTCCGTGCCCTTCGTGTGCAGCCATGGCCTGACATACCACCCCCGCCGCCCTCGAGTCTGCGTCCCATGCTGGACTGTCGGCAAAGGGATGCACCATGGTTCTGGAGAAAGGCTCAGAACCATACTCAGTGCAGTTGCCAACAGTCCCAACGCTTCAAGTAGGGAGTTGCGAGGCAACCCCACAAACCCTCGTGGGTCATGCTTGCCCGCACCTGTTGCGCCGCTGATGACGAGCACCTGATGTGCCCGCAGCTCCTGCAGCACCGCATCCTTCGCGTTTGCCGCCGGCAGCGCCGCCCGCGTGGCACGCATGCCCTTCAGTCTTGGGGCCGCCGCCGCCGCCGCCGCTTCCTCCGCCAGGCGCCGACTCTCCGCACTGACATCCACTTCGGGCTGCCGCCGCTGCTGCTGCTGCTTGTGGCCCCTGGGGCGCTGCAGCGGCTGCGTGCTGCCTGTCGTCGCCTGCGCCCGATGCAGCTGTTCCGCCACCTGAGATTGCAAAGGCAGCAGCCCATGTCACAGCTTGATCAGTCATCGCCAGCCTAGCCTCCACATGCCTGCCATGTCTGCCATATACTTCCAGCGTGCCATCATACAGACCCATCATGGGACCAGCAATGGAATGACCCCACAAGCAACGCGCTCAGCGCGATGCCTGCATTGCAGCACCTGGTCGACGTGCTGCAGGGCCTGCCCGCTGCCGCCGTCTGCTTCCGCCCCGCCTTCCGGCTTCCTGGGCGGCGCATTCGACCCCAGCTGCCGCGGATCTGCCAGCCACTCGCCAGCAGCCAACGCCAGGTCGTGCAGCATCGGCTGCCCTGTGGCATCGGCGGCGCAGGCTGCCAGGTGCTGCGTGAGCCGCAGCAGCTGCGGCGCTGCCAGACTGCTGCACCTACACCACCAGCATTCAGCCGGCGTTACCGCATGCGGTGCGTCATGGAACATACCTGCGATGTCCAGATGGTGGTAATCAAGCCAGATGCCGCCTCCCGGTTGCAGCAGTACAGGGCACAGCTGGCAGTAGCGGCCACACATGCAGTACTTGAGAATGGCAGGGAAACCACGCTATGCTGTCAACGCAGCGTAGGACGTTTGAACACCTGACACAGATGACAGGCGGCGCTTCCGGATAGGCACCAGCAGGCGGTATCCGGAAGTCCAGCGTCAGCGGCTGCAGCTCCTGCGCCGAGGTGTGTACCTCTTGACAAACACCGCACACTGCCTGCTGAAAGGGATGCAGAGGCACCGCGTGGCATGGGATGCATCGCGGATGGCATCAAGAGGCTGTTGCGCCGACAGGCCACCAGGAGGATCTGGCGTGAAGTTACGGAGTCGCGCCGTACCTCTGGTCGCATGCGCAGCACCGCGGCCGCCTCAGGCGGCAGCGGCAGCGACACCAGCGTCTCGGCGGGCGACGGGAAGGCGACGCCGTCGCCGTGGATCGCTTCCAGCGCTTCCCGCTCCTCCTGCCACTCCTGCGACGGCTGCGCGGCTGCGGCGCCAGCGGCCGCGGCCGTCGAGCTGCCTGCGGCACATCGGGCTGCAGCTGGTGCAGCTTGTCATACGAAGGATGTGCCCTCCAGCCCTGTGTATGCTGGCCATCTGTCAAGGCTGTTCTGACATGATCCCCTCCAAGCGCTGAGCTGCAGTACCATACAGTTGTGCAGCATATGAAGTGCGAGCAGCAGCGTCGTCAACATCGATGTAGCTGTTGCGACTTCGCAGACTGTTTGATGTCAACAAGTGCGTGATGACACGGTCACGCGGCGCAGCAACGCTGCGCAGCGCTGCATGCAAGCGCACCAGTCCATGCGGAGTAGAGGCTCAGCAGCGCCGCGTCGCGGTCGCCGCCGCTGGCGGCCAGCGCCGCCGCCGCCTCCGCTGCTGGGTAGCCCGCAGCTGCCAGCCACCTGAAACAGGTACGAAGCTTCCATGTGCCGGTGCACTGCACACGATGCTTTGTGCTGTGCTGCCGCAAACGTGGTGCACGGGAGCAGAATGGCACATGGCATGGAGTGCAGCATGTTTGCAAGGAAGAGCGCCCGTGGATAGACGAGACACGCACCTTATGTAAGGGTCGTCTGCTGTGGCATCACCGTCCAGGTCTGACGCCGAGCCAGCGGAGGCGCCGTTGCCGCGTTGCAGAATGCTGACCGGCCGGCTGCTGGCACCTGGACAACGCAAGCTGACGCTCCGCCACACTGGTCGTGATTTGTAAAGTTGTGGTGGGGGGATGTGCAGTCCGCTCACAACGAGGCCACCAAGACAGTCCAGTCTGCGGAGAGACTCCTTATCAAAATGTGGCGCTGGAGCCTTGATGCCCCGTGCTGCTGGTATCAACTGCGCCCACCTGCTGCATACTTTGCCGGCAGCGCGGCCTCAGGCAGGTGCACGCACAGCCAGTCGAGCGCCGCCGCGACCGCGCGCTGGCCCCGCGCGGTGGTGTGCGCGCCGTACGGCGAGGTGGTGGCCGCCGCGTCGTTGGCGCTGCTGACGGCGCTGGTGGGTTCGTTCCCGTGACTGGAGTCCCGCATGGTCGCCAGCGCCCGCCTGGCGTCGGCCCTGGCAAAGCCCAGCCGCTGCAGCTGCGCCACAAGGTCCTCCACGCCTGCAGGAAGCATTTGTAGGCCATGACACGAGTGCTGGGTGTCGCACACGGCAGAGGCCCCGGCACCACAAACTGTCAGCCTAACAGATCCGCATGAGGGGCGCCACTGCCATTGCCGCCCGGATGGCAGGCTACAGACTGCAAGTATGCCAAGGGCGTCTGACCTTCCTCTGCAGCGTCCGCCGGCTGGGTGCCTGGCCCCTGCGCTGCGGCGGCGCCAGCCGCGTCACCGTCGGCGCCGCCGCCGGGGTTCAGGGGCTGCTCCCGTGCCGACGCCAGCGCCAGGTCGACGGCGCGCCGCTGGGCGTCCGACATGATGACGTTGGCCGCCGGCCGCCGCGCCTGCACACGGAGCAGATGCAGTCCAACCTGCCCTCGCTGTGCGTACACCACTCCATCTGCTCAACAGCTTGGCGGATACACCGTGCACCTCTGGTCGCCGGAGGCCTGTCCAAGCGCATCAACATGGGTGACCGGCAGGATGCGACGACACAAGCCATCCCGCGAGCTGCTGGTGCTCCGCACCTCGGCAGCGCGCTTTGCACGCTCCCGCTGCCGCCGCTGCTCCTCGGCAGCCGCCCGCGCCGCTGCACGCTCCGCCCTTGCCTTGTTCTGAGCATGATGCGACTTTGTCAGACGCCTCAGGCAGAGCACACTTCCAGAAGTGATGGCGGTCGCAAGGCATGTGGCCAGGTGTCATGTGTGCCCGCTGACTGTCGTCTGCGCACTCGGCAGGCGCCACATGCACCTCGTCCTTGATGGACTGGAACAGGGGGCGGAACTCCGACGGCAGCACCCGCTCCAGCGGCAGGTCGCGCGCCAGCCCCGCCAGCGCAGCCACCTGGCAGCCGACACCAGCTTTGGTTTGAGCTGAGGGCATCAACCTATGTGTAGACGGTGCACACCGACTCGACTTAGCATGTCCAGTCGCCGGCCGTCAGCGCCCGTGTGAGGGGAGCGCCAGCCGGGCCCAGATGCAGGGCGCGTCCTGCCCGGAGTGCCGGCGAGCCAGCACACTGTGCAGCACTGCAAAGTCTTCAGGGAGTCCGTACCGCGCCGCGCTGCTGCGCCTCGGTGTCGTCGCGCGCGGCGTGCTCCTCGGCCAGGAACACCACCACATCGGCATCGGCGCGGTCCTTGTCCGGCAGCACCACCTGCGGGCAGCAGGAAGCAGCAGTCGCAGGCCGGCAGCAGCTCGCGCAGCCGGGTTGCGCAGCAGGGTGCCGCCAGTGATCGAGTGGAAACCATGCCTGCGGCGAGCTCGGCGACCCTGCTCGGCAGCGGGGTGTGGCAGGAGTCTGCATTGCAATGGCGTCGTGGCAACGATGGACAAGAGGCGATTGTGGGGAGGCAGGTCCCCACCTTGCAGCGGAACTGGCCGTCCTCGCCGGGCAGCACCTTGTACCGCGGCTTGGGCCGGTTCTGGCGGCGGCACCACTCGTGCAGAATCATCTGCGGCGACTTGCTGGTGTAGTACCCCGCGCTGCTCCCCACCTCCATCATCCTGCCCTTCTCCGGCTGTGCCGACGGCTGCGCAGAGACACACAAGCAGCTGTTCCGGAGGCGTGTGCAGCAGCTGTGCCCTTGTCAACTTGCATTCTGGGGCATGCATTGGCCATCTGCGCCTCAGATGCCGACGTTCATGCTGCTCCAGCACATACCTGCTGCTCGGATGCTGCAGCGTCGCCGCCGCCATCCGCCGCAGCCTCCTCAGCGTGCTTGTTCTGGATGTGCTCCTTGTAGCGGTTGGGCTGCATGCGACGCCGGCACGCGTGATGCTGCTGGCAGCGCTCCACTGTGATTGTGAATGCTTCGAGTTGCAGTGCGTCCTGATTCTGGTCAGAGCGGACGTGCTCACCTGCTTGAAGATGCGCTCGCAGAAGGGGCACTTCTGCTCCTGCAGCCGCTTGTCGACCATTGATGGTCCCTTGGTGCCACCACCACCGCCCGAGCTGCGTGCGGTAGAATTATAAGCACCAGATGTACCACGACCCTGCGATGCACTCAGGCAGCACCGTGTCCTGGGGTTCGACACTTCACCAGCAGCGGCACCTGACGACGTGGTTCTTCTTCTTCTTCTCCTCCCGATTCGTGATGCCGCCCATGGCGGCAGGCGGCCCGTCGTCTGATGCTGTCAATATGCAACGACCAGACTTTCACGATCATTCATTCATGGCACAGCCGTTGCTTGTTGTCATTGTTGCGCATCGCGTGGCACACACGGGATCAGATCAGTGCATGCAGCTGATGGCTGCAGATGCGCAGCTATCGCAACAACGCACGCTGTTTCTACATCAGCATGCTGCTGTTGCATTGGCCCCCACACCTACATCGTGTATGTCACACGTCCATGCTGAGGCGCAAAGTGACGGCAGTCGTGCATGCTGCACAATTGCACTTGCTGATGGCTGCTCACGTGCAGGTCTGACAGACAGCATGTCAGCTTCAGCTGCCACAACTGCTTTCAGCACTTTGTGCAAAGATCGATGGAGATTGCAATACAGCAGCACAGCGAATTGCATGGCCTGGTGCATTCTCTGATTGTGCTTTTGAGCTGCAAGCAGTTAGGCAATGGACGGCCATCAGACTCTGGCTCGGTATCACGCATGCGGCCGTCAGACCGTGAGATCTGTATGAACTCTTGACAGCGTGACAATGGATTGGCAGTAGATTCCTGGCCCAAAATGTCGCTGCGCGTGATGGCGTCCATGCGCCTACCAATGCACCGGCACGGGTGCCATGCCGCACGCCCCTTCAGAGCACGGACCCTCAGGCAGACAGCGCGCTGCAAGTCCACCGAGCAAGTCTCAGGCATCCGGTGGCTGACGCCCGGCTCAGACCCGGTGCCGCGAGACCTGGATGCGGTCTTCATCTTGGCGGGTGCGCCATTCAGGCAGCCTGTACCATGCTGGCACAGAGGCTGTCATAATGCTTTGCGAAGGTCGACCTCTCTGTCTGAGTGCCAACAGATCCGTGTCACATAGACATCTCCCTTTGTGCAAGGTGGTCAGCGACCAGATGGCAAGCTGCACGAGTGGGTGCGGCGGCGGACCGAGGCTGCGCTCGACATCAAGCGCGCCCAAGGTGCAAGCAGCAGGAGACATCAGCAGCTGCACGGTCACATTGACCCGAACATCAATGCAGGAACGCATTAGTGCAGGGTTTGTCAGATCAGGGCATGGGGGTGACCCCTTCTGTAGGCTGTCCCTTGTTCCATGCAGTTGCTCTTATCGATCTAAGGCTTTAGGTGCACAGCACTGTTCGGAAGCGGTCTCGGCATGCCAGCCGCCTTCACTGCATGATCCTGCAGAGTCGCCAGCCACGCCGATCGTGTGCCTGGGCGGCGGCACGCCCCACAAACCGCCGGTGCTTCGGCCGTCGGGCTTCGTGTTGCACGAGGGCTCCGAGCTCGCCGACTTCCTGCGCGCCCAGGTAACATGATCAGTGGACATGTTACCATGGTACATGTTTGTAAGCAATACGCCACCTGCACCTCCGCTGCTGCACGCTTGCAAGCCTTCTCCCTCTGTCCAGCTGGCGTGTTTGTCACTTTGCTGCGACTGTTGATGCTTCAGTACATTTGGTGCGTATTGTACCGGGCGTGCACAACTGTGTACCAAATCGAACTCCGGCGCATCAATGCTCAACACTCAACATCACGCACACATCATGCCCCACCTGTGCAGGGGGTGGATGCTAGGCACCTTCTGAAGGAGGCGTCCAGCTATGACACGATCGGCAATGGGTACTTTGCAGCCATGATACACGCGGTACCAGCAGGCTGGAGGTGAGGTGAGCACCGTCTTGTATATACTCCTATACCATGCGAGCCGCAGCCGCTGCAGCACAGCCGTAGTATACCAACAGAGCTGCCAGACACCTGGCAGGCGCATCAGCATATACATTTGCCACGCCAGTATCTCGCCCCCAGCTGCCACAGGGTAGCCAATCAATATTGGTGCTAAGAAATGCTGCGCACCCTGCAGGCGGCTGGGGGTGGTGACCAGCGACTTCCACATGCCGCGCAGCCGCGCCATCTTCGAGACTTGCTTCAGCCTGGCCGGCACAGCGCTATGGGGCGACCCTGACAGGTGGGGCAGACCTCGCGGCAGCTGGTTGCAAACTCTTTGCTCTTGAGGACTCTTTTTGATCTGGCGCGTGTACCACACAGGCAGTTGCAGGCATTATCAACATCCACAGTTGCTGCTTGCACAGGTTCCAACTCAGCTTCCACGCAGCGTCAGACGAGGGCGCCTTCCCACAAGAGGTGCTGGAGGCGCGCAGGTCGCGCGAAGCGGTGCGTCCCTCCAAACATCACCTGCTGGGGTGGATATGGGATGAGTCAAGTGGCAGGGCTTGCTCATGCTTCCTTGGAAGCCTTCTTCCCGTGGTGCCCCGCCATGCAGTGTCAGCAGGATGAGCATTTGCAAGGGCGCTTGAGCTGTCTCTGCTGTTCGAACAGCTCCCAGGCCTTTGGCCTGATGCCGCAGTCACAGGCTCCTGGGTTGTTGATCGTTGAAATGGTCCTGACCGGCCTGCTGCTCAGGCCTCGCTGGCAGCGTGGCGCAAGACGGCGGCGAGTCTGCCGGACCTGGCGGCGCTGCACGCCTGGCTGCACCACGAGCACGCCTGCTACTCCGTCGCACAGCAGGTGCGTGTGCAATGACATCCTTGCGCGTCACAGCCGTTTGGCCCCTTGCTTTCCGACCTCACGGCTGTGTGTTCCATCTTGAATGGCCCCACGGTGGCGGCAGGGCACGGCACAGCATAGCACACTGCCAAAAGGGTGTGGATGCGGCAGTCGCATGGCTAGCTTGGCAGCATGCTGCTGAGCATGATGGCAAGTGCTGAGTTCAGTGGTTTGATTGCTGCAGGACAAGTTCGGGGTCAGTGCAGGCGCAAGTGAAATTGGCGATGCGGCCATAGCGTCTTATTGATCGACCAGGGGATTTGTAATAGCCGTGCATACCTTTGAAAACATTCCAGTCCTATGAAACAAGATGTGTTGCACTGCCAGGTGTGGCAGTACTTAATATTTGTCGCGACCTTGCAAGCTGGTTGGTGCACATTGTTTATCCGAGGCATTGAAGGGGCCACAGCACATTGGACCTGGCTGATTGTGCGGGCGCATGGGGTTTGGCAGTTCCTGTACAGGCATTGTTACTGTAACAATGCCATGCTGTTTCATAATCACACAGCTCGTATGCACGCCGGTATACTCTACAACAGTCCGGCACCTCAGACGCCAACGTTCAAGTAACAGCTACCACTGCGGTCGGTGCATGCTCCAATGCACAAAGGTCAATGCAAGGGGCACTACTGTCAACGACTGCACGCGCACAAAACAACGTCCAACCTTGAAAGTTGTTGGATGCACCACATCACCAATCGTTGTCTGCCCACATGTTGTGTGGACCCAACAGCAGGCTGTTCCTACAGCATGGAGCTGGCAGAACCTGGCAACGACCGCGCATCCGCCGCTGCAATGTGGCGGCCCAAAACGCCCCTTCATTGGACAGCGCAAACTCCAGGCCCAACACCCTCAGATGGGGCAGTCGCTCGACTGCCTCAGCGCATGCCCGTGTGACGATTGGCATGTTGTGAAGAACGGCCTCTGTCAACCCCGTAGCACCCCCAAGTGGGTTGCTTTTCAACGCGGCCCTCAGCTCGGCATTACACGCTTCCTGACTGGCATCAAGGCCTGCCGCATCACCCTTCTGGCTTATGACCAGCACACGTAGGGCTCCCAGCTTGCGCAAGTCTGGCATCATGCGCAGGGGCATCTGCAGGAGCTCGAGGCGGCTGAGTGACTGCAGCCGCAGCGCATCTGAGGGGAGGGCGCCATCCGGCAGAGGGCCTCGTATTAAGCGCAGTGAGTGCAGCATTGGCAGGCGGCCCCTGATGCCATCCACAAAGAAGGCTGCCGGCGGCATGTAGCCTAGCTGCAAGGTGCGCAGCCTGCGCAGCTGGCACTCTTGAGCGCTGCTGCCGGCACCGGCAGCCACAGGCTGCAGATCACAGCCATCTGGAGCTCCCATCTGTAGGTGGCGCAATGCTGCCAAGCTGCGCACGACTGCAATGTCTGCAGCAGACGTCACACAGATGTCCAATGCTGTCAGCCGCTGCACCAGCTCAAGCCGCAAGGGTGGTGCAAGCATTGTCCGGGGTTTCCCGCTTTGCCGGAAGCAGGGGCTGTCCAGCCGCAGGCGGATGCTGGTGCCAGCTGTGGATGCCACAAGCGCATGCCACATGATGGGCGCCCGCAGCAGCTGCTGATCAACGTCCCTGCCTTCATTGGTGAAGCAGATTGCGCTGATGCCTGCAACACGCAGTGCAACATACTAAGCCGCCGGTCGCCAATGGAAATGTTTGACAGGTCGCCCACGCACGTTCCACCCTCTGCCACATGCCCTCAGTGTGTCGTTCGACTTGCCTTCGAGACGTTGCTGCACCCACTTGCAGACATCCCACACATGTTGAGTCATGTCAGTTCCTTGCTTGGGCACAAAAAACTCGATCATCCCCCACACGTCTCTGCCAGACGGGTTTGCCAGCATCTCATGGAATCGCTGACATGCCTGCTCCACATTCTGCGCAGCCACCAAGCAGCCGTTGAAAAGCAGTAGAATGGTCTGAACTGACTGGGGTAGCTACGTGCATATGTCGGCAACTGGGGCGTGAACAACGAACAAACCATCGATAGTGCAACTCTCTTGCAGCATGTGCTTGCTGCATATATATTGTAAAGCCTGCTCACCAGCTTGTCGTCGAAACCCAGGTACCCAATGATGCGCGCCCAGATGTCGTCTGTCAACACATCCCAGGGCGGATAGTGCTGAGTGGAGTCAACCCTACGCCTGCTAACGTTGCTGGCATCCACTACGACGACTGCAGGTTCGCTCCTGGTGTCCATGGCAGGTGCTGAACTATATATGCACAAGCAAGGCTGCGTGCCTTGTGGCAACTGTCGAGCTGGGGTTGGGAATAGTGGAGATGAAGTGGATGCTGCACGATTCGCAGGCTTGCTGGCTGCTCTCCGGTCAGCAGTGCATAGCCGCCTCGGTGTCGCAGGAGTGCGCCAGTCATTCCGTCGTTCCAAGAAAGCTAAGGCTGCACGTCAAGGACCAAACCGACAGCTGGACCGCACGTGATACGTAACAACAACTGCTTTGGTGTATGTGTGGAGGGCGAGCGAGGGCTTCTGCAGCTGTTGCATCGCATCGAATAATCCGCCATGCAATCAAGAAGGTCACGTGCAGTTGACACTGCACAATGTGCACTTGGGCTGCTGCACATGACCCCTGCCTGCTGGGCAAGGGGCAGGGCCTCCTCGAGCATGTCATTTTGTCCCTGTCTTGTGGCGGCTCATCAGGCACACACGTCTGCACAAGACATGTCGGCATGCAACGAGCCAAGCCTGATGTTCATTTTCCCACCCTCCCATGCATGCCGCAGGCCGAGTTTGGGGTCAGCACGGGCGCCAGTGAGGTTGGCGATGCTGCTACAGGTCCGTATCAGTCGACCAAACATGGGGCATTGCAAGGAGTTGTGAATCAAACACATCTACTAGCCGCACTACGGTGTGCAGAACAGGGTCTGAAATGACAGCGTATCGGTTGTGGCGGCTGCAAAGCAGATCCAAGTGAAGAGCTTGAACTGCCGACTGTCCAATCACCAGTCATCGTCGGGCCACTTGCCATGCACCACACAGCTCCCATCCTGGACTGTGAGGAAGTCCGACGCTGGTTGGACACTGCATCGACCATGCATCCGCTCCCGCAATCTGTGAGCGCCATGATTCACCCACTCGCCTTCCCCAAAGCTCAGACCCAGCACCTCCAAGTGTGGCAGCTGCTCAGCAGCCGTCTCGAAGTTTTGAGAGTCCAACCTGACTGAATCAAGTACCAGCTGCGTCAGGCCCAGGGCGCCTCTAAGCGAGTCAGCGCTGGCATCAAGACGCGGCATGCTGTTCCGCACACTCAATAGTAGGGTGCGCAGTGCCGGCAGCCCGTGCAGGTCTGGCACTGCAGGCAGTTGCGGTAGCTGCAGGAGCTCGAGTCGGCTGAGGGACTGCAGCCGCAGCAACTCTGCTGGCAGTACACCGCCTTGCAACCAGCACTTGTGTAACTGCACCGAGTGCAGGTGCTGCAGGCGGGCAGCTGAGCCAGGGAACATGATGACGCCCGGGCTGATTTTGACTAGCTGCAGGGTGCGCAGGTTGGATAGCCAAAAGCCCCAGCGGGCTCTGAAATGAGTGACGAATCGCGGCAACGAATCGCGGCAACGATGCGCGGAAGCATGATCGGACCTGATCTGCAGGTGGCGCAGGGCTGCGAGGCTGTGCACGACTACCAGGTCTTGGGCATCTCCCACACAGATGTCCAATGCTGTCAGCCGCTGCACCAGCTCGGACTTGTTGACGTGTGGCCGAAGCAGGCTGGATGCTGCCCATGTGCTCTGCAGCCGCAGGCTGATGTCTGTGCCCGCTGTTGATGCCACGAGCGCGTGCCACAGAGAAGGCGTGAGGAAAGCGAGAGGCGAGCCATCGCCAGTTCTTGGGCGGTACCAAAGTGCGCTGATGCCTACAGCGCAGCGCCATACATCCATCGGGACTATGGCCATGGTAAGGTGGTGTCTGAAGTACTTGCAGACAAACAAGCATCCTGAGACTGCTGGCACAGCCACAATGTGGTCGCTGAAGACCAACCTTTTTGGCGCTGCTGCACCCATGTGCACAGCCGCTCCACATCTGACTGGGTATCCGTTTGAACCTCGAATAGCTTGAGCCTGCCCCACGTTGTCTTGCTGATTGGCTTTGCGAGCAGCTGATGAAAGCGTTGGCAGGCCTGCTGCACGGTCTGCATATTGGGGAAGCCTTGGTCAGCTCTGGCGGCTTCAGTCGAGGAGGCGCGCTCGGTTGACATATCAGCAACAACTGTGCTAGTTGGAAGCAAACTCAAGAGCCGCCTTGCACTTCAACGACATGCGCCTCGAGAACATCACTCAGCAGCCCTACCAGCTTGCTGCTGTATTCCAGGTGCCCAATGATGTGCGCCCAGATGTCGTCTGGCAACAGGTCCCAGGGCGGACACTGCTGAGCGGAATCGTCCATGTTGGGCCCAACCATTACCCGGTGCTGGCACTCACTTCACAAGTGGTGCTGGGGCCTCATGATCGTTGCCCTCGTTGCAATCTACTGATTGATGTGTAAGACCGTGCAGAGGTGCCAATCCCTGCTGCACGTGAACCCATCTGAAGGAGAATATTTGCTCGATGGTTGGCTGATAGGACCGTAACAAGCAACTGCTTCGATGTGTGGAGGGCGAGCGAGGGCCTCTGAAGCTGTTGCATCGCATCGAATAATCCGCCTGCAGTCAAGACGGTCACGTGCAGTTGACAATGCACACGTGCACTTGGCTGCACATCACCCCTGTTGCTGTTTGCTGCTACACATGACCCCTGTTGGCGAGGGGCAGGGTCCTCGAGCATGTCACGTTGTCACTGTCTTGTGGCGGCTCGTCAGGCACACATGTCTGCACAAGACATGTCGGCATGCAACGAGCCCAAGCCTGATATTCATTTTCCCACCCTCCCATGCATGCCGCAGGCCGAGTCTGGAGTCAACGCGGGCGCCAGTGCGTTCGCGATGCTGCTAGAGGTTCGTGTTAGTTGACCGACAAGGGTGATTGCAAACATTCGTACATGAGGCCTCTCTGCTTGTCCGATCAACGCAAAACAGATTCCAAAGTCGTGGTATCAAGTGCAGCTGCTGAAACAAACACACATCCTAAGCGGAGTGCCTGAGGTGTCTCATTACCAGTCAACGTCGTCGGGCCACTTATCACCCACCACACACGTTGGTGCCTCCAGATATATGAAGTCCGATGCTGGCCGTACACGGCATCGACCACGCATCCGGGCCCGCAATTTGTCAGCCCAAAGGGTTCTCAGCTCAAGTGCCCGATCTTCCAGCCCCAGCACTTTCAGATCTGGCAGCTGCTCAATCGCCACGGCCAGCCTGTGTGGGACCAACTCGACGGAGTGTAGGACCAGCTGCGTGAGCCCCATTGCGCCCCTGAATGGGTCAGCGCTGGCGTCCAGGCGCGGCTCGGTGCCGCCCCACCCATTGCTTATGAGCAGGGCGCGCAGCGCCGGCAGCCTGCGCAGATCCGGCATCACGCGCAGCCGCGGGACCCACACGAGCACCAGTCGGCTGAGGGACTGCAGCCGCAGGAGCTCCGCTGGGAGCACGTTGCCTGGCACGCTGCACTTGTGCAGGTGCACTGTGTGCAGCTGCGGCAGGCTGGCAGCTGAGCCGGGGAGCAGGATGGCTTCTGGGGGGATGTTGTACAGCGCAAGGGTGCACAGTTTGACCAGCTGGAAGTCCCAGGGCGTGCCGTCCGCAGCCCTCGGCGGCCAGTGGTCACTGTCGGCACCCTGGCCTTTGAGCTGCAGGTGGCGCAGCGCCGCCAGTCTGTGCACGACTGCGATGTCCGCCCTGCTGTAGGCGCATATATCCAGCGCTGTCAGCCGCTGCACCAGCTCACTCCCGTTGCGTGGATGAAACAGGGCACTTGCCGCCCAGCCGCTGGTCAGCCGCAGGCGGATGTCTGTGCCGGCTGTCGACGACACGAGCGCATGCCACAGATTTGGCGGCGTCGGGGAGTCGGGTGTACCGCCGCGATTGTCTGGATCGTACCAGACTGCGCTGATGCCTGCAGCGCAGTGCGGCATACTCATTCAGCGCCAGTTACTCATCGGCAGGTGACATCTGGGAGTGCTTGCAGGCATTGTGAGACACTGAAGAGCAGGCGCAGGGCCACAAGACTGCTGCGCCATTTCAGGACCAACCTTTGGCACGTTGCTGAACCCAAGCGCACAGGCGCCGTTCATCCTCAGCCTGGGGCTCAGCTGTCAGCTCCAGCCGGCCCCATGTACTCTTGCTGAGCGGGGAAGAGAGCAGTCGATGGGACTGCCGGCTGGTCCGTGTTAGGCTCTGCAGAGAAATAGAGCATATTAGCAGGTCAGCTCCAGATACAGTCTAGTGCCTGCGCCACCGTCGCACGCAGGAATGCCAGACAGCAAAATCCATGTATAACACGCCTTGCACGATGCGCCAGCCCTGCCGCGGAACCATGGTCGCTCACCAGCTTGTCGCAGGTGTCGAGGTATCCAATGATGTGCTGCCAGACGTCGTCTGGCAGCAGGTCCCAAGGCGGCTGAGCGGACATGTCCATGTTCACAGTTGGTTCCTGCTGAGCGCCACTCACACTTGACGACACAGGCGGTGCCGCCGCTGGTTTTCGGAAAGGGATGCCGCGAAGCGCGAGTCATGCACTGTGGCAGGGGACGCCTCCGCGGCAGGTGACCGACTGGGTGTTCACGGATAGAAGCGCCACAGGTTCTTGCGGTTCAGTGCGTCGGGATGCGAGGGAGTCTGCAACCTGTGCATCGGATGTTTCGCCTGCTCAGGAGAGATCGCACGTGATACCAGATTGCCGAGGACCCAACTCAGCAGTCGACTCTGGTGACCCGTCACTGGGACTCCAGGGGAAGGGCAGGGTCATTGAGTGCTCAGTAGCATATGCAAGAAACCAGCAACTAGCTCGCGAAAGGCTCTCTTTACCTTGTGCTCGTTGGCAAGTTGTCAAACCAAACCCACAGGAAACCATGCTGATGTGCGCGATGACAGGATGCACGCACATCGCCGCTGCAGTTGATTCAACTGCATCTCAACCACAACGTCTGACCGGTCACATGCCGAGAAAATTCTCATTCCGTATAACCTGCTGCTGCCAGCTGCTAATATCAGGGCCGACCCGACTGGCTGTGCTCCGCTGCTGCTGCCGCCGCCACAATGCACAGCGCGCCATCAGCACAGCCGCTGCCGCGTGTAGAACACGCCCGCCTGGCAGCGGTCCCGGAAGGCGCAGTAGCCGCACTTCCAGGCGTCGTCGCGACAGACGGCAGCCGGCGGCGCCGCGCCCGTCCAGAAGCCGAGGTGGCGCTCCAGGGCCTCCGTCAGCCACGGCACCCCGCTGTCCACCGCCACCTCCGCAAACATCTCGCCGTCGCCCTGCCACGCGTCAGAAGGCACCATCATGTCGCACTCACCCCAACAGCAAGTTTCGCAAGGTCAAAACACGCCGGACTGTGGCATGTACAGGTTCACATCACAACTGAGGTGAGGTGGCGAGCACCTGCCACCAGTATCGCACAAACATGGCGGCTTCTGCCTGGCTGTCGTCGCCGTGCGGGATGCCCTGCATCGAAGGGAAGTCACGTTGTGTTCAGCACTACACCGCAGGGGCTGCTGCCTTACATAGTTTTGCTGATGGCCTGATTCTCTCGCTGTCTATAATGAACAAAGCATGCAAGCGTGTGCCACATGCATGTGCCGCGGCAGACACTGTGCAGCTGCACAACCCCAGCAGGACTGCCGCGCCGACAGCTCCTCAAGGCACTTGTTGACGCTGCTTGTTGCAGCCCGACAGTTACTCCACAGCCAGGAACAAGAGCAGTGTCCAGGAAACTTACCGCAGCGGCAGCGCGCAGCAGCGCCGCCGCCTCGTGCGCACTCGCCACCGGCTGCCCCGCCATCGCAACCCCGTGCTGCGTGACGGCGGGCGACAGCGCCGCGCGGCTGTCCACGCGCAGCATGTCCTCCAGGAACCCGTCCAGCTGCGCAGCATGCACGGTGCATTCGTCAGCGCAAGCGGTGCTATCGGTGCATGGCCCCGGTCGGCATGCTGGCGGCTGCAGCGGCCAACCGTGAGTGCTTGTTGCCCTCCAACAGAGTTCATGCAGGATCTATGCTCATGCAACAACTTTGCGGAATGGCCTTCGTCAGGGGAGTGTATGGCAGACTTCTGGCAATCTTGGAAGCACACCTGCTCGTCTGACAGGCGCGCCAGGCTGACCAGCATGTGGCGGTACAGGGCCACCTGCATCTCGGTAGCCCGCACCTGCGCACCAGACCCCGTGAGTACGTTCCAGGCCCCGGCAGCATGCACACGAGTTCACACACTGATGAGCTGTACTGCCAGGTGGTACTGCACCACAGAGGCGCAGTGTGCACCAAACCACCCTGTGCTTGGGGGCACGCGACGCCGGCAGACTGTGCCGCTGCTGGTTGTCAGCAGGAGCAGCCTCTGTGGTGAGGCCAGGTCAGCGCTCATACAATCGAGCCATCTTGCAGCTACTCTGCAGAGCAGGGCTTCACCTGGGCGGGCCGCGGCAGCGTGGGGCGGGAGCGCGTTTTGTGCTCCACCACCTGCAGCCGGCCGTCCGCGCCCCGCTGCAGCTGGTCGATGATGCCGCGCACCCAGCGGCCCTGCAGGGCGGGGCGACACCGCTGCAGCGCCCCGGCCATCGAAGTGTGCAGCCCCCTTTGAGTGGGCACATGAGACGGCACACTCGCGACGCGGCCACGGGGCGAGCCAAATGCCAAGCAGATTTGACAGTACAGTACGTTCCTCGACATGTGGCAGACGTCCGCATGGATGCTCATGAGGTGCATGCTCACCTGGACCAGGCCGAAGACGTACACCTCACGGGTGAGGCCCTCCGCCGCCAGCTGGCGCAGCCCCGCCACGCTGTTCAGCAGCCGCACCTGCAGCAGCACCCCCACTGGCCACTTGTCGCTTCGCACATCAGTCCCTTGACTCAGAATAGCCTGCTGCTGCTAAGTTCCCATCGGCAGCCTGAAGACTACGGCCAACGTGTCTGTAGCCTGTTTCTGCGCTGGCAACGACCTGCAGGCTGATCTCTGGCCACCGGAGGGTGCAGCTGATAACGGTTCGTGCGGTGCCAGACTGTGCAGGGTTCGTTTCTCGGCCGCTCACCGCCCAGAAGTCCTGCCACGTGTCCACGTGCACCTCCACCAGCCGCGTCGTCTGCGCCTCCAGCTCCGCGTGGATGCGGCTGCCGATGCGCATGGCCTCCGTCTCCAGCTGCTCCTGGAGACACCGCCACCATCCTCACAACCCCCTCGCGTGTCGGGCTTGCGAGGCGCGTGCTTGAACGAGTGCCGCAGCGAGCTGCGGCAAAGTAGGTGCCCATGCAACATCTTTCACGGAGGCGCCAGCACACAGGTTGAAGGGATTGTGTCGCACCCGGGGGATCCTGGCGCTGAGGGTGAAGGCCACCTGCTGCTGGCACCACTCGGACGCGGTCAGGTCGGTCACCGCCAGCCCGCGGCGGCGGTACGCCCTGGACCACCACACCAGCAGCCTTGAGCCACTCCTTGATCATGGGTCACGAAAGGCCTCCTGACAGATGATTCGTGCACTTGGAGTACACATTCTAGCTGATGATCAGCAAGTCGTCCTGCACACTTCAGGCGGTCCTTGGGCAGCCCGAAGTCCTCCAGGTCCGGCAGCTGCGGGGTCCGCGGCTGCGCTGCGGCGGCTGCCGCGTCGCCGGGCGCACCTGAGCAGCAGGCGGGCTTACAGTGGGGTCAAAGCTGGTTGTGCACCACACTGGTCGCCCTGCAGTCGCATGTGCTCAACGGCACCAGAACGCGCAGTACCCAGTAGTTGCAAATGTGGTGTCAGCTCACAAGCCGCTCACTCTGGCAGAAACACCGTACTTTGTCTCCAGCAAGTGAAGATGCCGAGACATACCTGGTAGCGGCTGCATCGCCAGCTGGTCCGGCGCCGCTGGCTCGGCGCCGCTGCGCCGCCCCCTACTGCCGCGCCTGCCGCGCCGCCTGCCCTTGGGCTTGGCCTCGGGCTTTGGCTTTTCGGGGTCCGGCGGCTTGGCAGGGTTTGGCGCCAGCAGCATCTGTTGGGTCATGCACGACGGAGTAGACCAGATGTACATCGGGATAAGACTAGCTGGACGAAAAAGTCCTTAGTCCTGAGAGCAGCGGACCACTCACCAACCAGAAAGCGGCTGCCCTGGCAGACAATCATGCCCAAACTCCTGTGGAGCCTATATGGCGCTCATCAAGACCATTGTTGTTGTTGTCAGTGCATACCTGCCGACCAGCACCCCTGATCAGGGAGATCGTGGGTGATGTCGGTGCCTCAGCCGCTGCCACACTGCCATCCGGCTGCCTGTCAGACGGCACGGCGTCCTTTGTATCAGCCTCATCCTGCGCTGCTGACTGCTGGTGCTGCTGTTCATGCCGCGAGTCACCCACCAATGGTGCCGCATCGGCTGCTGCTGCCGCTGCCGCTGCTGCTGCTGCTGGACTCGCTGCTGCTTCTGTCTTCAGCTGTGCCGCAGCCTCCTCATGCACCTGGGGTGCAGGGGCCCTTTCCGCAGGGCCCGCCGCTGCTGGCGAAACATCCTGCGCCTGCCGCCGCCGCCGCCGCTTCCGCCGCACGGACGAAGGTGTGCTCTGCTGGTCCGTTTGCGAGCCCGGCTGCTGGGGCGGCTGCGCAGCGCCGCCAGCATCTTGGGCTGCTCTGGCCTGGGAGCGCGTCCACACACGAGCCGACGCTGCTGACTGCGCTGAGGTGGTGGTGGCAGCGGGAGCGGCAGGCGGCGTAGTAGCTTGGTGGGCCTCAGCTGGGGGCGGCTGCGCGGATGCTGCTGACAGCTGTGCAGGTGGCGTCTGCTGCTGCTGGGACTGCTGCTGCTGCGCTGATGGCTGCGACCGGGCGCTCCCATCCTCCACCTCCGTCGGAGTCAGCTGCACATGACCAAGCACTTGAGATCAAGCCTCAGCACTCTGGTGTTGGTGTCGGCACCCGAGTCGCCCAGTGAAGGGCGCTCGTGTGGAGCACAATCATCAAACATGGCAGGAACTGACACCTGGTTACATTTGCACTGCATGACTTCATAGAAACCTTGCAGCTCAAACCACCCGCCTGCAGGCTGAGGTGCGGGATTTCGTCCCGCTGCGCCTCTGCGAGCGCCTGTTCCGTCGCCAGCTCAGCGGCCAGCTGCTCGGGGGACGCGGCCGCACCCCGCCCCTGGCTGCCCGGCCCCGCGGCCCCGCCGCCGACCGACGCGCCTGACAAGCGCCGGTCTGCTGCAGCTAGCACACGAAACTCCCTTGCGTGACATGTGCAGCCGCGCCACCGATACGCATGCTGCTGGCCATGGTGCACTGCAGGCCGACTGTCAAATCACAAGCGGTGGCTGCACAGACATCAGAATAGCTCGGGACTCTGGTGTGGCGCCTCACCTGGTTCGCCAGACCGCATTGAAGCCGATGGCACCGGCATGCCCCGCAACGCTGCACCAGAGGCTCTGGCGCCACCCCATGCAGCTGGCTGCGCTCCTGTAGGGGCAGGGGTCGCGCCAGCAGGATGCCCCGGTTCGGACGCTGCCTGCGGCTGCGGCTGCAGCTGAGCTGCATCGGCGGCACGGCCTGTGGCGCAGTCTGGGGATGCGCCGGCCGGTCCCGGCAGCGGACGGGCGGCGGCGCCAGCTGCCGGCTGCGCGACGTGCTTCTGCTGGGCTGCAGCTCCGACACAAGTCGCCCGCGCTGTGGGCCCGTCCGCAATGAAGACCCCTGTGCCGCCCGCGAGCTGCTGCTGCGACGCCTCAGCGGCCTGCAGGGCCTGCCATGGCCCGCAGGTCTCTTCAGGCCATCAGCTGTCAGCTGGACCATGTTGCAACGTTCGCAGCAAGAGGGGCGGTCTTGTCTGCTACGTTCAGGCATGCAGCCAGCACAACAGGGTGGCCGATCAAATCCCCGCACCGCTTCCAGTGCTGCGAACTCCGCATCCTCCATGAACTCGTCCTCGAACTCGACCGCCATGGCCTCAGACCCAGAGCACTGGAGGCTTCCAGGAAACTGTGCTGATGGCTGTGTGTCATCTGTCGCGCCTGCTGCTGCTGCTGCTGCTGCTGCAGAGCAGCGCCGCAGTTCTGCTATGCCTCGAGCATGGAGCGGCACTTGCCGTTTCAGATGCCTCCCAGGTTGAACGTCATCACCATATTGTGATAGATCGTAATGTTGCAATGGAAAATGTGGAAACGCGGTTGCGACAGCAAGGCCGATCTACGTTGGACCGTGCTGTGCGTGCTGACATCGCAGGTCTTGGTCAGCAGCTCAGCACCATGCACACCGGCAGAAGCAATTTTCAGGTGTATTGAAGTGCGTCGCGCTTTGATAACCTGGTCGTGCCGTTAGACGTCACACTTTGCCTGTGTTGCTAGGCACACAGCTGCTCTCAAGATCAAGGCACATTGAGCATGCACCGGGTTGCTGCCAAGTGACCAACAACCGTGCAGCTTTCCACCACGCCTGACATACTGGCAGCATTCAAGCTGATCAGAGCACGTTCAAATTTTGCGCATCGTTGTGCAGCGTCATGCACAACCTGCACACGCCGGGTTGATGGCAGCACACTGAACCCACGGCATGCAGCCAACAGGCTCTGGCCAACATCATCTGAGCATGCATCAAAGCGCTGCCAGCGCGCACATGCCCTTACAGCGACGTACCTTGCCATGCTGTATGGCTCGGCAGCAACGCTGGAGCGCTCAGCAGAGCTGCCGGCGGCCATCGCAGCGCCGCCCCTGCCAAATGCGCCAGCAGACAGGGATGCGCTGCAGCCGGCGGATCTGGATCAAACCCTGGAGGCACTGCTGGCGCGCTGCCAGCGGCTGCGCGCCAAGCAGCCCCATATCGTGGGCCTGGGCCAGATGCGGCGGCGGCTGCAGAAGGAGGTAGGCCCACAATGCATGACAACAGCACATGCGGCAGGGGCTTTATAAACCGGGAGCATCATATTGTGTATCTCTGGAGCATCAAGCAAAACAGTGTCAAGAAACCATCTGACGATTCGCACAATCATGTGGCGATGCAGCTGAACTTCCTCCGCAAGCTGGCGGCAGGCTTGGGCAGCGCATGTGGCGATGCAGGCCAGTCGTGCGGCTTCTGCAGCGGCATCAGTGGTGCTGCACTCGGCACATGCCAGCCGCTGAACGCTTGCGCACAGCTGCAGGTGAGTTGAGCATTGCACTGCGGTGATATACCTACCGTGCAGGCCCGCTGCATGTATAGACTGCAGGAGCATGGTTTTCTGTCTCTGCAGGGGGTGGCCAACAACGCGCAGGGCTTGGGGGCTGAGCTGGACGTTGCCGAGTCGGCGCTGGGGGTCACAGCGGTGTCCCGCCGCTTTTGGGCAGCACCCCTGCAGCGGGCAGCAGGTGCAGCATGTTTTTGGCCCCCCTCTGTAGAGACGTAGTGCCATTTGAGCACTGTTGGTGGCACTGGTTGGCAAACAAAGACTACAGCGACCCAGCTCCACATGTCTATTTCTCACAACATTTGCCGCGGCAATGCAGGTGCAGAGCAGGGGGTTGGTCTGGATGGCTCCACTGCCAGCTGCGAGGTGGATGTGATCGCGCAGCAGGGGCACGCGTGGGTGGAGGTCAAAAGCCACGGGCCGTTTGGCGTGCACTCCACGCACTGGCTCGGCAGCGCTGGGCACAACAAAGGTGAGGAGTGCATCCCATTTTGACCTCATAGGTGAACAAAGCCATACACTCTTTCAGCATTGCAGGCAGACCCAGAGGCGGGACAGGTGTCCTGCAGTCATGGATGGTGTGCTGCTGGACCGAGTCATCACAGATGCCTCGTACATGCCTTGTCTGCCGGACACAGGCCTGAAGCAGCAGGCCATCGAGCAGCTGGCGGTCGCGAGCGCGCCGTGCAACCAGCTCCGCTGGATGCCACCCGCAGTCGTGTTCCACTTCGCGGGCGGCGCCAGCGCCGACGTGGCCGCCGAGCTGCAGGGCATGGGCATCACCGTCACAGGTCAGTAAACATACGGTACCTTCGTGACGCTGCATGTGTCAGCTGGCTTGCAGGCACCTGTGCTGAGGCACGGGTCTGCTTTGTGACCATCGCGGCCGCTGGTCAATACGGTGGCACCTGCTTCGCGTGGACCCAGACGGAAGTTGCCTCGGCACACTGCAGGCCCGGGCCCTGTCACGGCTGAGCAGCTGCCGCCGCTGCCGCCGCCGCCTGGCGCCGCCAACGCGGACGTGACGACGTTGTGCGCCCTGGTGTCGGAGGTCACCAATGCGGACCCGGGGCGGCCGGACCTGCGCGCCTGGGCCGCCCGCACCCCGCACTGGCGGGTGCGCCGCTGCCCACTTTGCTGTTGTGCCGCTGCCCAGTTGGCTGCTGCTCGGTCACCAAACCAAGCGCTGCGCGATGCGCGCAGAGCTGGCTTTGCATTTTCGTCCCTACCGACGGTGCCACTCGTCGTCCCTACCGACAATACCACGTTCACCATCGCTCTGGTCGCTCGCTGCTTGCATGGCAGCTGCGCATCGTGCATCGACGGGCGGCTGGATGCCGTCTGCCGGCACGCTGTCAAGATGAGCGGGACCGACGGCACCAGCTGCATCGCAGGAGTGCCTGGCTGCGGAGCAGGCGGAGCCCCTGTGCCTCTCCCTCGCGCCGCAGCTGGCCGGCCGGCGGCTGGTGGCGGCGGCGCCCACCCTGCAGCACTTCGAGGCCCTGGTCCGCAAGCTCGGCGGGCCGCGGGAGCGGGCGCGGTGGGCCCGGCTGCGGCCCCTGATCGACCCCATCGAGGTCGCTGGCCAGCCGGCGGCGATGACGGCCACAGCCTCGGACACCGCAGCGGATCTGGGTCAGCCAGGGGGAGCACACGCGGCAGAGGGTGCAGCTGGCGAGGCCGGCAGCTCCACACAGGCATCTCGTGGTGCACAGCCGCCCGCTGCAGCAGTCGGTTATCCAGCAGCTGCGGCGGCTCAGCAGGTGTCACGTCACCCGGCAGAGGCGTTAAGCCCTGGCGGGGCCGCAGCACGTGCAGGAGGTGCTCAGGCTCAGCGCAGGTTGGCGGCCCTGTGGCAGGAGGATTGGGCGGTGCATCTCCTCTCCAGAGGCGGCGGCACACTGCCGCCAGTAGGGACAGTTTCTGATGGCCGCGGTGGCGATGTGGCCACCGATCTGACTGGCGGCGGTAGCCGTTGCAGCAGCAGTGCGGACAGCAGCCGGTGCAGCACCGGGAAGCTAGTCAGCAGAGCCCCTGCAGCACCACGTTCAGTGCCTTTGGCAGCGTCGGACCCTGACAGCACGGCCTTGCCGCCTGTCCCACCTGCATCCGTTACGGTGGATGTGGCGGCCAGCCGGCTGATGCCGGTCCAGCACATCAGCGCCGATGCCAGGACAGTTTTTGCAGTGGGCGACGCCGCAAAGGCAAGTGCTGGGCTTGAGGGTGACGGCGCGATACAACGTCACAGTGTGTCACAACAGTGTACCTTACATGTGAGGTGCATATGATCACCCCTGTTGCAGGCAGCTTGAAGATTTTGTGCTACCGCCCTGGTGCGTCTGTCATTCACACAGATCGTCGTGTGCCACAGGCGCTCACGCTGACAGCCAACGGGCGTGCTGTGGCGGCTGCTGCGGCGGGGGGCGTGCGCCTGGAGGCCTTTGTGCACCGGGCGGTCTGGCTGGCCGGATTCTGAAAGCGGTGTCGCTGAATGAGTTGCTTTCGCAAGGACCATAATCAGCCGCGCGATGAGGCGATGTGTGAGATGATTGAAGCGTTTCAGAGAGGTTTTCTGCACGTAATTCACGACACCTATCTGCATGACAGGCTGGATGGTCGTGAAGGCGTAGCCATGTGCTTGATCTGACATCTCCCTCCTGTTTCGCACCTGCAACTCCTGCTACAGGGCAGCGCTGCACTGCTCCCTGTGATCAGCCGGCCCGCTTCCGGCCAGCTCTGCCCCTGCGGCGGGCATCTTGGTCTGGAAGTGAGATGTTACAGATGCCGATCGTCGGCAGGGGGTATCACAAGACGAACGCCACGCTGTATCAGCAAGTAACGGGCAGGGCGTTGTGCTTTTAGGGTGCAGGACCCCTTTCTGCCACTGGCTGGGAACGGCTCAGGACTGCAGCATCTTGACCGCAGCGCTTGCAGCGCTAGCAACCCGCCACGCTTGCAGCAATACAGCTGAGTACTCAGATTGTGAGCACACCTCTGAAGAGGCGAGCCAGAAGCACAATGACCAGCATAGCAGCCCTGAATGGGCCGGCAGCGCTTGTACGTGCGCCCCGACAGCCGCGGCGGTCGCATGGAGGTTCTACGGCTAAAAGGATAGCCTTTCGGCCCGCCAGCAGCATGCAAAATCGTCGCAGCAACCCGCAGGTGGGCTGCATGCAGCGGTATCAGACACGATGCTTGCTTGCAAGAAGACCGGAACCGTGGTTTCAATACAGCGACGGGTGGCCTAGTACAGCGTCAGTGCATATAAGTATCTGAGAACTAGGTGATCATGTAGCTCGGCGGACAACGCGATCCTGATGCACAAGCCCGATGCCAGAATGCACACGCCTACAATGCATTGCGAGTGACTATCCCCTGAAACCATGCTGTGATCAGGGCGCTCAGGCTACAGCACCGCAGCAACATGCCAGTGTGCAGCTGCAGCCTGGCAGCATAGCACGGCAAATCCCTGGCGCCATGGCTGCCGTGGCGGCGGTGGCTGCATCGCACGCCACAGCGCTTTCAGGTGAATTGCACATGCATTTGCTCTTGTGTCAAACCTCATTGCTGCTGCATGCAGCTGCAAATGCGACCTTGATACGCTAGGCGCCCAGCCAGCTTCCACGCTCGAGCATCCCGTGTGCTGAGTCGTACATGCTGCATGTAGTGCAACATCTTGATAAAGGTATCATGACTGCCAGGCGCGGCTTTCGCCGAGGATGCCCCGCCGCCGCAGTCGCCGCTGCCGTCGCTGCCGTCACCGCCAGAGGTCGTGCGCACGCTGTCAGAGACCATCTTCTCCGGGCCCGACGTGTCCACCCCTGAGCAGGTGCCGAGATTTCAGCTTCCATGGCTATGGTCCATGGTAGACAACGACACACCATTCCAATTTAAAAAGATGAAGGTCTTCACATCAATACGTATCCACAGGATGTTCTGATGCGATGCCATGTTTGAGGCATGGCTCCCGTACTGGCCATGGTCGGTGGCATGCTGACGGCTGTTGACTTTGCAGGCGCCTCCGCTGAACGATGCACAGCAGCCCCAGGATGACAAATCCGGCGACGCCGGCGGCGCTGCGAAGACGCCACAGCCCCAGCAGCCCGCGGCGAAGAAGCAGAATGGGCAGCAGGTGGGGTGACGGCACATTGACGCTGTGTCAGGAGGCAGGCAGCTGCCCTGCACTGGCAAGCCAGCCAGCTGGCGGTCTCGCAGGATCTAGTCCATAGGACAGGGGTGGCAGCAGGTCGGCGACGCGGCTCAGCTCGCAGTGCATGAGCTGCAACCACCCGCGGCGGTCAGCAGTAGCCATAATGCATGACCATGTTGCATTGCAAGGTCCACAGCCTGCTGCAAACTGGTGCCACCTCTGAGGCATTGCTTCACTGTGTCCCGCAGAAGAACGGCACGTCCGAGAGCGACGAGCAGCTGCGGCAGCGCTTCGAGAGCGAGATCCTGCCGAAGATCCAGGAGCAGCTCAAGGGGCTGGATCAGAATGAGCAGCCCAACAGCGCGACCATTGAGCTCAAGCGGCAGCTCCGGGTGAGTTTAACGCCACCCAGCTGGCTGCTTTACAGACTCGGGCTGATCCCTGCATGCTCAGGCGCTTGAGTGGTCATGGCAATGGCTGACGGTCATGCAAGTGCCAACCTGGCAGAGGGTAGGCATAAAGTGCATTTTCCTGAACCTGATTGGAAGTCTGGTGCGAGTAGTGCCGGCCAGCCTAGTAGGCAACCTTTCAAGTGCATGTGCAGTGGTGGCTCAGACACGATATGCTGCTGCAGGAAAGCCTGAACTCGGGCTGCTGACAGTGAATGTGCAGCGGCTGACCAGCCGTACTCCTGCTGCTGCAGAGGGTCGAGGACGACATATATCGGCTGCTGGATGACCTGAAGGAGAAGAAGTCCGAGGCAGCGCGCGCCGAGGCGTCAGGCCTGGCGCGCGAGTTTGAGGACATCCGCAGCTATGTGAAGGAGAACGGGGGTGTGCTGGCAGACGAGGCGAAGGGAGTGTGACACGGTGGGCTCTGTTGCAGACCACCAGCAGCTATCGCAACAACGCTGCTATGTAGGCCTCTCAGTCGAGAGTAGGTAGTTGCTCTTCGGTTTTGGGGGATGGTGGGGCTGCGGATTCCTAGGCTGTCTCTCTGACTGGCGAGCCTGCTGTTTGGCGCTGGCCTGCATATGACTCTCAGCTTCTGATGCACCCAATCGACGCGCATCCGACACTGCACTGTCTCACAGAAGTTTCCAACAGGTGAAGCAAACTTTGCAAACTTTGCTGATGACATGTACAAAACCAATCCTACAGCAGCGTAGATGTTTCTGAGGTCTTGCTGAAGCTTCTGCTGCTGCTGGCATGATCCGTGCTCCTAGTGCTCATCTGCTGCTGCTAGCCGTCTGGCGCCTGCGCCCTGCTGCTCAGCTGCCTGCTGTCGTTCCCGCAGCAGCTGCTGCTCTCGCTCCAGCAACGCAGGCAGGCCCCCATCCTTCACCGCATCCACCCTGCAGCACGCAGGCAGCGCACAGTCACATGACCCTGCCCCTCGTCCTGCGCCCCTGCTCAGGTGGCTGCTCAGCTGCTCAGGTGCCAGCTGCTCCGCACACAACAGCCAGCCACCCACCATTTGTTACATTCATCCTGGGCAAATCTGCCCGCATGCCACACATCACCACACAGCAAGAGCTGCAACGCTGCAGGGATGCGGCCCACCGCCGCTTGAAGCCGTGCCGCTTCTCATGCTGGTAGTCCTCCCACTCGCTGTCGCTCAGCCGCCGCAGCGGCAGCCACCGCTCCCACCACGGCGCCACCTCCCCCTCTGCAGGGCGGCACGTCGGAAAGTGTGCACCACTGCTGCACGGCCGGCTGCACGTGTCATGTTGGGATGCCGGCCCCACCTGGTGTGCTGCGGTCTGGACCATGTCTGCCCTTGAGCACAGGTCGCTGCTGGGCCGCGTGTTGCCGCTGTTGGGACTGCCGTCACCAGGTGCGAGCACCCTGCAACAATGTGTGTTCATCCAAGACATCATGTTCGCTGCAACAGTCCTCGCTACATGCTGGTCTACCTGCACGCCCATGGTAGGGCTCCGCTGCGGGGCGCTCCGCCTCTGCCGCCGCCGCCGCCGCCTGCTCCGGGGTGGGCGGCCGCAGCCGCTGCGTGACCCCAAAGTAGCTGTCCGCCGCGTGCGCCAGCCCCGCGCCCGCCCCGCAGTACAGGGCCGCCGCCGCCGCCTTCCTCCTGTCGCCCTCTGTGCCAGGGTCACCGAGACACAGCATTTCGACAGGTGTTCCAGTGGGCCAGCACTGGAGAACGTGCCGAATTGCTGAAACATACGGGCGTTTGGATCACAACACGGCACCGACAACACCCCTCACGGTGGCTTCCCCGCACTGCCAAGGAGATACATCCTGGTCGCCACTCACGGTGAATGCCGACCAGGGCGTAGGCTGCCGTGGCGCCGCCCAGCGTGCTGTTCAGCGCGTCGTCGCTGCAGCGCAGCCGCCTGAACGCCTCCGTCAGAGCTGCGCACACGTCGTACAGTTGCGAGATGGACAGCGTAGCTGGATGAGATGGACATCGTAGCTGAAACAAGCATGCTGCAAGCACGATCGAGAGCTGCGCATATGAAAGCAGATTGCAGCGGAGGACCTGCTGTGTGTGTGCTGTGCCATGCACAGCATGGACGCAGACACAGTTCTGAGTGCCGCTCCATGCCAACAGTGGAAAGAGCGTGCAGCTTCAGTGCCAAGGTCAACTCTGTCATGCCTGCCATATAGCCAAACTGGGCTGTGAACGATGCTCACAGCCGTAGCAGCCGAAGCAGAAGGCCATGCTGGCGCCCATGCCGAGGGTGTACCGAAGCACCGGCCCCTGCTGCAGCACCGCCAGCACGCTGCCCATGACGGTGCCCGCCGCACCTACGCCACATACGCCACAGCAGCAGACTTGCAACAGCTGCACGTGGGTACAAGCAGTTGTACCGTCCGCATACAATCGCAGCACTGCGAGGCGATGCCGTCACTGTGCATGTCATTGGGAAAGGATGCTTGCACCGTGTTCGATGATCGTGCCAGCGTTGTATGTTCGTGCTCACCTGCCGCGGCTGTCTTGGCTGCGATCCGCTTCTCCCATCCCCGGCTCAGGGGGCACCCATCATCTGCTGCCATGCTGTGACTGCTGTGGGGGGCAGCTCACATGCGTAAAGGTTCACATCGGGCAAATCGCTCAGAGCTTGCGGCCTGCAAGGACTTACATTAGCAGACTGTAGATGTGTTCTGTCTCAGTCGCTAAAGTGGTGACTTTAGTGACTGCACCAGCTCGACGCTGTGATCTGAGACTGGCAGATTCCGATTAGGCCTGGTGTACTTGAATTGACGCAGGACACTGGACGGCTTATATAACATGAAGAGTTAGTCGTCATGAAAAGCTGCTGCAGGTGTGAAATCTGCAGCATTCTGCATGCAAGGTCCCATGCATGGAACAGGCTCCGACATGGCAGCCGGAAGCAGCGGCGGCAAGCGGCGGTCCTCGCCACGTCGCTTTGCCCGGTCTGCGGCAACATGCATACGTCAACTGCAACCTGATTGCACATGTCCGTGTTTATACATTGCGCACGTGCAAGTGCATGAAGACGAGACGAAACCGAGCCTGCGTAAGAAAACAACGTAGTGCCTCATGAGGGCATCCGGGTTGCTGCTTCGACTGGCAAAGGCTTTGGCCGACGCCACGCCTGCTTCCACAGCATGCAGCCGCGTGCAGTGCGCAGAAGCGCTGTCCCGCCTGCCGCACAGCGCTTTGCCACCCTGCAGCACTGCTGCCGCCGCCGGGGCCGCCAGGCCATTCGCGGCGGCGGCGCTCGCGGAGGCGCACGGCAGCGGCGACGACGCGGACGCCCTGCAGCAGCCCGAGTGGGAGCTGGGCGGCCAGCGCACCGCGCACAGGCTGGTCACGGACCGCCCGCGCACGCTGGACGACTTTGAGGACATCATCGCCGTGCTGATTCGGCGCCGCAGGTCAGTAGGGGACTTGATCCGCTTCGGCGTCAGCTCTGCTTTGTTCGATGCATGATGCCGACACTGCAGGCCCCTGAAGCATGTCGTCGCACCAGGCTGTATGTGCGCCGGCGGCTTGCATGCGTGTTGGGCCAACACATGCATGCTGCCTGCATGCGCTAGCAGCCTGTACATGTCGAGCACTGCGCACGCTCAGCAACTTGCGTGCGTGCGCAGGGCGTACAAGATCAGGGACGTGTTCGAGGAGATGGATCTGTGCGGCGTGCCGCCGGCGGCTCTGATGTACTTCCGCGTGATCTTCGCGTGCATGAAGGCGCGGCGCCTGGGGGACACCCTGTACTACTGGCACCGCATGCAGCGCGCCGGCATCGTGCCCGACGTGAGTCGCACGGAAGCGTCAGTCAGATGACGGCCGTGACACCACCATGCTTCGTGCATGTGCACTGTCTACACGTCAGTTGGCGCTGTCTGTCCAGCTGCTTGGTGTGTTTGTGTGGCAATCATTGCTTGAGGTCAAGCCTTCAGCAGCACCCCTCCCTCCTGCTGTCTCCTGAAAGGCGTGGGTGCTGTCACTTGCTGCAGTCAAGGACGTATGGGGTGGTGATCAGTGCGGCCGGGCGGGCCGGACAGACGCAGGCGGCCATCAAGGTGGGCAGGGTTTTGGCCGCGGTTGACGCCGCACAATGGGCCCCTGGCATCGTACAGCTCCCATTTTTTGGGGGGCAGTTTGGTGTATACCTGCGTGCGTGCGCGGTCCTGCCACTGATCATGGCACGAGCTCACTGAGCTGAAGCAATCGTCCCTGGTACAACTAGATGCTTCAAATATGACGTTTGCCTCAGCCATGCTGGCCGCCCCTGCGCGCAGCTCATGAACGAGATGCGGAAAAAGGGCCTGAAGCCCACCAAAAACACGTACCTCGCGGCGCTCAACGCCCTTGCAGAGGTGAGAGCAGCCGGCCTGCTACGCCCGGCGGTGCATGTCTGATGCCGTCCCGCCTGCTGTCAGACTTGAGTTTGCAGGCTGTGAGCAGAGTGAGACAGGCGCCCAGATGAAGTCAGTGTGTGCTGCATCTTCTCACCTCCTTCTGCAACGCCCACAACTTGCGTGCTCCATTGGGCACTGCCAGAAGCTTCCGAGAGAAGCACGTCACGGGATGCATGTGGTGCCGGTTTTGCAGACAGCGCGTGTGGGTGAGGCGTGGGCGCTGCTCGAGGAGATGTCGGCGGATGGCATCGCCCCCGACGAGTTTGCATACACCGCATTGATCAACGGCTACAAGCGCGCTAGACCCGTGAGTGACAAGCTGCAGCCTTGCAACGATTGCATCTGCGTGATCTGGCATAGACCAAGCTATTGTCGCCATCGCCACCCTGCGCAACCTGTCAGTCCCTAGCAGTTGGGCAGCCATGGGTTCTGTGAGACCCAGACAGACATGCAGATGCCGGCTGCAGCAGCACACGCTGCAGCACTGTGGCAGCAGCGCTGTGGCAGCACGGCATCACAAGCGACATACCCTGTGTCCAAGAGAAGTGTTTAACTGACGGTCCAGCCTCACACCGCGTATGCTTCCTGCTGCCAGGCGCCGGCGGATGTGGAGGCGCGCGTGGACGACCTGCTGCAGCGGTGCCGCGACGCCGAGTCGATGGACTTCTCCCGCCGGCGGCGGGGCGGCCTTGGCATCGTCGCCTACAACGCCGCGCTCAACACCTTCTGCGAGCTGGGGTGCGGGCTTTTCCTTTGTTCCTTCCTCCTGTCCTCTCCTCGCGCGACTCGCGCCAGGGAGGAGCAGAGCCTTGGAGCAGAGCAGCGCCCTGGGCATGCGGATTCCATTGTAGTCTCAACTCAAGGCAGAGCTTTGGGCTATGCCTTCTGTTGCTTTTGTTCAGGGGCTTAGCAGTCACTACACAAGGAGTCTGTAGCTCGTCATAGCCTCCATGCTTAAACCTCCGTGCAGCTCAGACTCCACTGACTGCGCACCTATGCATTTAGCCTGACCCGCCGTGCCCCCCTGCAGCTTCCACGACCGGGCGGTGGCCATGTTCGAGGCGATGCCCGCGGAGGGGCTGGTTCCCGACTACGACTCCTACTCCGCCATCATCCTGTCGTACCTGAAGGAGTCTGTGCGCGCGTACCGGCAGTTCGCCACCAGCCACCCTGGTGCGATCAGCCGCAAGGCCTGTGCTAATCTTGCAACCGCCTTGCAATGTGTGAACACCGCGTCAACGTCTGGTCGCTGCCTTGTCGTATCTCACAGAACTTGAGAGGGCTGAGCCGTGAACCGCGCTTTGCTGCCGTGTGCGCAGGCGGGCAGGCGCACATGCAGCTGCTGAGCGGCCGGCACGGCGGCGACGCCTCCGACGCGCTGTTCGACCGGTCCCCAGGCGCCGAGGACAGCGATGGCGAGGCGCAGCCGGACGCCTTTGCGCCGTCAGGCAGCCGGCCGGGCGACACCAGCGACGGGTCGGACAGCGGTGGCGCCGGCGGCAGCTCAGCCGCTGGTGGCAGCGCCAGCGGCGGCTCACACGGCAGCGGGACCGGCGGCGGCGGCGATGGCCTGGGCGCCAGCCCGCACACCCCTGCAGCGGGCGGCGCGCCGCCGATGTCGCCGCGCGAGATGGCGCCCTACTTCGAGCCGGCGGAGGCGGCGCCCGAGTACGCGCACCTGCAGCCGGGGCTGGCCCGCCATCTGACGCGCCTCAAGGTGGGCCAAAGAGATGGATCTTGCTTGAGATGGAGAATGTGGTGGTCTGCCGCAGCAAGACGATGTTGCTGCAATGATGGAGTCAGCAATCACATGCAAGCTGCCCATGCAACCGCCATCCAAGAGTCGGGGCAAGTGTATCTCATTGCAGCGTGCTGGACCAGAGCTGCGGTCTGTTGGGGTCGTGCCCACCCTAGCCCTGGCACTTGGCCGCTCTGCAGGCGCGGGTCAACCGGGAGGCGTGGGCCAAGGTCATCGAGGTGTACAACAACGCGGCGCGGCGGGGGCTGTCGCTGTCGCCCGGCGTGTACTACGACCTGATGCGCACGGCGGTGCTGATGGCCAACGCCGGCGAGACCGAGGCGCTCGGCTTCGCGGAGCACTGCCTGCAGGAGATGTCCGCCCTGGGTGCGCGCTGAACCAACAGCGTGCAGCTGGCACGTTTTGAAGCACTGCCGACCGGTGTGCTGTCGTACAAAACGGACCCTGATGTGCCATGTGCATGGTCACTCTCGAGCTGCTGCCGTGCCACATGCTTAGGTTAGCATGGTGCACGCATCCAGACATGGCTAAGGTGTCCTATCGCTAACATCTGGGATCCTGACGATCAGCATGCCTGTCCGTGCAGGCATGTTCCTGAACACGCAGAACGGCAGCACCATCCTGGCGGCCTGCAGCCGCAAGGAGCTCCCCATGGCGCTGCCCTTTGCGCACCGCCTGTGGGACGTGCTGGTCCTGAACGGTGCGCCGCTTGCACCTTGTGCTGCGAAATAATAATTTGCACCCGTCGGTACCCAACAACATGGAGCCGAGACACAACACCTGCACACCCCGGTGGTCGTCCTCACTGGTCCTGGTGATCTTCGTGACAAGATGAGTGTATTCTGTGTAGATGCTGTGTAAAACACTGGGTATGCTGTGTAAAAACTGTTTCAAAACACTGTGTGTGCTGTGGCGCAGGGCGCGTGCCGAAGACCAACTCCATCAAGGCGTACCTGCGGGCGCTGCAGGAGCGCGAGCCGCAGTGGGTGGACAGGATCTCGCAGGTGCAGGCGGTGCAGCCCCGATTGATGACGCCAGTGACGCGCTTGTTCACACTACATCCATCATATGGCGCAGCCAGAGGCACTCTCACTTGCACGTGTGCCAACCGCATGTATGTCTGCAAAACGATGCAACAGGTGTTTGGTGCCTCGCCCAACCCCAAGCCTTGTGTCTCCTGGCTCGCATCAATATTGACGGAAGACTCATCCTGGGGCAGGTGAAGCGCGTGGCCGCAATCGACCCTGGCCGGCTGCGCAGCAAGTCTGGAGCGTACAACCAGGTGCGGCGCAGTCACAGCACCCACACGCATGCATCATGTGCAGTCTGCGGCGCAGCCTCGCGGCTGCTCGGGCGCATGCTGGCTGACGCATCGTCCCATGCTTCTGCCGCACAGAAGCCGGGCGCAGCCATGGCCGAGCGCAAGGCGATCATGGCGCAGAAGGAGGCCCGCATGCAGGATTTCCACTTTGTGCCAGACGCTGCGGGCGGTGCAGAGGGAGCGAAGCAGGCGCACACGGTGGCTTGACCTGCACGCACAGTCCCAGCCATCGTGGCTTTGGCGGCTGCATTCGATTGTTGGACCCTGCAAGATGTCACTGCTGCGCCAGCTTGGGTGCAGCTCCCGAAGCTGGCGCAATGCGGAGCTACAGTCGAGGGTGATGGTCGGATTTGGCGGAGTTCAGGAACGCTGCCTTCGACGACAGCTGTAAACCGTCAGCTCCATCAGGCGCAGGATGTTCAAGTTGCGCAGGCTTGTGTGGCGTTCTGTTGCAACATCTTGAGCGCATGATACAAGTGGTGAGCAGCTGGCAGTCAGCAGGGTACGATGTTTGCACGCACCGCGGCAGCACGATAGCTCACAAGAGATGGACAGCCCGGTCTCGCTCTTTGCTACATGAGCATGCTGACGGCTTGGGCAGCGGTGCATGCTAGCTGGACCAAAACCCTCGCTGCCTCGAAGACTCCGCCACCGAAGTATCTGGCGGCAGGAGGTCGAATGATTGATGCTTGCAAGACTGCAACAGCGGTAAGTCCAGCCGCTGTAGGACGGTATACACCAGGACTAGTTACTTCACGGCATGATGAGCACGTGTGCAATGTCGCTCGGGACTTGCCACAGCGTGCGTGTGAGCGATCGCTGTGCAGGAACGTGATGCAAGTTGGGTTTCCATTGGGAGTGGCATTGAACATACCTTAATGTCGATGTCGAGCAGCCCGTTTCAAGAATAGGCCGCTGCTCCAGCCATCAGATCGCAGTCAGGCGGCATCGTTGACCGTCTCTGACTGATCGAAGAGCTGCGTTGTCGGCATTGCAGACTCCGGCAGCCATTGTCACAATCAGTAGAGCTGCAAGCAATCATGTGACGCAGCGGTGGAAGTGTCGGGTGTACTTCAGGCCGCAATTCCTCATCATTATGCCAGTTGCTGACGGTATTTCTAGAGACATGCTCGATGCTGAGCAGAAAGCTGACAGCGGCAAGCTTCTGGCACCGCCTGAACCACAGCCTGCTGACACGGCGCAGCCAGCTGAAGCGGCTCAGCCTGCAGCCGCTGCGAAGTCAGCGGCCCCTGCAACTGTGCACAGCGATCTGGAGTATCTGCTGCAGTGAGTGGGGTCCAACTGCAGTGTTTGCTTGCCACCAGCATCATCCTAATCCGTGATCGCCACAACACCAAGTGCGTGTGTGCTGGTACGTGATTCTGCCGCCTGCCTGCCTTAGGAAAGAAGAGGAAAGACACTGGCGCCTGTGCATATGGCTTGTCAGTAATCTGCGCCCCCGCCTCATTGCCGCAGGGACGATGAGCTGCACTTTGACTACGACCCCGGGTTTCTGGACAGCCTGCTGGAGGGGACTGTAGACGCTGACGGGGCGGCCCCACATGGCGATGGTGCAGGGGGGGCGGCTTTTGGCGGCAGCGCCACAGGAGACGATGGCTCGCTGACATGGGACGAGCTCATGGCTGGGCTGGACGACCTGCCCCACATGTGGGTCTTACACCCTGATCACCATTGCCACAGGGCAAGCTGACATGCTGGTTGCGCCATCTGCACGCTGCCCAGTCCACCTGCAGGCAGTGGCATGCCGCTCGGCCCGGGGCCACCAACAGTGTAAGGCAATCGATGGTGTACCAGGTGCCATGCACCAGCTCGGGCGACTCAAGCAGCGCAGCTGATAGCGCTTTGCATGATGCAGGCCGACGCTCGGGCCTGTGGATGCTGCGGCGCCAGCGGCATCGGACATTGCCAGCATCATGCACCGGGCTGCGAACATCATGTCCAGCCTCGCCAGCGGCATTGACCACGTGGTAGGGTTCTGCGGTCAGCTGAAATGTTATTGCCATGGGTGACGCCAGAAGCGATCTCTGAAATGCAGCACACCATCCCAGCACCAACAAACGATCTCAAGCTTGCCTGCCCTGCAGCACGGCCAGCAACATGGCTTTGGCGTGGCATGCGGCAGCCCGTGCGAGCGTCCACTGCCGGGGTCATCGCATGCCAGCCACGACGTGGCAGCATTCGACTTCCTGCTGCCAACAGGCCCTCACACTCGCCATGGCGCCTTTCAGGCAATCTCCAGCAGCCTTGTGCACATGCGCCACACCATATATGGGTCCCTGCAATTTTCGTCTGCGGGGAGCAATGCCATCATTCGCGAGCCAGCGCGGAGCACAAGAACCTGCCCACCAAGCGGCTGTTTCCAGTGGCAGGAGGCAGGGAGATCTGGCCTGCACGACCTGTGTCATGTGCAGGTGATGCAGGGGCTCGTGAAGGCGCCACACGCGGGGCAGGGCGCGGCGGCTGTGGCCAATGTGCATGCCGAGCGCTGGAGCAACTCCACAGAGGCGTCGGCATCTGCCAGAGCTGTGGCCGTGCAGGCATGTCGATACCCGTTGCAGCATCTACGTATTTCAAAGCTTAGCAATTGCGATGTGGCTCCATTACATGCATCCTATGTATGGGGCACATAAGAACTTATGCGGAGAGGGTGCCAGCCATCATAACATTGGACGTCTGCAAGTCAGGACGCAGGACATGTGCTCGCTGATAGCCACAGTGTGCATGCAATGCTTGCTACCGTGCTGCAGGGTGCGCCCGCCGCCCCGGCATCGCCGACGTTCGTCTCGCTGCACAGCAGCGGGGTGACGACCCCCCGCGGCCGCCACAGCGCCTCCAGCGGCCGCTCCCGCAGCAGCGGCCCCGCCACCCCCACCAGCCGCAGGTGACAAGGCCTGCGTGTCACGCCACAGAGGCGCTGCAGCTGGTGACAAGCGGCCACCGTAAGGCAGCAAGGGAGCCTTGGCTGTCCATGTGCTGAAACAATGCCCATGTAAGCTGGCTTCCCAGGGGGCGCAGGAGCGCCGAGTGTGCCATTGCGCGAGCTTTGATCGCTGTTGTGTGCTGCGCTTACGGTTAGCGCTGCTGCAAACACAGGCTGGCGGCCTCAGCGCTCGGCCGCTCGCTGCTGGGTGGGTCCCTGTCGGTGGAGCCGCCGCCTGCGCTGGCACCAGACGCAGCCGGCGGCGTGGGCGCTGAGGCCCGCCAGGGGTCGCAAGATGGGCGGCCGCGGCGCGCCAAGTCCGCACGCCTGGCTGCCCAGGTGATGGCTGCACATCACCTGGCGAAAACTAATGTACAGCAGGGTTCAGTACAGCAAGGTCCAAGGAATTTTGTATAGTTTTATGTTCTTGTGCTGCTGAAAAGGCCACGGTCGTGCTTGGAGTCGCAGTGAAGTTCCTGCAGGCGTGTCTGACAGCGCCTTCAGCTAGCACCACCAATCTACAGTGCCAATACTGGGCAGACCCTGCATGCATGGCCTCGTGCTCTTGAGACATGCCAGTCGCTCTGGACCATGTAAAAGCTGCTGCTGTGCTGTGCAGGCCGTGATGCAGCAGCAGTTCGATGCGGTGGTGGCGCAGCTGACGGGCGGCGGCGGCGCCTCGGCCGGCCGGACGCAGGAAGTCACGCAGGCCGTAGCCGCCGCCGCGCCCGCCCTGCAGGTGCCCACGCAGTCATCTCTGGCCCACTGACACCATGCTGGTGGCAGGACGCATGGGGTGAAGTTCAGAGTTGCGCACATCGCCTGCCTGGATCCTGCTTTCTCGCACCCTCCAGGCAATGCTGGAGCAGATGTCGGACAGCTCGGGCGGCGGCGGCGGCGGCGGCGGCGGCACAGCACGCATGCCCCAGCCAGCACAGCGCTGCGCACCCGCGGGGCAGCCTGCTCTGCAGACCATCACAGCTGCGAGGGTCGGCGGCTACGCAGGCGGCGCATGCTGCGCAGCTGCCAGCCCAAAGGCGTCCGGCACCATCATCCGCACCTACTCTGCAGACTACACCATCAAGTGCGCCTGGCCCACTCCTGAACCGGCACAAGGACCGTATCTGTTTTGGAAGGCATGACAGCAGCAATCTGCAGTCCAGTCGCCCGCAGCAGCGGGCATGTAAACATCAGCCATAGCTCTCGCTGCATAGCTGCAACCCAGGGGTGGGGCCCACACACCCGGGTTGCTGCGTTGCTATAGCCTGCGCAGCACACCAGCATGAGGCTCGACGCAGCTCTGCAGCAAGGGTCTGCGGCGATCCAATCCATGCTTCTCCCCGTCTGCAGCCCCAAGACGGGGCGGCGATTACGCCACGGCCCCGCGCTGCGGGAGCGCGCCAAGACGGTGGAGCTGCCGGCCGTCACCGCCCTGTTCGCCGACATCGCCTCGCGGAAGCCGCAGCGGGCGTGGGACCTGAACCCGCACCCGGGGACCCCCCAGGAGATGCCGTCGCCGCCCCTGGTGAGAAGGCTGCCCGTGTTCCTGCAGCTGCTGTGCTTGACACTATATGTTGATGGGCGTCATGAGCTGGAAGGGTGCACAAGCACACTTTGGCAGAAGCCGTGTGCTGACTGCGCGAGAGCCATCGAGACCGACCGCACCGTTCAACGGGTTTTCGACATCATTCGCCACAGGCCCGCGCCTCCAGCGCCCCCGGCACCACGGCCTGGGCAGCCGCGGCGCGGCAGGCGGCGGCTGCGGCGGCGGCGGGGGCGGGGCCCTCGCCAGGGCCGCCAGCGCCTGCAGCCCCTGCTCCAGGGCAGGCGCCGCCCGCCGGCGAGCCGGCTGCTGGAGGCGTGGGGGGCGGCTCTGCGCCAGGCGGCCAGCCGGCTGCTGACATGGCTACCAACAACGAAGCGGCAGGTGCAGTACACAGCTAGAGGCACCAGTATTTTCCAAACCAGTGGCAGGGTACATGCTGGAAAAGGCTGCCTGAATCGCACCCTTGCACGACAGCAGGACCGCACATCGACAAATTCAGTGCCTACCCTGGCCACAGAACATGCAGCCGCTGCTCCAGTCGTGCCCGGCAGACCCGGGCTTGCTGGCGGGCAGCAGGCCGCTGCTTCGGCTGCAACGGAAACGCAGGTTGCGCCAGGCGCAGCGCCCGCAACAGACGACGCAGGCAAGTGCATCCTGGTTGTGCAGGTACAGTGCACCCCGCGGTGCTGCAACCACTCCAGCTGCAAAGTAAGCAGATAATAAGGCGATATATACAACTAGGGATGAGAAGATGATGAAACATAATCTTAGGAAAATACAACAGCTGCATCATCTGAGCTTCGATCTGGCCACATTGGCGTGTTGCAACAGGGAGCTGCAAGCCGAGCACATCGGAGCCGCGGCCGCCAGTGTTTCAGCTCACCGCCGACGCAAGGGCGCCGCTCCCCTCGCTCAGCGACCTGATGACTCAGGCGCTGCGTCCAACTGCCAACGCCCTGCGGCAGGATGCGAAGCAGGAGGTGCTGCCTAAGCTGCAGCAGCCGCCACAATTGGATGCGGCAGTGCCGATGCTTGCAACAGGCATGCCGCAGCATCCGCAGCAGCCGGCCAGCTCGATTGTCGTTAGCAGTGCTGGCGTCGCAGCGCCTGCGGCCGCCCTGCAGCGGCCGCAGAAGCGGCCCAGGAGCGCAAGCAGGAAGGCGTCGAGGGCGGCCATCCCCATCCGTGATGACCGCCCCAAGAGGGTGCGCCAAGGCAGTGACACAGGAATATGCTAATTGCTTACTTGATATGTTGTGCAATGCTTACAGCAACTTTCAGAAAACACCACTGCACATGCTTCTTTGCATCGGCACCCGACCGTGTGCTGTGCTGCAGGGCTTTGGCGGCATCACAAGCGGCGTGATCCGCGAGGCGGCGCACACGGCGCTGCGCCCCGCTCTCAAGCCCGACCTGGCGCTGCTGGCCTCGGTGAGTCAGCTGCCCCGTAACCTGGTTGATCTGTCAGTGCATCGATCTGTCGCCTGCAGCAACATCTGAGAGTCGCATACACAGCATGCAAAGTCATCCTTTCCTATCTGCCACCCGATAAAGTTGTTAATTGTGATGCAGAGGGTCACTGGCAGTGGTGGTGACCGGGGCCGGGTGCTGCACGGCGTGACGCGCGACCTGTGGCAGGTTGTGTTCGATGCAAGCGTGCCGCCGCCTCCCGGCAGCGCAGACCAGGTGCTCTTGCGCTGCAGCTCTGTGTGTGCCGTGTGTGCTTGTTGTCGAGTGATCGAGTGAGGGGTTCAGCAATGCACAGCCACTGCAGGCTGGCTGCCCCAGCTCCCTCTTGGTACGCGTCCCTGCCGATACGAAGCAAGAAGGGCTGCACCCCCCCTCGATATTTTGGTTGCAGGCGCCGCTAGGCCTGGGGCGCTTCAGCAGCGAGGCGCGTGCGGCGCGGGCCCACGACGTGGCCGCACTCCGCCTGCACGGACCCGGCTACGGGTACGCAGCGGCGCAACCCTGAGCATTGTGACACTATGCCCTAGCACAACACGTGCTGCAACGCATGTTATGTGGCCTCGGGTTGCAATGGCACGAGCTGCGGTTTCCAGCGGATGGGTAGGCATCAGGCCACTACTGCAGTGCGCGCCGACAACAGAGCGCGTTTGTGCGGAGCTTTCGACAGCTGCCAATGTGCCTGCAGATGTACCAACCTGCCGGCCGCCGAGTATGAGGCGCGGGGGCTGGCAGAAGTAGCAGCGGCGTCGGCGGAGGAGGTCATTCAGGCGCTGCGGAGGGAGGCGGCGGCGCCGGCCGAGCGCCCCACGAAGTACGATCCCGCCTATTCCTACCTCGTCATGTGGCCTTGCATCTTATACAACATACAGCACACAAGACATGCTCACTGCCTGTTGTGAAAATGACCACTGCATGTTGCACCAGGGCATGCCGTGACCTGTATGGACTGCCACCTGACATATGCACCATGCTGGCTACCATATCAGACGAACAGTTTTGACAGCAGCCGATAGTATCTCCGCTGGCAGTAGTACACACTACCTCAGACGAACGGTGATGGTGGGGTTGTGGCTACATCACAGGTACCAGGGCGTGTTTGCTGCTGATGGTGGGCGGTGGGAGGCGAGGTATGCAGAGCCCGCTGGAGGGTTCCTGTACTGAGCCTCATGATGTGGCAATTGCAGCATTGTGTGGGGACTGATCCATGTTGAAGTTGGTGGTGATGTCATGAACTCATGAGCGGTTGAACAGGTCCTGCTGACACTTAACTGAGCACATGTGCACCTCAACTACAGTTTGCCAACATTGTGTCCGGAAAAGATGTCTGATGCAGCCCTGCAGAACAGACGACGGTGTGACAACTGATCCATGCTCCAGCCCATCCTGAACTATTACGTCTCACCAAATGCAGCATTGGATAAACCTTCGGGTCTGCTGCTCTGTATGTGTGGTGCGATTGACGCAGCTGCATGTCCTGCTTACACCCGCCCGCAGGGCGAGGGCATGGGTGAATGGTCATGAAGGAGCACCCTGCTGCGCACGCTGCTGCTTCTGCTTCTTGCGTTTCTTACTGCTGCCGCTGCCCATGGCTGTCTTCAGATGGCTGCCAAGCTTGGCAGCCTTATCGCCTCGGCGCACACACTGGCCTTCGTTGCCGTCATCGTGCCAACCCTTTGGTGCTGACTCCTCCTTGTTTCCACCCTGCGGTGCACTGCCACAGCATCGTCTGCTGCTGTCAGATCAGGACTGTGCTGATCCGCAAATATGCATGGCGGCGTGAGTGTTTGATGCAGTCGTATGCAGTACTCAAGCACTGACGCTCACAGCGTGCAGAGCTGCATGTGCTTTTCACCTGCGGCTCATCTGCCCCAGTGTCTGCATCCCCCTTAGCATCTCCTGCTCCTACACCGTTTGCATTGAGCATGCCGCCATCGAGCAACGCGCCGACAGCGACGCCGACCCACATGCCCGCCTGCAACACGGTGGGGAGTGCTTCTGTCCAATGCACCAGGTAGGGTACAAATGCAGCATGCTTCTCTGTGCCATGACAACACTGGTCATGCTGTCGCTGCCCTCTCTGCTTGGCCACTTATTTGTGGGTTCCTGAGCGTGGCAGAGACCAGTCTCCTGCCGAGCAAGAGCGCCTCCCTGTAGGCATTTCCTGACATCTGCACTGTGCCTGCATGGTTGCTGGCCTGCCTACCAACTGCACAGGCACCGCTCAGCCGGCAATGGCTGCATTGCCTGGCCAGGTGCTGGCGTTCAGTGATATGGATCAACCTGCTTGGGGTGCTGGAGTCAGCAGAGCAGGCTGATACACCAGGGGCACCATCCAGCAGCTGGCCGTCGCAAGGATGGTCACAACAGTTGCATCCCAGGTTAATTCGCTGGTGCCGGTCTAGGTCCCGGCCAGAAACCATCGGCGTGAACACCTGGGGTGTCGCCTCAAACGCATATTCATTCTGTCCAGGATGCGAGAAGCGCACCGGGCTCAGCAGCGCCTGCAGCGCCAGGGCCCTCTCGACGCAGCGCCCGCGCTCCTGCCGCAGCTGCCGGTCCTCCGGCTGCGCGCCATTCAACACGAGATGTACGCAACGTTGGGCATCTGCTGAGACTCAGGCCTTTGTACAGAAGTTCGGCAGGTGTTGCCCTGCTGCAGGGCGGCCTGCAGGCCTGGTATCAAGGGCTGACACTTAGAGTGACACCTGTGCATTGGAAACACATAGCCACCAGCACGTGCTGTTGGGGCTGCATCAGCACACACTGGACTTTGCCTCAGCAGAAGAGCAAAAAGTCGATAGCCAGTTGTTCTGACACCTGGCTGCTCAACCCTGCGCGACTGCTGAGGCAATGCGCAAGCTGATCTGAAGCCAGGAATACATCAGTGCGTCCTACAGATCCTGCTATTATGTTCCCCGCAGCATAAACACAGGCACAACTACACGCGTATTTCAGGTATGGAGCACCTGCTTTGCACTGGCCCTGTGTTCACAAGCAATTGACCATTCTCTTTGCACAGCCAGTTGTGAGGCAGGAGTGCAAGTTGTGTACAGATGATGTTGTTCACATGTGCCACTGTGCGCAACACAAGCAGCAACACCTCGTGTGCTGTTGCATCCTCGCCGTCGGTTGCCCTGCCATCTGCTGCCGCCATATCGACATCTGCACCGTAGGGGCATTTAGCTCATACCAGCTGGCGGTGCGGACACATCCACACAAAAGGCAGCCAAAGCATAGCAGGCCCCACTTCAGGTACTCCTGGCACTGAGCAGCGGGCTTGCTGAGCTAGCATTCATGCACTGGCCACTGTTTGCGAGGTGTGACCCTACCTGCAGCTGGAAGTACTGGTATCAGCGGGTCACCGCCGCTGGATTGTCTGCCTGTAGGCGGATGCGCACAGGGGCCAGCTTCTTTGGTCCAGGCGGTGTATCCAGGGCACGGCGCTCCGCCTGCTGCGCTGCCTGCAATGGACGAGGTCATTGGTCAAACCATAGATGACTATGGTTTTGCCATAATCGTTGTTCCCGCAACCTACATGAGCAGCAGGCTTCAGGGCGTGCGTCCCCTGCTGAACTGCCATTCACAGCAACATGCGGCCCAAAGTTTCGTTTGCAGCAGCCCACATGGACTCAGGAGCAGTGGCATTGCACGCACCCGTCTTTGTGGTGTCAGTGGCCCGTGTCCCGGGTCTGTCTTGGCCTGCGCTTGGTGGGTTGCAGCTGCTGCTGGTGCGGCCTCCTGCTGGCGGTGTATAGCCTTCAGAGCTGCCTGCTGAGCTGCCTGCAATCAGCCCGACTGTTGAGTTACCAGGACTCAACTTTTGTAGGCTGAGCTTGGCTTGCCTGCAGAAGTCAGACAGATTTCCAAGGAGAGCCATCATAAGTTCCTGGGGTTACTCCATGTACTACGCAATGGACAGCATCTCTGAGAAGCACCTGCTGCTGCCTGTCCAGCGTGTCGTTGCCGTCAGAGTCGTCACTGCTTGCAGACCCGCCGCTATCACCACCTGATGATGTCGCCGGCTCATGAGGTGCGGCCTCTGCGGCTGCTACCGCTGCCGTCTGCACCTCCTGCTGCTGCTCCGTGAGCAAGGCCCTCAGGGCATCGCCTGCAGGACACTCTGAGAGTCTGCGTGAGGCAGCCCATGGTCAAGACATGTCCCTGCGGTCACTATCTGATTGCCGGAGCATTACTTGAAACTGTGGCATGGTGTGCACGGCTTGCTGCAAGCTGCCTTGCACCCCTTTATTGCTCATGGAACCACTCTCCCGCTGACGGACATGCGCTGGCCCGTCGGTTTTCAGGCATGCACGGATCGCAAGCAGGCCGAGCGGATCCATGATATTAACAGATACAAAGCAGTTATGCGATGGCTGTTGTCAATTTGGCTGACTGCCGCCACAGTATGCTATTGCTACTGGCACCTTCCCTAAAGTCGTGATGCCACCATTTCAGTGTAGCAGCACTGTGGCCATACAGAAGGGGTACATGAAAATCATGCCATCAAGCAAGCATATCTGCACAGACCTGAGGACATGTCCAGAGCCTGCGCCTGCTGTGAGGCGTCAGCGTCATCAGCCGAGCTGCCGCCTGCGTCAGAGCTGGGCTCCTGTCCCTCCGAGGCAGACGCCCCGCCATGCTCCGCGTCTTCCGAGGCCGAAATTTCGTCTTCTGTGCCCTCGCCCTCGATGGGGCTCCCCTGCATGCGATGCACAAACCGCAGAGTCGTTCGCTTGCTTAGCTTGGAGGTCCAGTTCCTCTGCAGCAGCCATTGTATGAGTGGCTGCGGCTTTGATACCAATGTATGTTTCTGATTCTTGTGAAGCAAAACGGACAGATAAATGGCATGTGTCTATATGTGGCGTCCTCCAGCCTTATCAGCAAAAAGCACCGTTTCTATGCCAGCAAGGCTTGCCTGTTGCTGAGGTGAAGTCTTCAAGACTGGCTGGAATCATACTGCACAGTACCAGTTAGCGACCAGGTTGCGGCGTCGGGACAGAGCCTCCTAGCATGCAGCTGCACACACCTGCGGCTGGATACGTGCATCAGCAGAGGGCGCGCCCTCGTCCTCTGAAGACAGCTCCTCATCGCTGCTGGACGAACCGAGGTGTATGTGTTGCGGCGCTGCCATGCCGTCACGCTGCACAGCATGAGCATCCATCAGCCACGCGCCTCAGGACACAGTAAAGCGTGGACTCTTGCTGCAGACACGACCGGTCATCGTGCTGTGCTGCAGGGTCGGCCACGGCATACGTAAGTCACTGATGGCAGTGAGCACTGCATGTGCCGCATGCTTCCGCGCTGCCTGCGGTCCGTATGCACAAATGGAACACAGGCAGGTACATCCCCTTGAAATGCTGGCTTGCAAGAAAGTGATGAAGTGGTCGCACCGCCAGCAGCAGGGCAATCTATCGTTCGCGACAAGGGGTGGACCTAACCCAATCAAGCGATGGTGTGTGAGTTCCCCGCTGGTTCAGATGCTGGATGCTCTGCTGCCTACCCAGGCCGTCCACGCAGACAAATGATTAGGTCACAAGGTTCACGAGGTACGCATTGTGCTGCTGCTGTGTGCTGCTGTAAACACTAGTCCTGTGTGCAGCTACCTTGCGGAGGCCCGCCGGAAATGCAAGCGGCGGGGTTTGGGGTGCTGCATAGCAGGTGCAACAGCGCGTTGTAACTCCGTTGCCACATGTAAGCACTCTATGCGTGCGTTTGCAGCTAACGTTCACGCAGACCGGCCGCTGAAGGCTGCTCAGGGCCGTTCAACAGTACCGAGGCTGGGCCATCAGGTGACTGATCCCAGGCGAACGTCCTGTGCTCGGCGGTTCTCTGCGAGCAGACGACCATCTCAGCATCCTGCCAGACGAGTACCGAGATTGGCAGTCCAGGCCATGGATGCTGACGAGGCGTTGGCGCGGCAGCTGCAGGTGTGTGCCTGCAGATGCGGCATTCCGGCACAGAGTTGAGGTAGAGTGGCAACAACATGGCTGAGAGTCTTCACATGTTGACCCTAAGTATCAATTATGATGCTTGCATCAGGCGGAAGAGGACGCCCATGCGGCGCTGCAGCGCCAGCAGCAGGGCCGGCAGGCGCCGGGCGATGCGGCGCATCGGGACTTCATGCGCCAGCTGCAGTCCGGCGTGCAGACCGTGCTCCGGGTGCGCACCAGCCAGGGCTCGATAGTCGTGCGGTCTTCAGGTCTTCCAAACCGTTGCTTGCATCATCTACACACGCAGCACTGAGCTGCTTGCAAAGTGACATGCTGCGCTTTGCCAAGAATGAAGATGATGCCGAAGGTGTCTTTCATACCACTGAAGTGGGGTACAACCACGATGGTTTCTGAATTGCGCTGGGGACCGCTGAAACCCGATGTCTTTGCAGTACGAGGTGCCGGGGGCGCAGGAGGCCGCCCGGGCTGCGATGCCGCTGGACCAACTGACAGCCGCTGCCGCGGATGCGGCGGCGCTCAGCCGGCAGATGGGCGAGGACCCGCCGCTGCACCGCAGCGACGCGCTGGCGCAGGAGATGCTGGCCTGGTTCAAGACACGCTTCTTCACCTGGGTGCGCCAGCCACCTGGGTGTCCCTCAGTTTTAACATATCGGGATTGTTCTCCCATTACTATTCGGTACTCCAGATGTCAATAACATACGACTGCATGCCGTGCTGTGACTCCAGGCTGCTGCATTGCCGGTGCCAGCTGAAAGCGCTGCTGCTGCTGCGGATGCAGCAGGTGCTGACAGTCGCATGCACGACATGTGGTCGCATCAACAGACGCACTACAGCCTGCTGCTGTAACACAGGTGGACAGCCCGCCCTGCGACTTCTGCGGCAGCAAGGACACCTTCTGCACGGGCACCGAGGCGCCGTCCCCGCGGGAGGCGGCGGACGGCGGCGCCGGCCGGACGGAGGTGTACCGTTGTACCGCCTGCTCCGCCGTCACCAGGTGGCTGGTACCCTCCCTGCAGCGCAGCAAAAGCAGCGACATTGCCTCTCGCAGGACGTTTTTGGCTTCGTTCCGAATTTTCGGAAGCGCTGGCGCTGCAGTGTTTGTTGCATCAGGCTGGCCTGCGCAGTGTGAGTGGGGCAGGTGCTCCTCTGACAGCGTGTTGAAACTCATGCTGCTGAGGATTTCGACCAGCACACGCTCACTGTGCTTGGACTTGAGCACTTGCATGCTGACACCATGGACTAGTGCTACACTCAGTGCATCGTGCACATCCCGTCAGCCAGGATGATGTCCACTGCAATGTAGTATTTGGAGCTCGGCTGTATCACGCAACTGACTAGTGCCGCAGCAGTCTTGTGATGGTCGCCACCCCGGCACACTCTGGCCGGCTGCCTGTGCAGCATGGCCGTATGTCAGGCATGGCAGCATGCAATGTCACGCCAGGCTGAGTAGGTTTAAGAACCTGCCGCTAGCACAACTTTCGTCGACACTACTTACCAGCTGCAGAGAGTATGCACCATCAAGCATTAGTGGCGGACATCGCTCCACATCCGGCGGAGCCACTCCTGCCTGCTGGTCATGACACTGCATGTGACACTTGGCGACCACACCTGCAGGTTCCCGCGCTACAACGACCCCGTGGCGCTGCTGCGCACGCGGCGCGGGCGCTGCGGGGAGTGGGCCAACTGCTTCGGGCTGTGCCTGCGGGCGGCTGGGCTGGAGGCGCGCTGGGCGCGGGACTGGGTGGGTACACGGGTCCCAGCGGTCACCCAGCATGCTGAAGCATCTAGTGATCCCAAAGCACAGCACTGCGAGATGCATTCGGGGTAGGTGGAGGCGAGCAAAGCGCTGCTCAGCCTTCCCGCATCCGCTTGGCAGCAAACGTATCACCTCACTCAGCGCAATAGTTGCCACGCTGGACCCTCGCCAGACCTTCGATTGGAGGCAACATTGTGACTGTACACGAACGCTGCAGAGCCTTGCAGATCCTGAACATTCTCACTGTGTACCTCCGTACAGAGGGAATCACAAGGATCTTGTCACGCTCTGCAGCGCCTCCCAGGGTTGCAGTGCCAAAAGTGCAGCATGCCCGCTCAGCTTCTGCGTGCCAAGCCTTCACGCAGTACACACACACCCAGCGGCGAGCCCTTCACGTCGCCCCGCTGCTGCAGGCCGACCACGTGTGGTGCGAGTACTGGAGCGAGGGCCTGGGGCGGTGGGTGCACGCCGACCCGTGCGAGGCCGCCTGGGACCGGCCCCTGCTGTACGAGGTATGGGTCATCGATCACAACTTTGAAACCTTCGCCCTCGATGTCTGCAGTGAACTGGGCGGAAAAGGGCAGCTGTCGTAACGTGCCAACATGCCAACATGCCGAAGGCCACCGAGGTCTAGAGGACTGATGACGACATCAGTGCACCCAGCAGCTCGCCTCCGATGCCTGCCTCGGTACTCGCAGTTTAGTACGGCGTCTCTACACAGCTCAAGTTGAGGCCAACTCGTCGCCTGCTGCAGGCGGGCTGGGGCAAGCAGCAGTCGTATGTGGTGGCGTTTGGCAGGCGTGGCGTCGCTGACGTCACCCGGCGCTACACCGCCGACTTCGCCGGTGCCATGTCACGGCGCACCCTCGTCTCGGAGGCGTACTTGCAGGTTTGCACCTTGGCCATTTGCGGCAGTATGATTCTCATTGCTAATTCTGTCAGTCTGAAAGGGTCCCACGCCATGTGCGAGTGTAGCACAAGTAAAGTGGGGTTTTTGGTAAAACTTTGTTCAGGGCCATCCTGGTGAGTTGAAACCTGATTGTCCGCGCAGACAGCGGTCAGGAGCCTCAGCAGCCAGCTGCGCAGCGGCCTCCCAGCAGCGGAGGCGCGGCAGGCGGAGGCGGCAGACGCGGCAGAGGCCGCCCAGCTGGCGGCCGGCGACGCCAGCGCATCAGTGCAGCACCTGCCAGGTGCCACAAGACCTCCACCTCAAAACTTTTCTATACTGTAAAAAATTTCAGTCATTGTGATGTCTCCATAAGCCACACAACCTCTCCTTAATCACTGGAGTGACCAATTCGGCACCTGCCGAGAACATTTCTCAACTGTGGGCAGGCGTAAGGGGCACAGTGTGGCGTGTCAACAGATGAGCAGTCGCCTCCTGTCCGCTACAGTGTGCACACAAGACCTACACCCAATTGCAGGCCGGCAGACGGGGTCGGTGCAGTGGCGCGCCACGCGCGGCGAGCTGGGCGGCCCCGCGGCCCACCCCGCAGCGAAAGCGCCCGCCCGCCCCGCAGCGACGCGCTGGCGCCGCGCCCCCGCTGGCGACCAGCGCAGCAGCCGCGCGTCTCCAGGGCCTGGAGACGGTGCGCACAGCGCCCGGCGGCGCGTGTGCGGCGCGGCAGTCCGCGCCTCTGGCGAGAATGGCCCGTCAGAAACAGCTGTCAAGGTATGGCGCGGATTGCTACAGCTCAGGGGGTGTGGCCGCCCTTTTCTACGCTCAAGCAATCTCTGCATGTTCGACCTGCTTGCCTCATTACTTGCATAGCTCCTGGGGTTGCTGGGGGCACACGGCGAGTTTTTGGCGGCACTTTTGGCGGCACACTCCAGGGTGGGCTGCTGCCGCAGGTGGTGGACGGCCGGCCCGACACCAAGTGGCTGGACTTTGGCGGCGGCACGCCCGGTCAGGCAACCTGGCTGGAGGTGCGGCTTGTGCACGGATGTGTGCTCAAGCTGAAAGCATGGCTGGCCGGGATACTGCAGTTTATGCTGTAACACCAGCCGATGCGGTTGTCACCAACATTCCAAGGGTTGCTGCTTTGGTTCCATGCCACAGTATACCTCAGCCTGTTGGATAGCCGCCTCGGCTGACTGCTGTGAGAATCTTTCAGAGGCTGCAGGCACTTGCTTATCGCAGTTGCCTGCCGTGGAAGTTGTTAGACTGTCACTGCAGCCTTCATGCACAGTTAGCTCGTGTGGCACATGAAAGGCTCTTCATGCAGGGGTTCAGAGCAACTAGCGAGGAGTGCGCACCAAATTATGTCGCGTGTGCAACAGGTGGCGCTGCTGCCGGACTCCTCGCCAGCAGACTCCAGCCGCCTCGCCAGCTACGCGCTGACTGCGGCGGGAGATGCACCGGAGCGCGACCCCGCGGACTGGGTGCTGGAGGGCCTCCCTGTAGTGGACGCCGCCACAAGGCAAACCACAGCGCAGCAGCCGGCAGCGACATCCGACGATGCAATGCAGCCAGCGGCACAGCCGGCAGCGCATGCGGCGGCGGCCGCTGGCGCCACAGGGCGGTCACCTGAGTCAGCTGCGGACAGCAGGGTACAGACAGCCGTGGCAGGTGGGCATGCCGCACCGCTACAGGGCTGGCGCGTGCTGGACGCGCGGGAGGGCGTGCGCTTCGGGGGCCGTGGCGCGCGGCTGCAGTTCCAGGTGCGCTGCCCTTGTTCAACCGGCAGAGCACCGACGTCTGTAGCAGCAAACATACTCGTAGTACCACTGGGCATCGTAGGGTCAGCTCTGGGATAGGCACACCCTGCGCATTCAGGGCAGGCCTGCCCTGCAGTTGCAATAGTGGGCCTCCTGCAGTCGCTGCTCCAGTTGTCAGCAAAGAGGCACCTCCTGCTGGAGCCGCTGTGGCTGTTGAACTTTCACACCCCAGGGCATGGCGCAGTGGTGGCAACCAGCTGCTGCGGGGTGCTGATGCGCATTCGACACCAGGGCATACCACCTTGGTAATTGAAGTCGTCTGCCTTGCAGCGGCTGCGCTGCCTGTGCTGCATGGGCTGCTGCCTGCCCTGGCCATTGCCACCGTTTCATCTGAAACCAGGCGTTGCTCCCCGCACAGATTGCTGACGACACACTGCGCTGCATGCTCCAGCATGCAGTCCGGCTGCCAGCACTGACGCTGCCGATGTGCTGCGCCGCAGCTGGGCGGCGCGGCGACCGCCTGCAGCCGCTGGCGGCTCACTGTCACCCGGCTGCGGGACCCGCAGGCGGCGTGCGCGGTGCAGCTGGCGGGCCTGGAGCTGTACTGCCACCCCAATGGTAGGGCTGTGTGTGGACTGGAGAATGTAGATGTCAACGTGACCTCAGCTCGCACCGTCGGTCAGGACGGTGCACACAGTTAAGCACTGGCAATGCATCAAGTCATTTAGAAATTGTGTCTGTCATGCAGAAGCGCATGCGCCCTCGCAGCAGCTGGGCAGCCTGAGCATCGGGGGCAGCAGGCCGGGCGCCGCAGGCCGCGCCGCCGTGACCAGCCAGCCGTCAGGCGGCGCCACCCAGCCTGGCAGCGCCCCAGCCGCTGGTGCGACAGCAGCCAACGGATCAGGAGCAGCACCGGCAGCGGCAGCGGCTGCTGATCCTGCGCGGCCGGGCAGCGGTGCAACCGCGGCGCAGGCGGATGCCAAGGCGGCATTTCAGCGGCGCGTCCGTGAACACTTCAGCCGGCTCATGGCCGGCGGCGGCATGACCCCAGCAGCCGCAGCAGCAGAGGCCCTGAAGCTTGCCGCCCAAGGGTAGTCATGCCTGAGTACTAGTGCAGGGTTGGAAGCACGAAAGTACTTCTGGCCAAATACATGGACATGACCATGACCGTTGACTGATGTTCCGGTGTTTGATGGTGGTTCGGCGATAGATAAGGCTGGCAGAGCCCACATCCTTGAAGTTACGCTGGGCGTTAAATAGTGCAGTAGTATTGCCATTGACGTGCACACTGACAACCTATGCAGGTTGCACGGTGGTGTTGCCATGCTGATGTGGCTGAATATCGCTGCTCGTTTGCTGGACTTCTGAAGAAGGCTGCGCCACCTCCTGTTCCGTCCAACAGGCCGACAGTACCCTATAACCGACCCAGAGGTTATGGGGACAGGTCGGGTGCATCGGAAGCAGCATTAGGCATGTACGGTGCATGTGCACATCTGGTCGGATGGAGGGCCTGCTTCGGGTGCAGCCGGTGATGCCGTGACTGTGCCAGGGTCTTACAAGCATCCACAGTAATCAGCAGGGTGACACAACCCTGCCTCTGCAGTTGCTCAGTGTTCCCACACAACACAGTCAGCAGCAGTCTCCCGCTGCATTAGCCCCAAGAAGGCCGTCCTCCCACACACATCCTATGTCCACAGCACAGCACCAGCAGAACGCTGGCGCCGCCCTCAAGCCAGCTACAGCACCCTGCGGTGCAGCATCTGGCTGCATCTGTCACTGCTGCATCCCCCAGAACGCGGCGTGCACGCCGCCGCTGCTCAGGCCTGGCCGGCCTTCTGCTGCTGCTGCAGCTTGACCACCTTCTTCACGATCTTTCTGCTCCTCGATCAGGAAGGCGCGCACAATCCTGCGCAGCAGCAAGACACGGTATCGGCCACAAGTCATGAGCGCAACTCTTGAAACGCCACTATCTGCAGGGTGCTGGGACCCAGCAGCTGCTGGCTGTAAGGTGGACGTCCGATGTTTGCTGGCTGCCACGCTGTGTGCTATGGGCTGTCTGCCAATGAAGCCTTTGCCAGCGCCAGGAGGGCATGCATGCTGCTTGCATGTGCATGAGCAGCTAGCGCCACTGCTGCTCATGCTGCTTGCATCCCACGCTGGCCATGCTGCAACCAGTTGCTTGGCTAGCTGCAGCAGCTGCCGCTGTGCATGCTACCGCCTGCTGGCCGCGGCGCCCCTGCCGGCCGCTGCGGGAAGCGACCGGCCCCGCCACCTATTATCTGTCGCTGGCTCGCGATGCTGCAAGGCGAGCAGCACGTTTGACGGTGACGGCAAGCACACGACGCTCACCGCTCCTTGACGATGGCGTGGCTGAGGTGGCCGCCGTAGATGCGGTTCACCGACTTCTGGCGCTTGGCCAGGTGGCGCAGCTTGTTGGGCCGGTGCGCCGCAATCTGCCGGCAGACAAAGGGTTTTATCATCGGCAGGAGTATCGTAGCGAATCTTTGGGTCTTCGAGACGTGATTCGCTGTCTGCAGGCCGCACACTTGCACGAGCAACAGACAGTGGCAGCGGGGCTACAGCGGCAGCGCACCCCCTGCAGCCGCACGCCTGTGGCGCCGCACTTGGGCGGGCTGGCGCGCTTGGTGGTATACTGGAAGATCAGGCGGCCGCCTGCGGGGCACGGACACTCCTTTGCAACCAGTGCTAGCACTATGCAAGCTGCAAGCAAAGCCCGACGTCCTGCAAAGCAAGCCCATCTCCCAGCAGCGCCTCACCTGGCGTTTTGACCTTCTTGGTCTTGTTGGACCTGCGCAGCAGCAGCAGGCAGGGTCAGCGGTTGCCCACGAGAATGTTGAGCAGCAAGGATGTGGGATGGCAGCACCAAGCACCCGCCCACCGTGTGGCGTAGCAGTGCCGCCGGCGGTACGTCAGCCGCTGCGCCATGGTGACCAAATGTGCTGCGCTCCCAGCCGGCGAGCGCCAAGAGGCCCTCCTCAAGCACCTCGGCTCGAGTTGGCCGCCTGCCAAGGGTGCGAAGCAGGTCTGCCCAAACCCTGGTGAGCAGGATGCGGGAAGCAGGAGGTCGTTGCCGGTACAGAGATGAGCAAAGTCGCTGCATGCGTGTGCAGCCCGCGTGTTTGCAGCGTTTGGCCCAGTCGAATCAAACAATCGCATCTGTACCTACCAAGAGCAGCGTGTGAAGTGCCGTCGGGTGTATACCGTCAAACTCAGGTCCACAGTCTGCTTGCGACTGCCTAGCAGGTTCTCCCAGCAGCTCACCAACGCAGCTGACACGCACCGCCGGCAGCCGATGGAGCTTGTCACCGCCGCCTGGATTGCAGCAGCTCTGGGCGTCGCCAAGGTCGGCACGACGGCGGGGCTGCTGGCCTTCTTTGCCAAGCGCCGGTCGCAGCGCAGCGGCAAAGCAGATGCAACCTCTGTACAGACGGCAGACAGCGACACTGAACAGCTGCTGCGCACAGAAGATGATCTTCAGACCCTGAAAGACCAATAGTATCCATCGGGACGGTGCATCATGGTCTGAAACCAGGTAGGTGAAGCTTGGTACTGCCTCACGAGTACACATACAGACCCCAGTACTCTGACCAAGCCCTGCTGTCCACCTGCTCCTGCAATCACTGGTCTCTACATGCCGCAGGCCTGCAGCAAGCTTCCAGTCCTCCGTTCCGCCGTGGCCATCTTGGCGCACCAGGCTGGATGGCGGAATCACGCTCCTGCTGACCTGCACCAGGCATGGCCGCATTTGCAGGAACGGCGGATGGCGAATCAGGTCCTCTTCATTAGCACACTGAAATTAGCATGTATATCAGTGTTATAGTCGCAAATTTCCTGCTGTCAAAGCAGCTGCATGTAAGCAGTCAGTGATTGGTGACTTTCATGCAAAATGTGCACACCTGGATGTATGACTGCATTTGACGAATGGGACTTCGGTGATGAGTGCTGCGTGCACATGAGGGCCAAATTCCACCACTGCAAGCTAACGTAGTGGCCTGGCAGGCACAGCTCGGCACTTGATAAGAGCTGCAATGAATTTGTACACAGCACTGGATCCTGCAAAGGAGCAGCAACAGCTCAGGCAGCAGCGGCACTTGGTGTTGCACAAGCGTACAGACGTCCGAGGTGAAGCTGGCCAGGCGGCAGATGCTGCCTCGAGTGTGCGGCTGGGTATGCCTGGGCTTAGTGTTGTGACTGCCGACTGTGTCAGCAGCACAACTGCTAACTGCCTGACTAGCAGCCCACCCTGAAGCAGCCCATGCGTGGACAGCAGAGCAGATGGACTCTTGTCACCAAGCAGTAGTACCCTTTGAACAGTGGCCACCTTGAATTGGCAGTGGGAGCCGCACCTCTCCGATATACATTGCACTGCACTGCTCCTGCGCTGGCAGGCCGAATGGACCATGGCGCCTGACAACAGGCTTAGAGGTAGTGCATGACATCGCTTATATTGGCAGGACAGCACTTGCGCAACGTCCAAACGCTATTCAGCTGCCCAACCCAACTGCAAGCCTGAAGGCCCCCCAACCAATTATATTCCTACCATCTACTGATATGCTCCAGCTGAACAAGGCGTCACTTATCAGCCCAGCAAGTGGCAAGGCACATGCTGACACAAGGCTTCAATGTCTGCTGCATCTGAATACAGCACTCCAGGGCGCGCCAGGTTCAAGCCTCCATTTCGCTCGTCTCAGAGCTGCCGCTGCCGCCACCGCCGGCATCCTCCGCCACCGGCACCTGGTTGGCCTTCATCTCCTCCCGGAACGTCGACTTCATGTGCGCGCACACCGCTTTGAGGTTCTTGCACGCCTCCTCCAGCGCCTCCCTGGGCGTGACCAGGCCTGCAAGCATGCGAACACGGCTCATCTGAGGGCACTGCAGCACACCAAACCCCTCATGCGGCAGGTTTCTGCAGCGATAACAACCACTTTGACAAGATGTCATTGCGAACTCTGTTGGAAGCAGATTGTGTACCTGTCGTCTGTATCCTGAGGTTGGTCACCGGCTCCGAGGGGTGCGGGATGCTGTAGCCGCAGAAGGACACGTGCGGGCTGTGCGGAACAGGAGCAAGCCGTCAGAATGCCGCCAACTTTACCGACGAAGGCGACAATTCTGGCACGCAGGAGAGCGTACACATCAAACGACACAGCACTGCGGAGCTGGCCAGCTTTTGCAGCTGCGGCTGGCGAGCAGATTGCGCACTTCTTATTCAGGAAGTACCGCAGCGCATTGGCCAACGTGTGGTCCTCATTCTCCAGAGCGAAGGTGGCGCCCAGCTCCTCACCCTGTCAGTACGATCGCAATCGTCAGTAAAGCAGTCCATCGGGCTGGTGTGCAAGCTGCCAACCTTTCTTAATCACATGCATGTGCGTGCGGCGGCATGCATGCACATGGCCACGTCGCACCCCGTCTGAGTCCATCCCCGGCGGTGAAGCTATATATGATGCATGAAATATATGATGCATGAAATCAGTAGCGCATGATCCCCAAGCGTCCACCAGCTCGTTTTGCGTCAAGGGGAAGCGTCTCTGACGTGCTAGATTGACACACCGGGATACCCGCTCCCCTGGTAAACTGTCAAACAGTGGCGTCGCAGATGACGACGTGGAAGCTGGCTATGGTCAGGCATTCACTGCAAAATGGTAAGCGATTGCATGTGGTGCTCATGCTCGGTGCCGACCGCCAGTGCAGTTTTGCAGCTCCCTTGAGAGTGCGCAAATTTCGAGCAACAGCGAGCAAGGGCCACACCGCGCATTCGCATCGAGCACGAGCCATGGGGTAGCAAGCGCTATCATGGAGGGCCTGTGCTACTGCTCGCAGTGCATGTACGACCGCCACGCGCGCGGTTGTGTAGCCACTGATGCGGGCGCCATGAGGGACGTCTGGCTGCGCCAGGCGCTGCGGGGCAGCTGCATGGAGTGCTGCCAGTGCGACCCTGAGGGCGCCAAGCCCTCGATCCGGCGCATCGAGGTGCTTATTCCCGGCCTGGAGCGGCGCGTGCCGCTGTCGGAGGACCTGCTGGCCGCGCTGGGCCTGCGCAAGCGCACCAAGGCCAACAGGCGGCTGAAGGGCATCGAGCACAGCGACATGATGATGCTGCGGCGCGTGCCCGCCTGCCTGCGTGCGCGCGTCAGCCGCCGCCAGCTCTCGCTGCTGGGTGCGGCGCTGCTGCAGAGTCTCGCATGTGCAACACGCCGCAGACATAAGACGGAGCATACTTGTGTGCTGGGAGGTAGCATCCACGCCGAAGTGTTCCTGTCTCCTGCAGGCATGTGCAACGAGCTGAGCCTGGCCCCAGACATGGTCGACCGTTCCCGCCTCAGGTAGATATGGCTGTATGAGCCACCGCAGTCGAGGCGGGGCAGCTTAACACGTCGTGCGTGCAGTTCTGCGGCTCACCACCTGACAAAGTTGCGTGACACCACCTTCTGCAGGCAAGCCGGCGTGTCTGGCGCACTGCTGAATGTCATCGAAGCCGGCCCGGAGTTTGATCCCGATCAGGAGTGGCAGATGCAGGATCCCGTCGACTACGAGCGATCAGAGGTGGGGTCGACCGCCAGCAGATGGTGACACAGAACCAGGCCAGCCATGAGTCTGACACTGCTCGCCAAGTGATTTGCAAATGTGATTTGTGTTGTGCATGACTGATCTAATCATTTCGTACAGCTGGATGAGCGTTTCCGCTGCGAGCTGACGAGCCTCGTCTGGCTGCTGTCGCTGGCGACGGCCGGGAATCTGCTGGCCATCCCCAGCGAGCAGACCCCTGAGTATGCCCGCAAGCTCATCAAGGTCGGCATCTGCTGTCATGCCACGCATCTCCCTCCATGTTTCTGCACCAGCCCCGCTGTTTCTGCATGGTCGTGTGTCAACGCAAGGAGTGGCATTGCCCTGAGACGCAGCCCCCGGTGCATCTGTTTGCAGATGTTGCGGCTGGTGGCCATGCTGCCAGACCTCTGCGACCCTGAGCGCTTCACAACTGCTACAGTTTACCAGCGAGCTCAGACCGCAGTTGGCGAGGCACTCGACTTGCGCAGCCTGTTCCCAGGTGCGGCTGTGTGCTTGCGGCGACTGCTGGGATTCACCAGCCCTTTTGTACCGCGTAGACTCTGCACGCTCACCACAGGCAGGTTGATCAGAGCGGAACCAGTCAGCGATGTTGGTTGTGTGGCCTGCAGAAGTGCGGAGCGGCGGCCGGGCTGTCGCAACACTGATAGGTTCGTGTCATGACACTGATGACGATGCGTCATCAGAGAAACACTTCAGCGATGATGGGGAGTTTTGCACTTCCAGCGGCGGCAGCTCCTGTAGCGGCGAGAGCATTGATGGTGATGCTCAACCCAGCGGCGCTGCTCATAGGCCAGGTACATGACCATGGTGCTGTTCATGCACAGCAGACCCAGGCGTGCTTGCACACCAGAGCCTGCTGGCGCGTCGCGTCGCGTCCAAGCCCTCTCAGCTCAGTGTGCCTTGGCCACGTTTTGTAGGGCCATCCGCCGCGCAAGCCGCTGCGGCGTCCGCTGCAAGCCAGCAGCCAGGGAGGGCGTCTCCGCAGCCGAGCAAGTCTGCTGCGCAGCAGCGGGAGCCAGCCCGGCAGCCGAAGGCGGGCAGGCTGCCGCCCGGAACAGCCGCCCTGCTGCAGGACATGCGGGCGCTGCAGGAGCAGATGGCCACCCTGCAGCACGACACGCACGTCGCCGGCTTGGCGCAGGGTGACGCACTGAGCGCCGACGTCCAGGACTTTCTGGACAAGATGCGGTACTTGACGCGCACCAAGGAGGACGCCTTAAAGGTGAGAAGCTGTGAATGTCCTCAGCTAATGGCCTCATGTGCGGTTAAGTATGCATCGGCCTGGCATGACGAAGTTCACCAGTGCTGTGTGGTGGCAATGCTGTGTGGTGGCTGTGGCAGCCTTATCTGAGGAAGGGTGACAGCCACAGAGTGCCAAGTTCGGCTGTTTGGGCCAGAACAAGGGCTTTCAGCTGTCAGGTTGGAGCAGATGTTGAGCGGCAACTTCGTGTGCATGTGCAGCTTCAGGCGCTGCAGAAGCTCATGACCGCCTCGGCCGTCGCGAGGAGGACCATGAATGCCGTGCCAACGGGGCAGACCTACGAGTTTGCGCAGCTGCTGGGCGGTCTCGCCGCCAATGTGAGTGCCGTTGTACTTGCTGAAGGAGGGTATGCTCAGCAGCCCGCAGCTACAAAACACCGACGCACGAGTTCCTGTCACATTATGGGCAGATGCGAGCACTGCAGCATCTGCATGTGCACTGCAGGCAAGCGGCTCTCCCCAATCAGCAGCGACCGCAGCTACGCTGCTGGCGCAAAGCTACTGCTCGTGTGCTGAGTGCAGAATAGAGACCACAGTGTCCCTGTGTGTGCCTGCAGAAAGTGGCGCAGCCGGAGATCGAAAGGATCGCTGAGAACTCGTTGGACACGTTCCGTGAAAAAGACGCGGCGCAGGCAACGGCCAAGGAGCAGAAGAAAAAGGAGCGCGCACTACGAAAGGTATCAAAGCTTCAAGAGAGACATGTGTGTGCATCACTTCACCTGCGCAGCGGCAAGCTGGCCCGCCACTGGCAGTCTTGACCGAATTCACGGCGGCCTGTGCATCGCCATGTGCTGCACTTTCACATGCAAGCATGACCTGGCCGCAGCAGGAGGAAGGTGACAAGCAACAAGGGAGATAAATCCCCTTGGTTGCAGGCCAACAGAAAGGCAGCAGCAGATGTGTTCCAAGCTGCAGCTCGCGCAAATGGCGGCTCCATACCATCCAACGGCATCATCACGGTAGCCCACAACTACCCCGTCAGCGCAGCCGAAGCGGAACGCGACAGGGAGATGACCGAAGAAACCCTGGGCCGCCCCGTCTTCAGGGACGCAGACATTTTTGGCGGCACGCGGCCTGCCAGCGGCGCGAGTGCCAAGTCGCCCAGCAAGAGCAGCAAACCCAGCACAAGCGGCAAAGCAGCCGGCGCCAGTAGTGCCCAGGGCGGCGGCAAGAGCGCCTTTTCATTCGGCGCGGCGCTCGGCGTGAAGAAGCCCGTAAACCCAAAGCCCCGTGCCGCAGCGCCAGCGCCAGCGGCTGCTGCTGCTGCAGGGGGTGGCCGTGCTGGCGCAGCCCCTGCCGGCCGTGAGGCAGGCGGCCCTGGACCGCTTCAGGCCCCGCCAGCTGGGTTGGAAACGGGCTTGGCCGCCTTTGCAAGGCAGCAGGCAGTCAGCGGCAGCGGCAGCGGCAATGTGGGAGACAGCAATGTCAGCGGCAGCGGCGGCGGCGCTGGCGGTAAGGCGCAGGCTGCTGGGCCGCCGGCGTTCATCTCACAACTAGCAGCGGCTGCGCAGCCTCCGCAGGTAAAGTGATTGGGCTCTTGTGTGGCGCTTGCTGGCCCGCCTGTCTTCGTCAGCACTGCTGCCGTCGATACTGTGTTGCACTCCGCATGCATGTTGTCCGGTCAACCCTTTCTAGTTACCTTCGTGACCTGGCTAGCTGGCAGGTATCGAGCTCAGTTCACCTGGCCCACACACTGATTAATGTGGCGCCAACTACTCGCAGGAAGCAGCTGGCAACGCAGCATCAGCGGCGGGCAAAGCCAGGCGCAAGCGTGCCCGGCAGAAGGCCCAGCGAACGTCGGTTGCAGCAGCCAACGGCAGCCAGCCCCCAGCCGTGGAGTCCTCGCAAGCAAGCAAGACGGCAGCAGGAAGCGGGACGGAAGCAGAGTCAGAGGGTCAGCCCAGCATCAGTGCATCAGCGTCGCCGCCATTGGCAGAGGCCTCCGCCACTGCCGCAGCCACAGCAGCAGCGGCAGAACCCGCGCAGGATGCTGTGGCGGCAGCCGCAACCGCAGACGAGGAGCCAGCAGATGCAGATGCGCTGGAAGCGGACCTGCTGGCACCTGTCGCACACAGTGCGGTGAGCATCTCAGCTCGGGCCTATGCTGCCTGCATGCCTCTGGAACGGTCCGGCAGCCTGCGACGGATCCGCACCCAGTGTAACCTAGTCATGCAGCTATTGCCCCTCCTGTCACCTGAGCTGGTCGCGAGATGTTCCATTTTGCACCGCCAGGGGGCTCATCCAGCTGAGGCAGCGGAGGATGCCTTCGAGGAGGACCCATTCGCCTGGATGGGCGGCAGCCAGCCGCCCTCGTCGCCGTCGCCGCCGCCGCTGCAGCTCGTCGCGCCAGAGCAGCAGGCGGCGGCGCAGCCGCCAGCAGCCAGGCAGCCGCAGCGACAGCAGCCCCGGCACGGCTTGGCCCAGGTACACGTTTCATACCTCCGTGCCTTTTCAAACGAAAGTGGCGTGCATTGCAGGTCGTCAAGGCTGCCGTCCGCCAGGAACACGCATGTGCCGCACCATCCAATCGTGGTTGCTGCGCACCTAATGTGTCAACTGTTGATCCACCATTTCTGTACACGGTTGCATGCCATGCTGGCCTCGGGCCGCCAAGCTCTCTGCCCCATGGCACCAATCTTCTGACAGGATCTGCTCCGCGTGATGTGCAGGCGGCACGTGCAGCATTCAGCACCAGGCGCTGGCGCGAGCCGAAGCGTGCCGCCGCCAGGTCAGCGGCGGCCGGTCCCAGGAACGTGTTCGAGCTGCTGGGCGACGGTGCGTCGGATGCTGAGCGGGAAGGCGCACAGGATGCAGCGGAGTCAGCGCAGTCCTCAGGCAGTGACGACTCGTTGCAGGACGTGGCAGTGCTGCTCGGCGGCGCCGCCAGCACCGCACCTGCAGCACCTCAGCTGCCTGTCGCCGGCGCCGACGATGGCGGCGGCGGCGGTTGGGAGGCAGCCGGCAGGAAGCAGAAGGCGGCGGCTGCGAGGCCCCGCGCAGCGGCCGGCGCACCAGCGGCGGCAGGCGGCAGGGCGCCCGGGGCAGTCGGGGGCGTCACAGCACCAGGCGGCGTGGTGCAGTGCCGCATCTGCGGCTGGTCTGGGCAACCCGCCGCGGCGGTCCTGCACTTCAGGGTGGGCATGTATGTCAGGGTAGGCATGTATGTGCAGCACCTCAGGGTGGGCAAGCGCATGCAAACATGCCCACAAAGCACCTCGCAAGTCCACACAACGGCAGCTCGTTGGGCCGCCGTGAAGCCCCACAGCAGATCGTCCAGGTCACAGCAAGTTGAAACAGCACCCAGGGTACACGGTAAAGCTGGGATCTCACGAGCCGAAGGCTGTGCCGTATGTTGTGTTGCAGGGCCCCGAGCACAGCTTCATGTGCAAGGCGATGGGCGCCTTCGCCTGCGTCGCGTGCGGCGTCAAGTGCCCCTCGCCGGCCCACGTCCAGGTGCGGCCACCCGCGTGTCCGGCCCTGTGCACGGCTCCCTATGCACAGCTCGCAGCGGGGCTGACCCTGCACTGCGTGGGGTCCTTACGTACTTGTGGTGGTGCAACAACGGCTGTCTGCGACGTCCCCCTGCAAGCGAGGGGGTGGAAACAGCAGGCGAGCCACTTGGGCGATGCCTTTAGCCATTTAGGGTTGTCAATCCATCATCGTGTCCAGAGCAATCTCCATCATCGTGCAGGTGCACAACAGCAGCAGGAAGCACCTGGACCGCGTGGCCTGGCTGGCAGCACACAGCCCGGCGGGGTTACAGCCACAGCCGCCGCCGCCGCCCCCGCCACTGCACCCGCAGCAGCAGCCGTCGCGGGCGGCGGCGCCGCCAGCAGTGGCGCAGCGGCCGCAGCCGCAGCAGCAGCAGCAGGCAGCAGCGCCGCCTGAGCAGGCAGCGCCGCCAGCGAAGCCGGCGCAGCTGCCCATCGACGCGCCGACGGCGCTGCTGGGCGAGGACGTGGCCAACAACTTCGAGTGCCCGCTGACCCTGGACGTCATGCAGGAGCCGGTAGGCCCGAAACCTGTTCAGGGTTTTCGGATCATACGGCTGCCACAGCCATGTCAAACGTGCTATAAAAGACTGTGGTCGATTGCCAGGATGGTGACCGAGCTGTGTTTCCTGACTGGCACTGAGGCTGACCCACTCTCCTTTCCAGGTGGTCTGCAGCGATGGATATACATATGGTATGCACATGCACCAACAGTGCGCATGCATTTGGAATAATGGCCATAGAGTACTGCCATCAACCTGTCCAGACGAACAACTGCTTACGCCCAACTGCTTGGTGCTGCTGCAGAGCGGACGGCCATTGAGGAGTGGATGGCGAGGAGCGACACCTCGCCAATGACAGGTGCCTGTTGACGTACATGCAGCACAGCTGTTCACTTGCCCGATCCGGTCTGCCTTGCCCGCTGTGGCTCTGGGCGCAACAGTGTGCAGCCTTCATCGTGGCACGAGTGTTGCATGGGTATGCGAGGCGTGCGCGTCGTGGGTTGCATGTGCATTCTGTGGCTGCTGAGCACCGCTGGGGCCAAGCGCCTGACCCATGTGCGGGTGGTTTTGCCCCAGGGCTGGCGTTGACGGACAAGGCGCTGACGCCCAACAGGGCGCTGCGGGGTGCCATCCAGGCCATCATGGCCCGCCGCGGCTGAGCCCCCCTCAGGCTGTGCGCCGCTCGCAAGGGCATTTTGGTCAGGCGCAGCTGTGACTGCTACCCTTCACCGCAGAACAAGGCGTGTGGGCAGCTGAACATGGGGCCAGACACCCCGGCGCAATCCTTGCAGTCGAACTGGCTGATGGGTGCTCTCCAGGAGGCTGCAGACAGTCGCCACATGAGTGAGAGTCGTTCAGGGCCATACATAAGATATTTTGGGGGGTCGGACTCGATGTGCGGCAGCGCATCTAACAGGGGGATTGGTTTGGGGAAGATGTCCGGAGTGAATTGAGCTGAGCTCGTATGGTGGTCGTGTATTCGAGATGATGTGCTTCCATCTAACCGTCCATCTCGCTGCAAAAGCAGCGAGTTAGCAGCGAGTTGGCAATGCAGCAATCATCACGTAAGAGGCTCAACTGAGGCCAGCCTGTGTTGCTCCTTCCCTTCCCTCGCACCCTTGTCATCTGATGGGCCGTGCGCTGACTGTGATCGGTGCATCGACGATAACATGCTTTCGAGATAGTTCAGGTTAAAAGCAGGAGCGTATGCAGTGCCGTGGCGTGTGTTAGGTACTGAGAGCGACATGTTGTGGGCGTGGCGCCTGACGGTCGAGCTGGCAAGGCGTCTGCCTCGGGCATCGGCACAGCGTTGGCGCCTGCTGCTAGCAAGAGCGCCTGCCGCCGCTCCGCCTGCTGTGGCGTTGGTTGCGCTCAAGGCTGCTGTCGGCGACACCGCAGCTACATGCACGGGATCAGCACCCGCTGCCGCGAAATCGTTTGCTGCTGCACTCGCCGCATGGGAAAGCTGTGCCGCTGTCAGATCCCTTGGCGGGGCTCCTCCTGCCGCCCATGCTGCTCTGGCTGGGAGGCGAGGCATATCAGACCATGTGGGTGGAGCTGCCGTTTCTGCCACTGCGTGCCATGCAAAGCTTCGAAGTCAAGAGTTATGCTGGTCCGGCGCGCGCACGTTCCAGCACGTGTGTGCTGCTGAGAGCGTCCGGCGCCATGCGCAGTGACTAAACCGGGGCTGCGCGCCGCATGATCAGGTGAGGCCTCGCTGCAGATGTAAAGATTTTCGAGGGGTATGCGCACCTGGGCAGAGTAGAGGTCCCTGCCAACATCGTGCGTGATCTCCTGCTGATATCTTCAAAAACGCACAGCAGATGGCTGGCGGCATTGCAGCGCCGCGGCTGTCTCATGGCAATGCCATGACTCAGAACGGGCGTGGGTACAAGCCATCCTCCTTCAAATACTGCAAGCTGTGCTTATGTGTCCCACAGTGCTGCACACAGGCAGCAAACTACCGTGCGGATCATGAAAGTCGGTGATTCAGCACTCGTGTGCACCGGCCTTGGACTTCGCCGCGGGCCCCCCGTCCGATTGCTTGGCTGGGGGATTGACCAATCACGTTGAACGTGCGACAGCTGTCGCAAAGCGTGCGCCAGCGAGCAAGGCAATGTATTAGGCATGCATCTGACCTTCCGGCTTCTCAGCTGGCCGCCTGCCACTGCTGGCCGCCTGACACTGGCGGGCGGGTGTTGCAGGTGCTGTACATGAAGCTCGTCTGACATCACAGCCAAGTACAACCACAGTCATCGTCGACAACACCAATGCATGTTGCAGCATCGGCTGCGGTTGTCGGCGCTGCAACCTGAGCTTCGTTCAATCCCTTTCCTAAGCTACTGCCAGTAGCCGCCCCGCCGTGAGCTTGAAACCATCCAGCTACCTGCGTCTGCCCTGACCTGCCGCACGATCTACCACGCGTTTGCTAGCCCTATATGACATCTCAAACGATGATGTTGATGTCATTACGATGTCCCCTGCCTGCCATCGGCCATCTCCGTCAAATCAAAGTCGAGGGCAGCCGGCTGCCGCCTACCATCAGTTGACCCCGCAAACCATCAGCACTGATCCCATCCAGTGAATCGGGGTATCACCTATCAATTGTGCACCCTAGCAAAGGCCCTTGCCTGATCAATACCTATTAAAGCCCTATATCCACCATTTTCTTCTTTCTGCTGCTCCCTGCTTCTATCTGCTGCTCCCTTGCTCTGCTTGACAGCACGCGCCTGTGTGTTCATGCTCATGACAACACCCATGAAGAGCAATGGCAGGCAGGTGCCCCTGCAGCGCAATGTGCAATGCCAGCACAAAACCTTGGCAATCAGTCAGCTGTCTATGCGCAATACCGGGCCCCTCCAGGCTGAGGAGCCGCTACACGAGTATGCGGGGTTGGGCGGCATCTGCAGGCAGTCTCAGCACGTGCCTCATGCCGCCGCAGCTGCCAAGTGCCTTGCAGTGAGTAGCAGTGCCATCATGAAGCCCCACTTCTCCACCTGCTGCTGTGTGCTTGACTCCGTGCTACCGTCCCAGCACCAATAGCAATCGCGGGGCTGCCTCCTGTGGCGCTGCACTCTTGCTCTTCGAAATTTACTTCTCTGTTCACATATGATGGTTATCGCGGGCAGGAGTACCGTAGCTTTGCAGGGGTGCTCTTCGTGCTTCCTGAAGTTCTGCTGCCTGCCTCAGCTGCTGGGGTGGTGGTGCCCCAGATCAGTTTCATGAGATTGGCGGGCATTCTGCATGGCAACAGAGTGCACAGTCATAGCATGTCAGTTCAATCAGGACCTGCCATGCTCAGCAGCATAGCAACAGCCAGTCTGCCTGCACAAGCCCTGGCCACGCATGATGCAGGCCCAGTGATCACCAGTATGGGGTGATCACAGCACTGGATCCACGGCGCGGTGGAAGACGCATCTGCGGGAACGTGGAGACTGCTCACCATCTGCACAGGGCAACTCAGTACAGGGTAGGTACAAGACCATGTTCTGCAGGGCCAACACTACCAGATGCGTACCAAAAGTAAAGCGCTCGGCTTCTGGCACGTCAACGTAGCCAGTGGCTGCCAGCTCTGCCGCAGAGAAGGGCTGCACCGTGTTGTCATTGAATGCGCGCTCTGCTGCCTCCTGCGTCATAGTGCAAGGGAAACACCCGTCAGAAGTGTAATCAGTGGGGTGTCAGGCAAGCCTCAGCTGACAGCAGTGCAGGTCAACAGCGTGCTGATTCACCACTGTGCCGCTTGATTTTGAAGTCATGCCAGAAGGAGGTGTTGTGCCTTCTGCTGTCGTGACGCACCTGCAGTTCTTCGAGCGAGGGGCTGATGATGGGCGAGATGGCAAAAGACGACGGCGTCGTAGGGCCGGTGGTTGCTGACCCCAGTGGCGGCAGCATGCTAGAACGCAGGGCTGGCACCTGTAGACAGCACACCTGTCGCGCTTATGTCCTCGCATCGCAGGTTGGCGTTTTGATGCAGCGGCAGACAACGCAAACCTCTGGCTGGGCACGCCAGGCAAATGCATGCTATTACAAGGGGGTATAAGGGTGTTTTGGACCTGTCTGCCTGCAGATCTACGTACCTGCAGGGGGCAGAACGGCGGGCTGGTGGGCTGCAGCCGGCTGCCGGGGCCGCGGGCGGCCACTGGGCGGTCGGGCGTCTGCGGGCTGGCAGCTCTGGCGGCGGTCTGCAGTCCAGCTGGCATGTGTGAGTGTGGCCGCCACCGCTTCATGCACAAGCAGCATATGCATGCCTATGTGCTCCGCTTCAAGCCATGCTAGGAGGTTAGAATGTGCAACTGCCTGAGCTGCCTCAGGCCTGTCTCATCCTGCCACACCCAGAGGGCACCTGCACCTTGGACAGCTCGGTCGTCGTGGCAGCACTTGCGCCGGATGAGCGGCAATGTGGCGGGTTGTCCTGGGCCATTGGCGGCAGCCACACACCTGCACATCAGCACACCATGCAGTCATAAGCATAGGGCTCAGAGAGATGCAGGCTGCTTGCATCGACGCCAAACCAGGTTGCTGGCACTGCTGCTGGTTGGGTGTGCCGATCTGAGCCGGCAAGCTGGAGGGTACAAAAGCCAAGGGACTGACCTGTGCCGACAAGCGCAGGGTCGGTTACGGCGGCGGCTGCGGTCGCGGCGGCGTACAGAGACACGCCGTCGCCGTTGGACCTGCTCCGGGGGCTGCTGGCGCGGCTCGGATCCAGCGGTGTCAGAGCGCCACTTCCCGCCTGGACAACAGGTGAAGGCAGTGGACACCCTGGCCGAAAGCAAGAAACGACGCACACGCACAACACAGCTTAGCACACCCTGTACACCCCGCACTCGGCAGTGCTGCTTCACACCAGTCGCGGGCGAGTCATACAGCAGGGTGGCAGCCCCGCAAACTAGAAGCGCACCTGGGGTGTGATGGTGCCGGAGCGCGGCCAGGACAGCGGGCCGCCTGGCGTGCTGAACCCTGGCGTGCTGACGCCTGGGGGCCAGAACCCTGGCGTCTGGTGGTCATCTTCCGCCTGCGTTGAGATTGAGGATGTCAACACGAGGTGGCCAGCAGTCACAACCCAGCTGCTGTGGCGGATGAGTGATGCATCAGAAGTCACTACTTCACACAATCAGCCAGAGACGCCCAGTCGAGTGGCCTTGGGATGCACACCTTGGACGTGGGAGGTCCAGCTGCGAAGAACTGCTGCTGGACATGCTGCGGCAGGTGCTGCAGCGACGCAAGTTGCTGCGGCGGCCGCTGGCAGGCCTGCCCGCCTGCGGTACCAACAACGCTGGTGCAGTCGCACTTCGAGCATGTGTCCAGCAAGCAAGCTCACGGTGGGCCGTCAGTTGGCGACTCACCATACTGCTGGGTAGGAGCGGTGTCAGGGTATGATGCGCCCCCAATGGCGGCCCTGGGTGCGGGCGTGCCCATGCGGCTGTTGCATGGGGTGGCTGCTCCCGGGAGGGACGGTCCGCTGAGGCTCAGCAGGCGAGGCGCGGGGCCATCGAAGCCTTCACTGCCCGCGCCATTTGCCTGATCGGGCAGCAGGCCATCGAAAGTTGGCATACGGCGACCCTGCGGATGTGAATATGTCGGCAGAGGGTCATGCCCATGCCTGCAACTAATGGGTTCAACAGCAGCCACAGATTGCATAACGGCAAGCGCCTGTGTTCTGCTGAGAAGGCCAGAAAACAGCACGCCTGTGAGTGCTGGTGTTCAATCTGCGGTTGGAAGTTGTTGCCCTGGAAGCTGAAAGATGGCATGCGACGGTGGCTGCGAGCTGAAGCGCTGCCTGCAGCTCGCACACGACGTGCAAGATCGGCATGAGTCCATGATCTTGCCAAGGCGCACGACGAAATTGTGGACGCTGTGAAGTCAGCATCGTGAGCTCCGCAGGGCAACGATGCTGTCCAGATTGCGAAAGCAGCTTGCGCCTGCAGCTTACACAAGTGAAGCCTCACCCCGGCCCTGGAGCTCCTGCAGCGTGTTGGGCGGCGCCTGGTGTGGGCGGCTGGGGGGCGGGGCACCAGCGGATGGGGAGGGGCTGGGCACGCTGCCCAGCGCCGCCGCCAGCTGCTGCAGCGTCAGGCTGCCGATGTTGGCCGGGGTGTTGCGCTCCTGCAGGATAACTCCCAACTGGATCACGCACAGGCCGCCATCCACAAGGTGTCAGGCATAGGAGATGCATGCTTAGTAGTGCATCAGGCAGGCGGGGTGCAGCTGCATCCAGACCTGATCTTCTGGGCCGTCGCTGGTGCCCAAGGTTGCCAGCGTGCGCATGGCAGCCGCGACCTCTGCAGCGGACGCGTATGCAGCGCTCCCGCTCTCGTACACGTACTGGCGCACGCCCTCCCTGTCGGCAAGCAGAATGCAGCACACCACTCTTGTCCAGCATGTTCTTCAATCGCCCAATATCAGGCACCATACTTTGATATGGCACCATAACACGCACACCAAGTGCGCTTAAATTAGGGCTTTGCCGGTCAGCAGCACACCGCATGTTGGCGTGCGGCGGCGCTTTGAGGGCTGCAGCATAGGGCACCAGGTGGCGGGGCGGCGGCTGGTAGGAGAAGTCCACGCCGGCCACATGCTGCGTGCGCGCCACCACCTGCCCTGCAGCGCCGAGCACCCAGGCACGGTTGCCCTCCGCCTGGGCTGCTCATCGGACCCACACTGTGATGCTGCAACAGCTGCCTGCTTACAGCAGGAGGTACACTAGCTTCAGGCGTCTCGCCACAGGGAGAGGCGCTTCAACAGAGGTACCCAAAATTGCACTGATGCAGGGTGAGGTGCAGTGTCCCTGCAGCTCACCCGCAAAGGCGCCCTCGCACAGCGCCTTGTACCGCTCCACGGCCTCTGAGATGATGTACAAAGCACAGGCAACCTGGCCCTCTGTGCCCTGCATGAACGCCAGCAAGAAGGCGGTCAGGTGCTCCGGCTGTGCAAGATGAATCTGATGTTGATATGGGAGTCTGAAAAGCTGCCGACGAATCCTGCGCAGCACTGATGCAGCATTCATTGCGTGGCTCATCCTCATGTGCTGGCATCAGCGTCTCTCTATTACCTAGATTTCATACCATCAAACCCCAGTGATAAGGCTTCACCTCCAGGTTGAAGGTGCGGGCAGGGCGGTGCGGCGAGTTGGGCGAGCCCGGCTCCGTCCAGGACTTGATGTCGGCGCCGGTCTCCACACTGATCTTGCGCACAGAGTCGCCAGACGGGCCTGCATACAGATGCACACCTTCTCCAGTCATTTCTGTGCTCAATGTGCAAAGTGGCATCAGAGTGGCAGCTTCAGAGATTGCTGACAACGCTGTGGTCCTTTCATGATCATGTGAGCTGATGCTGGTCAGGCACCGAGATGCTCACCAATGATGAAGCCTGCGGCCAGGAGCGTGATCTTGATGAAGGCGCCCCTGTGCCCAGGTGAAAGAGGTGCTCAGTTGGACGAGGCGTGCATGCCGTGAGCGGCTGTTGCCGCCTGCCATCATCAAGCGCACCAATGGCATGCAGTGCTCAAGCGGGACATGGCTGACGGTGACAGGGGACACGTCACATGTCCAGGTGCCAGGGGAGACAGAATCACCCAGAGGGCGTGCGGCCGACGCTGACGACGCCCTGCTCCTGGTTCTCGACGCCCTCGCCAGGTCGCCTTGGGCCTGCACTTCAGAGTTGAGGGCTGAGGAGTGCACCACATCTGTGAACCCCGCCTTGAACTGCGGAAAAAGGTGCACTCTGAGACCCAGCTCTGGGCAGCGTTTGAAGGCGCCACTGCTATGCTCTCAGCAGGCAGCTGAGTCAACAGCACGATGGCAGAGGTGCATGCCATAATACACAAAGCGCTGTTTTGTCGACACCATGTTTGTCAGCGCACCGCTGGGCTGCACCCACTTCAGGCGCCCGGTGGTCTCCCCAATCAGGCACATGTTGCGGGCTGCTGCTGCGGCGGCCTGCGGCGGAAACGCAGCATTCCTCCCAGTTCACAGTGAGAAGTGATGAGGTGTTATGCAGCTGATGTTGCTTCGAGGCATGCAAGCGTCGAAGCGTGAGTGCATTGTGCACCAGAGAGTGAGTTGCAGAAAGCACACCTGGTGGTGCTGCGGCCGCGGCCGGCTGGTCGTGAGCCGGCCTCTGATGTGCTGCAGCATGTCCTGCATCATACTCGCACTGGGCCTGGCGCAGCACAGGGTCAGAGGGTCCTGATGACAGTGTTGAAGCATCAGGATCACTCTTCTGTGGTGTGCCAAGTCAACAGCATCCCAGAGCGCTGCATATGGCCTGACATAGGCCGGCATACGACATGTGGAAGACAGCTTGTCAGATGCTGCATGTGTTGGCCCGAGTGCAGGAAAGCAGGGAGCAGCCGTACCTCACTGATGGATACTCGCCATGCTCATCATACAGGGATCCAGCCTGCAGCGGCGGCTGGCAGCTGGCCGAGCCTTGCGAGGAGCCGTCAGGGGAGTACATGGCGATGCTGTCGATCCCTGCAAGTGGAATTGATGCAACAATCAGCAATGCATTAGCATGATGCATGATGCACCCATGCAGAGCGCGACAATTCGCAGATGCGGCGCAGGTTAACAGAGCCTGCTTGTCGCCCTGCCATGGTGAGAGTATCCCGTCAAGCGAGTGTGCTGCCATCAGCTTCAATGCGCAGAGCAGGCCTGATGTCAAGGACGGATCGGCGATGTTGACCGAGCAACTGGCACTACCATGCTGACGGCAAAGCTAATTGTATCAGCAAGGCACTACCATAGTTGGCGGTGGCTCGTCTCGCAGCGTTCCAACGATCAATCGCTCGTCAAGCTCATATCTTTGGTCAACGTCTTCCTGAGCTGGCTGCTCGACCAGCAGGGTAGTGATGGCCTACTCCAGGAGGAAGTTCAAACTGCATATGTCATTGTCGCACACAGCTACAGCCGCCAGTACGCGTCAACCTGGAGCTGCCTTATGAGGAGACACGGACAATATGATCGCGTGCCGCACCAGAAAGTGGGCCCTGAGCTTTGTGCAAGTTCAAAAGGAGGAGCGTGTGTACCGGCGGGATATCTCACGGCGGCACGAGATGCTGCCGTCTGCAGTGTCACACGCTGCAGCGCGCCTCAGCACATAGGCTTCAGCGATCCGCACGCGCGCGCATCTTGGCCGCCATAGCATAGCAAACATTTGCTCACCCTGAGATACGGCGATCTAGCAAGGGCCGTCAGCAGCTCCCGCCGCTGGGCTGCCGGCGGCCTGGGAGAGCTGCCAGAACGGTCAGCTTTCGACGGGAGAGCCGTGGCGAGGCCGGCGTGTAAGCGTGAAGGAGGTGGACCGTTTGCCGGCTGCTGACTTTGGGGCCTGCCTGGGAGGGTTTTGCTGGCTGACAGGGCCTTAGTCAGTTGGCAGGGTGCAGAAGCAAGCTGGTGTCCATTGTGACATCCAGAAGGCAATGTTTGCTTGGTCCAAACTGCACGCGCAATCGACATTGCTGGCAAAACCACCCATCTCATGCGGATTGCTCGTCAGCATGTTGATCGGGACCTGTGTGATCATGTGTTCAGAGAGTGCACAGGCAGCTTGTGCTGGCATGTGTCGTGGTGCAAACTCAACAGGCGTCTGCCCATGTAGGCACCATTTCTGATGCTGCACTGCTGCGTTGCATGGACGGGTAAACAGAAGCATGAGTTTATGCTTCACGCGCGCTGATCTCATTGTGCGGCAAGCGGGGCTTAACGATGTGATCCCTGTCCATGACGTGGGACGGTAGGGCAGGAGGTTGTTGAGAGAGCGTCATCAAACCAGTCCCAAGGTTCGAGAGGCTTGAGCCATTGCAGCCACCGACACAATGGCCATCCCTGCACTCTCCAGCGGGCGGACCTAGGTCTACCGTGATGCCCACACTGCTTTCCACGACCGACCCTACGAGACTGAAGTGCCAACCGCTACGGTGCAGCCATGTCCATTGGGCTGGGGCCATCCGCTGCCGGCTGCTGTGGTGGCACTGGCGCAGCTGCTGCCATGGCAGGTGCAGCCGGCGCGACAGTGGCCGCCGACCCGCTGCCATTCGCGAGCGGAGCCGCGGCGGGCAGCTTCGGCATGCCGCTCGGCAGCGTGGGGGCGCCCGCCGCCGCCGCCGCAGCGCCCGCCGTGGCGGCTGCGGCGGCGAGCGCCGCGTTGGCAGCGTCGTCCACCCACAGCTTGATGGTGCCGTCCTTCTCCAGGCTGCTGGACGCCTGCGGGGCACCGTGACTCACGACGACTTCAGTGCCAGAATGCGTAGACGGCAGCTTCATCGCCTTATTCAGCTGTGTGCCAAGCTGCGGCCTCACCACTGCCAGGACACTGTGCATGGAGGCACGTAGCTGCCATCAAGCAGGAACATGGTCACAACGACAGAGATGCCCAGGCATGAGCGGTCTCATGATTGCTTACGATCATATTGCGGGTCGGGTGGCAGGCGACGCCAGTGCACGTGTCGCAGTGGCCATCCCCGGGCGCCTCCGCTGAGGTGCGTCCCTCCAGCTTCTGGACGAGCTGCATGCATGAACAAGCAGAACATGACTGATCACGCCATGGACGGTGGGTCCACATGGTGACTTCGTCAGGGGCCTGACTGCTGACCGTACGTGTTGTGCTGGGCCTTGAGGCCTGCCTGGTACTGGACCAAACGCAATGCTGGGCATGGCAGAAGTCATGTGCACTGACATCATGTACGACAAAAGCTGGCGGCAGTAAGCATTACCTCCTTGCGGTTGAGGTCCCAGATGAGCAGGCTGCCGTCTTCGGAGCCCGCCACCACCCACTTGCCATTCGGGTCGGTCGTGGAGAATGCCGCAAACACGCAGAACTTGCTGTTTTGGTGGCCTGCAGCATGAAACTGTTTTGAGTGCATGAGGAGTTGCACGGTTGACTCCTTGTGGAGCAGCGGGCTCAGTGGCTGCTGCGTCTGAACGTGTGCCATGTGAATAACTGTGTGCTGTGCAAATGCCGTGAAGTGCGAGCCAGGTCTCACCTGTGTACACCTTCAGGCACTTGCTCTTGGTGTAGTCCCACAACCGCAATGTGTGGTCCAGAGTGCCTGCAGCACCATGGGCAGGAGCGGGTGAGAAGCCCAGCAACACCAGGTGCTGCTGATGCGCCTGCATGTGGGATGCTTTACGGAGCAGTCTCACATCCCCTCTGCAACAATAGTGCATTGCCGGTGCAAGGTGACAGGGGGAGGAGAGAAGCAAGACAGAGGAGAGGAGAGAACGAAAAGAGAAGGGTTCGCGCACATGCCAGGATGTACCGCCCATTCGGCGAAAACTTCACAAAGCTGACGGGTGGATTCTTGTCGTCCAGCACCTGCCACGTAGGACGTATCGGTTGGTCAGTGCTGCCGAGCCCCGAGGAAGTCGATGTGCACTGTCTCTCACTTGCACTCTTCGACAGAGCAGCTTCAGCGGCAGCATGCGCCTCTGCGATTTCTCAAGGGTGATGCAGTCGACAACTCACCGTCTTCAGGCAGTGCCCGGTGTCCGCATTCCAAATGCGGCACAGGCCGTCGAACGACGAGGAGACGATCAGCGTGCCGTCCCTGTTGAAGTCCACCTGCGAGCAGAACACAGGACGTCTTAAGTGCTGCACTGCTGCAGTGGCGCTACCGGCAACTTCAGGATCCTTACACTGCCAGCTGGTCTGCAGGAGCAGCGACTGCTAGCACAGGCGGCACACCCATCTGTGCCATGTTGCGGAAAACCCACCGCTGTGACGGGGTCCGAGTGCGCGGGCAGCTCCCGGATGCAGGAGCCTGTGCGCGTGTCCCACAGCCGCACCGTCTCATCGAAGCTGCCGCTGACCTGTCGCCAGGCGGGGCCACACCCGTCATGCTGAGGTGGCCGCAGGCATGTGGACTTTTTGACACATCTTTCATCCATGCAACTCGTACGAGCAGCTCGTTGATCAGTAGCTTCGGGAGGCATGCAGGCTCAAGAGCACTCGACCCACCAGTAGGTTGCCCTGCGGGTTGAAGTTGCAGCAGAACACGAAGTTGGAGTGGCCCTGCAGCACGCGCAGCGCCCTGCCGGACGCCGCGTCCCACAGCCGCAGCGTCTTGTCGTCGCTGGCGCTGGCCAGGTACGCGCCGCGCGACTCCCAGGCCACATCCGACACCCCCTGCAGCAAATCATATTCCAAGCGGTTGACTGCACAGCGACTGTTGAGGAGCAGCCGCCCTGCGCATGCGACGATGCCCCTTGAAGTGCGCGGCTGTCAGCCTGATCATGTGCAGCTACTGTGCATGCCTTTCTGGCGCTGCCAGCCGGTGTGGTTGACACATGCTGATGACTGTGTTTTCGCACCGAGGAGTGGCCCTCCAGTGTACGAAGGAGCGCGCCGCTGACTGCGTCCCACAGCCGGACTGTCTTGTCCGCGGAGGCCGACGCGAGCGTGGCGCCGTCCTGCGAGAACTTGACCACCACCACGCCGCGCGTGTGCCCCCGCAGCGTCTTGTGTAGCCTGCATTGTTTCAGGGATGAGCGCATGTTGGCCAGCACGGTGCGGACGTTCACCAGTACCGTGCAGCACAGGCAAGCGTGCGGCCGAACATGTGTAGGCCGTGGTGAGGTGCGCTGCCTGCTTGCAGCGCACAGCAGCTCCGCCCAGTGCGGCTACTGTCGGACAGCGTGCTCGCCTGTAGTGGGGCTTCGGGAAGGTGACGGGTGCTGCCGCTTTGGAAGGTTGCGCCGGCCCCGTTCCTGTGGCCTGCGGGGGTGTGGCAGCCGCAGGCGCTGCCCCTGACGGTGCTGGAGGCTGCGGGGCAGCAGCTGGCTGTGGCGGCGCCGCCTGCTGTGGAACCGCCGGCATTGCTGCTGGCTGCGCACTGCCATTGGCCATGGGCTGATCCATGTTGCTTGCGCTGCCCGTTGACTGCTGCACAATGTTGCCGAGCGTTCCGTTTTTTTACGGCCTTCCGTGCCGTCCCACGCCAGTTGTTGCCCTTTGCATGGGGTGTGCAGCTTGGGCGCTCGCTGAACGCAGGCAGTGGCAAACAACGCTCACAACCAGACGCAATCAATAAAACTTTCAGCAGACCTGCTGAGCAAGAGCAATTGTCACCAACAAACGCTAAAAGTGTTTGCTGTTGATGGCACCAAGCAGTCCAATCCGAATTGATCTTCAAGTGAGCAGAGTTGATCTGCAGCTTTTGACTCCCAAACTTGCTGCCAGTCGCACCGTCGCTCCGCCAATTTGTGAAATCGTAAGTGTTTGGAAGCTGCTGCCGCGCGCGCAAGCATGCATGTGCAAATCGAGCCGGCGTGGGGGTCGTCACGCAACATGCGGATGTCCGCCAGGTCTGGATCGGCGGTACGACCAAGCACATGCATCAAGTGCTTGCTCGGGGATCGACATCTGTGAGTCCCTACTGCGATACGGCTCCGTGTCTCAAACCACCTGCTGAAGCATTCTACGAGATTTGCACCGGAAGCTGAGGGTAGTGGCTGCAACGCCAGCCAGGTCACTATCAAGTGCTGCAGTCCTGCGGCGCATTGTACACCATGCTAGAGCCGCGCTAGAGGCCGGCCAGAGAGTCGAGCGCATGCAGCAGCACGCCGTTCTGCGCGTGCATCCGGTTCTCCGCCTCCGAGAAGACCTGCACAGCATGCGCAGCGGGCTCATCACCCGACGCGCTGAGTGCATTCCTATGCAGGTGCTGCATGTCACGGATCAGCCACCGGAGTTGATCAAAGGAGCCAGTGATGTATGGTCGACATGCTCTGACCTTGCTGTAGGGCGCCTCCACGACGCCGTCCGTCGTCTCTACACCGCGCTCAGCCGGCAGGCAGTGCAGGAAGATGGCCTGGTCCCCCGCCTGCTGCATCATCTTCTCTGTGACCTGCAGCACCAATTGCACATGACGCTTGAAGCATCGCAGGCCGGTGCACATCTGGTGTGCACTGGGCACACGACGCGATGCGAAGACCTTGCAGCTATCTCTGAGACGCTCTGCCTGCAGCGCCAGCGTGGTATTGGATGCAGTAACGGCTGCAGGAGCTACATACGGACGGAGTTGACTTTGGGGACGGTCGTTCAGACGCCGCACCTGGAAGTCCTTGAAGACGCGCTTCCGCTTCTCCGCCTCCTCCTTCTGGCCCATGGACGCCCACACGTCGGTGTACACCACGTCCGCGCCCTTCACCGCCTCCCAGGCGTCGTTGGAGATCGACGTCCGCCCGATGCCCGCCGAGTTGGCCAGCTCTGCGGGGGGCAGGGGTCGCAGTCAGTGCCGCAGGAGCAGTTGTTTCATCTTTGTCTCGGTGCAGTGCATTCCATTCTCTGAGCGCAGCGATGCATGCTTGCGTGATCGCCCACACTTGCGGGCCGCCTCTTGTGTGCTTGGACGCATGTGCATGCTGGGAGATCATGGCTGCGACCTCAAACCCTTAAGCCTGGGCGCGCGTCGGTCATGAGCTCACCTACGGTCGCCTCGTCGGGCTCGAAGCCGCGCGGGCAGGCGCACACGAAGTCGAAGGGCAGCCGCCCCGCCAGCCGCACCCAGCTGTGCACGATGTTGTTGCCGTCTCCCACATACACCACCTGCATGAGGCGCCTGATGTCAGCCGCTCACCAGTCGATCCAGCATGGCAGATATTCATGGCATCTGCTAAGCACCATGCTTGCATTGTGCACAGGCCGCGCTCTGGTCAAACTGCAACGGTCGTCAGCATTGCGAGGTTTGCTGGCTGTTCTACAGACCTTCTTGCCCTCAATGCTGCCGAGCTCCTCGTTGATCGTGAGCGCGTCAGCCATGATCTGGCAGGGGTGGTTGTAGTCTGTCAGCCCATTGATCACGGGGCTGCTGCTGTACTCTGCCAGTTCCAGTAGGTCCTGCACACGAGGGCAACCCACGTGGTATAAGAGCATCAACAGTAATATATGCACAGCTCGTGGGCCCACCGCCTGAAATTCCGCTTGTCTCAAGGTGCGTGGTGTGTCTACACCTAATGTATGTGTGTGACCACAATGCTGCAGGTAGCCCTGTCTCGCTCCTTGTGTCACCTCATGCGCGAAGAGCCGCGCCATGATGACGTCGTTGTAGCGGCTGATCACACGCGCGATGTCCTTTGTCGCCTCGCGCTTGCCCAGCTGGATGGTGTCCGGCCCGAGGTAGATCGCATGGCCTCCTAGCCTGTAGAAGCCCTGCAGCAAGCAACGCGCACACTCCTTGAAAGTCCACTTTCGCATGCTGTGATGTTTAAGATCAGCGTAAAGGCCTGCTCACGTGAGCCGTGCATGAACCATGCACAGTAATGCCGGGCAGCAAGCAGAAGTGCCCTGCCTGTCAGCAGGATCAGAAGCATACCGTCTCAAAGGATATGCGGGTGCGCATTGAGGGCTTTGTGAAGATCATGGCCATGGTCTTGCCGGCGAACGGCTTGAAGCTTTCGTCGCGCTGCCGAAACTTCTCCTTGACCTGCAAATGCAGGCGCGGCTGCAGTGTCGTTGTGGGCTCCATCCACGCCACATCTGCATGGCACTCAGCTCATGGAATCTCATTGCATGTGTGCGCGGGTGAAACCAGCTCACCTTTGCGGCGTTGGCAAGCATCGCCCGCAGCTCGTCCGTCGAGAAGTCATCGATGTGCAGAAAGTGGTGGCCCTGGGCCGGCGGCGCGACACCCTTGCCGCTGTAGCTTTCTGCCGCTGCTGTGATGCCTGCAGGCAGAAGTACCGTGCATATACCTACTGCTGTCCCGTACCGACCAGATGAGTCCCGGCGTTGATGGTTGTGTATGCAGACCATGAGGTGCCTCAGCGAGCGTCTGGCAATCAGCTGCGCATAGATCCGTATAGGATTCGATGTGCTGATCGAGCCCTCCAAACAACTCTGTTGCGCAAAGGCTTTGTAATCAGGTGCTCAACCGCCTTCCTGAGCTGGTTGGCAGCACCATGCATGCATGCGTGATCTGCTCCAGATGAAAATGACACGATCCAACAGTCGCAGCGTCGCACATGCTGATCGCCACTCTAAGACCCACCTAGCTGTCGACGATGTTGCCTGGCATACGCTGAGTGTCCGGCGCGCAGGCATCTGGCGCTAGGTCTGCACGGCTGCAGGCCTGGACTGCAGCCGATGCGCCCCGCTGGCGCCTGCATGCCGATCACCCCAAGCAGAGCGCCTGAGTTGATGGTGTGGATCTGTGTGTGTGTTCACAGCCCGCCCCTTGCAACCGCTGCAATCTGCACATGACCGATCATGTCGCCAATGCGAAGCGATTTGGGCCACCACCCGCAAATGTGAATGCGGGTTTTGTCAGCCGGACCCCTGAAGGGGTTGCGTGCTGGTGTCTGAGCAGTGCTCGCAGTGAACCGAAGTGTGGGTGACGGCCCTTGTGTTTTGCGCGATCCTGAGTGCACTTCATTCGCAGTTGCGTGATATTAACAGCACCACATCCTGGTCACGACGCAGATAACGTGTAGGAAAAGCAACAGCATCCTCACAGGAAGGTTCTGACTGAGCAAGACCGGACACTGCAGGCAACAAACCTGCACTCCTCACAGAAGTGGAGGCTCAAAGGGCTTCCTGTGGGCTAAGGGCGGCCTACCTGCTGCTGGGGGCCGAGGTGCCCAGTCATGTCGATCTTTGAGTACAATGGCTCCGCCATTGTCGCCATGGCTGGCGAGCAGTGCTTTGCCATCGGCAGCGATCTGCGCTTCGGCGTGCAGTTCCAGACACTAGCCACAGACTACAAGAAAGTGTACAAGATACACGACCAGCTGTTCCTGGGGCTCGGCGGCCTTGGCACAGACACACAGACGCTGTGAGTGGCTCCACACACACCTCCATACGCCATCTCAGGCGCAGCAGTGCTCGTGGTGCACCGCCTCTCCTGCAAACAAGCGTCCTCTGGGTGTTGCATGATGCTACAACTGCTGCCACAATGCCGCTGCTGCAGGTTTGAGCTGTTCAAGTTCAAGCACAACCTGTACAAGCTGCGGGAGGAGCGCGCGATCAAGCCCTCCACCTTCGGGCAGCTGGTGTCGTCCACCCTGTACGAGAAGCGGTTCGGGCCCTACTTCGTGTCGCCGGTCATCGCGGGGCTGGAGCCCGACGGCAGCGTGTACCTGGCGGGCACCGACAGCATCGGCGCGATAGAGACGGCGAAGGACTTCATGGTGTCGGGCACCGCGCCGGAGAGCCTCATGGGGGTGTGCGAGGCGATGTGGCGGCCCGGACTGGGCCCGGAGGAGCTGTTCGAGACGACGGCGCAGTGCCTGATCAGCGGCATGGACCGCGATGCGCTCTCCGGCTGGGGCGCCGTCATCTATGTTGTCACGAAGGACAAGGTTGTCGCACGGACGCTGAAGGGCCGCATGGACTGAGTGCACGGCGTCGCGCACGCTGCTCGGCAGCGCGGCGATGCGGGGCTAGGGTGAAGCGGAGACCGCTGCAGGCTCAAAGGCACCAGGAGCCTGTGGCATAGGAGCCCATGCACACTCTATCTTACTTCGGGCAGCATCACATCAACCGTTCTGCGGTGGTGCAACATGAGACTTGTTGGCAGGCTGAGTGGGCTTGCTGTGTGATGCCCCCGCCCTTAAGACCCAAACGAGTGTATCACTGCAAACACGAAGTGTTATTGGCGAGTGTACACTGTACACATGGATTCATGAGGCGCAAGCCATGACCAGATTTACTGCTGCAGTAGCTGGCAAGTATACGCTGAAGACCTCCAGTCCCCCAGCTACCAGGCTGGCTGCCGACTTGTTGGTGCGCCAAAATCCCGAGTTCCGAGGCCCAAAGGCCCCGCTGTGATCGCTGGCGTCAGTGATCGTTGCACGGCCGGTGTTGACGCTACAACACTCCCACTTGATGTAGCACGCGCATGGCGTCAGCCTGCTGGCGGTCCAGCCGCTGAGGGTTGCGTTGACTGTGAAAGCGCTCAGTTGCTGGCTTTGGAGCCAGACCTGAGGTTTTGTTGCCGAGCAACCCAGGAGCACACAGCCACTCTCATCAGCTGGTAGCAGTACCATTGCTGGCATCCAGACGGCTGCTGACACGCAGAGGCGCCCCGCACGCCGCCGGCAGCCGAGCAACGCACCGGGCGATGCCTGCAGCATGGCCTGACGCACCGGGCAGCACACGACATGGCCAGCCCCGCGGCAGGAGGCGGTTCGTCAGACAACCAACACACTGCCTTCTCAGCGGCCGCAGGGCCCTCAGCTCCCCGCAAGGTGCTCCCTTTCGCCCTCGCTTCCGCTCGTCAGGCGAGCTCCACGCATAGTTTGGCCTGTTGCCGTGCGCCGCTGTGGGCCAGGCTTCCTACAAGGCGTTCCTATGTCCATGCGAGTGCAAAGTACAGCTCCCTGGGCCCGGCAAGCTGGCGCTGAGCACCAGACGGGGCGCCTGATGCGGAGCTCAGCCGCCCAACCGTGAACAGCGGGAGCTTGGCTGGCTACCCACGTCGCGAGCTGGCATCATGCCGTCAGCTTTCAGCTGAGTCAAGCACCCAGCACCAGCGTAGGCGGACGCGCGGATGAGCAGCTATCCGTTGCCTTTTCCGTCGCTTTTTCCAGGGTCCATGCACCGCCGGTATGTCCCGCAGCCTTGGCCCTTAGACTTCGGGGAACGCAGTGTCTGGCGATGACACGCTTTCTGTGTGGCTGCAGAGTGGCGAGTTTCGCCCGCGAGCCGGTGCGCCGGCCGGGCCCGAGCCTCCTACGAAGAGGCAAGCCTATGACCTCTTGTGGTGTCTGCAGTCTGAAGTGCTGCCTAACTCGCGGGTGCCACCCCAGGCTTGCTGCGCTCTGCCTGCCGCTGTTAGCCGAGCAGCAAGGCTTGGCATGCATACTGCCGTGCACGCTCGCCCAGAAGCCCGGTGCAAGGCAGGATGTGGTCTGACCCGGTGTCGTGATGACCATGCAGGGGCAAAGCGAGCGCTGATCCGGCTCCGCGCACCATTGGTGGCCGTATCACACAGCAGCCAGCCGCAGCAGCTTTCCCCGGGCAGCAGGTGCAGGCGGGATTGCCGGCGCTGGGTGGCGGCGTGGTCCCGCCCCTTGGGCTGGGCTGCCGCGTCGCGGATGAGTCGTCGGGCAACAGCAGCGACACGCGTGGCGTGGGCGGCGACGGCATCGGCAACGGCGGCGGCGGCGAAACCCTGCGCACCTCCAGCAGCGGCAGCGGCGCCGAGCTGTCGCTGCCGATAGCGCTCCCCATGTCCGGCCTGGGCCCCGGGCCCAGCCCCCTGGCGGTGCCGCCGCCGGTAGTCGCCCTGCTGCCGCCGATCGTGCCCATGGACACGGCAGGCGCCAGCGCCGGGCCGCCCATTATAACTAGTATGCCCGTTGGCAGCCACGGCGTCAGCGTCAAGACAGAAGGCGGCCTGGCGGCCGGAGCCCCGGGCGGCGGCGCCGGCCCCAGCCGCGGGCTGGCGGCGGCAGCGGACGTCCCCCGGCGCGTGATCGCCAACCGGCAGTCGGCGGCCCGCTCGAAGGAGCGCCGCCGCGGCTACGTGATCGGCCTCGAGCAGTCGGTCAAGAACCTCACGCTGCAGATCAGCGAGCAGCAGGGCCACCTGCACAGCCTGGCCTCCAACTCCGCCACGCTCTGTGAGTCGTCTTGGAACAGCACCTTCATCTTCCCATGTGCACTACCCTGCTTTTTGTTGAGGTCCCTGCTTGGGGGATACAGCTGCTGGCTTGCTCTGGGCAGGCGTGCAGTTGGCCCTTGCTGCTAGTGGCAGGGAATTGTCGACAGCATATGTGCCCCCATCGGCTTGAAGTGAGGCCCTTGACGGCCGTGCCGATCGGCGCCGATCAGCCGCCGATCAGTTCCGGCTGGCTCAATCACATGTTTGACCTGCAGCCGCAGTGAAGCTGCTGCTGCTCGGCTCAGATGGAGATGCAGGGGTTGCCTGCTCGACGTGCAGTGCATTGACCCCGGAATCTGCATGAAACGACGTCGCCATGTGAAGCTAGCCCTGCACCCTTCGTCAGCTGCTGTGTGTGCTTGCATGCAGGCACCGCAAACTATGCGCTGACGCAGCATGCCAGGGGTCTGGAGGACAGGCTGCGCACTCACGAGGCGGAGATGGCGGCGCTGCGGTACGAGTGCGACCGGCTGCGCCACCTGGCGCTCACTGCATCTGCCGGCACGCCTCTGGAGGTGCGGCACAGTCATGCTGCTTCATGCGATCCCACATCTGCACTGTCTGCAACAACACACTCGCGCATGCAGCCTTGCGCAAGTGTCATGTTGCCCTGCCCTGTGGCTGGCCGCCATGACCCCTGTGGGCCGCGCTTTGCGTACATTGAGCCGACGGTCGTGCGGCTGCCCGCAGGCGCAGGTGACTGCGTCGCTGCCGCCGGCCAGCGCGGCGAGCGGCGCGGACGGCGGCGGCGCCGAGGGGGGCGGCAACGAAGCGCAGTCCGCGTGGCACGAATTGCCCGGCGAGCAGCAGCAGGGCCTCAGCCAGCAGCAGGGCGCCGGCCAACAGCAGCACCACGCTCACGGACAGCGCCTGCAGCCGGAGCCGCAGCAGCAGCAGCAGCACCAGCCGCAGCAACATCAACCGCAGCAGCAGCAAGAGCAAAACCAGCAGCAGCAGCAGCTCGAGCGCGAGCGGGAGCGGTCGCCGCTGCCGCACATGCGAGGCGGCGGCGCCGGCGGTTCCACCCCGGAGCACGAGGACCCGCAGCCTCCGGAGGGCGCGGCGCAGCCGCCCGAGCGACCGCTCGACCAGGGGCCTGAGCAGGCGCCTGAGCGGGGGCAGGGCCAGGAGCAAGACCAGGGGCGCGATTTTGTGCAGCCGTCGGACGACGGCTCGAACTGGGAGCAGTACATGGACTGGGTGAGTGGGGCTTCGTCTCGAGGCACACCAGTCAGCTGGGCACCTGCCGTGCTGAGACAGGTTGCTGGGCAGCTGGCTTCACGGGTGCAATCCCTTGTTGAGCAGCCTTAGTTTCTCAATATGACTGTGACTCTCACTCTTATCCTCACTGGTATTCACAATCTCACCCACATTTGCATCCTCATTCTCACTCCTGGTGCACTGCTGCAGGGGGATGGCAGCGGCGGCAGCGGCGGTGGCGGACTGCTTCCGGCCGCAGTGCCGCCCGGCCCGCCGCCGCAGCAGCTCGCGCCCATGGAGGAGGACGCCCGCGCCGCGTACGCCCTTCCAGCCAGCGCGCCCGCCGCGGCGGCGCCCCACCCTGTGGCGGCATTCGACCCCAGCCCGGCCCCCCCTCCCCGACGCCCCAGCATCCAGGTGCGCACACGTCACACTGTGCTGCCAGTTGCCGGTCCCTGTGCACACCCTTGAGCCTGAGGGCTTAGGTGCCGGTCTGCTGTCAGAGACAAGAACGCCACTGGAATATTGGTATGGAGCGACTCTTGTCCGTGCTCACCCGGTGTCCATTCTCGTGCAGACCGGCGACACCCAGACGTGGAGGAGCGGCAGCCTCGGCAACGTGCTCCGCGCCCCCTCGCTGCCGGCCGCCGCCTCGCGTGCCGTGCTGTCCGGCAGCGGCAGCGGGTCCCTCGGGCGGCGGCTTTCCGGCGCGGCGGCAGCGGCAACCGCGGCGGCGACGGCACCCCCGCCGCAGGGTGGGCAGCCGCCGCCGCCGCAGTTGCCGCCCGCCGCGCCGGCCGGCCTCCTGGCGGACGCCCCGCCCCCGCCGGCGGCGACGTCGCTGCAGTGGTGCGGCGCCGCCGCGGGGCTGCCCGCGCTGCCGGTGCACTGGCCCCCCGGCTTCGACGCCGCCGCGGTGTCGGCGGCGGCGGCCGCCGTCGCCGCCGCCGGCCCGGCCGCCTTCATGATCCCGCCGCCCGCGCTGCAGCCGCTGCTGCGGCAGCCCTCGGCGCAGGCCGCCGGGGCTGCCGCTTCGGCCGGTAGTCCCGCCGGCCTCGGCGCGGCGTTCAGCGGAGGCAGCCTGCCGTTTGGCACCCCATCGCCGCTCCAGGGGCTGCCCATCGCGGCGGCGCCGGCCCCGCCGCCGCTGCAGCCGACGAAGGTCCAGTCGGCCCCGGTGGCCCCGACCCCAGCATCCCTGCAGGCGCGCACCCCGGCCCGCTGTGCTCCTGTCAGTGCACCCAGAGTAGCGAGTAGCGTGGTGAATTTGACTCGGCTATCGCAGGTTCCAGCTTCCTGATTTCAGCTTCCTAACTGGCCAAACGCATGCACAGACAGGTTGGCTCTGTAGTGCTGTCTCATATGGCTGCTCTCGCTGCTGTAGGCGATGACGCCTGCGGAGCTCGATGCCCTGATTGCGCGCTACGCTGCGGCCGCGCCCCCCGGCAACCGGGCCCGGGAGCAGGCCGCCCGCGTGCAGGTCAGCGCCGTCCTTGCAGAGGCTGCATGCATGGAAGCCCTGTTGCTGTGCCCTGTTGCTTTGCAGGTTTTCACGAGGGATTGTCTTTATCTGCGGTGTGCCGCTTGAGCTTGCAGCCGCTTCGGCATGCCGATTGCTGTGTCCGTCCCTTCTCAGGATGTGGCGTCGCTGCGGCTGAGCTCGGCGCCGGGCAGCATGCAGATCCGCATCGCGGGGCTGCCCTCGGCGCCGCCGCCGGCGCCGCCCCAGGGTGGGCGGCAGGCCGCACCCGAGGCGGCGCTTCCGCCCTTCCACCAGCAGGCCGCCGCCGCGGCGCACACGCAGCAGGCCGCGCTGCAGCAGCTGCAGGGCGCAGGCCCGGCGCAGCAGGGGCCGCCGCCGCTGCCCCAGGAGGTCCCCGACGCCGGGGGCACAGCCCCAATGGAGGCAGCAAGTGCCGAGTCGCTGGACATGGACCAGATGGCCGACCTGCTGGACTCGTTCGTGGCCGGCGACACCCCCTTCCCGGATCTGTGACGCCGCCGCCGCGGGCAGCCGACCGGGCGCCGCGCCTCCGAATCACCGGGCCCCCGGCCCGCCTCGGCCTCCTGGCCCGTGCGCCGCCGCACGGCGCCGGACCCAACGTGCCACCGTCATGGTGGCGCGCCTTCCAGGCGTGGATGCAGAGTGCCGGTCCCAGGCGGCGGCCCCAGATGCTGCTGGGTCGCCAGCCGCCACCCCTGGGGTGGAAAGGCGTCGGCATCACCGTGTGCGAGGGCGCTGCGGACGCGGCCTTGCAGGCCTCCGCCGATGCTCGGTCCCGTGCCGGGACCGCGCATGCCCACTAGAGGAGCTCGCATCGTGGGCAGCAGCCGCCGAGCCCTGGCCCCGCAGCCGCCCGGGCACAAAACTTGTCGCAGCTTGGAGTTCAGACCTTTGCAGCCGAACCACTGTACGCATGAAGGTGTTGTGGTACAGTCGTGCATTGAAATCTTGATTGGAGAGGGAGGGGTGGCAGGACCACGGGCGGCACCGGCAGATGCCGCGGGGCGGCGCTGGGGACTCCTGCGGTGCCGTTGCTGGCGCGGGTCCCCTCGCTGGCTGCTGCCGCCCGGGCAGCGGCTGGCCACCGCCGCCGCAGCATCTCGCTTGGTGCCAGGCCGGTGGGGGGGTTGGGTTTGTTTGGGGTGACAGGCATGCGCTCAGGGTTGGAGCTGTGCCTCAGTGGCATCACCGACCGCCGGCTGCTGGGGCGGCGAGCTGTCTTTGACGACCGGCTTGCCCAGGAGACATGGGCCCTTGGAGATGGACGATACACGTAAGCGGGATGCGCAGCAGCAGCGCCCCCGCTTGTTGCTTGAGCGGCGGCCTGCGCTGTGGCACCGCAACATTTATCCTACCGGCATCTGATCTGTGTGGGTGCCCCTGCATGATGAGAGTCGTGGATAGTCAGCACTCGGCTCGGGTTCGTCTGGACACGCACAGACCTGCCGCCCTGCATGCTGCAGGCGGCTTCTGAACCTCTGCATTTTGATGACTGCCTGCGCCAGGTGATTGTGTGTTCAGCATTCACGTTTATGTTACTGTAAGAGGTACGAGGTCAGGGAAAACCTACAATGTGCGCCTGCAGCAGTCCACAGCAATGCACGGATGTGCGCGCAGGCTCACCAGTCTAAACCAAGAATGTGCGCAATCTGCCAAAGCACTGGTGGCTCTGAAACTATAGCATGGCTGCGCCGCACAGCTGCAACACATGCGGCTTTGGTGCACCATAGCAGCAGGAACCAGAGAACGTCTCCTGAGAGAGAGCGCTCGACTTCAAGGCAGGCGCGTCAACTTGAGAGCGCATGCCTAAATACTTCTGAAAACTAAGTTGCTACTTGTTAAGGCAGCCAAGAGAGGCGCAGCCGTGAATCAACAATCCCAATGGCGGGAAAATTAGTCGTTCCGCGGCCAGCTTCCACTGCTGCCTGAACGGCTGGCCCCAACAGTGTAACAGGCTTGCTTCTAGAGACCCTTGGTTCTGACAGGCCCTTGTTGCTGTTTGCTGGAGCTGCCCTGATGGTGAGTCTGCGGATGACGCACAGCTGGACATGACCTTCGTCCCATCAGCAGTGCGCTGCCACGGCATTTATGAGCTGCCAGTTAGGGCAATCCTTCTTGCGGCATTGCTAGCGTCGCATCGCATCGCGTCGCGTCTGCTGCCTCTATCATGTGTGTGCTGTGACTGACCCACAGTGTGCTGCCCATGCACTGGCTACTTGCGGCAGCCGCTTTAAAGCTGGCGCCGCTCAGCTGTCGTTCGGGTAGTAATTGGTGTCGGCAGATGGGGGGCCGTGGCCGCGGCCGTTGCGGCTGCCGCCACCGCCGCCGTAGCCGCTGAGGCCCAGGCCCAGGGATCCAGATGCCGAGCCAGCGCCCAGTCCCATGCCCAGCCCCGGGATGCCGCCCTGTAGAAAAGAAACGAATTCGGCCCGTGAAACAACTCCTGTGCCTGGAACGGCTACCCTTGTCTACACAAGAGCTGAGCAGCAGCTGCTGGGGCTGAAAGTTTGAGCCACGCCGGTGCGTGCACTGGCAGGGCCCCCGGACAGTTGGGATGCGCTGCAAGGGGGGATGCAGGGCAACGCATTGTCCAGCGGTGCAGTTTGCCGCCGCACCATGAAGTCGCCCGCGGGCAGGCGGCCGTCCTTCGCGGCATGCGCCGCCTGCGCCGCCGCCACCAGCTGCTGCTGCGCGGCCAGGAGGCTGCCGGCGGAGAAGGCGCCGGGGCCCCCCGCTCCGGGGTGGCCAGGGTGGCCGCCCGCCGCGGGGGGGTCGCCGCCGCGGGGGGAGGCGCCGGGGCTGTGCCCGGGGTCGATGGTGGAGCCCACGGAGTTGGCCCACAGCCGCTGCTGCGCATGGTGCCGCTCCAGGGCCTGCATTCGGTATCGCAATGCCTTGTCTCAGGAGCGTGGTGGGTCCAGTTTGGGCAGATGGGCTCTTGCAGCTTTGAAGCTGCAAGAGGCCCACGATGTGCGGCTGAAGAATGGGGCTTGGCAAAGGAGGTCCTTGCATGGCGTGATGTGCTGGGTAACGATGGGATCTGCACCACTATGCAGCTGCGAGCAGCCGGCACAAGTGGAGCTGCACTGGTGAGCGACCTAACAGCTACCTCCCGACCTGCAAGCTGCCTTTGTCGCCTGTTCTCCCTGGCAGATCTGGGCGCTCTACTGGTGAGCGACCATGGGTTCAGGTGCCAATCCTCACCTGCAGCTGCGCGCGCTGCACCAGGTCGTTGCTGAGCCCCGGGATCCCCCCTGCAGCGGCGCCGCCGAAGCCCTCGCCCAGGCGCAGGGCGTCCGGCGCGGCGCCGAAGCCCTCGGAGGCGGCCGCCGCCACGGCGGAAGCGGGAAGCTGGAAGCCCTCCGCCGCCGCCTGCGCCATGAGCAGCGCGCTGGACGAGTGGATCGTCGACGCGCTGCCTGCGGAATGTAAATATTTTTGCCATTGTTAACACTCAACTTTATTGAGTTGTGAAACTTCGTTATTCATTAAATTGTTTCGTACTTGGATGTTGGAGGGGACAGACAGCGGGTGCGGTCAGTGCTGCGGTCGTGTCGAAGCCTCAGGACCATCACATTTGATCAAAGTCATCCGCAACACCACTCTTGCTGGTGAGCTGCTTCTGTGCAGCAGGCGAGTGTCAGCAAACCAAGCCCGACAGCACATGGACAAGCCATGAGCGCGCGCCATGAGCAGCAGCTCTCAGGTTCCGGGGTGACCTGCGGCGAGGCTGGGGATGCCGTTGGGGAAGGGGCTGCGGCGGCCGGCGGCCGCCATGGGGCCGCCCACGGGGATGTCGTGCGCCGCCAGCAGCGCCTGCCGGGCACAGATGGCGGACAGGTGAGTGGCGCGCATCAATCAACCAGTCGCTCCGCCTGAACCCGTGCAAAGCCAGCACACCAGTTGCTGGGCCCCTCAGCCTGCTGCCGACTGGGCCGCCAGCATGCGGCGCGCACAGCGGGCCGTGTGAGCAGCCCGAGCGCCGCCCGACATGACGACTGCTTTCCAAGGCAAGGCGCTCCCCCACGAATCAGGTCGCTGAACCCTGAGCGCTGGCGGGGGTGGCGGGGGGTGCCCTAAACCCTGAATCAGCCACCCACCCGCGCGGACTGCAGCTCGGACACCAGCGCCGCGGTCTCCGCGTCCCGCTGCGCCATGTGCTCCCGCAGCACCAGCGCCTGCTGCGCGAGCGCCTGGTTGCACTCCCCTGCGCACAGCAACGGTTTGCATCTTGGCAGTGCTGATACAATGGTGTAAGGCACCCAAGGCGGGCGCTGCGTCTCAGCAGCAGTATGCTGCAGATGGGACCAGGAGCATCGGCTTGGTATATGGGAGCTGGGGTGCGGAAACTTGCGGGTGTGCTGCGGGTGCCTCCATGAACATCTGGGCGAGACTTCGGGCCAGCACGCACCCAGGGACGCGGTGTCCTGCTGCAGGCTGCGCAGCTGCATGCTCGCCTGCGTCAGCTGCATCGTCAGCGTGGACACCTGCAGACAGCCACGCCACGCCCGCTCAACCCTCCGTCCCTCACACGCCAACAATGCAACTCACGGGACTTCACACGCGCTCTGCTGCAGGAGCCAGAGCAGAACACCGTCCAGCGGGCACAGCTTGTGAGCGTGCCGGCGGATGATCCCTGGCGCCGCACCTGCGACTCCAGCTCGCCGATGTAGGCGAGCTTCCGTTCCTTGGACCGCGCGGCGGACTGGCGGTTGGCCAGGATGCGCTTCACGCGCGCCGTGGGCATGTCCTGCAGCTCCTGGCGGGCAGCACACACGCGGCTTGAGGCACAGGTTCTCAGATATGTTGCAAGTGGGATTCTGGTGCCATCGTGGTCGGCCAGCAGGCTGCTGGGGGCCTCGGGCTGGGGCGTGGCATAACTGGAGCTGGGAAGTGGAAACATCAGCCATGGCGCTGCCGCAGGGGGGTCTGAACCTGCTGACCAGCTGCTTGTGCTCAGCGCTGCCGTGCTGCCATCCACTGTCGTGCATCAACTGGTTACGAAGTGCGAGCTGCGCGCACCTGGCGGGACACGCCGGCGCCGCCGGCGGTGCCGCCGCGCTTCCGCTTGCCGCCGCTGCCGCCGCCGCTGCCGCCGCCGCCCGTGTCCGTGTGCCCGCCGTCCGAGCGCCCCGGGCTGGCCAGCCCGCCGGCGGAGGACTTGGCGGACACGGTGGCGCCGGTGGCGCCCGAGCGGGGCGTCACCGTCCCCGTCGTCGCGGCCTCATCGGACGCCTTGCCCTGCAGCGACAGGCAAGCAGGCGGCTTCCGTCTCCGCGTCACACCAACGCTGTGTCATGGGAGATGAGGCCTGCCTCATGGTTGGATGAGGGAGGAAACTCAGCACGCAGCAGGGGAGGGGTGTAAGCTGGGGTGCGGCAGCAGCGCGGGGTGCGCGGCAGGTTCAGGCGGTGAGTTCAGCGCCGCGCCTGCATGTCTGGCGGCGTGCTGCTGCGGCCGTTGGGGCCCCTGAGCGCCGCCAGAGCCCCCGCCGCCGCCCCTGCTGCAGCCTCCGTGGTGCCCAGCCTGCAGTGTTGACCATCGGTTTGACGCCGCCGCACACCCAGTCGTCAGCATGTCAGCAGCGCATGACACAACGACGACCTCGCGTGTATCTTCACCATGTGCATGACCCTAGACTCACGGGTCTGGTTGTAGCCGTGCTGGCATGGTGGTGCCAAGCCTGTAGTCTTGCAGCAATCTGACGGCTCAGCGACACCCAGTCACAACAGGTCGAGCAGCGCGCGCTGCGTGATACAGTAACGGAGCATGTTTGCGGTGCTAAACAGCAGTGGCTCAAGGACGTCGCAGCTGCCGTGCCGGCATGGGCTTGCCAGCAGGGCAGGGCACGGCATGAGCTGGCCGGGTCAAAAGGGCGAGCCAAAAGCGGATGCTCGAGGCAACACCACGGTAACTGGCGGCCGCCGGCGCGACAGGCGTTAAAGCCTTGTCGCAAAGAGGCAGCTGCTCGGCGGATCGGTGTATCGCAAAAAGTGCGGACGGCACAAGCCGCTGGTAGTAGACTCGACAGCCGAAGGTTCGCTCACCCGTCGGAGGCTTGCAGGTTTTGCACGCACAGGTTCGGCAGCCAGACCTGACGATGTCCGCTTGGCGTACTTCGGGTTTGGAAGATGAAGCTTCAACACAACAGTAGCCAAAGACTGGCAGTGCCAAGCGTCTGCGTGGCAGAAGCCACAGCGGAGGGAGCTTCAGTCAACTGTCATCCTGGTACCCCTCGCCATACGTTGGCCAATGCCCGGCACTGTGACGCTCGACAATGTTAAGACGCTGCTGACCGGAGCCTCTGGCCAAGGCGCCAGCGCCGGCAGCCAGCGTCTGTTGCAGCTGCGATCATGCCAGCCAGAGGACAGTACCGCCAACGACACTTGGTGCTGCTACGTGGGCTCACGCCGCGCGACCGCACCCTCAATGACGCCTAGTGGCATATTCCACGGCACATGCCGCTCGAGGGCTACGCCTGATTGCCCGGCCGAGCGGGAAGGGCCCCCTCAGCAGGCAGCCCCAGGATACGGGGCAGTCAAAGCGCATCGTTGACGCTTCATCCGGGCTGGATGTCCCAAACGGATTTGCACGCAGTATAGCACCCACCTCGACAGGTTTGCCCGCTAGAAGCGTCTGCGCGGCGCAGCCGAGCGCTGAAGCGGACACGATCGAGGGCACCTTCAGGCCTGGCTGCGGCGCCGAAGCACGGCCCCCTGCCCCACTGCAAACAGACAAAGCTCACTGAGAACACAAACCGAGTACGCATCTGGCAAGGAGGCGTCTATCAAGATCCCAGTCCCCAGCTGTATCGTGCAAGACAGGACGCTGGTCTGCAACAGGTGCAGGTGGCCTGGCAAGACAAGGCCGAGCTGCAACTGAGTGTGGTGATCACAAGGACTTCTCAGCGTCTTTGAGACGCTGCTCTGCCAGCTGTGGACCTGTGGTGCGAGCTGGCGGCAGCTGTGTGAGCCACCATCATGAGCGTGTGTCACATGCAAAACCGGATACATGTAGGCCCACACTTCGGAAACAGGTGTGAGATGCAACGAGAGTGCGGTTAGTGCAGCGATGGCTGCAGCGTAGACGCCATGTTGGCCTTTTCCAGAAGTGCCTATAGATTTTTATCTGACTCATAGGTTTCAACCCACCTAGTGGATGCACGCGCTGGCGCTGACGCGAGGCGGCTTCCGCACCGACAGTAGCAGGCCTGATGATCCTGATGCAGTGACTGCGGCGGCGCTAGCTGGCTAAGGATCGAGCCACTGCGCTTTTGCTTCGGCCCAGCTTCACGAGGCTGCGGGGGTGAAGACCGTACTGACGACGGCAGGTTCGTGTGCGACTTCTGTCACGTAAAATTCACCCGGGTTGCTTTGTTGGACTCCAGGATATTTGTTGGTGCAGCGTGTGCCGGTGACATCACGCAGGGCAGGTGGCAAGTGCGGAGACGGCCACAGTATCGCTTCGTGTGAAGGCCATCCCGATGCTTGCAGGGGGTGATTGGCAGCAGTCATGGCGCGCATGGACCATGACCAGCGTACAGCTGTCGGCATCGCACATGGGGCATTACAGGCGTCCAGCTGCAGTGGTCGTACATGCATCAAGTAGCCAAATGCAGTTGTCTACTCTGCAAGCCGACGCCACACAGACACCAACAGCACACCGCAGCACACGCCCTGCAGTGCCGCCGTGCACCACCGCTCAGCGTTTCTTGGCAACGCCCACAGTCTTGCCACGGCGGCCGGTCGTCTTCGTGTGCTGGCCCTTCACGCGCAAGCCCCAGTAGTGCCGCAGACCGCGATGGTTCCTGCGGCAGTCCGTGCGCAAGCGTCAGAAGCGCAAAGCACACACTTTACAGTCAGCTTCGGACTGGAAAACCGTCAAAGACGCCAACAAGCTGCCATACACGATGTGCTGGCGAGGGACTCCAACCACCATGTTGGCGGACACCGTCCACACCAAACGTCGCAGCACGTGGCCCTAGCACGGTGGAGAGGGCCAGCTTGCCACAAGCATGGTGACAGGCCTCCTGAGGATGTTCATGGAAAGCTGGGCACCTGATCTTCTTGAGGCGCTCGAAGTCCTCGCGCAGCTTGGAGTCCACGGTGGAGGACACGATCTGGGAGGTCTTGCCGTCGCGGAAGTCGCGCTGCCTGTTGAGGAACCAGTCCGGCACCTGCGGCGGGCGCATATATGCACACTTGCAGCAGCCGTTGCCACACGTTGGACGATGCGCTGCCGCCGCAGCGGACGGCAGGCAGCTGCCGAGGTTCGACGCCACACTCTGGGCGTTCGTACTTTGGCAGCAGCCCAGCTGTGGCTGTGGATATGCACCTCTAACAATAGCAAGCGCAGCTGCTGTGACACGCAGCCCTTGGCTGTGCGCAACATGCTGACTCGTGGACCCAGCAGCAGCATTGCTTTCCGCTGTATTGTTTGTCAGATGCAGGCACGGCGCTAACAAGCGCATTCGCAGCGTCTGCTGCTGCAGTGTTTGTGCGTGCGCAGCTGTTCATCACGACGCCCACCTTGAAAGTGCGCGGGTTGCTGACGATCACCATCAGCTGCTCGAGCTCCTGCGCGCTCAGCTCGCCGGCCCTGCAGCAGTAATAGAGGCACACATGTCAGCAGCTCCTTGGTTGTCCAAAAGCTGGTCAGAAATACGCAATACTGCCAGCTTTCCCGCGCAGTGGCACAACATGAACCATGTAAACACAGCAGACCTCAACAAAGGGTGACTGTCTCAAGCCACAGCTGTTGGCTGTGCAAGGTACGAGCACGAACATGCGTTGGGTGCTTGAGCAGAGCGCTCACCGCTTGGTCATGTCGACCTCAGCCTTCTTGCACACCAGGTTGGCAAAGCGCCGCCCAATGCCGCGGATGGAGGTCATGGCGTACATGACCTTCTGCTTGCCATCCACGTTGGTGTTGAGCACACGCAGAATGTGCTGGAACTCATCTCCCGCGATGAGCGACTGCGCGGGAACAGACCAGACAGGTTAGTGGCGTGCATGTAGCGTGCAGCATGCTCCGCTTTGCAGTGAGCTAAGGCTCGGCCAGCGTCACGAGCTAACGCTCGACCAGATTTGGGCTGCAGCAATGCCCACGCCCGCGGTGCTGTCAAGTCTGGCGCTGCACATGCAGCCATGCTGCTTGCCGCTGCCGCTGTCACAGAGTTCAAGGGCCGGTGGACAGGAGCAGCGGTTGGCCCGGCCGGGCCGGGGCCCAGCTGAGATATGGGTCCGCTTGATGCAGAGCAGGCGCTGCGGACATGCCTTGCAGCTAGGGCTGCCAGAGCTGGACCTGCTGCACCGTTCGAGAGCACCAAAAACATTGCGAAACGCCCGGCAAAACAGCCTTTGCTCAGCTGGCGTGGGCTGCTGGCCATCACAGCCCAGCACCACGCCCTCTCGTCCGCTCCAGCTGCGCATCGCTCTGCACAGGGCCCAGCACTCTGCCGTCCACGGCCTCGGCCACCTCAGGCGGTCAGCAACGCAACAGTCGCCAGGGAAAGCGCTCACCCCCATGTTGGCGACGCCCAGCTCTGCACGGTCGATGCCCACGCCTCGCCCAGCAACCTCCAAGAGGCCGATCGCAGGCTCCAGCCTGCCCACTCGAGCGCCGGCAGGTGCGAAGTTAGCAATCAGAAGCAGACTGAGTTCCCTGAACTAAAACCTATGCTGCCCTGCTGCTGCCGCCCTACTTCCTCTGCTGCCCAATCTCTCTCAGTTGCTAGTGGAGCAGCCAAAGCATGCATCCCCTGCCCTGCCTGGCAAGCATATGCGCCCAGAGGGTCTGGGACTTCTACAGGAGCTGGCTGCAAAGTGCTGAGCGGCGTCAGGTGACAGGGGCAGTGCGCCACAAGGACAGTGCTGGCAGGGCTTGCGGACACATCCTCAGCCTGCGGCTGCTGTCGTCGAGAGTGGCACGGCCAGGTGCGCGCCGACTCTGTGGGACTGTGGCACCTGCTGCCTCCCTGCTGATCCGGACCCGACTAGGCAGCTCTTTTGGAGCAGTTGGTGCCTCCGAGAACTGGCACTGCTGCCTCCCGTGTTTCAAGCGTGTGAAGTGATGTCAGCCGTGGCGCAGCACACCGCTTTTGGCAGCTGCGCATGCACAAGCTGTGTCGCAAGCCCTTTGTCGCGTCTGCTGGCGAGTGTCGGCCAACTGCCGTCCGCCCTCGGCCTCTGGGCTATGCCAAGAGCGAGAAGGCTGGCACGTGGGTGTCTTGACGGCCAATGCCCACGGACCAGCGCACGTCCTGCAGGCAGAGTGTGCCTGATCGGCGAATTGGATACGGGCACCATCGGTGGCAGGCCGTAGGCACGCCCGCAGTCGCCCAGCACGGCGGGATGCTCAGCTGTGCTCAGGCGTGATGGTCGCCACCTAGACGGCTGCAGGGGCCCGTCAGCGGTCAGACGATACAGTGCGTGCATAGAATTGCGTGCCGGCGCACATCAGGGGATCGGACCTCGCTTTCGGCGCCTTCTGCCGCCCTGGCCTCTGAAAGTGACTCTTGCAGCGCATGACGGTTGGCGGCCCAGCGCCAGCCACAGCCCATGTTTGAGTGTCTACAGCATCTTATCAGCTGTTCTGTGGGGTCAGCAACGCATTGTCGCGGCGTGCTGCAAACTTTAGCGTCTCGCACATGTGGATCAGACTAGCGAATGTCTAGCCACCAACCTTCAGGGTGTTCCTCTCGGACAGCACGCTGAGCCGGGTACATGGCGTCGACGCTTTGCTTTCATATGCTGCGCGTCACGCTTCGGTGTTGGCAACTGACGCAATGTTTACTGCTGATGCCGCTCTAGAGTGCTCAAATATGTTGTGCTGCTTGTGCAGGCCAGTCAGCACCATGCGTGGCACGCCGACGGCGCGCAAGCCAGCTGCCGGCGTGTTGTCACGGGGCATGCGCCGCGAGCAGCCCGCATCTGAGCGCAGCGGCGATGCCAAGCCATCGGATGTGAAGAGGCAGCGGATATCCAGCGGCCGATCGCCTGCTGCAGCTGCTGCGCCGAACGGTCCGACGCTGGCGGCCGCCAGCAGCGGCGACGACGGCAGCGACGGCTCGCCAGCGCAGGCCGGCGGCATCGCCAGTGGCGACGCGACTGACACTTCCACCCCAGGGCCGGGCCCGAGCGGCGCCGGGGCAGCTGCCGAGGACTCCCTGGCCGGCACGGCCGCCAGCGGCGAGGCTGGCGGCGGCGCCCGCGGCGCCAGCGCCTTGGGCGACGTGCGCAAGCGCTCCCGCAAGGCGTCCGCGCCCCGCAGGTAACCGTCTTCACCATTGGGTGTCGCTCATCGCAGCTCAGATGCTGCATGCAGCTGGCAGCACTGTCCAGCGTGCATGCGGACAACCTGATGCCCTTGTCACATTGCATCCTGACCCCCAGACCCCCCAGCTGCTGTACACCTTGCATCAATATGAGTAGCTGGTCTGCTACAGGGCGGCGGCTGGCGATGCGGAGCTTGAGCGCATGCTCAAGGCCGACACTGCTGCATCAGGTGCGCTACCATCAGAGTGTTAAAGGTCAGAGTGTGCAGCGGAGGCCCAGATGCAGCTACATTGCTATGCACGAACGGTGTGCTCTAAATTGTGCATGATCTAGTTGCTTGCAGCTGCATGCAGCAAGCAACTGTGGCAGCTGGGACCCAGCGGGTGCATCACTGCTGACAGCTGTGCTCCTTGCCGTGCTGCAGAGGCGCGCAAGGTGCGCAGCCTGGCGGAGAAGCGCGCCAGCGAGGCGCGCCAGCTGATGCTGTCGGGCAAGCGGGAGCGCAAGCCCTCTGCCAAGGTCAGCACCAGCGCACCCCCTCATGCAGGGCTATGACAGACCTGAATAACATGTGAGCGGCCGCCTGGCTGCATGCAAGCTGTGTGAACACAGGTTTCAATGAGTAGGCTACGCCAATTACACCACCAGCTGAGCACACTCTCACCCTTGTGACCCTTGTCACCCACCCACCCTTGGGCGCAGGTGCTGGACGGCGATGGCGTGGACCAGGACGGGGGCGAGGCACGGCGGTCCGCACGCCCAGGCGCCGCCCGTGGCGCGAGCCAGGGCCACAGCGACGAGGTGCGTGCCACCTGAACAGCGCAGGCCTGCAGCAAGTCACCGAGGCATCGGCTGCCCGAGGAGCGCAGTGGTGCTGGTTCCGCCTGTGCCCAGGATGCTGAGGATCCCGGAAACAGCAGGAGAAACGGCGCCGGCGCATGCAAGCACGCTGTCCCCTGCCGAGGCTGCATGTTGAGTCACGTCATTCAACCAGAGGGGCGCTGCTGCACCGACTGCAGGATGATTGGGCGGACCGCGCGTCCAGCCCCGGCGGCATCCCAGCCGATGAGGCCGCCTGGTGGGATGCCGGTTCTGCGGATGAGGCGGACGCGGAAGATGGTGGAGGCGCAGCGGGCAGGCCGCGCCGGGGCCCCAAGCGCACGGGCAGCGCGGCCAGGTCAGCTTTTGTTGTGCACGCATGTGGCGCATGTGGTGTTGGCAGGCATGCCCTGTAGGGACGCTCGCATCCTGCTCTGACGAGCAGCAGGCCACCCAGCCTGCCTGTTGGACTGGACCTCCGCAATCTCCAGCAGCCAGGGTCTTGTGTTCCATCAGCTGTTTCGGGCCTCAGACTGGGCGCCCAACTTCGTCACGCGCAGGTCCCAGGAGTGGTGGGATGATGGTGAGGGGGAGGAGGCAGGAGCGCGCGGCCGCCCCGAGTCGGGCAAGCGCAGCAAGAAGCAGCGGCGGCAGCAGGCACCCGCCGCCAAGAACTGGTGGGAGTCGGACGACGACGAGGAGGCCAAGGGCTCTGGAGCGGATGCTACTGGTGGGTCTTCAGCACTCTGTGGACGAGTGAAGACCGCCCTGCTTCAGCTTGGTAGCTGCCGTCGCACACCACTCATGTGAGGTCGGAGAGCAACCTGCACGCTTTGGTCTCCACATGTCGAGCCCGGACAATCCTGCAGCGCACAAGCAGCAAACCAGCGGCCTCTGTGTGTCCCTCATGTGCCTCGCCTTCCGCCTGCAGGTGCAGCGGGGTCGGGCCAGGCGCCAAACCCCGCCGTGTCGCTTGCGCCTGCCGGCAGCATCGCAGCGTCCCCCGCGGCCAGCGGCGGCCCCGGCGAGGAGAAGCCGCTGTCCGCCGCGCAGCAGGCGGTCGCGGCGATGCTGGCGGATGCCCAGGGCAGCGCCAGGTGCTTCTGGGCCCCCCTGCAGTGCGGGTTTCAGCTGTGACCTGATGCCCTCAGGCTGCAGGCCTGCACGATCCGCGCTGTGCGGATCGTCTGAGCGCACCGGCAAGTGTGCTGCATGTCAAAGCAAGCACTCGTCTCGCTCCTGCCTCGCAGGCGCCCCGTCGCGAATGGGCGTGGCAGGGGCAAGGCGGGCGGCGGCGGCTCGGCAGGCGGGCCGGGATCCGCCGGACGCCCGCAGCGGAGCAAGCGGGTAGGTGGACGAGATTCCACATGTACATATCAATTCACACTACCATGTGTATGATACTTCAATGCCACAAGATTGCACAGAGGGGCGCCCCTGGGCAGCAGGCGGGTGTCGGTCGCAGTGTGCACGCGCTGGGCATGCCGTCTCCTATGTATGGCACCCCCAGACCCGGCGCGCCGACGCGCAGGCGCCGAAGCGGGTGGCGGACTCGGCGCTGGCGGCGCAGCAGGCGGCGGAGGCGGCGGGCGCCCCGCGGCCCGGCGTGCGCCCCGGCAGCGGCGGCGGCGCCGACGGCCGCTCGCCCGCCCCCCGCTCGGCGCTGTCGCAGGCTTTATCGACCCTGGGGTCCGCGCCGCCCCGCGGCTCGCTGACGGTGTGCTCTGCTGCATGCGCCACGAGTTGCCCAGCCTCATGTGGTTTCCTCAAACAAAGCAGGATGCTCGTGATGGCACCAGAAAGCTCCAGCGCTGCTGGCGGCTGCCTCATTAGGACGGCTGCTTTCAGGCTCACCTGTGCCATCGCATTCGTGAGTGCTCAACAGCAGTGGCGCAGTCCTCAACCCTGCTGCCACAGTTCAGCATGCAGGAAGCCTTTCGAGGCAGCCTTGATTACTCATGACCATACACAACATGCAGTATCGCCATGATTCCGAACCCTGCAACCCCTTCCCGCAGGCCGCGGCGTCGCAGGAGGTGACGCCCTCGGGGCCGCTGCCGCTGCACGCGGGGCCCAGCTACAAGGCGGGCCGCGTGCGGTCGCCGAGCGGCGCGCCGCTGTCGCCCGCGGAGCCGCGCCCCGAGCCCCAGGCCCACCCCCAGCTGCTGACGCTGTCTCAGGTGCGTCGCCCCAGAGCTGAGGCGATGTTGGCCATGGTCGGATCTGGGGCACCCTGTAGTGTCTCGCCCCACCAGCCGCGCACACCATGCTGCAGAGCTTTCACAAGTTGATGTCAAGCCTGCAGCACGTGCACGCAGTTCGCGCCTGCCACATCCGGCACCCGTAGTTCGTTTGCGGTCTGTAGATTGTGCACTGAAATCCTTGTCCTTGCTGTACCTGCAGCCCGGCACCGTGGCGCAGGGGCCCGCGGCTGCAGGAAGCGCCCAGGGCAGCGGCCAGCAGGATGCCGCCGCCTGGCAGGCGGCTGTGGCGCAGCAGCAGCAGCCGGGCCAGCAGCAGGCGCAGCAGCAAGACTCTACAGGGCAGGGCACCATCGCTCAGAGCGCCGTCCCTCAGGGCGGCCAGCCGGGCGCCTCGGCAGCGCCTTCGGCTCTGCCGCTCGATGCTCAAGCGCCGGCGGCGGGCGCCCCGCAGGCCACCCCGCAGCAGCAGGCGCCGCAGCAGCCGCCGCCGCCGTCGCAGCCGCAGCAGCCGGAGGTGGCGGCCCTGGAGCAGTCAGCGCCGCAGCAGCCGCAGCAGACGGCGCCCCAGGCGCCGGCGCAGGCCCCGCCGGCCTCCGCCCCGCAGCTGACGCTGCAGCAGCTGCAGGCGCTGCCCAACCTGGTGGACCTGCCCAAGGTGCTGCCGCCGCCCGGCAGCGCCGAGGCCGCGCGCCTGCTGCACCAGGTACGGCAGGAGAAGGCAAACACGGCCGACCGTGGCTCTGCCACTGTGGAGAGGGCTGGCACCGGGGTGTGCTCCACACTGCTGCTGATGTGTAAGGCATGGCAATGGCAGACGGTGGTCCTAACCTGCTTTGGCTGACGTGTCGTGGGGTGGCTGCCGCAGCTCGGGGAGCACCTGCGGCAGCTGGGGGTGCCGGTCCCCGGCGGCGAGCTGCAGCTGCCGCTCGCGCTGCCGCCGGGCCTGCCGCCGGGTTCGCTGCCCCCCGGCCTGCTCCCGGCCGCCTTCCTGCAGCCGGGGGCTTCCACCGCCGCCACGCCGCCGCCGGCAGTGCCGGCGCCGTCCGGAGCCCCGGCGGCTGCGGCCTCCCCGCAGCAGAAAAAGGGCCCGCAGGGCCCGCCGATTGATGTGAGAGACGTCCCTTCCACACTCGCCATTCGCAAGTGGATGTCGCATCTGTGTCACCACTGCTACAGTGCTTTGTACACCGACTCCTTCTCAGCTTCCAGCTTGTCTGCCTGCAGCCGGCCAGGGCGCTGTCGGGCGAGTCTGTGCAGCGCGTAGCCAAGGTACAGCGGTTGCTCAGGCTGATGCACACATCCTAAGTAGCGGCCATGTATCAGCTCCTGGCACCCATGGCCGCCGTCTGTCAGCATGTGTGCTGCAATACCACCCGCTGCCCACCCACCCAGCAAGTGGACCATCCGCAGGTCATGGGCCTGCTGGCGGACATCCGCAGCAAGCCCGCCGAGCCAGGCGCCACCCCTGCAGCTGCCGCCGCCGCCGCTGGTGCATCATCAACCCCCGTAGCCCCAGCACCAGCGGTGGCAGTGGCGACAACCACAACCCCCGGCGCTGTTCCTGCTGCACTGCCGCCAATGGCGTCGCCGCCGCAGCAGGCCGCCGCCACGGCTTCGGAGCCTGCTCAGGTGGGGCGTACATGGGGATGGGGGCAGTCAGGGCAACGTTGGTCACTAGGCGTGGAGTCTTCAGTTGGAGACATTCAGGCTGCCGCTGATCACGTAAACTGCGGCTGCCAAGAATGCGGTCGACGCCCCAAGGTGGCAGGTCGCCCCGGCGGTTGCAACCCATCGACAGACTTGGGGTTGCAGCCTCGTATACTAGCGAACTGTCCAGGCGATCCACATTGAGCCGTGGCGTCGGACAGATCGGGGCCGAGGGCTGCATCTTGTCGACGCACCCAGGCAGACCGGCACAGCCATGTGCTGACGTGCATCAAAGTTCTACATTTGTTGGTCTACACCGATCCTTCAGCCGTCCGTCCCATTTTCGCTGCAGCCAATGGGCTCCAAGGCCTGCCAGCTGCTGCAGGCACGAGTGAGTCCACACCGCTTGTGGACTGCTTTCACGAGATCGAAAGCGTCCTGAGTTAGCTCATGTCAGCAACCGGAGTGCAGGCTGCTGATCTGCACGCAGCTGCGCTTACGACTGAGCGCTGCGAAGGCTCCTCGAACGCGGGCTGATGTAATATACATTCAGGTTGTGTAGCTCTGACCGCGCCTTTCGTTTGATGTGCAGGCAAATGGGAGCCTGACCTCGCATGCACACGACCTGCTGGGTGAGCTGCTGCTGCTGGTGCTCCTGTGTACAACTTGCACGGCCTGATCGATGTCACCATGTCTGACATTCAAATCTCAAGTCAGAGCTCCGCATGATCAGTACATGCTCCGGCATACAGCAGCTGAGGTCGCTAAGGACTGTGTGCATCCCACAGGTGTGGGCAGCCCACTGCTGACGTCGCAGGACCTCGCAGACCTGTTCGACCCTGTCAATGCAACCGGCATCACTCCAAGCAGCATACAGCAGCTCACGGCGACGCTCTCGGCGGGCTCAGTGCCAGGTGTGCTGGCTGGCTTCACTCCTCTTGCTTGCACACCTGGTTCCATGACATTGCTGCTGTAGACTGGTGCTCAGAGGGAAAAGTATTGCTCTTTCGGTGCCTCAGCAGTGTCCTGATTTCGATGCAGGCATGGCTCCCGCAGAGGCGCAGGCCCCACAGCAGCAGCAGCAGCAGCAGCAGGCGGCCCAGGCGTCACAGCCCGCCGTGCTGCCGGCTGCCGCGCAGCACCCGGCCATGCTGTCGGGGCCGCCGGCGGTGGCCTCGCAGCCGCAGATGACCCCAGCGCAGTTCCTGGCGGGCCTGCCGCCGCAGCACCAGGCGCAGGTGCTGCCCTCTTCAACACAGCGAGGACGGCAATATGGCCGTGTCCACCTTGTCACGTCAGTGACAGAACAGTGGGTTTCGTACAATTCCTCTGGTGCAGATGCCGCTGCTTTGTTCCCAACTGTGCTATGCTACCCGGCGGTTTGTTGCGCAGGGCAGTATTCCAGCAGTAACATCCTCGTGTGGTGCAATGTGTCGCTCCTGCAGGCCACGCTGCCGATGGGGCCGGCGTCGGCGGCGCCGCAGCAGTGGCAGGCGTCGGTGCAGGCGGCGGTGGCGGCGCTGCAGCCGCCGCCGGGCCCGCAGCCGGCGCAGCACCAGCAGCGGCGGCCGTCTGCGGGGCGTGAGCGCGAGCGCAGCCCGGTACAGGTGGGGTTCAGGAGTCGTCCGCTATCATACGCTCGATCATCTGTGTGCCTGTGCCAGCGCTTGCCAGAGCCAATTGCGCACTCCATCGCAGCAGCATCAGCAGGCAGCTGCAGCAGGCGCCCCATATGCTCGGGAGGGTGTCCTGCTATAGTTGGCCTTGCCATGCTTCTGTGATGGCGGCTCTGCACGGCTGGCCACCCACATGCTTCAATCAAGTGACCGCTGGCGCCTCAGTAGTCTACCATCTAGCTGGTGGCTTTCAGCTAGTTGATAAACTTGGTGCTGCAGGGTGGGCGGGTGCTGGCGCCCCCCGGCAGCTCGGACCCGGGGCCCCCCAGCCGCTCCAGCCGCTACCGCGGCGTCACCAAGCACCGCCGCAGCGGCAGGTGCGCAGCCCACCAGGAGTGTCGGCACAACACCGTGCAGGCCACGCACGGATGGCGACCTCTGAGTCCGATGGAGAATGGGCTTTCGGCTGTGTTCTGGAGGGTGCGGCGTGCCTGCAAATGGCAAAGGCCTGGCACGCATGGCCCAGTTTCATAAGGAACTGAGCCGGGACGGCACCCCTCATGCTGGCCCCTGCTTGGCTTCTGTGCGGCGGCTGAATGGTCGCCCCTCCTGGCGCCCGCAGGTGGGAGGCGCACATCTGGGTGAAGGAGCTGGGGCGGCAGGTGTACCTGGGCGGCTACGAGCACGAGGAGCACGCGGCGGAGGCGTACGACGTGGCCGCCCTCAAGTGCAAGGGGCCCCGCGTCAAGACCAACTTCACCATCTCCCGGTGCGCCTGGTGCTTGCGACCCGCAGAGCGCGTCCCATCACCATGTCCGATCTTCTGCATGTCATGGGAGGCAGACGAATGTTCCAGCTGGAAGCTTGCAGTGTTTTTAGGATCATCGACAAGTCCCCAGCATTGCATATTGTTGCGGGTGTACGAGGCTGACCAAGGCCTTGACATGTTGTCCAAACAGTGCGAGTGCCGTCTCTGCGATGGTTCTCAGTGTCACTCTTGCTGCGGGGCAGGTACGCGGACCTGACGGAGTGCATGGACAGCATCTCGCTGGAGGAGCTGATCATGGCGGTGCGGCGCCAGTCGCAGGGCTTCTCCCGCGGCACCTCCGCCTTCCGCGGCGTCACCCACCACCCCTCAGGTCGGCCCATGCGCGCCGAGCATCGCCTTGTCAACCAGGGGTTGCCCACCTGCAGCGCCCGCCCTTGCGTCGGCACATGTAAGTGGCAGCATGCAGGCCGGGCGAGCCAGGTCAATGTGTTGCAACGCCTGAAAACCCTGGTGCTCACAGGGCGGTGGGAGGCGCGCATCGGCATCCCGGGCAGCAAGCACATCTACCTGGGCCTGTTCAACGAGGAGCGCGAGGCCGCCCGCATGTACGACGCCGCGCTGGTGAGTGGAAACCTGGAACCTGTCACATTGCAGTGTAGGTACTTGGAGACTCTGTGGAGTCGTAGGGCATCCGCCCTGTCAAGCTCATCGTGCAGCAGGTCCAACTGGCTCGCGCAGGGCATTGCGCATGTTGCTGTGAGCCAGTAAAGCCTGTTGCAGTGCAGCTTGGCAGGAATTAGACCAGTGACTAATAGCAGCTGCCAACTGTGATGTTGCCAACATTCCTCTCATTGTCGCGTTGCTCATCTGCACCCTTCGTAAGACCACAGCTGTTTCTGGGGTTGCACACTTGTCTCTCTCAAGCCTTATTGCCTGACCCCATTCCAACGTTTGGCGACAGGTGCGGCTGCGGGGCACGGCGGCGGCCACCAACTTTGCGCTGTCGGACTACCGCGCCGATCTCGCCGAGTACCACAAGATGCAGCAGGTGCCGCTGCAAAGATGTCATTGCTGTGGTGGTGCTGCCATGTGTGTTGTGCTACCCTCAGGCAACAAGCTGTCGAAACGGTCGACAGGTGTCAAGTGCGCAGGGTGCATGAGTATTTGTGTATTCCAAGCGAGGTTGTGTTGTGTCGCAGCTGCTGGCGGGCGCCCCTCAGGCTGTTCTGGATGCCGAGGCGTCGTCCATCGTCGGTGCTGGCGGCAGCAACGCCGCTGCAGCCATGCAGCCCAGGTACTGCAGCAGACGTGATCGGTGTTTGTCCCATTGAAGTATCCCAGTGACATGTCTCTGCTGTAAGGCTACGCAAGAGGCGCCTGCTGCCACGCTGTGTCTGCAACGATTGCTTGGATCTCCAGCGGTTTCATGTCCCCTGTCAACAAACCCTGATGCCGCCGCAGGTCTGGCGTCAACACCGCTGGCGACGGCGCCGCGGGGCTGGACGGCGGCGCGGCCTTCGAGCGGTGGATCAAGACGGGCTCCTGGGCGGAGGACGGCACCGACCCCCAGCTGCGGGCCATGGCCATCGCCACCGCCGTCGTGCGAGCGTGAGCCCTCTGCAACACCACGGTTTTCCCAGCTCCGGCACTGTCGGTGGTCTGCTGTGTAACGGGGCTGTGATTGCTCCAGATCCCAGCTGACGCCTGGTCCAAGTTGTGTTGGCCTGAGCGTTGCACCTGCCAGAAGACCTGGGGGCAGTTCCTCCCAGCCCGTCTCCTGGTCCAGGCAGGCCTTGCGAAGCAACAGCAGCAGCTGCAGCAGCTGAGCCCGGCAGCTCCATGCAAACGACCACCCCATGCTTCAGTCGGCAGTCACACCTGCATGACCCCCACACCACAATGGGCAGCTGCTGCTACATCACGCCAGGCAGCTGAAATGATGCGTCCATACACCGGCAGGCCTCATGTGCGCAACAAGTCAGTGGGTTGCTGTACGAGGATTGATGGCCCCGAAACCCATGCCCTGTGCGTGCAGGGCCGGCGGCAATGTGGCGGTGGGCGACGGCGGCGGCGACGCCGGCAGCCGCCGGGCGGGCGCCGCCCTCGCCGCGGCGGCGCACGCGGCCCACGGCAACCGCTCTGTGCCGCGCGGCAACGGGCTGCGCACGATACCGGCTGTTTCAGGTGTGCTCCCGCTTTGCAGCTCGGCGGCCGGGACTGTGGGCGGTGGACAGCAGGGGCAGCGCCAGGCGCTGGGTGCTTGGGCGTTGTCAGCTGCTTGCACCTCTTTGTGATGGACAGGGCGCGTCTCACCGGCAGGATGCCACCCTGCTACAGGGCCGCGCCAGGGGATGCCGTCGCTGGCGCCCATGCCGCCGATCTCGGGGCCCGGCGCCAATGGTGGCGCCTACCCTGTGGCATTCACCACCGCACCGAGCCCTGCAGCCGCAAGTCTACCGCTGCCAGCTGTTCCCAATGCAGGGCCTGCGGTAGGGTCCCCCTTCCCAGTAATGCGTTTGCTGACGCACACCGGCAAAGAACTCGCTTTAACTGTTTTTTTGTGTTCGGTTTGGATTTGAGGCTCAGTGGTGGTGCTGTGCATCAAAATGTGGTGTGGCTGGCTGCAGGTGATGGCGGTTCAGCAGCAGGCAGCTGCGAAGCAGGCAGCAGCCGTGGCGCCCAGCCTGCCGCTCGCCGCAGGCCCAGGCAGCTGGCTGCCGCAGGCGTCACAGCAGCAGCCCGCGCCGCAGCAGCGGACGCTGCAGCAGCTGGTGGGCGGTGGGCAGCCGGCAGCCACGATGGCAGCAGTTGCCACGGCCCAGCCTGTGCTTGCGCAGCCTGCGGTTGCGCAGCAGCTGCCGCAGGCCTGACCTGCCACAAGGCAGCACCTGCAACAGCCGCTTGTTGCATACCCTATGCCCATCAGAACCGGCGGCCACACGAGCTGGCGTCAGCAGGTACAGCTTTGAGGGCACTTCCTGACAACAGTCAGCACTGCAACGTCTCACTCGACTTGTGCCATGTCATATCCCATGCCAGTTGAAGGGAACTACGTAGCTATGGTCAGGCAGTCGTGCAATTTGGTGTCAGCAACTGTGATGTTGCTTAGTAGTGGCAGTCTGCAAACGCCAATTCACTCAGCGCATGATGTGATCCGTGTCTAGTACACAGCTGTGTGTGCTACCAGAACATACAGCACCTAGTACCGCGCACACGGTGCAGCTCTACGCCACACTGTATGCCATTTTTGCGCACAGAACCGCGGGTAGTTCACTGATCCAGGGGGCGTGTAGCATGACAACATGCTGCGGGCAAGGGGAATAGTTCTATTCCCCTTGCTGCGGGGACGATCTTGCCAGATGCACACGCCGGAGGCAGGACACCTTGACACAATTCGCGGCGAGACCACTTGCAACTCGCTGTGCAGACTGCTCTGTCGTCTTGCAGACCGGCTGGCCACAGGCGTTCAAACGTTCGGCACTCTCAGCCTTGCTGTTGCTGGTATTCCAAGTGGCAGCATTGACCGGCCCCCAAGATCCCGCAGCAATCTCAAGCTGACCGCGCCGAGTCATTAACACAGCAGGTTTTGAGAGTGTGCTCGGGGTTGGGATCGCGAACTGGATCTTCCCTGGCTGCATCAGTCCTGCTGGCGGTACATGCGTGAGCGCCCCGACTGCTGAGTTTTGCCTGTGGCAGACCCTGCGGCCGGCGGATCCTCGATAATAGATCTAGTTCAGTGCCAGGCACAAAGCCGCTTGGTGCAGCGATCGCACAGGCATGAGCCGTCGCGGCCCTAGCAACACGCTGACAGCTGTGCAGCTGCGCTTGGCAGCAGCTGATTGCGACCGAGTGACAGCGGCAATCTGCAGCACCCGCCTGTGCTCGAGTGGTTGGCACGTATAGTGACGGCATCATGGGCTTGATGCCACCATCGGCAGGGGCCAGCGGCCTCGCTGCTGGATGCGAGCTGCCTTGCTTGGTTGCAGTACAGCCAACGACAGCATCGCCACCTGGGGGTACATGGGCACCTTGACACCCATCGAGCCAGAGCAGCTGCCAGAGCCAGCAAGGCATCAGCTGCTTTGAGGAACGCTGTGGCACCAGCCGCGGGATCCGGCGGCATGCCGGCAGCCATGCCGCGGCTCAAGGGTCACCGCCGGCAGCAGGTGGCCGCGGCATCCCTGCGGGCAGTGGGCACTCTGATGGTGGGGGTGCTGCTCGGCACCATGCTGTCCTCGCTGCTGCAGCGAGCAGGTGAGCTCAGCTGGCGGGGACATCACGCCGCACGCCATGTTGCACACCACCGTGGGGTGACGGGACTGTGTGTGTAGCGTGCTGCGCACACTGCTGTGCATGCAGCCTGGCATTGGCAAGGGCATGGGCTGGTCCGCCGCACTCGCACACTGCCATGGTCGCTGCAGGGGGGCATGGTGGACGCTGGCACCTGGGCAGCAGCCTCGCCGACTTCCAGCGGGGGGGCGGGCTGCTTCCGAGGCGGAACCGGTATGAGCTGCAGCTGCGCCGCTTCAACCCCGACCACGAGTACCCCGAGGTTGTGGCAGGCACATCCTCCCAATGCGCTGCCTTCATCCGGCACTGCGCCCAGCACCAGAGTCAGCACTCGTTTGCATGATGCCACACCCGGCCCCTGGCTGACCCATTTCTGCTGGTACTACCAGCTGGTACTGAACACTCTCCGCAGGACGTACAGCCGTGGCTGCCGATGGTGGTGGAGGACTGCCAGCCGTGGATGCCCGCCGAGTCAGCGCCCTGCGTGAAGCAGGCGGCGGGCCCCGACAGCAACCTGCTCATTGCGCAGGCGCGATTGCACGACCCCATTGCATCCGCACCCTATTCCCCGGGTCAGGACGATGCGTCTCCTTCCTTGCTGCAAGGGGGTTGTCCCCACAAAGCCTGCCCTGATGAGCAGCACTAAACAAAGAAGCGCGCCGAGTAGAATGGACCTTTGAAACGAGTGCACGGTCCATTCTGCTGCAGGAGCTCATCTACCCGGACTACAGGGTGCGGCGGCCGGGGTTCCTGACGGAGGAGCACGCGCGGATCTGGGATGTGAGTGCTGGTGTCCGAATCAAACCATGCTGGGCAGATGCGGCTGTCAGCGCCGTCTGCTGATGGTGTTTCGGCGGGCCTGGCCCTGCATCACAGGCCACGGGGACCTCGATGTGAGGGTGTTGCGTGCCCTGCTGCCGCAGAACCTGCAGTCGCTGCGGCTGGACTACGACATCCGGCTGCGCACGCCCGGCTGGAAGCGGTTTGACGCGCAGCGGGGCCAGGTGCCCCCCCTGCAGCGTCGCCAGCTCAGCCTCCAGCACCCTGATCACGCCCGCAGCATGCCCAGGCCGGCGCCGGCCGTGACCCCAAACACAGTGCTGCCCGGTCAAATGCAACTTGCGTGCTCACCGACTCCTGATCAGCTGAGGGCAGCGCACGCCGTCGCTGCAGAACCTGGTGTTCGCCAACGCGACGCTGGGCGGCATGCCGCCGCCGGACTCCTGGGGGCCCAACCACTGCATGGCGGCGGAGGTGCCCCACACGCAGTGGCTCAAGCCGGCGGCCGCGGCGGCGGCGGACATGGCGGCGGCGGCGGCAGGTGCGGGAGGCTGAAGCCCAGGGTGGCTGCGCTCGGTCCGCGGCCGCGCCCGACGGGGGGCGGCACATGCTGCGCTGCCTCCATGCAAGCATGCTGGCCGCGGTGCGCCGTACGCGTGCAGGCCCCATGTTGCCCCAACTGGCATCAGCCATGAGGGTGCACGCGAAGCCCAGGAGAGTTTGCGGGACCTGGTGTTCACTGAGACCTCAGTGCCTGCCCTGCGGCAGGTGGCCGGGCGATCAACGGGACGGTGGTGCTGGCCACCACGCCGCAGGCGCTCACCTGGGCTCACTTTGCAGAGGCCGCCACCCACCCGCCGCTGCAGGTCTGGAGCTCACAGTTAAACTGCTGCCCGCGGCACAGTAACCTCTCAGCCATCGCAGAATTGGCCTGGCATCGCGTTGACATGTTATGCATGCCATGGATAGCATGAAAGCACCTGAAAGCCACACGTAGCAGCTGCAACACCAAGCTAGCGGATCTCCACGTTGCACTGCAGTGCCCACCACCTCCAACGCTGTGCCTGCACTGCTGTACGGGTCAACAGCACGTGACGCTGTGTGCCTGACATCCGCAGGCGCAGGAGTTTGTCGCGCCCGGCGCCAAGGCGGTGACGGGGTACCCGGGGCAGGGCGCGGCCTCGGGCGACGACTGGCAGCCCAGCCTGTGGCGGGGCCTGGGCTTCGACTTCGGCGACGTGCTGCACGCGTCCGATGTCAGCATCATGCCTTTCCGAACACAGCAGCATTACGGATGATCAGAGTTTGTTGCTGGCCCCTGCTGGTTGGGGATTTCAAGTGCGTGCTCAAGGGCCGCCGCTGTTGAGCCGGCAGTGACGCCTGCTACCATGGCCGGACAGCAGGGGCGTGTGCTGATGACAGTTGCCTGATGTGCGCAGCAGCGTCATCTGTGACGTCCCACACATTGCCCGACATCGCCTGACGCTGCACAGGTGGACGGCAAGGTGGCGGAGCGGCTGGTGTTTGCGTGCCGCTGCCCCAACTACCACCCCATGTACGACCTGCTGGTCGCGTACGCGGGCGGCGCCAACCGCACTGTGCCGCTGTCGCAGCGCAAGGTGGGACCCTGAACCACAAACCCTGCCACCCTGAAGAGGGCAGCCGGAGGACCTCACCATCTCTCCTAGCAGCCACGTTCCCGGCGCAGACGTCAGCTTGTTTGAGCGCATTGAGCGCGGTTCGTTGATCATCTGCCTCCTGGTCTGTAGCCCTCCTGGGGTGCGTTGTGAGCAGCAGGACGTTGCTCAAAATCCCGGTTGTTCTGACGATGCAGACCGTGATGTACTTCTCGCGGACACCTGGCACGGGCGGCTCCGCAAGCAATGGCGGACGAGCCGTCACCAACGAGGCACAGCCCGCCAAAGCGTGCCTTGTCAACCCTCTGCCCGGCATGCCTGGGATGTCGCACAGTGTGAATGTCAGCTGGGGCAGGCGCTGGCTGCTTCAAAGAACACTCGTGTGCTGAACCAGGGCCGGAGAACTGCACCTGCAACTGAGAGTGCAGTAGCCACAGTGCGACTTCAGTGCAGCACTACAGATGAGTGCTCCTGCAGGCGGAGCTGCTGGACAGGATCAGGGAGCTGCTGGAGAAGCGGGGACGCGGGGAGCGGCTGGAGGTGTTTAACCACGAGAAGTTCCCGCGCTTCCGCGACGTCGTGCAGTACTTCAGCAACGAGGTGGGCTGAGTTCACTGTGCCTCAGTACTGAGGTGTCAACCACGAGAGGTTCCCGCGCTTCCGCGACGTCGTGCAGTACTTCAACAGCGAGGTGGGCCGGCTTGCTTGCCCCTCAGCATCGGGACAGAGCACCCCTGCAGCGCAGCGTGCCGGCTGCACATCCTGGCGGTCTTTCACTGCATGACGAACACGTGCGTAGCTGCATGCATGCCACCCCTCAGCAGCGCGTGCCGTGTGTCTGAAACACAACCCCATGCGTCCGTCAGTCCAACAATGCAACCACAATTGGCTGCTCCAAGTGCCAGGCCGTCAGGAGCTGCCGCGCAGTGCAGTGTCCACCCGCTGTCAGAATCTCGCTGTGCCGCAGGTGGTGGCGCTGGTGGGGCCCCACGGCTCGGCGTTCCTGAACATGCACTGGGTCGCGCCCGGCGCCCTGGTGCTGGAGGTGATGGCGGCGGGGCAGCGCGGCAACGAGGTCTTTTGGCTCATGGCGGCCGGGCTGGGCCACAACTACTGGTCGCTGCCGGTGGGGACTGCCAACGACGGCAAGGGCGCCAACCTGGAAGTGCCGGTAAATGATGTGCTGGAGATCCTGGACAGGAACCTGGGGATCGCGGAGCCGCTGGGGCCGGGGATCGAACCGGGGTACTGGTGGGACTTCGAGTCGCCGGGGCTGCCGCGCTCCGGGCTGCGCACGGGGTGGGAGGCGCCCCAGGGTGGGCAGCAGCTGCGGGACGCGCTGGCGGCCAAGGCGATCCGGCAGGCGGCGGCGGCCGCAGGGCAGGGCGCAGCAGCCAAGGCGGTGTCGGTGCAGAACGGCGAGGTCACAGCGCAGCAGCTGCAGACAGTTGGTATGCAGGTATAGCTGTGCCGATGGTCTGCTGCTTCTGGCATGCCATGGCGATACGAGGCCGGCAGCTGGCGGCTTGCTCAAGAGCACCATAACGAACTGAAGTCGAGTAGCACTGTGGCACTACTATATCATCCTCACATCGTGACTGCTGCTGACTCACTCACCTTACAGTCGAGAGTCGTGGTAAGGGGTACTCAGAAGTTGTCGATTTAACGTGTGATGCGTTGACAACACTGCAGCAATGTGGACAGTAGCATGCATACAGGGGGTTTGGAGAACAGTCATTAATGACTATGGGTACACATTGTCTAGAGGTCCATCTGGAGCATGTAACAACAGTACTGTGCTGGCAGGCAACATATGGTGTGGTGCAAGTGCAGTCTGGTTGTTCATGTGACTGTGATGCCTCGATCGTTTTACAATAGTCATAAAGAACAGATCAAGCGAGTGACCAACAACAAGGGCGCTGGCACAGCATGCACACAGCGAAGAATCACAACAATGCGCATGCTTGGCGGTTCACAGCATAGTCCACAGCGTTGCATGACCAGCCCGCTGACAACTGGCGCCGCAGGAACTGCAGGGATGAATGGTTGTCAGGCTGCTTTGCCGCCGCCAAGAATGACCGCAATCTTGGGAGCTACTGCCTAGTAGGTGCTGCCGCCCATGCCGGTGCCCGTGCCCATGCCGGTGCCGGATGTCTGGCCCATGCCGGTGGTGGTGGTGCTGCGCAGCTGCAGGCAGAGGCAGGAAAGGTATGTCAGCAACAGCGATGTCGCGATAACACTTGATATGCCACGCTGGAGGTCTGCTTCCAAGAAGAATGTAGGCAGGCAGCGTTGCCTGCAGTCGAGCACGTCTTGTGATAAAAGTCGCGCAACAATTCTACTTTTCAGCTCAAATAACACAGCTCAAAAACACACCTCGGAAGCGGGCACGTCCACGTTCTCGACCACGACGGTGCGGTCGCCGGCGGGCGCCTGCTTGATGCGCTCGTCCACGACGTTGGACTCGTGGCCGACCACCTCGGTGGGGGCGCCCGCCACCTCCGCCTCGCCGACGAACTTGGTCTCCACCACGTACTGCGGGGGGAAGGGCCAGCTTGCGTCAGAATTGAACTGGAAGGAACGAGACTAACTCGTGGTGGCTCAATAATAACATGCCAGCACGTTGTTGCGGAGTTGGCGCTTGCGCCATGCTGCAGACCAAACCAGCGCCCAGCGTACCAGACAGCAGATCGGGATATGCACAGATCTGGGAACGCACCTTCTTCTCGACGGGGTGGTGCTCCAGCTCGTAGCGCTTCTTCTCAACCAGCCGCTCGTGGTCCTGCAGCAGCGCAAAGCCGATATGATCAGCAAGATGCACATTCTTGCTTCAATGCATGTTGACGTACAGGCTGCAATGTGACGTACTCAGCAAGCACCACCATGCGGTGATGAGCTTGGCTGACAGGGAGGCTGCAGAGGCAGGGGCATGTCCAGCAGTACGGGGTGGGCGGCCGGCGGGGCGCGCACCTCGGTCTTGGTGAAGGTCTCGCTGTCGATGACCTGGCCGGTGCCCATGGTGGCGCCGGTGGTCATGCCGCCGGTGGTGCCGGTGGTCATGCCGGTGGTGCCGGTGGTGCCGTACTCGGAGCCGGTCGTGCCCATGCCGGTGCCGGTCGTGCCGTACTCGGAGCCGGTCGTGCCCATGCCGGTGCCGGTCGTGCTGGTGGTGTTGTAGCCTGCGGGGGTTGCGGAGACATCTCAGCGCCTGGCCACGCACGTACCAGGAATCAGTGGGATTGTCTGCACACCGCAGCGCAGTGCGCTGAAGCGAAACCCAACTTGTGCATCACTCGGCAGTGACTGCCGCAGCAGGCAGCACACGAAAAGTGTATTCATAGTGGAGTACTGCTGCTGACTGTAACTTTAGGTCCGCTGCTGTGGTACAGGACATTGTAGGTGATGATATGTTGTGGCAACCCACCTGTGGTGCCTGTGGTGTCCAGGTTGCCGGTGTTGCCGCTGGTGCCGTAGCCCGAGCTGGTGTTGTCGTAGCCCGAGCCGGTTGTGCCGGTGTGGCCGGTGCCGTGGCCGGTGTTGGCGTTGGTGCCTGAGCGGTGGGTCAGCTTGTCAACCGTCTCGCTGATCTTGGCCCTGCAGCAGGAGCGACGCATATGGTCAGCAATTTCAAGTGGCGCTGTGACGTCAATGTACGGATCAACTAGGCGGCGAGGGCTCGAGTCAGCCTGTCGGGGTCTGCCAGCCGAGAAAAGGGTCGCAGACGGAACCGCATGCAGCGACAACACCGCTTTGACCTCTCAAGCGTTCGTGAACTGAATGTCGTTCATATGAGGCAGCTGGACTCGCTGCAGTGACACAGGCCGCCGAGCAGCGGGTTGCAAAAGCGAAGTGAAGCAGCTGGGAAGGTGCTCCCTGAACGCGTCGGCCGTCAAAACAAACGAATCTACGCAAAGCTGTGAACCAGAAGGCGCAGGTATACACCGCAAACAACTATGCAGAGACTGGCAGTGTGTCAGGCGTCGACGGTCGCCTGCTGAGAGAGACTCAGCAGACAACAGCACAACCCCAGGCGTGTGCTCAACACGCATAAGATCGGCCTTGCATGCAGGTCGTAAGCGCATGAAAGCATATAGTATCAGACACGGAGGCAGTGTCGCAGCGCGGGGTGTCGCGGCTGCCCGGACCGCGTAGTGCAACACCAACAGCAGGGGAGATCGGCACTCACTTGATGCCCGACATGTTTGCGGCTGGTTTTGCTGGTGGTAGCGGAGTGCTTGGTTAGCAGATGATCTCAGCTGATTTCAGAGAGCAAAGTTTGATTGCAAAGAGGACAGAATGGCGATCCGGAGCAGCTTCGGCCCGGTATGGAAGGCCAGGGGAAATATTCACTGACTTCAGGACAGCTGCCAGGTGCCGCGGCCCGCCTGGCGCTGGAAGCCCCCGAGACGCTGCTGAGGTAACCCTGTCCTTGCAGATACAGTCCCTGCAACCCCTTATCCTGCTACGCCATCAGGTGCAGCTGACGCGGCAGGCGTGCGGGGGGGGTCTCACATCAACTGAGAGGCTGTTGTGCTGCATGGCACATCGGTGCTGCCAACATCCGGCGTGGCAATCTGGAATGTAACGGCTTATCGGCGCATTGTTGGTGGAAACCGCCCAGAGCAAGGACTCTCAGCAAAGCCAGCAGACAAAACCACAGTGTTCTGATACGCTGCATTTACCCAAGGTCACAGGTCAGGCAGGCAAGGAGCCTGCGGCTCTTTGACACAAGCTTCTAGCAGCGGTGCCTGATACTCTCCCGCAGGGGCGTCCCCTTGTCCCCGCGTGCAGCACTCCCTTGTCGCTGATGGCACCCAACACATTGCTGGCGCCTGGCGCGGCCGCCCCCGCTGCACATTGATAGTGGCAGCTGCTGTCCCTAGTCCTGCTCGTCAAACCTGCAGCCAGCAACTCAGCGGCGATGCTGTCGGCATTCACACTTTGCATTGCCAGGGCATGCAAATGCCTGCTATAAGCTGTGCGGCCTGTCAGCAGCACGCACTTCGATCAAATGCAGAGGTAATGCAGCGCATCTGCGTGTTCCTAACAGTTCAGCAGCAGACATAAAACGTACGTGGGGTCGATGGCGCCGACCATGAGCTTGACTAACCACACATCGGGGGTCAGTGAGATGCCCTTCCGCGCGTACTCATCCGCCTCCAGCTCGTAGTACCTGCACAAGTCGGATGACAGAGACTGTGGTGCTGAACACAGACGTCTGCTGTATACGACGACCGGACAAGAGCTGCCGCAGGCATGCCAGCTGCAGGTGGCGCCGTCATTTACAGCCACGTGCTCCGGCCACTCACGAGGTGCAGTCCACCATCTTGCCCACGGTGGGGTCCTTGTCGATGGTCGCCAGGAAGTGCTGCGCCTTTTGGTCCTGTGGCCGTGCGGAAAAGGACATCAGCACAGCGCCCGTGGCAGCGTTTGGCGGAGTGACGCAGCCGTGTGCTCGGGCAGCTGACTGCTACGCCAGTTGGGCCACACATCAGGCACGGCGGCTGCGGCCCCACCTTGCCGACTTGCGCGAACTCGAAGGCGACGGCGCCGGGGCCGTACTGCGAGTTGCTGACCAGGTTCTTGGCGCCCTTGATGACGTTGATGACGGTGCCCGGCGGCTCGCCCGTCGGCTCGCCGTCTGGTATAGAAAGAAATGACGGCTTCGGCGAGATGCAGATGTGGTCAGAAGACAGCAGCAGGGTCCGCAGTGCACAGGAGGCAAAGCAAGGTCCGCGGGGGCTGCGAGCTGGTGCGCAGGGCTGGCGCTGCAGGTGATGTGAGAAGCCGGGCAAGCTGCACAGAAATACGCTGCTGGGCCATGCGATGCTGCAGGCTTGACCCAGCGCTGCTGCTGGTGTGTGCAGTGGACTGACAAGTATGAAGCGGCAGAAGCAGGGGACTGCGAGCAAGGTGTGCAAACGATGGCGGGCATGAAAAGGGTTACAGGCGGCCTCTAGCCTGTGGGCTTTGGCTCTAGGGGCGGCTTTGCGCGCTCGGAAACAGAAGGGCGCTGCGGGCTGTGCAGAGGACCGGGCTGCCGCTGACCTGTGATGACGATGACCAGCACGGGCTTCTGCAACGCGCGCGACTGCACCGGCCCCGCCACAAACGGCCGGATGACCTTGGCGTCCAGCATGCTGCCCAGCGGCGTCAGCCCGTTGTACTGCACCTGCGCCGGCAGTAGAGGACACGCGTTGGAGGTGATTGACAGGCATTGGGGAAGGCAGCTGCCAGGTGCCCAAAGTGGAGCCTGCTGCCGCCTCCAGGGAAAAATGGGACGCCGGCAGCAGCTGCCGGGTGCCAGCATCTTACTGGATGCTGCCACGTCACCACTTGCGACACATTGGGCTCTCGAGGTCGTCAGCTGAGCTGTTGACCAGCACGCTGTGGTGCTCGACACGCAGTCACAAGGTAGAAACACACATGGCCGGTATTCGTCCTGTGAAGCATACAGTCCAGCGCGCTGCGCTCAACTTCTTCCAGGTCCGCACCTGCTGCGCGATTGACGCTGCCGCCGTGTTGTCGCGCACATTGTTGCCCTCCACAGGGCTGTTCATGAAGCGGATGTTGATGCCGTTGTCGTCGAACACGGTCGCCACATCCGCGACGCGGCCCAGAATGAGCTGCAGGGGGCCCAGACAGAGCGGCATGAGAGCCGGGCACCACAACACACGTTAACAAGGCAAAGCAGTGCAGTCTGCCATACGGCAAGCCAGGTTGCGCCCACGGCAGGTGCATGATGTGCACGTGCCAGCGTTGCAGAGGGACCTGGGAACCAAACCTTGAGGTCGTTGATCCTCTCGCCGTTCTCCTCAAACGCCATAGATCCCGAGTCGTCTGCATGGCGTTGAAGACGCCACGATCAGAAATGCATCGGCAAATTCCACTTGCTGAAGCCACAGCAGCGGAAGCTGCCACAGCACAGGTGCCTTTGCAACCTCGACCGATGCGGCACCCACCCGCAAAGATGATGATGTCGTACAGCGCGAGCGTCGCCATGTCAGTCGCGAGCTCCACGGGCATGTTGTACTTGGCCGCCAAGCCCCTGCACGCAGGGATGTTGTCATGGGGCCAACGGCAATACATCCAGCAGCAAGCTGTCCAGGGAAAGTCCTCCCGATGCAGTGCAGCCTACATTGCACGTCACAGACGGAGGACTTGCGCACGCATCTCATCGCAGAAGATAGGTGGCAGGCGGGATTGAGCAGGGGGTGTGGCGCATCGAGGAGGGGGGCAGACCTGAAATCCACGCGGTCCAGCTTGGCAAACACACCCTGCAGCACCTGCGGCGGGTACATCGCCTCCAGCCGGTTGGCCTGCACCATCTGCCGCAGCTTGTTCTGCGCCAGCAACGCAGGTCGCCGTCAGCAAGACCAGCCACTCAGTGCGATGCGACATCAAGAAGTGCCGCCGGCGTCACATGCATCATGCTGCGCTGCAGCAGGTGTGCAGGAGCCGGCGTTCCCTCATGGGACCACCATCAAACAAGGCAGCACCTGGATGACACCGCTCATGCCGCCGGCCTGGGGCGCGCCGGAGAACCCACCCTGGGGCTGCATCGCCGGCGCGCCATACTGCCCAGGAGCAGACTGCCCCGCGGGCCCCGCTCCATATTGGCCGGGGGCGGACTGCCCCATTTGCGCTCCATACTGGCCCGGCGGCGGCTGCTGGCCGGGGTACTGGCCGGGCATGCCACCAGGGGGCTGCTGGCCTGGGTATTGACCGGGAGGGGGCTGCTGCCCGGGGTACTGGCCGGGCATGCCGCCAGGGGGTGCCTGCCCAGGATACCCGCTTGGAGCTTGTCCCGGGTACCCGCCCGGAGCCTGCCCCGGGTAACCGCCAGGGCGGGGGGCACCATACCCGGGCGCAGCGCCGTGGCCCGGCTTGCCTGCATAAGGGTGGGATGAGAGAATTCAGCGTGGGAGCAGCAAGGCCGTGCTTGCGGTCTGCTGTGCAGCGTGGCACTGCAGGCATGGCTGCGGTGGTAGCAGACGGAAAGCCTAATCAGGGGTGCACGTAGGGGCTACGTGGACTGCCGCAGACTGCTGCTGACACAGCAGATGGAGATTACATGCACATGACAGCATGGCAGCCTCTGCTGCCATGCTGCACTCGCACGAATGTCAGATCACTACCCAAAAGTAACGCCCCACAGCAGCCGCCGACAGGGCAGCTGGTTGCTGTAACATGCAGACCATAGTACACTACAAGCTGGGCATCATCATAACTGTACGCGGCAGTCCTTCTGAGCCTGTTGTCTCTCTGATGCTCGCAGCAGTGAGACAGGGCTGGCAGGGGACTCACCAGCTCCAAACGCCCCTGCCGCAGCGCTGGCAGCACCGCTCAGCTGCTGGGCCTGCTGCAGCTTCGCCGCGAGCCTGCGCAGGCACAAACAGCAGTGGGTGGCGCAGAAGCTAATGCTGAGAAGCAGTCAGGTTGGACGCAGGCGCCTCGGCATGCCTACCCCATGCTTGGCGAAGCTCGAGATGGCCCCTTCGCACGACTCGCTTGAGATGTTGAGGCAGCTGTCGCAAGTCTGCAGCACGCCTCACCGAAAAAGCAATGTCTGAAGCAGAATCGTTTCGGAGAAATCTGTTTGGTCATCACGTGCGCCATCGTGTAATCCGTCATCGCATTGCAGCCTGGCCTCGACATTTCCGCTGTGAGGCTGTATGTCCACGTGCTGTCATCCTTTGCATGGCATACTAACGAACCATCCGTCTCTGCGTGCGCGCAAGACGATCAGCTGCTGCGAGTGATCCTGCAGGCCACAGCACGAGGCAAAGAAACAACAGGTGCAGCAACCCCTTTCAAGGCTGTGCGTGGCGCCAAGTGCTCTGCACGCACCTTTTGTGACTTATGCTGCATGTCGACGCGAGTGCTGTGCGTCAAATGGCAAGGTTTTGGGAGTTGGTGTGCCTTCAGTCAATGGTGATCTGGCCGCTATTGAACGCGCAGTTGCATTGTGTAAGACGGTGATAGTACAGCTGCACTGTCTCCTACTGCCAAACGTATCGTTTCCGCTGCACGCACAAGTGTACAGACATGAGTGCAGGCCTTGCTGCTCTGGCGTGACTGTGCCATGTTGACAGACTGTCAACGTGCGGTTTATGAGCATCAGTCCAAAAGCCGAGGGGTCCTGTCGACTCCAGCTGCCACAGCCGTGATTTGACTGTGTTCTGACCGCAGGGGCCGGCAGTCATGGGCCTCGCGGCCAAGATGGCAGCGGCAGGCGGAGCGTACACCGCCGTCAATGCCGGCATGGACCAGTACCAGCAGCACCAGCAGGCGGGGGTTGCAGCAGCTCCACCAGCGCCGGGCCAATATGGCGCGCCGCAGCCGGGGCAGTACGGCGGCCCAGCGCCGGGGCAGTACGGCATGCCACCACAGCAGCAGCCGCCGCAGGACGGCTCGGCATTCGCGGGCATCATCAGCCAGAAGCTGCACGCCATCGTGGCGGCCAACGGCCTGCAGCCGCTGTTCCCGTCGGCCGTGCTGGACGCCGTCATCCGCCGGGCTCAGGGCGTGGACTTCCGGGGCCTGGCTGCAAAGTACAACATGCCAGGTGGGTCGCTCTCACGTCAATGACCGGGCGGTTGATCAAACACACAACAACAAAAAGCTGACCCGCAGAGCTGTGAGCACTGTTGTACGGCATCAGCAACCGCCTCAAGTGCCACAGCCAAGGCCCGAGGGGTATAAAAACATGAGACTTTTGGGACCCGTGCAGTGGAGTTGGCGCTGGACTTCGTGGTGCTGGCGCTCTACGACGTCACCGTAATGTGCGACGACAGCGCGAGCATGAAGGTGCGGCACCAGCTCCGGCTGTCCGTGCTGGCTCCCCAGTCCATCCAAGGACCTCACCTATGACCCTGCGCCAGCACTGTGCTCGCTACTAGCCGCTACAGCAGATAGCTGCGGTTTGGTATACTGATTTGCTCTCCCCGTCTCCATGGCAGTTTGCGGAGAAGGGCACCCGGATCGACGACCTGAAGGCCATCATCGAGCGCGTGACGTCCGTGACCACCCTGTTCGACAGGTGCGATGCGCGGCTTTGGCACCTCCCTCACATATGCATGGAAGTCGATGTCAGCATGGCGTGCTGCGCGTCCCCAGCTGACCTACCAAGTGACACTGGAATTGGGGGGGGGCTGCGGAACAGCCGCCCAGCAGCAGGGTGCAGGGCCATGCGAGGCAGTCTGCAATGATGCACCGAGACGCTGCGGCCTGACACCGGGGAGCCTGCCCTGCAGCGACGGCATCTCGCTGCGCGCGATGAACCTGCCGGACCAGCGCGACGGCGTCACCGACTCCTCCCAAGCCGCGGCCTACGTGCAGCAGCTCAAGTGAGACATCAGTAGACTGTGCTGGGCCAGTACCCTCCTCACTGCAGACACGCTGATGCTTGCAATATTCAAGACCTGCCCTCCATGTACAAGTTGTTGACCCATGGCAGCGTCTGGCAGTGTTTTGCCGACAGTCGTTGGGCACCTTGCAGCCGGCAGTGTTCGGCTTGTCGTTCATATCACACAGTAACTCTCGGTGCCATCTGCGCTGCAGGTACAATGCGGGGACGCCGATGGGGCACTCCATGGAGGACAAGGTGCTGAAGCCGCTGCTGCACCGGAAGCTGAAGGACAAGTCCCTGCGGAAGCCGCTGCTGGTGCGCAGCCTGTCGCAGTGCTGTAGCTGCAGGGCTGTCACACCGACTTGTGACTTGTGCTGTGCTGCGGGTGCTGCACGGCTGCGTGGGACCAGTCTGTACTGCGAGCTAGCGCGGAAGGGTCTGGGGTTACCACCAAGTGCTTCCCCTGCTGCTGTGCAGGTGATCACCATCACAGGTAGAAAGGAGGCCAGAGCCTCTTGACTTGCGGCCATACAGCTGCAGCGTCTTCTACCTACACACCGAAGGGGTGCCATTGCAACATGCAAATGTGTGTGAGGGTCCGAATTCCCTGTGCAGACGGTGAGCCAACAGGCGAGCGGGAGGACAAGATACGCTCCGTCATCAAGGACGCCAAGAAGGCGTGCAAGAAGAGCTATGCCGGCGAGGGGGCCATCGCCTTTGAGTTTGCGCAGGTGTGTGGTTGCCTGTGAAGTTCAGTGTATACCCACTGCTGCGCACCTTGCGTCCTGACAAGATAATCATTGCCCCGAAGGAATGATGGCTGATGGCTTGGTGCAGGTCGGCCGTGATGAGGGTGCCCAGAAGTTCCTGGCTAAGCTGGACAACGATCGGGTGGGCATCAACCTGTACAGCATGCGCTCAGCTGTGCAGATGCAAAGCCTTCGCATACAGCAAAGCCCAATGCCCCTGCATCTGTGCACGCTCCAGAGGCTGAGGTGCTTGTGTCGGTGCGAACGCAGGACGTCGGCAAGCTGGTGCGCGTAACGGCATGGCTGTTGCATTCACCACTTCAGTGCAGACCTGACCAGAACACGTGCCGGTAATGTAAAAACACCTGGGAAGAGACCTAAACGATATTCGACGCTGGGCAGGTGGACTGCACATCGTACTACGAGCTGGAGCAGCAGGAGTACGCGCGGAAGGGCGTCTCACTGACGCCCGACATGTGGATGATGAAGCTCATGGTCGGCGCTGTGGACCGCTCCTATGATGAGCAGGTGACCGATGGGACAGGCCTCAGTTGTACATACTGCGCCAAACGTTGCTGACATGCGGACTTTGCACTCCTGCAAGTGTGCCTTCATGAAGCAGCTTACCTGAGTTGGTTGTTGTCGGCTGTCTTGCAGGACTGACAAGACTGCACTCTGGCGACGGTTGTGGGCGGGACAGTAATCAGGTGGGTGCAAGCGAGGTGACCAACACGGCAGCTGAAATCGGGAAATGCCCCTATCACGCAACGCTACCCGTATATTCTGTCAACATTGCACCGTCAGCATTGTACATTGTACCTCGGGATCAGTGAAAGTGGGCAGGTTACCGCCACATTGTGACTGGCAACACTGGCGTCTTCCATGTACATGCAAACATCAGCAGGTTTGACCACATCAGGCACGTAAGTGCGTCAAAACAGATGGTTAACAAAACAGAGCACTCCAGAAACCCTGAGCCAATGTACTGAGGTAACAACTGTCCCGTGCAACCATCACAAACCACACTCTGAAAGGCATAGGGTGCTATCATTCGACAGGTTGGGCAAGGCCGGCCCCGACTGCAGAGATACCCTGACGCATTGCCTAGTAACAAGAAACTGAGTTTGTGTTTCCAGAGAGGATCTGCACTGAATAACCGTTGACTCTGCACATCGTGTACCGCAAATAGTTTTGCCTTGGCAGCGCAAGCGCCGCCCTCAGTCCTGCACATCAAACCTGCAGCCAGTAACCCAGCAGCAGCGTCAGTGCCACTCCAACAGAGCGCAGCCATTTGCTGCGACTCTTCAACGGCCCGCTAGCTGCTCTGATTGCAACAAACAAGCATCAGGACGCCATGCATCTGTGCGCCAATGACAGACAGGGGCGGTTGAAAGGGCGCACGTGGGGTCGATGGCGCCGACCATGAGCTTGACCAACCACAAATCGGGCGTCAGTGAGACGCCCTTCCGCGCGTACTCATCCGCCTCCAGCTCGTAGTACCTGCACAGGTGCCGGAGCTGGGTTGCAAGGAGGTATGGTTGGCAGGACACAAGACACCCACGTATGTTGCGCAGCTGGCTGTGCTCAGGGCTGCAGACGCTCGGATGGTGGGCTCCGGAACGTCCAGGGCAGCTGTGTGGTCAGACTGCTCACGAGGTGCAATCCACCATCGTGCCGACGGCAGGGTCGTTGTCGATGGTCGCCAGGAACTGCTGCGCCTTTTGGTCCTGTGGCAGTGCGGGACGTCAGGGATGTCAGAGGAGCATTGGCGGCGACGCATGTATGGGTGCGGCCAGGCATGCGGCCATCACATCTGGGAGCACTACATTGAACGTCGTGATTGCCAGACAGCACAGCCAGCATGGTCGTCGGCGCCCCACCTTGCCGACTTGCGCGAACTCGAAGGCGACGGCACCGGGACCGTACTGCGAGTTGCTGACCAGGTTCTTGGCGGCCTTGATGACGTTGATGACCGTGCCTGGCGACTCGCCCGTCGGCTCGCCGTCTGGCGTGGGCACAAAGAGCATTTCAGAGTATAGGGAGAACGGCGAGCTGAGCAGCTGAAGCAGGATGCATAGGTGCGATGGGGAGCGCCGGGCCGATGTGCTGCCTCGATCGCAGTGCAGCTGGAGCTGCAGGAGCTGCGAGCCCCGCAGTGAGCAGGCCCGGCGCTGCCATGGACATGTGTTGGGTGCCGCCAGGCGTGAGACTCCACAGCCCTGTAGCCAACCTGTGATGACGATGACCAGCACGGGCTTCCGCAGCGCGCGCGACTGCACGGGGCCCGCCACGAATGGCCGGATGACCTTGGCGTCCAGCATGCTGCCCAGCGGCGTCAGCCCGTTGTACTGCACCTGCGCCGGGCAGCAGGAAGCAGCAGACATGTCAGAGGCTGGGTGACAGGGTGAGCACCTATCAACCGCTGGGACCGCAGCACCAGCAGACCCGCCGGCTCTGCTAGGCACGGCAAAGAATGCATCGCATAAGCAATGAGCGTCACTGCAGTCTGCCGGTATTGCCGTGGGTCAGTAAAAGCATTGTCATAGTAGGCCAGGGCTCATATGGGGACGATTGCATTGTGACCATCACTGCGCGACCTGCACATACAGGGGATACTTCGGCCAGCATGCCGCTTGGCCTTGTTCACAGATGCCACTGGCTTGGCCTGCGGGGCTTCATCAGCCAGCATGTCGTGTCAGTGGACCCCTCAACATCACATCCAGGAACACCCATAGCTGCTAGCCATGAGCAAAAGCATGAGAAGAAGCGCAGCACCTCTCTCCTTTCCACCATGGAGCTGCGCACCTGCTGCGCGATGGCGGCGGCCGCCATGTTGTCGCGCACATTGTTGCCCTCCATGGCGCTGTTCATGAAGCGGATGCTGATGCCGTCGTCGTCAAACGCCGTCGCCACGTCCGCCACGCGGCCCAGGATGAGCTGCAGGGGGGCCAGATGGGGCGGCTTTAGAGCAGGGTATGTACATCGTTACGGTGGGGGCAGGCTGCCGTCAGGCGTGCTTGGTTGCGGCAACGGAGGGTGCATGAGCTGAGGTGTGGGGGGTGTTCCTAGTACACCAACCTTGAGGTCGTCAATGCGCTCGCCGTTCTCCTCGAACGCCATCGACCCCGAGTCGTCTGCATGGTGTTGCACACGCCACAGTCACGCATCATCGCCATGCTGCAGTTGACGCAGAGCACAGGCGTGCCGCAGCACTTGGGCGTCGCGAGCTCGAGCTCAGGCAGCACCCACCCGCGAAGATGACGACATCGTACAGCGCGAGCGTCGCCAGGTCGGTGGCGAGCTCCACAGGCATGTTGTACTTGGCCGCCAGGGCCCTGCAAATGCACGCGCCATGAGGCGTCAGCAGCCAACAGTGTGTATCAAGGGGCACCGCTGTGCTGTGCAACGGTGACCCCGCATCGCCACTGGAGCGCTTCAAGCATGCCCCTCAAACCAGAGCAGATGTAGGAGAGTAGCATTGATGAGCAGGGTTTATCGTCTGACGAGGGGTGAAGCAGACCTGAAGTCCACGCGGTCCAGCTTGGCGAACACACCCTGCAGCACCTGCGGCGGGTACAGGGCCTCCAGGCGGTTGGCCTGGACCATCTGCCGCAGCTTGTTCTGCGCAGACACATCAGATCGCCCTGAGCAGAAGCATGTCAAAAACCCGACAACGACAAGAAGATGTCAGCATTGCATTGTGTGGTAGTGTCGTGCCGTGCACTGCAGCAGGAGTGCAGCAAAGGTGGCGCGATGCGACCAACGTTCACCAGCGGAACGCATTTCACCAGTCAAGAAGACACCTGGATGACGCCGCTCATGCCGCTGGCCTGGGGCGCACCGCCGAACCCACCCTGGGGCTGCGCCGCCGGCGCCCCGTACTGCCCCGGAGCAGACTGCTCCGTGTGCGCCCCGTACTGCCCCAGCGGCGCCTGCTGGCCGGTTGACTGGCCGTGCGCGCCGCCAGGGGCCTGCTGGCCCGAGTACTGGCCGGGTGCGGGTTGCTGGCCGAGAGGGGTTTGCTGGCCGGGATACTGGGCGGGAGGGGGCTGCTGGGCGGGGTACTGGGCGGGAGGGGCCTGCTGGGCGGAGTACTGGGCGGGAGGGGGTTGATGGTCGGGGTACTGGGCGGGAGGGGCCTGCTGGGCGGGATACTGGGCGGGAGGGGGCTGCTCGGCGGCAGGGGGCGGCTGCCCGGAGTACTGGCCGGGCTGGCCGGGGGTCGCCTGGCCGGGGTACCCTCCCGGCGCCGGCCCCGGGTACCCGCCGGGGCTGGGGGCGCCGTACGCGCCAGGCGGTGGCTGACCATACGCTCCCGGCGGCGGCGCACCATACGCGCCAGGCGGTTGCTGACCATAAGCTCCAGGCGGCGCGCCATGCGGCTGAGCTGCGGCACGTGTGGCAGCCGAGTGACTTCGTCAGCGTGAGCAGGAAAGCAGGTTGGCCGTGCCGGTGGACTGCTGCACGGCGCAGCACTGTGTGCCAGACCGACAAACAAGTTTGCTTGCATGCAGGTGCTGGCTGTAAGCAGCTGCCCGCAATAACAGGTGGATATCAGTCCCTCACGCTGAGACCAGCAACACAGTCAACGGCGGCAGCCTTGCCGTGCCATATGCTCAACTTGCACCAAACAGGGCTGCGGGACGCACCATTGGCCTGCGACCTCGCCACTGCGCGATCCGCGATCTTACGGGCCACCAACAGCTTCACCACAGGCCTGTGGCAGGCAGGAACAGCAGTGATCAGCTCATGGAGAGATGTGGGCTAGCGATGTCCGGCGCCAGTAGTCCCAGGGTGCGCACCCCATGGTTTTGGTGACGGCCGAGGAGACCTGCTCGTGCGTCCTACTCCGGCCGGGAACACAGGTGCAGCAGGTACAAGGAATGGAGTGTTTTCAACTTCAGCCGGGGTTGCGGTTGCAGCATGTATGAGGGAACGATGCACATTGTAGAGATCTTCAGGCAAGAATCATTCCGGAAAAAGTGTTTCACGTGCGATGGCGTGTGATGATCGCATGCATTCTGGCCTGGACGTCGCCGCCAATCATCACAATGCTGGCTGCGATCCGAAGAAAACCGGATCGTGCGTCGCGGAGACTCTGTACGTGCGCAGCAACAATTAGTCGCGGCGGATGATACTGCAGGCGGCTCGGGCGGCACAGAAACAACAGGTGCAGAACTTCTGTTCAAGCCATTTCCTGGCTCAAACTGGTTATAAGCAATTTGTGACGTCTGTGCTGCATGTCGGTTGTTCGAGTGGTGTGTGTCAACCGTTACAGTTCTGAGAGTAGAGTGTAGTGAGTCACCGATCCTCTCACCACTCAGTTGCACACTCAATTGCTGCACGCGAGGCGACGGTGGTCAGTGTCGTGCTCTGCTAAGTAAACTCGTGTCTGCAAGGTGGCTCCACCAACAGAAATCCAGGGCCTGTTGCTCTGACGTGTCTGCGCCATGTTGACAGGCTGCCGTCCTGCAGGTTGCCAAGCACGCGTGCGCAGGTTCACACTTTCTTAGCGGTCTCTGCGGTTACATTCTGCTTGTGTATCAACTTCAGGATCCATGAGCCATGGCACTCACGGCCAGGTGGCCGCGGCACACGGAGCATACACAGCCGTGAGTGCCGCCGCACACTACCAAATGCCAGCAGCACCAGCGGCAGGAGCTGCGCCCGATCCGGTGATGGGACAAGGATGTGCACATAGCCTGGGACAGCACAGCGCCTCAATGCCTGGGCTGTGTGGCATGCCGCCACCACAGCAGCAGGAGCATAGCAGCAGCAGCAGCGGCCGCCGCAGCAAACGAAGCAGCCGCTGGACGGCTCAGCGTTCGCGGCCATGATCAGTCAGAAGCTGCAAGCCATCGTGGCGGCTAACGGCCCGCAGCCGCTGTTCCCGGCGGTGGCGCCGGACAGCGTCATCTGCAGGGCGCAGGGCATGGACTTCCGAGGTCTAGCCGCCAAGTATGACATGCCAGGTGGGACAACAACCAGAAGCTTGACTGGCAAGTGCTCAGCTGATGGTCAAATCAAAGGCCGCTGGCCGTCAGGGTTTTGGGCGCAGCTATGTGGCACCAGCAAGTGCGTGCCTGATTGGCCCTAAGTTTTATGAGTGATGTGAGATCTGACGCTCAGGGACCTGTGTGCAGTGGAGCTTGACCTCGTGGTGCTGGCGCTGTACGACGTCACGCTGGTGTGCGACAACAGCCCGAGCATGAAGGTGTGGCAGCAACTTTGCATCTTAATGCATGGCCCTCCTGATGCATGCTGGGACGTCATCCCTGATGAAATGGCACCGGCTCGCTACCAGTCATCGCAGCTGGTAGCTGTGGATAAACTCAGTGACAGGTTCCTCTCAAAACCCTGCAGTCTGCGCAGAAGGGCACACGCATCGACGACCTCTCTGAAGGCCACCATCGACCGCGCAACCACGCGTTCGACAGGTGTCATACGGGGGCCCTGGAACCTGCCTCACATGGCAGACGGTGGCGGCACGGTCTGTTGCGCAACCCCGGTTGGCCAGTCACATGACGACAATCTGGTGACGCCACCAGCCCAGCACGTCCAGCAGCGGAGTGCGGAGGCGCGCGCGCCAGGTTGTGACCCATGCTTCCAGACACTGTGATCCTGTCCTGCAGCGACGGCATCTCCCTGCCGAGGGCATGCGACCAGATTGAGGCGTGCCAACATGCAATTCAACATGGGCACGGGAGACAGCCCCACTGAGCAACACCAGCATCGTGTCGTCATCTCCCTGGGTGCAGCGCATATACATATTCAGTACATCGGGTGAAATGTTGGGTATCTCGGAGGGTATAACATGTTGTGGTTTGTACCTCTCTGGCTGATTCTGCTCAACGTTTGGTCTACCAGCACGCCTTCAATCATGCAATGGACATGACCTTCTCATCAGCCTTCCAGATGATGCACGACAAAACAGAGGACTGCAATTGGTGGGGCAGATGTCTGCTGAGGCAACGACTCTGCCGTGCGTGCAACGTCACGAGCCATACTTTGATGACAGTCACACACAGAGATCCAGGGAAGGTCAGCCCAAACAGCAAACAACGGAGTACCCTGATGACACACTGCCTAATATTGAAACTGCATTGTGCTGCCCGAGCACATTTTATGCCTCCAGAAACTACATCGTGTCCATGTACTTCATACAGATTGTGGGCACTGCAGCTGCAAGCAGCTTCGCACTGGTGTGCATACTTCGTGAGCACCTCGACTTGCGACGCCGTCGCGACTGTCGGTGCGGTTGCCTGGGCAAGAGTTCAGCATCCAGGCCGTCATCAGGTGGTCACCACGTACTCGGTCCGGCCGATGCACGTCTTTACCACTGCAGGGACCTGCACAGCCACAGCCACAAGTCTGAGGCTCTGCACTGCACGGCTGCATAGTGTGACTGCTGAGTGGCCGTGAGCCACTCGAAAACAGAGCAGAGCTTGCGCATTTGCTGTGCTTGTGGCAGCAGAACACAAGCAGGCAGCAGCCAGATGGAGGCAAATAGCAGCGTGCCGCAGGGGTGCTGCATGCACCTGGATCTTCTTTCCAGTGACGTCGGCCTTGGTGTCCGGGAAGTGCCGGAAACCGGGCAGCGTTCTCACGACACCATTCTGAGTCACCTGGGCACACATGAGTCGGCAGTGAGCGCAGAGTACTTGCGAAGGACCAGCATAACCGGTGCTCGGGATATCATTAAGCTTGTCCACACACAGCAGCAGTCTGCGGTCACGCCAGCCTGGCGTTCTTGGAGTGCATCAACAGCCCGCTGACTACACGCCGCACCCACCAGCAGCACTGGTTGGTGCATTCTGCATAGATGGCACAGTGCAGCAGAAGCAACAGGAAGAGGAGGCAACAGGAGGAGAAGAGGAGGATGCCTCGATCGGGTACAGCAGCAGGTGGCCGTGCGGCAGCCGCTGCACCTTCTCCGCTGTGTACGCCGCCCAGTTCTCCTGAGAATACAGGAGGGGGCTCGAGTATCGCAGGCACACACCCTGCTATATGAGCTCGCTCAGCGCACCCTGCAATCGCCGCCTGCCCTGCTCTCTCTAGCTTTGCGGGTACAAGGGGTAGCACGCCGATCGGTCATGGTGTGATATGGCTGAGCTTTGACAAAGTGAGGTGCACATCCGGGCGCGGGCGGACGCACCGCAGCCAGCTGGCGCACGCGGCGCACGCAGTTGACGTCCTGCGGCGTCTGGAAAGTGTCCTCCAGCTTACCCAGGTGCTCCTCGAAGCACGCCATCCGGTGCCCGTACACCTGCGCAAGGGGGAGGCAGGCCTCAGCCGAGACGTGAGCACCGTAGCAACGACAAGAGCCCTTCTTACTTGCAATGAATAGCAAGAGCATGTTCCTCTGCGCATGCCACTCGAGGCCGATGCGCCTGTGACGCCCAGGACAGGTCCAGACGATGGCCTGTTCGCTGGGTTAGCCGAGTGTGCTTGACCGCGGACACTGATGCAGCGCAATCATGACAGCTTGCAATCAGGGCCGTCGTGGGACCTTACCATTAACCCAATCTTCTTTCTATAGGTTTACCGGGAAACGAGGTGAGGATACTTGGAAAAAACTCACCACGCCGCGCCCCGCCGGCTTGAAGTTGGGCTGAAAGGCGCCCATCGCGATCTCCACGTCCCGCTCGCCGTCCTGGCTGCGCTGGTTGATGTTGGCGCTGCCCTCCAGCACAAACTGCGGCGCGGCGGGATAACATCACTGAGCAGGGCGATGATGAGTACTGACGGTGACGTCCCTGCTACTGAGGCCGCCCTGTGGGCACAGGCTGCCAACAGGGCAGCAACGGGACATGTTGCCGTGTGAGCCGTGCTGGGGTGCTTGGAAGGCCACTCTTCAGCAGGTGGGTTGCTGGCAGGCAGCGTTACTCAACTGCGGAAGAGTTTGCAGGGTGGCTCACCTCATCGTCCACGATCAGCATCTTTGCGTGGCAGTAGATCGGGAACCGGCGCGTCTGCAGCACCTTGGCCTGCAAAGTCAAAGGGCGCTGGGGTCAGCATTGGCTGCTGATGTTGCCACCAGCTCAGCGGCTGCTGCATCTGCCCTTGACAGGCGGTGTGTCACCCCGTCCCGTAAGCTGGCTGCATTCTAGGGGGTGCCCGAGCAAGTGGGCGAACACTGGGTTTTCGCATTCCTGCCCCTTGCCTGACGCCGGGACGGCATGTGCAGGCGGCAATGAGTCACGTCCATGCAAAACTGCAGCGGCAGCAGCCAGCACCAATACAGAAGTGCTAGACAAGCAGCAGCCACCCCGATGATGCGCTCACCAGGGGTGCAACCTGATGCTTCTGGGCAGATGCCTATGGTTTGCAGCGCAGGTGCATGTGGGCTGGCGAGGGGCCTAGTCGAAGGTGGGCTTCGGTGGGCTGGGCTGAGCAAACAGGTGGGCTGGCGGCAGCAGGGCCTTGCAGCTCTCTACACGCTGCTGCGGGGGCAGATGCCTGCCTGTCGGGAGCCCGACTTGGCGGACTTGGGCGGCGGCGGCGCGTTCGGCTCCACCGGCTCCCGGTTCCCCAGGCAGAAGATGTTCAGGTAGTCCCGCGGGTGCGCATTCACGCCCTGCATGCAGGCGGACACCCTGTATGGTTGCATGTGAACTTGCCATGCAGTTGGATCAGCCAAGACCGATGGCTGCAGCAGCAGACTGTGCAGCTAGGCTAGCGAATGGATCAGTGAGCCTCCTCAGTGTCCCGCAGCCAAGCTAGCCTGATGGTTAAGTGAGCCTGCCTAATGTCCCACATGAAGCAGGCACACTGACTGTCGCGAGTGCCATGGTTGGCCAGGTTCCTAGACCCAGCTCAAGTGAGTGTGCTTCTGAGCACAGATCCATGGGTGCGGCTGATGTGCACAGACTGCACCTTGCGCTGGATGGCCTTCGCGACAATGCGGTACATCATGCGGATGGTGGCGGTCTGCCACAGCAGCACCTCCTGCACGCTGCCCGCCTCTGGAATGCCTACAGGGTACAAGCGCGAGCTGAGGCTTTGGGTCCGGGAAGTTGCAGACGACAACCATGTCTGACGTCTACATGCTGCGCCTCCAGCCCCCCTCAAACGGCAGCGTTTGGGAGGGAAATGCAAGCTCGACATGCGTCAGCTGCCTGGGGGTGGTAGCCATTGGCAGCTAGGCCAATACTGCCACAGCTGCATGTCCAGCGTGATGTCACGGGCCCCAGAAGTCCGCGCAAACGCACCTTCGGGCCACATGGGGATGATGATGTAGGCCGCGAAGGGCTGCCCCTCGATGACCGCCCGGGCGCACCGCAGCGCGATCTCGATCGGCACCAGGTTGTCGCAGATGTCCGCATGCGTCTGCAACACAGGCACGCCTTGTGACGCAGTTTGCCCTCAAGTGTGCTCCGGGCTGTGTCTTCCAAGCGCAGCATTGGCTGGCATCCAAAAGCTTGCTCTGCCGTGCAAAAACCGACCATCTGTCTCTGTGTACCAACACCCACTGAGCACCGTGGTTTGATTTGATTGCTCATCACCTTGTTCTCCCACTCGCCGGAGCCGCCCAGGAAGTACTGGTTCTCGATGTACAGGAAGTGGCGGGCGTTGCGGATCGCGTGGATGTACGCCCACTGGATGCTCTTGTCCACCGTCAGGCCCCGGTCTGCACAGACGCACACAGACCTCTTGTGGACAGCTTGCTCGTCAACCACCCATGCATGGGCTGGTCAACCATCGAATGACAGAAGGAAAGGAGACTGGATGTGCCAGACCCTGACACACGGTACAACATGTCAGCTGCCGGACACAGGTGCGCCATACGGGAGTGTGCTGCCACTGCAGCACACTGAGATGTGGCACACCCCAGCGCACGGCGCAGGACCTTCACGTACTGTCAAATGTTCATGGCCACCACTACCATCTGCCTCAGCACACCTGTGACCAGGCCACGGTCGTACGCCTCGTTGTTGCCCGTGGGGAAGCCCACGACGCACTGGGAGTCGATGGAGCGGAACACCTGCAGAGTCCCGAGAGGGTGCACTGTGATTGATTTATGAACTCAGAGCGAAGCACGGTAGTGATGCCCTGCCAGCCAGTGCACCTGAGCCTCAAATGCCAACTAAGTCGCCAACAGCTGTCGGGTGCTCTGACACAGCAGCTTGGATGTATGACACCATGCTGCACGATGCAGCCGCACTTGCTAGATGTCGGTAGACAGGCCCCAACTTTGGCATTGCACCCGGGCCTTGTCGAATTGTCGATGCCCTGTACATTGCTTACGCAGCCTGTACCGGCGGAACCTGCACCTGCGTTTTCCAGGCCTCCGGGGACCGCGGGTCCACCACGAAGACTTTAGGGTCGTTGGGGTTGTTGAGGTCCGCGGGCAGCTTCAGGTCCCCCAGCTGCCGCAGGTCGACGAGTCCCTCGGCGCCGTTGGAGGACGACGACTGCATGACAAATGACAGCTGCCTGAGGAGCCATGCCACGGAATGCTGTGGCGCCCAGTGTGCAGTGCACGGTGTCGGGGACCGACTGCAGCCAGCTAAACCCCATACAGACCCTGCAGAGCAGTCCAGTGTGAGCACACTTGCACAGCGTTTCCCGGCTGCGTCTGATCATAGCAAGCTCACAGGCTTGCAGGGCGCACCTCGTGCTTCCAGCGCTGCACGAAGTTGCAGAGCACATCGAAGGCGGGCGGCCCCTCCAGCCGGCAGTGCTGGTCGTGCCACGGCAGCCGCGGGCCTGCGCTTGCATGAGAACTGTTGACTACCATGCACAGCATATCAGGCCCCAGAGTTCACTTGCAAAGCATCGCTGGATGGGCCTCAGCAATCACCCCACAGAATGGACGCAGAGCTGCCCAGAGCATTCAAGCCCAGCAACGTTTTCCACAGTGCAGAGTCGGCGCCCACAGGTAGTCAGCATCTCTGCACGCACCTCCAGCCTCGCCGTCCACCCCCGGCAGGCAGTCCTGGTAGAAGTCGCGCTTGTGCTCCAGCTGGAGCGTGCGGAACAGCGGGTGGTCGTGCGTGTCGAAGCGCCCGTCGCACAGGTCGATGCCGCCGATGAAGGACAGCACCCGCCGCGGGACGCCCGAGTCCTGCAGGGTGGGTTTTCAAAGCCAGTGAGCCATCTGTCAGGGTTTTGCGGTCCGATCGTCAAGCTGCCTGGCCAAGGTCACGACAGGGGCTGGCTACGGAGGTGACACTGGCACTCTGCCGGGGCACTGTCCAGGATGACATGCATGGCAAGCCCAGTGGTCAACTGGTAGGAAGTGGTGGGGTGATCTAGTCAGCCGACTGCACCAGGAGTCAGACATTCTCGACGGTTCATGCTGAACCTCAACAGCCTTGTGTCCTGAGAGCAGAGAATTTGCCCACCGAGGGGTGCCCGGGCTGGCTGCCGGTCTGCTGCGCCTGGCCGCCCTTCGCCTCTGCACGGGCGGCCTCCGATGCGCCCGGCGTGCCGGTCTGGGGGTCGATCTTCGGCATGGGCGCATCCGCATCGGGGGCGTCCAGGCACACCACTTTCTGCGGTAGCATTGTGAGTGGTCAACAGGCAGCTGCATCGCTGGGCCATCCACTGCCCCAGTCTGTGCATTTGAGCAACACCGGCAGAATACGCAATGCATGGACATTGAAGGGGATGTGGGTGCACCTGGTGGTGTGTGAAGTTGGTGGCTGCCGTGATGCCCTTCAGGAAGTTCTTCTGCTTGTCTGCTCCCCTGCACTCGTCAGGGTCACGCGTGAGCTTGTGGGGCCCGTCTCGGGCGAGGTGCGTCTCTGGCGCGGAGTTCTGAATCTGTTTCAAGTCACCAGCATGCGACATGCACAGTTGCATAGTGCGCACCTGAGAGACTTGCCGACGGAAACGTTTGTGCCCTGAAAGAACTGGTGCGTCTCCTCGTCATGTGTGTGCAGCATGCCGCCCGAGAGGCCCATGACCTGGGCATGCGAGACAGATATTCAGCATAGGCTGCGAGTCAGGCTGGCCCCAGATGTGCATACTTAGTCCCAAGCATGACCATTGTCAACATCAATCAGTCCCAAGCATGACCATTGTCAACATCAATCTCCAGGTATGTTATCTCTACACCGCGTTGTGACAACGCGTTGTCACAACCGACTATTCGACTCTTTATTGCTCATGCAGCAGCAAATCCAGTGACGCCAAATACCTTCTTGCTGGTGCGGTCGTCCCAGATCAGCACGCAGACCTTGCAGCCCTCTTGAGCCTACAGGAGAGCGTTTGTACCACATCAGACCGTTGAGAATAATGTAGGCAAGAATGCATGCAATATGTAGCAACACCGAAGAGAGCAGCTGCCACAACCACCGTCACGAAGGTATGCCAGGTCCTAATCAGCCCACCTTTCGTTTCAACAGCGAGCCCAGCTCCAGGTGCTCCTCGTCCTCCTTCATCTCTGCGTTCTTCTCGCGCACCAGGATGTTGTGCACCCAGACGCTCCAGCCTGCAGCGTTTCACTGGTAAGTAAATGGGCAATCGTGGGGCAACATCAGGCAACCAATTGCAGGCTGCTGCTGCCTATTGACGACTTGCAACTCTTTGGAGGAGCTGGCACAATGACTGGAGCAAAGCAGCCTTCTCATGGTAGCATGCAGCAGGGAGTGCTTCGACTGCTGACCAGCAATGTACACGAAGTGCTTGGCGTTGAGGATGGCCTGGTAAATGTCCTTCCAGAGGGACCCCTCCCTGTAGGGCTCCCCATTGCCCAGCTTGATGGTGGGTGTCTCCCCTGCAGCCAGTCGCCTTGCACATCAGGCCCGGTGCTAATGTTCCAACTTGCTGCCAGCGCTGTGTAGAAGGTGCACAAGCATGTGAGAGACAGTGTTGCCTCAGGATCGCATACCAACACTCAGCTGTAAGGGAGCCAAGGGTATGGTAGCCTTCCAGATGGCAGCACTGCGTCTGTAACAGTGTTTGCACTGACAGGCAGCTCCTTGGGGTACTCCTACCAGGATCGTGGTGCGAGTCGGAGTACAGGCTCACACGCGCCCCCTCGCGGGGCTGGAAGTACGCGTGCTTCACCAGCCACCGGTTCTGGTCGTCCTTCTGCGATGTGCTCTGCACCAGGGAGCCCACAGATTGCACATTATCCTTCTTTCACAATGGGTCTGCGAAAAATACAGCACCAGGAGACATGTGCTGCACAGCAGCAGCAGGGGCTGCTTTGCCGGCTGTGTCCAGCAGGACTTGAAGTGCCGCTCCTTCCGCGCCCGTCCCGCCTCCGGTGCTCCGAGCGCTGGCCTGCAACTCCCTGCTGTGCACATGGCGCCACATATGCAGGCAGCGCAACGTGGCCGTCCTCAGCCTGCAACTCAGCCCACCTCCATCACGGAGATGAAGTCGACGGACACCCGGATCTGCGCCTTGCCGAGGCCCTGCTGCCGCCCGGTGCGCCCCCGCAGCGGCAGCCACCCGCTGAAGTGCTTCTTCTCCATCAGCTCATAGGCGTCCAGCACCGCCGTGCCCAGGTGCGGGCTGCCAAAGGCGTCTCCGTCCTGCGGACACGCCACACAGCAGAGACCTGACGATCAGCTCACCTCCCAGGACAATCCGAGGAGAAGCGCTCAGCGCCCAGATCCCAGGCATCTTGGGGGCATTGCAGCTCTGTGAACCCTGCATCTTAGGATGCAAGCTGTGGTACCTTGACTTGGAACTCGACGTCCTTTGGCGCGTTGGCCACCGGGATGCGGAACCGCTCCTCCCACTTTGGGTAGAAGGTCCGCTCCGCCACCGACGTGTACCTATTGCATTTGTTCAAAGATCTTTCAGGACAGCAGTGCAGTGCGCCGGCACAAGCTGCCACGACCAGGCTGCCTTGCAAGGGATGCTACATGTGCTGCAAATGTGGCTGTCCAATGTCATCTGTGCTTGTCACATGCAGGAGCATCAGTGATGTGTTGGCACTCACGCCTTCCGCTGGCGGCCGACGCGGATGGCGACGTACGGCTGCGGCGGCCGCACGTTGCCGGTCGTCACGCGCTGGCAGCCCACCAGGCAGGAGTTGCAGAAGCGCGGCAGCGCCTGCAGTGTGATAAGATATATTGTGGCAATTTCAGGACGCCATGCCAGTCATGCTGTGCTGTACATCAGCAACATGCTGCACCTCCCGCACATGCTGCTGCAGCCATGCTCACCCCGACCAGCGTGGGGTCGCCGGGCAGGTGCCCCGCCTCGTGCACCACGACGTACAGCGTGCCCCACATCCACTGCGACGGGTCCTCCTGCTTCTCTTGCTGCGGGGCATGAACCGGAGACCGCACATCAGCAGCGGGTTGCCGACACAGAGTCACTGATGCAGGCTCAACTGCTGTGTTAGACAGACACTGCCCGACGTCGCATCTGCTGAGCGGCTGTGCAGTTGATGCAACGCACAGCGATGCCGTTGCAATGTTGCAGGTCACGAGGGGAGGAGACCGACGCCCCACCCTGAGGCCGAAGGCCTTGCGGAACTTGGACTTGGTGGCGTCCTGCCGCGAGTCGAGCTTCTCCTTGGTGCGCTCTTTGATATCGTGTGCCTGTGCGCAAGCAAACGAACTCATGTAATCCTGCGTTTCTCACGCCGCACGCAACCCTGCGCCATTACTTGGGCTCATGATCTGGCAGACAGTGCGTCAGCCAAGCCTTGCAGCGATACACAAGAGGTGCCTATGATAGGATGCCCAAGTAGATCGCGGCTGCACAATGCCCCGGGGTAGAACTTCCTCCGCTGCCCACCTTGTCTTGCAGCTTGTGCTTGCGGCTGTCGTCCTGCCCATCGAAGGCGGTGCCGTCCCCCATCGGCAGCTGCCGCCCGGCGCTGGAGTCGACGGAGTCCACCCGGGCGGTGTTTGTGAAGCCGGGGTCGGGGGGCTGCGCCCCATTGGCGCCGCCGCCATTGGCCTGGGCAGAGCCCTGCGGTGCTGCATCCTCCCGCGACGTGGGCCGCTCCTGGTACTGCGTGTCCCTCGGCTCAGGCGCCATGTCCGGCCAGCCCCTCTTTCTGGCGTTTGCCACAAACAAGGCGGCCGGTGCTCACGTGCTCCGAAACCCAAGGGCCTGATTACCCTGACTGTCAATTGTTGGCGTGGGCAGGAACTGCCAGCCGCGCGCTGCAAGTGCAGCAGAGTGACTGCTGAGACACTAGGAGTGTGCTCACAGCACCGCCTCGGGCGATTCGTGCCGTATGCCCGTATCGCAAATCTGCAGCAGGTCCGGCATCCGGGGAGAAGCTGACTACTGATAATTGGCGACCCTTAAATTATTACATCACCGGTCCCCATGCTACCCTGCAGCACTTGCAGGCGCTCTGCAAGCTGGGTGGACAGAACTGCATTTCAAGGGCAACGTGCTATCTTCAGCTAAGCTTTATCATTCTTCTCAGAGAGTTGCAGCTAACTGTGCAGCAAGGTTAGTGGCAGTATTACACTGCTGCTTCGAGGAGTGCATCAAGGTTTACGTAACAGCCTACCAGGAGCGGAGCCAGTAGCACAACCTGCGTGCAAGCAGTGCACATCAGCGAAGAAGAGTTCTTGCCACGCGAGGGGCGGCCATGGCCGCCATGGATGTGGCGCACACCGTGCCAGTGCAGCATACACAGGGCCATGTGTAAGCACACGAGCACCGTCTCGCATGCTTTCAGCGCCTGTGCATGTCAAACAATACTCATGAGGACGTGAAGTCGTCACGTTGCACCAGCATGCGCAGACTTTGCTCACATGCTGCAGGCGGTCTGCTTTGAGAGCGCAATGCCGCCGCATGCCTGCCACATGCAGGCAAACCTGACCACGTGTCATCTGCTTGCAGGTTGTGCTGCCTGTGCGGGCTGTCCATCCAGCCCAACCCAGCCAACATGTGCGTCAACTGCATGCGGAACCAGGTCGACATCACGGAGGGCGTGCAGAAGCAGGTGCGAGCCGGGCGCCGCCCCACCCTGGGCTGCTTCGAGAACAGCCCCGACATGCACTTGCCCCTTGCTGACGACCAGCACGGAGGCTGCATCACACTGTGAAACTTTATGGCAGAGCATGTAGTGATATGCACAGGTTACCATATTCTTCTGCCGGGGGTGCGGGCGGTACCTGCAGCCGCCGCGGCACTGGGTGCGGGCAGAGCTGGAGTCCCGCGAGCTGCTGACCTTTTGCATCAAGCGCATCCGCGGCCTGGGCAAGGTAGGCGGCGCTCCAGATGCTCCACACTACGGTCGGAGGGCTCTCGGCCAGCAAGGCTGACGTGTTGCCAGCGAATGGCATCGGCGGTTAGCGCAACAGTGCTGCTGGGCATCTTCATATCTGGCGCAAAGCATGATGCATTGCCGATCGCTGGCGACTGCCGCTGCAGCTCAAGCTGGTGGACGCGGGGTTCATCTGGACAGAGCCGCACTCCAAGCGCCTCAAAGTGAAGCTCACCGTCCAGGTCAGCATGGCTGCCTGCTGGCGCTCCTCATGAATGGACTGCATAACACGCACACCTTTGAGCAAAGACACGAGCATGACCAGCTGCTATGCTGACTACCTTCAGTCTGTGTGAGTGCCTGCGTGGCCGCTGTGCCAGGGCGCGGTCAGCTGCTTAGGCAGCTGTGCATCCCTGACTCGGTGCCTCTTGCAGCAGTCAAGTGTAAATTGGACTCGTGGCATGTGCAGGGCGAGGTGTTCAATGGCGCCATCCTGCAGCAGGCCTTCAGCGTGGAGTATGTGGTGGCAGACCAGCCGTGCACAGACTGCAACCGGCATGCCGCCAACCCCAACGTCTGGGTGGCAGCGGTGCAGGTGTGAACTGCAGCCTGCGATAAACCCATTGCAGCAGGTTACTGAAATCCGTGAGCTGTAGGCATTGGGCACTCTTGTAAAATATGTGCGCCCAACATGAGCACACAGCAATTGTGGCATCATTGAACAGGTCGACAGAGTAAGTTGCAACCATGTCCGTTGCGCTGCAGGTGCGGCAGCACGTGCACCACAAGCGGACGTTCATGTTCCTGGAGCAGGTCATCCTGCGCCACGGCGCAGACGCCCTGTGCACGAACATCAAGGAGATCCACGAGGTGGGTTCGCCGGGTGCGGCTGGAGGCCCCTGAGAACCTCCGGACACTGTTTGAACGAGGAGATGATGCCAGCAGTGGTCACCTGCGCCAGCTTGCAGCTGCTGCAGCACTCAGCAGCTGCGAAGTGTGTGCAGGAGATCACTGCTGGCATAAACGTTGCGTCGTACAGTGTCATGCAAAGACTGCAGGCCGAATGCCATTTCGTGTGCTGTGTTTCAATTTGGTTCCTGTGGTGCCTCAGGGGCTGGACTTCTTCTTCGCCAACCGGCAGCACGCTGTCAAGCTGGTGGACTTCTTGCAGGTATGTCGGCAAGGTCCCCTGCACTCGACCTTGTTTGGCTGCCTACTGATGAGTCTGATCAAAACGCTGATGTTGCAGGCAGTGGTGCCATGCAAATTCCGCACCGCCAAGCAGCTGGTGTCGCACAATATCCACTCCTCCACGTACAACTACAAGTACACCTTCTCCGTGGAGATCGTCCCTGTGTGCAAGGTGTGCCCCACACCAGCTGTCCAGTTGCAAACTCCTCTCCTGACTTGACAGTCAGACCGCCTGTTGAGCTTGCACTCTGTGCAGGATGCCCGCGCTCGCTGCGATGGCAAACATGCTAATGCGTCCCTACACTGGCGCCTTCCACGATTATGTCAGGGCCCCTCATGTGCTCCTGCAGACTGACCACATTTGCACCCATTGCTGCAGGACGATCTGATCTGCCTGCCGCCAAAGCTGGCGGAGAAGTTCGGCAACCTGGGGCCGATGGTACTGTGCACCCGTGTCGCCTCGGCAGTTACCCTGCTGGACCCCATGACGCTGCGCCACGCCCAAGTGGAGGTGAGCATATCATAGCCACGCGGGTTCCGGCGCAGAGCAACAATTAGTTGCAGGACGGTTCGACTGTGCCATTCCCTCGCCCGGCTGCTGATGTGATGTACCATGGCCTGACCCAGCCACGCGGCGGTCTGAGAGCAGTTCAGGCACACATCTGTCGTTCGTTGTCTGCAGGCGCCGATGTACTGGCGGAACCCCTTCCGCCCCCTGGCCACCGCCAAGCAGCTGGTGGAGTACGTGGTGCTGGACATCGAGCCGCTGGGGCCCGAGTCGCAGAAGCACGCGCTTGCAGAAGTGCAGGTGTGCCGCCGCATCACTTGCCTCCTCTTGTCTGCAGCTTGAGAGCAATGCTGGGCGATATGTGAGACTGGGCTGGGCCTGGGTGACTGGCAGAAGCTGGCAAAGCCTCTAACAGACATGTTTGGTGGAAGGCAGAACAATGAGCAAAGCAATGAGCTGAGCAGCAGCATCACAGGTCTTGGCGGATTCATCTGCAGCATACACTGTACCATGCACAGCTGCAATTCAATCTGTGCAATGCAGTGTACTGGCTGATATGGTCTGCAGGTAGCGCGAGCATCAGACCTGGGCCGCAACGACAACATCGCCATAGCAAAGACACATCTTGGTGGCATCCTGCATCCAGGTCTGTCCTCATGTCAGCAAGCGTTCTGCTGCACCCTTGCTGCAGATCCTGGCTGCGTGTAGTGCGAGGAAACTCCTGCACCTACCGGCATGTCTACAGCATTGTGCCAATTGCCACAGAGTGGCGGGATGTCGATCGAGGAACTCCACCTGAGCATACTCTCCGCTCACCTCTCCATGCATGTCGCAGCTCGCCACCTCAGTCAAACTCAGTTGCTGCAGACGCAATCTGTTGGCATGCAGGTGACAGCGTGCTGGGGTACGACCTGGAGCACGCCAACCTGGCAGACCCCGACCTCGACAAGTGGGTCGCGCGCGGCGGCAGCCCCCCAGACGTCATACTGGTGCGCAGCTGTCAGCGTCGTTACCGCACCCCTGAACGTCATGCATCCACTGAATGCCAGTGGTGGCAGGACGGTTGTTTCCATCTGCCTCTGCGTCACCCAGCCTCCAAGAGAGTACCCTGAAGTCAGTCGCTATTCGCGGACGCGCGCAGGTGAAGAAGAGCTACGAGGCGAAGCGCGCCAAGCGGAAGGCCCAGGGCCGCACCGGCCGCAACTGGCGCCTCGCACGCCTGCCCATGGAGGCGCGCGGTCTTTTGTCGCGCCCTTGCGCCCCCGTAGATTCGCGCCATGTTGCAGCTTGCTGGAGACACAATTTGTGTTGTGCCAAGGCAAACCTAGAAGTTCTAAAGGTATTGCAGGTGCTCTGAGTTGCTGTGCCCTCATCATGGCATCATGTCCCATCACCCTGAGGGTCTGCCCATGCACATGCTATGCAGGGGGTGGAGTCAGCGGAGAAGACGGGGTCAGCTGCCCGCAAGGCTGCCGATCGCGACACCGCCGACATGGAGGCCTTTTTGCAGGTACGAGTGCCATACCGATGAAATGACTTCTGTGTGCCCACAGCAGTCAGAGACACCAGGAGAGCTGGCTGACCATCTGCTGTACTGCAGATGATGTGATGATGGTAATGTCAGAAGTCACTCCAATCAGGGCCACCGACTTGTGCCCCCCTTTGAGTATTTGGTTATCAAATTGCAGGAGCTGGAGGAGGATGCAGACATGCGCAGCCGTGTCGCGCTGTTCAAGGCAGAGCAGCAGCGGCAGGCAACACAGCAGCAGCAGCCGGCAGCCACCTCGGACGAGGAGGACGACTTCCCAGAGGTAGGTCGCATGGGGGGAGGGCCATCAGAGCCACATGTGTCTGGCGTATCAGCCAGGCTGCCTGACGAGCGGCCCTGCCGATACGCATCCCGCAGGGCTACCGCCTGTGCACCTTGCACCGGTCAGCAATATCAGGGAAACAGTTGTCGATGAATTGCCCAACCTGCAACATAACGATCTGCACGCTGCAGGTTCCGCTCGAGGAGTTGCTGGACGACCTCGCGGGGCTGAACCTTGCAGAGGTCGATGAGGCAGCGGCAGCGGCTGGGCTCCCAGCTTCGGCTTCAGCAGATGCTGATGCGGACGATGATGGCAGCCAAGAAGACATGGAGCATTGACACAGCAGGAGCAAGGCGCATGGCGATGAGGGGATGGTATGTCAGCGGGCCGCATCGTCCAACAGCGGCTGGGACAGTGTGGCTTGTAGAACTGGACACTGGCATCAGCGCAGGTTGACGGGTGTGTAGCCAGGGATCGTTAGATGCAACAGTATGCTGTCTTCGATCTCTTTCATGCCGGCAGCTGGCAGCACAGCTCAGTCAAGCGAAGTGGCAGGCGATAATGTACATTCAAGTCGAGATCTCTGAATCAAGTATATTGGCATCGTACTATGCACAAGCCTCACTCTTGATATGCTTGCCGCCCAGCAACATAGTGGTGGTTCATCGTCCAGCATCCCCTTCTGCCGTGGGACACCTGGCATGTATATGCCCCGCAAGCTGTCAATAACTGTCAACAGATGTACGAACTGAGCATGGATGTGTTCACGTTGGCATTGTAGTCGTCCATCGCAAAATCGTCATAGACTGTGCCAAGCCGCCGCCAAAACCGCCGAACTGACTGTTTCGTGCTGACACATACCTCAGCAGCTGCAAGGTGCGATCTTTGCACGCAACCATGATGATTCAGCAGCTACCACAGACGATGCAGTCCAGCAGAGCACCACACACTGCATCGACAGTGTGCTGCTCATGCTACTCTATCTCTTGGTTGGCGCAGTGAGCAACATCAGGAGTCGACAGATATATATCCCCTGTTGCTGGTGAAGCGGCTTTGGGCCACTATGCCAAACAGACCGGTGCAAGCGGCAGTGGTGCAGCACGAGAACAAGCAGGTGTCTTGTGCTCTCTGTGTCGTCTGAGATGGCAGGCTGCACGGATATGGGCCAGATGCATAAGGCATGCGCACAATTGCATTCGGGGGTGTGAATGCCCCTGCCAGTCAATTGCAGGCGGTTGCACGCATCAGGAACTGATGTTTCACGGTCGATGCATCTGCAGTTCCCCAAGGAGGCGCCAGGCTTCACAGCGGACATCGGCAGCCTAAAGGATTTGTGGGACGCGGTGCATGCGCAGGTGCATTTGCATAGCTGCATATATGGTCACTTGTTGACTCACTCACTCCTCCCTGAGGTTATTTCTGCACCTTCCGTCTACGTTGGCATCTGCAACCGCAACGGTCCTTTGGTTCTCATATGATCCATCTAGTCTGCCGAGCAAACCATATATCCCCACTGACTGCAGCCGGGCGTGCCCAAGGAGGCCAGGTTGGTGGTGGAGACACAGAACCCTGCAGGCGGCACCTGGTGGCAGGTGCGCCGACTTCTGAACGTGCTACAGTTGCATTGGTAGTAGCCGAGTGTTTCGCAGACTGACGGTGCTGACAACCTGCGTAAACCATGCGCAGCGCTGGACAGATGTGGACAGCCTGCCGTCAGAGGAGGTGCGCGCCGGGCTGGTTGCCAACAATATGATCTGAACGTGCATCAGTCTGCAGCTGGTGATCGGAGCAGAGCGTGGTTGGTTGCTGGACACCACAGTGGGTAATGCACATCCACAGTGTCACCCCACCTCCAAATGCTTCTGCTCCCTGCTACCCCTCGCCGCTATCAGGTCGTCTTGTTGCATGGCCAGACTCTATGCACCAGCAGGCCACAATGGCTTCAGTCATACTGCAGGTGGACCCCATCAAAGTGAAGGCGGTGCGCAAGCAGCCGCCCGGCACCGCACCCCAGGCGCCCCCGGCCGACAAGAAGGGCAACGCCGGCAAGAAGCCCAAGGCCGCCCGCCCCGCAGGTGCATAACAGACCCACGGGTCGCTGTCCTGCAAGCTTGGTGCTGCTGATGGTCGCCCTCCGTCGTTCCAGTGATACACCACACATGCTGACTGAAAGCACGGTTGTGGAGAGCCAGACTGCTCAGCGGCACTGACAATATATGTGTCCATATCATTGACCACTTGTTGTCAACATTACAAGCATGTTGTACATACAGGTAAGAAGGGGGGCGGCGCTGCCAAGGGCAGCGCCAAGAAGGGCGCATCGCCAGAGCCAGAAAGCCCGCTTGGCCGCAAGGGTGACGGACGCGACGCGGGCCGAACCGCGAAGGATGACGAAGGTCCGGACACTGCAACAGATTATGCTTCGTCCAGCCTACCAGGCTGACCCTGTCTGTTGCAAGGCTGCAGCAGGCTTCAAGCACGAGCGCTGCAGACGCATCTTGCATTGTCTGCGAGAAGCACAACACTGCCCTCAGCCGTCAGCACATGGTCACTGGTGATGCGTGATGTGCCTGCCTGCTGCAGCTGATGACGACTTCGACCTGGTGCACTACCACCTGAGCAAGATCGACAAGCAGGTGATCCTTGATTCGACATCAGGCTGAGAGTGCAGAAGCGCATGTTGAGGGTCGGCAGCTATGCACCTGCTGCAGCTGTTCAGTGCAGTTGGACCTGCGTGTATACCACAGGTCCATCTGTAATAGGCGACACAGCACATGTGGCTGGTGCCAGCAGAGCTACGTATGTGCCTCGCACAGCCCTGCACGTCCTTGTGTCGCCAAATGCGTGCCTGGCTTGCTCCTGTGCACAAGGCCGTCACTGATCAGCACTCCACAGCGGGACAGCGCTTCACAGAAGGGAGATGGCCGTGTCCCGCCCAATGTGATTCTGCATCACTTGGCATCCCATTCATGCAGGTGACCGCCAAGGACTCCAAGCTGGATAGGGTCGAGGCGCAGATGCTGGACAGCTACGACAACGACAAGAAGGTCGCGGTGCTGGCCCGCATCCAGGTGACCATCTCTCCTGGTTCTGTGCACTGCTGGCTCCCTGCACTGCTGGTTGCCTGCATGCAGTGCGATGTACTCGGGCTGCTTCGCCCCGTGAAGCCGCCCGTCCGGGGGTGCCCGCGCTCAACAACACATGTCGGTGCTGGCTCTCTTCGCTGTAGCTTCATGTAGATGCAGAGCAGGGGCACCTGCTGAAGCTGGTGGTGCCGACAGTCCTGCGCACTGAAATCGTGTCAGATGAACAGATGCAGGCCACACATTTGACAACCACGGCAGGTGCCACACAGCACTTGGTGCGAGCTCCGCTGCACGCTCCAGCAATCACGCTGCGGTTGTTATGCTCCTGCTGACACGCTTCTCTGGTACAGGACCGCCTGGCGGCCACGCTGGCAACGCTGCACGAGCAGCGCACCGCCATCCTGGTTGCGGCGCTGGCCGCCGAAGACGAGGATGGCGTCGACGGTGCGTCTGAAATGTGCAAAACCTGCCAACTTGTAATCTTCCGGTCCAAACACGGCATTGACATCATCCAGTGTGTCAAGACTACAGGTGGGATGCGCAGCGTGTCCTGCAATCTAGTTGCTCGGTATGTGGGCAGCTTCCTGGTCATGCATCTGCAGCTTGCAGCTGGGTCTGAGATGATACCTGCTTGGTGCAGTGGGCTACGAGGAGACGTGGGCAGAGCGCATGATGTACGCAGCGGATGATGACGATGATGATGACGACATGGAGGACGACGACATCATCGACGACTTTTCGTGAGTAAGCACCCCGGGCCTGCAAGCAGGGGCACTGTAAGCAGCATGCGAGCAGCACTTATTTGCTGCTGATGGCCTGGCGCTGCCTGTTTGCGTGGGTTTGATGACAGACTGTGCATATATGTGAGGTTGTTGCATATGGCACAAGCTGTGCGTGATAGATGTGCGGTGGGGCTGTTGTTGCAGATCGTTGCGTGGTTCTCAGGATGAGATACGATGGCAAGGTTGACCTTCATATCTGACAAAGGCGAGTTAGCCTGCAACTTGCATGATCAACCGGCGAAAATGTCGACCACAAAGCCATCGGGACGACAATTGCACGGCGTCAGCTGCCATGCCAATGCCAACCTCAGCGTGCCACTCTGGAGTGGAGCCGCCTCAAACCATGTACCCCAAGAATGCAACTATAACCCTATGTTTCGGTGCTGCCAGCATGTTGCAGCACGGCGGTAGATCTGCAATCACTAGCTGCACATGCAGCGCTGTGTACGTGTCGGCATCAAGATGCTGGACTGCTTGCAGCCGGGTCGTTGAACTTGGCCATTGCCGCCGCCAGCGCTGCCGTCACCGCAGAATTGTCCAGTCCCCCTGGCTGCTGCTGACTGTCGCCTGCATGGCAACGGTCCCAACGAGTTTTGGACCGCTGTACCTGTACTGGTGATGCTGCCACTGCATGATTGTGCCACCTGCAACTGCGCACTACAGCACTGTGCACAGAGCTCTCATGACCTGACTGGGCTGCTGCTGCTGCTGCCGGCGCCCCGCTGTTCGCCGCTGCTGTGTCAGTACGCTGGTAGAGGATGTCGTAGTGACCTGCATGAGCCAACGCTGTCTTTTGATGTGCACTGCCAAGCTGCATTGCATGGTGGTCACACTGCTTTGACTCTGGGCCCTTTGATCACATGACGGGCTGACATGCCGGCTCCTGGCCCAAATGCTGCAAGCCAAGTGTCGTACCTGGTCTGTACAGCAGATGCACACGCGGCTCAGCCGCTGATGCAGGCTGCGTGCCAGCAGCAACCGCCGCTGCACAAGGACCATTACACGGGATCAGCAATCCTCTACTGGGTAGTGCAGATGCACAGGCATGTCGTGCAGCCGCCTCAGCACTGCCGAAAGCCGCCCAGACCTACCTGACAGCGCCTCGGGCACAAAGTCGTGGTGGTTGACGGCCGTCGGGTCCCCGCTGTCGACGCTGCGGTCCAGGTACAGCACCCGGATGGGCACCTGCGCGATGTGCACAGCACTTCATGACCCCAGAAGCAGCGAACACTGCGTACAGAGCAACTCTTTCAAGAGCAGAGGCAGCAAGGCACTGGACAGGTCGGCCTGACAGGGGCCCATGCGGGAGCCTGCCAGGTGGCCAGGTGCACGGGACGCTGCGCCACCGCAGCAGCTGCAGCCGACCGCAGCATGCACAGCAGCAGGCCCTGCTGCCGCACACCACTAAACCCTTTCACCACTAAACCCTGTCGCGCCCCACCTGCAGCACGTCCGCCAGCGCCACGATGTGCACCTCGTCCGACTCCTCGCCCATCGGCTCCACGCACCGCCGCCGGAACTGCTCCACGCTCAGCTCCTCCACGCTGATGCCCTGCGCGCCAGCAGTGCATCTACAGACGGCATGGCGGCAGTTGCTTCAGCCTCCTTGCCGTCTGTGACGTGACAGAGCGGTGCGCAACTGCTGCAGGCGTGTCGAGCTGCGACGCTGTGCAGTGCATGCACTGCATGCAACATGCCCACGGCAAGCGCATGTGCAAGGTACGTTGGGCTTGTTGCCAGCAAGGCAGCCGCACAGCGGCGTGGCTGCAACATGCGGTTGCTGTGGCCTCGACAGCAGGCTTGGAGCTTTGTGTCCCGCTGCGAGCACCATGACGAAGGGCGCGAAAAAGTCGGAGCGCGCCCCGATCTCCGCGCTCGTCGCCAGCCGCAGGAACGCCACGATCATGTTGCTGACGTTCATGTCGCGCATGTTGATGAGCAGCATCTCCGGCGTCAGGGCGTCTGCCCCACCTGGTGCATATACATATTCCCCCTGTCTGGCCCTGAAGTGGGTGACTACCAAGTTGGAGAGCAAACATGCATCGGCTGAGCACCTGCCTCAGAGCGACAGGCTGATCAGCTATCTGGCAGGTTGATCAGATCCTGCTTCACGGACAGCCCTGGTGTCACTCACCATTGATCGCATTCAGCTGGTCCAGCAGCAGGTCCTGTGCGTCTTCAAACACCAGCGCCTCGAAACCCGCCGCCTTCATCTTCTCCTTCAGGCCGTGGATCATTGCCGTGACCCTGGGCAGTGCAACAGGCAGCACGCTTGGTGTGAGGGCGGCTGCGAGGCCTGGCAGGGCGCTTCACTCGCTACATCATAGCCGGAAACTGCGTCATGGTGACTCGAGTGCACTACCTGTGCCGTTCCTCAAAGTCTCGCCGCTGCAGCAAGTCCTCGAGGTATGCGAACACGAAGCTGCGAGCAACTCAACACCGAGCAACTCAGCAGCGATGTGACGATCAGACATTTGGAAGACTTACTCTTGCCTTTGCTTAGCACCCGAGCGCAGGCCAGTCCAACCCTGTCTCCACAACGGCTTGAACAGCAAGTATCACCTGCGGAAGAAGCAGTTTCCGTCGCCGCGCGCCCGGCGTATGCTGCCGTACGTGCGCTCCAGGCCGCTGATCTTCGTCCGGAACACCTCGCTGCCATGCTGGTACTCTACAGGGCGAGCAAGCCCCCCTGAGTTTCACATCATGTTGCGCAATTTATCCTACAGTGCACGCATGTACAGAACCATGCGAGCATGACGTGCTCTGTGTGCCTGGTGAATGTAGTCCGTGGTGTGCATCCACACAGCCTCCTACCTTCCCGCAGGTTTGCGAGCGACTCAACATCACCCACAAAGGGTATCCGCTCAGCCTCTGCCTGCCTGCGCATGCCATGCTGGCCACTCACGACGATACGTGACGGAGACACACCGTTTTGGGTTGGTGGGCAAATCAGACAGACACGCAACGGAGGTTGCTGCAGCTGCACAAGAGTGGATTAGTCGCGGCAAGCTGGAGGGGTGGAGTGGTGCCAGCCCAGAGATGCAGCGACCGTGCCTCTGATTGTCTCACCTGATGGCGTTCTGCAATCAGTTGCAAAAGGGGGAGTCAGTAGTCAGTAGGTGATGGACACCACACATGCACAATTTGAGTACGGCGCCAAACAAGAGCGCAGACGCAGCGGACCTCCTGGCTGATAATGTCCGCGTCCGATGGTCGCTCTGGCTCCTTGGACTCGGCTGCAGAGGCTGTAGCAGCGTCCGACGCCGCGGGAGCGGCTGCTGCGCCGCCTGCACCTGACAATGATGCTTCCTCGGGACCCATCTGATGCCCAAACGCTGCGTCGTATTTTCGCCGCGTCAGGTTGGCGATCGCGATGGGCCTCGTGTCCTGCAAGATGCAACTGGCAATATACAGGGTTGCAACGCGAACCTGGAGTATGCAGTTGTGAACCATTGTGCTGCTTTACACACATAATGTGCGTAGGCTGCAACTAGCTCGCGGCCTATCAGCGTCAGGGAGAACAGCAGCACTGCAGCAGTCGTTAGCATAACGTAGTGATTATCTGAACGAGCATGCACAGTTTGGCTGGTAGACACAGCTGGCTGCTGGCGAAGTTGCTGCGCGAGGCCACTTGCCTGGGGCTGATGCTGTGTATGTGAGCAGCACAATTGTGGGTCTCGTAGCCCTCATTTTGCGCGATTGCATCAGTCATCGTAACTTAGAAATAGCACTTCTGAGAGAGGTGGTGCAGGCACGGCAAGCTGCGCAGGGGTGAGGCTGTGCACCAACATGCTCTGATCTGATTTGCAAATGCACACCTGCACGGGCTGTATCAGCGTTACACCGCGTTATCACATGGCGGATACTCCTGGCTGAGATAATGAGATGCTGTACAAAGCCTTTGTTTGGCAGAGGCGATTGGGCAGTCTTGTCAGCATGTCCATGCTGTACGCCGATGACATAGGTGATGCGGCGCTGCTGAGTCCGCGGGTTCTGCGCAGCCGTTGACAGCCAGCAGGCAGCGGCCGGTGCCATGGCCGCCAGGGGCATGGGTGCGATCACGCCGGCCACCGGCGCTGCAGGGCCGGCGCCTGCAGCCGCTGTTGGCAGCAAGGCAAACTCGCCGATTGGCAGGGTGAGCTGTGCCTTCTGTAACAAAAAGTATTGCTCTTGACAGTGTTGAGGTGCGTGTTAATAAGTCGCCATTGACATCAGCAAGGATGCGATGTTTGTATGGACTCAAAGCTGCACAACGCTTAGCCCGGCTGTCAAAACTCAAGCAGCCGTCATGAGCAGGCGGCCCAAATACTGACCAGAGCACGTCGTGCTTCCAGGGCCTGGCAGCACTGATCCTGCTGGCCGTGTGCGTGCTGTCTGCCAGCGTGCGGCTGTTCTCGGTCATCAAGTACGAGTCGGTCATCCATGAATTTGACCCATACTTCAACTACCGCGTGACCGTGTTCCTAACAAAGGTGTGGTGTGTTGCATGCATGCCGCACCGTTCGCTGTGCAGTCGTGAGCATTGCCTGTGCAGTGGTTGTCACAACTGCTGTCAAGACGGGGCAAATAGCTCTACAGGAGGGCTTCTACAACCTCTGGAACTGGTTCGACGACAAGACATGGTACCCCCTGGGCCGCGTCATTGGCGGCACGGTGTACCCGGTATGCACATTCGCTTGCAAGTACAGACTTTTTCAAACCAGCGTTGCATCGAAGCAACATCCATGATACGATGCTCACCTGGGGCTGTTGTGCTGCAGGGCATCATCTTCACAGCGGGCACGATGTGGAACCTCCTGCAGAAGATCAACGTGCCCATCCATGTGCAGGAGGTCAGTCTGCATGCCTGTTCCTGTTTATGGACGCCACAAAGGTGGCTTGCAGACATGATCAACCGGACAGGCGATGGCGCTTCAGTCACAATCTTGTGAGCACCCCAGCATCACCCAGCAGGGTGCATCTGCAGGTCTGCGTCTTCACGGCGCCGCTGTTCTCAGCATTCTGCGCACTCGCCACCTTCTTCTTCATGAAAGAGGTGGGTGGTGGACTCGCAGCTGTTCATGCCAGCGTTGGCTGGAAATCAAGACATTGCCAGCTTGTGGTGCTTTCGGCCAGCCTGCTTGTCGGTCCGCAGCTCACGGCCTTGCCATCTACTGCTCCTGGTCAGCACCATGCTAGTTTTACCCTCAGGCCCTTTACAGATGACCTGCCTGATGGCTCTGCACGTGTGCCCGCAGGTCAAGGGCCCGGGCGCGGGGCTGGCATCCGCCGCCTTCGTGGGCATCGTGCCCAGCTACATCAGCCGCAGCGTGGCGGGGTCCTACGACAATGAGGGCGTGGCCATCTTTGCGCTGATGTTCGTGTTCTTCTTCTATGTCAAGGTACGGCGCACTGCCTCTTTGCCTGCGCTGTTCCGCTGACGTAGGCCACCTCTGCCCCGACCCCTGTCGTCGGCATGGACTGGATATGAGGCATATCGGCAGCAGCCACTGCAGGGGTGGGAGGGATCTTCCACATGAATGGTCTGCTGCTCTTGAGTCAGACGCTGACTCTGTTCTGTGCCGGCGGCAGGCGCTGAACACGGGGAGCCTGGCGTGGACGACCTGCACCGCCATCGCGTACTGGTACATGGTCGCCTCCTGGGGCGGCTACAGCTTCGTCATCAACATCATCCCCATCCACACGCTGGTGCACTATCGACATACGCTCATGACTGTGCAAGGGACATTCCTATAGTTGCTGTGGGTGCATGCGGCTGGAGTGTGAAGGCATCTGCAACTCTCAATAGTATACGAATGCTCTGCACTGATTCTTTCGACTGTTGCCTGATGCAGGCTTGCATCCTGACTGGACGGCTGTCTGGGCGGCTATATGTGGCCTTTGCGCCGTTCATTGTCATGGGCACCCTCGAAGCAGGTGCAGACTGGCTGCGCTGTGCACGCCTCAGTGCAGCACCAGCACGCAATGCCCCAAGGCACACTTCTCATATCACTCAGCGCCAACAGCCTGCTGTGTGCTTGGTTGTGGCATGCGAGGCTTAGCACAGGGACTATGACATCAAATTCCTGCCCTGCAGCCTCCATCCCGGTCGTCGGCTTCAACGCGGTGCTGACCAGCGAGCACTTTGGCGCCTTCTTCACCTTTGCGGTGCTGCACGCCGCGCTGGCCATCCGCTACATCAAGGCGCGTGCCTGACCAGGCACCAATCTGTAGTGTCGTCACATTGCGCATGTCAGTGCCACCTGTGAGTGCACCTGTACGCTTCGCTTCTGCATGACAGCTGCTGCAGTCGACGCCGAGACAGCCCAGAATGGGGTGTGGGTGCGGATTGTCAGCAGCTGCGGTTGTGCAGCAGCATTGCAACCCACATGACGTTGGACTACCTCGTTCACAGGGCATGCTGAGCCCATCGATGTACAGCCGCGCCAAGGCAGCGCTGCTGTCGCTGCTTGTGGTCGGCGGCGCCGCTGTGGTCACCGCTGTGGTCGGCTACGTCATGGCATCGCCAACCTTTGGCTGGACAGGTGCGGTGTGATCTTGTGGCAGCAATGCACGCTGTTGGCATTCCTGCTGTAGACAGTTTCGTGCCCAAAGCGTGTACAGAGCATTCCTGTGGCAGTGTGCACTGCATGTGGTGACCCGCTGCGCCTGTCCGCAAACAAGTGTACTGCTGGGGTCCAGCTTCTGCTCTGCCGACAGACCGAGAATCCCTGGGCTCAATGTGAGTCTGACATGCCCAGGTCGCTCGTTGAGCCTGCTGGACCCCACCTATGCGTCCAAGTACATCCCTATCATCGCCTCGGTGTCAGAGCACCAGCCGCCGGCATGGCCCTCCTACTTCACCGACCTCAACATCATGGTATGCTGAACGCATGTCGCATCTTGAGCTTCTGGCGACGCTGGGTGACAAGCACCTGTAGGCTTGTGCCACCTGTCAGGGATGCAGTGTAGTGGGTATTCAAGCCTACTTGTGGGTTGCGTGACGCTTGCTGCTTTGCCCCTGCACAGGTGCTGCTGATGCCGGCGGGCATCATCGCCTGCTTCCGCCCGCTGACAGACGCCAGCCTGTTCCTGGTCCTGTACGGCGTGGCCGCCGTCTACTTCTCTGGCGTCATGGTGAGCTGGACCGCCACAGCTTGATCCTGTCAATGTCCCTCCCCCAAAGCAGCATGCCACAGCATGCAGCTGTGGCAAAGACCTTGCTGTGGGGCTTTGCCCATGACAGTGTGGCTCAGGGGTTCTGCTGCGTGTGCAGCGCTGATGTATGTAGCTTACGTATGGTGTACTGCTCCCGCAACGCTGGGCAGTGTTTCCACGAGTGCAGCTGTGCTGGCTGCCTGGCAACACTTTCCAAGCCGTGCAGAGCAGTACACAAGTTCAGGGATGGCAATAGTGCCATGTGCAAGTGTCTGGGGCATGACTCGTGTTCAAATGCCAAACCCTGCAGGTGCGGCTCATGCTGGTGCTGGCGCCCGCGGCGTGCTGCCTCGCGGGCGCTGGACTGGACGCGCTGCTGTCGCTGTGCCTCGCGTCGCTGCGCGCGCCCCAGGGGGAGGACGGCGCCGCCATCAACGGGGGCGCGGGCCTCCAGCCGCAGAAGACCGGGGCGCAGGCGGCCCTGGAGTCACGCGGAAAGCGCTCTGGCAAGGCCCAGAAGCCCGGCAAGGTGCGCGCCGGGGGCTACGGCTTTGCTCTGTTGCTGGTTGGCGGCTGAGGGCCAAATGTGCCATTTGGAGCCGTGTGTGGAACATGCAGTCTTTCCTACAGAGGCCAGCAAAGCAGCCCACCAGGAGAGCAAAGCATCGTCGGCAGATGCTGGCTGGAGCTTCTCTATGTAGGGGTAGTTAAGGAACTTTACATTCTTCAACTACCCCTACTCCATGTGACCCTGCTGTGCCGTGTGCCGCTACCCTCAAGTACAGGCGGTGCCGACCATCAGTGCTGGCAGCCTCAGCACGGCCAGCGAAGCCAGATCCAGCAGCAGGCAACAGCGCAGGTCGCACCTGGCTGCAAAGGCAGGCTGCCGCGTGGTTCTGCTGTGACCTGGGCGTGCAGTTATGCCATGAGCCCTTGAAGCAAGCACGAGTCCATTGGCCAACTTCGCCCACTAGTCGACGGTCATCAGAGCCTTTAAGCCCACCTTAGCCAGTTGCTTGCATCAAGAGGCTGGGAGGGCTTGAACACTCTGTAGAGTCTGGGACTTGTAGAGTCTGCTTAGTGCGCCCACAGCTCACCATGGGGGTTTCACGGTTTACGACAAGCGCTCTGGCTGCTGCAGGGTGGGGCCAGCGGCGGCGGCGGGCTGCTCGCGAGCACGCGTGGCCTGGTGTCCGCCCGCCCGCGGCTGCTGCCCAAGGAGGTGGCGGCGCTCACCACGATCGGGCTGCTGGTCGGCCTGATCGGGTACACGGTGCACTGCGTGTGGGTGTCGGCGGACATGTACTCGGCGCCCTCCATCGTCCTGCAGACCCGGTGAGCACTTTTGTTTCAAGTTCAAAAATGTACAGCATCGTACTGCCCTAACCGCTGCAACCTGCGCTGCTCACTTCTGAAGTCATCGTGTCATCTCGCACTGGGTCCTCACTGTGCAAGTGAAGCTGTTGATCTCGACGCATGGAACGGCATTCAATGTGTTGCTGAGGCGCTGCAATGTGTCCCATCATCCAGACGTGGTGACGGCTCGATGCACGTGTTTGACGACTTCCGGGAGGCGTACTCCTGGCTGCGCCACAATACTCCTGAGGATGCCAAGGTAGGGGTTTTGGATCAAGGCTGCTGTCCAACGGCAGGGACTGCAGGCTTGCTTGTGACGCCACAGTCTTCTTTCTGGCCGGCGGCATGCACAAGTTTACTGGACATATGTCGGCATGGTGCGTGCCATACGTTCAACCACATGACGCTGGCCACCTTGCTTCTCCGCAGGTTGCCAGCTGGTGGGACTACGGGTACCAGACGACCGCGATGGCCAACCGCACCGTCATTGTGGACAACAACACCTGGAACAACACCCACATCGCCACGGTGCGGTTTGGGGTTGTCGTCAACTTACCCTTGAGTTGTGCCTGACTATGTGGCAACCAATGGTCACAGTCTTGTCACCGTCAAGCTCACCAGAGCTGCTGAGCTGTTGCTCTGGTGTGGTGATCGTGTGCAAGTCTGTGGCCATCTGAGCGCTGGTCACGGCCATCAGGGCGCATCTTGCTGCGCAAAGTGCCCGGGACGCAGCGCACCCCTGCGCTTGCAATTCCTGCTGCACTCAGGCGCCAGTGCATTGGTGCTCAGGGCGGCCAGTGCTTCGGTCTTGCAGGTCGGGCGCGCCATGTCCAGCCCGGAGCGCAAGGCGTGGCGCATCCTCCGCTCCCTGGACGTGGACTACGTCTTCGTCCTGTTCGGCGGCTACATCGGGTGAGGGACCCATCACAGCCAGATTCTGCTGCGGTTACTTTGCCAGCGGCGCTAAAAAGCTGCATGATGGCAGCAGCAGCACCCAACGTAAGCAGGTGCTTCTGCGCTTTGCTTAAAGCGCACCGCTCAGGGTCAGCAGCGTGCAACAGTCTGCAGGGAAACCCTGCCAGGCGCATGTCGCCTGACTTCTACTGTTGCCAGCAAAGCTCAACAGCTTCTGCTTCCCGGCACCCCAGGTACCCCAGCGACGACATCAACAAGTTCCTGTGGATGGTGCGCATCGGCGGCGGCGTGTTTCCCGAGATCAAGGAGAAGGACTACATCGGCGACGGCTCCTACCGCGTGGACAACAAGGTCACCAAGGTGCGATGCAATCGCTGGTCGCTCGTTGATCCCATTTCAGAGTCTGCTTTTCTCGACGTCGCATCAAGACGCCGGTGTGCGCCAGCAGTCTTGGCATCTGATGCTTCAGCTTCGCTGTCCATGATGCAGCTCTTCCCAGCGATGCCCAAAGCGAGCTGCACCGCCAGTCCTGGCATCTGTCAGGTATCAGCTTGACGTGCTGACCGCCTGGCCGCAGACAATGTCCGACAGCCTGATGTACCGGCTGACGTACTACCGCTTCGCGGACGCGTCGGCGATGGCGATCGGGCAGCGCGGCTACGACCGCGTGCGCAACTGCCAAATAGGCCTCATGGACTTCAAGTGAGTGCCAGCTCGCTGCAGATGACCTGCCTGCCGGCCCCGTCCTGCCGGCTGGGGCGCTTGCACTGGCTGCTACGGTGTATCAGGTGCTCAGGCTGATATAGACATGCATACCTGACAGCGGTAATGAGTGAGGCAATGAGAGAGCGCTGGTTCGGCTGGCAGGCTCAAGTACTTCGAGGAGGTGTACACGAGCGAGCACTGGATGATGCGGGTGTACCGGGTGCTGCCGCCGGCGCCCCGGGAGGTGCGTCTGACAACAATGAGCCCTGCGGCGCCGGTCACACCGACGGCCCGTCAGCGTCTTGCGTTCCCGCGGCTGGCGCCCGCGAGCTGTGTTCCCACAGCCGCCGTCAGGCTGCAGAGCACAGCGATCCCAGGCGCCGCCATCGAACCGTCTGCCCTGCTCCATGTGTGTCGCCCATGCTGCGTCATCATTTGCGTCGTGGTGCTACAGGGCCGGCTTAAAAACCCGCGGCGGGCGCGCGGGGCGCGGCGCAGCGCGCTGGCCTCGAGCGGCAAGCGGCGCACCGGCTCGGGGGTGCCGGCGTGAAGGCGCAGGCAGCAGGAAGCAGAGGACACAGGACGGCGGACCAGCAGCAGGGTCTGCAGCACACACCTCAGTCACTCGGCATGTGCGGCCTGCATCAGCTGCGCACGAGCTGCAGCCGTGCATGCAGGCTAGGATCGGAGCTAAAGGCTCTTCGTCACCAGGCTGTATGCCTGGCCTGCACCTCTATCTGCTTGTCCTGTCTTGGAATATGGTGGCGGGTACAGTAGTGGCAGCAGCCAGGGCGCAGAAGGCTGCCCGACAGATCGGTGTGTGCACCGCTGAAAGCCCAGTGTGGCGAGGGTGGAACAAGGTGCAATGACGCTGTTGAAATGTAAGAGGCTGACTGTGCCAGTTACAACTGACATTTTGGCACACATTCGCACTTGGCCAAACCATGTTCACAGGCGACCTTACAACCAGTTTTGGAGACAAACTCCTGCTGCTGCTGCTGCTGCTGCTGCTGCTGCTGCTGCTCAGCTGCTACTCTTGTTCAAGAGCTAAACCATGTGCAGACAAAACATCCTGACAGCAACAAAACAGGTCAGAGCTGGGGTGCGCAGCGATGCTCTTCGGCTATGAAGCCCTCCCGCACATGGCGCGACGGCAGGCTGTCAAAGTAGTTCCACGGCTTTAGGGTGAAGCCCGTCTGCATGTTCGACACCTGCAGCGAGAGGCGGCAGCGGATACGCTATGACCGTCATGTGCTTCACGGGCACTTCAGCCCACAGCGTCATGAGCCAATCAGTGCCAGGCCTACTGGCCCACATGCTGTCTTGCCCTGTATGTGTCACATGCTTTGCAGCCGCTTCCTTGATCTCTGACAGCTTGACGGTGTCGGACTTCGAGCACCGTGAAACACGCACCACGGGCACATCCTCGGCGCGCGGCAGGTGCTGCAGGCCGACCGTCACCCAGGCCACCAGGTCCACATCGTCCGTGCTCTCGCCTGCGCACAGAACAGGTGCAAAACTTTAGCTGCGTGCCACTGCAGCGCACCCGACGCTTCCAACTGCACCTCGCATCATGCCTACGTGAGCAGCCTGTGCTGGTGCGGCCGCCAGACTGACAGCGGTGCGACGCCCGAGCTGTGCAGCATATCTGCTGCAGCAGAGCGTGTGCTCGCCGTCAATGAAGCGGTCCAGCGAGACTGCCGGCGCCCCGGGCTGGTAGCCGTCGAGCCGGGTCGCCACCGACATCGCCTCGCCGTCCCTCTGCTGCGTAACCGCCAGGTGGTACTTCGACCAGGCGGCGGCGCCCAGCAGCGGGTAGTGGTGCGGCAGGAGCTGCTGTGTGGTCGCACCTGCGTAGGTAAAAACCCGTCGTTGCTCTGCCTACCAACCTATGGTTGGTAACACAACACAACACAACACAAGGGACATCAGGGGTCATGATGTGGGGGCACTCATGAGGGACAGGAGACCACCCTGGGAACAGATGCAAGGCATATGTCCTACTATTGCGTTCAGACATGTGTTCGGTAGCAGCAGCTGACAGATGCAGGTGGAGGTGCTATTGTGTCCAATGCAGTGCACCCGCTGCCTGACCTGTGAACGCGACTGCGTAGCCGCGGGGCTGCCCGAGCGCGTTGCGTTCGCTGTCAGACACGAACTGCCACACCGCAGGCGCCGAGGCGTTCAGCCGCAACCCAGCCTCGGTGCCTGGAGCACAGCAGGCGCTGGGCGTCAAGGTCAACTCAACACCAAGCAGCGGCGTCATAGGCACTGCATAGCTGCAGCGCATGCATGGTCGTTTACTGCATGGCGCCCTTCTGTCATGATCGATGTGGTGAGGCACGGTTTCAGCACATGGAAAGCGATGGCAAGCAGGTTGAGTGAGCACAGTACCTGGCCGTTCTGTCTCCACATACTTGACGACATCCGGGGCTGCCCCATGCCAGCCTGGGCGCTCCCGCCGCACCGGACGCCTGCATGCATTGAAAACCTTAAAGCCACGAACGTTCAATCCATCTGAACCAGCGGATGTAGTCGACTACAACTACTGGCTGGCAGATGTTGTGCTGTGGTCGGCCAAACGCTGCATGCATGGCAGTGGCGCTGCAACATGCCACAGGACAACCTCAGCTCCCCACAGGGTGGGAGTGTCCGTGTCTGACCTGTGTGTAGCTGCAGAGGCGTCCTTCCCTGGCGCTGTTGCCGCGGCGGCGGCTGCCGAGGCTTCAAGCGCCTGCTCGTAGGTGCCGACCCTGATGGTCTGCAAGTGCAGCGTCAACACCATCGTCAGAAGGCCGGCAGCCTATGTTGTTGATGACGACTGTAGTCGAAGCATGTCAATTCGGCGGTCATTTGTTTAGTGGTGCGGGTTCTTGACCATGGCCTGCGGTGCCCTGCCTGCGTCTGGAAGCTGTTGTTGCGGCCCGCGACATCCAGGTCCACCTTCCACCCTGCAGCACAACCACGGAGCGCTGTTCACAGATATGTCTGCCTGCGTTCACCGTGGCATGCGTGCCCAGCTTTCGTGCTTGCAGCGCTGAGCAGCCCACGCAAAGAGATGAACCCGTGACAGACATGCCGTCGTCCCCTCGTGCTGGAGGCCCACATCCCCACCTGCCATGTGATCGTGCAGCGGCGCCAGAACGTCCGGCCGCACGACTGTCCCGAAGGCGGCCTCCTCATCCGTCGCGCCGCCCTGCAAGGCACGTGTCAAGATGCTCATCATACGGCAGGATCTGATTGGACGGCCTGCCTGTGTCGCAAGCCACGACCACACCGGCACAGCTGCATGTCCTTCACACGAGCGCATCGGAAGCTGCGCGCCTGCCAGAAGAGGGTGCTCATGTAGCCGCCCGCCACCACCGCCACATCTATGCTGCCATCCAGGCGCAACCTGCAGACAGACCAAGCCACTCGTGATCTTCCTGCCAGTGCAACAGGACAGCGCCGGGTGCCGTGAGCGCAGCCCATGCACCGCTGTCAGCAGCATGGGGGTACTGTGGTGCCCTCAGTGCTGGCGCGACAACCAAGATGCAGGTGCTGAGATGAGCGTCCGATAAAGTGCAGGCTGGCCTGGTTATGTGCACCACGAGTCGCACATGTTCCCTGCCATGGTCACCTGACGTCCGTCTGGTAGTCGTAGTTGCCCACGGTGGCGACGCTGCGCAGCACCAGCGACACGCGGCGGACGCTGTCGACCTGCGCATGCCCCATGCCTGCAGGGCAAGAGCAATGGTGCGTTTTGAGGACGTGCAGTCGGTTTGCCCAACATTGGACCGTGGACTTGCCGCCTGGCGTGCTGCAATGAATTTGATATATATGTTCAACACACATCAGTCCCATCACCTCGCGGGATGCTGTGGCGCCACTCCGTCATGCCAGCGTCCTCCTCGAACAGGCAGAGCGCGAGCACGGCCGAGTGGCGGCTCGTCCAGCGGCTGTTGACGGGCGTGACGGGCACGAAGGTGGCGTGCTGCGGGCAGTCGTGCCCCGGGCGCAGCGCCTCGCTGGTGGCGCCGATGCCGATGTAGCTGTCCATCAGGAAGATCTGGCCGCCGCCTGCGCAGGCAGGAAAACTACATCTGCCTTGGGCAGAAGGAGAAGCCCAACGGATTGCATACCGAAACGGACAAGAGAAAGGCGCAAACGCGCCCTGCTGAAACGTCTGAAAAAAAACTGAAGGAGCAACAGGCAAAACACAACGGCACATCGGATTCGCGAAAGGTCCCCCATTTCACTACTAACGATGCCCACCGGCGCTTGACTTCCAGGTTCTGATGGAGCTGGGTATGTTAGCCGAGGTATGACCGTTGCATGTCACCCGGTATGGTTCCCTACATCCTATTATCTACCGGCCGTTTTCTCAATAAATGGCGGTTTTAGGGTTTAGGCAATGTCTTGAGGTGACTGGGACCTCTGGCTGTTGGGCTTGCCAGCAAACTTGGGCTTGACAGACCAAGCAAAGCGCTGGGCAACCAGGGTAGTGCCACATGATGTCTCTCGCAACAGGGAATGCCAACATGCGCACCACCAAAGCCATTGTAGACGACCTGCAGCTCCTGAAGCGCCAGCTCGTACGCGATGCGCTGCCCCCTGCAGCGCGCAGACATGCAATTTGGAGAATCAGCAGCTCTGCAGGCCGCAGCATGACCACAACCTGGCTCCCCCATGTCAGCAGGCACCGGCAGGCTGTAGCGCCAGACAGCGGTACAGCGCCAAACAAACTGTAATCCAAGAAGGGAACATCACCTGAAGCGCAGGTCGTGCAGCGCCAGGCCGCTGGTGGCCACCAACTTGGCGTGGCCACTCCACTCACCCCACGTGAATGCGGCGCCAGTGCCTGTTGTGACACATGCGCCCTGATCACTTCACACCGCCATTGCGCACCGCCAGCAAGGTCTCGCCAGGCCCGTGCAACCTGCAGCACACGCTGTGCCTGCAATCAAAGGTGAACTCGCCTGTCGGGCAGGCGTCCACGGTGACACGGGTGCCGTGGGGCAGGAAGCTGCGGGCGGAGGCCTTGGCGGCAAAGGCAGCCTCGGCGGCCCGCGCCTCCGCTGCAGCGCCGCCGCCGCCGCTGCCGCCTGCGCCGCGCACAGCGAGCCCTGAGCCCTGACGCGGCCCACGAACAGGCCATGCGCAAGGCAGGCTGTCGAACAGCGGCTGATAGACAGCAGGGTCATCGGGGGCAGGTGCTCTGCCGCTGAGGTCGTTGCACCCAGCCACACGTCTGATGCATCAGCAGTCCGGCGCCATCCCCACAACATACAAACCAGCCAGACAATGCAATGGAGCCCCGGCTGTACATTGAACGCCCGCCGGCCCGGCCCCTGCTGTATGACAGCACGAGCTCAGGCACTGCAAGGAAGCACCCCACCTGCGCTGCCGCCCTCCAGTTTGGCGTCCGCCATATTCGCCGCCGCTGCAGCCGTGGCCGCGGCTCTCGCCGCCTCTGTCGTGAGCCGGGCCGTGCTGGCCCAGCTGCTGTCGTAACCCGGGGCGCCCCAGCCGGCGGTGCAGTGCGTGAGCTCGCCCGCCTCGCTGGCTGCGATGAGGTCCGCCGCCGTCGCGAACGGACCCTGCAGCAAATATCAATGCCACTGGGGCGCGGAGGCAAGCTGTGCAAAACGCCCTGGCAGGGTGACAGCTGCAGACCGCTTGCCCCTCATGTGTAGCTGCAAGACTGCAATACTTGATAACCCTACCTGGTTGCAGTACTCGATGTTCTGCACGCGCCAGTCGCTGCTCCGTGGGGTGCTCTCATCCACCTGGAAGGTGATGGGCACCGGGTGCAGGTGCGCCTCCTGTGGGTGGACGCCACTCGCCACGTAAGGCTGGCAGATCAGGGGCTTGCCAGCTTGAGCGGGCCACGCTGCTTTGGCATGTGCCGAATACTGCTGTTCATATTGTAGGACAGTGCTCGAGAGCCTCAATATAGGATCACAGTGCTGCAATCAGCGATGAACGAACTCTGCTCCACCAAGAGGTGGAGGCTGTGCAACTCACGTCACCGCCAGTGGGTGGCCGGAACAGGAACTTGATGTGCGTCCACCGCTTGCCGGGCGGGCTCCTGCTTGCAAAAATGCTGAGTGACAACAGTTGTGTACAGATAGGATCCAGAACCGGGTGCTGGGCGTGCAGCCAGCAGGTGATCATCACTGGGCGAAATGCGACCGAGTTATCAGCTAGACTGCGGACACTGCATCAGATGCGTACCAGCCCTGGAATGGCACGTGCGCGAAGCTGGATGCATCGCAGCGGTCGCCAGCTGGCGCCTTGCCGCTGGCCGGCGCCCCATAGCAGGCGCTGCCGCCCGTGAAGTTGCGGAAGAAGCCGCGCAGCTCATAAGCCACCTGCATGTGGGGTCAAGGTCGTCACGAGTGTGCCGCTGCAGCTTCTTCGGCAGGCATAAGGCTGCGAGCCATACAGTAACCCGAGTATGTGCAAATTGCGTTTGTTAGCAGGCCATGTGTTGTTCTGCTGCCATTGTATAGCTGGTCGGTTACAGCTTGCAGAGGATCATGCCTTCTCCCAGAGTCATGCCTGATGCGCCTGGCACACTTGCATCATCATCAGTAATCATCAGCAGTGTTGGATGTGCGCTAGACCCGCCACCCACCGGCGACACGACTTCCCGCAGCCACGTCAGCGAGTAGTGCCCCAGGGGGTGCTTGCTCCAGGGGACCTGCCCATCGTGCCAGAGTGGCACAATCTCCAGTTTCTGCCCACCCGCCAGCTCACCAAGCGGGCCCACCTGCAGCATGCGCAGGTGCGCAAGGCGGGTGGCCTACGACGTCAGAGCACATGAGCATGGCAAAGCGCATGTTGCCGGGAGGAGCTGTGCTGGTTCCCGCAGGTGGTGTCTGCTGGGATGAAGCCACCAAACAGGCCCTAAGCTTGCTGCAACCCAGTGTGGCTGCTGCAATACGGGTTCCTACAGGTGTGCTGCTTGACGCTCTGGTGAAGCTGCGCCGTCTGTTGGCAAGCCGGCTGCAGGTGCAGTCGCTGGAGCTGGTCAGCACACCCACCCTGTACTCCTGCACGTCCGGCACCTCCCGCGAGCCCCTGATGACCGTGGCGCGCGCATGGCGCTCCGGCTTCCTGCTGCCCCCTGCACCGTCCAGAACGCCTTGTGCGGGCAGCCGCAGGCAGGCAGCCGCCGTGACACGCTCGCGTCAGGATGCCCATGCATTCCCAGCATTCTTCCACTGCTGAGCGCTTGTACTTTACAACATGCTCCTGACACCAAGCGCAGATGCCGGCGCTGGTGCGTGGCAGCACCTTCCAGCCACGCGAGCGCCTCCGCCTTGGGCGGCGGCAGCGCCTCGACAAGCGCCACGAAGTCGTCGGCGGGCCGCGGGTAGCCACCCGGCTTCCACAGCCCGAGCCGCTTGACCTGCAGAGTGCACTGCTTGTTAATGGGTGTGGCGCGTCAGTAGGGTTGCAACGAGTTTAGCCTGTAATCAGCACGGTTGGCAGCCTACGATGTTGCCACAGGCTTGCGTTGGCACCAAAGATGCTGCCGTCAACAAGCTGCGGGCGTTGCTGCAGGGGCTGTGTGTGGCGGCAGATCCACTCACAAGGGTGCTCTCGACGTGCGCGATCTCCTTCAGGCTGAGCTCGTTGAAGATGAAGCTGCGCGGCGACTGCGCAGCCTGCTGCTGCTGCTGCTCCTGCTCCTGGCCCTTTGCATCGATGCTGGGCGTTGCAGGGCACGCAGGGTACAGCCCGGCTGTCTCAGGCGCCTGCGCATCCGTGCAAGGGCTCGCTTCCGTCAGGACCACAAACGGACACACAGTACGCACACGAGCTCGCTACAGACCATCCACGCATTGCCTCGTGCTTTCACAGCGCTCCCATGGCAGACGTCACCCTGCTAGCAAGGCGACTGGGAACGCACAAAGCACTCTGCATGCCGAGCATGCATGTAGAGTCAGCTCACGGGTGTGGACTCAGGCTGCCGGCTGCCAAACTCTGCCGCGAGGGCCGCATCCAGCGCCGCCTGGAACTCGGGGGAGCTGGTGTTGACCGCTGCTTCCGCCCCCTCCGGCCGCAGCGCCATCCCGGGACTGCTGACGCCAAGGTATGGCACGGCATTGCCGCCTGGGTACAAGCAGGGGATGAACGCATTGGCCATCAAGTATCCGCTACAGGCAGGTTAATGGCGCAGATGCTCACGTCGGCCAACGCCACCAGTTCACCAGTGCTTGCAGGACACAACTGCGGCATGACAGGACGGTTGATCACGGTCCAGCCCGTTGAGCTGTCGGCTGATTCAAGCACTGTTGCCAGAAGATTGCCGGGGGTATCGCGGTGCTGAGCAGTACTGTGCTCGCCTGTCTGCATCGCCGCGTGTGCCCTCTCCTCTGCCCGCTGCTTGCGGACGGCCGTCCACGCCTCACGGCCTGACTCTGCCCGCTGATGAAGCAGTAGCAGCCTGCGCAGCGGGAGTGGCACGGCGCGAGATCAGCATGTCAGCGTGGTGCAGTCTGCAAATTAGGCTCGGTGCCATGGGCGGAACCACTAGAGCTGTCAAGGCTCATCGTATCAGCTTTGATGCCGCCCCGGCAGCTGCTCACCCGAGCGCCAGGATGACGGCCGCGGACAGCAGCGCCGCGGCAGCGCAGGAGCGGCCCGGGCGCGAGTACTGCACCGCCGCTGCGCCGCCGCCATCCTTCCCGCGGCGTCCCCTGAGCTGGTCCGGCGCCGCGCCCCCTGATGGCGGCGCCCCGCCGTCGCGGCCCGCGCCGTGCAGCACCGTCACCGGCAGCAGCTGCTCCGCCTGCCGCACGGGGCTCGCATGGCGGACCCGCCCGCCGGAGGCCGGGCCGCTCATGCTGCGCCGCTACCCCAGGCAGCTGGCTCGCACCGGCCGGGCAGCTCGCATCAGCGGACGCCCCTGTCGGTCTTCAGATGTCCGTGCACGCCCTCATTGGCGATCAGCGTGCTATCCAATGCCTGTGTGCTGGCTCGCATGCGGTGCTGCTGAGGTAGGCTCAGGGCACGATCGAGACCCAAGATGACGATGCACCGCCACACAGCAGTTGAAAACAGACTTGAGCAAGGCGAAACGGTGTGCCTCGAGGCGCTTTTGACAGTCAGGAGTACATGCGCAAGCTTTCACCTCCTCCAAGGCATGCAGAGCATTGCAGTTCAAAAGGCCAAAACCAGGCGGCAAGATGCCACCTTCCGGCAGGCCGAGTCTAGAGTTTTGCAGGATGTGCCTCGAACTAAAAGACCTCTGTAACTTTGCTGCCAGGTGCTGACACCCCGATGTACCAGAGTCAGCAACGTCATGCAGTCCAAACCCCGAGTAGCGATCAGGAGCCATTTCGCGCTTTCGAGCAACATCTTGCATTTCAAAACCTTGTAGCATTGTGTGTGGCGGGTGGAGCGCATCGATGGACTTGTGGCTGAGGGAGTGCAAGGCCTTACCAGGTGCAATCGCCGCAGCAGATGCATGATTGTGCATGCCAGATGTGTGACATATGTTTGCGCGGCTGTGGCATGACCGTCACGTCCACCATGTTGGCGCTTCGCTGCACCAAGCAGGCTTATGGCCATCGGCTGCAGAGACTCGGCAAGCAAAGTATTCTGGGACGGCATGCATGAGACAGTAGCAGAGTGCCACTGCACAGGGGCCAGGTTGACGTCAACGCAGTGAACGGCTAGCACCGACGCAAGGCGCCGCACCCCGTCGGATCCTGAGTGCTGCAAGGGACGGTCCAGGATTCGGTGCCAGTGGCGGCGGCGCCTCATCGGCCGGGGCTCCCGTCGAGCCCAATGCCCAAGCAGCTGGAGCTGTCCAACCTGCCCACCGGCTACGGCACCCGGGCCCCGCAGTGGCAGCGGTGATCGCTGAGCACAGCTGGCAGCAGCCAGTCAAGCGAATGCTATGGCGTTGACACGGTGTTGGGCGCGCTCTCTTGGCCTGCCGTCAGCTTGTCAGCCTGTGTTCCCGTCTGCAGGCTGGGGGATGCAGACGCACCGCCGCACGTGGTGCCGCGGCCGCAGCCCGCCCGGCACTACTGGCTGACGCCGGGCAGGATGTCCAGCAGCAGGTGCTTGACTCTCTGTCCCCGTCCACCTGAGCCACACTGGGCGAAGCATGCCTCTGCCGCTTGTGCTTCTCAGAAAGCCTGCATCTTCACACCGGATTGGTCATTGCAATCTGCCTAACCGTCCGCAAGCATATCCAATGTCTGCTCTGGTGGTGCAGGAGACTGGGACTGGGGGTCTGCCTCCTGATCACCATCCTGGTGACGGCGGCGGCCTCGATCACGACAGCGGGGCGTCGCGGCAAGGCGAGCGTCGGGAATCTAGAGCACCTGGAGCACCGCCTGACGCTGCCGCCGGGGTTTGTGGCCACGCAGTACCTGCCACAGGTGCAAGGCGTCTTGTGGGTGGATACGACCCTGCTATACAGCGTGCAGTGATTACCTTACATCATGGTCACACAGGCGACCTTGCTCCGGAAGAGATAATGTGTTATCGACTTGTGTTGTCAACAGACACTGAAGGACGCACGCAGCATGGCGCTGTCCCGCGGCGACAATGGCGGCGCCACCATCGTGTACATCGGCACCCGCGAGCGCCGAGAGGTGCCCCTTTTCAGCGCCAGCCTGCGGTTGCAGCACCTGTAGGGGTGCATTTTGCGGCCTCATGACCCCTGAACGACCAGTGCCTGCCAGTGGGATTGCCTCGTCGCTGCAGCATGCCGGCATGCCTTGCTAGATGCAGCCAGGGCATGGCATGGTGGAATTGGGACCAGGGCATTCTCTGCGAGGCTATCATGTCCAGGTAGCGGTGCCACTACGCAGCTGGACGGTCCACACTGAGCAAAGCTCAGCACTGCTGCAGGTGTATGTGGCGGTGGACACAGACAGCGACGGCCGGGCCGACGCGGCGCGCACCTTTGCTACAGGGCTGGACCACCCGAACGGCGTGGTGTGGCACAACGGCTCGCTGTTCGTGATGACGAACACGCGGCTGCTGCGCTATGACGACGCCGACAGCTATGCACTCAGCGGCCGGGTAAGCTCAGATTGTGCTGGCAAGCTGTTACTGCCTGCTCAGCAAGCCATCCTCTGGTGAGCTTTGGTCATGTTCACCTGCTGGTTGGGGGCCCGTCGGTGCCCCTCGGCGGATCGGGTACTTCAATGGAACCGTGCTGCATGCTGCTGCAGATTCCGCCGGAGCCGGTGGTGGTGTCCAGCTTCCTGCGGAACACGGACCCGCGGGGCCACGCCTGGAAGTACATGGCGATGGGCCCCGACGGCTGGCTGTACATCGCGGTCGGCTCGCCCTGCGACAAGTGCGTCGACCCGCCGATGCCGCTGCCCTGGTGCAGTTGCAAAAATGGGCCAACGGGTTCCATGCCGCTCGCTTCACTTGTTCGGTATTGCCACTCTCATGTGAGCTGCAAGTCGTGCTTGCTCTTTCGAGGTTGATTCTGCCCCTCAGCAGCAACCTGACACAAACCATAGGATCCCTGCACCCTGACAGGCGAATGGTATATCTGTTACAGACAAAAGAATCCTCTGACTCAGAGATTTCCCGGTGTGCAGGTGCGCATGCGAGGCCCTGGGCGTCGTGAAGTACTGCACCATAGTGCGGATACGAACAGACGGCAGCGATCCCCAGGTGTACGCCTCAGGTGCGTTGACTGGGGCCTCTCTCTCAGACATCATGCGGTCCAGTTCTGATTTGAGAAGCGGCACAACTAGTACTTGTGTGTGCAGTACAAGCGTGGGCGCTGCCTCATGACACCGGAATGGCATCTGCCAGCTGGCACATGTCACAGCACTGCCCCTGTGCAGGGATCCGCAACAGCGTGGGCATCACATTCCACCCGGTCACCGGGGAGATGTGGTACACGTCCAACGGCAGCGACCACCTCGGCGGTGCGTCACCCCTGACAAAACCCTGCATGACCGTCCTCTGCCCATGTCTGTTTCGAATGTCATACAGATGACCCTGCTTTCAGGGTCCACGTGCCACTCCCTGAAGCACTAGATGCTCGATTCTGGGTGATGACCAGCAGTGTAGTACACATTAGCCATCGACCCACCCTGCACGGCAACCACATGCCTGCCGTATGTGCCGCTGCAGACGACAAGCCGGACGACGGCCTGGTGCGGGCGCCGCAAAACGGCACCTCCCTCGGCTTCCCGCACTGCGAGTTCTTCGGCGCGGGTCCGGCCGCCCTGCGGCAGGCCGGGCCAGGGCAGCAGGCAAGCAGAATCGGGTGTCAGGGTTTTGAGGTCGTCGTGTCCTGGGGAACTGTCCCGCACAGCAGTGTGCTGCGAGGCTGGTGCGCTGGTGTCATCAGGCCCTTCTCTGTGTCCCATGCCCACCCTGCTGCCTGCAGATATATGACCCCAGCTATCCGCCGCCAGGGCAGCCTGATGCCAACGAAGAGGCCGGGAGCGCATATTGCAACTCAGGCAGGTTCCGCTGGGCACTGTGGCGGACCTGTACCCGCCAATTGCTTACGTGCTTTGTGAGCCTGGCCGCTCTGCGCATTGCTTGGTCAGCGCATGTCAACCTGCGCAGCGACACTGCTGCCTGCTGCTGCAGACGCCGTCCTGCGGCCGGTGCAGACCATGGGTCCACACGTTGCGGCACTTGGCGTCCAGGTGTGCGTCTGCTCTTGCAAGAGTCATGCTCCCAGCAGGTTGCTCGTGACGTACCTCCAAAGCAGTTGATCGCTGCACAGTAATGCTTATGTTCTGTGCAGTTGACCCCGTGCTGTGCCATCACGGACTCAAGACTGTAGCTGGTGCATTGCTGTATGACATCCCGTTGCTGTTGCAGGTGTACAGCGGCAACATGTTCCCGAAGCAGCACCACGGGTCAGTGTTTGTCGCAGAGCACGGCAGCTGGCGCCTGAAGCGCCAGGACGACATCGGGCACAGGGTGGGGCCCTGCTCACAGGGTGCTCCACATATGACGGCGGCACAGCGCACTCCGCCGCGAAGCTCCTGCAACCTGGCAGCGACCGCAGCGCAAGGGGTGTACACATGGCCGGCTGTCTGATCTGCAGGTGGTGGAGGTGCGGCTGGACAGCCAGGGCAGGGCCGTCAGGCACCAGCTTTTCGCCTCGGGGTGGGCCGTCGACTCCGGCACCCCGCAGCAGTCCTACTGGGGTGAGCGCCACTGCAGCATGCGCATGACGTCCTGCACTCTCCTGCACTGGAGGCCTTGTGCAGCTGCATTGTATCGTGCTAACGGCGGTGCATGTCTGAATGGCACGTCGCGGATGCTGAGCCTTGGCTGCATGGGCTGTGAACCCCGTTCCTCTCGCTGCGTCATAGGGCGCCCCGTGGACATATTAATGATGCCGGACGGCGCCATGCTGGTGTCTGACGACTACGGCGGCGCCATCACACGGATTGCTTACCGCGGCTAGGCATTCTGTTTTGGGCAGCGAGGGTGTACTAGTACCAGTAGTTCAGGGCGTGCAGCAGTGGCACTGCCCCACAGCTCGTGGCTGCAGCTTCAGGCTAGCTTGCTGTCTGTGCTCAGGGGCGTTGGTTTATATGCCATGTTTAGTAGCGGGTGTTGCGTGTGCTCTGAAGACAGTTTTGTGCCATAGCTGTGTCAGTGCAGCGGAGCACGACGAGCACTGTTCTGGCTGCTTCAGCTGAATGTTGAACGCCACAGCCATGAAGTCGACTTGCAGAGGGTTCCGCATTGAGGACCTGGCCCAGCAGAAGCCTGGGTAACAATAGGCAGATCAGGGCGTTGTGCGGCAAACCTAAATCATGTCCGTACTTTAGAGGCACTTTGGATCAGCCAGGCATTGCTTCGTGGCCCGTTTGCGCGAGTTTTGCCCGGCGCCCTCCACCCACACGCAGCAGCCATGGCCGCGATGACGTCTACCCTGGGCCAGGCCAAGCTGGGATGCTCCACGGGCGCCCTGCGCGCCCGGCAGCCAGCGGCAGCCCGTGCTGCGCCGGTCCAGACGCGGGCTGCTGCAGGCGGCACAGCGCTGAACGAGATGGTGCCGGACAGGTCAAAGCGGACCACGATGAACTGGCTGCTGGTGGGTGGCCTGGGCCTGCCCGGCACGGCGATGCTGGGCCCCTTCGCCTACTTCTTCAAGCCCAACATCCCGGGCGCGGGGACGGGCGGCACAGTCGCCAAGGACGCCCTGGGCAACGACGTGAAGGCCACCGAGTGGCTGGCCAGCCACAAGAAGGGCGACCGGTCGCTCACCCAGGGCCTGAAGTCGGACGCGACGTACCTGATCGTCACAGACAACGGCGAGATCGAGACCTTTGGCCTCAACGCTGTGTGCACCCACCTGGGCTGCGTCGTGCCGTGGAACTCGAACCTGAACAGGTTCGCGTGCCCGTGCCACGGCTCGCAGTACAACGCACAGGGCAAGGTCGTGCGCGGCCCCGCCCCGCTGTCGCTGGCGCTGGCGCACACAGACATCACCGACGACATCGTGTCCTTCAAGACCTGGACCGAGACCGACTTCCGCACCGGCGAGAAGCCGTGGTGGTCGTGAGCTATGGCCGGCGCTGGCAGCAGTGGCAGTATGCGCTGCAAGGCAGCACGCAGCACTGCTCGCAGTCTCAGTAGCTACCCTGGGCTGGTGTATCAATTGAGACATTGGGAATGTTGTCCACCTGACATTCGTTGCTATCGTATGCCAAGCATCTGAGCAGCCGTGAGTGGCAAGTGATGCAGGCAGATACTATTCCAACGACTTCCCTGTAAAGTCATGAGCTTGCACCACCAATTACAGTTCAGCCTGACCAGCGGCCGCAAAGCGTTTGCAGGTCAGGTTGAAGCACCTGAAACAACTGAGGGCAAAGATCCTGCCTGCCAGATGTCACCACCACATGACAGTTTCCCTCGCCCCCCTCAAAGGCCCTCTGCATCTCGTCGTCTTACGGGATGTAGGCAATGCCATAGTACTGGGCCGGGACCTCGAACAGGCGTCGCTCCTGCAGCGGCTGCCCTGGCACAACGGTAACCCGATTGACGTCCAGTGTTGGCTGGTCTGGCAAGTTCTGCGGTGTGCAAGGACAGATGCAACCGTCAGAGGGAGCCCCGAGTGGCAGCGCAGGAGCGTCCCAGCTGCGATCGTGACACAGCACCTGGGCTCCTGTGCGGATCCGTACTACGCAGCACGATTGCTCCGAAAACCTGCGTTTGTAAAATTAGAGAACGCCGAGAAGAACTTTAGCGGCAGCCACACCTTGACGACCTAAGCAATGTAGGCAATGCTGGTGTAGTTGCCATCCTCCTGAAAGAGGCGCCGCTCCTGCAGTGGCTGCCCCGGCAAAATGTCCACTCGGTTGACGCTCAGCGGGGCACCATTCAGCCCATCCTGCGTGTGCAAGCAACCCACTGCCTTACCGCAGCTTCCATGCTGCCATCCTGACACGTTTAGCTACCTCATGACCATGTCAATGCACGCATCAATGCTCGATATGTCCTGCAAATATCCATTGGCCACGAAACAGAGGGTCGTGCCCGGGGCGGCGGCAGTGCCCAGGTAGTTGAAGTGCGCCGTCGCATTCACGCGGTCAAAGTCGTTGTTGTTGCCCAGGTTGTAGCTGGTGTGGATGACCTGCATCAGAGGTCAACCTGCCAAGCCTGAGACTCAGCCAACAATGTTGCCAGAAAGAGGCAGCTCGCTTGCCACTGCAGCTCGTTTCCCGATCGAGTACAGTCGTCATGCATGAGCTGTCCAATGGCGTGCAGCTGCGCCCTATTCCCCTACGTATACATGAGGCCACCGTGCAGCCGCGGCAGGCGCACCACTGTGCGCCCCGGGCCCTTCAGGAAGCAGCTGGCGGCCAGGCGGGGTTCAGCTGCATCCGTCGCGCCGCTGCTGCGCAGCCAGACAAAGTTGTTGCAGGACGCGGAGCTGACGTCGCTGAAGGCGTCGCTGGCGCCGCGCTGGGTCAGGTTGCTATCTGTGGCTTCCAGGCTGAATAGCGTTGCCTGCACAGCAGACAATGGGGCATGAGTGGTCTGCTCCCTGTGCACACAGGCTGTGATGGCAGGTCATCACCTGTGTCGGCATCTTCAATCAGGTTGCGGAGCAGAACAGCAGGTGACACCGCAGTAACATCAGGGCAGGTGAGACATGCCCTCCACGTACCACACCATAGGCATTCGGAGCGCTGCCGTTCTGCTGCGTGGCGATGAGGTACGGCTTGTCGGCGTACAGCAGGTTGGCGGGCGAGTACACGCCGCCCCCAAAGTCAGGCGGCTCATGCGCACACTGCAGGGCATGCTGACGGCATCATGAGCTCATCAGACCACCTGCTGACGGCCTGCAGGGTGACCATAGGGTGCACCACTCGTGGGCAGCTGACCGGCATGCGGGCTGCCACAACAACTCTGCACAGTCTGCCTGCCACCACTTGGACCGATTCGCTCTGTGTTCCAGCAGGGTGTCACCATACTGACATCCTCACCACGGGTCCTGGGCTGCCACCAAGGTCGGCGTAGGATCGCAGCGTCTGCAGGTGTGCTCTGCTCACAAACCTGCAGTAAGCTTGACGGTCGTTGTGCTCATGTGCTGCCGGATACCAAACATATATCCGGTGCGCTAGCTGTGCAAGGTCGTGAATTCGACAAACCGTCCATACTGCAGCGCCCCACCGTAGCTCGTGAGTGGCGTTGCTGTAGTTGTGCACCGCCAGGTAGCTGTCGGTGCAGACGTCGCCCAGGCACCTGAGGACCACCGCAACAGGGTACTGCCGCCCGGCCGCTGCAGGGGCGCCAGCTGCGACGAGCACCCCGCCGCTCAGCGTGCTGTCGTCGAAGGTGCAGCCGGACAGACCCGGCGGCTGCGGCACCGGCACACGTGCCAACACCTGCAGCATCGCACATGCTGGCACGAATGCTGCAACCTCTTTGGTGGCGCCGTGCACCAGAAGACCATGGCGGGAGGATGAGAATGTGGTGCGTTGCCCATTGACATCTATCATGTGGCACTGGCAATGCAGTGGTGTTGCAGACGGTCGCATGTCCACATCGCCAACATGCCGGCACCCACCTTTGGCTGCGGCAGCTTGATGCTGGCGATGATAAGCGATGGCAGGCCGATGGAGCTGTCTTCGGGGTTCTGTCTGCCGATCACTGGGTTCAGTGCGTATGTGCCGTCAGGCGTCACAGCGCCCGGCAGCACTGTTGCGCCAGGCGTTGCCAGTGCAACCTTGCCGGTGGTGTTTCCGCGCTGGTTGTAAGCCTGCGGCAGAACACTTCATCCACTGGCTGTCCGCATGCAGACAACAAACTCGCTTCTGTGGTCGATCATGCACTTAGGGGGCGGCGTTGCCTCCCTGCCGCAGCGGTTCGGCACAGAGCCAGGCTCACCTCGATCGCGCCAGAAGCATTGTTGAAGAGCAGAAGGTCGCCTGACGAGGCTGCATCGGAGCCCCTACCACAGCTGCCCACCATCAGGACAGCTGCAAAGGCCGCTGCCAGCAGTGGCATACGCATGCGTGCCGTTTTCATGATGGGTCCGTCCTACAGGCAACCAAACAAAACACCTGATGTGCCTCAATCTGCAGCTGTTGCTTCACCTGTCTGCAGGATGCATGTACTGAGAAGGATACATACATGTTGCTGCACCTCGAGAACGTCCGCTGCGTCGCTTGTTGACGCTTTGACGCTCTCGCCGGCAGTGACGACCCTCCAGATGGCTGCTGCTTTGGCAGGCTACTATGTGCAAATTGGAAACACTTGCAGGGAGTGATGGGGCCAGAAGCACATCCGGATAGATGCACCTTCCCGTGATATCTGAATCGGTTCTGGACATGCATGACATGTTCGGCGTCAAGACCGCGGACACGTAGCTGCTGAGCTGCTCGACAAAAAACCAAACATGGCGGTTAAGTGGCGATAGCTGTTTTGCTTGAGGCATGACGGGTGGCAGGTCGCCATGCATGATGCAGGATTGCAGGTGATGCAGGCATGCTGACAAACCCTGCAGCAACGATGCCTTGCATATGCCGCCAGATTTGTCGACCGAGGCAGTTACAACCTGTTTATTTCGTCGCTGCTGCAGCCGAGTGTTGATCCCCCAAAATTGCTAAGAAGTGCATCTCAAGCCGATCACACCAAGATGTATGCTTCTGCATGCTGTCAGACACCACAGTTCTGCTGAAACATAAAGCCCACAATACTTTGCTCTGATCCCATCACCCATAGTACATGTAGCATCGTCATACGCTGGACTGTCAACTAATTACGTGGCAACTCTACCAGGAGTCTGCCATCCCTGCCGCACCCCTGCTTGAGGAGGAACTCCCACTGTGAAAACCAATGTGAAAACCACCACCGCAGTCTTGCCGTCCAGCTCTAACCTGAGAAGTCCCAGGGGCCCCCATTCTAGCCTCCGCAGCTGCATCAAACCCCACTGGTGTTCCCGAACTCGTTGTCCTGCAGTGAGCAACACAGACGCTTAAGCAAAGGGGACAGTCCCTGTCTGACATGCCTTACATCAGTCGTTAGGTGCCCAGGTTCTCATGCAGCACCGGGCTCCAGCACAGCCAGCACCTTGATGCTGGAGATGATGAGGTAGCCGTTTAGGCCGCCGATGATGAGCGTCACGATGATGCCGGCCCAGCGGGCAAAGAAGATGTTGCGCCAGCGCCCCATGCGCGCCTCGGAGTTGGTGAAGTGCACCAGCGGCACGCACACGAAGAACAGCGTGAAGGAGATGATGACCTGCAGGGGCCAACCATGCAAGCAGCGTCCGTTACACCGCAGCATGTCGTCCAAGCAAGTACAGCAGCATACGCTAATCCGAATGCTGCCATCTTGGCCCAATCAGCCAGCCCCGCAAGCATCCCCAGCTGGCAGTTGTCACATGTGCCACCCCGCAGCATCTACACGTCAGGCACGCGCTGGACCGCTACAAGGAAGCAACAGTCTTCCCTGTGGCTAGACCGCAGCGACCTGCCTGCTGTGGGAGCTGAACCATGCCTACATCAGCTGCCTGGGGGTTCTCGAGGTCAGGCTGCCGTGCCAGGGACAACCCCTGAACCCTAACAACTATGGCGCGCTCACCTGCGACAGCACCAGCAGCTTGCCGGCGCCCCGGTTGCCGGCCACGCCTGCCACCACGGCCGCGGGCACCATCGCCACCAGGCGCGTCACCATGCGGCGCTGCCACGGCGGCAGGCTGATGCGCAGGAACCCCTCCATCACGATCTGCGGCAGACATTACGGTTTGTCGACTAAAGCTGTTTGCGAAACTTGATCAAATCAACTCCTCAACTCGAGAGGAAGACCGAGATGTGCTGCTGCAGGGACTGCAGAGTTCTGTGCAGCAACTATAATCGCTTGCAATCCTTTTTGAGCAGTTCTTTGACATGCATGGGCTACTGAGAGACATGGCCCAGTTTCAGCAACACCACCTGCGCAACTCCTTCATCTGTCAGCAACATTGCACAAGCCTCCCGCAGTGTGGGGCCAGTACGCACCTGGCCGGCCAGGGTGCCGGTGATGGTGCTGTTCTGGCCGCTGGCCAGCAGCGCGACGCCGAACAGGATCTTGGCGGCGTTGCTGCCCAGCGTCGGCGCCAGCAGCCGGTACGCGTCCGTGATGTACTGCACCGCCGTGTTGGGGTTCGCCCCGTAGTGGAATGCGCCTGCACAGGTGGGCCCAACGCTGAGACGCTAGTGCTGAGATGATGCTTTTCAGGCTGCTCACCTGTGGGTGATGGGTTCAGCCCATCTACTGGGTGAGTGGTCAGTGCTGCATGCTGCGCACGACCACAGTGGTCGCTGTCAATATTCAGGCACAGCAGCCCCGCCCTGTAGTCAGGTGGTGGTGGAGCCACATCGCAGGCTGACCTGCGGCTGTGATCAGGATGGCAGCGTTTACGAAGAAGGCGACCATGAGGGACAGCGACACGTCCCAGGTGCCGTAGAAGATGGCCGACTTCTTCCCCGGCGTGGTGCGCGGATATGACCGGGTCTGCGGATGGCGGAAATGGCAGGTGTGTGAGACGGCAAGTGGTGCCAGCGACACACTATGCATGGTGCGCTTGGCACTGTCCGGTACATGGACATTGACACAGCAGTTACAGCAGGTTTACACGAAGCTGCCATGGAGTCAGCTTAGCATAAGTGACGACAATGAGCATGTAGTGATGTGTCTGCTGAAGGTGCTAGCACACCTGGATGATTGATGTGCCCAGGAACAGGTTGTGCGGCATGCCTGCCAAACAGCAAAGGTAATACCTCAGACCCAAACCTCGAGTGTGACGAGCAATGCGCAGCAGAGGACGCATCACATGCAACCTTGCAGGTATTCTCGACTCACATGTTGCACCCAGGATACCAATGGCGTTGTACAGCTTCCCCTGATCGGTCAGCACCTGCGGGCAGTGTACCAAGAAGTGAGCGATCAAGGTGCCATGACCATGGGCACACAATCACAAAGGGAGGTCCTGTATGTTGACCACAGCAGCTGCGGTGGCAGGTCAAAGTCAGTAGGGGGCATACCGAGGGCTTGGGCACGAGGCCCTTCAGGATGTCGAGCCAGTTCGGCTTGATGACGGCGATCTCGTATGTGAAGCACCCGAAGATCAGCGCGCACAGCAGGAAGATCAGCAGCTGCGGTGCAGCAATGGCCAGCGTCAGGTGGTGTCACCGTCAAGCCATTCACCAGGCCATGTGACCTTGCAGGTCTCAGCTCTGAGATCTGCTGCGCTGCACACCAGTGCTAGCAGCTAAAGTATCTTTTACAGACTTCAAAGCGCGTTGATGACTCACCTCAAGTGCCCGGAAGTTCGTCGTGCCAAAGAAGAGAACGAACAGTACGTCCTGTGTATGCATACATGGAACAGGCTCAGCAATCAAGTTCATGCTCATGCAGGTGCGAGGCTGACTCCTGAAGGCCTATATTGTAGTCCTACTGTAAGGCCCGCTGCTTGTCTCCAAACACGACTCACCACGCCAGTGATCAGTACTCCAGCCCAGACCGGCAGGCCGAACAGCAGGTACAGCGCCGTCGCCGAGCCGATGATCTCCGCCAGGTCTGTCGCGGCGATTGCGACCTGCGGTGCACGGTTGGCAGGCCTCAGAGCCATGCCGCAGGAACTGATCACATTCGAGGCATCGACCACACCTCGAGGCATGAGAAGGCGGCTGGAGCCACCATGCTGCTGCGATGCATAGTAGATGGGATGGCCTGGTGAGCACCTCGGACAGCACCCACAGGCTGTAGTTGATCCAGCGCGGGTAGGCGTCCCGGCAGCACTGCGCCAGGTCCCGCTCGGCGACCACGCCCAGCTTCAGGGCGAGCGCCTGTGCGAAAGCAGAATCTCGATCGCCTTTGAAGACGAACCTATGCGTTTGCTGCCTGGCCACATGTGGAATGACGGTTAGTCATTCAGCAGCAGCGCTATAGCTCTTCCGCCTTTGCCTATACACTCAGTATGTGCTCACCCTGCAGCATGCTTGTGCCCTGTTATACCCACACTAGAGCGGTTGGCCAGCATAGGCACTTCAGCATGGCCGAGAATCGGGGCACCAACTGTCGATGTTGCCTAGGCGCTTGGTTATGCACCTGCAGGTGCAGCATATGCTAGATCTACACCTGGAAGAAGATGGCGCAGATGTTGGCCAACAGGATGGCGCACAGCAGGTCGTAGCCGTACGCGGAGCCGGCTGCCAGATCTGTAGCCCAGTTTCCGGGATCCACTGCACAGTCAAACCCCAATCTCCTCACAATGTTTGTGCTTTGATGCAGCGGATGCAGCATCAAAACCATCGCATGTCAACCGTTCCAACATGAATGCTGATGCGCAGAGCAGCACAGGAGAACAGGGTGCGCTTAGGGCTGCTCTGCCGAGGCGAGCTGCTCCATTTGACGGTTTGCAGCAAGAGGGACGCACTGTAGCCGACGCTGATGATGAAGCCCAGTCCCGCGTACGACCAGTACTTCTTGTACCAAGCCTTGTGCGCCGCCGCCACGCGCACCGTGCTGTTGACCTCCGGCAGCGACAGCTGCAGCACACCCATAGGCTGGTCATATGTCGAAGAGATAACCCAGGAGTGACCCTGATTACCGCCCGCTTCTGTGCCAGGCCAGGCAGCTCGGCAAAGAGAGGCACGAACACGCTTGCATAGCTTTCCGGATGACAAGAGGCACAACGTCACACCATGATGCAATGCTTTAGACACTGTGCGCCACAGCCTGCTCACTGGGTCATTGGGGCGGCGGCGGCGCCAGGCTGACAGCAGCGCCGCGCGCTCCAGCTCGTCCTCCGTCACCTCCTCCGCCACATCCACCGCCGTCTCCCGCTGCTGCGGCTCGCCGTCCTTCGACTCCCCTGCTCATGGGACATCCGGAGCGGTGCGCTCAGAATGCGCACTGCTGGAAGAGATCCACTTCCGCCCCCGCGGTTCATGCGACTGGCACCAGTGCACATGCAGCGGAGGGAGCTGTCGATGCCCGAGCATAGGGAGCTGTTGTCCAGCATCTACCTGCCGTCGAGGTGCTGTCGCTGCGGCCAGAGGGCCTCAACTCAGCGCCATCACCCTTGCCGGCGCTGCCCGCCTCGGACTTCTCATCGGCCTCAACTGCCGCTGCAGCAGCACGTTTGCCCTCTGGCTGCACAGGCGACGCAGGCTGATCAACGTCGGCTGCGAGGCCGGCCGCCTCTGTCTGGGATGCGCCCGGCACCGGGGGCTCAACCGCATCCGGTTGCGCCCTTGGCGAGCCCATCCCAGCTAAGGTGCCAGCTGCCGGCAGCCTGATAAGTCACGATCAGGACTGTCAGTGTGCACTCATGCAGCTGGCCACCTTTGCTCAAGCCTGTGTCATCGTGCAGATAGGTCCGCTCACAACCGACAACAGTGCCTTCACGACAGCCCTTGGTGCAGTCCTAGTTCAAGGTACGCAGCTACGTGATCCGCATGTTCGTTTAGAGAGTGGAGCGCCCTGACAAATACAAATGTTTGCCGCTGCACCTGCGTGACGTGCCGCTGTCCGACAAACTGCGGGATGTCCCGCAGCAGAAGTCCACCGCTGGGGCTGCGCCGGTACCAGCCTCACAGGCGCTGCAGATGCTACAAGAAGTGTTGAAGGTGCAATAACATGTGCGTGAGAGGTTTATCTGGCGCTCGGCGTGTGCCTGGGCGCTGATTGGCCCAGCATCCCAATTGAAGCAGGCCCGAAGGGAACAGTGGGCGAGGGTCTAGGCTTCCCTTTCCTGTGTGCCCCCGATCATGCGCCTGCTGCGCCCCCTCCTGCAGGCCACCGCCGATCAAAATCTTCCGATACTAACGCTCAAAAATCTTCGGCGCACATAACAGCGTTGCACACGATTGGCAACATGGCGGTTGCAGCTGGCGTTCTGCAGCCATGTCATGCGGCGGCAGCACGGCGGCAGGCGCACCAGATGCCCGCAGGAAGATCGACGGCTGTGCATGTCCAGGCTCGATCTGTGGTGATCCGGCGGGGCGACAGCGGCGCGTCGGCGTTGCGATGCAGACCAGTGGCAGTATACAGGCGACCGGAACGGTCTCAGACCCAATGCAGCGCGTCAGCGGCTGGGGGCCAGGGCTTCGCAGGTGGGCATATGCTGCGAGCTCTTGACAAGCCGTTCATTTTGAAGCCGTGCTGATCGCGTCCTGTGAATGTCTCATGAAGGTGCACACGCGTTCTCGCAGTGCATGCCATTGTACATCAGCAGTAGCCTCCAGATCACCACGCAGGAGCATGCGCATTGCGCCAGCTGATGGTGCACGCTCGTGACATGCCCCTTTCGCACGTACTTACACAGATGAGCCGGCAGAGCAGAAGGAGCCCCTCGGCAAGACGCTGTACCTGGGCATGCTGTTCGGCGGCTGGTACCTGTTCAACATCTACTTCAACATGTGCGCTGGCACAGTCAGCATGCTCATGTGTGGTAGACTGAAGACCAGTCCAAAGTGGTCACAAGCGCCGCTGAAGTAGCACGCCACCGCCGCTGATGTCGGTACATGCACGCCGCAGCTACAACAAGAAGGCGCTGAAGGCGTTCCCGTACCCGCTCACATGCACCGCCATCCAGTTTGGCGTGGGCAGCCTGATGGCGCTGACCATGTGGGCGCTGCGCCTGCATGAGCGGCCAAAGCTGGAGGAGGACACGGTGAGTGACCTGTGTGCATAGGTCTGTGGTGATCAAACCTCGCCGCAAGCCGAACTCGCAACACGGCTGCGCCTCTGCAGCTCGACCACCGCTGTGATTGGAAACCGACCAGTCACATGAGCACAACCCGACGTCGTGTGCTGCAGCTCAAAAACATCAGCCCGCTCGCGCTAGTGCACTCGGCGGGCAACACGCTCACGAACGTCAGCCTGGGCCGTGTGGCGGTGTCCTTCACGCACACCATCAAGGTCGGCAGACTCTGCCACTGCGCACAGCTCCGCCTTTCTGTTCAACCACCTGTACCGTAGCTGCGACTGTGTGCAGCACCTCACTGCTTTGACTACCAGTGCAGATCCCGACTGCAGTTGCAGATCCTCACCTTGCCTGTCCAATGCACAGCCTACATGCCAGTCCTGCACATTCACTCAGAGCTGTGTACACATAGTGAACACAGTGTTATGCTGCAGGCCATGGAGCCCTTCTTCTCGGTGCTGCTGTCGTGGCTGTTCCTGGGGGAGGCCGCCTCCGCGCCCGTGCTGCTGTCGCTGCTGCCGATCGTCGGCGGCGTGGCCGCCGCCTCAGTCAGCGAGGTTCACGGACGGTCATAACTGTGCACCTGACTATCCCGCTGCTGTAGCAACAGCATACCCAGGAAGAAGTAGACCAGTGCAGCCGTGCGGAAGTCTGTGCCCTAATGATAGCAATGTCAACACGTGCAGGTCACATTTGATTGGGGCGGCTTTGCGGCAGCCATGGGCAGCAACATCAGCTTCCAGTCGCGGAACGTGCTGTCAAAGAAGTTCATGATCGGGGGCAAGGTGAGGCTCAGCGGTGTGCACAGCTTGCATGATGTCAGGTACCATCTTGATGTCCTTTCTGTGTCGCGCTCTTCGTCAGCACTGCTGATTATGCGCATGAGACTGCTGCCTCCGCCTGAAGGGGCTGGACAACATCAACTTGTTCAGCATCATCACCATGATGGCCTTCTGCGTCCTGGCGCCTGTCGCGGTGCGGGCACCCGCATGCACGTGCTGTTTGCTGAACGGCAACTGCTGTTGTTGCACAGACGACTGCAGCCTCTGCGCTGTTCTGCACTCGAGCTCCTGCATGCCATGTGTGACCGCTGTCCTTTCAAGGCGGCACCTCATTTTACGATCTGCAATGTTTCTCTGCAGCTGTTCGCGGATGGCGTGAAGTTCACACCTGCCGCCATGCGTGCGATCGGCATCGTGGACACCAGCACTGTGATGAAGCACGTGCTGCTGGCAGCGCTGTGCTTCCACTCGTACCAGCAGGTGCTCCAGCAGGCATTGCAATCAGTGCAAAAGCAGGCAACATGAGCACCGTCCAACGGCCAGGTCCGGATCCTGCTAGTGCCAGACTGGATTCCTGAAGCATACCTCACTTGATCCGCAGGTGTCATACATGATCCTGCAGCGCGTGTCGCCGGTCACGCACTCCATCGGCAACTGCCTGAAGCGCGTGATCGTCATCGTCGCCTCCGTCATCGTGTTCCAGAACCCGATGTCACGGCAAAACATGATCGGTGCGACTCGGCCTTCCTCGTCAGCTATTGCACAGCATGTGTGCGTGCGAAGCGATTGGTCTGGCTAGTCTACAGCGCTGATGCATCCTGTACAATGATGCAGGCACTGGTGTCGCTCTGGCGGGTGTGTTTGCCTACTCGCAAGTGAAGCGGCTATCTGGCAAGAAGAAGGCTGCCTGAGGCGATAAGCGAGGGCAATCAGAATCAGAGCGTTGAGCGAGAGAGTGGCTGTAGAGTGTACAATGACAGGAGGAGCATTCAGACCTACCTCTGAGTTGTTGTGCTCGGCATCGGGAGCAAACACCGCACGCGGTGAAAATGAGCGCAACAGCTAGCATGGCATCGCATGGATTGTCACGACAGCTGCACCAACATCTAGCAGACAGCAGCCCGAGCCATGCACTGCGGTGGTTGCAACTGATACAGGTTGCGACCACAGCCTGTGCACTTGCTGTTGAGCTGCTCCACATGCTGCTGCAGTCCCTGGTCTGAGATTCTAGGTGGATAGTTTCCAGCTCATCACCTGCCGACAGCGGCGCTGCGCTGCATGCAACGCCAAACTCATCCTGAACAACATTAGCATCGATTGGCACTCCGGTGCAGCTCGCCTGACGTTGTGCACCCTCGATCACGCATGCTTCAGTGAAGGTGGCTGAGCAATCGCACTGCTGCTTTCTGCAGCTTGTGATCAGGGCAACAGCCCTGTCAGCCACAGCCCCGCTTGGCAAACGCAGGACAGCGTTCTGTGCATCCCATTGCGCACCCGTGACAGGCTTCACATCAGTTTGACATCGAAGGTTGCTCCATTTACACCACCCACAGTGTCAGCGGACGCCCAGCTTGCACCGACCGCAGCGCAGGCTGCGCAGCGCACCTTGTCAAGGCAGGCCACGGCATGAGTCTGGCCACAGGAAATGCTTTCGCTGCTCTGAGCACGAAGAGCTCCAAGAAAAAGTCGGACAAGAGCAAGGATGGCGACGGCGAGCAGCCCGGCCGCAAGGCCTCCAAAAAGCAGCAGCGGCAGCTCGAGGAGGAGGAGAAGGCAGCAATGGAGGCAGCCATCTTCGGCGGCGGCGGCCCCAGCGTCAGCAACTGGGCCGACGAGCTGGATGATGAGGAGGACTTCGAGCTGTCCAGGGGTGGTGGCCTGGCGCCCCTGCCCGACGACTGGGCCGCAGAGGTCCGCTTGGAAATGCTCAATGCTACGCAGCACGCATTGCAATGCTGTGGGCACGGGGTTAGACCGTTGAGTAGTGCAGGCGACGCCAGCAGCCGCCCGTCAAAGCATTGTCCAGTGCTGGCATTTGGACGCCTGTTATTGGCAGGTGTTGCTTGGTAGTGCCCTGAAGTACGGAGTGTGAGCACACTCTCACGTGGACGATGCATTCCTGCAGGCGGGCGGCGGTGGCGGCAATGCTGCCGAGGAGGCAGCACCGGCTGAGGAGTCAGATGATGAGGTGGGTTGCAGCACCTGCCTGGTAGTGTACCCTCTAGTCGCGCATGCCACCGAAACACGCAGGCTGCTCGTTGCATGCACTGAGTGCACTTCTGGCGGTCTGTCCAGCACAAGGCTGTGCCGCCGATCAGGACGCCTCAGCACACATGACCGATGCTCCTTGCTATACCCTTCACAGGCAGACATCCACCAGATCCACGAGGATCTGGGGCTGGAGCTCGAAAAGGAGGACGACGAGCACGGCGCAGGTGTGGACTCCGATGCACTGCATGCACCACCGCTCGAGCCGGTTATCAGTGCTGACAGGCCCGGCTGGTGGCACGCCTGCTACTGCACAATGCACCTGAAAGGATCAACGTCGTCAAAGAACCACCGTAACGAAGGGGTATGTGATGGCACAGAGGAGGAGCCTGAGCCTGAGAAGGAGCAGCAGCCCAGCCCCGAGGCCCTCGCGGCCGCGAAGGCCAAGGCAGCGAAGGAGGCAGCCGACGCCGCCGAGGCGGCCCGCCTAGCGGAGCAGCAGCTGTCCAGAAAGGTCAGCGGCCATCCCTCACCAGCGTTCAGCGAGGCTGCACGGCTGCCGGACACACACTCGCTAACTCGCAGTAGTCTTGTGGGAGGGGCGGGTTGCATGTTCCCAGGTCGTGCATTCAGCCAGAGCAGCAACGGGCGACACTGTGGGCGTGATACTAGTATCGTTGCATGCTCACGCACCCCTGCTCATGTCCGGCAACAGGAGCAGAAGAAGAAGAGCATGGAGGAGCTGGCGGCGGTGCTGGCGGAGCTCGGCATCGAGGGCGAGGAGGCCGCCGCAGCCACCCAGGGTGCGTGGCAAAGCGTGGTTTGTGTGTGGGACATGGTTTTTCATCATGGAGTTGCCCTGCATGTTCCCCGTGTACAACCATCGGCCTTCTGTGTCGCCTTGCGCCGTTGACCACTGACGCTGCAGCAGGCTCCACACGTCACTGACGCTGCAGCACGTCTCGACCTAGCTGACCATGCATCATCACAGCTGCGTGATTTCCTGTCATCGCACACAGCAGTCATGCTCCTCCCACAGAGGCAGCAGACGAGCAGGATGGCGAGAAGTCGGCGGCGGCGGCGGCCCGCGCCGCCAAGCGCGCCCGCCAGAAGGCCGCCGCAGCGGCCGCCGCCGCCGCCAAGGACGGCTCCGGCTCGCTCGACGCCGCCGCCGGGACGGCCGCCGAGGCGCCCGCCGCCAATGGCGTCCCGGCGGAGGAGCAGCCCCAGGAGCCCGGGGACGCCGAGCCATCCGTGGCGGAGGACCCCGCAGAGGTGAGCTGCAGCATTTCCCTGTGGCAGGCTGTGCACCACCTGGGTTGTGGCTGGAGCTGGCATGGCAGCTGTGAAGACAGCTGGCATCCAGACCCGGCGGAGGCGGGTGCATTGGTGGTGGGACTGCAGCCTGGGGGAGTGCAGTCTGTATAGCAACAGCTGCCGCGCTGCCTCTGGCAGCTTGCACCAATGATGCAGCTGCCAGCCATGCTGCGTGCTTCTGTGTGGCCTATCACCGCCTCACGCCATGCAGCTTTGCATGCCGATATGGAACCTGCTAAATTTCCACTGCAAAGCCTAGCCTTTACGCGCATGCAGGTTGTGTTCCTGCTGACAGGCAGCGAGGGTCAGTGAGGCTGATGACACCTCATCTGGATGCACTTGATGCTGTTCGGGCTGTCGACCCGTCTGTTCACTGCACTGCCGCCACACCCCGCAGGCCAAGAAGCGGCTGGCGGCGAAGAAGAAGGCAGCCGCCGGGAAGGGCAAGACCGGGTCGGCGGCGCTGGTGGCCAAGGCGGCGGCGGAGGCGAAGGCGCGCGCCGCCAAGAAGGGCAAGGGCAAGGACAAGTCGTCCTACAACCAGGTGTGGATGATGGTACCTGGCTGTTGATGCACTGGCTTCATTGCCGGGCTCCAGGTAACATGTCTCTCTGGACCCCAGACTGCTGGGGGCAAGGAGAGCGCATCCCAGGATGCGCTGGCTGTGACCATCTGGTCTGTCATGTGCCTATCAAGTGTTGATCAGGCGTCGCTGCAGTCAATCATTCCTGCTGCTGGCTGTCCGGCAGCCTGGCCTGATGTTGACTCGTGTGCCTGCAGATGCCGACTCGGTAGCCTGCCAGGGTGGACTGCAGCATGTCATAACAGATACCACACCGGCGCGCAATAACGCCACAGTACCCCGGCGCCTTGCAGCAGCGTGTGCTTCGCCGGCACATGATCTTGCAGCTCCGAAAGATGCATGCCATGAGGCAGCGTCAGAACAACGTTGCACTGTGGAGCCTGCTTAGCCCTGGCGGAGTTGCTGCTGCTGCTGACGGTAGGATACCCTGACTATTGCAAGGGCTGCGCTAATTTTGGCATCTGCCACAACACCTCCCACAACACCTCGCCCATCTGGCGGCGACCTATGTCAGGAGGCCCCGATCAACGTAATGCTGTCGTGTCAGGCGGTGCCAATTGGCGCATCAGACCGGAGCCACCAACTTCACCTGATCATGCGGTAATTCCAGTCCGCGACCCCTGGGCACAGATCGACTTTCCGGGCCTCACAGATCACGAGGTGCTCACACGACGGCTCACAGCGCAGCGTGTATCGACAGTCCACCCCGATCTGGCACCAGGCGCAGTGCACAGGCGATAAAAAGAGTGTGCTGCAGCCTGCACGACAGCTGTGGTTTTGCCCTTTCAGCTCAGCTGCCAGCGGGTGCAGCGGCCTCAGGCGCTTCGTAAGCCCTGCACAACGCCCGCATCAATGGCGTGACACGGCAGCTCGTGCATGCAGAACAATAGAAGCATGGTCAACAGTCTGGCTGGCTCTCGAGCGCCATCCCGGCAGGCCAGCGCCTCGCTGCGCAGCGCCTGCGCCACCCCCGAGGCGCTCACGCCGCACGCAGCCAGCAGGGATGCTTCAGCCACGGACCTGGTGCGGCTGGCCAGCCAGTTCGATGCTGACGAGGTGGCCCGCCACCTGAAAGCGGCAGATGCCAGCTCCGAGAGCCGAACCAGCTCCGTCGCCGAGTGGCAGGAGCGCATGCAGGTCAGCAGCTTCGAGGCCGCACGCTACAGGAGCACCGCAAATGCGGCTGGGCAGGCGGCAGGCGCGCTGAACGCGGATGTTTCGGTGCCGGAGCTCGTGTCAGCAAACAGCCCGCAGCAGGCAGCGGACGCCAGCGGCAGGCCCAGCGATGCCGGCTCTGGGCCTGGCGACCTGAGAGCAGGATCAGCGCGGAGCACGGCCTCGGACCGCACGTCCACCTGGCTGTCAAGAGTCACCGCCAAGAGCGATGACCTGCGCTCCGTCTTCGGACTGCCTGACACAGAGGTGGGTCAGCCCTCCCAAGCCGATCGTAGCTTCTATCTGCGGTTGCCTTGACCTACTTAGGGCGCTGCCGTGTCGTGTGACGCGCATCGTGCCGTGGCTACTCCTCTCGGGAGGCTGCCAGAAGCTACAGAGTGCGCAGTCGGTTCCCAGGCTCGCCCCGCCGTCCTTGTACGGCCACTGGCCTCCAGTCCTGCTGCATGTGGTCACCCTTCTTCAGGAAGGACCCCTTCTTGTGCTCGCTCACATAAGGCTTAGCTGCACTTGGCGCCTTTTATGGCCGCGAGACCTGCGGGACGCAGTGGACCCGTGCTGATGGCCTGGGGTTGCGTGCCTGCCAGGCTAGTAATTCACGCTCGATTACAGCGAGCAGATGCGACCCGGCGTGCTGGCTGTGCCTGCATGGCCCAAAGGCCGCGGATGGTGTCAGCTGCAGTCTGTTGCATCATGTAACTGCGTCTCTGATCTGATCACCTGGCCCTTTGGCAGACAGGGATATGTGACGTCTATGGCTGCTGACCTGCAGAACATCATGGACGACTTCATCTGCGCGCTGCAGAAGAAGCTGCTGCTGCAAGGTGTGCTGTGAACCATGCTCGCTGCATGTGCTGACCGGCGCTGTGCACTGCAATGTTCCGGGACTGCACGAACATTCGCTGAAGCTGCGCCATGCCCGACGCAGGCCGCATGTACGTCTTCGAGCACTACGTGTGCTTCCACTCCAACGTCTTCGGCTACGTCAAGGATAAGGCCATCCCGCTGAAGGTCCGGCGTGCACCAGCTGCAAGTGCTGGAAGCCTTCAGCGCCAGTGCACTCATAGCAGCGGCAGTATCATGAACTGGCAGCTGCACTGTTATGTAAGGCTGGCAGCACCTGCGGCTCGGCGGCAATCTGGTTACCCTGGCAACAATTGTGGTCACTGATGGCACAAACAGGAGGTCACGGCGGTGCGGAAGCGCAAGAACGTCGGCTTCCCCAACTCTATCGAGATCACGTGGGGGCCGAGGGGCCGGCGGGAGTTCTTCACGTCCTTCCTGTCCCGGGAGGACGCCTTCCGCCTCATCATGGCCGCCTGGCACCAGTCCGCGCCCGAGAAGGCGGAGGCGCAGATGTTCTCCAACAAGGGCCGCAAGCGTGAGCCCCGACTGCACCTTCTGCACCGCGCTGCTGCAGCAGCAGCTGTCGCGCCTCAGCACAAGCAGCTGCCCTGTCCAGTCCAGCACTCGCACTGCAGCCTCAGGCTGTCAGCACGCCGCAGCCGGGCTTGCACTGCATAGAGCACCATGTCAGACGTTTCTAGTCCTGCCAGGCAGCGGGCCAGGGCCACTGCTGACGTGTGCATGCTCCTGCACCTGCAGCCGAGCGGCACGCGCAGTCGGAGTCGGCGCTCAGCCCGGCCGCGCGGCACAGCGCCGACGAGGGCGTCAGCGCGAGCGCCACGGCGGCGCCCGGCGACCGGGAGGGCTTCCTGTCGCGGTCCGCGGCGCTGCTGAAGAAGGGCAGCCGGCGGGTCACCGACCGGGGCGGCGGGGGGGCCCGGGAGCGCAGCACCGCCCTCAGCTCGCTGCCCATCAATGTGCGCATATGATAGGAGGAGCCCTACCAGCTCCTGCCAGGACGCTGTCAGCAGCTTTGTATAGATGGTTTGCATGGCATCTGTGCACGAGCACAGGCCACAGGCCTGTGACAGCTGCTTGATCTCAAGGGCCCTTGCATGGTTCCTGGCAGCCTTGGGTCTCATGTGTGTGTGCAGTGTTCATGTTATCTGCGGAGCGTGCAGCGGGTGCCAAGCATACGACGGCACCCATTATCATAGGGTGCCTTCGGTAGGCGAAGCAGAGCTTGCAAGCTTCGACTGGTGTCAGCCTGCAGTGCAACTGTGTTCCAACCACTTGTGCACTTTGCAGAGGGTCACTCTCGCCTTGCTGGCTGCAGGAGACCAACGGGCACCCGGCGACCGCGGCCCGCGCGAGCGTGACGACCGACAACAGCTGGCAGGAGGAGGAGGATCGGTCCGTCAGCAGCAGCGGCAACTCGCCGACCACCCCCGGCCATGTGAGGCCTCTGCACTGAAAAGGAGGTTGGTGTGCGGTGATTCCACGGCATGGGCGCTGCTCTGTCGGCGGGGCAGCGGTGCCTTTCCCAGGCGGCGTGGTATTTGTGCTGTGGTGCCTTGAGCTGCTGCATGAGACTGTACATGGCGGCAGACTGCCTCCCTATAGTCCCGTTTCACAAGCAACAAGCCTCAAGGTTTTCACGGCCTCCCACCCCGCAGGACACAGACGACGATGGCCACGGGGACGGCGACGTTGCCGGGGAGATGTGGACGCCGTTGGACCGCCCCCCGCCGCCGCTGGCGGACGGCATGCAGCCCCTCGTCACCGGCGAGCTGAAGGGTGCGCTTGCAGCATGCGGGGTGTACACAGCTCAGATGAGACATATGCAAGCACGCTGCAATGGCTAAGGCCCCGAGGCGCTGCAAGTGTGTCAGCAGGCGTGGACCGGGTGATGCACTTGCTGCGTGTTGTGGCGCTGGTCATTGCAGCCGAGATGTGCTGCAGGCTGTTGCAACGCTGAGAAAGATGTTCCCCTGCGCAGCCATAGCCTGTGCAGGCTTTCGAGTGCAGTCGGATCCCAAAAGGTCGAAGCCTGCTGTTGTGGGAAGCTCAGCCTGCTGTTCTCTCGGCCCCGGTGCCTGACTCGAATGCTGCCCGGCGCAGGCATCACAATGGCGGAGCTGTGCACGCGCTTCCTGTCCGACGAGTCGTCCTTCTACGTGGACTTCCACCACGCCAAGGGCGACGAGCAGGCGTCCATCAGCCGCTGGCGCACGCACCAGCCGCTGGGCCGCGTGCGGGAGCTGCAGTTCATCACCGCCCTGAAGGTACGGTGCGGCCTGTACCTGGGGACAGGCTGGCAGTACAAGTCAACCCGATGGTACAAACATATTTCCTGTGTATACTGGTGACAACACGGCGGAGCTGGACGCGCAGTTACAGCTGATTTTGATGCAGCTGTGTGGTCGTGCCGCAAGGTTTGCTACCTTGAATGCCCTGGAGACCGCAGTTGCAAATTTGCCCGACTTGGTCAGGTTGCAACCAATGCCTACTGTGTGGTCTGAAACGTCATTATTTCTCAGAGTTCGCAGAGATACAGACACAGTTTTGTTGGAGGATCTACAGCCATCTGGCGAGAACGCTTCAATGGTGCTTCTGCTGTGCTGCAGTCGAGGATCGGGCCGCCCAAGACGATGTGCTACCAGACGCAGCGGTACGCCATGTACGAGAACAACCAGCTGGTGTTCGAGACCTCACAGGTGCGCACCCTCGATGCTGACACACTGCATCAGCTGGTCAAAGCAGCAGCACATCAGTCACACAACGTTCAATCTGGCCGCCAGGTGGTGCGTTGTTGTGTTTGTCCCAAGAGGCTGTTGAACTGATGCACAACATGAATCGGCAGGCTTCCGTGCACAGGTGATGCCGGACATCCCGTATGGCGACTGCTTCACTGTCGAGGCGCGCTGGAACATCACCGAGGTGCCCGCCGTGCTTTCTCATGCCCATACACAGTTAGGCAGGCTTGTGCTGGTGGAATGCCGGAGAATGCTAGTGCATTGACACTTGTGCATCACAGCACGACCTTGTCTGCTTGGCGGCCCATGTGCAGACTGGCTGCCGGTGATGCTGTGGCTGTGAGCACGCTGCCGTGTGGCAAATTTGGCGCTTCCCTGTGTGGCTGCTGGTATCAGCGCTGCGCTTGGCAGTGACATACATTCTTGCGCTGATGGGCAGGCGGCGGGCCCGGTGCTGAAGATCGCCACGCACGTGATGGTGGACTTCACCAAGCCCACCATCTGGAGGAAGGCCATCGAGTCGGGGGTGATCAACTCCTGCCGCGGCTCCCACGAGGAGTGGCTCGCCGCCGCGCAAAAGTGAGTCGTGGCTGCGGGCTGGTCAGCAGCGCGGGGCAGAACTGAACTGTGAACGACGGCGTCAGACGCTGCTTCATCACTGTCGTCCAGCAGTACGCTGGGCACATCTTGCTGGATTCCTGTGGATCTGAGCTCGTTTGGATTCCCATGGAGACTCTCACATGCTACAGGGCCATTGACGAGGCCGCGCAGCAGGCGTCCCCCAAGCAGGCGGCGGCGACGCCGGCGTCTGGGCTGCCGGCGGCGGCCGCGTCCCAGTACACCTCCGCCCGTGGACCAGGTGTGCGACTCCACCTCATGTCTACTTTGCCACTGCATGATGAAGCGTTCTGTGCCACCCGCAAGCACGGCAGCCAGCCACGGGGCGCCGGCGTCCTTGCAGGCAGTTGCGGCCGCGGTCCACTGCCTAGAAAAGGTCGTCCGTCCCGTGCCTGGCTCTGCCGAATCCACACCCTGCTGTACCCCCGTCCCTACCCATAGTAGGATTTGTGAGTACTGCACACAACCAGGCCACGGCTGCTGGTGAAGCGTGTGTGGTGCTAGGGCGGAACAACCCTGACCCCGGCCCCCCTAAACCCTGCAGGCGCGCCCGCCCCCAGCCTGGGTGCGCCCCCCGGCAGCCCCGCGCACCTGGCGGGCCTGGTGGAGCTGCTGCCCCGGGAGCACCGCGCCGCCGTGGGCCGCCTGCTGGCCGGCGACGCCGACGGCTCCAACCCCGCCTCGTGAGTGCCACCAGCGTGCCCATCTGTACACATGTTCGCAGGCAATCTCAGATGTCGAGCTCCGAGCTGTCACACCAGCCTCGTGAGCCTGCCGTCCCATCAGCTGCATTTCATGGGTCGTGAGCCTGCTGTCCTAGCAGCTGTAAGAGGGGGTCGGATGCTGATCTGTACTGCAGTCTGTGCAACTCAACACTCTCAGGTCGGGGTGCTCTTGATGGTGCGGTTTCAGGCGAAATGTGGTGTCCTTTTTGCGTGTGTGTGTGTGTGTGTGACACGCATGGCTCATGTCCACGCTCATCAAATGCAGGCCTGTGTCGAGGCGGCGCAGCTCGGGAGCGGGGGCGCGGCTGCGGGAGTCGGCCACCGGCGGCCGGCCCGCCAGGGGGCTGCTCACGCGCCGCCAGTGGGTGCTGTTCAGCCTGGTGGCGGCGGTGGTGGCGCTGCAGCTGCTGATCCTGTGGCGCTTTGCCGCCCTGGCAGCAGGAAGCAGCGTCGGCGGCAGCGCACAGACGGCGGCGGCGGTGGTGCGGCCCGTCATCGTGCAGCCCGAGCAGTTGGCGGTCTTCACCGCCGCTGGAGACGCGGGCCAGAGCGCCGCCGGCGACGCTGCAGGGTGGGGCCCCCGCCTGCAGCTGCTGGCCGCAGATGTGGACATGATGCGCCAGCGCGTGGAGCTGCTGGCTGGCGACGTCGCCACCGCGGTCGCAGCCACCGCGGGCGGCCCCATAGCGATGGGCGGCTCCGTGGCAGGCGACAGCGGCAGCTGTATTGGAGGCGCCTGCCCGTCAGATGCCTGAGGGAATGCAGCGCCTGCAGATGGCAGAAGCTGCCTTGGCCACACCTGCTGTTTGGCAGTTTGCACACTGGATGCAGCACTTCCGCCGGGGCTGCAAGGGGTTTGCAGCACCGGCCGCAGCCAGAACACAACGTTTTCAGCCTGCTGGATGGCAGCATATATAGATTTGTGTACACTATGGGCTCGAAGCACAGATGAAGTGGCTGAGCACTGGAGTCACTTTCCTGCCTGGCGTCCAGGACCTTTAGCATTCTTTGGCACGTCATTTGAAGCCTGACAGTCACTGCAGCATTTCTACGTTTAAGCATGTCAGAGCAGGCTTCACGGGCAGGTGCTGCCATCGATCAAGATAGTTTTCGACCATGCTTTTGAGAAAAGCGCCAGGTTGCCGGCAGTTTGTTGCTTCTGAGCTGTGCACCTTGCCTCTTGAGCATGCGTTCCCAACATACCGCACTGTGCAAACAGCAGAGCTCCGCTTGATGAAGGCACAACCACCCACCAAGTCACCTTGGTCACCGCGCACACAAGCCACCAAGCTGCTCGTTCGGCAAAGTACATCTGCAGCTGCAAGCCCGTAAGCACACCCTGTAACACTTGCAGCTTGTGACACTGTACACGAACTATAAGCGCATCAGCTGGACTGTCCACCATCAACGGCTGAATATGACTAACTGTGCAACAACACCAAGCACACTCCTGCGAATGACACACTCCCCGCGTCCTGGCCTTGGACGACTCTGCCTCATTGCCTCATTGCACCATCACGCATCCAGCCTGGTGCGAGCCGTCGCCCCCGCCGGCACCTCAGCATCGATCTCCGCCTCGACGACCTCCGCTGCCACGCCCGGCATCTGCGGCAGGCTCCACTGTAATGTGAGCACACTTGCGCAATGCGGGTTGAGATCTAGGATGCCATACACGATGGATGTCATTTGACCATGGCACATGCTTAAGGCCGCTTGCCGCACAGCGAATGCAGTCTGTGCAGCACAGCAGGTGGTGGAAGCAGCAGGCTCACCCGGGCGTTGGGTGCATCCACCCCCTCCACAATGATCTCGCGGGCGGCTGCAGGCAGCCGGACAGCCCAGTCATTCAGATACCAAGCTACGCCGCCTATATCAGCACTGCATCAAACAGACAGACTGGGGCCGTGCATATTGTGCTGTTCAGGCAGGCGCCCCCAGGGGCTGTTGCAAGAGTCAGTGGTGACGGAACCGACACCCTGAAGTCTGAACCCTACCTGCAGGCGCGCCCTTGACCTGCTCCTGCACCACGTTGCGCTCCTGGCCCACGACCTCGGTGGCCGCGCCCACCACGGGGCGCTCCCCCACGTACTTGGTCTCCACCACATACTGCAGGAATTTGGACATGGTTGGTGTTGCACAAGGACGAGTCTGGGCACAGGGCAAATCAACGCAACCACAGCAAGCCATTTGGGTGTTTAGCAGCTTGCACAGTGCTTGATGGAAACCTGAGGCAGTGCCGAACAGGCAACTGCCTCGGTGCATCGTCACATCTGTATGCTGCTCAGCCTGGACTATCACTGCATGACTCCTCCTTGGACATTCTTGGCAACCCTGGATGTTCGGTTTGCTGCACAGGCGCACCTGCTTCTGCACGGGGTGGTGCTCCAGCTCGTAGCGCTTCTTCTCGATCAGCCGCTCGTGGTCCTGCGCGAGTGCCGCACATCAAAATGAGGAACACATATTCAACGTCCAGAGCTCTGACCGCCACAAGGCTGCCGACAGATGGCGCCAAGCCCAGCTGTCGGAGCAGCAGAGCGCAGGGCAGACCTTCGGCAGTGCAGGATGCACGGCGTCGCTACAGGTCATGCCTTGTGGTGTGCATGCTATGACGGAGCTGCTCAGTTGCGCTTGGGGTCACTGCATTTGTGCGTATGCATGCAATTCAGCAAAACAACGACAGCACGCGCACCTCGGTGCGGGTGAACACCTCCCGGTCGATGACCTGCAGCCGAGCATAGCGCACTCAAATGTGCAGCTGCATGTCACATGACACCCGCTACTGATCGGATGGATGCTGTGCGTTGGGATGGCCGGCACCCAACAGGGCTGCAGACAAAACGATGGCAGAGGACAAGGCACGTCCTTCACGTGCGTTACTGCCCAAACCCTGGTTGAACAGTACCGCGTCATGAGACAGTGCCAAGCACTGCGAACGATAGATGCATTTGCACTTGCGGGATCAGCACTGCTCAGTGGCCCACTATGCCAGCATAGCAGCTGATAAGCCGGCACTGTGCTGCCGCACCTGCCCTGGTGTCCTCCTGACCGGCGACACAGATCTCGGCAGCAATGAATTCTAGGAAACACCACCTCTGCACGCTGCACAGTCGGAAATCTTAGGGTTTGTACATACCTCCCCCGGCTGGCCCTCCTGCCCGGCGACGCGGACCTCGGCGGCGGTGGCGCGGGCCACGCCCGGCGCGGCCACCGGCGGCGCCTCGGCCGCGCCCACCGTCACGCCCGTCGCCGTCACCGACGCCACCTGCGCACATGTGTGACGCCTGTGATTGATCAGGCTCGCTCACGCCGCCCCTGCTCGGCAGGTGTGCTGCATGCTGGGCTGGGCAGGTCCGCATGACAGCGACACATCACACAGACTTTGTGTCATACCACATGCAAATTGTCCTGCTTGGCGCATGGAAAATGTAGAGGACTTGCATGCAGGCTTTGCGCAGGGTGCATATGGTGTAGACATGATCTGTGTAATGTGTGACTGACCGTCAGTGTGGGTGGCGAGTCAGGATTGGTGCACTGGTCGCAGTACTCAGAGTGAAAAGCGCTGGTTGAGGTCATTGCAGCCAGAGTGTGGCATTGCAGCAGCACCTGCGGCGATGCGGTGGGGTACGAGTCCACGGCGCCATACCGCATGGTGCCAGTCGTGTCGGATGTGCCGGTGCCCGAGGCGCCATGCGACCTGCAGCGGAGCACACACGCAAAAAATGCATTTTTTCTCAGTTTGCCTGTGCATGCGGCCTGCACGTGCACTTTGCTGCTCACTTGTGTATGTGGCAGCAGGCGATGGTCGTGACATTGTAGAACCAGTTCGTTGCGCATGCATCGGGAGCAACAGCGGCGTACTTGCGGTGCGGCGTGATCTTGTCCACCGCCGCCGTAATCTTCTCCTGCAGAGCAACACCATGCAGCAGGTCAGCATGCGCTGGAGGCTTGGCATGCCCAATTGTAGAGCGTGAACAGGAGACGACGCCCAATCTATCATCAAGCAACATGTGAGATGGTCCCTTGCAGTATTGCGTATGATCAGATCATCATAGATATGAATTTTTGCAGCGACCAGGTGCATGCACAGCAGCACAGCAGCCCGGAGCCGCCGCTGCCCGCGAGCAAATGCTGCCTTGTCAGGATATCATAGCACACCTTGATGGAGACATGCTCCGTCATGGCGGGCAGTCTGCTGACGCGGTTGCTGTTGGGTCAAAACCTTGTTACTTGCTGCTGGACGTCCGATCAACGCACTGCTGATATCCTTGACAACCTGTTGAGGAGTCGTGCAAGTGGACATTTGCAAGCTTCTCAGGCAATTTGGGATGTGCCTGTCGGGCTGCCGCCAGAAATTGGTTGGCGGCAGCCAGAGAAGCAGGAAGGTGATCAGACATGCCATGCTCGTACTGTGTTGGTTTGCCCAGTGGTGCACATTGGCGATAGCGAAGGCATGGCTGCAATACATGCAGCTGTAGATCAAGCAGGCGTTGCAGGCAGTCAAGCTTATATGCTCGCAACATCACGGTTGCCCCGCACAGTGTACCCGATTGCTTGGGGTCCTGCATTCGGAACAGCCACAGCTGCGATCCGGCGATGATGTTGAAAGCATGCAACTCGCTTTCGAGCTGACGAGCTTGAGACAGCAGCTAGCTGGTACTATGCGGAGATGATGAGCACGCTATGAGTAAATTGCAGCGGTGCATTGCCGCAAGCCATGCGCTGTGCACGCCCAGGATCGACAACCGAACATCACGCAACACCGCTCACGCACGTTCAGATCTGTCCAGGTGCGCTTCACCCCCCCAAAATCTGCCCCCTTCTGCAGCGGGCCTCACCTGATTGTGCGGCATGGTGCCCATGTACAGACAGTGCACATGGCAGCAACACCTTCATGCACTAAACGTTTCATTTGAGAGATGCGCTCCGAAACAGTTGTCGTGTTGACCGTAAGGCTTGGAGTCTTGTGCAGCAGCCGGAGAAGCCAACCTCGCCCGTATGGACTGACACGCTTCCGCGGCAGCAGCCAAAGCGAGCAGCATGGGCGGCAGTGAGAGCCCCGCGGCACAGACCAACGGCGCCGCAGCTGCGGCTGCAGCGGCCACAGCGGCGACAGGCCCAGCGGCGGCGGCGGCGGTCGATGCCGGGCGCATGACTGCAGCCGCGCCTCCCGCTGCTGCAACTGCAGCCGTTGCACCGCAGCCGCGGCAGGCAGCAGGGGCGCAGCGGCACCAGCCTCGGCGGCGCACTCGGGCACGCCGCTGCAGCCGCTGCCGGGGACGCCCGCGGCCGTGCAGCAGCCCTTGCAGGGGCTGGGTCGCTGCGTACAGCAGCAGCGCCCCTCGGGCAACGGTCCGCCGCTACAGGGCATCACGCCGCTGCCAGAAGGTGAGGGCACTGCTGCCGGGTGCGGTGACTGTGGGGTCTATAGGCAATGGGCCGGAATGCCGCCACCAATGCAAGCTGCTGCGGCATGGGAGACACAGAAGGCGTGTTAGCGGAGGTGTTTGTGACGCGGCAGCCAGCAGACCGCAGATGTTATCCGGGTAGCCGGCATGGCGCAGAAGGCAGCACTTGCACCGCCAGGCGGCGCACGGTTCAGCAGTGCTGGCAGATGTGTTTGACGCCTCCGGACACCCTGAACATGTTGCGTCAGCGGCCGCAGATCTGGGGGAGGCGAAGGCACGCCTGGCCCGCTGCGTCGAGGAGTGTGGCGCCGACGCCGGGGAGCTGCAGCGCCGGAACGGGCAGCTCGCAGCGTGCGTCCTGGCCCTCGCTGCAGGCAACGCAAGCAGGCGGGGCATGCTGACGCAGTCCCTGCGCCAGGTTGGCGGCTGCAAGAAGCAGGTAGGGAAGATTTGTTGGCGGCTTCGGTGATGCCTTGTGCGTAACCAGAGCGTACTCGCCTTGATCCTATGAGGCCTCGCTGCGATCGGGTGCCCAATGCTGTGTGACCAGCACTCTGCGCAAGCCTAGGTGCACCAGGCTGCTGTAGGCACATCAACACTGCGCCATCCTGCAATAGCTACTTTGGTGACAGCCTTCTGCGGAGTCAACTCTGACGCTTCTCAGTACACGAACAGGACCCTCATGTCCTTCACCTGGGCGCAGTGCCTCTGCATGTGGAGCTAGTAGTTGCGGACCACTTGAACCGTGCCCTGATGCAACACTGCAGGATGGGGAGTTGCCGGGAATCAACATCGTCAAGCAAGCGTGCCATACGGCGCCGCTGGCACTGAGGTGGCTTCGCTGACCTTTGGCATCGGGCCGCTGCCACCGGGGACCGAAGCAATCCCTGCCACGCCCCTCATGCTGGAAGGTAGGCTTAGGAGTCGCAATGTCCGTGAGGAGCAGCAAGCCTGGCTCAATGGCTCAAAAATGTTTCCGCCAGTCTGGACAGCGTTTACACTCAGGAGGTTGCACCTCCCTGCAGGTTGGCACGTTGAAGCTAACCCAATTCAAAGTCAGCTGACGGGCAGGGTGGCAAGAGCCTGCAATCGGTGGCTCCCCTACCCCTGACTCAAGTCTTGCGCCTTGTGCCCATGCACACGACTCGTTGTCATGCTCGTCACAATGCACTGGGTCAGAGACATCACAGTCCAGCTGACAGCCTACAGCTGGCAACAGATGTCGAAGTTTTGTGGCGCATTCTGGATGGCAGTCAAATCAAATAAGGAGTGTGCACTAGTTGTGCACGCCTGCAGCTGATGTGTGCAGGAAAGGGAGCCATTGAGTGCGGCGCACGGTGAAACGCTGAACCGCCTGGCTGCTCAATACCTCAGGAAGCACTGCTCAGCAGACAAGGAGGGTGCACACAACCTCGGCAGGCTGTCGCGGGTAAGGCCCCATGTCAAGACCCATCCACTGTGGATCTAAGCTCATCTGTCACCCGTGGCAGCAGTTTCGTATCAATTGTGGAGCGGTCCAGTGGTGGGCATGGCAGTGATGCGACACCCTTGTGGGGAAGCGCCTCATCGGCGCTGATGAACCCTCAAAATACTGATTTAATGAGACTGAGCCATGCCCACTGGAAGTGCATCGTGCACGTCCACCTGCATTGCCAGGTGCTGACTGCATTGCTTGCTGGCACTGCTGATCAAACACACGTTGCTGAAACCCTCCTTCCGCTCTACACCCAGTACGAGCGGCATTGCTGAAGAGCTCACGTTGCGGTGCTGCGTGTGCAGGTGCTACGCATATCTTTGCAAGCCCCGCCGTCGATTTCCCATGTGGAGCACGGTGTTGCCTTCGATACTCAGCACGATCAAGGCCTCGGCTTTCGGGCAAGCCATTGTCCCTGGCATAGCAAGTGCTGGTCCGTTGATCTGCTTCCTGCCACCCATGCCATTTACCCTGGCTTGCAACGTAGCCTGGCTTCTTAGCATGGCCACGCGCTGCATCTTGAGAGGTGGCAAATTGTTGTCAATGCTCAACAGCTTCGTCTTCCAGCAGGCAACTTAAAGCCTGATAGGTCACTTATTGCATAGCAGAAGTAGACAGGACTAGCACCTGCTCTGTGTGAAGGTTTTGGTGGGGCAGAAGTATGCATGCATGCAGTCCTGCACAGTGTTCCACGATAGAGAACATGGATGTGAGAGTGCTGAGCGCAATGCTGGAAAGCAGTGAGCCAGCATGTACCATGGGCACATACTGTTCCGGATGATTGTGCGTCTGTGTAGGCGTAACAGCAGCATTGGCGACTCTGGACAACTCATGTGGCTGTTGCATACGAGGCCTAAATTTCTTGCAACCTCTGCATTGGCTAGTCGCCTCGAAGGAGTGTGGCTCCGCATGCAGGCGCTAACCACCTTGCTTCCAAAGGTGCGCTGCGAATGTAGTCAACATAGCGCGCCCGCACCTCCAGCTTGTCATGCTTATATGACGCCCTGGGGCAGGCGATGTTATGTCCCACGCACGCATGGTGCCTGCTGCGGTGAAGCAACAAGGCTTCCCGTAGTCAGCTGGCAAGCATCATGTCAGTTGTGTGTGGGTGCGGTGCACCCTGCATTAGGTGCACGCATGCTCAGAAGATCCTCGATGCGTGTGGCGCTATATCGCGGTGATAAGCCAACTGCCACTGTTGTGCTGCAGACGTGCACTGTGGCTACAGTGTGAAGTTGCTCGCATCAGCAGTCCCAGATCTACCTGCTTGATGAGTATATGCTGGGCGCTGCAGTGTGGCAACCACTGAGATTTACCACGTTCATCGAAACGACATCTCGCAGTTTGGCCCCAGTGCCAGGGTGCGCAGCATGCTCCCATGCAGCGTGGTCAGCCGAACTGTAAAGCACGACATGTAAGTGGTCATCCACACCGCCACGCCGAAGGAGAGTCCGCGGCCAATGTCATCGGGACAGCTTTCGAGGATGCAGGCAATGCGTGATTCACCATTGCCAACCCGATCGCATGTGCATACAACAGTGCTCCTGCTGCTGCACTGTGCATCTCAGCAGGGGCATTTACGTGCCTTGCAGTTCCTCCACCCACCAGCAGGACCGAGTGCTCGCTGGCTGTTGGCACCATCACTGCCGCTGGTGCTCTTGGCAATCTGCAGGCAATGCGTTATCACTTGATTGCTCTGCTGCAAAGTCGACCGCAGTGCGATCACGGCTGTAAGAAAAGGCTGTTAAGGGGCAATATGATACAACCCGTCACAAAAACAGCTGGCTGGGTATGTCCTCACTTAGCATCACAAGCACAGCCCACAGCAGAGTATCGAGCCAAGAAATGTATTGGCCTCCAGGTCTGGCGCATGAAGCGCTGCCCATGCGCTATGAGCTGAGCTTTGCAGGATTCCAACACTTCGCCCACGGCCCAGGAAGAGTGTCACAGCAAGTGCTGGTTCCCCATGCGGACGCCGTTGCTGTGCATCCTACAAGTGCTGCCACTGCTGCTAATGCTGTTGCCCCAGCTGATGTGAACAGCTGGGACGCTCCTGAGCTGATCAAATATCGAACCCATCTGTTGCGGTTGCCTCAGCTGACGAGCGCAGCTGCTTCAGCTACGCTGGCACTTGAGCATCTTGGCCGCCACTATGAGGTTCTTGAGCGCATGGTTGGGCACCAGGCTCCTGTGCTCCAGGAGCTGGATGGTTAAGGGCTCACATCGCTGCGCTCTAGCCTGGTTGCAGTGACCGTGCGCTCGTAGCTGAAGCCATCCTGTGCGATGCCTGCACAAGTGCTTACATTCTTGTTGATGCTGCGGAGCCGGCTGACTGCCGCACCCGCATGCTAGTGCAGCAGCTCATTCCACGTCTCCATATGAGCGTCATGCAACTGCTTGTGACAGTCGGGGCATTGCTGCGCACATAGACACGCACCCATGCATCTCTTTGACCGACTTGAACTCGGGGGTGCCACTCACAACTCCAGACACCTCACCGCACGGATGCCGGGGTCCATGAACCTGCCATGGGCGATGGGGTAGCTGAAATCTTCATTCAACTGAGGTGCTGTGCCACTGCTTGCCTTTGCCACTGGACCTCCATCAAGGCTGAAAGCCTTCCTCGCTGCCTCATCTGCGGCCGCCGGTGGTGACGCCAGCGCCATCCATGGGACTGTCTGCAGTGGATCAGGTGCCGCAGGGTGGGCTGCGGACGCCTTTGGGTGCGACCGGCGGAGGTGCACCTCCGCCTCTGGTCGGCGGCTGACACCGACCCGACTGCTGCTGCTGCTGCTGCTTGTGTGGGTGGGGCTGCATGGTTTCTGCTGGGTTGCAAGGGCGTCCACAGTATCCGCAGCTTCTGTCAGCAGGTCCTAGTACGGCGGCGGCGGCAATTTGACCAGCCGATGGCTGCGGCTTGTCTGCCAAAGGGTGGGGAAGTGCCGCCGGCAGCAGCGGCTCAGGTGGTGGCGGCGTCATGCTCGGACTATTGCTACGGCCTGGGATGCTGCTGCCGTTCCTGGCCTTGAGCATCTGGCGGTAGCTGCTGGAATGGCCCGTCGTGCTGGGGTGATGTTGGCTGCTGAGGCTTTGGCGCACGTTGGTCAAGGTCCTGCTGGTGCAAGGCCTGCAGGGGGCAACCAGTCATGAAGTAGTGTGAGGTTGTGTTGCTCAAGCCAAGATCTACCGCTGTGGATCTGTCCTGCAGGGGGTGGGCTACATAGTTTCAGCCCATCGAGCGCAGCACTGTGACAGTGGCGGGTTCGCAGCCATGTGCGCACCCATCGCAGCGACTGCTGGTTCTGCATAACGTGGTCTCTTGCCTTCTGCTGCAGTATGACCTGCAGGCAGCACCGCAGAACAGCTGTCGAGTTCATGCGCTTCCATTAAGCAAGGCGGACACCTGTCAGTGTCAGGCAGCTGAGCATCGGCGCTGGGCACTCTGCAGCAGCACAGCGCCAACCAAAAGTTCGGCAGTGCAAATCAATTGTGTTGCTCCTCGGCACAGCATCACCTGTTCCCGGTGCTGTTGCATACGCTGCTGCGTTGCCGCCTGGTGCTGTTGTGCTACCAGCGCCATCTGCCGGTGCTCCTCAAGCAGGTTCTGCTGCTGCTCGGTTGCCTTCTGCACTGAGCCGTCTTGAGGGAGCGAAGCGTTGCCACCAACGCTAAGTGCATGTGTGCGCTGCTGCGGCATGAGCTGCTGCTGCAGCTGCTGCTGCTCCTGAACGTGCGCCGGCCCTTGCTGTTGCGAAGGTGGCACAGGCTGGTCAGACTGCTGCTGATGAAGGGCCTGCAACAGGAGCCGCTCAGGAGCGGCTTCCAGTATGTCAATCGTGTAGACCTGAGACGAAACTCCACGTGCAGAAGTCGACCCAGGTAGCTCGGTCCACCTACCTGCCGCAAGGCCTGTTGGTTCTGCATGACGTGGTCCCTTGCTTCCTGCTGCCATGTGAACTGCTCCTGATGTTGCTGCATGCGCTGCTGCGCCGTTGCCTGGTGCTGCTGTGCCGCCAGCGCCATCTGCCGATGATGGTGCTGCTGTAGCTGCTGCCCTTGCTGCTGACCACTTCCCTCCTGCTGCAGGCCACCTTGACATGGCAGCAAAGGGCCCCCTTCTTCGGCACAGACATACTGCTGTGGCGGCTGTTGTGCCGACTGCTGCTGCTGCTGCTGCGGGGCATCTGGTGCTGGCAGCCCAGGGTTGACGGTGCGTGCGGCAGAGTGGTGGTTGTCGTGATCGTGGTGCTGCTGCTGCTGCTGCTGCTGCTGCTGCTGCTGGTGGTGGTGGTGGTGGTGGTGATGGTGCTGACAGCCTGCGGCGCACGGCTCCGGGCGCCCTCGCCCCGGCAGCATGGAGCGCAGCCGGGCATCCTGTCGAATGTCAGGAGCAGTGGCGGCCTCCCAGCGGTCTGCCAGGCAGTGTTCGCAGTCGCAGCGGCCGCTCATGGCGTGGTATGCTACACCATTGCTGAGCTGATGTGCAAGCGAGATGTGTGCCAGGCCGCCGACCTGAACGATGCTCGCAGTGAGACTGCAACGTGTCATGTCAGCATGTCAGCACAGACGCGGCCTCCCGATGACACCTTCATGATTCCAGCGCTCACAGTGCCCCCAGAACTCCACAGCTCATCCGTTCACCGAAACCAGCCAGCCTGTGCTGTCGAAGCTGATTGCGTACAGGTCCTGTCCATACATGATCAAGGCATGGTAACACTACCGAAAACTCAGGAGATCTTCTGGCAGGAATGTATGCGTGCTGACTTTCTGCAATAGTAGAGATGGGGCCCAGCAATGTGCCGGCTGTAGATGGTGCTGCCGGGCATGGTCTAAACAACTTGATGCGGCACGTCCCGCAATGGGACCTTTTGCCAGATGACATCTGGGCGCAGATCATTGGTCTGCTGGACTTCCAAGACAAGATGGTGAGCCTCAGCGTTCTTCTACATGCACATGGCCTATCTATCAGACAAACACTGTGGCTTCTCGGGATGTTGGTGCAGATGCCTGCATTGACATCATCACCAACGCGCACTCAGTTTCTGACCTTCTAGGTCTGGGCCTCGTTGTGGACGAGATGAGAACTGATACCTGATTGTCGGCTGCACAGGCAATGCAGCAGACCTGTCAGCTGTTCCATGGGTTGCTTGCAAAGCCGGTATCCAGAGAGACTTGGGGCAGGCTCAAGTTGGAGGTGCCCAGGGACGATGTCAGCTGGGACGTACCACAGCTTTGCGCATGGGTCCGGCGGCGACTGAAAGGTCAGCCGTGGGATGTGGCATGATCTGGCATGTGATCGCAGACATCATGCAGCATCCTCGACCTTTGCTGCGTACATCATTTTGCGATGGGTAGGAGCTGGCAAGCATGCAAGCTTCACAGCAAAGATTGTGAATCTGCTGCAGGCATTAGCGCACTGTATGTCGACCATGGAGGTCGTCCGCATGCTTGGGGCACGGGGCCCCCCGTGCCCACGATGTGGCGCGAGCTTGTGAAGTTAACCACCGGCACCAGCATCCGACTCCGGTTGTGCGGCAGACCCTTTGGGGCGTGGAGCCTTCTTCTGCCGCCCTCCTGCTGGAATCAGCCAGAGGTCAAGCCCCCTGCATGGACAGAGATGGTGCAGCGCCTGACGTCGCTCGACATCTGCGTGGCGTATCCCGCCGATGTCGCGGTTGTGTACAGCCTGTCGGCGCTGCGCCACCTGCAGCTGGAGTCCCCAAGTGGTGCTGACCGGCAGCTGCTGGATCTGGATGCTGTGAAGGAAGCTTGGGAGTGGCGGCTCCACAGCCTGCGCACGCTGCAGCTAGACACCATGCCGCCGGCAGCATTCTTTCTCCCCGGCACGGCCGCCCGCCTGCAGCAGCTGCACTCGCTGCGCTTGTACAGATGCAGCCTGCGAGGCGGCGGCTTGCCGTCAGAGGCACTACAGCTGCAGTCCCTCAGCCGGCTCGAGCTGTGGCATCTCCCGCTGCGCGTGATGCCCGATCTGCGCACGCTGCCGGCCCTGCAGACGCTGGTCGTGAGTGCACTGGATGACAGGCTGAGTCTAGATGCCAGCCAGGCAGAGTGCGGCGCCGAGCTGAAGGCAGCGCTGAAAGTCAACCCGCTGGGGGCTGCCATGGGGCTGAGGGGGGCAGTGCTCCATGGACTGCCAGTAGCGACTCGGGAGTGCGCACAGGCGATTGAGCGCTTGCCACATCTAAGGGTTCTGGGGTTGGAGTTTGTTCCGGACCAAGAGGGTACCTGCTGGGCTGAGATTTTGCAGCAACGCATGCATGGCCGCTGCAGCGTCAGGCCAGCACCAGAGTGTTTCTGTTTGTACGAGGGCGGGGCGGTTGGTGAGGACAGGTGGCCTGATGACGACTGGTAGTGCCGCATGATCGTGTAGCTCGTCTTGGTGCAATACAGTTGGGAACCTTGACGGTTGTGGGGCCACGGACACCATGAGGCTGTAGATGGACTGGATGGTAGATGGACTACTCTTGGAATCTTAGGAGCAGAGCGACAATCCAGCAGTTGATTGTCTGAGGCCATTCAGTCGAGCGTACGGATGATGTTACACTGTCGGACATGCCACAAGCTAGGAGCTGCAAGCTGAAGACAGCATCCACCAAACTCCTGCCCACCGCTGGCCCTGATCCTGCGCCGACCTGTTGTCACTGACTGCACAGCGCCATGGTCGACACCATGCTGCCTCCCCACTGCCCTCTTGCACCTCCTGCCAGCACAAGCACTGCAGTGCCGCAACCGCCACGCCCAGACCCTGATCCAGGTCAGAGCCTCAGGCGGCGGCGACCTCCTGCTGGGTGCCGGCGCCCGCGCCGCGCGCGGCACCAGCATATCATACTGCATAGCGTGTTACCATTATTGAACGATCTGGTCGTTTTATCCACCGTGTATTGGTGTCGGCAACACACATGCAAAACAGAGCAGGCGCAGTCATGAACGCATTTGTCAAAGGACAAACATGATCTGACTACCAGCATATGCAGGATGTGTTGCCGCTGGCAGGTCTGTTGCAAACACTGATCAATGCAGCGACCTAGCAGAGTTGCAGGGCATGGTGTGTGATACAGGTAGAGGTGCGCCTATACCCTCCTAATGGTTTGTGGCTCATCCTCTGACTGTGACCTTGGACATCCGATGGACCGTGAACCCAAATATGACCCGATGGCGGAATATGTGGCGTTAGATTCTGCTGTTGTGGCTTCCTTCATGCGTTGCCACAAGCAAGTGGGTGCCTGAATTATCCAGCCGACAGATGGCAGCATACTCATCACTGCAGACACCCAGCACACTACGGTCGTTCACAGGTTCTCACGCACCAAGCAAGCGAGGCGTGGTGCGTGCTGATCTCGTGCACAGGGGCAATGGAACCTAACAACTTGCCTGGTGTAGACGTTCCCGCTGGGCATGGCTTCAACTTCATGCGAAAGTTTCCACCATGGCAGCTGCTGCCAAACGACATCTGGGCGGAGATCATTGGTCGGCTGGACTTCTCTGACAAACTGATAAGACTCAGCGGTCGTCGTCATGCACATGGCTGTCTCCATAGACGATGGCTTGCTACAATGTTGATGCAAATGCCTGCGTGCGCCAATTATTGCCTTGGCAAGCCGCACTTACTTGTGATCCTCTGAATGGGCCTCGCTGCTGATGAGGTGACTGACTAACACTGACGGTGGCCAAAGATCATGCAGCAGACTTGTCCACTGTTCCACGGACTGCTAGCAAGCCCGATCTCCGCAGAAACTTGGGGCAGGCTCGAGCTGGCGGTGCCCAGCAACGAAGTCGATTTGGACGTGCGACAGCTCTTCAGATGGGTCCAGCGGCGGCTGAAAGGTCAGCCAAGGCATGTTCTGGCATGGAAATGCAACTTATGCAGCATTCTCATCCTGAGGGGCAAGAACCGTCATTGCAAAGGGTAGGTAGGTGTGGCCAAGCGCGCAGGCTTCCGATTGCGGTTGTGAACCTGCTGCAGGCATCACAGCAACTCATGTCGACCAAGGAGGCTCCGAGGATCTGCTGACTAGTTACGCGCGTATCATGTGGCGTAACCTCGTGGAGCTGACAGCTGGCAGCGGTATCCGCCTGCGGCTATCTGGCAGACACTTTGGAGCCTGGATGCTGTTGTTGCCACCCTCCTCTTGGGCCGGCCAGCCAGCCATCCAGAGTGCACATCCGCCTGCATGGATGGAGCTGGTGCAGCGGCTCACAGCGCTGGACATCTGCGTGGCGTATCCTGCTGATCTTGCAGTCGTGTACAGTCCGTCAGCGCTGCGCCATCTGCAGCTCAACTACCCAGCCCGCTTTGAAAGGCAGCTTCTGGATAGCGATCCTGGCGATGGAGCCTGGGAGTGGCGGCTCCACAACCTGCGTACGCTGCAGCTATGCGGTGTGCCCCCAGCAGCCATCTTCACTCCTGGCACAACTGCCCGCCTGCAGCAGCTGCACTCGCTGCGCCTGACCAGGTGCTGGCTGCCGCACAACGTCCTGCCGTCGGAGATGCTGCAGCTGCCGTCACTCAGCCGTCTGGACTTGCTGCAGCTCCCGCTGCGCGCAATGCCCGACTTGCGGGGACTGCCAGCTCTGCAGAAGCTGGTCATGAGTGGCTCAAACACGTTCAAGAGGGCACTGCTAGATGTCGACGACCAAGAAGAGTCCAGCGCTGAGCTGAAGGCTGTATTGAGGGAGAACCCGCTAGGGGGAGCTACGGGTCTGACAGAGGTCGTTCTCCACAACCTGCTTATCACAGCGGAATGTGTGGAGGCAATACTGTGCTTGCCAAATCTGAAGTTGCTAGCCCATGATGCGGTGGCGGACCCAACTGGGCTGAAATGGGCCGCTGGACTGCAGCAGGATATGAACTTTTGCTGCAGCATCAAATCAGCATCGGAGTTTGTTTCTGGTGAGGACAAGGTGGTGATACACGGCAAGTGGCCTGACGAGGACTGGTGACTGTGAATCACCCAATGTTGTGTTGGACGCGTTGACACAGTTCTGAAGTTGCAGCATATTAGAGTGGATGAGCGCAAGGTTTGGGGACTGGTTGTGATTCGCATTCAACGATGCTTGGGTTGCTGTAAGTGTAGCCTTACAGAGTAGCCCCAGATGTGCAGATGAAGTCCTTACATCCAAGCGGTCGTTGTGCTGCATGCGCATGCCTGACTCCACCTGGCCCTACACGCCATTCATGTCGGCCTCCACACACTTGCCATCTACCACTGACCGCACAGCGCCGTGCATACCACCGTGCCATCACCCCACTGCCCTGCAGCCCCGCCTCCCAGCATAACCACCACAGCGCCGCGGCCGCCAGACCCTGATATAAGTCAGAGCTCAGGCGGCGGCGACCTCCTGCTGGGTGCCGGCGCCCGAGCCGCGCAGCGCGCGCGCCGCCTGCACCTTGGTCAGCCGCCGCTGCCTGTCCTCCGGCTCCGCCTTCACGTTGCCGGCGCCCTTCTCGCTCAGCGTCAGCTCGATGTGGCACGGGCACGACATGTACGCTGCGGGGCAGGAGACATAAGATATCATGCCGAGCCTAACATACACGACATGCACTCTGCAGGGCAGGAGCAGATGGACTGTCGGCTGTGCTGTCAGCCACGCTCTCAGCCGATCTTGCAGTGCTGAGCTTACGGCAGTGACGCAGGCAGCGTATGAGACATCCTAGCATGGGAGACTCGAGTCATCTGCTCCATGCAGCATTTGTGAAGGGCAGTCAGCAGCTGTTCAGGCACAGGAACGACATAACAACTCACGGTTGATGCGGCCGTGGGCGCGGTATGTGCGCCGGCGCTGCTTCTGCGCCATGTTGACCTGGATGTGGCTGATCTCCAGCACATCCACATCCAGCCCCTTCACCTGCACTCGACCGGCGTAGCTACATCAGCATGAGTTCCTGCAGCACAGACTGCTGCGCAGCTTTCATGGCGATGTTCACGATCAACATGCTGCGCTGCAATGCGCACTTCACCAATCGTGGGCATGAGCAACGATTGCATTTGGTTGAGCAGTCCTATGAGATGGCCGATGCCTGGGCATGAGTCAGCAAGTGGCAGAAGCCTACCTCTGCGTTGCTCTCCGCGTTCTTGAGCAGGTTGAGGAGGAAGACGGCGGACTTCTTGGGCCACCGGGCCTGGCCGTTTGTGCTGTTCTCGTTCTTGGCCTGCAGGCCAGGGACGAGGGTGATGCCCTAGGTGCACTAATACGCTAACTTCATCATCTCGCTGCTTAATGCGCACTCTCTATACATGCAGCCCACCTGCAGCATCACAGATGTGCAGCGCTGCAGCCACATCGGGACCGACTACTGACTGCGACGTGCAGCAAGATGGATCTCAAGACGCAGCGCACCTGGGCAGTGCGGCCGACGCCGCCGCAGAAGCGGCGGAAGGGGATCGCACGCTTGTGGTCAATGACGTCCTCCAGGTACCGCTTGGCCTTGCCCAGCTCCATGCCCTTCAGCGCGTTGGCCGCCTCCCGCGAGTTTTTGAAGTGCACCCGCAGGTCGCTGCCCTTGGCCTGCACACCAGGAGCACACTCAGGCTGTCAGCCACAGGTAGTTTGGCTTTGGTTGAAATCGAACATGCGCCTTGCCCATCGGGCCACAATACGCTACGGCGCAATGCTACACGGGTGCGAGGCGATGGTCTATCCTTGGGCTCGCAAGGCATTGCGGCCCTGCAGAGGGCAGGCACCGGCTGCCGTGTGCTGCCTGTGGCAAGCGGCACAAACTGCTGCAGGCTGCTCTGCTCGGCTGGTGTCAATCCGGCAATGGAGCACTACGCTAGCGTTATCGAATGCCTCTGCTGCAGGCAGCTGTGCCGCTGCAGCGAGATGTAAGCTGCTGCAAAGCTGCAGCAGCCCGTGACTGCTCCTGGTGCCTGGGCCAAAAGAGCGGCAGCATCCCCAGGGCACCGCCGCATGTCGCTGTGCTGATGTATATGCTGCCTACTGCACCGCTGAGCAGCCTCTGCAGCGCCGTTGCTGCAAGTTGCACAGCTCCCATCCTGGCCCCATCCCAGCCTCACCTTGCAGCTCTTCGTGGCATTTTCGGGCTCCCGCGCGTAGCGGCCCATGATGGCCCTCTGTCACGGCCGCCTGCAGGCCGGCCACCTCCGCAAGCTTTGGAAAGGCCGACTGCAGCACCCAGGCGGCTGTGTCATAGCCTGCGATATAGCTGTTGCCGTACTTCGAGTAGGGCTTATCAGCGCGCTGACAATACAGCCCTGGCTTGCCTGCAAGGGCGCGCATGACTTGCCACTGGCAGCCGTGCAACCCCCAAAGACAGTAGGTCAGTAGCTGCTCAGGCCGACAGGATCGTGCGAAGGAGCAGCTGCGCGAGGCGGGCTGCACGACTCTGCGTCGGGTGTCGATCAGCTGGGTGCTACATTCAGCAAGTGGGCGGACTTGGGAGGGTCTGTGCCATCGGCGTGATCCGCGTCTGGCGCTCTGCAGGCTGAGCGGCGGGCGTCGGCGGCGTCATGGCCGACGTTGACGAGTGAGTAGCCACTTCTATGCACCCAATCCTGTGTGAGCTCGTGTTGCTTCTCGCAGACTATCACAAGGGTGAGGGCTCACGAGCCTTATGCAACACGGTATGGCACGCATAAGAGACAATCTCGACCAGCTGGTTGGTGTGCAGTCGGTCTGTTGCGCACATGGCTCTCTAGAGGTTTGCAGCGGCAGGCTGCTCTGCTGTGCTGTTGTTCCATGAGCCCTCTGTCACTCCATCGTTACGTGCGGCTTCCTATGACAGGCTTGCGATATCTGCCGCCTGCCTGCCTGTGCACAGGCTGCGCATTGCGCAGTCGCCAGGTAGGCTCAGTGCCAAGCAGGGGTGGATGGCAGGATATTCACTCACGGCTCAGTACACATGTCCCGCCGGCTGTGTGGCTTTGCCTCACACGACCAGTGTGTCAGGAATGCTCCTCAGTGTCTGGGGTGTGGCAGGCCATGCATCGACCAGCAACTGCCACCATTCTTCAGGGCTCATGCCTTAATTCTGATATCTGCTGCTTCCCTCGCACAGGTACGATCTGCTGGACGCGCAGCTAGACGCGGGGAAGAGCAACGGCGCCGCAGAAAAGGCGGACGGCGACCGGGGCGACCGCAAGCACCGCAGCAGCCACAAGTCGAGCCGCCACAAGGACGACGAGAAGGACCGCAGCGACCGGAAGTCCTCCCACCGCAGCAGCCGCCACCGGCACCGGGATGAAGACGATGACGAACGCAGCGAGCGGAAGCGGCGGCACCGCAGCCGCTCGCGTGACAAGGGCTCCCACCGCAGCAGCCGCCCCCGCGAAGAGGAGGGCCGCGAGCGCCACCGCTCCAGCAGCCGGCACCGCTCCAGCCGCCCCGCGCCGCCGCCCGTCGCCCTGCCCAGCCCCCCGCGCCGGTGAGCACGGTCTACTGTATCTCACTGGCATGGGCAGTCACCTGCACTGCAAATGCTGAGGGATTGAGCGAAGCAGGATCAAATGTCGTCAGGGTCCCAGCTCTCGGCATCTTGCTTCACTCTATGACTGTCCGCAGACTGCAGGCGAGCACTCAGCCCCAGGCGTGCTACTAGTGTAACAAAATGCGCAAGGTCTAGGAGCTGTCTCTTGCTGTCGGCGTTTGTATCCTGACACACGCCAAACTCCATGACCTGCAGGCGGGCCCCGACGCCGCCCGAGGTGCTGGAGCAGCGCGAGCGGGAGCGGGAGCTGAAGGAGCTCGACCGCGACACCCGGACAGTGTTCGCCTACAACCTGAACCTCAAAGCGGACGAGAAGGACCTGTTCGACTTCTTCTCCCGCGCCGGCACCGTGCGCTGTCTTTGCTGAGTGTCCCTGAGTCCCCACACAAACCCCAACATCAGACTGAGCCAGCCCTCTGATTGTCCTGCCATCTGATGTGCGCTGCTGCTCCCTCAAGAGCTCCCATGTGCCTGCAAACTGTAGTCACCCTGATTGTGGCTGACTCATGTAGGCTTCGCTGCACAGGTTGAGGATGTGCGCATCATCATGGACCGCAACACGCGCCGCTCCAAGGGCTTCGCCTACATCGAGATGGGCTCCAGGGTGCGTCTGCACCCTGAGACGCGTGCTGTGACTCATCCTTGTGCCCAGCAGCCACCCAGCAGCCAGTGCCTAAGGACTGTGAGCGGCTGTGCCGGGGGCAGCTGTGCAGGCCGTCAACCTTGCATGCGCCATGGACAGCTAGGTCGCTGCCACTCATGATCGCTTACACATGGGTCCTTGTGCATGCGTCTGCAGGAAGCAGTGGTGCAGGCGGTGGCGCTGGGCGGGCAGACGCTGATGGGCCAGACCGTCATGGTCAAGCCCTCCGAGGCGGAGAAGAACCTGGCCTGGGAGGCGGCGCAGGTGCGCAAACCACCTAATCAACCCTGCCAAATTTCCCGCTCTGCACATGTCTGACCCTGTGATGCTGGTTCGTGCCTCCTCTACAGCGTCAGCACGTGCTGCTTGGGCTGGACATTGTGCCGTGCTTCCACCGGTTGCGCCCGCTGTTCGCCGCAGGTGCAGAACCAGCAGATGCAGGCGGTGCGGCAGCTGGAGGGCGCCACCGGCAGCGGCCCCTGCAAGCTGCACATCCGCAACCTCCACGTCGCCATGTCGGTGCGCCCTGCTTTCGCCTGTAGCCTGCTGTGCTGCCAGCACAGCATGACCGCCGGCAGTGGCTATTGTCACTCCTCCAGCGCTTTGCATTGTTGTCAACTACACTAAGTGTTGGCAAGGTCATTGACTGCTGGCACAGTAGGGCATCTGTGCTGCTATGTGTGGACGACTCCGACTGTGCATGCTGATTCCTGCAGGAGGATGATGTGCGTGACATCTTTGCGCCCTACGGCCCCTTGGACCTGGTGCAGATCCAGCGGGATGGCGCGGGCAAGAGCCAGGGCCACGGCTACGTCACGTGAGCACGACTGGCATCACTTCAGCCTGGCTGTGTCCCTGCATCAGTGGGACCAAGGATTTGCCCCAGCTCTACGCCGTCCAGCCCAGAGTCTGAATATGCCACTTGGTTTGTGCAGGTTCTCGAACATGGCAGATGCTACACGGGCCATTCCTCAGCTCAACGGTCTGGAGATTGCGGGCGCCGCCATCAAGGTGCTTTGCATCCCGGTGCACGTCATTCTTACATCGTGGGCGCCTACCTAAGCCTGTCTGCAGCACTGCAGCTCAGGTCAATTTATGCTCTGCGTGCCGCTGTGCAGGTGGAGATTGCAGCGGATCCAGCGGCAGCGGCCGCCGCCTTTGCCGCCGGCGCCGCTCAGGACGGTCTGGCAGACAACGAGGGTGCGTGCACCACCTACCCTGCGAGCTTCTGTCCTGCTCGCCCTTTTGTCGCAGCGTCTTCCCGCTTCCTTTCCCTGCATCTGCCTGCATGTGTGTTCCACACCATCAGATCTCGTAGCAGACGCACAGCCAGCCACATGGTTGCTGACCTGGGTTGGGCCCCTGCTGCTGCAGCGGACGACGGCGGCGGCATGCGGCTGACGGCCAGCTCCCGCGCGCAGCTCATGAGCCGGCTGGCGGGGGGCGCCACCGCTGCGCCCGCTGCAGGGGGGGCGCCGGGGCCCCCGCTGCCGGGGCCACCCCCCGGCTTCGTGCTGCCGGGCGCCGGCGCGGCGTCGGTCGCCACAGCGCCCAGCGCGCCGCCGCTCAACCCCCTGTCCTACGTCCAGGTGAGGGGGGTTCACGACGCTGAGATGCTTTCAGAATGCTCCTCGGGTTCCTAGTCTCCTGATTCATGTCATCAGGGTGCATACGTTTGGGGGTGTTTCGTTAGATGTCTGCTGCGCACCTGTGCTCTTAAGGCAGCACCTGCTGGTGCGCCACGTTGGGGCAAGGTGACGACTTGTTGGTCCTTGCCTCTTGTCTGCCCTTACCGATGTGAAATTACTTCTGCAGGGTATACTGGGGCCGTCGTCGCCGGTGCCGACGCAGTGCCTGCTGCTGAAGAACATGTTCGACCCCGCAGAGTGCGCCTCTGATCTTGCTCCTGTTACTCCCTCCCTGCACGCTTTCAGGACCTTTTCCCCACCCCGCATGCGGCTGTTCCTCCTGCTTGAGTGGGTTGATCGGGGTGGTGCTCTGTTACTGACGCCTCATGCGATCGGCAGGGAGACGGAGCCCAACTGGCCGGAGGAGATTGCGGGCGATGTCAAGGAGGAGTGCGGCAAGTACGGCATGGTGGCGCACCTCCACGTGGACAAGGACTCCAAGGTGCTTGCCTGGGAATCTTTATGCTCAAAAACTGCTGCAGGTGGTCATTGCCCAGCTGCCGTCTGCACTCCACTGCTGGGTTTGTCCATGTGGCGCAAGACCATACGCCCTGGTTGCACTGCCGTGCTTGCACTTTGTGCAGGGCTTTGTCTACGTGAAGTTCGCCACCATCACGGCGGCGGAGGCCGCGCAGAAGGCGCTGCATGGGCGCTGGTTTGCGGGCAAGCAGATCTGCGCCGAGTTCCAGCTGCAGGCAATGTACCGCCAGCACTTTGGCGAGTGACACCGGGTACTCGCCGATGCATGGGTGTTGTCTGGCACTAGTCTAACTTGACAATGGGCAACCTGGTTGACTTCTGGCTCCTCAATTCCTGCTGCCGCTGTACTTCACGCATGTCACGATGTCACGCACCATCCGGCGGGTTGATTGCATGCGCGATCTCAGCGCCTCTTGTGGCTCAGCACAAACACCTGGGCGATGCACTCTGCACCAGCCAAGTTGTACATAAGCGCAACGCTACGGTATGTGCAGCCTGCATGTATGCAGGTTGCAACACCCAGGCAAGGAAGCACAGGATGCTGCTGCTCAGGAAGCCGCGTCTCTCGCCTTGCACAGCAGCACAGCTGGAGCGCACTTGTGTACACTGAGCTGCCTGCTGTGCGAGGTGTCCCAGCGGTTTGCAGTCTGCGTATCCGATCGCCTTGACAGCTGTGCTACGCGTTGACAGGGCTGCAGGCGAAGACATCAGCCTGAGCGGGGGTTATCAAGCATCCAGCTCAGCAGTAGGGCAGGGCGTGTGCAGCGCATCTTGGCGCCGTGATGGCGGGCGGCTGCGTCGGTGCGTTTGCCCTGCAGCGTGCAGCCTTATGTTGTCAGACGGACTACCACCGTACTGGGACGGATGAGCATGCTGCTCACACTGTCGCGGGGCTCCACACCGCTCAGGCTGGCATCACGCACATTTGAGTAGAGCAGTAGAAGGCCTCGAGCTGATCTGCAGCTGGGGTGTCTGCGTTCTTGCCATCATGCTGTTGATCTGCTGTCCTGACTGCGGCATTGGTGACTTCGCTGCATAGTATTGGTGCTCGGTGCAGCCAGACGTGCAGTTCCGGCTGTGAGCAGTTCAAAACATTGTTAGAGGCAAAGCGTCCCATTGACGGAGCAGATTTGCAGAGCGCCTTGCAGCGAGCACACGGCAATGGCCTGCTCATGGCCTGCTCAACCCGCTGCACATCTCGTGCCAGCTGTGTGGTGCAGCAGCTGCTTGAGCAGGAGTGGAGGGTGCCACAACCTTCCGCTTTCGAGCGATGAAAGCGACTTGGGCGCCAGGGGCGTGCTGGCACCACTGGGTATGAGCCGTGCGCTGACGCCATCGTCCCCCCTGCAGTGCCGCGCAACTTCGTGCTCCTGGATGAGCTGGAGAAGGGGGAGAAGGGCATCGGCGACGGCACGGTGTCGTACGGCATGGACGACGGGGAGGCGGACAACCTGATGCGCAACTGGACCGGTACCATCATCGGCCCCTCAAATGTGAGCGGAGCTCTGAGCAATCTCAGTGGGCTGAAAGGTTGGCATGCAGTCATCGCATTTCCTCAGCCTGAACAGGCTCCAAGCATCTTGCAGGCCTGCCGGCCCAGCTGATCAGGAGCAGGATGTAATGCTGGTATCCTTTCGCATGCAGACGGTGCATGATGGGCGGATATACACGCTGAAGATGTACTGCGGCGACCAGTACCCAGACAAGGTGACGCACCTGCAGCATTTGTGCTCTCTCATTTCTGTGGTCATCACTAGACGCCCGCTGCTATATCCTGCTTGACAGCAAATGCTGTTGGATGTACTGACCAGCACCTGTGTGCATGTGTGCGCAGCCGCCACAGGTGCGCTTCGTCACGCGCGTCAAGCTCAGCTGCGTCGCGAACAACGGCGTGGTGCGTGCTTTTCTACCATCCCAGCCTGCTGGTGCACCGTTCCGCGGCCTGCGACGAGACCTGCTTCAGCTGCTGCTGGCGTCGGAGGGGGTGGAGCGACCCCCATGCTGCCGGTGACGCTCCCAAGTTTGTACTTGTCTGTGCTGCAGGTCGACCCAGCGCACTTCCACGTGCTCAGCCAGTGGCAGCGCCACTACAATATGGAGATGGTGCGCTTGTTAAGCTGCTACGCATGGGATTTCGTTTTGTGCAAGCATGTATGGCGTACCCTACATGCCCCACGCTGCACGTCTCGGCTGTCAGGCTTGCGGGGTCCCAACTTGGCAGTGGATCACTGTCTTCTGGGACGTACCTGCGCGAGGGATGATGCCGAACAGCAGCGCCGGGCTGTGTGCGATCAACAAGCCTCGCCTGTCTGCTCGTCTTTGGCTGCAACCCCGGAAGCCTGCGCCTGCCACAGGTGCTAACAGAGCTGCGGCGAGAGATGGCGCAGCACTACAACCGCAAAGTGGCGCAGCCACCTGAGGGCGCCACCTACTACTAGCCGTCGGGCGGGGTCGACACCCCGTCCGTTGCTCACATCTCAGAGCTGTCGTGCCCCCGGGCTGCGGTGCTGACCCGGCTGTCGCCGCTGCCGGGTGGCCAGGTGCTGACGGAGCTCCGGCGCGAGATGGCGCAGCCCCACAACCGGCGAGCCCCGCAGCCGCCGGACGGCAGCACCTACTGAGCGGCGGGTCTGTGGCAGCGGCGGCGGCTGTGACGCTGCTGCCCGGCAGAGATACTTGCCGCTATCTCCGCATTCTGCGCTGGCGCTACCATTAGCAGCTGGGCGCTGAGGCATGCTGCGATCTTTGATCTGAAGCGCCCCTAGCTCGCTGCACGTGGTGGCTGCTGGCTGCATTGGGCGCCTGACACTGGTTGCCACAGTGCGCGCTGTCTACAGCATCGGAGAGCGGCATCTCGGGTGGGGTCGCAGGAAATGAGAAACCAGATCGCATGTGCGCTGCTAGCAGCACTGAGGTGTCATCGTGTTCGTGCGTTTGATAGGTCCGACAGGGAGTGTGTGCTGTGATCTCGCTTGCGTGTTACTAGATATCCGTCATCCGTGTGTTGTCCTCCACTGTCCCCCGCCCAGGCAGCGCCGTTGCGAACATGAATTCACCAAACGTTCTGTACCCGTGCCAAGCTCATCGTTCGGACGCATTTGGCTGCGCCATCACGTCCTCGCATTCCATGCAGGCGCCCAACTTGCTGACATGGTTGCTGTGTACCGCTGTGCTTGGCTTGCGTTGCTGCGAAATCTGATGCAGTGGTGATGTGATGTGGCGCGCACACGTGCCCGAGATCTGTGTCAGGGCCGAGTCAGCAGCACATTGCTCATCGATTCCTGCGCCGGCGGACTTCTGCACTCTGTACTTCGCTCATGCCTTCAGATCTGTTTCACGCTGCCAAGAGTAGCGTTGTCGAAGCCAAGGCTATGTTGGGTTGCTGCTGGCAAGGGCATATCAGCGTCTGACAAATATCAGTGGCGACCGCAGCTCAGGTCAGCTTTAGCACCGGGGTGCGTAGCTAGACTACCTAGTCATCAGGCGGGCAGGCCTGCCAGGTGTTCGACACAGGTAGATGAGCGCTAAGGCTTTTGGCACTGCTGCCCAACACACACGATCCATGTCCTTGTTTCTGTGACACAGCGGTGCCAGGAGCACAGTCATGGTTCGAAGTGTGAATGGAGCTCAGCGCCTGCACCAAGCTGCTACAGACTGCCTGTAATGATCGCGCGGGGTAGTAGGGCATGCTCCCCCTGTGGGGTAACTCATTACACGTGTTGTGCGTGTGCACAGGCTGTTGGTCTGACGAATCCCGCAATCACTACAGCACGATGGCCCTAGCAGCTCTGCGCGGTGCGATCACCGCAGGCCGCAGGTCCGGCGCATCGGTGCTGGCAGGCGGTTCTCCAGTAGCTGCTGTGGTGACGGCCGCATTGCAGACACGTGGGCTGTCATCGCACTCAGAGAACACCAACGTATTCATCAAAGAGGTGGGACAACTGCAGTGGCAGGCTGAACGACAGCACAAGTCAAGTGACAGCACGGCAAAAAACATAGGTATCTGCACATACCCACGGGATTACATACTGCGTCAGTGGCTTCGCAGGCGCTGAATGAGTTGGAGTACCCAGCGAAACTCCAGGTGAGGCAGCTGCGTGGCGTTAGCAGTGCTATCTTGACAAGGTTCTGAGCTGTGATGGTATGTGCTGACGTGTGTGGCCATTCATGCAGAAATTGCTGCTGACACCTGAGCGAGAGGTGACTTCTCGCACAAGGACACCAAGCGGTCTGTGATGACGAGCCGCATTGCCATCTAGGGAGCAGAAGGTCTGCAGCAAAAGCGTACAATGATCCACACAAGTGGCGCATGGTGCGCAGGTGCTAGTGGAGCTTGTGATCACACGGGATTCCGGGGAGATTGAGACCTTCAATGCATACCGTGTGCAGCACGACAACAGGTGCAACAGCTGCGTGCGAGTGTCAGCATGCTTCTGATATGACCAGGTTGGATGCGCGCCGAGGTGGATGTCAGGCCAAAGCAAACAACTGTGGCTCAGCCATCACACCCTGTTGCTGCAGCCGGGGACCCTACAAGGGGGGCTTGCGATACCACCCACAGGTGCGCAGCTGCTGCATGACAGCACCAGAGCGGTGCTCGCTGCTGCATGGCACGAGTGCATGCTATATGACTGATGAGATCATAGGCAGCCAATGTTTCTCGTGCTTTGTTGTTGACTCCTCTCCTTCCTGGCAGGTGGATCTGGACGATGTCCGCAGCCTGGCGAGCCTCATGACCTGGAAGACGGCGCTCATGGATATCCCCTTTGGCGGCGCGAAAGGTGCTCGACTCGCTCCTGCCACTGCAACCCTGCCTGCCATCACGCTGGCTGTCCTCAGCACCGACCCTGTCGACGAGTGACACGGTGTGAGAGGGGCTTGATCATGTGTGTGGAACGCAGGCGGCGTGTCGGTGGATGTGAAGACGCTGTCGGAGCGCGAGCGCGAGAAGCTGACCCGCAAGCTGGTGCAGGTGTGCCTGGACATGCCTCACAGCCAGCGGCGGTCCCGCATCTCACACGAACCTGCATATTCATGACCTTTGCTTTGATGTTGCTTTGATGCTGACACGGCACGCGCGCCTTGCGCACTGCCTGCCGTGGACGCCGGGGCTGCTCTGGTGCTGAGTGCAACGCACCCTGCAGCACATTCCCAATCCGGGCTGAATGCCATTGGATGAAAAAAGTCACAATGCCCATTGCAGGCCATCAAGCCGGTGGTGGGGCCGCAGACCGACATCCCCGCACCGGATATGCACACGGGCGCCGCCGAGATGGCCTGGTGCGATGGTTTGACGGTTTGAACACCTGTGGCACTGCTGCCGCTGTTTGCAGCCAGTGAGTGCGCCGAGATTCTGGGCATGGTCCATCCCGCTTGATGCGATGTGTTGGCCTGCAGGTTCTTCGATGAGTACTCCAAGTTCGCAGGTGGGGGTTGCCACCACAAAGCCACTGCGCCTTGCAACATTTGCTGGTCTGCAGCACTGCAGTCATAATCAGAATCCAACGAAGTCCAGTTAACCCAGTGCTCCCACCTCAGCAAGTTGCGTGATGTTCTCTTGGGCAGGCTTCTCGCCGGCGGTGGTGACCGGCAAGCCGGTGTACCTGCACGGCTCCTGGGGGCGCGAGGCCGCTACAGGGCGGGGCACCGTCTTCGCCACCCGGGAGCTGCTCAAGGCCGAGGGAGGTCAGGAGATCCGTGGCAAGAAGATCGTCATCCAGGTGCTGTCAGCGTGCTGTCTTCAGCTGCAGTCTGGTTCCTCTGTGTGTGTGGGTGTGTGGGTGTCATGGGTAGTGGCCCCTGTGCGTCCTCGGCATGTGCGCTTGCTGAGTGCACTGCTCCTGGACTGCAGGGCTTTGGCAACGTGGGGTCATGGGCCGCAGGCAAGCTCTTGCGCCCCAGATGCCTCTGCGTTGGCTGGTCGCCGGCCATGCTTGAACCAAGCGCTTCCTGCTGCCTCATGTTGTTCCTTCGCCCGTTGCCCTGCACAATGAGTCAGAGGCAACTGGCGAGGCGCCTGGGCCTGCAGAGATCTACACGGAGCACGGCGGCGTGGTGACGACGGTGTCGGACGCGGTGGGCGCGCTGCACAACCCCGCCGGCCTGGACATCCTGGCGCTGCGCCGCCACATCGCGGAGGGCTACAAGCTCGCCGACTTCAACGGCGGTGAGCTGATACAAGCAGCTTCTCCCCTGAGACAGCAAGCTCCGCAACATTGGTTGCAGACCTGGGACGGCTGGATCGCAGGGCAGAGGGTGCAAGCTCGCAGTGGAACAGGCCACACAGTGCGTTTCATCAACAAGTGCGGCTATGACGCACTGTGTTTTGAGTTGTTCGGACGCTTTCAACATGCCGGTGTGTGCGCGTGCCCAGGTGAGGCGATTCCCACGGACGAGGTGCTGACAACGCCGTGCGACATCCTAGTGCCGGCCGCCATCGGCGGCGTGCTTGACGAGGACGTCGCTCGCAAGGTGCGTGCTGTATGCGCCGCAGCACTCTTGCACATTGTCCAAACCCAGCCACGAACTCGCGGCACACGGCCGGGTCAGGGCCTCCCTGATCTGCAGGAGGCACCATTACACTAGGGTATGGCTCCATTGATGCTGGTGCGATACTGCGGCAGGGCTGCCACTGGATGGCAACTGACAGCGGCTGCTCCAGGGTCGCAGCAGCTGCCCTTCAGCATTACAACCAGCCGAAAGCAGTCGCTTGATGACGCCGCCAGGGCCCAGCGCACCCCGCAATGGGCAAAGTGCGTCCGCTGCACAGCCAGACAGCATCCACATGAGTGTTTGCGGTAAACCCTGACGCAGGTGGACGCCAAGTACGTCATCGAGGCCGCCAACGGCCCCACCACCCCGGAGGGCGACAAGGTGCTGCGGGAGCGCGGCATCACGGTGCTGCCCGACATCTACACCAACGGCGGCGGCGTCACCGTCTCCTTCTTCGAGTGGGTCCAGGTGAGCAGGGCACCTGTGTTGACGTTCCACTCGGCCTTCTTCTGTGACTGCCTCGCACGTGCATGCGCAGCCTGGTGCTCGCGCTTTGCTCGTGCTCTCGCCCTGCTGGCACTCAGCGGCCTGGCACAGACGTAGCTGTGAGCGCACCATGGAAAGGCATCAGCCTCGGGGAGAGCAGCTGACGGAGTGCACCTCCCGCTGCCGCAGAACCTGCAGAACTTCCGGTGGGACGAGGTGGACGTCAACCGCCGCCTGGACAACGTCATGACCGAGGTGCGGCAGCCACTTGTTCTCGAACTTTGCTATACGTGTGCTTGCTTTGCACCGAGCACATCAGCGGTCCCTTGGCTTGAGCCCCTCCCACGGCAAGCAGCAATCAGCCATGCAGCGCGCCAAGCCGCAGGGCGCACGACCAGGTGCATCAAGAAGGGTGCGGCGGGGTCGTGAGGGGCCCGGTGACGCGCAGACTCCATGCTGTGCAGGCGTTCGCGGGGCTGTGGGAGGTGGCGCAGAGCAAGAAGGTGCCGCTGCGCACCGCCGCCTTCATTAAGGCGCTGCAGCGCGTCACCAGGCGAGCGGAAACTGTTGCTGCACCCCCTGGGCGCAGTTGATGCATGCGGCCTGCGGCCTGATGTAATTGTAGTGGCCGCTTGTCGCAGCTGCTGGGGGATTGCACACCTTGAGATAGTCAGGCCCGACCCTGCGCCTGGTTTGCTGTGTGCAGGGCACACATTCACAGGGGCTTCGACTGAGGCGCTTGGGGACGAACAGCAGCAGCGCAGATGGCATTGGCCGAGGTGTGCAAGGGAGGCACCGGCTCTGAGTGGTCATCGAATTGGGATCTGGCAGGCGGGAGGGTGCGACAGTGAGCAGTATACAGTCAACAGGAAATTGGGACATTGGGGCGGTGGCAGATCTCTGGCAGCTTCTGTGACGCAGTGTGGTAGGTTGATGGCATGATCATGCTGGGCTGTCCGGCCACTTCATGTGCTTGCACTTGGTTTGGGATGTAATGCAGCGGACACCATGAGCTGGATACGGTATTGCCCCTGTCGGCGAGGCTTAAGGTTGCAAGCTTGCAAGCTTGCAGTCAGTCGTCATGCAAGTTTCAGGTTAGAGCGGCGTTCAAACTCACAAACATGGTCTGCACCTCACAGCAGCAAGCTCATTTGAGGCTGCAGGCCGCCTGCAGACTTGCAGATCAGACTGCACACATGCAGTATATCGTACCACCAACATGCAGCAGCTGAGATCAATATGTCGATCAACTGCAGACCCTGGTCATAAGAAACGACGGCAGTAGTGTGAATGACTCATGCCTGCTGAACTGGAGCAGGCAACTGGCGCTTGATGCATTAAACCCCGATGTGTCGCACGCATTGGTGTTGATGCAGTGCACGCTGTTGCAACACCTGAGTACTGTACTTCGCTTATTCCTGGGCATGTCTACTTCCGGGACAGGCTGCTGATCACGATCCATGGTCGCCTGATATGAGTGTTAGGTGTTGCTTAGGCGCCAATCTGATTGTAGGGGATCTCGTATGTCGTCCTGCCAAACTGCTTCTGCACATAGTCTGGTCTCCAAGGCGCAAACTGCAGGGCAGTGATAGCGGAAGCTCATGTGCAGTGTGCCTCATAACAGCTGATCCATCAGACACAGCAATGGGTGAGCAGCCATAGAAATCTGTGCGAGGAACGCATCAGGGCGGTGACAAGTGACTGGTGTCTGCTGTTCACCTGGGCTGGGCAGGTGCGCTGGCATTTTGGCAGGTTGCGCGGCGGGGGTCTGACCTGCAGGTGGTAGTATCCAGAGCCGTCATAGGAGATCATCAGCAGCCTGGCAGCTGTTGTGCCATTGAGCACATTGGATACCGAATGAGCACACTACTGTCCGGCAGCGCATTGCTTTTGCAGTCACAGCGCACCTTATCTATGTCGACAGCAAATGCGATGGTCTGCCCCATGAACTGGTGCCTGCCCATTGCAAAGCGACCACATCTCACGAACAGCGCATGCATGAGTGCAACGACATCTGGAAGCATTCAAGCACAAGCTCACGATATGACAAGCACGCTGCGCACCAGAAGACGTGGCAGTGCAGCAGCCATAGCCCCGGGTTGTCGGCCTGCATGTGCAGTGCAGCGGGGTCAGCTGAGCTCTGTCCGCGGCACTACTCAGGCACGCGGGACCAACAGCTGCGCAACCACGAGGTGCACGCCCAGGGCACCATCGCAGCTGTCAAGGATGCGGTACGCTGACTGTGAGAGGCACGACGCTGTGGACGTCCACAGACAGCACAGAAGTTCACATGTATGACGGCAGCAGACTTGAACAGTTTGACACAGTCTCGGCTCGGATCCGACAGGCAGGACGCACCAGGAACCGGAAGGCGACCCAGCCGTAGGGCGGCACGGTGGCTGTGTCCCGGGACACAGGGTTGACGGTGTTGAGCTGGCTCTTGTCGGTCGCGTCGAACTTCCCTTCGCCGGTGCCGAGCAGCCAGAAGTTCTGTGATGGGGCGGATCCGACAGTCATCAGCATGCGCTGCAGACTGTGTGGGTCAGGCGTCAGGTCTGGGCGCGTGCATCGCCGCCGTGATGATGGCAGAATGCGTCTGTGGTGGACCGGGCAGAAATTTGTGCGCGGCTGATGAGGAGCTCACCTGACCGTGCAGATGGAAGGGGTGCTGCTCAGATGCATTGCGGGGCCTGCGTGGGACGGTAACAATGGTCAGCGAGGTAAGGACTAAAGGGGTGAGGCATGCAATGCTTCCTGCAAAACTCCTCAGTTGTGTCCGCTGAGCTGCTATATAGAAAGCAGGAAGCAGATGCACGGTGCAAACATATGCTCACGGGAGGTCGCCGCCGCCGTTGAAGTCCGAGGCCTGGTTGTTCTGGATCACCACATCGATTACCTCACCTGCGCATGTTGCAGCAGGTTATCATCTGATGGATGCAGCGCCAATAAGTCGCAGTGGGATGCCCTGAAGCTGTGCATGGCACACACGCCCAGGACCTGCGTGCCGTGCTGCGAACTGAACCTCCCATAAGGTTCAGAAAGTGACGCATACCGAGTTTGACCTCCACCAGGTGGCGTCCTGCCATCGGGGTCAACGGGAAGGTGCTGTCCAGGTAAACATTCTGACCTGCAGCCAGGGTGACACAAACAGCTTGTGACAGCCTGGAAACGGCAGTTGCGTTGTGTCCCTTGCCGAGTCGCCTCTGCACTTGATGCTCTCCGCACAAGGCGCGGTGCATGTATGCACCTCCGGTCTTCAGGTTTGAGTTCTGCCGTCCCAGAGCACCGTTGCCGATGCCGTTGGCATTGGCCAGGTTCTGCTGGATGAAGTTCTCGTCATCATACACATCCTGCGCGACAGGACGCCTTGGGTGAGGACTCGAAACCATGACTTCGTGCGGCACCTTGCTGTCATGCCACTGGTTACCGTCACAAAGAGGCAGGCTGCAAGAATTTCCCTGATACATGTCAGCCGCGTGCTGGCAGCCCGTGGATGCAGTGGGACTAAGAACAGGGCTTGCAGCTACCAATACCTCCAGGAGAGCTGAGCAAGTGGGCGTGTCGGCGTGTGCGATGTTGTTCAGGCCCCACCGCAGCTGCCCAGTCTGGATTGCTCAGAACAAAGGTCCAGCCTCAACACAGTTGTGGCACCTCGCATCATGCGCCCATCAGGGGTGCAGTGGAAGAGGACATCACACCGTGCAGCAGCAGTGCGGCAAGACAGCGCCAAGCGCGCTCACCGCGTTCAGCAGCGGCTGGGAGATGTCGATCTTGAAGGCGCGCGTGGGGGCGGGCACCCGCAGCGTCGTCTGGTTGCCGGGCCACAGGTAGCTGATGCTTTTGGCGGTGGTCTCGTTCAGCAGCGCCGCGCGCGTCCTGATCTGCGGCGCACACACCATGGGGCGTCGCGCCTGCTGCTTTTCGGCTGCGTTCGATGCTGTGAGGCCAAGCCTACTGACGCAACATGCCACAGAAGGTGCGCAACCTGAGCAGAATAGTCAGCGGAGGCAGCGCGCAGCGGCCCGCAATCAGAACAGGTGTGCGGAGCCCTGCAACCACAGCTGACTGACAGTGCCCTCACGTTGTTGATGGTGTTGATGGTGAAGGGCGCTGTGGAGCCCGGCTGCGGCGGCGTGCCCCCGGGCAGCGTGTTGTTGGGGGCGCCCACATACTGCAGCACGCCGTAGCCGTCCGGGCTGCCGACGCGGTACTGCAGCATGCAAACACATTTCACTGTCAAAAACAAATGGGACCAATGATAATGGTGAAGCTGGCGTGATTGCACTGCTAAGTCAGCTCAATGCGCATGACAGACATGGTGAACTGGACCACCTGCAGTGAGAACACATCATTGAGCTGCGCTGCAGGCTTGTGCAGGGTGTCGCACTGCCAGTGCAGCTGTCAGCCTCAAGCCCCCACCTGCGATGCCGAGCGCATCCAGTACAGGTCCACCGGTTTGTCGGCCTTGAGCAGCAGGTCGTACCTGTGGTTGCAGACGGCAATACGATGCGGGGGCCACACACGACACATGTGCTGGCACATTGCTGAGCAGCACAGCACCTGCTCAGACATCATCGCTGATGATCACATGCTGGTGGCAGCACTACAGGGTGCACCTCTGGCCCAGGTTGACGTCAACGCAGTCGACCTCCAGCGGCTCCACGGGCGTGTCGTCCGCAGCCACAATCGTCAGCTTGTGGCCCTGCATAGCGCATGTCGCACGTTGTAAGGGGTGTGGTGTGCTGGCGCCGCAGCACCCGGCGGCTGCTTGCTTTGCACAGGCACGCGACACAGGCCAAGCAAGCTGGGGGCAGCCGGTGCTATGGCTAAGCTGCGTCGCAGCTACACGCTGCTGCGGCGAGCAGGGTGTGCAGGGGTGAGGGGCGCTGATCAGTGGGGTGGACAGTTCGTACCGAGAAGCACAGGGACTCCATGTCGAGGGTGCCGGCATTGACGACACGGATGAGGTATGTCTTGCCCTGCTCCACTGTGATCGACGCATGTGAGCAGCCTGCGCACCACAACATCATTCATCAGTGTGCTGCTGCGAAGTGACGCACGGGCCAGGCCGCCACGCCATGGAGCTTGGTACTGCACATGGCATAGTACACCCCACCGCACATCGTACAGATCCGGGGCATGTCGTACAGCATGTCTCAGATCATATCCTGCTGGACCGAATTGTCTCCTGCACAGCCGAAGTCACCTGGGTTGGCCGCAGACGCCATCGGCTGGCCGATGATGCCCCAGGGGACGGTGTACCGGTCCACCGAACACAGGACGTTGGCTGGCGTCGCTGCTGGCGGGCTGCGCAGCAAGCGATGGCCACCAGCTAGTGGAACAGGCGTGGGGCAGCTGGCACAGGGTGTGCGGTGATGGAATGTGTGTGAAGGGTCTGACATCGTCGCATGGCGGCGGCTGCAGACCAGGGCTGTGGAGTATGCTGTGGCGTACCTCAGAGGGCAGTCGTAGAAGCTGGCCTTCTGGTTGATGAGGATCGACTGCGGCACGTTGACCCAGTTCCAGCCGCCGTTGAGTTTGCTCTGCTGTCCAGGACTCAGCGGCCTGCGCTCACGAGCAGGCAGTCTTGACATCCAGCTTCCTGCTGCCGTGCCACTGAGAGGCGTGTGCCGCCGTGTCCGAGACGCTGATGTCCACTCTGCCGACGCAATTGAGCACGGGCGTGTGCCAGTATGCTGGCGGGGCGATAGAGAGTCGCCCACCTGTTGAGGCTCATGGCCAGGACGTCGCCCTGGGTGTGGAACCAGTCGTGGATGAAGACCGTGCGCTCCTCGTCATACTCGTTCAGCGGCTGCAGGGGCAGGTGCACACCGACCTCAGCAGCCTAAATTACTGCCTTGTTTGCGTCTGCAGCACCAGAGCGGTTGACCAGGGGCGGGGGCGCCCGCCCCCAATGCTGATGCCCTGCTGATGAGTTGGGTGCTGCAGCCGCTTGGCGCTGCATCGTGACATGCGTCCAAAAGAGAACGCAGCAGGGACGAGCGTCACACGCACCGGCACGCCCTCCTCGGGGTCGATGATGAAGAAGCCGGACAGCCCGTCCGCATGGATGCCGCTGGCATGGTCGTGCCACCAGTCTGCGTAGGTCAACTGATGAAGTGCTCAGCGGCATGACGAGCGTCTGGAGACGACGCAACAGGCTCAGTGGGTTGACGGTGCAGTTGTGATGACTGGCACGCAGGACTGCTGAGCTCTGACAGCAGGGCATCCAGCTGTGGGGGCAGTCAGGGTGCTCACAGGTGCCGGGCGAGTCGGTGATGGGGAAGCGGTACGTGAACTCCTGCCCCGGATCGATGGGGCACTGGGTCACGTATGCGACGCCGTCCTGCAGTCAGTAGCACTGTGCGTTCATGCCGCTTGCCATGGACGCAGAGGTTTGCGATGTGCTAGCACGATCCATCGCAGATAAGCTCCTGCATGTGGCAGCCGCTGAAGGCACCTGCCAGGGCTCGCCGCGCTGCGACAGGCCGTGCCAGTGGATGGAGATGCCGCCGTTGGTGGGCGACGGGTAGTCCGGCGGCAGGTCGTTCTTGACACGCACCTGCAGCCGCAGCATGCGTGCACAGTGGTGCATTGCAGTCTGCTTGGTTTGCTCACACTGCATATGCGCAGCGGTGCCATGTCACGCGCTGAGCATGTGATCAGACAGGCACCCCGACTCGCCTCGAGGATCTGGCCCCGACGGACGCGGATGGTCGGCTGGAACACCCCGTTGACGTACACCACGTTCCGCTCGAAGCAGTCGGGCGCCGCCTTGGTGTAGTGCACCGTCCAGTCGTAGCGCTTGACGCTGGGCTTGGTGGGCGTGAGCGGCTGGCCGCCCCTGCCTGTAGTGCATCAGCTGCAGGTTGCTAAAATCGGCCTGACGACCATGACTGCGTCTGCAAATGAGCTTAAATGGGGTGCAGCTGCGCTGCGTCAAGTGCCAGCTGCGCGGTACCAGCGCTGTGCTCCTCTCTAGCACGCGAGGCAGCAGGAGAGGTTGTCAGACACAGGGCAGCCATTTCGAAGCAGGATTCTCGGGCCTCTGCACGGCAGCAGGTGTGGGACAAATGGCTCAAACCGGTTCTCTGCCCGACTGCCCTGTACCCAGCACGTGCAGTTTCACCTCGAAAGCAGTTCGACAGCAGCTGCCGGCGAGGCGCAGTGTCTTGAGGCTCCACATATACGAACGGCAAGCAGGTGGTGTTGCAGCCAGCTCCAGAGGACATCACGCTGCCAAATTATCAGCAGCACGGCCCAGGTGCATGGTGAGCCGCTGTTTGCGCTTGCCTTCACTTCGCAGGCAACGGTACGACGGCCTCAGCAGGCAATCCAAGCCGTTGTCAAAGCAGAATCAGGGCTGACGTACACGTTCCACTTGCCATCCCATCCATACGAGGATGCATGCCAGGCTGCAAGTCCTCCGGAAGTAAACCTCGGATGCCGGCTGAACACCAGCACTTGAGACCCACCTGTGCGCTTGGGTGTGTCGAGTAGCTGCCGTCGACTCGAGGCGTCAGCCGGCGTGGGTGCCGCCAGGGTCCAGGCTAGCGCCAGGCACCAGGCGATGTGTGCCATCCGTGCCCTGAGCGCTCGCTGGGCGGCAACCGCCATGCTGCCCTGCGTGCAATGACGTGCTGCAGACACTTGAGAGGGGCAGCCTGGGGTGACGCAGCAGGCCTGGGTTGGCTGAGGAGTGCGATGCTTGGCAAAAGACTGCTCTGCCGCCAGCTGTGATGTGTATGCGCAGATCAGACGCCAACAAGCGGGCCGGAGCCACTGGCTGCCGCACTATGAGATGAGTATAACAGCAGTAGCAGTATGCCAACCTGTGTAAAGCTTGCCCTTGGGCTCGCCGCGAGATTAGGGGAATCCGAGAATAGCCAAAACAGCTCTGCACCCTCAGGTCTGCTGCTGAAAGGCGTATGGACGACGGATGCGCCCTAGAATAGCCTTCGCTGAAGGCAGCATGTGACCTCCGGAGCAGACTGGGCATCCGTGACCGAATGACGAGGTGGCGAGAGCGGTGAGGTGCACTGGAAATATCCTCCGATGACAGATATGTGAGCTGGCCTTTCCGCGTCACGGCACAAGTGGCCCTAGTGACATGGCATATGGTGTTACTGAATACACTGCTGACGTGCGTAGCCTTCACTGTCTGGCATTCCTCCAAGCAAAAGGCATCAGGCAATCCAATTCGGCTGTGAGGACTAAAAGGGGCGCGCAAGACCTGCTCGCTGAGTAGTGGACCGCCAAGCAAACAACAGGGCCGCAGCCGACCTGCAGCAGCACTGCAGCAACACCTTGTTTTCTCCTCAGGGCATCTACATGTGCGCCGCTGCGCTAGCGCTTGCCCGCTGCTGCGGCGGCGGCAGCCCCGCGGCGCCCCAGTCTTCGTGCGCGATGTCGGGCTCCAGGCTGTCGCCCTGCTCCTCCCCTTGCACCTGCCGCTGCATCGGCGCCCTGCGGTCGAGGCGCACCCACGGTCAGCAGTGGACGCCTGCGACAAGCCGCCGACAGCGTCATGCGCACCCCCACCGCAGCACTCCTGTCACAACATACGTGGACGGGCGTGAGAGGCGCGCGCGCACCGGATGATGTCGGGGTGCCGGTAGCCGCCGGACATGGGGCGGCTGACAAAGCGCTCGGTGCCCACCAGCACCGGCATGCCCCCCTCCTCGTCCCACCGCCGCAGCTGCAGGGAAGATTGTGCGAGGGTCCTCACTCGGGGCCACGGGCAAGGCACAACGCCCTTCAGCTGGGGGTATCACACTTGAGGGCCATCTCGCTCTTGTCTTGCTGCTGAGGTCCCGTCTGCGCACAAGGGCGGCTTGCTTAGGGGCACTCGCGCTCACACGACGTTGGGGGCACCTTGGCGGCCGCGCCGACGATCTTGTAGTTCAGCAGGTCCAGGCGGCCCATGAGCAGGCGCAGCGCGGGCACGTCGGCGGACCGCTCGGCGCGCATCACGCACCGCTCCAGCAGCGCGATGCCGGGCTGCTGCCCCGCCGCCACCAGGTCCTGCGGCCGGCGCATGAGCAGGGTTCGGACGAACGCAGAGGGTGGCGAGCGTCTGGTTCAATGCTGTGAAGACTACCTGCCTGCCTGCCTGCCTCTGCTGCCGCCACAACATCTACTGTGAGCCACTGCAGATGGGTCTGCAGCATGAGCAGCGGAGGCAGGCTTTCATAGTGCGCCAGCTGCACAAAGCCGTCATGTCTGCCAACCGCCAAGACCACAAATCATCGAGATGTGGACTGGACCAGACCATGGTCATGTGTGGAACGTCCGACAGGCGTGCGCCGATGAGCCGAGGGGGACGTGCCCCTGGGCCGACCCTGCCCTGTAGTGTCCCCGCACACTCGCTGTCGCGCACGCCCACACCGTGGGGGCCATGGGCAGCGGCCCCACGGTTTGCAGTGGAGTGCGCATGACGCAAAGCAGCAGAGAACGCTTTGGAATGTACAGGTGGCAGCATTGCAGCTTTGCCGCTGTTGAGCATCGTACGCTTCACCCCAGCTGTTGGCGGTGCCTGATGCCTCGACACGCCTGCTGAACCCATCTACATGTACACGGCGGGCGGCACGCGGCAGCAGACATGAGGCTGCACAGTGCTGTCCTTGAGACCACCTCGCGCTATCATCCGGCTGAGTGCAGGGTGTGGGGTGGGGCAGCAGGAACGAGGGGCACCTGCAGTGCGGCCAGCATGCCCGGGATGTCGGCGGCGATGATGGCGCTGTCCACCCGCAGCTCCTGCGTCTTTGGGTTAGGGCTGAGCCCCGCGCCCCCCAGCTCCTCAAGCAGCTGTGGGAGTGGCATGCGAACAGTGTAAGTTCGTGAGATTGACCTAAAACCCAAAAACAGACAACAAAGGAAATAAGCCCAGATCCTGTTGCCAGGTGGCAGTGGCAGAAAGGTGCAGGCACCACCTCCTGTGCCACTACAATAGAGCAGGTGCGGAGCCAAGCTCAGGCCCTGAGGTGGCTTGGCACTTCTGCAGCACGCTGGGCTGCTGGCAGTCGGGCGCCCACCTTGGGCACGCTGGCATTCTGGCCGTAGCGGGAGCAGCCCCAGATCAGCGCGTTGTAGGTGTCCACGTCGGCGGCCAGTCCCAGCGCAGGCATCGCCTGAGGCACAGCAGCTGACGCGTCTCATTGTGGAAAGTATGCAACACGCTTGCGTCCTTTTGTACGAGCATGGTCACATGTCAGAGCAGCAGAGAGAACAGTGAACGACAAGGTGTGGGCAGCCATCGGTTGCACACCTCGTATGTCTCAAACGCCCGCGCGAGGTCGCCGACCTGGCAGCACGCCGCGATGATGATGTTCACCATCCCAGTCGTCACCTCCTCACCCTGCAAGGCGCAAACACAGCCACTTCAGCGGGGCCAGATTCTAGGAATGAATAGGTGAATGTGGTCATGGCTTCCATCGCCGCAGCATCGAGCCATCAGCCACATCTCCGGCGACTGACAGCGGGTCAACAGTGTCGCCCGTGCTCGCCTGGCTGTGCATGTTCTCGAGCACAAAGTAGGCCTCGTCGATCTTCGCCACCGACAGCGCGATCTGATCCACCAGCGAGGGCAGCGAGTACCAGGCGGCGGCGCTGGGCACATCCGCGTGCTGCCTCGCCAGCTGCCGGACGAATGTGTACGCGCCCCTGGCAGAGGAGGGCATGGTCTGCTGGGCAGCGGCAGTCATCACAAGCATGTGCCACTGTCAGCATCTGCATCTGCACTTACCTGCACAATACTGCAGTGAGGTCATGGGCGCAGCCAGACTAACACTGCATTGGCGGTGCAACACACCCCACCTGAGATCGCCGCCAGCTGCCAGGGCGTGGATCATGGACTGAAAGGCCGCGACGCACGGCGTGTGCAGCTTTAGGTCCGGCTCCAGGCGCAGCTGCCGTTGGACGGCGCCGCTGACGCCGTCGCCGGCCGCCGGCGCTGGCTGCTGCTGCTCCCGCTGCTGCTGCTGGTCTGCGGCGGACCCTGGGTAGGCTGTGCTGGTGCCCGGGTTCGCTGCCGATGCTGCGGTGCTGTGGTCGGCTTCCCCATCCGGCAGCGCTGCGGCAGAGCCGGCATCAGCGGCGCCGGCCGCCGGCATCGCTGTCAGCGGCCGCTGGGTTGGCTGCGCGAGCGACCGCTCCTGCAGTGCAGCGACGCCAGTGCATCGGACATAACGAAGACCTGATGTGGCGAGCCACACAGCAGCATTTGACAACAGGTGCAGAGGGGCGATGCTGTGTGAAGCGCAGTTTGGAATCAAAAACACAGCTGCCAAGGCACGCACCAGCAGGTTCCAGGCCATGCGGGCGAGCGCTGGGTCGCCCTCGTGCGCCGCCGCGTTGAGCACCGCCAGCAGCGTGCCCTCGTCCATCTTGATGGGCATCGTCTGCCGCGCCTGCAAGCCAGGTACCACGACACTGTGCACGCGCAACCACCAACCGCGCAACCAGCGGGCACCAACTCGAGGTCACTGACCGGGCAGTGGGCACGGGCTGGGTTGCAGAATGCGGCACGGGAGCGCAGGTGCAACCACGAACGAGCAGGTAGTCAGCACACGGGAGCTGCGTGCCCACCAGCGTGACCACTTGCTGCGAGATGCCGTCCAGGGCGACGCGCAGGATGTCGCAGCGCAGCGCCTCCGCCACGAAGGGGAAGATCGCCTGCAGGGCGCAGGACCCCAGGGGCTTGGCCCAAGGCAGACCTGCCTACTTGCCTACTTGGCACAGCGGCAGACGGCAGCTTGGCATGCAGACCTGCAGGAACGACGTTGCTGTGTGGCAAGCCTCGCCGACAGTCGTGCATCCCATCCTGAGCATGTGCTGCACACCACTCGAGGGTCAGGGAACACCTGCAGCGCGCCGGCGTTGATGCGCAGCCCCAGCTTGTCGGCCACAACCAGCGCGTGCGCCGCATCGTCCATGCGGCCCGCCCTCGCGCACGCCAGCAGCACGCTGCGAGGCGCGGAGCAACACTGTGTACACAGCTCGGCCAGTCGCAGCGCGTGCTTGTGAGGCTGGTCCGCGCTGCATCAGACTGGTGATAAAAGCGGCTGGGATGGTGCACGGAGAGACACAGCCGTCCTCGGGATGCAGGTGCGAGGTTCCCACCCGGTCAAGCAGCTGCGCAGGCCGCCGGGCTCGCTGTTGCTGAGGTCCGCCCGGCCCTCGCCCAGCTGCTTCACCAGCCTGCACAGGACATGGTGCTCAGCTGTCCACAGGCTCAAGCCGCAGGAATCACGTCAAATCTGCAGCGTGACTTCCCCGTTGGGCCTCCAGATGAGCTGGTCATGAGCTGGTCATGAGCCAGATGAGCTGGTCATGAGCTGGTCGAGAGCAGCCACTGCGAGGTTGCTTGCAGTCGCATGACACCAGCTGAACGCTGTGTATATCTCGGCGCGCACCAGCAGGCCATGGTGAGCTCCTTTGCCTGTGTGTTGGCCATGATCGCCAGGAAGAAGCACTGCCCGTTGGGCCGCACGCCACGGTCCTGCGGCACCATGAAGACAGTGAGGAGATGCCAAGACCCCGGGAGCAGCACGCAGATGCGCAGAGTGTGGCGGGTGCCACCCAGCAACAGCGAGCCTGGCTGCTGCAGCATGACAAGCAGCCGCGCGCACCAGCATGTCGGCCATGAGCCGGCCGGCGGCGAGCGCCTCGGATGCCACCGTGGGCTGCCGCCGGTCCAGCGGCATGGCCGCCGCCAGCGCCGGCTCGTACACCTCGGACTTGGGCACGTGCCCGAACGCCCACATGTTGCGGATGTGCTGGGCGACGCGGGCCATGGGGCGCTCCACCCTGCAGTGGAAGTGTCGGCGCACAGCTGAGTGTACAGCTGGCGACACCCTTCTGGGATGGCCTGCGTCCCACTGCTCAGTCGCATGTTCTCCAAGCAGCACCCTGAGGTACAGGCTGTGCACCACAGCCTGAGCTGGACCCACCTCGCCGCCTTGAGCGCCATCATGGCCATCTTGAAGGCCGCGTACTTGGGCCGAGTCGCGCGCAGCTCGTCAGAGTGCGCCGCCGGCCGCGCCTCCGCCGCGATCGCGAGGCACTTGGCCTCGTGCTCCTCGAACAGCTGCAGCGCCTCCTCTGCAGGCGGCGGCAGGTATTTCATGGTGTGTCCTACTCTGTGAGCGTAGCCTGACTGCTGCACAAGCACCAGCATACGATGACTGCATAGCGCCAGTCATATGAACCCACGGGCATGCCACGGCTGACATGACGAGCGCACACGTTGCACCTGGCTTCCGCTGCGTCAGCAGCTCGCTCATCTGCTGCTGCACCCCGTGCGCCGCCTGGCTCATCTCCTGCAGCTGGTCGCTCGTGAACTTGCGAGCAGCTGGCTGAGACGGCGCTGCATCGCCACCGGTGCCAGCCTGGGCTTCGCTGGCGGCGCCGTCACCGCTGCTGGCATGTTCAGGCGCACTGGCTGCAGCCTCTCGAGGCTCCGCCGCTGCATCGACGGCTGCTGGCTGGTAGGGCTTCGGCTGGGGGCCGCCACCTGCTGCTGTCGGATGTGCCGCTGACATGCTGGGAGCCTCCTGTACGTGAGCAGAGTAAGTCGCATGTTACAACAGAAATATGGGCATCCAGTTGCGTGCCGCCAACACAGCATGCGCAGGACTTCAGGCGGCATAGCCTTGCCTCACAACACGTGGGTCTCACCAGTGCATCAGCATCGCTGAAGCACCGAACGGTGCTGAGGTTCGGCATTACTGTGGTCCGCTGTAGCGTGGCTGCGCCCCCCGCTGCATTTGCCGGATGCGCGCCGGCCGCCAGGACCTGCTGCAGGCACCGCTGTCGCAGCGCCGGCGGGACACCCGTCAACAGGCGACGCATCGTGGCTGTTTTCACCGCTGCTCGGCTGCGTTCTGATAGCAGCTGGTTGAAATCACCGAATGAGGCAGGCCTGCATGCACGTCAATGCAATCTTTTGTCGAGATGCTCACAAGCCAGTGATTGCCGGATCAAAAGGGGCAAGCGGTTGGTGCAAACTTTCTTTTGTGTGAAACTCACGAAGACTGCAACACTGAACCTTGCTGGCCACCGTGGCCTGCACTCGGTGGGCATGTAGTGCGAGGTTACCCATGCTAGCACGCAGACTAGGTCCGCATGGCACAGACTTCAGCTCACTTGCGTCCTTGCAGCTCTGTTCTCCGCTGTGGAACGTCAGCACCGTTTGCTTGGCGTACATCGCGCAGCCGGCGGTGACCAGGATGCGGTAACCCTGCGTTTGCTTGCACCCTGCATCAGGTGCACCATGGTGCGAAGGGATTCTGACTCGGACAGCTCGGCGTCATCAGACGCCGTCGACAATCGCGAGCTGCCGGAGGAAGACGCTGGGACTGCGGCGCCCCCTGCCCAGGACGACGCCGCGGGCCCATCGATCCCGGACGGGTGATTGCTGCCAACCTGTGCTGAAGAAAAGAGCTGCATTTGACTTGCTGGAGCTGCCCAGCGCTTCACAGAGGGCAACAGCTGTACGTGCAAGTGTGTCACACACTGGCATCCTGCTCGTGTTGTGTCGAGACCCAAGCCACCTGCGACAACTTGTTATGCGCTCCTTGCAAGCACTCGTGCCTATGCTGCTGCAGGCCCGGCGGTAAGGAAGACGCTGACGACGACAGCAGGCGGCGAGATGCAGGGCGGGATCGCGACAGGCGGCCCCGCCGCCGCAGCAGCAGCCCGGACAGGGGCGGCCGCAGCGGCAGGCACCGCGGCGAGAGCCCTCCCCGCCACCGCGGCCGGCGCCACAGCCCCAGCCCGCCCCGGCGGCGCCACCGCGACGACAGCCCGCGCAGGCGCCGGGAGCTGAGCCCGCCGCGGCGGCGCGCCGACCGGGATGCACCCGAGGCGGAGCGCCCGCTACAGGTTGGTTGCTGCTTTCAGCTGAGCATTCAGTTGTGCGCAGTCATCTGAGCGTCAGCCAGCTCACGTCAGCACACGCCAGCGCGCACAGCGACCTGGAGAGCAGCGTGCATCAAGCTGCCACAGCACCTTGCGCATGACGCCAGCCGACCCGGGGCACGCAAACGCGCACACCTTGGGCTTCGCCTGCAGAATGGCGGCCCGGCGGCGCGGCTCAACGACGCCGAGGCGCCGGCGGAGACGGCGGCCGTGGCGGCGGCGGAGCCGGCGGAGCGTGAGCGCGCCCCGAAGCCCGCGGGCCCCGCCGGCGGCGTGTACATCCCGCCCTTCAAGCTGGCGCAGATGATGCGCGAAGCCGACGACAAGGAGGGCAAGGCGCGCTTTTGCTTCTGCGCACGTCAACTGCACACATGTTGCTGTGGCGGTTTGTCGGCAGCCTTGAACTCTTAACTTACCTCTGCTGTGGCCCAGTGGTGGTGCAGCTCGCGCCCAGCGTGCAGTGTGTTGTGATGACAGTGTAGCGGACGCGCGGCAGATGTTGCTGCAAGCATGCCGCCGTCAGAGACTCATGCGCAAGCATCATGTAGCCCTGCTGCTGTAAATCTGCTGCACTGCAGCCTGCAGCTGATGGTGCGTCATAGACATGTGCAGGAGTACCAGCGGATGACCTGGGATGCGCTGCGCAAGTCGCTCAATGGCCTGGTCAACAAGGTCAACATCATGAACATCAAGCAGATCCTCCCGGAGTTCTTTGGCGAGGTGAGGACGAGTGATATTTTCAGCGGCTCTTGTATCTTTACCATCATCCTGCACTGCAGTGGAGGATGGAAGCAATGACGTGATGTCCCAACCTTGCCTCTTGATAGTGCTTGTCCCGCATCTGCTGCAGAACCTGGTGCGCGGGCGCGGCCTGCTGTGCCGGTCGCTGATGAAGAGTCAGATGGCCAGCCCGACCTTCACGCCTGTCTACGCCGCGCTCGTGGCGGTGCGAGTTGCCTTGTGCAGACTCTACTGCTGCAGCAGTGGAGCATCCCAAAGGGAGGGCTGCGATGTCCCACAGCATGGCAGGGCTCTCGTGCGCAGTCCGTTCCGACCGCGCTCCCGCCGCCACCGCGCAGGTGCTCAACACCAAATTCCCGGAGATCGGGGAGCTGCTGCTGCACCGGCTGCTGAAGCAGTGGGTGCGCGCGTACACGCGCAACGACAAGCCCATCATCCTGGCCGTCTCCAAGTTCATCGCGCACCTGGTCAACCAGCAGGTGCCCGGCCCTGTCGCATGACATTGAACTTCTATCTCTTGCGTTGCGGCCTGCATCCAGCAATGTGCTGTGTGGGCCTGCTCACATCTCGTGTGCAGATGCTTGGGTTGAGCTGCTGGCCAACGCCGGGGCTCTGCGGTGTGTACACGATCACGTTCAGGACATGAGTCCAGGCTCCACGCCCATGCGGGGGAGGCCACAAGGGGTGACAGCGATGGACCTCCCCCACGCAGGTGGTGCACGAGCTGCTGGTGCTGGAGCTGCTGCTGACGCTGCTGGAGAAGCCCAGCGACTCCTCCATCGAGGTCGCGGTGTCCCTGGCCAAGGAGACGGGCGCCTTCCTGCAGGACGTGGCGCCCGGCCCCGCCAACCAGTGCGCCCCAGCCTTCGACTTCAGCAGCGACTGTTCAGCGTTCAGCACTGATCTCATGCAGCATAACAATGATACGCAACTGCACCCTGTGCTCTGGCATGGGACAGGCAGTGCGGGCTGTACAGAAGGCGGTCTGAGCTTCCGCACGTGCTTGCACATGATTGGCAGCTTGCAACGGCTCGCTCAGCGCCTGATGGCAGCTGGGTCCTGTGCTGTCGCAGCGTGTACGACCGCTTCCGGCACGTGATGCATGAGGGCGACGTGGACAAGCGGGTGCAGTACACCATCGAGGCGCTGTTCCTGGTGCGCAAGACGGGCTTCGAGGCGGCCGGCTTCCCGGCGGTGCCGCCCGAGCTGGACCTGGTGGAGCCGGAGGACCAGATCACGCACGAGGTGGGGGCCGGGGGGTGTGGTTCTGCGGCGGTCCCGGTGTCGGGCAGCGTCTGCTGGGTCTCCTGCACGCCTTGGCGTGCTGGTGCATGTTGCAGACGCCTGCCGCCGTGCCCAGAGCTGTGGATGTGCTCGCCTGCCCGGGGTCCCATTTGGCTCGTGAGTCAGGGCCGCCAGGAGTCTGCAGCTCAGCGCCAACACGTTGATTGTGTTTCGCGCGATGCGCTGAACAACTCAACATCTGATGAGGTCTGGCAGGTGTCCACGAAGGACGAGCTGGATGCGCTTGTGAGCCTGGACGTCTTCAAGTACGATCCGGACTACAACCTGCACGAGAAGGAGTATGAGGTGAGCCATCTGCTGCAGGGGATGAGGGTGTGGCTACAATACTGTTTGCACCTCTCCTGCGCCTCAGCAGCAGTCACGCTGAGGCACGGAGGCTGTAGCGGATCCTATTGTTGTTGCTTCTGTGCCGCGATAGTGTGTGAGTGTGCGCTTGTGTGCTGCCTCCCAACTCATAGGATCGAAACCCTATAATTTGATGATGACGCCAGTGGTGCAAGCTCCTCTCCAGCGGCAGCGCCGGCACATTCAACAGCGTGCGAGGCGTCACGAATGACATCACGGCTTGTGTGCGCACACTGTTGCTGTCGATCTTGCTGCCTAATTTTGCTGCTGTCCGTGGCGCCAGGCGATCAAGCGCGAGGTGCTGGGCGAGGACTCTGATGAGGAGGGCGAGGGGGGCGAGGAGGACGACGAGGACGAGGACGACTCGGATGAGGAGGGCGCTCCAGGGGGGGCCCAGGGCGCCGGCTTCGGCGGCGCCGCCGGCATCAAGGACATGACCGACACCGACCTCATCAACCTGCGGTACGGGCTGGGTTTCAGGGTTTAAATATCCTGGCATGCGCGCAGCACACTCCGACAACACGGACATCTGCATCCGCACCAGATCTGCTGAGTAGCTGGACGCATGCAGCGTGAGTGGTGCGGCTGGACATGGCAGCTCCTGACGACTGCGCCCGGCGCTGCAGGCGCACCATCTACCTGACCATCATGAGCGCGCTGGACTTTGAGGAGGCGGGGCACAAGCTGATGAAGATCCAGGTGGACCCGGGGCGGGAGATCGAGGTGGTCACCATGATCCTGGAGTGCTGCAGCCAGGAGAAGACGTACATCCGGTGCGGGCCCCGGTCGCGCGTGCGCCCCGCTGCCTGACCTGCTGATTCAACCTGCGGCCGTCCTGCCGGCACATGATTGCGTTCGAGGCCCAAGTGAGGGACAGCAACCGCTTGGCAGGCTGTTCAAATCAAGAACCGTGGTCCGTCCGCCGTCGACAAGCTGCTGTGGGCTGTGGCCACAGGTACTACGGGCTGCTGGCGCAGCGCTTCTGCTACCTGAAGCGGGAGTACCAGGAGGTGTTTGAGGACTGCTTCCGCCGGCAGTACAACCTCATCCACCGGCTGGAGACCAACAAGCTGCGCAACGTCGCCAAGGTGCCTCCGCTGTGCACGTTCCCACGGTGGCGGCTTGGCTGTGATGTGTCCGGCAAGGCTTGCTGGCTCAGATCTCACCTGCAACCTCTGTGCAATGGCCTTTGCACAGCTGAGCCTCCGCCCCTGCCGTGCAGTTCTTCGCACACCTGCTGTCGACGGACGCCATCTCCTGGGGCACGCTCAGCAACATCGTGCTGACTGAGGAGGCCACCACCTCGTCCGCCCGCATCTTCATCAAGATCCTGTTCCAGGTGGGGGGCGTGTGCCCTCTGTCTTTTGCAGCAGCCCTTCGCGAGCTTGACTGTTCAGCTGTCTGGACACGCGACCCTGCGCGACATCCCTGAAACCGCCTAAGCTCCCGCAAATGGCCTCAGTGCTGCGCTGATCGGATGGATGCGGCTGCGCAGGAGCTGTCGGAGAGCATGGGCCTGAGCAGCCTGAACGGGCGGCTGCAGGACCCGGCGGCCGCGATGTGGGTGCAGGGCATCTTCCCCAAGGTGCTGCCTGGTGGCCCCGTCAGCTGCTGCCCACCCACTTTATGCCTGGCTGCCAGTGGGGTGATTGGTCTACGCTTTGGCGGGAGCTGCAGCAGGTGCTGGACCATCGGCTCCCAGCTGCTGTGAACGTCTCTGCTGTGGGTGGCATGGATGCAGCGTTCACCGGCCCAGTCCACATCTTGGGTCGCTGCTGTGCACGCAGGACACGCCGCGCAACATGCGCTTCTCCATCAACTTCTTCACATCCATCGGCCTGGGCGGCCTGACAGATGACATGCGCGAGCACCTGAAGGTACGCTGCTGCTACTGCCGCTGCTGCCGTCTACAGAGTCGCAGGTCTGGTGCATCCCCATACACGCGCTAACTGCCTGCCCTTTGTGACTGCGCAGAACCTGCCCAAGCTGATCATGCAGCAGCAGGCGGCCGCCGCCGCCGCGGCGTCGTCCGATTCCAGCAGTGACTCCGAATCCGACTCCAGCAGCAGCGACTCCAGCAGCAGCGACAGCTCCTCGGACTCTGACAGCAGCAGCAGCGACAGCTCCTCATCCGACAGCAGCAGCAGCAGCGACAGGTGGCGCCTGCCAGGCTGCTGTTGATGTTGCTGAGCATTTGTGTGCTGGCACCCGTACCACCTTGCATCATCCGTACATGCAGTGCTGCTGCAGCGAGGCGCATGGCACTCTGTCGATGGGCAAGCCCCGCTGCCAGCAGGAACTGCAGTATCAGCAGCGCGAGCTGACGGTGTTTGTGACGTGTCCCCCCCGCAGCGAGGAGGAGCAGAAGCTGCCGCCGCCGCCGCCGGCGCGCAAGCCCGAGCGCGCGCGCAGCCCCGACAGCACGCTGGCGACGCCGCACCGCGACGGCAGCCCGCCCCGCCGGGAGCACCGCGGCCGGCGGGACCCCCCCTCTGGGCGCGAGGACGGCCGCCGGGACGCCGGGCGGGACGCTGGCGGCCGCGACGAGCGGCGCAGGGGGGGCGACGAGCGGGATACTGGCCGGGACGAGCGGCGCGGCGGGCGCGGCGACCGGCGGCGGGAAGGAAGCCGGGAGCGCGGCGGGGAGGGCGGCCGGCGGGGGGCGGAGCGCAAGCGGGCGGGCAGCCCCACGCCGCCGCGGGACGACAAGCGCCGGCGGCGCTGATGCGGCACCGCAGCGGGTTGTTTCATGGACGTTGCCGAGCGAGCATCCGCATCAAGATACTACTGAGCTGGGCAACAACCTTCCTGATTGATCCTGACCGTTACGCTGGCCGGCCATGCAAGCAAAGTGTGAAGCGGCTGTCGGCTTGTATGTTGTCCTCTGTGCAGAGCCCCTTGCAAAACACCGACTGTATTAACGTGGCTTGAGCACAACCACATCCACCAGCAGGCCACACCACCATGAACTTCAGGAAGCAAGTGTACCTCTAGGAATGCATGTACCTTATCTACAGTTTCGCGTATAGCTGAGATGGTTTGCACTACTGTTCACACGCCAAACGGGTTTGCGCTGTGCATGTGCAGCCGGACGTTTCCTGCACATCTGGGTGTTGCAACGTGCATCGGACTCCATCTGGGTGTCAGGATGGGGGGTGACTGCTGCGGCGGGGCCGCAACAGCAGATCCGGCTTCCATTGCAGCCGCAGATGCAGCACAAGCGCAGCTCGCAGACATGCATGTGAACGACGCGCAGCCTGCAGCGGACGCTGGTGCAGCAAAACCTACAGCCAATGGCGCCGCGCCTGCAAAGGCCCCGGCAAAGTCAGATGCAGACATCGCGAAGGAAAAGCTGCCATACTTTCAGAAGCGGATACAGCTGTTTGAGGAGTACAGGAAGCGGGAGCTGCAGAAAGTGGACGCAGCTCGAGAGGCGAACGTGCAGATCAAAGGTGCACATGCTTTCGTGCCTCCCCCGCCGAGCTGTGCATGATCATGCCTTGGGCGGACGCTGCCGCAGTACACCGCAGTGGCAGGCAGCCTGCTGGCCAGTCTCAGCATGGTACAGTACAGCAGCAGTCGGCAGCCTCATGCGCATGTTGCAATTCCACCCTGTCATCGCGCTGGTCAGCTTGCAACTGCAGGGACACCAGGGCAACTGCCGCAGCAGTCACCCGCCCACAGTTCCATGCACACGACAGTCCACAGCAGCGTTGCTCACTGCAAAACGACTGGCACGAGAGACACTCGCATGCCCTGCAGTCACGCTGCCGGATGGGAAGGAGAAGGAGGGCGTGGCGGGGGTGACCACGCCGCTGGACATTGCCGCCGGCATCTCCAAGTCGCTGGCCAAGAAGGTCCTCATCTCCAAGTGAGCCGTCCGCTCTGCGAGTGTAGGATGCATGGGCAAGCACCGGTGGCGTGGCGGGAGTGGCAGCCATCATGCGGTGTGTTTGTGACATAATAGTTCAGCAGTTTGCACGGCAGCGATCGCCTGGTGGTGCTGGCTGCAGGGTGGACGGCAAGACCTGGGACTTGATACGGCCGCTGGAGGCGGACTGCCAGCTGGAGCTGCTGGACTTCGAGCACCCGCTCGGCAAGGACGTGCGTGTCCATTGCTGCCACCTCATTCATCAAAGCGCTGTCCACATGCCGCACTCCAGTCCTGAGCAGTGTGCTATCCTGGCAGCTGCTGTGCTGGGCGCTGGCCTTGCTGTTGGAGCATGCTACTTATTCCGAGCGCCTTAATTGAGCCTGACGCTCGCCGCTGCGCGCACCCCTGCAGACGTTCTGGCACAGCAGCAGCCACGCGCTGGGGGAGGCGCTGGAGGCGGAGTTCGGGGCGGACCTGACGATCGGGCCCGCCCTGGAGGAGGGCTTCTACTACGACTGCTACCTGGGGGACCGGGTGCTGACGGAGGCCGACAAGCCGCGCATCCAGAAGCACATCGACAAGGTGGGTATCGCCATGGCAAGGCATCAGTGCGGGCGCTGGCGCTGATGCAGTGTGGGCAAGAGTAATCTGCAGCCGTTCAGGGTTGCCAATCAGTCAACTGCGGGGCAAGCAGCTGGTGGAGAAACCGGGAACGGTGCTGACACTTGTGGCTGCCCTCCGTGCAGCTGGTGAAGGACAGGGCGCCGTTCGAGCGGGCGGTGGTGTCGCGCGACGAGGCGCTGGACATGTTCGAGGAGAACAAGTTCAAGGTGCACTGGTCTATGCAGCCGCTGTGTACAAACATGTACGCACCGGCACGGCATCACGACAGTGGGGGGTGGCGCCGGCGACGCAGGGAGTGTTAGCGCCTAAAGTTCTCACCTGAAAATGGAAAAACCCTGCCCAATTGCGCTGCACAGGTGGAGATCATCAGCGGGCTGCCGAGCGACGCGACGATCAGCCTGTACCGGTGCGGCCCGATGGTGGACCTGTGCCGGGGCCCGCACCTGCCCCACTCGGGGCTGCTGAAGGCGACGGCGGTGCAGGCGATGTCGCGCTCCTTCTGGAAGGGCGACGTCACGCGGGAGGGGCTGCAGGTGCTTTGCCTGGCAGCTGCGCCTGCTCTGCTGCTGTGTGTGATCTAGCGCATGTGCTGCTGAGCCGCAAAGGCGACGTGCAGCTATAGCTTTCGGCTGGTTGCTCGTGCTGCTTCGGGCTCATCAGCACCTGCAGGCAGTCAGCGATGGTCGTACAGCAGCGTTTCAGGGCATGCCCAGCACCGCTGATGTTGCTTATGGCATACTGCGTTGCTTGACCGATCTGCTGAGCTGCCAAGCACACCATCACATGCTCAGCATTGCCACACCATGTAACCCTCAACGCAGGAAGTCCCTGTGAGTACTGCAGCCTCAGAGCGTCAACCATTTCTTCACCGGCAGCTCTTGATGTTCCCCCCTGCAGCGGGTGTACGGCATCGCGTTCCCGGAGAAGGACCAGATGAAGGACTACCAGTACCGCATGGAGGAGGCGCGCAAGCGGGACCACCGCAACGTGGGCACCCAGCAGCAGCTGTTCATGTTCGACCGGCTGTCGCCCGGCTCCTGCTTCTTCCTGCCCGGCGGCACCATCGTGTACAACGCCCTGGTCGACGTGCGTGGCCTGAAAGCGCTGTGCTACGTGACACTATGCTCTGAACCCTGATCCACCTGTGAGCAGACTTGGTCGCCCGAGCCTCTCAAGCCTTGAAGATACGTCTCCGGCCACAGCTGCTGACTCTCGTGCGCTGCCCTGTACACCTGCAGTACATCAGGCAGAAGTACTGGGAGTACGAGTACCACGAGGTGGTGACCCCCAACATGTACAATTTGGACCTGTGGCACACCTCCGGCCACGCCGCGCACTACAAGGTACAGGCCCTGCTCAGTTGGATCTGGATTTGCGACTATGAGGACACCGGGCAACATACCTACTGCACGGTCTTGTGTTGTGACGTGCTGCAGCTGGATGCCGCTCAGTGGCAATCGCATGAGTTGTGCCGGAGCCTGATGCAGGTTGACAGGCAGCCTGTGCTGTGCATCACGGAGCAGCAGGGCGCACAGGTGCTGACCCTGGTTGCTGCCCGCCTCCAAACAGGAGAACATGTTCCTGCTGGAGGTGGAGAAGCAGCAGTTCGGGCTGAAGCCCATGAACTGCCCGGGGCACTGCCTCATCTTCGGCGCGCGGTCGCGCACCTACCGGGAGCTCCCGCTGCGCATGGCCGACTTCGGCGTGCTCCACCGCAACGAGTTCTCCGGCGGTGAGTGGCGCGCGCCGCAGGCCTGCTTGGCTTTGGGACTTCAGCAGCTCTGCTGATGAACGTCTGCACACAGACGGCCCCGAAACCAATTTGAGGGTTTTGGACAAGCTCTCACCTGCTCCTGCCCCCTGCAGCGCTGACGGGGCTGACGCGGGTGCGGCGCTTCCAGCAGGACGACGCGCACATCTTCTGCCGCCCGTCGCAGGTGTCCGCCGAGGTGTCCGCCTTCCTGCGCATGATGGGCGAGGTGCGGCTGGAACCAACTCGCTCTGACTTGTGCACGTTGGCCTGAGGTCCTCAGAGGAGCGCCTTGCAGTGGCGTCACAGAAACACTCATCAACCTTGGTTTGCTCCTTGCCTCCCGCTTGCTGCCAATGTGTGCAGTGCTCACTGGCACTGCAGCATCCTGCCAGTTGCAGCGACGGTGCCGCGCTGTGACGCCCTGAGCCCTGGATGTGCCTGCCCCTGGCGCAGGTGTACGACGTGTTCGGGCTGCAGTACCGTATGGCGCTGTCCACACGGCCGGAGAAGTACATGGGCGACCTGGCGCTGTGGGCCAAGGCGGAGGCGTCCCTGGAGGACGCCCTCAACGCCAGCGGCCAGCAGTGGGAGGTGGGACTTTTCTTGCTGCTGGAATGCTGCCACCGCTGGCGCCCTTTGCTGATATTGGAGCGCCTGCAAGCCTGCATGGCTCTTGTGCAGCTCACCTGTACACGGCCGCACTCCTTTTGCCAGGGAGGTTTCCCCTGCTGCGGCTCACACACTGTGCAGCTGAGCGGTGCTGCTTGACATCCACCCATCCACGAGGCTGCAAAGGGCATTGGCGTCTGAGGTGGCTGGTGCTGCTGCTGTGGCCAGATGAACCCCGGGGACGGCGCGTTCTACGGCCCCAAGATCGACATCACGGTGTTTGACGCGCTGCGGCGCAAGTTCCAGTGCGCCACCATGCAGCTCGACTTCCAGCTGCCCATCAAGTGCGGCCCCGTCTGCAGCTTTCCCTTGCCATCCCGGGCCCTGCTTCCAGGTCGCACCTGCACAGCGCCCGGCTCCTCCTGCTGCCCTGCTTTGCCACCGCCGCCGGCAGACCCCTGCACGTGCACCTTCACCTTTCAACTGCCCATGCCCCTTCACTTTCGGCAATCATGATCGACTGAGACTCTACATCCGCTGGACCCCTCCCCCGGCGCAGGTTCGGGCTGAAGTATAGCACGGAGGAGCAGACGCTGGAGGCGCCCGTGATCCTGCACCGCGCGATCCTGGGCTCCGTGGAGCGCATGTTCGCCATCCTGACCGAGCACTACGCGGGCAAGTGGCCCGCCTGGCTCAGCCCGCGCCAGGTGAACGGCTTGACACGCCGCGGTCGGTTCCTGATGAGGACGGCCCCAGGTGTTGCCATCCGGTTTGAACCGTCCTCCCGAGCACGGAGTTGTGCTTGCTTCTGCTGCTGCGCAGTCATCGCGGGGCCTGCAGGTAGCTGCTCAGATGCAGTTCGCTTACTTCCCAGTTCAGGCTCTGGCCTTGGCATGTGGAGACACTCTGCTGCGGCGGTGCTGGGTGAGCGCCGCCGCTGACCCACGTCGACTGCGCCGCGCAGGTGATGGTGGTGCCCATCTCGGAGGTGAGCCTGGAGTACGCGCGGGAGGTGCGGCGGCAGCTGCGCGCCCGCCGCATCCACTGCGAGGTGGACGAGTCGGACCGCAAGATGCAGAAGAAGGTCCGGGAGGCGCAGCTGGAGCAGTGGAACTACATCCTGGTGAGCTGCGCTGCGGCGTGCTCAGTGGTGTGTCAGGGGGGTCGGCAGCATGCGACGCAGCCGCGGGGTTTGCAATGTTGCCAGCCGGTCTGTCATGTCGCCAGTCTGGGATCCTGTGGTTGAAGGCTCCACCTTGTTTGTTTGAGCAGCAGCTCCCATGCTGGGCAAGCAAGCAGCAGTTGACGGTATCCCTGAGGTGCTGTTGTGCCGTACCGCAGGTGGTGGGCGAGGAGGAGAAGAAGGCCGGCACCGTCAACGTGCGCACCCGCGACAACCACGTGAGTCAGATGACAGTCTGCGACAGCACTGAGGTAGCCAAACTGTGGTGCACAGTGCTGTGCTGCAAACCCCTGCATCAGTCACCGTCAGGCATGCGCAACTGATTTTTGCGGCCATGCTGCAGGTGCACGGCATGCATACCGTCGCCGCGGTGGCCGAGAAGCTGGTCGCCGAGATCGGCAGCCGCAGCAAGACTTCGGCGTTCGCAGCAGCCGCCGCAGACCAGCAGCAGCCAGGGCCTGAGCAAAACAGCGAGCCAGCTGCAAATGGGTCGGTTCCAGCGGCGCAGGCCTGAGGCCTCCTATGCTGCATGAGCGGCGGGGCATTGCGCATGAATTGGTTTTGAATTAGGTTTAGATGCAGCCTGAGGTGCTGCCCATGTATCAGCTTGGGTCGGCTGAACTGGGAGATGTGTTACTGTTTGTGGATCGATGAGCAAGGGCACCATCCGCCGAACGCTTGCTGCAGCAAAGCAACTCCTGTGCAACTCACCGGCTTCTACCGTTCATCTCTTACGTTTCGCGATGCCTGCAACGGGGTGCGTCCACCTGTGCAGCGGCTGCACCTCCAAGTTCAACGCTCGTCACGTGCCCTGCAGCTAGGGCGGTGTGAGGTCACGCACATCGCGCGGATGCGGGGTGTCATCCAGCTGAACTGCAATGATACAGGCCGAGCTGACCACAGAGGTGCGATGTCAGCCAGCTGGTACGCACGACACAGCACGGCGACGGGCACCACGCTCTCGCCACGCTCCGACACACGCCCGTCAGACGGCGAGGCCCGGTTCAGCCACGACTCGGCACCCAATCGAGGCACATTGCATTCGAGCTTTGCAACGGTTGAACTGTGTCGCGCAGCATGAAGGGTGCTTGTGCGGCATTAGCGGCGCTGCTGCTGGTCGCCTGCGGTGCGCAGGCGCAGGACAACACGGCGGGGCTGGCCGCCTTCCGGGAGCTGTCGCTGAAGAACGTCAACCTGACGGAGGCGCTATATGATGCCGTCTTGGACGGCAACCTCGCAGGTCCGTGTGGTTCCGACCCTCACTGCTACCACTAGAGCCTGCACATGCGTGCCAATCTGCCGGCACCGAGTTGGGAGGTGCAGCCGCCGCACGTTGACGGATGTTTCGCTGCGGCTGTTGGATCAGCAGGGCTATCGATCATCTTGCCAGCTATAAAGTGGGACCTGTTGGTGCCAAGTCAACCGCTTGGCAACCCGCATGCATGTTGCTAGGCTCGACGTGATCTGGGACTGCACCAACAACCCCGCATGCTGCCACGTCTGCGTGCACACTGGCGTTTGTGGGTTGCCCCATCTGTGAACCACATTTTAGCAGTGCTCCAGGATGTCTGACACCCTGGAAATTTGCTGTTCACAGCGGCGCAGCGCGCCTACGCCGCATCCCGGCCGCCGTATGAACAGATCGAGGTGCTTGCCGGCGCCTTCCCGGATCTCGACTCCGACATCGACGCCAGGTTCAGTAGCAAGATGACTTCGGTAGAGCGCCCTGTACGTTCTGCGCTCCCAGTCACATCGCAGTTGTTGACATGACACAGCATAGGACTGCTCGTTCAAACCGGAGCGTCGCTGCTGCAGGCCGTACGCCTTCACCAATGGCGAGGCGTTCAGCAACGAGACGGAGGCGCGGGAGGCCGGCAAGGTCTTCAAGGTGCGCCGCCCACCCTGCGGCAGATCATGCACCACGTCTTTCTCCTCGCTCCCACTGTATGACACACCTCTGCTGCTGAGTCCTCTAGCGCGTAGGGAGCACTGCGCGGCTGTGCTGCAGGGCTTCCACCGGGTGGAGTACCTGCTGTTTCGGGAGCGCAACCTGACTGCGGCCGAGTGGTGGGCCGCCGCGCTCGTCAACTCATCCATCGCGCTGTCCGCCGACCTGCTGGGCAGGTGCAGCCGTTGAATGCCGTTGATCTGCAGCAGCCAGTGCGCTGTGCACCTGAGACGTGCGCACCGTGTGCAGCTGCAGTGCACGATCAGCTGCAATGTTCCATAGTGACTGTACCTACCCTGGGAACGAGGGGCAAAGCACAACGTTGCCATGGATGTTAACATGACGCTGCAGCTTATCAGCTGCTGCCTCTCGACTGCGGCAGGGAGGAGTTTGAGAAGGCGGACACATGGGCGGGCATGATTGCCCTAGCAACAGAGGTGGGCGCCAAGAAGTTCAGCAGCGAGGAGGAGACCTTCAGCGACCTGTCCATCCTCATCTTCCACAACAACTTTCAGGTGCGCTGCTGAGCAGCGTTTGAGGCAGCAGCGCCGCACTAGTGCTGAGCTGATCAGCTGCTGCCAGTGCGTGGTGCGCTGTGCTCACAGTATGCCATCTGTCCTGCAGGGCATCCAGACCCAGTTTGACGTGTACCACGACGCTGTGGAGGAGGCAGCGCCCGAGGTGCGTGCGCATGCCCTGCTGTCACATTGCCTGGCAGAAGTGATGTCATGCATGTTTTCACAAGCGCCAAACCCCCCACCAATGTGCATGATGCGCCAATGCTTTGCAATTGACTCTGGCGCCTGCCACCCACAGGTGCACGAGGCGGTGGACGAGGCCTTTGAGCGCGCCTTCGAGTCAGTCGAACCGTACCTGAACAAGACCGGCGAGCTGGGCGGAGTGACGCCCTACTCCGAGGTCGGGCCTCGCTCCTGCCCGGTGTCTGACACTTGCACATGCCGGCACCAGCTAGAGGATGCAAGCGTGGGCGGGATCAGACATACCAGAACTGTTGCGCAGGTGCCGATTGCTGCCCGCAAAGAGATCCAGGCGGCGTCATACAACCTGGCTGCCCAGCTGAAGGAGGTGCGCACTGCTGTGCGGCTGGCTGTGGCTGCATATTTGGATCTTGCATTACACTGTGTAATGATGAACACGCAGCCACCGTCGCGTGTTGTACGCTGCTATCTGCGACCCGCGGCCCTTAGGACAGCGCTTCGCATCTAAGGCTCTGGTCTGCCACCCTGGAAACTCATTTAATCAATCCAAGTTTTGACGGTGAACACACAGACCTGGCACACAGCACTGCCTGTGTGATGCAGGCCGCTGAGGTTGTGGGTGTCGAGGAGGAGGAAGAGGAGGAAGAGGAGGCGGAGTGCACCCCCACAGTGCAGGTGGCCACATTTGCCGCCGGCGAGACGCCCCTGGAGGCCGGCCTCGAGTACTTCAGGTGCGCAACGACTGCAATCTTCACTGTACAGGGCACATCGGGTTGTTGTGTATGCATGTGTCCCCGGCAGCACGACACGATGTGATCCGGTCTCTGTCTCTGATGACCACTATTCACCGTTGTCTGCCGCAGGGCGCTGATGCCATACCAGATTGCGGCGGTGGAGAACCTGACGGCAGCCATCGAGAGCGGCAGCCTGCCAGCGGCACGCGCCGCATACACCCGGGCCCGCTACCCCTACGAGCAGATTGAGGTGCTCCTATAGCATGCATACTTGCCAAGGGCCAGTTGCGGTGTTGTGGTGTCTACATTGCCAATAATGGGCGGTGGGCAGCTGTGTCTGCAGCTGATCAAGATGGCCTATATTGGCATATATCTCAGCGCAGTCATGCACCTCCTGCACAGGTGCTGGCGCCCAACTTCCCGCAGATCGACTCGGACATCGACGCCCGCGAGTACTCCTTCGGCGACGGCGAGAACAGCACCGACTTCAAGGGCTTCCACCGCCTGGAGCGCCTGCTGTTCAGGTGCTGCCTTGCTGCAGCGGGTCCAACACTCATTCAGACCCAAGATAGCAAAGCGTCAGGGTGCTGCGGAGCAATGCGACTTTATCTTGCAGCATCAGAGTGGTTCCGCAAGTCAGCAGGGTCTGGTTGTTGCGGCACTGACTCATGCAGGCAGACCAACACAGCAATGCCATGCATGTTCAGTCACCTACTGCCGGCTCCGACGTGCTTGTTTTGCTGCAGGGACAACGCGCTGGGCCCTGCGACGCTGGCGTACGCCCGGGAGCTGGAGGAGTCGGTGGAGGCGCTGAATGCGACGCTGTACAACACCTCCGCCTTTGCAGTGGGCCCCAACTTCGAGGGCATCATCGGCGTCGCCACAGAGGTCGTTGCCAAGAAGGTGAGGGCACAGCTGCCGACAGATTCATGCCGTCAAGCAAGCTCGGTGTGGTCACTGCACTGACCATTTACAGCCGAAGGCGGAGAACCTGCTTTTGCTGGCGCGAGTTTTTATGCTACTGCGTGCAGATCTCGAGCGAGGAGGAGACCAGCAGCGACCTGTCGCGCCTCATCTTCTACAACAACTGGAAGGGCATCTATTCCCAGGTTTACAACCCGTAATATTCCTTAAACGTGTTTCGACTCAACTGCACGAATGTCATGCTCTGCTGCTGCTGCTGCTGCTCCTGCTATTGCAGCCTGCTTGTGCCCAGCAACACCTGCAGCATCTTCTGGCACGTATCATACACCGGCGCCCTGCTGCAGGTGTACCCGTACCTGGGCGGGGTGCCGGCGGCGCTGCGCAGCCAGCTGGACTCGGCGGTCCGCGGCGCGGCCGCCTGCCTGGACATCACGACCGCCGACGACATCCTTGAGGTGGAGGCCGGGGACGTGAGTGCCGCTTCTGCCGCCGTGCTGGCGGGCGGCGACTTTGGCAACTACAGCGACGCCACGCCCGCGGAGAAGGAGTGCATCGCAGTGTATGGGTGCGTGTGTTCCATTTTGGCACATTTTAAATGACCTTGTGGATGAGTTGGCGCCAGGGGTTGTCACAGCTCACATGCATAGCTGTGTGCAAACTGTTTGGCATGAGCTGATAACGGCTTTGCTCATCATGACCCAGGTACCGCGTGCGTGATGCGGTCATCCGCGTAGCCCGCGAGGCCAGCCTGCTGGACGACTGCCACCCCAACTACGCCTCGCCGCTGCGCTCGGCGTCGCCCAACATCACCTTCGTGGCGGCGCGGGACGCGGCGACTGTGCCCGACGTCATCGCGCCCGCACCCCAAGCGCCGTCAGACGACGACGCCGAGGCGTCTGGGGACGACGCCGAGGCGCCTGCGCCCGCGCCGTCCGACGATGACGCCACCCAGGGCGCAGCGGGCCTGGCCGCAGGCAGCCTGCTCACCGCTGTCATCGGTGCCGCAGCGCTGTTGCTCACGCTGTGAACTTGGCACACTGCCAGCCCGCTTGACTTGCCCACTACACATTAACAGCTCAGCCAGCAACAGTGAGACTATATATGTGTAGCACCGGTGGATATCTTGAAACTTGCGACGGTCCCGCTCTGCTTCATCTGTTGTAAGTCAGGGTCTTCGCTGCCGTCAGGTCATTCGCGGTATTCGGCATGGCTCCAGCAGCACAGACCTCAGTCACATGCTTTGCTGGTCACTGGAAATCTGATCGGGGTTGGTCGGATTTCCTGTTCTAGCAATGAACACAAGCAGCATTTGCTGGTAGGCAACCGTACCTACACCGGAAGGTGGCGGTGCGTGGACGTCACTATGCACATGACAACCCCAGATTCATGCCAGGTCTGCTGCAAGCATGAGACTGAAGACCGCCAATCTTGCTTATGAAGCGCCTCATCGTGTCTGTTTCATTAGATCTGACATTACCCAGCAACATCCGTGGCCCCGCACCAGCCAGCATGTCCCTGTTGTGGTTTCAGCTCATGAACAATTGTTGAATTCGAGTTTAGGATATAGGGCGAACTCACCGCGGTGTTTCATGGTGCGAATCAAGGGGACCTCATACCCATTGCTGATGCATGTAGCATGGCTGCATGGCATGGATCTGAGACTGAACCACCTCAACTTCGTCTGTCTTTCACCTTCAACCCTTGGAGCATACCCACCGCCGACCAATGAGGCGGCGGGCACGTGCACACATGCAATCGCAGGTCTGGCACCACGTCACGGCACCAGAGGCCCTGAACATAGCTGAAATGCACTGCGTGAGCTCAAGCAGGCTCTAGACTACTACAGACTGCTGCCCTGCCCACCGTTGTGATGAGTGGCGTGATCCCTGGTGCATGCCATACATATGAAGCACGGTTGCAACGCCCACCCTCGCTTGTGTGTGCCAAGTACAGAAGATGCCTTGCTTGAATACGGTGCCTTGCTCATTGAGCAGGTGGGGCTGCTGATCGGCATCGTCTTCATTCCGACCTGCTCTGCTTTGCTGTCTGCACAGAGCACTGTGCTGTAGCGCCTGGCCAGTCCCGCAGCCGCGCATGCAGACCTCCAGTACCTAACAGGACTGGGTCTCGCTGCTGGCGCCTGCGTCTGCTGGGTGGTCACGGTGTGAAACTGACTCGGTTCTGCGTGGCTTGTGCAGCTGCAGGTGGACACAGCGCCAAGCGAGTGCGTGACGGTCCCTCGGGACGCCCACTGGCTTCTGCACCGCCTCTTATCTGGGCTGCCAGGCCTGCGCGCAGCTGAGCACCTTCAAGCTTTGCGTCGGTGGGTGGCTGCATCCACATTTGACACAGCTTTCAGGGGGCCTTGCAACACGCTCTGCAGCGTCAGGGCGCTTCAACAGTGACTGGGGTTTACGAGTGCAGGGTGGCGGCAATTTTCTGCCTGATTTGCAACCACGCCCTTTTGCAAGCAGACACTACAGGTGAGTGCCTGTGTCGTGGTCTCTGACGATCAGATCATTGGTGGACAGGCATGCTCAGCAGCAGACCCAGCTGTGCACGTGTATATGCCAGATGTGCATATGCTTCTGACGCCCTGGCGCCAGCTGCAGGGGTACTACATGGGCTGCCAGTTTGCTTTGTTCTACAATTGCATTAGAGCAGAGGTGATGACGGAGTTGAAGCGGCGCACCAGAGCCGTTGAGCGGCCTGCGGACCGAGGTGGGCACATGTTTGCTGTGGTTCCAGCATGCCCACCGGGCTGGCGTATGCACGACACGTGACATTCTGTGATGCCTGCCATGCAGCTGGCAGCTTGCCGCGAGCCTTTCTGATCGCGGAACAATACACCTGCACACAGGGCGGCCCTGCTCTGATGTGTCGGGCTGACCTCATCAGGGATGGCAGCCGCTCCACAGCATACTGTCAGCAGTATGGTGAGTTCTGCATGGGGAGTCCTGCCCAGCACCCCTTCTGGCATGCAGACGAGCATGCCTGGGGCGAGCAGCTTGCGTAGGGGACACCGACACTGTGGCATCCACTGGTTGCAGGGTGACTTGGTGCGGCCGTCCAGTGACATCACCGGCGCCGCCCCGAGCCAGCGTAGCTGCTGAGCGCAGCCAGCGCAGTAGTGACTTGGAACTGCTACCGTTCTGGTGTGCATCTGGGCGGCATACGGCCCGGGTCAACCCACGGTGGCCGGGCCCCACCCAACCCTCAGGTCGGCATGGCGGGCGGGCTGGCTCAACACCTGTGAACTTTCTGTGCACATGTTCAGAGCGCATTCACAGCCTGGCGGCATGCCGTGTCTGCGTGCACGGCTGATTGGATCTTTTGTGCAGGGCAGGCGTGAACCCATGTCCGCTGCGAACCGCTTGGTGGGTCGCCACATGACGGGTTTCAACTGGGCCTCAGCTGAACAACTTCGTTCTGCACAAATAAGGTCAGCACTGCTCAGGCAAGCCTGTCCAGACCGTGGCTGGAAAGCTCCTCGTTCATCAGATCATTCATCTGCCCCCAGCTTGCTCTCCTGTCTCCTGACGCGTGGGGTTGTGTCAGCGGGTGCGACACTCAAACATGGCCTGTTGTGTCTCAGGCTTTGGGCGTCAACGACTACTATACCGAGCAGCAGGGGCGGGACGCCTTTGATGCAGCACCAGGCGGATGCAGGGCGTGCGCGCCAGCATCCTGGCACTCCTTGGTGGCCATTTCGCCGCTGCATTGGGCATGGGGGTGCAGCATGAGCTGTCTGCATCGAGCAAGGGCAGCACCGCGGGCGCCGCCGGCGACCAGTCCAGTGCGCGCAGGGCAGCGGTGGTGGCATCTGGCATCTGGCATCTGGCGCAGCAGGAGGGTCAGGTGGGCTGTGTGGGCACTTGCCCTCGGATCTGCATCGGCTCAAGGCACCCTCTCTGCTGTAACATATGAACGTAGTGTGAGCTATGGCGTGATGGTGGCTGCAGGGCTCGGCAGGCGCCCATTGCTGGAATGCAATAGGCGCTGGCGGCGTCCGCCGGGCATTGCGACGGGATCAGGCAGCCTGTGCTCGTGTCTGCCATTGTTCTGGCACCCTTTCGTGTCACTGTTGCTGCTGTGATGAGCTGGCACGGATTCAGACCTGGCACCAGGGTGGTCTGTGGGTCCCGCAGGTGCTCGTTCGGCACCCGCACAGTAGCAGCAGCAGATGCGGACCGCTTTGAAGAGGATCAGGCGAGCTGTGGTCGTGTCTGCCATATTCCCAGCACCCTTTCGTGTCGTTATTGCGGCTGCAGAGAGCTGGCAGACTGCAGGGCATGGCGTGATCACGTTCTACGGGTCTCGCAGGCGCCATTTCAGCAGATGTCGGTGGTGGCGTCCGCCCGGCATTCCAGGAAGATCGTGCTCGCTGTGATCTGTTTGCCAGCATCCCAGCACCCTTTAGTGCCCCTGGTGCAGCTATGAAGAGTTGGCATGGCTTCAGACCTGGCACCAGGGTGTTCTGTGGGTCCTGCAGGTGCGGACTTTTGGGCAGATCTTAGCCGCGGCGTCAGCCCGGCATATTGGGAAGATCGTGCAAGCTATGGTTGCACTTGCCATCGGCCTGGCACCCTTTTGTGTCACTGTTGCTGCTTGAAAGAGTTGGCATGGCTTCAGACGTGGCGTCAGGGTGTTCTGTGGGTCGCGCAGGCGCTTGTTCGGCACCGCCACAGTAGCAGCAGCAGAGGCGGGCCGCTTTGAAGAGGATCACACGAGCTGTGCTCACGTCTGCCATCGTTCTAGCACTGTATCGTGCCACTGCTGCAGCTGCAGCGACCTGGCATAGTGTAGGGCATGGCGTGATCACATTCTGTGGGTCTATCTCGCAGGCGCCGTTTTCAGCAGATGTCGGTGGCGGCGTCCGCCCGGCATCCCGGGAAGATCATGCTCGCAGTGCTCGTGTCTGCCAGCTTCCCAGCACCCTTTTGTGCCACTGTTGCTGTTGGAAAGAGTCGGCACCGCTTCAGACGTGGCATCAGGGTGTTCTGTGTGTCCCGCAGGTGTGTGTTCAGTATTGCCGCCACAGCAGCAACGGCAGCAGGTCATTCTCCTGAGGATCAGGCAGGCTGTGCTCCTGCCTGCCATGTTCCCAGCACCCTTCCGTGTCACTGTCGCAGCTGCAAAGAGCTGACATGGCTTCAGGCCTGGCATCAGGATGTTCTGTGGGTCCGGCAGGCAGCCATTTTCAGCGCTTGCATAGCAGCAGCGGAGGTAGGCAGGTTCGGAGAGGATCGGGCAAGCTGTGCTCCTGCCTGCCATCGTTCCAGCACTGTATCGTGCCACTGTCGCAGCTGCAGCGACCTGGCATAGTGTAGGGCATGGCATGAGGGCATGCTGTGGGTGCCGCAGGCGCGCCTCTGGGCAGATTTCAGCAATGGCGTCCGCCCAGCATCCCAGGAAGATCGTGGGAGCTGTGCTCCTGCCTGCCATCGTTTTGGCACCGTATTGTGTCACCGTTGCAGCTGCAGCGAGCTGCCACAGCTGCGGCCCTGGCGTCAGGGTGTTCTGTGTGTCCTGCAGGCCTTGCATTTCAGTACCTGCACAGCAGCAGCAGCGGTGCCCCAGTACGGTGAAGATCATGCAAGCTGTGGTGGCACCTGCCATTGTCCGAGCACCATTTCGTGTCAATGTCGCTGCTCTGAAGAGCTGACATGGCTGCAGGCCTGGCATCAGGGTGTTCTGTGCGTCCCGCGGGCAGCCATTTCGGCACCGCCAAAGCAGCAGCGGAGGTGGGCTGTTTTGAAGAGGATCAGGCAGGCTGTGCTGCTGTCTGCCATCGTTCTGGCACCCTTTCGTGTCGCCCTTGCAGCTGCAGAGAGTTGGTAGACTGCGGGTCACGGCGTGATCACGTTCTGTGGGTCTCGCAGGCGCCGATTTCAGCAGATGTCAGTGGCGGCGTCAACGCGGCATTCCAGGAAGATCATGCTCGCTGTCCTCGTGTCTGCCATCGTTCCAGCACCCTTTTGTGTCGCCCTTGCAGCTGCAGCGAGCTAGCATACTGCGGGGCATGGCATGATCACATTCTATGGGTCCTGCAGGCAGCGCCTTTTGGGCAGATCTCAGTGGCGGCGTCTGCCCGGCGCCGTCCCGTGAAGATCGTGACAGATGCGCTCGTGTCTGCCAGCTTCCCAGCACCCTTTCGTGCCATTGTCGCAGCTGCAAAGAGCTGACATGCCTGCAGCCCTGGCACCAGGGTATTGTCTGGGTCCCGCAGGCACGCGTTTTCTGGGCAGATTTCGGTAGCGGCGTCAGCCCGGCATTCCACGGAAGATCATGTGAGCTGTGGTGGCAGTTGCCATTGTCCTAGCACCGTGTAGTGCCACTGTCAATGCTCTGGAGAGCTGGCATGGCTGCAGCCCTGGCACCAGGGTGTTCTGTGGGTCCTGCAGGTGCTTGTTCGGCACCGCCACAGTAGCAGCAGCGGAGGCGGGCCAGGTCGGCGAGGATCAGCCGAGCTGTGCTCCTGCCTGCCATCGTTCTGGCACTGTATCGTGCCACTGCTGCAGCTGCAACGAGCTGGCACAGTGTAGGGCATGGCATGAGGGCATGCTGTGGGTGCCGCAGGCGCGCCTTTGGGCAGATGTCAGTGGTGGCGTCAGCCCGGAGTCCTCCGAAGATCATGCGAGCTGTGGTGGCAGCTGCCATGTTCTTAGCACCCTTTCGTGCCATTAACACTGCTGCAAAGAGGTGACATACTGTGGGGCACGACATGATCACGTTCTATGGGTCCCGCAGATGCGCTTTTAGGGCAGATTTCCAGTGGCGGCGTCAGCCCGGCGTTCCTCGGAAGATCATGTGAGCTATGCTCGTGTCTGACATGTTCCTGGCACCGTTTCGTGTCGCCTGTGCAGCTGCAGCGACCTGGCAGAGCTGCAGTTCCTGGCATCAGGGTATTCTGTGGGTCCCGCAGGCGCTGGTTCAGCACCGCCATAGCAGTAGCGGAGGTGGGCTGTTTTGAAGAGGATCAGGCAGGCTGTGCTCGTGTCTGCCATCGTCCTGGCACCCTTTCGTGTCGCCCTTGCAGCTGCAGAGAGTTGGTAGACTGCGGGTCACGGCGTGATCACGTTCTGTGGGTCTCGCAGGCGCCGATTTCAGCAGATGTCAGTGGCGGCGTCAACGCGGCATTCCAGAAAGATCATGCTCGCTGTCCTCGTGTCTGCCATCGTTCCAGCACCCTTTCGTGTCACTGTCGCAGCTGCAGCGACCTGGCATAGTGTAGGGCACGGCGTCAGGGTGTTCTGTGCGTCCCGCAGGTGTCTGTTCGGCATTGCCGCCACAGCAGCGACGGCAGCGGGTCATTCTCCTGAGGATCAGGCAGGCTGTGCTCGTGTCTATTGTCATCCTAGCACTGTATTGTGCCACTGTTGCTGCTGGAAAGAGCTGGCACAGCTGCAGCCC